>OX454333.1:79581153-84381153 GCA_949716465.1 Chalcosyrphus nemorum
AAAATGAGAGTTGTTTTGGAAGTTGCCTTTCTTTTTTTTTTTCTTTTGGGTGTAAAAAGGGGGGAAACTTTTTCATGGATTGTGATTAGATTGATCACCTGAAAGAGCTCTGGGCTATAGCTACCCCAATATCTAAGGTTTTATGTAGGTTCATGCATCAATTTATTACTAGGAGTCCTCAGTCGCGATATTTAATGGTGTATCTTATGGAAGATGGCTTATCTTTTGACATATCTTCAGACTGAGATTCTGGATTGCATGTCATCAAAATGCTAAACGACAGTAATTCGTATGCCTTTCAGGAGAAAGTGGCTTTGGTAATAAGGGTTAATGTAAAGGGATTCATTTGGCTTCTATAATGAACTTAGAGTCAGGTAGATAAAGCGACTAACAAAGACTAAGTAGATGCGCTAAATGATATGAAAGACTCGCAAATCTTGCAGGTTACTGCTCTTAGGTTGGTAAAACCTTCTCTCATCTCTTCATGGTGGAAATTTATTTGGACATTGCAAAAAGAAGAGAGCCATCTTTTGTCCCGAAACAGTATAAGATAGGTCCAAGAAGAACATGTATATTACGAAGTGATTTACTGTATCCTACCGCGCAATATTCTAGTTGAAATGTGTTGAATTTGGCAGCACTTTCTTGTTTGACAGTTTGCAAAGGACTTGACTCTCTATCTTGTTCCAGCAGCAATCAGGGACGCCATGCTAATCAAAGAATATCTTCCCATTCACAGAGTTGTTCATCTGGTATATACCTATTATGATGATGACCTCTTTGAACGATTTTGTAACTGTAAGTTGAGGATGCTATCCAATACCTGACCTGCAACATCGTTAGACCGTAAAAAAAAAAACAGTTCAGAAAATCCTCTGTTCTGTGGCGAGACTCAGATCTGCAAGGGCTTCTAAAGAAAAGCCAAACCGAGGGTTCCATCTTTTCAGATCGAAGAAAAAGCAGAAGTTAAGAAGAAGTTCGATCGTCGCATTAGATCTAAACTCTGAGTCAAACCAAAAGTTTGATGGTACCTTTACTGAGATGAAAGCGGATAACCTAGTCTTCTGGGAGTACTGCTTAACCACAGGCTAAAGTTGAGAGAACACGTAGCCCACACAAGCATGAAGGCCAATCGGGTGGCTGCAGCAATATGCAGGCTAATGCCCAATATTGGATGACCAAAGCAGCCTATAAGAAGCCTACTTGCGACAGTTGCATGTATGCAGCCCCCATATGTGAACCGGCTACAGCTGTAAACTCATACATGAGGGGGATTAATTCGGTATACAGAAGAGCATCTCTTAGAACATGCTCCGCATATAGGACAGTATGGGGGGATGCAATTAATGTAATAGCAGCGCGATTGCCTATCGACCTGGGGGTCAGAGTAGCAGCATGCATGCAGAATAGCGACAGCGAGGAAAGAAGCACCATCAGAGCGACTGCAAAAGTAGAATGGCAACGACGATGGAACACGTCAGAAAATGGCCGTTAGACCTACAAGTTGCTGCCAAATATCGAAGAGTGGACCACAAGAAAACACGGTGAGGTAAACTTCTACCTCACTCAATTCCTAACAGGACATGGAAGTTTTCGGGAACACCTTCACAAATACGATATCGCACATGATCCTTTCTGCCGGCACTGTGAAGGGAAAGTCTAAAACGCGGAACATGTCCTTGTAGAGTGCAAAAAGTATGAGCCTACGAGAAACACTCTAGAAAGAGAGATTGGAAATGCGGTAACCACAAGGTGCCTAAAAAGTTTCATGCTTTCAAGACGAGAAGATTGGGTAATCGCCGACAACATTATCGTAAGCATAATGCAGGAGCTACGGCTGGAAAACCAAACACAAAGAGCCGAGGAAGGACAGAGCCCTGCAACATAACGAAGAAGACAAGATGTCAAAAACCTGTCCCTACGAAGGAATTCCTTGATCGGCGGTACCGTAGGGTGCAACAGTTTTGGGGGGCGGTGGTTTAGCACGTAAACATGCTAGAGCATGGAGTCGGGCATAACTTCGTAGCACGGGCTGGGAGTATCCAAAAGAGTATTTTCCTTCCCCTAGTTCTAGGATAAGAATAGCTACATATATATACCCTGTGATTAGGGAAGCAAATGAAAGTGAGATTCCTTCCCATCCAACTTTCAGATAAGACCGTTCTTCATAAGAGAGCCGTAGCACCATTTGCGGTCTGCTTGACTGTAAGGGCTCGGTGTGTTCCCAGGGACAAAGCAGGCAGATTATTATGGGGTTCTTTAATATTGTGTTGAAAGCTGGGAGTGACGAAATATTGCCTGAAAAGTATGGGATTTCTACTCAACTTCCCTTCTACCCCTATTCGGCTGAACTAGCGTTATACATTTCATTGTAAGAGAGAACTTGGCTCATTCCTATTGACACCTTGTCTCTCCTGATTTTCGTTCGCTCTTTCTTCCTGCTGTTTGTTGCAGCAACGTTGTTAACTCCTTCCCAAGCTTCCCATGTCTGCCCAATGATGTTGTCTGGGACTAAGTTATCCCTGAGTCTGTTCACCAGCAGGGTACGTTCTTCTTAATGGAACATGATGTGTTGTGGATCAAAAGGACCCATCCCAATTGATCCAAGCAGTAGGCTTTAATCTCTTCGTGCATCTGCCTATGTCAGAGTAATAGCATCCCTCTTGCTATTCTTGTCCTTGGTTGTATGTAGTATCTTTTTGACTCATTGTTGTGGACACAGTTGTCCTGCTGGCACTAAACTTCCTTTGGGGTTTTTCAACAAAAAGTTTTATTGGTACTATGCCAGCCATAATGCATGCCAAGTTGTAGGAAGTTGTGCTGAAGGCGCTCCATAATCTCAGGGCATTGATTCTGGAAATTGCTACCGTCTTCCGTCTGTACGACTTAATCTAATATAGGACACTAGCCCATATTTCGGTAGAGCTTCATTGATGTCGCAACTCTTGCTGGTTTCAGCTTTGGTCTTCCAATATTTGGCATAATGCTTTCAAGGGTTGCCTTTTCAACAGCGAATGTTTGGTTTGCCTCTTTGGTAACGCCAAGGTAAGGTACTTAAAGTCGTTAGTAAAAAACGTAGTCGTCTAGTGTTATTCTTATGCTCTTCATGATCCACCTCCTGCTGACGACCACTACTGCTGTCCTTTCCCCTGCCAGCTCTAGATCTATACTAATTAACTAGTCTTCAACCATCGAGATAGATTCATTGGTGTTGTGCTCAAGCTAGAGTTCGGTCACTACAACGAATGCTAGTCGCCGGCGGAGGTAATTATTTTGGAAGATTTCGGGTATCAAAGTCGAGGGATGTCATCATACATTAAGTTCCACAGTTGCGGACCTAGTATGGAGACTTGGGGAGCACCATATCGCAGACTTGGAGAACTTCCTCTGCTGTAAGGGGAGGTATTGTTAAAACTGCCGTTATGATTTTACTCTCCATTTGTTCCACTATTCCTCGTTGTTGTAGAAAAATGAAAAACAGCGAACACGTTCTCGAGGAACACTCTAGACACCAGGTCTCCAAAGGGTTCTCCAGTTGAGTTTGCACTCCACGCACAGTCTAACGATCTTATCTTTCAACCAGTTTACTAGTATCCACTGTTGTTTTATGGCTTTCTGTTGCATGAATGCGTTACAGGATCATGTCACTCTTCTTGAAATTGAGTTCCTGGATTCGCAAGGAGTAACGATACAAACGTCTTCAAAAGGATTCTTCCTCTTGTAATTGCAATCATCCTGTTCTTCTAGTACTATGATTGGCGTTATGCCCACAACCTATACCAAGAACGAATTCTGGTTCTGTGGACCAATCTTTTGCCTTATGAGGTCCAAATAATCACATAAAATACCAACAGGCTCTTGAAGTCAAAAGCATAGTGAAGCAGAATGTGGATGATGGACATATGAACGTTCATTAGTAAAAGACAGAAGCGTCGTGGTAGAAAAGTGAATACAGCAAAGTCATAGTCAACGGCAGACTCTTGTAGACTGAGGAGCGTACTGCGATCAAGCTTGGGATTGCAAACGCCTTAGCACTAGAGAGAGTTGAACTAAACGACCAATATCACAAGAAAAAGAAGAAGAGTGTAGCACGTGATAAATATTAACATATTGCTAGTAGAACTGACTGTCAACAAAGATTTCATAGGTCAACACACCAAACAATACCCAATTATGAATTTAAACATCATCCTACTTATCTCGAATAAGGAACAGCTTACTAGATGGATGGAAGATGTCCTTGTAGTTCTCAGCCAGTTAGAGAAAAGCCCTTTGATCTCAAATTTGACTGAGTATTCCGTATTCACACTGGCCACAGAGAAAAGCAAAAGCAATCAAATTTCTGAAGAAAGGAGACCCAGACCAGCTTGCACGTTGTTATGCTTCATGTGTCTGCTACATCGACTATTGGCTTAGTCAGGAGAGGAATCTCAATAAAACTAAAAGCCATTACAAGGGTTACGTGCGAGGATAGTAAGTGCCACATTTCACACCACAGAAAGCCATCCGAGAACTTTGAAATACATAGTGGAGTACGTCAGGGTTGCATACTGTTACCGGTGTTGTTCTCTGTATAACATTGCAGAAAGGAAATCATGGAATTTCTTCACCTTGACTTCACTGAGATAGGTAACCTAATCTAATGGTCTTTAATCTAGTAACCGAGACACAATTATGCCATCAACCGATGCTGAGCATCGTGAACCACAGAGAATCCTGCGCAAACGAGGGGCAGAACAATTGAGTAGAAGACAGCTCAAACGCTTTGCAGTTTTCAAAACAAGAGGGCGTTCTTCAAGCTTAAAGGAGTCTTCCGAAAAATTGTGTCGACATGCCTCTCTTGATCTCAAATACATTTCAATCGCACTTTCGACCAAACAAAACCTCGTTATTGATGTCAGTTTCACAAAAGTACTTTCATTTTCCAGTCCATTCTATTGCCGTGTTCTAGTAACACTCTAAGTTTCCAGTTCAGCAAAAAGAAACTCAACGGTGAAACTTTATTCCTCTCTCATCCGCACTCATATGTACACTATTCTTTGGCATTTCAAAAGAAACATAGAGAGAGAAAAAACGCCACAATAAAACCAAAGGCAAAACAGAAGTAAAACAATTCCTCATTTAACACCAAAGGTGTACGAGTACGAGTGTGATAAACGAAAGCCAATGAGAGAGAATCCAGAGGAAAAGACTTATAAAAACTGCATACCCAAACGCCCATTAGCATTGCCATTTTAAAACTCCCCGCACGTGTGCCTCATCAAGCGCCTCAGGTGGATACATATCCAACAGACAAAGTGCATTCCTCGAGCGTCAAATGCCAAAGCATTCCCTAGCCAAAGCGTCGACAACGACGCCACATTCCAGACTCAGAGGCAGGCTTTGATGTCTCGAAAAAAAAAGGAACTATTTGCGTGGGCTTCTCTTCGAATCCGCGTTACTCGGCTGCACTCCGCCAGGTGCTGTGAAATTTTAATTATTCTTCTCGCTGATAAGACTAACGTTTCGGTGTATCTACATCTCTTTGATGGCAGCAATTGTATAACCAGTTCACGTTGCGTAATGTTAAAATGAAAAAAAAAAAAAAAAAATCGAAAGCTATTCACGTTATGCGCTAGATACGAGTATGCCTAAGCCTAAGCGCTGTGTGCGCACTCGCTGACAAATCCATCGGTTTGGAGTGTTGACGTATGTGCGCTGCGCCGCTTCTTGTTGTAGGTGCGCGCATGCTCTGTTTTCGCTTTTCAATTTAAATAGCGGCCCTGTTGTGGTGACGGCTAATTGTAGTCTGCCCACGCAGGTGCGCTCAAGTGGTAGATACGACTGCGAGTACGAGTTTGAGTACGGGTACCTGTTCTAGATACATCATGATGGTGTTGCCGGTGTCTTGGAGTTAGTTACTTCTCTTTTGTTTGTCGTGGGGCCTCTTAGCCAAATGGAAAGTGAAAATGTGAGACCCCCGTAATGGGGGAGTTGGTTTTCTACTTTAAAAAGGCAAATTGTTATGAAACTGGGTCTTAGATAGTTTTTCTTGGCTCTTGGCAGGTCGAAAGATAAAGAGTGGCTTACGTCAAGATTGTTGGCTATGCAACGTCAAGTGGGTTTTAGAGTTGTGACGTAAGGGAACAAGAGAGTTTCTTATGACAGAACCTGTAATAGGAGGTTCTTCGGAGAGCTGGAGCTTGAGTTGAATGAGGAAACTAATTGGAAGTAAAACTACTTAATTAGGGGTTAGCATGTTCAAGTTAAAGCAATGCTCGAAGACGTTTCCTACAGTTTCAGTTCATCCACCTTATTTTGAGTATCTGCTTCTCTGCCGGGATGAAGAATAAGTTGAAACTCTTCGTCACCTTCTAGGTGATTGTCCGTCTCTATCTATCCGCAGAAGAAGGACTCTTGGTGGTTACTTCTTCTCGGACTGAGAACTGAGGCAATGTTGAGCTGATGGAGCTCTTGAGGTTCAAATCACAACCTTGGTTGTCCTAGGAGCGGACTTTTTTCAGGACTACATGATTGGGAAAAATGGACCAGATCTGAGTTGATCTGAGTGATAGGAGATTCTTTTGTAACAATGCAACTAGTCATAACTGATCTTTGGAATCTACTGCTAGTATCTTTTTTGGGGTGGTCTACTAATTGTGCTCCAATCATGGTAAAACTTTCTACAAACCTCGTTGAAGCAGAGCAGATGTCCGTGGTGTGTCTAGAAAAACACGGGGACAGCAAGATTATGCTCCTCTTCTCTTCTGCCTCTGTGATAAGTATTGACTCGAGATTCTTAGTGTGCCAATAACCTTTGTTGGTCTTGCAATATATGGCTCAAAGATTGTGCATTACTTACCTACTTATAGGGCACCCGACCCTAGTAGATTCTCCGCCTGAGACACGGCTGCCTTCTATCCACTGTGGTTCCGGGCACGCTGCTTCTAGTTACGGACACAAAGTTTTCTGCCATCCGCGACAGCTTGTTCTTTGTACCGCAGGTTGGATTTGTGTGGAATAAAGTTTAGCGCTTCCAAAAAAAATGTCAAAACAATTTTAACCGGTCCCACTGTTTGCAAGGTTGTTGCAAACATCCAAGCGTTTTATTGTCATGAGAAATCACCTCAATACAATGTCTATCTCATGTCCAGTAAGCATTTCAAGAGGCAAATCCAAAACACCCTGATGGAGATTTTGTCCATCTGTCAAGCTTGCAGACAGCCTTACAAAATATTGGACAATAGAGGCAATTATACGAACTTTGATGGATCTTGTAATTGTGGCGCCGATAGTAGCTCTGATAAGAATGTTGCTCTTAAACAAGGCTATCATTTTAAAGCTACAATATGCCACGATTCGAAGGTGGCATATTCTCTGTCCCCTCCTTTGAAATTTAGGACTGCTTCTATTGCTTTAAACATGATGTTTCATGTGTTGACTCTTGCTATTTATAGTAAACAGATAGCAGCGAGTGAAGCCATTCAAATGAAAGCAGGACTTATCCGTTCTAGGTAGACAAGCTAAAAATGTTCCCTAATGTTGCCGACTATAGCCTTTATAACTAACTCATACTCTGAGACTCACATATTTCCCAGAACTGACTGGAGAAAGGATCTGTGTGGTTAGAAACAGGTGCTTCCTAAGCATTGAACATGAATGAATCGTACTCTTTTAAAATTTAGTCTTAAAAATCCCCTTGGGTCTGTCATCCACTGTAGCGTTTTTCAGGCGAAAGATGTGGCAATGGACTCACAACGATTTCTGCAGCGCACCTAAGTACGAGGTTTAGGATGAGGAGGAGGAAGAGACTATGAGTCACCTTCTAAGAAGCTCTGGAGCTGCCTCTGCTCATAGAAAACTAAATCTAAATAAAAGTGTGTTTCATTGTACCCAGCGCATTGTTATACAAGCGTCGGGTGTTTCAACGGGTAGTCTTGGGTATCACAATGGAGGGACCGAAACTGGTCTAATTGTGTCTGTATTATCCGCAACCTAGTCTAACCCAACATTTGAATGCAGTTTTCATCTCCGAGGAATTCTTCTTAAAAAAAAATAACCAAATCCAAATGAATTCCTTTGGAACATGGAAATAGGAGAGTACATAATCATAAGAAAAAAAATCAACAAAAAAATGTGGAACGCTTCACGATTTTGCGTGTCATCCTTGCGCAGGGGCCATGCTAATCTTCTCTGTATCGTTCCAATTTTAGTATATGTTCTGCCGAAGCAAGAACAAGTAATACTGTGCAATCAGTCAATATGTACTTGTATAGGGTTAAATAAAATACTGTGAATTGTAAGGAAACTTCTAATATAACGCCATCTACACTTTAAGCTTATTAACGTTGAAGAATCTGTAATACATGGTTGAAGTATGAACTAAGCTGTCGAATATGAGAGAAAACTGTTATATGTTGTTTGCCACCATAGCAACAGTACATAAAAAGTTTCACAAGTAACTGTGGTTTCCGTGGTGTAGTGGTTATCACATCCGCCTAACACGCGGAAGGCCCCCGGTTCGATCCCGGGCGGAAACATGTCTTTTTTTTTTTTTGCGAAAGTATTTTAAACAAATGCAGATACATTTTGTTAATTTTGCAGTTGCTCTCAATCATTACCTTGGCGAATGATGTTTGTTTTAGTCTCTGATTTTTAATGTCATGGAAGAATCGCCTAAATGGACGATGAAATTGAATTAAATTTTTAAATTGGGGATCCAGTGAGCCTTAAGCGGATGCATGCACCTCGGATACCGACGGGTAATATGCTAACAACCTATGGAACATGAACAACGATCGGACTTAAGAACCTCTCAGGCTTACTCCTAGAAAATATGATGAAATAATGCTAAACGAGATAAGGTGCTTTGGTCCTAGTGAATACATGTCCCCAAAAAAAAACACTGTCATGGTCTACTCTAGTGAACCAGTTGGAAGTGTAAGAATATCTCGAATAGGACTGTAGCTTCATGTCTTGGAAACCTCACAGTGACCAGGTTCCAAAATAGAATGAGGAAGGTCATCATCATAGCTCACCCAAAGTCCTAGTTGACTTCATAGTCAATTCAGGGATAGTGATCGAGCTCTAAAAAGAGGAACTCACAATAGGCCCACAGAGGACGCAGTGACTAGTGCTGAGTGCTGGGCTCCGACATGGCCATATCGTGATTGTGTTGTCGGATCTCCAGGGCAAAGTAGGTAGCCATAAAATTACCCTTAAAAAAGAGATTGAAGTTTCACGAGTGATTAAGGGAGAGCCGAGCTAGAAATCCAATACCGTGAGAAGAAGGCAAAAGTGCAGCATTGTGTGAGATGAGATAAGCGTCAGTATATCGACACATTGACTTCAAGCCCTGATGAAGAGGCTAGGTGTAAATGGCACGTAAGAATTACCTAAATGACCAAACCAAATCCGATAATCTTGTAGCAACGTCATTTTAGAATCAGATACCTACATATAACTTCAAGCTCAATTCATCCAATTAAGAAAGATGGAAAATTGTGGGTTTTCAAATGGAAATTGGTATGGAAAGACTTACATACTTACTTAAAGGGCTCCCGACCCTTGTAGAGTTACTGCTTGAGGTATCGTTGTCTTCCATCCTCTGCGGTCCCGGGCACGCTGCTTCCAGTTGTGAAAACCAAGTTTCTGGCTTCCGCAACAGCTTGGTCTTTGTACCGGGGGTTCGGTCTTCTTCTTCGTCTCGAACCTGGGGGCTAGGATTCGAAGATCCTTTTGGCTGGAGCATTTTTGTCCATTCGCTCAATGTGGCCAAGCCAATGTTGTCTGCGTATCGGCTCATAGAGCTCGCGGTTGTATCTTCTTATCTTCTCCTCGATTAGCCCTCCTCGCATAAGGGACCTAATATCCGACGGAGTATTTTTCGCTCGAAGGTGCCCAATAGTTGCACAGCTTACTTACTTATCGTCCAGCACTCGGCTCCATACAATAGGACTGGTAACATGAGCGTTCTATAGAGCATTAATTTGGTCTGTCGAACTAGGAGTTCACAGACGATCACTGTTTATATATGCAGTCAGGCAGTCAGGCAGTCCGGCAGCCATGAAAGCTCTGGACTCCGCTATAATTAGGTCGATCCTTGTTAGAAGCTGCAAACCACTTTTGGTGGATGAAATATCAAAAGCCGTTTCAGGGTTCCTGGGCATATGGAAGGAAACGAAAAGGTCGACACTGCACATATCGCGGACCTTTCCTTTGTAGCAGCCCCAAGTAGTTCCTTACGAAAAGAGTAAGAAGATTAAGCAACCGATCGAGAAAACAGACGCTGGAATCATATGGATACATGCATAATGGCCAGGACACTAAAGCCGGCCTTTAGCAAGAAGAGATCATCAACTCTGGTTAAACTCAGTCGTTATAACGCACAGGTCGTTTCTGGCGTAATTGTGCCTTTGGTCTTTACGAGGATTGACTCGGACTATTGCAGAAGTTGAAGAAGTCCAATCTATTCGTCACATGTTGTGTGTTTGTTCTACCCTATCCGCCATAAGAATGAGAACTCTTGATACTTCTCGGAACTGGAGGACTTATGGAATCGTCGAGTTGATGGACCTCCTGAGAGGTCAATATCTGAGCGGTTCTAATAGCGGACTTTCTTTACAAAGTTTTCAGTCTAAGGAAGCAGTGACTTTCGTGTCACAAGGCGCCCATCTACCTAAACTAACCTAACCTAAGCTGTTCGTCAAGCAATTTTAATAGAATTCAAAAGAAATCATCCTTAAGTCAGAGATGAGTTAACAATTTATCCCGAGCTATACATTAGCTGCAAAGGAACGTGAATTCCTCACTATGATTCACTCAAACAAACGCTTTAACTATTTCCATACGCCGAAAAAATAATAAGACCTTACACCGTTAAATCTCTATAGATTTGATGCTAAGAATCACCACCTTAAGAAACTTCCTCATGCTACCAAAGTCCCAGTGGCTTTTGCTTTAAATTTCACCTAAAAAATGCCACCTTAAGAGCCATTAAGAGGAGCAAAGGATACTAAGACCAAAGGATACACCCAAACCAGTTTTAAACTCGTTAAACGTAAATCATTTTCGTATGACCTCACTTGGAATCTTAAAAACAAAAGTAAAGACCTTTCCACACAAACAAAAAATAAATTGTATACCCCTCTCGGGTGCCTCTTAAATTTTGACTCAAAAAAAAAAACAAATCCTTTATGAAGCCTCTTGCACACATAAAAAAAAAACGCACGCCTTCCGCAAGCACTTGAGTCCTGTTCTCTTCCCCCCTTGATGATGTGTAGGAGCAACGAAGGATACCATGAATAAAGTGAAAAGAAAAAAAAAACTTTAATAATTCCAAGAACCCATTGAAATATCCTGCAGCGATTTGCCACAATCAGTTCAGAGAGTAGTGCAGCTGCAACATGTTCCTTCCTCCTTTCAAAACAGAACAAGAACGAAGAAAAACCCCAACACCAACACCCACACGGAGCATGTGGCATTTTTATTGCACTCGCTTATGTCGTCCATTAGACCGCAAAATCCAAAATCCCACTAACAACCCACCAACACTCTCCAGGAAAAAAAAAAAAACAGAAAAAAGGATTTCCACATTCACATCACACATCCGCCCAAGGGCGCTCCGCTGTGTGCATGATACGAAGGAAAAACTAAAGAAAATTAAATTTCCGCAATGAAAACACCAAAATAATACAAAAGTGAGCCATGAAAAGTGACGACGGATAACGAGAGAGCGAGCAGCCAAAAAACGGAAAGGGAAAAGGAAAATCAGTAAAAGGAACCCACTCCTTAGGAAGGATTGCAACGCAAGAATTAGTGCACAAAATGATTCTGTTTTTCGCTTTTAAATTGTGTCATTGGGTCAACCAGCGCAAAATACCCTCACCAGAACCATTAAATGCAGCGCACAACAAGGACACATCAAGGGCTGTGCTGTGCAGAAGCAGCACCAATTCTGTACCGTACTCTAGACCCAGATCCGATTTGGGGCTGTGTTTTATATCTGTGCCAGTGAAACCTTCACAGTTGCACATGCAACTGTTGCCTCTATATCGCTGGGTGGTTGCTCTTGGTCTTGGTCTCCTTGCAGTCTACTACTCTCAGCAGTTATCCTTTCGGCTTGCCAACATGTTGATCTCGTTCAATTGAGACTGGTTACACTCACACACACAGGAGTGGATAATGTCGCTCAGAGCGAGTGAATTAAATGGGAATCGAATGGAAGTAGAACAACAGAGTGGGTGTTGCCGTGAGTATGTTTTTAGTCCTTTTTTTTATTTTTGGGAAATTTTTCTTAGAATGTCCTTAAAATGTTCTGACTATGATTTTGAGAACACATCATAGTAAAATGTTTCTCTCACCGTTTGAGCTGATCTACATTTTCCGTGAGATGTTGAGTCCTGCGATGCCTGTCCTCTGCTCTTTGGTTATTCTATAGACAGTTCAGTTAAAATCCAAAATTGGTGGTCCCTCGGTTGTGGTTGGCCAACTCGTTCTTAGATTCTTTCATGTCACTTTGTATGCACTGAACGTTTATATTATTTACTGGAATTCTAGGTCACCCCTTTCTGTGCCCACAATAGTGGTTTATGCTAACAACGTCCGTCGAACTGCATCAAGGTATGATCAGTAAGTAAAGCAAGCTGTCGACAAGCACATCTTTCTTCGCAGCACACTAGTGGCTTAGAATTCTCAGAGACTGCTCATTGTCACCCCAAGGGGGTTCTAACCTCTTGGCTGACTTAAGAAACTCTTGCCCATTAAACTATGGTTTTCGAACTAGAGTACTAGAGTGATCTCACGCGATTCTCTTCGCTTTCGGACGTCGAAGAGATAGCTTCTGAAACGTCGACTGATTGCCAGTTGATCCATTTGGTTGGTCTGTGAGTGGACACTCAACTGGAAGTCATATGTCTACCTTCCGATGCTTCAAGGCACATTACTTGATGGTGTATTTAAATACTTAAATGTTGCGTATACGCCTTAGTTGTTTCTATAATTTCCTGATCCTAGTTTTATTTCACGATGAAGACGGTCAAACTAATGCTCTCTGTGTTCTCTTCACCTAGGTGAATCTTTCCTTCTTGCAATCGTTGCAATCCTTCCTTAGGTAGGAACAGCTTTCTTTCTAGAGTTAAGCAGAAACCAAGGATGTTTTTAAATTCCCTGTGAGTGGTTAGTGCGTTTTCATAACTTCCATGTTCATTTTCTGCCGATTTACCTCCTGCCTTTTATGTTTGTCACTGTCTAGAGCTGAATGCTGAATCCTTTATTTTGCGTTTCTATAGTTATTAGCCATTCGTTGTGATCCTGCCCAGCGCTCTTGTGGAGGTCTCTATAAAGACACGAGCGGCGAGGCATATAAGCTGGTGACTTCCACCGAAACATCTGAGGCCTACTTGCAACATAAGGCCTAACATCGAGTTAAGCTACGCCAGCCGGCCCAAACAGTCACCTTTTGGTCATGAAATGGTCTTTCATGGATTACATGTGGATTCTCCGTTCTCCAAATGCGGAAATTTCGATTATTGAGGGCAGCGATAGAGAGTGTCAAATGCGCCTTGTCGGTCACCAAAATTTGCTTCCAAAAACCAGTTCACTGTCAACCATTCAAGCGACTGTTTCGCTATTTTCTAAGTGACATGAAAGGTCTGTCTACAATGTTCTTTAAGACAATTGCACTTCGTACGAAAAAAATGTAAACCATCGTTCAAAATGACTGACGCCAAAATGCAGGGCGCAGTAACGATAAGACACATGTGGTAACACTCTCTATTAGACGTTGATGAACGGCATGTCAACGATCTCCCATTGTCCTGTGCTAAACAAATGATGGATACTGTTGTCAGACGGTACTTGTCGGCCACGCCCACGACCACGATATTTTTGACAAAATGCAGGTTGAGTTAACGCAACTGAGCGACTATTTTCAACGTACAGTGTCACTACTTTGGCGAGTTGCCTCTATGTGAAGTGATTCATGGTTAAAATTGTACTAGATTGACGTTTGAAAAACATGTCTACTCGAGTCAATCGGTTGATAAATGTCAAAATTATTCAATGTTTACATACCGACATAAGAGATAGCGCAGCCTGTGTGCATTTTTTGACCGTACGGCCATTTTTGACATTGTTGACGTTTCCAGCTAAGGACATGAGGAGGTGGGTGGTTAAAACAGGGACTTAAATTTTGTATTTTTGATTGAGTTTACGTAATTTGATAAATATGTGGTGACAGCAGAGTTTCTTAAAATTAGATCTCAAACCGAGTGAGGTACTGACACACCTTCCCATCCAGCAACACTAATTCGTACATCCCTGCACTAACTCTCCTGAGACATTCTCTCAATCTCATGAGAGCAGATAGCCTCTGCTGAATGAAGAGCTCCACACCCACAAAGCGCATGTCCTTTGGCAACATTTCCATGAATGAAATCATACTGCCTTCAACTTTTTTCTTTCTCTTTTTCATTTGTTTTCCTTTCCCTCTGGCATTGCACCCACAACTTTCATTGTTTGCAGCTGAGCACACTACTGGAGCACCTCATAGACATGCGCCCTCTCGCAATGAGCGACAATGTTGGTTGTCCTCCCCCATACCTATAATCCTACAGAATCTTTTTTTTTCTACTATCCATCCACAACACAAACTATGTTGTTTCATTTCCATTAACTGGGAGCGGTCTATGCATCAGAGTATCCTTTTTTTTCTGTCGTCTTTCTACCGTGCTCCAGTGTGTGTGAAACAAAAAAAAGAAGTCTAAAAAAATCGCGACTTGTAGCAGGACACGTCTATCAGCAACTGAGAGCGGCGGACATAAAAAAAAAAAAACTCTGACAAAATTTGAGTTCCTTTTTCAAGAAATGAGTTAGTTTTCGATCCTTTACCATTTTCCGATTCAGTATAGAACAATCGATTGTTCGGCACACGGCGGTAAAAAGGATATAACCGGACGCGTGAATACATAAGAACTGTTTTTTTTTTTTTACACAGAAACTTATTTTTTCTTCCTTTTCTTTTTGTAAAACCAAAACCGCGTCGCTATAAACCAGTGCTCTAAGGATTTGATAAGAGAGAAAAAAAAAGCAAGGATAACCCATCATCAAATCCATTGATACAGTGAGGGTACAATTGTACCTTATATATATAATTATTTCGGTTGGTATAAATTAAAGGAAAAAAAAAAAACTACGAAAAAATAGAAAAGAAAAGAAAAGAAAAAGGGAAAGGTCCTTGAAAGGAAAATGTGTCATTCCAATGGCATTCCATTTTTCTATACGCGATTTAATCATTTAAATTTCAAAGTGCCAGTGTGTTGAATATAACTCGTATTACCAAAAGAGATTTCGTCCTTTTTTCGTAGTGCTGTTGTTGTTGTTTTTTTCTTGTCGCGATTTGTCCTTCGCAAGGATGAGATATTGGGAAATTGAGTTTTATCGCCCACAACGTACCGCGCCCACCATCATCATCAGCATTGTTGCAACGACGACGACGACGACAATGTAGACATCCTTTCCTTCTTAAATTTACTTGTCTCTCCCACTCTTGTGTGCGCTCTGTGCGGCGTGTGTTTGTGTGTTGCGTTTGCGTTTGTATGTGTGCTGTGCGGTGCGCCCCCGTGGGTAAATGAATTATGCACATTTCTGCATATTTACTGGGTATTCATAGTCCTGTGACCCACTAAAAAGAAATCGGTTTCTTGTTTTTCGTCTGATTTTGGTTTTGTTTTTTTTTTTTATTTAATTTTTTGGTTTATTTGGATTCAATGTGTAGTGTGGTGATGGTATTCGCTCGCTGTATACGGATGTATCCTTTAAGGATTATGCTGGCAAATCAGAGAACGAACTCATAATGAACATTGTTGTCTACTTGGCAAGGACAATTTATCGATAGATATTCAATTGAAGTAGATATACGGGTTGAACAAGGATATGCGGTTTCCTAATTAAACGTAATAGGATATATATAAAAAAAAACTACGTAGATTTTGCCTATAATTTTTTTTTGTTGGAGAAAAACACAAATTCATTTCGGGTCCAACCCCCTCCGGTTAAAAAAAGAAAAAAAAAATTATTAAGGATAGACCAACAGCCAACCACCTACACCAATACCATTCAAATTGAGAGCGAGCGCGAGTGAAATTTTCTAAAGAAACAACCAACCCCAACCCAACGCGTGAACGAAGGACTATTTCGCAAGGATTTTCACTTTTAATTCTCACTCACAACCACCCACTACTCTGTATAGTCTGTCTCTCTTTTTTATCTCTGTGTATCTCTTGCATCTATGTGGCAGTGTGTATCTTTCACTCTCTCTCTCAGATGAGCGAAATATAATTCAGAGAAAAGGAAGAAGAAGAAGTTTTCATAAAAAAAAGCAAAAACGGACACGAATGTTGCAAGGATTCATCAATAGAAAGTGCTGCTGTAATTTAGATGGGGATGCTGCGAATACATGCGATTACGAATTGGACGCAATCATTCGCAATAAAAACAACAACACCACCACCACTACCAACAACAACAACAACAACAACAACACCGAGCAACAAACAAATCATAAAAAGGACCTTAAAAGGAGACCATTGCCAATATTGCTGCTGCTGTTGTTGCTGTACTACTACTATTCAAAACTGCTATCTACAACAATTGCTATCTGTCATCAACAATATTTTCATTATCATCATTTATCTCAGAACGACGACGAAGAGGATTTTTCAGCTAGCAGCACTGGCAACACTGGTAGTCGACAGCAGCAACTATTTCTACTACTACTACTACTACCACTCATCCTTATTGGTTTCATCTGGTTCATCATCTGTCATCATTATAGCAGTTCTAGCAGTGTACCTTTGCAACACAAATACTCTCACATCTACCACTACCAATACCAGCAAAAGGACCAAAAACATCAGCAACAACAACAACGAAATCAGCAACAGCAGCAACACTA
The DNA here is from genome assembly GCA_949716465.1 of Chalcosyrphus nemorum. NCBI lineage: Eukaryota > Metazoa > Arthropoda > Insecta > Diptera > Syrphidae > Chalcosyrphus > Chalcosyrphus nemorum. The sequence continues at coordinate 79,598,087 of OX454333.1, forward strand.
CACAAGCAGTAGAAGAAACAGGAGTAGAATACCACAAGAAGCAGCAGCAGCGGCGGAGCATCCTGTGGGTGGTGTGGGTCGTCCGGTCTGCTAGATTTTGACAATAATGAGGAGTGGCAGTTCGGAATTATTACTCGAACAGCAACAACAAGAGCTACGGTTACGTAAAAAACGAGAACTGGCTCCGAAAAAGAAAAATGGTAATCGTCGTTTTCGGTCGTGGCGTGAACGTGCTAGATTCTACGGGACATCAACGTTGGCCTTCTTCTCGGTAACAGCTGGTGCGTCGTTATTATTTTTGGTGCCACTGTATGTGGATCCGGCTATATCGACACTTAGTCACGATTTTATTGACTCGCCAACACTGTGTACGACAGTGCGTCGCGAGGACCTTATCGGGATATTCAATTGTTCGTGGAGTTCGTGCCGCGAAGGTTGCACATCTGATTTATACAAGTGTGTGCATATCTATGTGACGTTTATCGAACAAAATATAACGATACCAGAGAATATGACAGATTTTAGTAATTATACAGCGGAAATGGAGCAATCTCCTGAGGCAACACTCTTGGTTAATATAAAGGGTTGTGGCTATCCGCCAACGGTAACGTGTAAGGATTTCAATGGTTATTATGGTATCGAAGGGGCGATATATCCGTGTTATTATTCGCGTAAAAATAAAACGGTCGTACTGACGTCATATAATCATGAGGATCAGGTGGCGATGATAGTGAATTTTTTTGTTGTGCCATTTATTATAACTGTTGTATCGTCGATAGCGCTGTGCATAATGCATTGTGATTGTACGTGTAAAAAGGATCGCAGTCATAGGCGTAATCGACAGCCACAATGCCGGCGACCGAGAATTGAGAATTTAAGGTGAGTTCTTTCTAAAAAAAAAAAAAAAAGAAAATAAATCTGCATTTTTGTTGGAATCCTGATAAGGATGTGTGTCATTTGTTTGTTTTTTGTTGGTAGACATGTGCGTGACTATTTTATTTGAGACAAGGTGTGGGTAGCAACCACCCTAAAAGTCGTGTTTTTTTGTTTTGTGTGCCTTGACAATTTGTAATTCACTTTTGTGTGGTGTAATTTATTTTTATGAGTTCAGAGGTTCAGAGGTTCAGGAGAACTGAACCCTAAATGAATCGCCCGAAATTTGTTTGCCAGTGTCTAGTGATGTGTAGGAAATTATCTATCATTTCAATCGATTGTCAACATTACGAATTTGCTGTTTGACAGTGATAGGCAGCTGTTTCAGTTTGACAGGTCATCTTTTGTTTTCTTTTTTTTCTCAGTTTTTAGTGTTCTGCATCTAAAAACAGAAAGACGGGACAATTGACGTAAAAATGCTAGTGAAATGTCACTTTCACTTTTCACATGTTTCAATGTTTCTAACTGTTTTGTTTCAAATCAGTTATAAACAGAAACAAAATGCCCACAATCGTAGGTATCTGTCATATAAACTTGCGTCATCTGTGTTTGTTCAATTAAAAGAAATGGTAACATTCAAATAGTTAAAAATATTGACATAGATGTCATTGCATATAGTTTCTATTTTTATCCGCTGTGAAACAGAGGAGCTGGAGATGTTGGTTTGGAACACACGTGAAGTTAGGCAGTCCATCCATATACGTCAAAAGACGGAACACTTCAAGAAACATTGAAAGACTTGAAAAGATTTGCATTTGCGGCAGCGGGTTTTTTGACATATGAAGCTGTCCATTGGGTTCGGTGGGGAATCTATTCAGTATCTCCGTATAAAGGTATACAAATTGCTCTTGGTCTCTTGGCAGGACTTTGCCGAAATGATTTCTGTAGAAACTGCAGTGATGATGAGGAAATACAATCCAGCGCTACCTCTTATGTTGCCCATCACTAGCCGTCAAACACTGTTCCTCTTTTTCAGAGAACAGCAATGTTTTATCTTCTTCTTCCTTAACTTCGAGGTTATCTTCTTCTGTGAAAAAGTTACACTTTACTGCTTTCCGAATGTTCCGCCTGGGGGGTTTTCAGGTTTGACTTCAAGAGATACCTGCAGGCTTTTCGGCTTCCGATCACGTTATTACTGGGGCCAATTAAATCCTGTTGCTTTTGCATTTGTGTGATACAGTTGTTCTTTCGTCCGCCTTGTTTGGAGATTTCATTGGAGCGTTTCCTTTGAACATGACTTGATGGGACAACTTGTCGTAACTTGGTTACTCAATCAATCTACGAATGAATAGGTCGATTTATTCCTAACTCTTGACCGCCCGGTTCTTCTGAAATTAATGTCATATAAGAAGAGACGAGAAACTGACTGCAACACACCTTAAAGTGTACCTATACCTACATATCTAATTTTAAACATATCTCTTCGAGCAGTTCCTAAAAATATTTTAACATTTTGTTAGCTGGAAAGTCTACTCCAAAAGGATCATACATCTAAGCTGGGACATCATGTATATAGCGGATTACTTGGTCATATCCCACGGTCGTTTTAATACTCTACATAAACAAAGGCACCCAGGGAAATTAACAGATAAATAGAGAATATTTGAATAAACGCCTAATCGTGTTTTGGATGTCATTTTAGATGCAGCTAAAGTAGTTCTTACAGACGTTGCGGTCTTAAAGGTCTAAAAACAAATCGTGGACTTATGGTCCACCAAAAGCTTCGATAAGAAAACGTTCGTTATCGATTTGTTTTCTAAAAAGCGATTGTGGGCACTCTAACTTGGGCAAAATCAGCTTCGGAAGATTTTTGCACTCATCTAGAAGTTTAAAAAGTGTAAAAGTTTTTGGGGTAAGGCTCCTCAAGTCCTTCGCATTTCTAGGTGACAATGGCACACACTTTTGGCAGCCATCACATGAAAAATAGATTTAGTTCGCATTGTAGTTTTGGTTTAGTCGTTCTAGCTGATATCTAATTTATCAGGTTTCATAAAAAATCAAGGCGAGAAAAAAAAGGATTGTATAATACACTGCATTACCGGCACTGACAGCTTGACGAATCGAAGAACATAAGGCCGCACCATATTGAACTTAAATGAGCTTACGCCAGCTAAGAGCAATATTCATAGGCGAAGTAAACTAGACAATCAACTCGAACTTCCCCTCCGCTCATTGGGGATTTATTTGTCAATAAATATGAAAAAGCCTATGACCTAGCCCTAGCTATAAATGTATCGTGCTACTTCTTTCTATCCTTTTGAATAAAACTGTCGGTTACTATTCCATTAACAACAAATTAAACGCACAGCATCTACAAAATGGCAGCCAGCCAGTCGCTGTCAAACTGTTATGTGGAAGCTCCCATTTGATTTTGCTGGAATGTCAGAATATTAGGCCCGTTCATGCACTTTTGTGAAAGAAAAATGAATAGCATCATTGTCATTGTAAATTGGAATAAGCAACTTTTCTGTCAAACCTTGCTTTTCTCACTCGTTTGACAGTTCTAATATTTTGTTACATATAAATCAGCCGGAAGAAAATTTAACTAAAGCGTTTTCGTTCACATGTTTTCAGACGCAACATTAGGTTCGAAAAGTTTACATATCAGTATGCGATCGGACCTTTTAATATGAAAAATCTATAGTTTTTAGCTTTGGTGACCGAATCTGTCAAACAACTCGAAGATGACTGTCTGGTTTAGTTCGTCTTTAGTCCACGTATTCACAAATTAAGAGGACGCATTTTCATTGGTAAAAGCGAGGGAATGCAAAGAAAAAAACTCTTCTCCGGTGGGAAAAATAAATGCTAATCTGTCAAGTGTCAACTAATGTGACAGATCTTGAGGAACGCTTCATTCAATGGAACTTACAACTGTGCTTCTCAAAACCTATCGACCAAATTGATATGTAACCAGCTAACCGAAAAAATATTTCAATTTCAACAATTCTCAAGAAAGATTAGATTCATAACTTGACACATGTAACCAAATTAATCCACATTACAGCCTTAATTCCTTATCCACTATCCACTATCCACTGTCCGGCTAATCAACTTAACAAGCAACCAAGCAAGACAAGAAAATTCCATTCGATTTCAAATATCCGACAAAATGGGCTTTCTCTTGACACGGATAAACATTAGCAGCAGCACCTCTTCCTCACTTTACTAAAGAAGCACTAAAAATGAACACCCATTGTGCTCCTTGGCAATGCCGCCGACGAGAGGAGAGAATGCTAAATTCAGTGCAATGGCTAATTGCACTTAATTCGTATGCAAGAGGTTAGCTCCATGCATGTACACTCGCATCGCATACTATTGGATTAGTGAGTTGAGTACAAAACATTGCCCTTAAGTGATATGCTAGAGAATTCCTTGCCTATTCCGATGGGTCGTGCCATGCATTTGCATGCAAAACTACTTAACGGTGTGCTGCTGCTGACTAAGGACTACCCGATTTACTAATTGTTTTCTCTGTGTGGCATACATTCCTTACTCGTTGTTTTTTCTTTTCTTTTTTAAATCAAACAAAAGGATATGAGGAAGAAAAAAGGATATTCAACAAATAATTAAGTCGAACGAAATAAGAGGAGGGTGTTAAGGTATAATTTCTCTCCTCTTGCCTTTGAGCAAAATGTGAAAAAGGACCTCATTAATTGATTTGCTAATGCGAAATGGTTTAGTATCATTTGTGTCCTTGAACCTGGTATCTATGTATTTCCTAATTAACATCGGCTTGACTTCCTAACCGAAGGATGCTCCCAAAAGAGAAATTATACAAGTCCCCCCTAAAGAAAAAAAAAAGAAGCAGAAAAACCCCACCCGCTAAATGTTGCATATTAGATGAATGGCCACAAAAGGACCAAGGAATAGGAAGGATACCAGTGGTGAAAGCAATTAAGGTAATTTTCCTTGTTGATTTGTCATCGACGACGGACACAAAAAAAAAAGAAGAACGAAACCAAACAGCAAAAATGAAAGACAAACAAGCAAAAAGCAGTCGTTCGTAAGGACACACAAACATTCTTCTGTTGAGCAAAATAATTTATTCACGCCAAAATGTCTCGAAGCCTGCCACCGCCACAATATTCTTCTTATATGGACCACCACCATCACAACTACACGACGCCGACGACGACTAGGACGAGAGGACGAATTGACGAAAATTTATGTTGCGCTTTATTTATGAATGAGGAAACGTGCGTTGCTCGTCCTTCCTCTATTTTCCTTGTCACCAGGATGTTAAAACCATCCAATATGATGATGATGATGGTGTTTGGCTATATCCTTGTACTATTATTTTCAAGCAAAAACGCTAAACCTCTATGTCGAATGAAAAGGATGTAAAAGCAAAAAAAAAAAAAAAATCATCGTCCTTTGCGGATGCCAAATTAGGTTAACATATGTAAATATATTCATACGCGTACAGAGACACGAGTGGAATGTTCAAAATTATATTTTGTGTTTGATATTAAATTTAATGCCTGTTTGATTGTTGTTTTGTTTTGATCGCGGGGAAATATTGAAATATTACAAATACATGCTGGCCAAGGACAAGGAATTATGCCTTGTTGTAGGTATCTATCTACTTTCGAATGTGGTACACGCGTTCGCTAACATTTTAGTTGATTTTATGATTATTTCTGAATTTATTTGGTTTATTCGATAAAGGAGCTTAAATTTGTGGCCTTATTTGTGCTCTGGATGGGGGAGTGGTCAGAATGTGTAAACATTTTTGGCAAAACCTTACAATTTCACTGTCAATATTTCGCACGCTTCGCCCATTTTACGCTTGCCATTAACGTCCTTCCGAGAAGACTATTCACAGCGTGGGGAGTAAACTTGAGACGACCAGTTCAGTGAACAATCCGCCAAAACAGTACTGTAAGCTTACAACGAGTAAGTTGATTGTTTTCCTGTTTTCCAACAGTGTATTAGACTCAGAAAGGACTTGCCAATAGACTTCGTCGGTCAATTCAACACCTTTTTTCTTTCTCCAGATGTCTGCAGGTACCACATGGGTCGGTACCTAACAAAGCCTCGCTTTACTTTGCAGTTTTGTGATATGGAATCTCAAAATCTTAGTTTGCACGGTCATGCATTATTCCCATTCTGGTTAGAAAACGAACCTCGGATATATATATGATCGTCAAATTGAAGTTGGTTACTGAAACACACAGACCGGTGTCCGCGATGCAAGTACTTGTTGGTGTTCTTGGTTTCACTCGAGAGACGGCAGTATTGCGTTTGACAGCATTAAGTTCCAATCTGTTGCCTGAACACCATTTGAGTAGGCTGTTAATATTGGAATCTAATCAGCTTAACATACGTTCCCATTCCTCTTCTATGACTTGAGTGTAGAGACATGAGTTGGGGAACGATATAAAATAAATTGGGAGCATCTTCTTCCATCAGCGAAGGAAAGGATTGGATTACAAGCAGCAAATAAGAGATCATTTATTTAAATTAGAAAGAGCGCCGGAGATAATGCAGAGCCCTGGGGAACACCAACATTTATATGCAGGATTTCAGACTTGAAGCGTCTTATTGAATTTGCATTGAACAAAGGTAATTTCCAATCAAAACTCATGGATGCTACAGAAACTCTACCTTTGTAATATCAAGTGCCACTATGTATGTATGTAATTCGTCAAAGTGATGGAGAGGAAGCTAGGCGGAAGTGTTTGTGCGATTTTGCCTCCCAGGTCAAGTCCCAGTTTTTGAACTTCCCTGCCCGCTCATTTGCGAAAATAGTCGCAGCCTAAATTGCCCTATAGATGAATAAATGTCAAGTACCGAGTGACCAAGAGCTGACTATAAATTTGGAAAGTAAGCAGCTTTTAGCTTGGGAAGCGAATTTGTCTGACTCGAAGTTGGCTGTCCTTTGCACACCACATTTTCAGCAGACTGTCATTCAATTAACAACAACAAAATGTGTAGAAAATGTACACCGCCGATTGAGTATGTGTGCGTGAGCTTCGATTCGATTTCGCCGGAAACCTCAGAATACATTCAAAATGGGTGGCAGTTTCGCTCTTGTGGGAGCCAACGCAACGGTCAAATCGACCGGATACGACCGTCTATATTGGTTTGTCTATGTAGAGCACTCTAATGAAAAAGGGTCTACAATACAAAAAATCTCGACTAAAACACTTTGTGTTCACTACTTTATACTACCGAGATTTTTCCCTACCTCTATGTCTTCCCAGTTGACAGTTCGATGGGGAGATTCTTTCACTATCGCCTACTATTTACAAATAAATGTTTCAGAAATGTCTACGAAATGTTTATGAAATGTTTCAGAAATATTTCGCTCGGTGTGGACGCACCTTTAGAGTTTTTTTGTGAAAATTTGTTTCTATCTGTCTTTTTTTTTCGCTGGGGCACAAAGTTTTTAATATATTCCATGTGTAAATCTGATCCTCTGACACAAGGCATCCATTACATCTCATCTTTTAAATTTTCTAATCTCTACGAATATTTTTGAACAAAAATGATTGATTTTCTGACCTCGATTCCTTTGTATTGTACTTCACAAAAGCTTGTAGATTGAATCGAGAGAAAAAAAAGAGACAGCCTATCACAAATCCTTGCAGGCGATCATATTTTCTTTTATATTTTCCCCTTCACCTTCTTTATTGTCCACTTCCAAGTCCTAAACTCTTCTGCTGAAAGAAAATCAATCTGTGCCCAACCAACACCCACACAGCTGTTATCCTTGATTTAGATTCTACTAATCTTTTTCTTCCCACCCCCATGCAGCCAACGTCTTTAACACTTCAAAATTCTCGCCAAATGATAAAATAAAAGAAAACCTCACTAAATTGCCAGCACTTTGCCAAGGAACCAAAATGACGTCCTGGCAGCAATAGCAGCGGCAGCAGAAAAAAAGACCCCGTTCAACAGTTGAAGATGATTTCAGTCATGATAACGCCCGAGGTATTGAAATCTTAAATCAGGATAAAAATAAAAAATTAAAAAAAATAGAAGCAAACCATTGCACCAAAGGACCTCCTTGACATAAACAATATTCCACCAGCAGCAGCAGCAGTCAGCTGAGAGTAGTATACACTTGCTACAAGGAGTGTATTAAGAATCGATTTTGTGTCACCTTCAAGAAGACCAAGAGATGAAGAAGGAGAAACCGAGAGATAGAGAGAGAGAACGAGAGCGAATGTACTGGTACTGGCTGAGAAAAGGAACAGCAGTAGCAGTGTAGCACCAAGCAAATCAAGGATAAAATGTACTGAGTTTAGTCGGTTGAGAAACGAGAGTGTGTGTCCTTTTGTTTCCATACGGCAACCTTCTTCATCTTTTAAGGACCTCCAAGGATCACATGCTGCTGCTGCTGCTGCTACTGAATGTATAATAAAGTGCAGAGGACACCCAAGCATACAGACACATACATACATATGACTAGAAGCAATTTTGTACAACATGCAATATGAAGCATATTAAGGACACTTTTTGACAGCGTCTCATGTGGCTGCCGAGATGGTGGTGCTGGAATTGAAATCATTCGAATGTCGGTTTTGGTTCGATTCATCGGCGAAGGAATAGAATATCAAGATGATAGTCATCGCGTATACAGCTGGTGCGCCCATCATTCCGAACCCATCGTGCGTTGTCGACGTCTCTTCCTCGCTATTGACAATGGACAAGGACGAGGGGTACCGACTCGGAGGCAAAGATTTGATGTAAAATGTATTCGAGAGTGGGAGTCTTATGTAATTGGAAAATCTATCCCCAAATGGAAAATTATTTGGGGCAAGGACTCGGTCGTCCTTTTTCTGAATGGAAGAACTCTCTCTCCTTTGAATCATCATTTTTTGACCGGAAATGACGACATATACACATTTGTAGAGTGAAATTGAACACTTTCTCACCATCCATCCACCCACCCATACGATGGAGGACATTATCAATTTTGCAGGACATCTCTGTATTTACAAGTTTCCACAGCTAGCTAACTGCTGCTGAGTATGTTTACGTTTCATCTTTCTGCCTGTGTTAGATGGATTGAATGTGGCAGGACATCTCTGGGAACCGACCAGATGGATTCTTCGGATAGAGACTGAGATATACTTTTTGTCGTGTGTCCCTTGCAAAGTGGACGACTAGGAAACAAGAAGGATAGGCAGAGATTAATCCTTGCAGTATTTAAGGATTTTCTAAGGCCAGATAGCGATACAATTTAATGGTGCTTAAGAATATGTCGGAAACGAGACAGAGACAGATACACAGAGAGAGAGAGATTTTGTGAATTTTTGCTTGCATAAAATGTGTGGTTGTTAACTACGACATGTAAGGATGCAAGCAAGATGTCAGAAGGTTCCTTCCCATGATATATGATGAGCAATTTATTCTATTGAATTTACAAGTCCTTTTTTGAGAGAGCAAAATTGGATTTGTGGTGCTTAATAAATGATGCAATGGCCTAAATGGTTGCAGGAAAGGAAAGGACAAGGCAATTCGAATTTTACATTTTTTAAGAGGATCTTTTTACCGAGGACATGAAATGTTAAATAATAAAAATATTTTTATAGCATGGCTTTTGCCGGTTGAGTTTTGTTGGTTTTCAATTTAGAATGTGTCACGAAGTGCAATGAGCTGAGTTCAAGGAAAATTTAATTAACACAGGATCCAGTGCAAGGGATTACATGTAGGACGAGTTGGTAATGGAATAGGTATGTTATGGCTTGATTGTAGCATTGAGAGGAGGTTTTGTTAAATGTTTTACTAGGCTTGTCTTTCTATTATTGGCTCACCTTACCTTACATTTCCATGAAATGGTTACTACTTCATCTCATCAGTTTTGCTGCAACATATAGGATCCTTTGGAAACTTTTAGGATATAGTGCTGGGTGCATTGTTGTATTGAATGAAAGGTTCGCAACCACAGTAACAAGAGTAATCACGCCCTAGGCATACGTGGCGTAGATAAGTAGAGAAGGAATCGAGATTTTTTGGAATCAGTTTGAGAGAGCTCAAATGCATAGCGCCTTGACTCTTCATCCATTAAACCATCATCCATACATCCATACACCATATAGTTAACATTATTGAAGAATCTTTGTCAAAGAAGAAGATCGCCTTATGCTCCTTTCTGAACATCTCCGGGGCCTTCGACCACAGGACATTTAATTCCATTCAAGCTACTGCAGATGCTAAAGGTATTGAATCACAGATGGATGAGTTCCATGCTTAGTAGTAGAATCATCACTGCTTAACTTGGGCAAACATCGCTATTCATTAAAACAACCAAAGTTTGTCCTCAAGGAGGTATTCTATCCCCCTTCCTGTGGTCCATTGTGGTGGACAAACTTCTAAATGACCTCAACAATTGTGGATTTCCAACTCAAGGCTACGCTTACGTAGTCAACCGTAATTATAAAGGGTAAAGAAGAATTCCGCATTAAAGATCAAATGCAACGTGTCCTTAACAAAATTAGCAACTACTGCCAATCAGAAGAGCTTAAGGTCAATCCACCCAAGACCGACATCATACCCTTCACCAAAAGAAGACCACCAAACCTTATCTCTAAACAGTGTTAAAACTAATTTCTCAAAAGAAACTTAATATCTTGAGTTAACTCTAGACCATAAGCTAAATTGGAAGGCTCACATGGACACAACCAGTGAGAAGGCCCACCCCTTTGAGGTGGGGACAATCAGCATATCCCCCCAAGCATCCTCCTCACACTGGTATAAAGACGGATCAAAGCTGTCGAGTGGGCCTGGAGCTGGAACCTCTGGTCAAAATTACAAATTATCTATTCCGATAGGACAAACAACCACAAACTTTCAGGAAGGTCACATATCAACTTATTTTCAGATAGTTAGGCAGCTCTCAAGGCTCTCAGATCTTTTAACTTTGAGTCAAAGCTAATCTGGAACTGTATCCAACCCCTCTTGCAGCTTGCTGCATACAATAAAGTAACAGTAATTTGGGTCCCTGGACACAGGGACATCCCTGGCAACGAAGCCGCTGATGAGCTTGCTAGGCAAGTAGCTCAGACTCCTCTCATTAATCCTGAACCTTTTAGCGGCTTACAAACTAACCGAAAAGGATAGAACTCAGTAGATGAGAACGTCAAGAAACGCTCTTTTACTGGAGCTCTCAAACTGGCTTAAAACACGCCACGAAATGCATCCCCTTCTCAAAAAAGAGAACGAAAGACATCCTCCCCATGAACAAATATAAAGTAAAAAAAAAAACCTACTGTACTTTAACAAATGCTTCACATGACACTCTGATGTCTCCTCTGCTTCAGCTCAAACTGTTTTTAGCTTCATAAATAAACTAGCCTTGAGTTAGACAGCACAAGTGCTTCCTAGACTATCCTTAAAAAAAGAACTAAATCAGTAATTACATTAGTGATGGGCTGAAAGACCCATTGGTGAGACCTATTTATGTTGTGTCTCATCTACACGCTTCGATTTATTCTTGGAAAGCTGTTCTCCATGTCTTCCTTGTAATCCTTACAGTAACATATGTAAAAACCTTTGTTACAGCATTCGAATTTTCTTGTATAAAGGAAAGCTGGAAGCATCATTGTTTTCACACCTCCTGGAGGATGATCCTTGGTACTTGCTCTACTGTGGGTTTCAGACATCTAGTAGCCAATAACTGACGACTAAATAGTCACACTGATTGAAGATTTGCAATCGTCAGTAAACACCTTCATTTACGAGTACATATCTGAAGGTTGATAGCAGGCTTTATATTTAGACAGGGTGCCAGATATTACGTACCGTTAAGATTTTAAGATATTAAGCATAAGGCCGTCAAAAAACTAAGTCTCTGCCTGGTAGGAAAGGAATAGAAGAAACCTCGACAAAACTCTGCGAATCTATGAAGAGCCCGATTCCAAGAGCATTCTAGAGTGTATTAAGAATCTTAGCCTAGAGCTTGTGACATCTAAGGTAGGAAAGGGCATGGCATTAAGCCATGGATTGACGGTAATAGTTGACGGAAAGTCTAACATAATTTGAATGGCGCTGGAGTTTACCGAAATAGTTTAAAGGATGTATACATGTCGTAGATAAGCGGCATCCCTGGCAATGTTTAACGTACGGTATCAGAGATGGGGCCACAGATGATTCAGAGGGTCCTTATTCCTCAAACTTAGACACGACACGCTAGTAGCACTTATCGGTGGCACATTAAAAGGCTTCCAGCGCCATCTCTGTTGTCTTTTGAAATGCTAAATGCTTGCGAGAAGGCGCGATTTCTAAATATGAACACAAGTTGACACCCTTTTACAGTTCGGTATAGATTTTAGCTTCTAGATCTAGATAACAGATCAGGATAAATCATATACCAAGTCTTAAGTTAAACTCTGAGCAATAGATCTGTGTAAAACTTGTTGAGTTTCGTGCTTTAGTTTTAGCGTGATGCGGGAGCAAAAAAAACATGTAAACAGATTGATAGCAACTCTAAAACACATCGTTTTTGACTACGGTTACGTAGTCCTAATTATCTTACCTTTTTATCGAGTACACATATTCACTATTAAGCACTGTAGCAGAAAAAAAATCACAGCTTAGTCGTAGAAGCGTTAAAATCAGGTTGATATAAGAAGAACAAGCAAAACCTGCTACTAAGTCACTGCGAATGAGAAATCGCAGTCTGCAACCAACATACAAAACGAAAGATCTTATTATGCACAAGGACTCATTGCTTCATATATTTTCAACTCGTATTTATGTAGCAATCGCAGACATAACTCACAATCGCAGTCGCAATCACAGACACACTCAAAGAAGACAGCACACAACGGTTGACCAATGTCACCACTTTCTTTGAAATTTTCTTTTGGCGTTTGGTGTTAAGTTCCACTGTGCGTTTTTAAGACGAGCACATGCTTAACATTATATCATGCAGATTTTTTGGGGCTTAATTTAAGTGTCATTAGGGAGAGATTGTTAGCTTTTAGCATATACCCAGATTTGTTGATAGCATTTTAAATTTAAGCCGAGGTTTCTCAGGTTTAAGCAATGTTTCCTTTATTGGCGATTTGATTCTGATAGACCATCTTCACTGTAAAGCCTTCGCTAAAGGCAACGTATAGAAACGTATAGAATAATTGAGCTTGACAACCTGCTAGTCGGATGCTACTTGAGTTATTTAGACAACTTCAGCCCCATAGTCAGCTAGATCTTGGTCCACAGATTCTAGTCGGATACATGTATGCATGTACTTACCATGATAATCAGGTTGATATCATCAGTAAAGCTCATCGCCTTTATTCCATTTCTCAGCTTTAGTCGGAGAACAGCGTCTTACCTTATGTTGCAAGGACCTACTCGTGTGGGACGTCCGTGTTAGCGTTGTAGTAATGTCATCGCCAGTGTGGTATTTCAAGTTCCTGCCTGATGAGGGTGTAGTTCATTCAGCAGAGAGTGTGATGTATCTATTTTTGCAAAAAATTAGAACCAGCTTACCAAGTGAAATGCATTTTCAGAGTCAAGCGATACTATTGCGTAGTGCTTCCCTGTGGTCCTTTGTGCAGTATTTTCTACGCATGGACGAATCGATCTTTTGATACTTTACTCGTCGTCTGTCAATGCATCTCTAACCTCTGCTTATATGATCAATTTTTGTAACTTTCCATCTATTTATCAAGCAGACAACATGTTAGCCATCAAGATCCTCCCTTCGTCATAATTCGAAGACACCAATAACGATGTCCTCAGGCGGGAAAATTGATCGCATACAATAAGTTGCATTCTTCAAAGCTAGCTGTCACACCATGCGCTACACAGAGGCTTATCCACTAATCTTAATTTAAAATGTCAAAACTATCAACTTCTACCCATATAGCATTCAAATAACCATCATATACTACTCAGAGCTACATATACATATCACGGGCAATAAATACTGCCAAATATTAATTTAATAAAGACAATAGGTGTCACCACACAACCTTGTAGCACTCCGCTTTATTTATGCCACTCATCACTTACGACGAACTTCATTACAGAAGAAACCCAGTTATTTCTCATCCGAATGGTAGAAACAAACAACAACAAAAATCTACATCCTTTCTAAGTATGGAGGTGGCACAGGATATTTCCTGTTATTAAAAGTTAATATGACTCTCTGTTGGCACAAGTTGTGTAGGTATAGTTTATTGTCTGTTTGGTTTGGCGGACGACTTAGTGTCACATCCGGAGGTGATTGATTTTTCCTCTCTCATCTTCATTTCATCATTTTCTTTTTTTTTTCTGTTTACGCTTCCTTCCTGCCTTGGGCGACAGCTGTGCATGGCAAATGGAAACAAAGGAGGAAAAAAAAGGATACCCATAGAGCTTATACATTTCTATACGAAAAGGCATAACCAACCAGACCAACAACAACAACAAATCCTAGGCTACACATAGTGTTTAGTATACATTATGCTGGTGCTGCTTCCTTGTTGACAGTCAAAGGATTACACTGTGTCCCATATTTTTTCCTGTTTTGCTGTATATTTAATTTTTCTTTTTTTTTTCCCTTGATTCTAGTGATGCCCGTTTGTATAGCCAGAAGCAGCAGCAGCACCAGGATGGTATGCTCAGTCCAACAGAAAATCATCAACCAAGCTAACCAACCAACCAAAGAAAAATAAACGAGGATTTGTTGTGTATTTATTCGGTGAGAGAAGGTCCTGTGAGTGTGTGTTTGTGTGTATGTGGGTGTTAAGGATGTGGAGCTGGCTGATGAATGAGGGCGACGAGGGTCACTAGCAGGAGCAGTAGCAATAGCAATAGCAGTAGAACTCCTGAAACAACAACAGCAACGGCAGCAGTTAACAACAAACAACAGTTACAGTAGTGATGGCTGCAGGACTATAACAGTAATACAAAAATACAGTATTGCCAGCTCTACTGCATGTGGATTGTGTTAACTGTGGGGGTGGTTAGGGAGAGTGTTTAGTGTGATTTATTATTTTCCTTTTTTTCTTGTTGTTTCTGTTGTCCTTATATATTTTGTTTTTTCTTTTTATTTGCCTTTCGTCATCTTTATTTGTGGGTGGTGGTAAGGACTAAGGACAAAACAAAAAAAAAAGAGATAGAGGCGTTGTTATGTTGGGCAAGGATGCAGTGACGACGGCGGCGGCCTGTGGTAAGGATTTGCCAGTGAAGTGTGAGCAGGGATATTTTTGTTATCGTCCTTGAAGTACGTTTTATTGTATGTTGTGCGCTTTCAATGACTCTCTCTCTCTGTGTGTGTTTGTTGGTGGAGAGAACGTGATTATTTTTTTGTTTCTTTTGCCTCTTCTTCTTCTTGTTCTTTTGTAATTGTTTTAAAATAAAGAAGAAGAACAGAGAAAGAGATGATTCTCTCAACTATATTAAATTAAGGCTTACAAAATTTTCGTCGAAGGATACACAGCCATAATGGGGTGGATTGTATATCCTTCTTGTCCGGTACGATACGGTGCGGTACGGTTCGCTTGGTTTTCTGTTTGTTGGCTTTTCATTGTGCTGTTCTCTTTGATGTTTTTAAAATGTTATTTGTTTAGATATTTTATAATTGGTGTAGGGACATCTTTTTAATTATCTTAAGTGAACAAAAGGAAACAAGTGCAAAGCTGCTGCTATACACACACACAGGCACACAGTTTAGAAATTAGTTTTTAAGTGGTAAGTGGTGTAGTGACTGCTGGTTGGTAGTGGACTTTTGGATGGTTTTTAAGGAGCTTGTCTTGCGTGGGGGCGGGTGAAATGTATGAAATGGGAAGGATGAATAATAATTTTAGGAATGCAAGTCAAGGAAATTTTCTGGGGGTTAAGGATGGACTTGAGAAATGTGGCCAAAGGATAGTCTGACTATTTAGTGGAGGGACAACTAGTAATTTATGCAGTTTTTAATGGAAACCAAATTGGAAGAGTGTTTTTTGAGAGAGTGCAAATTTAAACAATGTATTTGGAATTTCTAAAATCAATTTGCTTGGGGCAACTGTCCTTGATTATTATGAGTTTGTTCAAGAATTTGGACGAGTTATTGGCAATACAATTGGAAGATACAATTAGAAGATATGGCCGGTGGTGTATGACTTTCCATTTGAGCGTTTTCAGGTTGGTTTTTATGGGTTCGGCAACGTGAGGGCGAGCGTCTCCTTGTTATCTTTCTGTTGCTGTAATGAATCCATTGTTCTTTGCCGCTAAAGCAGTTGTTCTTAAGTGAAAGAACAACGCTCAACGTCCCTTGGCTTCAATTCATAAGGAACCCAAGTTCCTTGTTTTTCATCATTCCCAACGTATGCAATCGCCTGGAAATGGATTGGCGTGGAACTCCTAACCTTGAAGCAAGCTCTTCTTGCGTTTGGAATAGATCCTCATCGAGCAATGCCTCCATTTCATCGTCAACATTGAAATCACTGTTTTTGAAGCAACGGAACCAATCACGGCACGTTGTTTCACTGAGAGCAGCATCTTTGTAAACTTTTGGGAGCTCTCGATGCAAAATCAATACTTCCTACTATTGTGTCAAAACGGTTTGTTTACCATAAGTCTAAGCTTGGCTCATGGCGTTTTGGATATGTCAAAATCCACCTGCACTTACTGCTGGAGCTATCTTTTGAGAAATAGCGTGAACTTAGTTGCGCAGCTAATAAAATTGAACGCCTTTTAAGGAGCTTCCCTCAACAAGTAGGCCACCCAAAACAGTAATCGGGACGGGTTATATCAACTTTGAACGTTTCTCTTAGCAAAGGCTCAATCTTGCGTGGTGGCCACAAAAGTTTCGACCCAGCAGATTCTATCAAAATATTTTGTAAGTACAGATACTTAGCTCACCTATCGTAAATCGATTGGCATTAAGTCTGACTCGTGCTGTGAGTGTCCATACGATCATTATTTTGCTATTCGCATCAATGAAATTCGAGTAGCCTAAGGAGTGGTTCAACTTTGCATAAATTTTGTACGAGCTCAATTATACGTTCTCCAGGAATTATTGAATTTTGCCATTTCTGAGATCTTTTATGTTTCTCTTACATATATCCTCATGTGGAGTCTGCACTGAATATCGAATGTTAGAACTATCTCCCACCCTGCACCAAATTTCATTCCAATAAATTTTCTTGCTTGGATAGTATGCACGACAAACGATTAGCCTCATATTGAAACAAGGTCTTGTGGATGTACTCCATTTGCGGTTTCAATGTATAAACTAGAGCGAATTGTGTGATAACCTATCCCTTTCCTATATACAGACATATGTGTGTATGTAGACTTTTCTTCAAAAAACTTGCATAAATTTATATTTAATTTTTTTTTATAAAATTAATTCAAAAGAATTTTATTTCAAAAGTGGGCGTAGTAGGTAGTGGGCGGATTTTTTAAATATTTTAAGATATACTTAAGTCTGCTTCTAAGAATTGATATTATTTCATTGAAATCTACGCAAATCAGTTTCTGTAGAAAACCGCCCCTAAAAAAGGGACGGGGCCATATACAATATATGGCCAATTTGTAGAATAAAAGAATATCATCAACCGAAAGAGCTCGCCATTGACGGTGATGGCCTGGCCAACGCAACGTCGTTCTCAAAGGAGTATGGACCGATGACGCCGCCATCCAATCCAAAATCCACACCAATTTTGTATGGATTGCTATCGTCCCAAATTCGACAATTTTCGACCCCTTCATCTAGAAATGGGCCTCGTCGTTGAATATAATTTTTTAATCGAAATGGGGGTCAACTTGCAACTGCTCGAGAGCACAGACAGTGAACTGGGTTTGTCTAAGAAGATCCACTTTCATAAGACAATTTAAACCATTTTGATTTGGAAAGACAGTCTAAATAAATGACAGCCAATTGAACAGTTATAGCTTTACCAATATGGCCGCGATCACCTGTTAAATTTCAAAAATCCCTATTGGAAAACTCTTTATTTTAGTCTCAGTGCTTAAGAATACATACAAGGAAGACAAGTGCGGTAGACTTGGGGTCTATAACTAAAAGTTGGACTTCAAAATTAAGATAAGCAATAAAGCCAACGAGTAATATCACACTTGTAACAATGGTTGGGCGAAAATGGCTAGAATGGAAAAAGCACTGCTGCGCCAGCTGGAACTGAAGAGTCAAAGCTGTAGATAGGGAACAATCTAATGAGAATAAATTACTTCTTCTTCTAGGACTAAGTATGAAATCATGGAATGAGTTCCTCAAGGGTTAGCGCTTGGCTCAGTACTATATGTACTCTATGTGTCTGGAAGTAAATACAAAAATATTAGGCCATATTATTTGTACACATATAAAAGGGACCTACAGTTTTACGTCGTATCGGAAGGGCCAAAGATCTTTTGAGAAGCTTCCTCATGACAGTAAATCTAATCTAATCTAATCTAATCTAAATCTAAGCAGTCTTGGACGTTTGTCAGACATCCGAAAGAGGTGAGGCAGGGAAAATACTTAGATTGTATTTTCCTGGATTCGAACTTGGAATCCCTTGTGCTGTAGTCCAACGCACTAACAACTCGAACTGTTTCTGGAAATACTTCTGTGATTCCACTTATACTGCACTGTAATGGTAAAACCTAAAATGTAGAACATTTTCTGATGGAATTTTGAGAACCAGAAAGGAAATAGATAAACAGTTCACAGCAAGAGGCCTGATAACTTTCTAGAACTAGACACGAAGCAACTGCTTACTCCAGACACTAACAACAAAAAGTCACTTGCGATGACTTCTCTTTGTTGCTGGAATTGATCCAACTCGAACCTGTGTATTCCCTGGGATCCACAGATAGTGCTTTCGGTTTTCGGGTATCGAGTTCTTGACACATTCGTAGAAAGATAGTAGTTTCTTGATGTACAGTGAGACCACTATGTTAGTGCATGATGGTGTTGATGATCACTCCTTAGATCCTCGAATCGTGTTAGTATGTAACTCGCTGTCATAAGATGGTGATGTCTTAATGTTCCCAAGTCAGCTCCACTTCCTATTTTCAACGTCTAGGAGACCATTTCTTAAACAGATAGAGAAACTATAGCTCTCAATTGGATTGGAGGTTTGCTTGTATTGCTAACAGAGTTTATGGGAGAGTTTGTGCTCAAACAAAAGCGGTTGCCAAAGCCACGCTCTCCTTTGAGATCTTTGTTGTCAGTCAGAACGCCCATCACTATGACGATGCCGCCTTATAATAACAACAGCGCCCAAATTAAATATCCTTTTCCTTCCTAGCATCATCAACGCCCTTGTAAAAGCCCTTTATCTCTACGAGTACAAAGCAATCTGTAGTACGTCAGCTGCCACTTCCATTAGCTCCCCCTATATGTGCTTACATTGCAACTGAATTCTTACTAACGACAGGCAATAAATTAAAATTTCACCATAAAAAGCCAATCACCCAACCGACACCCTATTCCCATTCACTCGCATAACACACTTATATCATACTTCCCTCGGTCGATTGTTAACAAATTGCAATTTGTTTGCTTCAACTCCTTAAATGGGCTTCCCTCTGCGTCGTTGTCGGTCGTCCTTTGCCAGCCAGCACAGAGTACAACATCTCAGCCCGAAATCAATTTCATCTCGCATTCGTAAATATTTTATTCATCAACGTTAACACATTTATTAACCAAATAAAAGAAGTTCATGGCCCTGGCATCGTTTTAATAAATTACTAATTCCCGATAAGGACCTTCGTCCCATATGTTCTCCAGCCCGGTTGTAGGTACTGCACTGGGCGGCCGACACGAAATCGTAGTCAAACACAATGAAGACAAACAACCCTCTCGCACACAAACAAATAAATACCTACCAAAGGGAATTGCTTAGCAAGTGGACAGGACACAGTATGCGCAGCGTCAGGACAACCATAAACACCCTGCCATAACCATTTAGGATACATTAACCAGAAATTGGGGATTTCTCAGCAATGGCCACCACATACAATGCATACGAATTGGACTCCTTCCTTCTGTTTTAACTCCCAAAGGGATGTGTCCCAAACTCCTTTTTTTTTCTTGCTTTTGGTTCGAAGGACATGAAAAAATAATGATGTTGGGTAATAACACATAATGAGCCAAATGTCCCAGTGTTGTTCGTCAAAAGTCAACCCTCAGAGTAGACAAACAGGACAGACGACAAGCAACGAGTGAGACAGGAAAATATTTGTTATCCTTGGCCAAGTTGGCTAGGAAGTCAAAATGTTTGCCAAGGATGTGTAGTAGATACTGTCTGTCTGGCATCAAATGTGTCAGGCCAACAAGTGAACCGCATAAATGAATTCCGCGTGAAGGATTAGAAAGTGTGAAGTGCAAAGCCACACACATTATATCCCCAAAAGACTTCCGGCGGCGTATACAGTCGAAGGATATGCATATCCATTGTCGTACTGCCACAAAAGGACGACTCCAACAACTGCACATTAATATTCGGCGGCGAATGTTATATATATCCTTTCAAACGCGAAGCGCATATCATTGTCGCCTTGGGGGACTCGCCCAACTGAGATTTCTCCAACGCCATGCCAGCCAGGATATTTGTCTGGGAAGTGCAATTTTATTAGCATGGCCGCTGTTCTAATGGACTGCCGTGTTGATTTATTAAATTTAAGTGTGTCAAAGTTGCTCTCTGCCACTGCAGGGTGTATCATAGGGGGGCTTCCTGGGGCTTTGTGGGCTTGTGTGGTGAGTTTAATTGGATATCAGGTGCTTTGGTGTTTGACTGTTGGTTTGGCAAAATGAAGTTATCCTTGTTCTTGGTCTTAGGGAGATACTCTACACTGAATGAATGGAATTTCATAACGTAATTCTATGTGTGAGTGGGATTTAACAAGCTTATGGCTGAATAATTTAAGCAGGCTTTTTGGTCGCTTTGATGCCAAAGCTTCTCCTTTATTGCGTCAATCTGCATTCAGTGGAAGTGTGTGTTTTTTTTTTTCTCGAAAAGAAGCTGCTAAAGTACATAGATGTTTGGAGGAATTTAATGAAACGACTTTTGAGAGATATTGACAAACAGGTTCCGGAGTAGAGCAAGGAGGGTCACCATCATGCCGGCCTCTGACTGAAGCTGAGGAAAAGGACTATTTCTGTAGCCAGTTAGACTTTGTCTACAACCAAATGTCTAACAGAGATATCGTAAGTGTGTTGGAGGATCTCAATGCCAATGTAGGTAGCGACAAAACTATGCTTCATGGCCTTGTGGACCGAAGCGACAACTGTGAGTGGTTTTTGGACTCCTGCAAGACCAATTGCCAAGTCATTTATAGGATTTTCTTTAAGAATTGTGTCCTGGACGTTTGTCCTGTTGTCTGTCTGTCTGGCCTTACGCAGAATAGGCATCCCAGAACTACTAGCTAGTATGACGACTACAAAAGAGGGCAATCAGTGTCACGTCTTGCACAAAACATCGTAGGAATTTGAAGTCTAAAATGGAGTACCACAAGGATGAATTCTGTCACCACTGTTGTTCTTGGTGGTTATCAGCGATGTACTACCGTGCAGCAACTACAAATTTCGTAGGACAGAATAGCATATTATTGACTCACATATGTATATATGTACTTCCCAGTTCTAAAGTGAGCAGTCCGAACATTACACAGCGATTTGAAGGTTAGGTTACGTTGATAGGCAGCTGGTTTATAGGAAAGCAAGTACATTCTTATTGGATCCATTGAGTTCCTCGGAGGTGATAGCTAATAGAAAGAGTGAAAGAAGTCTCATTCCCGTGCACATATCTCATTCCCATTTCATCCAATGAAAACAATGTTGGCGAAAGAATGCAGCCTTGCGGAATCCCAATATAGACTTCAAATTACTCTGACAGCCTTTCTCTTCGCAAAGTATCTGGTTCCATAGAACGTAGCTTTGATAATATCTTTGAACATAGCTTTAATGTTACATGCGTGAGCTATGTCCAACTCGAAGGTGACATGTATATATCAGTGTCAATTATAATCGTTTAACTAACTAAATCACTTGCAGATTACTTATTTAAAAATTGTAGCTTTCATTAACTACTCCAATGTATTTTCCTGTCGTGTTGCATGCTATTTAATGAGCTTTTTTTTTAAATAATTTCACTGCGTGCATGTTAAATAAAAACGATACTTTAGCAGCTCAAGGTACATGTTTACAATGTAGGTATCAATGTCAATTGCTTTTTACAGAGCTTGTTTTTTTATTTCTTAGTTTTAGTAGGCTATATTCTTGCACCCGATCTACTGTTCTATCTGCCTGAGTGAGCGAATTCCAGTGCATAACATGCATATAATTTTCGCATCGTAGAGTGTGTCCAGTCCACTGAATCTGTCAATAGATTTCCTGACCTGGTCTACAATAACGTCGTTCATTTAATAAGAATTACTCCTTTTACTGAGGTTTGCAGCTTACTTGTATTAGTGGAGTCCACCTTCATAGTATTCCAGAAACAGTCACAGCTTGTATCGTAATCCAAAATTGTGGTTACTCCCGGTATCCGACTATGCATACCCTACCCATATAGTTATACACAAAGCACGGGCGTTGGAACTGAAAGCCAGAGGGTTTGGCAGAGGCAAAGGTATTACGTTTCAATATTTATTCTACGTGGATGGTATCCAAAATTCTTTTATGTGTTCTTTTTGTATTCGATTATAATTCACAGTATTTCTTTTTATTCATTGCAACCGCGATTAGCCGAGACCATACTTCCTAGATGTGAAAAGTTGTCTACTCTTTTGTTTATTTTCAGACCCATATTACTTCTGTCGGCTTTTTAATTGTGCATCATTAAATAGGTGACTATTATCAGTTGTCAATCGAATTCCATTTAACTTTAATGAAATGCCACATGCCGATTATTACTAAAACCAAGAGCGGTGACACCATACGTTCCTGACGTATCCCACTTTGAACTTTGAGATCTTCGGCAAAAGATATGAGTTCTGCAGTCGCCACTCTTTCTCAAGGCCAACCAATCAAATCTCGATTGCATTCTTTGATGAATTCAAATCTGTTGTTGTATAAATGACTTAAATAAAATGAATGCTAGCAATGGTGATTGATTGGTGTAAATGATTCAGATTTACTTGAAAGTCCATTGCAAATGCGGAAATTTGTTGTATTAAAACTTTGGATGAATGAACCCATAGTACCTATAAGCTGAAGTCAGATCAGACGGAGTAAAATATTTCCTGAAGTGCTAATGTGATCATGTGGCCGAAGAGGTCGTGACTCGTAAGTTAGAGAATGAGACGAAACAGAGCCCTGAGGAACATCATAATCTATATGCACCTCAAGATAACTTGTGTGTGTAGTACGTCTAGAAAGGTAAATTCTGATCTGATCGATGGAGAGGAGTGTTTGCTTTATTTAAGGGCAATCTGGGTAAATGCTGTTTTTCATCTTCGAAAAAAGAGTATTAAAGTGCAGGATTGAAGAACATCTCTTCAGAACTATGTTAGGAGAACCATCTCCACCAGCGTACATCTGTATGTTAAGACTCTTAAGGACTCCTGCTATCGTACGAGCGCGAAAGTGAATCCTTTCCATAGAATATCTTCAGTTTGAAACCTACTGCTATCTCACGAGCTGACTGTTGGAATAATGTCAGGATACTGTTGTTGCCATAATATATGGATACATAAGAACTTAATGTTTTGAATGTAGATGTCCTTCCCGGGTTGTTTATACTAATCTGTTACTTAGATGAAACTTACTTTTAGTTACTGGTCTGATTAACCAACAAGTTTGCTTTGGTTTGATTATCGTTATTTTATTTGCAACATAGTCATTCGCACTTGTATCTATGACACACAGGTCGTATAGGTCGCTATTGTAGAGGTAATTAAGAAGTTATTAAGCCCGTCCGGAAGGGTCTTTCTCGTAGATACGTGGTTGCCTGTTGCGCCAAACTATAAAGAACAGTTTTTCTCGAGTGCATGGGAGCCTTTCCGAGTACTCCGGGCTCTGCTCTAGATGCACTGCTGAATCTCCCTATTCTTGATACTTACTCGTATATGATGGGGTGTTCGCTAAAAGCTATCCACAGACTCAGACTGGTATGACACGCACTGGAGCTTCAATGATCTTGCTCGACACTTATCCTATGACCCTGGTCTTATGGATATGAAGTCTTATGCTATGACTTTCCAGGTATTCAGGACTGGCTACCGCCAGCTTCTGAGGCAGGATGGTTCTAAAACCGATCAAGATTCAGGAGCCGGTGTATTTGTAGAAGACGATAACACAAGACTGCAATACTCATTGGGTACTCATGCATCTGTCTTCCAGGTGGAGATTTTTGCAATCCTAATGACTACAATTCACATTGTTGGGAATAGGTGGAAGGGTCGTAGTATCTGTGTCTGTAGTGACAATCAAGCTGCGCTTAAGGCCTTGCTTAACCCTTTAACCCTTGAATTGGCAACAAGATAGCCGAGTTGACAGATGACAGCTGAGAGTTGATTTATGTTCAGTTCAGTTTCATGGAAATATGCTACACAACTTCCGCCACAATCAATTTATTAAAGGAAACTTTCGTCTGATTTAAAACCTCTATACTATTTACTGTGAGGATATATAAAGCGACGATACGCTACGACGATAAACCGGAAGCGATGAATACTTGGAAATCAAAATTTGCTGCGTAATTACAGCTGCTTGAATATGTGATCGAAATTTTACTTCCAGATGGCGTTTTACTTGAGCCAGTCACTTTTATATTTCTAATGAAGATAATAGGGAATTTCTGTTCCCGTACGTCGACGTTTCATAGTTTTCACAGAAGAGGAAGCTCGTGAGAGAGTAAAAAATTTCCCGATGCTGGGAATTTTAGTCCAAAAAATTTCTTTGGGTAGAAATATGAATTCTGTCAAATGGTTGCGTTGTTGTTGGCTGGCAAGGAAATCTAAAGTAATTCAATACAAACAAAAAGTGACGTCTAAAAAGTGGTCAGCTTTTTTGTTCAATCCGTTCCCGTACTTTTATAGAGATTTGTCTTTCTCTTTCTTTTACCCCCACTCTTTGAAATTTGGCAAGCTGCGAATTTCAGCGCAGAAAGTACGGGAACAGGCCTATTATTTTGTTTCATTTCAAAGCTCTGTGCCTCTAAAAAGAAAAATATCGTTAAGTTTTGTTCAAGCGCAAAATTGATCAACAGAACGGCAGGCTTCCTACATCCTTGATGGCTTCTTATACCCTCAACCATATCCGAATAAAGTTAACAATATAAATAGTTCCAGTTTCCTCTAAGTAAATTCCGTTCCCAATCCTATAGAATGTAAGAGAATTTCCATCAAACGCTATTCTTCTTCTTCAAAACTAAGATGCTTTGACCTTAAACAAGAAAATGATTACAAAACCCGAAACCAATTCCCTCGTCACAGCATTAAGTGTGAATTTCTCTATCCAAAATGGTTATAACATCGCTAACAACTTTCGGAATTAAATCTCTTAATAATTGAGAGCCCAAACACAAGCTCACACAAAGCTAGTGTGCGAGTCGAGCGAGGAGGTGGCGTCAATACGCCCAGAGTTTTAGGTTTTTATTTTTCTTGAACACATAACAAAATCGTCGAGTCTCGTCCTTCGCTCTCTCTCTCGCTCTTTAGAAAGTCCCAAACACTTAAATAACTTTTAGCATTGTTTTAAATAAACGAACGAGCGGAGAAACGTCGAACGACAACCCCAACCAACCAATTTTAACATTCATTACAACCCGCTGGTTTATTTCAATTCGAACTGAGCTCCAAAGGGCTCCGTGTAGTTCGTTTAAAAACTCATCCACCCACCTCTCGCACATGTGATGCCTGTATGCCGTGCAGGACAACTAATTCGTGTCCTGGCTTTTAGGTGTGGGAAAATCAATTTCTAACACACAAATAGAGTAAACGAAACAAACGAATAGACGACGAGGACTACGAGGACGACAACGCACAGTAGAGGTACAAACAAAAGGCAAAAGCCAAATACACACACACACACTCATATCCATCTGAATACACAAAAAAAAAAAAAAAAGAGCGACTCTAATTCGGTTGGACAGACGGACGAACGGTCGTCGGGAGGTATTGATTTTTTTCAATTCCTACGCGAAGCTATTTTGTCCTTGTGGCAGGGGGGCTGGCAGCCAGGCGGTTAGATGGTATTTTAACGACGCCAACTAGAAAGGAGGCCAAGAAAAGAGAATTAAAATACAAAAAAACGTGAAAAGAAAGGACGAAAAATCGTTGACTATGCACCTCCACAACAGAATTAGAGAATAACGCAGGACGGTTTTATTTTCTACGACACAGTGTGTACATCTGAAACCAAAGTGTGCAGCAGGATACGAGTATATCCTGTGGGGAGTGGTTATCCGTGGATGGGTGGTGGTGCGATGGAGGCACACCGTGTGAGTTTATTTGCGTATCTTATGGATTTTGCATGAATGAACTAAACGTGTTCAGTTTGCCTATCTTCATCGGAGCTACTGTTGTTTTTATGACTTTAGCGGCATGTGGGCCTTCGAGCCTTCGAGCCTTCGAGCCCATGGAGGGTACATTTCTCATTTGTTATGGCTGTTACGATTTGTGGCCAAAGATATACTCTATTTAATATTAATTTCAATTTAATTGTTCAGATACATTTATTCTCTTTCTTTTGCTTTGCCTTCGCTTTTTTCTTTTTTTTTTTGCTTTGCTGTCTATGCGCATTAGGTACACACATTCCTGTGACACGCACAAATCATTATGAATTAGGCTCAAACAAGGACGAAGGGAAAGTGTTTGTCAGAAAGCACTTTTTGAGATACTTCTAGACATGCAGAGAGTGAGTGGTGGAGGAAAATTTGCCTAGAAAGTTGATTTTCGTATATTTATATCCGTGCGGCTTGAGTGCGAATTGTGGTAGAGCCGCAATTATCCTGGAAAATAAATTTCAACGTCAGTTTTCATTTTGAACTTGTCTTAACCCTCTTCTCTGAGCGGGCACTTTCTTTTTTCTGTTTGGCATTGAACTTTATGGCATGACTTTCGATATCGTTAAATAAGCGCGCCGTAAAATTAATCTAATTTAATGAGCCTTTATGGATGCTATAACGTAACGTATTGTTTCTATCGAAAATTAATTGATAGTAAAGATAATAGATACGAGTAGTAATTGCGTTACAGATGGTGAGACGTTATGTTGATGTCATATAAACTAGATTCGACTTAATGCTCTTTGCAAGGATAACTAACAAATTTCAGTACAAAAGAGGTATACCCTTCGAAAATTTAAGTGGCCATCTTGAAAAGTAATTGGAGAAACCACGGATACGGAGTGCTTTATAAGTCTAATTGTCGTGTCATGGTCCAGAGTCAAGGACTCGCTAGAAGAATTATACGACGATGTTTTTCCGGCGGTAGAAGGCAATTTGGAAATATTTAAGATGCTGCAAAGGACACGAAAGTACTTTAATTGGCCACCTAAGTGATGTCGAACGATGGTGTAGGAGTTGGCAAACTCAAGGTAAATGTACTAGGAGAACACTTTATGGCGAGTCAACGTTAAGAATCGCATTTGCATTTCCGAAAACCGACTGAGTTAATTGTTATATCCTTGTGAAGTTTTTGTCAAGGTAGAATGGCTGCTATTTACGTAACATTGAACTGCAGTGTAGGTGATTAATTTGAAGGGATTATGTGCGGGGCTTTTATAGAGCTAGGGGGAGTAAACCTTTATATGTTTTTCTTTATATCGAAAGTGTATTCGATAACACTTGCAGGATCAATCAGTAGCAAGGCAATCGAAGATCGTTTCCTTCCATTAGGAGGCGCTATCGATAACATTTGCGAAAGCAATCAGTAGCAGGGATATCGAAAATCATTTCCTACTTATTACTTATATTCGATAACATTTGCAGGATGAACTAATAACAGGGATATCGAAGATAATTACCCACATATCGGAGGCGCGTTAAATATAACTTGCAAGAGCCATCACTGACAAAGTTATCGAAGATCATTAATGAATGCATTCGATAACATTTGTGAGGGTAATCGAAGATCGTTTCATACACATAAAAGGTGTATTCGATTTTACTTGCAAAAGCAATCGATTACAGTGACATCGGATATAGTTTCCTACATATCGAAGGTGCATTCGATTACAGTTGCAAGATCGAGGTTAAGGCAATAATTAGATAAGGACCATGTAAGCAAGTCGAATGAAGAGAATCAGTGTCAGTTCTTAAAGGCGTGCCTTGTCGTGTCATTTCTAATTGTTGACAGTCTTCTTGTCGATCTGCAATTGGTCTGACACATGAATTCATAAAGACTTGAGTCAACGCTTGCTTTTAAGCTTCTATACACAAGCTTAGGTTGCTCTTTATCTGAATATTGATATGAGTTTGAGTGGTCAATAGAAATATATACCTATTTAAAAACAAATGTATAAAAGCTAGCCGAAAGGAAGTGTGCAAAGGTCACCCCGCAGACGGATGAGGAAGTTTCCATGTCTCATGGAACACAACTCATAGACTCAGTCGTATATCTTTCACAAACCGAAAGATCAAATAAGGAGTCTAAGGTGGTGTTTTTGTACAATCGATACCATAAGACTCTACCACCCATTAGTAAAAATGTTATTCTGTATTACAAGAGAATAGTTTTTCAACCCAGAAAACTGCAGAGTCCGCACCATAGTCAGGAAAGGCTTGCTGAATCCTTTAGACAAAATTTCATTCCGTGTTGTTTCCGAAAAGTCCGATGCCGATGTAGGGGAATACTTGTTCTGTTATTTTTTGTTAGTATCAGGTGACATTCATACTTTGCGAACTATCTTCGTTCTAAATGATGACCAGTTAGTATTAATACTTTTTCTTTATAATAGGTTTGTTCCCGTACTTTCTGCACTAAATTTCGCAGCTTGCCAACCATCAAGGAATGGGGGTAAAATTCTCTTCGAGAAAGACAAATCAGCTGACCACTTTTTAAACGTCACTTTTTTTTGTATTGATTTACTCAAATTTCCTTGCCACCCAACAACAACACAATCATTTGACAGAACTCACATTTTTGCCCAAAGAAATTTCTGTGGCTGACATTTGCAGCATGGGGAAATTTCTAACTCTCTTGTGAGCTCTCTCTTCTGGGAAAAACTACGAAACTTTGACGTACGTGAACAGAAATTTGCTATTTTTGTAAAATTTCGTAGATTTTCGTAGTTTTGGTCAGTACAGGAAAATACCTTATATATTTCAGCAGCTGTCAAAGTTACCAATGACATCCAGCTGTCAAAATATTCAAAAGTTTTAAATACGCAAAGTAAATTTCATCGTGAGGTGGGTGTTCATCATGGCTTCAGTATGCAGGCAAATTGTCATACCGTGAAAAAGTTTAAATGTGACTACTGATTGGTGTGAAATGAATAAACATAGCCACCCTAGCGGCCAGTATCGAAGTGGTTCTAGAAGTGACAATTGGTCGCCGATCATCTGAATTGAACATCGCCAAAGAATCCACCCGGCTTATATTGCGGTTGGATTCGGATGAAACCTATTTTTGGCTCAGCTGCTATGTCCACAGCAAAATTTCGGTTTGACCAAACATCAATGCTTCCAGAAAGATTGACTGTTTACCTACTTTCTATGATCAGAGTTCGACAACATCACTATATCCGAGCTGAAGTTCCAACAACACTACATACCATACAAGCGACATAACTCTTGAAGTTGTGGAGGAGAAACTTTGCGACTGGGTCATCTCACGGCGAGCGTTCGTCAATTGGCTACTGCGATAATTGGATTTGGCATCACTCGGTTATTTTCTACAGAGCTACGTCAAGTTCTTAGTCTACGCTAAACAGCTAACCACTTTCTACGAGCTTGAGGCCAACATTCGGGATCCCGTACGTATTGGTTCGAGTCGTCAAAAATTGGACCGACTGCTTGAAGCACTTCCAGCAGCAATTTCATACCTCACACCGTTGTTATTTTATTTAGTTTTTTACTTCCTATCGTTCTTATTTGGTCACCCCATACTATTCCTTAAGAAGCCAAAATACTTCTTTAAGGCCTTGAGAGCATCCTTGCTGTAAGTTCAATGGACAATTTGTGACTGAGCGTCAATACGTTCCCTTAAGTTTGGTCTTCTAAAATAGGTTTGTGAGGATAAAGCTGCGATATGCAAAGTTTTTAAAACTCCAAGTACTAGAAGGTCCCTATCCACTCTCATCCTGAAGGCCAAATAGAGCAGCGAATAATCCTAAGGAAATACCTAACAACACACCAGACAGTATTCCATAGTTTTTACCGTTTTATAACCTTTCAATGCCTGCAATTGTCACGGAATAGTGACTGATTATAGGATAGCGAAATAGTACCCATTGTACTCGTATCGCTGACCATAAAGGGTGCTTTAAGTGAGTGTAAAAGTGAAATCTAGGAAAATTGCGATTTTTATTTATTAATTGGACATATGCACGAAACCTTCAAGCAATAAAGATTTGTTTAACCACAAAACCACGTTCGGAATGGTACTTTTCAAAACCCAAGGGCTCCACTGATAAACCTTCTACTCAAAATGCCATTGTGACTAGAAATTACCGCTAGTACCGCCTTTTCAATTAAACCAATTAGCTAAGGGTCGAATAATTAACACTCGACCCCTAAGTATAAACAGCAACACAAAACAACAGAACAGAAAAACAAAAATCGATCGGCTCTTTTCGAATGACGTGACTTATCACACAATGACAATCAATAATAAATTTCCAGAACAAAATAATTATGCATTTGGATAATTATTCAATGATTCCGCAGGATCTCTTCATCAGCAATATTTTTATTTTCCACTTTTTTTTTGTAATTTTCCTAATGACTCTGACATTTTCAGGGAAAATCCATACAAACAAGTCAAGGTCAATTAAATATAAAAAAATAAAGAAGAAAAATATGAACTAATAAGCAGATAAAAATAATAATAATAATTAATGCATTTTGCAATTTATTCATGACTTTTGGGAGAGTATCTACGAGCTGGATTTTGACAGATTCGCAATGTAATTGCAGTCTATAGTCGAGTATAGTTATAGTCGGCACTAGGGAAAAAATCTAGCTTCAACATTTTATTGTTTATAAATACATTTATGTATATGTTTATATGATCAAGTATCGATTTAGGAATGTTAATGCGAACTGATTGTATCGAACAAAGCCAAACGTCAAAATATGTTTAACAAACAATCTAGTACATTTCGGTAAATCTGTTCGAGTTGTAAAATTTTCTGACAAAAAGGAGGAAATTAGTTTAAATAAAAAATTAAAGAAAAGATAAGTCTGTACTAGACTTGAACTCACAATTGTTTTTTACTTTGCACCAATACGTAGTATAGGTATTTTGATAAATTCTGATATTACCTTTATAGAGAAGTCAAAAGAGGTGGGTCTGAAAACTCTGTCTGTCTGTCTGTCAGCGAAGCAACAGCCTAAAGGGGTAAACGGATTTTGATCAAACTTCTGTGGGCTAATCCCTAGAGGCGAAATTAAAATTTTAATTCTAGCAAAATTTGTTATAACGGCACTTAAGGCCAATTTGGTTAAAAGCCGGTTTGCTAAAAAACGGGTCAACCGATTTCATTCAAATTTTTAGTGTGTATAAAACTGTGCCATTGCTAAAAGATGGCGCTCCAAATTTTTGGTTAAAACTGATTATATCGGTACTTTACTTATTAACTGGTTTTAGAAATATGGCCATTTCATTTCTCTGTTAATATTCAATGGATTTTGGTCAAAATCAAAACGTGAGCAAGATTTAATGAATACAAAAATATGGCATTTAATTTTATGAAAAATTTAAAAAAAAAAATTTGTCCATACATGTTTTTGTTTAAAGTTCATTCATTTCATATTGTATTATTTCTTTTCATATGGAAGAATTTTATATATGTATAAGACAAATTTTATTTATAAATATGTGTGGTACTTAAATATTGTCTTTCTTTTCAGGTGAGTGAGCAATTTCAAAGATGTTGCAAAGGACTGTGGTTCATATTTATACATTTTGGTGAGATAGTTACAATTACCAAATTATTGAATGAATTTTATTTATGATTTATGGAAAAAAAATTAAAAGTTAAGTGGGCTATCTTTCGTGATCATATTACTACATGAGCTAATAATATTTCTCAGTCCAATTCTGTCGGATGGGAATGCTAGTGTCACACTTAATATTGAAGTCTTGGATCAGGGTTACGTTGCTCGTGACTTCTATGAGACCTTGGTCCAGTACTATAGCCTTCCATTTGATTATCTTAGTCGAAGTGCAGATTTTATTGTTTGTATATTGGGCAACAAATGCCGAACCCAGAATTGTGTTTATAGAAAGATATAGTAGCTAGTTTTGATAAGTGTTATTTTCCAAACTAAGATGGTGCCGTGCATAAATATCAGTCGAACAACTACTCTACTACTGTAATGGCCATGTCCCTTGTAAGCTGAGTGGGTACCGTGGCTCAGTGGTTGGTGCACTGGACTACTGCGCAAGGTTCGATTCCAGGAAAATATTTACCATCTTAGTTTTTACACGTTTTTACACCTCTTCCGAATGTCTTACAAATGTCTGATGGTATTTACTGTCATGATAAAGCTTCTCAAAAACCATCCGCCCTCGGATACGGCATAAAACTGCTGGTCCCTTCTGTACGTACAGTAGTGAGAAGCTAGGCCTTGGCTCTCTATGGTCTGCTTATGGCCTTATATTTATTTTATTTATTTCTCAGCTGAGGATCATGTCACCTGGAGATATGTACTCGTATGTATAAGTTAGAGTAGTGACGATTTCAATCCTCATGTTGCGTATCACGGCGAACTGTTTTTTTAGAACTACTAAGTCAAACTTCTCAATTCCTCCCCCAGCTAAGCAGCAAGTGGTAGATTCAGTGACCTAACATAGCATAAATATTTAGGTCTTCCAATAGTGGTATATTGGCCTCTGATTTTATGTTTTTAAGAATCTTTCTATGTCGAAAAAGGCTACCAGGGGAGGCGTTGTCCACGAGTCCAATCACTCACAGCTAGAAGTAGTGAACACACTGTCTGGCTCTCCGCTGAAACCAGATACTGTCTACGGAAGCCGGCTTACCCAGAGGTACATTAAAATAAGCCAGGAATACGTTGAGGGATGTGAAAAAGACATTTGGCTCTTGCAGAAAAGAAACATTGACGAATTAGCTTGGAAGCTTTCTTCATCTCACTTTAAATGAAAAACTCATTTGTGTCAAACTTATAACTCTTCATGCTGAATAAATGCTGCAAGCCTTGCAAAATTAAATATTCACAAAAACTCTCATTTATTCATTATAATCTACATTCAACTTAAGCGCATTATTGCATTTTTTTTTTTGAGCTAAAAGTATTAACTCAAGTTTCATTGCACCCCCTCCATATACGTATAAGTACCCCAACCACTGTACAACTTCAACAGAATCCACCCTTTCCGATAGTTTAAGAGCCCTCAAACTTTATACTCTTCCCTTTTAAATAACAGACTATTAAAATATCTGCGAGTACTTAAGTCAATTAATATTAATTTTAACCAAAGTGTTTATCAATTCATGACTAAAAATAATTCCCATTTTATAAACATAATTATCCAACGCATTAAATATGTGGGAAATTATCTGCGAGAACTATCACTGCATTCAATGGGGAATGGTGCATCTGAGGAATAAAATACAATGGGGCTTTTCAATTAAACTTAACTATGGCTGCATACTTAATTGAATGTTTTTTTCCCAATAAATAAAAGTGTATTTATAAATATAATTAAAAAAAGGCTCTGCATCAATATTTTTTTTCAATTAACATTATAAACAGTATTATCTGCAATACAATTCTGATAATTAGTAGGTTTCATAGGCTGGACATTTTCTATTGCGGAATCAATACAGGACGATGGGCCATAAATACATAGCTTCTCACCACACTAGTCATCTGACTCATCCTACCTATTAGGCTATGTTTATGTTGGAGCTCCGATAAGCAGTAAGAACATCTATGAGAGCAACAATTAAAACTGAGCTGAGATCTCTGCTCATAAATGACATTTTTCATTTCAGATCTTTGATAAAAGCGAGTGGTCTTTAAGGCATTTATGAAGGGCTCTCGACCCTTGTAGAGTCCCTGCCTGAGACATCGTTGCCTTCCATCCTCTGCGGTCTCGGGCACGCTGCTGCCAGTTATGAAGATTAAGTTTTCTGGCATCCGCGACAGCTTGGTTCTTGTACCGGAGGTTCGGTCTTTTTCGCCGTCTCGAATGGGGAATTCGAAGATCCTCTTGCTCGATGTGGCCTAACCAATGTAGTCGGGGTATCCTGGCTTTTTGGACTACACCTACATCCTGGTACAGTTCATACAGTCCCTGGTTGTATCTTCTACTCCATTTGCCCTCCTTAGATCGTAAGATCCAATGGAGTATTTTTCGCTCAACTTGTTGTCCAGCACTCGGTATCATAAAGCAGAACTGGTAAGATAAGCGGTCTATAGAGCATCCATTTGGTGCGTCGAATTACCAGTTTTGAATCCAGTTGTTTTGGCAAAACTAAGTAGTTTACAGTTTGGTAGGGTTATTCTTCGTCGGATCTTAACAAAGGTTCCTTTTGTGGGATTGATATTTATTCCAAAGTTGGAGTTTATTAACTCGAAATTGTTGCTATCAACAGTGACGATCTGCCCGATATTTTGAACATAACACACACCTTCTCTCCGCATGACAGTAGTTGGACAGATTTAAGAATGATAGTGCCCTCCGTGTTTACATCTGCCCTGTGCATGACAGCACATCTCCTTGCCTGAATCCGGTGCACGTTTGAAAGCGCTCAGAAGCGTTGTTTCTTAGTTGCGTTACGCGACACATCTGGATAAGTTATGTATCCCGAATTGGGCCATATCCTCTGGTAGAGCTCGAGATGATGAATGCTGTCATAGGCGGCTTTAAAGTCAATGAGATGACTTGAAATTCGTTTGCCTTTTTTCAGAATTTGCTTGAGTGTAAAAATATAATCTATTAGCGATCTGCCAGGCCGGACGGCACACTGGTCTGCTACGTGCGTGTTGCAGAAGCGTCTAAGACAGACACACAATATGTTGGCAAAAATGCTGTATACAGCTTATACTATAGTCACAAGCCATGCGTTCCTTGGTGCCCTACATATAGCTACGTTGTAGTGAACTAACGATAAGCTACTTCTACATATTCGAAACTCAGGTTTTTAAGGATTTCCATAACTTCATTATGTGTATAAAATAGAAATGGTGACGGATGAACCCTAACTAAAACTAGGTCCTAGATACTGATGTCAGTTTTTCGAACCATTCGGCCCTTCGTTCAAGAGGCTTAAACTCATGGCACTGGTCCTCCAGGTTGGCGGTTGAACCGTCTAGTTATGAGAGAGACATCACCCTCGAGCGGCGTACAACCGATTGAAATCGTAGTGACAATAAGCATGTTAAATTGCTTGCGATATGGTGCGATCTCAACTTATAGATACTAGTTCACGACTGCTGGATAATCTTTTTCATAAATAAGATAGCTAATTAATTGAATTGACGTCATTTAGACAGATTTATTAGCTTTTATCTTATGCGCTTTCAAAATCCTTTCAGCCTCATTGAAGTCCAAAAACCATTCTAAAATCTTAAATGTTTATTTCAACTGTACTGTACACATAAAATATTTAATAAATTGAACGCAAAACTATAAATATACATTTAGAGGATGTTGTCAGATCATCAGACCGTGGTGTAAAATCCATCTACCTTGAATTTTATTTATATAAACACAAAATATTGAAGGCTAAAACGCATTTCGAAAATGTACTTTTCAAATATGCAAAACTCCTACTAAAATACCATCGATAAGCCATAAAATAAAATCAACGTTCGGATAAACATTCAAAGAAGAAATAAAAGAAAAAAAAAAAACGTTTTAAAGAGACCAACGACTTCCCACCACGTGCTTTTCGTACGACATCATCAGACACAGCATCGTATCATGCGCACTTTGCTCACTGACGTCACAAATTATCGTTTCTATACGAGTTACTCATTTAATTTATATTTAAACTTTTAGAGCTTTGCAAAATTGAATGAACGATGCGGAAGCGTTAATTTAGTTAAATTTTGTTTTATTTTTTTTTTTTTTGGCAAATAGACATTTGTGGGACAGTTGAGAAGAAAAAAATGTGTGTATAAAGATTTATTGGTATTTCTCTTTGGGAGGTCTAAAAATTCCTATCTATGCTACTCTCTCGATGATATGTTCTCTTAAATATGAAAACTTATTAGCAGATATGAGGTATTAAACGATCAGTTACAAGCGCTTCTGTATAGTACATATTGGTATTAGCTTTTGTACCAAATTTATGCTCTGCATATTCGCCTTGAAAATTGCCCATGCGGATTTTAAATTTTTTTTAGATATGGTACCAGACAATTATGTAATTAATTATGTAATTTTGTTAAATTAGAACAAGATACAGTAAACAGTGGGTGCCGTAGCGCAGAGCCTAGTGCGTTGGACTATAGTGCATGGGGTTCCATGTGCGAATCCCAGAATCGAATCATCAAGGTTTCTCGCGGCCCCACATCTTGCGAGTGTTTGAGTGAAATCCAGGAGTAATACTGTCATGAGAAAGCTTCTCAAAAACCCTTTGTGCTTTGAATATGGTGTAAAATTGCAGGTCCCTTTTACTTACACTATACTAATTATATATGTAGTATGTAATGTGTAAATGAAAATTAATATTGCCCCACACACCTATAGCTATGAGATGATGGCTCTCTATGGGCTGCCTGTTGCCTGATATTTATATAAATTTACAGAAAACAACATCCATGTGCCTATGTAGTCTAATTTTAGTTGGTTTAATGGTTACTTATTTATTTCAAAATAGTTTTTGCCAGAACTTTTGAATTAATATTAGTACATTCAATCCTAATGAAAGATTTGCTGTTGTATGCCATCTTCTATTAACCTTCCTTGTATATCTGAAAAGTACTTATCGCTCAAATATTTCTGTGGCTACTAGCCATAACGCATAAGACAATTTTTCCAGTTTTGAGAAAAACGTGTTTAAAGTTTTGATTTTCTTCGATAATGAATGGAATATTGAGATTTCGGTTTTCCCGTTTTGTCCATACATTGGTTGGTTTTGTAAGTTTTGGAATGAAAAATGCTTCAAATATTGTGGTATATTTAACTCATTTTCCTCTTAAGTCGGCTTAAGCGATTATGCCTTGTGGCCACATGGTTGCTCTGAATTTTTATCACGTATGACAACAAACGTCTGAAGATATCATTTTGACGATTCATGGCGTAACTTAACCAGTCCAAAGTGTTTTTTATTTCGGTAGTTTTTAAGCTGTCGTCCTGCAATTTATATACATTTTCAAAATTTACATATGCACACGCAACTTTTTCCCTAAGATTTCCTAAAAACTGGGCGTGTCACACAAAGTATAAGAGATTTGTAGTGCAAGTGAATATCTACATACATCCGCTATTAAGTTTTTCAGATTTTAAAATTTGTTTACGCTTGGAGTCCTTATTTTTGCAAAGTCTCCGTATACACAATTCCCTCTACCTACCTGTTAGGAGATAGATGGATTTGTGAAATATAGTGCCTTCCTTGTTTCTGTTCCAATACGATGGTGAAAAAAATCATGTGACAGTGCATTTCTTAGCCGAAATATGGTGAATATTTTGAAGATTTGGAGGAGCTGATTTCAAATGGTACAGAACATCCCATGATTTAAGTATCCGTAATTGAGACTAACGTGACAGTCAGAAAGATGAATATATTGGTCGTTGATTTTTTCCAAAATATATCTTAGTGTGAAATTTTGGTCTATAGGCCATCCAAAGCTAATTGCCGATATTGCTCTGCAGAAATGTTTTTGCGATTCACAGAACAAAACGAAACTTTTGGCAACAATATGCTTCGGTAGTTCTAACAAGCCATAGGATCGCCTTTTGTGGCCCTGTATAAAACATACATATGTTGAGCTTATACTGCAGTCATTGAGCATGCGCTCGCATATGAATATTTGATTAAAGACTTTGTGCATCCGCCTTGCCAATACCTTACCTTTATATTTAAACAAAATTAGTTGTGAACCCAAAGCCACCAGCTTTTTTGTTTTTGAGTTTTCTGCTAGCTGCACTGCTTATTCCATATTTGTTGAGGGTGTTGGTTTACCATTAGGAGTGAAAAGAGCTCTGTCACTCTTTCTGTTTGCTGCTCACTAAGCAAATGCTGCAGCAACTGTTGCTTAAATGTAACCAAAATTTCCTTAACTTTAGTGGCTAGGTTGCGGAGTACTCCTATCTCTTCTCTCAGGTGAATGCTTATAGTTTCTCTATGAGGATACTCTTTGTAGGCTCTGGCTCCTTATGCCGTCCTAAGTCGTCCAACTTTGAGTTTCTTCTTCTGGGCGGCTGGCAGATTCTAATGGTTGGACAGTCGAGCTCAGATTGTGACTGCAACAAGAGATAATGGACGAGATACCATAGAAATACCATAGCATCAATTAACACGGGCTTGCGTGTTCAACTGTCAAATAACGAAATCCAAGTGGCTTTGGTAAGTCTTAGCCTGGCTACTTATGTATCACCGTATGACAAGCAGCTGCACAATCGATTAGTAAGAAACCATTTTCTTATCGTCTCGTGGAGGCTTGGTTTACTTACCAACCCCCAAAGTTTTTTTCTTTACCAAATTAGAAGAAAAATCCCTGTGTACAATTTTAACGTCATACTCCTGGCAGGCTCCGTAAGTTCCATCCAGAAGATCGTAGGATTGCTCTCTGATAGGGCCTAAAGGGTCTTCTGTACGGTACACAGAATGCTGACTAAAGTTAAGTTGCCCGGAGACCAGAATGAGTTAAAAAAAATAGCTTTCAGCTCGCCGTCTTGGAAGGGTTCTTAATGTCCAGTACTATGACGTAACACTATGCTCTGTTAACAGAGCGTGCTTTTCGTAAGCCGTACTGATAATCCCCTAAGACCCACAAGGTAACAAAGTAATTAGCTCCAGATAGTATCATATTAGCTGCATACCAACTAATATCATACCAATATATCTATATTTCAACTCAGCAACACCCAGCGCATTATTGCGTCATTTCTACAGTCAATCCAAAACACCACATAAATCATTCACTTCTCGTCCAAAAACACGTCATAAAATCATTCAATTTCACTGAAGACCTGAACCATAAAACAATAACTCTTCTCTGTAAAAAAAAACGTATCTGCAATTCTTTTTCTCATTTTTGTCTAACCAAGCCCCTGACATTCGGCCATTCTCCCGTGTAAACGTCAGAAGGAAAAAAGAAAACAGAAAAAAACCTGGGATCCACCCGCATGCAATCCACTCTGAGCTACTGCACATGCACCATAATACCGAATCGAATGAACAAAAAGTTCATTGCTAGGGTTGAATTCTTCCATATCTATCTCTATCTATGTATGCATCCGCACACTAAGCTATAAAATCAAAATAAAAAGCTCTTTCATGTTGAAGATGTGATTACACCACAGCACATCAGCCAGACATATACATAAATGTTTTAATTTGTGCAAAACCACCGAGTTATGACGACAAAACCAATATACTGTCCCCACTCAATTAAAAGTAAAAAAACATGAGATACTCTACTCACACAACAGTTTTCGCTTTAGTTAGATACGAGACTAACGAGTACTCGAACTCGCTTTACTCGTCGTCGTCGCGCTCTTAACTAGTCCCAAGTTCAGTTTAGCTTTTTTAGTTGCCAAATAAACTTTGGCATCGAAAGTGGTTGTGCGCGCGTTGTGTACTTTTCCTTCTTGTTCCGCGATACATCTTCATCCGCCTACACACACTGCAGATTGCACCACACAGCCTGAGTTGTGTTGTGTAACCGCCCCGAATTGTTGTCCCTCGTGTAGAAGTAGTTTTCATTTTCAAATTCATTCCAAAAAAAATCCCTAAAAACCAAACAAAATGGCAACAAAAATCTTCCGTGCGGTCATCCTTGGAGCACCAGCATCTGGCAAAGGTACCGTCTCTAAGCGAATTGTAGAAAAATTCGGCTTCGTACACATCTCACCGGGTGACATTCTTCGGTTGAACATCCTAAATGGCACAGCACTGGGCAAAAAGGCCAAAGTCTACATGGACGAGGGTAAACTAGTTCCCGACGACCTCATCATCAAGTGTGTATCAGGTCGCATCATTGAGGCTGGCAATAGATCCTGGCTATTGGATGGTTTCCCAAGAACTGTTGCACAGGCCGAACGCCTACAAGCAACCGAACCTGTTGATGCTGTTCTCAATTTGGACGTACCAACGGATGTGATTATCGAACGAGTCAAGGGTCGTTGGATTCATCTGCCATCGGGACGAGTCTACAATGTGGGATTCAATGATCCAAAGGTGCCATTCAAAGATGATGTAACCGGTGAGGATTTGGTGCAACGTCCCGACGACCAACCGGACATAGTTGGCAAACGTCTCGAAGTCTATCATGAGGCTATGAAACCGGTTCTGGAATTTTACGATAAGTACAACCTTGTATCGAAGTTTTCTGGCCGGACTACAGCGGAAATTTGGCCAGGCGTTGAAGATTTCCTCTTAAAAAAGACCGAATCAGTGGTGGCTAAACGACAGTGAGGTCAATCAGGGGTTAAACGATTTAAACGAACGAAAACAGCTGATGTCGCGAAACACAAAACTATTTTGTACTAGAATTCTCTCGCACACTTACACACACACATACGTACATGTACATTCTAACCTATATATAACGATAATATAATTGTTTTTATTCTCTTTTAATTGGTTTCGTTGTAATTAATTGCAGTCGGTGGGTTCAAGACGCAGTCTTTCGTATGGCTTCTCTCAATTGATTGGATTTCTATTTACATACAATGGATGAAGGGTGGGGCGCCGCCGGCCGTATCTCTGGCATTTCTTCAAGATGTTTCTGCCTCTTTAGTGTGATCACGTTTTGGTGAATTTTAAATCGACTTTGACCTTGTTGGTGGCTTGTTTTGTTGATAAGATACTTTTAAAAGAGCTTTCTTATTCTATCTGGCTTTGGATTGCATGTTGCTCTAGGTGCGAAGCTAGTTTTATTCCCCAAAAAGCTTTTTATCTGAGACCTTTGATCAGGCAACAGACCACAGACACACAGATACGTTATCACTAAAAGAGAGGCCAATTTATAAAAAGAGTATCTACAAGTTGTTCTCTTGCGAACAAACAACTGATAGTGCGACTTTATTGTAAACAAGATGTGAGCAATAGTATTTTTCTTGTCAATAGCATTGTTTACATGGATTTCAAACAATTTGCGAGGGTGAGTGATAATAGTACGTGCTTTGTACGATAACAAAGTACTTTGCATATGAAACTTGTTTTTCACTTTAAATTCAGATAATAAAATACAACAGCATATGTAGTATCAATGTATAAAAAAATTGAAAATGAAATTCGATAATTGATTTAAAGTAGGCTACGCAGTAGGTGTCGGTTCTAGATACCAGGTAGCGAATGCCTCGCCTACTGTGAGGAAAAAATAGATTTTTTTATTTTACCGTGAGTATAATTAAATGTTTGAATGGATAAATTGCCGGTTGTGTTGAGTGTTTATGAACTTTTTTCGTCGATTTCAAAATAAAATCGATTGTTTTCTTGTAAACTATTAATGACAGGGAGCTTAACGGTATGTGATTGGGGTTTTTCACTGGAAATGGGTCAATAACTAGACTGATTTATGGGGGCTGAGGGATTAGGGATATTACTGGCACTTAATTAAAAATAAACTGGTGCTAGGTAGATTTGTAATCGTTGTTTAATTTGTACAAAAAAGGATTATCTACTATCAATCATTTGAGATTATTAAATGCAATTACGCATTATAGTTGCAATTAGATGCAGATTTAAAAATCCAATCAATAACGACTTAAATGACCATCAAGATAAGTTGATTATCATTTGAAATTGGAGTTTTATCGTCTAAGCTCTTCAATGGATTAGGTGTCGCTGCAGTCCAAAGGGATGGATCTAACAACCGATTTCTTCAACCAGCCCGGTTATTAAAATGATCGTCTTTTGAAGTCAAGGACAGTTGTCTTCTATATCTTCGATATCCTTATAGTGGACACCACACCAGTGACAGTAATTGTTCGAAGTACGCATGTAGCTTTCCAATATTTCTGCAGGAGAGTATTCCTCTTTTCCTTGTTCCTCATCGCTCTCTGTATCCTCTTCGTCTGCCTCAAAGAGTGGAGTACGATCTGGCAAAAACCGAATCTCCCTTCGTTCGATTTCGATCTCTTTTAGAGCTGCTTCTCTCCCCGAACCACTTCGATCGGATTTGACATTGATGACAATTGGTACGGTAATCACAGACGAGGATTTACCCAGGGAATCACCAGATTTGTTGCCCATTTTGGCTAGAAGCTTGAAACCTTTGTTCTCACTTTCGATGAGACACTCGAGACCTTCCTTAAGGCAATCACTGCTCTGCGATTGTATAGATTGTTGCTTTTGTTTTTTATGAACTCAAACTTTTTGGCGCTTCTTGCCACGATCTTGTATTAGGCTTTGGCGGACGTCTGTTAAACTGTGAACAAAAGGCGCTAGTGAAATTGATTCTTTTCATATGATGAAGAGTTTACCCAGAGAGGAAGGCATCGAACATCTTCTTCATCTTCTGAGGACATTTTAGCGGTTAAAGAAAGTATGCACGGCAGGAATAATAATTGTTTTATCGGCTGTAACTTGTAAACAAACAAACGTCAAACCGTAGCTGGTGCTTGGGTTACGTTCGTTGACTTTGCGGTTTTATAGTCGATGGCAAAAGTTTTGATGCATCATGAAATATTTGTACAGATCCCTTTAGTTGCGCATACCAAGTTGGTTGAGGTCCCTCTCCACTTGTTTGCGCCACATACAGCGAGGTCGTCATCTACTGCGCCGTTTATCCTGATCAGATTCGAAGACGTTTTTAGCTGGAACATTGGGCTTACTGAGGTCGTATAGCTTGGCATTATATCCACTCGCCAGACGGGACCAAAGATCACTCGAAGATTTAATGTCTTATAAAGAGTTATTTTAGTGGTTCAAGTTATGACTTTGTTATTCAATATTCCATTCGTAGCTTATAGAAACACCGATTGGCAATAGTAATTCTTCGTACCATCTCCCCATTGGGTGTCATTTACCATAGGGTCTAGGTAGACAAAGTCTTTTCCATCTCGAATTTATGTCTATCTATGTATTGTGGAACGTATTCTTTTCTGTAGACAGTTTGTATTTTGTCTTTCTATCGCTTACCGCTAAACTCATCTTCGCTGTTTAATCTCAATACTGGTCCATCAGCTGAGTGCTTCCGATTATGTCAATGTCATCGACATCAGACTTGTAAAAGATTGTACCTCTGGTGTTGACTTGTGAGTTTCGTATAATTCTCTGAAGTACAAAGTAGGTTAACGAGTCGCATGATGACACGTCACACTGTCTAAGACGTTGCCTGACACAGAATGGCTCGGTGATGTTTTTAGCGGCTTTGATAGAGCAGCGGATTGGCTTCGTTGCCAGTCTGCACGGACGAGTTTGGCAGGAATGCGAAGAATAGACATATCTCTGTGTAACTCTTTTCTGTACACGCTTTCATAAGAAACTCTTAAATCGATAAAGAGGAGGTGCGTATCGCACTGATAAGGATCCATCATTTTGTTGACGTTTACACAATGCGCAGACAAAGTCTGCAATGTTGAGAAGACTTGGCGAAGTTCAGAAGATCTCCTTTCTTGATTATCGGGAGAATGATTCGGAGTTGTTAAACCAACAATGAGCTTCTTAGAGGCCCTACGACCCAAAAGGGGATAGAGGTTGTCAGAGAGACAGAAAGTTTTTGGCTGATGTCCTACAGTTTTACGTCTTACATTACTCTAAATTTTCAAACCTTATCTGGTTGTCAAAGGCTATACCTGATTTCGGCTCCGCGTCCATTTCGGATGTCTAGGGGACAATTTCTAAGGCAATGACTGACCGCAATGTAATCGTTCCTGGATGCTCGTTGCCATATAATGAAGACCCAAATGATCTTGTAGCAGGTGCTAGGCTTAAACAGTTTACCTCCATTACCATTACGATGTCCCTGTTAGGAGTCTGACTACAAAAGGCGCCAAGCTGGCGATAAAAATTATCCTCTTCATCGCTTTAAGTCGGAGCATAACACTTAAGGTAAATTTGTTACTCTCGTTTGGAAACTAGCTGTCAATATCTAATCGCTGTGAGGCTTCTGCTTCAGTTCTTCTAGACAGAAGAATACCAGGTGCAGTTGAAGTTAGTATAAGTCCAAATCTGGCCTCCGAACACTTCCAGTCAGCTTATTAGAGTAGAGCAAGACAGGCTTTTGTAAAAGATATTAATTACCTGGATTTCAACTATTTGATCTCCCTCCCAGATGAGGAGTAAGACTTACTTACAGAGCTTCTAAGTTTTCAGATGCAGTGTTTTTATTTTGGTACCTTGCGTAGATTCGTGTTGATTAGCGCTAACTAGATTCGATACTTCTCCTACTAGGCATTTATTGTTGGTTCACCTTTCAACGTTAGCTGAAGACGGAGTACCAAGACTTTCTGCTGCCAATAGAGAGTCCTTCTCTTTTTTACGGTCCAAGATTGGCTGAGTGAATCAGTTCTGTGATGAACTTAATATGAAGCCAAGTTTTGTCTATCCTTAAACCAAATATGTGTTTTTTTTCTACTCACGGCTGAGATAAAATTTAGATGAGGACAGAAAGAAAGAGATTACGGGTACAAAAACCCGAACTGAGAATTCTTCGTGGTATTGGTGGAACAACTCCAAATGCAGCGATCTATTAGTTGAAGTCGAGAGTGGTGTCGAATTTAACCGGGCAATAAATGACGAGCAGGGCCACGAACTCTCATGAGCAACTTAACCATGTGGAGCAAAGTGTATAATCTTATTATAAAATTGTGTAAGTACCCGCAGCAAATGAGGAAAAG
Source organism: Chalcosyrphus nemorum (assembly GCA_949716465.1). Taxonomy (NCBI): domain Eukaryota; kingdom Metazoa; phylum Arthropoda; class Insecta; order Diptera; family Syrphidae; genus Chalcosyrphus; species Chalcosyrphus nemorum. The sequence goes on from OX454333.1 coordinate 79,642,985, forward strand.
TATTCTACAATGTCCCTTCGGTACAGAAGCTACACTCAATATGGTCAATGCAGTTTGCAGTATTCCAACTCCCCAGAATGCAGGACTTATCATGGCCTCTGCCTTACTAGGTTAGAAGGAAAAATTTATAGTACAAAAAATCATTTCTTGTGGCCATAAAATTAAGCCAAACACTTTGAAAGCTATCCAATTATGTAGGTATGTGTTTACCCCATCCAATTCATCCACCAGCCCTTCTATGCCTCTTTCAAAGCAACACTCTCCCTCTCGATATTTGCTAACAACTTAATTGCCACAAAGTTTAAATAACATATTTAATTTGCGAAATTCCTTTGACTCACTGAAATATAAATTTCCCAGCCAAAAAAGCCAAAAAAAACTGACCCAAAACGTAGTTACACTTAAAATACTATTTCCCCTTTTCAATTTGTCGGTCAGGACCCTTTCAAATTCTTGTTTTTTTATTCAACCCACAAACCATATACTAGAAGCATGACGTGACTTTTACAAACAAATAAAATAAAATAAAATAAATAAAACACGAAAAACCTGCACAAGCACAAACACACACAAAGCTAATTAAGTGAATTTCACTCATGTATCACGAAATTCTGTAATTTGTGTGCTTTGCTGGAAAATTTATTTTCGTGCAACGAAACTAAAAAATGTCCTCCTTCGCTGTTTGTCCGCTGCCGCCTCCACCCTCTGGGTAGCAATTTTGTACACATTCGGCACACACATAGAGAAAGAAAGTCACAAGACAGCACAAGGTTGTGCTTTAAAGTAGAAAAACTTCCATAAAATCTACTAAAAGAGAGCGAAAAATATATATAATTTCAACACCAGCGCGAGAAATGGCAAAACAGCCCATAGGAGCAATTTTTCCTCCTTTCTACTGTCTAAAATGTCCTTGAAAGAAAAATAGAGAAATACAAGAGAAGGACCCTCTTATCGTGTGTGCGTGTGAGTGGATAAACACAAACGGACGGTATGAGGACACTTTATAAAATTCATTTGACAAAAAAAAGAAAACTTCTTCTTCTTCTTTTTAAGCAGATCATAGGAACTAACCAAATGGGATATTCAAGTGCAGAGAGATGGAAAAATAAAAGTTGTACCTACTTCTGAACTGATCACTACCTGGGGTGCATTAGCTCACTGTGTAATTTGAAAATAAAATAAAAAAGCAAAACTTTAACAAGAAGTTTTATGAAATTTGCGGAAGGAAACTGCGCCAGATAGCATTCGCGATAGTGTGTCCAACAAGAAAGGGGGCACATGCTTTTAACTGGCATTGAGTTTAAAGTTCCTACAAAAAAGGTGCCAAATACTTCGAAGATTACAATGGAGAGAAGTTGAAAAAATCTTAAAATTTCGGGTACATACATACTTCAAACCACTCTTCCAGCGGGACTGCCGTTAGGTATTACTTTGCGGGGCTGGTTAGCATCTTATGCTCTACTATCTATATTTACCTCCTGGGTCCTTCTCAATGCTTCGATTCTACGCAGTTCAATCTGCACGGCCGTTATGACGCAACAAATCTCCGCCCAGTCGTCCGGTGACCTCATCATGAGGTCTATTAGGCGCTCCGGGCTTCGTAGATTCGCTATGCTAGGTGTAAAGCGTCTGCACTGGAACATAACGTGCTCCACATCTACCTCTACTTCTGGGCATTCTGGGCAAAATCCCCCGAATTTGTGGAGGTATTACGCAGGTATACCATGCCCAGACAGGAACTGCGTAAGGTGATAGTTGCAGTCCCCCTTGCGTTCTTTTTATCCAAGTTTCAATGTTTGTAATCAGCTTATGGGTCCATCTACCTTTGGTGGTGCTGTCTGGCTTGCCAAAGTGCTGCAGATGTTGCCATTTCTTCCTCTTTTACGCTCCTCGTAAGCCTGGTATCTTGCCTATTTGCGACAAGCCTAGTGTAAACCCTTTGCATTTCATTGGCAAGGATGTCAATAGGTATCATCCCAGCTATGACACAGAAGAATGGAAGAACTGTCAGCCGTCATCTGTCACGTAAGAGTCATATTTTTTTTATTATCAAGGGTTCATTGCTATGCATCAATTGGCGTAAATGTCTCTACTATGGATCTAAATGGACTTGTAACAGAGTGAAAGATCATACCATTCGATGAGTGCCACAAAAGCGCGTTCCAAATTGCCCTCACAGCTTGGTGTTGTTGTCACACGAGCGGCATTTTAGAAGTCTATTGTTTTTCTGTATACTCATGCCGAGTGACTAAATGGGAGTCATTGGTCGTAGACGTACTCCATTTCCTCCAGCAGTAAAAAAATCAGGTGACAGCTGTGCACTGGGTGCAGGACTAAATATTGAAACCTAATACCATGTAGGTAACGCACCTCTACAGCAACTCCCTTCTATCACTTCTTCTCTCTTCAAATTTAACTAAAATATGAGCGTTGTATATCATTTAATCTGAATTCATACATCCTACATCCGCACCAGAGCCATTTGTTATTAGTCAGTTCTTGTGATGACTGTTTTAACTTCTGCAAAACTTGGTGGTGATTTTGGTTCATAATTTTTGGTTCATCTTTCTACCCTTTCTCTTTGCTGGTCGTTAAAAAACTCTTGGAAGTGTTCCTTCCAGAAATCAACAGCTCCATGCACTTTCGTGACTAGGCAGCCTTCATTATTACCAGGAGCCTATATTCAGATTTTATACCAGCTGCCAGCTATACTGTTTTAAGGTAAAAAGTCCTTACGTTGTTATGCTTCCCAAGCTCTTCAACGGACATGAGCCTTTATTCTTTATTATTTATTATCTTTATTCTTAAAGCGGGCACTCCTCTGTCAATGCGCTTGTCGTTCAGTGCACTTCTTCCCTTAAACGGACTGCATCATCAGGAGCTCATTTTAAGCGTTCTGGTGGGGACAGATAGTAAAAGGTAATCACTGCCTTGATGATGGCACAGTATTCGGCCGAATAGTAGTCTGGTTGGTCACGGCCACTTTGTTGACAATTTTGTGGTACTCAGTCCAATTGTTCTTCGCGCTACAGAGTTCTTTGTCAGTCAAATGTTCTTCGTAGAATCTGGCCACTGGCCTACTTTATCCAATGCCCATGTAAAGGATCATGTCTTGCAACAGCTAACAGGTTGTCAATTAGGTTACTTGTTTTATCATCAAGGGAAGCCAGGTTGCTGATGGACTCACAAATTACGAAAACTACTAGTAATTACTAACGAGTTATGGTCTGTTGTAAAGTTGGTTAGTCAATTCTTTTATCGTGGTATGATCTCGGCTAATCCTTCAAGAATGTCCTCGTTAAGCCGGCCATAGACGTCATGTAAGTAGTGAGATGTTTATGAAGCTCTGACATCGATATGACGTCGGAATCATTTCATCAAACTATTGTGCGAGAACTTATATTAGAGGCTCATATGCACATAACATTCTACATAAGTTGAGCTACAGGCTTCGCCGAATTTCGGATTAACTTTGAGTTGATTTCTCCTTAGCAGGGTCTTCTAGGTATGTATGTAAGTATGTCCACATATCGAGAATGTAGCCTTTAACTAAGTTATCGCAAATCGATTCCAGTCATTTATTAAAACTGGTCTTCTTTGAATTAATGATACTCCTGAAACCCGGATATATCTACCTTGTACTACTTGATGAGAGATTCAAGTTTTTGGTCGGGACCTGGATTGTATAAAGATGAAGACTTGGTAAGGCAGCGAAGGTACATGATCAGTTCTATAAGTTTCAAGAGTAACCCTTTAGACAAGGCGTCCTAACAGCTGTAAGAACTCCACTTCGGATATATGAGCCTTGGTGCTCACCATATCATTCCCTGATGTACATAGTTATGGATATAATAAACAGAGTTTCCTTAGTTTTGACTACGTCATGGTAGTTAACGTAAGGTTTTTGTCAGTGGTAGTAGCGCCCTCAGTTTACTTGTTGTTATGCATGCACCCGTTGATCCCTTTGAGATACATACTCTGCCGTTCATCTTTCTTATGTGGGCTCTCATTAGACACCTAAATGCATTTCAATCGTTAATTTTAAGACGAGATCGTAAGGTACAACCAGATGTGCTCGCGCTGATCCGAGCGCATCTGCACATGAATAGACGGTATAAGACGGTAGATGGATAGATATTTAGGGGCGTTGCGCAGCTATACCTCCAAATACACAAATATTCACACTTTGCACATTGGTAACTCTAAGCACTTTCTTCTCGACCAGACTGTATTATTACAATTGAATAGAAACTCTGTATCCTCGTAGCAGATAACCATTGCCTGCCTTATGACCTACTGCAACATTGACCAGACTCTGACAAATTCTCTTGGTATTTTTTTCTTTTTTTGCTCTCACGTACTATACCAAAGAAGCGCAGTAAATTAATTTAACACAGGAAATCGCAATCGATGATGGCTCCTTTTACCACATCCGCATCCAGTCGTCCTAGTCCCTCGTCCCTCGTCCGACTATACTGCATCGTTACGTGGTTGGCTGGCTGGTTGCTTCAACTAGAGAAACAAACTAAATATTGCAGTTCAAGTCAAGTATGCAAATCGAATCCAGTTATCCGGCAGTTTGAACATTTTATTTGCAATCGCACAGCAGAAAGTGATAACTTCTCGAATTATAGCAATTTCCTTTGCCTCCGCTGCTCGTCCTCCATCCAGGAAACCATCTGTTCCTATCGAAAATCAAAAATATGGCATTGGGCATAGTTCATTTCCACCACTTTGCCTAGTAGTAGTATTTGCTCTTTGGTTCTTTAGTACTTTTGTAGGATTTCCTTCCTTCGATTTACACCAAAGTTTTGACCTAACGAAGGAGGTCCTTTGTGTGCCTTCATCAAGAGAGAGAGGAAGAGAATGAAAAATGGAAGTGTTAAGCTCACATAAAGGTAATTTATCGGAAAATGAAAATTATGCGATCACGCACTTCTTATACGTTCTACTAACATAAGGACGATGCTTTGGTCCTTAGTCCTGATGATGATAATGGTGATGATGCCCATGTTATTCAGGTTGTTGTTGTTGTTTGTGTTTTTTTGTTTTTTTATGCGAAATCGATCAAATCTCCTCCTCGCTCCATATAGCAGTCACACACAGAGGGAACGTGAATATTTGCCCATTTTATGTGTATCTGTGCGGGTCAGGATAAAGAGAGGATATCCATATTGTTTGCACATCATATTCATCGATTTAACCGACGGACATCGTTGGAATATAGATTGAAAATTATTATTCAAGGATGTTGAATGTATCCGCCGCCATCGTATAGCAGCCCAAACCGACCGTTTTGAGTGCGGATGGATGCCTAGATACACTCATATTACTTCCGCGTTGTTTTAGTTTGTGTTTTTTTCGTTCCTTCGTCTTGCTTTCCTTTGAATCAGCATTTATTGGACAAGAAATGAGAAAGATTCGGGATTAAACATCGTTTGCAAAAATTAAGGAACAGTTTTACTGGGTGGAGATGGGGGGTGGACGAAGAGAAAAGTAATCAAAGTTAATGACGGGTGCAAGGGATTGATAAGAAAGGAAATAGGTAATCTGTATAAGATTTGGAAATGGATTTCAAATGATATTGTGAATAGAGGAGAGCCATTACTTAAGGATAAAGTGCAATATGGCATGGCTTGTTGGCTTTTGAATGTTTACATTTTGCTTTGGTAATAGAGGTCTTTACAGGATATAGCACTTCAGTCCTTATAAGAGGAGTTAGCCATCCCTGGATATTGAAGCAGGCGTTACCATGAAATCTACTAGATAAGAACGAGGTGGATGATGGACGTTGGTTCTCTCCTCTCAGAGTGGGTAGTGTAAGCTCTATACACTTTAATCTGAGATGTTTACAACCTCACTTTGTGGCTTGACGATTAGTAAACCAGTAGCAACAGACAAATTTATGCCCACCGTCACAAGTCACTACTCAAGATCCTGACAATTGGGGCAAAGCGTTGTACTTGACTCCAGCGAACAAAGGACAGACTAGGGTCCCGCTAAGGAAAAGATCACAAGCCATAATCCTGACAAAAATAATACCATTCTAACAAATGCCAACTGATGCCTTAAAATAGAAGTAGCTGTTGTTGGACAAAACTGGAAGTAATCGAATCCAACTCGATATCCATGTCCACCATTGATGGATAAAAAAAATACGAGGAAAGACGCTTCGGGGAACCAATCAAAGCCCGGTGCACAATACCTCCAACCTTGGAAGTATTTTCTCTGTTGCGAAGGCCCATCAGGAAGTTTCCTTTTCCCCAATGAAGAGGCAGGATAGTCCAATAGCCAATAGTCCACAGCCATCCACACCAATCAATTCAAATTGGTAGTGGTTAGTGTGATCACTGAGCATGATCAGACTTTGGTGGGTGACGAGCAAATGAGCTTTTCATAGCAATGAACTCCAATGAATGGTCGCTTATCAAGGAAACTATATATAAATGACAGCAAAGAGAAAGCCAAAGATCTACTTGCGCTTAAAAGATCACAATTGACGTCCCTCCTTTGGGTAAGGGCTTAAGCCCAGAGAATATCAGCAGACAGATGTTGAGCACGCAAGAAGCTTGGGAAGCAGTTACTGAAATCGTGGCTACTATCATGAAGATGGAACAAAAACAGGAGCGGTAACGAATACAGGTGGTTGCCAACTCAACTGCCCATCAGGAAGTTTCCTGTAACAAAGACTGAAGATGTCGCAAGGAGTCAGGAGTAGTTTAGTGGATGGAAATCTCACAATGTTACTGAATATGGGCTCTGTTTCGTATTTGAAAAATTTCCACCTTTCAGCGGGAAAAAGGGGGTGAAAAATTATAAGGTAGAAGCTACAGTATGTGCTGTTCGAGAAGGACAAAATTGGAATCGTCCTCTATTCTATTTTCCTTGATTCTCTCCTCCGGTTTGCTGAAGAAATATCTTTTATTATGCTACCCTCGCCGACTATCAACCTTGCTGAGAGGCCATTATAAAAGATGCTACTTGGATGCGATGCCTGTAACTACACTCCATCCGTGACTGCATCCGGAAGGCTTTTATACTTTAAAACCCTACTCCGATCTTCGCTGTTTTCTATTCGAGACATCGATTCTCCTGAGCATGCCTATCTATCTTCCTGTTGAAACTCTCATTCAACCAGTTTCGCCATTCAAATGGTTCTTTCTTTCTTTTGCTTGGATACTTAGTATATGCTTGGACAACTCTTCCTGTCAGTTTTCGATGGCAAGTATGCCAACTATCTTTGACACTGTTCTAAAGAAAAAGTTAATCCAACAATATACATTTTCTCTTCGACAGGTCTTAAGCTTATAGCTGCTTTCAGAACCTTATTAGGCATTCTTTCCACATCTGATGTCTAACTACAACCAATTGTCTTCACAATAAGTACTTATCAACACTTCTATACTGACGGTTCAAAGACTAAGGATGGAGTGGGGGGCGGTGTCTTCTTAGAAAGCCTTAATCTTAAGCTCTCATTCCGTCTACTAAACCATTGTAGCGTATTCCAAGCGGAAATTATGACGATTAAAGAAGTCTTATCGTGGCTAAAGAAAAACGTAATATCCGCTAAAGATGCCCATATCTTTTCAGATAGCCAAGCTGCCATCAAATCCCTCTATATCTTCTCTAGCAGCTCTCGGCTGTCGATGGTCTCTTACGGAGATGGAAAAGCAGTTCAATATTCACCTGTGTTGGGTGCCTGGCATAGAGATATTCCAAAGTACTGTAAGGCCGAAGAACTCGCCAGAATAGGAACAACCTTACCCATGCTACCAAAAAAAGGCAACATAGGTGTACCAATCGCAAGAGGAATCGCAATCGTCGAGAGTACAAATCTTAAGTGGGCAAGTGGTAAAACATGTCTAGCGACTAACAACGTTCTAAGACTTTGATTTCTCTCAACAGGTTGCTTATCGCCACCAAAATAGGTGTCATCACTGCGCACTGTCTAATAGGCAACCACGCAATAAGGCTAGGCCTTTTCACAAACAACATTTGCAAAAGCTACTCTCTGGAAGTGGAGGAAACCATTCCTCACCTTCTTTGTGTCTGCCCAGCTCTCTCCCGTGGAAGGTTGCTTCACTAAGGAGCTTCATACTATAACGACTTAGAAGATCTAAATGATGTAGACATAAAAAGTCTCTTACGCTTCACAAGAATCTCAAAATGGTTCTAACGAGTATTGGAGGATTAGGATCCATACTCCGTGGTATCACAATGGACCTATTTCTAGTCCAAGTGTGTCGGCGCTTCTAAGCTTTCAACCAACCAACGAAGTACTTATCAAAGAGGATATGAAAACTCTTAGACTAATGCCATGAGGTGAGCACGAGGGAAGAATGGGTACGAAAGAGTTTGCTGTTGGTATTTGAAGCTCAGGTTTTAATATTTGAAGATTGGTGTCCAATTCAACTGCAGAGAAAGTTTTAGGTGATTTTTACATGCGTTTATAATTCACAGTACTTTGTTCTCTTCTTCATGTCCAGTGGCTGTGATAGCAAATGTATGGTTGTTGTCAAGGAAATCGAGTGACCTTACTACTTCTCACTAGTGGCAGTACTGTCGCACTGTCTGTTAGATATATATTAATACTGGCCTAACTAGGCACATGGTATATTTCTGCCCAACTGATGTCATTTATTTCCCATATTATTCTTTTTGAAAAAGCTTATTGGGATAGCTAGAAAAGGATATACAGTGCCAACCCAGTTTTGCCAGTTTAACTATAGTTCTCTATAAACGACGACCACATTGGTTTTAGATATCTCCTTTAATAGCGATTGCTAGATCCTTTGGTTAGAGCAGATTCTAAATTTTTGCGCAGCAACTCCAAAGTTGAGTCTCCCTCTTGGATACCAGGAACATCACATTGTCGGACTGCCATTGAAGTTATATAGAATAAAAGCCTAACTCTTGGAAGTTCTTTGTCAGACCCTCTTGTGTGATTCTCAAACTCAAGTAGAAGATGCCAGTAGTTCGCCTACGTACTAGCCCAGACATCGAACTCTTTTAGGACTCTTTCCGCGGGATTTATATTCCTTCGCAAAGCTGGTTAGCTGCTATATAATCAGCACTTTGACTTTCTAGTCTTTTGACTCTTCTGAGCCAAGGTTCTCTAGGAACCTATCAGACGCCTTCTTAAAAGTTTTTTTTATAAACTACAGACTTGACAGGTCTGTGGTCTTGGTCTTCCTTCATCTGAAGCACACAGGCCGGTGTTCACTGAGTAGGGAGTTCAGGATCGCGTCAATGCCACTTTAATGTTTATTAGTGCCTCGAAAGTCGTCGAGATGGGTAGATATTGTTTCAGACTTATTTATATTCTCAGATTAATTAATGGATAACCAAGCAACCACATTCAAGTTGTACTCAGCTGTTTCACATTGGGTTGTTTGTTTAAAAGTTCCTCCTTGAGCTATTTACTTGTTCATACTTCACCTAGCAGAGCTATGCAGTTCTTTGGGTTCACATAACTTCTATGCCATCTGCACAAACATCTCGAAAAAAAAAATCAGAATTGCTAGCCAAAGTTATGATAAAGTTGGTTTCCAGTTTAACCTCCATCTGCCTGTACATCTCATATCAGCAATGTTGCCCCTTTTGTCCGTCCAACAACAATAGAAAACTTTTAAATCCTTTGCTTGTATACAAAAGAATCCAACCTGCTGGCCATCAGAAAAGAGTGTATCCTCAAAAAAATAAAAAAGGATTTAAAATCTAACACAAAAGAATGTTTATCTTCATTCCAATGGTTGCGATTAAAAATATATCATTTGTAAGGAAAAAAAGAAAAAAAAAATCCCCATCCTATTTGCGCATATGTGAGTGTATGTACATCAGAGGGTCCTCTTTCAATTAAGTGGGTTTCTCTTTTGTTCCAACATCACACTTGCCACATTGTGCAACAGCAAAAGAAGATGGGATAAAAGAAATTCAAATGCAATTCATTCAAAGTCAGAGCTGCCATTGTTCTTTTTTGTTCACCCCTCTTTTGTAACCTACTTATTCCGGAATGAATATTTCACGAAAAAATTCATAGTTGGATATCCTTTAAAACAACAAAAGCATTACGCAACCAAAACGAGTGTCTAAAGGAACCACCGACAGAGGAACTTCCTTACTGCGCTCCTGCAACACATCACTACAAATGTTCAAACAAAAAAAGGACGAAAATAAATAAAACAAAAGGATTTAGCTTTCCTCTTTCTTATATTTGAAAGTGTCGAGAGAATGCTAGTGTAAAAGATGAAAGGGAATTCCTAAAAGGAACACACACTCTACGAGGACCTATGCGAGACTTTCCATCAAAGACTTTGTATCCTCTTTTAAAGGAATTTGCTTAATCAAAATGTGTGTGTGCCTGTGTGCACGAATACGTGCATTGGAATGTGTAAAGTCCGAATGGACTTCCTGATTTTGGATTTACCAGACAATGGAGTTGTTAGAACTACGTTCCTCACAAAAAAAAAATATTAGTGGAGCACCTTCCTCTGTTCTGACTGATTGATTGGATCATTGTCTGGCAAGGATATATGTATATGGCGCAAAATTTTTCTCCATTAGAGATGGATATGTGCTTTTGTTTGCTTTACCATCCATCAGGATGCCAATTCCTTGCAATTTTTCAATTAATTTCAGTTCTTTTTTTTTTTTTGTTTTTTCTTTTTTTGTTTGTCCTTGCTCTCGCCGTAGGGAGTTCCTGATCCATTTATCGACATCCGATTTTACTCACATGTCTGTGAAAAAAAAGGATGCCTGCATATGTAAAGCGTCGTTTCAATCGATGTCAATTTTTTTTCTTTTTTCTGTGTTGGGCGGTCCACACTCAACCCCAGTTTCTATGACAAGGACGATAACGGACGCGAAGGTAGTGATTGATTTTGGTCGCAGTATAGAGAGCGAACCGAAAATTAATCCAAGCGAAACATTTAAAGTTTTTTTTTTGTTCGCCCGTTGAGCGGTTTTTATTCGTATGTTTATGTGTGTCCTGCAAAAGGCACTAATTGACCATGTGATGGAGCATTTTGTGAATTACTATTAAGCCGGGGGAGGGAGGGGCGAAGCCTTTTGCAGGATGTTTTTGTTACAACCGCATGATTAAGCGAGTGGATGTTCGATTTATGTATTCGATGGGAATGCGGGCATCGTCGTCGTCTGTTTTTGATGTCCTTTGTTGCGTGTTTTGAATGAAATGTTTTAAATATGTTAGTTGAATGGCGGTGATTGGAAATCCACCAAAAAGAAGGAGTTGAAATGGTTTAGTGGGTGAACATCATTTGTTGAATGGTAGCCCTGAGGGTTCATCAGTAAATATACACTATTGCATAAGCCATCATTGTTGATAGTCTTTACAAGGCTTCGGAACCAAAGCGAGGTTGAGTCAGATTTTAAAACAACGAAGACGAATACTTTTTACTTACACACTTTTGACACACGTGCACTCCATGCTGCAACTACTTTACCGAATCATTGCGCAAAAAATAACGAGTAGCATAGGGCTAAGCTTGCAGCCTTGTCTTATGCCTCAATTTATTTCGAACTGTCTTTTGGTTTGATGGCCTATTTTTTATTGGTTTAGAATTAAGCCTGCAGAAAGGGTGTAAGATTTGATCGCAATTGAAAAAATATTGAAAAATAAAATTGAAAAATATTGACATGAAGTTATCGGCCACTCATAAGATTTCTTCTGGACGCTACCATTATACACTAGTCAAGTTCAGAATCTAGACAGGAATACCTATATTAGTAATTCTATACGGAAAATCTTAGTGCAAATTCAGTTGAAAGTTTCATATGTTACTAATGTAATTACATATTTTTAAAGTGGTGTTTCTTTCTTTCATTTCCCACTGAAGAACTAGTTAGTGACTGGAGTGCTGAACGCTCTCATTCACTCCTGTCAGAGTGCTGTCAAAGCCTCAGCAGCCATTTCTTCAACAGCTGATTCGGAGCATAGTAACATACGATAAAGTTACTACATATTGCTGTCTCTGTCTCTGACTTAATACTCAACGGTAATTGAATTAAGGCTCTCGACGCTGCCATACGTAGTGATGGGAATACATATAATTTGTATACCTATTGTATCCATAATCACTTCCCTATCGGTTTCGTCGAACTTTCGTTCACTTTTGATTCCATACATGAAGAGCAGTTGTATATGTACAGAGCTGACAAAAGCGATATGAGACTGCCATGTTTCCCTAATGCAATAATGACTGCTCTTGTATTTTGACAGCGCGTGAGTAGAATTTTCGTTCAATTTTGACATGAGTTATCTCACGATTAATGGAATTACTTTTTCGTATGCGGACGGAAAGGGGAATGATTTCGGACGGTTTTTTTTTAAACTATTTCTGCGCTCAGTTTGACATTTCTAATTGTGACATTCTCTATCAGCAAATTTCGTGCAAATGGATGTATTTAATAGTAGAATGCAAATTGATTCTATATTTTCAGTCAAATTTAGGTTATTAGCGATTTATAACAATGATAAAGATTTGTTTAAACTTTTATATATTGACAGTAGATAAATGTTAAATTGCATTTATCATGTTCACACTATAATACAATTCTGTGCGTAGAGATAAAACCTAAAAGCGTCCAAGTTGAAAGGAACAGTATTTACCAAGGAGATTTAAGATTTACTTAGGTATAGTGAAAATAAAAGTGGACCTATGTAAAATTGACCCGGGAGTCGTTGGAAGAAAATCTGAAAAGGTAGCCATTGATTTCAACTTGCTTGTAATCTATCTGTCAAATAGGAAGAGAGTACCTTAACTGCAGAAGGAGTAAAGTTATATTGTCGATGGGAGAAGTACCTCTTGTGTTCCTCACTTGATCCCTGCGGAATATTAGAGCATCATCACTTACTTTTGTTTTCCGCCGATCCCCCAGAGATCTCTTTGAGGCTTCTAATTGGTAGAATGAGAGGTTTTTTTTTTTAAACAATTTGCTTCACATTAAGCATGATACTCAGCCTCTTAGTGTTACTCAAAGCAAAGGTTTAGCCACATTCCTTCCTCTTTATCTATTTTTCAAGAAGGTTTTCAACCCTTTTTTTTTTTAAGTTTCTCAACACCCAATATCTAAAAAAAACACGAAAACACTGTCTAGTATCCATTGCCAAGCAAATATTCAAGGAGTAACTAAACTAGCTAAGTGTAACCGTGTGTATTCCGACATGTATTCCCCATGTGCTGTTTCAAAATTTATCGACAGAGTAACTATTCTGAATAATGCAAACACAAACTACAAGAACATCGCCAAAGAAAATAAAGTTCTGACTTTGTTCGGTGCCAAGTCACGTGCTGCCTCTTGCATAGTTCTGTCAATACTCAAATTGGAGACGTGTGTCATCGAATTGGGAATAAATTTATTGGCGAAAAAAGGTGAGAAACGTGCCAAAATAAATTGCATTGGCGACTGTGTAAACGCGACGAAAAGTTGCTCAGACTCTAGTTGCACTTTCGAAAAGCAATAATGTTTTAAACTAATTCACTGCTCCACATATGTGCGAATTAAAGAAATTTTGACAGTCGTTTATACAAATACGTGGTGCCACAAAATATTACATTTATTCTATCATATTTGAAGGCTCTCACAGCTCTCTATGTCAAATAGTTCAATAGTTACATGGTTATGACAGACTGACATCTGTCCGTCGTCAGTCAGACAGACAGAAACACTAAGATTGTTCTGTCTTTCCTTTTAAGGTCCGGAACACTAAAAATTACCGTCATGCAGTCTTAAGCTTCCATTGATGACGGATGGGGGACCTGTCTGCAATACCAACCGCCAAGCCATTGATGGAATGCTAGTTAGGCATAACGCCCGCCATAAGACCAGATCGGTATCAGTCAGTGAATATTCAACCAACTCCACCGAATTTCGAGCGGCCACGCTTTAGAAGTCAAAAACAGACAAAACAAGATCGCGATTATCACCTTATGTCACCTATTATACTTTAGGTATTTCCATTCTTTTATACCCCACTTGCAATGCATTGTAACCTTAAGAATTCCAAACACTAAAGAACCCAGAATGTCCCAGATTATGTCATCAATGAATGACGTAAATGTCAAAAATTGATTCATTCCCTTAATCTTAGCACCTCTGTTACACTGGGGAAAGATATACTTTTCTTTTACGTCCATATGTACGAGTACACCTTCCTAAATTATGGTTTTCGTAAAAAAGAAAAAAATGTTAAAAGCCATAATTTTGAAATAAATTGAAGATCGATAGGGAAACACATTAAAAAGTACCACATCCTGGATTTTTCCTTTTTTTTCTGTTTGCTTCTTCGCAAAAAGTAAATGAGCTCTTTTTGTGACACCTTACTCGTGTGCTCTTTTGCTGGAGTCTTTTACGTGTCCCTGGGGAACCTATTTGGTTGGAATGTGCATTAATTTTATGGAAATCACATAAGATACTACTCGCGTGAGAGTGGGAGCAGATGTTTCAAATGAAACTTTTATCGTTTATTGCCATTCAGAAATTTTGCCTTTTCTCCATGCGTCGCCGCCGTATCAGTTTGAAAAAAAAAAAAAATAAATAAAACTCCTGAGAGAATTGACATTAGATTTGGCGGATAATTAAAAAGTTTTTGTTAAGATTTCATGCGATATTTTTTTGTTGGGGAATAAGAGATATATTAGGAAATAAATCTGCACGAGTGATTCGGATGCGATGTCTTAATCGGAAGGAGAGGGAAGGGAGGAGTTTAAGAAGTTATGACATAATGGCCTTTTTGGCATAATATTCATGACGTATACTAGGTTATGAGAATTAGAAATACTTATGAATGACTTTTTAAAATTAAAATTTAAGGTTTTGCAACAAGACAATGCTCTGTGTCACACTGTGAGCGAAAGCAAGGCTTGGATCCAGCAAAATGGGGTTAAAGCCTTGAATTGGCGCCGTCAGAGCCCTTGTCTTAATCCAATTGAATATCTGTGGTTGCGAAATACAAATCTTTTGTTTTCGCTTTGTTTTGGAAGTGTACGAAACCATTCGCTTTTGGTAACCAAATTTCGGTACCATGTTCCTAGCGCGCGGTATTTCACTCGTTCTTTTCCACACTCCGGGGTATACACTACAATCATGTGGTGTATACCGTTAGTGAGCACCTCGGCAACATTGCACGTTGGTCTCATAGAAATGATATTTTGTAATTTTTGTGATCAAAGTGTTTCAAATTTCGTAACTCTATTGCAGTCGAGTACGAAATACGAGTAGGTAGAAACCTATGGGTTTCAGTAGCTTATAACCCCATCACAAATCTCATCTTGTTGGCACTTTAGTTATTGCAATCCTCTCTCATATGGCTGCAAAATGTTCTCTTCTGATGTTCCATAAGAAGGGTGACCATTTGCGCGGACAACTTCTGTTAGATTTACTTGTCTTGAAAAACCTATACAGTCTGTGGCTTACAGTTTGGGTTCGAGCCTTTTTTGAGCAATTGTTAAATTATTATGTTATGATCTTGCAACAACATCGATGTCACACTTTACGATGACAATGTCAGACTTGACATATTAACAATGTTGTTGTTATATCTCTCATTTCATAGTGAAATACTCTACATCCCTTTCTTTAGGAGACAGAGGAATAGTGGTCAAACTAAGACCGACTTTTAAGCTGTTCTCGTTTGGGTATTGCTCCTGATAAGTTGGAGTCGATAGTTTAAGTAAACCTAAGCACCCTATAACCCCGTGGCCGTCATGAAGGATGTAGATCAAGATGCAGTGAAGATTTCTATCTACCATGGTAAAGAAGTGGAGTTCTTTCAATCAGCAATAGAGACGATGCATTCAAGGACTTGTCTTCGTTCGTTTTATCCCATAACCAGCTTGACTCGTTGAAAACTCAAATTTCAAAAGTCTCTCTTTATGACAAAATATTCCCAAAAATACATAGAACGTGCAACAATTACTTATACGATGTCAAGAATACTAAGTTGCAAAGGGGAAAAAAAATTCTAAAAACCATCAAAGTTTTCCCTCACACGAACCTCAATTGTTGCTTTAAAATGACTTTATAGTGCACCGCACGTGTATTCAATATTTGCCAAGTCTTACCACACATGTGGAGCCTTCTATTAAACCAAACAAAACAATTCCAACCCCCTAACATCCTGACCGGATGTGGGTCAGGTCTGTGTGCAAATAGAACATCTCTCTACTGCCACAGAGCAATGAAGACAAACTATATCGTCACGTCACCAGATAATGTGGCGAACCATCACTGAATCCATTTCAAGTGCCTGGACAATAGCAGCAAAAAAAAACAATACACGATGGTATGACAAAAAAAAAAAGCAAGGACTAAACCCATCCTAAGCACTACTTGTTGAGCTCCAGTATTGCATGGTGCCACTAAACGAAGCTTAGTCTACCGTACACCGTTGTGCATACAAAATCCCATTTGTGCAGGCTTTCGAGAGCAAAATAAGAAAAAAACTGGAAAAAAATCCTAAAGTCCTTAATTTTTAATTAATTCCAAATCACGAACGCATAGGGGTATAAAAATGCAAGCAAACGATTGCACTTTTTATTATCTTCAGTCTCCACCTCCTTTGCTCCTTTGGCTGGGTATAGTAATTGCTAATGCAAACGATTATGCAATAATCGTCAATGAAATGATTTCAAAGCGAGTAGATGTGTTTGTGAGGAGCTACACCTCGTCCTGTGTTGCCATTTGCAGCTAGAGGATGATGCCTACCGGTATTAATGGATGACGCCTGGATGCAAACGATTTAATAATGTTGGCTCAAGTGGCAGCAACAGACAGGTTCACAGTGGCACTGGTAACCAGTCAGGCATGCATGACACACAGAGAGAGTGTGCCTCCGTTTTTGAGGGACTCATATAGAGATTAATTAATCTGAGACTTGAGATGAAATTGTGCGCTACTGGTGATGATTTGTTTGTCCAACTATTGAACGGATAGTACGAGTTAATTGCTTTCATAGAGATTGTCGTTGTTGTTGTTTGTTTTGTTTGTCCTGTGACTTGATGACAAGCTGAGAATAGCATGTCATGATGGCGTCTATAATAAATCTTTTAGGCTTAAATCATTGCTGAAAGGCACTCTAAAACACGAAGGGGAAGCGATTAAATTTAAGTTTAAAATTTAATTCAATCCTTGAATGTGGTTATTGGCTTACAAGGCTCTTTGTATGTTTTAAGAAACACACACATGTACAGATACGTATATTTGATGCAGGAAGTTGCAAGTAGTACACAACCATCACAGTCGATGTCAAGAACGCCTTCAACACTCTAACCTTAAGATACTGTACTACACTAGCGATGGACCAAAGCAGTATAAGTACATAATATCACAGATGGTAGGTACATCATAAGGCTCTGTAGTAGGTCTACAAATGCGAAGTCCTTAAAATGCTTAGATCTTCGACTATAATTGACCTCGCCCCGGCATACATACATACATATGTAAGTATATAGTAATGGATATACTATGGTTGTAATGAGCACACTCCTTGACGTGATGCAGGATGCCTTCAACATGATGACTTCATGAAAAAAATACAGAAGTGTACAGAACAGCAGGTGTGTCGTGGACCATAGGCGATCAGGTTGTACCCTCCAAATTAGAGTTGAAATAGACTAGCGTTTCTATAGATACAAATTCAACTTTAGAGCGAGATCTAAAGCATGCAACTGATCATGTAGCCAAGGCAATGTATCATGATAAAATATCGGCCAATATAATGCTCTACGACCCACAAATATGGACAAAGTCGTACAGAAAGTATCCGTACGAGCCTGCCTCCGTAGTGGTACCCATAAACCATCTTGCCAAAGAATTCCAACAGAAATATCATACCAGCAGGACAGGACCATGGTGTCGAATCGAAGCTCTACTGAGATTCCGAAAAGGACAAGTCTGTAATAATGGCAGAAGAAGTAATGTCTCTCTGATACGGCCAACCAATAAAAACGCTTCGAGCGAAAAGAGCTGAATTTTCAGAACCTAACCTCCAGAAATTAAGAGGCTATGACAAGCTCTACTGCCAAACAAGAACGGAGAAGCTGCGGAATACATCATACTCCATTGTCCACGATATTATAAAGAACAGAACCACGAACTTAATGCCGATAAAAGTACTGACCATCAACAGGAAGAGAGATTGGTTCAGTGGGTGGAAATCACATAGTAAAATTGAGACGAGAGTCTTTATCTAGGATATAAAATCCTTCAAATCGCGTCTTATATGAACATGTAGTCCTTCGGTTATGTACCGCGAACAGTGGAATATAACATGTTAAGCATTTTTAGTGCAGAACAGTGAGAATTATTGTCATGCCTGAAACACTCTGTAGAAACGAAGGACAGTTGCCTTCTAAATTAAAAGATGAACTCTCCCTGCCGTGTCGGTATACACTTATCGATGCTTGGTATGGCTCTAGATGCCCTTTTCCTATTCCATTAGACTGATCAGTTTCGTTATAGCCCCATATAGACTCACGTTTTGCTTCTTACATTAGGCGAGCTTGTATTCCAGAGTAGGAGGATCACAACCCTTCCCCTAATGGTCCGCTTGTGGGGTTGTTTTACCAGTATAACCGAAGGAAGTACCGACAGTCTGCCCGCCCTCGGATCACTACGTCAGTAAGACCAATCAAATGTTGGTGTTTCGTCTGCCATTTTTCGCGACTGTGTAGAAATGTTGATTGATATTGCCTTTTTGACGGGGTTCGATCCTATCAACTGAATCGAATCTTCATTTCAGCCTTAATCTTTTTGAACATAGCCCCTTTGCGAGCAGCGCATAGCCCCATACATTATCTTAAGCAGCATTTTTGGTCACAAAAGAGAAGTGTTTTCCTCCACTTCGACCTAACGCTTATGCGATGATTTATGTCATCATCACAAGTTGCTTCGCTTTTGATCATAGATCCCATATACTTGTACATATTTGAACTTTTCACCCTAAGAAAGCACTTTTCTATTCAAATAATTGTCTAGAAGGGTCACAGGGTCAGCACAGTCCATTTTCTTTCAAGCATATAATCCAGGTCTGCTATAAATAGCAAAGGACTGAAGACGCTTCCCTAGTGTACACCGACTTTGATTGGGAACTCTTCGGTGACTCCAGGGAGACATCTTACCCTTGTCTTTGTTACCGCGTACATATCCATCATCTATCCATTATCATCACATAAGTTTCCGGGGCGCCTCGTTGTAATAACAGAATTCCATATATTCCTTCTAATATATTGATTACTTAGTCGTGTATACTGCCTCTGTCTTCAGCACTAATAATATTGGCATAAGGTGGATTGCAAACGTTCCAACTATATAATCAGGCAAAACAAGTCACTCAAAAGCGATTTAATAAGTGTTATCACGGGCACAACATTGGACTAAGACCAGACCAGCACCAGACTAAGCCTCCTCGGAAACGATTTGTTTGGAAGCTGGATGGACGGGGAGTGTTATTTATTTTCTACGAGTATGTACATAGGTGCCAAACTCTATTCGCTTGAAGACGATTACACTTAGGATCGTAAATCTTCGAACTGGCAAGCACCGACACAGGCAAACCAAAAGTCCAGAATGGTCCTGGTCTTAGAACCATTGCTGGTCTTATAACCACTCTTAATCCTATAGCTTATGCTGGTTTATTTCTATGGGAGATTCACTTAGATTTTCCACTCGCTCAACTATGGGCTGCATTACATGCAACCTGCCAATTGAACCTAACCTAACACGAAAGTATGAGAGTGCAAATGGTTTTGAGAATTTGAGAATTTTTTTTCGATGAAACTAATAAACTTCAATATTACCATGGATACCATTGAAACTGCCAAAAGTTGTCAGAAGATTTCTTGACTCTTTTTTTTTTATTTTCAAGTTCAACACTTTTCATATCTACTGTCTGCAAATTATTCCAAACCACCACGAGTCCCCAAATTTCATATAAATAAACTATCATAGCATAGCACTGTTTAAAGCCAACTTTTTGTGATAAAAATTTGGAAAAACTTCTGCAAATATTAAAAGCACTTTTAATGCACACCTTGTGTATTGGAAAAAATTAACTTCAAAGCTAAAATTTTTCCACTTTTCGAACACTGGCTTCAGAGCCACCTGTTGATAGTAAGTAGTCCAGAGCCACTTTATTAACTTTTTCACTTTTTCCTCTCCTGCTACTCTCAAGGGTGCTTCGAATTTTTAATGATAAATGGTCGAAGAGTCAAGAGTAAAACAAAGAATATAGTTGAGTAGTTGGAAATGAGTATTTAATACATTTAAAGCGTTGGAGTGTTGTATCGTAAGAAGTAATCGGATTTAGTAAATTAATTACAAGTCATGCACTGAAGGAAGCTTAAGGATGTTCGTAAGATATTAATGAAGTCATTCGTAAGAAAATATGTAGGTGGCCACATTATAGTAGCAATGTATTCCGTCATAGAATGAAGAGTTTGGTGTCATATCCATTGAATTTTTATACTTAGTGTATTTCAACACGAATGCGAAAAAAAATACTGTGAATTACGAACGAATGCAACTCTCCTCAGGCAGTGCTGAAGTGTCGATGGTAAAGATGGCTCCAGTAGGGACTATGCATGTTAGTTCTGGATCTTTCTTAGTTTCTTCACATTACTAACTTTCTTTTCGGCTCGTCACACGCTAGACCAGGCAAGTCAAAGATACTGCCCGCGGGCCATGACTGGCCCCCAAGACAATAACTTCTGGCCCGTGACATCGATTCAATAATGATCCAATTTCATTTGCAATTCCAATTTCACACATTTTTTTGTTGCTCGTGCAAATGGTCCCCTCTCAAAGTGCGGAAATCAATCACACGATTGGAAAGCACATTATATGTATATTTAAAAGTGGCCCCCTGTCATACTTCAAACAAAAAAGTGGCATTAAAAGAATTTGAGTTTGACACCCCTGCGCTAGACGGCTACAGGGCTCTAAACATTTGTTAAAATAGGCGGGCCCTAAATTTTGTCATATATTAATACATGTGAGATAACTTGTGACCTAACTATAAGTGTGCTATGCTGCATCCTTCTTTCTTTTTGATCAAAATATTTTTTGCAGGTTATGATTCCCAACAATTGTACAAACAGCATCAAGAAAATGGCCGCTCTCTTGTGCTGTCAACCGAGTCCCCCAAAACTGCTTTTATATGTTTGAGATCTCAAAATACGTCTATGAGTGGTTTTTAGGTTGAGGAAGCAAGGTTGTCAAACGACCTAAAATTAACTGATTAATTTAGTCTATGGCACTAATGTTCACTAGTGTTCTTAATAAATTCCACAATCATGGTGGAGTCCGAGGTTCCCTATTAGACAAATATTGCAGAGCATCAAATTTACATTTCTGAATGATTAACAAATCATGATTTCTTCGACTAATAGGCTCGTATGGTGGTCGACTTCAAGAAAACCTGTACTGAACAGGGTTCAAAGAATGGCATGTACATGAGCTCTGCGGTCGACTCCGTCAAATGCTCTTACTACACATTTCTCTTGCTACATCTCCTATCCCTAGATATTGCATATCACAAATATTACACTATATAGCGCAATCAGACTGAAAGAGTCCAGGTGCTAGATGGCAAAACCTTACGAGAGAACTCGCTGCGCTCCCTACAGACTCCACCATCCCAAAATTTAACTTCCTAAAGCGGTTTAACGTAAAATTTTTCCCACAAGAATGGAATACCAAAACTGAAGGCCGACAGTTCAAAAGTGGACTATTCGGTGCAAGCGTGTTCGCAGAATCCTTAAACATCTCAAAATCTTATAGACTTCTGGACGCTTCTGGTATCTTTCAAGCTGAATTACTCATCTGAATTACTCATCTTTCTTAATAGCCATGGACTCGATAACCATATCTTTGAAATAAGTTCTAGAATGCCAAGAGGAACTAGCCTCGCTCGGCTGCCAATTCATGATAACTCTGATCTGGGTTCCAGGGCATAGCAACGAACCGAGCATGCCGATGGCCAGGCAAGGCCCAACAGTTAGTTCACATCCCTCTCGGAGCAGGTAATTTAGGCAAACATTTCCTCAATCTTCTAAAAGAAAAGTCAGTCTTAGATGGCTTAGGCTACTGAAATGTGCCACGCCCAAAAAGATGTGACGAAGCTTCAACAAGTCCAAAACAAATGATTTACTAAACAAAAGACGGAAGAAAATTGCCAGAATAACAGCGGCTAGAGTAGGTATTCTATATAACGCACATTGTCGCAGCTGCAATATTGCAACTTAAGAAAAAACCGGCACAAGCCTGGGCCAGACTGTGGACTCTAGGAGAATCCTTCTTCAACTCCATTGAGGAGATCTAAGGAAGGAATACAAATCAACTACCTACTCGTATTCTTAAACTCCACAGGTTGGATTTAGAGACTTCTCACCAATTCACACTAGGTTACACGAGTAGTGGTTACAGAACGGCATCTTGATGCCTCTGTAGAAAAACTACCACTTCTACCTATCTTGCTATAAGGCTCTGACAAACTAACTGCCAGATGAACTAACAAACGCCTTGTCGATTCCTTCATTATTTAGGGAATGGGGCCTCTAGGATTGGCCTCCTTTAATCGTTTTTTTACTCAATCCGTTCTCATGCGCCTTAGTACTTGGAAAATAGTTTTGAGGAGCGATATCTGTTGAGTGGAGAACGATAGAGTTTCAAAATGTATGGTCCTTCATTTCTTACTCCAAGAAATTACGATTCAAATTTTGTGCGTTAATTTCAATAATTATTATTAAAATATATATGTTGGCATGCTTTTTAACGACTTTTTTATTTATTTTTCAGTGATACATCGATATCAACACGAGTGGATATGTTAACGCCAGCTATTGAAGTATACAAACCGCCCCTCTGACATAAGGACGACACGGTGGAGAGCAATTTAGGTAATCCATCGACTAGTAGTGATTTCTAGCATAAGCTAAACCAATCTGAGCTTAAGGATAATCTATTTGTTCTTCCATCATAGTGTCAATCAAAACCAAACAAAACAAAACAAAAACAATTAATAGTTAATATTGAAATTGTACCCACTAATAGTTGTAAAGTAATAAATCATAGAAAAGAAAATTCTTAACAAATACCTAAAATTTAAGAAACCTTCTTAAACAAAAACCCAAACAAAATATATATATATAAACCATTCAAACATAAATTAGCTACCGCTTTAGACTTCAACTCAACAAAAATAAAAGAATAAGAAAACCAAAGACATTCCTACAAATTTTCTTAGATTTATCAAAATTTGTTCAAATTTCATCGACGGAAATGAGAAATAAATCGCAACAAAAACAAAATAGTAAATAGTAAATAGTTTGCTAGTAGGAATCATAACAAATCGCATATATTCATTGAGAAAAACTGTATAAAATTTAAAATTAAAAAATAAATAAATAAATTTTTTGTACCGCTAAGAAACGAAGTACGATAAATAAAAGAGAATATAACTAAATTACTAGTAGAAACAAAAAAAAAAAATGAGAATTTATATAAAAAAATAAATAAATTTAAAAATAAAAAAATCACATCAAACTATTAATTTAGAATCGATCCATCCTTCGCCAGTATTTTCGGCACAAAAACAACCACCACACCCACCCACATGATACCCGTGATTTTATATTGTTGCACTTTTTGTTCAAAGAAAAAAATTACTTAAATATATAATTTCAAAATTTTGTGTACAAAAAGAAAAAAAACATACACTCAACCACATGCATATATATAAACATAAAATTAATTAAAATTATTAATATGAATATGAATATATATATTTTTGGACTGTGATCATTTAAAATATGCAACACAAAAGCAATTCGAATATTGTTTTAAAAAAAATACAAATTAAAAAAAAAAACATATATAAATATATAACTTTGTATTTAAAAGAAAAAAAAATCAATACAAACAAATATATAAGTTGAATAAGTTTTTAAATTGTGAATTGAAGGCAGAAAGAAAGACACGAGAAACAAAATATATATATATGTGTGTACGAAAGACATGAAAGTAATATATGTAAATTAAATTGACACTCAGACATATATTATATATGTATGTTTATATTTTAGGGCTAGGAAGTTTATCAACTTGAAGGATTTAAATAATATATTATACATACATTATATAGAGAGCAATCCCTTCGATTTTGTTTTCTTTTTCGTTGCATTGGCATGACTTTGTTGTTTTATTTTATTTTAATTTTATAATAAAACATTTGTATTAGCTGTGATTTTAATAAAAAGAAAAAAAGTATATAATATTATTATATAATATAGGTAAATATTACAAGGAAAATACAATAATATAAACAAAAACAATTGTTACGCAATGAAATTGATATTTGTTTTTATTTTATTTTTTATTAATTGTTATTAAAATCAATGGAAAATGTTTATAAAAGAAAAAATTGTTGCACAGTGCTGTTTCCTAAATTGCTACTTTTTTTATAAATTTCTTTTAATTTATTGGTACGCATTATTTTATAAAATTTCGAGTGAAAATTCTAAGTAAGCAATAATTATTTTTATTTTAGATTAATATAAGAGCGTTTAAAAAACACAGTAATGTGTTATAATTTCAATAGAATATTCTTGTAATTGATTACTGGAAGAAAAAAAGTGAAAGAATGAAGTTAGAGCACAGCAGACTCTTGGATAAAAATTATAAAATTCTCAGTTTTTTTCTGAATATTGTGTACTACTTTTTTTTTAAAAAAATACTTTACTATTTGGCGTACCGGGCGCTTTGGGGAAGATGAACAGATAAGATGTCTGTTAGGTATCGTTTGACGTAAGTACATGTAGAGAAATTCCTATACATATTTGACAAGCATATAAATTATTACGCAATGAAGGTCATTCAAGCTCCCTGTTTAAGAGATGCATAAAGCTGTTTGATCGCAGATGCAATTGTATAGTTTTGGCTGTCAAACCAAAACTGTCATGATAGGCGAACGCCACCCTGGAGTACTCAAACATAACCGCATTTTGCAGCACCTCCTTTTAAAGTAGAGAAAAAGTATACGAGACAAAACAGAGCCTTGAGGAATACCATTATTTTTATTTATTTCTTCCTCAAAATGTAGCTTGTAACCCATTGAAGAGGTATTTATCGATTTACAGATTTTCGATAAGAGACGCTGATGATAAACTCCGCTAAATTCCATTGTCATGCGTTACCATTTACCTCTTATGGAGGGACTGCTTGCTCTTCGCGGTGAGCATTATCATCAAATGTCCACTGAAGGTGTTGCTGAGCACCTATACTGGTGGTACCGTTGATAGAGTATCGGATAGAGAGCTGCAGGAGTCTTTAGAGAAGAAGAGAGTGACTCTTGTGTCCTGCTGTATGTTGGTGAGGCCTCCACGATTTTTGCCCCGATCGAGGTCGAAAAGACCACGGGTGGAGTTTCGCTGTCACGAGTGCCACCTGGAGTGATTAAATCTGTAAGTTTTTTTGTCATATATTATATTTTTTAATGACATGTCGCTCTTGGTTCGCAGAGGTACTAAAACTTTGCTATACTAGGTGGCCCTTCCCTATTAAGCGAGTTAGATCTTATATTATAACGACTATATAATACTCTCTCGAGGAAGCACGCCAGATTCAATTTCTTATGGTTTAGCTCTGGCTATAGGTCCTTTAGACACCCTATATGGCTCCAAATCTGCACAGCTCAACAGCCAACCAACACTGCACATCGCCGGAAGTCTCAGAGCATCCGTAAATATGTCAATCTGGTTTAAAGGTGAACTTCTTTGCAATACTTTGTATGTCACGTTGAAATTGAGAATATCCCGTAATGCGTCCAGTTCCTTTAGAAGATCAGGTGAAGCGGCTGCTTAAGCTAAATACTAACTTTTGAAATTGATTATTGGTGAGTCAAAGCGAAAAATGGGTAAAGACCCTTTTGTACTAAGGTAAATCAAGTGAGAGAAGGAACAAAAACATTTCAAGTGCCAACATTGGCTACATGGTAAGGCACGTGTCCTGTATAAAGCTGTATAAAGCATTCCCCCAGCGAAAAGTCCAACACAGGAGTGTACCCCTAGCTATCAATTTTTTCCTTGATATTCTTTTGGAGGCTTGTTGTGTAGCAGTTTTATGTGTGCATTATTTCAAGTTAAGGTGGTATGTTTTAAGGTTTCCAGGCCCAGGAATAGAGCCACGTCGATTGGGAGGCTTCAGAGCACTTGAAGAGATGTAGTACGTCGTGAGGGCCGTTGTTGCAATCTGGGTAAATTTTAGCTAGGCTTGAGTCTAGTCACGCCTTATAGCTGTTGAGTGCACACCAGGCTAAGCCGCTATTGAGCCAATGTTGTTCTTGTTTGGTGTGGTAGATAGCGTTTTTCATTCTATTACAAAAGTAGAGAGCATTGTAGGCTTTTCGATCTATATTCGCTATACATAGTTTCCAGTTTAATTTCGAATCAAACACAATAGCAAGACAAAAGTCAATGTGTCCCTGTTACAAAAGAATCCGTGTTTAACGGCCGATCCGATGATTGGCTTGAGTTTAACCATATGTATGTAAGGTTGACAAGTATTGCAGGTATATCCTCTTTGAGAGACAGAAAAAGAGGTAGCGCAAATATATTCCAGCAATGAATAACAGTGAAAAGATTACCTACTGCTGGATTAGTAAACTTTTAAATATTTAATTTTTCGGTTCAAAACCCAACCAAAACAGCTTAAAACTAAAATAACAAATTTTCCATATTCAAAAAGCATTACATTTCCTTTTCCCACATTCTTATTCCATATTTGATTTAATTTAAAATTGGACACAGCACTGATGAAAGAATAAAAAAAATATTTTTCATAAAAAAAAAAAAAAACATTTAATAAACTTAAACTTAAGCAAAAGAAAAAAAAACATTTGAATAATCGTAGGGCACTAGGATTTCTCAAGATGCAGAGGCGAAAAAGAATACTTGTTTCAAAGTATTTTTTTTTTAAACTCCAATGCATATAGGTATAGGCTATTATTAGAAATTGATGAAAGGCTTGATTAGAAGAACAAAAACAAAAAAATAGTGGTCTAAAATAATTCCACTGCGCACAAGTATTTG
Organism: Chalcosyrphus nemorum; assembly: GCA_949716465.1. Lineage (NCBI taxonomy): Eukaryota > Metazoa > Arthropoda > Insecta > Diptera > Syrphidae > Chalcosyrphus > Chalcosyrphus nemorum. The sequence goes on from OX454333.1 coordinate 79,670,089, forward strand.
GCTTTTTGCAATCATTTACTTTAAGTAAAACTTTGTTACTTTTATTTAACTTAATTTTCTTTTTAATACTCAACTGAATGGCAGGATATTCTGGATACAACACCTATTGGCATTCAAAATAATCTTTCATTCAAGAGTTTTGAGCTCGAAAGTCATCCCCAGAAGTCCTGTCATTCATCCTTACACTAAACCATTACCAACACATCCATCCATATTCTTCGCAGTTCAAAACCAAAGGAAAAAAAACACTCCAAAACAAAGACACTAGTAAAAGAAAAATGCTAATTGAAAATAATACTCGATTTAAAAAACAAAAAAACGTAAATCTTAAAAATACTATAAAAAAAAAATCGTGCTTGACAATATTGTTTCCATCATATAGAGGAAAAATATAAGAAAACCAAGAAAAAAAATAAACTCATAGTTCAGTCATACTACAACAGAAGATAGAGAAAATAGTTGTTATAACAAATTACAGAAAAAGTTATATAAAAATAGATTATATAACAAAAATGCGACATGTTAAATTTATTTTTATTAAACTATTTATTTAAAGAGAAGAAAAATAATTATTTGTTGGTTACTATTATACTATTAGGCAGGCAAAAAAAAAAAAAACAATTTATATATTTTTTTAGTATTAATATGAATGAGAATTGTAAAAAAAAAAAAACAAAAGTATAAATATATAAAGAGAATATTTTTAGTCAGGTTAAAGGTATAAAAAAAAACAAACCATGTTAACACTAATTTTAGAGAGATTATTATTCGTCAAGTGTATATCATACATACACAACTATATATGACAAATTATATATACATATATAAAATGCATATATTTTTTAGTGAAAAATAAATTCAGTTGAGCACAGACAGAGCGAAAGAGAGAGGCATACAAATGTAAACCGGTATGTAAATATTTATAAGAATGCATGATTAAATAAAGTGAATTAAAAGAACTACCTGAGGATGGCAATATATAAGTTTTTAAGCATAATATTGTTGAATTTTTGTTAAGCAAATTTTTAAATTATTACACTAGTTGACTTAATTGCACTTGATTGGCTTTGTTGACTACACTACAAGTATTTGTTATAAGAAATTATTTGATAAATTTATTTAATCTTTTTTGTTATTGTTTGGAGCTTTAATTAGAATTTAGGAATGTTTTGTATTTTAATAACATCGCCTAAGGCACCGTAATCAATCCCTAAAGGAACACTAAAGACATTAGTTCTTAGAATACAGAGTCTCTTAAAGTGTGTTATTAATTTATGTCCTTAGCCTAAAGCATAAAGATGTTCGTTCTCGAATAAGAATTTCTTGAAATTTTATCAAAGGTTTCCTATACTTTGTATTTTCTTGAGACTTGCATGAAATCTATTTCCTGATTCTTTCCAAAGTCATACACTTGTTCAAATTGGTGTAAGTTTTTGTAAACGATTTTCATTTTAACCTCATGTCCTGCCTATGTATATCATGTATCCCAAGTCGATCCCTAAAATGTGTCTGTTGATGTAAGTTTGCTACTTTCTTTTGTTCGAAACATTTACTCTCCCAGTAGTATGGCGGAACGCAATTTTGTAGAGAGACAGTAGTTGCCTGGTGCTTAAAGTTAAAGTTAATTGGCCTACTTAGCCAAGTTTTTGAGCGTTTAGTCGAGATAATACCCCCAAGATGCTGGACATTCGTTCTTTTTTAAATTAGGTAGGATTCTTTGTCAGCGACACATGGCGGGTGACTTTTGTTGTTAAGAAGATTATCAATAGCATGGGACTATATCATGTGGCGTCTACTGTTGCTTAGCTGAAAAAAAAAATCACATGTACAATAAACTTAAACATCTTCACCACACCAGATATGTCTAAGGCCTGTCAAGAATTTTGAAAGTGACACAACTGACCAGTACTTTTGACAAACAGATTTTCGAACACCGAAAGCTTTGACAGCTATAGTCTTGGAGAAAAGACCCAAAACGTTCCCAACACTTCGCTAAGGTTAGGTTAGGTTTGTGGGTTGGCAGAGGAAACGAAATACCTCCACCGCACTCAGTTCAGCACTGATCCATTGTGTCACCCATAGGAGGGTTTAGAAAAAGTACCCCTTGCCCATTTAACCCATAAATATCTGTAACAACTTCCCATGGTTGTACTTACTTGTTACCCGTGTATACAAACCTTCCGGATGTTCTGATGAAGTTCAATAACAAGTCGGTGTTGGCGTTGGAGAGTTCTCCTAGATCCTGAAAGAAGTGTTTGCCGAGGAATTTGTACCTGCAATGTTGAAGTCCAGGGCACTGGCAGAGGAAGTGGGAAGAGTCCTCTATAACATGCAGAGTTCTTCTTCCGTCCGACGTAGTTTCTTTAGGTGGTACCGTAGAGTGTTGTGACCCGTGAGTATCCCCACGAGCATGGACAGTGAATGTCTGCCTTTGCGAATAATTCACTCGGTCCTTGACTTGTGAAAGGTTGGCCATAGTTGTTTTGCAGTTTTGCAAGTATCTATGGACTTCCATCTCAAGTTCGACTCTCTCATAGCCAGTTTCCCTGCTTCAAGCCTGAGAGCGCAGGGCGGGGTACTTATGGAGAGGTCAGTCAGTTCAAGTGAGTGCGATGAAGCTTTCCTTATTAATTCATCTGCCTTTTCATTTCCCAGAACGACCTAGCAGAGCAGAACCTTGTGCTGTATTCCGTGAAACTTAAGCTCTTCGCGACAGCACTTCACAAGCTGGGATTTTATTTCTATGGCGGTAATTGCTTTGATAGCTACCTGGCACTTTGCTAATCCAGCTGCTAGAATTGCACCGGGATGACAGATTTGTCGCTACCGAATCTAGCTGGCCGTTGAAATAGAAAATGGACTAGATTTTAGCAGATTCTAGCAACTAAAACATTCGCTGTAAAGTATAAAGTATCAATGAAGCAAGAACTGAAAACAAATCAGCTTAAACTAAAAGAATAGAAGGAATAAATGCAGAGGTTCAATTGCTTATAGATACTTTAAAATGGGTCTTCTAGTTTTTCAACTTTTACCGATAAGTAAGTCTTAATTCCAGCGAAATATTTCATCTTCTAGCTGGGTTTACGAGTCTAGCAACTAGCGATATCGTTGCGTAGAGAACGGAGCCATAGAAAACGAGATTGACTGAAGCCTTAAACGAGTTCGGTAGGACGTTTTGACAGCTAGCTTTACAGAATGTACCAAGCAAAGCTCATAGGAAATTGTACTAGATTTATAAAAAAAAAGGCTTAGTATGTAGTTTACTTGTTTTATGAGTGCTAGCTTCTCCGTTGTTAACGAATGATTGGGTGGTTTTAAATGTGATAAATTAGGACTACTTGCTTAGAGCTTGAAAAACATGATGTTGTATACAGTATACTCCAGTTTTGGTACCCACAGTTGAATTTTTTATGGCTACAAGACTTTGCTAATTAATTTGGATAGCTTGTGAGAGGTGAAAGGAGCTTGCTTTTTTATCCATTGCCTAGGAGCTTCCTGTTACTGATTGAAGTACATTCTTTCAGAGTTTTTGTTGATTTATAATGTTTGTTGCATCTACAAGGAATGAACTTGATAATACTTCAACAAGACTTGTTTGCTAGTTGGTGAGTTGTTATAACCTTAAACATAAATCGAAAAGTCTGAATGATATTCATTAACAATTTTTTAACTTTAATATTTGTAAGAATCCTTGCAGAAAATTGGCTTGTAACCAAACTAAACGTGTAAACACCTTTCACCTTCCGTAGAGCTATTAATTTTTTTATCCATTTATCGCAAAGTCATTAACAGCTCGCACGTGTATGTTTCTCCTTACCAAAAACATCTTGAGCTTGTTTATCAGTAAAAGCTATAAAACTTCTCATCCGATATTAGATAGCAACTACTATTACTACTTAATTCCTTCGACTGCCAATGACAATGACGAAAAGTAATCTGTAACCACTTCGCCTTCCCACCCTGTGCCACAATTTCCTTCCTCAAAACTTACTAATGAAAAGCTGCTTGCCAATATAATTCCATTGCCATTCTACTACGATGTGCATGGAACCATGGCAACCACACAACGGGGCGGCAGTAACGCTCTTTGATCTACTGACCTAATTTATCGATTATGTTCTCTCTCTGCCAATCCACTCCACTTCATGGACCCCAACACAACAACAACAAGAACAACAATTCGCCTACTGACAACCCTTAACCATAGAGATTTACCATTTTCGAATCCTGATTATCGACTTGTCACCCAACCACCCCCGACTGTTGTTATACATCGTCTATTCCTATTTATACATTGGCCTTTTAACTTTTTCGCATCCTTAACTACAGGATGAGTCGATATTTTGCCATTAAAAACCTCTAAACCGGTGGCAGAGTATGGTACTGCTAGCGCTTTACGATAACGATGCTGCGGACCGACAAGGACGATCAACAACAACAAGAAGCAACCGTCTGCTAATGGATACAAAATGATTACATTCACATCAGCACATCAGGTAGAAATAATTTCGTTTTCACTTTGTGGATTATCCATTCGGGCGTGTGACTTCTTTCATATGCAAAGCACAATCGACATCTGTCTTTCTCTCTTACTCTACCATCCACTGGTCGATTCAACAACAAAACTGCTGTGTATAGATATCCTTTGAATAGTACGTTTTAGAGATTAGCTGCGTATTAGGCTAAGAAAGCAAAAAAAAAAAAAAAAGGATACGAAAAGTACTTCACGCACACTGTCTCCCAAAGACAGTACCGTCAAATGGTGATTATTGGCCCGATAATATGTGATCCTTGCAATCGTATTCCTTATAAGGATAACCTCAAAGGCGTCAGAGACATACTCGTACATACACATGCGAGTGGAGTGATATCATTACGTATTCTCTGGGGCTGAAGTAATTTACAAATGAATGTGATTGTAGTGATTACTTGGGAATATTTAACACTGCGCCATTGCTGGGCTGGAAGGAAGTCGCAAGTCGTGTGTGTCACTGTGCGGCAAACAAGTCAATCGACTTTTGTTATGCCATTTGAAGGGAACTGTCAAAATACTCCATTCATGATTGATGGATGTGCTCGGAAGGTATTTTTAGGCTTTTATGGAGAGTTGGGAAAATGTTTCGATTTTGATATGAATTTGTTGCTTGGAATGATTATAGTGTAACGTTAGATACGAAAGTATGTTGAATAACCATAGCCGAAAATATATAAAGTCAGCCGCGGGAATGGCAAACATTTTGGCCCTTTTTGCGGAAGTTTCTCTGTGTAGTAGTACCAAATGTCGTCAAACTTGTCATATCAAAAGCAAATTAAACTTCAAATGATAACCGCAGAGACGAGGTCGATACTAAAAGATTGAAAAGCATTTGCACAAGGCCGAAAAAACTCTCGAAACTGTCAACAATCGAGAAGATGTCAAAACTTTTAACAGTCTTTCGATCGGACTGAGTGGAAAAGCAGTAGTCACCGATCGAGTATGGGGTCCAAATGTCAACAGAAGAAGTGGAACTGTCAATGTATAGAGACGCTCAGTTTTACTCAGTAAAACGTCTGAACGGCGAGTCAACTGCCACAGCTTGGGTAGACAGCTAGACAGCTATCCTGATCCGGTGACCGAAGACAAACTAAAATTGGCAGGCTCGCACATTTCCTAAAATGGATGGGGCCTAAAATGTCCTTTATACATGTAAATTTATTATGAACGAGTGCCCAAGACTTTCTTTTTTCCTTTCCTTTCTTTTCACACCATATTTTAAGCAAAAACAAAATGTACAGAACCACCCTACAAAATGGCTGCACCCGTAAAGGCCATCGCCGATTAAGACAATGAAATGTCAATTTACATTCAAATTTGGTGGTAGTTTTTAGCTTGGTGGAGTCAAGACGTCAAATCGACCAAAGATGCCTTTCTATTTCAGTTCGTCTATGCGATCAGGCAGTCAGGCTCCTTCCCAACCCAACAGATGGAGAAGATGGAAAACACCTGTGTTAACGTTGACAAACAAGGCTCCTTCGGCAGTATTAAAATTCGCTTAGAAAAACTAGTGTTCAATTCACAATGTCGCGTTCGACTTTCGCTTTTGACGTTTCCAACGCTTTCAATCAAAGAGCTACTTTGACTACTCGCACTTTTGACAGCTACTGGCTATCAGTTGTGACAATCCACATTGTGACCTGTTCGATTTTAAGCAACAAAGTTAGTCTTTGGGTCGTGTATTTATTCTGAACTGATATGCTGTGCTATGTGACAGTTGTGATTGATCGTTTTAATTAGGTTTTAATACAAATCAATTGTGTGGGACTGTGTAAATGTTATTTTTTTTAAGTTTTGCTGTTTCGAAAGTTATTTTTTAGTTTGGTATTTCTAAATCGAACAATTAAAATAAAAGAGAGTAGATTATTACTCTCATTTCTGCGACGAATTTCTTTAGATAAACAGTCAAAACCTCTTAATGCCCGACTACTCTGAAGCGACACTGTGAGTTGCAAGCGAACGCGACATTGTGAATTAGCCATAACGGTCGATTCACAAAGTGGTTGACAGAAGCCTGAGATGAGTTCGTTGAGAAGCTTTGACAGCTAGTCTTAGAGACGAAATTCAGCATGGATTTGTAATAGATTTCCCGCTGATAAAAAGTGTAGTTTTCTAGTTGAGTTTATTTTTTAGAGAAAAATAATTCTACTCTTGAACGAATTGAAATATTGAGTTAATGGAAGAAGCTTATTTTTATACTTTTATGGATGTACCAAATTCATAATATGGCGCTCGAGTCATCTGTAGCAATAAGAGATGCTTTGATATAGCCTCCATTTTTTTAAATACTAAGTTGCTCAAGGTCTACACATAGTGTCAAAGTTAAGTCCTTATTCTGACTAGGGACTGCAAAATCATCTGCAAATCAAAATGTCGTACATAAGTATTAAAGACCATAACGAATCCTTCGAGTAGATCGTTGGTAAGTTTTCTTACTTTGCCAAGATTCAATATCTCAAGGCACCACACTACTTTCAGTAGCTTCAAAACAAACCCATCTTTCCAGACGGTGCCATTCGCCTATCCTCAATTCCTGCCTCGATATGTGTTGTCAGTTTCCCCCGCACGAAATCTGGTATATTCAAGAGGAACGCCATCGATGAGGGTAGTGTCTGTTTGATGGTCATTCCATTTATCTTTTCTAAGATATGGTTTTCGTCCAGACAAACCACCACACTAGCACTCTATGCCAGCGGCATGAGAAGCCTTCTTGATCAAAAAAGAAAACCGGGAAGTACCTATACAATGCTCTGATTGGAAATTTTGAATCGACTTTTCAAAGTAAGGGACTTAAAATGGGAAGAGATTAGAAGAGACCTTCCCTAATCCATATCTTTATCTCAAAATACAAACTTACGACCTGCTTTGAATTTCACTGTAAAGTCAACTCATTGCGAATAAGTTAGAAAGAATCACTCCCAGTTTCACTACTTTTCATTCATATTTGACGCATTTTTTATCCCATTTCTCGCTCTTTCAATTCTTTCCTCTCTTCGCATCTTTATCGAAGATAAAAAGTATTCAAGAAGCTCACAAATTAGGTTCTCGCCCTATCACACTTTCATACTTACTCCTTTAACTAAGGTCTATATATTTAAAAGAACTTCAAAACTATGATGAATTTAAAGTACACAAATACAAACTACAAAAGGATCAGATTTCCACTGTCATTTCCAAGTCACAAACTTATTTTTTTTGACCCCGCATCTACCTGTCATCATGCCTCATACTGTCATCACTCAAAATAAAGAAATCTATCTCAATCGCTGTAGAAAGACAGTTAAAATATTATTAAAATGGGAAGAATAACCATTCTCCTGGGTAAAACGCACAAAACTTAGATTTACCAGAATACCTAAGAAATAAATAGAAATATTATAGTAAGACATAGAAAATTAATTGAAATCTTTTTGTAAAAAAGAAAATTAAACAGACAATTTCTACACTTTACGAACACTTCCACCAAATATTTTCTCCACCTAATAATAATTACTCTATTTTAACTGAAACTCTGCATACTTAAGTTGATTTTAAATTGATTGAGTAAATCCTTTTAACTTTATTTTTTCCTTTTATCTAATTCTCATGTCACTTTTCATAAAAAAAATTTTAAAACCAGGCCTTACCCAGCTAATAAGTCACAAAACTTAACAAACTTTGAGTTCAAATGCTACCATTTAAAAAAACAAAGTACTTTTCATTTCAAGTAGTTTGGCATCACTTTGCATAACATATCACAAATATTGAAATACAAAAAAAAAAATGCTTATAATTTTCTAGTAAAAAAACATAATTTACCCAGCACTGGAAAATGGGCTTGAAGAGCTTTATGACAAAAAAAAAATACATAGAATGCCTTAGTTTATTTTTAAAAGTATAAGTATATACATATATAAAATAAAAACCATGAAAATTTGTATAAAATATTTCCTTTTTGTAGATTTTGTAGGATTTGTAGATTTTTTAGATTCTATGCTAAATAGCCCATTATCCACGTATCATTTTCTTTTTATTTCACATATAGTTTTTCGTTAAACAAAAGGCCAATCACAAAGAATATTTATTATTTATTTTCATAATCCATCAATTACGTCCATTAAACATTAAATGCTTTACACGCATTCACAAAGTATTAAACAAAACAATTGATATCCATAAGCAAAAAACAAATATAAAATTACAATTGAAGAGAATACTAAAACCAGCAAATAATAAAACATTTAAAGTCGTAGTGATAGACAAGCTTAAAAATAATGAATTAAAAAAAAAGAAGAATAGTTGTTAAATAATAAATTATTTATACTATAAGAAGCTGAAATAAATTTAATACACACCCACACACACACATTTCGATATTAAGGATGTATAAGAATATAAAAAGAAATGAATTGTTAATTTTAATTAATATAAAATGTTAAAGTTTGAAGCAAGAATATATTTATAAGATAAAATGCAAAACATTTAATTTTAAGACCTAGATAAAGTCGTATATATACATTTTTTTTTTTTGCAAAAAATATATATATCTATATAAATGAAAAAAAAATATATATAAATTTACATTTTTGTATAAAAAAAAGAAAGAAAATAATATCAAATAAAAAAATATATTTAAAAGAAAAACTATATATAGAAGGAAATACATTTAAAAATGTATATTCAAACACAGCGATGGTGTTGGTTAATTAATAAATAGTTAATATTTAAACGGATAAACTAGTGTAACGGTTTGTAAAACAAAATTTCAACTGTAATGGAAATGATAAACATAATTATAATGAATATACATACATTACGGTTCAAATGAAACAAAAAAAAATAAGTCATAATACTTTAGAATGTAACGAAAAAGAAACAAAAATTAATAATAAAGACGAGTTTTATGAGAAAAAAAAAAAACAGTAATATTTAATTGAATTGATTATTATTAATCGAGAAAATAATATGAAAAACAAGAGAAAACAAAACAAAAACTGATAAATAAACGTTTTATGAAAATGGAATTTTTTTGAAAAGTGAGTTTGATTTAAATGATTTTTTAGAATTATCTTTTATTGCAAGTTTCTGAAAGTTGAAATAGCTCAGTAAACAATTGAGAGAGAACTGCTGGCAATACTGAGGATTCAAACGTAAGTATAGGAACATTAAAAGCAATTCAGCAAGCAGAAGGTTACATAAGCAAGCAGCATTAGTTGTACATGCCTACCAGTTTGACTGGCCCAGTTTTACTTACGTGGGACGTATAGGTTCTCTATAGATGCCGTGCCTCCATCTCTACCGTGATGTTCCTCTCGGACTTTTATGTATCCTGCAATCCTGGGTGAACGGGTTCCATACTTACCATGTTTGGCTATGACACTGTCACCTTTTCGGAGCTTTTTGGAGCACTACCACTTCCACTTTGTTGTGATATAAATAGTCATCCTTCAAACCGAGCAGTCTTAGGTGATTAAATTGACTCGTTATAGTTTGAAAAATATTTGCAACTTGCATTTCGCATTTCGCATTGGACAATCTATTGACCATATCCAGTTAGGTTCCACCATACGTCGGTCGAGACAATACTCCCAAGATTCAGGAAATTCTCTGCCATCTCTACCGGTTGTCCAGCAATGCATATTTGATCTCATGAGACTTTCTCAAAGCGGATGACTTCAATTTCTCAATCTGACTATGCCTGCCTTCCTCTACTTTATGGTGGAAACCCTTAATTTTGTAAAAGAGTAAGCAAATGTATATCATCAGTATACAATATGCTTTAGTTGGAATGTAAGAGTTCATCAAATTGCTCCGCTTCCCGTGGAATTTCTCTGACAACCTTCCAACTTAATATCGATATTGAACGACACAGGATGGTCCAGAGTGGGAACCTATAAATGAATTCCACTTTCTCAAACTCCTCTTCAAGCTGTCTACTACTGATCGTAAAATTCGTAGAAGATACATACATCAACTGATGAGTTCAATGCCAAGTTGAAGTTTTTTTGCAAATAAATTTTTCCTTCTCCATTCCATAGGTCCATTATCCTGTGAGACAGTAGGCATACAATGTTCGCATAATCGAGATGAGATGTAAAAGTCCACAACGCTAATCATCAATAAAACAATATTGGTGAGGGTATGCAGCCCTTGGACCTTGAATTTTTCCGACTCCCTTGGACGTATAGTACACAGCCTTTATAATTTCTATTAATTTATGTGAAATACCCTCTCCTGCGCAAGGCTTCATAAGTTAATTCCCGATTAGACACTGTCAATTGATGAACAGCTGGTAAGGGGACGATTCATCTGACTGCTCGATAATGATCTGCATCGACACACTCATTCTAATCGCCAATCCCAGATCCAGATCCAGAACGGAAGACTGCTTGTCTATCTTTGAGGTGTTCTTTGATAAGTATAATTGGCCATAGAGTTGTATATTTTAATTAACTGGACGATCATTCCCTTCTTCCACTTATGTGGAACACTCTCGGCCTTTCAGGTTCTCCAAATAAGTGGGAGCAATAGCTGAGCTCTGTTGGTTCAGCATGAAGAAGCTGCACGGGTATCTTATCAAGTTCTACCACCTTATTTATTTTCAGTCCTTTGATCGCGGCAATTTTGTATTTTGTACAAAAAAGTTGTGGTGTAAATTCAGTCATTTGAGTGATTATTCTGTTGAAAACCGAAGCATAATACTCCGTCCATCTCTTCACCTGTTCTGGTCCAATATGATTCTGAACAGGCCTTTGTGCTATCCTATCAGCAATTTGGTGGTTCTTTACAAGGTTCTGCTGTTGTATTTAGCTACTGCTTTTGCTTCTGATTCCCTAGCCATCATATTGATGTAATTACGCTTGTCACGTCGCACACTACGCTGCAACTCTCTCATCTTCATGCTATATAGGGCCTTAAGCTCGATTGTCTGTACTCATGGAATTGGTACAATTCGAGCTATAAGTTTCCTGCGATCGATCTTTTCAATCTCTGATGTGAAGAAGTCTTGTATGGCAGCAGCCAGTGAACCTCTGACTGTTTCCATATCATATGAGAGATGCTCCTCGTTCTTGGTTCACTATTGGATTTCTTAGTCGATCAATGTTGCAACTGTCCGTACTTGTTTCGTTTGATCTTCTAGCGATAGACGTATGCAGTCGCTATCATAAGACATGACTTAACTTAGTGAACAATTTGATTGCGATCGTCACCATGCCGCTGGCAGGAAATTTAATCTCACGATTCATGGAGATTTCCGTATGGCCTACCGAAATAGATTAATACATGTCACGCGTTGGGGATTGGTACACTACCTGATCTTACCATCTAATCTCTCTAACTGCGTTATAATTTGATGGCTCTAGACAATCCGTGTAAGGATTTGAACATGCAGTTACACGGAGACCAACACAAGGAGGTAAGACAAGCGCTACGTTACGAACTTGATCGTTGCTCAACTAACCAAATTCATTTTGTAGGCAATTAGTAGTCTCCCATGCAGTAGTCCAAAGAGGATGAGGAGATGGTTCATTATCTTCTTTCTAACTATCTAACATTCTGACAGAGGTATACACATTCGATGGACCTGGCAATCTTTGGTTGCGTCCAATAGGCTAAATGGCATTGTGCTTGCTAGTTTCAATAGTTCCAGACATGGAACAGAAATTGGACGAAGTTTTGGATCCCATACAATTGGTTGCGTTCATTACTTCATTCACAGCTCCAAATGATTCTATGAGTCCTGACCACACTTGGTAGATCATAATATATCCTACTTGGTCAATGTATATCTGCTCTTCTGAAGCTAACCCTCACAGACATTCCTAATTCCTCGCCATAGTTCCTGTCAAACCTCGTACGGCGCAAACATAGACTCCCACAAGCTTTGCTTTCAAAACAAAAAGAAATTATTTATTTTCCCCTTTGGTAAATATTTATTTGTGACACAAAAATAAACTCAATTTGACAGTGTACCTCCCGAAAACTTACTCAACTCCAATTAGCGCTCGTAAACCAAACAAAACAGCAGACCCACTACCACCACTGGCCGTAAGTGCGTTTCAACCAAAAGAATTTCCTTCAGCCCATCAATTTTTTTTTTTTTTTTCTAAATTTAGTATTCGTCCTCACCGTCTCCACTTGGATTGCATGTCCAAAGAAATTACCATGTATAAAAAAAGAACACCACGCCGCCGGCCGGCAGCCTTTAAAAGGATATCTTAACCCGATTAGGTATCGAATATACAGTTGACCTGGTCATAAACTATCACTATGTGTATACCATAAGTCATTTGGGGGTCAAAACCATACTACAAGTAATTTCCCAGCTTCAATAATTAATTTCTATGGCACCAATAGTGTTACTGAAGGAACAACTACAGGACCTTTTCCCTGCCTGCTCTACAACCCTTCTCACCGCACGATAAAGTTATTGTTCGTTTTTGAACTATCTGACCAGAGGCAATCGATTGGGTTCTTTATTTGTTGATGGGTTTTTTACTTGTCTTGATAGAAAATTTGTTGTTATTTGTCATAAGGAAGGTCAGAAGGACCTCGTCACAAAAAGTGTTCGCCTTAAGTAATTGGGAATGGCTTAATGGATTTAAGGGGTTTCTATTTAAAAAACCAAAAATAAAGTAAATGCAAATTGACACACCAGTAATGATGGGAAAGTTAATACTTCAAACGGTAATTACAGGACATCCGCGAGTCAGTATCCTGACTGAAGACTTTGGGCGGATTGGTGGCAAACGACATTTGAACACATTTGATTGTCCATTACAGTTTAACTTAATGAGATTTCGATTTTAATTTCCTCCCCTCCCCTTCCATTTTGTTGAATGCGTAACCCCTTTTCCTGGTTTCCTGGTGCGGGTTGATGTTGGAGTCTCCTATTTGGGACACGTGTGCTCATTTGACTGTCACACTGGAGGCGGTCTAGTTTGTGCGTTTTTGTGTATGAGTTTTCGATGCAAAGTGTCATTAAGTAGCTTGTTATTGTGCGGTTATTTTGTGGCGTTTCATATTCATCAATCCATTAAGTACTTTTGGGGGGAGTAGACAGCGACAGCAGCACTGCGTGGGAGTAGAGTCATGGCGCAGTGACGCACGAAGATAATGTATTGGACGCGCACACAATATGCGTTGTGTTTTTTTTTCTTTTTTACCGTGCACTTAATGAAGTATTAAGAAGTAATTTTCGAACTGGCTTAGGTAAGGGAGAGGAGTGTTAATTAGTTTTGTTCAGTCGGAGGGAGTCGCTAGGTGGCTAATTCTAGCCGGGGATAATTAAGTGAATAGGCTTGGTGGACAGGTTCAGATTCCTGGGGTGAAATTCTAATAGGATGGCTTTGAGAACTGTTTCAAGAAGAAGCACTGTCTTTTCTGAGCAGGTGTAATGGTAACTAGGCCCATTAGCCCATGAATACCCAACTGGGCAATAGCATTCTGGTGCCAACGTGGAGTTTTCTACTCGAATTCGAAATTCGGTTATTAATCTTTTATTGTTAATCCCATTTCTAGGGATCTCGATTCGCCATTGGGCTTCCTAACTTCAATGGTTCCAAAAGAGGAACAAAAATTGGAACGAGCTTTGAATTCCATACAACTGATACATTGGCTGATACTTCTTGCCACGTCCGTTAACCTTTCATCGGTTCATCGATGAAAACAACATCCTCTTGATATTGAAATACGGTTCCAAGAGCTTCCTTCCAATTCCAGGTTTTCTTACAAAATACCAGTGGAACTACAGCTAGAAGTTTCGTCCCAAGAGGGGAACACAGAACATGCGTTCCTCGGCATATTTTTTAGATGATATCAACAACGATTGTCCAAAGAGGTTTAAGGGGCCAGGGCCTCCAATACATCATCGGTTGCGATGCTAATCAACATGCAGGGGGTAGTAATGATATCAGAAAGGGTGATAGAGTCTTTTTTGTCAGTAATAATGCAAACATTCTTAGCAAAGAAATGCGAACGAGGAGGTTCAGGAAGCTTTCCAATGGTTCATTGAACTGAGATCTAGGAGTCAGCAAGGGCTCGAACACGCAAAGAAAGGCTGTGACACATCGCAGATGGGGAAAGCACTCTGGCGAAGTTAGCGCCAAAGCCTACGAGTGATAAAATGACCATTCAGACAAGGCGTGAGCTACTTAGAGCTACTCAATAGCCGGGTTCCTTCTTCCAAATTACCTTCTATGAGCGATGAGCTGTGCTTCAGATCTTCTGACCAATTTTGAAACTCATTTGGTCATGTGTTATGCGGTCGGCTTTAGTGGCCGACGCAAGCTCGTGCTTATAACTTTTGCACTGCAGAGCGAGATCAGTTCGCAAAATTTTCCAGGACAGAAATAGCTTATTCTGTTGCGATGGAAGCCAAATTGGCTTTCCATCAGACTTTCACTCACAGTGGCTGCAATTTTTCTGAACTTTTATTACGAAATTTGTTGACGACACGACGAATACTGGGATCAGTTGATTGATTTGTTAAAACCTTAGGTTAGGATAGGTTATGAGACTGTGTGACGGAAAAAGAACTCATCATGCACACTTAGTGTCCATTGTGCCTTGCTGAAGAGAAGAATCTGTGACCTTGAAGTCATAGACATTGTTCTTGTGAGAAGGGGCAGTGGCACAGCATGTGTTGCATTGACTCTACCTCATCTTAAGTCGTTGAGCTCTGGAATCCATTTGCGGGGCTTAGTTTCTATGGCACAGTATCCTGTGATATCACTCCAGTGAGAAGCGCTTGGCTCTTTTTCTGTTATGTGACCAAAAATACTGTACAATTTTCTGATCGGTGGCAGTATAGATGTGTCAGCATCACTGATGGTCATAGCGGACTCTAACCTTAACAATTCATCTGCCTTTTTGTTTCCTTCCACATTACTTTGTCCAGGTATGCAGCAGAGTGGAACTTTGTGGTGTCTGATATTGATCAATGAGTCTCGACATTTTACTGCTTTTGATATGGATATTATTGATTTCAGAGGCGCTTGACTACTTATCTAAAAAGATTGTTATATCCTACGGAAGAATGTGACTGTCCTTTATCTAAAACTACGACAGCTTTCTCTATTCCCAGTATTTTGGCTTGGGAGACACTACATACTTCTGGAAGTCTGAAAGATTCCTGTTTTTGTAGTGCTTCGGAATAAGTACCACTCTACTCTCTACTCTCTACTCTCTCAACTATTTGTCCAGCAATGCCACATGAGTTGATGAGTTCGGTCCCAGGCTGATCATTTTTGTTTTTGGCGAGTTGATTTTCAGCCCAACGACGTCTGCTTCCCTATCCACATTGGCTGTCATTTGGTGAAGGTCCATTATTCTGTGAGACAGAAGGCAAACATCATCGGCGTAGTCGAGAAGTGCTTGAGTTCAGATGTAAGAGTCCATCGAATTCCTCCATTTTGACAAGGCTGCACTCAGCACATCGCTAATCACCAATAAAAACAGTATTGGTGAAAGTATGCGGCCTTGTCGAACCCCACTTTGGACTTCGAATTCCTCAGCCTTCCTCTGTGCAAGACGTGATATGTGGACCCATCATATGTAGCCTTAATAATTGCTATTAATTTATCCGGAATGCCGCTCCTGCGCAAGGGATGCCAAATAAATTCCCGATCGACGCTATCAAACGCCTTTTCAAAATCGATGAACAGCAGGTGAAGTGGTGATCGATATGATGTGGTCGACACAGGAGGATCCAGATCGGAAACCTGCTTGTTCGGCGTCGAGTGTGTCTTCAAGCTGGTCCTTGATTCGCTCCAGGATTATTTTAGCTATTATCTTGGCTATAGCAGGCAGCACGCAGATACCTCTCCAGTTCTCACACTGCATTAGATTACCTTTTTATGGAGCTTGGCGATCATTTCCTTCCTCCACTCATCCGGAAAAATGTAGGTTTCCCATGTACTCCCGACAAGTGAGAACAGTAGTTCTGTCGATTCTGTTGGCGCAGCTTGAAAAAGTTCCCCGGGTATGCTGTTAAGTCCTACTGCCTTGTTGGTTTGCAGTGGGCTGCTTACGGCCTAATATTTATTTATTTTTTATTTTAAACAGAGCACTACCACGACCGTAAAATGATGTCCCGCGCTCGTACCTCCTCTCCATTCGAATAATTAAATGGATGACAACAAATTCACTTACAACACTTCCTTAAAGAAAATCCTTTTTACTTCTTTAACAAGCACTTCCCCCAACTAACCATCTACCTGTGATGTAAGTATCACATTACACTGACAAAATATTCAGTCGATATTTTACCATTTTTCTCACACCCAGGACGTATTCAAGGACACAAAACATACTCTGCCGTGAGACGGTAATGCTGATGTCTCTATTTACAAGTAAACAACTTTATTTCTCGAAAAAAAAACGAACTTTTCGCCCTCTAAAATGTAATTCATAAAACTTGTTCGATGTATGGTTACATGTGTAAGGAAAAAAACGAAAATACAAATTCAAAATATTAAGCAAGGATAATCGCACTTTCATGTTTCATAGAAGGATCGCAGCTAAAATGATTTTCTCCTTTTACTTTTACCCTCATTGCATGCATATTCATTGAGTCCTGTCAAACTCGTTTTATTCATTGAACTTCCTTCGAACTTTTTTTTTAAAGAAAAGTTCATCCTCTTCCCTCTCTCTCTCTTTCTGGATTTTCTTTCCTTTTTTATTTTTTGTTATTTAATTCCTTTAATGTACTTAATTAGGCGTCAAATTGTTGGAGGTCACCGAAATTTTAATCCTTTTTTTGTGCGGAGCGGGGCGCGGGTATATATTCATAGTTAAATAAATTTTGTGTATTAGATTTAGTTTATAGGACCACCCGTCGACGGCCGCCACTGTTGTCCTTCAGAATTAAGGATTTCATATTCATCATTTTAATTTTGATGGAAGTGACATCTTAAGAAAAACGAGAAGAAAACCAATGGAGAAGGTTCTTAAGTAAGTAATTAAAAGGATGAAAAGGGATATACGAGGATATTGGTGGATTGGGAACTATATTGTATAGAGAGTACATGAGAAGCACTTTCCATTGTATTCAGGTCTGCTTTGATTATGAAAGAGCGAAAGTAATAGGAAGCAATATGAAAGGATATCGATTGAATGAATGAATCCTTTTCATCGAAACGAATTGAATATCCATTTTATTTTATTTTTTTTAAGGATACTAGTGCTGAATAGTGTTATTGATGTCGGGGTTTTTTTTTTGTCGTGGAAAACGGATATATTGGGAAAATGGATATAAGAGCTCTAGAAGGTGAAATAAACCTTAAATCATTATTGAAGTTGAAGGTAAGGTGTTCGTTTCCGATGTGTGAGGTTCGTGTTTATGTTGAGAGTGTTGTTGTTAATAACTAATGGCCTATAATAGCGCAGTAATCATTGTGCCGATTTATTCCATCGAAAATAGTGTTTTGTTAGCATGCCGTCGTCGGATGGTAACAAGAGCTTCCGAGTCCTTGAATTTGTGCACCGTGCCGTGCTTTTGTCTACAGTTTATTTTGTTGGTTCTATAAACTGTTCTTGCTTTCTACTCCAGCTACTAAACAAGGACTAGTTCAAGTATTCCATAGAACTTTTTACGGTCAAGGATCCTTAACTATAGTAAATATTAATCATCAGCGACGTGGAATTATGCTTCGGAGTCTATTTACTGCTTTTGATTTGAAAAGTTAAAGGTTTTAATGTAGTTTTGCGATGACTCGGCAAAAGGAAGAGTTCTCTTTTGGCCATTGAATTAGTTTATGTTATTCCAAGAGCACTACTTGGTTGGTTGGTTAAAACTGGCTGCCAGCTAAGAAAAGCCAGAACACGTAGACTAGTTATAAGTCCATTGTGTAACCACGAAAACCGGATCAGGGTTCACCTCCATTCGTTAGAAGTATTTTAAGCGTTCCATGAGGCTTTTTATGTTTAATTTTTTTTTTGATCATTTAAGAAGTTATAATAGGAAGCTCCCTGGTGTAGATTGCTTCTACGAAAGAGAGTTGGACAGACCCAAAGAAGGTGATAAAGGTCTCTTCTTCCTCTTTACCCATACAGCTTCAGTAGAAGTCGTTTGCGAAGAGGACTAGCTTTGTAGCCTGTTTGCCTTTAGCTTTAGGAGCTTTAAATTAAGAGTTTTTAAGAAATCACTGCCACCAAATTTCTCCTTGGTCAGTGTAGAAGTGGACCGTTTTCTCTTTTACGAATTCATTCTCGCTTCAGACAATTTTTGTCGAAGTTTAAAGATATGTAAGGTGGTGTTATATAACCTTTTTTGGGGCGAGATTCAGAAGTTCTTCAGAATGCAAATGTGGCCAAAGTTTTTCCTTGTGAAATCGACTCAAGGCCAATGGCCAAACTCGCTGCCATTTGCTTGCTGAATTTGTCAAGAGGACATGATGTCCAGTGCCGCAAAAAGTGTAGTGCGTAGTTCTCTGCTTATGCACACTGGACCTTGTCTATATGGTCGCAATACACTACCTTCTCAAGCGCTATCCACAAGACAATTACCCTATGAGTGAGAATCGATCGATTTGAGGACGCAGACCCCATTTGTTCCCAATAGCTTTTTTGCAAGAGAAAAGGGCTACAGTAGTCTTCTTAAGGTCTTTCTTGAATTAGGCTTCCTATCGAGGATTAAACCAAAATATTTAACAGCACCACTTGCAAGCAAGGAAGAAATAGTTCTGTAGAATATCATGCACGACGGTGTTTTGCACATAATGCTTGCGCAAGGCGTCAAGATCGCTTTTGCTGATGCTTTGGTGACTGTGGCCAAACATGTCGACGAGATAGAGACCACTACGAATAAAGCAGTCACCAGGATCAAAAATTGACTTGAGTGAGCTGGATAACATAACTTTAGCTGTCCTAATAATCAGCAGAAAGACAAGTTTTAGGATACAATCCGGTCTATGGAGCCAATTACCTTGGAGTCATGCTCGACAACAGGCTAAAATTTAAAACTCATGTCGAATATTATAGTAAGCGTCACAGGAGCAGGGAACGCAAGGACATCGGCGGTCCTGGATGCGCAAGGATCATCGTTATAATAGAGTGGTAAGTTCCATCCTTTTGTATGCTACCCCACATTGGTCTACGACACTCTCAGCATAGGAAAAACGGAGAAGACTGCTTGCAGGTTTCCACAATTAGAACAATTTGCGGCTTCCGAACAATTTGGGACAAAGCAGATTATAGTGTAGCTGGAATGGTCCCCATCGACATTCTCGTCATTGAAATGCAAAGGGTTTAAATTAGGCTTATCACAAACCGACAAGACTTAACAGGAGGGTAAAGAAGGAAGAAATGGTGGAACAATACGACCAAAGGTAGATAAACCCACGATTTGACATCCAACATTGAAATTTGGACAAGAAGAACGGCACGGTGACTATGTAATTATGTAAATATCATCATACACAGTTCCTGTCTTGACATGGCTTGACTGGAGATCTGCTCTGTCGATTGGAAGCATTAAAAACTACCGGGGGAGAAAAATAGAGAAAATGAGAATAAATTGGTAACCAGCCTCGTGAAGTAAAACCTAATGGCAGTCCCGCAGATAGAATAATTTCAAATGTGTAGGTATTCGATCAGTTCTATTTGTTTAAAAACAATCCAAATTCTAGAGAGACATACTTCAAGGGTAAAAATCGGAATGATCTTCAAGTGAATTAGACTACGCAATTGGTGGGCCCGTCAACTCACATTAGATCACAAACTCCACAGGTGGATTTAAAACAGACATACGAACTCACTTGTAAGAATGTGCCTACAACAAGCAGAGAAGCAGGCCGAATTAATGCCCACCAGTAGCAGTATACCAGTAGATGTATACCAGTAGCAGGGTATACTCTGATTTACTCCCAGAGTTGGCATTAGT
Source organism: Chalcosyrphus nemorum (assembly GCA_949716465.1). Classification (NCBI taxonomy): domain Eukaryota; kingdom Metazoa; phylum Arthropoda; class Insecta; order Diptera; family Syrphidae; genus Chalcosyrphus; species Chalcosyrphus nemorum. Next base: position 79,690,485 of record OX454333.1, read on the forward strand.
ATTGGTGCAGAACTTTAGGAAAGATCTTCAGCATGCAATTGAGAGAGCAGCTAGACAACGGCTGCCTTTGCAAGGATCATGCCAAATAGTGGGATCCCCAATCTAGGACTCGATCTAGGACTCGAGAAGAATTGCTACCTATTCCCGATGCTTACTACTACATGGTTCCTAAAGAACCTACCTCTACAGATTTCGATACGACGGCAGCTTCTATTGTCCGACGTAGACAAAAGCAGTTAAGGATGCGAAACACATCAAGCTCCTTTGCCTATGATTTTTTGAACAACGTCGCCTGCTGGTGAAGAAACTGAATGAGGACCTAATCTCAAAGGATATCACCAGACAGACGATAAGCATGAAAGATGCTTTATGAAGGAACGTCCAAGACAAAAAGACAACGAAACGCAGTGCACCAGGCGGAAAAAGCGTTTGAATGTTGTTCCGGCAACAAGGATCTCAACAAATCTTCTTTCGGGTGGTTTCTAATGCAGAGGGTCAAAGAACTGTGACCCTTAACATCTTCCGCAATAACTTCTGGGAAGGAAACCTCGGAATGGATTCTCCCGAGTGGAAAATATTTAGTTTCATTTATTGCAACCATCGCTTGAAGAAGCACTGAACCTTTACCCTTAGTCACTTGTGTTCCCCAAGAAAGATAATAAAGTTTCCTCAGGAAAAAAAAAAAATATGTCCTACCATCTGAAGAACCTTTGTTCTAGCTCATAATTCTCCGCCACAAAATGCTTCGAGCACATCCCCAAAAGGTTTAATTTAAAATTTAATAAAATATAAACGAATTCAAAACAAATTTCCTGCTCCGAGGGATTTATATTTCCCTCCGTTATGCATCCGATGCATCTCTGGTTCACCATTAAACCTGATAAGGTATGCAAATACCTACCATAAATTCCGTCACACAATCGCTTAAGGTATACCTGTGTGTTTGCGCCACGAAACCTGGAGAATCGCAGAAAACTATTTGCGTAGAATTTCACACGCGGGAGGATTTCCCATTTTCCCATACTCCTCCTCGCAGTCTCATATGCGAGTACGGTGCGCATGATATCGCATCATAAATGCCTTCCAGTCTGTTAAACTATCTTTCTATTTACCTCTGAGGGCGCATATGGCACGTATTTTCGACGCGCTACATATAATTCCCCATGGCACTATTGTATTATTATTATCTTTTTTTTTTTTTAAATGCTTTTTTCGAGTGCGGATGAACCATTAATTAGCCGAAACGTAAAAAGCACACAAGCGCTAGCGAAACCCATTTCATTCGTACGACTAACAATCCGACCGCAACACAACCACCCCCTCAATCTCATCCCTGCAAATATGAACCGTCAAGACGAATGAATATAGCGTGACACTTGCTCACAAAAAGTTTGACACCGAAAAATATTCACAGACATGTCCCATGTGTACATGAAATTAAAATTTCTAGTAATATGCAGCGCGCGAAAGAGGGCGGCCTCAGCTGCCTTGGTTGGACTTAATGAACACATTCGCAGGAAGGGGATGTACTCAAGTTTAAGGGTGCATAGTAGTCAAGTTGATAAAATACTCATTAAGAAAGCATTTCAGCTCGATGGTGCCTTAGTAAATTGGTTTTCGATGAAAATGTTTAGTATCATAGCCATTGGCATTGACATAATGACATTTTCACTTTTTCGATGAGCAGAGTGAAGTTGGTGATGGTGTTATCGATAAGTCAAATTGCATAGTATTGACACTTAAGGGATCATTTTGTTCTTATGAGCTTTGGTAAATGTTGCAGTTGAATTTGCATAACTATTCTGAAGAAAATCGAAAATTTGAAGGTTTTTTGTTATTGAAACAGAAATTGAGGGGCACAACGAAGGTCCTCTATCTTCTTTACTTTGAAGTGATTTACAGGAGAGGCAAATGCAAAATGACTAAAGGCTCAACCTAAATTGCATTAAGCACGCGATAGCTAATGTCATTACTGAAGGAAAAGTCTGCTCGAACGCTGTCAAAATCTGAGCGCAGCTATAATTGCATTAAGGAAATGCGATTGTACATTTGTATGTCATATCGTTATCCGTTGGAAATGTGCGAATGAAACCACTGTCTACGTATCGAGCCAAAAGTGAACGAAAACTCGACGAAACTTAGTGAAGAGTCATTATGCGTGCAATATACAAATTATGTGCATTCGCATGACTACGAACGGCAGCGTCCAGAGAGTTGGGCCTTAAGAATTTTAATAAAGTATTTCGTATGTTTCCTATTGATGCAGAGAAAGGCCAGAGTTTTTTAGAAATATTTATCAACGTTTAGGCTGGTAGGACGCTACCCTCAATGAAAGCAAAATAAGATGCTTTCACCGCGTTTATGACGAGGTCTACACTTCTGGACAATGGTATGTGGATGTTGATAGGAAGCTGAAAATCCCAACTATGCTGAGGACAACATTGATTACACTTTGCAGTATCTGCCATCCGGAGTTCCTTGACCATCCAAGAAAGTTGCTATGAAAACAAAATACTGAAGCCGAAAAGCCCAAGTATGGCTGTCAAAGAAGCTGTCCACAAGTGGAGTGTACCTGGATGGGTATCTTGCTAGAGCCTTGCCAACATAGAATAAGGTTTTGATACGCAAAGGAAACATGTTACTCGAAGAACATTATGTATCTCAAACGAACAGCTGTATCAGAGAATGAGCTATAAACCTATAGACACAACCATTCGACGACGAAAGTGGCAGTGGATTGATCACACTCTACGAAAGGGTGACAGGTTCATAGCCAACCAAACGATGAATTGTAACCCGCTTACCCAAGATGGTAGGATACAAGGTGGTGCTAGGAGTACGTGGCGCAGAACACTGGAGAATGAAGTACGGGAACTGAGAAAGAGTTGGGGAGAGCTGAGGCACATTTCCAGAAACCACACACGATGGCTCGTAGGCATTGTAGAGGCCCTAGGACTCGCAAGGGGATACAGGACATAGCTTAGCCCAGCTGACATTGGAAATTCAACAGCCTATAGCTTTGCAACAGTAGTCAGCACTGGCCATTGCTGAGGCTTTCTCCTCCAACGTTCGATCCCAGCACGACATTCGGACTAGTAGTCACAACTGAAGACGTAACGCTCTATGGTTAATACAGAGGCTTAAAAAGGGACAGGGAAAAAGCAGCTCTGGATAGAGCTCGCTGCACGTTCTCCGCAGGGACTAACAACACACCGCACATGACAGGCCCGAAGGATAATAGCTCCAAGGCGAATCGTTGCCAGTGTTGTTCGACTTTTTTACTTTACGTTTTTTACGTAGTTTTTTACGTTTTTTTAAGTTGGTTTTTTACATGGTGAATTTTTACTATGCTTATGTAAAAAACGTAAAAAAGTAAAAAAACAAAAACACGGTAAATAATATAAATTGGCGAGCTTCAAAACAGACGATGAGAGTTGTATCTGATTAATCGTGCGGTATACAAAAAACTATTGGGTTTTATCTTCTTTTCGATCAAATTATTAAAAAGCCCGATTTGTTGAAAACAGATTCTCTAATCCAACGTTTGTCAACCTTTAAGCGTATGCGGAATGTGCGGAATACGGACCCCAAGCAATGAACTTATCAGGAATAGCCCTGTTATTATATTATACTGTATTCTTTTTCTGAAATACATGTAATAATGAAGTCTGACCAAATAAAAAATCGAGAAAAATTTGAGTTTTTTTAACAGTGAAACATATACAATATTTATTACAGAGGTCTTCCATACCTTTAGCTTGAAGTTGGGTGCACTTCTTTGAGTTCCTCCAATCGCCTATAGAGGTCTTCCATACACATACAATTAACTTGAAGTTGGTTTCACATCATTTTGAGTTCCTCTAACCCCCTATAGAGGTCTTCAATACATTAGATTGAAGTTGGGTGCACTTCTTTGAGTTAACCCAACCCCCTATAGAGGTCTTCCATATACTCAACTTGAAGTTGGGTGCACTTTTTTAAGTTTCTCCAACCGTCTGTAGAGGTCTTCCATACAATGAGCTTGAAGTTGAATACACATCAATTTGAGTTTCTCCAACCGCCTACAGATGTCTTCCATACAATCAGTTTGAAGTTGGGTGCACATCAATTTGAGATTCTCCAACCGCCTACAGATGTCTTTTCATACCTTTAGCTTGAAGTTGGGTACACATCATTTTGAGTTCCACCAACGCCCTATAGAGGTCTTCCATATACTCAACTTGAAGTTGGGTGCACTTCTTTGTGTACCTCCAACCTACAGGCGGTTGGAGAAACTCAATGAAGTGCACCCAACTTCAAGTTGAAGGTATGGAAGACCTCTAGAGGCGGTTGGAGGAAATCAAAGAAGTGCACCCAACTTCAAGTTGAAGGTATGGAAGTCCTATATAGGCGGTCGGAGGAACTCAAATTAATGTGCAACCAACTTCAAGTTGAGTATATGGAAGACCTCTATAGGGGGTTGGAGGAACTCAAAATGATGTGCAACCAACTTCAAGTTAATTGTATGTGTATGGAAGACCTCTATAGGCGGTTGGAGGAACTCAAAGAAGTGCACCCAACTTCAAGGTAAATGTATGGAAGACCTCTATAGGGGTTTGGAGGATCTCAAAAGATGTGCACTCACCTTCAAGCTAAATGTATGGAAGACCTCTGTTGGGGTTTGCAGCAATTCAAAGAAGTGCACTCCAAGCTGAATTTATCTAAGACCTCTCTAGGGGGTTGGATTAACACAAAAAAGCGCACCCAACTTCAAGCTGATTGAATGGAAGACCTCTATAGTCGGTTGGAGAAACTCCAAGAAGTGCATCCAACTTCAAGCTAAATGTATGGAAGATCTCTATAGGCGGTTGGAAAAACTCAAAGAAGTGCTTCCAACTTCAAGCTAAATGTATGGAGGACCTCTATAGGCAGTTGGAGCAACCAGTGATGTTCAAATCTGTGTAAAAAAAACTATTTTTACCTTTTTTACGTTTGATTAGCGTAAATAAGTGTAAGCAACGTAAAAATCCCGTAAAAAAGGTAAAGAAGAGGTAAATAAAGTAAATTACTTAGAAAAATCAGAGGCATTGCAATATCTGTCAAAATCCAAATAAATAATATGACTGTCATCTTTAGCGTTGAAGCTTCTTAATATACCAGCATCTTCGCGCAAATTGAAAGGGTTTTCTCAAACTGGGCTCAAATGCATAGTCCTTTTAGAAATCGATTGACCTTTGAAAGGTCTAAAAAACTCATTCATGTATATTTTTTACTAAATCCAACTAATGCAGACTATATATGTAGATATCGAAACAGAAGAGTAATAAATATTGTATATGTTTCACTGTTAAAAAAATCAAATTTTTCTCGATTTTTTATTTGGTCAGACTTCATTTTTATATGTATTTCAGGAAAAGAATACATTATAATATAATAACAGGGTTATTCCTGATAAATTCTTTGCTGGGGGTCCGTATTCCGCATATTCCGCATAAGCTTAAAGGTTGACAAACGTTGGATTAGAGAATCTGTTTTCAACAAATCGGGCTTTTTAATAATTTGATCGAAAAGAAGATAAAACCCAATAGTTTTTTGTATACCGCACAGATTAATCAGATACAAATCTCATCGTCTGTTTTGAAGCTCGCCAATTTATATTATTTACCGTGTTTTTTTTTTACTTTTTTGCGTTTTTTACATAAGCATAGTAAAAATTCACCATGTAAAAAACCAACGTAAAAAAACGTAAAAAACGTTAAGTAAAAAAGTCGAACAACACTGGAAGCAACTCAAAGAAGTGCACCCAACTCCAAGCTGAATGTATGGAACACCTCTCTAAGGGGTTGGATTAACTCAAAGAAGTGCACCCAACTCCAAGCTGAATGTAGGGAACACCTCTGTAAGGGGTTGGATTAACTCAAAGAAGTGCACCCAACTTCAAGCTGGATGTATTCAAGACCTCTACAGGCGGTTGGAGGCACTTAAAGAAGTGCATCCAACTTCAAGTTGAGTATATGGAAGACCTCTAGAAGAACTCAAGGAAGTGCATCCAACTTCAAGCTAAATGTATGGAAGACCTCTACAGGCGGTTGGAGAAACTCATAGAAGTGCATCCAACTTCAAGCTTAATGTATGGACGACCTCTATAGGCGGTTGGAGGAACTCAAATTGATGTGCACCCAACTTCAAGCTGATTGTATGGATGACCTCTGTTAGGGGTTGGAGAAACTCAAAGAAGTGCACCCAACTCCAAGCTGAATGTATGGAAGACCTCTCTAAGGGGTTGGATTAACACAAAGAAGTGCACCCAACTTCAAGCTGAATGTATTAAAGACCTCTACAGGCGGTTGAATGCACTTAAAGAAGTGCATCCAACTTCAAGTTGAGTATATGAAAGACCTCTATAGGGCGTTGGAAGAACTCAAGGAAGCGCGCCCAAATTCAAGCTAAATGTATCGAAGACCTCTATAGGTGGTTGGAGAAACTCAAAGAAGTGCATCCAACTTCAAGCTAAATGTATGGAAGATGTGCAAATGCAAATGTTTCTGCACCCAACTTCAAGTTGACGGTATGGAAGACCTCTGTAGGTTGTTGGATAAACTCAAGAAGTGCACCCAACTTCAAGCTGATTGTATGGAAGACCTCTACAGGCGGTTGGAGGAACTCAAAGAAGTGCACCTAACTTCAAGTTGAGTATATGGAAGACCTCTGTAGGGGGTTAGAGGAACTCAAACGGTTGTGTACACAACTTCAAGCTAATGTATGGAAGACCTCTATAGGGGGTTGGAGAAACTTAAATTGACGTGTACCCAACTTCAAGCTGATTGTATGGAAGACCTCTACAGGCGGTTGGAGGAAATCAAAGAAGTGCATCCAACTTCAAGCTGATTGTATGGACGACCTCTATAGGAGGTTGGTGGAACTCAGAGAAGTGTACCCAACTTCAAGCTAATGTATGGTATCCATCTGTAGGGGGTTGGAGGAACTCAAAAGGTTGTGTACCCAACTTCAAGCTAATGTATGGAAGACCTCTATAGGGGGTTGGAGGAGCTCAAAATGATGTGCAACCAACTTCAAGTTAATTGTATGTGTATGGAAGACCTCTATAGGCGGTTGGAGGAACTGAAAGAAGTGCACCCAACTTCAAGTTGATTGCATGGAAGACCTCTATAGGGGGTTGGAGGAACTCAAAATGATGTGCAACCAACTTCAAGTTAATTGTATGTGTATGGAAGACCTCTATAGGCGGTTGGAGGAACTCAAAGAAGTGCACCCAACTTCAAGGTAAATGTATGGAAGACCTCCATAGGGGTTTGGAGAAACTCAAAAGATGTGCACTCACCTTCAAGCTAAATGTATGGAAGACCTCTGTTGGGGTTTGGAGCAATTCAAAGAAGTGCACTCCAAGCAGAATTTATGGAAGACATCTCTAGGGGGTTGGATTAAAACAAAAAAGCGCACCCAACTTCAAGCTGAATGTATTAAAGCCTCTAGGGGGTTGGATTAACACAAAAAAGCGCATCCAACTTCAAGTTGAGTATATGGAAGACCTCTATAGGGCGTTGGAAGAACTCAAGGATGTGCATCCAACTTCAAGCTAAATGTATGGAAGACCTCTACAGGCGATTGGAGAAACTCATAGAAGTGCATCCAACTTCAAGCTTAATGTACGGACGACCTCTATAGGCGGTTAGAGGAACTCAAACAAGTGCATCCAACTTCAAGCTTAATGTATGGACGACCTCTATAGGCGGTTGGAGGAACTCAAGGAAGTGCACCCAACTTCAAGTTGAAGGTATGGAAGACCTCTAGAGGCGGTTGGAGGAAATCAAAGAAGTGCACCCAACTTCAAGTTGAAGGTATGGAAGACCTCTATAGGCGGTCGGAGGAACTCAAATTGATGTGCACCCAACTTCGAGCTGATTGTATGGATGACCTCTGTTAGGGGTTGGAGGAATTCAAAGAAGTGCACCCCTACATTTAGCTTGAAGTTGGATGCACTTCTTTGAGTTTCTCCAACCGCCTATAGAGGTCTTCCATACAATCAGTTTGAAGTTGGATGCACTTCCTTGATTTCCTCCAACCGCCTCCAGAGGTCTTCCATACCTTCAACTTTAAGTTGGGTGCACTTCTTTGAATTCCTCCAACCCCTAACAGAGGTCATCCATACAATCAGCTTGAAGTTGGGTGCACATCAATTTGAGTTCCTCCGACCGCCTATAGAGGTCTTCCATACCTTCAACTTGAAGTTGGGTGCACTTCTTTGATTTCCTCCAACCGCCTCTAGAGGTCTTCCATACCTTCAACTTGAATTTGGGTGCACTTCTTTGTGTTAATCCAACCCCTTAGAGAGGTCTTCCATACATTCAGCTTGGAGTTGGGTGCACTTCTTTGAGTTTCTCCAACCGCCTATAGAGATCTTCCCTACATTTAGCTTGAAGTTGGATGCACTTCTTTGGGTTTCTCCAACCGCCTATAGAGGTCTTCCATACAATCAGCTTGAAGTTGGGTGCACTTCTTGAGTTTCTGCACCCAACTTCAAGTGCAACTTGGGTGCACTTCTTGAGTTTCTGCACCCAACTTCAAGTTGACGGTATGGAAGACCTCTGTAGGTTGTTGGATAAACTCAAGAAGTGCACCCAACTTCAAGCTGATTGTATGGAAGACCTCTACAGGCGGTTGGAGGAACTCAAAGAAGTGCATCTAACTTCAAGTTGAGTATATGGAAGACCCCTGTAGGGGGTTAGAGGAACTCAAAAGGTTGTGTACACAACTTCAAGCTAATGTATGGAAGACCTCTATAGGGGGTTGGAGAAACTTAAGTTGACGTGTACCCAACTTCAAGCTGATTGTATGGAAGACCTCTACAGGCGGTTGGAGGAAATCAAAGAAGTGCATCCAACTTAAGCTGATTGTATGGAAGACCTATACAGGCGGTTAGAGGAACTCTAGGAAGTGCACCCAACGTCAAGTTGAAGGTATGGAAGACCTCTAGAGGCGGTTGGAGGAAATCAAAGAAGTGCACCCAACTTCAAGTTGAAGGTATGGAAGTCCTCTATAGGCGGTCGGAGGAACTCAAATTGATGTGCACCCAACTTCAAGCTGATTGTATGGATGACCTCTGTTGGGGGTTGGAGGAATTCAAAGAAGTGCACCCAACTTCAAGTTTAAGGTATGGAAGACCTCTGGAGGCGGTTTGAGGAAATCAAAGAATGCATCCAACTTCAAGTTGAAGGTACGGAAGACCGGAAGACCAAAGAAGTGCACCCAACTTCAAGTTGAGTATATGGAAGACCTCTATAGGCGGTTGGAGGAACTCAAAGAAGTGCATCCAACTTCAAGCTAAATGTATGGAAGATCTCTATAGGCGGTTTTTAGCAACCAGTGATGTTCACATCTGTGTAAAAAACTATTTTTACCTTTCTTACGTTTGATTAGCGTTAATAAGTGTATACAACTTAAAAATCCCGTAAAAAAAGTAAAGAGGAGGTAAATAAAGTAAATTACTTAGAAAAATCAGAGGCATTGCAATATCTGTCAAAATCCAAATAAATAATATGACTGTCATCTTTAGCGTTGAAGCTTCTTAATATACCAGCATCTTCGTGCAAATTGCAAATTTAAGAAATCGATTGACCTTTGAAAGGTCTAAAAAACTCATTCATGTATATTTTTTACTAAATCCAACTAATGCAGACTATATATGTAGATATCGAAACAGAAGATTAATAAATATTGTATATGTTTCACTGTTAAAAAATCAAATTTTTCTCGATTTTTAATTTGGCCAGACTTCATATTTATATGTATTTCAGGAAAAGAATACAGTACAATATAATAACAGGGTTATTCCTGATAAATTCTTTGCTGGGGGTCCGTATTCCGCATATTCCGCATACGCTTAAAGGTTGACAAACGTTGGATTAGAGAATCTGTTTTCAACAAATCGGGCTTTTTAATAATTTGATCGAAAAGAAGATAAAACCCAATAGTTTTTTGTATACTGCACAGATTAATCAGATACAACTCTCATCGTCTGTTTTGAAGCTCGCCAATTTATATTATTTACCTTTTTTTTTTTTACTTTTTTACGTTTTTTACATAAGCATAGTAAAAATTCACCATGTAAAAAACCAACGTAAAAAAACATAAAGTAAAGAAGTCGAACAACACTGGAAGCAACTCAAAGAAGTGCACCCAACTCCAAGCTGAATGTATGGAACACCTCTCTAAGAGGTTGGATTAACTCAAAGAAGTGCACCCAACTTCAAACTGAATGTATTAAAGACCTCTACAGGCGGTTGGAGGCACTTAAAGAAGTGCATCCAACTTGAAGTTGAGTATATGGGAGACCTCTATAGGGCGTTGGAAGAACTCAAGGATGTGCATCCAACTTCAAGCTAAATGTATGGAAGACCTCTACAGGCGATTGGAGAAACTCATAGAAGTGCATCCAACTTCAAGCTTAATGTATGGACGACCTCTATAGGCGGTTGAATGCACTTAAAGAAGTGCACCCAACTTCAAGTTGAAGGTATGGAAGACCTCTAGAGGCGATTGGAGGAAATCAAAGAAGTGCACCCAACTTCAAGTTGAAGGTATGGAAGACCTCTATAGGCGGTTGGAGGAACTCAAATTGATGTGCACCCAACTTCAAGCTGATTGTATGGATGACCTCTGTTGGGGGTTGGAGGAATTCAAAGAAGTGCACCCAACTTCAAGTTGAAGGTATGGAAGACCTCTGGAGGCGGTTGGATGAAATCAAAGAAGTGCATCCAACTTCAAGTTGAAGGTACGGAAGATCTGGGACAGACGGACGGACATGGCTCAATCGACTCGGCTACTGATGCTGATCATTTATATATATACTTTATGTGGTCTATCTTCAATATTTCTCTATGTTACAAACTATGTATCAAACTTAATATACCCTTGGGATAGGGTAGGTATAAAAAAACACGGTAAATAATATAAATTGGGGAGCTTCAAAACAGACGATGAGAGTTGTATCTGATTAATCTGTGCGGTATGCAAAAAACTTTTGGGTTTTATCTTCTTTTCGATCAAATTATTAAAAAGCCCGATTTGTTGAAAACAGATTCTCTAATCCAACGTTTGTCAACCTTTAAACGTATGCGTAATATGCGGAATACGGACCCCCAGCAATGAATTTATTAGGAATAACCCTGTTATTATATTATACTGTATTCTTTTTCTGAAATACATATAATAATGAAGTCTGACCAAATACAAAATCGAGAAAAATTTTATTTTTTTTAACAGTGAAACATATACAATATTTATTAATCTTCTGTTTCAATATCTATATAGTCTGCATTAGTTGAATTTAGTGAAAAATATACATGAATGAGTGTTTTAGACCTTTCAAAGGTCAATCGATTTCTTAAAGGACTATGCATTTGAGCCCAGTTTGGGAAAACCCTTTCAATTTGCGCGAAGATGCTGGTATATTAAGAAGCTTCAATGCTTAAGATGACAGTTATATTATTTATTTGGATTTTGACAGATATTGCAATGCCTCTGATTTTTCTCAGTAATGTACTTTATTTACCTCTTCTTTACCTTTTTTACGGGATTTTTACGTTGTTTACACTTATTTACGCTAATCAAACGTAAAAATAGTTTTTTACACAGATTTGAACATCACTGATCGTTGCCCTCTATATGGAAGTGTTCAGCAAAATCTAACGCGGTACTGTATGCATTATGCAATGAGCATTGCGTGGCAATCCCTGATTATCTCAGATTTGATGATAAATCCTTGATCCTTTTTGGATATACATACATATGTACATATGTATATATGTATATCCCATCTCAAGTACGGGTAGTTCCGCAGCCTTGAACTCGGCTAGCACCACGGCTGGTTAAAACAAGAAGAACAACATCTGTAGCACTACCTTAAGTTAGATGACATAACACAGAAAAGGTAGGTTTTACCCCAAGCAAAGGACACACAATTTGGTCCCAAACCATTGGAGCCACAATAAAAACAAAAGTGTATCCTGTTGACAACTAAAACTGCAAATTAATGAGCCTTGAGACCGGTTCTCTTATTTAAGGCAAGGACTGCATAGCAATCCATTTTCAAATGCATTCTCCCAAACTGTCTACCAGCAAGCAACAGTAGAACTGAAAATAAAGATATTAACCCATTTTTCCTGAGACAAGTTCCCCATTTTAAAGTCATTTGCATAACAATTTGTAAAAAAAAAAAGGACAAGTATTTCCAAATGCTACACACACGGGATAATTGAGACTATCCGTTTAGCTTGGACAATTAATCCAGTGAACACGCACCATAAGGCTCGTGAACAATGCAACAGCAGGCTGACTACTGGCTTTGACTGTAGCAATATTTGCATTGTATTCGTATAATTAATGCAAAATTACTAATGAAAACATTTGTTTGGCTAAGTCAAGCAACACCATTTGGACAATCTCACAGAGCGAACATGCTTCTGCTGCTGCTGCTGGTGGTGGTGTACGACGTACACACAAGGTGGTCAATTAATTCGAGCTTGCTGCAAGGATTTGCGTTCAAATTAGTTGCGTGCTGAAATGTTGGTCGTTTAAATTTTAAATATACGAGTATGTGTGATCTCCGAAGGATACAGCAATTTGTGTTGTGAAATGTGACGGCAGAGATTAACGAAGGATAATGCAAGGCAATTAAAAGAGCTTAGGGATTGAGGTCGTCGCGGGAGTAATAAATAAAAAGAAATAATGTTAATGATTTAGTCCTTTGAATTTACGGCTACTGTGTTTTTTCTTTTGATAAAAAGGTTTTTTCTTCGTCTCACTTCTGCATTGTTGTTGTGAAGAGGTTTGGCCTTTGGTCCTCTTTTTGCAGCCGCCTTTTCTGTCTGTTTGGTTAGTGTTGGAACTTTTCCATTAGGCATTTCTTATGTTCAAATATAAATGAAATAAAATGTGAGTGAGATATCATTGATTTTTTTTATTTTTTTTAAAGACTTATGTATGCCATTATGTATGGAACAACACATGATTCAAATGTCTGTCGAGGCTTTGCTGTGTGGCGCCCATCCGAAACGTCCAATTTTCCATAACTCTGGCGCATGAATCAGGCTCAATTTGACCAATGGCATTGATTATGTTGGCTTTCAAAGCACTGCTAGCTTTTGGACTATTGGCCTAGACCTGTGACTTAAGAAAATCGCACAAGAAGAAGTCTAACGGGGTGAAATCGGCCAATTCACATCGCCCCCGCGTGAAATAACAATGTTTAGAAATCATTCCTACAAAATGGCCATTTCGGGTCGGGCTATCTGTCATGTAGTGAAGCCATGTTGATAACACATTTAGTCGGTGCCTAAATCATCCAATTGAGGCCAAAAGAAGTTGGTTATCATCGACCTGTAACGCTCGCCCTTGACGGTGAATGGCTAGCCAACGAAGTATGGATCGATGATACCCCTAGTCCAAAACTCACTCCAAACAGTGACTTTCTTTGGATACATTGCAATTTAATGGATCTCGTGTAGACTATTGTTGCTTCAAATTCGACCAATGGATCTCCTCGCTGAATATGATGAACTGCTCGAGAGCCCATTCTTGTACGGGTGTAGCCCCGAACTCATGACGCAAAATTCGCCTAGTTGTGGTCTGCGAAACGGCGAGTTCTTGTGCGTAGCGCGGATTTATCTGTCTCAGATTCTACTGCACACTTAAATGGACAGCGGCAATATTTTCGACAGATCCTGCGTTTCGTTGACGTACGAGTGTTGGCATATTGTTCACTATACCGGTCCACTAGAAGGACCACTTTCACGGGTGGCCACGGTGTAGTTGTAAGGTATTCGGTCATTAAATGAGATGTTTGGTGTTTAATTCCCGACCATATCCGCGCCCCAAACAACATAAATTGATGCAGTAAACCATACATCATGATGACACAAAGAACGTCGATTGTCGAACTATTACTTTCTTGCTTATATCATGTATCCCATTGTAGATCCTGGGGCCTCTAATACATACGTCTACGCGCCATCGTCTACGATTCCTGGTAATGGGTCGCAACTCTTTCCAGCACTTGCCTAACTGCCGTGCATCGATGTCGGCTGTCCTTCCACATGTTTTTCTTGATCCAAGTGTAACAACAAGTACGACAAGTGTAACTCATCAAAACTGCAGTAGTACAATACAATGAGTGACAAAGTCTAAAATGGGTAGGGGTAATAAGAAGAGTGAATGGAAATGTCTCTGACTTCTGGAACACATCACAAGGTTCTGCTCTTCTGGGTCCCTGTGCACGAGGGCGTCCCAGGAAATAAAAAAGCAGATGAATTAGCAAAGAAAGCTTCTTCGGACCTACTTGAACTGACTGACCTCTCTATGAGCCCTGCGCTCTCAGGCTTGAAGCAGGGAAACTAGCTATGCGCGAAGCGAACTTGAGGGGGAAGTCCCTAGATACTTGCAAACTGCAAAACAACTATGGCCAACTTTTGACAAGGCAAGGACCGAGAGAATTATTCGCAAGGACAGTTAGTCCATGCTCTTTGGGATTCTCATGGGTCACAACGGTACCACCTAAAGAAACTACGTCAGACGGAAGAAGAACTCTGCAGAGGATGCGGTGATGAGGATGTAATAGAGGACACTACCGACTTCCTCTGCCAGTGCCCTGGACTCCAACATTCCAAGTACAAATTCCTCGGCAAACACTTCTTTCAGGATCTAGAAGAACTTTCCAACGAAAATACCGGCAAGTTATTGAACTTCATCAGAACATCAGGATGATTTGTATGTACCCGGGTAACGAGTAAGTACAACCATGGGAAGTTGTTACAGATATTTATGGGTTAAATGGGCAAGGGGTACTTTTTCTAAACCCCCTATGGATGACACAATGGGTCAGTGCAGACCGGAGTGCGGCGGAGGTATTTCGTTTCGTCTGCCAACCCACAAACCTAACCTAACCTATTGGCTGGATTACGGGCATACTACAATCTCTGAAAATGAGATAGCCTGTGAGCTCTCTAGAGGAACACTTCTAGTGACTGAAACTTGCCTTGATTCTTCCTGTATCCTCAATTAAGGAGGCAATGAGGCTTAAGTCATCTTGAAAACAAAATTATAAGTAGTATGACTCTCCAGGGTGATCCCTCTTAAAATATATCAACGGCATTCTTAATACTCCTCAGCAGGTTTGGTGTCTTGACAGAACTCATGTACCTAGACTTTAATAAGACACAACGCATATTACTTAAAAGCACTTCAATCCTGCCTTTATTGATATCAAGCGGTCAGTGCTTACACCTTAAGCTTCTCCTAATAAAAACGTTTAGTCAGTTTTGGATGAAAATCATATGTAAGTCTAATTCCATTTAAGTCGGCCATAAAGGGTTTGCTTTTCTGGTAGAACAATGGAGCACTTAAATTTGAATACTACAGGTCAGTACTTTTAGAGACCTAAGACTTCCATTAATAGGGACACTAAGCTCCTCCTTTAGAACCTAAGCTATTGCGCAGACGGTATGAGATACTATACAGAGCTTAGCTTAGGTATACATCGATGTTCTCCAAATAAACTTGCAATCATTTCCTTGTTCTTTAAGCCTTACTTATATAATAGAGTTCACTTTTGCTGTTTGTTAAACTTTTATAGAACTGCAGGATTCCCTAACTAAAACTATGAACCTCATTCTCATTGATACACGACTTAACGGCGAAATAAAATCTCTTTAAATCTCTTCCCTAAGATAGTCTGCTATAATTATACTCACAAACACATAAATATATGTAATTACAAGAATATATAAAGAGTACTCAACTGCTATAACAATTTGCATCGCATACTTATACCTCTACGCAGTTCCTACGACAGACTATTACAGACTGCTCCCTCGACTGCTTTACCCCTTCTCGAGTGCCTATTCTTAAAGCCAAACAATCTGCATAATATAAAGAATGCTTTCAGACATCTCCCACTAAACAGGAAAAACTTAAGTCCCAACAATGTCATTTCAGACCGAAAAACACTGTACACAAAAGCCCCAGCGCCATCACCACCACAACCACCAGCCCGCCATTGTCCTTGATTCGTATGCATTGTGTCTCCCATAATTCCCCTCATTTGCATATGTTGTCATTGAAACTTAATGTTATGCCTACCTGGGCTTTACGAAACTGCTGTTCTGTTCTGTTCTTCTTCTTCTTCTCCTTTTTTCGGCTATAGATAGAGTGTCTTCCTCGTTTTCGTCTTGGTTTTTTTTTTCTTGTTCTCCGAACGGAAACAACCTTCCATTAGAATCCTGCAATCTTGATGCAGATAAGCGAGAAAATAAATAAATTCTACACAAAAATTGTTCCTTCTAACAAATATTATATAGGCTATGTATAGTGTAAGGACATCCAGCTCCTCCCCGCTCCACCGGCCCACTATTTGGCCCTAAAAAAAAAAAAAAAAAACCTCCAGAAGAACATCGACATTACATTGTCGAGCCTGCACCTGGAAGGAGACAAATGAAAGTATGTGTACCTACTTTTGGTGGCTTTGCAAAAGAAGGCAAAATGCCAAAAATGCTTGCATAATTAACGGTGAGAGTCCATTACGGCACTTACGTTCCACCCGACAGGATTCAGTGGAACAACAGCCACATCGAATGCACGAAACATTGTATAGCTAATTTCAATTTGAATTGTTCCGTCTTTCCTGTCATAAATTTTGTGGCGAATTGTATGCCCTTCATCCCCATTAGAGGGGGGACTACTACATGGTGTATGGTGGTGGTGGCCAACATCGTAGCCGGAACAAGTGACTGAGCGCAGGAAATGATGATTCGCCAGAATTTGAATGGTGGAATGGTGATTTTGCCGAAAATTATTATCCAAATTGTCGTATTTTTACTCGGTGCAAGCAGTTTGGGGTAACAGTGTTGGATTCGTGACAACTTTTGGTTATTGAAATTTGATACTGTCAGTTGTACTTTGTGGTGAGCAAAATATGACAGCTGTCATTGAGCAGAGTTGTAATTTCAATTGTGAAGCAATAAGGTTAAGTCATTGCGAAAAAATTACAGAATTTTCAAGCAGAAATTTCGCAAATTCATGAACATTTTAGTACCGAACTTTGTTCACGGACTTTGGCTATCGTATACTGAGCGTAGAATCGGGACAACATTTAGTTATTACAGTAACAGCAGTTACAGTAAGAATTTCACGACATTTCCAAACTGTCAGTTGTACTTTCTGGTGAGGTCATTGCAGAGTGTTGCCATTTCAAATAGTGATTGCGAAAAAAGAAGAATCAGAATCAAATTGAAATTTCGCGAAAATTTATGAACAATTCAGCCCCAAACTTTGTTCACGGGCTTTAACTATCGTATACTGAGCGTTGAATCGACGTTCGAAACCCAGGAGCCACATCTATCAAGTCATGTCAGAACCTCTCCAACCTCATCTGACCTTTGAATACATCACAAATCTGTTACATATTTGCAAAAGTATAGTACGCGCAACTCTATACAACCATTCAGACGGATTTACATTCTGTTGGGGTAGGTTTGGGGTATTTCATGGTTTTTGATATAAAAGTTTGAAATATGAGTTTAAATTGTTTATGACGCTTCAAGGCAGTACGAATTTTTATTGTTTGAGTTTTTTTTTATTAAGCTGATGAAAGACTTAATAGAGCAGTCAGTACCGTTAAGATGAATCGTAATTTATGTGTCGTTCAGGTTCGTGTTTAAATCTTAAACCAAGAAAGAACCAAAACTGACAATCAAAAGTTTTGACTTGAAGCTTTATACTGTTTTGGTTCCTATTTTACTAGTAAGAGGTTCTTTATACGTCAACGTGGTTGGTTGAATTGAATTTTTGTGGTGGAGAAGGATATTCACTTGTCCTTTTAGCCCATACAATGTCTAAGAACTACCCATGAGGTACTTACTTGTTTTCAGAGTTTGTCAAAGTTTACACTAGAGAGTTTATCTAGATTATGGAAAAAGTGTTTACCGAGGATTGCTGGAGTCCAGAGCAGTGGCATGGAAGTGGAGGTGCCGCATCATCTGCAGAGTTCTTCTTCCGTTCGTCCCAGTATCTTTATATGGAGTTCCACAATCATAGAAAGGGATTGTCTTTCCTTTTACATAAGTCTTTCAGTCCTTGCTTTATCGAAGGATGGCCATAGTTACAAGTTTCCACAGAATTTGACCTTAAGTTCGCGTCTCTTGTGGCTAAATTCCCTGCTTCAAGTCTGAGAGCGCAGGGCGGGATGCTTTTAGAGAGGTCAGTTTGTTCTAGTCAATCTGATGGCGCCTTGCTTGTTCGAGTGACACTTCAAAGTAACCTAGTCTTCCCCAGTCTAAGAAATCGTTTGATCTATAAGGTGCGATGGGTCAGTTCGATAGATACATTATGTGGATTGGAAGAAAACGTCTGCAATGTTTCTGCTTTGCTTCAAACTTACTTACAATGGCTACTGACTACTGGTTGTGTCTAATCTTCAGCCTTATACACTCGGCTATTTCATACTGGCAGCTACCTACCCTGCATTTCGTTGTCGTTCCTGTCTTCGTTCCTCCTTTATGATGGTAGCCACGGCTTCACTTACTGCTCCCGAAGCTTCTTGCGTACTGAGCATCAGTCTGATGATGTTCTCTGAGGTAAAGTCAACCCCAGTCTACTTGCCAGCAGATTAAGAGCTTCACGATATCGTCTACAGTGGTATCTTATGTGTTCCACATTTCCCAATCCTTCTGTGCAGATTGGGCAATAAGAGGTGTCTTCGTGTCCAGATCTGTAAAGATATGCCTTGAAACATTCATGACCAGTAAACATCTGCGTCAGGTAGAAATTGTGCTCTCATACTTCCTATTGATCCAAAGGTCTATATTCGGGAGCAATCTCTGCGTCCATCTACCTTCGTCAGAAGACCTCCATCTTCCTCCAGCTTTGTTCTTTGTGGTACTTCATCATTACTTAAATTCATCACTGCCGGCATCGTTGTCCTCTTGGCACGGTATTTCCATGCGGCTTTGGAGAATAGACAGAGCCAAGTCATATGAGGTTGCTCGGAAGGCGTTGCTTACTGTCAATGTATTGATTCTGTAAACTGTCTCCATCTTTCTACTCTATGATTTGGTGCTTATTGCCCAAGCCCATTTTTGGGAGCCGTAGATAATCATCGACGTTGCAACCCTTGATAAGAGTAGTACTTTCTTTCATCTAGTATGATCCTTGCCATGACAGCTGTTTTTTTCGCTGCCTTCTCCGCTGGATGGTGCACATGTTGCTTAAAAGTTAACCTTGTTTAGACACTACAACGAGTTCGCCCACGGTCACTCTTATAGCCTCCATAAGGCGGAGACGGAAGGAGATGTTTAGGAATGCAGACAGCCTAACATTCAATTTGGAGGTATGAGTGTGCCCATTGGCCCATTAATGGCTCATTCTATTATCTAAAACCTAGTTATGAAAATCCTTACAGACCTTAGCTTTAAATATGTCGAAGTGGACCATGTAAACTCCATCCTACATCCATCATCCTTTTGTGTCCTCTTGTTGGACATCAGAGGTCCATTTCAGGTGTTCAGGTCAATGAGAGATGGGCATGTCTCGTGACCCAATACTTAAAGGACCATCTACTACCTGGACCCGTAAAAGCTCAAAACGTTTAGCTCACATCTCTAATCTTTCCACCAATATCCTTAGCCATCAGTTTCCAAGACATACTATTCACATTCCCCGAAGACATTTGGGCATTTAAAAAAAGGACTACCAAGGATATAGTAAATGATGTCTCAAATTACTCTGCATCAATGTGAAACACTTAAGCTGCAAGTAGTCAAATAAAACTTCTCCTCAACTCTTTTTTTTATTTCTTATTTAGAAGACAATTTAATTTCCGCCTAAGGATACCAGGAAAAAAATAGATGCACCTACAATAAAAGGAGGAAAAACAAAAACTTGGCAAAAGCTCTCCACCGATGTATCTCTAAGGAGTACCACTACCATCAGCCAGCAGCAGCAGCAGCAGCATCTATTCCAATCCACCCAACATCCAGAGCACACTCCTGCCTGCATCGATGCACACTAATAGGCGACGATGATGATGAAGGTGATGATAATGATAATGGCAACGGTGGGGGGAGACGGCAAAACAGAACAAAACAGAACAGAACAGAACTGAAGGACTTGCAATTTGTGTGTCAAGTTTTGGGTGACATGCAATTTCGGCTGAAGCACAAGGTGGTCCTTAAATTTTTCCATTATGAGACCTGCCCCCTTCTATCGGTACCTTAAACTTGAAAACCCTCCACTGGGTCGGGTCGGCTAGGGTTTGGTGGTAGCCCAAGTTCGATAAGTCTATTGCTTGTAGTTGTCTCCTTATTATTTTGAAATATTTTTTTTTTCGTATGCACTATACATGGGCATCCTTGCAAATCTTTTCGAATTGCTACTGCTCCTGGCTTATGATTTTTCTTGAATTTCATTGTTGTGCTGCGGGGGTGGGTAGCTTTTCGTTTTGGGGGTGGCTGACTGACTGCTTGGCTGGCTTGGATGGTTGGCTGGCTCTGACCTAGTTTTGGGGTAACTTTGAAACTGAATATAAATGTTGAATGTGAAGCAGAGTGGGAGGTGTGGTGGGCTGATAGTGTAACATGTGTGTATTATGCTGTATGTATTATGCAGGACTCGTGCAGCAGGATGTGTTATATATACACAATTTTGTTTTCTGCTTTTTTTTCGGGCAGCCATTGTTCAGTGTATATGTAGTATATTTGCAAAATCAATGGAGTATGACTTTGGGTACAACTGGTTGCAACTGAGGGTAGGGCATTGTAGCTGAAGCATTGCACAAACAAGCATATAAAAGTGAAGGATTGTTGGTTGGTTTGGAAGATATTTAACTTGGCAGAGTGTGCTCAAATCGATGGAAATATTTTCGTCTGGGGGTCACAAAGGAAGGAACCCATTTCTTTATAAGACTATTTGAGAAGTCGAAACAAAATTTTGAGTCGGAAAATTGCAAAATGCACAAGTTAATACTTTTGTGATGACTGAAGTCATGTGGTTGGTTGAGGGGTTTTTGATTTCATTTGAGTAGTCTTGATGAGGAAATGATTTCATTAAATTAAATAAATTCTCTTTGCCTCTAAGGAGAAGAGAAAGACGAGATCTAAATTGTATACAATTACGGTGGCAGACATAAGATAGTTGATAGTTTGAGTTGAGCTATTTTGATTGAATTGAACACAGAATCTTTGAAGCAGAGCACAGATGCTCTTTGATGTTTATTTAATATTTTAAATGGCAATTGGAGTAAGTATGGAAGACAGTTCCAGGAATAACCTTAGGTTTAATGGAAATTGTTCTCATATTTACTGGCAGAGGTTTGTTTAAAAAATTAAGGAATTATATCCTTTGAGTAAGACTATAACTTTTCCAATCAAAGGTGCCTAAGTCCTTAATCTGAACCTTCTTTTTATTGTTGGGTCTTCGAACGGAAGCAATAGGACAGTCGCTCTCGTTATATGGTAATCATGTGTGCTCCTCACCAGTTTCAGAGGTCTGGGAGGAAACCTCTAAGCCGACGAGTGATGGCCAAATAGCCCCTGTTAGTAGGAACCCAGATGACTTAATGGCGAGGTTTGAACTCAAATATGTCACCACAAGGCTACAAGAACCAGCTTGGTCCGTTCTTATGGACCAGGGATCTACAAACATAACTATGCTCTCACAGACAGAGACAATAGCCGGAAGACCAGGCCTAGCAAAACTTTGCGCAAAACATTAAAGAGGAATCGAAGTCCTAAGAGTGGATTGAAGGCAGCTCAAACGCGCGCTGCAGAAGTTCGAACAAGATGGCGCATAGTAAGTACTGGACACAATTAACCCGAATCGTTGGTTCACGTAAGCAGTGACTCTTTTGTTACAAGGCACCTATCTATCTTGTTGAGTTCAAAAAGTATGAGCCTGCGAGAAACACTCTAGAAAGAGAAATTGGGAATGCGGTAATCCCAAGGACCCTAATAGATTTCATGCTCTCAAGAAGAGAAGCTTGAGTAATCGCCGACAACATTATCGCAAGCATAATGCAGGAGCTACGGCTGGAAAACCAAGCACAAAGAGCCGAAGAAGAACAGAGCCCTGCAACATAACGAAGAAGACATGACGTCAAAAACCTGCCCATACGAAGGATTTCCTTGATCGGCGGTACCGTAGGATGCACCAGGACAGTTTTGGGAGGCGTAGGTTTAGCACGTAAACATGCTAGAGCATGGAGTCGGGCATAACTTCGTAGCACGGGCTGCGCGTATCCATAAAGAGTCCTCCAGTGCATCAAAAAAAATATATATATATCTACCTACCTAAGTGAATGCTGATGTATATGCCGTTCCACTGGTTCCACTGCACATTTGAGACTTTCTTAGTCGCAGCCTTCCTTGGAACTTAGGTTTTCAATCACCATCACTATGGACCCGTTGCGCATTTCATGAAAAAGACTTGGTAGGGTTATTTCAGCTCAAGTACTTCATAATTTACCTCCGCTGGGTGGCATTTTCACTCCCAATCTACACAGACGCAAAACTCATGTCTACTTCTTTCTATTACGAAATCTTCTCTCATACAACTTCTGGCTGGAGTTCCAATTTTTTCTGTATACCCTTGTTGGTCCTGGTGCCTCTGCTACGCCTACGCACCATCGTCTGCGGTTGGAAATGTGCCCGAGATCTTCCCAACTCTTTCCCAGTTGCCATGCTTCCTTCTTGAGTATTCTACGCCAATTCTAAAGATATTGCGTAAGCACCTATTGAACATCTCTAGTCAACTCGATGTTGAGCTAATCGCTTCCAGTTGCTTACGCCTTACATATCCCAGTTATGACCGCATTTGTTTGGAACTCTTTTGGCGAGGTGTCACTGTATACACATTCCATAACTCGTGATTATACTTTAGTTCTTGTCAACTCTCTATCACTTGAAGTTTTTTCCTCCCGAAGCAGGGAGAAGCATAACTATATGCTTTCATGAAGAATATAAGTATCATGCAAGACAGTGTGATAAACGATCTGTAAAGATGTGACTAAAGAGTGGTTAGAGGACAATCTTGACTCGACCAACTCATAAGAGGTAATGATGGATTAAACTCTCATTAACCTAAACAGGCCGTACATTGTACATTTGTAAGAATTTTTCTTGCATGCTTTCTACTCATTACTGGTCACCATAAAGCAATATGGTCTCATGATTGTTTCATATATCCTGTGAACTAGGTCTCGAGGTCCAATAAACTCTTCTGGCGGAGCTCAAAAGATTTAAACCCCACAACCATTAGCCACAAAAAGAGTGAAAGGGTCCTATGCCCTCCGTTGACATGCCTAGCTCTGCGTTTTCGCAAAAGGCTTAGCTATATCAAGCTTTGAGTCTCAAAAAATCAGAATAAAGCGACAAGAGCCCAAGACTAAGCCTGGTTGCCAGAATACACTTACTGCAAAAGGAAGCCATAGCTTCTTAAAACCTCCTCCAAACAACTTGTAGAAGTGCTTAGGATGGTTGAAAGGACAGATATGCCTCGGGCAGAGTTTGTGAAGTCTTCTGTTGCTTCAAACGGCAGAAGCTATAAAGCGGCTTCAAAAAAATGGGTGCACAGCAAGCGGTAGCCCAACAGATCGCTGTTCTCCCTGCAGAATATCCACAGGAGATGCTAAGCTTTGAGGGGGTCAGAGCCTGCTTTAGTAACATAAACTGAAGCTCCAAGGCATACATTTAAATAATAGAAAACAGTGATACTCCAAAGTTTGTAAGAAAGTGGTCTCTACTGTGATTAAGGAGAAGGAGATACCACTTGCAAGTTCTATTAACATCCAGGAAAACGAAAATTACCTTAAGAGCACAGAATGATGGTCTTGCCATCAAGATTTGAAAGGAACTAGTTTTCCTTTATATATTAATCAGTTTCTATTTATTATTCCTAAATTCCACAGGCTGGATGTAGAGATTTCTCAAAGTTAAACGCCAACAAACAGGTCACTTGAGTTATGGTTTCAAAACGGCACCTTGTGCCTTTCCTTAAGAAACTACGACTTCTACCTACCTACCAGCATGGTCGATAGAAAAGAGGCTAAATACCGCTCAAAAAGCTATCTAATTGGCAAGTTCAAAAAGTTTAACAACTCTCTCTATTCCATCTTGTCAAGCGACAGAATCTCAAGCGGAAAGACTTACTTCTACTTATGGACAGTAAAAGAAGCAGATTGTGACGAGTATATCGATGGCGTACCGCAAAAATGTGTTAAGTGCAATACCATATACCATCAGTTGTAATAACACTGCAAGGCTGCTCTGGGCCACGCTAAATGAAACCAGGTCCATCGGACTTCTGAAACATAAGAGAAGAACCCTCACCAAAATCGTAAACCGGACACTGTGCTATAGGAAGCCATGCCCAAAGAATGGACATCCCCTATAATGACTTCTGTAGAAGTTATAAAGGTGAAGATGAAGAAGAGACTATCAGTCACGTGCCCAGCACTTGAAAACATTAGAAAGGCCACACTAGGTGAATACCTGTTGAACGATCTAAGTGATCTCAATAATGCCTGTACGGCTTTGCCTGTATGGCTTCTTCATACTAAGGAGTAAATGGTTCCCTGAGTAAGAGGGTGACCCACCCACCTATAAACATCGGCAGTACAATGGACCAACTCCTGGTATAAGTGCATCCTCACCGAGGGCCGGTTATAACCAACCAACCAAACATCAGTTGTAATAGTTCACATGTAAATGATTCGGTATTGCATTGATTCAAAACCCAAGGATCGTTCAAATAGATAGCGTGTGAGAATGCGAACGTATTTGTAAACCTTCTCACGTATGTACATATATATAGTTTCATTTCATCTTAAGTGAGAAACGTCAATATACAGTGAAATGAAAAATGAAATAGAAATACTTCTATATAGAGTACAGTTGAGCATATATCATTTCTATGATCTCAACTCCTTTTTTAAAAAAAAAAAAAATAACGACTCTACAGTGCGTCACAACTCTCTTCTTTCCTTCTTAATTAAAGAAATAAAGGGACTACATATCCTTTCCTTAATAAAACTGTCATTATCCCTTCATTCTTCAAATTACTATACTGTGACTTTTACGCGCTTTTACGTTTCCTAATTTACTGCCGCGCGTTGTGAAACGACCTGCCATAAAATACCACAACCAATTCATATTTAAGTTGTTTCCATGCGGCAGGTAAATCCAAAAATCCAACAAACCCCATTATATCCCTAATCTCATCAGTGTCATCTGTAATTCATAACCCAATCGAAAGTAATGGGCCCTATCCCTTAAAAACTTTCACACTAACGCTGTCTCTTTTTCTCTCACTCAAAAGTCCAAACGCGCATTGGACACATGCCAGTTGGTAATGCTTCCCTCTTCAATATTAAACAAGAACGCTTGCTAAAAAATTCCCAACTACAATTTGTGCAAATTTTTAATTAGCAACCGACCTTTAAACTGCCAATTTTCTATTCCATGGTCCTTCACCGACGAAGGAGACCATCAAAATTGCCTACTCTTGCCTGAGTGTGTTTTTATTTTTTTTCCCCCTAAAGTTATTAGTTATCATGACTCAAGCAGAGGCTCACACAAGCAGCACAATCATTTGCACAAACGCCAAAAGGCAACTGCACACCATCACGCAAATGGGTTTTCTTTTCGGGTACTAGAGTGTGTGTCCTTAGAAAATCCTTTCAAACTTGCCAACATGTATGTGATTATATTTAGGATCATTACCCATGTCAAGAGTATGATGAACCCCACCTTCGTCCCTTTCTGACGCAATAAAGGATTCATTTTTAATTAAATCTCTTCAAATGACTGACATTTTATAAAAAGTTAGCAAAAATAAAAAATAAAAAATAAAAAACACCGCTAGAGTTTATTTCGCATTTAGTCCGTTAAAAATGTAATAGAGTGACGGGGTTTTTTTACGCCCTTCCTTTATGCAAGACCTTATGCATTGCCTGTGATGAATAATTGCAAAGGATTCCTGAATATTGTACCGTGATGATGGTAAGCGGTTTTCATATTGTCCGTGACACGCGAATGTTGGTCGGTGCACACTGTGGACAGAGGGTGTCCTGGAAAAATATACTAAGCCCATGCAACGAGCATGAAATGATGAAGCACCAGAGCTGAGGGGTAATTTAACTAAAAAGGTTACACAGCTCATTACGTTTTTTTTTTTATTTTTCTTCTCACCCTAGGTACGACAGGACTAAAGAATATGACATCATCAGGACAAATTTGGCATATGTGTCTACTTGGGAGTATGTTTTTCTCTCCTTTTTCAAAAAAAGCTGCCTAATGTGATGCGCATTAAAGAGTTTATTACTGACACTTAGAGGGGTCATTCCTGACGTGCATTGAACGTATTTATTTAGTAATTGTGCGCCGATTTGTGGGAATATTCTAGAATGGAATAAAACGTGCCATAATTACCTACCAATCAAAAAAAATAAAAACAATTTTTCTTTTCTTTCTCAGCGAACAAGTTCAACGAACAAGTTAATGGTAATAGTGGACCCATACCTGGTAAAGTGGGACTTACCCAGTGGAATTGATTTGTTGGGTCCGTTGACCTAAGGGGAATTATGAATCCAAAATTGATTTCAGAATGTCCTACGTTAAAAGCAGGTAAAGTGTTTGGATATTTTTGTCGTTTAGGCGGTAGGAAATAAAGAGTAATTAGCTTTGTTGGCAATTGACAGCTCCAAACGATAATCGCTGCAGTTTGACGTCAATGTTGGTGGTAATAACATGGTTAGTGATCGGGAGACTGAGGAGGTCAATGAATAGGAAAAGGTGACTTATGGTTAGGTGCATAAGCCCTTTAGCTGATGGCAACTACGATACAGTCCCAAAATAGGCCAAGAACCAAAGATCCATTCACAGCTAAGCGACCGGCCTCAACGAACATCTTCAGCATCTGGGAGTTGCAGTTTTTTATCTTGGAGTGGAACCAGGTTTCCTGCCTTTACCTCAACCGCCATGAGATTACACTTTATCATCCTAAGGCTTATAACAAAACAGGCCACAGTTTTGTGAATGAAATAATTGAAATCGACTATCGAAATAGTGATGGTAAACATAAATAGAGTCTCGAAGAAATTGGCAAAATGGAAAAAGAGAAATAAAGCTTGATGGATTCAAAAATCTGTATCTACACTGCATTTAGTCTGGAAACAGCAAATCTTGTTTGCTAATGCAATGGCCTGTAATGTTTACCCGGATGGATAGTACATAAAAATAGAACCACATGTTTTCCAAATCAGTGTCAATTATTTATTACTTACTAGAAACAGTTACTGTGTCACCCATGCAGTCTTCAAAAATGTATTACATTTCTTGGCATCAAACTGTCGCATCTTGTGGTATATTGTGCCCCCTACTAACCTTGGAGAGGTTTGTACCCTCGTCAGAGTTTTGGAATTGTATTTGACGGGTATGCAATCTTACTTAGCCTAGGTGAGAATAATTCCCTTAGAGCTCTCTCTTCAGGCCAGTTTCTTTTAAGAATCTGAGAATGAGAAATGGGTCTAAGGTTGGCATATTTTCAGCAGATATTTGGTGCTTGCATTTTGTGGGTCAATGCTCCACACGACTCTAGAAGGTGCTCCGCAGTTTCACTTGACTCATTGCAAATTCTGCAAAGGCCTTCATTTGTTATACCTAGTTTCCGTTGATGCTCCCTCAGTTTGCAGTGTCCAGTTAGGAAGCCAGTAAGAATGCGTAGGTTATTCTTGCTGAGGCAGATGCAAGCTTCGAATTTTTTCCGGTTGTAGTTTCCCAGTAGTTTTTTTTTAGCTTATCTTAGACCTGTAGTATTGCTTCAGGTCATTGCCCTGTCTTCTTTTTCAGTTTTCCTAAATTTTTTCGCGTATAGTGTGATCCCCTATTCCAATGAAAGGTTTAGGTCTAGTTAAAGATTCTGCTGCTCCTTGTCTTGCCAAGGCATCCGCTTCTTCGTTACCTTTGATCCCGATGCGTCCAGGGATCCAGTAGAGCGTGACCTTGTTGTTCGTGCCTAGTTCATTAAGTTTATGAAGGCATTCCCATACAAGCTTCGATTGATTAGCATTGGAATCAAGCGCTTTAATGGCTGCTTGACTATCTGATAGTAAAGCTATTTCGCAGTTATGAGAATTGATTCGGATACACCTCTCAATTGCGCATATTTCAGCCTGAAAGATGCTGCGTTCTTGGCCCAAACACTCCTGCACCCGTTCTCGAGTCGTCTGCGTACCACTTTACTGTGTTGTTGCTTAGTTTATATATTAAGGATTCATTGCACCACTCTTTTTTGTTACTTAGCTTTATACAAAAGTTTTTCACAAAATTGAATTTTCTTAAGCAGTCATCCCTGGGGACTGCAAGCAACGGAAGTTTCTTAAGAAGCACGTCATATTCTCTTGAACCAATGCACTTCTCCCTTCCGATGAGAGGATGTAATGGCCTTTTGTACACCCCTCTAATGCAGTACTAGAGATGTTCTTGGACCTTCTGCCACTCGAATAACAAATACAACAAGAGGTCCAATTCGGCTCACAAGCATAGCCTTCTTTAAGGGTAGTAGCATAGGACATAGCTCCATTCCTATGAGCACGTACTCCAAGACTCAGAAGAAATCGGATGCTCTTTTGGGGTTTTTCTACTTCAACACTCCGTATTCCAGAACATTGGCTAAATGATGAAGTTGACCTTCATTCCCATTCTTATAGATGGGTCTAAAAGCAATGAGGAAATGTGGTCAAAAGACTTGAATCAAGAAATGTTTCTAAAAGTCCCGGACCTATGCAGTGCTTTGCAGGCCGATGTTCTAGCTATGTTAAAACTACTTGAGATGGGATCATCCAAAAAGGATCTTTATTGAAAGACAGGCTGCGCTCAAGCTCCTAGTCATATATTGTTCTGAGGTAGTCATATATTGGGCGTGTGGAAGGGTACTTCTAGAAATAGGTCTTATGTCTATGATTTCGCCATACGTCTATGGATTTTTAATTGCTCTATGAAAAGGACCAATAGATCTCAAAACAAGAAAATTACAACACCTTCTGGGGCATATAATACAAAGCGACAAGTACTTTGTAGAACACAATTGTGTAGCGCAAAACATCAAGACTATTGTCCCAATAAAAGATGGGGAATTAAGACTTGTCGATTTGTTAAGTTCTGTTAAAATAAAATAGAAAAATAATATGTTAGATCTTAAGCATTCAAGAGAGCAGTTTGTATTTTTAAGTCGTTGAGCTGTGAATGGACTGTAATCCACTGTCGCGATCGCAGCTTACATCGTATGCATACGCAAACGGTTTCTCATTATATTTTTAACTTGTTCTGTTTGTAGGTTTGCTAAATGCTAAATGTATCTGCAATAGTCACTTGTAGAGTAGATATCTGACATTGCGACATGTAACGGCGATTGCGCTTATACACCAATCACTTTTGCGAGTCCGTTCGAGTCGCTAATGTCCACTTGGGAACGCATACGTCCGCTTGCTCGAACAATTTAACATTTCATAGCTATATAGTAAGGACCTCTATCCTGGTCCTGCATCTTACATATTATCACTGCTCCTTACCTACGATCCGCCGATTTAAGGCCTGAAGCTTGTTGTCATGCTTCCATGTGATCTCAATCCACTAAAAAACAAATGAAACCAAACCCATTTATAAATTCATTATCTTAATTTTATTTATTAAATATTGTCCTTCCCAATGTGTCTCTTATTCTAAAACAAATTTTATTACTTATTTCCAGCATCAGTACTCTCCACAACAACTGGTGGTGTTATAGTAATTTTAGTCGTCCTACCTAAAGCCGGCATCCATGGTTTTAACAGAAGTAAATTCCCATTGAATTGATTCAATGGCTCCCAGAAATTATTTGCCAATTTTTCAAGATGTCTTACAGCCTTTTGGGTACGAGTTGTTCCAATTTCATAGAGATACATCTTTTTGCTTGGCCCAAATGTATCTCGTCGTATTCTCTGGCGCCCGTCGGAATAATGATAGAGATAACCATCATGATAGCTATGCGGACGATGCCATGGATCATCATCACGATCGACGCTTCGTAAGCCCATAAAGGGTTGTAAGAGTTCCTGATTATATGCAAATAAATTTATTTCACCTACAACGGGTGCCTCTTCATCGGAACCATTTTCAGTTCTGTTAAATTTTGTTTTAATTTTATAAATTATTTTCAATGGTTATTTGATGAGAATGCATGATGGCGATTGATATTGTGTTTAATGAAATGGTGATGACGTCAAGTGAATGCATGAAAATAAACAAGGAAGAAAGGTTATTTAGACATTTTTTTTTTATATTAATTAAGTTTATTAAAAGTCGTATAATAAATATTTTTGCCTTAAAATTAAATAAGTTTTTACAGATAAATTATAAAATTCTTATTTCTAACCAAACTTAGACCAGGAAAGGTACTTTTGACAGGAAAACTTGTCTCTAAAGTGAGTCTCTATTGGAGATAGCAGGAGTAGTAAGGTACAAGTATGTAGTAATGTCGATTTGAAGCAATTAGTTTTTGTCCCCGAGTAAACGATTTCAAATTCGAGTTTCAAGTGTAGTTTGACAAAGTGTAGTATTGTGTAAAGGAGTGTAATGTGGTTTATGGAAGTACAATGTAGTTTGACTGTTTGTAGTGATGTGTAGGTCTTATGTTTATATGTCAATGTAGTGTGATGTCGGATAACAGTATAGATTTCACTCAGAAATTACTAAGTAGCTTCTCTCAGTATATTGTCCAAATATTGTTTTCTAGAAGCCCATTTACAGCTCAGCAAACGGAGAATGTGAACAAACAAATATTCGCAAATTTTTACATTTCATTCACATTCGCAATCAGCG
Organism: Chalcosyrphus nemorum; assembly: GCA_949716465.1. Taxonomy (NCBI): domain Eukaryota; kingdom Metazoa; phylum Arthropoda; class Insecta; order Diptera; family Syrphidae; genus Chalcosyrphus; species Chalcosyrphus nemorum. Next base: position 79,721,384 of record OX454333.1, read on the forward strand.
AATTTTATTTGTCATTTACCATAGGAAAGAAGAATTGTGATGTGAAACTCCCGCGAATGCTTTGGTCGTGCGAATGTGGATTGCGTTCCACATCTGTGGAATGTGAATAAAATTTCACAGATCGAAAGAGGCATTCACTTACTACTTCTTTTTTATATAAATTAATACAAAAATTTCCCTCTCTTTGCTTATAAGTAGTAAAATTGTCAATTATCTGCCTTTAAATGTGCTAAAAATGGTTAGTTCGCGATTCGCTCATTCGCTATCCACTGAGCTGTGAATGTACCTTAAGAAGTGAAAGTGTAGTTTCCACTCAGGAATGGAAGTGTAGTGTTGACTTGGAAGTATAAGTGTAGGGTTCAGTCTAAAATGAAAATGAAGTATTCACTGACAAGTGAAAAACAAAAAACTGAAATGTAGCATTCACTTGCAAGAAAGTGTAGTTCCTAATCCATAAGTGAAATTGTGACATTATCTCAGAAGTGAAGAAATGGAAGTGTAGTGCTCAAAGTGTAAAAGTGAAATCCTAGTATTCCCTAGTGTCCATCGTGAATATGTTTTGTTTATTAAGAAATAAAAGTGTAGTTTCTACTTAAAAGTGTTAGTGTTCACTTGGAATTATAGGTGTAGTGTACTTGCGAATAAAGTGTAGTCCTTATTAAGATGTGAATGTTTTTTGCGATTGTGCAAAGTTCATTCAGAAGTGGAGGTGTCCTAAGTGAATATGTTTTGTTTCATTTATTTATTTTTTTTATTCGCTAAAAATTAAAGTGTTGTTTCTATCAGAAGTGATTGTGTTGTGTTTACTAAGAACTATGAGTGAATAATAACTTTGAATATTTACTTCGCAAATTGTAAAATCGAATGTGTAGCGTTCTCTCTCTCTCTATCTGTAGTGTAGTGGAAGTGTAGTGTTTGTTCACTAAGAAATATTGAAAAGTCGAAGTGTACTGTTCTCTCAGAAGTGACAGTTCAGAAGTCGAAGTGTATCTACTCTTTTCTCAGAAGTGACAATTCAGTCTCCACTGACAGGTGAAAATGTTTTATTCAGTTTAAACAGAAATAAAAGCATTAGTGTCCAGAGTGATTGTATTGTGTTTGCTGAGAAATGAATGAGCAATGTCAACTCAGAAGTTAATATTCAGATCTGCAGAATTGTGATTGTAGTGGAGCTTAAAGTGTTACATGCGCAATAAGGTGCAATTTCGCGAAACAAAATCTGTAGACACTTTATACTTTACATCAATACTCAGTGGAGAAAACAGACAATTTAAGATTTTTGTGTTAATTTGGAAATATACCTCCATAAAAATATACTTTCTTTTATTGGAACAATTTGAAAAATGTATTTCTCTGTTTTAAAATGGATGAAGCAGATATTGATTTTGGTGTTCAAAAACAATGAAATGATTTTTTCATAATCATCTACAAGATGCGTCAAAATACAAAAAAACTTGTGAAGAACTTCTGTCACATTGAAATGTCAAAAATGCGAACTGACTGATAAAGTATTTTCACTCAATCTTGAATGACACTAACTTGAGTGATCGTTTTATAAAATCTTAATAAAAAATGAATAACAATCAATTCATCATCAAAACTTTTTCCCAAATGTCAACTAACTATGGATCAAACATACGAGCACCACTGTAAACAATTGTAATAAAATTTACTCAAGGTCGTCAACATGCAAGTCATTTTCAAAATTCAGCATAAATTTTTTGATCGCAAAGGGAAAATTCTAAAGTTTCACATTTTATTCAGTACAGAACATGACATTGATCGTGAAAACAAAAGAATGACACGACAAAAGTGTCACGATTTTTCATTGAAATATGATCAGCAACACGTTCAAGTTCATGGCAAATAAAAAAACTAGTGAAAATCGAATAGAAACGACTTTGAGAAATGAGCTTTGTAAGCGAAGATGGCGATGATGTTTCATGATTTGACATTTGTCAATTCGAAAATGTTGTTGCAATCATATTCGATTTTGACTTTAAAATAATCGAAATAAGTGGATTGTAATGTAACTTATTCAAATGGTTAAATTTGAACCGATTATCAACTCGAAATGTCGGTTTGAATAGAAAATGTTACTATTTTCAAAAAAGTTTCAGGCTAGACAACTTTAAATGTATTTACAACTTCGAAAGCGCCATTTCGTGCTGTTCGAATTCGAAATGTAACTGATATTTAACTTAAAGGAAAATGGAATAAATATAATCAAAACAATATGAAATATTTTCTGAAACATGAAGCTTACCACGCTTCTTCAGAGTGATCTCCTCGTACGCTTCTTTTGACATTACTACTACTGTTACTGGCACTACTATCTCCCTGTTTACTTTCCGCCTGTCGTACTGTTGAAATATCTACCGTCTTAACTCCCTTTCTTCGTGGTACCTTAACACGTCGCCTTGGAGCTTGAGCCTCTGTAGGCTCTTTAATAGCTACCGGCTTCATTGTTACCTCAATTCTTTCTGTGGTTGTCTGTGGCGAATTTTCTCCGGCGCTGCATTTACTCAACTCGTAGAGGAAGTACAAAAGTTCCACAAGCTTTGCCTTTTTGTCGGGGACTTCATCTGCCTTTAAAGGTTCATTGACCAATTTCTCAGCACCTGTTTCTAGTCTTTTGAGTTGTTTTTGAATTTTCTTACAGGGTGTTTCACTCTCTTGGTCTTCTTCACTTTGCTTCATTGGTCTCTGCTTTCGAACTTTAGCAACAGTTGTATAATCATAACCGCTATTTTTGGAGGTTCCGTCTTTCAACTTCATTTGCTTATCGTAATCATAGCCACTTTCCTTGTTCTCTTTGGGTCCAGCTCGAGGACGACGTTGTTCACAACCGCAGGACTTCTCTGAGACTCGTCCACGAATTGATGTACGATCATAGCCACCAGCGTAGGCTTGGTCTGTATTTGAAGGCTTTACTCTGTAGTCATAGCCACTGGCTGGTGTTTGAGGATTGTCCTGAATTGATTGAGGACGCTTACGTCTATAAGCATAACCACTTCGCTCCAATTGGACACTGCCTTGATCCACTGAAGGAGGCCTTTGGTATCGATAGCCAGTAGCTTCTTCTGGTCGCGCAGACTGACGTTTTTCATTTCGGTTGTAGTCTATATCCTCCTGATCGTAGTCATAATCGTACTCATCGTAACTTGGATCCTCTTCTGGTTTAGGGTTCAGTTTCTGTTGTGTAACCTTCGGACGATCAATAACGTTCGGTTGGCGATAGTATCTGAAGGAGTTCTCACTCTGAGGCTTATTTTGTCTACCATAAGAATGAACTGGTGCTTTAGGTGTTGTTGTGATATTTTCTCTAAATTTCTGCGATAAGTTTTTCAAATCTGAATAAATTTTTGTTGTCGATTTACAGGATACACAGTCTTCCAGATCATCGTCCTCATTTTCCGTATCCGAGACTACTTTCGAGTTGATGCCTTCAAGAATTCGTTTCTTACATTTTTGACAGCAAGTGGTCAGGCGTGCTTTGATGGCTTCCATAAGCTCATTGAAGGTATTTAAAGTTGGGTTGAGGAGGTCGTCACCTAGGTAATCTTTCAGGGCCGATACAGGAATCGAAGGAGTTGAATATTGTGGCTCAATGTGCTCAAAGTCTCGTCTCTCTTCAATGCGAGCTGGCTTCGGGCGAGCTTGATTATACGTTGGGCTGTAATCTCTGGAAGGTCTTGGAGCTGCTTTGACGGCATTTTGTGCTACCTGGGGCTGTTGATGCTGTTGGTTATAGAGACCTTCTCTGTTCGGATGTTGGTGTTGATACCCAGTTGATTGAACTGGCTGTGTAGCATACCTTAGTTCGTCGTGCCGAACCTGTTGTGCTGCTTGAGATTGGTGCACTGCGTAGCTATTTGCGGGTATTGATGCAGGACTCTTATACCCTTGTGACTGAAGCGATCCACTGTAATGTTGAGGCATTTGACCACTAAACTGTTGACTCTGATGTGTTGTTTGGTTTCTTACATTCGTATATCCAGAGGGCTTTGGGTTTCCTTCCACATAATAGCTACCATCTCTGTATACCATTGGTGTTCCAAGTTGCTCAACCATATTGTAGGGTGACTGAGAGGACCACAATTTATTTGGATTTTGGAAGGCCGCTTGTGGAACCTCATTTATGACTTCATCTGGAGATCCATCAACTTCTACCGGATCTGAGTTAGCTCGATATAAGGCTTCTTGAATGGACTCAGCATTGTAGCGCATCAAAGCCGCAGTAGGATCTTCGTTTGGTTTTAAAACGATCTCCTTCAAGGAATCCTTATAACCTTCTCTTAACTTATGCAAAGAATCGATAGGGATAGACTCTAGTGTTCCATAAGATGGATTGCCGCCATATTGGACTTGACGACGTGATCGGCGGATCAACTCGTTCAGAGTTTTACTTTGACAAAATCGGTGGATACCTTTCAAATTTTCACTCTCCCCGTATGGAATATTGTAATGAACTTCACGCTTTGATCGTTTGAGATCGTTGAGAGTTTTACTTCGTCTCGATCGGTGGAGATCTTTACTACCTGAGCCGAAGCTAGCTTGTACGATCTGATGCTGTAAATCTTTAAGACTTTTACTTCCACTGTATGATGGATCAGTTAAAATTTGACGCCTTGATCGTTGATGATCTTTACAAACTTTCTTTAGAATGTTTACAAAATTTTCACGATCAGCCTGACGCTTTGATCGCTGATAAGTGTTCTCAAACTCAACATTATAACCTAAGTCACTTAAACTAAGCTTACTTGCTAACCTCGCCTGATCTGTTGGTGGTTGTTGTTGATTTACTTCCTGCAAAGGATGATCTTCATGCCAGTCACTGTTTACGAGCTGTTGCTGCTGATTGGATCCACTTGGAAAGGACAACATCTGGCTATCATCTAAATTCTGATGGACGGTTGAATGAGTTTGGACATCTATACTGCGATAAGGGTTCGGGTCTTGATGTTGGTAACTGGTGATGGAAGGGTTCTAAAAAATCGTCGCCTGTTAATCGTGATGGATGACAACAAAATGGATGAAGATTAGTTCGATGAATGTGCAGGGGCAGGGAAAATTAAATAACAAATGAAAAAAGCGGAACTCGGTGCTAAGAATGCTGATGAATCGAAAGTGTGTGCGGAAAAATTGGACTTACCGTTGGGGTTTCTCCTTCGCCTGCGGCGCGATAGCCGCTTCCGTAGCCACCTCCATAGCCACCACCGTAGCCTCCTTTTCCGTAGCTCTTTTTGCCATAACCACCACTGCTATAGCCACCCCCACCATAACCACCGCTGCTATAGCCACCTCCATAGCCGCCGCTGCTGTAGCCACCTCCATAGCCACCGCTGCTGTAGCCACCTCCATAGCCACCGCTGCTGTAGCCACCTCCATAGCCACCACCTCCATAGCCACCTCCACCATAGCCGCCTCCTCCGTAGCCACCTCCTCCGTAGCCACCTCCACCATAGCCGCCATAACTTTCACCGCCATAACCTCCAATGCTATAAAGGTTGTAGTTATGCGTCACATAATGAGCCGTATTACCACCTTTACCCTTCTTGCCCCCTGTTCGACCATCAGAATGAGAATTATGGGAATGTATTTGAATATCAACTCCAAAGAGGTTACCTTTCTTAAAATGCCTAGCATGCTCCTCAATTTGTGGTCCCATCTCGGCTACGAGCGGTTGCTCTTTTTCCTTACGATCCAAGTCTACCTGCGATGGGATGATTACTTCTCCTTCATGCTGGGGCGGAGGTCCTCCAGGGATATTCGGATCTACACCTTCAGGAATCATATGACGATGTTGTGGTTGCTGTTGAGTTGGCTTGTGCTCCTCAGGGATTGAAGGATCAACAGCCATCCATTGTTGTTCTTGCATCCATTCACGTGGTTGCTGTTGTGGCTGCATTGGATCTTGTTGAATCATCGTTTGCTGTTGTGGTTGCTCTTGGATCCACTGACGTGGCATTTGTTGCATCATTGGTTGTTCTTGTGACATTGGTTGTTGTTGTGGTGCCATTTGTGGTTGCTCTTGGATCCATTGACGAGGATGCTGATCGGGTTGAGTATGTGTCTGTGTCTGTGGTTGCTCTTGGACCCATTGACGTGGCTGTTGTTCCTGTGGCAATTGTGATGGCTCCTGAACCCATTGACGTGGATGCTGATCGGGTTGAGTATGCGTCTGCGTCTGTGGTTGCTCTTGAACCCATTGACGTGGCTGTTGTTCTTGTGGCAATTGTGATGGCTCCTGAACCCATTGACGAGGATGCTGATCGGGTTGGGTATGCGTCTGTGTCTGTGGTTGGTCTTGGACCCATTGACGCATCATTGGTTGTTGTTGCATTTGTGTTGGATCTTGAATCCATTGACGTGGCTCCTGTTGCATCATTGGTGTTTGAGTCATTTGACGCATACCTCCTTGCTGGGACATTTGATCGGTTTGCCATTGCATTGGCTGCTGGCCATCGGCCATGGTAGGTGCCATTTGACGTGGCATCTGATCCTGCTGCCAGCCTAAGTGCATTTTCGATTCATCCTTCGCCATTGTGGTTTGTCTTTTCACTGAAGCACGAGCGTCTAGATCTCCGTTAAGTGTGTCCTTAGGCGAAACAAACTTGAGAATGATGGCTTCCCTACGAGTGTTTTGCCATTGCTTCTTTGCGTACTGTTCCAGCATTTTTTGTGTCTGTTCATCGTTTAAAGCCCTCTCGATGTCCTCTTTTGTGATGACCTTATTGCTCTTGGGATTTACCATTTTCACAAGTAACTCATCTGGTCTTCCACTTGAACTCGTACGTGTAGTTTGTTTCTGATTCTGCGTTCGTTGCCAAATAGAGCCAGATAGAGCATCTTGGTACTCCTGGAGGACAGCTGGGTTTTGTAGACTGTCGTCAAGGGTCTGTCGTGGATCAGGAAGTGGTTCGTTGTAGTTAATTTCCGCCTGTGGAATTGGTCTCAAGACTCCACCTTGATCGTAGGCATACCACATTGGTGGTCTCTGCTGTGTTGGCATAACCAAAGGAATAATCTCTGGAATCTGCTCTTTAATGGCTGCGACAATTCGTCTTGAGGTACTCTGCTGTGTTGTTTGTGGCTTAACTCGAACCTCATCGATTTCGGATTCCTCACCACCCTGTAGATCATAATTGTCTAGACTTTGCAAACCATGTCCATAGATGCCAGCTCTCGAGTACTGCATTATTCTGTGTCTATCCACTGGCCTTGTTGTTGGTGGGTTAATTGCGATTCCTCTTTTCGCTAGTTCCTCCTCAAAACCAGGTGGTGCTAAGAAATACGTAGCATCGTCTTCGGCTTCTACGTTCATTCGCTGGACTTCAGGATCACTCAAAACCAACATAACTCGGGACTCCTCTTCCTGAGGAGATCCTAAAAGGAAAAGTGGTTTCTTCCACAAGGGATTCACCAGGAGCTTATCCCACTTCCACCAATCGCCGATTTTCTTCAACCCAAAACCTTTCCAAATGTTCCACCAACCGAACTTCGAAAGCCACGTTCCAACCTTTCTCACTGAACCCACTTTAGGCTGTAAAGGACAATATGGATTATCTGTGGAGTTACATCTCTCAGTTTTACTTACATCAGCGGGATCAACAGCTTCTTCGTCACATGGCTCCTCTTCAGTCGGGTCTGCTGCTTCTGTGTTATCTTGAGCCTTTACTATATGAGTGAAGGCTACTGCTACTATAAGAGCTAGCAGAAGGTACTTCGTTATCTAGAATTAAAGAAAAGGAGTTAAATGATGGCCACTCGTAGGGTTCAAACTTACTCTAGTCATCTTTGTATCTATCGAATTCCACTACTAGAGAGTAGAAGAACCGTTCGCGTTAACTGCTCAGACTTGAGTGACTCGAATGGCTTGATGGTCATACAGAAAATAGATATTCAGAGTTCAAAACGCACCAAGAAGTTGTACAGCTATGCTTCTGAATGCATTTAGTCGAATTTTGTTGACTCTGCAGTACACCGATTGGTTTAGTTTTTGCTCTCTTTTTTGTGTTTATTGCGAAATGAACTTAAAGTTCGTTCATTGAATGGCCTCTTTTGGTTTGAAACGTATTTAATTTATTTTTTTTGTTTTGAATGCTTTCTGCTGATGTAAATATTTTGGAGTTTCGATTGCTTATGTGGTCACAAGTTCTGTCGACGACCTTTGTCTTGATCGAGAAGATTTTTGATCATACTTCCAGACAGATTGCAATTGAGTGTTGCAATAGATACATAAATACATCTTTTCATTGCAAGATTATGCTTTCGTGGAACTGAGATGTCATAGAACTTATGAATGCTTGCGAAAAATATTAACTCAGAATTGGCTGAGCTAGCTTTTTTGTCGTAACTGGGGCGTACATGAGAACTGATTGGATTTGTGCGTTTCTTACGTTTCGTCAGCATAAACTAGTTTTTTTTTGGTAAACTATCTGTAAGTGACAGGGCTTTGTGTTACTTTCATTCTGACAGTAGGTACGTCATTAGTTGGAACATTGATATTTGATGCCTTGATAGTAGGTGTTGTCATTAAGTCATGACATTCGAAGCTTCTATACTTATTCTTCCGGGTTTCTTTTTTTTTACTTGAAGCCTCAGGTTACAGAACTGACATGCATTCAGAGTTGGCTTTTATTTTTTTTATTTTCTAAGGTTTTAAACTTCCGTCTACATGCTCGTGGTTATTGTTTAGAAGAGTTCGCCAGTCATTTGCATCAAATTTCATTGTTTCTATAAAATTTACTTGTTCATTTCATTTTACATATTACAAGAAGTCCTTACAGAGTACAGTAACTCATAGAATACACGATTAGTAGAACCGAGCCCTGCTCTCTTACTTGTGACGTCATTGCCTTACGAATTTATACACAATCCCACCAGAATTTATTTTCAAATTTTTCAAATCTTTTCTGCGATATTTCCCAACGTCACTGCAGTTATGACTGTACGTTTTGTATTGGCTTGCAGATTCTACCATCTCTTCAAAGACTGAAGCTTCAACTGCAGCTCTCGCCAAATCTTCTAGTTCATGGGCTTATTTGGCGAACTTTTTGGAAAATGCTTGTCGTAAGGAGGTATGACCATGGGCTTAGACGAACAGCCGACTCAATTAATACCTTAAGTTAGTTAAGGAGATGAATGCACTGTAGGTACTCCACGAATCACTGTTCACATATGATCGATCAACAGCCTTAGTCCATTATATTTTTGTCATTCAGCTCCTGAAATAGTGTAAAGATATAGCCGGTGTCTTGTTTCCTCCTCGATCCTGAGTAGTGTATTTATGCCGATTCTTGACCACAGGGAGTAAGGAGCACATTTGTGTCTTAGCTAAAAATGGGTTGAAATTGTGGAGGGGATCGTGTCTAAGCTTGTTAGAATGGTTTTCATTTCTAGTAGCACTATATGAGCAAGCAGGGAGGTACCAAACCGGATAGTTTCAAAACAGGCGGTTACAAAGATGGTGGTTCGAAACAGAGCCGTTCAAACGTTATGAACATGTCAAGATTGCAAAAATCAGCAGAAATGCATGATATTGGAAAAAAAATGTCCTCTATTACTTCCACAGAGGCCACTGACCTTTTTTTTGATATGTGCTCCTCCCTGTGGTCCAGAATCGGCATAAACACACTACTTCCCTGCAGTTTCTTTTGAACAGCCGTTGTCTTGTATACATATCATAGACCTGCAGCAAGTAGCTCGTTTTGTGAGCTACTCGAAATATTCACACACATTCATATTCCTCCACAAGAAGTATTTGCTGGGTTCACGCGCTCTCTAAAACGAATCTGTAACGAGCTCCTGTGCACATTCATTCCAAGAAAAAATGATCTACCCTTACACTTTGCTACCTGGCACTGTATTTTGAAAAAATAAAAAATAAACCCAAAAAAGGCTCGTGAATCAGTTCTACATTTCACTCTCTTTGTGAATACTTTGAATCAATGAATACTTGGAATGAGAATGTACTACGCACTCAAAGATTCATGAATACCAACATTATGATGCTTCGTTTTCATTTCGTTTGGGAAAGTGAACTTCGTTAGGTTTTCCTACATGATTCATGCTCGCTTGTTTTCTGTGTGCGCGAGACTGTGAAGGGCTCGCTTTTTAACGAATGATTCACAACGGCAAATGAATAAATTCATGCAGTTCTTCGATACATACATATGTATTCTGCATAATACCAAAGGTGCAATGCTCAGTGATTGGCGACTTAGCTTTACCAAAAAATAGATCTCTTCTTTGTAGAGGCCGACCGTAGTATATATCCTAGCAATCTGTTAGATTTGTTCTCTCTTTTTCCAACATGTGCTTGCTGAATATCTTGAATGGACAACCATAATTGAATTAAGGCTCTGAAATCTGTCGTACGTAATGTTGCAAATGCACAAACTTAGTATATTGTGCCCATAATGACCTTTCGCTCAGTTTCGTCGAGTTTTCGTTCACTTTGCGTTTGACACCATGAGTAGGTACCTAGACACGAAAATCTTTTGGGTTTCTGGAGACATAAATGACTGTTGTTTGTACAGAAAATAAAACTTTTAAGCCTTGGGTTATTCGCTAGGTATATTGTCTGGTTTAGGAACTAAAATCATTAGGTGTAAATCAAGCTGTTCAACAGTTGGAATGAGTTGATCAACTAGATACACGAGGTCATTCAACTTTTCAAGTGATTTGATCAACTAGGAGTACAAAGCCATTCAACAGTTGAATGAGTTGATCAACTAGAGCTGCGAAGCCATTCAACAGTTGAATGAGTGGCTTGCAAGTTGTTCAAGACGACAATGTTCAACTTTCAGCTGCATTGTGTTCAACAGCAACGTCACTTTGTACACCTATCCACAAGGCTACAAATTTATTCCAATTGAACTCAGTGGGTTTGATGCGTTGCAGACGTTGCACAACGTCAACATTCAGAATGAACAAGGTTTTTTGAAACCTAACGCTGCAATTTTGGTTTTTTTTTAAATCTTTCAAAGCCTCTTTCACATATAAAGATAGGCATACACAACTCCAGGAGAGAACAAGGAGTCTCTCAAAGATCCGAGTAGGTACAGGTTGCATCTACCCCTTCAGTCTACTCTATGTGCTTCCCTTTCGCGTCATTATATTCTAGAATAACTTCTCCACATACATTTCATTATTCCACATAAAAAATAAAATCATTTAGTAAAAAAAAATAAAAAAAAGTAAACCGGGCTCAACCGGGATTTGAACCCGGGACCTCTCGCACCCAAAGCGAGAATCATACCCCTAGACCATTGAGCCGCATACTGTTCGCTTGCCAAATTTCTTATACAAACCACATGCACAAACCATCAACAACCAAACTTTTTTCCATTACTGTACTAAGAAAACACCACCATTTCACAACCGATAAAAGAAATATATTAACGTCTTGTAACTTTTATACAAAATTCTAAGAAACGAACTTCGATAAATGCACTGTCATACATTGTAACGAAAATAGGATGCAATCCCCTTAAATTAATTAAACAAAAAAAAAAACCAAACATCATTTCAAATGCAAAAACGACTGTTTTCCTAACATCGTCGCTTGAAATTCCTCTTCGGTGGTCGCCGGTACGAGTGGTCAAAGTCAGGAGGGCCACGATTTCGATTGAAATTCCTTTCGCCAACATAGAAACCACCACTAGGCGGTTGAAATTCGTTATTTTGGTTCTCAAAGTACTGATTACCGAATGCTTGTCTCATGAAGCTATTCTCGTTGTTATTCAACGGCTCAATGTGAGGATTTGTGTATGGGATTCCTGGTGGGGCGTAGCCCAGCAGGCCTGGCTTCAATGGTGAACCACAATTATTATTATTATTATTATAACCTTGCGCCGATTGTTGTGGAGTACACAATTGCTGATAGTTCGCCTCTTCGATTATGTTGCCATTGACATCGATGAAAATACCCACGTTTTGCATCACTTCAAGGAGAACACCAGCGCATTCGATTTGAAATAGATCGAATATCTTCTTTGGCGATGGATCCTTATGGAAAAAATTGAGCGCTCTCACAAGATCCGACACTGAGTGATTGATTTGAATTTTAACATTCGATTTTAGTTCTTGATACCATAATGAGCGTTGCAAGTAGCCGTAGAGTATGGGACTGGCGTTGTAATTCTGATCGGGACAGGTATTCCCATAGCCAGGGCGGAGGCGTGGGTCACACTGTGACATTGTTGGTGGAAAGAAGCTGTAATCAGTCTCGGGAAAGATGCCACAATTCTACAAAAAAAAAACAAATGTCAACCGTTATATAACAGGTGTTTCTTAAGACAAACCTTTTCTTTTTCGATGAATTTCTTCAAACGCGGATCGGTACTGTTTGATTTCAAGAGTTTATCCATTAGAGGAGGTTTGTTCACCTCACAAGCTGGTAGGTAGATTTCATACAACTAAAATGGTGAATTGATGAAATTTGAAACTGGTATACAAAACCTTATACAAACTTTGTATTCCATTGCAGGGTATGTCAGGTGTGCATCGATTTCTAAAGCCGGTTTGTAGTTATCCAAATGTGGTGTACGCAATGGGAGTTCGGGACAAATTCCACCGGCTACAAGAGCTGTGGAGATTTGCTCGTCTTCAGAGTTATCCGGAGAGTCGATGGTATCTGAATTATAAAAAAAAAAAAAAATAGGCTGCATGTTATTTATCAAAATCTTCTCTCCTTTTGTCTTACCAACAAATTTTTGTGAATTGCTCGTAGGTGTTACGTTTTGCTCTTCGGCATCCCAATCCTCAGATGAATTATCGCCTAGCATTTGAAAATATTTGAAAGAGAGAGAAAAATTAGAAACAGATTTCAAGTCTTGATTGTTTGCTTTAAGTTCTGAGAGTGATAGAAAATTCAAAGCGTAATTTGATTATTTGTATCCTAGAAGTACTTTGTTTGGAAAGTGAGAAGACAAAGTCAGTACGGTCCCTTTTGTTTCCAGAAGAAGAACCACATAGAATTCCGAATATAATGAACATTAGTTCGAAATGGTTATAACTTGCTATAGCTAAAATCTTAAGCAGAAAAATTGTCCTACACCAACACTTTTGAATCTCAACATTCTTATTGCAATGCTAAATCGATCGAAATCGCTCTTCATGATTAAGTAAGCAGCAATGAATGAACTCGTACTCTCTTAGTACTTGAATCATGGGATCTGGCAAGTGCATCAGACCGCAAACTTATAGACCGTTGAGCTCTTTAGGACGAAGTACTGTCAACCTTTAATCGAATATAATAAACCATTAACTGATTGATTTGGAAGAGAACGATTGCGAGGTGATCGCTTATAAAGATGATGTTGTATCAGTATTATGGAAAGCACTCATTAAAGCTGTCGACTTTAATCTCCTAGGGAAGGTTCAAGCATCTGCACATGTCTTATCAAAAGGACATACTCATACTCATCATTTCCAGCAATCGAAAAACCCTCAGCAGGTGGATGTACACTAAATCCAATTCTATACGAAAATCGCAGATGAATGACAAAGTAGGTGACGTGTGTTACCCTACACAAGCGACTTTAAGCATATTTGTAAAAAGCTTCGTATACACTCACAATAGACCTCTTGTTAGTCTAAGTGAGCCTGCATCTAACATTTGAATATAGGCAGCCAAAGAACAACCCAGAACTATTCGACTACAGTTTGAGTTTTTTAAACTCTTTTTCATGCTTTGTTACTTATTGCTAGCGCAAAACTCTTACCACTTTTCATTTGAGATGACTGCGCCGAAGGAAAGTATTTCCATCCTCTTTCCTTTGGAGATGTCTCTTTAGGATGATTAGATTCCACACTGTATTTTGAAGATACAGATTCAACCACAAACGCCCCTGAGGTAGACGGTTGAGCATCATTTTTTGAAGAAGTTGTAAGATCAATGACCACTGGCGATGTAATATTAGGAACTTCTTTATCACCAGATACGTTTGTAATTATAGGCGTTGATATTCTTAACATTTTCCTATCTTCCGTCATTTCTTTTTCAATCTGATTATCAACGGTTTTATCTACATCGTTCAAACATTCCGTAGTTATGGCTTCCAACTCTACTGCTGTTTCCTTTTGTGTAGGTTCAGCGATAGCTTGTTGATCTTCATTTTGGCTGATTATTTCAGAATTTTCATGGCACAAAAGAGGAGGTGTCGTGCCAACAACATCAATGACAATATCATCATCGTCTTCGTTTGTTTTGCACTGAAAAGAAGACTATAATTGCAATGTCAAATAAGAGTCATACTTCCTTACCTCATCCGCCTCAGATTCATCAATTACTAATGGTTGCTCTTCATCCTCATACCAATTCTGATCAACATTATCATGTCCTCTATTGATCACCTCCTCCCTAATATCGACATCTTTCGTAGCCTGTAAAATTTCCACCGAATTAGTGGGATCAACAACTGGTGGTGGAAAAATGTTTCTCATGTCCATATCTTGTCCAGCTATTAAGCTCATTTGAATTGCTTCAATTTGAATCGCATGAATCCCAATCGCATTCAATTGAGCCAAAGTTAAGTAGAGTAGATCCTCAGCCTTTGATATGCGAAGTTGTTGCAACTTATTGATTTGTTCCTCGCTGAGAAAATACAATTTTTCACGTAACGATGCAACGAAATTCGGTTTTTCCTTGGAGTCCGACGTTCCTGGTCCGAGCTCTTCAACTCCTGGAGCTTGAAGCTTCTCCTGCATCTGATGGAGCATTTTACTAGCCTCACCAGCTGGCATTTTAGCTCGTAACTCGACAAATTTTTGACCCAACACATCATTTGGTGCGGTATGAATATGTCGAATAAGTGCAACCAACATTTCATAAGACAATGTCCCACCATGTGACAATTTACAATTTCCATTAGTCGCCTCATCTTCACACCTTAGTCCCATGTAGAAGAATTTACAGGGAAACTCAGAGTGCATGTACTCACAGGTTCGACCTTTAGCACAGCATTCTTGAAGGTAAAACTTACAGAGCTGCTGAAGCTTTTCTTGCGCAGGCGACTGGCTACCTTCCTTTGACTGAAATTTACATGAAAATTATATAATCCGTTGCCTTTCTAAGCTGTGGTGGTACCTTGACATCATGTTGATCATCAGAAGATATATTATTCTCTTTACAAATTTTCTTCGGTGTTGTTCGCTTTCGACGACGACTTCGTTTTGATGAAGTCTTCCTTCTTTTTGGTGAGCTCATGTCCATGGTAAAACTATCACTGTCATATGGAGGTGGAGTCTGTCTAGTAAAACTAGGTCGTTCAACGACATAGGATACAGGACTAGCACCACGCACACAAAGCATTTCGTCCTCATCAACTATATCTTCATTTTGATAAACCTACCAAATGCCATTATCAATTTTGAAAATAGGATTCATAAAAATTAAGAAAACTCACCCGTTGGGAACTACACACTGTTGTAGAGGGTCTCTTTCTTAGTTCTTTAGTGTCGGCTTGATCTAAGCAAGAAAAAGAACAAAGCTATTCTGAAAGGAATCAACGAGCTGTTCAAATTTTAGAAAGTTTAACGCCGTATACCCTCAAAGAAACACATTAAAGCTTGGTTAGAGCTATCTACCACTCTGCATTCTAGTCAGTATTCGTAAGGAAATGATCCATTCAAGTGCATTCAGGTCCATGGAAATAAGTTTGTGTACGTTGATAAGCATCCAAATTGCGTTCGATAATACTGGCAAACAATCAAAGCAAACGATTCCAACAATTAATAAGTTCTGAAAAACCGAACTATCACTTCCTTCTCCAGATTGCACTCTTATTGCATTCAAAGGTTGTCTACAAAGAGAAGATTTCCCTTCTCTTTTGTGGTCAAAAGTTATTTAGATCTTCAGAGATCAGACTACTTCGTCACTGGTTATGCTGATGACAGTTTTCTTTAAGTGGTAAGCAAGACATTCTCACCAGACACTTTCCACCAAGAATACGTATTTTCCACAGTCAGTTGAGTTAAATAATCTACACATGCTTACCTTCATACGAAAGCATGCCTACTTTACTGCACAGCTATAGGTACTCCTTTCTATGTGCATATGCCAAACTTTCTCTGCTCAATGATATCTAGCTACATTCGTCTTCGATATGGATTATTCAGGTTTGACAATGAACCTACTCTGGTCTAGGAGTGGCAGTATTTTGCAGCCAACAGAAAGTAGGTGGTACTCTTTCCTATTCATACAAATTTATAAAATATGATTTCACCATCGGAAAAGCATTGGGCTTATAAGGCCGAGTTATTTTGAAAGGCTGTTCGAGAACGGAGAATTTATGTAGTTTTTTTTACACAAGAGAGCGCCCACGGAAGCTATGAAATCTGTCAAATCAGTGTATTTTCGACTTTTTTCTTGTTCAACCCGTTCCCGTACTATTTCATAATTTTAGCTTTCTCTAAGTGGATTTTTCCCCACTCTTCGAAATCTGACAATCTACAAATTTCAGTGCAAAAAGTACACCAAGTGCTTGTTTCTCCTGATACATGTCAAAATTTGCCAAAAGTGCACGTAATATTCTTTACTTTGACCACGAAAATATTACTCGATAAAAACTTTTATCTGTTCACACGAATATTAATGAATAATAAAAATCTCAATGTCTTTAAAAAACAAAATATTTTCCCAATGCTATACCCCTGAACGCAAGGAATCAGTAGGTAACCGAAAGTTCAATTTCGAATTTAAGCTCATTCGATAAACTGTTACCCAATACACAAACCTATAGTCGTTCCATAACCGCTGTTCTCCATCAGGAAAAATTAAAAGGACAAAACGAATGAAAAAAAAACACAATAAACAAAAAATCCATCTTCATTCATGCCTCACCTAGGATTTCCTTGACCGCGGTTTTTTGTTTTTCGTCATTATCACTTTTATTTTCAAAGTTTGCCACTTCTTCAGGAAGAAGCGAACTATTTATGCGTTCATCTCCCGAGCAAGTAGGTACGGAGGAAGGTTCATTACCTTCGTCTATTTCTCCATCTTCTAACCTTAACGACGATGGTTCTATGTCCGACATTGTTTGTTAGTTTTTGTTTACGTTTTTATGTTATTTGCGATGTAACTTTTATCCGAGCTTTTGGCTCTAGTTTTTTTTTTTTTTGAAAAAAATAACAGTCGTGGTTCACTGCTTTGTCAGCGTATAATTCAATATTTTATGGAGATTTGATTTTTTTAAAAACATTTTTGTATTCTTTTATCTGTTTAATGTTCTCACATACAAATGAGCCAGTTGAATAAATTTGACTGGGACTGGGGAGTTTTGCCTTGATTTTGAATTATAGCTCGCCTACTACTTGCGGTAGAGAGAAAAAGAAGGATAAAGCTGAGTTTACTTGGACGTTGTTCATTCGGTGACAAACCAACGGGAATTGTATCAATTTCATAACTTCTAAAATCGCTCAGCCTGTGCAAACAAATGGAGTAGTTACACGTCAACAGACATCTAATGAGACACTTGCATTGCAGAGGAAAGCTCTTTAAAAGCATTCACTTTGGGGTTTGAATAAAACTCGTTGGTTTTTCGAGCCTTTGAACTTAAAAATCAGTGCTAAAATTTCTTGGTAGCTTATTTCATTTTAAAACCTAGGGTCCAAAATCTTACAGAGAGAAAAACATGTAGAATTAAGTTAAGTACGAGAAGAGTAACCTATTTGACCAATTACAAGTAGCAACCACAAATTTGTGCTTGTAGACCTTAATTACAAGTTTGTAATTCGAGCCTTTGCTTCACAGCATAAAGTTGCAAAGTACAAGCTTGGTGAAACGAAATTGAATGATTTATTCTACAATTTTTGTGGAAAAAGACTGAATTTGAAACAGAATCTCATTACCAATAAGAAACGTTTGACTACCTAGTCCCTAGAAACAAAAACAAGAAATATGGCGTTTCACCAATACATTTACAGTTGAGCAAAAGACAAATTTCATTTTCGAAGAGAATTCTTGAGTCAAACCAATGGAAAACGACACTAGTCCATGCCGGATCTATAGGTACAACATCGCCATCACTTCAGTAAATGGGTACGTGCACTTTTTCGCTTTCAATCTTCAATGGGCAGATTAGCGGATGGTCGAATGGGCGAATGATCGAATGGGTAGATTGACAGATTGACGGATTTTCGTATAGACGAATGAGCGGATTTTCGAATTGGCGAATTGGATTGGTCGATTGCCGGATTAGCGAGTAGACAAATTGGTGAATTGGCCGATTGAAGGAAGGGACGAGTGGGCGAATGTAGAAGTATGAGTAAATGGAGGGTAGAGGGATGTATGGATGTGAGGTTCAAAGAAAATAAAAAAACATAAGTTCACCATAGCGAAAAAATCGTAACACAAGGTCTGTTCTGCTTACCAAATTTCTAGTAGTGGGGCTTCAATTCTCTTTAGAAATAGACAAATCTCCAATGAAGGGCTAAAGTTTTACTCTCTCTTACGATTTTTTGTATAACAATTCGTACGAATTCTTACAATTTGCAGGCAAGGGAACAGGCCTTGCATCTACCACTGGAGTCCCTATGATGTTTATGGAGTGTTCAACACTCTTATAAAAATAAAACAAATTCATACGAGCAACAGAACTTTATTTAACACTTTCATCAGTACAATTTTCTTTTTTATCGCGGACACATTGCATTACGTCCTCCATCTACGGGCAAATTGACTCCAGTGATAAAGCTTGCACTATCACTGGCCAAAAACGTAATTGCAGCTGAAACTTCATTGACTTTTCCCGGACGTTGTAATGCGTGTGTTTTCTTACAGTTTTCCAAGAATTTCTGATAAGTCTCTTCGTCCATGCCAGAACGTTTGTGCAATTCCGTAACAATAACACCCGGATTCACCGAATTAACACGTACTCCTTTTGGAGCCAGCTCTAAAGCAACGCACTTTGTGAATTGATCGATTGCTGATTTCGATATGCAGTATGCTAGCAGCCCAGCAAATGCCCGCAATCCACAGATACTAGAGAGATTAACAATGTTTCCCTTGCTCTCAACAAGATAAGGAACAGCTAACATAGTGAGTTGATAAAAAGATCTCACATTTGTGTTCATAATGCGATCGTATTGTTCCATATTTGTCTCCTCAATGGTACCATGATCGATGATACCAGCATTGTTCACAAGAACATCGATTCTATTGTATTTTGCCACAGTTTTTTCCACTATGCTCTTTAAGTCATTTTCAATGCTCAAGTCAGCCTGAACTAACAGAGGAGTTTGTCCACTTACAGTCGCACACAGATCAGCAGTTTCACTTAGTTTCTCTAGATTTCTTCCAACGATGGAAAGCAAACCGCCAAGTTTTGCGAATCGCACAGCTGTATCAGCACCGATACCGGAGCTGGCGCCTGTTATAAGTATGACTTTGCCGGTGAACTCCATTGAACGACTGAATTTGTTCACTTTTTGTAAAGAAATGAGCTCCAATTTTTGTAAACCGATGAAAGTGCTAAGCGTATAGCACTTCTCAAAATATACAAATCTTTTTGGAACAGGTTCTTACGTCTAACAGAAGTGCTAATTGCATGCACACTTAGCACTATTCTAAGCGAGTTCTTATCTAAACTTTGATGATTCAGCAATATTGACAAAAATAAATTTAGATTTTGTTTGATTGATTATGTTGTTTATACCACTTTGCCACTGTAATAAAGACATTCCTTTTTGGAAGCTTTTAGCGGAAAAATCATCGTAATTATACGGCGTGAACAAGTAAGAAGACTCAATTGAGCAAAGACCACTGATAAAAGGTGATCTAGGTATTGTAGACAGGTAGGTACTTTATCAAGGCTTATTGATACAAACAGCTTATTCAACTAAAATATCTATATCTGTCTCAGAACCACTCAGATAGTGACATGCATTTCAGGATGCGCCTCAGCTCAAAATACTATTTATGTACCAAGGACCAATAGAATAATCACACAATAGGTGGCAAACTCAAACTTGATGACTCATTAGTTCTTCAAGAATACAGATAGCGAATCTTCTTGCCTTGCGCAGGAAAACTATACCAGAAAAACCCATGGCTATCATCAATGCTACGTATGAGGACAATAAGTATCGCACAATGGTACGGTGTCAGAAGAATTTGAAGTCAAAAGTGGAGTACGTCAAGAATGCATACTGTCACCGCTGTTATTTTTTGTGGTTATCAGTGATGTTCTCCATACAGGATTGACGGAAGCAGACTATGGAATTCGCTGGCATCTAGGCAGATACTGCACCTACATCATTTGATCCACAATCTAGAAGTTGAGGCAAATAAAGTTGCACTCAAAATTAACACAGCCAAACCAAAAATTGAACTTTTAAATAATTTATTTGAACAACTTAACTCACACACAAATTTTTAAATAAATTCCTTAGCACTTTGTTCACTGAAATTCTCTACTGTGGCCTTAACCAGCAAGGCTGCATTCTCTAGAATGTAATTCGTCACATCCTTTTCTTCTTCCTTTTGCATTTCCAAAACGTGTAATTCGTGTTCCAAATCATCCATTGATGCTTCACTTGTCTCAACCAACCTTTAAAAAGTTAAATGTTCAGAAAATCGACCTCAAAATACAGTTAAACATCTTACAATTTCTTTTCTTCAATTTCCTTTTCTGCAGTAATTTTCATTTCTTTCAACAACTGCGTCTTGGTGCTCAATTCCTTTTCAGACCGCTTCAAGTCTTCGGTAAGTTTCTCTAGAACTTTTTTCATGCTCTCCTTTTTACGAGTTATTTCAGCATATTTAGACTCAAATTCAGTGAACTTTTTAGTACAGTCTCTGACAAAGATATTGAGGTCATATAAAGGTGATTTGTTTTTAGGAAACTTACTTATGGGCCGCTAAAGCCGATGGTGGATTCAAGTTCATTGCTTCATCAATGCTGGTCATTGTATTTTGCAATTTTACAATGGTCGCTGAGCGCTCTTGATTTCTTGCGTAAATGTTACCCTCAAAGCCATCATGTTCGGCAATTGCATCGGTAAGTGATTCCTTGCTCCTGTACAATAGGCAGATTAGTATACATTTATTTTTCAATTGAGAATAGAGAACGAACGATAGTAAGCGATCGACTTCTTCCTGTGATACAATTTGCATCGTTAGATGCACCTCTTGACTTTGCAATGATTCCAAGACAGAGTTGCAATTAGCTAGTTGTTCCTCTGTGGCAGCGATGGCTTCCCTATCGGCGGCTTCTGCTTCAGTCAGATCGTTGAGTTCGAATAATGTTTTCGGCACCATGGAGCGATACTCTTCTATGGTTTTTTCAATCTTTAACGGAAGAAAAAAGAAATTTGTGAGCAGATGGCTTAAGAACATAAAAACTGTATTCCTTTTGTTGTGGAATCATAAGAACTAAGGTAGGAGGTGGTGTTGGGAGACAGCCCATTTCAAGAACAATTTTAGCTTACCATTTTAGCTTTAATCTCTATTTGCTGATTCTCGTACTTATACTTGTTAATCTTATCGAGTAGTCCTTCTCTTTGCCTAATTTGTCCATAAGCCAGAGGTACAACAGACTCCTTGAACATGTTATAGTAGAAGAAGTAGTTCAATAGATGATTCAACATATGGACAGTCTTTTTTGGAGCTATTACAAGCAACATGTTAAATAAGCCCAAGTATAGAATACCAACTAGAATACTCACCAGGATGCGTCAAGTCATAGTACAAAAAACAATGAGAATTATCTGAGATTTTGTAGATATGATCAATGTAATGGCAAAACCGAATTAGGAAATTACGTCTTTCAGTCACACTTTCACTGTTTTTCATCTAAACGAATGGAATTTGTAGAAATACAAATAGAAAACTAGTAAAAATCTTACTTGAATCATGGGCGCCGTGTCGAAGTTGAACATTTTTAGATAATTCATGAGTGCATTGAAGACAAACGCCTCTGTTGGTTTGGCCAAATCCTTCTCCTTAATTTTGAAAGAGAATATTTGATTCCATTCTTCGACAAATTCTGCAGAAGAAAACATTTTCTCGTTAAAATATTCGCGAAATCTCTTTCGTATTTGATTTTAAAAAACAGTCAGTTGACAATTGAGCAGTAGGAATGTCAGCGGTCAGGCAATAAGTGGAGTAGGATAAGAATGTGGAACAGATGTGAAACGAAGTGATGGATGGCGCATAAAATCATGCAGCAGAGAATAAATTGGTCACTTATCAAATTTCATTACATATATGTTGGTTGGTATCTGACGAAAACTAAAAGAGCCTATGCATCACACATGGATGCATGTACAATCTAGTGGTACATGCAATCATGGACAATATAGAAACTACGTTTTTTCGCGTACACTCCTAAAACAGCGAATTTTTACGAAAATTTACGAATTTTTACGAAAAGCTGTTCGCGTACAGAGAATTTTTGTAGTTTTTTGCAGAAAAGAGGGATCATGAGAGAGTAAGACATTTTCCCATGCTATAAATGCATTAAGCTTACGAAAGCTTATGTCATAATCGAACGGAAATATTGCTGGCGCGCCGTCAATGTCTAAACGCACGCCTAATTCCATTAAGGAAACGTGATTGTGTGTCATAACGTTTTGGCCTGTCTCTCACACAATGTAGTTACCCTCACCTCTCCGTACGAAATATGCAAATGAAGCCGTTCTGTACTCCTTTGCACATATAATCATGACTACGTACGGCAAAAATTCAATTATTGTGGCCCCTTTAACATTTTCTCCCCTTTTGTTCACCCTGTATTGAAAATATTCCATTTCCATAAATTCCACGTCGCACATGTTCTTCTGACAAGTGTCAACAGCCGCCTGTCACGATTATTTTCGTAAACATTTTGAAAAATGTCGCGTAAAAAGTGGACTGCGCTTGAAAAACCCCTTTCAGCGCCAGTTCTGGAAGTCATCCAGGATCTTGGTTTCGATCTAATGACTCCTGTTCAAGTAAGTATTTGAACGAATAACAATAAACATAGAAATGTTACTCATTTATCCTCACAGACAGCGGCGATTCCACTTCTCTTGTCGCGCAAAGATGTATCTGCGGAGGCGGTCACTGGGTCTGGGAAGACACTGGCGTTTCTGGTACCACTTTTGGAAATACTTATGCGGCGCCATGCGGAAGAGCCATGGCAACCGAAGGAAATTGGAGCGCTTATCGTATCACCAACGCGTGAGTTAGCCTTTCAAATCTCGGAAGTTCTGGGCCAATTTTTGGCTCACTCCGAGTTGAATTATCTCAAACAAAAGCTGTTGGTTGGAGGTAATAGTATCGATGAGGATATTGCTGGAATTCAAAAGGAGGGACCATGTATTCTAGTCTGCACACCGGGTAGACTGGAAGACCTCTTTGAAAGGAAAGGAGATTTGAACCTTGCGGGAAGGGTCAAAAGCTTGGTGAGTTCTAGTTGATTCTTGGTGAAGAAATCGTCCTTTTACCAAATTAATAAATAATTTTTAGGAGTTCCTTGTTCTGGATGAAGCAGATCGTCTCTTGGACCTCGGATTTAAGGCCACAATCAATGTTATCCTTAGTTACTTACCTCGCCAGCGGAGAACAGGTCTTTTTTCTGCAACACAGACAACAGAAGTCACACAGTTAATCCGAGCTGGTCTCCGAAATCCCGTGCTAGTGTCTGTAAAAGAGAAATCCACCATCAGCACTCCTATCCTTCTAAAGAACTTTTATAAACTTGTAGAGCCAGAGCTGAAATTCGTGGCGTTGTTAGAGTTTCTTAAGCAGCATCGTGACAGCAAGATTATGTTATTCTTCCCAACTTGTGCCTGCGTCGAGTATTGGCTTGAGATATTACCTCAATTCGTAAAGAAGACTGTGGTTCTTGGAATTCATGGAAAAATGAAGAGTAAACGCAAGAATATCGTCGAGAAATTTCGATCAGCGGATAAGGCTATACTCCTCTGCACAGATGTCTTAGCGAGAGGATTGGATGTACCTGAAATCGATTGGGTAGTCCAATGGGATCCACCGGCCAGTGCGTCCAGCTTCGTCCATCGCGTCGGTCGAACTGCACGTCAAGGGACCGAAGGCAACGCCTTGGTCTTCCTCCTCCCAACTGAAGACGCTTATGTAAACTTTTTGAAAATCAACCAAAAGGTCGAACTATCTCCACTTGAATTAGACGTTCCAACAGACTTCGAAGGAATTTTGAATAAAATGCACAAACTGCAAGCAGCCGACAAGGGATGCTGTGACAAAGGAGTCCGTGCATTTGTTTCTCACATCCGAGCGTACAGCAAACATGAGTGCAATGCCATACTCCGTCTAAAAGACCTAGATTTGGGGAAGGTTGCTACCAGCTATGGGCTCCTACAAATGCCGCGGATGCCGGAACTAAAGAATTCCAAAGCTGAAGGCTTTGTAGGACCAAAATTCACAGTAGATGTAAATAAACTAACCTACAAGAATCAACAGAAGGAGCAAGTGCGTCAAGAGAAGTTAAAAACCTATGAAGAAACTGGTGAATGGCCAGGGAAGAAAAAGTTCCACAAGCGCACGGAATCATGGGAGCAATCAAAGAAGGCAAAGGACGATGCCAAGTCAAAGAAAGAAGTGCGACGAGCGAAGAGAAAGTTGAAGAAGGAAAGTGGTGAGGCACAACCGAAAAAGAAGAAGCAAAAGTTCA
Source organism: Chalcosyrphus nemorum (assembly GCA_949716465.1). Taxonomy (NCBI): domain Eukaryota; kingdom Metazoa; phylum Arthropoda; class Insecta; order Diptera; family Syrphidae; genus Chalcosyrphus; species Chalcosyrphus nemorum. Next base: position 79,746,025 of record OX454333.1, read on the forward strand.
CCCAAGAGGATTTGGAGGAGTTGGCCAACGATATAAGGCTGTTTAAGAAGTTGAAGAAAAATAAAATAACAGAGGAGGAGTTCAACGAGCAGATGGGGATGGAAGATGATTAGATAGGGACTCTATTTTTAAAGTATCTACTGTAAATAGCTTAGATAAGGGAGTGTTTCCCTTTTTTTTAGAACAATAAATTGGACCAAACACACATCGCGTTTTAGTTTTTTTTTTCTAAGATTTAATTTTAGGTTTTTTGGAATCCATAGCGAATCTTAATTTCCTCGTTATTGAGGCACTTTTACATACAGAATTCTTTACCGAACTTGAAAAGGTCTACAGACATAAAGATCACTATCCCCCGCGGATGAAGATATGAAAATGTATACTATCCATCGTTTACCAGAGAAGTACGTGTAGTGAAGCTGTCTTATAGTATAATTATGACTGCGGATTGATTAACTCCTCGTATGCTATTAACTCAGGTAATCATTTACTGTCTGTGCTATTAGTGTACATATGTACTGTCCTTTAATAAAATAGAAAAAAGCAACCATTCCCTCATAACTAGCATGGAGCATTAAAAGAGAAAAAAGCAGCAAAAAAATGTGGAACGCTTCACGATTTTGCGTGTCATCCTTGCGCAGGGGCCATGCTAATCTTCTCTGTATCGTTCCAATTTTAGTATATGTTCTGCCGAAGCAAGAACAAAGTCATTTGGTTTCCATAAGTACTTATTAAGAGTAAACTCGAAAAAAATACAGTGAACTATAAATAGAGTAAAATTTAGGCGCCATCTTGTGGCTGTTTTTTATTTATCAAATATATAAACCATTTGACTTTAATATACTACTCTTGCTCTCAAACTGTAAAAGGGGCAGGCAATTGCAAGTGACAAATTCTGGAAAGATATTCTGCAAGAGAAAAGTCCATGGGCTTGAGCCGGTTTCCTTGAGGAAATGAAATGCATTCAAGAGGCAACAGCATGTTAAACCTTTTCGAACTTGAAATACCAAAAGTATTAGAGAAGAAGGTCATCGAATGGAAAGAATGATACATTGACACAGCAACAGCTAACAGCAACTACAACAGCAGAGGCGATCGGACCAATACTGCGAAGTGAAACACAAAATCACAATGTGTTTCTTGAGTTTTTCAATGGAAGATAATAGACTGAGCACGGTCACAGCAGCAACAACTTCAACAGCCGATTCCGGACTTAGGCCAATGTGTTCTGTTCCATTGAAAAACAGAGTCCTAAGTGTTTTCCTCTTGTTATCAAGTTGTTGTTGCTGTGGCAACGTTAAGAAATTGAAAAACTCATCGTAGTTGGTTAATCATGGATATAATGCCTTTTGTTACAACAAAAACGTACTATAATCTGTTTACGTAGGTCCGTTAACCCCATTGGGGGCATAGGTTAGGTTAGGATGGCAACTAGTGCCCAGATACAGATGGGCACTAGCTCACTTAGGCTCTTAGTTGAGAGTCAGCCACTGAGAAGAGGCAGACAGACGAATAGCCGTTGAGGCAGCTATTTGTTTGCTGACAATGCTGCGGAGGAAGTAGTTCTGAGGGCTCCACATATACAAACACATGCAGCTCTCTGAACTTTTCCCAGAAGAGAGAAGTTATATATTATATTTCCTTGTGAAGAGGACTAGTTCGGTTTTTTGAGGATTGACCCCTAGTCCACATTGAGTGGCCCAACTAATGAGCAGTTTGAGGACATTGTCTGTGAAGTCCCTGAGAGTATCTGGGAATTTTCAAGAGAGTATTAAGGCATCCGCATACGCAGCCACCTTACAGCCGGTGGCCTCGAGCTCAATCAGCAAATGGTTTATTTTGATATTCCAAAGAAGGGGTGATAAGACCCCACCTTGGAGGGGTACCACGATTAACAATTCTGTGTTGATGATCCTGCTAGTTAGCATTTAAATAATTAGCACCGTAAACCCAGCATCAACCCCCAGTTTGTCCAATGCATGATTAATTTCACCGGGATTGACGTTGTCAAAGGCTCCCTCTATATTCAGGAAGGTTACTAGGGAGAATTTTTTGATATTTAGGGATCGTTCAATGACACGTACTAATACGTGAAGGGCGGTCTTCACCGATTTTCATTTGTAATACGCATGTTGGGATGGAGAGAGTAGGCGCGGATCAATTGAGCCGTGGAGATGGATATCAATCAGTCTTTCCAGGGTTTTTAGTAGGAATGATGACAAAGTGATAGGTCGGACATCCTTAGGACAAATATGAGAAATCCTACCTGCTTTCGGAATGAAGACAATATTGACCCCGGTCCATACTCTGGGAATGTAGACGACACTTGGGGCATAGGAGTAATAGGTCTATAAGCCTATCGTAAAAAGAGTGATCCTGTCCAACAGTCCAAGAGTGATCGTGAGTCCAGTGCGGCAGATAGAGAAAATACAAAATATTCATACCTAAGGCCATAGTGTCCCAAACATGGACAAACTAATGTAGAGGGTCGTCTTCAGCGATTTTGAATGTGTTCTCACGTTTCTGGCAAAATCAAATCGGAGCTCACGCACACATTCTCAATCGGCAGTAGTTTTTATGGGCGCAGCCATTTTGTTGAGTCGTTCTGTACATTTTGTTGTTGTTAATTGAATGACCATCAGCTGAAAATGTGGTGTGCAAAAGGAAAGAAAGTAACACCACGATTGTTTTTATAGTAACGTCTTTGTCTCACGTTCGTTCACATGTATTCACAGATAGGAAATTTAAACTCGGCGTACTTTACAAAATTTTGGGCAAAAGCATATTTGTACGAAAAGCTGTTCGCATACAAAGAATTTTTCTAGTTTTTTTTTTACAGAAAAAGCGCTCACAAGAGATTAAGAGACTTCCCATGCTATGAATTTTAATGCAAGAAAGTATAAATGATCATGTCTCTCCATTGAACTCGGTCTTTAGCTAGTTGCCTTGTGCACGCCTTCTATTATCTCTTATTCCTTCAGGTTAAAGGCGAAGACTTCAGCAACAATGCTTCAGATAAAATAATTTTGGAATTCTACCTCTCAGATTAAAAAAAAATAAATAAATATTAAGCCATAAGCAGTCTATAAAGGCCAAACCCTAGATTCTTACAACTGTACGTGTTGTGCGTGGTATACATTTCCGCGCGTATGGAAGGGACCTGGGCGGAGGGGCTTTTTAGTAATACTCATTGACGTTCGTCAGAAGCTCGGAAGAGGTTGGTGGTATTTTTCTGCATTGGCACTTGGACAGTAGTCCAACTCAATAACCACTGAGCCACGACACCCACAACTGCCAGATAAGAAACAATTAAGACCACTGAGTTTTTGGTATAAAAACCATGTAATTAAATCTGAAATCAAATTTAACGTATTGTCTCTTGTTTAAAGCACTGAATGCGAAAAATCCGTCTACCGTTCTTAGCGCCATGTGCTCTTCTGTCGCAATTCTTTAAAATGTCAAATTTGCGCGCCAAATCCAAAACAAAAACGCAAAAACGTCCATCTGCTCCCTTTTAGTTTGTTGATCACGCCGGAGTTTTTGTTGCTTTTCTAGTTTTATTCTCGCAAATAACTAATAAAAGTGCATATCGCTCGCTTTGTTTGTTTATAATTGTTGTACTTATCAAATTGAATCAAAATGTCGGTAAGTAAGCGAAGATGTTTTCCCACTTCTACCAGTTCTAATCCACTTCTGCCTGTAGGACCCACTCAGTTCACCGCCCCCAGCGACGCCCAGTGATGCTATCGAACGTCGTGACCTTCGGGCGGCGATGACCTCTCCCGTCGGAGACTTCGAACCCTTTGAGAACGAGGATGAGATTCTCGGAGATCATACAATCCGCGATGAGGAGGAGGAAGATGGTGAGGAACTCTTCGGTGATAACATGGAGAACGATTACCGTCCAATGCCGGAGCTCGATCGATACGATCCGAACTTGCTTGATGACGAGGATGACTACAGCGAGCTGTCTCAAGGCGAACGAGCCTCTGCTGAGGCTGAGATGAGGCGACGGGATCGCGCTCGAGGAATACATCGTGACGATAGGGATTTGGTCTTTGACGACGAAGAAGACGATGATGCTGGACCGAGGGCAAAGCGTCGTGCAGGAGAAAAGGCTGCTGCTGGTGAGGTCGAGGAGGACACTGAGATGGTTGAATCCATCGAGAATCTAGAAGATACAAAAGGACATTCCACCAAGGAATGGGTTTCGATGTTGGGACCAAGGACAGAAATTGCCAATCGTTTCCAGAGTTTTCTGCGGACCTTCGTTGATGAGAGGGGACAGTACACGTATCGCGACCGGATTCGCCGCATGTGCGAGCAAAATAAATCGTCGTTTGTAGTTTCGTACACTGATTTGGCCAATAAGGAACATGTTTTAGCTTATTTTCTGCCTGAGGCACCCTTCCAGATGCTGGAGATCTTCGACAAGGTTGCAAAAGACATGGTGTTGAGTATATTTCCAACCTACGAACGTGTCACAACCGAAATTCATGTGAGAATATCAGAACTCCCGCTTATTGAGGAGCTAAGAACGTTCAGGAAGCTTCATTTGAACCAGTTGGTGCGTACGCTGGGAGTCGTCACCTCTACTACTGGTGTCATGCCACAATTGTCTGTCATCAAGTATGACTGTGTCAAGTGTGGCTACGTTTTGGGACCATTTGTTCAAGCTCAAAACGCTGAAGTCAAACCTGGTTCCTGTCCAGAGTGTCAGAGTATGGGACCCTTTTCCATAAACATGGAGCAGACCCTCTACCGTAACTATCAGAAGATTACCTTGCAAGAATCCCCCGGACGCATTCCAGCTGGACGAATTCCCAGAAGCAAAGATGTCATTCTCCTCGCCGATCTCTGTGATCTCTGCAAGCCGGGCGATGAACTAGAAGTCACTGGTATCTATACAAACAACTACGATGGCTCCCTGAACACTGACCAAGGATTCCCTGTATTTGCGACCGTGATCATTGCCAACCACGTTGTAGTGAAGGACAGCAAGCAGGTGGTACAATCACTAACCGATGAAGATATCGCCACAATCCAGAAGTTAAGCAAGGACCCAAGAATCGCGGATAGAATTATCGCCAGCATGGCTCCCTCTATCTATGGACATGACTACATCAAGAGAGCTCTGGCTCTCGCTCTGTTTGGCGGTGAATCAAAGAATCCTGGAGAAAAGCACAAAGTTCGTGGCGACATCAATTTATTGATTTGTGGCGATCCAGGAACAGCCAAATCACAGTTCTTGAAATACACAGAGAAGATAGCTCCACGGGCCGTGTTTACCACTGGTCAAGGTGCTAGTGCTGTAGGTCTTACAGCTTACGTTCGGCGCAACCCAATTTCCAAGGAATGGACATTAGAAGCTGGAGCACTCGTACTTGCCGACCAGGGAGTCTGTCTCATCGATGAGTTCGACAAAATGAACGATCAAGATCGAACATCTATTCACGAAGCCATGGAACAACAGTCGATTTCAATATCAAAAGCAGGTATTGTTACCTCTCTTCAGGCGCGTTGCACAGTCATCGCAGCTTCCAATCCGATTGGAGGTCGTTACGATCCCAGTATGACATTCTCTGAGAATGTAAATCTATCGGAGCCAATTCTATCACGTTTTGACATACTCTGCGTGGTTAAGGACGAATTCGATCCAATGAAGGACCAGCATTTGGCTAAGTTTGTTGTCAATTCGCACATAAAACATCATCCATCGAGTGAGGAGATCATAGAAGAATCCCAGCCATCGGGAGTGAATGAGATAGCACAGGATGTCCTGCGGCAGTATATCGTCTATGCTAAGGAGAATGTGCGGCCTAAACTCACTGTAAGTTGTTGTTGTGTCCTCTTATAGGTCCTAGAGCCTCCACAACGTCTTGTGTCAATCTGCCTCAATTCTCCCAAATACTTTCGCAGTTATTGTCATTTCTTCCTTACATAACCTGCATAAGGTTGCCTTTTTTATTCCCTTCTTCCACTGGGTATGAGGTAGGGCTGCGGCCAACTATCCAATTCTGTTAACTGTACTGCGGGCTGTTACTTAAACTTACTTAATTATTTTAATTTCCTTTCAGAACATTGACGAAGACAAAATCGCCAAAATGTACGCTCAGCTCCGTCAAGAATCCTTCGCTACCGGTTCTCTGCCCATCACCGTACGTCACATCGAGAGTGTCATTCGAATGTCCGAAGCCCACGCTCGTATGCACCTTCGTGAGAATGTTCAGGAATCCGATGTTAACATGGCCATTCGCATGATGTTAGAGAGTTTCATTGAAGCACAGAAATTCAGTGTCATGAAGAAGATGCGCAATACATTCCAGAGATTCTTGTCCTTCCAGAAGGACTACTCCGAACTGTTGTTCTTCATTTTGCGTCAGCTTACACTAGACCAATTGGCATACATTCGCTGCAAGGATGGACCGAATGCCACAAATGTTGAGATTATGGAACGAGACTTTATTGATCGCGCAAAACAGTTGAATATTGAGAACTTCAAAGAGTTCTACCAGTCGGAAATTTTCAAAAAGAATGGTTTCTCATACGATCCGAAGAGGAGGATTATTCTACAGATTGTCCAGGAAGCTGCTGTCTAATAAGCTTTTTATTTTTTATAATTTTTTTTTACGGACTCTTGTGTAGTACGTCTGGAAGTACAAATGGAAGACAACTCTCCAGCCAATCGTAACGTTTTTCATTATATTTTTTTTTTATTATATAAGTTTCACTGTTGAGTTGAAGAAACTTTTTAAGAACTTAGCTGTTGTATAATGTGTTTTCTTGTTCTTATTTAAACAAAAGTAATAAAGTTATAAACATGTTTAGTTTATCAAAATTGAAAGAGGGGTTTCTATTTTTCCTGATTGTTAATAGGTTACGTGCCACCCAGGCTTTACGCGGCACAAAGCAAATTTAGAATGGCCGAATGTGTCCAAATTATTGTCAGTAGAAGCTGAGCATAGACTAGAAGGTCTAAGCCGTTTTAATAGGTGAAAGTGCGTTAGATGTTACAAGGAAAACATAAGAACTGGGAGGTGTATTTGTGTCAAGTAGAACTTTTCTGCCGGCACATCTTATTTGCGTCTTTTAAGCGTTGCTTGCGTCTTAAAACCTTTTGTTTTCTGTGGTACAGACGTCCAAGTATTAAGAAGATTAGCACCGCATTGACATATCTTTCAAAAGTATTTTGCGATTTAGTTACAGCGGACTTCACGTCTAGCAGCCTCATTACTCATTAGTGTCTTATCGATCTCATGGGACGAATTATGCTTCACATCTTGCATTAGTGAACCAATGGGAAATATATTTCAACGCATTTAGAGCACAAAATTTAAAAACAATTGCAACTCACGCCGAAATTTCACAACATTCCCTTACCTTTCTCACTTTCTAAAAATATTTGAATGAAAAACAAACAAATTGCGTTTTTATTTCGCTCGGCGAATAGTAGAACGTCTTTTCTTTTTTTTAATCAAGCATCAAGCGCAACATGTACAACAAAATTCTACCCACTTTTGCTGACAGGTACAATTCTCTAGGATCAGGATTTTATATTCATACACAACTAAACAACTAAAAAAAGTCAGTCCGAGGACCAGCCGTCACAGCAGCCTAATCTCATCGATTCTCGCCATCCACCGGCGTTCTTGCGTCCTTACTCTTCGGTTTATTCTCTTTTAGTTCATGATCTATTCGTTCCTTAGCACGGAAGACTTTTGATTGCAGGTAAAATGAGCCTCCTTTCGCTTTGTCGTTCATTTGGAACAAATGCTCAAAACTTTTCTGGACTTCTTCGGGCTTAAGGTCGTTCACGTTGAGTATTTGTTTAGCTTCTTCGAGTGTCATCCCTAGAAAGAGTATTTAGAAGTTGTTATAAAGTAAAAAGAGCTAACAAATTACCTGTTTTCGCATTGGCTGCTGCACGATTTTGTCCCTGTTGCCCGCCACCAGCACGTTTAGCCGCTTCTTGTGACGCTTGAATTTCTTGCTTAAGAGCCTTGGCAAAGGCCCTTCCAATTGCCTGTCCACCGAGGACGATTATTTGGGCAAGATACTTGGCCATTTTGATGCTGCTCCAATTGGATTGGCTAAATAAATCGTTTTTTAGCAGAGAAAACTAATTAATTTCGGTTAGAGGAGGGTTTTTATTCGTGAGTTTTGACATTACACAATCGAATTTAACCTGCAAAGTTTTTGACAATCGGTGGTCAGATGTTTTGATGCGTTTTGCATGTTGGTGGCACTGGCTGAGTGGTAAGATAGGGTGGTACTTGAAAAATTTTGACAAAAAAACAGAAATAAACAATCTTTCAAAAAAAATATCGTTGAAATTAAATATTTTTTTAGATTGCTTTGGTTTTTTTTTTTAATTTGGAAATATATGTACATATTATGTTTTTTTTAATTCGTTAAGTTATCAAATGCATTTAAATGAAAACCATGATCGATGCTTATATCGTTTTCCATGGGTTTTAATTTGATTTGACAATTTTTACAAACCAGCCCAAGGAATTGTCTTGTTCTCTCGTGACCGCTCTCTTCTGTGAAGAACTATGAAAATCCTCCCTACTCCTAAAGCTTTTCGTAAAAAATTGCCGTTTTGGAAGGGAACGCGAACGGACCTACTCTGTCTGTGTGTAGTACTTAAATGTGGCAGCACGTGCTTAAAACAAGTCATGGTTTGCGAAAATGACTGCACTATTTTCCCATTAGGAACATTACCTAAATCTAAGACTAAAATTTTGGAAACACGAATTTAAAAGTAAATCTTGATAACTGTACGATGTATGTCTGATTAGCTACTTCATCCGAATTTAAATGCCAGGGACAACCTCATGTCGAGGAACCCAACAGAGTAGAACCTTGTGCTGTATTCCAAGAACCTTAAGCTCTCGCGACAGTACTTCACAAGCTTTCTTTTAATTTCTCTAGCAGTAATGGCTTTTAAAGTACTTGTCCACTTGAGAGTAAAATTTGGGCGAGTAACCATTTTCGAGAGAAATTTCGTAAGTGGATTCAGACCTGAGAGCAACTCTCAGAGAGCTGGTTCACCACTTTTCAAACAAAGTTCGCATTCTGAGAGTAGCTAGTCGCGATAGAAAATAACACAAATTTTACGCTCATATGGAAAACTACTCGAGAGTTACTTTCGAAAGTTTACTAGCCAAGTGGACACGCACCTTTATAGCTACCTGGCTGTCGAAAAAACTGGTAATCGCTTCGAGTGGCATTGCTCTTACGGCAAACTCACGAGTGCCTATTGTTTCCTACTGCCAAGACCTCCGTTTGGAATACACTGCAATGGTCCTCATACGGGGATGCTGTAGGTCAGAATGGAGAAAAGTATTATTTTAGGAGAAGGTCCCAAGGTTCTCCCAAAAATCCTGCAGTACGTGTAGAAAGCTATGATAGCTTTTTGAGTCTTCCTTTCCACAATTCCTACATCTTATATCAAGGGTCTTAAGAGCTCCATCGATTTGCTCACTGAGAGAAGGGGAAGCTTGCTTTTTCGCAGGCTATTGTTTTAACACCAGATGTTACCAGCAACTGCAGGGCTTCATTCAAAACGATGACCCAGAGCAATAGGTAGATACCCAGCCTTGAGGGAAACCTCTTAAGGTGTACACATCTAGTTTTGGGCCTCCGAATTCAGTAATTATGTGCCTTCCATTAAATATAGCTTAGCAGTCGTAGCATTAGAGAAATAAACAATTTATCCATTTTAATATTTATGTTTTATTAAAAAAACATACAATTTTAACTACAGCTACATTTAATAATAAGTATATGTATAGTTTTAAAAAAGTAATCTCTAAACTAAACTATTTACAGGAAGAATTTAATTTCAACTATTAAATAAATAATTATTACTTGTTGGCAGATAATAGCAAAAAAAAATAAAACATTATACTTTACAAGAAATATCAACATTTCGGAAAATTGTTTTTATTTAAAATAAAAAAAAGAACATTAAATATTAAAATATTTTCTTTTCTAATATTTGAACTAAATTTGCACATTGTCATACAAATATAACAAATTAACAACTTAAATATAATTTTTAAAACTAATAAACTAAATTTAACAATAAGCCAATTGGAAGAAAAAAATTACATATATATTTTAAACACCCTCGAATTAGCTTTTACTTTTGCAAAAGTATTTTTAATGCCAAAAGAGGCTAAAGTTTTGCTTATAAGATTTTTAAATAAAGAAAATGCGTCCAATCTGTACAAAAGTAGGTGTGGCAGCTGTAACCTTTCTTAATTATTTCTGATGACACCTCTGTTCTGAGTTCAACAGAACCCTGGATTAGTATGCTCAATAATACACCTCTTACAGTACTTCTTTACAGCTCTATAGCCCTCAATTGAAATCTGACAATCCTGTATATTGAGCTGTTGCAGCCCTCGGCAATAGTATGCGATACATTGCACTCCACGATCTGTAATCATATCACAATTTCGTAAGCTAAGCTTTTTCAAATTTGGACAACTCTCGGCCAGGGCTCTTAGGCCAGCATCACTGACATCACACTTTCCAATGTCTAGAGCACGTAACCGTGGGCAAGATCGGGCCAATACTGTAATTGAATCATCACTGACAGCCTCACAACCGCGGGCATTTAAATAACGAAGCTTATAGCATCGTCGTGCGATCACCTTTAAGCCAGCATCAGAGACTCGATCACATTTGGCCACGGAGAGATATCGTAGAGCGGCACCTAGCTTAGCTAGTTCATAGAGACCAAAATCGGTGATACTTAGGCAATCAGAAACGCTGAGCTCTTTGAGGGCTATGCAAAAACTTGGCACAAATTTAAGACCGGCATCTGAAAGAAAAGGTCAAGGATTAGAGGCTAAAGGGTACTGAGAATTTGGGTTGTCTTACCTGTGATTTGGATGCATCTTCTCAGATAAAGGAACACCAACTGGGGACAGTTCTTGACGACCACTTTAAGGCCGACATCATCTATGGCAGTGCAGTCGGTTAAATCCAAGTACTGCAGTAGGAGTCTTCGTGGAGGTTCAAGTCCTGGATTGATGCTCACGTTGATAATTTGAGTGCAACCTGAAATACAAATTAAAATAAACATAGTTCAAGTTATAAAACATTTTGACACTCACCTGTTATATCCAAATGCTGCAAATTAGTACATTTCGTCAGCACATCACACAGCGCTTGATTGGTGACATTAACACAAGTCTGCAGCTGCAAATGCGTCAATTCCGGACACCGTCGAGTGAGCAACACCAAACCTTTGTCAGAAATCCGACATCCATCCGACAGCATCACCCGTTCCACATCTGGGCATGAGCCATTTCTACTCTGACCACACAACTGTCGGAATATCATTTTCAACGCCTTATCTCCAGCTATATACTCTCCTTTCAAAGTTATAATCTTCCATAGAACAGGTCTCCATGCAAGATTCTCAAATCGCCTGCACACCCTCGCCACATTGCACAATTCACAACTATCTAGCCATCCGAAGATTTTCAGCACAGCCTCGTCTGGCAGCCGATCAAATCCTGGTCCCGATCGGCAAGGTCCCTTTTTACTCCAGGGTCCTGGCCCAGGTATCGGATGACCTGTGGGTGAGGGTGATACTAATGTCGCATAGCCTTGGTCTAAACTTGGCGAGAAGCGTCCCAAGTTCGAAAGTCCCTCTGAGAGGCTTTTCACTTTTGATGGATGGAAGCGCTTGTCAAGGCCGACGTTTGAAGAATGATTCGAATATGAGGAGTCACGTTGCTGTTTCACGTTGGTATATGCTGCTGGAGAGCCCTGCGTCCGATCGAGGAGATAACGATCTGAACCGCTTGTTTCACTCGGACTCGAGGGACGATGAAGCAAATGAGATTCTGAAATAAAAGGAAATCATTATAAAGGAAGAGATATTTTGGTGGGACAAGCTTACCATGCAGTCGATCGCTGCCATTGAACTCGCATAGATTCCTCAGATTATCCTCCAGGTAGTAGCGTTCATTTTGGAAATGATTCGCTTCCGAACCCAATGGAAGCCCTCGAATGGCACCTTGAATGTACAATTGATCCATTTTCTTCTCGAGAAAATATTGCCCACTGCCGCCGGTCGATGAATTCGGCGGTACACTACGTCGTCCATTGACATTATTGCCACCATTCACCTTTGGGCCATCACTCGAGTCCTCATTATTATCGCTTGTCCCAATGATATACGCACTCGGCGTTCGTGCATCTCGATACTGTAGCAAGCTCTCAATGGGTGTATAGTTTCTAGGTGGCACCGGTCTGTGTCGCGTCTGAGGATTCACTTGATTGCGACGCAAATCATACGATTGATCCATGGACGAGGACGAGCTTCTCGATAAATGATACATCTCGGGCAGATCGTTGCCACGATGTTGATGGTTCTCTCCACCACCTTGCTGTGACACCGACGATGATGTGTATATGATGTCATCTGTATCGATACTTAGGTCTGGAGACTTTCTCGACATCTGATACACCTGTGGATTGAGAGGACTCGAACTCAATGGATGATGGTACTGCTGTTGGGTATCCAGGACTGTTGTATTGCGACCTAAAGACGCCAAGGGACACTCTACAGGCGGCCCTCGGCGTGTTTGGTGTGACATCGCTACTTATGATCTATCCTAAAAAGAAAAAGAGAAAAGAAAATTGTTTCATGGTTAGTCATAAGAAGATAAGAAGAATGCCAAAAAAGCATCAGCTAAACGTGGGTGTGGACAAAGAAATGCACAAAAGTGCCCCAGCCTTCTTGTGCGATCAATTTGTGTCTCATTTTCGATTTTGTATCTTCACCCAAACCGAGACATACAAAGCAGTCCCGCTCAGTTTGTCATTAATCACGAGGATAAGAATTATTGATTTGTCACCCAAAAACGCTTCGCGCCATTGTGTGATTTAGCATAAATATGACCAAATATGTGAGATATATCAGATCACTGTGTAAGGCAAGACGTGTACCATTGCGACACCTATTGTATTGCCTGGAGATACATTTATTATGTCTGCCTACAGTATGTGTGATGGATTGAAGATGAACTCCGACAAACAGATGAAGAGGGTCATATTTTTTGTTGTTAAATTAACATAAATACCGAATAAGAATAATGACCAGCTTTTGAGTTGAAAGAGCATGTAGGAAGGCAATAATTTGTTGTTTCGTGCAGATAAGTGTGTCAAAGACCGTATAGAGACTACATATGCTTGACAAATGTTAGGAATCTTCAAAAGAGCAAGAATGTGTGGAGTTTTAGTCAAATGTCAGTATCCTATGTAATTTTTCTCCGACAGAGAGAAGTCCAGTATACTTTCCGTTTGCAGTCAGTTCTTGACAAATCTGTGCTCTTCATAGGCGGCAGAGGTAGTGCTCCATCGTATCCTTGCTTCGAAGCAAAACTAGCACATAGAATATGTGATGTCATCCTTGATGGAAACATGTATTGTGCCCTGTGATTAACTGAACTATAGTTCTGTGCTTCCTGAGTATACATTTTCTTTCTATTTAGCCTAGGTAATCCGATGCGGGATCCTATATTTGGTCGGGCATGGAGACAAGCTTGATATTGTGGAAAGGTTTCAGGAACAAAGAACATTTCTTCGATGTCGTATGGCATGTCCTAAATGGTAGAAAGAAACCTAAGTAAATCATGTCATCCAATTTGATTGCCCTGCAGAAATTGAGTAGATCCTTCGGTTGGTTACATGAACCTGCTTCCTCTAGACTACTAAAAAAGTACCTAATTGGATGTAAGAATCTATTATATCTACTTATATATATATAAGTGTCCTCACATTCGCACTGTCTGTGCGTGATATTCTCTGAGGTGTGTAGATCCTTACAATACCTACAAATATTCGATTCTGATAGTCCTAATCTACTGGCGTACCTTCTCAGAAGACAATGTCCAGAGAGGATCCCGATCATGGTGTTCTACGTAGCTTGACAGTTTCATGGTTTATCAGTGGCAATAAGGTTGTGGTTGTATTATATGTCCCTCCCATCTGCTGTTAACCAAGTTGTGTGTACAATTGATAATACTTCTTCTGGCAACACACAGAGGTGACCTGATGGTATTGATGACCCATCTGAGAAGGAAATTCCACAGCTTTATTGGCCAGTCTATTGGCGCATTCATTTCCCTCAATATCACAGTGTCCAGGTACCCAGCATAATCTTACGCGACTCTGCTTATAATGCCTTGAGTATTGCACGGCAATCCCTGAATAGTTCAGATTTGATGACAAAAAACTCTAGCGCTTTGAGTGCAGCCTACTTGCTATGAAGATGGCAATATCCTTGTTAGTTATAGATCCCATCTCACGTAGTCCCGCATCTTTGATTACGCCTAGAATCTCGGCCTGAAAAACACAGCATGCGTCCGGAAGTTTTAGAAATATGTCTAGGTTCAAATCTTTTGAGTGAATACCTGACCCTATAGCCTAACTATAGCTAGTGCATCATGTCTGGTTATAGGCCCTACTTCTTCCCTGCTGTTTACAATAATTGTGTGACATACTCTGATGTTCTTCGTTATGTACGGCTGGTGGAGGACCATTACGGTATGCAGCTAATTCTGAATGACATTGCAAGATAAAGATGGCTAAAACGTATGCTTAAAATCGTTAGCACGATATAAGAAAAAAGTACGAAAAATTAATTGGGCCAACTTTTATAAAACAATATCAAGGTGTGATACCATCGCAATCAATGACGGATAACGTACCTCAAGCTCGATGTTCTTTATCATTCTTCTTAAATTTAAGTTAGTTTTAAGCCTTAGTGTAATATACGAACTAAATTAGACAGTTTACTTCGAATCGGTTGACGGTTTCGCTCTCCTAAGTTAAAAACCACACAAAAACGCATTTGTTTGTTGACGTTTTAGCAAAATTAAATAGGACTTCACATATACAAGTGCATTTTTGGGTGAATTATTTGACAGCACAAAAGTGCGTCCATTTTGTGGTTGCTGTATGTACAATTTGTTGTTGTTACACTCATCATAACCTACCAAAAATATTTTGGTCAGAAGGAATGAATAAATGAATGAAGCAGCACGACAAATTTAAAGGCAAGTCTTGGTATACTACATATGAATACATGTGATTAAAAGACAAGACAATTTAGGCTTCTCTAATTTTAGGAAATGCTTAATGTCCATGCTTAGTGACTAGACAGGTTTTAGCCAATAAATGTTAGCTTTTGCATACAATAAAATTAAAATGAGTTACTGAAGAAGTATCCTGTCTTTCTGGTTAATTATAGACTTGGACATTTGATTAAGACTTGTTCTCTACTTCATACTTCGGCGGTGTCACCGCTGTCTCTGAAAATATCATCTGTTCATAGCCGCATTCTTAGATAATACTGCGTTCTCACCGAAGCGAAATCTCGAGATTTCGATGAACTTTTTTCCGAAATCTCGTAAACCGTTCGCACCAAGTTGAAATAATTTCGAATGTCGTTGTCTGTCCATTTTTAAGTGGCGGGAAACAAAAAAACCAACAACTGTTTGTTGACTGTCGCTATCAGTGCTGGGACTTGAGAGTGGGCAAATTGGGAAACCAAAAAGTGATAGATTTTTGAAACGTACCATAAGTGCAACATACAAGTTAAACAATGCATACAATTTATATGTATTTAAGTAATGCAAGATGCATAACCTAAACAAAACATATGATTGGTAGAAGTCCCAAAACTAGCTACAGCTGTTTTCCCATATTGTAATATTTTGACGTTTAAAAATGAACACCAAAATGAACTGAAGTTCACGTTTGTTCAGTTTGCCAACCTCTCATAGATAGACGAACTCACCGAGATTTCGAGGAGGTTTCAGCGAAAGCACGAGATTTCAATATATAGAAAATGCATGCGAAACCTCGGAGATTTGGAGTGAACGCTGTATACAATACTTTTGCACGGAGATGACAGATTTGTCGCTAACGAATCTAGCGGCCTCTAGGACAAAATATGCGATTCCGATGCAAAGTATTCTAGCAGCTAGATTAGCGAAGTGTTGGGAACTCGGCCATTACTTTTATTTCAAGTGAATGAACTCGGCCAATCCCAATCAATTCAAACTGAACTACTAGTCAAAGGCTGACGTTTGAAAATTTGGCCTTTCAATTGTCAAAATAGTCGAGTTTTCAACCAATACCTACGGTTTTGTGAACTTGCATAGATCTAGCAAACTAGACAGTCAACTTCGGGTCGTTTGACAGATTCGCTCCCTCAAGCTAAAATCCGCTGAAACGAAACCGGATGAGCACACTTCATTTGTTCATCAGGAGAAATTGTAATTTTACAAGAAGTGGTGGCCTCATCGTCCTCAATGTATCAATTATTACGTCTTTTGTAATATTTAGGCAGAAGTTGGAGTAATTCGGGACATAATTTGGGTCAGAATTCAGGCGATCGTCCCATCATATTCTAGGCCTCTAATCCCATCATATTCCATTCTACACAGATCTATTGGAATTTCCTATCTCCCCGTATTGACCAATAAAACCTCCACCTCCTCAAAATTGAAAACCAACTGGACAACCTCCAACAGCTAACTCCATAAACACCTGTTTACTATTATGTTCTGTCAGTCATTACAGCCGCATAGTTTATTACTTCCCCCTCGGGCGATGTTGGACATTTTGAGGCAGTGCTTAATAAATATCTCTAACAAATTAAATAAATTGCTTGACAAATTTGAATTCCCTCCCGCCACACAGCCATAAACAGACTTGACCATAACTGAATGGCGTCAAATCTGTGCCACACATTCGAATCTAAGCCTTAGGAATTCCACAATTTCAATTGACAAATGTTTATCTAATTCGAAATATCAAATTTGGAAAAATAACCCTTTTCGAGAGATTTTGCTCCATCTCCACTTTACTTTTAGATTAGCATAATCTATTCATCGGAATTATTTCGAATATTACTCATAAATCTCAAGTGAGTCTTACACAGAGAAAATAGTAGGTATCTCTTGCCCCGTCAGTCGCCTGCGTATATGATTTCAGAGAGCGTGTTCGAAAGGCAAATTAGAATAAAATTCATCTTTATCTTCTAAGTGGGGGTTATTTATGGGTTGTTTAGGTTTGAAGTGATTCTTTCTTGAGGTACACACAACACACACCTTTCCTTATTTATTTATTTTTTTTTTAAATTCAATTCAATTTTCCTTAATCTGTGATAGAATCTTTTGTGGATGAACGACTATAACACTGCCTTAAGGTGGGATAAGGTGTTGGGGATATACTCGTATCTTTTTTCTTTTAGCTTACAAATGCGTTAATAAAATGTCATACAGCACGGACCGAGTACCGCATTATGTTTAGAGGCAGAAAAGCCAATCATTTTGAAGTGGTATTCGATATAAGTTGACGTTGTTTATGATTTAAAAATATAAATATTTTCTTAATGGTGGATTTGATTTGCATATACATTTTTAGTATTTGAATTTTTGACTTGGGTGTCCAAATGTATGTGGAGTTGGTAGTTCTACTGTGTAGTCTGCAGTGTAGGAGAAAGACAATTTAAATAATTATATTAGTCTTAAGCTTTCTATGAAATATCAAAATTTGAATGCATAATTGCATTCCAACAAATACCGCATTTCTGTTTCAAATATCAAATCTAGCTTTCGAGTACAAAAATTTAACATAGCCTTTCACCAATTACAAGGTTCAGCCACGAATTGGGGGCTTTTTGGATCTCAACCAAAAATGTTGCTTGTTCTCTTACAAATTTTGTAAATGTAATGTAATTTTTGTATAAATTCTTGTAAGTTGAGGTAAAATAAGCGAGATATGGTACAGATAAAGGGGAAGACTCAAGTGTCACTTTTTATAAGCTTTATGTCATTGTTTTGAGACATTGGAGAGTCCCTGAGATTTGTTTGAATTTCTTTTTGCATACGAACCCGAATTTAAGCTAGGAAATGTGAGATATGAGTCTGAGCGAGAGCCTTTTGCCTACCAATAAGTGTTAAGTGTCCAGTCACACAAGCACACAGTTTCGAGGTAAGCAATACAAATTTAGTTACAAAGAACCAATAATCGGATGATTTTATTGATAACAACAACTACCTCGGAACAAGAATAACCCTAGCAAACCGCTGCTACTTCGGTTTGGCGAAAAAACTGGGTTCAAAACTCCTAAATCGACGGACCAAATTACCGCTCATCTTACCAGTCCTGCTGTATGGAGCCGAGTGCTGGACGATAAGTAAGAAAGCTGAGCAAATATTGGGCACCTTCGAGCAAAAAATACTCTGTCGGATATTAGGTCCCTTATGCGAGGAGGGCGAATGGAGGAGAAGATACAACCGCGAACTCGATGAGCTGTACTAGGCTCGGGAGCCCTTTAAGTAAGTAAGTACAAAGGGAAAAGGATAACGCGTTTTCGTATTTTGACTATTACCCCGTTGATATGACCGGGTGAAGAGAGTGGATTTGAACAGGATTGGTTTTTGATTCTAGTTTTCGCTCTAACCGAACTGGGGGATCGAATGAACAGAGGATTGGATCTGACACATCTTCCTATTTTTGTTGTTTGACATCAAAACTCTCTCTCTCTCTCTCTCTCTCTCTTTTGATGCAAACAATTTAGCAATAGGATCGAGTCAATTCTATTTCGACTTGAATCCGGATTCAATTTATCATACATAGGGGATACATGCACATATGTGTAAACAACTCGAAGCAACTCTTAACTATTAAAAAACAAGTACCACCCCATTCAAGAAGTACGATATTTGCTGTGGTGGTGATCGTCACCACAGCAGAGAAGGAGTAAATGACACTACCAAAGGTTTTGGATAGGACATTGCGTTATTGTATTACTGAGCCCCATTGCACTTTTAAGTAATGTCCTATCCACAACGTTAAAATTGTTTTGGGCGATTTTAATCCAGAGCTGGGTGAAGGTGAATGATGTTAGATGTTATTAGTTGTCTGAACTTGTTGAGAAGCAAGCCTAAAGCTAATTGTTTCTAATGTTCAGACGTGCATAGCTGAAACGAACCATTGTTCGACTTCGCGAAAGTCTGATGTAAGCTGGATTTTATTCGGGTCGGAAAGACGGGTTCAAAAATCAATTGTTCGAAAATTTCCCCAAACGATAGCAACAAAACCTGTCAGAGACTCAAAACCAGAAATGAAAAGGAAAATAGAAATTTTTGTACCGAACTTATAAGGCTGTATAGTGTGTGATGGGATTGGAGCATCTATGTATACAGAGCTATGTATACCTAATTTCGGTATCGTTGCCTGTCTTCTTAAACAGGGTAAGTCGCATCAAAAAATCGCATAATGGGTTCTATATAGTAGGTTTGATCCAGCACTGATTAAAGCTACGAAAATCTACGAAATTTTACGAAAAATAGAAAATTCCCGTTCCTGTACTTCTAAGTTTTCTAGTTTTTTTTACAGAAGAGAGAGGTCACAAGACAGTAAACATTTTTCCCATGCTGCTAATTTTATTCCAAAAAATAGGTCCGTTCGCCAACTTTCTGCACTAAAATTCGTAGTTTATCAAATTTTAAAGAGTGGTGGTAAAATTCTCTCAGAGAGAACTAAAATTAAGAAAAAGTAAACGAACGGGTTGAACAAGAAAATGCTGAAAATATACTGATTTGACAGTTTTCACCAATCAGCCCAAAGAAATTTCTAGCACTAAAATTCGTAGCATGGGTAAATTTTTTACTCTCTTGTGAGCGCTCTCGTTTGCAAAAAACTACGAAAATTCTCCCGACGCGAACAGCTTTTCGTAGAAATTCTTAAATTTTCGTAGAAATTCGATGTTGTACGCGAACGGACCTAATTTCTTTGAGCAAATTTATGACTTCTGTCAAATGATTATGTTCCTTTTGCTTAGCAAAACATTTTGAAGTAAAACAATACAAGAAAGAGTAACGTCTCAATAGTGGACAGTCTTTTTGTTCAACGCCATTTCAACATTTGTCCTTCTCTCAGAGTATTTTACCCCTACTCTTAAAAAATTGACAAATTGTATGAAACTCACGAATCAACATCACAAAACTGTAAATGAAACCAAAGTTAAGGACCAAAACCGAAAACAATACAAATTGGTGAAAAGAAAGGATTGTCCTCTTAAATAAAGGACAGATGGTCACCGTACCCATAAAGGGCCAAGGTCTAGATTCTCAAAGCTAAACCTTTTGTGCGGGCTACACATTTTTGCACGTATAGAAGGGACCTACAGTTTTATGCCGTGTCCGAATTGCAGAAGGTTTTTGAGAAGCTTTTTCTGACTAGATGTTTGCCAGACGCTCCCAAGCTGTGCGTTATGAAAAGATTTTGTTGGTATTTTCTGGGATTCGAACCTAGAACCCGATGCTCACTAGTCCAATACATTAACTACTATACATATGTACATTAACCACTTGGCTTTATTTTGATCGCCAACATTCAAAGAATAGAGTCTGTACAAAGGTCAAATGTTTGTCATAATATAACCTTCTTTGATTCAGAAACGATCTGTTCCATATACTTTCTATTCCGAGGCATGTATACTTATCGACATTCCATAAAAATCAAAAATCAATAGACCCCACATGGAGTAAACAAATTAATTAATCTAAAACTCATACGCCATCCATTAACTGCCATTAGAACTATTTAATTCTCGAAAAAAGAATTTGTTAAATACAATTATGTGTACTTATCGATCTTCTCGACAAAATACATCTCACAGTTTGGTACCGATGAATGGATGGATGTATTCCACTCGAATCCGGGTAATTAAAAGTTATTCCGTTTCGTTTTTTCTCTAATTTTTTTTTTTTGTAATAATAAATCACAAGTGCCAACCACACTTAAATAAACAACTTAAGATCCACTCAAACATTAATCATTCTCCTAAATATTTCATTTAAAAAAGCAAAACCAAAAAAACATGATGAATGTTTCTCTAACCATCAGTTTAGCATTCCCAAAAAAAAAAAAAAAACAGCGGATTCCCAAAAATAGATACAAAAATTCAGACAAGAACCCCAACCAAAGGAAAGAAAAACATCATGTAGTGTCTTCTGAAATGCTTTACATAAGTCAAGTTGAGTGAACCTCTATGCCGTATCTGTGCCCCCAAGTGACACCCCAAAGGTGTGGCCATCATCTCCAAAGAAGCACTCCCACATAGAGCTCATAATTTGAGGTGCCAAAAATTAATTTAACCACTCGATAAAAGAAAGAAAAAAATCTGAATAGTTGAAGAGATTTCCATAAAAAAAAAAAAAAACCACAGACTATGAATTCCACAGTAAATCCCTGTGGTCCATTTGGAATACATATTTTTATTGCTTTTAGAATAAAAAATATATGCCAATGCCACCCAGTATCTCGGGTCACACACACTTCGTAAACACCCCAAAGGGCACTCGTCATAATACGAACAACTTCCTGCCATCGTCCCTGCATTCAGTCAGAATCAAAAGATACATCTTATAAGTTTATAACGTTTGTGTACTATTAACCCACAATGATTACGGGCATTTATCATAAAGTAGCTGGAAACATGGCAATTAATTAAAGCTAAACGCAACTAAACATCTGCGTGGTGGTGTTTTGTAGTGGCTACCGGGACGAGCACGTTGTCAGCGCTAAAATCAGATAACAGAAAGGGACTGTGAAATGGAGAAGAGAATCCTTTTATTTTTTTTTATTTTACCTGGACGCTCTGGACCTGGCAAGACGACTCGTGTGTGGGGTTAGATTCGGAAACTGTATCGGTGTATCTATCAATCAGCGCGGGAAATTATGTACACTGGTTTCTGCGTGATATAGCTTTGTTTACATGCATTTAGGGTGGATGGATGAGGCTTGGAAAGGATGTGGATATAGGTAAATGGACTTAATAGTCAAGCAATTATCTTCTTGTTTTTTGTTTTCGCAAACATGATAGAGAGAGAGGAAGGGGAAGATTTGAAACTGGTTTAGGGCGCCATTGGAAGTGGGGCATTACGCAGAGGGATGCCAGCAGTTTATAACCACTATAAAGAGGAAATCAATAGAACATGAGTGAAAATGTAATAAAGTAGGATCGGGTTTTGTGTTGTGTATGCAAATCGAAGGACTTTGCGCTTATTTTGCAGTTCATTGAACGAATCAATAGATTCTGGCTAAACGAGACTAACAACAAAGAGGTTGATCCATCATAAGAAGCTGGAGGAAGAGCGAATTTTCTGCAGGAAGAGGGTTTTTGGACATTACTTTCGTAGTTCAATAAACTAGATATAACAAATAAAAGTGGTCTTCAAATCGGTTAAGTGCTAAATAAAAAGCGACAGACCCTAAGACACGAACTACGTATTTATTTTGGAACTTGCCAGCTAAATAACCCCAGATCGCTGAGCCAGGCTTCCTAATTGATACAAATTGCACTGTTACAAAACTTCTCAAGAGTAGTTTAAACTTGGGGACTTGTCAAACTGTCAATAGTATGAAGAAAATATGACAGCTGTCATCGCAAAGACTTTTAGTAGTGGAGCGATAGCTAATGTCATAATTCAAAGAAGCTTCCGGAAAAGGGAAACCTAATGGATTGTGGAAACTGGAGAGGTATTTGTGTTCTGCCACCCGTAGTCAAAATAACTGCAATAATAATTCTGGAAAGGATCAGGGAGTATTTAAGTTCAAGTCTCGACGTGGAACAGGCAGGCTTTCGTGCCTTAGGGATCATAATCGAGCAATGCTTTCAGTACAGGCCTCCGCTACATCTGCTGTTTATCGACTTCGAGAAGGCCTTCGACAGTTTGAATAGAGATGCTATCTGGTTCGCCTTGCGCAGAAGAGGTAAATCCCTGAAAAACTCATAGCTTTTATTAAGGCTACGTATTAGGGCAGTAATTGTCATGTCTTGCACAATGGCAAGTCCAAAGCGGAGTACGTCAAGGATGCATACTGTCACCGATGTTATTTTTAGTGGTTATCAGTGATGTACTCCGTGCAGCATTGACGGAAGGAAACCATGGAATTCGCTGGACTATGACATTTTAACTTAAACACCTAGACTACGCTGACGATGTTTGTCTAGTCTACTTTGACATCGGATAATGGACGTCCATCTTAGGATCCAGAAACTAGAAGCTGAGGCAAACAAAGTAGGGCTCAAAATTAACACAGCCAAAACAAAAGCCCTGAGCACTTCTAACACCAGCGCCCAACTTAACATTGCCGGACAGGAAGTGTGGTCTCGGCAAACCATGGCGGCACCGAACTGGATGTGTGCAGCAGAATCGGGAAGGCCAAAGCTGCGTTCGGCATGCTGTCCACCATCTGGAAAAGCAATGTTAACAGCTTAAGAACCAAGCTGCGACGGAAATCTTTATTGGTGCAGTACTTGGAAAGTGGACACCATTAACACACGCCGGCTGCAAGTCTTTGTAAACAAATGTTTAAGGGTCATCTTGAGGATCTTTTGGCCGCACCGTATCCCCAACGAACAGCTTTATACGAGAACGGGCCAGGAGCCTATCAACATTACAATACGAAGGAGAAAATGGCAGTGGATTGGACACACCCTACGTAATGCAGTGGAATCGGCTCACCCAAGCAAGCAGAACAGCGGGACGCCCTAGGCAAACGTGGCGCAGAACAGTCAAGGAGGAATCGAGCTCGTTGGGAATGAGTTGGAGAGAGCTTGAAATACGCGTTGCAGAAATACGAACAAGATAACGCGCATGCGTTGTTGACGCCCTATGCCCCCCGAGGGGTTAAAGAACCCAAGTAAGTAAGTATAATTCAAAGAAAGTTCTGCACGCCCACTGTCACAACCCATACTAAGCAAACGCAATTGTGTCATATCATTTTTGACCCGGTCTCTCCATACTCAGCGTAATGTGAGAATTAAACTGCTCTCTAGGTATGTATGGAGCCAAAATTTAAACGAAAGCTCTACGAAATTGGACGTAAGGTCATTATGGGTGCAATTTACCTATCTTTTGGGTCTCGTGGTGGCTTATGACAACGGTTCAGAACTGAAGAGTTCGGTCCTTCTTTTGCTGCCTTATAGTTGTTGATCTCTAGCTTGGGTACGATATACGATTTGATATTGATCCAACAGCTGTTGTTTTTTAATAAGGATCTCCAAACTTTGACAAGCATACGGTTTAATCCACATCTGTCAAGTTGGCTGTCATTTATAAAGTTTGTCTTGTCAAATGTCAACACCTTGTGCAAAGGATTTAATTGTTTTATGAAAGTGAGACTTCTGTTCGATCTACATTTCGGGTTCTTGGGCCATTTTACGACCGCCATAGTCGTGCATAAGAGAGGAGAGGAGAGAAGGTGTAAATTTTGGACTAGAAGTCACCGAGATTGTACGATTTGACCCCGTTTGACTTTTGGGGTTTTCTTAAGTCACAAACTACCACCGACTGGTTAAATTCAGGCTGATTTATGCGCCAGTGTTATAGAAAATTTGACGTTCCGGATGCGCGTCATCTAGCAAAGTCACGGTGGACATTTGAATTCTGATGACTGAAAGAAGCATTCATTTTAAAATTGTATCTGGAGAAACGTGATTTGTTTCGGTAGATCCTGTTGAAATTATTATTCGAGGAAGAGATTGCTTTTCATTTAATTAATCGTGAGTTCGCTTGTGAATGGTGACTCCTCTAATGACCCCAAATAATGGTCCCCGTTCTTCTGTATATAATCAATGAATCTGCATCATTTACACACAAATATTCAAACAAATAAATCAACCTCCGAATGAGAAAAAACTTTTCGCCAAAAGGTACACCATACTGAAGAAGACTTTCATGCAAATGTTTCGTGATCATAGCGCAATATCATACCGAAACATCACTCAAATTCCATCATAAATTACTATCCTTAACCGTATGGGTATGTGTACCTATCCCTCCTTGATCAAGACGATCAAGTGCTGTATATTTCTTCTGCAATCAGACAACAATAACGACGAAAACAACCAAAAGGAATTCATAGCTTTAGGGAGAGATTTTTAGTTTTCATCATCAACAGCAGCATCACTAACATCCAACATCCGTAGCTAGCACACCGCATCCGCAATGCTATAGATATAAGATACATTCAAGAGGAAAAAGTTATACCTTTACTACTACTGCTTATCATCATCTGCCGGACGAATATAGTTAAATTGCTGAACCGTATCCATGCGTGGAGAATGCGCGCTAAGATCGCTCTAGAATAATGTGTGCTTCTGGTGCTGCTGTCGTTTCTAGCTGTCACAGTTTTCCAACACATTGTGCGACTATTGTCAGGAGAAAGACTACAGCATGAGCTCTATATAGAGAAAGAGAGAAAGATAACAAACTCGCGAGACCTAGAATAAATCGGCGCGCAGGCATATACGCTTCGAATCTGGCATGGAGTATAAACATTGCAACAGGTAAAAACGATCATTAATTATGGGCTTGAAATTTCTATTAGTAGCACGCAGCAGCAGCAGCAGCAGCAGATGCTTCTTCTCTAACCACACACAGATGCATAGATACTTTACATTCAGTAGTATGCAGATTGGCTAGATTCATGCGTGTGGTTACCCGTGCGACTCATTGAATCAGTTCGAATCCACTCCTCGGATCACTTGTGTCCCCTCTAACTCTGGCGACGGGAAATGATTCTCGAACCCAAGATTCATTGAATGTATCCATGGGATACCGAACAGAAGCACTGAACTTGCTTGGTCGCTCTGGATGCATGAACAAAAAAAAAAAAAATTTCGAATTCAGCTTCAGGCTAAATCAGTATACGGGTATCTGGTGTTCTTGGAGCGCGCAGATACGATGAGCAGCAGCAGCAACTTTGGGAAATCTCATGCATTCCAACGGATAATTTTATTATTTATTGATTGATATGCATTTTCTTTGACTAATAGTCTTCCCATTTAAGCCATTTTAAGACTTCGAACTATGTGTAGGCTCCACTGGAAGCCAACTAGATATCTTGTGTTCCTTGATTATTGATTTATTAAAAGGATGAGAAAATGGCTGCAGATCAAAACAGAAAAAAACACAGACTATATCACTCAAGGCTAAGAAAATGTTCAAGACAAAGATATCATCGGGGGCATGGCCGCGTTAATTGTGCATTGCATTGCAAAATATGATCCGACTTTGTAATTACGTTGATGTGGAGCCAATGATTATGGTCTCGCGCGATGATGAATATTTTGTTTTGCTTTTCGGTAGGTATCTCATGGATGGTTTGTATTTGTGCTGGGTACAATTAAACGAAAGGTTTACACTGTTTGTTAGTCGTTGTGTTTTGAAATTCACGCGAAATTGGTTAAGTTTTGTAGAAAGATGCCACAGATACTGGAGCTACTGAACATGATGTGGGAATGTCATAACTTGAAAGATAATGGGGAGTTTTTATGCAAAACATTTTGCATGTTTGTTTGACCGAAAATCATCAACTCTGTGTTGACATACTTATCTGGGAAGGATCTAATTGACTTTATGGTAAATGAGTGGTGTAAAATATTATGGCAACAGCTTATAGGCACAGACATTTTTTTTCATGGAAATCTGAAAGATGATCAGTCATTGTAGTCATAACTGACAATTGTTGTAATATCGTTTTGGTTTTGAGCTGAATTGTCTAAAATTTATGGAATTGCAATGCTGAAAGGAATGCTTAGCGCCTTGTTTTTACATTCAGAGGGTAATTAGTAATAGAATACATAAAAAAAGCGGTGCCATAAGCAGCCCATAACAGGCCAAGGCCTACCTTCTTACATCTGTACGTGTTGTGCGATGTATACATTTCTGCACGTACGGAAGGGACATACAGGTTAACGCCCTATCCCAAGGGTAGGGAGTTTTAAGAAGCTTCCTCATGTCAGACGCTCGCACGAGTTGGGCTGTGAAAAACCGTTGATGGTATTTACCTGGATTCTGATTTGAAACCTAATGTACAGTCCAACGCACTAACCGCTGAGCCAAGATTTTAGCAGATCTTTACCCTTCCTCATGGACAAAATTCCACAAGCTTAAAAGGGAAGTAAGCATAGGTAGCGTGCATTCGTGCCATTAGTGCAATGAGAACCAACCCAACTGCTGGCCTTGAGGCTGTATTCAACCTGCTCCCACTAGACATCTTCACTATACTACAGGCAGTCATTGGTGCTCTAAGAGTAAGCCAATCACAAAACAGAAGAGAGTGCAGTACCCCATGTACCAGTACAGTACGGGCTATGTACCGGTACTGACCGTATTACGCCATAACTAGACTTCATGAGCAGAAATGACTCTAGCATCTACCCTAGCAGATACGATTGGAAAAATGGTCATATACAAAGAGCACAATCCATAGGTGTATACACAGATGGCTCCAAAATGGATACGGGGTTCTGGTAGCTGGGAGAAGCACGGTCAATTAGGCTCCCATTATACAGCAGTGTCTCCCAGGCGGAGGTCTTGGGAGTAATAACAGAAGTCCGTAAGTCAAGGCAATACCTCTTGAGGGTATTAGCTTCTTTATTGACAGCCAGGCTGCTATGAAAGCAATTACTGCCGTTGAAATAAAATCAAAGCTTGAGAAGTGCTGTCACGAAAACTCTTGAAGAGTTCTTGGCACGCAGCACAAGATTGAACTCAGATGGACACTAAGGAATACATGGAAATGAGAGAGCTGACGAACTGCCAATAGGTGCCTCAGCATCGGCCACAGAACCAACTTACCTATCCGTCAATATCCCGCTTTGACCTTTAAGCTTGACGCAGGGGATGTAAATAATAGATTGAACTACACAGAAGCCCGCGTCTTTACAAGGAAACTATGGCCCACGCTTGATAAATCATGAGCCGAAAGACTTGTTAGGAAAAACAGAAAATTCATTTCCACCCTTGTGGTTATCGTGATCGCCACAGGGCACAACACACTGCGGTGTCATATGAAAAAGCTACAAAGATCGGAGGAGGAGCTCTCCAGACGTTGTGGTGATGACTATTCGCAACTTGGTGGATAAAATCGATCCAACTAATTCAATAAACAATCCGCCAAAACCCGTACGCCAACGCAACGCAAGATCAGCCGAAAACATCATCGCTGTCCGTGAGAGTGTGAAGGAGAATCCGAGGTAGTCAACTTCGCGCCGCGCACTAGAACTCGGCCTTTCGCCGATCACAACTTGGCGATTTTTTTTTTTTGCTTAAGCTTAAAGTTAATAACCATAGACAACGTCGTTTGTTCAGTGACTGGCCTCTAGAGCAGTTGGAAGTTGACCCTGATTTCAGCCGAAAAGACATATTCAGCGACAAGGCCTATTTCTGGATGCATGGGTTCGTCACCAAGCAAATTTGACAGGCCATCACCGTCAACAGCGAGCGCTATCGGTCGATGAGAAGCAATTTTTTTTTGGCCCCAATGGGATGACACGGACACTGACGACCAATGTTTTCAACACGATGGCGTTGTGCCACACTCCCCGTGCTAGACATAGAATGAACATTTTGCACAGAGGCGATGTTCATTGATCAAATTCAGCCTGATTTATGCGGCAGAGTTAGGGAAAATTGGACGTTTCGGATGCGCTCCACCCAGCGAAGCCGTAGCGGACATTTGAATGATATTGTATTACATAAATAATGGCATATATGAGCCTTTTAAATTAATAAAAAATTTTAATGATATCTCACTCACACTTTGCTTTACTCAAAGTTTAAAATGGGAAACACCTAATGGAAAACACTCTACATAGGATAAATTCTTGTTCGAGTTAAATGAATCCTGGTTTCTGAGGCGCCTTCCTCTGCAGTTTCCCGAACAAACCTTTTAAAGTATTTTAACAAACTTTCCTTGTAATTCAATATCAAACAAGTATTCTCTTTTTTTATTATAGATATGGGAGTCTATGGGCATAGACTACACGACTCCGAAATGTTAATTTTTTTTTTTATATTTTTTTCTCACAAAGTATTTCAAACCTCATTCATCAATTTTTCCTGTGTTGAACAAATTTCGAAAAAATTTGAAAAAAAGTCAACTTTCAGTTATGTTTAACAAATCATCAACTATATTGTTGGTCAGTCACGAGAGCCGGTTTTTTTTGCAAGATAATAAGCGAAAATAAAACCAATTTCCTTCGAATTGCTGTTTTTCCACATTTCAGTGGAAAATTCAAAGCAACACTAGGCATGGTGTCTACTTAAAATAGACCAATCAAAAGGTGTTATGTACACAACACTCACCATCCACCGCCACCGCTACCAGCTAACCAGTTCGAGATATAGATTCAAATGTGTGCCTGTGCCTACGATCAGTTTTGCGTAACCACGATCATTCACCACCCGACCGATCGACCGACTGGCGTTAAGATTTCGCTTTTGTTTCTCAGAAAAAAATATGGGTGAATTCCAGAATCACGATTCAATCAAAATCCAATAATGCCACCACATCATCATCACGAGATGGTTTTCGAGTCGAAGATGCCCACAACATGTCAATCACTTGAACTTCTCAGGTTTTGAGAATTGGGTTAGGTTACCTTTTGTATATAAGATCTTGACTTGGAATGTGTATCTATAGATCATTTGCAATTATATTGAGGAATTGCATGTTAGCACCTCTCTGTATAAGGCTTTACTCAAACCACTTAAGTTCAATATCAGTTCGCATGGGGCATGTCTAGCTGGCAATAGAGGAGCAGTCAATTGTAATTGAAATGTGGGCCGCATTACAAAACGGTTATGATGCATGCGAACTATACCAAGTAACTAGATATCAAAGGTTAGGGAGGAAATATAAATGCTTGCTCGATTGATTTGCATTCCACTAACAAAAATAGGCATGTTGACCTATTTACCAAATTTTTTGAGTTAGCGAACAGGATATGTATGATAGAAACTGGCAGAGGATGTCGGTGGTATTTCTATTTTAGGAATTTCGATTATTGGATTTTCCCTTAGTTTTCGCTTTTGGGTAAAGTGGAGTCAACGATATCGCTTCGAATAATGAGCTTGGGCACTCTCGTAATGAAACAATTTCCAAGTCTAATGTTCAACAACTTTCATTAAATAAATTCACGTCCCAATATGAAAACTGCTTTGGCATTTATTTTATTCTTATCGGGATGGGAAACGCACAGTAGATGCAAATACATACACTTTACTGTCAGAAAGCATACCGGTTAAAGCCGGTCAAAGTTCTTAGTTTTCATCAGTATGCGCTTGAACGATAAGGAACTTAAGTTCACAACATTCATCAAATTACCACCCAAAATTTGCAGCCTGTCACAAGCATTGTTAGGACATTCGCAGGTAACGTATTTTGTCGCTTTCCACAAACGTCACTCACAGACAACGTTTCACTACAACATTAGCCGTGTTTTATCAAACGTCCAAAACCAACAATTCATTTGGACAATCTGCAGCAGGCTATTGGCAGCTGAATTTTTTTTATCTCCAAGTTGGTGCGTGTGACTTCAGTGTTATGACATTTGCTGTCAAGAAAATAATTGTTCGTGGCTGTGTTCGTGAGTTTTAACTATTTTCACACTTCTTTCACCATCCTCACCATGACATCTAAAAAATAAATAAATATTAGGCTGTAAGTAAAGAGTTAGCTTTTCACAACTGTACGTGTTGTGCGTGGTATACATTTCTCCACGTACAGAAGAGAGCTAAAGTTTTATGCCGTATCACAGCAATAAATATTGGCTAATCAAATCAATCATTCATCAGCATTATTTCCCAAAGCCTATCCTTTGTCGCTCATATGTGTTCCCATTTGGAACTGCCCCAGCTTTTTATTTTAAAACAAGGATCTGGTCCTCTGGGTTAAGGTTGTGTAAGTCAAACTGAGATAAGCCATTTTCTCAATATCTACATATGCATCTGTATATACATACACATTACTATTTGTTGTTGAACTCGTAGATCAGCTTCGCAATGACGACAATAGCGGTATTACCAGTAATTCCGCCATTTTTATTCCAAAGTCCGTTCGAAAGTAGGGGGCTAAGTAGCTATTCTTGTGGCACGCCGCTGCAGAGTCTTTTTTTTTAATTAAAAACGAAATTTCTTACGGAATGCGAAGAAGTAATGTGCAAAAGAATAAAGAGTTTGATTGTGAAATGAAACTGCAAAATCTACTGTATATGTATAATTGTATTCACCTCTGTACAGAGTTAAGGGAAAAGCGACGTAGATGCGTCTAATTCTTGCTTTTATAAA
This sequence comes from Chalcosyrphus nemorum, assembly GCA_949716465.1. NCBI lineage: Eukaryota > Metazoa > Arthropoda > Insecta > Diptera > Syrphidae > Chalcosyrphus > Chalcosyrphus nemorum. The sequence continues at coordinate 79,777,218 of OX454333.1, forward strand.
TGAAGCGGAACTGCTGCTACGGACGTCTCCTTTCACTACAAATCTATTCGATCGCGGTACCTCTGCTCTAATAATTGTGGCCACAAAAGCTCCATGTATTACATCGACTAGAGAAAAAGTTCAGGGATATAATATATAGACAATAGATTTAGTTATGTAGGGAGTTTTTATGCGTTTATCCACAGACGTATGAGATGTATGCCGTAGATAAGTGCCATCCCTGGCAATAATTAACCCTCAGTAAAAGAGATGGCGCCACAAATGATTGAGAAGCTCCTTATTTCTCACGCTTGGGCGCGATCACCTAAGGAATAGAACCACTCAGTCTGCCTGTGAAAAGGATAACAAAATGGACGTCTCGACATTCTTCAGGAGCATGTACATATGTATGTATATATAACGAATGCGACAAGGCCAACGATACGATGTTATCCTCTGCAGATTCTGCGAAAATGTCTGGAAACCATTTCAAAGGACAACACAAAAAATGCATCTAACCCTTGACACCAAAGGCACAAAGAAGTTTTTGAAACAAATTTTACTGACATCACACTTATTACCATAAACCGCGTCAAATTTCCGGCCGTACCCTTTCTTCTACAACACCACTGTTGTCACATTCAACACGTTCATAACGTTCGTCAACCAGTTGGCATTTAAACCGAATGATGTCATTAAATTGTCACCCACCTACAGAGTTTTTTGCATCTTAATGGACTTTGCTTTGGAGATTGCAATTCAATTTGGAGTTTCTCGCACCAGGGAGTGTGGGGACTGTGGCATATCCAACCAAACCATGACCGACGACAAACCTCTCTTTCGCTCTCTCTCTCTCCTGAGAAGAGATGACGTGAATGGAACAACATTCAACAAATTCCAGGTGTGGCAAATCATAACAATAAAACTAATAATCGTAATAACAAATCGAGGTACAAAGCATAAATAAGCAAGAAAAATAAAAATCAAGCTGCTTACCTAGCTCTAGCAAAGTCTCTGGCCATTCTCCAATATCTCCGCTGTCTAACTATACAAAAAAAGTAATGCTTATGGCAATCATATTTTTTTGAGGAAACCTCAAACGACCACAAGATTTGTTGAGCATAGCTACGGACATTTTTGAGAGGCGATTGATCTGGTGATGGTTGGCACCCCTGGCGCATTTGATGTAATTGAAGGTTAATTGAAAGTCTGTTTATTAATTGTGCGACGGTCATGCTGCTGCGGCTACGGCTACGGATAACCGGCGACACTATTGACCGACCGAGTGTAGGCTTTCCTTTTTTTGTTCATTCCTTAACTTTGATTAAGATTTAAAGATACAATTTGATAGATCAAATTTGACATAAGCAATGGGTCTTGTTTCACAACTTCTTTTTGTACGCAATGTAGGTTGGGTATAAAAGGTGAACGGTGAATACAAAATTTAACATCTTGATGATTAATGATCGATCTGTTGCGAGGTGACATTTAATTTTTAACTAATTATAGAAAATAGAATTTTGTATGTTCCTCTCTCTCTCTGAAACTTGTATTTGCCCTCGAGGGTAATTTACAGGTTTTATTTGAAATTTTGACGGTTGCAGTTTTAAGCTGAAATGCTCACCAAATTTTTCGATTTGTGGTAATTTTACTCAAGAAATTTGTATCTATACATAATTCATGAAGCTGTTACTGTCCATTGAATACTTTCACAGACCGAATAGGCTATGCAAACCTACCTACTGGTAACATTTTTGAAATATTTCATCTCCAGTGGGTTGGGTTCGGTGGGTTTGGTTGTTGCCACATTCATGGTGATATAAATGAAATGCTCTTCGTAAATCATTTATAAATGATATTTATTAATGACATTAGATAAATGTAAACGTTGAGAGATCATAAGGGTATAGTGGGTTGTGATATAAGGAGGCAAGTCTGAAATTTCCAGTCTGGGAATGTGAAAATTAATTTTAAGTGGGTTAGGGTGAGACTTAATGTTATGCCCGCTCCTTGTACTAATTTTTGCAGATAATTTTCATCATCATTCGTATTAAAAGTGGGTAAGAAATACGCAAATACAATAATTACTTTTTGGCTTTCGATTAACAGATATATTATAAATTCTGCGTCATTTCCCAATTGCCAGTCGAACGGAAAACAAAATATGACAGCTGTCATTTCATAATATGTTTTGCAAAATCTTGAGCAGTTCGATTGTGATAGTCGCTCAAATCCAATTGAAATTGAAGTTTTGATCCATAGAGTGCAGTAGTTACATGGGCAAGGGCAATCATTCACTTTGTGTGATGAAGTGCATTGATGAATAGAGGAGCTGTGTCGGACGCCTAGTAAGGCTTCAGAAATGGTATATACATTGGGAGATCATTGGCCAGAAAGAATGCGTCAGAGATACACTACAACATCATCGCGGAAGTTCCGCAGGGGTAAGTCTGTGGACTACTTCTGTGAAATATTATGTACAACGGTGTTTTACGCCTAATGCTACCGCAAGGAGTTAAGGTGATCGGTTTCGCTGACGATATCACCATGGTAATTGGGGCCAAGCATATCCACGAGATAGTGTCCACCACGGATAAAGCAATTGCCAGGATCAAAATTGGCTTGACACAGCTGGCCTTGAACTAGCTGATCACAAAACTGAAGCTTTCGGGTTGCGAACTACATATAAGTAGAGTCCAGTCTAAAGGGGCATTAAAATAGGTATGTATCTGGAGGGAGTCATGCTGAAAGTACATGTCGTGTATTCTAGTAAAATAGCCTCGCAGATGCAGGAAGCGGTTTCGGGATGGAGAGGAATACGTTCCATCCTTTTGTGTGCTGCCTTAGTTTGGGCGGTAGCAGTCTCAACGAAGGAAATAAGAAGGAAACTTTCGTCTGCTTACAAGCTTTGCACAATTAGAACAATTTCAGACGAAGTGGCCCATGTTATAGTTGGGATGGTCTCTAACGATATTTTACATTACAGTAGGCTTTTCCCGAACCGACCAGACTTAACAGCAGGGTATAGGAGGAATAAAGGGCAGCATATGATAGCACTCTGACAAGGCAGGTGGGATAGCACCCCCAAAGGTATATGGACCCTCAAGCTGGTTGGGGATTTTTTTCGTTGTAACGGCCGTGCAGTCTACTACGGAGATTGGGAGTACTTAGAAGAGCCGAGAGGCAAATCGAGAGAACAGAGGATAAATTGCTTACCTTACTGGCATCGATTACCCAGGTTTGTGAACAGTGCACGCTTATAGGGCTATCTATGTAGATTCCACATCTATGTCAAAAATAAAAGGACCTATGTACATGAAAATTCCATTTTCGGGGACTTGGATGAATGTCATTTCTTTGGACAATCTGCTGGAGTTTGGGGCACATTCAGAATTGCTTTGAGTTTCTAGAAAAAGTTTTAAGAAGTACATTTTAATTGAGACGACTCCAACCAGAGGCTATAGGAATGTTGAATGGTTGTATCCAGTTTAAATACAAGCCGTCAGTTTCAGTTATCCTTTACTACTCCCATTTCATTAAAAAGTTAACTTAAAGCACCCTTATGGGACTAGTTCGACTTAAACGTTGTTAATTACAACAATCGATCGATTAAAAGGAATCTCTGTCACTCACCAAAAGACAAGTAAAATTGCTTTATTTTTTTTTTTTGTTTTAGGTTACGAATTGGTTTCCATGAATTTAGCTTGCCAGGAAATACCATCAACTCAAGTCATATCAGCCGTCTTTTTCTTTTTTTCAGTAAAGCCTTCACTGTAATGGCATTAACTGTCGCCAGAGCGGCGTATCTCTGTCATACCACTTTACATTCTTTTCGATTCGTTCCATCGTGGGTAAACCATCATCATTCTACCAAGTCACTCGGCATTCCAAGCCATCATTCGCAGGTTTTGATAAAAATGACAAGATGCCAACCAGGATATAAGCGGCACTAGTGGCATACCGCGCGGATGATGATTTCACCAGAATTGACATGTGTGCGAATGGATGAACGATGACCCTCGCCCGTTGGATATTTAGCGATAATTAGTGTCCAGTTTTGTTCCTAATCGCAAAAATTCCCAATGGGATTCTATTTGAAAGCCATTGAGATGACTGTCAATTCCTTCAGTGACTCCTATTAAAATCATTTCTTTGTTTCATTTTTGTGCAGACAGATAAATTGACAACTTCTATCCAATTTGAAGAAAAATTTGGGAATGAATCCATATCCATTATCCTTGGTTTCAAATGACACCTTCGCTTGGTTGGAATAACCTTCAGATTGCTTCTGTCATGCGATGAATGTTTCCGATGCGTTTGCCTGACAATCATTAATGTATCTTTTGACAAGAAGATATTTTTCCCATCCCATATTATATGAATGCAATGAAACTGGATGCCAACAACCAAGGTGTTTAACTAGATGCAGCGCAAAACGGTTGCACATCAAAGAGCGCATGATAGCGTAAGTAAATAGCGATACAGTGCATGTGTAATGGCATCATCATCAACGATGAGTTGCAATTATGTTGCAATACTAGTTGTGATTGTAGTTGTAAATTTAAATGTTTATTATTGGTTTGTACATTCAAAGTATCAGTAACCTTATGAAAATTAATAGAAACAAAATGGGGCTAGACAAAATAAGATTCCATGGAAGATGGGGTTAAGCGATAGTCTGAGATGTCAAACCACCAGAAATGAAGATCTCCTTAAAATCAGTCAAATTTTGTTTGACTGCTAGACATACATACATATGTAGTATAATATGGCAGACTTCACAAAGACTTTGTATATTTCACGCTGGTTTAAACTTTCAAGCATAAAGCTGTCATTTATTGAAAGCTGTCAAGTAAAAACTATATAACTCTTGCAAGTCAAATGTGAGCACATGCCGATATAGAGAATAGGTCTGTCTCCGTACTGAGTAAAACTACGAAAACCTACAAAAATTTTACTAAAAATAGCGAATTTCCGTTCCCATACGTCAAAATTACGTAATTTTTCATAAAAGAGAGGGCTCACGACTGTAAGAGAGGAAGAAATCTCCCCAGGCTGCGAATTTTAGTCCAAGAAATTTCTTTGGGCAAAAATATGAGTTCTGTCAAATGGGTGTATTGTTGTTGGCTGGCAAGATAATTTGATGTAAATCAATAGTGACGTCTAAAAAGTGGGAATCTTTTTTGTTCAACCCGTTCCCGTACTTTTTTGGAGATTAGTCTTTCTCTGAGAAATTGGGCATACCTATTCTCAAGCAACCAACATCGCGTTCTGCATATTGATCCTAGTCCTACAAAGTTCAGCTGGCTCAAGATCAAAACTATGACTAGTCTATTGAAAGTCTATGGAGGACATGATTGTGATTTGTTTCAACCAAATTATCATAAACGACGAGACCTAGCTTCTCTCTGTGCAGGATGTGGACATATATTTGAATGAATAGAAGAAGCCTACAGCATTACGACTTATCCAAAGGGCAGACAGTTTGCACTTGCAAAACTCTAGCCAGAGGTGGATCATGAAGATGCGTGCCTAGAAATAACCATGTCGCTCACTTTATCTACAAATCTGCGTTAAAAAGCAGAACTCTAGCCTATGAGGCCAAAGCCTACAGAGTGATTATCGAGCAATATCTCCATGCATAATAAGTGACAGTTTGGTGTCTTTTGGGGGCTTTTAGCGTTCGAGAATAGGCGCGTTCCATATTCTAGAGACTAGGTAGTTCATCGTTTCTGATTGGTTGAAAGATTCAGTTTTGAAAGCAAAACAAGGAGTTTTTTTGAGGTAGAGGACTGGAATTGAAGGCAAGAAAATTCTTCTTACATTACAACAGCTGATTCATTTGCATTAGTTTGCGGGGCTTACAAATTGCTCTACGATTTGGTGAAGAAAATGAACAGGCTAATGAATGGTAAAATATTTGAGGCATTAATAGATAATAAATTAAGTAAATTTAAAGTAATTTTCAGATCTAAATTTTGCTTCCAATTTTAGTAATTTGTTTCAAATCTGACACACGCCTTCCCTCAAAAAGTAGCCCTAGAGTTCGGAAAGCTCCCATTAGTTTGACTTTACAAAAAAGGGCTATCAGCCACTTAAGAGTATGAGACACCTGGTTTAATTTTTTGGTAACTTTAATTATTCCTGCGGATTAATACCACTAGACGTTTTCTTTTGGGAATGTGGTCCATTGACAAAAGAGAAGCCCAGGTGGACTTTTATCAGAAAACGTACTCCTACGGACTACTTAGGTCCCTTCCTGTAAAACGTTTAATCAGCGCGGAATCCGACTTTAGCAAATAAGTATATAATACATTCCCATACATAGGTAGTGCGACTTACTTGTTGTGCCCAAAAAACGCCAGCTTTAACTCCATTTTGATCTGTAGGTGAATTTGACCAGACTTTTGAAGGTCCAATGCCAGTTTTAACTGTCCAACAATCCCTTCTTAAATAGCTTCCCAAAACTGTGCTTAAGTAAAGCCTTACAAGACATTGTTTAAAAGCCCATCTTCCGTCATAGAGCAGAGGAACATGGTACCTGTAACTATTCTTTTGCAGTTTTGAAGCTTAGCTTGGAAAAAAACCAACTCTTAAAGTTGCCCTATAGAACGACAGAAGTCATATGACTGCACAGAAGACTTGTCAGGTATGGTTTACTTAAATATACATACATAGTTATACCCTTTTTATGAAGAATATTTTATGACAGATTATGGCGTTTTTGACGTAGTCTGTCAAATAATTATAAACGTCAGATGGATGGTGAGATGACAATCGCTTGACGTTTTGAGATACGTAGGAGGATGGGTCAATAAGTTCCTGAAAATTAACACAAATTGTGGCGTCACCTTAATTTTGTTTTTTTGTTTTTTGTGTTTAGAATTATCTTTTAAAAGAACACACCCAAATTTTTAGACAGATCTGTCAATTAGTTATTTTTTTTTGCAACCATTTTATATAAACACCTACAAGCTATTTCGTTAAAATGGAAAAACGGAATTTATGGTGCTCAAACGAAACAAAAGCTGGATAAATATTATGCGGACTCTTCACCATCGATTGGAATCATTCACCACTGGTTTACGCAATTTCGCTGCGGTCGTGCAGGCACAAGTGACGCCAAACGTTCTGAACGCCCAATTGAGGTGACCACGCCAGAAAAGGTCGACAAAATCCACGGTTTGATAATGGACGATAGGCGAATCATGGGATCATGGTTCGCTCACAATCGACAACAAACGCATTCTGCGTTTGACAATTTGAAAGGAGTGTTTAGCGACGTTCCAGAAAAATTCGGCTGAGTTTTTGCGCCGCGCCGTTTAGTAACCATGGATGAAACCTGGATTCACCACACCACACCAGAAACCAAGGAACAGTCAAAACAATGGACTTCTTCTGGTGAATCGAAGCCAAAGACGGCCAAGGCGAGTTTGTCAGGAAACAAGGTCATGGGGACAGTTTTTTGGGATGCGCGCAGTTTTATTCATATCATCACCAGCGCATATGAATTTTTTTTAAAGAAATTTGAGTCGAATGAAGAGGTCATCACTGAAACAAACGCTTATTTTAAGGGCCTCGAGAAATCATATTATTTGGAGGGCAGAAAAAAATTAGAGAAACGTTGGATGAGGTGTATCGAGCTGAAAGGAGATTCTTTGAAGTTCGTTAAAATTCGAATTAAGTGCGCTCATCCACCTTAGTCCTAAATACTTTCGTGTATCACCTTCTGTTGACAAGTTAAATTTCGGCTTTTTTGTCCGTTTTCTTTTTTAATTTGAATTTGTTATGCACACCCGTTCGACGATGGTGATCAATCACCCAAAGCGAAATGCGGGCCCAAGTCATCATCACGGTTGACAGAGTTGGTGGAGGTGGTGTGGTCATAAAAAACCAAAATCCCATTTGATTCTGTTTATTTCTTTCCTTTTGTTTTAGTTTTAATTTAATTATGCTTTTATGGAAATCCAAATTGAATCTTTGATTTAAAACGTTTTTCGAATTTTATTTGCCGATTTTATGCGTCTTTTTTTTGTTATTTTCTTCGATATTAATCTTAATTAAGTACTTACGTAAGAGCTTTAAAACGTAGTCGTGCCTCTGTAAGCCTTTATACTTAAGAAGAAGAGGTGGACATTTTTGAATTGCAAAAATGTTTACTACTCCCGCCGCCGCCAGACACGATAAATTTTTATTGAGAATTAATCAGAAATGTATAAGGGACTTAAGACTGGGTAGGGTTGGGTGGTCACACTATTCGATGTGGGTTGATGGAAAACAATTTCTTTTTGGGATTTTTTTTTTTATTTTACTACTTGATTGTGGGATTAATGATCTTTTATTTTTTTTCTTTACTATATTTCTCTAATTGAGAAACTAACGAAAATTTCACATGGCCCCAAAAGGTATGAGAATTTGTAGCTTTTTATCTATTTATCTAGAGAATATGTTATATGCAAATGGGAAGGGTATTAATAGTCGGGAATTGAGTATTATCGCGAAAGATTCAATCTTATTAAATTAAAAGAAGACGACGGGACATAACTCATCGAGAGGGAAGAATATTCGAATGCAAAAGGCTGTAAAACATCTTTAACAAAACATTTTGAGGATTTTGGGTTTGGCAGTGGTTCCAAGGCTTTTTAGTGAAGTAATTTATGGACTGTGGAGGTATAAAGTTTTGAAGCCCACACTGAAGTAGTGGGAGTCGACTTTAGTATTTTTCTTAGATCTGATCATAGGTAATGATTGTATCCGTGATCGTAATTGCCTAGGAAGTAGACATTCGAATATAATCTAATCAGAATAACAATAAGAAGCCGGTTTATGATGATCTAATGGTCATAGGGTAAATTATACTGCGGTATTGGATTTTCTTTAAAGACTTCTTTGTATGAATGTTTCCATCGAATACCGCAAGTTTACGATCGGTCTACTTTCGTAATATGCACAAGTTCTTATCCTAAGTTCATATGTGCATATATGGCGTCCTAGGAATCTAAAACTGTCATAATTATTCTGAAATCGATTCTCACAAAGATTCAAGTCGCTGTAAAGAAGAGTCTGCTATTAGAGCCACTCAGATAGTGGTGAGAATCTCAGGAGGTGCATCAACCTCCAGATCCGAAGAGTCCTCATTCTTTTGACGGATATTGTAGGACAATCAGACAAACAGTTAACTTCTTCTTCGTCTCTGCAACTTTTGCAAAAGTCATTTCTCAGCACACTGAATCGCTAAGCCTGAGACCAATGGCACAATGGCAGAATGACCGGTAATTAGTCCAGAAAAGAGGCGGCTGAGTTTAACCAGTTGCGCCCTGGATGTAACGCATATCTCTAGATGAACCCAGCGTCTGTTTACAAGACCGATGGCTTAATCTTTTAATTGCAGCGAGTACCCAGCTGATAGTCATCGCATTGGCTATGGATTCGTCGCTTAAGAGTGATTTGGAGATTCTCACAAGCCTCGATTTAATTACAAGAGAGTCCAGAGCCTTAGTGGCTGTCTGGCTGTCTATATAAACATATAATAATTTCAGCAGCCTGTGTAATGGCTGTGACATTGGCTTGAAAGACGCTGCAGTCATTTATTCTAAAGTAGTGGTTTATTCCTAGGGCTTCACAATAAACTCCGGGTCCCGTACCAATGTCCATCTTAAAATCGTCGCAATAGATCTTCAATTCTTCTTCTTCCCGTAAATTCCATTAGGAATTCTTAAATGTCTGAAATGTTAGTATCGATGACAACAATCGGCCTTATAGCAGTTTTGGCTGGAAGTTGGAGGGTATCAGTGGACGGGTTTTGAAAACGTATTCACTTGTTTTGCAAAGACTTCATACTAATTCAAAATCTAAGACTCCAAAAACTGATAACTCACATTTAATTATACTAAACAGCAATTTTCCCTCCGATTGACATTTCGCTTCTTCAAGCTGTCATTGTGACGTTTAAACAAAATCAAAAAGAAGCTTACTGTCAGAGCCTGAGGCAAGTATATAGATGGCGAAGACGCTGCCCTTTTTATATTCCGTGTAATTTTTGTCATTGTTATTTGCTAGAAATACCCAAATTTTGAGCCAAACGTGAATTCAAGCTCAAAATCAAGTGGGCAGAGATGTAAAAGAATTAAATCTTTTGAGAATTGAAGTCAACAGAATGCTTAATTTTGATTTTGAATTCATGACTTCACCCTTGGACTTCATTTTGAATGATATGATTGAACCAATCATTTTAACCAAATCAGAGATTTGAAGTCCTAAGAATTAAATCTTTGTGACTGCACTGCATTCTTTGAAGTCACACTGAAGTCACTACCATTCACTTGAAGTCTTTAAGGCTTCACAAGAGACTTTAAGACTTTACAAAAAGACTTTAAGACTTCACACTTATTTCCTTGCAGTCTTTGAGGCTTCATTATGTTTTTGAAGTCATTTCGACCATAAAAAAATCAAAGACTTCAAAGTGTAAAGTCTTAAAGACTGCCATCAATTTGTATGAAGTCTTGAAGTCTTTTGTGAAGTCTTAAAGAATTCAAATGAATGCTAGTAACTTCAGTGCAATCACAAGGATTTAATTCAGTCATATACTTCAAAATTAATGGTGATTTATTTTTTGAAGTCCGAGTCCAAAGGTGAAGTCAATTGAATGAACTCTTTCATTTCCAGTCTTTGAGGAGAAATCACGGAATGCATTCCCAAAAGATTGCATTCTTTTACAACCCTGCAAGTGGGTAACGTTTCTTTGACAGTTGCAGGGATGTCTTTACGTAAAGAATGAAAATAATGCAATTTTGAACAGTTTGAGCTGCTATCAGACTTTTCATCCGACTATTCGTAATATTTCAAATTGCACAATTGCAATAGACGTGAAAAAATTCACATGCGCTTTCTCTGGAGACACTCATTAGACTCTGAGAGTTTTGCTTTCTAGTTTTGATCGTTACGCTATTGAAATGGCTCAATTACAGATCTGGCTGTCATCAGTGCAAAAATAATTGAATCTCAAACTTTAAAAAACTAATTTGATTATTCAATCGAAAGCTAGATAGTTCCATGATACAATTTCAGTTCCAAAGTCACTTACTCAATATGCAAATCTTCCAATCAACCGGAACGAACCAATTTGATGTCTACTTTACTTTCTTTCTCTCTCTGTCTCTCTTTCGATACATTGGGATTGATAAAGTCACAAAAGAAATACAATCAAAAATACGTTAAAAGAGAGCAACAGCAAAGTAGGTATTCCATATAGTACATGTGTACAAGAAAATCATAGAACGCAATCTGTTCACGCCATATTTAAACAACATTGCGTTCTCCATCTATGAAGCTTTGCTAAAGCCTAGCGTTCCGTAACCAATCAATTCCAACATCAACATTTGCAAATGCAAATTCGGTATTTCACATTCGCGTTGCGAATGCGCACACCGCGCACGTTCAATGAAATATCTTGTATAGTATGGTATGGCACACAAGAGTTCCACGCTCTCGATTGGTAGCGTATCTAGATAAAATCCATCATCTCACAGAAAACTGCGAACGTTCAATAGTCTTTGTTTCGTTATGCATACCAAAGAGGCACATATTCTGTGCCTTAACACTCTTATGGATAGTGTACACGCAAAGCGACATAAGTTCGAATAACATGGCGCAAAAGAACATAAAAAAAAGTGTGTTTTTTTTTTTTGAAAAAAGTCAAACAACACCACCACGTTACACACTATCGCAACATGTTGTTGGCAACGACGACGAGATACGGATATGCTATGTAGAACTACGCGAATGTGTCTAGCGATGTAGAAAGTTAGAGAGACACCATACAAAACAAAAATAAACCAGTTAGGTATTCCTGCCTTCTTATTGCTTTTCGTTTTATACTTTGTTGTTGTTAGTAACGAGTATGTTCTCCTAAGTCAAGTTTGCAAAAAAAAAAAACACCTTTTTTCTTATGTACGAGTATCTATGAAGTTAGAAACGGGAAAAAATGTTTTTTCCGATGTCGTTGTAGTGTTTTAGTTGTGTCAACAAACGATGACAGTAGAAAAATGTCATAGGAATATCGACAAACGCTGCACTCGAAGTGTGCATGTTATCATAAGTCAAACAAAATAGGTTTGGTTTTGGCCAAACAGAAATAAATGAGGATAGGTTTCCGCGTGAAGATATCAATTTGTTGTTCTACTTCTCTATGTATGACTTTAAGTTATGATTTGGATTAGTAGCTAAACACCATGTCGCATTGACATATTGAATAAAAGCAATAGGCTCTAATAGGGTAGTCTGAAATGTTCATTCATTAGTAGATATCCGAAATAACACTGAAACGTCAAAGTAGAAAAATCCTCTACTATGTCGCGAGTTTGACAGTTGGCAATTATGTACTTATTTCGATATATTTGCATGGCACAAGAGCTTTTATGAAATTTACCAGGAAAATCCTCGACGTCCTGAATTGTTTCATTTTGCGAATTTGAATGTCTTGCTTTGCGATAAATACTGTCGCAGAGATATGAATAACAAAGCCCATAATTTGGGCATAAAATTTGACGTTTTACCATCTCTGAAATGCAACCATCCCTGACGTCGTTTGGATTTTTTATAGGGTATATATTACAAAGACCCTATTGAGAGTTAAAACGGCTCATGCTTAAAGCACTTTAAATAGTAAACGACTTGAAAGAGCAGCTTTTCGTGATAGCTTTAGGTCACTTAAGTAACGATAAAGAGTGGCAGAGACATCCTTGCAGCTCTGTTAGTATATCTGCTCCGACTTAAGGCTCAACCCCAATAGACTTCAGTGGGGTTAAGCTTATGTCAAAACCGAACGAAAAGCCCACTCAATTTCTTCCGACCGCTGTAGTTGCCCATAATGATCTCATAACCTATCAAATGAGGAAAAAATAAAAATAAAAATAAACTACAATTATTCTATCTTTCAATGGATGAGATTTTGGAATTGCATTCACAACTTAATTCTTTTGCCGAAGCTTTTTTTCATTTTTGTTTGTGTGAGCTGTCAAATTTCGTAAGCTCCCAGAAGTTAACGAAACTCGACTTAACTGAACGTCGAGCCCATTATGATGGCTATGCACTACTATTGCACTGAACCGAGCGTGCTAAGAGCGCTCTGGATTGTTTATGAAACACACTTGAGCACTTAGCTGTCATTTGATTACCGTTCATATTTAACCCAGTAACTTTTCATAGATAAAAAAATATTATTTTGTTTTTTTCGTTTGTTTTCCGTTCTGTCAAATGCGAAAAATGGCGGTGAGCTCATAGAGTGCGCTCTGAGCATGCTCTGAACTAAAAAAGAAAAATGCCTAGTGAGTGAGAGCGTAGATGATCACTGAAACGATGTGCCTTTCAGCGAAGTACACTGATTCGGACCTTGGGCAGATCCTGGAAACAGATCAGTAGGAGTACAAAGATTAGCGTACATATTTTCATACAAATGTACCTATTGATAGTGTTATTGCACAACACTAAGTGCATAGCTGGAAGGTACCTTTAATGCAAGTATGTCAATGGGAGGTGGAGGACTTTGTTGGACTCTAGCTTAGTAGACACGAGCTGGAATCTTTTAATAGATATCCCGGTCTAGTTTAGTCAAATGAACTAGGTATACAGAGAACGAAATAAGGACGATTTTCTGCGAAAATTGACACAATGGGTCAGTGCTAACCTGGGTGCGGCGGAGATTTGCGAAAATTCCTAACATTATTTATTTTACGTTTTCTGTTTGACAGATGTCAATGAATGACAGTTGTATGTTTGAAAGATGAAAATTCACGTAGTGTGCTTCGTTAGAAGACTTATTTTTCCCAAATTCATTGTCTTACTTTCGACGTAAAGATTGGGCATTGCGTAATTGCTATTCATGCATGGAAATCGAATCTTTTCGCCACGCCGAACTGGATGACTTGAGTAGAGTTGAACTGATGGACCAGTGGCTATGGACCTTGCACAGTTTAAAATAAAGAACCCAAACTGTTTTGATCAATAATCTGAGGCTTTTTTTTTGTAAGGCTTCTTTTCCATCTATCGTCTAAAACCTAGGCAATATTGCTAGAGGTGATTGTGGACTGTTTCATTTATGTGATCGGCTTCTATATTACATGATTTAGTGGATCATCTACAATGTTGAGTTGTAAGATGTTAGATCATTTCTAATACTATCTTGAAAAACAGGGACGAGATGCAACTCTTACCGCTTAAACTTAGCTTGGTAGTGCTTATCCCCTTATTTCGTCTAAATACCTTATGAAAATGTCAACATTCATATATCGGTTGATTTAAATGTAAGAGCGCTCTCCATAAAGACAAAAATTCCATTGCCGCCGCCGCCGCAAGCTCTCATACAATTGAATTTTCTAATGTGCAACTGCAACTGCAACCATCTATAGACCTAACTTAATCTCCTCGCAAAAAATAAAGGTAACTACATATATGTATGTATGTACACTAACAGATTTTTTTATATTTACACAAGCAATACGTATCTTATTTTTGTATCTCCTACTCAGTCAGCTCGGGCTCAAGTCACCGAGAGCTTAGCGGCAGCGCCATCGGCGGGTTCAAATTCTGGCCCGCGCAACATACAAGTAAGTCGAGGCCATGTTCGTTGTGTTTTTTTTGTTTGTTTCTTATTTTTGGTTTTACTTTTTATTATAACAGGCTGCGGCGGCGCAGTCTTCGGCTAAATTCCAAGTAACATTACCAATCTTGGTATCAATCCACAACACTACATACTGTGCTGTGGGACAAACAAATTCATTAGGGGGTTGAGTTGGAGATACTTTTCTGTGTACCGTGCACAAAACCCCCTTGTGGAAATTTATGACTAACTTTAGTTTGCGAATAATTCCTCTTTTTTCGGTGCAAATTCAATTCAAATGTGAATTGCGCTTGCGCTGCTGCGCCTATATTTGCTATCCAGACAAATGGTTTAGTTTTTTGTTCCCATTTTTGGGGAAAACAATGGCAATAACCAACTTAAGTGCACAGTAAGTCGGCCCCTTGTTTTTATTTTCGGTTTTTGCAGGCGGTTTCAATTCCACAGATGGGTTTTGTGAACATATCCCCATACGAGTACTTAAGTTGGATAAATAAACTTTCACTTGCGCAGGACATTTTTTTTTTCTTTCTGGAGTCTTACGTAAAGAGCTTGGGGCACATGGTCGAAATCGGAATGTATTACATGCAAGAATGGGTGTTTGTCATTTAAACGATTTAACACATTAACTGCTCCAGCTGTAAAGAGAGTTTGCTTTTGGATGGGTGTAGATTTTTGAGTTGAATTCCATGTCTTGCAATGAACGAAATAAAAACGCCTTTAGAGTGCTCAAAGGTAATAATTTCAAAATATAGGATTGTCATCTTTCTGACTTACCACAATCAGCAAAGGCCCATTCACAGCTCAGAGACTTTCGAACTTGATCGAGTGAAGTTTTGACATTTCTGTCACAGCAATTTTTCGCCGCAGCTAAATGCGAATTGAGTTGTCATTCAGAAAAAAAAAATGTTTAAATTGTGAGGTTAACTCCAGTTCGCAAGAATTTTCTTGTTTGTGGAAGAAATTAGCGAATTGTTAGGTCCGATGCGTTCACAATATAACAAATTTTTACTAGAAACTGTTCGAGTTAGGAATGCCAGATTTGCAAAAATTGCCTGCTTTTCATACATCAAGTTTTTATCACTCGCCGACTCCGTCCGTCTACCCGTCTGTCTATCACCAGTTTTTGAGCCATAATTTTTAACATACATATGTAGATTGAAATGTGGGCGTTTCAATAGATGGATTTTGAAAATTTTCACATTTGTTTTGCTTACTTTTCCGAGGATGTCGTCGTATACAAAATTTCATCGATCTTGTTTAAAATCTAGGGCCCAAAACTGGTGACAGACGGATGGACAGAAGAACCGGCATGGCATCTGGCGGGACATACGGAGCATAAAAGGTGAATGGCGGGACATTTTGCGGGACACTTGCGCGACGCGGCTGGCTGAACGTCTGGCATCCTTAGTTCGAGTACGTGGAATTTTCGTAGTTTTTCACAGAAGAGAGTGCTCAGCAGAGTAGAGAGTAGGAAATTTCTTCTTTTGGCTTTTGTTTCTCATTGTCTTATTTTCATTGCACTTACGGTTGCTGATGATAAGCGGAAACCGGTCAAGCAATTCACTTCACGTCACCAATAGAAAAAGAATCGGCAACATAATACAACCCTGTGGCACGCTATTTTCGACGTCCAGTTCCTCAGACAACCCTCCTCTCTGGACGGCGTGACATATTAACCTATGGCATGTAGCCTTTATAATTGCTATTATTTTATCAGCGAAGCTCTCCTGCGTAGGGCAAGCCTTATGAACACAATCGAACGCCTTTTCAAAAACGATGAATAGCAGATGAAGTAGTAATCTGTATTCAACGCAGTGTGCAATGAAAACTCGAAAAGTGATCGACACAGGAGGTTACAGAGTGACAACTGGCTTGCCTTAATTATTTCTTTCTTTTATATTTGTATACCCTCCTTTCTACGACGAATTTCTGCTCCTCTTTGAAATCATAACTCAAAGCAGGATATTTTAGATTCCTAGTTCCAAAGTTTAAGGCTGCATGCAGATTTACATACAGTATACCATTGGTGGTTTCTATTTTGGCAGTTTTCAGTCACAACACAAATGCATTTGGCCTGTCCAATCATCATTTCGACAAGCTTTGACTCACACACAATCTGTCAAAATTAATCATTAATTGAACGATCCCCAAAAGCATTTAAAGTGACTTTTATGAAAATTTCCTTACGCAAGATTAATTTTCGAAATTGCATATAGAAAAAAAGGAACATTTAAATCAAATACCATTACGTTAAAGCCAACAGCCCTACCCCTCAGGAAGATTAATGCATACACGACAATATTGCTTAAGATATATTGCAACTTGCAACTTGCAGCCAAACGGGTACGTTTTGCTTTTGTCGCGAATTAATTTACTATTATCTTGAGTTTCTGCATGATTGGTACATGCAACAATGTTACATCCCGACATAAATACATTAAGCACTTTATGATGTGACGATGTCAACTGTTTGTGCCCAATTTAGCGTGGCATAAAAACAGGGTGCAGCCATTGAGTGGAAGAAGTTGACAGCATGTCTGCTTTGAAGGATTATGCTTAGGTGATGTTGTTTAAATGTTGTGTTTGCTTATTGGGTTTTGTACTTCCATGGATCAAAAGCGAAAATAATTTGTAAGACGAACTAAGAGAGTTTGCATTGTCGACTTATAGGTAGTCGACAACAAAGTAAGTTGTGAAATTTTGATTGCATCGAATATCTGTGCTACTGGTGTGGTGATGAAGGTCCTCATTTTGGATGGATGCTACATCTGGGCAATCTATCTGATTTGATTGTGTTGCAGAGGTTTGCAACAGCTTATTAATTATTAAGAAACTGCCACGTCGCAATGCGTCGGAGGCACGGATGTTCCAAGTGCGACCTAACAGGGTGGCCAACTTATATACATAATCGTTAAAAGAAACAAAGATAAATTCTATCCTAAGATCTAGAAAACCGGCAAATGAATCCGAAAGTAGCACCTTTTTGCCCTTCTGAGTTCATGGTAAAAGCAACTAGAATGAATAATTTACAACAGAATAAGTTCAATCATAAGCCACACGTTCCCACTTAACAAAGTGGCTGTTGAACTGGTCGTAGCTGCGCCGATTGGGTACACTTGCACAAACGACAAACGTTGAAGTAGAGTTAGAAATTTTGCACATGTTTTGAAGAATTAAGTGTTTGTTTAAGCTTGACAAAGAACAGACTAAGGTTTGCATGTGAACCCAAAATTTGCTCTTAGAAAGGAAACGGTAATTTCATTGACACCCTTCTGATTTGCAATCGATACCCAAAGTATCTTGGAGTGGCACTAGATAGATCTTTATGCCTCGGTAGCATTTCACAAAATTAGCTGAAAACTAAGGACATCCATAAAATCCATGAAGAGGAAATTATGCGTCCCTTCGATCTGTCACAACAGGACTCGTGTACATGGCATCTGAATACTGCTCCCCAGTGTACATGAATAGCTCTAAATATCAGTAGTATACGTGCAACTTAAAAACACCATGCGAATCAAAATAGAAACTCCTAAGTCAAGACATTGGCTTTCAGTGCTAAGCCATTGCGATCCACCAAGTATCCGTCGGTGTCATGTACTTTTCGAGAACATGTCAAAATAGCAAGCAACAACCTGCTGCCGGTTTACAATGACATCTCCATTCCAAGTCACATACTTCAAGACTCAAATTGGGCGACAAACCCTGCGTATCGTTGACGCTTCACCGCCGGAACAAAAGGCATTGTTGCTGTGGCTAGTAATGACACTGTACTCACAGACAAAGTTGCATAAACTGAATAAGTCCTTCCACATTAGAGTCGTCCATTCCTTTTATTTATATAAGCTGTAAAACTCATCGCCCCACAGAAGTTAAGAGTTGGCCAACTTTTACAACCGCATTATCCGTTTGTGTATATTTTACTTTTGACAGTTCGTGCTAGCGACATTACTACACCTACAGATGCACCATTTTGTTCCATTTGTTTGTTTCAGTCGAATTTGACGTACCCAATGTACGGAAGAGAAAAAGCTGGGAGCCGTCAAGAAAAAGAAGCTTAACGTTGGACGCCTTAGCACGTCAGAAGGAGCCAGAGCCTACAAAGAGCACCTGGCCGAGAATCTCTCTGCATTCACCCACCACAAACGCTAACAACCAGTGGGCCGAATACCGCAACATCAACAAAGAGGTATCAGTGACCACGCTTGGCTACCAACCACCACCAAGGAGGAGCCCTTGGTATGATGATGAGTGCGTTAAGCGGAGAAGGGTGACAGAAGATGCACAAGAAAGCGCTGCAGCGCAAAACAAGAGCAGCGAGAGAGGAACACCGGACCAGAAGAAGGGAGGAAAAGAAAAGGGACCACGTAGTTTCCCAGCTCCTGGATATCGAGGAGTCTCGCGAGAGCAACAACATCCGGCAATTTTATCGAAAAACCAAGCAGCTGGCAGCTGGCTACAAACCCGGAACGCAGGCTCTTCGAAATAACAAAGGCAACCTAGTCACCGACGCACAGGGAATTGTTGATGTGTTTAAGCAACACTTCCAGCAGTTGCTTAACGGGCAGCAAATAGAGAGAGTGAAGGGGCAAGACGAGAACCCACCTCCAATCAATGAAGAACCAAAGCCCCCACCCAGTATTGAAGAAGTACAACAAAGTCGCTGGCTCTGATGGGCTTCCAGCTGAACTCTTTAAATACGGAGGTGATGTCTTGGTAGGGTGCATGCATCAAGTCATCAACTAAGTATAGAGTATCAGCTCTTTATGCCCCATCTTCAAAAAGGCGATATTATGTCTAGTAAGAACTACCGAGACATATCCCTGTTAAATGACGCATATAAGATCATATTCAACGTATTGTGTGAACGTCTAAAGCCTTTCTGTAACACACTAATCGGCACATACCAGTGTGGCTTCCAGCCCGGCAGATCGACAATAGACCAAATTTTCACACTCAGACAAATCTTGGAAAGGGTCACGGAATTTCGAGTCGAAACCCACCACCTTTTTAATAGACTTTAAAGCCACCTATGACAGCATTCATTGTCTTGAGCTCTACCAGGCGATGGCCCAATTCGGGATACCTACAGAACTTATCCAGATGTGTCGCGTAACGCTAAAAAAAAAACGCGATGTCGTAATTAAAATATTTATGTCTCCATGTGAATAAGATGTGGAATATCCTTCGTCTTTATGTCTAAGAGAAAGAACTGGCAATGTAATCAGCGGTGTAATTGAAATATCATAATAATAAATTGACATTTTAAATAAAGAAGCCTAACGTGGGTGGCCACGGTGTAGTGTATTCTGTCATTGAATGAAAGGGTTTGGTGATCAATTCCCGACCATGTCCATTCAATTTTTACAGTAAATAATTTAATAATTCGCTCAGAAAGCACTTAGTGTGTCTCAACATGAACGCGAAAAAATACTGTGAATTACAAACGAATGCAAAAATCACACACACTTCTCTCCCCAGTCAAATTAGATACCACCCATGGAGAATAAAAACCAACTCTTTCCTATCCCTTCTTCTCCCTTCCGAAATTATTTGAAGCCCGTGGCCTGTTAATCAGTCAAAGGGTATTCATATCCCCTTTAGCATCAGCATGTGCAGATTATAAAAAAAATAAACGTACCAAATCAAAATCCGGACTACTGACTACACTACACTGAATTTCACTAGTATTCCCAGTCGTCAGGACTAAAGCAATCCTAAATCAATCTGCACCGAAAGTTTACAGTGATTGGTCTAAGGCGACCGAAGGTGGGGGACTTGGAGTGTGCTTTGTTTTTTGAAAGCAGTCTTTCAGACTACATTTGTAGGTATTTCGGTAGGGATACTAACAGGAACAGTCTGACGACACATCACAAGATTTGGTATCGTGGCAATGATTTCGTAGTTGAATGGACGAAGAGGAGACACAAACACTTCTTCACCTTTCTTACATTATCCTTACATGGCAAAGGGGATTTGAGAAGCTCTCTCATGACAGTAATACTCTTGAATGATTGTCAGACATTCGGAAGAGGTTGGGCCGTGAAAAAACTTTTGGTGGTATTTTTCTGGATTCGAACTTAGAACCCCTTGCGCAGTAGTCCAACGCACTAACTACTATGCCACTATACCACCCATAGGACTTTAGATCCCTTTTATATCTGCAGAAATCTATAGCACGCACAACACACATAGTTCTTATAAGCTTCACCTGAATCTTGGGTAGGTTACTTATGGCCTTTTATTTATTTCTTATATGACTGCACATTGCACCACTCCCAAGTCAACCTCAAAAGAATTCATGCCTGTGAAAGTTAATTTATCCATCCTATTTTCTCAGATCTTTTAGCAGTCTCCTTAATATTTAAGATTCATCGAAATATACCGCAAAGAATGGCAACCTTGCCTTATTTACACCTTTTCCAAGATTTATTGCTGTCCACTGAAAGCGGTCAAATGAAAGGTTCATTCCGATCTATTCATTTCGGTAGCTAACACACAACAATCTGTGTCTGAGTCATAAATATTTCAGGTTTTTTTTTTTTGTTTTTAATAAAATTTTTCATGGCACACATTCGAATTTGGCCTACCTACTGCTTTTTTAGAAAGTCCATCAATAAATCATCTCTCGCGTCTTCTCTAAAATACCAAAAAAAAAATATTGGTATTCAGAGTCCCATAACAAGATACAGTTTATAGAAATACTTCCGCTAAAGCCAACCAATAATTTGCAAACTCTTAAAGTCCACACCCAGCCCTAAACATTATTCTATAGTGCACCTACCAAACCTATTTCAAATAGAAAAAAAATATTGCCATCGCCAGTGGCGCAATACCAACTCTCAACTCTCTAAAGTGCACATTTTTACGATCTCAAATACTTGCACAGGAAAAAGAAAGAAATATTTAAAAAGTAAAAGAAAAAACAAAATGAATAAAAATATGTATCTTGCCTTGTATTACATCGTTTTCCAGTTCTCGTTGTAATCCGCGATCGGCTCTCATAAGTTGCCACTTGTACCGTCGTTGTACTGTTGCCTTAAATGCTTTCTTGCTATAGTATATGCTGTACAGTGTTGCAACAACAGATTTGCAGTAGAATTTCAAATACGAAAAACTAATATTCCGCACACAACAATTCATAAAGGAGGTTTGGCTTAAGTTGGTTGCGGTTCGTCGTCGCGATATCTTTCCGTGGTGACCGTCGTCTTGTTCTTCTCCTCCTCCTCAGTGCAGAGTAATTAAATCCTTGTTACTACTAAGCACACACTTAATAAAAAAAAACATCTATACGTTGGATACATGAATTCCTTCCTTCCTTCTCTGTACCATTGATGTGCTAAAATCTATGAGATATGTCGCGCGATTATTCGTTAAGTTTTAGTTCAAGTCATAAGAGAAGCGTAAGTACTTGCATTCCTTTATGTTTTATTTTTTTTTTATTTTATTTCCAATAATAATTGCATTATGGAATGCGGCAACACTATTACAAGAAAAAAAAAAAGATCAACCGAACCAACACAAACCACTGCACACTTTTTCTTTTACCAACACTTAACGAACGAACGAACGAACAGCAAACTGTATGTGTGCGTGGTAATGTGGCAGCCTCTGTAAAACCGTTTATCGCTTCTTTCGTTCTGCTCTGATCTGCTTCTTCTTTTTCAAACCCAAAACACATACAAGCCCAACAACACTTTACACGATTTTACACTCTCATTACTAGCCCGCAGCAACATTCTTTGGTATTTTTGTTCACTCCTCTGCAATGGTATTCCGTACACACTCACACAGCGATGACCACTATTTCTTTTTTTTTCTTTCTTTCGCTTCTTATTCACTTATCATAAACTTTTAATGGCTTCCTGATCATTGAATTATTTTTTTATAAATATTTTCCTTGAAAAAAGCCTTTTGCATAATAACTTTTAGCAATTCACCACACTTTGAGGGGAGAAACAATATTCCAATTAAATGTGCAGGCCTAGTTATGCAGCCCTGAGGCACTCCACCGAATTTTCGCAAAAATGAAAGAAAAACTTTCCACTAAAAGAGTTAAAACTTCGTCAAAAAGAAAAAGGCATTTCCACAACCAAATTGGGTGGGTGTTAGAAGTGGGAAGGAAGGAGAGAACACGCGTCCACAGTTCACAAGGTGTGATATTAAAATCTTTGCGAAAAAAAACCGCTAGGATTTCTCTACAGATCAATAATAAATAAGAAAAACCCAACAATGACAACACAAGAAGACAGTGGAAATTGTTCCTCTTCTTCTACTACATCTTCTCAGATGATCGCGCGACAAACGAAGCAGCGGGTGAGGGAGATATGATGAAATTCCTTAAGATTGTTAAAAACTATTCATTGGTTGTGTGTTGGTGGTAAAGTAATGCTCTTGCACACGGAAGGTGCACAACACAAGATCTTATATTGACTTGACTCTACTCGACTCGACACACGCACACTGATGGACGTGGTTGACTGGCAATACTTGTCTTGTGCACAGGTAAGTGGGAGATTGGTGGAAAAAAATAAAAGGTGAACAGATACACATGGGAGTGAAACTGAAATGTATCTAGATATTCGCTTGAACCGAGAACGAGATTTGGATACTAGAATACCACGACGAGATCGGTAGACGACGATTGGACAACACGTACCGTGTGTTAGAGCGACAACTGTGCCGAGCGACAGGTAAGTTAAAACTGACATTTAGCTCGGATTGAAAAGGTGGATTTACCTGTGGCTTAGCTTGAGAGTTGTTTGATCCGAGGGTTGCCAGATGTAAATGAGTAGAGTGTGTTTAAGAGGGTGGTGAATTTCATACAAATTATTTCATATTTCTTTCCTACTTGTTCATAGGTATAAAATGGCCCAATATTGGATTCGTGAGGATTTTCGATTTCGAGATTTTGATGAATTTGTATATTAACCTTTATAGAGAAGTCGAAAAAACTGGGCCTGGCAATGCCGTCTGTCTGTAAATGAAGCTGGACGAATTTTTATCAAAATTCATATCTACGGTCTGTGTGGGATATTTAATTTTTTTGTTTTTTTCAATTTAGACTAGACTTTGTATTTGGCAATTCATCATGGGCCAGAACTCTTGTAATTCATGCTATGTTCCAGCATCTTAAGAAGACTGAACTTAAACCAACGACCCAGCAAGGCGAGCTCCTCTTTGCACTGCTCTACTAGCTTCGTACAGATGTTTGCATAAGTAGGCGGCAGACTTTACGTACCGCAAGGACTTCCGCTTATTAGTAGCTGCATAAGTCAGTAAGTCGACAATACATGGAAATGTTAGAGAATATCCCCGCCCCCATTTCGTTTCGAACTCGTTTCTCACTTTTTACTTACTTGTGAATCCCCTCGTGGGTCCTCTACAACGCCTATGCGCCATCGTGTGCGGTTTCTGGAAATGTGCCTTAGCTCTCCCCAAGTCTTTCCCAGTAGCCGTGCCTGCTTCTCGCCCGTTCTGCGCTATGTATTCCAAGTACCGCCGCGTATTCTGCCAGCCTGGGTAAGTGGATTCCATCGTAAGTGGCGGTCACCCTCCATGTACCACATTCATATAGCAGAGCGGATTCAACTTTGGAACGGAGCTGTCCTAGCTTGGTGCTTAAGCTAATTGGATTACTTCGCCAAACTGTGGATAGCATCCAGAACCTTTCTATTCTTTCCTTATCCTTATGACCATCTTAGTGTGAAGTCCCCACCGTAAAGCCATACTGGCTTTCTTTATCCGTTTTTTAATGTTAAGCTACCAGCTTAGTTTGGGGTCTAGTAATAAGGATACGGAGAATAATTGGTTATTTAGCCGTAGCGGCATGAAGGTAAATATTTTGGTTTTTGCTTTGATTGACGTTGAGTTCACATTCAGTAGCCCATCTACGAGTACTTTCCATACTTACTCGATTTCTTCCTCTTTAAAGGAGTCATCAACATATCTGTTTGGTGGCACTCCATACAATATTATGAGTTCAGCACTTTGCGAAAGTTGAGCCTGTAAAAGGAAGCCACTCCTTCTAAAAGCTCTCCCCCTAATTGAATATTCAGTAAATTTAATCAAATGTGTTCAAACGATGAAGTTTTTTCCCAGAAACGTTGCTTTCAAATGACCAGTGGTTGCAAAGTTTCTCGTAGAATCGTTGTCCTTAATTACTTTACATTCCAAGGTAAACTCATAGAAGAACTTTTCTATCTGCAATCATATGTTTTCTTATCCTTGCAATGGTATCAAACTCAATTTATCAATATAATGTTTTCACACACTCAAAACTTGTTCAAAGATCTCGAATTAGAAATTGTATTGACAAATAAATATCTGAAGGGAATCAGCCAATCTGCCCATTAGTCTCACGCACTTTAATACACACCACCCAAGGATCAGATTATTCCTTTCAATATCGATTAAACAAGTCGACAATTGGCGCAAAATTGTATTTGTATGGCTTTCACAATACAGTGGCGGTGCATAGTTCAGTTTTTGTTTTTTTGAGAAAGCATTTAAGGAAGTCCAACTGAAGGCTGACTTTTGAATTCTTATTTATATTTGTCGTTTTTTTGGTGTGTGGTCTTGTTAGGGATGACAGATTTGAAAAAATCTCGGCTGGCGGGACGTCTGGCATCTCTAGGTCTTGTCCATATTTTTGATGGTTTTATGTGCGGTTTTTTAAGACTTTTGTCCTGGAGTTGTTATTTAAAGGCTGTTTTGGACATAAAGTAAAATATGTACTCAAAAATTGGTTCCAAATCATCCTTTTTGTTCACCCTTATTTTTATCCATTTAGAGACCATCCCAAGGCTTAGAAGAAAAAGTCCGGAAAAAAGCCCCTTTCTCTACCTACGCCACTGGAATATACCTCAAAGGAGACAAAAATAAATTCCATTGAATGCTTAAATCATGCTATGGAATTTAGAATTCGGCACTCCATGGTACGAAAGTCATTAAAAAAAAAGGATTTCTCTTGCCCCCAATCCAAACCGAGTCTATATAAGTTGCCACAATACCATGTCGTCATTTAAACCACTGACAATCGTTGTCTAACTCGTAATCAGAAAGTTTCTGTCTCGTTGTTCGTTGTTTATTTATTCGGGGGAAAGGACACTCTGTGTGTGGTTGGTTTGTTTTAATATTTGTCGTGGAATCATCTTGAAAGTGCTTGTGACTGTAAAATGAGAAGTGGTAGTCTATTCAATGGTTCATTGAATACACTTAACAATAGTGAACGATCGAAAAATTTAAGTGGATTCAATAAACAATCAACTTTTAGCTGTGCTGACGGATATTCAGATCGAGAGAGTGTTGCAAGTAGTGCAAGAGGAAAACGCACGAGATCAAGGCAAGGATTATTGTGTTTCTATCTGATAAATAAAATAATTTATGGACTGATTTAGTGAATAAAAATTGTTGTGAACAAGTTCAATTCAAATAAACTTTTCGAAAGCCAGCCATAGAGTATGCAATTAAATTTGATAGATGATAGATTAAGTGCAACACCAATCGAGAGTTGATCCTAAAAAAATAATAATAGAAACTATTTCCGTGAATACTAAGTGACAAAAAGTTTATAATCTTTCTTATTGTTAAGCTACGAAAGCATTTCATTGAAGGATTCTATCTATTTCTTAGTCTGTTCGTCAGAAAATTAGGTACCTATTAGGCTGGGACGAGGCTTCTTCTCCTCAAACTTGAACTTCTTGGCTTTCCTTTTCTTATATTTGTTTCATCCAATTTTAAAGTACGTAGTAAAAGATATTAATTTGTGAAATTTATGTAAAATATTCGAAAAACTCGTGGTATTACCCAAGTATAAGTGGTATCAAACTTGACTAAGAAGAGAGTTGTGTGTGATTTTTACATTCGCTCGTAATTCATAGTTTCTTTAAAAAAATTATAAGTATTGTTTGTTTGATCCTTGTTGGGTATGAGTCTATTGTGTGGTGTCCTTAAACATCAATCAAGCTGGTAAAATTTAACTAAGAAAATGGATTAAGGCACCTCTCTAAAACCATCCCAAAGAAATTATTAACTTCATTCGGTGGATTATTGGACAGATCACCCAAGTCATTGAAAAAGAATTCCCCAAGGGCCGTCCTTCTCGAAAGACAGAGGCTAAAGCATTTACAAAAAAGTGCTCATCCTCTGTGTCTGTAGTGCCGTAGTCTTTACAAATGCCATCTACATATAAGAACTGTACTCGTCTTTTATCAGCCGAAAGCAGGTTCTAATTTGTAATGTAAATTTTGTTTATTTGAAGTGAAGATGAATTTGGTTTTCACCTGTCATGTTTTGTCCAGAATTTTCTGGGGTATTTAAGTGTTATTTTGGATTTATAAAGCAGGAAGCAGAAAAGTTAGCCTTAGACCATTTATAAGCCTTGTTCAAGTCTTTATTGTCTAGGGATCTCTTGTTGGAAAGAAAAACCCACCACAGTGTTTTTTGCTTTTCTCGGGGGTGAGTCTTGATCCTTAAATTAAATGGGTTTTATAAAAGCCTTCTGTAGGCTTCCATTTGGAACACTTCCCTGATTAGGAAGTCCTAGAGATAGTGGAATGTCGGGCGTTCATTAATAAATGCCTGAGTCCCCACGTTCCGCTGGTTTGGACTCGCTATAAATAAATATCCTAGTTTTAATAGTACCGTGGCTTAGTATTTAGTGCATTGGATTACCCTGCATGCGGTTCAAGACTTTAAAATAACAACAAAAGTTCATGCCTTTACCTCTTCTATCTGACAAATAGCGAAGAACATATTATCAGAAAGTTTCTCAAAAACCGTCTGCCCTACGCTACTCAAGACTGAGTTCGCTGAATCTTGTCCGAGTCTTGTGTCATACTGCGATGACGTGAAATGATCCGATGGGATAGGAAAACTTGGGGGAGACTCCAGTTTCGGTCAGGGTTTTAATCGTGGGTTTATTTCCACTTTGCCACGCGCTGTCAAGATAGGTAGGTAGATGAATGCCTAGAAAAATAGAATCACTGTTTACTTGGAACATCAAATCAGGACCGAATTGTGCTGAATCGTTTAACCCGGGAAACGCCGTAAAAGAAAATCTGCTGTTAGAACCATCCTGAGAGTGATATGAATCTTATAAAGCCTCTCAGCCTTTTTATCTACATTCCTCCGTAACGACTTGAGTGAGGGTGCTGCAAATAAGAGTTTCATTTCATACCCATATATCATAGTATCCTAGTCACCGGATTTGTGATGTGGATATCTCATTTATTTGCTGGTTCTCACAAGCCTGGTCTAATTACAGCGGAGTCCGGAGCTCATTGCCTCTTCTAAGTGCCTTACTCAAATTAGTTTTCAGTTTTATTACCAAGATTTCTGTTATTGGGCAGTAAGTCAAGGTAGTAGTAGAGTTGGCGATATATAAAAGAACTCAATTGGGAAATATATGAGATTAATCCCATCCTATTCATTGATCATTGACCAAACCACTATGTAATGCAACAAGAAACATTTTCTACCCCAAGTTGACCAGGTTTAAGAATTTATGGAGTATTTCATTCTGCCAAAGAGCCCTAAGGACTAATCCATACCCGGGTGGCTTGTGGATCGTTTCCTTCAAAATTATTGTGTCCTTCGCCCATTTATGTTGGGAAATTTAAATTAATGACACTTCCATTCTACTAAAAAGTAAGCTGCCTCCACTTGCATACGTACAACTTGGCTTTTGTACCGGAGGTTCGGTCTTCTTCGCCATCCAGATATTAAACACTGGAACATAAGCAAGCAACACAAACGCGATTAAAGTCCGTCATCCTTGCCTTGTGCACTTAACGACCTGTGGCCACCTCCAATATTAGACAATGTATCTAAATACGCAACCTAACAAGCATTCATGTAGAAATTTACACAAAAATAGAATACAATTTCTGATTACATATCGATAATTCCATCAAAAGGTTATTGAATCCTTAATCTCCTGCATCTACCCTTCTTTTTGCTAAAAATTCCTTGCATACATTAGCTTCAACAAAAAAGGATGTATTAGTGACACATATAATAATTATTATTATCGTACAACATGCCCATAAAAAAACCTTCATTTCAACAATCAACCCTTGCGCTATAACCAAAAATTGTTGGTTAACCAACCGGAACCGTGTCTGTGTTTACAATAAGAACGTTACCCCGAACAACCCTATAGATTTTCACTTTCCTATATCCTCTGTTGTGTCCTTTTGATTTTTTTGTTTTAGTTTCGTCTAACCTTTCCCTTCGGACACAACAAATAAAATTAGAAAAAATGATTTCTTGACAGTATTTTTGAAAATTCTTTTCGTTCAATAGAGTCATCCCAATGAAAGCGTCAAAAAATATCTCCAAAAAAACCAAAACCATGGATTACACAAACTACGCTTACAACGAGGCTGTTGGGCGATTGAAAATGATGCTAGCTGATTCATATGCTCCATCGAAGTCCACGTCGTCCTACCTCAGGAATATCAACGATGATTCGGATAATTTCTCAGATAACCTTTCGGTAGGTGTTTTTGTTTTACTGAGCTACTCTTTGGTAAATAGAAGGTATCCTTTGTAGGTGGTAGAACGTCCAGTCATGTCGGAGATATCGAAATACTTGTCGCCGAGTTATAAAACTCCAAGGACCTCTTCATATCGCAGCAAGTACAAAAGCTTCCAACCAACCTCAGTGTCGAAGGAGAATTTGTCGACCACTACGACGCACTATACGCCAACTCCGATTCAGGACTATAGGGTGTCCTCGGCACTACCAGCGACAGAGATAGTCCAAGCCCCAGCTGAGATCTTCAATTTTATTGAAAAGCAAGAGGACTACATCGAGCAGCTGGAGAAGGAGTCCAAATTTTGCAGGGTAAGTTGAATTGATTTATTGTTCATTTCTTTTTTATATGAAAGTAGTTCAGTTCTTATTTCATTGAGCTGCCTCTATCATTTAAGCCTTAGGATTTGGAGTTTAAGCTCACAATTTTGAACTAGTTTAGTCTCCTTTAGTTCTTCTTATTGAACCAATTCAGGCTTTTGTTTATTCAGCTCTCCTTTTTTAAACAGTTTAGTCTTTTAATCTGATGTATTCTAGTACATTTAGCTCAGCATATTAAGGCTTCCTTCCTTCCTTTAGTCTTCAATTTTACTTCAATTCGCTCTTACTAAGGTTCTTCTGAACTAAATGAACTCAGAGTTCAACTACTTCAGTACCTTATACTGTTCAATGGTTCAGTTCATTACTAATCATTTTCCTTTTAGAACGAACTGTCAAATCTACTTGGAAAAGTGAAAGACGTAATCAGTGAAAACGAGGCTCTAACTGATAATGCGAGGTCTGAGTTGGCAGCCATGGGCGACAAGGCAAGTGCTTCATCCGAAAGCGAAGACAATATTCGATACTGTAAGTCACCAAAGAAAAGAGAGAAACCCTCTCCTAGATATTCCGGAGGACCGAATATCGTCTACGAGTCTAAGATCAGCGAGCTTGAAGCTGAGCTCACCCAAGCCAACATCGATCTTCGTAAAGTTCGCAGTGAAAATGAGGATTTGAAACGAAAGTTGGCACTAGGCATTGGTGGCAGTGGCTCTAGCTCCCTTAACTGTGATACACATCGAAAGCAGATTGAGAATCTCCAAATGGATAAGATCTCAATGGAGGAGACTATACGGCAGCTTCAGAAAACAATCGATGAGATGAAGTCGTCCAACGTGTACGGCACATCGAAGAGATACCTTACCGACTTGGTTCAAATGGAACGATCGCAATCGGAGCTTGAGATCAAACACCTCCGGGACGAGCTTGATCGTCAACATGAACGAGTTCGTGAGCTGCAGCACGAGATGGCTCGACGGATAGCTGATGAACGAGCAAATGCCGAACGACGGTACAACAATCAGGTGGATCAATTGGGTGGAGATCTATCGAATCAATGGGAACAGGTGACGAAACTGCAGCTAGACTTGGAAAGGCAAAAGCGACTGGAATCAGACTTGAAACGTGACTTGTCTCAAAGAAATGCTCAAATCGATGAACTGAAAATGGAACTGAAGGCGAATCGGAGTACTTTCCTATCGGATATAGCTCAAGTGAGTGCGGAGAAGCAGTCACTGGAGCAGGAGATTACTTCACTACGGTTGCAACTAGATAGATCCGATCGCCAGGGTAAAGTAGAGGTTTCACGTTTGACAGCTGAAATCACGTCTTTGAGACAGCGATTGGATAGGGGGGATGCGGATTTATTGCATTCAAAGAGGGAGGTGCTGCGGCTGAATGATGAGATTGCCAACTTGGAAAAAGAGGTGCGATCTTTTGTTAGGAAGTATATAACTTTGATTTTTACAAAGAATACTGTCTTTTAGTTGGCATATGGTGAAATGAAAAATGAGATTCGACCGACGAAAAAGGACTTGGATAAGCGAATCTCAGAAATACAGGATAAACATGGTAAGTTGGCAAGTCTATTTGTAAGAGGCCATGTGTGAGCACAGTATTTAGTGGTTTTATTGCACGTGGTTTTGAACAAAAAGTTCCAAATTGCTTTAAGGCATTTGATTTAACTTCAATTTAAATTTAAACAATCACTTTTGCTTCTTAGACTGTTACCCGTTTATAAGGTGGATTAAATTCGAATTCAATTCAACAGGATTGATGCAGATTAAACTATTCAATTCAATTAGATGGATAGTGAATGATCTACAACTTAGATTGAAACCCAATTCGCTTTCAATCCAGTTGTTTGAACGGGGTAATTGGGTCACAGGAAGAGTTTTATACATCCACATGTCGTATGCAGCATACGAAAATTGTTTTACAAGTTGTAGTTGTGTTATTGCACCAAGAACTATCGACTAATGATTAAAGGACTAATCCTGCTTCCTGCTTTGGTTGATGTTACGTATACTTACATGGCTGTGCAAAAGTTACATAGCCTCATACCAACTTACGGTGGTTTGGAACTGAACGTAGGTTTATAGATTTCAAAACCCTGATTAACCGTGTCGAAGGTTTTGGACAAGTCGAGGGTAACAGCCTACCAGTGCTGTCGTTTCTACTGTCCTGACAGGAGACTTCTGTTTTTTGCTCGAAAGAAGTCCAATCTCTTTTCTTCTGTACACTTCATTAGTGTGGATGACTTGCCCTACAAAAATGCAGAATTGTTAGATTGTCAGAAAATTTGTCATCCAGATTGGGCCAAATCTATGTAACGATTAGGCAAGGGCTTTAGTTAAAGGTTCAACCATCAGTAGTTGATAATGCTTATCACACTTAGTTTGATTAACATTTTACATACAGCAGACTGAACAGCACTGGGGTATCACTTTCACGTAGAACATTATGTCTTAAGCCAATGTAGGAGTCATGTTGAGAGTTCCACTGATCATATGCAGACCAAACCGTGTTTAACCAGGCTTTTATAAGCCCCGTTTCGACTTCGTCTGTGACTTGTAGTTCTTGTTATAATTTAAGTTTATTTTCAAAATGAGGAGAATGTTTTTTATCAAAATTTGCAATTTCCTGTTATTCTTGACACTTCAACAATAAAATTCCTGTTTTGCCAACATTTTAAAATGGCAGCACTGCAGCC
This sequence comes from Chalcosyrphus nemorum, assembly GCA_949716465.1. NCBI lineage: Eukaryota > Metazoa > Arthropoda > Insecta > Diptera > Syrphidae > Chalcosyrphus > Chalcosyrphus nemorum. Next base: position 79,809,384 of record OX454333.1, read on the forward strand.
TACCGTTTAGTGACATGATTTATTTTGAATTCAGTCCATGGTGACATTGGATTTGAGAAGACTCATCGCTGTTAGGATGCTTCATTTCAATACTTTCATTTCACCCATGGGACAAACAAGGATTTCGCTCTTGTCCAAATTCGATCAGTAAGAGAATGTTTTCTAGAGATCTAGGAATGACATAAAAAATCTTAAAACTTCCTGATTGTCCTTCTTTTATTGCACGGAACTCTACTCCTTACATGATAGGAGATGTTCCAAGCGTTGCCCTATGCCAAAGGCATCCTGTGTAATCTTTTTACGTGGCGATCGCCAATAACTGTTTCGAACTGATGGCTATTGGGGATAATGATCAAGTCTTAGCATTGTCATCGAATTTATTCACAACACTGATGTTAACATCATCTGCGTATGCTTCCAACCTGTAATCAGATTTATTTAAAAGCTGCAGGAGTTTGTCTATAAACTCGGAAGTTTGTCTATAGCGGAGCAGGCAGTCACCCCAATTCTTGAACTCGAAAACGACAGTCGAGTAATATAGTCGGATACGACTGTCGTATTCCTACTTGAAACATTGAAATGTATGTTCATAGGTGTTTTTCCTTACCTCATAGCCTTTTTGGTTACCTCATAAAAGGTAACACCTCTACACCGCTGGTAGGCTTCCTGTATGTCAATAAAGACATGAAGGTCGTTTGCTTTTACAGGCAGAATTTTGTTTTGTTTATTTGTGGACCCAGGCTTTTAATGAAGTCAGGTTGGTAGACAAATTGTGGGCACAACTTCAACATCGCCACTTCCCTCGTTTCATGTCAAGAAAATGGAAGCTTTGACATCTATGACAACCATTTTTTACAGTACAATTAAATAAGCAAAGATGGCGCAAGTTTCTATGAAGAGTTAGTGGTGTCAGAACAATTCTTTTCGGGTCCGTCCATATATTTATATTTAATCTAAACTCAAGAATTATTGCAGCTTTCGCACTTGTAGAGTAGTCACCTTTATATTTATCACAGTTTCGTTAACTATACACCTCACAGCAGATATGTACATACATTCACCTTAAGTACACCTCATCAACAGTGCACTGCAATCCCTTTGTTTCATTTCATATATCAAAATGTGTTTGTGTACCACCCTCGGGGTAAGCTATTGATGTTCTTAAATTCGCTTATATTGGTCCCGGGTTTTTTAATTCAAAAAAATAACTAATAATTCAATGGACATTTCCAAAAAATCGAAAAACATTTAGCAGTCAATAGTTTATCCATGAGTGGTATAGAGCTTTGTTTTATTAAAAAAAATAATAATAAAAAACCGCCTAATGGATGATGATAATTATGTTAACAATACAATCAACAAACTGTGTGTCTGTATGTATTTTGTTTTAGCCGACACTGTTGTCGAACTTGAAGAAATGATACAAAGCCAGAAGCAACTCATGGATAAACTGACTACCGAGTGTAAAACTTTGACCAAAAAACTAGAGGACACCACATTAAAGCATAAGTAAATATCCTTTTTCTTTCTCTGTGTATATCCTTTTTTAAAACAAAAACAGTTTTAAGAACGCCCATTTTGTGTGTTATGTGTGTGTGTGTTAAGAAAAACAAAAAGCCACATTTATTTTTTTAAAAAACAGCCGCCTTCCCTAAACAAAATAAGCTTGTATGCTTCCGATGAAGGATTAACACCTTGATTTTTGGTTCTCCCATTCAATTCTTTCTCTTTCTTCTCCTTCCTCTGGACCGAAATTAAAATGAATACCAAAAAAAGGACTATTGAACCCACCCGGAATCGCCGGAATTGCCGGAAAAGAGTACGTTTCTCGGAATCGGGCTGAAACGGATTGTAATTGCCAAAGTGGCTGCTTAACATCTCATATAGCACCACCATCATCCACAACCAGCAAACATAATTCATTCTCATCTACGCCACTTTTAGAAAAGCACATAAATAGAAAACGCATGAAACCAGCTGCATGTAAGGCAATAGTAGAGACAACAACCACAACACGAGCGGATCTATTCAATGAGATTCACTGCATGGAACCATCCTGTGCGAATTGCATTCGTAGTAATAGTACAAGCCTCTTGCCATGGGTGCAACAGCGCTTTGTTCTAGACAATGGGTATGGTGATGAATGCAGTGAATGTGGCGATTATGCTTCGCGTTTTTTCACAACAGTACATCAGCCAGAACACAAACCACAATGCCACCAATCGACAGCTAAGACACAAACAACAGAGATAAGCGCAAATACGTCAGAGATGATGGAAAAAACGGTTGAAACTGGAAAGCAATCTGAGGAAAAGGTGACGAAAGCAAAAAGTACCCGACCACCGGTTAAAGTCGACGTTAGTGTACGACTTGTGCCGCGGAATAAACCAAAAATCAAGCAAATTGAAAAGGACGATGACCAACAGTAGCAACAGATTAATTTGATTGGGTTGTTAAATTTAAATTATTTACTTTTGTATTCTTTAGCTGCGTAGTTCTTTTTATTGCTTTTCTCGACAAGATTTGTAAGTTTATTTGTGTGTTTTTTTTTAGCGAAGAGAAGACGCAATTGCGTCATACGAATGAGATGCTAATGGAGAGATTGAGACAGATCTGGGCTAGCTACAAGGAGCTTAATGTTAGCACTGTTCGACGACGATCGACTGATGTTAGCGATATAGACTCTTGTCGAGAGGAGCAATTTCAGAATTCATCACAAACTCAACAGGTAGTGTATGGATGGTAGATCTTACTAATTTGGTTTTTCTCTTTCTTTCTCTTCTTCTTTTTGTGTCTATTCTTTTCTCTCGATATTCGCTTTCACAAAAAGGACGGAGATATCCGCTCTACAATCGAATGTAGAGTATTTAACAAATAGAGTGATAAATAATGATCGCATTGGTAAAATTGATAGCACACCGACGACTTATAAGAGTCTACCACCTGCAACTACAGGTAAATTTTACAGTGGGCCAGAATACTCATTGACATAGAACACAATGTGAACACAATTCGTACATGATAGGTCCGTTTCCGTACTTTTTGCACTAAAATTCGTGGATTATTAAATTTCGAAGAGTGGGGGTAAAATTCCTTCAGAGAGAGCTAAAACTACGAGAAAGTAAACGAACGGGTTGAACAAGAAAAAGTTGAAAATACACTAGTTTGACAGTTTTGACAGTTATCATAAACCAGCCCACAGAACTAAATTCGTAGCAAGGGGAAATTTTTTACTCTCTCGTGAGCGGTCTCTTCTGCGAAAAAGTAAGAACATTTTCCGTACTCGGACAGCTTTTCGTAAAAACTCGTAAATTTTAGTAAAAATTCGCTGTTTTAGGAAAGTACGCAACAAAACAATTTAGTTCTGATCCAATTTTTTTTCACGATTCTGACTCAATTGAAAACTTATAACACTTTTCAACATATTAGTTGACAGCGTCCCATAATGCCAAAAACAGATGTGTAGTATTCTGTTTACAGACAAATTAGAATGCATATGTTTCAATGCTCCAAGCTAAGCTCCATGTAAATTCTGCATGCAGCGCTGTTCCTATAGTCGACAGTCTTGCCACAACATCAGAGGATAAGAACATACGATTCGATCTACTTAATATCCAACTTTTCAAAACAATTTTACACATTTTCCATCTACTCGTACACACAACATTACTAAACACCACTTTTAACCTTTTTTTTTATTATATTACAAATAATTTCTCTATAACTTCCAGCATCACATGAGTACAAACCTTCATATAGCACCGAAAGCCGAGTCCCTCTGGACACCGGAATCATATCATCTCCAATCACAAATAACAAGCCCTCACCCTACAGCTATGACAGTTCCCTTAGTCTCGGAAAAACCGCCACGGAAGATCTCATCAATAACGAGTCAAAGAAATCCTTCAGTGAGCCCAGATCATCTTCCAACTATGAGCCAACCCTTAGTAACTACGACTACGGCGACGATGAGAACCGAAAGGATAGTCTCGGTGAGGGAGAGAAACATCGCAATGGAGGAGACACTCTACCATCATCCGATTACACCATCAAATCTCCCGTTGAAGACTCAATATCCACAAAACCACTCGCCACAGACACCAAGCAGTACGACAAAGATGACTACCAAATCGGCGGTGAAGAGACCAGTCAACCCTATACAACCGATGCTTCCAATCCTACAGCCGATTATACAACAGACTACTCAGCTTACGAGGGATATGACCAGCAACCGTATACCGGAACCGGATACGACCCAACCTATGACACCCAATACGATGGAACTCAGGCATATGAGGGAACCGCTCTCGATCAATACGATGGAAGCCAACAACAGTACGACACCAATCAGTACGGAGACTACAGCGCCCAAGACTATGACCAACCCTATCAATCCCAATACGAGTCGACAATTCCAACTGCTGACGTCGAAAAATCAGCCGAAATCGAACCAGAGCAGCCAAAATCCAGTCCGCCATTACCGACCAATCCAACAGGAGTCACCCCGAGCACTGGCAGTCGCCCGACAACGGATAGCCGCCCTCAATCGCGACCGAGCAATAGCACTGTGGGGCCAACAAGTACAGGAGGAACAACTCCAGGGGTTGGCGGTAAATCTCTGCCGCAACAGTCTGCCGCGACAGCTAAAGGACTATCGAGTGGACGAAAGGATTAGTAGTAGCCCGGAAGAGATGTTGGATCCTATCGACTTGGAATTCTGTGTGAGTAGTCCCAGTTTGTTTGAAAACTCCGACGACTCGGCGGGATCCGAGACGACCGAAATGAGCACATCGCCGAAAACTGCAATTCAGAGAATAACGTAAATTTTTGTGGACAAATTTTTAAGTGGAATCTGCGTAGCTTAAGGTTTAAATAATTGTATTTATTTGTAAAATTTAAAAAGTAAACAAGAGAGAGATTTACTATATGAAAGAGATGGGACTTTAATTAAAAATACTTTGTGTTGGAGGATCTTTAGCGAACTGCAATAGAAAAGGTCCTGGTTTAAATGTCCTAAGGCCAATACCTCAAGAGTTTCGAAATGAGAACGCAGCTTTGTTGTGACACAGGCAGAATTTTGAAAATTTTTGGAGTTCGACCAAATCGACATCTTTTTGGTTGCGTTTGCTTGTGTGTACAGTTCTGTTGGTTCTGTTGGAGCGCAGAAAAAGAAGCTAATGTGGCATCGGTCTAAGTCAAGACTTTTGTTGACGCTCAAAGGACGCTTACAGAAAACCGAGTTGAGTAAGTAATATTATACCACTTCACCCCTGCAGTTAGGGAAAGGCAAGGGCAAGAGACCTTACATTAGATATGTATATATTGACATTAAGAAAGTTCCAGCTCAATATTCAGATCTAGAAAACATTTTGGCAATTGTCTGTCTAAGGTGGACAGAAGCCTTTTAACTTTTTATCTTTTATGGTCAAAGAGTCTTTTAATTCAGTTTAACTCGAGAGATGAGCATTTCATTTTCCTGGAAGGTTGTCAAACCGAACAAGCCTCTAGCGTAAATTAAGACCTATTTTAGTGTTAATTTATGGAGGTGGTATTTTCAACAGAAATAGATAGTAGAAATCAAAAAATAAGACAGAAATAGAAACCGAAAACTGTGGAGGCTTACGAAGGAGGATGTTCTGGTTGAACTATGGGAGGAGAAGTTTTGCGAGATACTTCAAAATTGACATCTACTTGCACTTGAAATCACTTTATCTCGGTGGAAATAGCTTAGTTAGGTATTGGTAGGAGTTCATCCAAACCTCTCGATTTCGCCTCGTTGGAAACATAGTGTTAAGTCAAATCAAATGTTGAGCACATTTGCTTTCGAAAAATAGGGCTGACCGCTGAGATCATTCCGATTATTGAAGAAATATTCACTCAGTGAAGCCGTTCGAATGTTGGCGAGCGCAGGAGTAGTGCATAGGAACTGACAAATGATCTTTTTTCCTTCCTTGTCAATATTTTGTCTATTGCAATCGACCCATCGAAAAAAGAAGTCTTCCTTTTATATTCCGAAGAGAAAAAGCACTGCCGACCAAGTTCCATTGGCTCCTTGGAAGCATCTTGTGGGAGAGCTTTCCGCTTCCAGAATACACTACAAACATAAACTCTTTCATTGGACTACTTGCCAATGCCTTATGGCACAGCGATTTTTGATTGTAAAAACAATAACACGAAATATGGAGGTTCACAACCACATATACAGTTGAGCAGAAGACAAATTGCATGTTCCATTGGAATTCAGAAGAAGGGAATTCTGTACGCTGCCATACGTAGTCATAAGACTACCTACATATAATTTGTATATTATACACAATACATAATGAATTTTCGTTCGGATTCGTCGATTTTTTGTTCAGACTCGTGTTTTCGTCCCCATTACTAGAAAGATTACTTAATGGTCTTATGGTACAGCAAAAAGTTTACCTATTATTATTAAACTCTTCAGCGTTTTTTAAATGTCATAAAATGCATAAATAAAATTATGCAACACTTTTACAAAAAAAAATCAATCTTCACGTGCAATTTTCAGTTTTTAATTCAAAAAGTGCTATTATTAGCACTAGACCTCAAGTAAATAATTTCCTCGAACCTTAAATTCTCATCTACAGCTCCACTAATTAACCTAAAAATCATCCCATCTAACGCTTCAGTATTATAGTAGTTCACTCTCTATCTGTCTCTATGTGTCTATCTCCCTCTTGCAACAGCCAGCAATAGCACTTTCGCCAAAAGTGCTAAACGCGATTTTTCAACTCAAGTCAAAGCAAAGAAGAAAAGTTTTTTTCCTCTTCGTTTTTTTAATTTAATTTTCCAGTTCTTCATCAAAACTTCCCCCGCCTTTTTGTGATTCTTCAAAGGAGTACACATTAATGTTAACTTTGTGCTAAGAAACACACAATAACCGATACAAATAATGGATTTCTCGCATCCGCCTCCGGATCTTTTGCAGCAGCCGCCACCGTCCATGATGCAGATGCCACCGCCGCCCGTCGTTATGAACTATCCCGGCCCGGGGCAGGGACAAAACAATGGACCTGGTGGTGGTGGTGGTGGAGGCGGCGGAGGAGGAGGGGGTTATCGTTCGCACTATTTCCAGCATCATTCGGGTCCGGGGAAACCAGGACATCCATATTTTAAACCCTTTGGGAACTTCAATCGTGGTTTTGGCATGACGCAGGATGATTTCGATGGTAAACGGCTGCGAAAGAGTGTTATGCGTAAAACTGTTGACTACAATGCCTCAATTGTTAAAGCTCTAGAGGTGAGTTTTTTTGCTTAAGAAGCCAAGTGATGCTTAGTTTTTGACTTGTTTTAGGCGAGAACGTGGCAACGTGATGATAGAGATCGTCCCTCACTTCAACCAGAAAACATATATATACCTGAGCTACTGCCGCCGCCGAGTTACTTGGACAATCCGACAAATTCGGTTACCACACGCTTCGTAAAGACTGCTACAAACAAAATGCGATGTCCAATATTCACTTTGGCGTGGACACCCGAGGGCCGGCGGCTTGTCACTGGAGCAAGTTCCGGGGAGTTTACACTATGGAATGGTCTTACGTTCAATTTTGAGACCATTCTTCAGGTGCGTAATAGTTTAATTTTAAGAATTGAGGGGTCAAGCTTATTCGTAGAGTTTATTATCTAGTTGTTGACCTTCTTACTTTGCAAACAATGTGAGATCTAGATGTAAAGACACGTGTGGTGCAGTTCTAATCTTTAAGAATGGCATTCGTTTATTTTCCCAGAGCCCATGCAATCTATATTTACTTCTGTCTGCTTGTTGGCTCGTAGGAAATTATGGAGACATCTTTCCGACTTTTATAGAAGCTTACGCTTTCCAATCGGCGAACTTATTCTCCCCTTGAGTTAGTGTTTTTTGTTCTATTGGTACTAAACAAATAATTGTTTTATTTGTATAAACAAAAATGCTTCGGCACATGTTTATCATCATTGAGAGTGTGCAAAGAATAGATAAAATACTCGCGCTGCGCTCTAGGTGAAAGGCTATTCACATCCGTACACCAAATCAAATTGCATCGCAATTTTTCAACTGGCAATTCGCAGTATAATTGCCCAAGATTCCTTCCTTCTGTCTGTAAAATGTACACCAAAAGCAGAACGGGAAATGCGATTGTCTATGCGCCTTCTAGAGGAGAATAAAATACTTGCATTTGATAAACTCTAAAAGATACTAACAACTCGGTATGTTTGCAGAACAGCGAGCAGTAATAACCCAATCAAAATCGTTCACCAATCTACACAAGAAAATTTGTATAGTCTCTCGTGTGCATAGATAGATAAGCTCGAAAGGGTAGTCTGCTGCTAATTCTTTTTGGCTTCTTGGGTATACCCTAAACAGGAACTTTGATTAAACTTTATATACGATTACACTGCCTTCAGGAGACATTATTTTAATCAAGTCTCGAGTCATTTTGTGGACATGTTTTGTATATAGGCATCTAAGTTAGACTTTCTTGTCTTCATTTGGAAAGTAAAACTCAAAGACACGTCCCGCATATGAAGGCAAACCTTTTCTTCTTCTTTTCTTTATGTGCAAGGTTACGACTCGTAGTAGAAGGATCCTCCGACTTTACTGCCTTCTTACTGATCCACCGGTGATGTTTGCGGGCTTGTAGTTTGAAGTATCAGCTAGTTTCCCAGTTTCGGATCACTTCGTCACTCAGGCCAAACTTTGATACTCCTGCTCTCATGTGAAGCATTTTTATCTCAGCTGCTGTTAATTAGTCTTTATTGTTTATGTTGTCCAGAATTGTGAATCGTATTGGAGCGCCGAATGACAACTGCGGGGTTGAGCGTTCCTTTCAGGTTAGGGGGCAGATTTCACACAAGTTTTCCCACCTCTTTTCACAAGTTGCTTTGCTTTTAATCATAGATCCCGTATATTCGCTATTAGGAAGCAAACTTCTGAAACACGACTAAGACCAAGATTAACAACGAAATCAAATGAACGAAAGATAATTATGTAACATCAGAAAATATTCATTAGGTCTGCTGAATCTTGCTGAATTAATCGACACCAAAAGTCGAAGCTATTGCTCCTATATTGGTGAAGCTATGCTGCCCGGCATGCAAGAAAAAAAAACAGCATTTTACTTAAACTCACAGCATTGTGTTGAACTGACGGTGGGTAAAAAGGTGAAGGTGAATTTGTTCTCCAACGTTTCTGGAAGAAATGTACGACTATCAAAAGGTATAGCGAAAGATTCTCCCGCAAGACTGTCAAACAAGGCAGAGTAAAATAATGATATGCAGATGTTCTTCTTCGAACGGTGTTGGTCCCATCTTTCAGATTGAGCATACTATGATCTACGAGAAGATGTTCAACAGTATATTGTAGTACTGCATGTCGCCATATGTAGACGAAAATATTTCTCTATGGCTTTGTCGGACGCTCGAAAGAGGTCGCACTGAGCTACTGCAAATATAAACAGTATTGCAGTACCTTGTACAAAATGTCCAAGGAATTATTTGTGAAATGTTACTCCTAGCTATTAAGAGATAGGAAAGAAAGAAAAAAGCTTCTATGTACCTATCTAACCCTGCTCCACCGAAGGGCCGAACACAATGCGCTGTAGCTGTGGCGGTAGTACAATAAACAGTTTCATCTGTCAAGTGGTGTAACGACACACTCAAAATATTCGACCACAATAGTGTGGTGCATTAAGCTGTTAAATAAATTCAGCTGATTGGAGTTTTTATTTTTCTTTTTAGGAATAATTTGTTACAGACCAACACATGCCTGCAAATTCGTACAAATTGTTACGAACTCTAGTGCAACTTTGTTTAAGAGAGAGTAAAACCTTTCCCCTCCATGACAAAAGTTACGAATACTTACCCCACATTGTAAGCTCTGTCAAATCTGGAATTTTTTTTTTTTTTTCTGTGTGAAGTTTGAAGGTCTGTTGCCTTACTTTCTGCACTAAAAATCGTAAATAAATTCCAAAGAGTGGGGATAAAAATTTCGCTTCCATTGAAACATAGTAAATCAAGTAAGTGAATCCAAATTATTTCAAACTGCGCAGACCTCCAATTGCCTAATATTTTATGTGGCTTGTCTGATTTGTTGACTTTTATAGATAAGAACTTTTTTATTCTAGCGAACAGTTTCATCTTCTAACGTATTTTAGCGGTCTAGCGACTATCGGATCTCTTCCGTAGGGAACGGGCATATTGTGTTCCGATTACTCAGCTTTTGTGTGTACTATTTTCTATTATTGCGACCGATATAGCCACACCGTTTGTGTAGTTAGCATAAAAAAAACATTTCCTTTGACAAAAAGAGCCTCATGACTCCGAATCTCGCGATTTCACACCGTAATTACCCGGTTTATATGACCGGATGAGGGCTAGTGTTAAAAATGAATTGAAAGCGGATCATTTGGAACTTCCTCTATGTGCAATTTATACTTACTCGCCTCGCTACAGTATACTTTATTCGTGTGAAACAAATAACCCATTTTTATTTTCTGACTTTACAACGAGTTATTTCTCTCTCTCTTTTGCTCTACCTGCCAAACTCGATCATTTCCTCTGGACTTAGAGCACTTTTACACGCAGATGTAGAGACACTGGACTCTTCGTTATTTTTGATGGACCGTGTGTTAATTTTACACGTTGAGATTCTACACAGTGGATTTTTTATATACATATCTGTTTCTCCCCTCATAGTCTTACTATATGTGCAGTGCACACACATGGCACACACTCAGACCAAAATTCTTCTGCACGATACGAACTCCCGAGAACCCAAAAGTAAGGCAAATGAATACAATTACGAATGAGCTAAAGGACAAGACACAAAAGTCTGCCGCATATTTCTATCCACTCTTACCTCTCTTTCCGTGACTTTCAAGTGTCTTTTCTCTTATGTCTCCGTGTGTAATGTTCACACCGATTCCAGAATCGGGTCAGGTCAATTCTGTTTCAATTCGGTCTGGGCTCTCACGAATCTCGATTCAAGTTGAATTCATATTCTCTTCAGTTATCTTAACAGGGTAATTGTTTGAGCGAAATTCTATTCATTTTGGTAATTTTGTGATTAATTCCCTGCAAGTGAATGATCTAAGTTTAATTGTATTATATTTTAGTACTGTATTGCAAAGTCTAATTTTCCGCCCAATCTACCGGGTAACGCACGAATTTAAACCCTTAACCCTTTCCGGACGAAGTAAAAAAAGTCCGTGCACATGGTTCCAAAGCGAAATCACTTACTGAAGGAGTATTTCGATATCAAACCGGGTGCAAACTCATTCGGTCTGGCATCCACAAGGCTTTTCATATAATTCTGAATTTTGGACACACTAGATGAAGAAGGTGTGTAACAGCTTGCAACACGGTGACACTGTAAGAACAAGTTTGCAACTACCCAACAGCCTTACGTAGAGCTTCAACATTGAAGCAATGTCTGTTAAAATTTCCTTCCTTTAAGACTAATGCTAAGGCTCTTTCTTCTGATATTTTAGAACCATCTCCTTGCTTGGAACTCAGCTCAGTTATAGTATATTATATAGTTACATATTTCCCTGTTAATATTTTCTCCTTTAAACTCACTGTGATGTAACACTGCGTCTGAGATGAGACGGCTTCCTTGCTTAAAATGCCATATTCTTCGATATGGATTTGCTTTCAAAAGACATGCATTATATTATTTTATTCGAAAACTCAAATATCACTCCTTAAAAAGTTTATATAAAGAAGTTCTTTTTATCTCATACTGTAGACGAATCTTTCTAATTTACAAAACATTTTTTTATTTTATTTCTTCCTCAGGCCCACGATGTCCCCGTTCGAACAATGGTGTGGTCACACAACGACAATTGGATGGTAACAGGCGACAACGCTGGATACGTCAAGTACTGGCAGTCAAACATGAACAATGTGAAAATGTTTCAAGCCCACAAGGAAGCGATAAGGGGAATAAGGTACAGCAAAAGAAAAAGTTTATTTTTGTCCAAACTAATAAAGAGTCCCATTGGGGCACAAATTTTCGACCGTCATAAGGTCCATTCGAAAATAAAACAAAAAAATAAAAAACAGCCGACAATTTGTTTAGCAAATAAAAAGCCTTTATACCTTTAGCCACTAAGCAGGAAAGAATATACACTTTTTTTAAAGCACATTTTTTAGAAGAGAAACAAATAAAGTCATTCCCAGAGGTTCAATTCTGAGAGTGTTTTTTGTGTATTATCTGTGATATTGAAACAATAAAGACTGATTCATATGATTATGCTCAATAAAGAAACAATTAATAAAGAAACTATTTAAGCTAGCGATCTCTCTCCCCACAATACCCACTACAGTGTGTTATTTTTAAAAGAAAAAAATAAAAAAACCAATAAAAAGCAACACTACACCACTGTTTAATGTCTCAGATAGTTATTTTTTTTTAAAACGAAAAATAAAAGCAAACAAAACAATGTTTTTAATAAATTATTTCCTATTTTTTGTTTTCATTAATTTGTGTTCACATAAAAAGAAAAACTCCAAATAAAAATGAAAGTTTTATGCAAAACAATAAATCCAAAATGACGTATTTTTGTTTTCTCTCTTCGCTTCAATCAACAAAATTGGATTATTCTCATCTCGGATTAAAGAATTGAGTGTTAATAAAGTTAATAAAGAAAATAAAATAGTTTTCTCTGCTTTTTTTTTATATATCCATCAAGTTTCGACTTTGTGTCGCTTCGTCCTCGTCCTTTATTCTTAGGATTCAAGTGATTAAATAAATAAAATTAGATCAGCATTTTTGTTTTGAATTCGAAGATACAGTGTAAACTCGTCGATGTGAACAGACTGAATCGAAGAATAGCGAGAGAAAGAGTACGAGTTTCAGGTGATGATGCCGGAGCCGGTTGTAACGTCCACTGAATGGAGTTTAGGTTGATTTCCTGTACACTTGTACCCTTCAATTTAAAAAATTTTACGCATATACTTAATGTAAAGTCAATAAATGTAAATAAATATTTTGAAACTCAACTCATGATTTTAATAAAGAACATTTTGTCGGTTAGATTATATAGAACTTTTTTACTACTACTGGAATGGACTTGTACTTAATATTTTTATGAACTAAAAGCAATATGCCAACATGAAATTGTATTGAATATTTTCGAGCATTTTCGAAATTCTGTTGATTACATTTTGTATTCCTTAATGAGAACTATAATTTGGAACATAATTTCTTCTATTCCGTGCAATTTTTGTCAGCTCACTGGACGTTTTTAGGAAGTAGAAACAGAAAAGTTCGGTCCGGTGTTTATATTTACACGATTTCAATTATTTTCTGTAAAAGTTCTCAAAAAAATAACCGCGGATAATTTAGAGCTCAAATCTTTCAAGTTCACCTAAAAACTTTTGCTATTCATATCAAAGAATCTACTTACTAGTGTCCCTACATATCTACACAAACGACCAAGTCAAAGGCTATTTTTTGCTATATCGAATTAGAATAAATAAATTTTCGTTTGGTTTTTTTGATTTTTTAGTTCAAAGGCTTATTTTTGAATTTTATGTTTCATTTAAAATAAAAAACAAAATACATTTGTTTATTTCTTTTCTTTTTTCATTCTGTGAATAAATTTTACAGCTTTAGCCCGTCGGATAGTAAATTTGTTAGCTGCAGCGATGATGGAACGTTAAGAGTTTGGGATTTTTATCGATGTCAAGAAGAGCGCGTGTTGAGAGGTAAGTTTTTAAATGGGTAGCAAATGTGTAGAATTTTTGTTCAAATTGTTAATTGTTTGAAATTAATTTATTTCTTCCAAATTCTGGTCGACATATTCTTATAGAGTTTTGTAGAAAATTTCATTCGTAAAGTAAATAATTTTCATAAACCTTTCTTTTGCCCAACTTTTAACGACCAGACATTGTTTCTATACTTTGTTCTTAAAATGAACTGGGGACTATTAAAAATAAAAGTTCATCAAATGGCTTAGAATGTAAGAAAAACATCTTCTCAATATGTTACTTGTCCGCTTTTTTTAATTTTTCTACGTAAAAGCCATTTATTCGTAAAACCTAAAGATTGAACTATAAAAAAGATATAATTTCGTACGACTACTTCCGAAACAGTGCGAATACAACGAATTTGTACTGTGCGACCATAATAGCTTCGGGCTTCGATTCGTTCAGTTTCCGGTCACTTGCTTTCTTCTGAAAGTGCGAATCCATTCGCTCTTTCATACGAAATTTTGCAGCCAGCTGGGGAAAATTCTGAAATTATTAACGCTCTTCGCGTACCGTCAGAAAACAGCGAATTTTTACGAAAAGCTGTTCGCGTACAGAGAATTTTGGTAGTTTTTCGCTCTCACTGAAGAGTAAAACATTTTCCCATGCTACGAATTTTAGTTCACGAGCTGACCATACTCGCCTTGCTTCGGCCTCTAAAACCTGATGCGAAGAAACATTATATAAAACAATAAATTTTGTAGATTAATTGCAGATTTCATATTTTTCAAAAACACATAAACTAAATGGAGTGTTTCTTCCAAAAAACGGGGAAAACATTTTCACTCAATTCGCATTCACAACTGTTACCATTCATTTTGAGCCAAAAGAGACTCATTGTTTTAGCTTGACTCAGGGACTTATCCTTTTAGATTTGGCTCAATTTTTTAAAGAATAATAACTAATACGGTTAAGCGAATTTATAACTTCAAGCACTTCTACTTGATTTTGCAGAAAAAAAATAATTTTCAAAATGTTGAATAGTATGAACTAGGCTTCTATTTTCTTCCCTGAACGATAATAATATTAATTAAATAAAATATTATTTTTTATTTTAATGGGGCTCATTCATTTTCAAAATGGCTCATTTTTTCACCCATTGGGACTCATTAACGGTAACACTACACACCACCACACGTGCGCATACTTCTCTCTTGTTCCGATCCAACAGAGACAACGACACACATGTTCTGTTCCCGTACTTTCTGCACTAAATTTCGCAACTTGCCAAATTTTTAGGAGCGAGTGTAAAATGTTCTCAGAGAAAGACAAATCTCCAAAAAAGTACGGCAACGGATTGAACAAAAAAGTTGCCCACTTTTTAGACGTCACCAACAACAATGGGGAAATTTCTTACTCTCTCGTGAGTTCTCTCTTCTGTAAAAACTATGAAACTTTGATGTACGGCAACAGGAATTCATTATTTTTCGTAGTTTTAGTCAGTACGGGAACAGACCTATTATTTTGTTGATGTGAATGTGCTTTCGATGCGCACCTACCACCACCCCAAAACAGAATAACGATCAGGAACAATCGCTGTTAATTTCTTTCGATTTGAGAAAATAAATTTCACTCGATCATGTAGACTACTTAAAATGTTAAAGGAAGTGTTGGCCCCATTATGTGTTACTTAGTTTTTATATTGATTAAAAATTACAACATTGTGGACAGAAAAGTCAGTAAAAAATATAAAAACTACAAAAACGGTCTTTAAAAGTAGGCTTGGCAAAAAATTACAAAGCCTATGTCCTTCTGGGAGTCTTTAAAAATATTTCAAAAAAACAGTACAGTATTTTACCCGAACTCTTTGAAGTTTGATAAACTGATAATTTGAGTGCAAAAAGTACGCGAACTGAGCTCACAATAGACGTACATATCTGTATTCTAAAACGACAAAAAGTTATTTTCGCCGGTTATTTTCGCATTTTTATACTCTATCTAAAGGGTATATTAGGTCCGTTCGCGTACCCTCCTAAAACAATGAATTTTTACGAAAAGCTGTTCGCGTACGGAGAATTTTCGTAGTTTTTCGCAGAAGACTGCGCTTACGAGAGAATAAGAAATTTCCCCATGCTACGAATTTTAGTACAAGAAATTTCTGTGGGCTGGTTTATGAAAACTGTCAAAGCTGTCAAACCAGTGTGTTTTGAACTTTTTCTTGTTCAACCCGTTCGTTTACTTTTTCGTAGTTTTAGCTCTCTCTGAGAGAATTTTACCCCCACTCTTCGAAATTTGGTAGTCTACGAATTTTAGTGCAAAATGTACGCTATTAGTTTCTAAAACTACTCCAAAACACAAACTTTTTCAATAAGTAGGCGTGGTAATTGTACTGTATTTTGTTCCTAAGAAGTACTATTATTTTGATGAAAACAGTTTTTTGAGGAAAACGCTCCTAAAACGTGGGCACTTTACCCATTTAACTGTCAAATTTTAGTAGAACAGTTGAAATGGGTTCACAACTTTATAATGCCACTTTTCATTGGGCAAAAAGAAGTCTTCCTTTTATTTTGCGGAGAGAAAAAACATTGTCAATCATGTTCCATTGGCTTTTTGGATATCTTTTGAGAGCTTTTCGCTTCCCGATTTCATTCCGGAAGACACTTCACAATACACTGAGTAGTAGCACACTGCAGACTTTCATTCGGCTGATAGTTGGGTCGGCCTGTTAACGAGTGTCAAGATATATGGAAGTGCGCAAATTACATCGAAGTATCGGCTAACTGCTAAATCAGTGTGGCGCTATAGCAACTGGCGCACACTTCCGATCCTTTAGTCGGCCGATTGTTCATTTTGCTCTGAAATTTGACATTGAATGGTCGCATTTTTCGTGATGGCTAACACTACAAATTCTTCGAGAGCAGTTGGCCGACTGTTGTCTAGTGTGCGTACTCAGCGACAACCCGACTGTTAAATTGGCCCAGAGTGAGCGTTAGCATTCCACCCAACCTGACCAAGCTTCTCGGCCGATAGAAAGTCTGCAGTGTGCTACTACTCTAACACACAAAAACTCTTTCATTGGACTATCTGTCAATGCCATTGGGCCCATCAATTTTTCATTGTAAAAAGAAAAACACGAAATATGGCAGTTCACCAACACATAAACAGTTGAGCGGAAGACAAATCGCATGTTCCATTGGAAACCAGAAGAAAAAAAAATATTCCGTAGATTGTCAAATTTCAAACACTGGAAATGCATTCACACGATGGAATATCCCCCTCAGAGATTATTTTACGAATTTTCGCGTAATTTTTGTATTTTTAGTTTCTTGAAAAAGTGAGTTTTTGGTAAAGTTTTGAAACCACTTAATTTCTTCACTCTTCAATAGTAGGGAGATCAGCTTCAGCCAATTTGTTTTTAATTGATGTTTTTCGAAAGGCGTCTACCTACCTTACATTTTCATAGCGCTAGTTTGGCCTCGGATGGCCATTCTAAAATATCTTCCAGTGCGTTAATTAAACGTATTTTAATTTCATTCCCATTTTGGCTTTTGTACATACACAAATATTGAATGATTTTAACACCCCATTCTTTAAGTTTATCTAAAACAACATGAACTCCCATTCTCTCTGTCGAATGCTTTTTCAAAATGTAGGGTGATTTTTTGGAGTTCAGACCTCTAGATATTCTTATAATTGGGCATAATATCCTGCTGATGGTTGATCATTTCGAGTTTACTTATTCATGACACCAGTCCAATTACGGAAATATTTCTCTCTATTAGCTAAGTATGGAAATTTCTCGAACAAGTAACTGTTATAAATGGTCTTGTATTTTTGATGGTTAAAAGTTCTCGTAAAGTTTGAGTAGGAAAACTTTGATTACCAATTTATGTTGGGTCAGAGAGTAATAGAGTTGTTTTAGTCTATCTAAAGGCAAGTGAGGTGGGATTGCCTATTTGAGTTCGTATTCTATTTAAAAATTTTGCTGGGGGGATGTCGGATCTAATACTCGAGGTAAATCCTCAAAGTTTTTTGTTTTTGCGATTTTGACGCCAAAATTGGAATTTTTGAAAAAAATAAGTATTACGTTACAAACAGTCCATAGAGGGAAGGCGTAGATTCTCAGAGTTGTACGTGTTGTGCGCAGTATACAGTTCTGCACCTACAAAAGGGACCTGCACTTTCATGCCATATTCGGTGATCAGAGGGTTTTTTGAGAAGCCATGCCAGTAAATATTCTTGGATGTGTGTCAGACGCTCGCAAGAGGTGGGTCCACGAAGAAACGTTGATGGTATATTCCTAAATTGGAAACTCCATGCACAGTAGTCTAATGCACTAAACACTGAGCCACTTCACCCACTTTTTAAAAGCTATCGTTTAATTTTTGCGAAGATCTGCATTGGAAGGTGGGAATCTTTAAAAGTCGAAATTAAGTTTGCAATCAGTAACAGTGTGGGATTTGCATTCACTAAACCCACCTCCCTTTCCACCCCTGATACTCACGGCAATGTTGTGAAGCATTTTATCGCGAGGGGAGACTTCAGGCTTGTATTTGCAGCTATCTTTGTCGCGTTTCGTTTTCCTTCCTGTCTTCGTTGCTCCACAGTTTCACTTACTACTTCCCAAGCTTCTTGTGTGCTGAGCATCAGTCCGATGATGTTCTCTAGGGTTTAGTTCCCTCCCAGCCTATTCGTCAACAGGTTACGGCCTTCACGATATCGTGGACAGTGGAACATTACGCGCTCCGCGTTTTTCATTGCTTCTGTGCACGTTGGACAATAAGGGTTTTCTTCATGCCCAAATCTGTGGAGGTACATATGCTCTGACCAGTAACCATTTGTGTCAGATAGAAGTTAAGCCTCCATGTTTCCTATTGATCAGATTCTCTTTATTGGGAATAAATCTTAGTGTCAATTTACCTTTGTCAGAAGAATTTCATAAATCTTGCCATTCTTTCCGGTTGGTTGTTCTTGGTACTTCATCATAATCACTTCGACTCGTTGCTGGCTGTTAGTATCGTTCTGGTGGTATGCGGCTTCTTTAACCATTCCAGCCCCCACTGGTCTTTTGGTGTTTATATAGTTTTGGTAAAGTTTGGGGAATAGCTCTGAAGTTGTGGTTAATGGGAAGTGGTCACTACGGTGGAGGTTATCAGCACTGTGCCATTGTATTTTAGGTAGGAAAGGGCAAGTGATATCCAAGTGTGTAAAGTTATAAGTTGATGAACCGTTATTTAAGATTGATAGATTAGTATGTAATCTTCCATTATACTCCCTCTGGTTCTTTGTGGTTAATCTTGATTAGCAATAAATGTATTTTACTTATTTCAAAATCAACTGCAATTGATTTTTACTATTAAATTTCAGGTCATGGTGCTGATGTTAAATGTGTTCACTGGCATCCACAAAAGGCGTTGATTGTGTCTGGAAGTAAGGATAATCAACAGCCGATCAAACTATGGGATCCCAAGAGCGGTCAAGCATTGGCAACATTGTGAGTAAATGTTTATTTAAATGCACCTACTAGACTAAGAACTTTTGTTTCATAAAATAAAATAATTGCCTGTTTATTTTATAGACACGCTCACAAATCTACTGTCATGGATCTTAAATGGAATAACAATGGCAACTGGTTGGTAACTGCCTCACGTGATCATCTCCTAAAATTATTCGATATTCGAAATCTCCGCGAAGAAGTACAAGTCTTCCGAGGTCACAAAAAAGAGGCCAGTTCAGTGTCCTGGCATCCAGTACACGAAGGTCTCTTCAGTTCAGGCGGTTCAGATGGTTCAGTATTATTTTGGAATGTGGGGTGAGTACACCAAAAGCTTGATAAATAAAAATATACTAAAATTGTAAATATAATCTTGCAGTACTGATAAAGAAATCGGTGGCATTGATGCAGCTCACGACAGCATTGTTTGGACCCTGGCATGGCATCCACTTGGGCATATTCTATGCTCTGGTTCAAATGATCATACAATCAAATTCTGGACAAGAAATCGTCCTGGCGATCTCATGAGAGATAAATACAATTTGAATACTCTTCCAGCTAGTTTGGCTACAATGGATGAATGTGAATATGGTGAGTTGACACTGAATTTCTTTCTGGGATTTGACTCAATATATTTGTTTATTTTTGTTTATAGATGACGCTATCATTCCTGGTATGGGTCCAGAGGACAAAGTAGAATTCACCGAAAGTCTGACCGCTGATAAAGGATTCATTCCTGGCTTGGATTTGGATCCAAGCAAATTGAACGACAAAGATAAAGAAAAGAAAGTACCTTACAGCAAACCAATACCAAGAAACTTTCAAGCTCATTGGAACGATAGTCGCCGAAATGAAGAAGGTGACGAGAACAATTCAAGAGATTCCAAAGATCTGCTCGGCGAGGGAATGCCCGACAATATGGATCCTAATACGATAGTAGGCATATCCGTCTATGGCAGAGTCGTTCGGGTTTTGCCTGACAGTAAACTAGCAGCGATGATACGAAACGGTCCCGATGCGCTCAATCGGTACATAAGCTCAGGTGAAATTGACGAGCTACAAGATGTTATACCAGTCGATAGTAAACGAAGCCGATCGCCATCAAAAGATCGCAGCAAGTCTCCGCCCTTGAAAAAGTCTCGATTCGAACCCAGAAATCACAATGCGAAAATAATCTACGCCGGTGATGTGGATTGGCGACAGAACTCGTCGAATCCCTTTATGAAAATCAAAGAAGATTCAGACGGACCTAGAAACTCAGGCAACGGTGATGTAGACTTCCGACGAATTAAGACCGAGGATCGGCCCAGCCCCTGGGCGACGGGACCTCTAGCCAACAACAACGACAGTTCGGGTCCATGGGCGAATTCACAACAAAACGGATTTAGCTCATCCAACAATCAACAGTTCAATACAAACGCATTCAATAGCAGCTCAAGTTCAAATCCAAATAATCCATTTGGCGCGCCAAACCACAACAGCACTTTCAGGGATGAACGAGACATGGATGGCAACAAGTCAGATAACGGCGATCAAAAGCGATTTGATTCGAATTCGAATAATCATCGATTCAAAGAAGAATTCGATGATAATGGCAGCCACAGTGGAGGCGGCAACGGAAATCACAGCGGCGGCGGCGGCGGTAATAGTCGACGAGGCGGTGGAGATCGTAACCGAGACAGGGGGCGGGTACAAAACGACAGACGCCACAACAGAAACCGAAGTAGTCGACGGTACTAACAGCAGAGTTCAGATAAATTGCATGAAAAGATTGAATATAGCAAAAGGGGGAAGTAACAACAAACAAAACTGGAACGATTTTTATCATGTTATGTTACTATTAAGTAATTTTTAAGTAATTTTAGTCTCCAATATGATAAAGGATAAACACTAAACAAAGGTATATGCAACCCAAACGAGGAGGACTCAACCCCCAAGTCGATTTTGAATTGCACATACTTTTCAAACAAACAAATTTAATTGATTCAATTGTAATCCGCGTTATATATTTCTTTACTTGTTAGAATCAGTGAATATGATAAAAGAAAAAAAGAAAAATCAAAAGAAAAACGAAAATATTACATAATCTCGGAATATGTATGTAACTAGAGAGAAAGAAATTGATGAAGTATTGAGTTTTAAGCTAATTTATACAAACACACAAGAAAAAAAAAAACCATGATGGTGATTGCAAGAAATAAATTTGTCCCCGCAGGTTTTTAGGAGACGACTGAGAGGCTGTAATAGAGCCAACTGTTGCGTAAGGTTCGTATATTTAACTCGGTATTAAGTTAAGAAAAAAAATAGTGTTCGTGTGCGAATTTGTTAATGAAAATGTTTTAAAGTGTGTTCAGTAAATAACTGCCATTAAAGTACCTTGTGGATGCTAAACTGTAAACACAAACTTTGTGAATAAAATAAACAATTTGTTGGTAAGTAGATATTTTGGAATAATAAAATATTGAATATGAATCGATGTTTAAGTTTTGATTTTTCCACTTTTGTAATTGACTTGATTGATTGATTGTCCCTGTACCTTCTCACCAATGAGTGATTATACGATTCAGTGCATAGATGAGCTTGAGATGACTCACGGATGCTCAAGAACTTCAAACTATCAATGAATTAAATTTTATGTATCTGGTCCACTTGAGAAAGAAATATGTTTAGTATTTAATCTTGTGGGTGCCGTTGTTCAGTGGTTCGTGCGTTGGACTACTGCAAGAGGTTTCAAGTTCGAATCCATTAAAGATTTTTCACAGCCCCACCTCTTGCGAGCGTCTGACAAAAAACCCTCTGCCCTTTGGATACGGCATAAAACTGAGAACCTTGGTCCACCGCACAAACTACAGATGTTACGAGCCAGACTAGACCGCTTAGCTAATGGGCATAGCTCTTTCGATTTTCATTACAGCAAACAAACAGCAAAATTCTCCTTAGTTTTAGTTAAATTTAAGTTATCTCTTTAAGATTAAAAATGAGTTGAAACGTAACGTGTAGAGGAACTAAAAGTTTTATTCAACACAACAAACGCTGCTATGTTTGAACCGTTCGCGTACCCTCCCAAAAAAGCGAATTTTTTACGAAATTTTACTAATTTTTGCGAAAAACTGTTCGCTGTTGTAGTTTCTTACGGAAGAGTGCGTTCGTACGCATGCGTAATTACAGTACTGCAATGCAAAGAGTTCTTAATTGCAAACATATGGCAATGATGCGATGCATTGCGTTCTAAAATGCAACATGAAATCAACCACTGCTCAAACAAGACAGCAACCAACGCAGCCTAGGTTATCGTGATACAAACTCAAAATAAGAAATTTCCCCATGCTACGAATTTTAGCCCAAAAAAATTTCTTTGGACTGGTTCGTAAAAACTGTGAAATCAAACTTTTTGTTGTTCAACCCGTTCGTTTAATTTTGTCCTCTCTGAGAGAATTTGACCCCCACTCTTCGAAATTTGATAATCTACGAATATAAGTGCAAAAAGTAAGCGAACGACCTTAGGGTCTAACGATAAGAAAGTTGTTTAACATCGACTGACTTACTTACGAAATTAGTTAGGTGGCGCTACAATCCTTGGCCTCAACCAACAAACTGCTCCAGCAAACCCGGTTGCGAACCAGCTTCCTGCAATTGCACACGCCAAGTTGGCTGAGGTTCTCCACCACTTGTTTGCGCCATCTACCTCGAGGTCGTCCTCTACTGCGCTGTCCATCCAGGAGAGGCAGGGGACTGGAAGACATTCTTAGCTGGAACGTTGGGCTTCATTTGCTTTACATGACCCAACCATCTTCGTCGTTGCATGCGAACTCCTCTGACCGAATATATGTCCTTGTACAGGCCGTATAGGCGTTATATCTTTCTCGCCACTCACCGTCTATGCAGCCGGGACCAAAAATCGCTCGAAGAACTTTTCTCTCAAAATAACCAAGAGCATCGTCATCCGGTTATGTCCAAGTCCATGATTCTGTGCTATACATCAAGCCTGGGACGATAAGTATCTTATAAAGAGTTACCTTAGTTGTTCAACAACGTTAAAACGATATAATCAATGCTCTACGAAACAATCTTGTGCTTTGTAGAGCACATACTTAAAAGCAGGGTGATCACGGCATCCTTCGGAAGCAACACTTTTAAAAAACGTGCACACCGAAATATCCCCGAAGTGGGAGTATTATCTCCACTGCTGTGCTCAAAAAAGAACTCCTGGAAATAGAAAATACCGGGTGCAAAGTTATCGCCTATGCAGACAACGTCCCTATACTAGTTACAGGTAAATACCCGCAGACACTGGCCAATGTCATGCAGTCTGCACTCAATAAACTGCGAAGCTAGACGCGGCCTTTCCGCAATCCGACGAAGACAGAGCTAGTCCTGTTCACTAAGAGCTAAGAGGTACCCCCCTTATCCTCTCAAATAGCGCAAAATATTTGGGCCTGAAGCTTGGCCCCAAGGACATCCACCACTCCTTCAGCCTTCCTAACTACTGCAGTGTTTTTCAAGCCGAAATCACGTCAAGCAGCTGAATGGCTTAAGGTTAATGCAGTATCAGTATCGGATATTGTCATAATACATCGACAGCCAGGCGACCATCAAGTCAATTGGATCTCTAAACGAAATAGTTGGACAGTACAACCTCACCCTCTGCTGGGTGCCGGGTTACTGTAATATACCAGGGAATTGTGAAGTTGACGAACTGGCCCGAAGAGGCTCCTCCGGTTTAAACAGCATAGGTGTCACCGACATCGAGGCGCCAACGTCTTATGTTAAATACCTTATCCATGCCGATGAGGTGAAAGAAGCCAACCATCTATGGCAACAGCTCGATCACTGTAACACTGCAAGGCTGATCTGGCCCATGCTAAACAAAACCAAGTCCATCGGACTTCTGAGGAACCCTCTCCGAATTAGTAAGCACCCTCACCCGACACTGTGTTATATGAAGACATGCCTAAAGACTGAGCCTTCCCTACAATGACTTGCAGAAGCTGTGGAGATGAAGAAGAAGAGGAGACCTTCAGTCACATCTCGCCAACATTAGAAAGGTGATAACCGATCAAAGCAATCTCAACAACACCTGTACGATTAAGAGTAAATGGTTTCCAAAGTAAGAGGGTGACCCACAATCGACCTATTCTTGGTCTAAGTGCATCCTCACCAAGGGCCAGTTTCAACCAACCAACCTTAGTTTTTAGAGAGTTGTCTAAGTCCTTTCCTGATATCGATCGGTTCGGTGAATCTTCTTACTGACTTTGATGGGACAGCTGTACAGTCGGACGAGACTAGGCTCTTTATAACTCTTATCCATAAACGCTATCATAGACAACTTTGAAATCAATAAAGAGGTTGTACGTTTCCATTTTACATTCGTGGGTTTTTTCCAAGATCTGCCGTAATGTGAATATTTGGTCTATTATTACTTTCCGGGCCTAAACCGCAGTGATAAGGACCTATCAGTTTGTTAACGTTCGGTTTTAGGAGTTTAAATAATACGGCCGACAGGATCTTATGTGCAGTGTTGAGAAGACTTATATTTCTGTAGTTGGCGCAGTTCAGAAGATCTCCTTTCTTGAGGATCGGGCAAACATCAACTGTTCTCTCTTATCAATAAAAGTCAGGTTGCAATTTTTTGCATTTTATTATAAAAAAAAAAGAAAACAAAATTCAAACTCTTTTTACGGTCCATCAGATTCAAAGCTCAAATGTCACTTATGTACTCAAGTTAAGTTCATCGAACTGCAGATCAACTGTAAGAAAAGAAAAAAAACTCGTAAGACAAATCAAACTCAACAGCCTATGCTGCATGTCATCAACATGTTTCATACAGCAGAGGACTATGAATATTCCTACCACCTGATTCATGTGCAGAAGACATATTCAAGCTCGTCCCGAAAGTGGTATCTCTACTCAGCGAAACTGATCTGTTCGGGCGAACTCGATTTTGCACGCAATACTTTATATAAGCTTTCATTTTGTTATTCCTTTTAACATTCTTCTCAATACTCTCTACGAGGACTTCCTTAGCTTTCCCGAGTAATTTTATTTCCTCTTTTAACTGCCGCATTTGCTTTATGTTTTTGGTGAATTCCATTTCCTCACACCGGGTTCGTTGCTCGAATTGAAATCGAATGGATTTCTGCCATGGGAGCAAAAGATTTTCCGGATCTTCAAAGTACACTCGCAATTTCTGTGGCATGCCAGCGTTTATTTCTACTCCCCGAAATGGCCGCATATCGACTGGGCAGACTTGTAGGCGATTGCATTCCGCACAGAGAACGTGACCACATGATCCGCAGAAGAATGCTTGCTTGGTGCCTGAGGAGTTTATAATGCCGCACTTATTGCAATGTAACCAGGACATTTTTAAGATTTTAATTTGATCTATAAAGAAGTTATACACTGCGACACTTGTTGAGGGTTTTTGTAATTTACTTGATAAAAACAGTTAAAGTTTAAATGCACAATGGATGATCTGCCGTTTCCGGTAGTTCAGTCAGAGGAACGTGTCGACGTTCAGGCTTTAAGCAAAGTCGCAGTTTTTGTTTTAAAATTCAAGGAACGCACTATATAGACAATAGTAGTTAGAAATTAGTCTAAAGTCTTAAAGACTGCCATCAATTTGTATGAAGTCTTGAAGTCTTTTGTGAAGTCTTAAAGACTTGAAATGAATGCTAAGACTTCAGTGTGACTTCAAAGAATGCAGTGCAGTCACAAGGATTTAATTCAGTCATATACTTCAAAATGAATGGTGATTTATTTTTTGAAGTCCGAGTCCAAGTCAATTGAATAAACTCTTTCATTTGCAGTCTTTGGGGTGAAATCACGGAATACATTCCCAAAAGATTGCATTCTTTTACAACCCTGGTGGGAGCCAACGGTCAAATGGACCGAAGACGACCGTCTATATTAGTTTGTCTATGTTTGCCTCAACAAGGTAAAAGTAAATTGGGGAATCATCGAATCACCGAAATATCTCTTTTCTTTTCGTTTTTTTTTTTTTGTCATACTCATCTATTTGGTTATACGCCTGTAAATATTTGATTTGAATGTATAAAACTCTGATCTATGGCGATCGACTAGGGAACTCGTTCTTCTACCCACTAGTACTCTCGTTCCACTTCTTCAATGTCTCAGACAGGAACCCACCTACTGAACTAGAGAAGCGGTCCTTACGACATTTCGCTGATAATTGAGCCGCCTACCCACACTTTTCCGGACCAGACAGATGATTAACGCAATCGCAATTCTATCCTATATAAGACTTGTTTGATCTTAAATAGAGGAACGCTAGGGCGTTACAAAGCTGCTAAGGCGCACTCTTTCATGGTACATTGTACCTAACCTAAAAATAAACCTAACCTAGGTTTATGGGCGTCCTTATTAATAGAATCTTTTGGGTCGCTGTGAGTCCATTGTAGGGAGTAATAAGTGCCGTAGATCAGGCTATTCATCGAGGTCAATAGAATGTGCCTTCGGGTCATTTTAATCAGAAAATTGTCCTCACATATTACATTCCCTTCGTTATAAAGGATGTCGTTGCAATGGAATTTTATATACTGAAACTCTGATGTTTTGTATAAGTGAGGCAAGTCATAAGGGCGGTTTCTTAAAGATTTGAATCCTTTCCATTCTGCTTGCCCCTATGTTGAACCACACGGCACATACATATCAGCGTTGCCACTTTTACTACAATCCTATAAGATCTACTAGCTTTTAAGACTTTTTACTATCTACTAGCTTCCTCTAAAAATCTGCTAGCTTTTTAGCTCATCTTCAAACTTCAATTATAGACTAGTTATGACAGTCAATGCTTATCTGTGAATACATGCGAACTTGCGTGTTACCAAGACCTAACTATGAATGTGTCACGCTGGTTCCATCTTTTCGTTTGTCCAACATATTTTTTTAGGTTATAATCCCATTAACAACAAAAAGCTGCACACACAGCATCAACAAAATTTGCCGCACCGATGTGCTGTCAATCGTCTCTTTCAATTTTGCTGAAACATCGAGATATAAATAAATTTTTGAATGGTTTTCCGCTTTGGGAAGCAAAACGACTGGTCTTATTTAGTACGTCTATGGTTATAAGTGTTTAGTTCGTTGATTTTCTACCTTTTGTTTGAATCTACTAGCTTTTTTTAAGGATTTGCTTTATTATGCTATGTGGCTAGTGGCAACACTGATCGATATGCGATCGTAATGGGGACCATTGCTTTTACCTTTGCGTCGAGTTGACTCCTATAAAATAGTCGCTCTTTAAGGGTGGAGAGGATATATGTAGGTATCGGTTAAGCCCAAGGCCCTATGTATCTGACCACATGATTGACTTTCTAAAAGAAGGCCAAGACATAGAATCAAACAAATTCATCAATACCAGCAATTGGTTGGCTTCAGTGGCAAAGTGATCACCAAGGTGGAAGGACTGTAAGCCTACACCTAGGCCACAAAATCCTTTGAAAAAGGAAGAAGTAGTACAATCTATAGACTTTAATTTTGAAGTTTCAGTATGCAAGAGTGTTGGTGAAAAGTTGGTAGTTCTTATTAGTCCAATAGCGTCATCAAGATGTTTCCTTCTCTGAAACAAAATACCCTTCCAAAATAGGACAGAACTAAGTAATTTCGTTTAGTGTTTCTTTTTTATTCATTTTTTTTTAAATACAAACGTGTCGTACATACTATTACAATGTAGTACATACGGTTTATGAAAAAAAGGAGAGAATTAATAACTTTTAGTATCGATATGACTGCGGAAGGAAAATGAAGCTGTGGTTTCATTTTGTCGCCGCCGTCTTAAATCGCTCCAGCCGTAGTCGAGCTTTCTCAGCATAGGCATCTTTTCCTCCCACTGGTGTTGCTGTCGCCGCATTCTTCCCGCTGTTGTCACTTGACAAGTCGCCAAATCGTTGCTTTCTCTTTTCCAAACGCTCATCGGCTGTTATCTTGGCGATTGTCGATGAGACCACGCACCCAAAGCGTTCGGCACGCTTTTTGAGGGCCTCGATTTGTTTAGGGTCAACATCCTTTAACCCGGCGGATGTCAGCTTATTCTCCTCGATGCCAAATTTCTTGGCACGCATTTGGAGACGTTCCTCCAGTGTGAGGGCCGAGACTTTGATGATTTGTTTGGGTTTCGTGTCTAATTTAGCGGTCTTTGCCGAGGGTGCCAAGATATCACTACCATTTTCATCTGGAGAGGCTAGCTCATCCTTGGCAGCGATTGTGGGTGTTTCAAGGCTCAGCGGAGTGATGGAACTCTTGCGCTTGAGGACGATTTTCTTTGCTGGCGCCACAATGGGCGCATCGATGGATTTGTCTGTGGAAAATGAGCGTGTCAACTCTGAGGTGGGTGACTTCAGGAGTTCGTTCTCGTCCGGGGGCAATGTAAGGATGGCTTTTTCCTCCTCGTCGGTGAGCACGTCCTCGAGTAAATCCTCTCCAGAAATTGCTGTGTCCTCGAGCGATAGATCGCCATCGAGAAGTGCACTTTGTAGGCGCTCCTGCAATTCGGTTTTATTGCCTGTGATTTGGAGGCCGCGAAGTTTCAGCTCGCGCTTCAGGTCGGCTACCTTTTTTAGGGGAAAGATAAAAAAAATCATCAGTTTTCGAGTAAAAAATAAGCAGTTTTAAGAAATGACTCACCTTCATTTTGGACACATCGTTTTCCGGCATTCTGTGGTGCTGTTGTTTGTACTTTTAACGTAAAGATTTATTTATTAAAACAAATAATAATTCGGCGATAGAAAACTAAATGCAAACTTCACTTGCAACAATCGGGTTGAATGTGAACATGGCACTTACATGGGCCTGCTTTTAAGTACTAAATTTTTGTTGAGTTGCCAATCAACCCAAATGTCATTAGTTAGTCATTAGGCGGGTGCGTTCGTAGAGTGCGCTGATTCTCAAGCAGGTAGTCATTCTATAATGCTTCTTCGTTTAACTATGTGTTTTAGTTCATATTTCCACAAGTAGGTGGATTTTTCATTCCTCAATCCTGACAGCACTTACCAAATATCATTTTTTTAATTACATTACGTTTTAGAAATTCTATTTTAATGTTTTTATTGTTTATAAATTGAATAAAGAGGAAAAGCCAAATAGTTTCTCCCTTGTGGTGGTAAACTATACCATTTAAAAAAAAAATCAAAAACAAGTGCTGCCAAACATCATAAATCAGGATCCGGGTTGTTTTATTATTCAGATCTAATGCAGATCAGATCATGTGAAACATAAAACACGGCTACTATTTAACTTCAAAAATGTTTTTTTTTTAATAAAATTTATCTTAATACATATAAAATATTTGCAAGCATGGATAAGCACCATAAAAGGGTTTTCAATAATCTGGGTGTGTAAAAAATTATATCATTTAAATAAATTCGCATTTGTTGTTATAGATAACCGTGCAAATATTCGTTATATCCGTAATCATGAATACGTTCTATAAAATTTAAATATTTTCTAGTTTTAAACTCCGTGAAACGAATTTGTAGTAAACACATGTGTAGTTGAGCTCTAATAGTCCTTGTATTTATGCTATTAAAAGATAAATGGTTTTTTTTTTAAATTTTCCTTTAGCTACAAAAACCTTGAATTTAAGAGCAAATGTGCACCAGGTATAAATTAAATTTCCGAACACCGCTTTTAGTACATAACTAACCACTTTGAAAGCCACTGTTGTGTGCATGTATCATCTATCCGGCTCCGGCAAGGCAACGCATACAACTGACACTTCTCATCGCGTACACCCCCATTTTGAACCGATCTTTTTTTTTTAGAGTTCCTCCACAAGAAACCAAAAGAAAATCGCATTTTTTATTCACCTTTGCCATTACCATCTCCGAATCGTATCCAAATTCGCGATTTCATAATGGATTTTCTCGTTTGAAGCTAAAATTTATTCCATTCTTCTGAGTCCCTTGGAGTGCCGGTCCATTAACTATCAAGCAATCGTTTTTTTTTTTCTCTTAGAACACTTTTTTTTCAGTGGGTTCTTGTTCTGGACCAGATTCCCGAGTCGTGGTCGCGGAAAAAGTGATTGCGATTTTGTGTGTGTGTCTCAGAATTATCTCCATACAATTATATATATATTGATTTATATATATTTTTGTATAAACCATTCATTTTTTTTTAAATAACTTCTTCGTTCCCTGTTCGGTCGCGAAAAAATATGATTAATCTGCAGACAATTCAGAATGTGTCCGATTGTGTGCCACTGTATTTGCCGCACAGTTTGTACCTTAAGCCTGTGGCCAAGTTGAGCATTTCGGTTGGGCTGCCGCCCAATAAAATGGGCAAGTCTATATCAAACTTTGACATCATGGACAAGCTGACCAAAGCATTGGCTCCAGATAAATTTCTAATTCTTAAGGTAAGTACGCTCATAATACGGTTTTCTATGTGGAATGTTTTTTTTTTGTCTACTGATTTGTCGTGCAATGAACTGAGAAAGTGAGGGCATTCAACAAGGTCAAGGTAGGAGGATGAAGAGTTTGTCACAAGTTTTGAAGCGTTTGAAGTCAGCTTTACACATAACACGAATAAAATATACTTCTTTAGAGTAGGTTTGCTTGCATAATAATGTTGTATTGCTAACCTGTAGTGGGGCGAGATTGCAATATGTTACCAAAGCCAATGTTTTGAAGAAATTAGCTGAGTCAACGTTTCTTTAAAGTCGTTCTGCACAGAAATATATACTGTAATGCTTGCAGAAATAGTAGGTCAACTTTTGGGACGTACACGTATACAATTGGGGCATATAGTGCGATGTAGTCGCTTGAACAAAGCGTGCATGGAAATCAGACGGTGTCCTGCTCAAAGGAGCAAACTACTAACTCCAGTATGTCATCCAAGCTAAGGTCTATGCCATCGAGCTATGTGTCAGATAATGCAACAGAAGTAACCTCCACAGATCAAACATAAATGGATACATATGTCCAAGCAGCTCTTGAAGCTCTCATATCCTTTAACTTTGAGCCCAAGCTGATTTGGCACTGTCAACAAGTACTTCTATAACTCGCTGTACTTAATAAGGTCAGTGCGAGCAGAAGGATCTATTTACTAGAAACCCATTGTCAGACCTCGCCTATAAAATGTTCACATCATGGCACATATCCTTCTATAGAGTCATAAAGTTTTTTTCTAACGATATCCTCAAATGTTTGCAATCTAAAATTTTCTCTAATATTTCCTTTCATTAGGTATCGAAGAGCACTCTCGAAGTGATTCGCCTGGAAGCGGAATTAGAAGAGCCCAGTAGGCTGCAAATTGCTTTATCTCGTCTCGATGGGATGTCATTTAAGGTGAACGGTTTCTCGGAATCCTTTAAAGTACGTGCAAAAGAAACGAAAGATGATTTCCCGAATCGTCACGATTGGGATATATTCTTTCGTGATGCACACTACATGGACGAGATGAAGGCCGGCGAAAGACCAGACACCGTTCACTTTGCTAACCTACCCATTCGATGGTTTTGTCCACGTCACATGGAGAATGACGACAATGTGAAGCCTAGCGAGAGTATTTTCAAGAGAATTTTTGAAAAGTTTGGTGCCGTTCGTGCAGTTGATATTCCCCTTTGTGATGCATTCCGTCAGAAGATGAGCTCCGATGTTAATGGCATCCATGTTCATAATTTCGAACAGGATCTATTCTTTGAAGGGTAAGTTTGTAATACTCGGAAACTGTTAAGATGTAATGTAATTGCTTTTTGGGTTAGGTACGTTCAATTTGAAGAATATATTGGATTTGTTCGTGCAATGGACGAGTTTCGAGGAATGAAACTTGTTCGTAAATTTGTCGATAAAACGCAAGCCGTCAACATAATAGTTAACTTTGATAAGAGAAAGCATTTGAGTGATGCAAGTATATTGAGGCGGGACAGGATGCGAAAGAGTCTACTCGCAAAGGTCAAGATCAGAGAGGAAGAAGAGGAAAAGAAAAAGAAGAAGGAACAAGAAAAACTTGAAACAGAAAGGTTTGATAAGAAAAATTTGCTTTTTTTTACAATTTGAGTATAATTTTCAGATGGTGGTGGACTCGTGTTGCAGGACAGTTTCTTTAACTCGAAATTATATCTATTACTTCAGTCAACTTTATTTTGGAAGGTCGCTACAAGAAAGGAGTTGCTTCCTTGTATTGTTACTGATCCGGCGAACGTGATTAACGTCGTCTACTTCTATCACCAGCATTCGGTCTCTCGATAACCTTAATCAAAGATTATTTTACTTACTTTTGTCCTTTTGTGGCCTCTTATGGATGGTACAAAGCCTACAAGCCATCGCATTCGGATACTGGCAACGTGCTCTTTGCTCTCCTCAAGCCTTTCCCAAATTCAGTGCTCCCTTCTGGCCTATAGATAGAGGGCACTTGCCATAAGTCCCTTGGTTCCATTCTATCGTTTCTCCTTTCATTTCAGGCAGCGTAATAATTAGAGAGTTCTGCTCCACTGTTCTACTTCGTTTGCTCGTGATCAATGCTTTTTTAATACACTTTATCTCACTTCTCAGAAGGGGTGAAAAATATGTTCTCGTCTAGTTTATTTGCTACTAAAAGGACAAGACTCTAACTCCTTTGAAATTTTGAGTGCAGGGCATTGGCAAAGGAAGTGAGTGGTGTCCCCTAAACCTTCCTCATCGCCGCATCCTCTGCAGAATTCTTTCTCCGTGCGACGTAGTTTCTTCGTTTGAGACTCCTAAGTGTAATGGCCCGTGACTAGTACTCTGGTAGGGGTCATCAAGGGACACTGCATTATTGAGGCACGCAGCAAGGCTGGGCCTCCCTTCTAACGACTTTTGCAGGAGCTGCATGGACGAAGAGGAGGAGGAAACTATTTCACATCTTCTGTGCAGCTGCCAAGCGCTCTCAATCCGAAGGAGGTTGCATTTTGGTGAATACTTCTTCGACAATTTAGGCGAACTCGTTGAATTAGACATCAATCGTATCCATCGCTTTATAATAAGCTCCTGTTGGTTTTAAATGGATAGACTGAGGATACTCGATCCCATCGGTATCACAATGGGCTGCAGTGGGTGCAGCCAGCCATTCTAACCTAACCTTCTAACCTAATGGCCCGTGAAGATGCTCACGAAAATGGAAAGAGATCGTCTGTCCATACGTATAAGTCTCTTGGTCCTTGCTTTGTCGATGGCTAGCCATAGTCGCCTTGCAATGTTGCAAATTACCATGGCATTCCTCCTTAAGTTCGCTTTTTTCGTGGGTAGTTTCCCTGGTTCAAGCCTGAGAACGCAAGGCGGGGTGTTTACAGAAAGATCAGTTTTTCTAGTAAATCTGACGAACTTTTCGCTGCTAGTTTGTCTGCTTTTTCATTTCCACAGGCACCCTCGTGCCCAAGAACACAGCGCAAGGCTCTACTTTTCGCGTTAGCATTGCACTTTTATTTGATTTCTTTAACAATAATTGCTTTTATAAGTGCCTGGCTGTCGACAAAGAAGGTAATACCTTCAGGTGGTATTGCTCTCACGGCAAACTCTTGGCCGGCTGTTGTCAGTGCCAGGACCTCCGCTTGGAAAACATTGCTGCAGTGTGGGAGTCTGAGAAGATTGCAGACCCTATGCCGGTGTCCTTTTTTGATCCATCAGTTCGGCATTTGGAATATGTCCACTTTTCCATTGTTCTCTGCTAGGGTAAGCTGTGGTGGACGGCATTTCAAAGTCTAGGTATGGCGCTATGTATTCTGTAGAAGGTACATAGCCAAAATATGTGTAAAGGATGGTTGAAGGGATGGTCAATGGATTGATTGATTCTCAAGGCAAGGCTGCCGTTATCTAAAAACAAACATTTCTAGATTAAATGTGCCAGCACAAATGTGAAGGCACATCATTGGCTCCTAGATATCTACGCCGAATATGTTTATTTAGCAGAAGTTCACCCTGACCCTAGTAATAACCATCTTTTAAGAATATATTGTCGTCCTCTCACACACATGTAAGCATTTATCATCAGTAGCCTAACTTAACACGCACTTTTTCCAATTGCATTTGAGAGAAAAAGCAGTGCTTTCTGTAGCGAGACACACGCAACGTCGTACGTCTCCCCACAGAAAGTGCCCCACTCCAATCTCAAGAGAATTTTTTTTAAGTGAATGATAATCTATTTATCTATTCCATGGTTTCTTTCTTTTTATAAATTTTAAAACAAAAATCAAAATAAAAACAAACAAAAAAAAAATGCATTTGAAGAGAAAGCGGAAAAAAATTTCAGGAAATTGGCCGAAGAATTAAAACTAAAAGAACTAGAACGCCAACGAGAGCGTGAAGAACAACGCAAAAAGAAACATCTAAAAAAGTTAGAAGAGAAAGGTCAGCTAGAGATATCCCGTAAAATCCGCCTAGAAGAGAAGAAACTGCTAATAGTACGGAGAAAATTGGAGAGTATACGGGTTCTTGAAGCGCTATTTGAAAGGCTCAAGGTAAGTCCATCCAGCGTTTGCCAATTCTTCCATTTCTTATGACATGTTTATGTTTTCAGTTAAAAGATATTCAGGAAAAAGGTAAATCTGTCAGCCAACCCAGTATAGATCTACGACAGCGACTTGTCGATAAGTATAAATCGGCCACAGAAAAACTCTTGGATGAACAAAAGAGAAAACTTGAATCGGAGAAGCTTCAAACTGGTCTGCTGGGATTGCTTAAGAATCGTAAAGGCGAGACTGAGTATAGTGACGGCAATTCGGGGAACGATGTTGCTAAATCGAATGGTAAAAGGAAAAAGAGGATGGACTCTTCAGACTCTTCGTCATCTTCTGCGGAAGATGATGATCGGAAGAAACCCAACGATGCGGCTAGAGCTGATCAGGTATTCAATCCATTTAAAGATGTCTACACTCCAGAAGCAGCTGCTGAATTGATGAAAATGAGTATGCTTTCGTATGGGGTTTTCCCTGGCATGCCGGTATACAGACCCAGCTTCCACCCAGCGCACAGTATGCGCGGTTATGTACCCCGTGGACGGGGTGGAGCACCGAGAGGCTCTCGAAGAGGTGGTTACAACTACCATGGATCGGGATATGCTCCTTATAACAACTATTACAATGACTACAATAACGGTGGGGGAGGGTCTAATGATTATCACGATCGATATGGAGGTGACTACAAGCAGACGCGATCATACACAAGATCGAGATCAAGGTAAATCATTTCAGACTTTTGTTTCTCTAACTTAATACTGAAAGTTTTTTTTTTTTTTTTGTAGAAAACGCTCTCGATCTAGAACACGATCACGCTCTCGATCAAGATCACATTCGAGATCCAGGTCATCAAGGTCAAGGACTCGATCACGTCACCGACGATATTCTCGCTCTCGACGATCACGTCACCGCTCAAATACTCGATCACACTCACGTTCCAGATCCAGATCTCGTTCTCGTTCGCATCGCAGTCGTGCTAAGGAACGCTCACGATCCCGTTCTCAGTCCCGAATCAGAGATAATCGATTGTCCAGTCGATCAAGATCTCCATCAAAGCCGAAAACCCATTCAAGTCGAGCAAAATCTGAATCAAAGGAAAAGACAGCTCACACAAGGACTCATTCGAGATCAAAATCTCGCAATCATCGTACTCGATCGAAGTCCAAGACACGATCTAAACGT
The DNA here is from genome assembly GCA_949716465.1 of Chalcosyrphus nemorum. NCBI lineage: Eukaryota > Metazoa > Arthropoda > Insecta > Diptera > Syrphidae > Chalcosyrphus > Chalcosyrphus nemorum. The sequence continues at coordinate 79,845,179 of OX454333.1, forward strand.
TCGAGATCAGCGTCTAAATCTAAACCATCCTCTAACCGTGAACGTTCAAAGAGTAAATCAAAAACAAAATCTAAAACTGCAAAGTCTAACTCAAAAGATCGTGCACGTTCAAGGAGCAGGTCCGAATCCAAGTCTAGGACACATCATTCACGCTCTAATTCTGAACGTAAAACAAAATCGCACAAGGCAAGATCCAGGTCACGTTCATCGTCACGGAACAAGTCAAGTTCGAAGAAGTCATCGTCTAAACAACTCGTTTCAACTCGCAGATCGCGTTCACAAATATCGTGGTCACGTTCGCCCTCGGAGCCAAGACGTTCCTGGTCTCAAGGTGGAGATGCTTAAGATTAATAGTAATACTTTAAATATGAAGATATTCATAGAAATAAAAAGCAATGTTTGTATATACATGCATACTAAACAGATGATGTGCGTTTTTTGTTTTGTTACTTCTACTTCTCTTACAAAGTGAAGTGAATGTCTTATAAGTTAAGGCCAGATCAGACGAGGTAAAGTATTTCTTGTAACGCTTAAGGAATCTTAGACATTTTGTAGCGACGCAAGTATCACTCACGGGTAATGGTTGAGGTTCTTGGTTTCGTTTGATAGATACAGGATTTCGTTTTAGATGCACTCAATTCCACTATGTTCTTTACCATACGTTGTCCATCCTCTTACCATGACAGTTGTACTCTTGGATGTCTCTTCTTAGACGTTCTCAAGAGGTGGGGCCGTGATAATAATGTTGATGGTATCTTCTTGTATTCGAACTTGTCACTACATGCACAGCCGCCTGACCTGAGTAGTCTGTTAGGCAGACAGAATCGTCTCTTCCAAAACCCGTCAAGGCAACAGGACCGTTTTCTGTCCACTTCATGGACCTTACGAAGAATTTTCCCCTCGAAGCGACAAAGTATATCTTCATCCGTTTTCAATAAAGTTCATGTTTCAGCGACGCAGGTAGGTAGGCAGGTAGACGTGGCAGCTGGCACCCAGATACAGATGGGCACCAGCTCACTTAGGCCTGAAAGGCCCATTGTGATACCACCGAAACTGTAAAAACCCAAGCTAAATACTATAACTACGATACTACAGTGAGAGACAGATGACCAGTACAGATAGGCTACCAGAGACAATTACACTTAGAAGAGGTTCTTCCGAATCAGGAGAACCAACCGGAGCTTTTAATAAAGCGTATAAGGTGCTTGATGGGTATACCAGTCAGGTCACAGAGGTCGTCAAAGAAGAAGGACCCCAGGTGGAGGTTTCTTCTTGACGCTAAGGCAGGGGAGTTGGAAAGAAGATGAGGAATCGTTTCTTCTTCCTCCTCGTCCCTACAACTCCAACAGAAATCGTAAGATGGGTGGCCCAGACGTCTAGCGTGCAGGCCGATTAGGCAGTGTCCCGTAAGGACGCCAATAATAGTGCTCAAGTCTGAACGCTTCAAAATTAACAGTTCTTTTGAACGTTTCCGGTTAAGGTTAGGCCAGAGCTCCCTCGAGATCCTAAAGGGGCATTGACCTTCCTTATAGCATCACGTTTGAGCATGTGATTACAAGTAGCAATTGGCATACCAATTCCCGTCCCTTCGGATTCAATTGAGAGGATTCAATTGAGAGGAATTACAGTTCCCTGGAATATCCCGATGGCCTGGCACCCAATATAGGTGAATGTTAAATTGTTCCGAGATCTCCATCAGAGATGAACGGCAATCTTTTATTATTTATATACCTGGTGATTCCAGGTATTTAATGGCTGCCTGACTGTCCGTGAAAATGCTAACATCCAAGGCAGATAGTCCATTACACTTCAGCCATGACAGGGCTTCATTAATTGCCATAATTTCCGCCTGAAAACGCTACAATGATCAGGGAGGCGGAAGGAGGTGCTTAAGTTAAGCATAGAGGAGTATACACCGCCACCAACTCCGTCTGAGGTCTTGGATCCATCAGTGTAGATGTGGATCGTTCCAACATCCACCTGCTCCTGCACCGTAAAGCAGGACTGAAATGATCAGGGTTACACAGAGTCTCTTTGAGATAGGGCCTTACTGTTGAAATTGAAATGTGTGTGCGCTGGTAAGGTAGACAAAGTCCCTTACTACCTTCAAGTTTTAGCTGTCCACTGTGACATTGGATCAATACCCTCCTACCCTCCTAAAACAGTGAATTTTTACGAAAATTTACGAATTTCTACGAAAATCTGTTCGCGTACTGAGAATTTTCGTAGTTTTTCGCAGAAGAGAGTGCTCTCGAGAGAGTAAGAAATTTCCCCATGCTACGAATTTTAGTGCAAGAAATCTCTGTGGGCTGGTTTATGAAAACTGTCAAACCAGTGTATTTTCAACTTTTTCTTGTTCAACCCGTTTGTTTACTTTTTCGTAATTTTAGCTCTCTCTCTGACTCATCGAAATTTGGTAATCTACGAATATTGATCCCTCGGGCAAACTCGACTACGTTTACATCCCTGTTCCTTTCACCAGGCATGTCATGCTAACAGCAATTACTTTCAACCATTTCCCATTTATTTAACAAACGCAACATAACATAAATACATTTTTTTAAATTTTTATTTTCTTTATATTTTGTTGTTTTTTTTTGTGTTGTTTGTGTATAATTAAATTATTTACAAAATAAGTTAATTAGAGAAAAAAAAAGTATAATAAACCTAAACTCTCATATAATTGAAACGTAATACAATAACATAATGGTCTACCAAACTTCACACTTCTTCACGGGATTCATTGCAGATCCTTCAGGACATTGGAAATCCTTGGCGAAATCTTTCATGTTACTCAATGGACCCAAGACTCTGAATTCAGATGGTGAATGAACACCAGTGGTGATGCGCATCTTAAGTGATTCTAAATGAGAATGTAGAATAAATATATTGTATATTGTTTCTTTAACATTAAGGACTAAAAACTACTCACCTTTCCTCTGGATGGAGCACCAAGTTTGTGCGGCAGAGATCCAGAACATTTGTTCGGGTGCGAATTCTAATCCAGGTAGCATAGGTTCTGGGCCGTATTTCTGAGCCCATTTCCTGTAAGCCATGTAAGATTCCTTGATGCCACCATTATCGGCAATATTCTCTCCCTGAGTGTTGATTCCGTTCAACTAAAATTAAGTTATTTTATTTATTATTTTTAGAATCGGTGAGTAGAAAGAACTTACATTTAAGCCTGTTATTCTTTCTGTATAGTTGCCATATTGTTCAATAATGCACCTGGCTTTGGTTAAGTAAGCCTGTTTGGTGTCCTCTTGCCACCAATCGACCAAGTTGCCGCTCAAATCGAATTGTCTTCCTTGATCGTCAAAACCGTGAGTAATTTCGTGGCCAATCACGTAACCGATAGCTCCGTAGTTCATGTATTTGGGGCGTTGAGCATGGAAGAACTGTCCTTGCAGGATACCAGCGGGGAATTCTAAAATAAAAGTTTACACTTCTGGTTAGTGTAAAAGTATAAAATAAAGGCTATGTTAAAGTTTTGGTAAAAACGAGTAGCCTCCCTGTATACGACCCTAATCATTCCAGTCCTGCTGTACGGCGCTGAAACATGGACATTATTGAAAGCGGGTGAAGATATTTGGTCCCGTTCGTGTTGACGTGCTTAGGAGCAGAAGATTCAACAACGACCTATACGAGTTGTACTGCGATATCGTCTTAGTCAACTGAGTACTGGACGTCTGAGATGGCTAGGACATGTGGAGCAAACGGAGCCAGCAGAATTTTCAAATCAAACCCAGAGGGATGACACTGTAGAGAGCCTCCTTGCCGCAAGTGATGCGTACAAGTTCAATGAGACCTCGACTAACTTGGAGTACGAAACCGGAGGCAATTAGCTAAATACAGAGCTAAGTGGAGAGGCTTGTTAGTTGAGGCCCAAGTTCACCTCGAACTGTAGCGAGTACTATGATAGACGTTTCTATAAAACTTTTCAAACTATTCACATTAATTAGAGGGTGCTAAAATGTAGACATAAAGGCACTTGCCAAAGGCGGGCCGTCCAACTTTCGGTGACGAGGAAGCCTCCGATAATCTGGCCAACTTTATTTCCTCCTGGCTAAGCCATCTATCACCTTTCCTTTTCTTTCACCAAATTCTTTGAAAAATAATAACACCATCTGGTTCGACATGATATTGGACCATTGGAACAGGGCTACTTCACCAACGGATTAGGAATGAAATCTGGATCTAAATTCTCTGTTTTTGGACACAACAACGCTTTTTATAATGGAGAGTGACCGTCACTATCACGAGAAGGCTGCAAACGTTTGTCAATAGGTGTCTGCGCTACATCTTAGGGATATTCTGGCCAAACCGTATCTCTAAGGAACAACTTTATCAGAGAACGGGCCATGAACCTATAGGCAGAATCATACGACGACGAAAGTGGCAGTGGATTGGTCACACTTTTCGAAAGGGTGATAGATCCATAACTAACCAAGCAATGCAATGGAAACCGCTTACCCAGGATGGCAGAATACGTGGCGGTCCTAGGAGTACGTGGCACAGAATAGTGGTGAAGGAAGCACGGCAACTGGGAAAGAGTTGGAGGGAGCTGAGGTACATTTCCAGAAATCTCATACGATGGCGCGTAGGCGTTGTAGAGGCCATAGGACCCACAAGGGGATACAAGACATAAGTAAGTAAGTTATAATGCGAACAAGATTCACTGCACTCTAGCCTGAAGTTCAAGTCATTAAGATCAGCGCTACATTAAACCATCAAGTCAACGTTAGTTAAATATTGTTACCATACATTGCACCCTAATGCCAGACATAACATGGTGAGAGTGAGACTAGGTTGAGTCCTTGGTTACAAAGAACTTAAATATGACGACAGACAAACTAGTGATCATTCAGCCAACATTCATAGAAACAGAATCTCATGCTTGCATCAACTGAACTTACAGCGTGTAAGGAATGCGAATCCAATCTTTCCCTATCCCATTTTGTCAAGCCTCGTTCCTATAGGAAAATCCTTAGCTTTGATAAAGTAACGATCAGAAACCTTTTAAGATAACTTAAAGAATGTTATGGTCTGAGGTACGTCGGTTCACTTTCAAAGGCAACGAAGCATTCGAATACAGCTGTGAATATTCCGCACTCTAGTGTTTAATAAGATGTGTCTATCACAAGGATGTTCAGCCGTGCTACTAAGGACGTAAATCCTTTCCTTTTTAAGAGAGATGCCATGTCCATGTCCGTCTACTATTAATTTAGGTCGCAGTGTGAGTCACATCAGCCAGAGTTACAAGAAAAGGAGATCGTAAGACTCAAATGTGAAACGGAAAACTTTTCATTTGATCCCTTCAATTTGAAAAGATGCAAAGTAGTTCAATGTACGGGTAACCAATTATTCAACAACTGAGCACGTTCATTATTTCTAAGAATTCAATCAAATATCTAATGGATATCAATTACAATTCGTGCATCAAAACAATTATTGCGAAAGTATTCCTTCGCAAATACCATCACAACGGTCCAAGTTAATTAACCATCTCGTCGGTAGCATTTTAAATACTTTGACCAAACCGATTACCTAGACTATTGACTCTTTATCTAGTACCAGTGTCTACCACCAAATTATCTGAATCAATCTACCGCACACAAATTATTAACTTCTGAATAGCGACTCATTAAAAAATTACATTTTTCCTGTTCTTTATACAAAAATACGCCATTTGGTGTCAACAATAATAAACGCTAAACCACTAATAATACAAAATTATATTCACTACTTACGTATACTGTTTTCCAGAGCCGAATAGAATGCATTAACCACTGCTGGCCTAGCGTGACGAATCCAATCAGTTTTATTCACAGGCAAACGCAATTTGTTGAATGATTTATCTGTTCCGAATACGTTCATCTTCAGGAACGATTCGAAATATTTACTCGAGTCGATGTCCAGATTTTCATAGTATTCACCCAATTTCTTGTCATCGATAATCTCATCAGGGTATCCAATATGAGTTGTCATTGCTCCAAGTTTCTCCAAAGCGGATTTCCTTGTCTTATCATCCATCCAGTCGACCGTTTTCAGGATACCGGAATAAGTGTTCTTAATATCATTAACCATGTCCAAAGCAATGTGTTTGGCGTCTTCTTTGAAGTACTTGCGGACGTAGAGCGATCCAACCGAAATAGCCAAACTGTAAAACACATTTTTGGAAATTAATTACACTCATCTATGGTGCGGTTTAGTTTTTGTGTGGTATTTACAAAAATGGATTCTGAAAAGCAATTGAATGTAAGTTCGCTTAAGGAACTTCGGCGTATTGATCGATAGTCCCACAAAGTTATGACCGTACCTTTTTAAAAATCTATGAAAAAAGCTATCGTCGAATTATGACGGTAATTTTATTGTAACCTAAAAATATGCTATGAAATGCGATGTGCATATTTTTACGATTCCCGTTGTCGTATTTCATTTTGCGATATTTATTGTCGTTATGCCGACTGTTGCAAAAAAAATTACCGCTATAAAGGTCAAGAAAGAGTTATTTGAAATTTTGTTTGGAAACCTATAAACGACATCGAGAATCGTAGTTTTTATGATCATGTGTAACCTTGGAATAGTCATGTCTTAAGGATTTATGTAATGTTTTGCAAGCGTCAAGCTTTTTTTGTTTTCCTTGAGGCGTATTTTTTTTTTATGACAAATGTAAAATATAAATTAACTCTTTACCCTCCTTCGTAGTCGTCAATGAGTGGAGACGTTGCACTGTAAAAATTATCTCTCAGTTATAAACAATATATTGAAATTTCAAAGTGTCGATATGAAGTTGATTTTGATTTAGGGCCCTATTACCGAACGCGAGTTGATTTACTGTAAATTAACTTGGCCATAGATTGACTACTCAATCTAAGGTGTCCCTTAATGTCCATTCATGGCTCAGTGAAGTGCGAATACGAAAGAGCGAATATTCGCAAATTTTGACGTTTCATTCAGCAATCTGCGAATCTTACTTGTCATTTACTGAATTTGAATGAATGTTTTGGTCGAATGTAGGTTGCATTCCAAATCTATGGAATTTAAATACTATACGACAGTTCTTAAGAAGCATTCCCTTATTCGCGGGAAAAAATTGCGAATCATTGATTTCTTCGCAGAAACGAATTACAATTTAACTTTTTTTTATATAATTCTTTTTTGTTTTTTTAGAAAAGTTTCTTCTTTGGGAATAGTAAAAATATATGTAATTTGCCTTTAAATGTGGTAAATATGATTTTTTCGCTGTTCGCTCATTCGCCGGTCGCTGAGCTGTAAAACAGTTCGAAATGCATACGATAATAACCAAGCAGTCACACTCGCCTAATTTTTAACATTTGAAGTGAATGATATCTGTTCTACTCGCGATTGTAAAACTAAATAGTAATTTCGACTTCCACTCATAACGGTAATAGGGTCCTTTAATTTATGTGATGAGCAAAACATGATCTGATAAAATTTTAGTTAACGCACTTTGCAAAAAGAAAAGAAAAAACACGTAGTGAGAGGATTGAACCAGACATCGAATTTCATAATGATGAAGAGAAGAATTAATTTGTATATCCTATTCAAAAAGTTCTTCAGTTTTTGGGGTTACGATTTACGCATTTACGACGCGACATACATTAGAAATTACAGGTGGTTGTGAAGGCCGAAAATAGTTTCAAAAACTGTGTTGATAGGAGTCGCTAAACATATCGTTCAAAATTCCTTATCAAAGTCTTTTTCCAACACACTTGGTTCTTTGATAGTTTCGACGTTAACCTACCATTTCTGGACTGAAAAATTAAATGTGTACTATGACTAACTTTAATTCTTGTTAAGTTTAAGGAGAATTTTTGAAACTCACAATAAGCTAAAGAGAACCTACTTAGAAGATACCATTGGATTCTTAACATAATGTACCTCCCAGGCCCTTGTTTAAAGATGAGTATATGACTTAATTAAATACTTTTACAAGAATTGTCTCAAAGCATTTCGCGAGAATCATAAATTCTAGAATTCCCCGAAATTTGAAAATTAAAGCAGCCGGAACTCGAGGGAATTATATTGAATAGCACGAAAATTGCGGCACATCCCATTGGCAAGTTCAATGCTAATTTTATTGTAATAAAATCAAATTCATTCCGCATAATTTTTAAGTAGTAATAGAAGTCTCAAAAATATCCGAGGAATTTTCGGGAGATCTCCTGAAACCTTTTCACTTTTTATGAAGATTCTAATAAATTAAGCATGTGGGTACTGTTTTTCATTAAATCTTTTTGCTAACTTCAAAATTCTATGGAATGACATGAGACGCAGGCAAGGATGCCGTTTTCCAATTTCGAAGGGGAGTATTTTAGAAGTTTGCAGAGGAGTACTTTGCGTCTGAGAGGAGTACAGTTTGAGTTTACATCTCGCAAAAGAAAATGTTACCCGTCTTGCAACTGTTGCAACAATGAATGGTTGAAGACTTTTTTTAGTTTACACTTCATCTTCCTCTTCAATAAAGTCAGTTTTACCCCGGGGTAATTGCACCAGTGTGTGATGTCCCATACAATAAATATCTACTAAATTGTTTAAAAGGCAGTAAAGTCATGATGAGGGGAGTACGGGAGTACAATCGATGATTATAGTAGTACCTTCGGCAATCCTGGTGGCAGGTAGTTTACTTCGTGTGTAAACATATGGGATACAGTACAGTACAGTAGAAAGTGTTTATTTAAGTCTGTATGAAAACAGTGGAATGTAAAATGTAGAAGACTCATCTTATCTAGTATAACTTTCCAAATGCTTAGTTTTCTTATTAAAAGTGCTACCATAATATTCAGTGAAAACTATCATTTTTATAATATCTTTTTCTTATGCTGCTACGACAAATGGCGTCTAATGTTAGCTACTATTGCCTCTTTCGATTTTTATCTCTCCTTTTTTTATCGTATAGCATATTTATATGGCGGATTTAAACCGGATTTAATTCGGGTTGAGTGCCATATAAACGCAGATTGGATTGAAACAGGATTAATTCGATCCGATCACAAAATTTTCAGCGATCGAGTTGAATTTTTCCAAATAAACTGGCCCGCGTTTATAAATTGAGAGTTGATTGAGATTGAGTTTGACAGATAGAGAAAAAGGCAAAGAAGGTAAAGAAATTTCTTATCCTTTCGTGATTTATGTTTGTAGTGACCAGATGTTGTGTGGAGTAAACTATGAATTAAAAATGAGAGGTAGAAATATTCGGATGCAAGTCAATAAAATGGAAAACCTGTGTTAAACTCACTCCTCTTTCGATTCGATTGTAACTCGAACCCCCAATCCGGTTACAGCGAAATCGTGGATTAAAACTGAATTCTTTTTCTATCCGATCTCTCAATCCGGTCATATAAAAGAAGTAATCTAAATAGGCATCTCCGGCTGATTTGACATTTGGCTCCCTGACCCTGTAAACTACCACCGATTCTTAATGTCTTCTGACGTTTCCGTCAAAATCAAATTGGAGCTCACGCACACATGCTTTATCGGTGGTAGTTTTTACGGGCGCAGCCATTTTGTAGAATCATCCTGTATATTTTGTTGTTATCATTTGAATGACAGTCTGCTCCGCATGTGGTGTGCAATAGGAAAGAAAGAAACACCGCGACATATTTATAGTTATGCCTTGTTCACACGTTCGTTCACATTCATTTACATATAGGACAATTTAGGGTTCGTCTATTTTAGGAAATGTGCGGGCAGTAAAGAAACCTGTATATGTATATTAGTTTGTCTATGTTTTCTATCACCCAACTAGAAAAGACGTTCCTTTATAAACTGTCGTATCTCAGCAAAATGGTATGGACATTATTTAGAAATTATGTATATATCTTTCAATACACGACCACAATCGTTTATGATAATAAAATGTAAGGAACAAAGTTCACTGTTGCAGCTAGGTTGTAACCCAATTTCACCAAAAAAAAATCCTTTATTCCTTGTATACTCACGGCACATTTTGTGTCAGCAACAAACCCAAAGTGCAGTTTATAATGCAGCATCAAAGTGCACACTAGACGTATCATTCTTTACATGAATGTTAGGGACATTCATTTCATCGTTTTTGTTTTTTTCTAATAAGGATACTTACGTTCCACTGCTGATATCAACGCATTCCTTCCAACGAGCCTCTTGTTCTTGTCTTCCAGACAAAGCTGTTGAATATTGCAACTGACGTTTCCTAAACTCCTCCGACAAAAATGATATCGAAAATGAATGAATACGCCACATCATGTAATTGGCAATCACACGCTTTGGTGTCTTTTCCAAAAGTGGTCCAAGAGCCGTAAAGAAGCTAGGCACTGACACATTAATTGGTTCATCATCTTCAACATCGAGTCCTTCTGGGAGAAGGGCATTGATATAATCCTTCCAGCTGACATAAGGATAACTAGCTTGAAGTTCAGCAATCGTTTTCAAGTTGTACAAGGCCGATGAGTTACGACGTTTCTCATTTGGCCACGAAATCTAAAAATATAGGGTAAACAAACAAAAATTTAATAAATATACATGTGCTTACATTCGCTAGAGCCATTTCGAATTCTAAAGATTCCTTCAGTTCTTTTAAGGCGTTTTCCTTCTTAGCGCCAAAGAGTACAGCCATATCTACCATGTAGTTATAGTAGGCAGTCACAAGTGTCTCGTTGAAGCCCTTGATAAGGTACTCGCGGCTAAGACCAATTGCGGATTGATCAATCTATAAAGGCAGACTCTTAAAATTAGTTCTAAGTAAAATTAGTACAATCTTACATCAACAATGCGAACAGTGGAGTTCTTGAGATCAACACCAATAGAAAAGTCCAAAATGTAATCCATGCTAAAGCCAAGCTTACGGAATTTCTTAACAGTCTCCTGCCATGTCCATGTATTATCAGAGTTCCAGGATTCACCCCTAATAACTGGCCATCCACCAAGGGATTCGGCGATTTTAGCAATTGGACTTGCTCCAAGTTCCTCAATCAAAGCTAGAATTGAAAAAGTATTTAGTACCAAGTTATAGGTATAACCTTTCTTTTTTACTTTTATTCATGCAAGCCTTGTAGAGCTCATTGGGCAAACGGAAATGTTTTGGAACTGAATCAGCACGGGTCTCTTCAATTAGAGATTTCAGCTGCTCCTGCAGTTTGTCATTTATAACCGAAAAGGTGTTCACGGCAACCTTATCTTCGGGAATATTTTGAGTACGCAAGAAGTTACCACAAGCAAATTGATAGAAGTCATCGCATGGCTCGACAGTTGGATCCATTGCACCCAGGATATTTGAAGCTGTGTGAATGCATTCGGTCGAGAAGCATACCTTATCATCGTGTTTGATAACTGGATAGACATGATTGAAAATTGGTTGGTCGGGATTTTGTAAAGCCTCAGCTACATTTGAAGAATCTATAGAGGAGAGTGCCTTAAGAATACCAATTGAATATTGACTTAGATTATTGTGCGTACCTTTAACCATTCGATTTGTTAAAACTACGGAAACTAATCCTATGACTAGACCAATGATGGCAACAAAGGCGAATACACAGAGCAAGGTGAGACATCTTTCAAGAGTTGAACGCCGCTTCCACCAGTTCGGATTTCTGAAAGAAAAAGGAAAAACATGAAAAAATCAATAAAAAGAGGAAATTTTTGTTGGAAGTTTAAGAGGATTAATGTGTTAACACCCTAATGTGAGCCCTGGACGACAACAATTTTAAATTAGCTCTTTTATTCACTCAGTAGTTCTCCTAGCAACTAAGTGAAGGTCCTAAACTAAATGACTGAAAACCTAAACAATTTCGTCAAAATAATTAGTTGTCCAAAGAAACTGAGTCAAATTGCCGTTTTGGCTCAAAAAACTAATCTCATCTTTACTGTTTAAGAATAAGTTTCCTAAATATGTTACTTTGCTCCTGACAATGCCTTGGCATTCACATACTTAGAATAGGTTTCATGCCTTCAGAAACTTTAAGGTCAGTAGTAACATATATTCGTGTTCGAGAGTCCATAACAAATAATGTCCTAAAAGTACCTCTACCATTGTTCTGATCAAAAAGGTTTAACTTAGGGCTTTCCAAATAAGTTTTCTTTGACAGATGATTGCGGCCATATTGTTGAAGCAACATCAGTCAAACGTCATTTGCTGTCATTTACTTAGTATGTTTCGCCAAATCAAAATGGAGCGTTCAACAAAATGTGCAAATGATTAAATTGTTTTATGAAAGTGCGCTTTTGAACGCTATAATCGTCCTTCCAAGAGAACTATTCCCAACGTGATGTACAAATTCGAGACCACCAATTCAGTGAATAATTTCCCAACACACGCAACATCTGTCAAAAATATCGCCGCTGTCCATGATAGTGTGCAGGAGAATCCGAGGCAGTCAATTCCGTTCCGCCCACAAAAACACCGTCTTTTGCAGACCACAACTTGGCGAATTTTACGTCATGACTTGGGCCTATATCCGTACAAGATTCAACTGAACGAGGAGCTTAAGATTAATGACCATAAAACGCGCCTTTTTATAGCTGACTGGGCTTTAGAATAGTTGGCAGTTAATCCCAATTTCAGTCGGAATATCATATTCAGCGACAGGGCTTATGTCTATAAGCTTGGCTTGTCACCAAGCAAAATTGTCGAATTCGGGACTATAACAATCCAGATCCACACGAAATACACCAAATTGTCTAAATTTCTAATTTAGTAACCCTGGTAACCCTCTTTTTCATGTCTGTGAATGTCCTTCATTTCAGTCACCTTTTTTCCCCCCAAAACAGAAAAGATGTAACACCAAATTCTTCAATTTATTTAATTTATACTCAACACTCGACAAAATTCTGATTCAATCAACATTTGCATTTGTTTTCTCTTAAAGGTTAAGTAACAAGCCAAAAAATAGAAAAAAAAGTACATAATTTATGGACTCTGAATGAAATCCATTGTTTAACATCTAATCCAAGTCGAACTTTTAATTTCAAATAAATAAAATTAATACTGACTCGTACAAAGCTTAAAATCGAATGTTATTCAATCTTGAAAACAAAAGTTCAGAATCAGGCATTAAATATGTATGCCATAACAAAAAAATCCCATTGAAAGTGAAGGAGATAAAACATTTACTAACTAAATGAATTATGCAAAAAGTAGTCTCATAATTAATGAATCACTGTCCAAAGGAAAACTCGTGATTTCAAAAAAAATATTTATGTTATTTTAATCACGTACTAAAGAAAATCAATGACATTTTTTATATTTTTTGTAACAAAAAACAATATCCCTGATTGTTTAAAATTCCTCCAACACGACTTAAGTGAATTTATGAATACAACTAGACAATGCCTTGATTTTATCGGACATCGGTAGGAGCGTCTTTATGTTCAATGAAAAGATCATTGACTGGTCAGAAAAGTCACTTTGTCATTTGTCATCACTTTATATGGATGTTTTTTTAAAAGAAACAATGGGTAATTTTTTAATACGTACTTAAACTAGAGATGTAAAAGGTTAAAGAACAAAGGACATTATAAATCTTGTAAAACATTTAATCTAATTTGTTCATTACATGAATCTTTGAAAGCGTTGACGTACTTTGCGTGAGTCATATGTTTTTTTTCTACTTTAAGAATTCCACTAGATCTAGTGAACTTATAACTGTCGTGACTTATGTTTTACAAAATTGTTTACAAATTCATCTAAGTTTCTCTTGAATGTCAAACAATTGAAAAAGCAACTGAACCCTATAATTGCGACAGTTTAAATAGAAGTGACAGAAATTGACTAATGCACTAATCATGAAGTAAATATTTAATATCGACAAGGGAAACCTTGTCGGTAGGTTTATTTTATCGTTATTCAATATTGACTCTTTAAAGTTAATGGATTCAAATGACTAATAAAGCGTATATGCATTTTGTGTTGAACAAAGAAATGGATATGAAAATTGGCAACACTCGCCAATTGCACTCATTCGAAAATAGTTCCACATACGCCAGAGTGACCATGTTTTTTACTTGTTTTGTACTAAATTTGGTTTTATTCTTAAAATTTAGTAAATTAAGGGCCGATTTTTCAATCGTCAGATAAGTATCAGATAAGACTTAACAGTCAGATAACACAAAAATACATTTTTCAATATGCGTATAGCACCTATTCTAGATATCTATCAGTTATCTGCCGAATAAAATTATCTGGTGATCAGTAAGCTGGATAAACTTTAACTGACTGTTTATGAACTGTCAAAAGTGAGAATTTTAAATTTAATTTAGTTTTTGTAAGAAATATGGATTTTTTCGATATTTGCTAAGATTTTTGCTATTGAAGAAGAGAATAAAATGTTTAATTACTTCAATTCACCCTTAAGAAAGCACCACCAGTGCAATGAGGGTCAATGTTTTCCATATTTTTTTTTAGCTTTCAAAATTTGTAAATACCGAAACTTCAAATTGAAGTGCCAAATAATGTGAAAAATAGTCTGCTAGCTCTAACATATACGATTGTCACTGTATCTATCTCTTTTTCATTCCAGTTTCGTGAAGTTAGACACAATTGAGCTTGACAAAATCGTTCAGTGACAATCTAGGAGTTATTCGATGATTGAAAAACTAAGATCTACTTATCTAGTAGATAAAGAGTGGAATACATTTATTCGTTAGACAGCAATCAGACTGTTTAACTGACGATTGAAAAATCGGCCCTAAATGATATATGGAAGACATTCAAATAAGATTTACTTCTAAGCTTATACATATATGGGTCTAGTTAGGGCTGAAAATTTGAAGGAATTTCAATGGAGAAGTTGGTGGATTGAAACTAGTCCCAGTTGGTGGTGAAAACAGCGTGGTTTAAAAAGTCTGGAATTTAAGAAGCCACCAAAAGAAGACAGTCTTCGAACAGTTATTTCAAAACTGGAATGCTAAGAACTTGCAAAAATGGGAGGTTTTCATAGCTCTGCAAACAAGTTATTTTGGTATACGATTTGCCTATGGTAATGAACTAAATATGTATTTCAAAGGAGTCGAATTCAAGAGGAGCGGTATGTGCCTTTCCGTTGAAGATTATGTCTTCCGCAGGCTTTCGAAGTTTTTTAATCCCGAACAGAATACCGAGGAGATTACGTATCTACGGAATGTATAGTTTAGAGTAGGGTGGAGAATAATCATTCTATGGAAAAAGTCGTGATCGAATTGATAAATGTTGGGAAATTTGCTAAATCGCTGGCTTATTCAAAGCGTTAGATGGATAATTAAAGTGGACTAGGACTTCAGTAAAGTACTCCATGATTGGAAAATCCATATTGTTAAGAAGTTTATTTTTAAGAAGAGCAATAATTAAATTGCCGCGATGAAGGATTGATATAACTTTAAGTATTCATGGAAAAGCATTTCCTAAGCTGATAGAAATGTATTTAAAAGCTATGTTAAGATCTTGATTATGATATAAGCCGATCAGTTTCTCATCCTTACAATGATACATGTGATTATGTCATACCTGGCTACAGCAGTTTTTTAGGGCTCAACAATGCATACCTACATAACATAAATGATCTATGTAAAGTGCAGAAGCTGTGCTCTGATAAAAGGTGTTAACAAAATATTTTTTAAAAGTAGATATTGCAAAGGCTATGTTTTTTTAGCTCCACTTTCGTTAGATGCATGTGATACAACACAGACATTTTAAATACGGCATTTTATAAATGGTATGAGTAAAACTCATTTGTCCTGCGGGATTGGCTAGACTGAATCAATTCGGAGAGATATGCGGCAATCTATGATGAAGATGGGCTTACTTAGTATCAAAGTTAGGCCAATGTTTTCTTCTTCAAGCACTAGAAGGACTACTTGCATGTTCGACAATATTTTTACATATTATGCCACAGTTTCTCTATTTCTCATGTACATCAGTATGTATGTGATGGAATGGACCCTAAACAAGTAGGACTTTAAATAATGTCATACCTCAAGTAACTATGCTATGTTTCAATTAATTGTATGGCTTTGAAAAACCTAGTTTAATAACAGACACTAACTCCTGTCTAACTAGGTCGTAAGAAAAATGAAAAAGCAGCAACAAGTCGCATATTAATTATAGTTGATCCCAGTTGATTTCTCTTTAATAAAAATAATTCAGTCCATTTTACTTCGCCGCAAAACCCACTTGCCACAAGAAATGCTTCCTGCTACTGTGGCTAAAATTAAACTGTTGCTACAGTAGGATAGTAGTCAAGTTATTTTACATAAATTAGTAATTTTACTTTCCATTCGATTCTATCTGATTAATTAGCAAATGGAATAGGACAATTGTGCGCGATGGCTGATTGTTGAATGAAGTTGAGGGTGGTTAGTATTTTTAGAAATGTTCATTATCGAAATATCTTTCTCATATTTTATATTACCTAAGAGGAGCTAGAAAATAAAACTTTAAAAAGTATAATGTTCGTCATGTTCGAGGAGCCGATTAAACAAAAGAAATTATTTCTTTATTACGCTATAACTTTCCATGTTGATTTTGCAAACAGACTAAATGAATGACAGCCAATTTGACAGATTAAGCTCCAACAGTATGACTGGCAAAGTTTGAAAATCCCTATGAGAAACTCTTTCTACTCAATCTGTCAAAGCGCGACCGCGTGAACCCCACATTGTAGGTCCGTTCGCGTACTTTTTGCACTAGAATTCGTAGATCATCAAATTTCAAAGAGGGGGGGGGGGGGGGTAAAATTCCTTCAGAGATTGCTAAAATTACGAAGAGCAAACTAACGGGTTGAACAAGAAAAAGTTGAAAATATTTGACAGCTTTGACAGTTTTCATAAACCAGCCCACAGAAGTTTCTTGCACTAAAATTCTCGTGACCGCTCTCTTCTGCGAAAAACTACGAAAATTCTCAGTCCTACAGCTTTTCGTAAAAATTCGTAAATTTTCATAAAAATTCGCTGTTTTAGGAGGGTACGTGAACGGACCTTGTGTTTCTGCTTTAATACTTTTTAGCTGTCAAAGATAGATTGACGTATCCTTTTCAATTCAAATAAGTGTTCGTCATATCACACTTTGGAATTGGTCCTCAGCAGAGAAGAAGAGTATCAGATGGGGAAACCTATTATAGGGTTTTACTATTCATTCTAAAACTACAAGTTAAAATGTTGAAAAAACAAAATTAAATCTGTTCCTTTTTCATACATTTAAATACTAAACGGAATCGTAGTCTTCATTCTATAGCATCGCATACTATCTCTCCATCCTTTGAATAATTCATGAGAGCACGCTCGCATATCGAACTGAAAACCCTCACATTTCCCCCCCCATGAACACTCATCCCCTTGCTATGCATTCTTTTCTACGATTCATTGAACACTTAAACAGCAAAGAATACAATGCTAATTATAATAATTTATTTATCCACTCAATACATTAGGTATTGTAAAAGGTGACGTTCCTTTTGTTAGCTTTGTATGTGTGTGTTTGTGTTTTCTGTATACTATGGCCAAATGGCTAATGGTAAAGGAATCAGCCGACTAATTTATACAGAAAAACCTTTTTATATGTCAATGTCACCCATCTCTCTAGAAGAGGAATATACCACCGCCATAAGACAACAGCAACAAAAGAAATCTTATTCAATTTCTTTGGACGAACAGAAGGGAAATCTTAGAGACACTAACTTTCCCAATAAAATATTGATGTTGAGAACTTTAACACAACAGCATTTGTCCATTTCCGATAACGTAACGCAGCGCAACCGCCACCGCCGCCGACAAGAAAGACGATACCAAGAGTAGGTATCTAACACTCCTCACATAACGTTCAATTCGAATTCGAGTTCACAAAATTATCATATCGGGGAGAAAGTTAGAAAGAAATTATCATACATACATATGTATGTAGTGACATGCCTTTGCTTAAACCACTTTTCTTGAATGCAGGGTGAAATAGAAAAGAGGCTACAATCAATTGATTGAAAGACAACAACTCAGCAGCACAAACAAATAGAAATAAATAAAACAAAAAAAAAAAACGCCTTTAGATGAACACGAAGAAGAAACGAAAAAAAAAGAGATCCAAGCCAAGTGAAAGGCATAAAAACCAGACGCCCAACACACCTAATCCGTAAGATAAAAGCGAAAAGCATTCGTATCTCTTACAAGCTCGCCCGTGCACTCATCCTGAGCCATATTATACTCAATGCAACTTTTACTTTCTTCTTTCAGATTTAAGTTTAACCTAAGGCTCACATGACGTTTAATTTGACACCAAAATTATGTACATGGAAGCTAGCGGTCTCATATAAGCCATGACATATATTTCTGTTAGTAGGCAATCAAATGATCATTAATGGTATATTTTGGGCTTCAAATAAAGAAAAAAAAAACTGACATTTGACAATGTTACGCGCGCAATGTAGAATAATCTGCGTGTTCCATTGAGTGGGTTTTGTCAGCAGTGCTCCATTAATTACATTGTCGCTAGCAATTAAAAATGAAAGCAAAATTAAGCTTAGATTGTTGTTTGCGGCTCTATGTTTTGTTGACACTTGTTTTTAATCTCTCTATTTTTTTTAATCCACTGGCAATGTAAAGAATAACAAATAATTGTAATGATGACGAAATGTCATTGGTATGGTGACATTTGGAGCAGGTTCAATTAAATAAATGACAAATCGAGTTTTGAATTACCACGCCAAAAATATGTTAATTTCTAAAACTAAATAAAAATTTGTGTCGTTTGCTATGCAGATTATATCACATGTTGTTTTGAACATCGAACTACGACGAAATATTGATAAAAGACAAAATAAGTGTCTAATGTCAAATTCAAGTTAAAATTTAAGTAAATTATCACCTGCATTCTTATTGTTTTTTTTTTTATAATTTAAACAGCTTATATTTATAGAAAATTAGCATAAATTAAAATTTAAAAAGAAATTTACAACAATGTTGTCGTCGGTGAAAATGTCAAATGGTCAATCAAATTAGAATATATAATAAGAGAGATTCTGTCTTGAAATCTCTTCTTTTTTTTTTGTCCTAAAACGTCAAACAGGATGTCTTCGATTCGTAGTGGGAGTGACAGCCAATTCCCACTTTTTGAAATGCGATTCTTTCATCTTTCTGTCTTTCATATGTCATCCTAATATCAGATTGTCATTTGCATTTGAAACATGACTTCAATTTTATTGAAACTAGCTTATCATCTTTGCGGCAAAAAATTTACTCGATTTTGTGACAATTCTCTTAGCTTAACCTCAAATGTGCTTTTTCGACGTAAATGTCAAAGTCAAGCTAGTAGCATCATTGAATTTATTAACAAAATCTTAAACATGTCACATTTGACAACAATGAAAAACTGACATTCATTGTCTAAGCTGTCAAAATTTAGTATGTTTATATTTAAAATTTATTGATAACAAACGTGCAACTGTTAAAGATGATCAAATATCACTGCAGTTTACGCTAACTTTCTCACAAAAATTATTGCAACGAAATTGAATGTGACATTGATGGATTCACCACAAAACTGACATTCCAACGCGCATTTGCAAACAACTCAAACAATGAATTGTATTTATTCCTGAACGTAATTGTCAGACTTTACAACTTCATAAACTTCCCCACACCTGTCATCGTTTCAACCCAATAATGACAGAAATATACAAATTTTTACTACAACTCTTCAAAGTACAATTAATGAACTTGTTTATAAGGCATCCCCTCTTCACTCGATTCAATATTATAAAGAGAGTGTCAGTGCAATTTGTACACCTCCTCTGATTTGTGTCGATCTGAATGGAACAATATCATTGGTATCGAGAGGTTGATGGCCTAAAGCGCGCCGGCGCGCGCCTGCTTTTATACACATAAAAGCAGCATTATCGCCAGTGACAGCTGAATAACCGCTCGCGACGAAGAAAACAGGTTAAGTCAGTAGTATACGCATATTATGTACATAATTGTAGCGGTGACGCCGCAAATGGCGAAATAGTAAGCCTATTAGTACGGTCAAGCTGGCTTATAAAACGAATCCCACCCCGGTGAGAGAAATCTTTTCATGTATTCTACACGACAGCTAGTCGTGCAATAAAACTACTTTTTTTTTTGGGAAATAGCTAATGTGGGTCTACTTCCACACAATTAGCAAGCTTCGCATGTCGGTTTTTTTTTTTTGCATTAATTGCTTTGTTATGCAAAAGATGACAATGCAGGTGATTGTCTGTCTGTCAACGGTGAACGTATTTCCTGGTCATTCTCTATACAGGTGCGCGTACAATGGACATGCTAGTGTGCAATTCTACGGGTGGCAGCAATAGGAAATTAAGAAATAAGGGAAACCTCTAAAACGTATGACTGGTGCATACACATCACTTTGACAGATCAGCAAAATGCAATACTATTGCGTACGTGCTTTGCGTTTGTCAAGAACATTTTCTTCTGAAGACTGAAGAGTATCCTCCATGCGTCATTTCAACAGTGACATGTTGATTACTATAGATTTTCATTTTTGGCTGAGTATTTGGAAAGAATGTCTCAAGTGAATTCTATCACGTACTGAGTAGCCGGAAATGATGGCTTTTAAAGGATTCAGTGATAAATGGGTTTGTTTTTACCGGGTTGGCTTGCAGCCAACGTTTGATGGTAATATTGTGGCTATAACGTTAATGACCTCGTAATCTGGTATATTGACTTTGAAAAATAACATGGCCAACTGTTATTGTTATTGGTAGAGGTTACAAAGGTTATAACTTATTGGAAATTGGCTGTCACAAAAGTCATATTTCGTTTTCTTTGCCAGTTCCTCTTTTCCTGTCTCGTTTGGTGAACTTTAGTGTGTATTTTAAGGACTGTTTATGGCGTGAAAATTTTATTTTTAGTGGTTTGAGGGCAATGTTTTAAAGCTGTCATATTTAAAAAGTGTAAATTTTTTTTAATTGATTAAGCAGGTATACAGGTCATTGTAACACACAATTGAGGCCATTGAGCGATACAAAGTGAGTCATATAATAAGGATTAAGTTGACTTCCTCTTGAAATTTGACAGCATGAATGAAGCGCCATTTGACAATCAATATTTTGTTTAATTCTTTTACTGTCAAATATGGAGAATGTCATCTGCTTTTCAATCGACACACAAGTTAATTGGTTAAACGCTTAACATTAAATTTGTCACTTAACACTTTCTCATTCTAAACGCTTCAATTAATAGTTAGCATTTGAAAATCATAAAAAAGTGGGGAATGACATTGTTACACTTATGTTTAGCTAATGCCCACGTACTTCCTGTTAATACGTTAGACTGCAAACATATTTTAAGCATAGTTTAGACGGGTTGTGACCAATTAAGTATCTGTTTCTATAAGCAACGGAAGAATATGTTTGATAGATTGTGTTTGTGTAGATTTTAATTGAACCAAAGTCTATGGCTTCTTTGACAAATGTCTATATTCGTACCGATTCCGAAACGTTTGTATATTTTTTTGTGATAACGGTGTTTTTTTGCCACATAATAGGACAGACTTGCCAACAGCATTATTTCTCAATCACGTAACCTCTTCTTCTTCTTGTTCCTTGTTTACATCGATGTTAGGTGATGTGTTAGAAAGCAGAGCAACTATTGGGCACTTTCGAGTAAAAATACTTCATGGTCGTGGATATTAGATCCCGTATGCAAGGAGAGCAAATGAATAATAAGGAGCAACATTTAGTCGGCCAACATAGCGAATGGAAAACAACGCACCAGGAAAGAGAATCTCCGAATCAACGTCCCCAGGTTGCAGACGATGAAGCAGACTAGACCAAGCTGCTGCAGATGCCAGAAAATGTGGTCTGCTTAACGCATTCGACACTAGTTAGTGGAAGGCAATCGTGTTTCCAGCAGAAAGTCTCAAAGGATAAGCAAGAAAGTATTAAAATATTATGTATATTTTGGGATTGGATTACATTTCAAAGGCTGGCTTACGATGTAACCTTTGGTTCCAACTGATTTGAAAAAATGCATCTAAAGAATTGGAAACTCTCCTTTTTCCATCGATTGTCTGTTTTATTTGTTTTATTTGTATCTTCGTTTTTGACGAGTTAATTTACAAGGCTATGGCTCTGTAGAATATTTGATTGATGACAGATCTTGTGCAAAATTATGTGAGCACTTGGATAGGCTTTATAATACTCTTAGACGTGAGTGATATCCTACCAGTTTGGAAGCAGATTCAGTAGATCACAAACACAATAGTATTTATCCATTAAGAAAACATACTTAATTAGTTTGACTTCAAACTTCTTTTATTCCTCTTTACTTTGCAGTTTGTGTTATTTCACATGAAAACAAACTAAGTACACAAATTTGCTCAACGATTCAAAGGTGTTTGTTTACATATGTTCCCACTTACAAGCCATTGCGTGTCCACAGCACCAATTCCCAGCACTTCACGTATGAAAGCACCTTACCAGTCGACCACCTCTTTATTCATTCAAGGGAAAGCCACCTATGAATTGGCTAATTATCATTATTAAAAAATTACAATACCTAGCTTGCATTTTCTAAAAAAAAAACTGTGAAATTGAATAATTTCATGCTATTCAATGCAAACAAAACCCACCTTGAATGAACATTGAACAATAAATTGGTGACACTCATTCGTTAACATTTAAATTAAAAAGGTTTCATACAAAGTCGCTTTCTTTTAAAATCCTGAATTCGGCTATAAACCGCAGATGTGTATATTTAATTAGCACTCATTTGAATATCTATATTTTGCTGCTTATAATCAATGCACTATTGTCAAATTTCATATATTTTATAGTTTATTTATACTTAAAAAAAATTATAGAAACTCATTGACACTCCACTCTCTATTGGAATCTGTTTTGAACGTTCATATTGATTTTGTTGTTCTTATTATTTTTATCATTACTTAACACTACGACGTCAATGAGCTGTGATTAGAAGAGAAACAAGATTTTTTATAATAGTACGAGTACGATAAATCACGTTAGCAGGGAATTCCTAAGAGGCTATCCAGTTATTATGTCTGGCAACATTTTAAATTTGGATGAATTCTTTAAGCTGGTTTTGAAGGGGACAACAGCAATTAAAATATGATTTACTGAAATACTATAGGGTGATATAACGCGAGGAAGAATAATGCGTTTTTATGTAATCTCTAAAGTATAAAGTATGGAATGGGTTCTCAATGTTCTGTACATTCAATGAAGGAATTCATTTAAGTGCTTTTCAATGCATCACTGATACATTTTTAGAAAGAAAAATCAATTGAAATTCTAATGATTTCAGCAATTTCGATTCAGTAGTGGAAGTATTTTGAAATGCTTTACGTCAAGTAAATGCAATTTATTTTAATTACATTTAAGTGAACTAGATAGTGGTGATTAGCACGTGATAATAAGTGTGACCCTTTGTTTCTTTCCTTCTTTTTGAATATAGAATTCCGTAAACAGTTAGCAGAATATATAACTGAACGTCAAAACACACTCATAAAAATCAGAAGTCTGCAGCTAACCTAAAAAAAACTTTCTGACGTATGTAGTTCTAGACGGGCCGTTTGACAATTTCGCCCCCACAAGCCGAAAACCACCTAAAAACGCATTTGTATTTTGACGTTTCAGTTAAATTGAATGAGACTTCACACATACAAGTGCAGCTTTGGGTTACTCGTTTGACAGCACAAGGGTGCTGCCATTTCGTAGATGCTGTGTAAACAATAAGTTCGTTCGCTTTCCCTCACAAAACAGCGAATGTTTACAAAAATTTACATATTTCTACGAAAAGCCGACGGAGAGTTTTCGTAGTTTTTTTTGCAAAAGATAGCGCTCACGAGAGAGTTAAAAAAATTTCCCCATGCTACGAATTTTAGTGCAAGAAATATTTTTGGACTGACTTGTGACAACTGTCAAATCAGTGTATTTTCAGCATTTTCTTGTTCAACCGTTCGTTCAACCCGCTAGAAGATAAAACGGTTCACTAGAATTAAAAGCACTTATCCGTAAAATTCAAGTCAAGAAATATTAGAAGTGCATACATTCCTTGTGTGGTATTAGTTTGAACTGATTTGGTTTTACTTGCGTACATAGTTTACTACATTTCATGGAAGTTTGTTCTAGTACTTTAAAGCGAAGGTAGCTAGAACTCGTTAAAATGTCGTCAATTTTTCTCCTAGAGGCTAACGAATGTATGTAGCTTGCGACAAATCTATCATCCTGGTGAAAAACTATTCCAGCAGCTAGATTAGCGAAGTGTTGTGAACGCGATCATTTTTGAACGAAAAAACGATAAAGAAACTACTCGACCTCAGGAAAGAGTTGATTTGTGAACAATTAGTGGATATTAACCAATTATGTAGTAGACACTTGCGCCCACTCTGAAGGCAGAATATTTACATTCTAAGTACTCCGAAAACGGTTGCACTTCAACTGGGTCTCGATAAGGCCAGGGGACAATTGGAATCTAAGGCTTAATTGACCTTTATTAAGGGCCCTATTTATCCTCTGGTTAATCATTGCCGCAGAATCTTACAGGTCGCACTACATCGCATAATATTCTAGTAACCTAAAATTAATCATAACTCAACTTCGAAAAAAAGCGATTAATGCACCAAAAACTAACCTCTTCAAATCTTATTTACATGTCTACTTCAATCTACTTTAAGGGTCATTCACCTTATCCTAATTTATACTGTCAACCGTAATGATCAAACTAATAAATCGCTGCAGAGTTCTAAATCGTTTCAATTCGGTGCATGGTACGGCATAATCGATGAAGCTATTTAGGTTATGTATATTATAATTAGTATGCCCGACACGACAGAACACGATACACGTTCCACGTGCCCTAATGCCAAACACGTTCATCTTCCGTGTAGGTGAGGTTTAGATGGACGATTGGTCCAGTTTTATTTTAGGTGTGTGCAATAATGGGTTTCAAATGATGGATTTTTAAAATATTATTTGCACGTACGTAGTATTTTGTTTCTTAAATTTGAGCTAACTACAATTTAGTGTGTATTTTACAATTTTTGGTAAAAGTATTAACATTCTTTGCTAAGTAGGGACTTTTTTTTGCTGATTAAAATTCTTTGTTGTCTATATAATTTAGAGTTTCGGGGCATCCCTAGCCGTCGTTTCTGTGTGGGTAATCTCGTGTTTGGACTAAAAATAAATCCGCGATAAGACTCATCTAAATGTAAACATGTCAGACAAAATGATTAATTAGTTTATGAAATTCTAATTTTCATAAAATAAACTATTAGCCGCTCTATCTCCAATTGGACATTAATCTGTAGAAACATTTTGGCAGCTGTACTCAGTCTATAAATGCCGACAATACGAGTAAATGTCATGTTGCATTACAATTATATCCGCTGTCAGTCAAATGTCATTTTTTTCTCTCTCTGAATGTTTGGGGATTCCTTATCCCTCCACAAAGGGCAGACGTATTTGACTGCCCTAAGTCACTTTTGATAAGTTGAATAAGAAATGATACAATTTTGAACTAAAGTATTTCAGTTTATTAAACCTAACATTGGTAAGTTAATTATGTCCAAAATATTTTCTCAATAAAAAAAAATCCATCACAAATTTCATGCGAAACATAATTGGATTTTGGCGAATTCATCGATCTGCATGACTACACTTATGGAACTCATCAAAAATTAGGTACCTAACTAGAAATATGGGTATGGGTTTTTTCGATGACTTTTCTAACAAACTTATAATTTGGGGATCACAAGAAGTGTTCTGGACTAAGATTAGGTTGAACTTTTAATTTGAAAGAAAATAATGACAAATAGTGAATATTCCCTCATTGGTATTCGCAGTTCGCTGAATTGTGATATTTCAGTCACAGCAACTTTTTTATCGCGAATGTTTTGGTCGTGTGAATGTGGGTTAAGTTTCACATCTGTGGAATGAGAATAAAATTTGACAGTTTGCAAGAAGCATTCGTTTATTTTCGGCAAAATTAGCGAATTGTGTAACTTTAAATGTGCTAAAACTTGTTTGAATTGACGTTATTGGATGCTCCTTATTCAACCTAGGACGCTCTGAAGAATAAGTTATATAAATTGCTTAATTCATGACCAACTTTGTGCATCCGTAAGCCTTCAGTTTGTTGAATCTATGACCTTCAATCTCGCTTTGACAAAAAGCCAATAAAATACTCTTTTTTTTATTCGATGTAAACGACTGTGAATGTGTTAAATATTAATTTTCATTTTCAATCTATTCGCAATCGCATTACATCGCATCGCGTGAGTTTTCCACTCACGTTTCTCCATATCTTGTGCTTTGGTTTAATAATTAGACCTGCCCAAGTGTTAAACATGTGATTGCACAACATAACCTTCAAATCTAAATATGGATGTGTTCAAATTTCCTCACTTATGTTCAGAAATAAACTTAAACTGTATGATAATTTAGGCTCAATTAAAAATTACTTCCAATGACTTAAGGTTAATTACGTAACCAATCTTATTGCATCGTCTGCGATACAATGTAAAATATCATTCTCTAACTATTGTCTCTTAGGTCATAGGACACAAAATGTATGATGTCTTCTTTTATTGTTCAAATGCGCTAATTACTGCAATTTCATTGCGCAAAAAACCACACAAAAGATTGTTTTTAATTGCTCGGATTTATATACCTACCAACGCGCGCGACCTAATGTGCCGACTCGTTAAAACTAAATAAACAAAGAACAACAACAACTAAAAAACAAAAAATTAATATCAATAAAGTATGCATCACATTTGTAAACACGGCCTAGAAATTTGTAAATAGGGATTTCATATCACGTAGTAGCCGACCGGTGTACGATACCCAATGAAATATTATACAATTTGTATACACAAAACCAATCTATATAAAAAAAAAGAAAAAGCGCCTAATGTCCTTGTATGTTTACAATGCCAATATTGGTCAAGTGGGTGGAGCGGCGGCGCCCTCCTCGCCCGAATGAAAGGGGAGAAAGTTAATCCAGGCGGTGATTTTCAGACGACTTTTCTTTTTTCTTTTTTGTGACTACTTAAATAAATTATTTAGATTTTTTTTTTTGTATAGAAAAACATTTAGCACGCATTGTATCATGTATCAAAGGCGGCTTGTTGTAATTGTTTCTTTCCTGTTTTGGGATTGTTTTAATGTCTGTCGTCGTGACGAGTGTAAGAGCCTTGTATGTGTTAAGATGGTGCAACATTTGCAATTCAAATTCTTGTCACTAATCTTTAAAACATTTACACGAGGCACTTGAGGGTAAAAAGGCGTGTTTTTCGAGGTTTGTGTAGTACGAGAGATGATACTACGGTCTACGGGCGCTCATGACTCGTAGATGAAAGTGAAAATAATGCTCATAAGGACGATGTCAACATAAATATTATAATTTTGGGTACTTAACCCAAAATTGTTTGTGTGTTTTACACTTGTTTTATAAAAAAAAGGAATGCACCTTGACATGAAGGTGATGTAAAAGTTGTTGCATTTGTGGTAAACTGTGTTAACATGTGTTACGTATACTGGCGGTAGACTGAGTTTTGAAAGTGTAGGCTTAAGGAGTTCGTATTCTGGTGAAAGATTGATATTTAAACGCCGGATCTTTTCAAAATACATGTTGCAGAGTAAAGGACGCCATGACTAGATTTTACAATGCCTTACTAAGGAACATATCGGAGCACTGATGAATGAAAAAGTTGTCGCTTTTGCAAGATGCAATCCATTTTCGTCTACATGGTTGGATCAAAAATATCCGCTGGGCATATCGAAACTAATATGTCCTGAAACACATCCATATTCTTCAAGAGGAAGTCGTAGAAATAACGTTGAGAAAAGTGCCACAAAAAAAGTCGTACCTCCGCTGCCCATCGGAAACCTACAGATTGTGTAAAAATTGTGTACTGTGCCTCTAGTTAATAGAAGCGCTGTACAACTGTCACACAAAATTAGGTCTGTTCGCGTACTTTCTGCACTAAAATTTGCAGCTTGCCAAGTTTCGAAGGGTGGGGGTAAGAAAGTACGAGAACAGGTTGAACATAAAAGCTGCCCAATTTTTAGACGTCACTTGTATTTGTATTTATTTACATAAAATTATTTTGACAGCCAACAACAACACTACGATTTGACAGAACTCATATTTTGGCCCAAAGACTAAAATACGCAGCATGGGGGAAATTTCTTACTCTCTCATGAGCGCACTCTTCTGTGAAAAACTATGAAACTTTGACGTACAGGAACAGGAATTCGTAGACTTTCGCAGTTTTGATCAGTACGGGAACAGACCTATTAAGTTCATTATGTTATTCCTTTGAATACTAATACCAATTTCGCTTCGTAGACTAGAGGAGAGTTAATGAAGAAAAATATATCGAACATTTAATCTGCCATTTAAATACGGCATAAAACTCTTACTCAGTTTTTTTTTTCCAAACATCTACTCATCACGTACATATAGTTGTGAAAAGCTAAAGGCCTTGACACTTTATTTACTATAGCTTGTTGTGATAGTGCTTGAACCCTGCTTGAAATTTGATGCAACAAAATCATATTTGTACGTATGTATGTTCCTTTTAAGTAACAAGAGACAAATTTGCTGACAAGCATAATTAATCGCTAAACACAACACACATAACATATAATCAGGAAGATATCGTCAAATGTTTGAATGAGAGTCGATCGTCTCAGTGGTTCATTAAAAGGAACAGATTCCAAGACATGATCAAACCCCGATTCACTAGTATTCTCTGAAATTGATTGCTACAACAGCAAATTATCTATCAATCTCTTTTGCAGTAGAGAAGTTGAGTTGTATAAGTTGTATTACATACATGTACATATACATATCTTGTGTTACTTTGTTACGCGAACAAAAATATTATGGTAAAAGTATCTTATCAGACATGGTATGCATTGTGAAACCAAGATAGTTCATTCATACGACTATGAGTGAATCTATGTATATATTTTATGCCTCTATTAGGAGAAGTTATATTTACCATTTCAAAAGAAAACAATTGTAATACAAGATTTGTTGGACTTTATTAAGAGCCATTTATAGCTATCATTCCAATGCATTCCGATTTTAAGATGATTAAGTACTAAACAATATTAGCTTTCATTGGTATCAAAATAAAGCTAATCACTTGTAGAATTTGTTTACAAACAAAAATATTTATTTTTCTGATCAAAACTTTTTTTAAATTCACTGATTGAAATCGCCTTTAATGAACATCTGATTTTCGTTTCTATAATTTGGAACACAATCGTTTCACTGATGTTTTCATTTCTCATTCTATACTCATCTGTCAGTCAGTGGCGATTCCTGGTCTTAAGCATTGGGTTAGCTACGTACTTTAGGGAAGTTTAAAATAAAAAAACAACACATCTCGTTATTGGTGTTCCGGACCTTGGAAGGAAAGACGGAACACTTATGGGTTTGATACGCTGTCTGTCTGTCCGTCCGTCCGTCTGTCCGTCAGTCTGTCAAAGCCCTGTAACTTTTGAACTAAGTATACATTATGTGGAAGCCCGCACAATATGGAGGAAACGAATTTAATTTTGGGGGCCCTTTTTTGGGCACCTTGTATGAGGGGCAAAAAAAATTATTTTGCTCCCCGTCATGTAGCATATCAAATTAAAGAGAATATGTAAAAAATATTTTTTCTGACATAATTTATTGAACGAAAAAGCTTGCGAAACATTTGAAAAATGTTGTCCCCCCACCCCTAGCGGCCAGATCATAAGTAGTAAAAATGTGACAAAATTGGTAATATGTAGAATTTTGTGTAAGCTGTGGAATAAATACGAAAATTCCTGTATCTTATATATTTTTCGAGAACAATCTATTAAATGCGGTATCTAGTAACCCCCCTGTATCTCCCCCAAATTTTCATATTATCCAAATATTTTTTTTCATTTTGATACTACGATCGTCAAGTAGTTCTCGAGTTACTGATTTTAGAAGAGCGCGTGGACTTCCCTATATTCTATTCTCTTGCTGCTACCTCATTCGATTTCTAGTTTTTTAAAACCAAGTAATTTGCACGAATGGTTCGCATCGCATATGTATGTATGTTAGCTCTACGCTGCTATGAAAACTAAATAAGTTTAAAAAACTATATATTTTTTTTTTTTAATTTTCCTTTTTTTAAAAAAATATTTTCCGTAGTTGTTGAACAGAACATCCTCTCCACAATTTATTGATCTCTCTTTATGTAATTTTTATTTAATTAAACGCCACAAGCCACAAGTAAGCACACGCATTCTTTCTTACTGCAAGTTTCCTAGAAGGGTACAAAAAAAAAGAGAACGCACAAAATGTACCTACCTGTTTTATCGCATTTGTTTGCGCTAACTCTTCTGCTTATTTTACTGGGCTTTTCTTTCGATTAGTAGTCACACTCTTATAATGGATTGTAGGGAATTTGGTAGCGCAATTTTTTACGCTAAAATGCTACGAGCGGGGGACTTTTTTATGGGAATTTTGGATTGTGTGTGTGAATTTGGTATCGCACATTATAACGCTAAAGATTATTTTAAGGGAATTTTTGTGTACGGGAGTAGGTATTGTGTTGTGTGTAAGAAAATATGATTTGTAAATATGTAGGTAGTTTTGCTATTTAGTATGTCATTGATTATTGCAATTATTAATCTTCATAATTACTTTAACCTCGTTATTCGCTGTATTTTGCGTATAAAATGCATTTCAAAGAATTTATTTATTTAAATTCTTGGTTTAGCGCCGCTAAACTAGCTAACTGAGAGGAATCGCCCCTGCTGTCAGTTTTGGTTTCAATGATCACGTCTAACCTAAAAACCTATGAATTTTTGTGACAGAGCCTTCCACAATGATAGCAATTCTGTCTGACTATTCCACTGATTTGTTCCAATGATACCATTTGAATGATAGCTATAACCATAAATGAATTATTTTGCTTTCAATCAAGACCGTGGAAGACATTTTTTGATAGTGACACACAATGCAACATTGCAACAAAATATTCTGACTTATAAGCTCCACGATACTTAAATAAAAAACATTAAATCTTGAGTGCAATATTGCACCTAATTCGGGTGCCCATCATACATGGATGAATGCACAATCTTTATATAGGTAATGGATGCAAACTGAAGGGATATTACGATGATGTGTTCTAGTTCAAAGTATTTTGAATTTGACATTTGATATTTTTGCTGAGTTCTTTACAAGGGTAAGAAAGCTAAAGAAAACCTACAAAACGAACATAACAGGATGACAAATAAATACTGCGCAGTTTGCGTGTAAGGGATATTTAAAACACTAGTTGCACTAGCACCTATAATATAGGACAAGATAAACTCGAGATAACAATGAATTCTGACATTACGATGATAGAGAAGCTCGAAAAAGTGGGTCTGCCGATTCTGTCTGTCTGTCTGTGTGTATGTACACTGGACTGCAGCCTAAACGGCTCGACCGATTTGCTTAACACTTTATATCTCGAGGTACTTTTCTTATTAACTGATTTTAGAAATATGGCTATTTCTCGTCTAATACTTAATGTGGGCAAGATGTGGCATTTAAACTTATGCAAAATTGTTAAAAATATTTTTTCAAAAATTTAATTATTTTCATCAAAAAATTATTCATTTCGAACTAACGGCTTATAGGTGCAAGTATGTACGTACGATCCAGTCGTGCACTTTATTTCTCCAGGGATAGTGTCCAAATCCACTGAAGAGAATTGTATATGATTTTTTCAATCGTTTGTAATTCATAGTATTTTTTTGTATTCGTATTAGATAACACTTATTGCTTTTTGAGTGATTTATTTCATTTCCTTGCTGTAAAAATGTAAGTATGACTTGGATTGACTGAACGACCTCTGCACCGTGAAATACTGCAAAATAAATTAGATAGCAAACCGCTTACAGCCCACACTGTTTCATTATATTTTGCTTATATTTAAAGCATACTAAATACAGTCTCATTAAATCTCTTTATATTATTCTACTCTAAGTTCCAAGTTGTCATAAATATATTAACAACGATATTAAAGTTTGTACTTACAAAAGTACATAGCAAATTTAATAGATAAAAGATTCAATTCTACAAATACAGTATGCATTTTAGGACCCACATTAGCTGGGGACAGTAAACTACAAATTTAGATTTATTAT
Organism: Chalcosyrphus nemorum; assembly: GCA_949716465.1. NCBI lineage: Eukaryota > Metazoa > Arthropoda > Insecta > Diptera > Syrphidae > Chalcosyrphus > Chalcosyrphus nemorum. The sequence continues at coordinate 79,877,314 of OX454333.1, forward strand.
TTTAAACTACAAAAACTCGATACTTCATTTAAGAAAAAGTCAATAATTTTTGCTGTTCTTTCATTTATTTGCTATGCAATTTATGAATAAGCTATTATACTTTATAATTGCATCAAATTTACCAGATAATAAAGACATGCATTAATAAAATACAGAAATGATTTAGGATGCAACAAAAAGAAAAAATATTTTATGGTGCAATTTAGATGCTTGACACGATATGATTTAGATAAAAAGTCAATCATAAACTATAATCTAAAACAGACGCTTTGTTAGCGAACAGACACGCAAATATCTCATTCAAAGTTGATTTTAGATACATTAAAGGAAACTCTGTGACTATTGTTACAAATTTAAAATGCATTAACTTTTAATAACAAAACAAATCGTTTTAATTAGTACCATAAGACTGGCATTTAATAAAATTGAACTTCATAAAAAGTTGATGCATTTTACAATTAAATGTTACTTTTAAATTTGTCCTTCAAAACACACAAACACACACGGATGCAATTAAATACTTTATTTTAAGCTTTGTATAGCTACATATTGTTTTTTAAATGTTCATTGGAAACGCTATTTTAGGTCAATGCATCGCAAGTGTAAAGATACGCCATTTCTTGAATAAAACCTTGAAGTCTTCTGCCTGAGAATTAAATAAAATCCACGATACTCGTCTAGTGTTCGAGGATATCAACTTCTACCTCAACTCGTTCCATAACCACAACCCAGTACGCTGTTGATCAACTTGAATGACTAATTTTTTAGTCAAAATCAAAAAACTTGATCAACTACGAATACCGAACAGTTGAAAGAATTTATCAACTACATGTACACGATTTTCCAACAGAGATTTTCAAACTATGACAGAAGACTACGCCCATATTGTTGAAGCTACATCTGTCAAATTGGCTGTAATTTATTTAGCCTGTTTGGCCAAAACAAAATGGAGAATTATTGTGTTTTTAAACATAAACAACAACAGCAACATTTCTCGTCGTCCTTCTGAGAGAACTATTCGCAACGTGGTGGATAAATTCAAGTCAACCAGTTCAGTGAACTGCCAACACTCATACGTAAACGCAATGCAAGATCTGTCAAAAATATTGCCGCTATCCGTAAGAGTGTGCAATTCCAGGCAGTTAATTTCACGCCTCGCACAAGAACTAGGTCTTTCGCAGACCACCAGATATTTGGTGAATTTTGCTTTATGAATTATGCCTACACCCGTACAGGATTCTACTGACCTAGGAGCTCATAGTTAACGACCATAGACGGCGCAGTTTGTTCCCTCACTGGGCTCCCGAGCAGTTGGAAGTTGACCCCAATTTCGGTCGAATGGGTTCGTCAATAAGCAAAATTGTCAAATATTAGACGGTAACAATCCACACGAGATCCACCATATTGTAATGCATCTAGAAAAAGTCGCTGTTTGGTGTGAATTTTGGACTGGCGGCATCATCGTTTCATACTTCTTTGAGAACAACGTTGGCTAGGCCATCACCGTCAATGGGGCCAATTGGATGATATGAACATTGACGACGTGTGGTTTCAACAGGACGGTGATACGTGCCACACAGCCCGTGCCACATTGGACACGCACGTACGATTCCCGAACATGGTTATCTCACGCGGTGGCGATTTAAATTGGCCACCAAGATCGTGCGATTTGACACCGTTAGACTTCTTCTTGTGGGATTTTCTTTATACGTAAGCTGTCCTGAAAACCAACATAATCGATGCCGTCCTTTCTCCGAAATGAACAGTCCCTCATACGACACTACGCTTCCTACAAGCAACAAGTTCAACGGTATAATAACAAAAACAATTAAAAAACATAAATACTCCTTTCAAACGATTCAAATAAACATTTAACGTTTAAAATTAGTTACCAATAAAAACAAAACAAAAGTTCCCACAAAAAGACTTATGTCATAAACTTAACGAACACAATTCAATGGGCATAAAATATTATACTAAGTGGATAGCGTGCTTGCTTACATACAATTAAAATGGACAGACAGTTTCACTTGTGCTAATAGATAATCTATTGATGTTTTTATGCGCTACGAAATGGCGTTCACCTCTGAGTGTTGAGCAAGAAGATTGGCAGTTTTCTTTTTTATTTAAAAACTAGTAGTTCCCTTGCATGCCTGAGGGTGAAGCTTTTAAGCAACTAATAGCATTTTTTATTAGACCCCAGCTCAAAGCATCATCTTGGTTAAGTAACACAACAAACACTCTTATAACATTAGAATGTAAATTAATGCAAATTAAATTGAAAAAAAAAGAGAAATAACTAAAGCCAATGAATCATCTAAATGGGTAACATCAAACAGATTCTTATTGGTTTATTGTTAGTAAAAACATTGCAAAAAAAAAAATATGATGTCTGACAGTGATAATAAATATTAATTATAGTGACGCAGATGAAGATGTTAACCAATTAATCTAATTAAGTCCAGGATATATTAGTTTACAGCATGGAATCCCCGATAGAAGTATTTGAATTTGATGGTTTTAAGAAGAACACTTGTGGGAAAAAAGAAGACCTATAATTCCAGGTAAGGCTATAAAATTCTTCGACCATGCCTCGATGTGGTTTAACTTCATAGGAAGCCTAAAAAAACCAACGTACCTGCTGTGGTTTAGGAAAATAAAAACAGACAGTCAGTCGCCAGAGCACCAAACGATATGCACTGTCTGCAGATGCATTGTGAAAGCAAAGTAATTCGGATAATAACTCGAATTATGTAACATTTGTTGATGGTTTTAGAAAGGCACAAGGATCATAGTCCAATGGTATTCATTTGGCAGGAAAAACTAGTTCACGGCTATCATTGTAATTTTGTGGTTGGTAGATAATTAGAAAAACATTGTGGTCAACCAATTGCAAATGTTACCGGTTGTAGGACAGTATGCCACGTTGGTTGAATATTGTCTCAAACAAGTGTCAGCATAATCACAACAAAAGCCTTAACCATTGTTTGGTTATTTTAGAAGAGTATTGTACTTTTGTATGCCACAAACTGCATACTAAAGAATTCTCTTATCTTTTTCGATTGTTCATGCAATGATTAGTAAGGCCTTAATGGCGTAGAAATATGCATGAGAAATTAAAAAATTCTGAGTAAGAAATCTCACGTTGGTGAGTGAGCAAACTGATTCTTGGAAAAGACCCTGAATGGGAAAGTGTTTTCCAATAAGGACTTGAGAACTTTTTTTTTTTAATAAACCGCAAACCATTTGAGATATTTTAAAAACTTTATTATCGGCTTGAAGTACAATCAAAACATTTATGAATGGAACTCGACTTCGTTCATATGGCCACCGCGGGCACGTTTGCAGCAGTCGATTCGTTGGACCCAATTTTCAACGACTAATCATGGCGCGATAACGCTGACCATTCACAGTAACGTGATGATCGTTATCGTCGACGAAAAAATATGGCCCAATAACGCCGCCGGCATACAAACCGCACCAAACAGTTATTTTTAATGGATGAAGTGGTGATTCATGAAGCACATGTGGATTTTCACCCGACCAACAATGCATATTTTGCTTATTGACGAACTCATTGAACCAAAAACGAGATTTATCATCTTGGCACATCTTCTCCAGAACCCAATCGAAGAATGTACGTCGCTTCAAATGGTCCATCAGCTTCAATTCTTAAGTTAACTTGATCTTGTCTGGGAGATCCTTACGCAAAATACGCCATAATGTGGTCTGAGCGATGCCTAATTCTTGAGAACGCCGTGGAATTGACTGATTTGGATCTTTTTCTACGGACGCCAAAACAGCAGCGATATTTTCGACACTTCGACCAACCCGTTGTCTGACTGACACGGCAACATTGCACAACGAAAATTTTTGCACTAAACTTGTTATTGCCTGTCTACTAGGACGATAATCACGTCCGAAAATTGGAGTTGCGATCACCGACTCCAAATTTCGGTAGACATTGCTTTTTTTTATAATTGTAGCCATTGCTTCTTCGTGTATTTTACTATGCTGAAAGTGACAGTTTGATAATTAGTGAAAAAGTGCGTTCACAAATTAAATTCAAAGTTGGAAAAAATTAAAAAAAAAATAGTTGACGCCGCTGAGACAATCTAGCTTCACGAAACAACATATGTTGTTACAATTTTCATCAGCATTGCCATGTCCGGATGTAATCAGGACAGCTAGCGAGTATCGAACTCGAACATCGAATACTATGCACTATTATTTGATGGTCTATAATTGGGACGAAGTAGGACTCAAAAAACCTAGCGACTTCTAATAGAAAATTTGGTCTCAAGGTTGGAACTAGGAAGTATTATGTCATCAAACCAAACTGGATGTATGATCGAAAGTAGAAAATCTGGAACTAGCCAATAATTTATGGGCATAATACATATGTCACTAAGTCACTAAATCAAATCCATAGTCCAATCTATTTATGCTGACAGTCCGAATAGTTGGATTCCAATGTCAAACACATTGCAGAACAGTTGAGAAACTGAGGAAGAAATTCATATGGTCCAACAATACAAAAGTGAGAGAGAGAGAGAGCTAGAATTAGGAAAAAGTAATGGAATTGGTTGAACAAGAAAGACACTGATTTTACAGATTTGACAGTTTTCACAAACCAGCCCAACGGAATTTCTTGCACTAAAATTTGCATTAGGGGGAAATTACTTGCTCTCTCGTGAGCGCTCTCTTCTGTCAAAAATTTGGCGTTCCATATGTTAAGCCTTACCTCAAAAAGTAGGGCTAGACTTGGGAACGTGCCCATTAAGAGTACAACATAAACATTCCGAGACTAGATTAATTTATGGTTGACCGCTCAACGTAGAATGATAATGTCATTAGGTTTCTTGTAGTGCTGTCAATTGCAAGTCATTAGGTCTGTTTCCGCACTTGTCAATTTTCTAAGATTGGGGGTAAAATTCTCTCAGAGAAAGACAAGTGCCCAAATATTTGCCGGAACACGTTGCACAATAATCTGTTAACTTTTTAAAATTCATTCTTTTTTATATTATTTTACTTCAAATTATTTTGCTTAGCAACAACAACACAACCATTTGACAGAATTTATGAATTTGTCCAGCGAAATTTCTTGTACTAAGGGCTTAAGACTGATACATGATGTACGTTACAAAACGATAGGAACACTCCCCAATTGACTGTCGAATTTTCTTATGAAAGTGAGCAAAACTGAGCGAAAACTTATCGAATTGAAGTGAAAAGCACAATACAAATTCTTTGTCGCCCTATTACGGAAGTGATCTTTCGAAACCATTCTTCTATTATAGTTCAGCCTTTACGCACGAGGTCGTACGTAGAAATTCTTTTATCATAGTTCAGCGTTTAGTATTAAGGTCTATCCATAATCAACATTGTGAAATAAAAGCTAATCTCATAACAGAACAAATCGCTTCCATATATTTCATAAACTCCAACCGATGACCTTAATAATTTGTTTAAGTTGTTTTTTTTTTACATCCTAAATACATAATTTTGCAAATTTACATAAGCAACGAACGAGTGAAACCTCACTCTCTTATGTACGCAAAAGTAAACAAAAAGTTATCAAATCGCCGCTGGGCTTATTATGTGGTGAGCAGTAAGATTTCGTAGGCTCACATATGTAAGTACGTGGGACACCAATCCCTTCGCATTTGCCAACTCTTCTTCCTTCCCCTACATCTGCCCAAACTGATCGTATAGCAAAAATGACCCACTATATCGTAGAAAGGTCTTGAATCTAGAATGCAAAAAGTTTGTTAATCGTATTATGGAAGCAATGAATTCTTATCTCAGATAAAACCAATTGTTTATTTTGATAAAAACAGTATTTGCATTATCAACATTTGGTTTACGAATTTTTTTTTTAGGAATCAATCCCCCTCTCGGATTTCTTTTTCCAAATTATGTCCATCGAATGAGTAAGTTACAATCTATAATAAAAAGAATTTCCCCAATCATCTGTTCTGACTTCTGAGTCGTAAATGATAAAAAGTACAAAAGGTCTAGTTTACATTCCCTTCGCTTCCGTACGAAAAGAAATCTATACGATAACAGAGCGATAAAGCAATTTAATGCAACCAACATAGCGTCATGGAATCAAGGTCTGAAAGGTCGAGGTGATAATATTCGCGCTTTTTTTCTTTTTTTTTGTTGCAATATTGTATTTACAAAGAATGTAACGTGATCATTGATCAATTCACTTGAAAATACTTTAAAGAAGATCTAGGTGGTTCCTGGAAAATACATAAATAATTCTCAATCTCTTTAGAGCTTATATGGGCACGTCAAGAAATAAGCGATAGTTCTTTAGGCTGTTATAGGAAAAAACTGTGAACAAGTTACTTTCTCTTTCAGGTTTGAAAGAAAATAAGGAATTCTCTTGAATTGAAATCAATCACAAAATAAAGAGATCAGAATAAAGAAACCTGCTTAGAAGTCAGTGGCACATCGAGATCCAATAAATTGTACCCGAAGAAAATCGTTTGCTAGACTGTTTTGTACAGAGTTACACATTTTAAAATTATTTTGGAACTCTTTAAAATTGATTTTCAAATTTTGCTGTAAAAACTATCCCCTTTCGTAAATGAAGACAAGTTTGAGAAAGGAAAATTTGACGAAATTGACCGAGATGACGGAATACAAATTTCTGGTAAAAAAATTCGTCGTCTTTTCTTATACCGGGTTCTCAACGGACGAAATCTCCCAATATGATAGGATTAGAGGCTTACGTATTAACCCTTTTGAAAATAGGGTCATATATGCGTATTTCGCTCGCCTAAATTCTGACTCAAATTATGTCCTAGATTACTCCAACTTCTGCCTAAATATCGACGTAGACGTAATGATTGATACATTGGGGACGATGAGGCCACCACTCCTTGTAAAATTTCAATTTCCCCTGATGAACAAACGAAGTGTGGTCGTCCGGTTTCGTCTCGGCGGATTTTAGCTTGGGGGAGCGAATCTGTCAAACGACCCGAAGTTGACTGTCTATGGTAGCAGATCTATGCAAGTTCACAAAGCCGTACTGGTCGAAAACTGGACTATTTTGACATTGCAAAGGCCAAATTTCCAAACATCAGCATTTGGCTAGTACTTCAGTTTGAATTGATTGGGAGGTTCCCAACACTTTGCTAATCTAGATGCTTGAATACTTTGCACCGGAATGACAGATTTTGTCCTAGAGGCCACTTAATTCGTTAGCGAAAAATCTGTCATCTCCATGCAAAAGTATTTTATACCGCGTTCTGAACGGACGAAATCTCGAGATTTCGCCAAATCTCTTCAAATCTTCGAGGTTTCGCATGCATTTCCTATGTATTGAAATCTCGTGCTTTCGCCGAAACCTCCTCGAAATCTCATTGAGTTCATCCATCTATGAGAGGTTGTCAAACTGAACAAACCTAAACGTGAACTTCAGTTAATTTTGGTGTTCATTTTTAGACGTCAAAATAGTATATGGGAAAACAGCTGTAGTTAGTTTTTTTCTACCAATTATATTTTTTATTTTTTACATTTTTTATTTAGCTTATGCATTATGCATTTCTTACATATGTACATATAAATTGTATGCATTGTTTAATTTGTATGTTACACTTATGGTATGTTTCAAAAATCAATCAGTTTTTGGTTTGGCAGCAGTCAACAAACAGCTGTTGGTTTGTTTGACATTCGAAATAATCTCAACTTGGTGCGAACGGTTTACGAGATTTCGGCAAAAGTTCATCGATATATCGAAATTTCGCTTCGGTGAGAATGCAGTATTAGAAACTGTCTAAAAAATAAGGAAATATCAAAGAAGTAAGAAACAAAAAATACCAATTGATATAGGTATGCTTACTCAAATCACTTCTCGGAATTCATCTTAGAATTCAATAAAGACCGAAGAGGTTAGCTTACTGTTGAAAAGGATATTCTTTTTTTAAGATTTTTGTATTCATAATAAAATTTAAAAAAAACTTTGCATAAAAGTCAGGCAGAAACACTTGTGATGTAGGTAAGCCTATCAGGCTCTGAATACCTTGAACTGAGGGGTTAAACAAAGTACCAAGGGAACGGAAGATCAGCTTGAGAGACTTGACAAAGCAAGAAATAGCTTCCCAGCCTCATCAGATTCATCAAACAACTATGTATCTCACGGTCTCTGTAGAAGCTACATATGATGATGACTAGGACGTCTATAAAGACAGAAACCTCCTGCAGTCGGTGGCCTCGATATTCATGTAGGTATACATTTTTAGGACCTATAGGTGCATTTTAACAAGTTTTTAGCCCCGATTCTCAACCCTATAGTCAGCATTAACCTACTTATACTATGTTCGCACCAAACGAAATCGCAAGATTTCGTCAAACTTCTCCAAACCGCCAAGGACTCGCTATACTCTTTGGGAGGTTTCTAGTCTTAAGATTTTGGCGAAATATAGGTGAAATCCCTTTGAGTTCATCCGTTTGTGAAAGGTTGTCAAATCGAACAAGCCTACAGTTCATTTAGTTGTCAAAATAGTTTTTGTTTTCGTGTTTTTACCAAAAAATATTCTCATTTTGTCTAAGCGGCAGTATTTCTTTTTCATAACTGACAATCCGAAATGATTTCGACTTGGTAGGAGCATTTTCACTTATAGTTAACTGAAATCCAAAGGCTTTGTTTGGGAACAATGTATTACATGGAAAGCAACAGACTTATGGAGTGTTAAGTCAAACCAGGGTTTACTTATTTAAGCAGATCTATTCAACAAACTTGTATTTACCTTTTACATAGTGCGTCCTTATATGAGGATGCCATCATATTCCAAGTTTATATATACGTAGTTAAATAGAATGCTTAGCAGCACAAAATTGATAATATTTTTATAAAAAAAAAAAATCACCCCAACATAATGTACGCATTTGCCGTTCGCAAATAAAAGATTTCTTAAACACACAACTTATCGTTTATTGACAATACCAACAACCAACTGAATGTCAAACATTTAATTAAAACAAAAAAAAATCCAATTTTCATACCGCCACAGTATGAGATTACACAAAGTCTACATACATTGTAAAGCGACGAAAAAAGCATTACTCAAGGCGAATACCTATATAGTTCTTATAATTATTTCTAAAGTAACGAAAAAGTCAACCATATACAGTGACCTTAATACAAATTAACTAAAGCGTCTCACACAATTTGACTTAAGCACTAAGCGCGTGTGTTCAAATAGCAAAATCCCAATTAATTTGCTTCTTCTTCATTTGCTTTTAATTTGCAGTTAGTACGGGTACATTTTTTTTTTTTTGTAAAATACGCAAAATGAAAGAGACCAGCAGGTAAATTATGCGGGGTTATATAATTTTTTAAAGGTTTTTTTTTTTTTTTGTTTTCTACTCCATTATCGAAGCCTTGAACTTTTTTTTTTGTCGCTTACAGACAAAATTTAAACAGGTCTTCCTCCTGAAATAGCTTATACTTAAAATGTCAGTCGTAAATAAAATTAATATTATATTTTCTACAAATCCTGATGTCTTTTTTGCTTAAAGAGTAAAAAAAAACAAACAGATATAACCTATAACTGGAAATTCAAATTAACACTTACGTTATTACCGTCTGCATACTGCTTGTCATGCTACTATCGGGGATGTCTCTCGATATAGCTTTAGTACACTTGTCACCTTGATTGTCACTTGGTTTATACGATAAAGATATATAAGTATTCAACAAACAATAATATAAACAATCCGGTTAGGGGTAGCTTCTTAGCTTCTTGTCGACCGTTAAAACAAATAAATAAACACTAACCAAATTTTAACCATTGGTTCAAGATTCTCAGAATATAGATACTTATATTCGATAAGTAGCACACACAAGACAAAAGACAAAAAAAAACACACAAATTAACGATACGCAAGTGTGTTTGGGACACTTGAAACCTGTACGGTGGCGGCTAGGAAACAGGAAACCCGAAATCGAAATCGAAACCAGAGTTTCCGTCTTCGATAGTGTAGAAGAGTTCACCGGAGGTGTCGTCGTACGAATGATTTTTATTTTTTTCGAACGCGCTTTCTAAATTGTGCGTCTGAAAAAGAGGGTTTTTTTCCTTTTCTTGATACGAAGGTGTTTAGAGAGCTTGCGCTTACACTACAAACAGTGTGATGGTGATGATGATGAACAGCAAACAGCACAATCCAACGGCGACGGTTGATACCGACGAACTGAAGTTCGAAATAACACTTCCCAATGAATTTATATCGCCAAAGTTGAGGTTTTATTTTTATTTTTTTTTTTCTGTGTTGCTGTTTGTCAACTATGTTGTGTGTGGTGTTGTAGCCAGCCCAATGGAGAAGGTTTTTGTTTTTGTTTTTTTTTTTTTTTTTTTGGAAACATCAACGAAAAATGAAAAGTTTTTCTTTACATACAAGTTTACTCCATTTTACTTGGCGAGTCGCTCGTCGCTCGCTCGCTCGCTCGCTCACGATTGTGCAGTTCCTTCGGTGTGTGCGATTCGAATCGAATTTGATTAACGAAAAAAAAAACCTGCCTCGCATCTGAATCGTGATGATGATTTGCGAGAAATACCTTCATTGGGATTAAGGTTTTTTTTTCTATTTGTTTATAGTTATTTTAGAGTCACTCTGACGATCAACTGGTTGTGTGCATCTTCTATCTAGTTTATGTATCTTAACATAAAAAAAAAAAAGAATCACTTTTAATGGAGTGAAAACTCCTTATGGTAGGAATCACACCGGTTTGGTGGACAAAAAAGGTTTTCGATTGCTAATATGATAGTGAATGCAGATAGGTCTTTATATTAGAAAGCAAATGTGTGTGGTAGAAGGTTCAGTGATCGTTGAACGCATGCACCACCTCACACGGAAACTTGAACAGGTTACAGGTTATGCTCTTGTAACTTATAAAATGCTTCAGATTTTATGAATCTATGTATATACATAATAACGAAAGGCTTTAAATGTAGGCAAGCCTTTGAAATTTAGGGCTCAACTAAAAGAAGCCAGTTGTTTAGATGGCCCATAATAGATGCACATATGTATGTATATATGTATGTGTGTGAATCGAAATGATTATCGGTGTCAAGTAGCTTTGCCTGTAATTTTTATCTTCAAATCACAACTATGGCAAAGTTTTGAAAGGATTAAAACGCTGCAATTTTACACAAATCTTACACCTCCATCCTGACTGTAAGGATCATAAGAATTGCTTCGTATAGAGTTTTTCATAACTATGCGAATACAGGGTATTTGTATTATGCGACCATAATCGTTCAGTTACGTTAAGTCTGCTATTACTTGAGTTCACTTGTGAAAGATCAATTCCATTCGCATTTTTCATACGAAAATTTGACAGTCAACTGAAGGGAGTCTTGTAACATAGAAGATGTATTAGTTTCAGACCTGGAAGTAGTTATAAATAAATAGTAGCAATGCTTGGTAGCACTGAGGAAAACTTAAAGAATTAAGATATTAGATTCACTTTACTTTCAATTATTAGGGCAAATCCCATTTATTGAACGAAAATTCTGCTCACGTGCTTTCAAAATCTGCGCACACCCATAGTTACACTAAGCAAATGCGATCGTATATCATTTGATTGGCTCTTAAAGATGTGTTCATCTTTAAGTCTGAACTAGTATAGATCGTCGTCTTTACGTTCCCCATCCGAACATTTTCTAAAGTACACCGAGTTTAAATTTCCTATCTGTAAATACATGTGAACGAACGTGCGAACAAGATGTAATTATAAAAACAATCGTGGTGTCCCTTTCTTTCCTTTTGCACAGCATATTTTCAGCAGACTGTCATTCAATTAACAACAACAAAATGTACAGGAAAATGGCTGCGCCCATGAGAATGTGTGCGTGAGCTCCGATTTGATTTTGACGGAAACGTCAGAATACATTAAAAATCCGTGGTACTTTTGCTCTTGTGGGAACCAACGGTCAAATCGGCCGAAGACGACCGTCTATATTATTTTGTTTATGAATAGAAGAATGGTTTCGTACGATCACTTCCGAAACACTGCGAATACAAAGAATTTGTGCTGTGCAACCTTAATAGATTCCGGCTTCGATTCGTTAAGTTTTCGGTAGCTTTTTTTTCACTTCTGAAAATACGAATCCATTGGCTCTTTCGTACAAAAATTTGACAGTCAGCTAGGGAAAATGCTCAAATAATGTTTTTTTCTCCTATCACTATGGCAAAATTTAAAATTGGATAATTTCATGAATCAATCGAGTCCTAATTCAATCCAACATGCGTATACATAAAAATCGATTCAGGTTAACCTCGGATTCAATCCTCCAAAGACGTTAATACCTATAAACCTAGTTGATTGAGGTAGAAAAATAAGAACGAACAAAAGATAAAAGAAATATCAAGATAAGCTCAAGCTAAAAGCCGAAAATATATACTCGTACCTACATAGAAGGCAGCAGAAACATAAAGTGTTAAGCTAAGCTAAAATCTAGGCTAATTTCGAATGTAGACGGTCTTTTTAAGTGCCTTTCAATCTAGAATGTTTTTATTTTATTTTTTTCTTCTTGTTAACTTCTTTTTTTTGTTGATCAGTTAGAAGCTGTTATGTAAATTTATGTGTTAAAAAAAAATTATTGTAGACGTAACTGGTCAGTTGATAAAGTAAGTCCTTTGTGGTGACCTATTTTGGAGACTTTTCTATGATTATTTAACATTGTTTCGTATTTTCACTTTTAAATGGCTACCCAGTCACTGTGTTTCGGTTGTGTTTTTGATCTGTGAATTTTCAATATTTCTGTATATTCTTCTGCCTTTACTGCTTTTCTCTTATGTCGTCACTCGATTCAATCAGGTTTCCTTCCTTTCTTTATAGCAGAAAAAACATTGACACAGCAAATTCAACAGCAGAGGCAAATACACCAATGCTGTTATGTGAAACACATTAGCACAGCACCAGCAACAGCACTCAATGCAGATGTTTCTTAATGGAACAGAACAGACTAAGCACAGTAATAAGAAAAAACATATGAAAAGGCTACAATCCGTTTGGAGAGGATCGTATGATACCCTATCCCTCTCCTATACACATACTAGCTCCTTCTTCCACCAATATACTTCCTTAAGCAACTTTTTTTCAAATATTTTATAAAACCTCGTATACAAAATTTCATCAACCTAGCTCAAAATTTAAGCCCTAAAAAATGGTGACACACAGACGGATGGACGGATATGGCTCAATCGAATCGGCTACTGTTGCTGATCATTTATATATGTACTTTATGTGGTCTATCTTCAATATTTCTCTATGTTCCAAACTATGTGTCAAACTTAATGTACCCTTAGGATAGGGTATAACAAATTTAACAGCCGATTTAGGACTTTTTTCCAACATTGGAGTTGCTGTCCATTCACGTACTTTTTGCACTAAAATTCCGAGATTTTCAAATTTCAAAGAGTGGGGATAAAATTCTCTCAGTGCACTAAAATTAAGGAAAACTAAGCGAACGAATTGAACAAGAAAAATACTCTGATTTGACAGTTTTTCTAAAGCAATCCAAAGAAATCACATAATGATCATCATCAAATCACATAATTAGATTAGGAATAGTCGAACTTGTTGTAAAAAAAAAAAAAAGAAAATCTTGATTCATCAGCAGACCACTATTTGTACTAGTATTTGTTTCCCATCTTGAAGAGTTCCAGAGATAAAGATTTTCCATTCCCACTAATGAGAAGGTCACATAGGAGACATAGGCTTATTTTGCAGAGTTTGACAAGTATTCCAAGAGTCTCTACACGTTAGACAACTGTTGGAGAAGTTGCATTTCAAATATAAAAATAAAAATATTTTTGTTTTGTTGCGTTAGCGATAATTCCGGTAGCTCACATCTTAAGCCAAAACCATATTTGCATTAAGCGTGCTATAGCTAATGTCATAATCGAACGAAATGTCTGCTGGCGCACTGTCAAAATCTGATTGCATGAAGGAAACGTGACCGTACCATTCATGTCATTCCCCATCATTTACCGTTCTGTACGGAATGTGCGAATGAAACCCGTTTCTACGTATGGAAGAATACTGAACGAAAACTCTACGAAATTGAGCGAAAAGTCGTGCGCCTGACCGCGTCCGGAGCCTGAATTCAATTATCGCTGGCCCTTTAATCATATCCAGAATTTGAAGGAGGGAACACTTACAATCATTCGCGGTTTCACACCTCTTATGCGAAATGCAAGAATCAGCGGAAAAATATATGAACGTCAAGATGTTGAAATCAATTTCTCTCCAACGTTTGCCAGCAAATATCCGCAAAATCCTTTCTGTAACGAGCGAAGGCCTGCCTGCAAAAATGGCGATTTTCGCAGTCGTTTACCACCGCAAAAACTGAGGATTATAGGAAGAGAGTTCAGTTCATGTTCGAGTACAGAATTTGTTATTCTAGCAAAAGAATCGTAGAGCGATTTAGGGCTTCCTAACTCTATCACCGAGCCTGATTGATATCTGATTCCCCACATCTATGAATCGACACACTTTTGGGAAGCAAAAGGAATTTCTTTAACAGTAGACCTATATTATACAAATTACCAGTTTTAATTTGAAGTATATATAAATGTACATACATCGTAAGGTAAAAGCATAAGTATTTCTTAGTAAAAAATAAATGACGAATTGTGTTATAAGCGATTGTTTGTATTATTTATTTGGCAGAAGTTAATACAATTAAGTTTAGGAAAAGGTTAAAATAATTAGAATCTAATGGATTAGATTCGCGAATTTCACATCAACGTTTATAAATGTCAAGGACACACGTTTTTCATGTGTTGCCGAATGCTCGAATATAACGTGGAGAAAGCATTGTCACACTGATATTTACATATGTATATTCGGCAAAGCAGCTACACGTATTCTAATGTTTCACAATTGATCGGGCATTGTTCCAGCATTTGCTTGTCATTCGTCGGGTTAAGGTCCAGCTTACTCTTCTAGTAGCTGTCGAGAATCAGTATTAGAAGACAAAGTTCGCCTTCCCTCAACCTTTAGTTGCATAAATAAATACGAGAGCATAATTGGGTATCATAACTCAGATAGTATGCACTACTAGGCATGGGATTCCAAGTTCGAATTTCAGGCAATGCCAGCAATTTTTGTTTTGCGGCCCCACCTCTTGCGAGGTGTCATGATAAAACTTCTCAAAAAATCACTCCACCCTTTGAATATAAAAGTAAAGGTCCCTTCTGTACGTGCAGAAATGTATATCATGTACAACACGTACAGCTGTGAGAAGTTACGCCTTGCCTACATATGAGCTGATTGTGGCCAAATGATTTTTTTGAAGGTTTTAGGTGTATACTCACTTACTATATAGCTCTTCTATTCCCTAAACTTTAGTACCATACTTGTTCTTTATCCAAGATGCTCTCCAGGTATTTTTGACCCCTAATTTTTGAAAATTCCAGCAAACACACAAATAAGCTTCAAAGTTTCCATTCAGCTAGGCAGGATGGTTTTTTTACCAGGTATTAGCGCACTAGACTACCGCAAGCTCTTCGAAATAGCAAAGGCAACCTAGTCACTGACGCACAGGAAATTGTTGATGTGTTTAAGCAACACTTCCAGCAGTTGCTTAACGGGCAGCAAATGGAGATGAGAACCCACTTCCTGTGAACGACCCAGTATTGAAGAAGTTAATGTAGCTATCAGAAAATTGAAGAACAACAAAGCCGCTGGCTCTGATGGGTTTCCAGCTGAACTCCTTATATACGGAGGTGATGCCTTGGTAGGGCGCATGCATCAAGTCATCAACCAAGTATGGGTGGAGGAACGCATACCCGACGACTGGAGTATCAGCTCTATATGCCAATTCTATGTCTTGTAAGAACTAGCATTCAGCATCTTGAACTCTACCAGGCGATGGCACAATTCGGGATACCCGCAAAACGCTGGAAGACACGCGATGCTCTGTGCAACTTGGAAACAAGTCTTCGGAGATGCGCTGTCATGTGATTTCTTCAATATCCTGTTGGAGCAGATAGTGCGCAGGGCAGGTGTCAACACGGAAGACAAAAATCCATCCAACTGCTGTGATACGAAGACGATCTTGACTTCATCGGAAGATCCCGGCAAGCCGTTGTAGAGGAAGCGTTTACGGCTGTTGATGAGCAGGCGAAACGAGTTGGTCTTGTAGTGAATGAGGACAAGTACAAGTCCTATATATGTTATCAACAAACAAAAATTTATCTGTCCAAAACATTGGGCAGAACGTCACTGTTCAAGTAAGGAGTTAACCTACCTCGGAACAAATATAAATCCTACAAATGACACAAAATCCGACGAAGAATAGCCCTAGCAAACCGCTGCTACTTCGGTTTGGCAAGACAACTGGGTTCAAAACTCCTTACTCGACGGATCAAATTATTGCTCTATAGAACGCTCATCTTACCAGTCCTGCTGTATGGAGCCGAGTGCTGGACGATAAGTAAGAAAGCTGAGCAAATATTGGGCACCTTCGAGCGAAAAATACTCCGTCGGATATTAGGTCCCTTATGCGAGGAGGGCGAATGGAGGAGAAGATACAACCGCGAACTCTATGAGCTGTACCAGGATGTGGATGTAGTCCAAAAAGCCAAGATACGCAGAATACATTGGCTCGGTCACATCGAGCGAATGGACAACAATGCTGCAGCCAAGAGGATCTTCGAAGAATACCGAACCTCCGGTACAAAGACCAAGCTGTCGCGGATGACAGAAGACTTGGTCTTCACAACTGGAAGCACCATGCCCGGGACCGCAGAGAATGGAAGGCAACGATGTCTTAGGCAGGGACTCTACAAGGGTCGGGAGTCCTTCAAGTAAGTAAGTATTAGCGCAGACTATGGCTACTTTTTTTAGCCACTTTGTGATCTTATAACTAACTCTACTATCGCGTTTTTCGTGGCTGTTCGGCGAGGTAGTTCATTTACTTCATCTGCTAGGGTGCACAACGAAACTGGGTAAATAAAAAAGGAGCAGATCTAAAGCAAATACTTGCCATTTGATTTCACTTCAAATATTCCATGAATAACAAGAGCAACGATCAATCATCCGATCTAACTAAATTCCCAAAGTAGAATAATTCCAAATCCGAAATGCATAGTAACAAAGAGCTTAACTTCCGTAATTGTTTAGGCAAATACAGTTTCCTTACGCTTGGTGACATATTGATTCTAAAAATAGCTAAATCACTGTGCTAATTAGATAACACATAATATATTACTCAGACACATATAGTATGTAGTTGAGAAAGAAGTCTTGCAGTAAGTAATGCTTTGCCACCACAATGTTTACTCAATTTAAGTTGAATGCCCTTTTCTTTCACTTTTCTGACCCTTATATTGTAATGCTGGTCACATATGACTTGATATACAATGTTAACGACTGGGGTGTTAAGATACACGTACTTACACATCGAGAATATGAAATTTCAACTGCAAGAAAAGAAAAACCAACTTTATTGTGCAGTTGACCCTAACGCGTGGATGTGATTCATTTGAAACTCTCAATTTGTATTATTGTCACTTAATGCAGTTAAGAAAGCGATAAAATGTTTAAGGCCAACTATCAAACCTAGCCCAACAATTGTTAGATGCCTTTAGTAGATGTCTCTTAGTAGGAAGTTCCTACGTGGCTCACAGTTTTTTATCTACTCCAAAGGTCTATGTACTCTATAATTGTGCTGCGGGCTATTTATAAATTCTCTCCGCTTAATTACCTTCAGTTTGATATCAGGTTTGCTAACTCTAATCGTCATATGCTGCTGATTGTTTTTTATAGAAATTTGAGATAAGTATTGTTTTCCAATAAAAGTACTAAAAGTGATGTCTAATTACTATTAGGACATCGACCTCATTAGCCTGTAGTCTTAATTTGTGTGTGTGACGATACTTATCTGTAGATTAGTAAAGGATGGTCGTATTAGACTTTTCATTTTAAATTTTCCGCCTCTGCCTATCGCCCAGACGAGGCCTATGCATATTAAGCCTTACTTTGATACTCGGCGGCTCTGTCGGAGCGTACTCGTGGGAACAAAATTTCAAACCCCAATTTAAAAACCCCAAACAAACAAAAAGAAGACATAAGTGAACAATACGTCAAAGTCACTGATTTCGATGGTGAAAGCCATCGATTCTGTGGCATCAGAAGCCGTCATGATGGACTAGGAGATCTCGAAAGAGATGGAGGAGCATTTACTTGCCGTTCCCGAGGAGACAGTCCAGAGTGAAAACGCGAAAGAAAAACAATCGCCACTCCGAAGGTATGCAGAGACTTAGACTGTTCAAGAAAGCTGTACATCTTAAGCGCATACTGGAGAAGATGGGCAAGTCCTCACTCTCTAGCACGGAGAAAGAAAAGCTTACGTGGGCCGAAAACGTCATTTTAAAAGATAACTCGACGAGACCGGAGGCAAGAAACAAAAAGTGCAAGGATGAAGCATCTACTCGTAATAGCAAGAGTGTTGTCGCTTAAACGAACCCTAACAAAACGGCTGCTAAATCTAATGCAGAACGCACTAAAGCACTTGGTGCCGATGCCGATAATGCGGGTCCCAGCAGTATCAAAGAGAGAGGCGGAAAGCCACCTTGAACATCGAAGCCGCTAAGGCGGATCCATGGAAAAAGCTCAACACCGAGGTCGCTAAGACGGGCAAGAGCGCCAACAAAAGAAAAGCGGAAGGAGTTTGCTGCCAAGAGACGAAGATCCCAAGAAGAGACAAGCAATCCAGCGAAAAAGGTAAAGTCGAACACGACTTTGAACAGGGGAAGTTGATCGAGAAGGCTATGGCCAAGGCGATCTTCGACCACATTCAGAAGAATACTGGTACAATTGCTCCTATGTTTGGCCTAACTAACTGGAAGCGTGGAATCAGCAGACTGGACTGCAAACACCAACTATCTTTTGATTTCGCGAAGAAGGTTATACCAACTTTTAAGCCCTGGTAGGGAGCTGTTCTGAAAGAAGTCCCTCTAGACGAGATACCAGAGAGGCCTAAAGCCAGACTGAATGTACCTGGGCGTTGAGAAAGGGAAAATTCTCTGCTTCTTAAAGGCACAAAACCCTGCGGTCTCTATGGACGACTGGGAGATTGTGACTATAGAGGATAATGAAGACGGAATCAAAGGTAAAGTCTTCATCATAGAGAATCCTCCTAGGAAAGTCCAAGAGGAAAATCAGATGCGGCTCCTCTTTGGAGCTGGTGAACTATCTCTGTAGGGACGAAGAGGAAATAGAATCCATTCGTCACCTACTGTGTGATTATCCAGCATTGGGCGTGAAAAGGAAAAACACTATAGGGAGTTATTTTCTTCCGGAGCTGGACGATCTAGGAAACATAGAACTCAACAAACACCTGAGATTCATGCTGTTATCTGAATGGTTTAGCTGAGCGGTTTAATGGGTTTTAGGTTCCCATAAATCTTTGGGCACAATGGACTCATAGTGATCTAAGAGAGCCGATGGCACCTACTATCAACAAGGGCACCCATACACCTAACCCAACCTAATGGTGGTATTGAAACAGATGTTTTTGTACGGTTTAAACTCATCTCACACACCTTCCTCCTTGTTTTCTAAAAACCATGACCTGATTGATGGTCACACCAACTTTATAGAATTTAACCCGAATGCGACCGAAGAAACCCTTTATTTTATTAAAATAAATTCAACTAAATTTAAGTACAACAGCCGCAATTAATAAAAGCATTTCCGTTTTCTTCGTCGGAAATAAACAGCCTTCTGCTAGTTTCCTATAGATGCCACTGCCACCGATTCTCAGCTGTTATAATTTTAACGTTACGTTACATTTGACCTACTTCCGTTCCGTAACATCAATCAGCTGTCGTTTTATGCGTGCTGTAAATAAACGTCAGTTGTGAAAAGTATTTTTCTTCAGAAAACACAATTTTCAATTAATACTCCCAATTAACATGTTTCTTGTTGCCGTAACGGGTGGAATTGCCACCGGAAAAAGCACTGTCACAGAAGTATTTCGAAAAAATGGAATTCCTGTCGTTGATGCTGATAAAATCGCTCGAGAGAGTAAGTTTTTTTCCATTAGGTTGCACCTTCATCATATATTTTGTTGAAATTTTCAGTTGTTGAGCCGGGTAAACCCGCTTGGCATAAAATCAAAGACGTATTTGGCGACGATGTCTTCCACCCTTCACGTGAGCTAAACCGTGAGGCACTAGCTCGCGTCATCTTCAGTGACGTCGAGAAGAGGGTACGACTAAACGAAATAACACACCCGCGCATCCATCGAACAATTATCATCCAAGTGATGAAGCATCTTGTGTCTGGCGAACGTTATGTTGTTCTAGATTTGCCATTGCTCTTCGAGACGGGCATTCTAATGGATTTTATCCATAAAATCATAACAGTGACATGGTAAGTGGAATTGTTCCGCGGTTGTTATTTAAATTAGAACATCCGGTAGAGTTTCTTAGTCTGATGTGGATTTCAGTGTTATCATAAAATCGATAGATAAATTCATTGCGTCATTGCTGGTAGAGGTATCACCATTTAAGCTGATGTTTTCATAGGCATTTAGAAGATTTACGACTAGAGGTGTTATTCGTTTAGTTTATTGTAAAGCAAGGACATATACTTGTGTCTGGTGCAACTTTAGAATTCATCCTGATCATTATTTCGCATCAACTCCCTTTTTAGTGTTTTGTTAGATGTTGTTTTCATGATATGCTTTCAGCGCATAGACACATAATAATCCGCAAGCTGTTAATGTAGTAACACAGGAGAGATTGATAGCAAAAGCCTGCTTGTTTGGCGTCGGGTGTACATTCTAGGTGTACATTCATAGTTAGAATAGGTAGCACGCAATCCATTAGGACTACAATCTCTCCATTCTTAGTAGTAGTATATACGTTTCTTTGCCTTCCTTATACCATAAGTTAACTAATTAAAATATCAATTCACAGCGAGAATGATCAACAAGTTCAACGCCTAATGGACCGTAATTTATTCAACGAAGAAGATGCTCGCAAACGTATTGCCTCGCAAATGCCACTCGAAAAGAAATGTGAGAAATCCCATTTTGTGCTCGATAACTCTGGCAGCATTGAACAGACTGAGGAAGAAGTACTGAAAATTCTTCAACTCTTAAACGGAAGCAGACATCACTGGCGCATTCGATTGTATATATTCGGAGCATTCCTTGCTGTTATTGCATTTACATTGTGGTTAAACTCTTTGTTCCATTTCCTCCCGTTTGATGTTTTATAAAATAAGCTGAATTCACTTTCAACTGCATGATAGAACCATTAACTTGTATTTAGATCAATAAAACAAAAGCATTTCTCTTACGTAGTCTATACAAACTTAAAATGTATTTCTTTTCTTTCAACAAATGTAAAAAAAACAACACGATCGCTTATGGCAGATTATTTTTGATGTAATTCGCTGCCAGTGCTTTCACCTTCTCTACATCTTCGGGAGTTCCGTGACGCTCTTCGAATTCCATGTATTTTTTGAAGATAGTTCTCATCTTTTTTAGGGGGATCTTTTGTACGACTGCTCTTTCGAGGGTACGTCTGTTGAAAAGGATAAAAAGTGTTCTTGTCTTTGCGAGGAGAGGGAGAAATAAATTTTAGAACTTACCTTGCAGATTCGACTTGATTGTCCTTGATTAACATATCGATAAGTTGTGACCATACATCGACACGCTTTGGATATGATGTTACAACTTGATCAAGTAGAGCATGCGCAGTCTCTGGATTCTTGGCATACTTGTGGGTCAAATTGGCAAATGCAACTATGGTGTTGACATCTACAAAAAATAAATAAATAAGTTCATGCGTTCATAAAAAAGTATATCGACAGTTGTTTATAAAATATTCAACGCATAGAGGACTGAGGTAAGACACCAGGAATTCTCTAAGACAAAAGACCCATACTCGTCAAACAAAGCCGGCACTTAATCACGTACAACATCAGCGAAAACGTAACCCAGTTTGGGACCATTTGGTAGCCAGTTTCATGACGCCCATGGCCATGAACCTTCAGGTACAAGCACACGCCGACAAAAATGTGTCAGACAGACAACGATCTATTCAGGCTTTTACTTGAATAGAAAATGAATGTTTGATAGCGAAGCAACTGCTCTCAGCAAACTTTACTGGTGGGAGGTTTATGATCGTTCTACTCTGGTTCATAGCCTCGCATTTAGACAAAAGAAAAGACTGTGAAATGTGGTAATGTTAGGTGGGTGCCTCGTGGCAATAAATCCCTCAAACCAACCTTCGTAGCCCCCAAAAAGAAAAGACTAAATGCATTCAAAGAAAAAAATCCAACTTACGTTCTCTTTCAGGCAGCACAGCCAAAGCCTTGTGCATCATTTGTTGCGCTCGATCGTGTACGCCCACTTTGTAGAGGGCAATCGCACAGCACTTCCACGTCTCCATGTTATCCTTGAATTTCTTTGTCACCGTTCCAACTAATTCGACCAGCTCTTGTGTTTTATTCGCTTCCGTTAAGATCTCCAATACCCTCATATAGATTTTAAGCTGATCATTACTCAAAAGGGACTCCTTAAGCACATCATTAAAACTCTCCTTCGTGCCATAACGTAGTTCTAAATTCAATAATGCCACCCAAATGTTCATCAGCTCATCACTCTCTCTGAATGAAATCGCTTTTAAGGATCGCCTTGCAACCGCTCTGGCTTTATCAATTTCCATTGCCTGCAGATGGAATACCATATAATTGATCCAATTTTTACTGTTATTCGGCTCGGATAACACCAATCGATCAAACTGATCTGTTGTTTCGGGTAAAATATTTGGATTTGCGTATTTCTCTTCGATCTCTCGCAGGCGTGCTTCCTCTTCACGTGCGGCTTTATACTTCTCGGCGGTTGTTTGTTTTTTCTTCTTTTTCGATGCGTCATTGGGTGTTTCATCGTCGTCCTCGTCACTGCTGCTATCTGCTGGTTTTGTGGCAGAGGTGCTAAGATCAGTCGACCAAAAGTTTGTAGCCCCTGGGAGGAGTGGATCTACTTGTACTTTCGCCGGCTCAGACTTCTTTTTCACTTGCAGGGGAGTTCTTGATTCTTCTAAGGTACGCTTGCGAGGGATCACCGATTCAGTGTTTAATTCAAGTGGAGATGGGACACGATCTTCATAAAACATTGTCACTTCCTCCTCTTCAGCTGTATCCTCCTCCGAATGGCTTTTAGGTTTATGCTTTGAATTTTCCTTCGCCTTTTTAGGTGGTGGTGCGTCCTTCATATTTTCCTCGATCTTTCTCTTATTCTTTTGTAAACCACGCCAAAGTTTATAGGTATCATCCAATACAGCGATCGGCAAACTGTCATGCACAAACGAAAGCTTACAGAATTCACCCTCACTGACTTGGGCAGTACTGCCGCCTTCAAAGTCATTATAATGTAGCCTCGTTGGAATGAAAGCCAAAGGATTTGAGCCCTTTTTCAACGCACAAATCAACATATTTTCCATTTTTAGGATGACCTTTGCATTGATACCAGTTTTGTTAATCAAATTCTGTGGAATCTTTCTCTCGCTTGTAATTCTGCTGATATCTGCATGATTACTGCTCAAATAAGTCACTCCGTTCTGATAGTCCACCCAGAGAACTACACACTCCACGGTCGCGCCTTCTTTCAGCGGCTTCTGCTTGCCCAACACGGACTTCTTAATCAACCCAACTACTTTATACTTCTCCACTTCCATGACCCAATCGCCAGTTTCCTCATCCAGACCTTGATAGTTCGCTGAAACTTTCTCTCCCACAGTCAGCTTAGCAATGGCTTTACCTTGCTTTTTGAAAGCTTTCTTAATTTCTCGAATCTCACTCAAGTACTTCTCACAATATTCTCCCGTCTTGGTTAGATCTCCATCCCAGACATCTGTAAGCTTTGCTGATACCCCGATAGTCTTTGTTCTGGTTTCCTTGCTCAGTATTTTCACATAAATCACTTGCTCTGGAAACATGACAATAGACGCCGGCTTGACAGCCTTCAGCAACAACATCTTACGATGTAGTTTCACCGTCTTATTGTACCCCTTAATTGGTACCACAATCTCTATTATGTCTCCCTCGACATTCTTGATAAACGAACGAAATATATCACCCGATTGAACATGCTTCCACTCCACAGTGCCCTCTTGAAAGTACGGAAGATCCCTTATGCTAAAGACATTTTTCGATATACAACAGGCTGTGATCTCTTGTCCAATGCTGTAGGTCTTAGTCTTCGCTCCAATAAGATCGGAGAAATCAGACAACAAACGATCTGGGACAAGAGCCTTCAGGGAATAACTATCCTCCTGCTTGCTCTCGACAAGTATTTCCAAACCCAAATCCATGACTTGAGTCACAGTTGCTGTACAGAATTCTCCAAGCTCAAATGTATCCTCGGGTAGGCCCAGTACAATGTTTTCTTCGGTTCGTGATATAATTCGGAAATGCATTGTTTGGCCCTCGTAGAGATTAGAGACTCCGTTAAGTTTAGCTCGATAAAGAACTCCTTTGATGTTATTGCAGAACTTGACGAGCAAAAAACGGTCATCACACTTGACAATGGTTCCCAGAAAAACTCCATTAACTTTGGCATCGTCTAGCGAAGTTAGAAGTTTGCAATCCTTTTGCATATACTCGGGCAGATTAGTTACATAGGCTAGGTTTCGGTCGGCATTTGTAGCTATTATGCGGCACTTTAACTTTGATTTCTCATTGAGAACACTCGTTGTTGGTGAGAGGTAAAGGCCTTCAATTACTCCTGCAAGGAAAGGAATTTGAAAGTTATTGAGTTGCCACTGAAACCGTAAAAAGGATATAAGCTAAAGAGGTTTATAATTACTCACCATTTGCCTTTCCAATTTGCAGCTTGTAACCGCCTACCTTCTTCTCCTTCTCAGTAACAGTGGCTGTAATAATATCCCCTGGCGAGATATCGGTCACCGTAAACACCTTCTCATTAACAACACCAGGATCATCGGTACAAACATAGAATCCACCAACCAGATCATAGTCCAATATCCTCACGGCATGCTTCGACTTCTTCGTGTACTTATTCAAGATTTGATCCATGTCAAAGTTTCCCATTTGGTTGGACTTTATAGCCTTCAGTGAGATCAAACCTTTGTATTTGTTATTCAGCACTACAACCACGCCGCCACTACCGATGTGATGAACAGCGGCGCTTTGGACGATTTCTCCCCTCTGGAATGCGGTCGCCTGCTCGTCGGATTCAAATAGATTCAAGGACAGATAGACAAACTTTGTCAGAGGGGCTACATAGAGGATGCGAGCGCTAAGAGTGGAATTCACTTCGATATCTTCAACGGAAGCCAGTGCCTCTTGAAGGTTATGCTCATTTATGTATGCAATGAATGCACCATTCATGAGGGTTCCCTGAAGACCGTCCTTCAAGCGTTTAGTTACTGTAAAACCCACAATTGAAGCTGGCAGGAGGTAATCCAAATTCGGATCAATCTGATCTTTTATCTTTAAATTGCTCTCTTTCACTTCTATACAGCGGATTGTGGTAGCTGAAGGCTGTTGCTTGAGTTCTTGTACTTTCATGAAGATCAGCTCGCCGACAGCATGACCTGGTTGCGACTTCTCTATCGGCAAAAAGCATCGCAAACTCTTGATGCCCGTTTCAATGATGTAACCATGCTCCTGAACTTCCTCGATTGCGCCATTAAAGACGAATCCCTTCTTGATGTTACTGTGAACCAAGTCCGAGTGGACATCAACTGGTTTCAAAGAAAAACTAATATCAGTGTGACCACTCTCCTGCTCTTTAACGTCCATTACTTTCCCGTAGACTAGTTTCCCGACTTTATACATATCTGTGAGCGGTTTATAGTTCTCTACGTTCGCCGAGTTTTGCACAAACTCGCTCACGTTCTTCGTATATGAATCAGAGATGGACAGAGCGAGCACTTTGACCGTCATTCGTCCTGGTAGCGAGATCTTGACGCAAATTTGATCGACAAATTTCACTATTCCCATTAGAATCATGCCATCCTGGACGCTCTGGTAGTTGACAAGTCCAGCGGAAGCGATCTCGATGCGGTCCTCCCCATCCAGCTCCTGATCGATAGTTGATTTCTTTGCATTTTGTTTGGATTCTGATTTTTTCTTGATTTGCGTCGCACCAAAGATCTATTTGAGGGGGAGTATGGCAGTTAAGAGAATATGTAAAATTTAGGGATAAACGAGGGAAACTTACGATATTTTCATTTTTCTCTACAGTTGTGGCCGTTTGGGCTACACCACCGCGGGGAAAACTTTTCTCGATAACCATTTTGCAACGATTTTGTTGCGTTTTACTTTTAAAAATGTGCGGAATAGAGTCGCACGTGTTCGGCGATGTCGGTGAGAAATGTCAAAATTTACAAACAAGTGAAACGTCAAGTTACAAGGCACTGCCAGATAAAAGCGAAATATTAATTTCGGCAAACTGTTCGAAAGGAAGTGTTCGAAGGACGGTTACAGCGTTTATATGCAGGTTTTGAAGTCAGGTTCAACCCGGATTGAAATTCATATAAACGCATCGTATTGAAATGGGGACCCAGTTGTGATAGCTGGGTTGTGTTAGAAAAATGCAGGAAAAACCTGGGTTGAGGAGTCGAAGTGACATTTTGTGTGTGAGTTGTTTCTCTTTTTTTTCTTTCTCTGGGGTGGGAAACCAATTTGTTTTTGTTGCGAATAAGTTCTTTGACGTTTGGCATTGGAAAATATTTTTTTTTGGCTAGCAAAACAACAAAATTGGAAAAAAGAAAAGAATGTGTACTCATCTGTCAGTTCAATCCCATTTCGATCTTTCAATCTTTCAACTCGTTGTGCAGAAAACCCTAGATCTAAATCTCAACTCGATCGCGACTCAATATGTCGTGCAACACAACTACGGAACTTCCATGGCCCCACCAAGCACTGAGATCGTGCCAATCGGGACTAATTTTGAACTGCACGAGCAGGATTAAAAATTCCATTTTGAAGAGATCCTTAAACGTTTCGAATTTTGTTAGAGACACGGCACCCTTACGAACTTTGTTTGCTCTACATGAAAATGTTATTCTCTGCAGTTAATCCTTCTTTTCATTTGAGCTGAAGTCGCTTCTTCTGAACTGTATTTACCATCAGAAAATACTAAACTTGCTAAAAAGTTATATGTTTATTTTAAAGAAATATAACTACAACGCACAACATCTACAAAATGGCAGCCCCCTTGTTCCACCGAGCATATCGATCGGAATGTCAGAATACAAATATGGTTCTGGGTGGTTTTTAATTTGCAGAGCGAACCTGTTAAATGACGTCTAGTTAACTATCTAGTTCACCACAAAATCTATGGTAAAAATAAATATTAGGCCACATACAGTCCATTGAGGAGTAAGAAGTATTCAATACAATATATTTTCTTCTCCGAGAAATTCATTTCTCATTTCATACAAAGAAAATTAAAGGAAATCAGTCTCAGAAAGAAAAGAATATTTCACTTCATTCTGTCACTTTCTTTAATGTAACAAATTACATAAACGATGTGAACTCACCCCAGGGTGTTAAATCTATTGAACACGCCCAAACAGAAATGCGCCCGCGTTCAAGCCTCCATATTTTTTTTTATTATTTAGTTGAAGTCGGCGAAATAGCAACACAATCCGAGGATTCTGCTTCTGCCATTTGTCTGGGTATATTTGTTGCTTTTGGAAGTCTCTCGAAAGGTTAAGTAAACTAGAAATAAACATCACTTAACACAAAAATCCAGAAGTTCCTGTGTCCACCCAAATAACCACATCTAGTGCACAGCAAGTGGGTGGAAAATTAACTTGAAATATCTTTTTCAACTCGTCAGCAACCTCTAAATATTTGGCGCCATCAGCTTGAAACATGGTGGATCGTGGCGATAATGGTAAGAAAAGTGAGACTGTAACATGTAAATCTTATTTATCTAAATCTTTGCTTTTGTTTATTTAATAACAGCTGAATCCTTTGACGATGCTGTTGAGGAGCGCGTCATAAATGAGGAGTATAAAATATGGAAGAAGAACACACCATTCCTGTATGATTTGGTTATGACGCACGCTCTGGAGTGGCCTTCGTTAACCGCTCAATGGTTACCTGATGTTACCAAACAGGAAGGTAAGGACTACTCTGTGCATCGACTGATTCTTGGCACTCACACGTCCGATGAGCAGAATCATTTGCTCATCGCCAGCGTTCAGTTGCCGAGTGAGGACGCTCAGTTCGATGGATCGCACTATGACAACGAGAAGGGCGAGTTCGGAGGTTTTGGCTCTGTCTGCGGTAAGATTGAGATTGAAATTAAGATCAATCATGAAGGAGAAGTCAATCGGGCTAGGTACATGCCACAGAATGCGTGTGTCATCGCGACTAAAACTCCTTCAAGCGATGTTCTTGTCTTTGATTACACCAAGCATCCGAGTAAGCCCGAACCAAGTGGCGAGTGTCATCCAGACTTGCGTCTTCGCGGACACCAAAAGGAGGGCTATGGGTTGTCCTGGAACCCTAATTTAAACGGCTATCTACTCTCGGCTAGCGATGACCATACGATCTGTTTGTGGGACATCAATGCCACTCCAAAGGAACATCGTGTCATCGACGCCAAGAACATTTTTACTGGTCACACCGCCGTCGTAGAGGATGTCGCCTGGCATTTGCTACATGAATCCCTCTTTGGCTCTGTTGCCGACGATCAGAAACTAATGATCTGGGACACACGCAATAACAACACTTCCAAACCATCACACACTGTCGATGCACACACCGCCGAGGTGAACTGCCTCAGCTTCAACCCGTATTCTGAATTCATTTTAGCTACAGGCTCTGCCGACAAAACCGTCGCCCTGTGGGATTTGAGAAATCTCAAGCTCAAACTGCACTCGTTCGAATCGCATAAAGACGAAATTTTCCAGGTTCAATGGTCACCGCATAATGAAACAATTCTTGCTTCTTCTGGCACCGATCGCCGCCTCCACGTGTGGGATTTATCAAAGATCGGTGAAGAACAAAGTGCTGAAGACGCAGAAGATGGCCCACCAGAACTGCTCTTCATCCACGGTGGACACACAGCTAAGATCTCCGACTTCTCATGGAATCCCAACGAACCATGGATCATTTGTTCTGTTTCAGAAGATAACATCATGCAAGTATGGCAAATGGCAGAGAATGTGTACAATGATGAAGAGCCCGAGATACCAGTTTCAGAACTGGAGAACCCAGCTGTATAAGTTAGACGAAGATGGTTTTTGAAAGACTGTCTTAATATTTTTTAACTGTATTTTTATAAATGCCCGCCCCCTACGTATGTATATGTGCGAGAGAACTCATCAGCCAACAAACTCTCACTTTATGAAGTAAATGTTTTGTGTTTTTAAATTATTTTGGAAACAATTTGCTCGAAAACGAAATAAACTTTATATAGATGTATAAAATGGTCTTTGTGTATGAATTTGTGTACTGATTGATGGGCTACAGACAACTGTACTGCAAAATATGTGGGATTGACTTTGCAGAGGGCTTCCTTTCAGAATAGAGGGAACAATGCAATTCTGCTTATCAAAACTTGGGAATAATTTAAGCGCTTAGGTACCCTGCATTCTGTCAGGATTTCAAAGTACAGAGGCGTTCGGCAAGACGGCATCCATTCTTCAGTTTTCTGGTATTGGTGCTTAGAGATGTGTCTAATGCTGCTTCGTTGATGAGAAACGCATGAACTATAACATTCCGGATTACAAACTAAAGAAAGTAATGCTAGGAAGATTGAGGCCGTTTCAAAACACCATAATCTGAAGATTTGGGAGGGTTACGGAGTTAGGTTAGCATGATTGGATGATGTATGACTCTAATTCAATGATTGTGAAAGATTTGCTTGATGTTAACCAAAAATAACTTATATTAGGTAGTCCACTGCGAGGGATCTTCTCCTTAACCTAAAAATTGTACACTGGGGAGCTAGAATGCGTTTGAATGTGTTTTTGTTCTTAAAATAGAAAGCAAAGGAAAAGGAATGTAGGCTGTTTTGTTCTTCAAGATGCTCCTCTCTCTCTGGGAGATTGTTGCCCTTTTCCTTTGGCCGTTTTCCATTCAAGAATTCCGAAATGAAATTAAGAAACAAAAAGCTATCCCGGAAGATGTTTCCAAAGAGCCAATGGAACATGATTGCCAGTGTCTTTCTCTTCGGAATTCCTTTTGCCCAATGGCGAATGGCAAATGATATTAAAAATATGACAAGTTGCGAATTTAATATGCAAAAAGTAGGTAAGTTGGCAGGAGCTTGTTGTAATAGGTCCGTTCTTGAACCATCCTGAAATTTTGCGAAAAGCTGTTTGCGTACAGAGAATTTGGGTAGATAGTTTATCGAAGAAGAGAGCACTAACGGGGGAGTAAAAAATTTCCCCATACGAATTTTAGTGCAAGAAATTTCTTTGGCCTGGCTTGTGAAAACTGTCAAATCTCTAAAATCACTGCTTCGTCCACTTTTTCTGGTTCAACGTGTTCATTTCCTTTTTCGTAATTTTTGCTTTCTCTGAGAGAATTTCAACCTCACTCTTTGAAATTGGATAATCTACTAATTTTAGTGCAAAAAGTATACGAACGGACCTAATAAATTTACCTTTTTGTTGAACTTAACACCTGAACGCATTGCACATACATATTTGTGACATTTGAATTTGACATTTCATTCTGTTTGGTTGAAAGTCGGTGGAAGCACGTGTGTTTCCTATTGTTTATTATAGTTATTTTCCTAAATAAACATTTAAAATGGACAAAGGTAATTAAAAAAGAATAGTTAATTAGATTAGTTGACAATTGTTTTGAGTATAGTAAGCAAATTTTGTTGTGACAATGCCACATTCCATCAAACAAATGGACAAGTAGTTTTCTACTGTAGCGGCAAACTACACCCCAGGTCATAAAATCAACATCAGTTTGAATAAATGTGATGGGTTGGGTACAGCTTAGCTTTTGTTTAGGCTGCACGCTATTACATATGCATAATAGGAATCCTCTCATATAAAGAAGAAGTACAAGCTAACAAGCTAGTTAACATGCTGTCGTCCCTCCTGTAGTGGTTGTAGGGGTTATGATTCTGTGGCCAATGGACCTTACAAGTCTAAGCGTGCCTGGGTTCAGCTGTGATTGAATGCAGGGGATTACTCTAGCTTATCTTCACCTTGAGTAGTGTTTCTTTAGTGATCTTGTGATCATAACAATTGTTCTCTGAGCATTCCCTCAAATTATGAAGAGGAAGAAACGGCTGGCCTCTTTCCGTTTATTGTGGCTCTGAGTAACAGGCCTTCACGCCTTCTTTTTTGTACTTGTCCTGCCTTGTCAAATAAACAAATGATTTAGGTGTATTTCTTTGACGAATGGATGCTTTTTTGAAAGATTTCAAACTGGCATTATTCTACAACTCTATTAGCTAACATCAAGTCGGCAAATTGTCTGACTATTCTAAAAGTTAAACTTGTCTGTTACTTATTATGCCTGCAGAATATGATGATTCCGATTCCGACAACTTTGACGACGAAGATGAAGAAATCGATGAGGGTGAACTCACAAAATGTCTCTTTTGTGATAACGTGACTCCTTCAATAGAACTAGCTTTACAACATCTCGATAGTAGTCACGGGATAAGTCTAAGTAAACTAAAGGCTAAATTCAACATGGATCAGTACTCTTACATTAAGGTATGTAAAACAGTTGTCTAACTGAAGGATTAATATTCCAAAGACAATTTGCATTACAGCTCATTAACTACATCAGAACAGAGAAGCCTCAATCAGAGAAGGTTTATTCAGCAACCTCGGCATTTTGGAGTGATGAAAAGTATTTAAAGCCAGTTGAATACGAGTCATGGCTCAGCTATGGTATACGTGTGCTAAGCTTGTAAGTAATTGTGAAATAATTTGAAGAACTTTTCAGATTTTGAAGACATTCCGGCTGATCCGACAGTAGAACAAATTATCACTGAAAACATATCTGTTGAGGACTACAAGAAGATGCAAACAATTGTAGCTGACCTATCAGCTCGGGTAAAAGATCACGAACGCCTGCTGGAGCATGCCGTCGAGAATGTTAATAAAATGCGAACAGCATACCATCGACTGGTGGAAAAAGAAACCACCGAGAAGGAACGGAATTGCGTTTCTTCTGTATCGGTGAAAGCTGACGAAGGCTACTTTAGCAGTTATTCTCATTTTGGTATTCATCATGAAATGCTATCGGTAGGATGCACTCTTTTGTTTTGTTTGAACTGCAAATGTGAAGATTCTTTTTTTTAGGATACTGTTAGAACAATCTCCTACAGAGACTCCCTTTTGAATAATAAAGACTTTATCAACGGAAAAGACATCCTTGACTTGGGCTGTGGAACGTCCGTCCTTTCGATATTTGCCTCGCAGGCGGGGGCTAAGCAAATTGTAGCTGTGGATAATTCAGAGATCATTTACAACGCCATGGATATAGCAAAGTAAGTCTTTAAAGTCTTCCCCCCACACTTAAGTACTTACTCTTTTCGTTCGATAGGAAGAACAACATCTCCAATATATCCTTTGTTAAAGGCCGTCTCGAAGACACTGCATTACCGGTAGAAAAGTTCGATATAATTATCTCTGAATGGATGGGATATTTCCTTCTCTTCGAGGGTATGCTGGACAGTGTAATCTACGCTCGTGATAAGCACCTCAATGAAGGTGGAATCTTAATGCCCAATCGATGCACAATGAGTATTGTTGGCTACGGCGATGAAGCTCTACACAACAAACACATAACCTTTTGGGATTCAGTCTACGGTCTGGATATGTCCACTATGAAGAAAGAAGTCCTACACGAGCCGCTAATAGATGTTGTGAACGCAGATCATGTCCTAACTGAACCGAATGTTATTGCTGATTTGGATTTGTCCACCGTGACAGTGGATTATTCGAATTTCAGTTATGATTTTCAACTGAAGTGCAAAAAAGACGGACGAATAACCTCATTTGTTGGTTATTTTGATACATTCTTTGGAGGAGTACCTAATCCGGTGGAGTTTAGTACATCACCTTTTGCTGAGCCGACACATTGGAAGCAAGTCGTGTTCTTTCTGGAGAAACCGGTAGATATTGTTGCGGGCGATGTTGTTAGTGGGACTCTAGTGTGTCGGAGAAGTAAACAGAGCATGCGATCGTTGGATGTTAAGATTACTGCTTTCGGAAAGCAACACACTTACTATTTAGATTGAGAGGATAAGAAATA
The DNA here is from genome assembly GCA_949716465.1 of Chalcosyrphus nemorum. Classification (NCBI taxonomy): domain Eukaryota; kingdom Metazoa; phylum Arthropoda; class Insecta; order Diptera; family Syrphidae; genus Chalcosyrphus; species Chalcosyrphus nemorum. Next base: position 79,910,579 of record OX454333.1, read on the forward strand.
TATGTTGGAACTTTTTAAAAAGGATCGCAATTTGTAAATTTCTTACTTTCTCATAAGACTGTGTTGTAAAGATAAAATAGAACTTTCCCAGACTAAAATGCGCTTGTACTTAACATTCAGAACGTCATAGCGGATAGGTATTACTTTGCTTAATCCTTAGACCTTAGTAAGACAGGTGGAAGCGATGATTATGTTAAGAGAACATGTCGGAAGTATATAAAGAGCGACTAGGGTCTAAGCGAATTTAACCCTAAAAACAAACGACACGACGGTTTGGCATTGGCGATGAAGAATTAACGACTTTTGTCGAGGCGGTGAGCGACAAAAGTCGTCTGAAATGCATATAGAATGTTGACAACTGTCAACAGACGACGACAATAATAAGGGTGATTGTCAAATCTTAAAAGGGTTAGAACGTAGCCTTTCTTGATATGAATGTGAGCCAAATTTGGTAAGCATAATTGACGCTATGGAATGAAACAAACGTAATGTTCCTGTGTCACAATTAACACTGCATTCCTCGACCAATAGCGGTCCGCTAAATGCTGCTTTGCCGATGGGAAGTGGAGGAATTCGTTAAATTATTTTTATTCGAACAAAGACAATCTGATTCCGCTCACAATGTATGGTTACTTTCACTGAATAAATACAAGAACAGGGCTTTATACAGGGCTAGACAGCGTACTCTAAGTGAACCCTTTTTTGATACGCTAGTGGCGTTAGTGGAGATAAACACTGAGAACTTTATCAATTTCCTCAATGCAACGCGGTGAATTTGAATAATCTTTTATCAATTTTTCTTCCCTTTTAGTTTTCACGCCCACCTACATCCGATAGGTTGTGTCGGCTAAGGTTTGCAACCACTACCTACCATTCGTTCATAATTTAAGGTCGAGCACATAATCAACCCCTGCTCTCTCGATAAATCTGCTCTAATGAACGTGCTAATTGTTCGCTTTTGTTTGTAGACACTGAAAGACAATTTTCTACGTATAAACTATTCTATATAAGCCTTGCCAACACTAATTTCGCTTCCATTCAAGTACTACATCGCTACAAATTGACGTCATACTTAAATGTATTTCCATTTATACAAAGCACATCTGTTAAGCATCCTTTTTTAGAATCCAAATATCTGTGACGACACATGACAGCGAAACGAAGAAGAAAATATTCGCGCCGCGCTGATCGCAACAACTCATCGAACCACGCCTAGCATCCGTAGTCATGGCGCGTATACATACCCAAAAGAAGAACACAATTTAGCCCGAAGGTCACACACATGTGTATATCTCTTGCAATGGCGTGTTAATTAACACTGTCTGTCTGACTCAGATAGAGAATAGTCTTTTTTTCTTAAAATGATGAAGATTATTCAATTCTAATTAATTTGAATCTAGACTGTTGTAGATAAATGCAACCAAAAGGGAGTCTGTTATTTTCTTTTTCAATTAAATAATAGAGCTTCAACAAAGTAGTTCCTGGTTGCCATTAAAAACATCTAAAGAATGTCTAGTATTGGTATTAGAAATGTTTAAAATGTGCTCACGTATTTAGGGAATTTTTGCGCCAGAAATAAAACGTTCTATTCATTCACCGATTTGGCGGAAATGCAACCGACCTAATGGCCTTTAACCCATCGAATCTTCGTAGCCAAGATTTTTTTTAGAATACTGTCAGGTTTATTTTTGATTGCTTTTACCTACTCTGAAGCGAATGTTCCAACAGTTTTGATGAGTTGTAATGCAATAGTAGTACAATGAATGTGATGTGAACAATGACCTTAAAAACTTAGAAGAGTCATGCTATATATAGAAGTTGAAAGAAGCTGGATAACAGCTTTTTTTTAGCATCAAATAAAGGAAATAATCAGGGAATAAGAAAAAATAATCTGTAAACCTACAATACAGCCAGATAAACCAGTCTAACATTACGATCTCAAACAAGAAGCTATGCATTAGGGAAGCTGTAGAGCAGTGATTGTGTGCGGCGTTTTATTCTAAATGCAACCGTCATTACCTGAGCATTTTTGTAGGTTATGTACTGTAAATGCTCCTAAACGAGGTAAAAAAGCGCATCTATGGACATATGGCCAAGCAAAATTTATATGTAGCATTTGAGGGTATTGTTTTTGTTCACTCATTTAACAGATCGATCTGGAACTCTTGTTCATTTGAGTAATTTACAACTTTCATTGCCAGATCTGGCTTTCGAAGAAGAATGTATTCTTAAATGCTTCCTAATAAATACCAATGATTCCCAAAAGTATTTGCTTTATATAAGACCAAATAAGCAGCAATAATTCAGTGCCTTTAAAACAATATAATCAAGTAGGAATGCATAATAAATTGAACTTAAACACTTCAACTGTTGACTACGTAGAGTATGCTCGCTTCTTTGTGCTCATTCATTGTGAACTTCATAGAGAATGTTGGTTGAAAATGATTGCCAGCTAAAACACGCCAACATACTTAGATCAGTTGTAGGTCCATTGTGATACCACGAAGTTTTGATCTTAGACTAATCGCCTTTCGTTAGAACCCTTTTTGAGCTCCTTAGGAAGTGTAGGCTTTTTTTACATTTTCTAGAGCACTTAAGTCGTTACAAAAGAAGAAGTTGGACAGACACAACGAATGCGAGGAATAGTCCCCTTCTCTTCCTCATTTATACTGCTTTTGCAGAAGTCGTTTACCTTGTTGCGTGCTTGCCTATTAGACAGTGCCCAGTTATGACTCCATTGCTATTAGTACGAAGACATTTTTCCTTTCACATTGTTCTGGACTGCACATAAAGAAGACTGCAAAGCTAGAAAAAATCGATCTCCAAATTGGCGAAAATAAAGAACCCAACTGTTTTTTTTTTTTGTTTTGTTTTGTTTCCACAGATAAATAAATCCATTTATTTAGAACATTTAGACAGACGGATTTGCCCGTTATATTTATTTCAATAATCCTTCCTTTTTTATAATCAATTTTATAGAAAATTTCTTAATTTGAATTTATCCCTTCTTATGCTTGCGAACTGTGAGATTCAATCCCAAGATCGCTGAATCTCGTACGAACAAAATACAAATAATTGTAATGTATGCGCTGTGATAAGTGGATTTTTCGTGTTTCTTTTAAATAATTAAAAAAAAAATGAATAAAGGTATACAATATATAATTAAAAAAACAAAAAAATGAGGGGATAGACCATTATTCACTTCCTGTGGGAGGAAGAGAATAAAAAAAAATGCTTAGCAAAACAAAATCTACTCCACACTCGGTTGCTTACTGATTGGGACAATCATTTGGACTTCCCCGCTTTTGTTTATTCCCAGTCTTTTGATCCCCAATAGTGGCAGCGCCGTCTCCCTCGTCCTCTTCGTCTTCCTCCTCCTCTTCGTCGTATTCATCACCATCGTCGTCATCGTCATCGACTATATCACCGGTGTAGTAAAGGACAGCTTTTGGAATGATGCGTGCCCTCAAGAAGTGGCCAATCTCAAAATCTGTAGCCAAAATGCCTTGTGACTCCTCATCGACTTCACCTTTGTCCTCTGGGGCCTCTGGTGGATTGAAGAAGTTAAAGAACGAGTCATTGGGCACCATCTTGGTGATGGTACGGACGGCACCACGCTCCTTGTGCTTCTGCTTCTTGCGTATTGTTTTCACGGTGAGATTCATGCCCTTCTCCCAGTTGATTGTGCAACCCTTGCACTTGTAGATTTCAGGACCCTCGAAACTGAACGGGTAGTCCTCCTCGATAGTTGCCTTAAGGAAGTACTGTTTAGTGAGGACTTCGTTTGTAAAGTACTCGTTCTTGTCGAAGAAAAATTGCAGCGTGTACGAATGCTCCTTGTCTTCGATATACTTGATTTGGATATCACGAAGTTTCTTCAACAGAGGCTCGTCATGCTCCTGAACCATTTCGGAGAGAATCTCAGTGTTACGGAAAATCGTGAGCCAGAAATTGGGTATTCCCTTAACGTCTTCGGTGAGCGTTTGTTTGATTGAAGCCATCTTCGAGGAGACTTCCTTCACTTTTTCAGGAACATCATCCAATTCCTCTGTCTCATTCCATTTTGGCTCCTGCTGGGGCGGATCCACGCTACCCGATACAATCTCCATTCGCTTGTCAAATAACGGTTGGTACTTCTCGTGGTATTTCTTTTCGAGATTGTAGACCTCCTCATAGAATTCGGCCTCTAGCTGCAACTGCTCCAGTTGGATATTCTTCAAGGCGGTTACACGATTTTGAACATTCTTGGGTAATGCCTTGACCATCTCCTGCAGCACCTGACGACGCATGACGGATGAAAGGAAGTGCGGCGGATTGCACACTTGCATCAGGTTCTTCTCGTCTGTATCGGTGTCGGGACCCGATTCGGGCTGCGCCACAACTTTAGATGATTCTTTTTTACTCATTTTTTATGTATTTTTACGCAGCTAAGTGTCGATTGGGCTAACTGCGTTGAAATATAAGTAAGAAATTCGAAAGGAAAAAAAAATCGGCTGGATCTTTTTTTTTTAGGAAAACGTGCTGCCTGCTGTAGGAACCCAAAAACGTAAAGACTGTCAAACTTTATTCTGAATCGTAAGGTGAGGAAAGATATTTTTTTTTTTAAATTGAAACGCAATTTAACCACACGTGCTGGAAAGGTTGGCGGCACTGAAATGAACGTATTCAGTAGAAGTGGGGACAAAAAACGGGCATGCTAATAAAAAAGGTAATTTGAAACTTGTATACATAAAATGAAAAAATTGCCTATTTTGCCAACGAGATTCAGCCACACAGGATGAAAGTTGAAAAATTAAATAAAGATAGAGTCAAGCCTCAAGAAAGAAGAAGAGTTTTCAACTAGGAATATATGGAAAAACTGAAAAAAAAGTTTATGAGCCCAACTAGATGAAAAGGTATCTGCAGAGCTTGTAATTAGTGTAATTAGGTCCCAGACCATGTGTACTGAGATCTTGGTGGGGGACTGTCTCACAAATGATAGGTAAATTTGAGCCAATATCAATTCTGTGGTCACAATTAATAACAAAACTATCAAATTCATAAACAACTCTCGAATTCATAAAAGAAATTGGAATACAAATGGTCTAGGATATTTCTCCTGTGAAACGAGAGTAGAAACCTCGGTGGTTTCGTCAAAGTTTTTGAAATCTTTTAGGTTTCCCATACATATTTGGTATATAGAAAGAGTCTCAAGACTCCGGTGTGCTTGAATAGCAAAGGGCGTAGACTTAATAACCGATTTAAAAGACCATTGAGGTAATCCAGTATCAACACACGTAACTTTGTTTGTAGATTCGAGAGCCCTTTGTTTTGGGAGTTTCAACAGCTAGTTCTTGCTCGTACAGATATCGATTTCCTTAAAAAAGTATATTTTACTCACGAATTCCTATTTTTTTTTTAACTTTTGTCTATTCTTTTCCTTTATTTCCTTCAGGTAAAATATTTTACTTAAAATGCGGAGAACAGTGACAGAATTTGTTTTTGTTAGTAAAAATTAGTGAACATTTTGCTTGAAATTGATTCTTGTGAAAAGTACTCTAGATAAAAGAAACAAAAAACCAAGTAATTTTTCATTCAAACTAAAATAAAATAAGATACAACTTAGAGAGCTGAACACTTCCACCGACGTTCACATCATTTTAACGTGACGTAAAACTAGAACCATGCGCTTAAATAGAGCTGTAGATGATGCATTATGTCGAGTCTATACGACTTTTACGTCTCCAAAAAAATCCTATTTAGATTTTAAGTTTTTTTTTTAAAAAAAGATTAAAGTTCATAAAAGCGCAGTATTTTTAGGTGTGTGTGTGTTTTTTTTATGTTTCGTTCTCAAACACTTTGCGATATTTAGTTATTGACATCATTTAATTTGTCCGTTTTGATAGTGCACATAATGTTTATAGCGAATGCATGTCACAGAGACATTATTTAGATATTGTTTGTAACTGCTAATTTCTTTGAGTTACAGAACAGATATGTACATTTCCTTTTCATTCTTCATATTCAATTGAGATATGGATTTCGAATGTGAAATCTAAAGATATGAACTTATAAAATCTACAGTAAAATATTGTTTTAATTAATTATTTTAATTATTTAAAGCCAGTTAGTGCAGTAACGCAATAGGAGCTGTAGAAATTACAAAAAGTTTTATATTTTACAAAATGTTGTGAATTTTACAATAAGTAAGTTTTAAGTCCAAAGATAGCTAACCTTGTAATAAAACCCTCCCCTAGAGGACCTTTTGCACATTTTTTCATTTATTGTCCTATTTTACTACAAATATGAATCCATTTTTGTTGCCAAAGTTTACTGAAAAGAAACCTACTTGCATTAAAAGTGATGCTGTGGTAATGTATCCAGTCCCCAAGTGATGATCAAGCCACACATCCACATCCACTCAATTTCTTCAGTAAGTACAATTAATATTTCGGTAGAAACAGCATATAAGCATATTTCCAACAGAAACATGTAAAAAAAATAATATTGTGAACTTACAGAGGAAGCAAAAATCTGTATAACAAAGAGGCAATAATTTGGACAACAACCATCCAATTGGATTGTAAAATCTATTTCCACCTATTTCTCTTACCAAACCGAAAATAGAATAGAAACCTTAACGGGCAAAATACAATGTGGTATTCAAGCGCTCGCGCGTTTGACAGGCATTCTACCGACTTACGATAATATTTGTCACAACGCGCGACCTCAAATTTCCCAGCACCAAATGTGGCTTCATGAAAACAGCAGTAAGCTCTCATAATACTTTTAATCAAAAATAAAATAAAATAAAATCTCATTCACAAGATAAATGAATCTTTCATCGAAAGAATTTATATTTAAGCAAAAACAATAATATTTCAAAAAGAAAAGAAGAAAAAAATTCAAAAATCAAAACGGATGTGTGTGAACTGTCAAAAAGTCCGACAATAGTAGAAAGTAGCTCTACTCCGACGTTAAGATGGTGCTTACGATATTTACGATAAAAAGCCGAATGAACGCCTGACGTCACATTTGGTGTAACCCCATTAAAGCATATAGTTTCTACTCACATTGTGTTTCTGCTTTAAAGCTCAAGTGTTTTAACTCGCGTAGACAAAGATTTTTTTTATTGTTCCGGGCCTTAAAATTAAAGACGAAGCTGAGATCTTGGCAGATATGAATAAGTTAGGCATTGGATAAACTAAAAGAACAAGGCCATGAAATTGATATCGACAAATTCCGAATGTTTTTCTACGGTACACACGGATATTTTGAAGTTTTAATATCCCTAGTTCAATATTCATACGTATGTTACGTCACCTAATTTGTAGAAAAAAATTGGGTAAGTGCGAGGAGCGCCTCGTGCAATAGTTTTCCGGACATTTGATATTGTCGTTAAATACAGGGCAATATTATTCATATCCTGCACAGGGACACCTAATACTGGTTTTGATATGAACGATGTAATGTCTAGTACGTAGGTATGTCCTAGTAATACTGTGCTGAGATTCCACAGTCCATTTTAACTTGCACTTTCGATATAAAATATGTATTGTATTCGTAAGAAAATTAGACCTCGAAATATTAAACAATTCTGAAATTACGTTCAAAGAAAAGCTCATTAAAGTGTGTCTGTCGGTTCACTCGTTTAGTCATTCAGACAGTTTGTCGTTGAAGTTCCAACTTCATGTCTAGGAGCTATTGCATGGTTCCTAAAGAGGACATTGACATTGTTTTCTCGAAAATTGTTTCAACGATTTTGATAAAATTTCATATTTCAGTTAGTTTAGGCGTACCAAGTTTTTGGATAAAAATGCATGTAACGGTACTTTGCTAGTTAAATGGTTATAACAAAGTGAAACACGAGCAATACTTGACATGCGAAAGAATATAGCATTTTAGAGTTTTACAAATTTAAAAAGAAATATTTAAAAAAATAAAAAGCCAAAACTTATTTAGTTTTAAATAGCAGCATAGGGCTAACATATGAGATTCATTCGTGCAAATTACTTTGATTTTGAAAAATCGAAATCGAATGAGGTAGCAGCAAGAGAAGAGATTATAGGGAAGTCCATGCGCTCTTCTAAAATCTGTAACTCGGGAACTACATGGCGGATTTGGATGAAACTTAAAATTTGAGCCAATAGTAGTATTAAAATGACCTACTGTAAAAATTATTTGGATAACATGAAAACTGGAGGAGATACAGTGGGGTAACTAGATAACTAATTTTTTTATTTTTTTCTCAGAAAATATATAAGATGCAGGAATTTTTCCACAATCTACGCACCTATATTTTTTTTTCATATTCTTACCACTTATGGTGTGGCCGCTAGGGGGTGTGAACAACATTTTTCAAATATTTGGCAAGCTTTTTCGTTCAACAAATTTTGTCAGGAAAAAATATTTCTTACATATATGGAGCCCTTGCAAAATTCACCAAAGCCCATGATGGGCACCAAAATATTTTTTTTTTGTCCTTCATACAAGGTGCCCAAAAAAGGGCCCCCAAAATGAAATTCATTGCCGCCATCTTAAGCGGGCTCCCACATAATGTATACATAGCGAAAGTTTCAGCTCTCTATATCTAACGGTTCAAAATTTACAGGGCTGTGACAAACTGACGGACAGACAGACATTGTATCAAACCCATAAGTGTTCTGTGTTTTGTCTATTGGAACATTTGATGACGAATAACAATTTAAAACTCATTTAATTGCATTTGTGAAATTATGCCAACTTTTTGGTTTATCTACCCCACTGTGTAACGCCCTTAATATCTAAAAGCAAAACTTTTGAACCATAACTAGCTTACGAAGCCTTTTACTATAACTCGATTTGTTTTAGGAATATGCTTGCGCATCATGTAAACAAATCTCATTACAATCAATATACGGTACGTCACCTAAATGTGTCTCTGGGTGTACATACATATGTAAATACATCTCTGTTCTACGCATTGGGGTCCATCAACTTAAAAACACAACCGTAGGTGGCGAAAGTACGTACAGATGTGTTAATGTATAGTTCACGATTTAGTACGTAGGCGTACTAGGGACAAAAAGTTACTTGATTAATTTTAACTAAAGAATACAAGTATGTTAAATAGAACATTACCCACTCTTATACGCTTTTATGGGCCTCAATTTCTGAAGATCTTCATAATTTTAAATTAAAAGATGCAAGATAAGTGCATCTACTGTAGCTTCTCATATACATTATCGTATCCCTTTTTTAACGGGTTCCAGTGAATCATTATTAAACGAAACAACAGAAAAAAACAAATCACCTTCTTAAAAAGAAATAAATAAAATAAAAGTAAAAAAGAAAAAAAAACCGTCATCGTCCACTATAAGTACTTAGTGCTAAAACTTTTTACAGTAACACCAATAAAACGGTTTTCGCTTATCATTTTGTTTTGATTCTTGTTTTCTTCTTTTTTTTCTTTGTTTTGTGTTGTTTTTTTTTTTTTCTGCAGTATAGGTATAATATTTTCCTCTGATTTCTTTTTCATTATTGTTTTTGCATTTCACTTCCCCCTATGCACCACTTTCGGCCCAATGAACAATCTCTCGTCGGCATCCAACATTGACACTCTAGAGAGGGTACCCAGCCCAGCTAGCGCGCTCACATCATCACCATCACCATCTACATCATTATCATCAACTTCAGCGATGACTTACTAACTCGTTGTAGAAAAAAAAAAAAAAAAAAAAACCAAGCAGGCAGAGAAATAACAAAAAAAAAGATCCAAGCCAGGCACAAACGATCTTCTTCCAGAAACGTCGGCATTTGTTATAAATACACGACGGGAAGTTCTGAACAGATTCAGTACGACTTTGAGACTCGGCCGATCAACTTTAAGTGTGAATCTACTTAGTAGATATTTTGAACGTGCGATTTGAAAACAGTGAACTAAAGAGTGAAGATCATTTTATTCTGTTTGGTGTAAAAAGAAACAAAAAACAACCCTATACCTATATACATTTTCTATTTGAACAGTGTGTATTGACAGAAAATCTATTAAGTATCTAGATACATTTACGCTAATCTTTAGTTTAAACAGTTGAAATAATGGGGCAGTTGTTCTTGGGAGCAACAGTAGTGGTGCTACTTTTTGCCGGAGGATACGTCAGATCAGTTCCCTTTTTTGAGTAAGTTTTTTATTTTTCTTCTACTCTTTTCTGACCAAATTCCGGGAACCATGTTTGACTTTCATTTCCATTTTGAACTGAACATTTTATTTTATTTAATTATCGTAATTTGTCCAGTACACTGTTGGGTGAAATGTGTGAAAAGATCAGTTTAATTAGTTTGTTGTTGCGTTGAAGGAAAATAAGATACAAGTTGAACGACAGCGTTGACCTAAAAACCTACCTAACGGTCAAAGTAATAACATTATTGCAAGGAAAACAATAAAAAGCACAAAACCGGAAATGCTTCTTAGTGTGCAAAATTGCAACCACGATGCCGGGAATTAATTGGAAAAATTAAGCCAGTAAGAGTAGTAGACTGTAGATAGTCTTTTAAATTGTTAGTAATTTGTTGCACTTAACGCAGGCATACATATGTGTGTAGAAAAAAAGAGAAGAGATTTGTTTAAATTTTAAATTGAGTTGAAAGTTGAAAAAGAAAGTTGTGCATAAGGAGCTAATTAAGTTCCATTTTTGGGATAGAAATCGAAAACTAACTAATTGAAGTCGATGTAATAGTAGTATTAGCTAAATTGATGTTTAAGCCCTTTTGCGATGAACTATTCGTCATCAATATGGAAAATAAACACAGTCATGTTTAGACAGACACTGTCAAGCTTTCTTTGATTAACACACCTTTCTCTTTATGGGTTTCTTTGACCGAAGCAAGAGTTCGTTTGGACAAAGAATTAATTTACACCTAGAACGTCACACAAATATTTATGGGTGCTACTTTCTTTGTTTTGAATTCGAAACAAAATTTTGAAATATGGATTCTATTTAATGTAAGCCTCAAGTTGATATTAGATTTAAAAACTTTGAGCTCATACATCGAAGATTTTCAGCAGCCTTGAACGATTTTGGACCACCTCCTTGGAGCGGTGTTGTTTCTCACCAGTGAAGTCGGCAATTCGAATTTTAAGGCTGTAGAAGTTTTCTCTGTTGAATATTTCTACCATCATTTTGTTTTTAATCTTAAACGGTCGGATCTTGTACCCCTCAAGTGCTAATACCATGTTCGGTCCGAAACAAAGTCTCTTCATTTCATTGTCAGTTCTGAAAAATAAATATTGTCGCTTTGTCAGAATGAGAATTTTTGTTTGATAAAGACAACATTGACAACTACATAAATGAACACCAAAATAAACTGAAGTTGTAGGCTTGTTTGATTTGACAACCTCTCACATGAAGAAACTCACTTTCGAAACTTCTTAAATGTATGCCGAAACCTCGAACAGTTTGCCGAAATTTGACGCGATCAAAAGCGTGTGATCAAGGTTTGATGATGAAGATGCTGTAATAAAAATATTTTTTTGCAGGTTATTATTCCGTTAACAACAGCAAATTGTACACAATTTAAATTTTGTGTTTACGATACTAAGATGGTTCTGTTTCATCCATAGACCCGCTAAAAGAACCAATTTATTGTGGTTTTTTGAAGTTTATACAAAAGTTATAACAATGACACCATAAATTATATTCGCCAGCCTACCTTAATAATGGTCAATTGTATCTGTAATATCATTAATCATAAAATTATACACCTACTTTACTAATCATTAATTCTGGACCGGTTTAGATAAATATGTATTAACAATTGAATCATCTTACTAAATTTTGCAGGTGCGCTTTTGCATATTTCATTAACAGTTTAGCATAGATTTTTATTATAATTTTCTGGGTTTTTTTCAACAATATATTTGTATTAAATGTAAAAACTAAAATGACTTACAATATTGTTAACTCCCAATAAAATGTAGCTGGGTATGAATGAGCCCAGTGTTTGGTGCATTGAACTAATGTGTGAAAAGTTTGTGGACACACGCACCAAGTTTCTTGACAGCCGTTTCTCTTGTAAATGTCTGACAAACAAGCAAATGTATTAGTGTCATAAGGAAACTTCTTACATTACCATCTTCTTTAAGAATAGTAAAATTACTAATTATTTGCATTTAAATGTGCTAAAAAATTGTGTGGTTGCGGTTCGTCCATTCACTGGTCGTTGAGTCGTTGAACTGTGAATGTACCTTGAGCCTCCAACGACATGAGTAGACGTAACGTTTACTGGCTAGGAACAGACACGCTAGAAGATGAAACGCACAGCTAGAGTTAGAAAGTACTAAACATATACCCCGAATACCCTTTTTATATGAGCAGACTGTGGGATCGGGTTGGGAACGAATTGAGTTCCAATCTGGGTTTGATTGAGTTGAATTGAAATCGTGTAATATATGGGAATTTTCTCTTGGCCAAGCAATTGACCCTTATAAGCCATGCTGGTTTTATGACCTTACAGTATATCTCATTTTATTGAAACCCTTTTTTTGTTTTCTGATGCCACAACGAAAAATTTCGCCTGCCAAACTCAATCTTTCTATCCTTCTATTCTTCGATTTCCATGGAAAATTTCAATCCGATCCCAGAACATTTTGTGATCAGTTCGAGTCAATCCTGATTCAATTAAGTTCAAAACCGATTCACTCTTATAAACGGGGCAACAAAGACTTTTCTACTTTTCAGTAAAATCCAAAACATACAACAGACATAAATTGCCACATACATAAGAGTCACTTTTGCGGCACTTAATAATTTAGAAAAGCACCTTAAATAACTACATATGTACATATTAGGTCCGTTCACGTACCTTCCTAAAACAGCGCATTTTTACGAAAATTTACGAAATTTTACAAAAAGCTGTTCGCGTACGGAGAATTTGTAGTTTTTCACAGAAGAGAGCGCTCACGAGAGAATAAGAAATTTCCCCATGCTACGAATTTTAGTGCATAAAATGTCTGTGCGCTGGTTTATGAAAACTATCGAAACTGTCAAAGCCGATGACGTCCACGACGTTGGGATTTGCTAAAATCTAGTCAAAGTTTTGTTCTAGAGGCCGTTACATTCGTTAGTGACATATCTGTCATGGTCATCCCGGTGCAAAAGTTTTCTAGCAGCTAGATTAGCGAAGTGTTGGGAACGCACTCAATATTTAGATTTTTTTCTTCAAATTTTGAGGTTTAGTACAATTCAAAGTATGTGTGTCAAGAAAAGGGATGCAAAATATCTATCGTGCATCTCTCCTAGGTTAGGTTCAAATTCAGCTCTTCACCATTAGGTATGATTAATGTTCTAAATGAATTTTAAAACATCGCATGTTGTACCCTGGACTACGACAAAAAAGACCATTAAGGTCAGTATACAACCACTGAATGTCTCTATCGGACTTAATCGATCAACAAATTAGCATACATAATTGTAGCTGGCCTTAACAATTATTGATGACGCGGTTAAATCATGATCTAAGAAATGTTACTTAAAAATAAATATTTGTGAAAAACTTAGAAGGGTGGTAGATAAATTATCTCGCTGAGGGCAAAGACTTAGCTGCTCCAACTGTACGTGTTTTGCGTGGTACCTATATATTTCTGCACGCAAAGAAGGGGCCTACAATATGCCTTATTGGAAGGGCATAGAGGTCTTTTGAGAAGCTTTGTCATAACGGTAACACTCTTGGATGTTTGTCAGACGTTCGAAAAGTGGGGCCGTGAAAAAGATCTTGGTGGTATTTTACTGGATTTGAAATGGGAACCTAATGCGCAGTAGTCCAACGGACTAACCACTGAGCCTACTATTAAAAAGCGTTCCTAGCATTTCCATATCACAGTTTTTAACAATATGTATTCCGCAGTAATTTGTACCACAAGCATATGATTAAACGTGGAAGTGGAATACCTTGCACTGAACTGATGCGTTTCTATATTGTGCGACTCTCTAGGTTTGGGCTTCATAGAAAGCTTTCCTTTTACCGCTGCATATTCGTTTGTATACTTTATGATCAGGGCAATGTAGCTTGGATTTGAAGAGTTCACTGTTTGTCAGGGTTACCAATAGTACTACGAAGGAAGTATTCTTACTCCCTTGTCATCGATTGTACTCTCGTACTCCCTTCGTTCTACTTAAACGCCCCTTAAAACATTTTAGTATATTTTTACCATTATTTCATTGAACCCTACACTGGTGCAATTATTCCGGGGTAAAACTAGCTTTATAGAAGAGAGAGATGAAGTGTGATCTAAGAAATGGGGTAAAATCTTCATCCAGTGTTAAAGCAGTTGAACAAGTTGTCAGTTTCGAGGTGAACAAAAGAACTAACCACTAAAATGAAAGTCTGTTCACATATAGCGAATTTTACCCCGTCTTATTCATCCAGTGTGCAATTAGAGTAAGGGATAGCCAAAGGTTACCCCAGGGTAAAAGTGATCCGCAGTGTGACGGTCCAACGAATCCTTATTCTAAAGTTCTCAGGCAGATAGTCAGAAAACCAAAATCCTGTGAAAACTAGAATACTTCTTATATATTTGATTTTATGTAGTTTGGGTTTGAAGAGTTCACTGTTTTTTATGACTTACACCTTGAACGGATGGGTGGTACATTCTTCTAACGTCATATGGCTCTGAGCTCAGACTCGCTGGTTCAGAGCGCAATTGACTCAATAATCAAATAATTATGACGGGTCTAGTACTTCGTCTGTAGGAGTTAAAGTAATTTATAAACAGCTCAGAGTAGATTTGTTTGTTTTATTTATGTATGTTCCCCTATTGCATTTGACAACAGCCAAATAACCTAATTTAATCAAATCGCTTAAATGGGATTCATTCATATGATAGTGACGTATGCGCATATAAATCATGCGAGTGGATGTAGATACTTCAAATGTAAATAGACGACACGCTTCGTTGGGCTTTTAGGTGTTACACAAAAGCAGGGATTGTTTCGAGGCTCGTTAACGATTGCAATAGGTAGTTGGTAAAATTGTATCATCAACACCAGTTTTTTTTCTGTACTGAATCATTTGTAACACAATAAAATCTCTATGAATTGACAGTTAGTACTTTTAAGTCGGTTTTTTCCTATCAATCTATCCAAGCATTTGCATATATTTTCAAGATCAGTAAAAATAATCACTGGCATTGAAAATAAATTTCTCGTTTGCGCAACTTTGTCTGTTCTTTCTAGAAAAAATATAAATAAAAAACTACAAAAGAAGACCAATGACCATGACTTTGCTGATAATTCCCGAATAAAATACTCAAGTCTGGTTCAAGATAATTACATTGGAATTTCCCAATTTATTCAGTGCATCAGAGACTCGCTTTGTTTAGAGATTATAAAAAATTACTTTGAATTTATGAATATAAATGTCTACCTGAAGTTTGAGTGGTAAATTATCGACATACATATGTAATTATAAATTTTGGAAAGAATCGTCTTTTAAAATTATCTCCAGAACTATCCTTGGTGATGTTAATGTTTTGCCTGCGGGCAAGCGATTCTAAAATTCTAATTTAGAAGCAATTACTGATAAGAGCAGGTCATCGGTTGAATAGACTTTAGTGTTTTTTAATCTTTTATGAGTGTTTGCTGTATTATTAAAAGCAGGCGTAACAATGTGTTAAACAAGTACCTGTTTGAGTTTATCAGTTGTTACATTGTAATGGCGCCAAACAAATGACTATTTTTTGAAAGTAAGACAATGGAATGAATGAAGTTTTAAGGACAAAAGAGAATGTAAATGGATTTTATTTGATCCGCTTTAATCCGCGACAAGGAGAATAATTTAAGCGGAATCTATATAAAAATTATACATATAGGAATAGTCTCCCCCTGCTTTGGGTTATCGTTCTACAAGGAGCCATACAGCAGCTTGAGAAATCTGGTATCAAATCACTGCTTAAAAAAAACTTTAACTTAAGATGCAAGGACCATCAGATTTATGCGTAAGGACAGAAGACCCCTTTTCATTCTCTTGAGGATCTTTACAGGGCATAACACTCTTCGGTACCATATGAAGAAACTGCTTCAAATGAAAGATTTGACACAATAGGTCCGTTCGCGTACTTTTTGCACTAAAATTCGTAGATTATCAGATTTTGAAGAGTGGGAGTAGAATTGAAAATTCACTGGTTTGACAGCTTTGACAGTTTTCATAAACCAGCGCACAGAAATTTATTTCACTATAATTCGTAGCATTATATACTAAAGTTGTTGACAAATAATCAAATAAACATGCTTCATTATTTAAATACACCTTGCAATTCACGTACTTCAAAAGTTCAAATAATCCACTTGAATACCACTGTCCTTCACTCTTTTGAAGATATCCTGTTCGATGATGGTAAAATAATTAACGATCACATAAATCAGAACCAAAAGTATTTTAAAATTTATTTTTAAGCAAATAAATAAGAAACAAGTCCGGCAAACTCATTTTTATTTGTTTTATTTTTCCTTTCTTAACTTAAAGTAGCAAAAAGTCTGTCTTTAGATTTCGACTGATTTCATTATTCATTGAAGCACCCTCGCCAAAATGATGATGACCATTAAGAAAAAGTTGATTTGGATCTGTCACATTCAATCTGAGTACTTGAGAATCAATTGAATGCTTAATGAAAGCAAACCACAAATGTTTTAAGCGGATCTTTCAAGGTGTGAATCATTGAAGCTTAAGTATATTATACTCGTGATCTGTTTTCACTTTTTTAATTTATAATAACTTTCAAATAGAACTTTGGTATTGATACAGCTGTTGCTTGTTTGACATTTGGTTTAACGTTCGTTGAGATTCTGTGATTTCGCCTACTTGGTTTTTGTTTGCTTACACTTTAGGTTGACATAAAAAAAATTCTTTAAGTAATTTCATTGTGATTTGCCTGTTGACTCTTCGCTTACTTTTAAAATCCATTAACTGCGAATACGACCAAACGATTATTTGCAGATTATGACGTTCTATTCACAGGAACTGTTTAATCCAGTTGCAGTAAGCAACTGCATTTGCCAAAGAAATTAAAAATTGTGACGTTAAACTCCTGCAATGTTTTGGTCGCACGAATGTAGAATGCGTTTCACATCTTTGAACTGTTAATACAATTTGACAGTTCACTAGAATGTCATTCGCTGAAATAATCAGCGACTTTTTGATTTCTTCTCAGAAACAAATTAAAATTCAATTTCCTTAAAGCCCATTTCTTAAGGCATAATTAAATTATCAACCGCATGTCTAAAAATGAGCTGAAAATGGTTTGTTCACAGTTCGCTTATTCACCGGTCGCTAAGCTGTGAACGGGCCTTTGGAGTTTTTAAGCGAGAATGAACACTATTAATGTAAGGTGGAGAATGATGACATATGTAGATGGCACTGTATTGTTCCAGGCAATAATCATAGTTTGACAAATAGTTTAAACATAATGCTTATGCTAATATTTATTAGTAACTTAACATTTGAAAATCTGAAATGGTAGTTTCATGTGTAGTTTCAAAATAACGTTCATTACATTGCTGCTTGATACTTCACACTTTGAATGAATTCAGGTCACAATATAAATAAATATAATTGACATTAACCTAGAGAATATCCATTCTTTGGAACTCTTATGACATAGTACCTCCTACTAGACATTGAAAGGCGCCAACGAGAATTATTAAATTACAATGATGCCATTGAAATTGTTGTACTACATTTCTTGATTCGGCTCTTTCTCGCCAGGGGTCATTAATTTTTGTTTTGTGTCTTTTAATCAACGTTCTATTTTTTTATTTTGAGTGTGGGAATCTTTTCTAAGGTTTAAATATGTTACACAATATTATTTTAAAATCATTAAAAAATTGTGTCACATTAAGACTCATTCAATTATTTGCAAACCAAAAATCAAGCCTGTGAAAATTAAAGAACAAATATTCAAATAAATTCGTTATAATGATAGACAGCTTCCTATTTGCCTTACCAACCTGATTGTTTAGCTTCTTTGAATTCATATGAGTCATATTATTTTATATGGTTTTTGGAATAGTATATAAGGTATGAAATGGAAGGTTAATATACAACTGTTGCGATTTGAAATTTCATTTGATTTCGTCTTTGATGGTTTTAGGGCCCTATTTTCCTCGCTGTTCTTTTACAAATGAAAGAGCCTTGTAAGCTGTTTGGAGCCATACTAATTTTCCAATTTCATCAGTAAGATATTAAGATATTTTGCGTGCTTCGAAAGCATACCTCCTTTCTGCCAGTTTAGTTGTATGTTGATATCATTAACTAACTTCATAACTGGGGTTCAACGTTCTTGAACCCACCCTCTACATACATTGTGTCTGGGAAGTTACGGTTGAGCTTGAAAAACTCTTAGTCCATTTCAGCATGTGCTTGAGAAATTTACTGTGAATTACGAACGAATACAAAAATGATCCCAGTCAATTTGGACACAAACCATGGAGATCTTTTATCGCCAAAGTTTAATACACCATTATACTGACTCTATATTCTCCTTTTCTTTTTTGATTGTATGTCTTGTACTGATTGTATGTTTATCCTTTCTCCAGATTTGGAATAATCTTTCAGTTTACAGCTCCCATTTATAGATAGAGATTTCTATGGCGTATCGAAACGACATTGCTTCCATTATGCTCCGATCAAATAAAGAAAAGAAAAAAAGCACACATTCCAGATTCAATATGTCCATCAATGATTGAAGCCAATGAACTTGACAATGAAAGTGACATTTGAAGCATTCCAAATAACAAGAAGACGCACAAAGAAAAATTGATTAAACTATTTCCATTACTGCTGTCATAACCAGTTCAAGCATTGAAGACGTAGTCACAGTGATATAAAAATGATTAGCCAAAGATTTTGACTGTACAAGGAAGGTTGTTGATGTTATTCAACCAGTCTGACACCTTTGTTGCATGTGTTGCAACTATTAAGGCAATGTAGTCAGCATTATGTACTTTCGTCTGCTGAAATTCCTTTAGACCAATAAAGAAATTGTGTGATTCAAAAAACTAGTCAAAATTGACAGTCTCAACGGAATTATATTTCTCACATAAACATTGGTGCGTTCGCATTTTTTTTGCACTAAAATTCGTAGATCATCAAATTTCGAAGAAGTGGGTAAAATTTTTTCTGAGAGAGCTAAAACTACGAAAAAGTAAACGAACGGACAGCTTTGACAGTTCTCATAAAGCCAGAAATTTCTTGCACTTAAATTCGTGGAATGGGAAAATTTCTTACTCTCTCGTGGGAGCTCTCTTCTGGGAAAAACTACGAAAATTTTCCGTACGCGAACAGGTTTTCGTAAATTTTCGTAAAAATTCACTGTTTTAGGAGGGTACGCGAACGGACCTTTTTATTTTTGGCATTTCTTTAACCTTTATTTGTATCATAGTCATATCTAAATGGTTTTTTATGTGTTTTCTAACGATTTTTCCCTGTACATCACAATGATAGAATGTAGAATAAATACTGCACAGTTAAGATGTATGTATTTATTGCGCAACTAAGTTCTCGCTGTTTGTCAATAGATGGATCCACCTCCTGCAGCTGGTTACTTTTGCCATATAACTTGGGCAGAAAGGCTGATTGTTCATACATGTATGGTGTTTGGGATATTTAAAGAATTCTCGCTCCCAATGTAGAAATTCTACAAGAACCCCAAACTACCAATCGCACTTAATTTGCAAAAAGTCTTTAATCCCGGAATTTAAAACAAAAATAACAATTTCTTCCGTGAAAAAAGGCTCAAAACCAAGACACAACAAACTTCGACATAACTAGGTGTCACGATGTAAGAATACGAAGAAGAAATAACTGCCACACGCCGCTGGAATACCTGATGCGAATTACAATCCTTTTCCAGTGTTCAACACTCGCCACAGAACGTCAGAATAAATTACTCACCAAATAAGTACCGTATTTTGATTGATAGTTTAGAATTTATTACGAAACTGAAAAGAGCACCACAAAAACCACAGAATATGACGAATGGTCGTAGGCTAGGAGTACCTATGCATAATGTGATTCATTCCTCAATTCTGCCTTAAGAGGATCATAAAATTAAAGAGAATAAATAAAATGCGACAATAGCAAAAAAAACAAGTAAAAAGGCTTTGTGTTTTATTCATTTTGTATTCACGGTTAATACGCAATAAACCGATGATTTCGGGCCATAAAAGTGAGGTTATTATTATTTATTTGTTTATTTGTCGGGCTCGTGGAAGGAATTTGATTCCGTTGGCAAAAGTGTATAGAAGGACTTTAAGGTCTTTGGTCAGAAAAAATAACTTCCTTATTTTATTTGCAATCATTTTTCAGTGTTATTAAATTTTGTGACGTTTCTTCTTTTGCTTACAGTATTGGCGATGAGTTTCAATCTTTTAAGGGAATAAAAGAACCCATCGGCATTTCCACTGATGATTTTGGTAAGTTTTACTTTACAACGAATACACTATGTACTTTGAAGGGAAATAATGCGTTTTCGTCCTTAGGTGATACAGTAATTACGGGAGATGATAATCCATTTTTCAACCCAGTCTTCTCATCAAGCAATAATCCCTTCTTTAGGAATCCTTTTGGAAATGTTGATTTGGGATTTAATGATGTAGTGCCATGGTGGAAAGGGTAAGTAAATTTTTTTCATAACGATTACATAGAGGTAAATCTTTACCCTTTGAAATGCTTGCCCGGATTATATTTTTAAAATTAGCTTAGGCACAGGAGCAATGTGTATAATCCCTTAGTTCTTAAAGAAGAAACCAGAAAGTTATCTGACGGTTACCATCTTTAGTTTCCTGGTACTCTTGACTCAGAGTAATAAATAATAATAAAAATGTAATTCTAGGTTAAGTAGATGGGTGCCTTGTGACCAGAAGGTCACTGCTCACTTAGACCCATAATTCGGGTTCATTGTGGCCAATCATTTAAGCCTGGGAACGCTGTAAGAAGATCCGCTGTTAGAACCACCCAGAAAGTAATATAAATCTCAGGAGGTCCACTAGCTCAACATTGCCTAAGTCCTCCACCTCCGAGAAGAAATGACTGCCAAGGGTTCTCTTTCTTCTAACAGATAGGGCAGGATAGTCACACAGCAGATGTCGAATAGATTCGATTTCTTCTTCGTCTTTGCAGCTTCTACAATAGTCATTATTTAGCACACCGAGTCTCTCTGCGTGAAGGCCAAAGACACAATGGCCGGTAATTACGCCAGAAAAGACCCGTGCGTTATGATGACTGAGTTTAACTAGAGTTTATGATCTCTTCTTGCTAAAGGCCGACCATAGAGCTCTAGCCAGATGAACCCAGCGTCTGTTTGCGAGATCGATGGCATCATCTTCTACTTTTTTCTTTAAAGAACTGACTGGGGCTGCTACAAAGGGTAGGGCCCGCGATATGTGCAGCATCGACCCTTTCCTAGCATGTTCATCCGCCTTCTCGTTTCCTTCGATATCCATATGCCCTGGTACCCAACTGAGGGTCACCGTATTGGCTCTGGATATCTGATTTAAAAGTGATTTGCAGGTTCTCACCAGCCTCGACTGAATTATAGCAGAGAGAGCCTAAATGGCTGCCTGGCTGCCTATATAGGCATGTTATCGTTTTTCCGACGATATTACTCTCGCGTATAGTTTCAGTAGCCTGCATAATCGTTTATTCTAAAGGAGCGGTTTATTCCTAGTGCTTCACAATAAACTCCGGCTCCTGTACCACTGTGCATCTTAGAACCATCGGTATAGAATGCCAACTCCTTTTTCTTTTTGTCCTCCAGTTCTTCCAGTAACTTCTGTCAGGAATCCTTGCATTGAATCCCCTTTGAATGTTAACATCGGGTTCATGTGATCTGTTTCCGTCTATCCATTGGTAGCCTCCCATCGGGACAGAATAGAGGTGTGGCCGTAAGAGTTTGATGACCACAATCTGTGATCTGTGATTCAATGGGAAACAAGGGTCGGGCTTTATCTGAACTTTTTTGGGGTAAAAAAGATATGAAATGCTGGAAAACATATGCATTATACGACGTATAAATACTTACTTACTTTAGTATTTCAAGACCTTTGCAGGCATGATTGTCTTCGTACTACTGTAGTCTTCACTCTTCAGTCTAAAATACGCGTCGTCTAGAATACTGCGGATGAGATTCAAAACTCCTCTTGGCTGATATTCATTCACTCGATGAGATTAAATCAAAACAGTTGACATTTCATGGGTTTTAGACTGCACCCACATCCTGGTGGGTATTTATCGCTCTAAGCTGACCAATTTTTGCTTCTACTTGCCCAAGAGTCAACGCCATAATGCAGGGCTGGTACAATAACTCTTCACTCCTCAATGTTTAACTACCACGAAATTGTACTGACCTTGTACCCAAGGTCTTGAACAGATCAATTTTTGCCATCATGCCCATGCGGCAACGACACTGCGACGGTAACGATCTATTGTATCGAAGGGTTGGAGTTAACCTAGAAGACGTACTACTTCCCTTATGAAAGAAAGCATTTCTCTGAAGTAAGTATCTCCTTTTGAAGAAAACGTTTTCTTAACCAATGTAGTGATGGGCATACACATAAGATGTGATCGGATGTTTCATCCTCCTCTAGGCAGAAGCGACATTCCTTTGTCTCGCACAGGTTCATTTTGTTAAGATGGTATCTCAGGCCACAGTGGCCAGTTAGGATACTCTTTAGTTTCCTAATGCTTTCCTTATCTAAATTAAGGATATCCTTGTAGGAATAGGGCTTGATTAACTTTTTGGATTGTCTAAGTCCTGGCACTTTAGCCTAGTGGTCTAAACGAAGTTTGTTTTCCCATTCGTTAATCAGCATCGTGACTGATGTCCAATTGACGACACAGTAAGGTTAAGGGCCAATGAACGCAGATTAAGAGCCGGCCCTTGTAAGCTCATCCTCAATTTCGTGGCCCTCAATCCCTTGGTGTCCAGGGACTCAGCCAAGTTTTACCTTGTTGTGCTTCGCAAGGGATTGTACAGCATCGAAGCAGCTCCTAACAGATCTAGAGTCCATTAGATTGGACGATAATGCTTTAAGTGCCGCTTGACTATCTGAGAAGATATTTATTCTAGCGCCTTTTCATCCCTTAAGCAGATTTTGTCTGGCGCAGATCTCTATGGCATAGAGTTCAGCCTTAAACACAGTCGTACCCATCGGTACCGAAATCTTTGTGTTGGGTCCAAAGACCCCAGCTTCTACTCCAGAATCCATTTTTGATCCGTCAGTGAACCAAACCAGACTTCTAGGCTCTAGTGTCGAAACACCATTGGACCAGTTTACCCGATCTAACATTTCAACCTCAAATAACCTTCCGAAGCATTGTTGTCTGACCATTAAGTCTGGTATGGTACAGAACATGTCTCTTTTGGAATTGAGTTGCGTATTTTCAAGTGCCCCACTAGATCACTTGGTTTGAACTCATATTCTAGCTGCAGTTTGATGGCGTATCTAGCAGCCGTCTTCCTCATGAAGATTGGGTGTGAGCCCTACAACAGCTTCTAGAGCTGTCGTCCTGGAGGCCGCTGGATTAGATAGAGACAAATCTGTCATCCCGGTGCAAAAGTATTTTAGCAGCTAAATAAGCGAAATGTTGGCAACGCTCTCAATGTTCTTTTATATTTACTTATTGCCATAAATTTTGCATAATTTAGTTATTACTTGACAATATTAGCAGTTAAATTGCAATATTTCATCCGTTGTATGGCATAAACCACAACATTTATCCCAAACGTCTATCCAGCAGCTGATCTTTTTTCAAACATCTTTTATTAGCCGCAAGCCGCAAGCCGCACCGTTTCCGTTTCAGTATCTGATTTGAAAACAACTTTTGTTTCCTTTCTTTTGGTTAACACTTCTTCTTAAGTGTCTACACTTCTTGCATTTATAATGAATTTCAAGAGAAGAATTGTGAAACAAATACCGTCGCTATTGTGACCTTAAAATTTCAAACAATTCACCGTGAGAACTTTTGTTTCACAATCGTAAAATAAATCGTTTAAGTACATTCAAATAGATATTTGAATATTTTTTTAAAAACTCAACACATAAGTACGACAAAATTTTATGTGATGTGGTTTCTCTTTCATTTGCTATTCACCTATAAAATTCTTTTAAAAAAAATGTAACAATATGTATATTGTATTCCATATTAAGTGAGAGAATATCCAAAACCAAATAAAGAACAATTGCGCATTTTTAAAAAGCATTAGATACCCACTTTATCTGTTTTATTTGCAGCACAAGTCGCTTTCAGTTTCAATGGCGGGCGATGGCTTCAACGGTTTTGTTTTATCTTTTTTATTACTCTACTTACATACCATGACGATAATGAAGCTGGTGACGTGGCGAGGGAACAGATAGGCGCTTCTCTCTCGCATAGAATTTAAATTTTGCCTCTATCTTTCTCCGCGTTAACTACATATATGTATATGTACGTAAGGGTGCTAAGAATTATCTACTTGTTGCAGAATGAACCATATCCTCAATTGAAGATTGAAATAATAAAATTTGATAGAGAATGTTGCGCTTTCAAAATCCCACAGAAAAGAATTTCATCTAAAAATGCAATTTTGTAGTTTAAAAGTAAAGTTTTGTAATTATGTACTTATTTTGATTTAATTTGCATTTTTTATTTTGTAAATTTCAGTGAAAACGTTTGCTCTGAACGTGATGACGAAGAAAAAGTTGATGAAGAAGAAAAAGAAGCAACGGCCGACCTTCTTCCAGTTAGGCCACCGGGTGCCTTTGGCGGATTCCATTTCTCGGTGAATTCTTGTACAGAGAAGGGACACAAGCAGATCTGCAAGAGCATGTAAGTTGATCCTAGTAATTTGGCGTATTTTTTTTTATTAATTTTTGATAGAAAACCATGGTATTTCAAAGAAATGTTCACGATATCGAATGATGTGAGACAATCTCGAATGAAAATGATCCCTCAAGTAGGTTCATTAAACACAAATTCGATGTCGTTGTCGCGTCTTGGTTCCAATTTGAAGATTTATGATTGAAGAAGTGGCTGTCTTGTCTCTAACTAGGTAGCTACGTTGGAAGTATTTTAATGTTGCACAAGCTCGCTATTTTTTTTCTCATGACATTTTTGTGCGCAAAAAGAATTGTGTATTATGGAGGTATTTGGATAAATGCCAAATCGTATAACACACAGCGCGAGCCATGGCATACGTGATTACCTAATCGATAGAGTTCCTGGTTTGGATTATTGTGTGCGAAGATGAACTTTAAAGTGCGCTTTGTCATAAAACGAGGGTGCAAATTGGATGTGGATTGCTATGGGATATGAATTTAAATGACTCTGGTACCTAGAAGAATTAGGATTCTAGCAAATGCGAGAATGTCGGGGATTGTATTAATTTAGAAATGAGATGACGGAACAGAATTATTATTATTAGAAACGTCATCCGTCAAATTTACATATGCAATGTAAATGCAGATCTCTCTTAAGGGTCAACTGGTTCAATTATGTATGGGACAAAATATCGGCCAAATGGCTGCCGCGACCTCGGCGGCACACCTCCACACCACCACGATGGTCCAAATTTTCGATGACGATGAGGCATAATTGAGGTTCTATGCCGTTAATGCGCCGAATTATATCATCCTTTAGCTTTTGAATTGTTGCTGGCTACACTTTTTATTTAAAATAAACCCAAAGATAGAACTCCAACGGTGTCAAATCACATGATCTTGGCGGCCAATTGACATCGCCACCACGTGAGATAACACGGCCATTGAATTTGTCGCGCAAAAGAGCCATTGTTCCGTTAGCTGTGTGGCAAGTGGTACCGTATCACCACATATCGTTCACATCCATATCTTCCAATTCGGGCCATAAAAAGTTCGTTATCATCTCACGATAACGAACACCATTCACAGTAACTGCCTCATTTTGGAAAAAAATACGGCCCGATGATGGCGCCAGCCCATAAATCGCCCCAAACAGTCACTCTTTGTGGGTGCATTGGTTTTTTGACAATCACTCTTGAATTATCATTCGCCTAAATGCGGCAATTCTGCTTATTGACGAATCCACTGAGGTGAAAATGTGCCTTATCACTGAAGATGATTTTCTTTGAAAATTGATCATCCGCTGTTGCCATTTCTTGCCACCATTCTGACCATTGACGACGCTTGAAATGGTCAAGAGACTTCCATGGTTCCAATTGAGTTAGTCTAAAATTGAGAAATGTCAAATGAAATGCAGAAAACAATTTGACGTTTAGGTGTGGTTCACATTCAACATAGGTCCTTAAAACCACCCTTTATAATTGAATTAAGGCTCTGGATGCTACCGTATACTGATAGCACGTAATAACTTTTCGCTCAGTTTCGTCGAGTTTTCGTTGACTTTTGCTTCCATACGTAGAGAGCAGTTTTATTCGCTCATTCCGTACGTTCATGCAAAAGTGAACGAACATTTAATAAATTGATGCTAGGATTATTATGTGTTTGATAATAAAATTTCGAGTATTCTTAAGTATACATATGCGTGCACATGCGAGCAAATGTTGATTATGTTTCTCACTTTAGGGTCCATCCACAGCTCAGCGACATATCATTGACAGCTATCTTCTAATTTCAGATGTCGTTCAAATCAAGAATGTTTTGGCCATGCGAATGCACTTTGCAATATTTTTGGAATGTGAGAAAAGTTTAAGTAATCGCTTCACAGACGAAGTAAATTAGACAGTCCACTCGCATTTCCCCTGGGTGTGACCAAGACCTAACTAGAAATGTGTAGGGCTTCTTCCTTCATTACTTTTGACCAAAATATTAGGTCTGTTCCCGTAGTGCCTAAAACAACGAAAATCTACTAAATTCTACGAAAAATAGTAAATTCCTGTTCCCGCTGGGCGAAGTTTCCTAGTTCTTCACAGAAGAGAGCTAACGAGAGAAGCAAGCAGCGAATTTTAGTGCAGAAAGTACGAGAACAAACCTATTGTTTGCAATGATTACTTTAACAACAGTAAATTGTACACACAGCCTCTACAAAATGGCCGCCCCAAAGCAACAACACTGCAGTTGTATGTGTGAGGTCCCATTTAATTTTGCTGAAACGTCAAAATACAAATGTATTTCTGGGTAGTAAGGCGAAACTGTCAAACGATCCGAAGTTAGCTGTCTAATTTAGTTCGTCTATGATTCGCTTATTTACGGAATACGCAGCTAAGCTGTGATTAGACCCTTAGCGGTTGTAAATGAATTGATTTTACAGACAAGTTACTACATACTCTTAACCAAGCCTTCAAATCAAGTCTGAGGCACGTATGAATAGGTTCCGGCACATTATGTAATCAAATTGAAATAATTGCATCCATTTTCGCTCATTCGCATTCATTGAATATCATTTAGTAAACATGAAGTCACTGAATCAGTTTGAACGGATTCAATTAGTTTCAACCAATTGATATTAAAAGGCTTTTAAATATTTGGAACACTTCTAGGATATCAAGTGACTTGCATTGGTTTCAATTTTTTTTTAAATAAATTCAGATATGATAATAATGATCATGGGGTTCCATCATAATCAAATTCTTGGAAAGGGGATGACCACAAACAAAAACCGTTGGTATATCCAGGTTTTTCCTGTCAGAAAATAATACGATCAGATAAAATTTCTCGACGTTCAATGGCCTTTCTAGAAAGAGAGCAAAACACTCTTCTAACCCAATTTCGCATTCAAGCGAAAAATTAAATAAACAAAATCAAACATCTAAAAAACACGGATACTGAAAATGTAAATTAAAATTTTTGACATGTCATTCATTGTTGGTGACATCTTATTTTATTAGCTATTAGACGAATAGTTCATCTTTTGAATATCAATCAATTGGATTTCCCCCTTTTTGCTATTGCATAATGGGAATTATTATTGTTTGTTAATTCGATCATTGAACACGATCAATATTTGTGATAGTATCAATCCCGAAACCTTTCTGGCATTCGAAATGCGTTCGCATTCAGTTTTATGACCCGAAAATGTATTCTTCAACTTATTCTTGGATTCTTTGTAGAAATGGTTTTCGATTATCATCCAGATGTCAATTTATATTCCATATTTACTCTTTGTCGGGTGTAGTGTTGTTAATTGACCCATTTTGGTGTTGCACGTTTTTGAGCTCTTTTTGTTTTATGTGTGAGAATTAGCATTTAATTCAATTTATTCCATGGAATAACAATTGATTAGCTGATGTGCGATGGGGTTTATTTTTTTTATTAAACGTGGGTCTATACATGATTACTAAATAATCTGGATGAGCAATAAGTTTTTAATTTATAGTTGATATGAACCTTTTGAAGGACAAGTACATAGAGAGAATAATAAATCATATGAAATGAGTACTGGATTAGTCATACATATGCACATGTGGACAAATGTGTGTTACTGTCGGCATCGGAAGTGATAATAATAAAGTGGAGTTACAACGTAAATAGAATAAATTAGTATTCAAAAGTAGTACGTACTCGGCGTTTTAATGATATACAACAGACTATTCCGAACTATTCAAAGCATTTTCTAAAAACTAAATAGAAATTTGGTAAGCTAGTTTTTTATATTTAATAAATTCAGATAAAATGGCTTGGCACTGGTATGATCACTTTCTTATAGAGGATGTCCATGACAATTAAGACACATTCACAGCTCAGTGACTAGCAAAATGAAGGAACAGCGAACAAACCACAAGTAGCACATTTAAAGGCTTCTTGCGAGCTGTCAATTTTAATCACATTCCACAAATGTGAAACGCAATCCACATTCGCACGACCACATTATTTTCGAGAGTTTAACCTCACGATTCTTTTTTTTCTTTGGTAAATGTCAAGTAAAATTCGCAAATTGCAGCGAGTAACTCAAAAATTACCTGAAACGTCATGAAACGTCAAAATTTGCGAATATTCGCTCGTTCGTATTCGTAGGTCGCTAAAGTTGTAAATGGACCATTAGACCCATCTTGAATACTACTGCTATGAAATATTCTATCACGGAAGACGCTTGGAAGAAATGAAAAAAAAAATAATCCTAGTCTTTTGTCCTGACAAAACTGTGACCCTCTTGTGTTACCATATTTAATAGCCTGTTCGCTTTTGACGCTGGATCTTTCTCACTTAAAAAAAAGTCCAGTGACTTCGCCGGCCAAAATACGTAAGCTATGGCACAAAATGGTGTCAAAGTTAAATTCTAATGTTCACAAAACTTCCCAAAATAGAGATTTTTTTTTTACGAAATTTTACGGTTTTTTACAAAAATCTGTTCATGTACGGAAAATTTTTGTAGTTTTCCACAGAAGAAACCGTTCACGAAAGAGTATTGAATTTCCCAATGCTGCGAATTTTAGTGCAAAAAATTCCTTGAGACTGGTTTGAGAAAACTGTCAAAAGTGTCAGTTGTACTTTCAACTTTTTCTTGTTCAACCCGTTGGACTACTTTTCGTAATTTTACCTGTCGCTGTTAGAATTTTACTCCTGCTCTTCAAAATTTGACAATCCACTAATTTTAGTACAAAAAGTACGCGAACGGACCTATTAGGAGTAAAATTCTCTCAAAGAGAGTTAAAATTACGAAAAAATAAACGAACGGGTTGAACAAGAAATAGATGAAAATACACTGGTTTGACAGTTTTGACAGTTTTTATAAACCAGCCCGCAGACATTTCTTGCACTAAAATTCATAGCATGGGGAAATTTCTTACTCTCTCGTGAGCGCTCTCTTCTGCGAAAAAATACGAAAATTCTCCGTACGCGAACAGCTTTTCGTAAAAATTCGCGAACGGATCTAATGTGAAGTGAAGAATGAAATACGAGGTGAGTCAACTTTAGCCAATTTTTGACATTTGAAAACAATACACATATGGAAATGCTCCAAACCGTTTTAAACGTATCGTACGGTAGCCTATTCCTTTTGCTATTTCGGGAGAATAATTTCGACATAGGGTATAGTACGATTGATTAGTTGTACGCTTTTTCTTTTGCATGATTTGATCCCAATATTTAGTTTAAGATTTACACAACCTTGCACTGAAAACTCAGAGACAAAGTCATAAGTTCATTTAGAATTCTGATTCAAAGGACATATGTACATTTAAAAGAATAACTTTTTGTCAGTAATAGGGAATTTATGGACCGCTTGTGGGTCTTAGGTATTAGTAGAAGAAATGTTTAAACATCTTTTTTACCTTTTTTATTTCTAGCTATAGTCACAAAGGACAAAGCAAGATTCTTACCATTACACGCCAGTGTTGCCATGGTTATAGGCGCCCGCCAAATGCCAAATTCACTGATCAATGCGAGAAATTTGACTTAAAGACCTTCGAGGAAGCTGCTATAGATATGGGTGGTAATGAATTTATCCGCAGCATGAAGAACAACGGTCTTGAAAGCATGCTTGAAACCAATATGACCATCTTCCTGCCAACCAATGATGCATTCACCAAATTCTCCGAGCAAATGTTTGAAAATGTAAGTTTGACATAAAATCTCTTTAAAACTCTGCTTAAACATTACTTCTTTTTGTTTTCATTTTAGAACTTGGTCTACGTTCCGATGGGAGGCCGTCGTCGTCGCGATTCTAATGATCAATTTGGCTTCACTTCAAAGGATCTTCTAAAGAGCCACATTGTTGATGGTTTCCAAGTTACTGGTGACATGGCTCCTGAGGAGGTCTTGAAATCCAAACTCGAAAATAGCACAATTCGTATCAATGTCTTCCCCAGACCTAGGGATCCCCTGGGCAATTTAATCACAGCTAATTGTGCTCCAATGACAAAATACGATCAAATTGTTACAAATGGAGTGGTGCACAGCATTGATAGAGTTCTGTCACCGGTGACAAATAATGTCATGGATATCATTCGCCAACGCAGTGACATGGCTGTACTGAGAACGCTTCTGGAGAAGACTAACCTTAGTGTGTTGTTGGAGGGTAAAAAGCCTGTCACTTTGATTGCTCCTACAGATAAGGCCTTTGAAAACTTGGACATGAACTTGAGGAAGAAACTAAAGGAAGGCAATGCTTGTGCTGCCAGTAAGTATTTAGCCAATTTATGATCTTCAAAAATTTGATGGGGTTTATTTTTCAGATATCCTCAAGTATCACATCTTTGATTTCACTTTTTGCTCGGAGGCTGCACCTTCTTCTGGGCGCAATTTGCTCCAAGAGTTTATTCGCTACAAACGTGTTGCGAATGAAAAATCCGAATTTGATAAGGAAGACATCATAATCAATGGTTTGGCTCGCATTGTCGAGAGAGACATCATGGCAACTAACGGTGTTATTCAAGTGGTTGATGCCGTCTTGCCAAGTGATAGTACTCGATCGGTCAGCTCTTTGATGGAAGAAAAGAATGTTACCATTTTCAAACAACTTTTGGAATTGTCTGGCTTGGAGTCCGAATTCAATGACTACGAAAACGCCACGATCTTTGCACCAACCGATAAGGCATTCGAGGACACTGAGTGGGCTAAGAAGCTCGCTGAAAATCCTGAACAACTTAAAAATAGCGCCGAACTCAGGGATTACCTTCGTGGACATGTTATACAACCCAAGATTAAGACCTGTGATCTGACAGAGGATATGATTAAGAGTGTTGCTGGATCCGATTTGAGAGTCAATTTGTATTCGACTCATTCTTTCTTCACGGCTGTAATGAACCGCGCAACCGTTAATTGCGCACGATTGGTGCACTTCGATGATGAAAGTTGCGGCAGTGTGTTGCATCAGGTCGACAGGCAATTGGGGAATCCCAAAGATGTAAGCTAGATCTTGTTCTTTTATTTTTCTTTTTTATGACCTTTTTTTTTTAAAGGATCTCCTGAAAATGTTGGGCTCAACCCCGAAATACAGCAAATTTCTTGAAGCCGTCAAGTTGGCCAATTTAACCGATCTCCTAGAAGATGCCTCAGCTGGCTACACAATTTTCCTGCCAAATAACGAAGTTTTCAGAGAATTTAATATCGATTTAAGCAGCAATAAATCCGAGGCTGAACGTTTCGTCAAGGATCATATCGTAAACGATATTGTGTGTTGTGCAGGAATTGCTCCCACCAACTGGCCATTTGTACGAACAATCGAAGCTCTTAGTGGTAAAAATCTACGAATCAATCGTGATCGTCGTCCAAAGATTGAAAATGCCATAATCACTAAGTGTGATGTCCTAGCTACAAATGGAATTGTCCATGAAATTAATGATGTTATTATCACAAACAGGCCCCAGATTCCTACATTTTCGCCGAATAATGACAAATATGACATTTTGAGGGATGTTTTCTTTTAAGGATAAGGGCGTCCAGGATGGGCTTTTTGGATGAAACGTTTATCATTAAGATCTATGTATTTATAAATATGGCATGAAAGAAATCTAGCAATATGGTTAAAGTATTTATTTTTTTTATAAAATGAACAAATGATAAATATTCATACGAATTCATTCGCTCAGAAGATCCTCAGGTTGGATAATAATCGATAAAATAAACTAAGAAATTATTGAGGCAAATTAATTTTTAGTTTTTTGCTGAACGTATTTTGTTTTTGTAATTGGACATTTTCCTTTGTATCGCACACAGATAAAATATAAACGATAAATAAAATATAAAACGAAATTAAGTAAGGCATATTCATTTTAGAGCTGTTTTTGAAAGTTTAATTGTTTTGAGGTTATGGCAACTTTGATAGTAATCTGTTTAACGCATCGATTTGGATATTCCTATTCCACGGTTTATGGGATAAATTTGTTAGACTTTGTTCATACATTTCTGGGATTCATTCGCAAGTGTAGCTGCAGATGTTTTGGTCAATCTCGGAAATTTTGACGCAAGCGTTTCACATAGGAAGCTAAAACTCTCGGAACTAATACTTACCGTCGGGACCCTCTCCATCTTGTGTTTTCACTTCGTGGCCTTTTTTCGGACTCTTTCTTAGCTCGCCCAATTTAAGACAATCACAACGCACCTAGATATTTCACGAGACCATAATTTCCTCTTTAAAATTTTGGGATTTATTTAGACTATGAATTAAGGTTTAACTTGGGCTGTGGCCAAGATAATAGCTAGAATCATCCTGAATCGAATCAATGAACACTTCAAAGACATTCGAAGATGAAAAGGCAGGTTTCTGCTCTGGATCCTCTTTTGTAGACCACATAAACGCCCTGCAGATCATCATCGAGCAGTGTGTTGAATATCGATCACCACTTCACCTGCTGTTCATCGATTTTGAAAAGGCGTTTGATAGTGTCAATCGGGAATTTATTTGGCATGTCTTGCGCAGGAGAAGCATTCCTCATAAATTAATAGCAATTATCAAGGCTGCATATGATTATCTGAGGAATTCGAAAACCAAAGTGGGGCTCGACAAGGCTGCACATTTTCACCAATACTGTTTTTATTGGTGATAAGTGATGTGCTGAATGCAGCCTTGTCAACAGGAAATGGAGGAATTAGATGGACTCTTACATCTGAACTCAAATACCTCGACAATGTATGCCTACTGTCCCACAGAAGAAAGGATCTTTACCAAGTGATAGCAAATATGGATAGGGAAGCAGACGTCCTTGGGCTGGAAAATAACTCGGCAAAAACCAAAATGATCCATCTAGGACCGGATTCATCATGTCATATATTTATGCACTGCTGGACAAACGGTTGAGAAAGCAGAGAGTTTCCAATACCTTGGGAGTGTTGTCTCAACCGATGGCGGAACTGGGTATAGCCAGCCGAATAGGTAAAGCAAAATCTGTGTTTGAGATGTTATCCTAGCCTATGCTATATCTTAAGGATTTTCTTACAAAACCGTATCTCTAACGAACAGCTTTCTCAGAGAACGGGCCCTGAACCTATAGGCACAACCATATGACGACGAAAGTGGCCGTGGATTGGACACACTCTCCGAAAGCGTGACAGGCCCATAAATCCAATGGAGCCAGCTCTTCCTCAGGATAGCGGGAAACGCGGCGGTCTCCCTAGGACCTGACATGATACAGAACAATCAAGACAGAAGTACCCTAACAGGGAAAGAGTTAGGGTGATCTGAGGCACATTTCCAGGCACAGGCATACATTGTGAAGTCCGTGCTGGCATGTTTTCGGAATCCTTAAACATCATAGACTTTCGGATACTTCCAGCATTTTTCAGGCGGAACTACCGGCTACCGTGAAGCCTGCCGTGAAGCCAAACAACACAACAATAACCTACCGAGACAAAAAACCGGTATTTTCGTTGACAGCCAGGCTGCTATCAAAGCCATTGTCTCGGTTACTATCACATCCAAATTAGTTCTAGAATCCCGAGAAGGACTAACCTCGCTTGGACACCATTCCATGATAACTCTCATATGGGTTCCAGAGCATAGCAACGTGCATGGGAACGAGAAAGCCGATGGACTGGCCAGGCGAAACTCAGCTCTCCATTGCTCACTTGCGGAGCAAATTTCTACCCCTCTTGGGGTAATTAAGGCAAACATCTCCTCAATCCTCTGGAAAAAAAAAGCTAATCTTAGATGGACTAGGTTATTAAACTGTTCTACATCTATAAAAATGTGGCCTAGATAAAGCCTGTCCAAGACTTACGACCTCTTAATCAGAACGCGCAAATATCGTGACCGGACACTGGCCTAATGCAGTATATGCGGTTAGACCCGTATAACGCACATTGTCGCAGCTGCAACACTGCAACTGAAACAGAAACTGTTACCCACTTTATCTGCGACTGTCTGGCCAGCCAGGGCCAGACTTCGTACTCTATGGGAACCACTCTTTAATTCCCTTGAGGATGTCTCAGACAAGAAAATTAAACAGCTTCTAGTATTCTTAAATTCCACAGGCTGAATTTAGAGACTTCTCGCAAATAAACGCCAACAAACAGGTTACTTGAGTTGTGGTTTCAAAAAGGCTCTTTGTTGATAAATGGGTATTCCGCTCGGGAAACCTCCACTTCTACCTACCTACCTGGGTTCGGAAATGTCCAGGATCCACAAAGCACTGTCCTCTCACACAAGCACCACTGTTCCAAGAGGTACACCATATTTAAGACACAGTTTGTGAATATGAAACAGGCTTAGAAGCCTTGAAACCGAAAAGCAGATCTTAGATCTTAGATACTAGGTAAATACATTGTCATATCTACGAGTATATCCCGCGTCATCGTACTGTGTCTATTTTTCGACGAGTTATCTTTGATAATTGTCCCAGCTATTTATGGACCCAAAATCTCTAGGAACGGGCACAGACAAAAGTTCAGAGTCGAAAAAATTTGAGTGCCCTGTGGACTTACTGTACTGAACTAATAAAACACTGAAACACTTAACTTTTTTTTTGGTTTTTAGAATATTAACGCTTAGTAACACTTTTATTACTTTTTATTTTGTTTCCATCGATCTAGCCAACCAAATGCAGACACCATCCTTCGAAGACACCAATCAATACTTTACATGCTGACTGTTTGGATGTATTAAAAAATTTTGTTCTCTCACCAATATCAAATAAAAATAATTGAACTTTTAAAGCTTCTTTCGTGCACAAATTTTATGACACGAATTGTGGTCAATAATTACCCTATGGCAATCTGCCAGCCGCAATTTTGCGGATTCAATTATCTTAGCCATTCAGCCAACCAAATTCGGACACCATCCTTCGAAGACACCACCAAATGTTAGCTTTTAAAGTTTTTTCTTGATGAAATTCTTTTTATTAAAAGCTCCGTTATACTAACCAACCAAATGCAGACACCACCCTCAGATCAACAAGATCAAGTTCTCTCTCTATAAAAGCTTTACACCAATATTAATTAACATTTTTTTGCTTTTATTAATTCGAAAAGCTTTCTATTTTTGTTCCAAATTTCAACAACGATCAAGAACTGCCCTATAGCAATCTGCCAGCAGAAATTTGTTTATTTGTTTTCATTTGCTGCAATCTTATCTGCCCTCAGAGAATTTATTATTTAAGCGATTGCCGGTCAGCTACGAAGAATAGTAGTGTTCAGACTCTTAGTTGTGATTCTCTTCTTCTTTTTTTAAGTGTGAAATTTGTTTTAAAAGTTAGAAATATGTCTCTGCCAGCGACTTTTGTTAAGGGTTTCCATGATGAGAAAGCGGTTGCCCGGATGGAGTATCGTCCACTTGGAAAAACTGGATTGCAAGTCTCTAAAGTGGCACTTGGCGGTGGAACTTTTAGCAGTTTATATGGGTTTGTAAATTAAAATAAAAAAATAAATAAAAAAATGCAGGGCAAGAACACTTGTTTGTTTGTAGGTGTGTTGTAGATAATAAACTGTCAGATAGAATAGGTAAATACTGGAATTTTTTTTTTTATTCAATTTTTAACAATTTTGGTGATTGAAATCAGGTAAAGTGTAGCTATGTTTCTAAAGAGATAATAATCAACATTATTTTGAACAGAAATACGGTTAAAGTGTTGCTTTTGATTTGTTTTTCCCCAACGAGAAATGTTTGTAAACAGTGTAGTAAAATTGTTGTACAGTTAGCCAAAATTTCAATCGAAGGATTCTTGTGTTATAAAATTCATTCTGTTCAATGCAAAACGTAAAAAATGAAATCCCAATTAGGTAACAATTTAACACAAGTTTAAATATCTTGACAAATTAGGTGCGTTCGCATACTCATATGTAAATGTTTGCAAATCTATTATTACGTCTGAAAACATCTGAAAACGTTCGCGTACTAAGAGAATGAACGAAACTGAGAGAGTTAATGAAACCACTTTCATTCATTTTTCTTCCAGCAGAATTTTAATGTAACAAAAAATGAAAACTGTCAAACGAGTGAAAAAGTTCCATAACAGAAAATTAATTTAAAATATGAAATTGTTTTTCTTTGCCGTTTGTTTGACAACTACCACGTATTGACGTTTCTCAGGTTTTAGTACGAAAAGTGTACGGGTACTATTTCTGAAATTGAAATTGGTTTTCTCTCGATTTATGGGATTTGACGTTATTAATTTTTCTTTCAGAGAAGTTCCCGAACGGAACGGAATGTGCTTTTTCAACTTAAAATATATAAATTCTCTTAAGGCTTTTGATCCCTCTTAAATCGATGAGTAGAATAAAGTGCCGAAATAAATAGAATTGGCTGTGCAAAAACAATTATTTAAAAGGAATTTGAAAATATAATTCGTAACTTTATAACTCTTGTTTGCTTCCGATTCGCTACATTCTCATGACTTTGAAATGCAGTATTTTTGACTTGCAAAATCTATAATTTGAAACAGTGGTCGGGTCAAGCTGTATTGGATGCAACAGAAGAAATACGCATATTAATAACTTACAATTTTATTAAATTGTTTTTGAAAAATAGTTAACACATTTCGCGAACTCGCCAAGCGCCCTTTCAGACAGATACGAACTGCGAACTCAACTCAATTGGTCTGTATCACTCGGCGATCTGCCTGTGCAGAACTACGTAAACTAAGAATTAAAACCATTGATTAGGAGGGATTTCCCTACTCAATTAAACTAAAAACCAGAATTGGTTAACATCTCGATTGAATAAGTATTCAGTTGGAAATTATGGCTAACAATAAGGACCTCATTTCTAAATGGTCAAAAACCTGAACCCATATTTTCTTTATTAGATGGATTACTAAGCTTATCCCTACATACTTGGTCTTCTAAGTCATAAAA
This sequence comes from Chalcosyrphus nemorum, assembly GCA_949716465.1. NCBI lineage: Eukaryota > Metazoa > Arthropoda > Insecta > Diptera > Syrphidae > Chalcosyrphus > Chalcosyrphus nemorum. The sequence goes on from OX454333.1 coordinate 79,948,228, forward strand.
AAGTATTTTAACAAATTTGCCCCACCTGTTCCAAATGGGGGTTATTGGCATGACACCTGCTTGCAACATCATACATTCAGACTATCAAATGTCACTCAAAACTCAATTTTCATATTTTTTTATGGAAAATGTGTTATTTTTTCTTAATACTTTCCATTCACTTCAAAAACCTAGCTTTATTAGTATAATAACTAAACCATAAAACATAAATATCCATCATTAGTAGCTTGTGACAGCAGTTCGAAAATTCCGATCTTTTTTGACGAAAATGCTAAAATCTGCTCAAATCAGACAAAAATGTACCCAAAAAGATTAAGTATCATTGTAGGGATAATTAAAGATAACGGAAATAAATAAAAGTTTGAAATGTATGATGCATATCTGCAACGCTGTGGATTGTAAGGATATGTAATCCAATTGAAATATTTTGAAATTTTAAACGACTGCTTTCTTGGTTACCTCTGATGTCCCCCTCTCTTTATTCCAGCTAAAAACGATGTTGAAAGGGTCATCAAACACTCCTCAGTTTCTCTCTGTGCTCATGATACTACATATATTTCTTAAAGCTATCTCTTCACGAAGGTAACCTTTTGAATTGGTGCCTGCAAAATTACAATATCGCCAATTTATTGTCTTGCCAAAAAACACTACGCATTATCTGCCCGTCTTTACTTTTCCAATAGTTAAACCACAAATAACTTATGTATTACATAGTCAACTTCGGAGGTTAGGAAGAAGACCTAAAAGCCTTTACCCTGTTGAGCGAGAATGTGTTAGTGAAAATCACGAACAGGGAAAATCACTACCACATTCTCGTTCACCAGTGTAAAATTTTGAGGTTAAGGAGAAGATCCCACGAAGTGGACTAACTAATAATTTGTGGTTTAAACCATATCCATCGTTCAATCTCGGCGATATCTCGAAATAATGTACGATAGAAAGCTAAACTCAGCCTATTCTTACGTGAGCAGATACCTCCACTTTATATCATTGAATACATCTGTCAAGTGCAATCAAACTTGCAGCAAGTTCACGAGTTCAGAATTAAGAATATTGAACGTAATTTTCTATAATTTGCTTTTCGAGGTTTTCGACTTCATATACATATGTATCTTGCCTCCCTATCAAGACCTAAACCTCCTCAACCCGAATGCCCTAGAGGCACGCAGAGATATTACAGACATAGGGTGAGTTCATAAAAACAGACTAGTTTGCAGTAATGTCAAAATGTGCGAATATTCGTTCATTCGTATTCGCCGAGTTGTGAATGGACCTTTAGTTTTTAGTTTCTAATTTCAGTTTTCTTTGCTTAGAATACGGTATAAATTTACCACTTTATTGGAAATTCTACCTGAAATTATTTTATTAGCTCTTGTCAATTTCTTAATCTTAAATCAAGATATAAATATATTTATTTTTTACATATTTCCATACATCTGTATGTATATTTTTGTTAGCTGATTAGATAACAGATTTAAAGATAATTAAGACTGCGTCCAGTCATGCGACATTATGATGACTTTATCACAAATCAGACTATACCTACGTATGTATGTACTTTAAATTAGTATAAATTTATTTTAAACAGTAAGCCTATTATTGGTTTTGAACCACAAATATATATGTATGTATGTATCTATATAAATGATATTGACCAAATGTCAACGAATTCAGTGCATTTAACCAGACCATAATTAATCGCTAATCAGGTCTAAATACCACTATTCTGCAATTTACTTTTCCAACTTTTGCTTTCTTTATTACTCTTCTTCTGCTTCGTAGATTATGATTCCACAATTTGAAATGATAGAATTAACTCAGATGTATCGGCTTTTTTCCCGACTACTTATGCCCGTAAGCATCGTACAATTAGGTTTTACCACATCAGTAAAAAAATGTATGGTTTCGTCTCATCACTTTACTTTGCAAAATATGTAACTCATAATCCTGAGAAAGCTTATTTCAAAAAAGAAAATACTAGAACTAAGCTAAAAGATTTCATTTGAGATACAAAATCGATGGATACCGACGCAATTTCTCTTAGAGTGGGTCTACTTTCAAAATAAGTTTCCTGTTTGAGATTATGAATCTCGAAAAGTTTTCGATCCATTTGCCCTTGATGTTCTTTATTTGAAACTCTTGAATTGGACTCCTTCAAAGAAGTTAAGTTGTATCCTCTGAATCGCTGTGATCATATTCCTATTGCAAGTTTAACTCCTTTCCAAATTTACTCCCAAGTGTGTGTGAATTAAAGTCCTTCAAGTAAATATAAATCATGAAGGCTTTTCTATCTCTCTTGGTTTCTAGATCTGTTCAAGACCACACAGTCCTTCATATATCTATCGCGAAGGTCATGATAGCTGCTGAGAACCACCGTCTATCTACCTTTTTATTTGCTGAATTTCTTGGAATCTGACCCTTCTGTATTTGTATTTCAATGTCTTTGCATACAGACATTTGTATGACACAAAGCGGTGACCTTTAATAATCCTTTTCACACTCCACAGCACATATAATATAGGGCAAGTATGTATTGGATTCGTGCAAAAATTCGAACTCGAGATATTAATCAATTCTGACATTACGATGATAGAGAAGCTCGAAAAAGTAGGTTTGCCAATTCAGTCCCTGAGGCTACAGCTTGAACATGTGGACAGATTTCGATCAAACTTCATATCTAGAGTCTGTGTGGTAATCCCTAGAGGTGAAATTGAAAATTTTGTTTTAGCCCTATTATTATTCACAAAAAAACCAATTAACTCGAAAACGGCTCTAACGATTTTTTTTTTTAAATTTCATATTTAAACTAGTTTAGTAAAGCTCTATAAAATGGCGTACCAAATTTTTGGCCAAAATTGTTAATAACGGTACTTTGCTTATAGCCAACTTAACAAAATGTCATTTTTATCGTAAAAGGGTCAAAGATTTTGTTTGAATTGCATACGTAGACTGTATTCCACATTTTCGGCCAAAAAGGCTTATAACGGGACCTTATTTATAGCCAACTTAACAAAATGCCATTTTCATATAAACGCCCACTACACTGTTGGTAGGTATTCAGCATATCTATATGAATGAATATATAACTGCAAGTTAATTTTCAGATTTGGGCTAATTTTCTGAAGAAGGTATGAGATAGCATACCACGTTTTTTAACAAAGTTGATAATAACGGTACTTTAATTATAGTCAACTTGAGAAAGTTTTAGTCTAAAAATGTATGTTAGTATTTCGTTGGATATATGGATCTTAACTGCATAAAAACTTATAGATATAGGTGCAAGTTTGTACGACCCAGTCGGGCACTTTATTTCTAAAAACCGTAACAGTGGCATGTGTATATGTACATATGTGATTGTCTCGTATCCCTATACACATAAATTCTCTATCTGTCAACTTGTGACTTGTGACACTCACACCCGAAGAGAAATTGACTCATCCTTCAGGTTCACCTATCTGAAACTATATTTTCGAGCCTCTGCTTTATTGGGGAGATACCATATATACATATACCCGTAAATAAATAAATAAAGGCCATAAGCATTCCGTAAAGAATGCCAAGGCTTTTACGTCGAATCCGAACGACAGAGAGTTTCTTGAGAAGCTTTTCTTTGGGCTGGTTTGTGAAAACTGTCAAATCTGTCAAACCAGTCTTTTTTGTTCAACGCGTTCGCTTACATTTTCGTTATTTTAGTTCTCTCTGAGAGTATTTTACCCCCACAAAATTAAACGAAAGGACCTATTTATTCATGAACAGGGCAATTTAGGGCCACCCTGTTTTTGTCAATAAGGTTCAAGTTGACTGTCTAGCTTTGTTCGTCTATGCTCTACACTATAGAGTTTCATTAACAAATATGCAATTTCTTTTGATTCTAGTGAAGTCGACTTGCAAGAAGCCATTGAAACTGTCCACAAAGCAGTTAAAAGTGGAATAAACTATATCGACACTGCGCCATTCTATGGCCAAGGTCGATCAGAAGAAGTTCTCGGCTTAGCCCTACGTGATGTTCCAAGGGAATCATATTACATCGCTACTAAAGTGGGACGCTACACTAGAGAATTCGACACTATGTTCAACTATTCGGCTAAGAAAACTCGCCAGAGTGTTGAGAAGAGTTTAGAACTCTTGGGTTTAGACTATGTTGATGTTATTCAGGTAAGTTGCACTTTATTTGTGCCCATAACGTCATCTCATATTGATTTATTTTAGATCCACGACATAGAGTTTCCTGAAACCCTTGACACTGTCCTCAACGAGTGTTTGCCAGAATTGGAGAAGCTCCGAGATGAGGGCAAAATTCGTTTTATTGGCGTCTCAGCCTATCCAATGGAGCCATTGAAGCGTTGCATTCAAAGTGCTCCTGGACGTTTTAATGTAAATCTAAATTCAGTTTTTGTTGTAAAAAATTTAATGCATGCTTTTAAATCCCTCAGGTCGTTTTATGTTACTCCCGGTACACACTCCTCGACGAGTCACTAAAGGACTTTTTACCTTTCTTCCTGGAACAAAATCTCGGAGTTATTTGTGCCGCTGGCCATGCACTTGGTCTACTCACCAACGATGGTCCACAAGATTGGCACCCAGCACCGCAGGAAATCAAAGACATCTGCCTTAAAGCAGCTAATATCTGCAAAGATGCCAACATCGAACTGGGCAAACTAGCCATGTACTACTACATGCAATTGGCCGAACCGTCCACCTTCCTGACCGGAATGCAGACCAGGAAACTACTCGATATCAATTTGAAATCATATTATGATGGTCTAACCAAAGCTGAAGCGGAAGTGCTTAAACGATTGAAGGAAACGTAAGTACATTGTTGTAACACATTTCCTGTCAGAGGAAGTAATCAACGAAAAACAACAAAAACAAAACCACTGTTTCTTATTTACCAAAAAAAAAAAAAAAAAAATACATTTCTTTCCGTTTTCTCAATTTCATGTGGTGCCTGGTGCCTGGGTATCTCATGGATTTTTATCTATTCTCCTTCCTCACCTTGTATCTCGGCAGAGTGTTCACAAAATCGCTGAACTGGGAGGGCATTGAACTGGAGAGGTATCGTGCTGCAATGAAGAAATAAGTGAGGTCCGCTCGTGGCTAGAGTCGGAACCAAGTGGACGGGAACATTAATCTACTTTGTTATTAAGATTTTTTCTTTCCCCCATTTGAACGGATTAATAAAAAATGATAGTAAAACTAACGATTAGTGCATTATTGTGCATAGTTAAGTGGAGAATTTTCTTTTCTGTTTGCCAGATACATAGCTAGAGATATCGGCGCTAAAAAATTGCTATGAAATCTCAAGGGTGCCATTGGCATGGCTCAATGGTGAAGGTTATGGCTACTGCCGATTGATCGGAAGAAAAAAAAACGTGTTTTTTTTTTCATTTCTTTTCCCAGCTGTCCTTGGGTGGTTTTTCCAGTTGGAAGTGCAATAAATCGAAAGGATAAGTGGAAATAGGTGCCACAAGTGGAACTGAATGTTGGTCGACAGTTATGTAATGTGGAAGTTGCTTCACGCGATGGCAAGTGTTTGCGGACAGTAGGACCGAAAAATAGTGAGATTAGTAATAATGTTGGGATTACGCCCATCATTTAGCATGAATAGGACTGAACGGTGAAAATGCCCTACAACCGTTCGTGTACTTGTCGAACTGGAAAGTTAGAGATAGTAGGTTTATTGCCATTAGCTTACTTTCTCAGAAAGACCTTGCAACAGTTTAGAGAGATGGAAAGCAGGAGATCTTTCAAACATCTGAAGCAGATTTAAAGAGGGCTAATGTATGCACAATGTACTTGCTTTTAGCCGCACAAGAGGTGGAGGTTTTCCTAATAATTTGTTTTTATACAATATCAAGATGATATTTCACTGAAATACCGTGAAAGCCAGTGCCAAAGCACCAAAACAAAATTTGAGCTTCAAGCTAAACAGTTAGAATGATTTCGATTGCAAAGTTAATAGGTCCGTTCGCGTACCCTTCTAAAACAGCGAATTTTTACGAAATCTACGGTGTTCGCGTACGGAGAATTTTCGTAGTTTTCGCAGAAGAGAGAGAGTAAAAAAATTCCCCATTCTGCGAATTTTATTCCAAGAAATTTCTGTGGGCTGGTTTATGAAAACTGTCAAAGGTGTCAAATCAGTGTGTTTTCAACTTTTTCTTGTTCTCTTGTTTTCTTGTTTTCTTGTTTCCCGTTCGTTTGCTTTTTCGTAATTTTAGCTCTCTCTGACAGAATTTCACCCCCACTCTTTGAAATTTGATAATCTACGAATTTTAGTGCAAAAAGTATGCTTGGTATTTATACAGTGAATACCCGGGATTCAATTAAAAGTTTCGGTCTTAATGGTGGGTTACTTTAGGAAAAGATTAAATAGGACATCTGGCAACATTGAGGATATTATATCACAAGCAAAACTCTGGTCTCGTAAACTACTCAAATTGGTGCAAAGGAATGAAGGTTTAACTCCGATGTGCAGATTACAAATAGAAGAAGTTTTGAAGAACTCTAGAGCAGTGGTTCTCAACCGGTGGGCCACGACCCCCCAGGGGGGCATTGGAATTCTACTGAGGATACGATTTGAATTGTGAATTGTTGATGCAAAGAATGTATAAATGCTGAAGGCTTCAACTAAAGTGTTGGACATTCCAACCCTAGACCTCGTCGCTGAATATGATTTTTCGACCGAAATTGGGTTAACTTCGAACTTCTCGAAAGCGCAGTTAGCACAGAAACAGCGTAGCCTATGGTAATTAAATTTGAGCTCCTGGGTCAGTTGAATCTCATACTAGGTGTAGGGCCAAGTCATGAAGCAAAAATCGCCATTCATTTGCGGTCTGCGAAAGGCCGAGTTCTTCTGCGTGGCGTGCAATTGAATTCCTTGGCTTCTCATGGAAACTCTCACGGATAGTGGCGATATTTTGGGAAGATTTTGCACTTTGTCGATTGTTGACTTAACTGGTCTACTTACATTTATTCACCACGACTGTAAAATGGGCGAAGTGCGTGAAATGCTATTCAAACAGAAGATCCACTTTCATAAAGCAATTCAATCAATTAAACATGTTGTTGAGCATTTTGACTCTCTGTGTTAATTTGGCAAAATAGATTGTTTTTCCCCACAATTCACCATTATTCGCCCCAGAGTTTTCGAATTTGTACCAAATTTCATGGCTGATTTTTTATTTGAACAGGTGACCGAAAAAAGGTTTCTGAAGTTCAGTACCCACAGTCATCTTTTGGGTTCAAAATTCTCTTAGGCATGCATACAAGTCCTATACTACAGATAAAAGAAACGTTAGTTCATTACCGGAAAAACCTGAACTATTTCAAAATACATGAGTGCGTTTTGCTTGGTTTTTTTTAATGGATCACCAACTCTGCAATCTCTGCTAAGTTGTTGAAGTCTAAATAGCCAAACTTTTGAAAAATTTCATAAAGTTTCAACATAAATAACAACTCTCCCAAAAAAACAAATCACAACAATTTATTTGAGCTAATCAGGCTTACTTCCATTGTATGAGGTTGCTCAGGTAATTCCAGTATTTCTTCAACAAGTACTTATTACGCGCGATAATAACAATTAATTTGAAGATCTTTTACGATTAAAACTCCCTCCAACTTTCTCGTCATCATGGCAACTCTACTTTTTTATCTCAGAGCACTAACTTACCAAACTTAATCACTTTTTTTTCTGTTCCTCCCATTCCACAGTTTAAGCTTGAATTGAAAAAAAAGAAGAAGATCTTAGAGAATGGCGGTGAATTAAATAATAGATACATACATACGTAGATACTTTTGCTATCAACAACGAAGCCGGGCTCAAGACATGCGCTCATCTATCCACTTATACGTGGCTATTTTTCCTCTCCCCATTTTCGTTCATTATTTCTTTCTTTCTTTATACATTCTCCCGTATTCGTTGGTCATCTTATTGTACTCATTTGGGGGAATCAGTTTTTTCTTTTTATAGGCTCAATGCAGTCGTCTAATTCAAACAGTTGTACGTGAACTTCTTGCCATTGATCTGCTCTTGAGCTTAAGTTTAATTTTTCATTTTGAAATATAAACAAAAGTCTAGTTAAAATGACTAAAAATAGTAAATTCGTATTTGTTTGTTGCATTGTGAACTTGATCGTGGGTTCTTTGTGTGATCAAGGCGAAAATGTTAAAGAAGGTAAGAACACACAATCAGTGATGGCACTTTTTAAGAATACATACTTGTATTTGGTACATACAAAACGATGTTAAATACCGGTGTTAACGTCGGTATACTTGTATATAAAGCCCTACTTATTTTTGTATTTGTGTTTACAAATGTGTTGTTGACCTTTCTGACCATCAATAGGTGTTAGAGTTCTTCTGTTTACTAACAAAGTGATGTGACTAAGTGAGCGTAAGATTTAATTTTAACTTGGTCAGCCATGTGAGAAGTTTTATTGAGTTTAGAGTAGTAATTGTTCTTGTTCCGGGTCTGCAGTGAAATGTAATAAGTGGTTTTATAAAAAAGTTCCATTATTCGATTATTTAAAAGAAATTTCTAGACCTAGACCTTTAAAAAAAATAACTTATCTGTTCAAAGTTGAACGCTGAAACAAACAAAAGTTTTCTCAGAAAAGTTAAGTTCTACGTAGGTACCTACATTTTTATCAGTAGGAACATTAGAAGATTATCCAAAAAGACTCATGATAAGAGATCTTTCTCTAAGTTCAGCCTTACACATATTTTAAAGTGTGAATTTTAATATTTGCCTTCGTGTATCAGAAACACAGAACAGATAGTTAAGGCTGAACTACAAATAGTTGGAAGCTAATGTCAAAATTCTACGTTAAGTTTTCTTTAGTGCAGTTAATGGGTACGTTCCGAACTCTAGACCTACTTTTTGAGGGTTAGGCTTAGGCATTACATTGACTTAAAAGGTAGGGTGAATTTTCTTCAAATCCAGTCCACTACCTCAAAAAAAATTCCCTTACTTTGTAGTCAAAACTGAATGTCTCGACCAATCAGAAACGTTTGACAACCTAGTGCCTAGAATGCCCATAATAGAAGGAACTGTCAAGTAGTTTTTGCCGGTTATTTTTGTATGTTAAACAACGACTTTGTACGAAATTTTACAAAACTCTTGGAGTAATTTTCATAGTTTTTCACAGAAAAAAAAGAGTATATTAAATTTCCTCATGTTTTGATATTTTAGTACAAGAAATTTCTTTGGGCTGGTGAAAAAATATTATGGTATTTTCTGTGATTCGAACGTTGAACTTCGTGCACAGTAGTCCAACGCTATAACCACTGAGCTCAGTATATATGATAGGCGATCTAAGGCATACCAATAGATCAGGCAAATTAGTTCGTTTCTGTGGTGCTAAGAAGGTATTTATTTCGTAAAAGTTACGTATTGTGGAAGCCGGAAAAATGTATTAAAATACAAAAACACTATTGCCCGGTTTCACAGTGCGAGCTTAAGCCTCAGCTGGAGCTTAAGCGAAGATTTGACTCATCTTGGTGTCGGCTTAAGGGGTAAACCCTGCTCAAGTATTGATCAAATTTAAACCGCCGATTCTGGTCCACCGCCCGTGGCATACCTACAATGCTCGCTTTTCCTCCGCATCTTTTTTTGTTGACGATTTTTTTTAAAATATCGTATTTTTTTTAAAAACACCTGAGCCTCGAAATATATCTCCACAGCCGGCATTGAATTCAAGTTCAATTTTTTTTAATTTTTCTATTTGACATCTCCGATCAATTCACAATAGTTAATTACCCACAAACTATTCACAATCATTTCTTATATTTGGTTAAAATTAAAAAACTTAAGCGAAAACTTAAACCTTGCGTTTTACTTAGCTAAGCTGCGGCTTAAGCATCCACTGTGAAACCGGGCATATGAGATTTAATGGTGCGAAGTTATTTGATTTTTTTTTGAGTGCGCAATGTAGAAATTGTCACAAATTGTTTGCTGCACTCTCTAAAACCTAATTTAAAAAGAGATTCGCAATATCAAGTGCGATGGAAAAATACACAAATTTTAGTGTAATTTAAATAAACTACAATTCTCAAGATTTTGCGTACCCAGCAAAGTTATAACTTTGCCGAACTCCACTGTGAAATTCGAATTCCTCTGATAGCTCTCCCTTTTCTTTGCCAAAAATGACATATGAAATAGAAACATTGCAAGGGGCGACACGTACAGGATGCTTAATTTCAATCGATTTATTATGTAAGGGCCCCTTAAGCGCATGGGGTGCGGAAAAATGTTTTAAGACACGACTTTATGAGGTTAGGGGCAACATTTCAGTCCCTTAATAGAAAGAGATATTTAATACAAGCAATTTTTTGAAAATATTTGCCACAATTGCTTACAAACTTTGAAATGGTTCATGATATTCAACAATTGTCTCATCGTTCGGCTACTTTGAGTTTAATGCTTATAAATATATTCTAACTTAATCTACAGCCCAAAGAAGCAAAGGATGATGATCATAGATCAGAATTATTGAGAATTATCAGAATTGCTTGTCGAAAACACAAGCACCTGGGTATCTACATAGCTCAAAGCTCTACTTTATGATGATGCCCTTAAACAAATCTAAAGAATCCTTTCTAACATTAAACTTTTTCTCTTGATCAAATCTTCAGATATCTGGGAACAAGACCTTACAGACACATTTAAAATAGATGGTTCTTCTCAAGGCATTCAAAAAGTCAACCTCAAATGTGGAGCCGATTCCATGCAGGTAATGCTCGAAACTGAACAAGAATTTACAGGAGTCATGTACACAAGAGGAAGCTTCTACAAACAATCTGCGCCATGTTTTGTAAAGCCAACAAGAAACAATCTCCGTAACCTAGAGATGAAGTTCAACTTTGACCAGTGTCAGACCCAACAAGAAGGAGACCTCTACACCAATGTTGTTGTCATCCAAAATGATCCTGAATTGATCACTCCTGGCGATTCAGCATTTTCCTTGGAATGTGACTTCCGTCAACCGAGAAGCTTAAATGTTGAAGCCAACATTGAAACAAGAGATAGGTAAGTCTTTCATCTGATTTGCGAATAAGACCTTTATTTTCTTCTACTTTAAACTTGCTGTATAGCACTCCACAGAAATTGCGATCATCTTCTCGGCGACGAGAATAAGTTGTGCATATGCAAGGTATTGCAATTGAATGCCTAAAATATATGTATTTATAGTAACCCTTTAAAGTCCTTTAAAAAAAATAAGCTACTAAACACCCTTCAAGATAAAATCCTAACCAAAGATCCAATTTTACATTTATAATTTAACACAGAACGGTATCAGGTTCCCGCATTACACTTACAAGTCCTGATCCATCGTACACATCCAATTCGCTCGATGATCTGGACACAGTACACAATACAACAGACACGGTTACATATAAACCGGTGAACTCGGTGAAAATCCTTGGTAACAAGAAAGTCCATGGTACAGTTGAAGAGGTTTCAATTGGTGACGAAGTCATAGGATCAGTTTTAAAAGATGAATTGTAAACACTGATCGAACACACTCATACACGAACAAATACAAATACACCATCATAAAGGTTAAAAATTAATTTATTTTTAACTAAATTCTCTAATTATTTTATTTTCTTTTTTTCCATACAGCATCAAAGGATAAAATTATGAAGACCATCAGCATTTGTCGTACAATTTCATTTAAAAACAAAAAAAGTGTTATTTGTAAACAAAATTTAACATTTGAGCAATAACTTTTAATACCTACTGTGATATGTTATGAATATGATTTGGAGAAAAACTGATGAAATTTTATATGATGTTTTGGATGAATAAATTGAAGATCTGAAACTGGTGAAACTGTTTTGTTTTATTACAATGTGCTTCTCTGAAATATCAAAATAGGTCCATTCGCTTACATTTTGCCCTTAAATTCGTTGGTTATCAAATTTTAAATTCAGTCAAAGGGAACTAAAATTAGGAATAAGTAAAAAAACGGGTTGAACAAGGAAAACGGTTGAACGTTGAAAATACACTGATTTGACAGATTTGACAGTTTTCATAAAGCAGCCCAAAGAAATTTCTTGCACTAAATCATAGAATTTCTCTTCTGTGAAAAATAGCGAAAATTCCCCGTACCCGAACAACTTTTCATAAAAATTCGCTGTTTTGGGTGGGTACGCGAACGGACCTAGAATTTGATGCAAAGCGGAAACTGGAAAATCAAAGAACGTATTCTATCTATCGGGCTGTTATCGATTTCTGCTGTTTATCGATTTTGAAGCTTTCAACCAGGGATGCCTTTTTCCAATTCCGTAGGGGAGTATTTTAAAACTTTACGGAGGAGTAATTTGTGTCGGAGGGAAGTACAGGAGTATGGTTTGGGTTTTTTAAAAAGTTTTTTCTGCTTACTTGTCCATTTCGCTGTTTACACGACGCTTTAAAATGATCTCATTACTTTCAAGGACAGATAAAAAACGAAGCCCATCGAAGCCCGTGGAGTAATTTTGCTCTGGGGTAATCGCGGGTAATTTCTCCTAGATTGACATTTCGCAAAAGAAAATATATAAGTTTTACCCCGCCTTACAACGGGCTCAACACTGGTAGATGACGTTTCATAGTTTACACTTCATCTCCCTCTTCTACAAAGTCAATTACCCGGGGTAATTGCACCAGTGTATGATGGCCCAAACAACAAAATAAAGGTGACAATGTACTCAAATTAAAGGGGGTAAAACCAGGACGAGGGAAGTACGGGAGTGCAGTCTATAAGAAGGGATTACAAACACTCCCTTAGTAGTGCATTCGACAACCCTGTTATCGAAGTGCTTTCTATTAGCTTCTTAAGGAAGCATTTTGTGAGCATTCAACACAAATTTGTACCATGTACTATTAACGTGTAAGCGCTTACACACTGTATCCTCTGGAGGCGCTTACTATTTTTCCGCTGGTAATATACAAGAAAAATAAATAAAAAAACAGGGGGTAGATGACTTTTTTTTTTTATTATTCGTTAAATTGGAATTATTATCTCTTTTGGCCAAGTAACGCTTCGCCGACACCCAAAAAGTACACCATTTGAGCGATGCCAAAGAGCGGTGCGATAACAATTATTCGGCAAAGCCCACCTTTGAATAATGCCGTTGGCCCTTCATGTCGCAGTGTTTTACTGAAAAAATCAAATAAGAGCATAAAGTTTAATATTTCTTTTTTATGTGTAGCATATGTGAGGGACTTACATAATACAATCTGTAATGCCTGTGAATTCTTTCTCGCCTTCGGCCTTTTTGATTGCTTGCAGCCGAGTTTTCACTACATCAAAGGGAGTAAATATAAAGGCAGAAAATGAGCCAGAACCGAGCCCAGCTAAGAGGGAGCACCTGAAACAAAAAAAAAACAAGAAACAAATCAAAATAAAAGTCACTCCAAAATGTATCATATTTCTTACCAAAATACAGCTTCTCCAGAACCATCAGCTTTTCGTGGTCCCAATGCATTCAAAGAGGCAAAGAGTGGAAAGTACACTGCCGAAAATGAGACATCTCGCAGACCAGTAGCGCCAACACCTCTATACAGTCCAAAGATACCCCGTTCCTTAATGAGTTGGCTTGCAATTTGCGTTGCTGAAGTTCTGGTCACCGTTTTACCAGCCAACTTTGCTTGTGCTGCAACACGACCAGCGTCTTGCATTTGAATTTTCAGCAATTCCATCGGAGTGGTAACAACAATTTGGAAGGCACCGGCTAGACCTCCCGCAAGCATTTGATTTGTCAGTGGCAGTTTACCATCGGGTTGAGTCAAATGATAACGAAAGAAATCATTGGCAGCTAATTTGATTGCCTTTTCGGGAGTGATAAGCAAAATGTTAACGGCAGAGCCACGATACATGCCAAAGTAACCTTCGGCACGGTAAGTCTTTCGGAAGCAATCGAACCTAGGAGAAGAAATTTATTTAAACCAGATTTTTAATGGAAAACAAAATACGCCTCTAGTGTTCTAAAGCCAAAGACATGAGCCTAGAAATGTCTCTAAGGCTGCTGGGATGGAATCAATATACTATAATCATTAGGTCCATTCGCGTACCCTCCTAAAACATTTTTACGAAAATTTACGAATTTTTACGAAAAGCTGTTCGCGTACGGAGAATTCTTCTAGTTTTTCGCAGAAGAGAGCGCTCACGAGAGAGTAAGAAATTTCCCCATGCTACGAATTTTAGTGCAAAAATTTCTTTGGGAAGGTTTGTGAAAACTGTCAAATTTGTCAAATCAATGTAGAGTCAACTTTTTCTTGTTCAATCCGTTCGGTTACTTTTTCGTAGTTTTAGCTCTCTCTGAAAGAATCTTACCCCCACTCTTCAATATTTGATAATCCACGAATTTTAGTGCAAAAAGTACACGAACGGACCTATTATTGACATCTTCATTGACAGGCAGGACAAGAGTGTTATGTTAACAAATTTGAGCTAATCAAAGATTACTCAAGGCATTATGCACGCAGAACCATGATCATGCTTGGTACTTGGATATTGCGATTTAGAGGGTAACGAATGTGTCAATAGACTGGCGAACAAATCTGTGGAAATTACATCACGGAGAAGCATTGTTACAGAATCTTTAACCTGGCTAATGGCGGATGGGCTTATCTGAAAGGACACAAGGATCAGGGGGAAAATATCAAGTTAGTTAGATCACAAAGCAGAGCCATAATTGGAATATTCTTTGGATATTTTCTTCTGAGGAAGCATGCCAGCAGAGAAAGGTCATCAGAGATTGATATTTGTAGTTGTTTCGAGGACCTACACGCAAGGATATTACGCATATACTGTGCAAGTGTAAAACCACTTCTAGAAACAGATCAAAATTTCTGTGTAGGTACTTCTTTAATAATGCAGAGGGGCTAGATTTAATGAACCAATTGCAAGATCTATTTAAGTATCGTAGGGCAATCAAGTTTTTGGGCGACATGGTTTAGGTGTCGTTATGCAGTTTGGACCCACTCTAGCAATGTTGATGTGCCCATTATAGTATCTAGTGGCCAACCTATTAAGGCCTCTAATGTTATAATTCTCCAGAACCCCAAGACAATAGTTTCCTTGAAGTGATTCGACGGATAACTAATCGGTAATGCCACAAGTGATTGTTATCATAACACAATTTAAGGAAGTCTATTATCACCTATCATATTTGAATTCCTAAGAACGGAACCCCCCTCTTATACTCACATATTTTTGTACATCTTCTCGCCATTTGGTCCGATCTGTTGATTCTGCAAACGAGTCTTAACCAAATCCAATGGGAATACACATGATACACCAATGATGCCGGCAATACCACCATTAATGATCTTAGGAAGAAGTCTGCAAACAAGAACCATGTAATCAATTAGATCAAATCAAATCAAAGTATCTCGTCAATGTGATCCCATTCAAAGTCAAATGATTTGAATGTTTAACGAAACACAAATACAAACTCTGTGCTTACAATGGAACTGATAGCCAATTATCGCCGACAAGGAGGCACGCGACGTATTGCTTAGACAAATTCTTATCATAGACACAGCAGGCGACAAGACAAATTTTTGGCAAGTCCACTAGATATTTAAAAAGAACTAAAAAAATCAACAAAAAACAATAGGCGAAGAAATATCCACAGCGTCTCTGAGAAGTATTTTTAGGAACATCCAAGAAGATATTTATAAATTGTTAATAAAAAGCAGGTAAAATAGAATTTTTTTGTTTATCCATTGAATTTATTTTAAAAGCACGACTTAATTAAAAATCATCTGACCTCTTGGTGTAAAGGTGAAATATATATAATTAGTAAATCAAATCAAAGATACGTACGCAAATTGTTGTGGTTTTCCAGGTTGATTACTGGCCATTCTGAAAGACAAAAAATTATTGAAATTGACATTTTTAAAACTATTGACGTATCGTTTATTTTGAACTTTGAAAATAGAGACTACAAAACTTACGACGTTTTCAATTCATTAGGGCTTAACTTTCAGCTGTCTTGTAGGTTTTTTGAGTTGAAATACATAGCACATTTGATAGAGTTCCTCGATAAACTCCTCGATAGGCCTGTCTATTTCGAGGATGGTAGAATTGATTCTTTGACAGGTAGTGTGGAAATAACTACTTAAAAAATGGCGTCAATGCACATAAAAATCCTTCACTTGCTTTAAGTTCTATCCCTTAAGTGTATATGTGGTAAAGCAATGAGTTTGTCTGGCCAATAAATTTGCCCATTGAATAGAGGCTTAAGAGGCATTATGCTTTCAAAACTTGTAAACGTAATTTGTAAAGTCGTAGGTGATGCATGCCAAGCTACCATGACCCAATGGTAAGTACAAATTTACGAGGCATGTTTTTTTTTCTATACTTAGAACCACTGTATAAGAACGAACTAGACATTGCGACAGTCACCAAAGCACTTCGGGCTTTCTGTCAACATTGGCTAGCAGATGTTACCCATCATAAGCACTTAATTCTGTTAATTATCGACACCTTGACAGTGACACGGGACGTGAGTGAGTGACACAGTCGTTTACAAGCGAAGACGAAGGAGAATAGCTGATTGCAGATATAGATTACTGAGAGTTCAAAATTAGCCATATTCAAAAAATAGGTTCCATCAAACTATTTTTGACAAATTTGTAAGTTTTTTTGTACTCAAGTTAATGACGTAAAAGGTTAGAAAAACTTGGCCATTGGCATAGATATGTATTTATAACATAACATATGTACGTCCTAAGTTGTTAGGTTAGGTTAAGGTGGCCTATAGCTGCTTTAACCAGACATTTTTATGAACCCGAGGATTGGTTTGATTTCTAAGAGCGTGTACACATTACCGTGGACATGAATGTCATGCGCATGAATTTCATGTTTACACTTAAAACAGAGGTGTCACGTGCATGAAAGCAATTTATTGAATGAGGAGTAAATCTTGTTTAAAATATAAAAAAAAAAAACCTAAGTGATGGGGGCTAACTTCAGTGCGTTGAATTATTATGCATGGGGTTCCCGATTCGAATTGCAAAAAAAAAAATCAACATTTTATCACGATCCCAGCTCTTACGAGCGTCTGACAAACATCCAAGGGTATTGAATGTCATGTGAAAGATTCTCAAAAACCCTCTTAAGGTCCCTTCCACGGGTGTCGCTGATAATTCTAAGAAAGTCGCCAAAAAAAGTTGCTATATCATCAAAGTTATTGAATACAATAGGTACGATGTACTTCAGTCTTGTTTTTCCATATTGATTTTTGATGCTTGGAAGTTGAAATAATCCATTAGATCGTCTTCTGGTATTGAACTGGTGTGCGATCTTAGTTTGTAGACTTGTGTCGTCGAAATACTCCAGAACTGCACACTTCTAGTAGAAGTGCTCTACTTTGAGGATCTTAATGCTGCTAGTTGGAATATTACTTGTTGACATGAACTTCAATGGTCTATCTTGTATCCGCTGTAGCTTCTTGATGTGTGTCTGAGCTGCACCTCCCCAAGCTAATACGCCATACCGCCACGTGGACTCTATCAGTGGAGTAAAATTTGCGGTGTCATATGCATATGGAATGTTGAGCTTTTCGTAAAGCATTTCAGCATCTCGTTCGTATACAAAGTAAAAAGTAGAGGTCCGTATTAGCTTCCTGATGGAACTCCGTACTGTACCGGATTTAGGGATCGAGTTAGTATCGAAATAAAGGAGGATTGAGTTTGTCACTGCTTCTGCATTTTATTTACATGCGTCCAAATTTTTTTATCCCTAATTTTTTACTTTTTACTTTACTCCGCACAAAATCCGGTTGTTACAAACAAAAAAACACAAAAGGACAAGAAATTTCTTTATTTTTTCTTTTCAAACTAAAACTTTCGATAAACTCAACTCGATAGCAGAAAATTTTGTGATTGGATCAAGTCAATCCTATTTCAATCCGTTTATATGGTAGTTGAATCCGGTTTCAATCTGCCATATAAACGTGGTATATGACTAAACATCGATGTCCGATAATAATCGAGCTTAAACCTTCGACCACAAATAACCCGTTATTTGTGCCTTCGACGACCTAGACATTCCTAAGAATTCTGTAAAAAAACTCAATTCACAAAGAAATCCTCAGTGAAACTACGTAGTGTACTCCAATTATGACGAGGAAATGTCAACTGCATATGCAGTGAGTTTGAGCGTTCAGAATTCTAGACTTCACTAACATATTAGTAACTAGAATCCTGAACACACCCAATAGTTTTCTCCTCTTCCTCATCCCTGCAGCTTCTGCAAAAGTCGTTTGCGAAAAGGCCCAGCCTTGTTGCGTGCTTGCCTATTAGACAGTGTCCAGTGATGACACCTATTGTGGTGCCGATATGCAACCTGTTGAGAGAAATCCAAGTCTTAGAACGTTTCAAATCCAAATTAGGCCAAATTTATTTAGTCGCTAGACATGTTGTACCACTTGTCCACTTAAGATTTGTACTCTCGATTGCATCCAGCTTGAATTTTTTTTTATATGTAGCGATTGATATACCTATGGTGCCCTTTTCTGGTAGCATGGGTAAGGTTGTTCCTATTCTGGCGAGCTCATCGGCCTTACAGTTCCCTGGAATATCTCTATGCACCCGGCACATAGAAGTGTATCGCCTTATCTTCTACGAAGCCATTCTCACTCCAGTCTGATCTGGAGTGAATGGTGACGAAAAATTTCTTGTCAAAGTTTAGGTATGGGGTGGTGTAGTCAGTATTTTCAGTAAGGAGGTTCTGTAATTGTTCAGAATAGATGCGTGGCCATAGTTCTTTCTTGACCACTGTGTGGTTGCTTCAAGGCGAATGGCGGCACTCGCTTGCCGAATATATCGAGAGGTAAAAGTTAGAATAAAATGTCCAGTGCTGCAGAGGGTGTAGTGCCTAGTGCACCGCGTATGCGCTGGAATTTAACTGATACCCACAAAGAATTCGTTTCTTTAGTTCACGTATATTTTAATAATTATGTTACACACAATATTTTTTGTTTTTGAATTTAACTTAACAATTACATAATTTTGTTTACCATTATTGCTATAATTTAATATTTTTAACTACATACGTATATATGTGAATGTGAAAACATTTTTGCAGAACAACAAATAATATACAAGAAAAATAAACACAGACTATAATACATGCCACTACCAGCTTTTACATTTATTCAAAACAAATATAAATGGACTTTGCTTATAGTAACAGTGTGATACAGTGATTCAAATTAAATTGGATTAAAATTTTAACAATGTTCGAGTATTTTAAGAGTTTCTCCCTCGTCCTGAGAATAAATTTCTAATACAATTGCTCTGCAGTGCGTGTATAATTACTAATAATCGACATCTATTACAATTACACATGGCATCAGTTTATTGTCAGTTTTTTCAGTGTATCTGTGCTATTACCTATGCTTACATCCTAAATAAATGTATCCATATCAATGTTTTGGCGTTGTCTACAACTGATGTAGCTTAGGCGGCGGTGTTCTTTTTTTTATTGGCTCTTTGCCAATCATATATTTTTTTATCTTAATAAACTACTTAACATTTATAAACACAAAAAGCAAATACACGTATAAGTTGTATGTATATATATTGTTTTGTCATAAATGCTTTGCAAGTAAATGTTTCTAAATAAATATACGATTTCGTTTTTTTTGTTTAGGGGGGTGGATGACTTTTCTTTGCTATTCGTTATGCTTTTTGATTTTAATTGGAATTATTATATACTTTAGTCTTTCTTGTGGCCAAGCAATGATTCGGCGACACCCAAAAAGTATACCATTTGAGCGATGCCAAAGAGCGGTGCGATAACAATCATTCGGCAAAGTCCACCTTTGAAGAATGCCGTTGGCCCTTCATATCGCAGTGTTTTCCTGATAAAAGCAAATAAGAGCATAAA
The DNA here is from genome assembly GCA_949716465.1 of Chalcosyrphus nemorum. NCBI lineage: Eukaryota > Metazoa > Arthropoda > Insecta > Diptera > Syrphidae > Chalcosyrphus > Chalcosyrphus nemorum. The sequence continues at coordinate 79,968,114 of OX454333.1, forward strand.
GTTTAATCTTTATTTTTTATGTGTAGCATGTGAGTGACTTACGTAATACAATCTGCAATGCCTTTGAATTCTTTTTCGCCTTCGGCCTTTTTGATTGCTTGCAGGCGAGTTTTTATTACATCAAACGGATTGACTGCCAAGGCAGCAAAAGAACCAGCAGCGCACCCAGATAGGAAGGAGCACCTAAATCCGAAAAAGACAGAAATCAATAAACAAGGAACTCCAAAATGTTTCGTATGCCTTACCAAAATACAGCATCTCCAGAACCATCAGCTTTTCGTGGTCCCAATCCGTTCAGAGTGGCAAAGAGCGGGAAGTACACAATCGAAAATGAGACATCTCGCAGACCAGTAGCGCCAATACCCTTATACAGTCCAAAGATACCCCGTTCCCTAATGAGTTGGCTTGCAATTTGCGTTGCTGAAGTTTTTGACACCGTCTGACCAGCCAATTTGGCTTGTGCTGCAACACGACCAGCGTCTTGCATTTGAATTTTCAGCAATTCCATCGGAGTGGTAACAACAATCTGGAAGGCACCGGCTAGACCTCCCGCAAGCATTTGATGTGTTATTGGCAGTTTACCATCGGCTTTAGTCAAATGATGACGAAAGAAGTCATTGGCAGCTAATTTGATTGCCTTTTCTGGAGTGATGAGCAAAATGTTAACGGCAGAGCCACGATACATGCCAAAGTAACCTTCGGCACGGTAAGTCTTTCGGAAGCAATCGAACCTAGGAGAAGAAATTTATTTAAAACAAGTTTTTAATGAAAAATCTAATAATAAACATATCCCAAGTTAAAGAAAGAGTTTCAGTATACCTCTAGTGTTCTAAAACCAAGAAGGGCTATAAACCTAGAAATATCTCTAAAAGTCCCGGACCTGGGCAGTTTTTTCCAGGCAAAGGTTGGGTTACAATAATCCTTATTGTCACATTCATTGACAGTCAGGCTGCGCTCAAGGTACAAGGTTCTTTTGTCGTCAAATCTGAATGGGATCCTCACACATTATTCACACAGAAGCGCATTCGATTATACTTGATACCTAGCACTGCGATATAGAGGGTAACGAATGTGCCAATAGACTGGCGAAACATGCGGGTAACTTCCATCAGGGAATATAATCGACAGCATCAAGTCACCGATGTTTGTTGCCAGGAGAAGTATTCTTCGAGTATCTAGTGTCGAAATTTGGGATTCTGTCATCAGTGCTCAAGTAAAGGGTTTTCCAATAAGGACTTTTTTTAAATAAAACGCAAACCATTTGAGCTATTTTAAAAACTTTATTATCACAAACATTTATGAATGGAACTCGACTTCGTTCGTTGAACCCAATTTTCAACAACTCGACCACACAGTTCGGTCAAAACGGCCGCTATTTCGCGTTCAACGCTGCCTCTGAGCTCTTCCAACGACGTCGGCTTGTAGGCATAAACTAATGACTTAACGTAGCCCCACAGATAATAGTCAAGCGGCGTTAAATCGCACGAACGAGGCAGTCAATCGACTGGCCCATTTCTTGAGATAACGTGCTCACAATACTTACTCTTCAATAAATCGATTGTAACGTCTGCTGTGTGGCGCCATCCTGTTAAAACCACATGTCGTCCAAGTCCATACCTTCCAATTCGGGCCAAAAAATAATCGGTAATCATGGCGCGATAACGCTGACCATTCACAGTAACGTGACCGTTCACCAAACCGTTGTCTCACTGCCACGGCAACATAACACAACGAATATGTAGACTCAAATTTGTGCGCTAAACTAATTATTGCCTGTCTACTAGGACGAGAATTACGACCGAAAATTGGAGTTAACGCTCTTAAAGTTGCGACCACCGACTCCGAATTTCGGTAGAAAATTTTTATAATTTGTAGACGTTCGTGTACTTTACCATGATGAAAATGTTGAGTTTACTGAATAAATTGACAGTGACAGTTTGATGACTAGTGAAAGATTGAGTTCACAAATTAAATTCAAAGTTGTGAAGTCCCTATTGGAAACCTCTTTATTATTTATTCGACAGGGTTTATGTTGACGAGCTGACGTGAAAAATGTTAGAATATCTATATTTTTCATATTTTTAATTACGGATCACGAAAAGGCACGAAATTAATTTTGGATCACTTTATATATATATTATTATATATATATTATATAATTTCGTTTTGCGAAAATGCACTAAAATACTTTCGGTTCACGAAAAGACACGAAACTAAATTCCCGGCACTAAAAGGCACGAAATTAATTTCGAATCGCCATACATAACTGCATCGTGGGATTTTATTTGGTTTGCAATTCAATGATTAGGGCAAATGGTTGGATCTTGGGAATCACAATGCGGTTTTTGTTGCTGACAGCACTGAATGCTGCCGATCTCATCAATTGACCGAATGGGGCGGGCATCTCGTTGATCGTCCTTTCCCGAACAATAATCGTTGACAGTATAGACAAACTAATATAGACGGTCGTCTTCGCCCCCTCTGCCGAAAAAATATATTCGAATGTGGTACATTGATTTGAAACAAATCATGTAAATTTAAAAAAAAAAAAATTACGAGTATATGTGTACATGCAAGGAAGTTTTTTGTATCTGATTAATGCGATTGGATTCTTATACAGCCTTATTTTGACATTAGAATTCATTCGAAAGTGGGTCGAATTCGCATAGACCGTATTTTGACTTTCGAATTAATAGAAAGAATAGAAAATTTATCCAAACTTTCGAAAGTTCATTGGTTGTGCGTATTTTGAGATTCTATTCATTCGAAACAAATGTCAATTTTCATTCGAACACATTTTCCTGTTATAAATAATAACATTTCAATCGATAAATAAATAAATGTAGTAAGATATTTTGAATATTCTGTAGAAAATTAAATGAAGTAATTTTAATTGACAATTTCTGATCCTGTCGGTATAGGTCAAGTTCCAATTAGAAGAACTGGTGCCCGGAAATTCGTATAAATAAAATAGTCCCACTCAAGTTCTATGTAAACAAAACTCAAAAGGAAATGCACAAAACTATTTTTCAGCTTTATTTGTTTACTCTTATTTTCTATATTCTATGATGTCCTATTGATTCGCACTGTCCACAAAAGAAAGCAGCATTTTATTTTATTTAAAAACAATTCTAATTATTAGAAACAAATCACCAAGCAAATGTTTATTTCATTACTTTACTGACAGCACTCAAAATAAAGATAGATTGACCAAATTCGTGCCGAGTATATGGTGGGAGAGACTTATAATTAAATATAGGTACATGTATGTTTTTGCCTTGTTTTCGTATTACTTAAATTTCGTCTTTAAACGCGCTAAAGTATAACTAGTAAAAATATTTCAATAAGAAAGAGAAGAGTCAAGGTATGGTCAACCTGTATTAGAAGAAATGTCAAACAGCTGACTTTGAGCGTTAATTTATCTACCTTTGTTCATTTTGCGTTATCATTCGAAAATGAACCTTTTCATTCGAATCTCAAAATACACAAAATTCTTTCGAATGAATAGAGACATTTGAATGAATTGAGTATTCATTCGAATCTCAAAATAAGCGTGACTGATGTCAGTGTATGTACATAAGTAAGTGAATTATTGCAGCAGAAGCATGGGGTACCTACGCATTTAAAAGATTAGGCGATAATCTAAAACCCACCCATTCCAGGCTATACACTATCATTCCAGGTTTGTCATTTTTCGAAGGTTTGTCTTCTTTGGGCGCAGACGGATATTTTTTTTTGAAAAATGAATGATAAAGAAATTGCGTGTGTGAGTATTATTATTGCACTAACAACAAAAAAAAGTGTGTGAAAAAGTGGATTGCTAATAGGCAAATTTTTACGCACTGTAATCTAATTCGAAAGATCCGGGACACAGAAGCCTGGACTATCAAATATGACCCTCGCTCGACTAGCGACAAATGCCAAATCATGAAATTTACCTACACATCATACACATACATGCATCATTCTCCGTCATTCCAGCAAAATGCACGAAAAATTTCAACCCTCATCATTCTCGCCATCAGTTCCATCCTCAATTATCATTTCCACCTACACACTGTCATTTTTCCATCATTCCAGCAAGACTGTCAGTTCAAAATTGATAGTGTGTAGCCTACTTAAAGGCACTAAAATAATTTCGGTTCACAAAAAGGCACGAACTGAAACTCCATGCACTTAAAGGCACTAAAAGGCACTTGAATAATTTCGGATCACGAAGAGGCACGCACTTAAATTCCATCAATATATGTACCTACATTCATATGTACATTCAAGGGTAAAACAAAATTCCCGAATCCCTTTCTTTTTTGTTTCGTAAAATAATAAAAAAAAATCATCAAGGAATCCGTTTTGAGTTTCTCGTAAAAGACTTCAGTCTGTAGCAGTGCTTGGTCATGTCTGGTGCTAAGTTTAATCGTGGGCGACCTTCGCTAGATTTTATAAGAAAATATTTCATTTACAATGAAGAAACAAATACATCAGAGTGTAAACTATGTCGTACATTACTAAAGGTTAGTTTTTTTTTTTTTAAAAAGCAACATAATCTGTATGATAAAATAATGATAAAAACATCTACTTTTATTATAGGGGAAGCATTCTCCTACATTGGAGCGGCATATTCAACGCTTTCATCCAGCGGAAACGAAAGCCATTGGCGTGGAGCGTCATCGGCGAGAAATGCAAAAGCAAAATGCGGTTCAGGAGTCTGGAGCAAGTAGTAGTACATCAACACATCGTAAGTTAAATAAATAACATATTAAATTTAATTATTTTATTATTATTATATATTTTTATTACTTCTAGCTGCATTAAGGAGCAGAAAAAACAAAGTTTTAACCATCGCCATGAGCGAAAAACTATTGAGAACCGCTTTGACTCAATTAGTCACGGTTGATGGGCGTCCTCTTACCATCTTGGAGGATTCTGGTCTTCGGCTTATAATTAACCCAATCATCGCGGCTATTAATGAAGGTAAAGCCGCTGGCGAGCAGATAACATTCAACCGATTCGATATCCAAAGAAAAATTCAGAAAGAAGCAGAAGTGCTACGAGAGCAAATAAGAAAGGATGTCAAAGGACGACTTATTTGCCTTAAAATTGACACGGCAACTCGTTTGGATAGACAAGTCTTGGGCATCATGATCCAATACATAAGCGAAGATAAAATAATGTTACGGGCTCTCTGCGTGAAGGAGGTTTTCGCCAGTCACACTGCTGAGAATTTAAAGGCAGAAATATTGAGAGTTTTGCAGGACTATGGAATTTCTCCAGCAATGATTTTGACGATAACATTGGATAATGGGTCAAATATGCTGAAAACCTCTCGTTTTTTTGCAGATGAACAAGTACCTGAGGAAATAATTATCTCCGATGAAGAGGAAGACGATGAAGAAGACCGTGGCGCACTAGTACCGGACGCATGCAGTGCCATTTCAGATCTTGGACCTGTTGGTGTTCGATGTGCTGCGCATACACTGAAACTCGCCATGTCTGATGTTATGAAGAAAGAAAACGTCAAAGAAGTCTTAAACAGAGCACGCAACTTAGCCGTTTCGCTTAGAGAACCCAGTGTTACAGTAAGGCTTAAAACTATGGGCTTAACGAAACCAACGTTCGATTGTGTGACCAGATGGCATTCAAGCTACGACATGGTTGCGAGCCTCATTCCATTGAAAGAATTTTGCCAGGGTGCATGACCTAGCAGTCAACCTCAGCTTACAGACAGCATGTGGAATAAGCTGGAAGAATACATATCCGCTTTAGAACCAGCGATAATAGCTACAAAACGTCTACAGTGCGAGCAACTGACAGCAGGAGATTGTTTTGAAGCCTGGCTCCACTGCAAAGTTCAGACTGGTAAAATACAATCTGAGCTTGCCACAGATATATGTAATGCCATGTCCAACAGAGAAGAAACCATTCTGGGTTGCAAGGCATTTTTAGGCGCTATTTATTTGGACCCTAGGTTCCACATTATGCTTAGTTTGGAGCAGCGAGAAGAAGCTGAGGACTATTTGGAGAGTGTTTGGTTCAAATTAAATCATTCAAGAAATGTGTTGCCATGTATTACTATAAGCAGTGACGAAGACGATGATGATCTGGATATCCTTCTGCGAAGTCATGAGGTAGAGTGCGGAGTGAGCAGAGTAAGCAGCCCAGAACCGGAAAGTAACATAAGGCAACTACTACAAGGGTTTTACAGAAACACACCGCGAGCTCAATCATCAACCCGAAGGAATTTCAATGTAATTGAATTTTGGCGAGGTCGAAAGGGAAATCACCCGCAACTGTATGAGCTTGCAACAACTGTGTTAGCTCTACCAACGACGCAAGTAAGTGTCGAGTGCCTATTTTCACATCTAAGGCAAACGCTTTCCATTCCAAGTGATGATCTGTCATCCAACATTATGAATGATATCTTGCTTGTGAAATATAAGAAATTATTGGAATAATACTTGCGTTTACTTCTTTATTTCTATTGGATCTATACGGCTATGATAAGACCATTTCTGGCTTATGCGTCGGTTGTTTGGTGAAAGGGTCTTTCTCGTAGATACGTGGTTGTCTGTGTCGGACCCACAAGAGAGCCTTTCCAAGTACTCCGTGCTCTGCTCTAGATGCACTGCTGAATCTCCCTCCTCCTGATACTTATATCATGGGGTATTCGCTAAAAGCAATCCACAGACTCAGACGTGGTGGTTTTTGGTATGAAACGCACTGGAGCTTTGATGATCTTGCTCGATACCTTTTGGATATGCCGTCTGATGCTATAACCCCAAGTCTTCTGTTGCGGCGCGAGTATGAGGTCGACTTCCAGGTATTCAGGACTGGCTATCGCCAGCTTCTGAGCCAGGAATCGGGTGTAGTCGTATTTTCACGGATGGTTTCAAAACCGATCAAGGTTCAGGGGTCGGTGTATTTGTGGAAGACGATTAGTCAAGCATGCCTCTGTCTTCCGGCGAAGATTTTTTGCAATACTAATGGCTACAATTCACATCGTTAGGAATAGGTGGAAGGGTCGTAGTATCTGTATCTGTAGTGACAGTCAAGCTGCGCTTAAGGCCTTGCTTAACTCTTTAACCTCATCCAAACTAATAAGTGAATGCAAGAGACCTTTGAACTGTGTCACAAGATTCAATTTAATGACTCTCATCTGGGTGCCAGGTGACACTGGTATCGTGGGAAATGAGATATCCGATAAGATTGCTAGACAAGGCTCAGAAGAGAGTTTCTCAGGACCTGAACCTGCGTTAGGTCTTCCTGCATTTACGGTCAGGGCTTTCATAGATGATTGGGTTTCTTATGAACACAATTGTGTGTGGCATGACTCTCCTGGATGTAAGCTGACTAAACGGATGCTCCCAGACGTCAGTCAGAAATTTTCTGTCTCTCAGCAGAAAAGACTGCTGCTGGTACTTCGCTTTTGCTAAGCATCTTAGTATGATTGGCTTAAGTGAAACATCTGTCAGCGACGCTTGCGGAGAGAGTGACGACACAGCGGAACACTTCCTATGTAATAGTCCTGCCTTTGCTCGTATCAGGCGAGTGATCCGAAATTAATTTCGTGCCTTTTCGTGATCTGAAATTATTTTAGTGGCTTTTCGTGGCGGAATAAAGTGATCCGAGATCGATTTCGTGCCTTTTCGTGATCCGAAATTATTTTAGGTCCTTTTAGTGCCGGAATAAAGTGAACCGAAATTAATTTAATTTTGTGCCTTTTTCGATTCGGATGTCATCCCTGATAAACAATAAATTCACTCGTAAAAATTGATACTTTTGACATTTTTCAGGCTCAATTCAATGTAGTAGAATTGTACTAGTACAATTTTCAATGAGAACTCGAAACGCGACTATTCTCATGTGGTCATCCCAATGTAGTTAGTCGATCACTTGATTTCGTATGGATTTCACTCACTCGTAAACTGATGTCGTAATTCGACCCCTGATTCCGGACTACGGTATTGGATATTTGGTCTGATGTGTGACTAGAATGCTAAGGTAGACAGCGACAATGTAGCGTTCACACAGGAAACACGGACTGACCAAAGAATCTATGCCTTATTTATTAATTTTGGGACTCAAACCGACTTACAATAGATAGCAACAAAGCGGCGGTAATATCTAACCAGGGAAACGTGAAGAAAAATCGGGAAACAAACACAGCATAAGATCCAATGGCAGCGACTTTGAACAGCAGGAAAGATCGATACAGAATTCTTGTATTGCATAGAGATAAGAGAAGTGCAGCATACCCATTCCAAATGGAAAACGCAACTATTTACATATATCGACAACCTGGTTAGCATTAGGTTGATGCATTCTGCGTCTCACTGGTCAGTGCGTGGTACTTCAAATATCTTTAATGTCAAACTTGTTGCGAGAGCCATCTACAGAGGAGCAACTAGTTGACAGTTGCAAATAACACGTGTGTAGTCCAGTCTGATGGTGAGCTGCACGATTTCAACAAGCTTGCCAACCAGTCATTGAATAATGTAAATGTTTGGACCTACAAACTATCCAATTCGTACTTCAATACTTTACGCGCTTTTGAATTGCAAAATTTGAGAATAATCTCATAATTATTTCGATATCATTTTACTCATGCAACATGCTTGGTAACAATTTTACTATCAGCACTATCTCTCTGATAAGTGAGAACACAAAATAATAATAAAACATTTAGCGTTCTGTTATCAACTGCTTTATCAATATTATGAAATGTTGGCTTATCTATTGAATGAATTTAACAACTCCGCCTGGTGTCAAAGAGATAAAATTGGATTAAACTTTAGACATGTAAACAATTTAAATGAATGGATGAATATAATGACTAAAACAAGCGATGTTTTGCACGCAACAGCCAATTTATCTCTCTATTTGGAATCTTGGGCAGTCATATGTCAGCTTCGTTTTCTTTTTACATAGACAGCTCAAAACCAAACAGTGGACTTGGCGGTAGAGCTATGAGTCATTCAAGCGGCTATGAGTTCTCTGGAATCATTCCTCATATTCAAACATTTTAGCATTCACGCTCTTCAGCGGTCTCAAGGACATTCGGCTCGATTAAACAGTGGGGCTTTTTTGATAAATTCGATAAAACAGGACAAGCATGATATTTCATGCTTAGACTGGATGTTAAATAGCCTTACCATCTTCTTGGCACTTTCAATAACGTCAGTATGGAATCGATTCAATAAGGTTTGATCCAACTGGGTGTGGCGTTTTGAATAATATTCCAGCCAAACTTATCCTTGGCTTCCTGGCTACTTGCTCCTGGCTACTTGCTTATTATTATTCGGTAATTGTATTGTGCCAATTATTTACTCTTCAATCTACAATTCATTGAACACCCACACATTACTAGTGACAAACTAGCCACAGTGAGGACACTACATCACTTACACTGGTCTCCCAAAGCGTCTCAACTATGTGGAGCGCTGAACTCCTACCTAACCTACAACTGTCGGTCGAAAAATCCTCAGGCACTTGCTTTAAAACTTGGACAAGGGAGTAAGACGTTGAATTCCAACCACCAATCAACCAAAACTTCTTAGCGTTACCTTCGAAAGCATGATGACTTTCCTCACTCATGTAACAAACCTCAGGAACCGCCTCAGAAATCGAAACAACGTCCATATCTGGTACCTCTTGGGGAATGGAGAATGAGATGATATTTGCCACCCACTTCCCGACAGCTGAGCTACACAAACAGCTTCAACCCTGCAAAAATTTGGCAATGCAGACAATCGTGGGATGTTCCATGATGTTACAAGAAGATCACCTGTATACCGGGCCACAATACCATGCTTTACGTGCAGTTCTTTATAGAGGACTCCGAACATATCAAAACGTGGCTTTTTTCCTGCGCCTAGACACCGACCAATCAAACGGAATAGACAACACCAACAGTACGAGTAGAATTATAATAAACCCTTCGTTTTCTAAGTGTGCCCGTATCGTACTGTCGCATTACAAAAACACCCCAAATAGTAAAATCAAACGCAATTCAAATGCATCAATATGAGACTACATCTTTAACTTTCAACAATCGCAATCGAACGACACGACACGTTCTGTAAAAAAAAACATCGCTCACATTGATAAACCTGTCTGACCTCAACAATGAGACGACATCAGAGCGAAACCTAGAAGTTATCATAACACAATTTAAGGAAGTCTATTATCATCTATCCCATTTGAATTCCCAAGAACGGAACCGCCCTCTAGTACTCACATATTTTTGTACATCTTCTCGCCATTTGGTCCAACCTGTTGATTCTGCAAGCGAGTCTTCACCAAATCCAATGGGAATACACATGATACACCAATGATGCCGGCAATACCACCATTAATGATCTTAGGAAGAAGTCTGCAAACAAGAACCATGTAATCAATTAGAATAAATCAAAGCAAAGTATCGCGTCAATGCGATCCCATTCAAGGTCAAATGATTTGAATGTTTAACGAAACACAAATACAAACTCGGTGCTTACAATGAAACTGATAGCCAATTATCGCCGACAAGGAGGCACGCGACGTATTGCTTAGACAAATTCTTATCATAGACACAGCAGGCGACAAGACAACTTCTTGGCAAGTAGCCCACTAGAGATTTAAAAAATTCAACAAAAAAAACCAAGCAAACATCCACAGTGTCTCTGAGAAAAGCGAGTATTTTTAGGAATACCCAAGAGGATATTTATAAATTGTTAATGAAAAGCAGGTAAAATAGAAATATTTTGTTTGTCCATTGAATTTATTTAAAACGGACGACTTTATAAAAACTAAACAAATCATATGACCTCTTGGTGTAAAGGTTAAATATATGTAAAAAGAACATTAAACCAAAGATACGTACGCAAATTGATGTTGCTGCTTTACAGGTTGTAATTGTTGACTGGCGGCCATTCTGAAAGAAAAGACAAAAATTATTTAATTAACTTGACCAATTCGAATCTTTTGATGTATGGTGCACATACATATGTAATTATCTTGGCACAGGATTGAATATATAAAAATATGAACACTTAATTTCATTTTTATTATCCTGCAGGGAATGAATGCCAAAATACAAAATGAATTGAAAAGGTCATGGGTACGGTCGATAGGAAAATATTATGTACACAGTATTGCGAAGAAATAAGTTTTTTTTTTTTTAATTTGCGAATGTGATGGGTTTATGAATACCCTTCAAAAGGAAGGGAAAATAAAAAGCTGGGATACGGGCGTCACTTGCTTTCAATCTTTAGGTCCGTTCGAGTACTTTTTCAACTGAAATTGTCAAATTTCAAAAAGCGGGAATAAAGGTTCAGTGGGATTAACCTTATGTCAAAACCGGGCTCAAAAAAGCCCACTCAATTTCTTCCAAGCGCTCTAGTTGCCCATAATAAACTTAAGTAAACTTCATGAACTATCAAAAGAGGGAAAAATAACAACGAAAATAAACTAAATAAACAACGATTATTCCATTTTTTGTGTGAGCTGTGAAATTTCCGTACTGAATGTCCCATTTCATTTACACCTTCCGTAAACCCACAGAAGTTAACGAAACTCGATGAATCATATTCCCATTATGGCTATGCACTACTATTTCTGTGTAATGGGACATTCCAGTAAAGCCCCAACCATAATTGCTTTAAGCGTGCGATAGCTAATGTCATAATCGAACGAAAATTCTGCTCGGGTGCTGTCAAAATCCGGGCACACCCATAACTGCATTAAGGAAACGTGGCCGTTTGTCATATTTTTTTCATATGGTGTAGCCAACCTCAGCGCTGTATATAAATTATGTGTATTCGCATGACTACGTACGTTGGCCCTTAAGCTGTCATCTAAGTCCATTATGGATCTAAAATTACAAAAAAGTACTCAAGAAAAAGTTGAAAACACACTCATTTCACAGATTTAATAATGTCATAAGTTATGACTCATAACTGACCAAAATGCTTCTGTCAACTCCAACCACTGGTTATAATAAAACATAGCCACACGTCAACACAATCTACAATTTTTATACCCTATCCTAAGGGTATATTAAGTTTGATACATAGTTTGTAACATATAGAAATATTACAGATAGACCCAATAAAGTATATATATAAATGGTCAGCATCACTAGCCGAGTCGATTGAGCTATGTCCGTCCGTCCGTCTGTCCGTCTGTCCGTCTGTCCGTCCGTCCGTCTGTGTGTCACCGGTTTTTGGGCCTTAAATTTTGAGCTAGGTTGATGAAATTTTGTATACGAGGTCTTGGAAAAAGTAAGCAATACAAGTATAAAAATGTTTAAAATCCGCCCACTGACACGCCCACTTTTCAAAAAAATCACCTTTTCTCACTATTTTCATATGAAACTCGAAAAAACTTACTTAAGCAAATATGTAGATATCCACTTAATCTACAAATTGTCTATACATTGTATATGGCCACGCCCACTTTTTAGGGGCGTTTACTTCAAAAATTCATTTTCGAGTAAAAATATTAGTTTATAATAGAAAATTTTGTGAATACATTTTCCACCGCACACTGAAACGACCAAATAAGATAGGGATAGGGTATCATACGATCCGCTCCAGGCGGATTGTAGCATTTTTCACTGGTTTTCTCTGTCGTTGATGGTGTTTAGTTTTTATTTTTCGCGTAAAAAATGGATAGTTGTAGAAATTAAATAAAACGAGAATGAAAGCAGTAATCATTCGCATATTTCTAAATATAAAATATAAGCAAATATGAGAGAAAACATTAATGTAATAAACAGATAAGGGTGGGTAATTTCTACCAACTGCCAAATACGCATATGCAATGAGCGACTGAAAGCACTTTCTCTAAAGGTGCGTGTTCACTTGAGAGCACTTTCGCTAGTAAACTCTCGAGAGTGAGTAACTTTCAAGTAGCTTTCCATATGAAAAAAATGTGCACGACTGGGTCGTACGTACTTGCACCTATATGCTGTTAGTTAGAAATGCATCAATTTAAAAAAAAAAAAATTTTGAAAAAATATTTTTAAAAATTTTGCATAAGTTTAAATGCCACATTTTATTAAACATTTAATCCTGCCCACATTTCGATTTTGATAAAAATCCATTGAGTTTTAGCCGAGAAATAGCCATGTTTCTAAAATCAGTTAATAAGAAAAGTACCGTTATACGTATTTTTAGCCAAAAACGTGGTACGCCATCTTATAGCATTTGCCCAGACTAACTCGAATATGAAATTTAATCAAAATCGTTAGAGCCGTTTTCGAGAAAATCGCCTTTTTGTGAAATTGGCCTTAAGTAAAGTACCGTTAATAACAGGGCTAGAACAAAAAGTCCGATTTCGCCTCGAATTGCGACCCTACAGAGCTCAGATATGAAGTTTGAAGCAAATCGGTCCAGCCGTTTAGGCTGCAGTTCAGCGTACATACACACAGACAGACAGACAGACAGACCGACAGACAGACAGACCGACAGACAGACAGACCGACAGACAGACAGACCGACAGACAGACAGACAGACAGAATCGGCAGACCCACTTTTTCGAGCTTCTCTATCATCGTAATGTCAGAATTTATTGTTATCTCGAGTTCGAATTTTTGCACGAATCCAATACTTGCCCTATATTATAGGTGCAAGTAAAAAACTGAACGAATCGACACTGGGCTTATTATGTGTTGGCTCATAAGATCGTGTGTATTCGTGGATTTACATATGCGTGTATATGTTGATTATGTTTCAAACTTAAAGACAATTTCTTGCATTAAAATTTGTTGTATATGGGTAAATATCTTACTTTCTCGTGAGCGCTATCTTCAGTAAAAACTACGAAAATTCGTCGTACGAGAACAGTTTTTCTTTAAAATTTCGGAAAAATTTGCAGTTTTGGGAATGTACGTGAATGGAACTAAATCTAGATAGTTCGTCCGAACTCATCTCATATATGCATTGCTGGACAAACGGTTGAGAGAGTAGAAAGTTTCCAATACCTTGGGAGTATTGTCTCAACCGATGGCGGAACCGTTTGGATATAGCCAGCCGAATAGGCAAAGCAAAATCTGCCTTTGGGATGCTAAACACAATTTGGCGAAGTAATGCAACTAGCTTAAACACCAAGCTACGACTTTTTCGTTCCATACTGGTATATGAATATGGTACCTGCAGAGTGACTGCCACTATTACGAGGAACCTGCAAACATGTGCCTATGCAATATCTTAAGGTTTTTCTGGCCAAACTGTATATCTAACGAAGAGCTTTATCAAAGAACGGGCCATAAAACTTTAGGCACAACCACACGACGACGAATGCGGCAATGAGTAAGATTGGTCTTACTCTCCGAAAAGGTACGGATGGATCCAAAACGGAAACGGGAGTGGAAGGAAGTGTGTTCTCCAAAGAGACTTAACTGTAAGATCTCTGTGGGTTCTCGATCCGATCGGTATCACAATGGGCCTTTCTGGCCTAAGTGTGGTTGCACGCTGCACTCACTGCAGTCAGTCACTCTAACCTTATCTAACCTAAGTATAATCAAGATAATGTAAGTTCCTACATTAAGATGGTATTTAAGTGATGGTATTTTTCGCCAAGTCTAGAGAAGAGGTAGAGGACTTAATTGCTTTTGATGTGTTTCATCCAGATGAGGTTTCCAGTTAAATTTCGGCTCGGGATTACCACAAGATAGTTTATTTCTCTTCAGAAACATTAAGATGGACACCACACAGAATTAATGTATTGGGATACAAATTTCTTTTTGGTTTGAACCCATGTGTGGAACACCAGTAGTTAGCTTTCGTGAGGGCATTTCGCATAACGTTGGGTAAGGTAGTCAGTATTATTTAGGAGGCTTAGCACAGAACTAATCCATTCAGTTGTGTGATGGTCGATATATTCGTTATTGCCTGCCTGTGTTATAGATTGAAAAGGTGTATTGTCGAAGGCACCAAACATATCTAGAAGAGTACATTGTATAACCAATTTTTACAACCAATTAGTGATTACCCTGCTTTATTAAGAGAGTGTTCTGTAAAAAGGGTTATTCAGATATAGAGGTTGAAGATTTTTTTCATTACTTTTAAGAACACAGGGGTAAGGCTGATCGGCCTAAAAGTTTTTGGGTGTGAAAATGGTCTACACTCGGTTTTTGGAACTAGAACCACATTGACATTTCTCCAAACGATTGGAGTCTAGTTTATATCGAACTCTGAACATAAAGACTAGAGAATCTACGACGTTGAGCCGACTTGTTGAGTGGAAAAGACTTAAGTTCAAGTACTCCTAGACTGTCTGGTTGGAGGATAGTAGATTCGATTCATTGACAGGTAGTGTGGATATAACTACTTAAAAAATGGCTTAAATGCACATAAAAACTTCTTCCGGTTTAAGTTCAATCCGATAAGTGTATTTGTGGTAAAGTAATCAGTTCGTCTGGCCAATAAATTTGCTCATTGAATAGAGGCTTAAGAGGCATTATGCTTTCAAAACTTGTAAACGTAATTTGTAAAGGCGTAGGTGATGCATGCCAAGGTACCATGACCCAAAGTACAAATTTACGAGACATGTTTTTTTTCTATTTTAAGAACCACTGTATAAGAACGAACTAGACATTGCGACAGTCACCAGAATGGTATTTCGAGTTAACACATCACATCACGCTAGCAGATGTTACCCACCATAAACACTTAATTCTGTTAATTATAGACACCTTGACAGTGACATGGGACTGGCGGAGTGAATGACACAGTCGTTTACAAGCGAAGACGAAGGAGAATAGCAGATCGCAGATAGGGGAGAGTTCAAAATTAGCCATATTCAAGAAATAGGTTCCATCAAACTATTTTTAACAAATTTGATTACATGTTTTTTTGTACTCAAGTCAATGACCTAAAACCTAAAAGGAAATGGGTCATTGGCATAGATATGTATGTATTTATAGCATAACATATGTACGTCCTAAGTTTTTAGGTTAGGTTAAGGTGGCAGGACACTAATAAGGGTGAGATGCTTTAACCAGACATTTTTATGAACCGGAGGATTCTGTTTTAAAACAGAGGTGTCACGTGCATAAAAGAAATTTTGACAGATAGGAAATGATTGAATTTAAAACAAAGCAATTTATTGAACGAGTCAGTTTACATGGAGTAAATCTGGTTTAAAATATAAAAAAAATAGGGAAGAACTTAGGTAGAGTATACAAACTGAGAATATCTTTCTTCCAGTGGTTCAGTGGTTACTGCGTTGAATTATTATACATGAAATTCCCGATCCGAATTGCAGAAAACAACATCAACATTTTTTCACCAGCCCAGCTCTTGCGAGCGTCTGACAAACGTCCAAGAGTATTGAATGTCATGAGAAAGCTTCTCAAAAAACATCTTAAGGTCCTTCTCTATGTGCAATCAGAAACGCTAGTCCGTAGAGTACGGAACGCGCCCAATGTAATCGGCACAAGCGAGAAGCTGCACAGGCTTGTAATAAATTCTATCACACGTGTTGGATTGTGAGTTTCGCAAAACTTTTCAGAGTGTATATTCACAGCTCAGAAACCAGCAAAAGGGCGAACCGCAAACAAATCATTTTTAGCATATTTGAAGGCATATTTTAGTATTCCCAAAGAAGAAAGCTTAATTTATCTATCGTTTTATAGAACAAAAGTTGAATAGTAATTAATTTTTGCGAAGGAATCATCAATTCGCTGATTTTTCTGCGAATAGACGAATACTTTTTGCGAACTGTCAAATTTTATTCACATTCCACAGACGTGAAACGCAATCCAAAACATTCGCGAGAGTTTAACCTCACAAATTTATTTTTCTTTGACAAATGCCAAATGAAATTCGCCGATCGTAGCGACTAGATAAAAAAGTTGCTCTAAATGAAACGTCAAAACTGGCGAATATTCGCTCGTTTGTGTTCGCAGTTCGCTGAGCTGTGAATGGACCTTAAAATAGAACTTTCCTGGCAACGAACGGTCCAATGATTTTCTTATTGACTATGCTGAAGCAGGCCAAGATCAAACATGGCTCTGAATAACTCAGCCGACTTTGATATCAATGAAAGGGTGATGTGTATCGATTTTATGTTACTGGGTTTCTTGCAAGTGTAAAAATTTGTTCAACTGTAGACTTTCCGGGCCTGAAACCACATCACAAACACAAGTTTTTTTTATATAATCTGCACATGCCAAAGGGGATATGAATACCCTTTTGCTGATTAACAGGGTACGGGCGTTAGTTTTTTTGGAAGGGAGAAGAAGGGATAGGAAAGAGTTGGTGTTGTGGTATTTGAAACTCAAGTGATATTCGGTTTCAGTTTTTATTCTCCATGGGTGGTATCTAATTTGACTGGGGAGAGAATTGTGTGTGATTTTTGCATTCATTCCTAATTCACAGTATTTTCTTCGCGTTCATATTAAAATACACTAAGTGTTTTCTGAACGAATTATTTAATTTTATTACTGTGAAAATGGAATGGATTTGGTCGGGAATTGATTACCAAACCTCTCAATCAATGGAGAGAGACCCAAGGTATAATCGTCCGTATCGAAGGCGGTTTGTTGGCCTCGTGACAGGTTTTTTTCTTACAAGGTGTTGAAGATAGATCCAACCAGTAACTCACTTTGATGATAAGACCGCTTCGTTGAGCCCAGGTAGATTTATCCGCCACCATCTCTTACCCAAACCCAGTATTTAAAATTCTTACAGACCGCACTTCTAAATATGTCGAAGTAGCTCAAGTAAGGTATCCACTGGCCTGTACACGTCATCGTTGATTTTATCGAATGAATTTATCCGCCGCACGTTCTTCATCAAGAGGACAACAGGAGATTCCTCGTCCGTATCCAGCCACATGTGTGCTAAAGTTCTCCCCGATGTACTTGCGCAGGTCCGAGTATAAACACACACACACATATCGACAGACTCAGACTGTGCTAAAGATAAAGTCTACACCAATGCCCCAAACAATTCAAGCACTAAAAGAAAATATTAGCGCTGTTCTTCGCGAAATACAGCGGCGAATGTGCGATAACGTGATGAAAATGTTATTCTTTCTTCTTTTCTTCCTTTTATTCATTACATGTGTGCAATAATAAAAATCAGTAAGAAGACACGCGCAAATAAACCTGTATATACACTAAAAATTAAGTACCTACTTATAAAACTGCATTTTACCGGCTTAAACATGTCACTGAATCCCTTCTAAATTCATAAGCTTTGTCTTATATTTTTACATTTATTTGCTACTTAAAGCAGTCTGTTTTTTTAATTATTTGAGTTTTTAATAATAGAATAGTCATGCATATGTATTTATTAACGAAACCTATTTATGTAGAGTGAATAAACACCCCCAAAGTGTTAATTCAAAAACATCAATTCCACCTTCAATTTGTGTACAAGTCTATCCATCAATTCACACAGTTAAGTGACTTTGCTTTTAGATGAACAATCGAGTTCAATCAAAAACCTAATACTTTTATTATTTACTCGCTAAATAAACAATTAAATCGGAATATTTATTTGCACTTTATTAATGTCCATCTCCTAATTGAATTAGTTGGGCTTGTTTTGATTAACAAACAAATTCCCTCAACCAGCGCCTCTAATAGTTTATAATTTTCTCCTCTAACAAGAATAGCTCTACCGATGGGTACATAGAAACAAATCCAACAGATGATACACACAAATGTGTGCGAAGAAAAGCATTACAAAAAAGAAAAAAAAACTGTTTGGCTACGCAGAGGAGCAGCGACCGGTTAAACAAATTGCAACGCAAATTAATGCAAATAAAAGATAGAATTCATGTGTTTTTGGATGAAAATTGTTATGTAACAGCAAGAAGGGAACGTCGTTAGCCTCATCAATAAAGATAAATGTTATACACTTGTCGGGTGGAGGGTTTTATCGGTTTTTAAAAAAAATGATGTTCTGATAAAAATCGCCACTCTTTGGGGATTATCCACCAAATGGCCTAGTTTTTATCGTTGATTTCTACTTATTATTGTAAGGAGTTCAAAAAACTTACATGATAAATGTTGTAAAGGTGTTATTTGTGGGATTTTATGTAACTTAAAAGTGTCCTTTGGAAGGAAAGAAAAGGATTTTTTTTCGACCGAGAGAAAAGCCGTTCTTAAGGCGAATAAATACGTTTTTTCATGAACTTTTAACGGATGGCTAAGGAACACTGTTGGAACTTGTAGTGACCCAACATGAACCGAACGACCTGACAAACCCCCGGAACCACGAATTCGATAGAATCGACAGGCGAGCAGGCGACGACAACGAACTAAAACTTTGATTGATTAAAAAAAAAAACGATTTGTATTCTTTTTTTTTTGTCTTTCGCGGTGACAGTAGAGGTTGACAAGTGACGAAGTGTGGATTGTATGTGGATAGTAAATCGGTAAGTGGTGCCAAATTCCGGGCAGTTAGATTAGAAGTAAATTGCATAAACTAGTTTGGCGGTTATTTGTTTTTTATTTTTTTAATAATTTATTCAGAACTATGTACGTGAAGACGTAAAATTATGCTTTCTAATCAAAGTGGAATCTCTTGGATATTTGTGACGCTCGCAAGTGGTGGTGCACTCAATAAACTTTCCGATCTTTACTGGGATTTCAACATTGTACCTCATGCAAAGTAGAATTTTTTTAAAAAGTAAACTTCAATTATTTCAACTTATAGACTAAGACTGGTTCTGCACTGTGACTCTTTTAAAATTACATAAGTGTGAAAGAGAAAAGAAATGAGGTAGCAAAACACCAACCCAGTGAGTCATGAAACGGAATTTTGCTTCCTCTTTTTGACATTTATTCTTCTTCTTATTCGTAGTTCTTCTATTTCGTTTATTACGGAGGAAATTATTAATTATCTAAACACAGACGAAAGAAAAAACTGAAAGAGAGCTGTCAACGTGTAAAAACGCGACCCTCACAGAATGAAAGTTAAAAATAGAATTGAGAAAAGAGGCAACGTGCAGAATCAGTTTAAGCTTTAGTACTCGTAAGAAATGGTTAAAATACTACATAAAGTCAGTGCATTCAGTTCTGTCAATTCCTTCAGTTTCTTTCAGTTTACTAGAAGCACATATGTATATGTTCGGATGCAACTAGCAAGTATAGGTAGTTTTACAAGTGATTTTTGTGTTTTTTCATTCGTTGCTTTGAGAAAATCAAAGATCAGAAATGTATGCATCAGCGCGTTACAAAATTGTTTCAGGACTCTCTCCAGTTGAGTGTCAAATTGTTAGGCGAACGAGCGAATGGACTTAAGGAGGATGAAAATTCATGAACCAAACCAAAAAGCGATTCTCCTACTATAGTTCAGTCTTAAAACTGGTCTTACTGATTTTCTTATTGGTTTTTCTCTTACCAGATAAAAAGAGTTGAATCATTCTCCTACTATAGTTCAGCCTTAAAAACTAGTCTTACTCCGTTTCTTATTGGTTAATCTCTTACCAGATAAAAAATCAATTTTTTCTTATCATAAAAAGTGGATCGTATTCCAATTGCATTCCTAACGACACATCCCTGTCCCAATTCAAATGTCATGATAACCAGCTGACAACAAATTTACCGCCTCCGTCCCAAACATAACAGAACCAAAATAAAACAAGTGTCTTTTATGGTTCTTTTTAACAGAAAAAGTGCCGCTTATAGGTTGTGCTTCAGCATTTCGGAAAAAGGTGAATTAAATGTTTCATATAACAAACTAAAAATCTCTGAACAATCGCACATATTTGTGCCCGAATTATATTTGCCACACGATTATCGATTTGGTTTTCACTTTGCAATTGTTCTGTTGTAGTTTTCTTCGTCCAATTATGTATATTTTTTTCTTTTCAAATTATACATAGCTTTATTCAAATTAAACGATTTCCTTTGATAAAAAAGGTTTTTGTCGAAATCATACATTGAGTGCATTCGTCGAGCTTCAGCTTTTGAAGATTGATTTGCCCTAAAATTTCCCAATTTTGTTCACAATTATTTTGAATGGAAAGAAATTTAAAGCGAAGTTAGAATCTATTAAACTATCATTGAAACGAATTAGAATTGAATCGAAGTTCGAAAATACCGATTGTAGTCGGGAATGGTCTTCGAATTTCGATTCAAATTTAAAATAAAGTTGAATATGCTATTTACTGGTGGAGGATTGTATGTTTTATATGTGTTTTTGTCTGGTTTATTGTCTCTCCCGTTATCCTTCTGCGTACTTAAGTAGTTTAGCCCAAAAGAAATGCTGGAAAATAATTCAAATTTTGCTTGTAACGGAGTTCATAGCAGTAACAGCAGTTTTAAAGAATTCAAAGACATCGCAATGGCGTCACCAGCCCGTAGCAGTTCTTCTGCTTCGGTGCCGTTAAATACGTCATCTGGTTCAGTTGGAGGGACTCCGACGAAGATCGGCGGCTCATCTTACGTACCACCACCGAGACCGCCGGTAAGTTAATCGAATAAAATTAATATTCCCATTACTGAAACTACTTCTTCCCCTTTTAAAACAGATTCTATCCAAACCTCGACTGCAGGAGTTGATTCGTGAGATCGATCCAACTACTCAGTTCGACGAGGACGTCGAGGAGGCGCTACTCCAAATCGCCGACGATTTTGTTGAGGACGCAATTAAAAACTCTTGCGCCTATGCAAAGCATAGGAAAGCCTCCAAAGTTGAGACACGCGATATCCAGTTGCATTTAGATCGCAAGTGGCAGATGTGGATCCCAGGCTTTGGCACCGAAGAAGTGCGTCCCTATAAGAGGGCTTCAATGACCGAGGCGCATAAACAGCGTCTGGCATTGATTAAGAAAACCGTTAAAAAATATTAATGGTAATCACTTATCAAACTAAAGTGGTGTAAAGATTTAATAAATAGATCCTCTTGCATACACAGATTATAGTTCGTCTCTTTGTTCGAGTTTCATTAGTTCAACATCGAAATAGAGTACCGCATTGGGTGGGATTAGATGACCTGAACCGGTTGCTCCATAGCCCAGCTCGGGGGGGACGATTATTCGGCGTTTCTCTCCCACACACATTCTAGTCATTCCTTCGTCCCATCCTGGTACTGTATTGCTACCCAATACATAGCGGTATGGTAGTCCATTGGGGAGGCTCGTGTCGAATACAGTTCCATCATCAAGTGAACCCTGTAAGCATCGTTCTTATAGATTTTCTTTTTCACTCTCATAGGAATTAGGTACCTTGTAATGGACATGGATTATGTCGCCGGTTTTACTTCGTCGGTTACAATTATCGATTTTATGTTTTACACCAACTTTCACACCAGGTATATCTTTTAGAAGAGTTGAGGATATGCAGAAGGATATTAAAATGAATTGGAGAAAAGATTTCATTTTGTTTACAAAAAATATATCTTTTGGCTTGGTTACTGTTAACTGATAAACTACCTACTTCTTTACCTTAGGGGTGAGATTTTGACGTTACAATCCACCCTTAATGCAAGTATAACATGATTCAAAATATACGATGTTTTTGTTGAGAGGGGAAAAGCGCAATATAACACAAAACTAGAGTTGCCGCACCTATATTTTTAATTATAAAGATATTACAAAAAAAAAACGGGTTTATGGTCGAAAGAGCAAGTGTATTCGGTAAATAAGTCCAAAATGTGCAAGCTCAAGTGAGGAATAGAAGGGTCCTATAGTCTTATGCCGTATCTGGCTATAACCCCGATACTTAGTTATTCTTTGGCCCTCAAACCACTGTGCCAAACCAAAATAAAAGTTATGAGGCTTAAACTAATTTAAATGAAGTTAAGTGAGCTTATGCTTAGATAAAAGACAAAAGTGTAAAAGTAAGTAAAAGTAGCACGCGTAGAAATCACATATTTTTCAACAGCTGCTCTCGCAGCTCTCGATGGTAGGTAAAAAGTAGGTTAAAAGTCCGTTTGCGTACTTTCCAAAAACAGCAATTTTTTACGGAAATCTGTTCACGTAAGGAGAATTTTCGTAGTTTTTCACAGAAGAGAGCCCTCACGAAAGAGTAAGAGATTTCCCAGTGCAAGAAATTTCTTTGGTCTGGTTTGTAAATTCCACTTTTTCTGGTTTTCTTTGGGCCGGTTTGGGGAAACTGAAAGCTGTCAAATCAATACACATCAGGTCTGTTCCCGTACTGACTAAAACTACGAAAAATACTGAATTACGGTTCCAGTACGTTAAAGTTTCGTAGTTTTCTACAGAAGAGATAGTTCACGAGAGAATACTAAATGCTGCGAATTTTAGTCCAAAAAATTTCTGTGGGCAAAAATATGAGTTCTGTCAAATGGTTGTGTTGTTGTTGGATGGCAAGATAATGGGCACCTTCGAACTCTGTCCTGCTTCTTGAGGTAATGCCTAACATATGTAACGGCAAACGAATTTTTAACAGGTTGTGCATTGACTTAAAAGGTAGGGAGAATTTTCTTGCCTTCAAATCCAGTCCACTACCTCAAAAATAAATGTCTTACTTCGTCGTCAAAATTTAATCTTTGGACCAATCAGAAACGTTTGACTACCTAGTGTCTAGAATACAAAACGTGCCCAATTTGATGTAAATCTATACAAAAAAAGTGATGTCTAAAAAGTGGAAAGCTTTATTGTTTAACCCGTTCTCGTACTTTTTTGGACATTTGTCTTTCTCTGAGAGAATTTTACCCCCGCTTTTGGGAGTGATTAAGACCACAGTTTAATGCCATTGCAACACTATCGCAGAGTGATTTCGATAAGATTTAGCGATTTAGTTACGACCAGAACGCCGTTGAATGGATCGCTGAGATGCGTCTCCAATTCTGTAGGTCGGTTCCAATCCGAGACGTCAAAGACGTGGAACCAGAGTTCTATTGGGTAGTAAAACAAACACGCAATGATCTATCGCAATTAAAACATGAGTATGACAAAAAATCGCGAAGGCAGTCACCCAGTACATAATTCTATGATTCCTCAATTTATTTTTACTTCGTTAACTGTTTAAACAAAGTTTTGAGCGTTTTTGTCTTCCACTAAGTAATTGTGGTTTCTTTAAAACAGAAACCTTAAAAATTGAATTATTCTGCTCCAACAAATCCAGTATGTTCCTCGAATTTTAAAACAGAAATTGAGACTTCGTTTAAAGCCTGAACGTCTACAGCTTCCTCTAACTGAACTACCGGAAGCGACAGATCATCCAATGCGCATTTAAACCTTAACTGTTTTTATCTTATAAGAACAAAAACTCCCAATAAGTGTCCTAGTCTATAAAGAACTAGGATTGATTTGCATCGATAAAATTAAAGACTTAAAAATGTCCTGGTTACATTGCAATAAGTGCGGCATTTTAAACTCCTCAGGCACCAAGCAAGCATTCTTCTGTGGATCATGTGGTCATATTCTCTGTGCGGAATGCAATTGCCTACAAGTCTGCGGTCATTTCGGGGAGTGGAAATAAACGCTGATATGCCACAGAAACTACGAGTATACTTTGAAGATACTTTGAAGATCCGGAAAAACTTTTGCTCCCATGGCAAAAATCCATTTGATTTCAATTCGAGCAACGAACCCGGTGTGAAGCAATGGAGTTCACCAAAAACGTGAAGCAAATGCGGCAGCTAAAAGAGGAAATATAATTACTCGGGAAAGCTAAGGAAGTGCTCTTAGAGAGTATTGAGAAGAATGTTAAAAGGAAGAACAAAATGAAAGCTTATATAAAGTATTGCGTGCAAAACCGAGTTCACCCGAACAGATCAGTTTCGCTGAGTAGATATACCACCTTCGGTACGAGCTTGAATATATCTTCTGCTCATGAATCAGGAGGTAGGAATATTGAAAGTCGTTTGCTGTATGAAACATATGGATGACATGCCGCATAGGCTGTTGAGGCTAGGGGTCAATCCTTAAAAGACCGAACTAGTTCTCTTCACAAGGAAATATAATATCCCCATTATAGAACTTCCGAACATCAATCCCAGCTCGTGAAACATCTTTGGGGTCATTGCCCCTTCAGGATTTCTAGAGAGCTCTGGCCTAACCTTAACCAGAGACGTTGAAAAGAACTGTTGCCTCTGAAGCGTCCTGACCTGGGCACCATCATCGGTGTCCTTACAGGACACTGCCTGATTGGGCTACACGTTAGACGCTTGGGCCTCTAATCTAAAGATTTCTGTCGGAGTTGCAGGAAGAAGAAACGATTCCTCATCTTCTTTTCAACTGGCCTGCTCTATCTGATAATCTACGTTACAATTTTGTGTTCTTTTAAAGAATTTAACGTCGTAGGCTACCCCTGACATGTATTTTTAAACCACCTTACCGACTCTAGGTCATATTACCAACCAGCTGCTAATCCGCTGCCATCCCTGGCTCAATGTCACATAAGCTGGCGCATCCCCAAAATCATCAAATAAACACACAAATTAAAATTAAAAGAAACTCCTTCGCTGTGTCTTGCAATTGTGCAGTCCCCCAATAAAAAGAAAAACAAGGTGAATTACATCAATTTAGTTCGATTCCATCAATCTTACGAGGCACATTACATTTTGCGCACGCTTCCTCACAAAGGAAGTATTTTCTCATTGTCCCATTCGTCACGGGCACCAAATTTCTAGTCGCTAGTTGCCTCAAAAACCTAACTATAATTTGTATACCTTTCCAGCTTCTCATCTCTGCTTCTTAAAATGCAATTTAATTAAACAATTTACTATTATTATTATTTTGGTGGAAGAATCCTTATATACGTTTTTATTTCTTTTTTCGCATTATTTCTCGGTGTATTATTTTTCCTACATCTTTCGCTGCCTAAAACGAAACAAATTCACTATACATATTGTAATAAATAACACACACAGAACATAAAACCAAACAAAAAATTAGTAGTTTAGCCGAAAGAATGTCGGAAAATAATTCAAATTTTGATAGTAACGGAGTCCACGGAACTGGAAGTGATTACACCAACGATACTCAGGACATTCCAATGGCTTTACCGCCGCAGAGTAGTCCAATGGGGGCACCACCACCGATGATAAACTCTAACTCAATGCCCACAAGCAGTGCAGCGCATAACTCTCACGCACATTCATCGAGAGCGAGCAATCATATTGATAGTCAGCCGGTAAGTTCAACAGTGACTCGATTAGCATAGATACAAAACTTAATATAAGATATCCTGCATCCTCTGCCTCTATTACGTTTCTAACAAGGTGACTCAGCTCTTTCTAACTTTTCCCCGATTTCCACTACAGTCACATTTTCTGTACTTACAACCAATTCACTGCCACTTTCATTGTTTGATTATTGTGATTACTAATTAAGAGATCCGTTTAATTCAGAAGAAAAGTACCATTCTCCCCCATAAGTAATCTGTAATCTTTATTTGTTGCAGATTCTCACGAAACCCCGTCTGCTCGAGCTGGTGCGAGAAGTCGACGCAACCGCCCAACTGGATGAAGACGTCGAGGAATTGCTGCTTCAAATCGCCGATGACTTCGTTGAGGATGCTATAAAGTCTACCTGTGCCTATGCAAAGCATAGAAAAGTCAACAAAGTCGAGGTGCGCGATGTCCAATTGCATTTGGAACGCAAGTGGAACATGTGGATTCCAGGTTTTGGTACCGATGAACTTCGGCCCTACAAGCGTGCATCAGTAACAGAGGCGCACAAACAGCGATTAGCATTGATAAGAAAAACAATCAAAAAATACTAATAGATGGATTAATTTGAAAGGTTGTCCTTTTAATAAAAAAAAAAAAGATAAAACGTTTTTACTACTACAAATCTTGTCTTTTTTCAATTTTCATGAGTTCCACCTCGAACAAGAGGACGGCATTCTTTGGAATTAGGTGACCAGAGCCCATCTTTCCATAGCCTAATTCTGGGGGAATAACCAGGCGTCTTTTTTCTCCCTCACACATGCCCATAAGGCCTTGTTCCCATCCCTTAATCACTTGATTATTGCCGAGAGTGAAAGTAAATGGAACTCCCCGTGGTAGACTGCTGTCGAAAACCGTGCCGTCTTCTAGGGAGCCCTGTAAATAAATTGAATAAAGTATTGGCTTCTCACCAATTGAGGGTATAATGTACCTTGTAGTGGACATGAATGAAATCACCCTTTTTCGTTCGCACCGTGCAATCGTCGATTCGTTTCTTTATGCCGATTTTGACTTTAGGCTCTTCTTTTGCGAGTGCAGTAGCGAGTATAATGGTGCACAGGAAGAGTGGAGTGAGAAGATTCATTTTATCTTTGATAATAACTTGGAATGTTTTAAGTATTTAGTTAGAAATTGATTTTTTTTGGTCCAGAATGAATGGACTGGCTTTTGCACCCCCTTTATGTTTATCACTCAGCAAGGGTGGTATTTTGACAACATTATGAGCCGCGTTCATAAATGCAGCTTATGCATTTGAGAGCATTGCCCTGAATGCTCGGTGCTCTGAACTAAAAAACAAAAACGTCTTGGAAGTATATTTTGGAAGTTGTTCGCTTCTTGATTAAAACAAGGAAGATCGCTGAAATGCACTAATATACATAGGTTCCCCGACGTGAGTTTGAAAAAAAATTATTCGACTTTTTGAGCCATTTGTAGATCTTTTATATTACAACAGCAGATAAATCCACCAAACTCAGGGACCCGTGTCGGGCTTGTCAGGATTGATCTCCGGAATATAAATACTTTTGCTGATCATCGGTGTTTTAATAAGATCAATCAGGTGCATCATATTTCTGTGCCGAGATTTCAAGTGTCTGAATAAGGATTAAATTCATTTGGGAATTATCCAATCGATCATTCGGCTTAGGTGATCCCACTTCTTATGTCGGAGTGGAGTTCTTTGCCTCCATTTTTATACGATAAAGTTAGGATTGGCTTGGATATGCTTTTCACAGGCAAACTGAGTTATTCTATTCCTGATCGCATGATTCCATGTTCGCATCCAAGCTTGAGAACTAATGAACCATTCAATCATCTCTGGCGTCATCTCAACAAACATATACATATAATATTTTTCATAAAGGGTTTGTTCAATAGATTCTTTCGCGTACCCTCGTAATTTTTTCGAAAATTTACGAATTTTTACGAATAGCTGTTCGCATACGGAGATCTTTCGTAGAAAGAGTATGAAATTTCCCGATACTACGAATTTTAGTGCAAGAAATTTCTGTGGGCTAGTTTATGAAAAATGTCAAAGCAGTCAAACCAGTGTATTTTCAGCATTATCTTGTTTACTTTTTTGTAATTTTACCTCTCTCTGAGAGAATTTTACCCCCACTCTTCGAAATTTGATAATTTACGAATTTTAGTGCAAAAAGTACGCGAACGGACCTAATATGTATACAATCGCAACCTTAAACTTTTTTTTTGTAATCTGTCAGAATCAAAACGTCAGTCGGGATTTGAAAATTATTAAAAATTACTACCGATATTCTGAATCAATGGTCACAACTTTAAAAGCTCTAACTTCAATATTCGGTCATAGTAATCGTCCAATGAGACAGGCTGTGCAGCAATAGATATATTGAATGTCCCTGTGCCAGTGAGACCACACACCGATCGAAGTATAGAAATTATCGCAGCCGTAAGTGCTTCAATTCAAAATGAACTAAATTAATTGATTCCACGCAGTTCTCAGGAATCGGGAATCACTCGATCTACATTTTGGCGAAGATCAATGATCGACAAGATAATATTAACAAATCTAATTTAAAGCGCCGATCATTTTACGGTTTTTACTGTCAATGAAGATCGCTATCCTGCCAAGATGAAAGGCTATTTTTAGCCAAAATTGGAAGGACTTCACATCATTGGTAGGTGATGCCAATAAGATCAATTAAACGGGTAATTGAATTATTTTGAGAAATGGTCCGTAAAATACATTTTTCTGTTGAATGAAAAACTTCATAAGCAAAAGATATCGTTTAATTGACAAGAGGAGTTACCTGATAGATGTATAAATCCATGCAGTCTGAGTAGACAGCTTATTTTCCAATATTTCGATTTCGGATGTAAAAATTACGCAATGACTTTCCGTAACGTTACCTTCAGATTACCCAACCGTCAGCTGCCAAAGAAAATTCTGACATTTCTCTACTGTCACACTTGCCAGCTGGTTAAGTGTCAAAAGTTCAAAGTGAAATTCATTTTTTTTTTGTTGTTCATCATACGAAAAAAACAATTTGTTTATTTCATTTATGCAAAGTAGTTCTAGGGACAAAGTTAGCTAGTAAAAAGCCGATTAAAAATGAATAGCATGGGATGGGCGTTGATCTTCAAAAAAGGCTGCTGGTGTTCTCGAGAATCGATAACCATAAACGGCAGCAAGTATGTCGTTAAAGAACGCATCGCTCAGGGGTATGAGAATAAATTTTCCACTTTGCAGAGGGATTAAATTGTTTGCTTTGCAGTGGCTTTAGTAACATCGACTTGGCGGAGAATCCGATTACCAGGAAGTCGTATGCGATAAAGCGAATCACCTGCCACAGCATAGAGGACCAAAATATTGCACTGCGAGAAATCGAACACTGCCGCCAGATAGACTCAGAGAACGTAATCAAAGTTATTGATTTTCAGTTAAAGGGTTCAGCGGATATCGTAATAAATACAACTAGCAAGATGAATATAGTTCTGCCGTACTATAAGCATGGTTCGTTGGGAGATCATCTCACCATGCGGGGGAAGAGGGGAGACCACATGCCAGAGGCGCAGATTTTGCAGATATTCCTAGGAATATGTGATGGATTGAAGGCGTTGCATGAGGCCAAACCGGAGCCACTGGCGCATAGGGATTTGAAAACAGCGAATATTTGTCTGTCGGACTCGTTTGAACCGATTATTGTCGATCTGGGCTCAGTCACGGAGGCGAGACTGCAAGTGTGCGGGCAGTCTGAGGCACAGCGGTTGCAAGACGAAGCGGAAGAGAGGAGTTCGATCGTCTATCGGGCGCCAGAGCTATTCTCGGTGAAGAGTTATTGCACCATTGATGAGAGAACTGATATTTGGGTGAGGTTTGGACTTTTGGAGCTGGAAGAGGGGAGACTAATTTTAGGTTTTTATTTTTTTTAGAGCCTGGGTTGTGTGCTGTATGCAATGTGTTTCTTTCACTGTCCGTTCGATCCAATCTATGAGAAGGGCGATAGTGTGGCGCTCGCGGTGCTTAGTGGGAACATAAACATTCCGGAAAATTCTATTTACTCTCAGGTAAGCAGGCAGGTTGTCTGGGATTTGCACAGCTATTAAACTCTTATTTATTGTCTTATAAGCAAAATCGACTTATTTTCTTCCATATATCTTAAGAAAATTTGATCTTTTTCAGGACATGCATGAGTTAATTGCCTACATGCTACGATTGGATCCAATGGAGCGTCCATTCATCTATAGCGTCATCGAGAAGACTCACGATCTGATAGCGAAACTAGAAGGTAGAGTTTAGTTTAACGACGACAATATTCTTGTTCGATAAGCAGTGCAGCCGTTCCAATAACCGACACTCCAAGCTAGCAGTTTTATTTTCTTGTTTTTATATCTAAATAAACGTTTCTAAATTAATGATCGTCTTTTGTAAGTCCAGGACAGTTGTCTGCTAGATCTTCGACATCCTTATAGTGGACACCACACCAGTGACAGTAATTGAACGAAGTGCGCATGTAGCTTGTCAACATTTCTAATTTTTCCGCAGGAGAGTATTCCTCTTCTTCTTGTACCTCCTCATCGCTCTCCGTATCCTCTTCGTCTGCCTCAACGGGTGGAGTACGATCTGGCCAAAACCACTTGAGATGTGGTTCTTCAACTTTTGCCTTTTGATCTAAATCCTCGCAGGATTTTTGGCATTTTCTGTTAAATTTAAGTGATATCATCTCAGAACTAAAGTAAAACAAAGTCTTTATACCTCAAAGCAGTCTCTATGAATCGTTCTTGGGCCTTTTCGGTCATACGGCGACGATATTCTTCGGGTGTAACCTCTTCTCCACCAG
This sequence comes from Chalcosyrphus nemorum, assembly GCA_949716465.1. Taxonomy (NCBI): domain Eukaryota; kingdom Metazoa; phylum Arthropoda; class Insecta; order Diptera; family Syrphidae; genus Chalcosyrphus; species Chalcosyrphus nemorum. The sequence goes on from OX454333.1 coordinate 79,999,007, forward strand.
TTTTTCGGAGTAAATGCTTGGCTCGAATCTCCCTTCGTTTGATTTCGATCTCTTTTAGAGCTGCTTCTCTGCCCAAACCACTTCGATCGGACTTGACATTGATGCCAATTGGTACGGTAATGCCAGACGAGGATTTACCCAGGGAATCACCAGGTTTGTAGCCCATTTTGGCTAGAAGCTTGAAACCTTTATTCTCACATTCTATGGGGCATTCGAGACCTTCCTTAAGGCGTTCAGTGCTCTGCGATTGTGTAGATTGTTGCTTTTGTTTTTTATTGAACTCAACCTTTTTCGTCTCGAGTTCTACTTGGCGCTTCTTGCCACGATCCTGTATTAGGCTTGGGCGGACGTCTGTTAAACTGTGAACAGAAGACGCTAGTGAAATTGGTTCCTTTTGAATGATAAAGAGTTTACCCAGCGAGAAAGGCATCGGACATGTAATCTTCTTCTTCTTCTGAGGACATTTTCGCAATTAAATAAAGTATGCACGGCAGGAATAACAATTGTTTTATCGGCTGTAATCTGTAAACAAATAAACGTCAAACCACAGCTGGTGTGTGGGCTATGTTCGTTGACTTTGCAGTTTTACAGTCGATGACAAAAGTATGGATACATCATGAAAAATTGGTGGAATAACACGTAAATATCTAAGAGGTCCGTTCTGTTATAAATGAGACCAATTTGGAAGTACAACTTGGACTGTGTGATTTTAAATCGGTGTTTTTTCAGAGTCTTACTGCAGATGACATGTGGTATTTTTGGAATATGGGCTCGTTTGCAGCCGTTCGAATGTTGCGAACTGATTTTAGATCCCTAACAATGGCTTAAAATACCATGTCATCTGGTAAACGCCCCTTCCGGTGTCCAAAGATTAGATCGTATCAACAATCTACTTACGTCTCTTCTGGGAATTGATGAGTTGTAATAAGTGGCTGAAGATCTAAAGGGATAATGAGCCCGAACATTATACACTGGCAAAAAAGTATGTTGAGGGCGTCGAACTGTGGATAAAGATGTACTTAACAATCTATGCCATTGATTGAAAGTCATCCTGGATTTTTCTGTACGTTATGTCAAGTAAATGCAGCTGGAATGGCAGGCTGAAGAGTAGGAGGTTTTGAAAAGCTTCTTTTGGACAGTAAGTTGTACTTTTGTATGTAAAAGGTCCACACGAAGCAGAGTAGTAAAAAAACGTTTCTCTGCTTTTCCTTGAGCACAACTGTGAATTAGCATTGACCCAAACTTTTTAAACAGTGGTCCAACACAGCAACCATGTCGCCAGCACATTTTATTTTATTTGTTCGTCTCTCTATGTCGGAATAGGAAACTATAAGATTTGTTAAATATCCACGAAAACAACACTCATTCATAAGCAAAGAGATGCATTTTTGTACTTAGGGCTTGGACATAATTGCAAATGCACTGGAAATTTGAATCGCAGGCTCTGTTTTAATTGGCACTGATCCTAGCAAGCATTGCACTTATCAAACTCGTTTTCCTTGTCCTCAATATAGAACGCGATTATAATTCTCAATTCTCCATGAAAGAAATTGTGTGAAGCTTGAAAAAGGAATGTACATCTTCCTTGCTTAGATTAGTTTTTCAGTAGGAAACATCAGATTATCATTATTAAAATCAGCTACTCCTATTAATTCAACAACTCTTTGAAGAACGTAACGCATCGCAAGGTATCGTAAGGTGATATTTGTTTCCATTTATTTTTAAATATGGCAGTTCTGCCATTAACATGTGCTCGCCGTGGCAAAACGTCAAAACTCGAAAATCGGTCGACACCGCGAAGACTTTCTTCGTCCCGATTAAATTGCGTTTTTATAATAAAAACACGTATTACAAGTTAAAATGGCAGTGGTAAGTTAAATTTTAATATACTCAATAAAATTTCAAAACATAATAGTATAAAAAAAATTCACAGAAAAAGGTAAAAATCAGCTCTGTAAAGCGTGCCGCTCACCTCAAGGGAAAGAAGAAGACGCTTACTAAATCCCAGCAGCAAAGAGCAAACGCTAAGGGACAAGCGACCAAAAAGCAAAACATCTTCAATGGGCCGAAACCCAAGAGGAAGGAATTCCCTCCGAAAAAGAAGGGTAAAGCTCAGAATGATCCCATGGAGGACGATGAAGAGGATGACGAGCAAATCGCCGACAACGTTATGGACATGCTGGATGGAGATGACCTCGAATATTTAGAAGCAGCAGGTGCCAACAAACAAAGAAAGCGTAAATACGCAGATCCAACCGTAGATGCTGAGTCTGTGGGCCTAGAGTCGCGTTATGCCAGTCAGAATTCAAAAGAGAAAGCGGATTTAAAGATTAAAATCAACTTGTTACCCATCAAAAGTCGTGATGGCGAGATCATCAGTCGTACAACAGAAGTGGACTACAAGCCAAAGCCGAAGGTGGCTAAAAAAGAAGTCGAAGAAGTAGATGAACCATCTGAGTATGAGGACAGTGACGATGATGTGTTGTACGATGACGAAGACTCAAAACCGGAACCAGTCCAGAAATTGATCTCCACAACTGATTTGCTTATTCATCGGCAGCAGGAGATTGAGAGACAAAAGTATCGGATCGGTATCATTTGTTCGGGGATCCTGGAAAAACCGGAGGATAAAATGAAGAACTTTAATGCGCTATTCGAACTGATGGAGGAGACTAATGAAAATGGGACGCCAAATCTACTGACTGTTCGAAAAGTTGCACTGCTTTCGATTACGGAGATATTTAAGGATATTTTGCCGGAGTATCGTGTGGGCCAGGTGGACACAAAGATGACAACAGGTGAGTTCAATTTGCGAATATTTGCTGTCCATTGTGTTCTAGGAATAGCAAGGGTATTAGGTGATGGCTTTGATCTTACTACAAGGGATCAACAGTTTTGAGTTAGTCCCTGAACAGTGAGACATGAAGTTCTCACAGTTAGCTTAGTATCTCTTGACGAGAAGAACTGCTATCCTCTAATAAAATGAAGCTTCGCCTCGTCACTCACTCTTGTACCACAGATTGTAACGAAAACTAATAAAAAAAATACTTCTCTTCCATTTTCAGTGAGAAAAGCAACTCTGGAGCGTGTCACCTACGAGAATGCTCTCCTGCAGCAGTTTAAGAAATTCCTTCAAAAGCTTGAAAAGATAACTGGGTCGGTGACTAAACGTGGTTGTGGTCGTATCACACCTCAAACAGTAAAGATCGCCGAAGTCGCCGTGACTTGTCTTTGCGAACTTCTCGTAGCACATCCGTACTTTAATTACGTACAAAATATTGCACAATTGCTCGTCTACATGTTGAATAGTAACTTCCCTCGCATGCGAGAGGATGTCAACAAATGCTTCCGGACTGTGTTTTCCACAGACAAAAAGCTCGATATGACTTTGTATATCGTTCGAAGAATAAATCACTTGATCAAGAGCAAGTCTAATCTGGTTCATTTGGATATGATAACCTGCCTTCTGTCGCTCAAAATTAAGAATGTCAATTTAAATGCCGAGAAAGAGAATGAACTGAAGCAAAAGAAACTCGAAGCACATCGACAGCGTCTGTTTAATCTCTCAAAAAAGGAGCGCAAGCGTCGTAAGCGACTTACAGAACTCAACAAAGAATTGGAGGAAACTCGTGCTGAGGAAAATAAACAGTCGAAGCAGTACAAGCTCACAGAAATCGTGAAGATGGTCTTTACCATCTACTTTAGGGTTCTGAAGAATGAACCCAATTCCAAGGCACTGAGTGTCTGTCTCGAGGGGCTGGCAGAGTAAGTGGAAGTAAATTTTCCAAAGAGAGACTTTATTTATATTTTGTTTTAGATTCGCTCACGTCATCAACTTGGATTTCTTCTCCGATCTGATAGACGTACTGCACAATATCCTGGAAACAACCGAACTCGGTTACAGGGAACAACTCCATTGTATTCGTACGATTTTCGTGATTCTCTCCGGCCAAGGGGAAGTGTTGAACATTGATCCGATACGATTCTATGGGCATTTCTATAGAAATTTACTGGCTGTCCATGCGGGCAAGAATCACGAGGATTTCCAGATTATCCTTCGCACCCTGGATGACGTGCTGATTAAGCGACGTAAAAATATCACCCAACAGAGGTTGTTGGCCTTTGTTAAGCGATTATCGACGGTGAGTATGCAGCTAATGCATAATGGGACACTTGCGTCGTTGGGTACAGTCAAGGCTGTAATGCAACTGACGTCAGTACTGGACATAATACTGGACACAGATATGAGTGTGGGCTCCGGTCGCTTTGATCCAGAGCTAGAAGATCCGGAGTATTGCAATGCCTCCAGCACGGCATTGTATGAGCTAACTACTTTGACACGGCATTATCATCCGACTGTGAGAAAGATGGCACATCATATAGCCAGTGGAGTGCCGGCCACAGGCGATGGAAGTCTTCCACCAGAAATTGGCAAATTGTAAGTAAAAAAGGACACATTTTTAAAAGTTTAATTAACTTGTTTTTATACAGAACTCCAGAAGAATACTTTGACAAGTATGACAGTTCACAAATGGCCTTTAATCCGACCATTCCGGTACCGAAGAAAACAGAAGTTAAAATAAAAAAGGGAAGGTACATGTTTGTTGATGCCTCCTTCAAGACATACTACCAAGCGATAGTGAACGATGCAAAGGCGAAAAGTACGACGAAAACTTTTGATTTCTATTCTAGTTTTAATAATAATTAGTAAGAAGAGTTGTTATCGTATAAGGAGAACAGTTAAATAAAAGAAGATAATATCAACATCAAGCTACATATCATATGTTGGGCGTTTTTAGCACTTTTTTTTTATTCTGCAGCTGAAAAATGGATCAAGCGAGTTAAATCTTCTATAAACATTAGTCTAATTGCTTCTGCATGGAGGTGGAGTTCGCGTGAACAAGACGGCATGAATGGTGTGCCCCTTGCTCTAAAAATAAGTTGGTTATGGGCCAGCAAATAAGGGAAAACGACGGATGATTGGCTGATGAATTACGATCGGTTTCTGGAACGTAACTATCTTTGACACACTTAAAGAAGCGTAATGCTCAGAATGATAAATGTCATTCTGTGCGCACAACTATGCGGTAAGGCTAAACGATGCAAGAAGCGTTTACATGCGTACAAAAATATGTATTCTTTTGTACCAGGACATGTCACTGGGATTCGATCTGGTAGTGCAAGTTTCTCGCTACCATCTGGCAACAGATGATTAACAAAGCCTTTTGCGTACAAACTTTTCTGATTACTTTTTTAGGTGGTTACTTATACAAGGCACATGATGGTGATGGTAGCTTGTCGTTTCAATTCACTCAAGTATTCAACAATGACAAACCTCATGTATTCTTCATTCTTAAAAGCGAGGTTATGATCCGGAGTAGAAGGATTATAAGCCTTCCATTTAATTGCATTCCTATTGGTCCAGATTTGCCGCATACCTACATGCATTTTTGAACCGTGCCGTACCCACTTCACTCCAAAACATCAACTCCTTCATCAAGTTTTTGTTGCAGAGACGGTTACTTACTTACTTGGGTCCTTTAACCCCTTGGGGGGCATAGGGCGTCAACAACGTCTGCTTGTTCACACTTCTGCAACGCGTTTGAGCTCTCTCCATCTCATTTCTAAAGAGCGCGATTCCTCCTCGACTGTTCTGCGCCACGTCTGTCTGCTTGGGTGAGCGGATTTCATTGCATAGCGTATTTTGCAATGAAATTGTCTTCACGCCTTAGGGTGAGTCCAATCCACTGCCACTTTCTTTTTCGTATTGTAATGTTGATAGGTTCCTGGCCCGTTCTCGTATAAAGCTGTTCGTTGGAGATACGGTTCGGCCAACAGATCCTTAAGATGACTCTTAAACATTCGTTTACAAAGACGATTGATCTTCACTTATGATAGTTCCATCGCATGTCTGCAATATATAGCAAATAACTAAGGATGCTTCTCTAGTGTACAATGACTTTCATTGGAAACTCTTCAATAACTTCTGTGGAGCATTTTGCTGCCTCAAACCTGCAAATGATCGCGCGCACATACTTTTTCAAGATTCCTGCTTCTTTCAAAATCAATCAACATTATATGCAAAATCCTTTAAGAAACCATGATGTCTTTCCATTATGATCCTCACCTTGATCTACACATCACTGATCATGGTGTGTGACATCGGCTTGAAATAACGGTGGTTTCACGTATCACATTTTCCTTGGTGCAAAGGAAGAAGATAACTTTAGCTCCACTGATTGACTACGCATTGGTTCGCCGCTCATAAGTTTGGAGATGATAATCATGAGCCAAGTGAAGCCAATAACTTCACCTTTTTCAGAACTTTCGTGTAGACAATATTGTTGGATACTTCTTGGTGAGAAGCAGCTTTTGGAAAGTGTACCCGGGGAATCTGTTCGTCCAAAAGTTCTTCACAATACTGTCGCCATCTGTGGAGAGTTTGGTTGTCTTTCACAAGCAACTGACATAGAGTATCGTTAATTAACTTTGGGGAACGATACTCCTGAGTACCTTCTCTTGCATGGCGGCTATTTTGAATTATAACATCATTTATTCTGATTCGTTCATTTTATGCAGGAACACTCACGCGAGTTTGAACATTAAAAAGTAGGAGTCAGTTGTCTTGATAGCAGTTTGGCCAGTTGACACTGATTTAGACGAATGCTGAAAGATCCTGATGATTTGATTAGTGGCTTTAAAGTACTAAGTCCGAGATATGCTCTAGCCAATCTTAAAACCATCTTGCTTGATCATAATTCGACCGTACCATGAAGGGGGATCTGTTCTACATAGGCATCCAATCTAGTAGCAGCCGGAAGAACCTCATTTCAGCTGTTTGTTCCTGCGTCCTTATTCTTTCGATGACTACTTTACCAAGTGCCAATTTGAAGGCTCATAACTTTGCTCTGGCACTAAGCTAGACTTTGCCGATAAAGGATTTGCCAAGTGGTCTCAGAATTGATCGTCACTAATCAGCATAAAACAGAAGTTGTGAAAACAATATGCACTTCCGCATAATTCCAAGAAAAACAAAAGCACTTTTCAGTTCGAAAAATTAAAAGCATTGTTTATTGTTAACAATTTCATTTAACGGTATTTACCATACAAACAAAACAATGAAAGAAATGCATAGGAATACAAAAACGAATATATATAGTTAAAAATTATATAAAATAAGAAATTCATAATATTTTGAAGCTTTTTTAATTTTTCGCGAATGGTATTTTGCCTCGTAGAGCGAAATCCATCTCCTGCATACAAACAAATAACTTCAAACCGTGACGATAGATCAACATCATTGCGGAGTGTTCATCTGTGAGGATTTGCAAATTAGTTTTGTTTGTATTGGCGCACGGCTGTTGAGTGACAATAATCCAGCGATCGGGCCTTAGGCCAAAGCGATGTTTCTTGATTTGCGTAAGGAACGATTGCGGCCCACTGACTAGACCTTGCATTTGTACTGCGAACCAGTAGACATTGTCACCAACGGATGAGATGCGTCGTGTAGTCATTGGGAGAGATAGATTTGCGCTGAGCGCTTTAATGCAACTTGAGAGGTACTCAAAGGACGGTAGGTCTTCACAGACAACTTTAATTTCATCATCAACATGGGCGATGTCATGGAACATAGGGTAGGGTATCCCAGTATAAACGTGAAGTGAATTGACTAAATACTGGTGGATTATCTCGAAGACTTCCTGGCAAATGGGTTCGCCTGTAATTGCAACTTGTGCTATTATCAACGTGTCAGTGTCCTTGGACTGAACTGGGAGTTCAGCTTGTAAGCGAAGACGTAGCAGTTCGATGTCATCGGAGTATTGCATTGTCATGCGATGCAATTGTTTCTCCCGTTTTGTGGCAGGAGCCGCTGATGGTTTCTCTTTCTTGATTGTGGGCATGACAACTGGCTTTGGCGGTGGTGTAATCTTCGGAGAGCTCTTTACCTCCTTTTTGATTGGAACTTCTGTTTCACGACCGAAACCAGCTCGATCACGTGGTTTCTCTTTAAGAGGAATACCCAAAGGTTCTGTGATTCCACTGTCGCCCGTTCCCAGTGGCTTACCCTCCTCGTAGCCCATTTTCTTGAGAATCTCGAATCCCTTATTGTTGGAGTCTAGAGACTTTTGAAGACCAGCTTTCAAAACTGTCCGTTGCACTTCGATTTGTTTGCCGTTGCTGATGGCCTTGTTGGCGGGCTTTGACTTTTTTTTGTGGTGGCGCGCGCGTCGTGACGGCGGATTTGACGGAACTAGTGCGTAATATTGCTGTAATTGATGATAGAGACTGAGTTGGGCGACACTGACAAATAATTGAGGATTTCCAATTATAAATGGAAGTAATTGATTATACAAGTGTATATTATACATTTTTGTTTAAAAAAAAGTTGTTGAAAGGAGACGAAAAAAACAAAAGGTATCGAGTGAAGCAGTGTTTTAACGGTTATTTTCGTCAAACTTTAGTTTAGTTCGTCTAGGATTTTCGTTGACAGATGTGTCGGTAAGGGTGTGTGATAGGTTTCGTACATAGGGTGTGCTCAAAATTAATGTTGATTCTTTATTTGTACTCTTGAAAAAGTTTGTTTGTATCAAGTGCTCGATTTATCCCGACTGAACAAAAAAATCAATGCAGTAGGATTTGATGGTAAACCAGTGGATCAACATCAACAACATCTTACAAGTGGATGTCTCCTCCGTAGCTTATGCATTCGGTAGCTAAAACATTTCTAGACTGGAAAGTCTAGAAGCCACATTCAGTTAGAAAGAAGCCGGTGTAGCAGCAACCTTGATAGCCGCAGCAAAATGTTTGAATTTCAATCATTTTACTTAATACACTCGGAGAAATGCCGAACCATACGGAGCGGAGCTAAGCTGACTACATCCCGTGAGAGCCAGACGATATGACATATGTACGTTCACGTTTTCTTCCTGAAATTATATGTTCGCTTAGATTTTTGCAGCCTGTGAGCAGAATTTTCGTTCAGTTATGACATTAGCTATCGTACGCTTAGGGGCCAACCATAATCAACATTGGGAAGCATTGGTTTACGTCATAACTAAACGAAATGCTACCCTATGTTCTGTCATCTCCAACTAAGAACAATAAAACGAGAATTCATATAAACACATACTTAGGGATGGGTAATTTCTACCAACTGTCAAATTCGCATATGCAATGAGCGGGTGAAAGCGCTTTCGAAAATTAACGAATTTTTACGAAAAGTTGTTCGCGAACGGAGAAATTTCGTAGTTTTTCGTAGAAGAGAGCGCTCACGAGAGTAAGAAATTTCCCCATGCTACGAATTTTAGTGCAAGAAATTTCTGTCCGCTGGTTTATGAAAACTGTCAAAGCTGTCTAACCAGTGTATTTTCAACTTTTTCTTGTTCAACCCGTCCGTTTACTTTTTCGCAGTTTTAGCTCTCTCTGCGAGAATTTTACCCCCACTCTTCGAAATTTGATAATAAGGCTAAAATTCGTTAGTCTAAAAAGTACGCGAACGGGCCTATTATTGAATTTATGTGTTTTAATTTTGACAGTTTGTACAGTTTTTTGGCAGCTAAAAGGAGCTATTAAACTTTTTCATTCGTCAAGTATTTGGTAATAAAAAATTCAAAAAGATTTGAGGAATTGGCGATGGATATTATATAAAAAGCATTTTTTTTTAATTTTATAAACTTTGCAAACTTATAGCTAATTACAATTTATAATATTAATAAAAAGCAAATGTGTAGTTAACCTTATAAAAGTATACATTTTGTGTATGGGTGTGGTGGGCTCTTGTGCTAATCCAAACTAAGATGATCAATCATGCGTTGAAGTGTTCTAAGGTCGTCTTGGTGGCAAGTATTCTCGGTTAGCAGTTGTTGGAGAAACCTGTGAAGATGGGAACGTCGCATCCTGAATTGGCGAGAATCCAGTTCGAATCGTTGCTCCGAAGGCTGGTGCTGTTGTGGGTGGTCCTGTGGGAAAGGCTCCAGCTGTGGCCGCATTAGCTGTGCTTGAAAATCTTCCTGTACCTGTGGCACCGCTGGGAAATGCAGTTGTTCCAACTGGTGGTACTCCAGCGGATACTCCTGCGTATGATGCACTTGGCACTGTTGGGCGTACATTGCCAGAGAATACACCAGCACCGCTTCCTGCCGCTGTGGCCCTGCCGGTACTCTGGAAACCACCTTGGGCCCTAGTTGTACTGGCTAAACCACCACCAGAATATACTCCAGCTGTCGCTGGTCGTGCCTCTGTTGGCTGTAAGTAATCATAAATGAAAGCATTATTCGCATACAGACCAGGAGCAGAAGCACAGTCAAACATATTCCACCAGACACAGACCAGAGTCTCTTGACTAAAGATAGTTCCATTGGGACAGAGGAATGAATATGTCCTATTCAGAGCACAGATGTGAAAAACCTGACATTGTGCTTCTACATCAGAGTAATAGCCAGGAAATTGCTGTTGATTGCAGTCAAATGATGTTGGTGGAACTTCAGCGTAGATTGGGTAGTTTACACCTGGTTCACCAGGAATTGCTGAGTAATCACCTTCGAATTGATCGCTTCCTGTAGAATATTGTTGTTGTCCTATACCTGTTGAACCACCACCATAGATGCCACCAGAACGTGGTGGTATCGTGGGACGTTTTCCAATTCCACTTGCACTGGGAAAGCCTGTTGTTGGGATATCAGCAGATGGGCGTCCACCAAATGTTGATGCAGTCCTTTGAGGTGTTGAAAAACCAAAAGACGGAGCAGTTGGACCAACTGTGCCTCCATAGCCGGGGCTAGCAGGAAAAGCACCTGCTGTTGGCGCTGTGGGAAAACCAACTACTGGTCGTACTGCACCACTGCCAGAAGGGGTTGGAATAGCAGGAGCACTGCCGCCCAGAGGAACCTCTGGTCTAGGATAGTTGTAGCCATTTTGAGCCTAGAAATATATTTTAGTAAAAAAATTAAAAATAAATGTTTGCCCAGGTACATCAATCAAATGAGGCACGTGATGTTTCGGGAAATGATCTTGAAAGCTTGATTACGTCCTGGCACAGTGGGAAAGGTCTTTGGTTCTCTACCTGAGAACACACTCTAAGGTTCATCATCGGTTAGAGCATTGACCATCAATCGCCACTTTACCTCCTATTTATCGTTTGTTGGTGCCAACGCTCTGTAATATCTTAAAAACTTCCTGGCCAAAGCGCAGGAATCAATAGGTACAACCATTCAACTACGAAAGTGTCATATTTTCCGAAAAGCTTGCATTGCATTAACTTAGGATTGCAGGACTGTGCTCAGGGACTGTTGTGGCGGATAAAGGCCCACCCACAATTACATTAAGCGTGCGATAGCTAATGTTATAATTGAATAAAAGCTCTGCTCGGGAGCTGTCAAAATCCAAGCGCACCCGTAATTACATTAAGGAAACGTGGCCGTATGTCATATCGTTTTAGTTTAGCTCTTACACGATGTAATGGCCCTTACCTCTCCATACGAAAATTGGGGAATGAAACCGCTCTTTACGTATGGAGCCAAAAGTGAATAAAAACTCGACGAAACTTAGCGGAAAGTAATTGTGGGTGCAATGTGTTTCCGCATGACTACGTACGGCAACGTCCAGAGCCTTAATCGAATTATGGTTGGGATTTTAGGCTCAAAATGACACTATTAAGAACATGAACTACGAGGTTGTCAAGGATTTGGTCTCGTTAACATTAACAGCAAAAAGAAGAGAAGATAAAATATACGAGAAATAATAGGTAATTCTCTCAGAGAATTAAATTAATTTTTCAATTACGAAAAAGTAAACGAACGGGTTGAACAAGAAAAAGTTGAAAATACACTGATTTGACAGCTTTGACAGTTTTCATAAACCAGTCTACAGAAATTTCTTGCACTAAAATTCGTAGCATTGGGAAATTTCTTACTCTCTCGTGAGCGCTCTCTTCTGTGAAAAACTACGAAAATTCTCCGTACGCGAATAGCTTTTGGTAAAAATTCGCTGTTTTAGGAAGGTATGCGAACGGGCCTAATTATTATACACTAATCAGTGCTTCTTCATTATATGAGTGTCATTCTGTATTTTGATATATATGTTTAAAAATTTCAGACTTTCCGGAGCAAATATGTAGTTCAACAATGACAACATATCCTTTAACTTAACACTAAAACACATAGTTAAATATTTAAATTTTTATACTCACAATGCACAAATGACTGGCCAGCAGCAAACCTGTAAAAGAAAACAAAATTTTAATTAAATTAATTAAAGACGAAACGAGCCAAAAAAAAATCTTAACCCCCTAACCCGTAACGAATTGAAAAAAAAGAAGAAAAAAACGCCTTAAGCCGCCAAATACAGACTTAGTTATTAGGCCAAGATCACGATTATTATCTAAGAAGTTATTTATCATCGGATTTCTTTTTCTTTTCTTGCATTCTACTGTTGTATTAAAAACAAAAGCATGTTAGAGCACAAATAAACACAAATAAAAGAAAAACTACCAAAGCGAATAGAAGACCCACAAATGGCCGAAGAAAAAGACGCGCAACTTCCCGTTCAAAGGAAATGGATGCACCATACGAGCTCATATGAGTTAGTGCAGCCAGTGCATCATCAATAATTCTTTCACATCTCTTTGACCGGAAATTTGAATTTTGAGGTTAAAATTCTTCACTTGACACTTACCAATTAGAATCACAAGTTTTTTCTTGTCCTGTTCCATTTGTCCCATTGTGTTTTTGAACAGTCTCAACTGTCAGTTGGATTTAGATCGAGTATCTTTAAAATATTTTTGGGGATTCAATAGCTGCGCCGATACTTTGAGTTTTATTCTAAGGTATTCTCTTCTAACAATGGATATGTACAGACTGATCAAGTACTCAGCAGCTTCGGGGGCTATTTATACTGAGAATATTTTTGTGCAAAAATTGTTGTGAGGGGCTTTTGATTTTGTGTGCATCTACTGCACCGCTAATTCCATTGCAAATTGAAATTTAAAATTTACGAGATGTGATTGTTTATCTCTTGCATCCAAAGCTACAACCGTTCTCTTGAGAATAGCTCATAGTTCTCTGTGGTGATTTTGTTAAGCTATAGAGTGGGAGTAATGATGAGCTTCGTATTGAGATTGTATACTTTGTATTGAGATTGGTTGCTACTTTGATTAGGATTGAGTGATACAGCTGGGTTCAGTAAGAATTTATAAATAAGCTTTTGATTATGAGGCATAAACTGATGAAGAAAATATGATTATTTAAAGGCCAAAAGGCTTAAGGACATCTGTAAATTGAAGTCCTTTGGGGCCTGTTTAATTAATGAATTAAATGTTTTGAAATTAAGTAAATCCTATGGCATTGATTTTATAATTGCGTGCACCAAAGCGGGTATGAATACCCTTATACTGAAGATTCAGGGCGCAGGAGTTTGGGAAAAAGGGGAAAGGGTACCTGTGCGCGTTGACCTTATATGTTTGAAAGCTCTAGTGATGAAGAAACACAGAGCCTGGACATTCCACATGCGTGTCATTCGGCTTAAAAATGAATCTCTGTACGTGACAGTACGTCCAAAGTTGGGTTTAAAGGTAAACTGATTGCACCCGCAAAGCGTGACGTGTATTGCGGGTGCAATTGGCTATTTCGCTCGAGCATTTCTGATGAAAAAAGCGACAAAATAGGGAAACACATGAAACATTTCTTCGATGTTCTGGTGAGACTACGCTTTTGGATCCTATTGCGTTGTACGCCAGCTTTGGCTTTGTCTAAGAAGCTGACAGCTTGAATGTCATTATAAATGACTTATAGATGTTGGTGTTGTAATATCTTGTAAAATTCAAGGTGTAAACTTCGCACAGATTAGTATTATATTGCCACTCAATCAAGTCCGTTTTAACATCCAAAACTGCTACTACAGATTATTTTAAATTCTTCTGACTTGAGGCGCCATCTAAAGTAAACAAGTGAAACTGATTAGACACGCCCACTAGTTGAAATATAATAAAACAAATTTCATGTCTAAGTTTGAGTTAGATCTGTTCACTTACCTTTAATGTATCCTACTCCTCCATAATAGTAAACAAGATTACAAGATTACTTTTGTATTCGATTCGTAGAAAGAGACAGTATTGTATTTGCATTGTCGCGAGTATTAACTATTTGTTACTTTTGGGTAAATAACGAATGAGCAGGAGTGCTCTTACATGTTGATGAAATTGTGTGAGATCCAGACAGAATAATATATATCCATCGCTTCCGTTTTAATGCCCTTTATTCTTTTCTCTATTTTACCTCCTGTCAAACGAGTGCGTTTTGATCATGCTGTGAGTAAAAAAGGAAACACAGATGTGTCAAAGTTAAAAAAGAAACACGACTTTTATTTTGACTACTAACGTTCTGTTCATGCCTAATCCGGCAGTAGATTGTTGATTGGGCACATTCCGAATTCTAGGCCCAATTTTTGAATGGCACGAATTTCTGACAGTTTGTACATTGAATTAAAAGGAATTTTCTTACCTTAAAACCCAGTCCACTACCCCAAAAAGAAATGCCTTAGTTTCGAAACTGAGTCTCTCGACCAATCAGAAACGTGTGACTACCTAGTCCCTAGAATGCGGAACGTCACTTTTATTCCATTGTGTGCACATAAATTTCTTTAGGCAACAACTTCATTGAAGACTTCTTGAATTAGGAAAGTTTTTGGTAGCTACTATTAGTATGGTCGTAACATAAATTTACTAACTTAAGTTGTGCCTTGGGTATTAATCAAAATTTGTAGTCTCTACTTGAAGCCATTATTCGAAAATAACATAATCCTTGAGTGGCAGCCAAAATCGATAGTGTTTACCCACTTAGCTCTAAACTTCATCTTTTATTCGTTAAGTTAAGTAACTTCTTTAAGTTTAGTAGTAAGGCCCAGCTATTGTCATTGTTAAACAAAAATTCTGCCCGCGCGCTGTCAAAAAACAAACATGAAAAAGTGACCAAAAACTCGACAAAACTGAGCGGAAATTCATTAAGGTACGGCAACGCATTCTAAGACTTCGTAGGTCGAAGCCCCTGATTTTGATGTAAAAGAGGTTTTGATGGTAGTAATTGCACCTTATTGAGAATATAAAACAGAAAAAAAACTTACTACCCAGATTTTTTCAGTCACAAAATTCGTATTACTGCGTCAAAATGACAGTTTCATCGCGCAGATATTCCTCATCTATCTGGATCGCTATCTGTGTATCGATCACATCGATCGTAGTATTCAGCTTGTTTGCATTTTCCTTTGGATTCTATTATGAACGAAAGAAATTTAAGGCTCTCGTTGCAACACTGATCTTCGTTTTCATCTTTCAAATATTCTTCGCTGATGTCATTTTGATGTTTGTAAAAGCAACTGTCTATACAATTTTGCAACGTATTCCCTGGACTGGAGCAATAAATCCCGCATTTGTTGGAGGTGCAAATAGAAAGGAATACCTTGAACGTCGCATTGCTGCCCTTAAATATCAGCTGGAAATTGGACCATCGTTCTATAAACGAAACGAAGCTATGACCCTCAAATACAAAGAGATTTTAAATGATTTGATTCTATTTGGTGGCTATTTAATGATCCTGCTTATCCTTATAATCGGTACAAGGGATCCTTTGGCATACTACAATACTCGAACGATAAAGGATGTTTTAAGGAATCCCAAATTCAGTCATACAGCTATAGGTAATATAATTACCTCGGATGATTTGTACGAGTTCATAAATGGCACTATAGTTGATGGATTTAATGATGGCAAGTCATATAACGGTAAGTCGTTTGAAGAAAGCGGTTGGACAGATTTACAAATAGCCAAAGTTCTTGGGGTCATTCGACTAAGACAGATTAGACATAAAAGTCTTAAGGCAGCTTCGGAATACGATACAGAAAATTATGGCCCTGGATGGATCAAAGCCACTTATTCACTTCCATACAAGGATAAGTTTTGGCGAATATTTGAACCATGGCAATATCAGGATGACATTCACACGGGAGGTATTAAACGGAGTGGAAAAGTGCATAAACAACCCGGTGGCGGATATGTAGCACTTTTGGGAAGAAATCTAGTCAACAGCTACAGAGTTTTGGATTTTCTAGTCAAAAATCAATGGATTAACAGTTATACAACGGCAGTTATCATTGAGTTTACGTTGTACAATGTTGACGCGGATTTGTTTACCTTGGTAACGATATCGGCTGAGCAAACTGCATTCAATTCATTCGTTATGACAGATTGCATAGAAACTTTGAAGTTACTATTCAATATTGACAACCTAGCGTGGTATGTGCTCTTGACGTTTCTTCTGTACTTTCTCGTTGTAATGCGAATTGTGGCTGATATGGTTCTGAAAATGTGGTTTTCCCCGTCAGTCAAGCATTACTTGTCAATGTCATGGAATTATGTTGACATAATTATTGTTTGCCTGAACGTTTTCATTTTTATTGGAGTATGGATGCGGGAGGTGCATGTTAAGGAACTTCTACTGCAATTAGAAACCAGCAAAAAGAATGAATTTGTGCCATTTTATCATGCCGCATTAATTGATGAAACTTGCACGGTATTGGTGGCGTTTCTAGTCGCACTGACAACCTTACGATTGTGGAAAATCCTTCAATTCGCAAGAGTTTTTCGTGTTCTGACAAGCACTTTGTCTAAAGCCAAGAGACCGTTGGCATCGACTACATTTTTTATTGTAGTTTTCATTTCCGGCATTGGACTTGGTTCGCTCATTATTAACGGTAGTAATTCACCAAGTTTTGCAGAATTAATGAAAAGTATTACAACGCTTATGTCACTGTCATTTGGTTTCGCTGCAACGGCCTCTCCCAAAGAAATGAATTATGGCGGCAATGTTGTGGGATTCATTTTATACACAGTATTGGTAGCAGCTGTCACGCTTTTTCTTTTGAATATGTTTATTACCGTTTTATGTTTGCATTTTTCCGAAGAAAAAGAAGATGACCGGGATGAACGGGATGACTACACTTTTTGGCATTTTCTAGTGGCAGAAGTGTCAGAATATTTTTGTTTATTCGAAAAAAAGAAGAAGAAAAAGACGAAGGAGTCAAGTAAGGATGAAGATGACGTTCTTCGACTCAGGGGCGGAGGTAGTAGGTTTGGAAAACCTAAAGATGTAAATGCAAACGGAGCTGAGCAAATGAGAAGAATGGAATTGATTGCAGAAATTTTAGAAACTCAAATGGAACTTATTCGAGAGACGGTTGATGTTGAATCAGGCGAGAGGAGTGACATTAATATGATGAGAGATCACTTAAATGAAACTAGTGTGGAAGGTAGTATTCGCCAATCGAATGAAGAGTTGGGAAGACCAAATGAAATTTTAAAAAATGTAAACATACCTCTCCAAAAGAAAAGCGGAAACGCCGCTGATACTCGACCGAGTAGTGGTACAATATCTATTAGGGGTGTGTAGCTGGAGGGTCATTCTACGTTCATTGTAAATAAATATGTAGTTATTGGTTACTGAACACCGAAAGTACTTATGTGTCTTATTTTCTTCCTTATAACTTGGTCCTTTTTTTAGTTTTCAAGAAGTTCTTGGGGTATTTTAGAAATAGAATAATGACAATGGAATGAGGCAGTATAACTTCAGAGGTGGTGTTCCCCAAGGGTGCTTAATATAGTCGCTAATGCCGAACCCGTTTGAAGACATCCTCAGACCTAGAATCTTGAAGACCTCATGTCAAACCAATGTGTTGAGAGGTAACAGTATTTCCAGCATCTCCGTCGTTAGAGGAACTCTCCAGGTCGGGGTCATATTTCCTCTTCTTTGACTTATGGTAATTAACAAAATATTATGCAGACTTGATAGAGATGGAGTTAAGGTTGTCGCGTATGCGGATGACGTGGTAAACTTGGTGTCAGAGATGTTTCCTTCAGTAATCAGTGGGATTATGGAAGGTGCCTTGGGTAAAATCAGCAAATGGGCCACTGGATGTGGAATCAGTGTCAATCAAAATGGAACTGATACTCTTTACTAAAACCAAAATACCGACCTTCAGGCCTCCACGGCTTAACAATCAGCTGCTTTTCTTATCCTCAAAACTTAGCTGGAAGCTTAACATCTAAATGCGGTTAAGAAGGCCTGTGTGGCGTTTTATGCCTGCAGCAAAATATTCGGCAAGAAGTGGGGACTTCGTCCGAAGATGGTCATATGGATATACACCGCTGAGGTGCGTCCTATATTCTCCTATGGATCGCTGGTCTGGTGGCCTGCTTTAGGAAGATTCTGAATCCCTCAGAATCTCCACTTCTTATCGGCTTCCGGCCTCGTGCAGTGTCTTCCAGGCTGAAGTACTTGCTGTACGCGAGGCTTGCCGTCTACTTAGCCAAATCTCTTTACCCCCAAATACTATAGCCATCCTTATTGACAGCCAGGCAGCTTTCAAGGCTATTATATCTGCCACCACATCTTCAAAGATGGTAGAACAGTGCAAAAAGGAGCTCTCCAAGCTGGGTCAAAGGCTCAAAATCTGTCGTCTTTGGATGCCTGGTCATAGCAACATCGAGGGCAATGAGCGAGCGGACGAGGTAGCGCGGAGGGGTTCTACCCTTGAAGGTTTCCTCGCGGAAACGGTGTGCGTACCAATTGGTGTCACCAGGGGAAACATTTTTTGCGCACTACCTATCGAAAGCTGATACAAGGTGGCGGGGATTGTGCAGTTGTGTCATATCCAGGCAGAGACCGTGTCGCTGGGCAATCACTCCTCAAAGGATCACTTCTCAAGTCGGGCTTTTATAGAAATTACTACCAATTTGTACTCTCATTACTGCCATTGCTGTAAGTGGTTTGACTAACATGAGATAGTACAACTTGCAAATGCTTAGAATGTCTCCAAATCTAGATAATTCTGGCGCCATACCCCGGACTTTAATGGCAATCTTCAATGTTTTCCTTAACCTCTCCGACATGTCCGTTCAAATCTCTGTCACAAAACGAAAGCTCTTCTTTAGGATATTTTAGATGTGGCTTGACGGCAAATAAGTTTGACCACAAAAATAGACCTCTTCTTTGTAATGACCAGTCCTAGCGTCCCAGCTGTTGAATACAATAAATGTATCTAACTGAATGCAGCATAAATGTACTCTATCGATGGCTTTTTTTTTTCTTTCTCTTATAGAGTACTAAATTGCACCTTCTTCCAACCTTATTAGCCCTTATTAGCTTTAGTGCGATATCTCATTAAGATGATCCCTACAGCAGCTTTCCGCAGCTAAACTCTAGCACCAATACCCTCCGGATTCTATAAATTGAATAAAGCTCCCATAGGTATCCGATTGTTACATTAACTCGTTAGCTGATACTGCACTTTGCACACAACAATGAAGTTCAAAGCAAAATTTAAATTGTCGTCAAAGGTATTGAACTAGCGAATCCATTGGATTTGACTGATATCTCTCTCTCAGTGGACAAGATTTATTGTTATTTCGATTTCATTCAAATTTCAAGGATTGGGTATTTTTTTGTTTTGTTTTGATGAGATCTACGACCTCAGCAATACAAGTGGGTGACATCTGCGAAATTGTGCGCACAATTTCAATTTACATTGAAGCTTCAAAGCCATTCGTTTGGTCGTATGAAATTAAATATCTTCCTTTTTGATCTCATTGCATTCGAAATGTGCATAGCTTATTGCATTATTTTACTGACGTGTGTATGCGTAGAACAGACGATATCGATTTTGCTGTGATAAAGTGTATGTCTTAAAATTGTAAGAACTTGGAATTTTGGTTTCCAGTTTAGTATAAAAATTAAGAAAAAGTGCGTCGGCTTCTGTTGCGTATACTTGTTTTTTGGTTTGTTTCTGTCAGCATCTTAGCAAATTTGGGCTTCACAATAGCCGTGTTTTACTGGAAAGTGTTTAGCCACCTCTTAATAAAACGTTTATACTCACTTTTATACTCACTTCTCATTTTTATCTTCAAAATGACATCCGAATCATAGATGTCATAGATTTTAATTGTAGACAACAGCTATTAACGAATAAATCGTACTGTCAGCTTAAACAAAAATTAAGGGTTGTTGTCTACAATTGTAGTCTTTTTAGTCTACGCCATCTATGATTCGACTTTCTCCACACTTTATGATCACTTTTGGTTACTGACTAATTTATCTTCACTTTTCGTTTTGTTTTGCGTGGAAAAGTGGCTATACACTTTCGAAAAAATCCGGCTTTTAATATAAAAAAAATACTTACTTAGCCTTACTTGACTCTCGTAAACCGTTCGAACCAAGTTGGGATAATTTCGAATGTCATTGTCTGTCCATTTTGAAGTGGCGGGAAACAAACAAACCAACAGCTGTTAGTTGACTGTTGCAATCAGTGTTGGGACTTGAAAGTAGGTAAATTGGGAAACCGAAAAATGATCGAATTTTGAAACATTCCATAAATGCAACAGACAAATTAAAAAATGCATACAATTTATAATGCATAACCTAAATAAGATAAGATATGAAAAAGTAAAGTATAATTGGTAGAAGTCCCTACAGCTGTTTTCACATATAATATTTTGACGTCTAAAACTGAACACCAACACCATAAACTGAAGTTCACGTTTAGGTTTGTTCAGTTTGACAACCTCTCATAGATAGATGAACTCAATGAGATTTCGAGGAGGTTTCGCCGAAAGTATGAGGTTTCGATACATAAAAATTTGTGAAACCTCGAGATTTCGTCCGGTGAGAACGCATTGTAAAGGAACATTTTTTTTACGTCAATCTACGCTAATTTGGTTGATCCCCAGATTGTCCCCAGCAAAAATCTGAAAATTCTGAAAATATTTATGTTGGTGAATTAATTTGTTTCTAATGACAGCTAACGTCAACCAATAGTCATAAAAAGGAGTCAATCGTGTAAACGGTCTGATTGTACGGTTGATGGGTAAAGGTTTTTTTTTTTAAATTGCGTCAATTTATATTTTAGTTGACGTTGACAAAATTAACGCTATTAACTCAATCGTGTAAATGGAGGAAAATAATTTTTTAAAAATGTTTTTTTTTAAAACTAAATCAATCGGGCGTACATTTTTTGACGCTCGATTTATGATTTTGCAGCAATCGTGTAATCCTAGCATAAGACCTTTCTATATCGAAATAAAACACAATTGCCTTCATTTTAATAATAATAAAAAGTCATTTAATTAAATTTTAATTATTTACAATATTTCAAAATGTCTACAAACTAAATCAGCTAAGTATACGAGAGAAATACAAAAAAAAATGCGAAGCGATTTTAGGAGTATTTTTTTTCTTTTCTTCTTTCATCATTTTCAATAGCTACAGTAGAGAGAACAAAATGTATTGTTTTTATAAAAAAATAACAATATTTACAAGTTTAACTTTGTTTTTTATAATATATATACGATATAGTTTTTAGTTTTTTTTTTGCGAGCAGACTGAGTGAGGTTTTGTCATGCCAAAAATGTCATAAATAGTATGGTTTTCCTGTATAATTAAATTTTACTTGTCAAAACTTTAATTTTTTTCAAATGCAATTAAAAAAATTAACTGTCAAAGTCAATTGTCAAATTAAATAAATCTTAAAACTTTTGTGCTTAGTATCCTAGAGTAAACAGTTCATATTATTTATGCCAGTGATGGTTGGGCCTCTATTCTTTGTTTATATATTGAAATCAGCATGAAATTGTGTTAGCAGCTGGTGGCCATGATTTGGATGGCAGCATTAATTGACAGTTCCTTTTTTTTATACATATAATTTAGATTACATTTGATTTGGAGCTTTTATTTGATTGTAATCATCGTCTGCTAAATTTTGATGCTAGGGAGTATAGTGACTTAAGAAGTTCTAAGGCTCTCTCATCGGAGGTTCTATTTGGGTTGTCATAACCCTTCGATTGTCGTTCTGATGATGACACTGCTTTTGATGTAGTGACATTGTCTTGTTCTTCTTCTTCGGGGTCTGGAACACGAATTTCGAATTTTGTCGTTTCTTCACTAGATGTTGGTGTTTCAGTGGTGGTGGGACTTCTGCCAGTGGTTGTTATTTCATTGAAAACCCGGTGATATGTTGTGACAGGTATTTTGTTTGTAGTCGTTAGTGTCACTTGAGAGGGAGTTTTCGATTTTAATTTAGTGTCCATATTAATCAAAGCATTGAGGAGAATCTTTCTGGATCTTTCCAATGCTTTGCCATTTTGATCATCACAGGTTTGGATCAGGAGGAGTAAAAGTTGAAGGACATTTTGATTATGTTCGGCTTTTTTCATGACATTTTTGAGATGTACCGCTTCGGTTTCGTTGAGACCGCCGAAAATTTTATTGGCAATTCGCTGTAAGCCATTATTTTTTGGCAGGAGTTCAGCTGACAACTGGGGATCGTTCAAAATATCCTCGATGCCCTCTTCACCTTCAGAAATATCTTCAACACTTCGATCGGTAGTGACATAAGGACTGACAGTTGTGGTTTTTGTCTCATGCATCAGGCCGTCGTTGATTGTTAAGGGATCAATGTAGATTGAGTGAGTGATTTGTGACCAGGGATTTTCTGTTGGCTTTACTTTTGATAACCAAGGATTCAGTGAAGTTGTCACTTTTTCTCCTGAGTTGTCAAAGACGGTTTTCACGGGTAGTTGAGTGTTTGTTGAAGGTGTTTTCGACTTTCCTGTCGTTGTGACAGTCCCTGTTGAGATGTCAAATTTACTAGTGGGCTTGTTACCTTGATTTGCCCATGGATTTAGATCTTGTGTTTTTCCGGTAGATGTGACCAGACCTGATGAAACGTCGACGGGATTCTTATTTCCTGTGTTGATTGGTTGTGTCCAGGGAGCATCTGTAGGCTTTGCGTTATCTAATTGATTTCCTATCGTCGTCGTGGCCCTATCGGTGGTTGTGTCTAAATCAGATTTGCCTTCGGTTTGGGTGATTGATGAGTGCGTCCAAGGGTTTTCAGTTCGTCCAACTTTGCCTTGATTCTGCAACCAAGGATTGCCTGAGGTTGTTACTTTTTCTGCTGAGTTGTCAAAAGTGTTCTTATTTTGATCGAAAGATATTGCCTTAGGTGCCTTGGCTAAATCATTAAATGACTTAACGAAAGATTGGCTTTGAACCTTATGAAGTGACTCATGATCACGTTCATCTTCAAGTGACGATGGAGGTAGCAGATCGGATGATATGCTTGTGTCAAAGTATGGTTTAGGTTTCTGAGTTGTGAAGGTACTACCCCGATAGGTAGTCGCCTCGGTGGATTCTGTAGAAAATGAATCGTATAACGGTGTTGATACATCGAATTGATTATTAATTTCCTTAGCAATGCCAATCGTTTGTGTTGTGGGATTAGTTGTGGTGTCATACTTCTCTGTTGTCGTTGGTAAATAGGACTGTGTTGTTACTTTATTAAAACTGTCGTTGGGAGTAGTATCTTGGAGTATGCTTACTGTAACAGTGCCTCCGTTGTTGGAGTAACTGCTTGGTGTGGTGGTTATATCTGATAAATTGTCAGAGTCTTCACTGGCTTTTCGTGTAGGTTGAGTTGGTCTAGCATCTTCTAGCTCTTGTTTAAATTTCTTTGGATCCTTGATGTACTCCGCGATGGCATTCGAAAAGACTTGAGCGATCTTTCTGGTGTTTGGATTCTTAACTAAGTCTTTTATCGTCGTTCGGGTAAAATCACCAACTGCAGTAGGGGGATATACAACCTTAGGAATTGGTGTTGTGGGAGGTGAAAACGTCTCATGTTCTTGATCATGATCGGTCTCATTATTTTGCCTAAGGCCAAACAAATCGAGATACTTTCCTGACGTTTTGTTACTCAACAAACTGACTGAAATGTCAACTGGTGGAGTGGAGTGCTTTTCTTCCTCTTCTTCTGAACTGACTGTGGATGTAATCTGTTGATCATTGGCAAAGTAGTTTGTTAGGGACACTAAAGTTCCTGGACCTGATGATGGTGGAATATCCAATCCCACACGAGTACTGATATTTTTATCATCAAAGGTTGTCTTCATGGTATCCTTAAGAACATCAACTGTCTGAAGTATACCCTCGATGTTTCTGGACAACAATGGATCGTCAAGATTAGGTGGTGTAACCGGAATAATTTTGTTTGATTTCGGTAGATAGGTTGGTCCTGAAGTAGACATGGTGAGCCCCGCACTCTTTGGACTCACTGAATATACTGGGAGTTGGACATTCAAGTCTCCATTGGATTTTATTGGAAAACGATAGATTTCTGAGTTGTCCCGCCTCATGCCAAGAATTATTGGCTTAGGAGTTACACTATCAGTTGTGACAGCTCCTCTTAGCGTGGTAATCTCGTCGGTTTTGACAATGTTTACGTAAATGCTCTTCGATTCAGTGGGCTTTGTTCTAACTACTGATGGTACAGTGGGTGTATAAAATGGAGTTGTTCGTGTCGAATCTATTCTTCGGGCTGTCGAATATGTTCCTGGATATGATGTAGGTGGTGTCACACCCTTAATAGGCTTATTTGCGAAAAAGTCTGGCCTTACGGTACTAAATGTGTCAACAGGAGCTCGATCAACACTCTCGGGTGTCACAAATTGTTTGTCGGCGGTTGGATTGTCTAGTGAGTTTCGGTTGGTATAGAATTCGGGTTGTACCGTTGTGTATGGGGTGTCTTTTCTACCTGTAGATGGTGAACTGGCATCAATTCTTGAGGTTATATAGAAACCATCAAGTTTATCATCATCGATTTTCTTTCCTGTCTTTTGTTTGTCATTAAAGTCATTTCTTTGATTGCTTCTGACAATACTTTGAACTTTGGGCGGTTGGCCATCCCTGTTCTTGTCCACAGGTTTATCGGGAATATATTCTCTTTCCTTATTCAAGGTTTTTTCACCACCAGCGTAGTTATTCCTAGGATCTTTGACAAAGGATCCAGTTTCAGCGGTAATTTGCAATTCATGCTCATTGGGATGATGATGGTCGTCTGTTAAAAGTTTGTCCTTTTGCAGTTTAAGCTTGTCGCTTGATCGGTTATTTGAACGATTGTTTGATCCACGTGATCTACTATTTGATCGGTCGTTTGATCTGTCATTTGATCTGTCATGTGATCTTTCATTTGACCTGTCATTTGATCTGTCATTTGATCTGTCATTCGATCTGTCATTTGATCTGTCATTTGATCTATCATCAGAAATGTCATCAAAGTCTAAGCTCTCTACCGATGGATTCTCATTCGAATCGATTCTTCTCTCAGATCCCTTATAAGGCTTGCCAGTTGGAATTACTTCTGCCACTCTATTGTTGGTATATCCCTTATACAATTGTGTTGGCTTTACCCGCTGCCTCCTTGCTTTGTTCAGAAGTTCTGCACTTTCCTGGTAAAAACTAGCCGATCCTGCGCAATTCACTTTGAACCACCAATCACAAGTCAATTCGCTTTGTTGAAATATCGTTCCATTCGGACAGAGGAAGGATATCTTACGTCCCTCTTCACAGATGTGGAAAACCTTCAGAATTTAAAAGTAAGTAAGTAAGAGATGCTCTTGCTTTAAAATATAGTAAGAATCTTACCTGACAATGAGTTTCCAAATCGGCAAAATAGCCATTTCCGAATGATCTACAACTGAATGTAGTTTGAGGAATTCTTGGGAATATTGGGAAGTCTATGCCAGGACGTCCTACTACTCCTTGGTACACTTCATAGTCTAGATCCTCGTCCGAGGATCGTTTTCTAAGACGATGATGATGTTCATTGTGATCGTAGTGTACAGGCTGTTCGATATGCTCTTCAAATTGAGCGGCACCAGTTTGTTTCGCTAGTACTCGAGCGGGTGTTCGATTCTAAGTGATAGATTAATAAAAGTTTAAATGGAAAGTGGAAAATGGAAGAGTACTTACATTTGCTTCACTTAGTGCTAAGTCGGTCAACAAAAGGAGAAATAGAACTGTGAAATAAAAGGAAATATAAATAAAAAGTTTCTAGTTGGAATCTTAACTTAGTTCTTAAATTATTGTCCTTGGAGTAGGGCCTGAAGAGTGGACGCAATTCATGAGTCAATTTTCATTAAGTTGCTGGTAGATGAAGCTAAACTTGAAAACGGTACCAAAATAGATCCGATTTCAAAGAGCCAAGTTGAATTTTCCGAATTTGGCAAAAGTAGCAACTTGTCCAACAAATCAACTTTATTTGAGAAACATTTCCATAAACTTGCCCAAGTGTGATGTATGTCACGTCATCATAAACGATTATGGGGTTACCTGAGGTATTTCTCCACATTTAATCTCGTAATTCTTTTTTTTATAGCAAAATATAAAAGAGTTGAGATGACATCAACGTGCGGTGTTCCTCTTTGAGTAAATTTTGTTGAAATATTGTGTTACGTGAATGATTTGTTTCCTTAACAACAACCGGGTATAATGAATAAATTAGCACATCAGTAACCGATATCATATCGCATCCTAACCGGCGCCTGATGATGCTAATTGTGATGTTTGACAAAATTTGCATCAGTAGATGGATCACTGGTCAAATTCATACCAAAAGTTAATGGGCTGATTTAAATAAGCAAGCTTGTATCATTTTCTGAATCATATAATCTGTTGCTCTTCAGGGATTCCAATTTGCACAATTAAAGTGGTAATAAACAACAACTTTATATATAAATCAAGAATGAAAAGAATGGCATATAAATTTGATACAAAGCAAAAGATTTATAGTTTAATTTTTTGATTCAGTTTGAATGGTTATTACTACACCCTATGTGCGTCGGTAATGCAGATAGTTGAAGAGCAGTTTTATTCGCTGAAGCTTTACAAGGTTCACAAGGTACACGTTAGGTGTGTTTCCTTATTTTCTGCACTAAAAATCGTAAATTGTCAAATTTCAAGTCATGGAACTGCTGCCCACGATTTTCATTAGTAATTTAATGTAACAAGCTACGCATCTTAATGCATTAGAATGTCTTAGGAGAGCCTTCAATTTTCATTTGATATACTTTTTGCCCATTTTTCACTTTATTCTCAAAGCTTGTTAGCTCCAGTCAGAAATAAGCTAATTTCCAGATTTGACAGATGAGGAAATATTTTACTCTCTCGTGTCCTATCTCTTTTATGATTTGTTTGTGGAGTTCGTAACAATTCGTAAGAATTTGTACCAATTTTCAGGTAAGGGATCAGACCCAACATATTTCGCGCATCTCTCTTTAATTGTTCACTGCTGGATAAAACAGTCACATGCCTATGACAAAAGTGACAGATAAAAAACAGATCTGTTATACATACATACATATGTAATTTCTAATCTGTTGAAATTCAATTAACAGTTCAATCAACAATACATTTTATTCAGCAATAAGAAACTGTCATCGTGTTCGATGGATAAAATAAGATTGTCCTTTCTGTCAAATACGTTAATGTCAATTGCAATTGTTAACATAAAAAATGCCCTTAAATCAAGGTTCATAATGAAGTAGAAAAAATGTGGGCAAACTCTAAACAGAAAATGGAAAACTCACAAGATTCCTGCACAAAAGGGACTTTGGATGAAACGAGACGTAGAGAGAGCTCAGATGCGTAGGGCTATCTGTATTCCCGCCATCAAAAACATTTTCACAATAGGTCCGTTCACTAAAATTCGTAGATTATCAAATTTCGAAGAGTGGGGGTAAAATTCTCTCAGAGAGAGCATAAATTACGAAAAAGTAAACGAACGGGTTGAACAAGAAAATGCTAAAAATACACTGGTTTGACGGTTTTCATAAACCACAGAAATTTCTTGCACTAAAAGCGGTCTCGTGAGCGCTCTCTTCTGCGAAAAACTACGTAAATTCTCCGTACGCGAACAGCTTTTCGGAAAAAAATCGTAAATTTTCGTTAATATTCGCTGATTTAGGAGGGTACCCGATCGGACCTAATTCTATTTTTCTAAAAAAATGACAAGTGAAATTCTTGCTGTTGATGAAATGTCAAATGTTTACGAATTTTCGTTCGTTCATGTTCGTGACAGCTGAACTGTGAATAGACCTTTACTAGCGCTCTCCACACAATGCCATGGATAGTGTAGACATTTATGGAAAAGAAATAGGAAACTAGAACTATGCAACTGATTGAATCTTGGTATTGGAAATGCAATAGGGCACACATATCCATAAGAACACTCAATTCTCCAGAAATGATATCGGGTGGGCTGTACTTTAAGTCCGTTACTGAGCACTCTGAAGTCTAAGGTAACTTCAAAGCCAACCGGACAAAAGTAGGCAAATAAGGGACCCTCGACTGCTAAAGGCCTACTCTTCGGCAACAAAATGTTTGTTTTCTGCGAATTTCTTACGGCATTTATCATTTACCAAGTGCAAACAAAATTGTGAGGTTAAACTCCCGCAAATGTCTTGTTCGTGCGTATTGGATTGCGTTCCACATTTGTGGAATGTGAATAAAAGAAACAGTTCTTCGGAAGCACAATCGGCAGAAATTAATTACAATTCAACTGTTTTTTTAATATCAATCGAAGAATAAATCAAGCTCTCTTCTTTGGGAATAGTAAAACTGCCTTTAAATACGCTAAAAGTTGTTCGAGATCCCCCATTTGCTGGTCCCTGTGCTGTGAATGTACCCTTAGACCTTATTGGTCTAAACTCTAAGCAAATTCCGATGATCACGGTGAATGGTCGCTTAACTTAACCTGATAGGTATGATATCATGGAAAAGGAGGTATCCTTAAAAAAATAAACAAGTTCTAGACCGCATGCTGCAAAATAGAGCTTTATCTTATGAATCAAAACTTATTGGAAAAACCTTTGACAAACCGAAATGTATCTTCTGCATCTCATTAAACACCTGTTTGACTATCTAAGGAGATATATGGTGTGACCTTATAATAATTGATTACCATTGTTACTCATTCTTTGATCGGGAAGCCTGATTGAATTTTAGCAGCTCGATGCAATGCTTCCCAGTGGAAACCAGTTCCTAAAAACTGCCAAAAACTAGCCTTTATTTCGCGTCTATAACTCAAGTAATTTCACGGTTTCGTTCAAGATTTTAAACGATAAGAAATATTTATTATTTTCGCAGCAATAAAATTATGCATATTTAAAAATTCAAAATTATGTAATTTAAAGAGTAAAAATATTCATAAAAAAAATCATGAACTCAGGAACGGTTCTACCTGCCAATTACGGGTATAAATCACCACCCGTTTAACCGGACCCTGAATCGGTTATTAAAAAGAAGAAACCCATTATTTTACTTTCCAAATGCCATCATGGTGATGTCCTACATTCCAACAAGTAAAAACCGGAAAATATAAATACAAATGCTATCATAGCTTAAAATCCATTCAAAACTCTCCAAATATTCCATATACGGGATAGTGCTATGCTTTGTTTTGATTTTATACCCAAAATGTGAAGTACCCACTCTCACTTAAGACCGTTGTTGAATAGCTCTTCAATTGTAACAAATTAATTCCCAGTTAATTGTTATCTTCGACAAAAAACCACATAAACGTGGGCTACTACTAACTTCCGTTTAAAAAACATTAGTTATGGTGCTTTTTTTTCGGTTAAACTACTTCAAACACTGAGGTTAATAATTACCATTAGCATAACCACTCACAATTTAACAAGCAACATTACTTGTAACCTTCTACAGTGGCGGCTCAGTCGAAGAGGCATAAACAATTTCACACCCCCTTAATTCGCGCAGAAAAAAAAAGATTAACAATTTCACACGGTCATTACGAAGTGTCGATTGAATACGAGTACTTGTGTGTTAATCTGAAAAAAAATATCTCAAAGATACCGTCGCGATAAGGGGACACAATTACGAAACTCATTTAGAGAGATTGTACTGTGTGGCTTTGAGTGATATCTCAATGTAAAATAAAATCAAGTTCGATGTGTGAACTGGCTATTTTAAGAACTAAATGAATCTTATTTTGAAGGACCTTTTTACATTCACTTCAGAACTGGATCTCATTAAAAAATCAAAGACAAAAACCAGATCGAGAAAAAATAAGTAAACTCAAAAAGGAACTCTGAAATGAAGGTCAAGGTATAGGCACTGAGCGTCAGTCGGTAGGAACCCGTTTAGAGTTCAATAAATCTTTGCGTTTCACTTTCAATCGAATGCACTGAGCCAGAGGATGTTCCTTGAAAGTGTAGACAGCAGGATGCCGGTCTTTTGTTATGCAATCGTGAGACTTACCTTGAAACATCAATTTCCCAGATCGTGCAGTCATTTTGACGTTGATTCCAAAATCTGGAAGGAGAAACAAAACGTTTATAAGTATCATGTAGTGTTATGTATTAACATCAAAGGAGAAATTAAATATAAATGTCACTGTCATTTACAGGTTTTTTTTTCTAGTTTCCTTAAATATTTGTTTGATCTTAATTATTAAAAAAAAAACGCTAATCAAATTCCAGTGAAACTGTATTTTAAAATTTAATTGTTTGGTAACATGTCTGACCTTGAGAAACAGGACTAGTAGATGGCAGCAGTTTGTTTTAACTGGTTTTGTTTTGTATTTTCTGAAACACAAATGGCGTTGAGCGAGAAAAGATGTTTTGTTTGACAAGCGACAAGAAATTATTAGGTATGACGAACTAATAATAAATAAATATTTAAAGAGTAGAGGAATTTTTCATGTATTCAAAGAAATATATGAATATTTCAGTTGTTAATTATGTAGTTCTGGTGTGGTCGGAGTAAGTTCTTGACACTTGGAAGGAGTAGACTTTGAATCAGGTTTATCAAAAAGTATACTTCCTCGATGTAATTTTTTGCCCGATACACTGAAGGAGTTTTTGATTTCTCCAACAATCAAATTGGGTTTTGAAAAGAGCAATATAGAGCAACATTTAGAAATTATGAGATGAAGTGACAGTACACTGCAACACTGATTTCAAAAACATGTTAAACTTAGCCAGCAGGAACTGAAAAGTCAGAGGATTAAGGCCGCGACCAAAAGAATCCATCAGTCCATTATTTTTAAATGACAGGTCGATAGAATGCACACATTCTTACAAGAGTTGGTCCATAACCAACGAATGTTTGAACCTCGGCGGATAAAGTACGAACGAGTAGGTTTACTTGCTACTTTTCCATCTGTCGATCCATTGACAGTATACACATTCGTACATTCATAGTTCCCATACTCACATCTTGAAGTTCAAGTATTAGAAAATTGAGACTACCATTCTCATTGGTGAAAGTAGAGAGAGAATGTAGTAAAACTGTCATCGCATTTGACAATCAGCTGATTGATGTGACGTATGCTTGCTATGCGACTGTTCTATCCAGCAATACTTGAACTTCAATCAACTTTTAACAAAACGACGTCGACGGATTCTATGGGTCGGAGTTTTAAAGTCACCTGCAAATACTGAGCTGTATAATAAAATTAATTGCCATTTTTTACTAAAACTGAACCAGTACCTTCGACGTATATAAAGTACCAAAGGATTACAAACTTCTTTGGGGAAGGAGTTCTTTAAGTTTCAATTTATAGTAGCTTTGTTTAGTGACTGAAAAAGTGGCACCGCACAGAACAGCACAAGTTTGTGAAAACTATCAGAACAGAAAAGAATAGGAAAGTACAACCTACTGTTCAACGAGTCAGAACCTATCCCAAAGTATTCTTCTTATTAGCAGTCAAACGTATTAAATTGCAAATAATTTTCGTTATGACAATTCTCACGAACATGTTCTACCCCTAAGGTAGGTGCAGAAAAAAGTGTTTTGCTGGACTATGCAGTACAGACTCATTGAACAAAAAGAAGGAACACTTTTGGACGATATTTGTTTTCATTGAACGCATTGTGCAGTACAGAGTCACTGAACAAAGCTAGTGACTTCACAAAATATCCTAACCATACGCCAAGTAGATGACAGCTGTCAACAAATGTCGACAACAAAGCGCGAGCGCATTTTGCTGTCATTTGAATTTGCTGCGTTTTATGATTTCTCTTTGTACATATAATTTTAATTATTTAACTTGTATGAGTATGTGCATAAAAGAACCTTGAAGCCGAGTGGAGAAGATATCATCGAACTTACGAGACAAACAGTTCCTTCATCCTGTAAGCAGCTTACAGAAAGCTGAGAAACTAAGATTTTTTTCGCAAAATCTTCCTTAAAACCTTGTCTCCACGAGTATTAAAAATGGCAGACTTTTCAGCCAGACTTTTATGTCATTGGATGGGCGAATTTAGCTATGACTTTTCATTCTTCAAGATGTTATCAACAGCAAAACAAGCTTACTTATCTTTGCACGTTTTGAAAGCACTAATAAATCACAACAAATGTTTTTTCTTATAAAAAACTACTGCCAAATTTCAAATGTCAAATATCAGTCAGGGTTGATGTCCACAGAGAAGACAAGACAAAAAGGCTGTTTTAGATGTCCGACTGCAAGTCAAGTCTGTAAAAGTGCGGTCTACACGAGACATACTAATGTCACGACTTGAGTCTTGATCTTGACTGAAATTATGTCTCGTGGAGACTGGGTGTAAAGTGGGTGGAAACACCTCCAAAAGTTCCTCTTCGATATTACGCTTCCCGTTAGCAATAGACCTATGTATATATTCTCAATTTAAGTATTCGAATTACTTGCTTGGATAGACGATTATGTCGATCGTAAAATGGTGGGAAGTTTTGCGAATAGAACCAAATTTTCTGAATAAATTTGCAAGAGTTGTAAGTCAGCTGTCAGCTGTCTAATGGTTTGTCACTGGAAGAAGGGTTGCCGTTTCGAAAGATAAACACAAACTCACCCTATCGAAAGATGCTATAATTTTTGCAAATGGCGGCAAATGTCAATACTACTTTGACACTTGTGAAGTTAACAGATACAAAATACATATCAGGAAGACATTGCTATAGGTACCTACTCCTAAGGAACGCGAACTTATTGTCACGATTTGCTTTTTCGGGTCGCCTAGTTTTTGCTTTTGGTGATTTGCTATGACCGGCAAGATATATATATGTATTGAATTAAATGTTTGAAGTCACTAGTCTCTATGAAAAACCCTCAGAGTCTTAAAGCCTAAAATATTCGTCAAAAACGCGAGGACCTATCGCCGGAAATTCTGGCAATCTTGGATGAAAATGCCAAAAAAGGTTAAAAATCGGGCGAATTGAATTGATGATATTCAATTGATATAGTATTTTTGCACATAAGTCCAGTTCATTATAGAAATATTGTAGTGGATAGTAGCAGCATTTAACTGATTTAGAGTACGTTTACTGAGTTCGACAAGAGTGCTTAATTATTAGAGTTTGACATACGTATTCTTTTACATAGTGGAGCATAGGTATCGAGACTTTTGTATTAGGTTCCAAGGCCTCGAGTACAGGTTATATCTTTGATCCATCGGTAAACCAAACCAGACTTCTACAGGTCAGTATCCATCAGCCTAAAGACCGGTTTTTATATATTGTACCATTAGGCTCAAATGCTCATTTGTTCAAAGTATGCAACTAAAGTTAAGTGGCAAAGGATTTAACTCAAGATGATACTAAAATTCAAGTTGACACCAGTGAAAACCAAATTATTACCTTACCAACACTGACTACTTTCAAATCTCTCATAAGAAATTCCGTGCTAACTGCAGTTCAATAAACTTAATCCCTTTTCAAACATATGTATGTATGTACATCTTCATCAACTTAACTCAAGTCTTCCTAAACAGACATAATGCCCATCCCGCCATGTAAGCTCTTACACAATCTTTACCGTCAAATAGTCTCAATTATCCGCTCTCATCCTAGTGTCAGGTGAGACGTTGAATTTATTTATAGTCCTCCTATAATTCATGTTTATTATATACTCTCTGCCATCGACAAGAAAGGAAAAAAACAACTCATTTTCCAAATGCAATACTCTTGAGGGTTCATTCGATTCAAAATAACAAATTGGCATCTGTCCACGGTGATGGGTAACTCAAAATCTCTGGCAATTATAATTTCATAATTCCATTTAATAATCATAAACACACACAAAATAAAAAGTAGTTATTCATTAAAAAATAATTAACCAATTCCCAGCATCGAACTTTTGTGAGCCACTTTGGTTAACCAGTCTGTCATCGATGGAATTAGTTCCCAATTACATTCCGTCATTCATACGCGCTCAAGACCTCTTAAGCTAGTCTCTATTCTATTGATTCGATGTTAATCAGTGCTAGCCTTAACAATTATGTATTCAACATTTCAATGAGATACACAAATTAGTATTTTAGATTATTAATCATTGACACACAGATACATGGATAGACTCACAAATCTATTGTGTAATTGAAAAAAAAAAAAAAATATTTATCACCAAAAAGACGGAAACCGGATGGTGGCTGGATGATAGTGTGAACGGCGGCGGCAGATGAGAGAAGAAGATGATGACGACAAAAAAAAGAAGAAGACATCGACGTCAATGACTCTTCAACATACGGTTCAACGAAAGTTGATCTATGTAGCTGCTGCGTCGCCGCTGTTGTATCTAAAAGACAAAGTGCGACCCGAAACCGAGACCAAACGTCGTCTCCGTCGTCGTCGTAGTCGTTGTCTTCGACCATTTGGTGAACTCTCGACAGAGTTAGTAATTGTTATCCATTGCCTGTGTATGGTATGGTTTAAGTGAAGATCAAGCCCGTCTAGCTGCTCAGGTCGTGATGAGCAGCGTGTACAGATACAACATATAAATAATTCCCATGGCCAAGCCGATGACGAAGACAACGACTTTCTTCGAGAGATTCACGCTTTGTTCCGATGTGGATGAGGTTTTCCTTCATCGGTTAATGTATGCGCGCGATGGTTGTTTTTTCCGCAACGAATCAGAACTGCAACCGTCAGCCAGCAGATACAAATACAGTGCAAATGAGGAAGTGCAAAATGCTCGTCAACAGGTGTTTCTGAACGAGTTAAAGAGATGCTCCTAACGCCACCACCTTCAGCCGCCTCCACCGACGACGACATATCTCTCGCGTAACCTTTTTGCGACGAGTCTAACCTTTGGTGCAGTGCACCAAAGACCCTCTGTCGGATGTTACTATATATTTCTGTTTTCGTTTTCAATCTTAAGAATGGTGCAGCATATGCAGATAACAATGGTGTTATACACTAAAAAACACTTAAGCACAAGCCCCCGCTTGTTATAAAACACACAAAGATGACATAAATTGCATGGATGCGCTATCTCAGTCAAAGTATCTTTTGTGTGTTTCCGGAAATCGTGTAACAAGTCTTTTTGTCTTGGCATAGACTTGAAAATTAATGAATGCCGTCTCGAGTCTTGGCTTGGCTAGTTCGTGCTAATAGTTTGGGCATTATAAAGGCTCATTAGGAGGAGAACTGCCAAAAATTGGTTATGTGGTGTCCAGTTGGCGGCACGCGATTTTAATGCTTTAGTCGTGCCTCGTGAAGAGGCGCATCTTTAGCGCATATCTTTGCACATGAGTTGGCAGGGTGTCGTGTGTTGTGATGTTGTGATTTATGCTCGAGCATTTTAAATAGTTTTCCTTTATTAACACTTAAATGGTCGGTTAGGTGCTATTAATTCATGGACGAATGGTCAAAGTTTTTAGGTGGAGATTCTAATTGTCAGGAGGAAGTATCTGTGACGAGTTTCATAATAATAATAATTATTTTTTTTTTAATTTATTAGCAGCTAGAGATGCAATCGATTTCGGCAATATATTCAATTGAATGCCTTGAAGCTAAGGCCAGCATATTCTTCGCATACACAGAGAGGAGGAGTGTCACAATAAGTCTTTGTTCTGTGACAGATAGATTTACTTGGTTTGTTTTTGTTTGAATGGATATATTGCGTGAACTTAAAATGCTTTGGGGTTCGTGCAACACGCAGTGTAATTCATCAGTGAGAGGATCTTTGCGCACTTTCACATGTAGGCAAAATTGTTTGCGGAACAATGCGTTGCGTCATTGATCATTGGTTGTGTCTAAGATTTCGGAATGCAAATTTGCAGCTTTTTTCTTTTATTTCTGAGATATTTCTTTCTTTTGTATCATATTACGTGGTTAGATTTTCTTAAGGCAGTCAACTCACTGTAGCATAAAAGCACAAATCGTCCTAAAATTTAGGTAGTATAAGATCATCATATACATACATGCACACATATGTATGATCTCTTTGAGGATTGGTGTGACCCAAAGGAATTTGCAACAAGT
Source organism: Chalcosyrphus nemorum (assembly GCA_949716465.1). Taxonomy (NCBI): domain Eukaryota; kingdom Metazoa; phylum Arthropoda; class Insecta; order Diptera; family Syrphidae; genus Chalcosyrphus; species Chalcosyrphus nemorum. The sequence continues at coordinate 80,035,138 of OX454333.1, forward strand.
AACTAAGTCTTTAACCACAACACCAGGACCATGTACTACTCTAGCAAAGACTCTTTTCATATTTCAGCTCATGATGCAGAGTGCTGGAATACAATCGGTTCCTACTCACTGTCTAGTGAATAACCTTACAGAAGACTAACCACGGACCCAATATAAACCCCCGACACGAACAAAGCTTCAAAACCTTCTTCTTCTTTTTGATTCTGCATTAGCTTTCAACTACCTAACTTGTCCTAAAGGCAGTCATCTTCTGTCTATGTTGAAACCAAGAGCACGGCGTCACACTGCTAATTGCTACGTTCTACGGACAGAGTGGTTCATTGTTCCCCTCATCATACACTACCTTCTTAACAAACAAAAAATTATTGCCTTTCTAGCAATAGAAAAAAGTTATACTTCTGCAAAAGGGCCTATGCCAATATTCCAAAGACAGATCGGGAAGAAAGGAACAAAAGAAACTACCCTAAACAAAGCTATCCTTTGACATCTTTCTTCCCAATGTCTATCTAAAATATCGGTTCGCCGAATACCAAAGGCATGCCAAATGACATTTTCATCTTCAAAGCTTAGAACAAAAAAACAAAAAAAACATTGACAGCTTTAGTTGACAAATTTGCTTCTGTAAAACTAGCTACAACTTCTCATGACTTCTCAACTTCTCAGTTATCCTCAAAGTTCGTCCAAATGTTCGTCCTTAACATATAGTAAGAGAGCTGATAACATCTTTGACTTCATTGACCTAGTCTTGATGCGATAGTATATATCCTCGTGAAGGTTATCAACTCACAGGGGTAGCAAGTTAAGCTAATAGACTGATACTAGTAAACAAATAACATCACGTCCGTATATCAGTGATTGAGTCAGTCAACTCTTCTTCTCTTATAAACACAACTACCTTTGGGGTGCACGTAGGTACAAATGATTCTATTGAATGAGTCACCCTACTTCATAAGATTGAGTCAATCACCTCGACAACTCTTATGCACTCACTACTTCCACGGTCCACCTAAAGTTAGAAGTTTGATTGAATCAGCTACCCCATTACTCTTACGCTTCCTTTACCTTCCTCCAATACCTATTGCAAGGAAGCACAAAGGTTCGGTTGAATCATCATCGATCATCCCCCATTGCACATTTTACCATGAAAGTTAGGGCTTATAGTGATCCTACCACTTCAGGCATTTTCAATCCTTAAACATAACCCCACCTGACAAATGGACTGAGCCCTGAGCCTTGATGGACTCCTTACCAATTCCAAAATCTCCCCTGGTTCTTGTTGGCCTACACGATTTAGGACTCGATTAAATAGGCTAACTGCCACTTAAGTTTTTCACACAATAGTGTCAATATGTAAAATCTGACAGTAGGTCCGTTCGCGTACTGTCATAAAACAGTGAATTTTTACGAAAAGCTGTTCGCGTACGGAAGAGAGCGCTCACGAGAGAGTAAAAAATTGCCCCATGCTATGTCCAAGAAATGTCTGTGTGCTGGTTTATGAAAACTGTCAAAACTGTCAAACCAGTGTATTTTCCACTTTTTCTCGTCAACCCGATCGCTTACTTTTTCTTAATTTTAGCTCTCTCTGAGAGAATTTTACCTCCACTCATCAAAATTTGATAATCTACGAATTTTAGTGCAAAAAGTACGCGAACGGATCTATTGTCATCGTAAAATTTGACATTTGGAATGGTAATCGCACCCAGAATGTTTTATCATATGAGTGCTATTTGTGTTGCACATAATATTAATGTATTACCATTGAAGCAGAATAACGATTATAGAACTTAATAACTGCTCGGCTTTCTTGAATAGATAAGGTGAATGTCAAGTTTCTGTGCAGCCAAATCAAGCCACTTTAGTTGCAAAAGTATGGGTGTAACATTAAATATTAATAAATTCAAGCTCTCACTTAAAAAAAATATCTCTTAACCTAACGCTTATAACCACTAACACCCTCCTAAATATTTGCCAATCATCAAAACAAAATAAACAAGTTAAATTTCTTAATCCATGTTCACAAATTGGCAACAATCGTCGTGAATTGGTACAAATAAGCTTTTCGCAAATATTAATTTGCTCGTGGCGAAAATGAATCGAAAATGGGACTTGGGTTGGTCTGAATTATGGTCACAAAGTAAATATATTATATGCAAGGAAACCACGACAGAAATGTGCAGATTGCACATCTGTTCTTCCAATATAGCTACAGCACAATATGCTTTCATCCATTGATAACATCGCATATATGCGGTAAATAATGCCATAAATTAGAATTCTTCACAAATAATGCCTAACGACCGCATCTTCATGCATACAAAAGATTTCTGGCCTTGAAAATTTTTCGTGGTTTTCGATTACAAGCTACTCTTCTCTGTCACTAAAAATGCTACTTTAACGCGTGCCAATCAATAAACAAGAAAATAACAAAAAAAAAATATGTAAATATTCTACGAACCATGAACTAAGTGATTCATCGGATTTTTATTTCGGTAAACATCTTATTTATAGCTACTGGGTCATCGGCTTTGTTATTGCCGAAACATTTATCATCGAACAGGGATTCTCTAATAAATATTTGTTTTTCGAAAAATTCCTTGAAGCAGTTGTCCTTCAGAGTTATGCATTCAATAAAGCTGTCTTTTTTATATCATATTTGCGGTTATCCCTGGTTATGTCATTCGGTTCTTGACAACTCTTCCTAGATGTCAGATGAAAAATCTGTCATTTCAAAATTTCATGGCAAAGATTTGATCATCTGTATGACATTGACAGTGAGGAAATGTTATGGCATCTTCAATAAATAGGATACAACTTGGATTATAGAGTGATGGCTTCACTGACTGAAATGTACTGACATTACTACTGTTTCGCAAGTCTTTCTATTACGTTTATGTCACAATAATGCCTCTGTCACATTTCAAAGGCCTTACACCAGATGCGTAGGAATAAAAGACTACGTGGTACGCATTTTTTGACAACTTTTTCTAGATGTCAGTTGAAACTGTCATTTCATGTGTCATCTGTCAAACATTTGATTATTTCTGTGAGATTGATTGAGAGAATATGTTACAAACCAGAAATATTTCAGGGAGTACCTCTATACAATTAACTTTTAAGTACCTAAGTACTTTTCCGTAAGTTCTACTCGAATGTCAAGTCAAAGCTTCCGTGACATTAAAAAGGGTTTAAACTAGGCAAAAACCATCTGAATGAAGACGCCATGCTGTCTAAAATAATTAAATTTGTTAAACTATAAACAGTAACAATAAACCCAGAAATCTTTGAGTGACAGATGTCACTAGGTACCACTTAAATCTTCAAATCTATAAGATAACATTCAATTAGTCTGCCAGAGTATCTCAAAATCGAGGTCATTAAGTTTTTCCTTGTTAATTCTTTCAAAAGAAATTAAATTCAATCTAATCCCAAAGTATTTGTTGTTCAATTCATGAGACCTTGAATGTTATTAAGTTATACAAAAGCACATGCAGTTTTAAGTGTTTTGATAAATTGTGTTAACATTATAATCATCGTCATTGATTTGTTATACAAATTAGGCATTAAATTCGAATAATTATTGCTGAATTTTGGAATAATGAAATTATCATGCACATTGTGTGATAGTTTCATATATTTTGCATTTATTTATTATTTATTTGTTTAATAAAATGATTTACTGATTGAATTGGCAATAATGAAATGAAGAGCAGGCAGTAAGTAGCATTCAGTGGAGATTAATTAAAAAAAAGCTCGTGAATTAAATGAATTTGTATTTTTTTTTGGGACGGAAATGTAGATCTGTGATCATTCTACTGATTGATAATCGAATTCCAAATGGGATTTTGGAGGCGTAAAAGAAAATGATCACAAAATTTTCCCAAGCGAGGATTGTGACTCAGTAGTTTAACTTTCTCACAAAAACCAGGTTGGCAACTCAAGACCCTGAAGACTAAACCCATATATTATGCCACATTTATGCAGATCATACTCAGCAACAAGGGGTCACTGTTATTATATTCTTACTACAAATACCTCCAATTCCAAGCTGAAATATTTGCAATAAGACACTGCCAAAGAGGTAAAGTAAATAACTCTATAAACAGCCTCCTTGGCCCTTGGTATGATTGTGAGTGCGTTTAGGGGAAGAGGGTAACAGAAGATGTACACAACAAAGCCCTACAGCAAAACAAGAGCAGCGAGACAAAGGCGATCCTATGTCATATCCCTGTTAATCTGTCTTCTGCAACACATTAATCGGCACGTACCAGTGTGGCTTCCGGCCCGGCAGATCAACAAACGACCAATTTGCACAGGCAAATCCTGGAAAAGCCTAACGAATTTCAAGTCGAAATCCACCGCCTTTTTATAGACTATGACAGCATTCTTCATCTCAAGCTCTACCAGCCTCTACCCTGAGGATAGAAGGCAGCCGAGTCTCAAGCAGATACTCTACAGGAGTCGGAAGGCTTTTAAGTGAGTAACTACTACTTAAATCCTGTATCCTCTTGTGGGTCCTAGGGCCTCTACAACGCCTACGCGCCATCGTGTGCAATTTCTGGGTAAGCATAACCAACAAAAAGATTTATATTCTATTGGACAGCAAAGTGGCTCTATTGGCTAAACTGCCTGTAACTACTAAAATTATTGGCCAGCACAAGCAGAGTTAAATGATTCAGATTCCTCGGCACAGCAGTTATGAAGGATATGAAGTAGTTGACCAACTAGATAGCCTAGGATCAGGATCTACCTTTATGATGCCGAAACCATGTCGTAGATATCATTGTCATTGTCTAACCAGAACACGATATCGTGATTTAGGTACATTCGCCATTACAAAAGAGGAAATATGGGTGAGTTCATAAACGTCAAACTAACTAAGAACTGCATTATCCCCGTTCATTAAAGCAAATTTCCGATCGAACTAACCTAGGTCAACTGCAGTATCTACTGTTCATAAACGTAAGTATATATCGTCCGTCTCGGGCAGATTGAGCAGAAATAATTTTTTGGCTGCAGAAAAAAAAAGTAAGTATTGGAAATATTTTATTTATGATTTTGTACAAATTAATTTAACTTATTGTCTTTAAAGGAAGGACGAAGGCTCAGTCTCGAATAAAAACCAAGTAAAACTTTTGATTGATAAAAGAATCCATATGGAAAAGTAATTTAATGCTAGAAAAAAGAAAAAAACTTTCATTGTGGAGAGCAGTTATAATCGATATAAAAAGGAAACAGATCCTTTGTTTGAATTTAATGTTGTTTGGTGCAAAGAAAAAAATTGAAAATCTCAAGCTCAACGCAAACATTTTTCTTCGACGTTTATAAACGACGTTTACATGAAAATTGTACTAAGTTAGGCCTTCATGTTGACTGGAAATATTCTGCGTAGTGAGTGCGTTCAAAAACGCATAAGAAAAGAAATTCGATTGTACTTGCGCAGATTTTTGACGTTTATGAACTCACCCTATATCTCGAATGAGCTCTAATATAAGAGGAAGTGATAGTAAGGCCAATAGGGTCGCAGACCAAGTCGCCTAAATCGCACGTCATCGTGCTATTTAGGTAGCTGGTAGGAAACCATTAAGCACGACAGGTCACGCCATCGTTGTACTAATTGGGTTCTTTAACAGAACCGCCACTGTTATTAACTTTTGATCGACTTAATTTGCTTTAAGAGGAAGGTTCTAAGAAGCAGGGTCCACTAACAACCTTCCAAGGTTCTTTATTTTTTTTATTCCACGCTCATTTCATCACCTCACTGCCATCAGTCAAAACTTGTGCAATGCCTAGAATCCTATCGAAGAATTTGATTTATATCTCATTGCGCCATTGCAGCCTACAAATCAAATTCCACAAAAAAGCAAAAGACAAATCATAAATCAAAAATCCAATTAGATGCATTTGACTGTACTCATTATTCCAATCGATTTGTAATTAAGCTCAAACAAAGCCAACATATCACTGCAATATCCGCCAGCCAGAAATGCACATCAAATCGTTTCAAACAAATTAATCATCTTTCTCAATCACTGACGTCTATCTATAGATATTGACAGGTGTAATTACTTCATACTTATTAGTGTTCCACTGTCCTACATGCCTACACTCTAACTGGTGTGAATAAAACAGCACAACCCTCCACTTCTTAGGCTACTGTTTTTTACTCGTACTCGTTTTTTTTTCGATACAATTGGGAAATAATTACTTTATATATCTTTTTGTCTTGTCAGTACAAAAAAAAAAAATGTCAGAAAAAATCGCACACTCTTTCACACCATAGTGCTATTAATCATCTTATGCAAATTCGCCCGTCGTCATCTTCGTCATTAAGGCAGCGCCATCTAGTGAATTGCAACAACTAAGTTTTGACCAAGGAGTCACTTTTTTGTAACAAGAGCCATCCGGTGTATCGTGTACTGGTGACTTCTATTGATTAGCATAATAAATTAGCTCAGATGGAACATTTAATTACCCGCCCCCAACAGAGTATCTATCTATAAGAGTATCTGCTTATCTTTCTTGCACAATGACGATGGACTTGTTTTTTTATATTTTTGTGTTTCTAGTCAAAAACTATAAGTACAACGAAAATTTCCATTTTAAGATAATACATCTTTTGCCCGAAATGAGATGAGGCAGATGGGTCGCCGTCTAGCGGCCCCTGCTTCCCCTGTTTCCCCTACGACACAATGGGCGCACCATGGTACACAATTGAAATGGGCGAGTAAAAGTTATTATGCAAAACAATTATCATTTGTTATGCAAAAATCTGTTCAGTTTTTCCGCTTATGGATATTAGTTTTATTATTATTCTTTTTTTCTTTCATGGGAGTTTTTCTCCCTTTTGCTGTGGTTTTCGGGTGGATTTATGACCCTATTCATTGGTACAGTAGGGACAGTGGGAGATGTTGATAGCCCCGAAACAATGTTCCCACATTTAAGAGCGGATTTGGAGTTTTGCTCCAAATTTATGACACTTTTGTAATAAAGGGAGAGGGAGTTTTATAGTCAAAATAGTTTTTTTTTTTGTTTTTAGTACCACTTACAGCAAAGTACATAATTGTGAAACTTTTTTAATTTGGTTTGGCGAGGTTTTTTTTTTTCGGGGGAAATCTCTCACAACTTGTCGATAGATATATACATATTTATAATTGCTTAATTACAATGTGGGCCTGGGTCTAATTAATTATTAAATTTTTCTTTTTAACAATAAAAGGTAAATGTTTTGTCAAGGTAAGGTGCAATAGTTTGCAAGGTCACGGGAAGAAGTTGTAAGTGATGATTAATAAATGGAGCTATCAACATAGGGGCCTTAGTGTGCTTACTCAATTTATTATTTGTACAAAAAACAACGTTTAAAGTTGTATTTTATTTATTTAGTCTGGGAGGTGTAAATTTGCCAACAGACTTTGAGATTCTGATTAAATATTTATTTCATTCATTTTTACTACTGTTGATGGGATTCATTAACGGTAACTGATGTTAATAGGAACCATTATATACACATCTAGCGAGATTTGATCTTAGAATTCTCACCATCACCGGATTATATCAAGTGTTAGAACTTACTTAAGTCCGCGTGTCACTAAAAATATCCCAAGTTAGTAATTGGACAGCTATTCGTGAAATCCTTGGTATTCTCCTCTAAGTAAAAAGAGAGGGCAGTGTTTTTCCTCTTCTCAACAAAGCTTATTGACATTAAGACTTAGAATTCTATCGCTAGGATTCAAATCTCACGCTATTAAGTTTCTGTCATATACATTATAAAAGTAGGTGTGACCGATGACGTGTATAACTTAGAATATACATGACATGAAACTTATTTTATTGTTTCTTTATTTATTTAACTAACTTATTTCTGACGATTTACTCATCGTCAACAGACGAGACAACATTTGCCAATAAAACTTCTGTGGGTATATAGTAAACTTGCACCTACATACATATGTATATCTATAAGTTTTTTGTGCAGTTAAGATTCATAAAACCAACAATATACTTATATAAATTTTTAGAGTAAAACTGTGTTAAGTTGGCTCTAATTAAAGTACCGTTACTACCAATTTACCAAAAACATGCTATCTCATGGGACTACAGAAAATTAGTCCAAATCTGCAAATTAATTAACATTGTCTTAGCTGTTTATATGAAAATGGCATTTTGTTAAGTTGGCTATAAGTAAGGTCTCATTATTAGCCTTTTTGGCCGAAAGTGTAAAATGCAGTCTTCTATGACGTTATGAATCTAGTCTACGTATGCAATTTGAAAAAAATCGTTTGGGCCTTTTACGAGAAAAAGGACATTTTATTAAGTTATAAGCAAACTACCATTATTAACAATTCTGGCCAAAAATTTTGTACGCCATTTTATAGAACTTTACTAAACTAGTTTGATTATGAAATTTACAAAGAAATCGTCAGAGCCGTTTTCGAGCAAATTGGCTAAAACTACTAAATCCTTAAAAAAGTACCGTTATTACCAGTTTTGACCAACATTCGCAAAAAAATTATAAGTTAAGTTATGTTGTTAACAATTTCGGTAAGCAATGTTTTATCTGATTGGAATTCATCAATCTAAATCACATATGAAATTTCATCAAAATCGTTAGAGCCATTTTCAAGAAAATCTAGTTTTTGTGAAATTTGCCATAAGTAAAGTACCGTTAATAATAGGACTAAAACAAAAATTTCAATTTCGCCTCTAGGGATTATCACACAGACCCTAGATATGAAGTTTGTTCAAAATCCGTCCACCTGTTTAGGACAGACAGACGGCATCGGCAGACCCACTTTTTTGGACTTCTCTATAATGGTAATATCCAAATTCATCATCAAATCTCGAGAACGAAAATCTGCACGAATCCAATACCTGCCCCATGCTATAGGTGCAAGTAAAAAAATATGATATATGGTCGCCTTCACTTAAGGCAATTACCTATGGCTAGGTTTTAAAATTCTGAACGAAAGATTATTGCAAATAGATAAAAAGGGTAAAGTACAAAATATGTATAAATGAAAAAGATAGTAGGTGACTATACAGAGCCTTGAGGAACATCAGAATCTATATGGTGAATTTCAGACTTGAAGCTTTTAATGACAGCTTGTATTGAAAGGCATTTTTTAATTCATTATGCTGTCTACTCCCTAATATAGACGCAGCATAGTAAAGCAAGTTGAATGGCCTTGTTAAAGGAACTGAAAGTGGGAGTGTGACTATATGCAAGTACTGGACAGGAATGTGACTGTAAATAGGGGAAGTTTGGCAAAAAAGTCAAAATTTCAAGATTTTTGACAATTTATGTTCTTATTTCTGTTAAAAATACTTATACCTAAGAGTATCGAGTAGGTGATCGCATCAGCGACGGCTTTCATATAACTATCAACAAGCAACCAATTAAGAAAATACAATATGATACTCATCCAATCGACCTGTTGTTAAATCAAATTCCGCGTACTGAATCTCTGTGCTAAAATGTGAACAAGAATTCCCAAAAAAGTTTTCACTAAATTTAGTCAAATGTTATTCATAATAGCCATACCAACACCTCTAATATTATTCTATGTTTACTTTTGGAAAATTTCTAAATTAGCTATTAACTTAAGGCCTAACTATTAACATTCCTGTTCCCTCGAATAGGGTGATAAATATTTGTTTTACGTAATTACCAGTTTGACACTGAACCATAAAACTCATCAGACTAGTATGACATAGTGACGTAGAAGTTTGTTAGACCAAACAAATACAATTCCAAGCTAACCATCATTTAATTTGCATGATTATTGAATTATATTTAAAATTATAAATAAACTTAATAATTTGCTACGAATAACAAGAATATTTGACCGGGGTTCCCAGTTTAATGCTTAGACTCATCTTGACACATTCATGATAATAGACTCGTTCTGGCAAACATTGATGATGGCGAATTGATTTTAACAAAATATCAATCTATTTTCAATTATAAATGTGGGCAGAAAGATTAAATAAACTTTAGATGCATTTTTTTCCCCCCATGAATAAATAATCTATTAAATGCTGGAAAACCAAAATTTTTCTTGCATATCGGTCGCTAGTTTGGTAAAAATCTTGGACTTTTACTATATAACTGAAAAGGGGAATTAGTTTGTGATACTAATGGCTTTAATCGACAGAACAGAATGGACACAACGGGATGTCATTCACCATGAATCACTGACAATCTTGACGGATGGCTCCAAAACCGAAGAAGGAGTCGGTGCTGGTATCTTTTCAAAAGATCTGGACATCCACCTCTCCTTCAGCCTTGCTAGCTACTGCAGCATTTTCCAAGCCAAAGTCACTGCCATTCGTCAAGCAGCTGATTGGCTGGCGGCTAATGCAGTATCAGTATCGGTTATTGTCATATACATCGATCCCTCAGATCCAGCACAACGAGATCCAAGGCAGTGAGGGACTGCCGCTGAACGAGATAGTTGGATAGTACAACCTCACCCTCTGCTGGGTGCCGTGTCACTGTAATATACCAGGGAATTGCGAAGCTGACGAACTGGCCCGACGAGGCTCTTCAGGTCTAAATAGCATAAAAGTCATCGACATCGAGGCCTTGCCGATACGGTGAGAGAAGCCAAGCATTGTAACACTGCAAATCTACTCTGGCCCATGCTAAATGAAACCAGGTCTATCGGACTTCTGAAACATAAGAGAAGAACCCTCTCACAAAGACTGGGCATTCCCTATAATGACTTCTGTAGAAGTTGTAAAGAAGAAGAAGAAGAGGAGACTATCAGTCATCTCCTATGCACGTGTCTGGCACTTGCCAACATTAGAAAGGACACACTAGATGAATACCTGTTAGTGTTCTCAACAATGCCTGTTCGGCTAAGGTTGGCTCCTTCATACTAAGGAGTAAATGGTTCCCTGAGTAAGAGGGCTGCACAATGGACCTACTCCTGGTCTAAGTACATCCTCACCGAGAGCCGGTTTCAACCAACCAACCAAGGTTTTAAACATTACATTGTCAGATGACCTGAGGTCGGTTGCGGAACTCTATAAGTGGACATCTCTTTTGGAACTTAATTCCATGCCAAACACTTAAAAGATCAAGGCTTCTTCTTATTCTCTTCGTCATAACAAGAAGTGCTGTGCATTTTACATCTTTTTCATGAATAGAAGCAACCTACAGTTGTATGCGGTATCCAAAGCGCAAAAGTGATTTAAGAAGCTTTCTTATGGCAGTAACATTTAACAACTTTTGTTGAGTAAAGGTTTACAACAGATTGAGTCGTAAAAACATAAAATGGTAGTGTGTTCCAAGAATCAAACCTTTTGATTTTCATAGTCAGTATGTCAAGGCATTAATCACCATTAAAAATTAGGTCGAGCTAAAGTGTAATTTATGGCAATGACAGCAATATATGATGCAGAATTGACAGGATTCTATAGTTTCGATTTACGTGACGTGTTTTAGGCCAGTTGGTTAATTCTCTAGCTCCATCTCTACCTAGACATGTAGTTATGACAATAGCCAATGTTTCTCAACGTAGAGCCTTTCTTATGAAAAAAAATTAACGAAATAGAACAAAAGGAGACTTTGATTGATTTCTTTCAGAAGCCGATTCATTTTTCTTTTCCATCTTTTCATCCTCTGATCTTTTATTACATAAAATCCAAAGGCTTTATTAGCGAGCGAATACCATCGTCATGCTACTTAATTTCAAATTAACTTGATTTATATGCAAAAATATAACTTTAAAAACAATTCAATCTTTAACAACAATCTCTATGACTAATTATTACTCGTAAAACAGCGTCCAATTACATTCGCAAAAAAAAAACTTGTCCCAAAAAAGACTAAAAATAAAAGTAGTGCTTCATTAGTAATAAATCATTTTAATTCACACTTAAATCAAGACAATAATATGTCTTAAGGAAAACAAGAAACACGATTACGAATGCATTAATTAAATTAAAAGATAAATTGATCTTATGTCATGGGTATAGACATAATAATCACTTCATGACAATTTACTTGTCAAAATGATAATTATTCGTTTAAATTTCTTATTGATTCCATGTTCGTGCTCATTAGAGATCATCCAATTATTTAACAAGTCCAAATGAATATTCATGAACTCTCGCAAAAATTGCACAATACAAATTTGCATTAGTTGTGCTTTGACACTTTGAACTTGTTTATAGTTTGGGAAATATATTCTGACAAAGAACTTAACGGTTTAGTAGTAAATCTAAGTCCAATCACAATCTATTTCTGTTCACAAAAATAAAAAAACGGAAATCGAAAAGTTCGATCTTAGAAGTGAATCTTTCTGAATCACTCATCAGAAGCCAAGTATTTGTATGACGCATATTTGATTCGAGGGGTATATGGAGACTTAAATGACTTTGGGTGCACGTAATCCACTTAATTTTGACATACGTATATTCGAATTCAATAAATAAAGATTTTAGATACCATCAACAACTTTGCTAGTACATGCATGCGTTGGAATAGCTGGAATAAGCCTCATGAAGGATTCCTTTTTAAATTGCTAAATTTAGCCATTAAGAGTGTTGACTTAGACAACATATTTGGAAACTCAACTTATTCAGTTGAAAATGGGAACTCCAGCTAAAGATTACCCTAAAGGGTCCACATGACAACCGTAATAAAAAATAAATAAAAATAAATATTAGCCCGTAAGCAGCCCATAGAGGGCCAAGGGCTAGCTTCTCACAACTGTACATGTTGTGCGTGGTATACATTTCGGCAGAAGGGACCTACAGTTTTACGCTGTATCCGAAGGGCAGAGGGGTTTTGAGAAGCTTTCTCATGACAGTGAATACTCTTGAATGTTTGTCAGACACTCGGAAGAGGTGGGGCCGTGAAAAAACTTTTTGATGGTATTTTTCTGGATTCGAACTTAGAACCCCTTGCGCAGTAGTCTAACGCACTAACCACTGAGCCATGGCACCCACAGACGTAATACAGACGGGATATTCAGAGTCTAATTTTGACCTTCCTCCTAAACTTGTCTGTTAGGTTAGGTTAGGTTAGCGTGGCAGCTAGTGCCCAGATACAGATGGGCACCAGTTCACTCAGGCCTAAAAGGCCCATTGTGATACCACCGGATCTACAATACTCACAACCAATTACTAATTACCACGACACTACAATGAGAGACAGAGGACCGGACAAAATAACGCTTAGAAGAGGTTTAAATAAAGCGTAGAAGAAGTCTTCAAAGAAAAATGGAGGTTTATTCTTAACGCTAGAGCAAGGTAATTGCAAGGAAGATGAGGAATCGTTTCTTCTTCCTACTCATCCCTACAACTCCGACAAAAATCGGTAGATGGGAGGCCCAAACGTCTAGCTTGTACGCCTATTAGGCAGTGTCCTGAGAGGACACCGATGATGGTGCTCAGGTCGGAATCCTTCAGAAGCAACAGTTCTTTTGAACGTCTCTGGTTAAGGTTAGGCCAGAGCTCTCTAGAAATCCTGAAGGGGCAATGAGCCCAAAGAGCGTTGGCCTTCCTTATAGCATCAAGTTTGAGCAGGTACCAATTGGCATATCAATTCCCGTCCTTGCAGATTCAATTGAGAGGGTAGTGCTAAGTTTGGCAAATTCATCAGTCTTCAACATAGGTGAATACACGATTTGATGGCTGCCTGACTGTCTCTGAAAATGCTAATATCCGTAGCAGATAGTACATTATTATATATTGGCTCATAGGTGGTCATCAGTGCTCCCAACTACTACAAGAGTTGTCGTGATACAGGATAAATACTAACAAGAGCTTGGAGATAGTCCCAGTCTTCAAACTCAGACATTGGAAGCAGACTTTTTGATGAACTACAATGAGTGGCTCATTTCACCATAATCACATCCTCTAGGATGCCAAACGAGTGATCAGCCCACCACACTGTTAGAATGAAATTCTTGTTTCTCAATTTCAGGTTCAAACTGACAACCTTTTGTGGGTAAGAACAATTTACGAGCACTTGCAAATTATCACCACAAAAGTGTCATTCCAACAAACCACTCATGTCAAGTGCCTCAAACAAAGATCTATCGCTATAACAGTTACTGCTGGTAAAAAGTCCTTGAAACCTTTCAATTGAACCAATCAACCATTTCATACACCCACCACCGGTTTATCCAGTTAGGATTCGGTTATTAAAATGACACAGCAGTAGCGAAACGTTTAAAGTGTCTCTGCCACAATCCAGCTAAACTGTCAACCACAGTTTGTATTTTTACCTTTTGTAGAATGTATCTTTGAGAAGATGCACGTGAATGGTCATGACTAGCATAAACCAGTTTGAATAACAGTTAAATTGGCAAAAACCAGTCACAGCATAATGACAGACAAAATGACGTTCCATCATTCAATAGTATTTTCTCACCATAAATTTGGTAACATTCTTGCAGTTCACCTTTGGTGAATTTATTTCAATGGATTCTTATTGGAGGATTCTTCTTCTTTTTTTGTTTTTTCTTCTTTGAAGAGAACGTAACATTTGAACTGGACAAACGTCTTCCAATACTTCAATCAAGCGGCGACGAATTATACAAGTGTACATTCACGTTTTTAGCCTTTGGTATTTAGATAGAAGAAGCGCTTACACTGTGTGATTACTGGTTTGCTTATATTGTTTAAAAATACCGATTATATCATTATCATCTGGTAGAGTTAATTTTGTTCAAACATCAAAACAACAACACACATGGGATGGTAGTTAAATAGTCAAATTGTTTTGTTTTTATTGACCTCCAAGCCCATTGTCATCATCAGTAATTCTGTCCACATTTAGAAGAGAAATTTATTTGAAACACATTCTTATAATCTGGTGGTATTGATGACTGTAACTAGAAGGAGACAACATCCTGTTGAATATAAATCAAGATGTGTACCTATATATGATGAGCTGTTAAAAGTATAGCATCAACACAATTTCGGTAGACAAAGGCAAATTCCAGATTGATGAGTAAAAAAAGTACAACTTTATCCACTTTGAATGGTACTATAACATTTAAATTTATAATTTGGCTTGAATTAGGTGTAATGAATGCAATAAATGCGGGGTTTATAACTGGTTTGTGTTTTTAATGACATTGTTTAGTGAAAGTATCATAAAAGGTGGAAACAATTTCACAGAAAATCTGGCTGGAACGCTTTGGTGGATTTCGGGACACCAAGCCAGAATGGGATCATAGCGAATCTTGTGAAGGGCCAAAAGTTTTGTCCAAAACAACACTCGACTGACAGACGACAGATGGACGTCGTTAACGTCTTGCTGTGTCTGGAGAAAACTCTGGACAAAACGCGATAAAGCCAAAACCAAAGCCTATCTGAATGGATAGATCAACATGTTGAGTCAAAAACATTCAAGACGCTCTCAGTTTTCTTGCAGTGTAAAGGTGCTTTTGGAAAGACGTGGGACTTGTCACCGAAAAAGGTCCTCTGAATCTATAAAAAAAAAAAATTAGGCCATAAGCAGCCCATAGAGGGCCAAGGTCTAGCTTCTCAAGAGCCACCGCACCCCCTCTGAATCTATACGGCCATGATAAGACCATTTCTGGCTTACGCGTCGGTTGTTTTGTGGAAGGGTCCTTCTCATCAATACGTGGTTACCTCTTGAGCCAAACTACAAAGAATGGCTTGTCTCGGGTGCACAGAAGACTTTCCAAGTACTCTGAGACCTGCTCTAGCCGCACTGCTGAATCTCTGTCCTCTTGATACTTATACCATATACTTTTAAGCTTTTACAGCCTTAGATGAGGAGGCTATTGGTATGAGCCGTACTGGAGCTTTGATGATCTTGCACGACACTTTTCCTATGACTCTCTTATAGACATACGCTCTGATGCTATCACACGCAGGCTTTAGCTGCGCTGCAAGTATGAGGTCGTCTTTTCTGGTACAGGACCAGCTTGAGCCAAGAATAAAGTGTAGTCGTATTTTCACAGATGGTTCCAAAATCGATCAAGAATCAGTGGCTGGTGTATTTGTGGAAGACGACAACACAAGATTGCAATACTCATTGGAGAAGTATGCCTCTGTCTTCCAGGTTGAGATCTTTACAATCCTTATTGCTGCGAACCAGATCGTTTGGAAAAGGTGGAGAGGTCGTAGTATCTGTGTCTCTCTAACTTTTTTTTTTTTTTATAATCTACACATGCCAAAGGGGATATGAATACCCGTTTACTGTTTAACAGGGTACGGGCGTTAGTTAATTTTGGAAGAGGGAAGAAGGGATAGGAAAGAGTTGGTGTAGTGGTATTTGAAACTTAGGTGATATTAGGTTTCAATGTTTATTCTCCATGGGTGGTATCCAATTCGATTGGGGAGAGAGTTGTGTGTGATTTTTGCATTCGTTTGAATTCACAGTATTTTTTTCGCGTTCATGTTGAAATACGCGAAGTGCTTTCTGAGCGAATTATTTAATTCTTAATACTGTGAAAATTGAATGGACTTGGTCGGGAATTGATCACCAAACCTCTCATTCAATGACCGAATACACTACCACTACGCCGTGGACACCCTAACTGCGCTCAAGGCCTGGTTAAACCCTCTAACCACTTCCAAATTAGTTGGTGAATGCAGAAGATCGTTGAACTGTATCGCAGGATTCAATTCATTGATTCCCATTTGGATGCCAGGACACACTGATATAATGGGAAATGAGATATCAACGGTCATCATCATCATGATCGGGTGTAGTATCTGTAAATGATATTAGCATTCTCACGGATAGTGGCGAAGTCATCATTGTTAGCCGATTGTCCCTCCGAAAAACACGATACGTTTCTTACAACACGCTAATTAAAGTGGAACGCATTTTTTTTAAAGAATACGAGCATACACGGCGTCATACGCAAAGAATTTCATAAGACAAGTACTCCCCACCCCTAAAATCAAAAGAGTTGGCGTGCGAACTTATGTTGCAAAAATGCTGGAGTCTACTATTTCTGCCAAGCGAAACTTCCTTACAATTAAATCTAAATATAGAATATTGCATATCAACTTAGAGGAATTAAAATCAAGATTCTTAATTCAAAATAAAAACAGGCTAGAAGATGCTAAATAATAATGAAACCATAAAAAGAATTCAAATGACGACTCACATCACATCAGGTTTCCCTCAATCAATCTTGAGGCAAATAATTAGCTTTTAAAAGATTGTCAGTGGATGAAAAAAAAATGTTTTCCTTCGTGCGGTTAATTGCTATTAATCATCGCTAAGCATTCTTACATTCTTCAATGTATCTTGCACATTGACACCTCTTCGCATATGCACACATTTCCCACACTTATCTTTGAGGAAACAAATTAATTAAATAATCTCCTTCAAGATCTAACATTTAGTCAGCTAAAGTCCGACAAAGGAAAGTGCTCGTGATGACGTGATCTATACGATCTAATTTATAGTCCGAATCTAAGTTTTCCCACCAAAAAACCCAAAAATTTAGCTAGAACCACTTTAGTGACGCACAAAAGAAGTGATTTCAAATTTACGAGATCCCAAGTCATTGCCATTATCCCACCACCACTAACATCCTTCAACTTGAAGTCTTATATAACCGCTAAAATAAATCAATCCGTCGGCCTTTGACAGATCAGAACAAGATCCGATGTTTCTCCTTTCATGTCAAAGCGCCCACCCACTATTCTCTCTCTAACCGCAAATAAGAAAAATCTGTGTGCGTATTTCATGATCACTGACAATGTCAACTATACAGTTTTGATCTGTCAAACTAAAGAATTTCAAATAAATTTTGCGTTCAACTAACAAATGAGAATTGAGTACAACACACCGTTATTATTTGTACAGTCAAGCCGAAAAAAATCGAAAAAAATCAATCATGACTAAACAAAAACAATGCCACGAATTTTTATCTGTATGGGTGTATCTGTATGATGATGAATTGCATGCTTAGTCCATTTTTGGTGTTTCACAATTTTTCCATTTCCATCTATACGAATGCGAATGTACCATAACAATGCCCCCGAAGAGTCCAAACAGAAACGAGACGGACTTCCGACTGTAGTGTAGCCGCTCAAATCAGCCGGTAACCATCTTCTTCGTTTTCTTCACTGCGCGCCGGCGCGCACCCTGCCTACATTTATCTCTTTGATATTGAGGATGAACATAACTTTTTGCGCACGGACAACACGAGATGGCGGCAAAAAGGAAGTAGCCGCTTTTGAGTTCGTGATTTCTTTTTGTGCATCTCTTTTCACAGTTTTTCTTCACGCTGATGTTGAATCTTTCAAATATAAAAATTTGTTTTTTCTGTTTTTTTTTTTTTTTTGAGGTCAATTGCAAATGTTGTTGTTATTATTATTATTGCCGGTTGGTGGTAGTTTTGTTGTTTGTTATTACAAATTTCTGCTGCAGAGCTGCAGCTGAACAAATTTTTATTGATCGATAGCAATTCATATGGCAGATAATTATTACCTTTGGGCTAAGCAATAAACCAATCGACTGTATATAATTTGACTCCCGCAATACAAAATGTGAAGTAACTCTATTGCTATTGCTCTATTGCCCCGAAGACATATTCTTTACCATTATCTAGATACATTTAATTACTTCAACGCTTCTGCTGTAAGAGGAGTCGAAAGAGGTGGCAAAAGTTCAAAACGTTTTATTGGTGAAAACAAATACGATGAATGAATTTTTTTTTCCACAGATACTTTTATGGTTTGTGGGATCATCTTCAAGTTCGATTTGATAATCTTATATTCCCTACAACCAATTTGATGAGAAGAGGTGCAGAGTCACTCATGATGATGGTGGGATGAGATCAATTTTCTATTCGTGACTTTGTCTTAAGATTCAGGTTTTTTTTTTTTTTTGTTTTTTTCTTTTGATTGAGAGGAGACATC
Organism: Chalcosyrphus nemorum; assembly: GCA_949716465.1. NCBI lineage: Eukaryota > Metazoa > Arthropoda > Insecta > Diptera > Syrphidae > Chalcosyrphus > Chalcosyrphus nemorum. The sequence continues at coordinate 80,054,008 of OX454333.1, forward strand.
TATGGGTTTGGGTGAAATTCACAACTGGAATGTCGGAAGGAGAGATTTTAATCAAAAAAAAAAAATCAATCATTGGCTATGGATGAACTGTCTGTCGTATTTGCAGAGGGCAGGTAAAATTTATCTGCTACACATCAACCGATAGAGGAGGAGGTTGAGTTTCTCAGAAGCACACACCTTATAATTAAGGGCGCCGGCGCCGATTACAGTGAATGGTTTAGATAGATGCCCGCCATTTAGAGTAAATTATCGGCTATAAAGTTAAGATTTTTATGGATTTTAGTTTGAAGGTTATAGGATCACTAGGCTTTTGATGAGTGTACATGACTCAAGCGTCTTAAAATAGAATACGGTGAGGAGAAGAAAAGGGGTGTGTTTATCAATGCATGTAACAAATGATGGAAGCTTTCAATGAGCGGCAAAAGGTCACGCAAGAAGTTGTGTGCAGTTTATTTCTATAAAACAAGTTTGGTATTCTATGGTTTCTTATGGACAGAGCTCTAGTGACTGGCTACAAAGATGCTACCAACTCTTTACGCAGCTTGCCATAGGATCAATTAATGTGCTTTACTTTGTTTGGGATTAGTCAACCTAATGTGAAATAGAGTTTGTACAAAAGTAACCGAGCGAGTCAGGTTGCAGATGAACATACATGCGAATGAATAAAAATTCATCTTTTGCAGCAAAATCTGTGGCAAAAAGTGGAGTGCGGCTTTTTCTAACCTTTAGCTTAAGCATCGACCGGTATAGAATCTAAATCTTCAGGGAAGTGTGAAAGGGTCTATTAGAGGCAACATGAACTATCCACGGAATAAAATAAATCTGAATTTACATAAAAATTGAAGCTGCTTTTAAAGCTTTTTTAATCACAGTACAAAGATAAGAACTCTGCCGTGAAGAGCTGAAAACTTCAATGAAATTCACCAAGTAATACTCTCGGGGTACCTAGGATACACTACACTACACTACACAAAAGAGCGTATTATATGGTATGATGCGACTCTTCTTGACTGTGATTGTAACTTCTAGCTCGCAGACTGAGACTGTGATTTGTCTTCACAGACTGGCGATTGTGACTTCTCATTTGCAGACAGAGACTGTGACTTCTCTCTCTGAATGCGATTGTGACTTCTCACTCGCAGATTGAGACTGTGACTTCCCTCTCTGACTGCGATTGTGACTTGTCACTCGTAGATTGAGACTATGATTTTTCTATCTTTGACTGACTGCAACTGTGACTTCTGACTCTCAGACTGAGACTGTGATTTCTCTTTGACGAACTGCTATTGTGACCTTTCGCGAATCACGTATCAAAGCATGAAGCGTAGAGTTGTAAGATTATTTTTCCAGACTTGTACTTGAGTAGGTTATTACTTAGATCCTGTACGGGGCAGAAGGTTTTATTCATGGAATGGTCTGACTTAATTCTTATTCAAAATCTGTAGAGCTATCTATCTAAATTATCATCAAGGGATTAGGGAATAGCTCGAAAGGAAATCTGAGTAGAACACACAACTACCAATGAAAAGCCTCAAATGCTGAGAACTACGACTAGTTGGGATAGTCCTTATCCACATTCTTGCTAATGAAATGCAAAGGGTTCACATCAGGCTTATCGCAAACCGACAAGATAATAGACACCTCCATAGATTTGGCCACGATAGGTCCCCCTTTTGCCCAGATGAGACATAAGGAATCTACATAGCCCAGAGCTCTTAATAGACCAAATGTTGAGGTCGACGGAAGGTTAGTTGGAGATCTGATCTGTTGAAACAGCAGCGCAGATTGAGCTGCGTAGATTGGAAGCATTAAGAAGGTCCAAGAAGGAAAATAGAGACAATGGAGCAATGTGAACTGTGCATGCTGTTAGAACTAGGGATTTTATTATCTATAAAGTTTACACATCCATAGGGCAAAAACCCAAAGAGCCATCACTAAAAAGACATGATGAGGGAGAGGGGTTCCTACCATTTCAACGATATGCGGGCATTATACTCATTGCTACAAGAGATATCTTAGCAAAGGTTTAGGGGAAGGTAGTCGAGGGAGAACAATTATAGTAGAAGGAAAGACTTCTATTGATCCAGAAAAGGAAGTAAAATGTCTGCATACAATACTAGATGAAGTTAAAGCCACTCTTTCCCTCATGATGTGCAGAAGACAAAAGTACTAGAAGATGTATATAATTAAAGATAAATCTATCGGTGTACCTTGTAGTAACTTGCGCTAAAAGATATAGATCATCAGTAAGTATCTGCTTAACAGGAGCTACAAAAACTTATCCCACAACAGCTCTGTAGTTGATCATAGGAAAAGTGCCCAGAAAAAATGGCCAAAGAAATTGTACTAATGATGCATCACAAAGAAAGAGTGGGATAATCTATCAAAAACGACCCCGTCTTGATTTCCCAGAAACCAGGTACAATAGCGCGTAGAAGTTGTAGAAGCCCTATGACCTACAAGGGGATACATGATATAAGTAAGTACGTAAAGTACTAAGATTTATCCTTCTTGTAAAAATATCAATCTGTTAAATTTTCTTTAACTTCCTTGCAAAGCATTTGAATCCTCATAGGGAACATGGTTTTGGACAAGATTTCGTAGATCACTTGGATCTGAATCCAGAATAGACAAAGTAATTTCCATATTGCTGTAGTAAGTGACAGGCAGGCTTTCGTGCTGGATCCTCCTGCATCGACCATATTAACACCTTAAGCACCATAATCGAGCAATGCGTTGAGTACAGGTCTCCGCTACATCTGCTGTTTATCGACTTCGAGAAGGCTTTCGACAGTTTGAATAGAGATGCTATCTGGTTGGCCTTGGCCAGTAGAGGTATCGCAGAAAAACTCATAGCTATTATAAAGGCTAGCTCTTTAGAAATGAGTTGGAGAGAGCTCAAATGCTTTGCAGAACTACGAACAAGACGGCGCACAGGCGTTGGTGACGCCCTATGCGAGAGGTTAAAGACTCAAAGATGAAGAAGAAGTAGTAAGTGACATCCTGACAGAAGAAAATGTCCCACTTATAGCCTTGGGATTCAAATCATGCATTTTAATGATCACCTCAAGAACAATGGAAAAAAAGTTTTGGGAAAATCAAACAAGGAATGGAAATTGAGAGAAATTTATGGTGACTATTGAACCAATTGAAAGATCAACAATGATCGAAAATTAATGCAGTTATATCATTTGAATTTGATCAATAAAACACTATTGTATCGCTGAGATTCACTTCAACTGTGCATGCACTTCTTCAAATCAAAAAGAGAAAAAGATCTAAGATCCATATAGGAGCAGATACATTTCAACATTTCGTGTCTCTTCCTATTTTGTTTGGTAAATATACCTCACCGTTTTCAAGTGCCTACTGTTATCCGCTTCAATTGTTATTTGTCTCCAAACAAAAAAACATCCACCTAAAGTAGCTTAATACACATCTTTTCATTTGTATTCTTTCCCAAAAAAAATAAACGAAAAAGAAAACACTAGTACCATGTCAAAAGCGCTTTCAATTTCACTCGAAAAAAATTGGAATCGTGTTATGCAATCGAAAAAAAAAAAAAAACCGAAATCGAAAGTATGTTTACAGATTTCTAGGTTGAGCCTTAGAAATGGTGAAAGATACAAAAGTAAATCAATTTTCCATTCATGTCAAATGTTTCGTTGCATCTTTTCAATTAAAGCACGATCACCAGATAATAGATCATTATTCAACAGAAAAATAAAAAAGTAACATCTCATCTGCCAACCACCACCCAATTAGCACAGTTTCGGATCGGGCTGTCATTAGACGAGAGGAGAGTATTGGTGCCGCCATCTAGTTTCAGACGTCAGACTTTTTTATTTTTCTATGCGTTTGTAACGGTGATTTTAATCGCACCCTGCAAATTCGAAACATACGAGTATACAATTAAGTTTTAATTGTGTGCAGCCTCGACACAATAGGAGGCGTCACGTCGGTCGTTCGTATCTCTGGAGAATGCGGTAATGCGGAAGTGTATTTCGTTTTTTTTTTTCTTCTTGTGTTGCCAAAGAATGAAAGAAATGAATACCCTATGGGGGACTTTAAAGACCCCACCCACACGACTGGCTATTGTTGCGAAATATAATTTTGGTTGATCGCTTGAATTTCAATTTTTCGCCGAAGACAAATCTCCTTTCTTTAGTGGCCATTGTTCGAGGGGGACAACAAATATGTAGCTTAACGGTATGAAAGCCTTTTGAATTTGAGCACACACTGGTTTTTTTGTGCCACCACTGGGTGGTATACTGGCTAATGACGGATGGATATGGTCAGTTCTCTTTTGCTTGCAGAAATGAAGGACTTGACATTTGATCTGGTTTATTGTAATTGTTTTTTGACTGACTGATTCGGTAGTAATTTAGAAATGAAGTTTCAGATTACCTGGCAAATGAGATTTTAATTTACTTTCAAATCGTATGAATGGACGAAAAAAGGCAGAGATGATTATGTCTAGCTTGCACAATAGAGTCATTTTGTTAAACAAAAGTGGTCATGTGTCAGATTATGAGAAGTAGCACAGCATCATCGGACTCTATGAATGAAACTTATGCACTAGATGGCGCTTTAACGATCAAATTGAAATTTGGAAAAAATGCTGCACATAAGATGATTCTGATTTTCATTGCGATTGATCGGAATCCTACAATCAAGTCCAAGAGTAGTGCTTGCTTTAGCTATTGTGGTGGGGCAACTAAATCCATGAAACCTTATACAATTAGGCTAAAATTAAGCACCCAGCGGTACTGAAAACATCAAGTTTTAGAAACCAAACTCACGTCTCGGATAGTAGGTTATTATCTGTTGATGACTGTTCTTATGTGAAGCCACTTTCTGACTCAGGTGAAGAAGGTTCCCAGAATGCCAGTTTCCTTTAACTCTACCAAGAGCCTGTGCAGTATAGGCTGGCCATTTTGGGAAATAGTGAAGTCAGATCAGTCAGGTTATGATCGGATGAGCACCAATCTTAAGCGCTTAACACTATGTTGCTCTAGAAGAACATCGAAAAGCAGATGAGAATGTGGTGAAGGTTCGCTGCTAACAAACTGGTAGCTGGTAGCACGAAAAATCCTGATATCCTAGCAGCCATATGGCGATATGATTCTCTCGGCCAGATTGCGAACTAAAGTGCGCCGCGTTACCAACAAAGGGCTCGTCTAATGATGGGAAAGCCTACGGGGAGTTGTGCCCAACAAAACGCCGAAAGGAGACAAAGTTATAGGGATGGGTGATTTGAATGCCAACGTAGGCAACGTCAAGCAAGAACTCAAACATTTCATCGACAAAGGAGCAGATATTGAACACAATGCCTGCCAAAAAGGGGTCCAAGAACAGAAGAGCAACTTCAAAATAATTAATCGTTGCTTTTAGGAACAGCCTTTTGGAAAAGCATACAGACGAGATTCTGATGATAGCTCCCGTTCGGTTGCACACAGCTGCAGTACGATGATCTCCCAACAACAGAACTGAAGATTAAAGGATCCCCCACAGTTCAACAGCATTTTAGAAACTTAAGTGTGGAACTCATTGCCTTCCACCATCCAAGACAATTGGAGCTCTGTGAAAAATGATTTTACATTCGGGGAATAGCATCACAGCTATTCTATCGTGCTAGAGTAGCTATACCGCATGAAGATGAGAGAAGTACTGATTAACGTGCGATGTGATAAGGGTAACTTCTTCCATTCGATGGCTATAGAAGCAGAGGAAGCTGCAAGATGGTGTGATAGCAGAACTGCTTACAGAATTTAGCCAACACCTAGTGAATAGCTTAGACGGTTTGCTTCTTTTGGATGAAGAACAACTGAAGACATTGAAGGAGTATTTTGCAATGTTTTTGAACCAGAATACGTAGTACTACTCCCAGTAGGAGGAGATTACTACCGCGATCATCGCACTTGATGGTATCCCAGCGGAGCTCTTAAGGTCAGCACCAACAGCATATGCTGAATTTATCTTTCCACTTGTAGGGAGAGCCTGGAAAGCTATGAACCTGCCTGATGAGTGATGAGAAGGCAATGATCATAAAGCTTCCTAAGAGAGATTGCGGGGATCACATGCAAAGTTTACTCGACACCAAACATGCAGGTTTTCGGTCTGGATTCTCCTGTGTCGACCACATTAACACCTTGATGATTATTAGAGAGCAGTTCATTGTGTGCAGATCACCACTTCATCTGCTGTTCATCGATTTTGAAAAAGGCGTTCGATCGTGTTAACAGACAGATAGCTTTTCTGAGAAATTCGAAGTCAAAAGTGGCGTACAACAGGGTTGTTATCTGTCGCCGCTGCTTTTTCTATTGGTGAACAATGACGTGCTTCATGCAGATCTGTCAACCGGAGGTGAACGAAAATCTTTGGAAAAATGGAAATGGAAAGCTTGCCATCATCCATTGGAAGAACACAGAACAGCTTTCATTACACCTAATCCAACATATGTCCAGCAGCAGAAGCGATCAAACAAGTGTCTCAGCCTAAGATATTGACAGTAGGCCACCATAATAGAAACCAAAGCAACTCAATGGAAGTTGAATTGGGAAGAAAAATAATCTTAAAACAGCTCAACTGTCCTATCTGACAATTTTTGACAAATTTTGACAATCAGTATATAAAGCTAACCAAATTCTACCTGTTAAAAGGTGCCTTTGATAGTAGTTGCTTCGAGCCTAACCTCAAAGATTTTCACAAGATAAAGTAAAAAGTTTTGGAAGGAATATGGAGAGTTGGCATCATTCAAGAGCTGATTGCTTATTTCCACTAACAAGGATGTACCCTAATATCTCTTGATCACAATCATCAAGTCAAGTACTCTATTCGATTACGAAGACATTATGTCTTCAATAAGTGTCTACCATACCCTATGACACAGGGTGGTCACATCCCAGACAAATCTCTTTGACTCGGTACCAAATAATACCAGTCTCTGCACACCAAAATGATTTGTAATGAGTGTGGAAACCGACAAGCGGATTTTCTCCACTTCATTAATCATGCCATTCAACAAGTATCTAAGTATCTATATGTATGTAACTACACATGGCAAGACAATTGCGTAGAGGCGGCTAGCTCGATCATCTTCTTTGCACTTTCCTTCCTCCTCTTGTTTACCTGCTGTCCGATTGGTATAGTCATCGACACCTTAAGGAGTTTGAATCACAATCATCGCCATCATTTCGATATCCCCACAGAGCACAAAAAACAAAAGAAAAAAAAATCGCTTATAAGATACATAATTGGCAGGGGCGGAACGTATGCTTCACTCCTGGCCTTTTTTTTTTTTTTTGTCTTTTTGTTTGTATCTCACTTTGATCTGAATGAAAGCGCTAAATGGATTTCCCGTGAAATGCCAAATCGTTGCCATTGGACACCTTTGGGCGCAGATTTTTTAGCAATTTGTAAATTTGCCAAAATTAAATCCAGACGTGAATGTGATGAGACGTTATCCAACTTCGATCTCTCGATCGGGGTCCTGCATTTGATTGAAAGCGATCGTGTGGGTGCTCTGTTCGTATCCACACGTGAAAGAGTATTCTTTTACTTTCACCACTTTGCGACTTTTTTTTTGCGCTTTTCGGCTCTTTTGATTGAGTTCGATGAGGATGCACGCTTGCGCAGTTTCGCGAGCCAGAGACATTAGTCATGCCCTTACGCTGGACCGCAGGTTTTTTTTTTTTTTGTAATTCTCCGGGCAGATGATACAGATTTAAAGCATTCACCAACCACTCTTGGAGCAGCAGCGACGGCATAAAACCACTTGCGGTGTGAGAGACTTGCTCTAGTATAATCTTTTAATTGTTTGTCTTGCGCGACTCTTGAGCAATGGTTGGGTACCGCCATTCAGGCTCTTAAGTAGTCTCGAAGAAGTGGATTTCTATGCAAATTTATATTTCATTTTCGAAGAACAAGTAGAAAATTTCTTGTTTGCGGTTCATTTGGTTGACTGTTCCTTTCCTGCATTATTATCTCTTAAGAGTGGTCGTGGTGTGCGCATTTTTTTTTTTATTTTGGAATAAACAATTTATTTCGAAGCTTCTTTCTCATAGATAAATTAAAATTATGCAAGTTTTTTTTTTCGTTTTTGTTCACAAACTATGTAATGACTTGAATCAGTCACTCTCTTGCTCATTGCTCAATAGCGGCAGCCGCCAGCGAGAGATACCTACATGAGTTGGATGGAATAAGGCGACGATGATGACAGACAAACAACTTGGTTGGTGGTACCCATTCATTAACTTCGACATTGTAGACATTTTAAGTGTAAGAGAACTATGCCCCTTTTTCGTTCGTCATGAATGAAATTGATCTTTGAGAAGATTTCACAGAAATAAAAAACTGATGAAAAGACAAAAAGAAATTAATGATAAAATTGCTGGTTCTTAAGAATACGCGAGGAGTGGTGCATTTCATTTCAGAAGTCATTAAAGTAATTAACAATAAATTTGTTGTTTATTAGTGAATGAGTTTGATGTAATCTATAGTTTGATGTGACTTTGTGGCAATAGTAAAAAAAGGGATACAAATGTATGTATGGTTTGATTAAATCTTATTTACGCAGGTTTGTCGTGATTTTACTTTCTGAATGGTAAGATAAACATCTGCGGGGAACAATTTTGTATCTGATAGCATGTTCGTCGGTAGTCAATGACATTGGCTTACTGAAAAGATGTACTTTTTCATAACTAAGTGCCGAAATGATCTCTTCTATCCGTAAGTATAGCCTCCAATAAATGCTTCAGCTCAGATTGGCGGTGATTTGAATGGCATATCAGGAAAATAAATGAAGTCTACGAAGACTGCTATGGAAGACGTGTCAGCAGGGCACTTGTTCGCCAAGTGAAGATCTCCTAAGCATGTCCAAGTCATACGGTCTTATCATGTTAATCAAACAAACAGCCGGACTACCAATCACTGTCTATATAGACAGCCAGACATCCATTGCAGTTTTGGACTCTCCTGTAATTAGGTCTTGTGAGCATCTGCAAATCACTCCTCAGCTGGGTACCAGGGCATCGAAGGAAACGGAGAAGGCTGACGAACTCGCTAGGAAAGGATTTACGTTGTCCCTATCGCGGGTACTTACTTTCTTGTAGGTCCAATGAATTCCATTTAGCAAGAAAAGATCATCAACTCTTAAACTCAGCGCATTTCGTTCGTGGTATAATTAATGGTCATTGTGCCTTTGGGCTTTACGCGGACCGACTCGGTTTGTTGCATAATGACAGCAGTTGCAGTTGCAGGGACGAAGAAGAAGTCGAATCCATTCGTCCTCTGTTGTGTGATAGTCCTGCCCTATCCGTCAGAAGAATGAGAACTGGTAATTTCATTTCTTCTCGGGTCTAGAGGCAACTTTAAGCTCATGGAGCTCCTGAGATTCATATCACGCTTACAGCGTTTCCAGGGTTCAATGATTGGGATCAATGGATCCGACTTTTTGGTCTACTTGAGCAGTGACTTTCTTGTCACAAGGAACCTACCCTAATTTCAGCGGTGAGTAGTTCAGATTACAAGACATGAGGGATTCTCTACAGCAATCTTTCATTAAAAGAGCCGAATCACTGCTTGGAACGTCGAAAGGCCACTGCCAACACATCAAAGAAACATTGTGGTGGACAGATAAGGAAAGTATAAGTGATAGGGAAGAGACAATGGTTCGGTTAAGGTGCTTTTCTACTAATAAACATGAGAAAGCTCGCCTAAAAGTAATACATGTATATCATAGGACATAAGAAGTAAAGAATTCAGTCAAATACTAAACATACCTACCTCCTGAGTTTTGGAACAAAACATGGGAAACATCTGTGGCTTATGATTGCCATAACCAATTCTATCCGATGCAATGTCTAAGCGAAGGCTATCTTCTTTATTTGAACAAAGCAAAGGACGTTACGTTGAACTTACTGTTCTATCAAGCTGGTGTCACACCCATTAGGGGATTGGCCCCAAAGACGTTGGAACGTTTGATGTATTGGTGGATGTCTTAGAGGAAAATTGGTACCGTATTAGTCAAAAACACAGAGTATCTGTGCTTCCTCTTCTCTAATCAAAAGCGAAGCAACTTATGATGCAATACAGTAATCATCGCGAAAGATTAGGGCTGGAAATATTCCTGTACCTTCTGTGGCAAAAAAAAAAAAATGCTGAAAAAAGGCAGTTACATGTCCGGGTTCAGGCCCAAATCTGAACAATTTACAAAAGGGCAAGTAACCGGCAACTAACATAAAGATGCTTGCTTAACAGCAAAAGTAACCAACTAGGTAGAAAAAGGCATTCGAAGATGAAGAAGCCTTCGTGTCAAAGAAAATTAAAGTGGGACGGTTGTGAACCGCAGGAACTGTTACAAAACTTTAAATATTTTTCGTCCAATCAAGAGCATTCGATCGAGTTTTCTGCACAATTTCACAGTGACAGCACCGTCTGTGAATAAAAAGCATTGCCTTCAGCGCCACCTGTTAAAGAATATTAATAAAATTTTAAGCAATATGCAGCCCACAGAAAGTCAAGACCTAACTTCTCGCATTTATACCTGTTTGCGGGACGCAAAACTTTATTCAATATTCAAAGGGATAACGGTTCTTCAGTAGCTTTCTTATGACAGTAATACTGTTGGAGATACATAGACCAGGTATAATAGAGAGTCAACTTGCATTTTCCCTTCCCGCTCAAAGGAGGCGCTTAAATTTTACTACATGCGAACTTGTGTATGTGTACCACGTAGCATCTACAAAATGGCCGCACCTTTACCCTGTCAAGCTCAAGATTTTCTGTGTCGCCTTTTTCGGTAGAAAATATTCGTGAGAAGTGTCATAATGACAACTTATTACTTGTGACTGCTACTAAAAAGAATGCTTTGGGACACATTCTGATTCATTCAATAGAAGGTTGTGATTTTTCGTGCTAATGTGTTCTGATAGATTTCATAAACTTGCTATTCTGAGCTGTACTATTTTTTTGTCACTGAATAAAGGTTATAAAGAAGTTTTTGGGTAGTTTTTAGCTTGGCGAGCGAATGTGTCAAGCGACCCGATATTAAGGGTCTAATTTAGTTCGCCTATGTTCTATGGTTATTAGACGCTCGTAAGAGGTGGGTCCGTGATTCGAACCTAAAATCTTAACCACAGCATTCCAACGCATATACTCTTGGGGCACGGTACTCCCACCCTTGGATAAAGAATCATAAAATTTCTAGCCAGCTGTATCAAGCAGATTATTGTATTTGTTTTATGTGTGAAATTTGCCTCTATTGGCGACTACTTGCTGGCAAGATTTAAAACAAAAAAACACTCCTATTATTTACAAAAACAAAATTTATGACTACTTTACGCCACGTTCCTGTTTCTGGCGTTTAAACTTTATAGTGCATGAGAGTACAAAAATTGAAGAACTCTTAGAACCAGTAACTCCTTAACAGATCCCAAATCAAAATACCACTTTAGCACTTTGCAGCTGTCTTATCAACTCTTAACGGTTTAAATAAACCAATTATTAATCCGAAAACAGTTGTCTTTTTTTGCTAAAAAGATATAAATACGAAACTTGAATTACATTTGAGAACAAATATCAAAAGGACAGAAAATTTGTATGTTCACTTTGAAAGCAGTCTTCTTCAGTCTTTGCTTTTATTTATTTTGCTCAATAAAATGGCAGAGGTAAAATGAAAGCTGAATTAAACATGAACATCCAGCACGAACATCAAGTTTTTGTTTGTCTGTACATTCAAATGATTAATAAACATGTTAAAGTATCCCAGTGGTCTTTTGGAGTAGGTCAATGGACTGACTCGTTTTACTACATGTACACAAAAACTAAGGACTCTCACTTTCATAATTTGTTTTTGATTTATTTAATACTGACCTCCAACAAGAAAAATAAATAAAAAAACGCAAATATCATCCAAGAATCGATTCGTGAAGTGGCCATGGTTATTATGTAATTTAACATTTCTTCGCGCGCGATCTAGTGTGTGAAGCGAAGACAAGAAAATCGAATGGACTTATGTAACCAAGTGGTGAAGTGTTCAAGAATATGGAATGGAATGGAAAGGAGGAACTTGTGTTAAGAGGAGCACTTAGAATGCACAGACAGCAGATCGGGAGATGGAAACTTTTGATTAAGAAAAAGTGGCAACAACTGGATGTGTGCGCGAGAGACTTTAAGGTACACTCAGCTTTCTAGAGGGAGTCCTTCCACTGCTGTGAATTTTTCTTCGGAATTTCTGTTGACGATACTGTCACTAGGAAAAGAAAACGCCACGGCTTGGTAACAGAACAATAAATGCGACTTTGCTAGTTGGAAGGACAAGATCTTCAATTGATTGGACATGTACGTTGAGTAACATTTTAACAACTCATGATTCTACTTAGATGCGTTGAGGAAGACCTAAGTCTAGTAGCTATCTTTGAAGAAGAAAGCCACACGAGCCATGCTGTACAGTGTTTTTTATTTTGGCTTGTAAAGTTCTAAAGGGTTTCCTAATTGGGATTTTTTTAACTCGACAGGTGATTACGACCATATTGTTAAAGCTACCACTGTCAAATTGGCTGTCATTTATTTAGCCTATCTTGTCAACTTATAATGGAGAGTGGGTCTTTTGTTCGAGCAACATTTGGCGCTCTTCGCCCATTTTACAGTCGCCATAATCGCCCTTCCGAGAGGCCTATTCGCAACGTGGTGAAAAAATTCGAGTCGGATCAGTGAAAAATCCGTCAACACCCGTACGTTATTGTTTGACGTGGATTTCTGATTGGCGGCATCATGGGTCCATACTTCTTTGAAATCTCTGTCAATAGCGAACGCTATCGCTCGATGATAATCAGTTTATTTTGACCCCAATTGGATGATATGAAACCAATGACATGTGGTGTCAACAGGACAGCGCCATGTGCCACAATGGACATTTTGCATGAGAGATTTCCGACTATGATTATCTCACGCGGAGGCGATGTGAATTGCCCATCGTTAGACTTCTTCATGTAGAGTTTTCTTAAGACGCAGATCTATGCCAATAAACCACAAATCACCGCTGTCCTGAAAGTCAAGATAATCAACTAAGATTGGTCAAATTCAGCCTGATTTTCGCGCCAGAGATATAGAACATTGGACGTTTCGGATAAGTGTCACCCAGTGAAGCCACGACAAATATTTGCAGGATGTTATATTCCTTACATAATTGCATACATTAGCCTTCTAAATAATAAAAACATTTCAATGATATCTAACTGAGAGTTTATTTTATTTACATTTACGAGTATAGATAGAAAATGCTTAATGGAAAACCCTTTGTGGGGTACGTACCTGATTACATCTCTGAGCAAGCCAATATTACTCAACCTCTGGGAAGCTTTTATTTATTTCCAAAAGGTAATCTATTAGACTAAATCCCACGAAATTTGAACAATCAAATAGAAAGCCACAAGCATCTCAGTGTTGTGCGCGGTATACATTTTTGCACACAAATAGAAAGGAGCTACAATTTACTGTACCTAAGGGCGGCGAAGCTTTTACATGATGTAATATTTTTGGATGATTGCCACACGCGTGAAAAAAAAATGTTCAGAACCTTCTGGGACTCAAAACTTGATCACCTTATCCACTGAATCACGACGCTTGCACAGCAGTGCCTTAACAAAGTCAACGAACTGAGCCAGACCAAAAGAGTTGCTCTCGAAAAAAAATAAAGGCTCAAATAGCACATCAGGAAGCTGAGTATAGATAGTAACAGACAATGGCCAATCTTCCTTCCATCCAATCAAGTTACTCAAGTTCTTTCAAGCCCTATATTCCATGAGAAATGAAAGTAGTTAAAGCCGTGTTTTTTTTTGAAAGTGTATGGCCACTTTTCCACACAAAACAAAAACAAAACGAAAATAAAGATAAATTAGTCAGTAACCAAAAGTAAGCATAAAGTGTGGAGAAAGTCGAATCATAGATGGCGTAAACTAAAAAGACTAAAATTGTAGACAACAACCCTTAATTCTTTTACGCTGACAGTACGCTTATTTGTTAATGGTTGTTGTCTATAATTGAAAGCTATGACATCTATGATTCAAATGTCATTTTGAAGATAAAAATGAGAAGTGGGTATAAAAGTAAGTATGAACGTTTTTTTAAAGAGGTGGCTAGAAACTTTCCAATAAAACACGGTTTAAGTAGCATCGAAAGAACCTTGGGCACAACCTTCTATTGGCTAACTATCTTAACTACATCCTTTTGCAGTCGTCCTGTAGAAATTGAATCAAAAATTGTAAAGTGCTGTTGAAAACTTGTACGTATCGGTGCAAGTAAAACTCTCAATGTTTTTGAAACACAGCCCTGAGTAGCACTGTGCTAGATTCTTGGCCACTAACAAATGAGGTGTCTATGCATTTCAGTCCAAACAAGCTAAAGCCTCTGTAAATATTTTGCCTCAAGAAGACAATATTGAGCTGCCAACACAATTGAGCTTGGCCCACCTTTGACGAAGCTAGGTCCGTGAGACAGGAAATCCCTTTTCAGCCTCGTACGAACTATCATCCTGCATAAACTCTGTTGTACTATGTAACAGTTACGGATTGAAATAAATCTTTGCTTAGAACACAACACAGTTTTCGTCTAAATTCCTCATGATTCACTTCCTCCAAGAGTCTGAGGAGCCTTCCAGCAAAAGCAGACATATTCATGAACTTCATCAAACTTGTGTGTCAAAACGCAATAAATGATTTCATTCTAGTCTTGAACAAGGTCGTAATGGGCAAGACAACAACAAGGATTGCTCTTCGCCAACATGCTTACCAAAACCTAATAGCCGCAAGTCAAAGAAAATAATTATTCAATGTCGCAAGAGAACACTCTTTGTTTTCAAATGTTCAATATTTATTCACTCAGATTTATCTTTGAAAAAGGCACTCTATCTGGTTCATATGCATAGCCAAGCGGAAGTACCTATACATATCGCCAAAAATTAAAAAAGCATAAAACTAATTCCGGAAAAATAAAGAGACCCAATGAATGCAGGTTTATTCAAAGTTATTTCTTGTTCCACTGCAGTCACAAACGAGATCAAACGCAAAAAATAAACCATCTAAATATAAATAAATACATATTTTCAGCACTAGCGGTTAAAAAGGAGTTTGTCGCGGAAATTTTTCAGCAAAAACATGTATGTACGTTGCCCATTCATTTATAATCCATTGAATGGGCACCATACACGTTTTCAAGATGTTATCGCACCGACATCGGACATAGCTAATTATAATTAGATCACTTTTGATGAATACATTAATGAGCTGTTGACAAATTTCCGTTTCCGCTGATATTTTAAGTTTTGCATTACAAAACCTGACCTTGGGTCGAACTTCCACTCACTAATTTTAGCCAAAGTCGCCTGAAGCTCATGATTCATATTTGATGGTTGAAAAACGATAACAAATATGACAAATAAATATATGGATACAACTTAACTATTTGTATTAAAGGGACTGACAGATCTATGACGTATTTAAAAGCCTTCTCATTGGAGTGACGTTGTAAGATCGTTCAAAAAGGGGGGGACTTTTGTTATTAAAGGACAAAAAGTTGTTCTTATTTTTTCTTGTAAAAGAGTTAATGTCCATTCACAGCTCAATGTCCTACGAATAAGCGAACTGCGAACTAACCATTTTTACACATTTAGAGGCAGACAATTTTATTTTTCCTAAAGAACTGAGCTCAATTTATCTGTCGATTTATGCAAAAGAAATGACAAATGAAATGAATTGCTGTGAATGAAATGTCAAAAATTGCGAGTATTAGTTCGTTTGCATTCGCAGGTTGCTAAGCTGTTAATATGACTACTTTTTTGGATTTTAAATTGATATACTTATTATGTGTGGGAATATTTGTCAGAAGTTCGCAATAGGTTTTTGGTATTTTTAGGGAATTTTGAACCAGACTCACTTTAGTCCAACGCACTAACCACTTGAACATGACGCCTATGTATATGGCATTGATGTCCTTAGAGTTAAACAATGGTTCTACCAAAACGAGGTTGTCATGTTTTGACAAGCTCACGAATGATTGAATGGCAATAAATGACTCCCAAGATTCTAGAGCTGGGCCAAAATCTACATTCATATGATCAGAATCTTACACCAAGCCACAGTCCTGACTAGCGACAGAGAACACAGGTCGGTTCAGGTAGATGGGTGCCTTGCTCACTTAGACCCACAATTCGGGTCCTTTGTGCCCAAACGTTTAACCCTGGGAACGCTGTAAGAAGGTCCGCTGTTAGAACCACCCAGATAGTAATATAAATCTTAGGAGGTCCATCAGCTCAATAACCGAGAAGAAATGAGTTCTTTTTCTTCTAAAAGATAGGGCAGGACAGTCACACAGCAGGTGACGAATAGATTCGATTTCTTCTTCGTCTCTGCAGCTTCTACAATAGTCACACCGAGTCTCTTTGCGTGAAGGCCAATGACGCAATGGCCGGTAATTTCGCCAGAAACGACCCGTGCGTTATGATGACTGAGTTTAACTAGAGTTGATGATCTCTTCTTGCTAAAGGCCGACCATAGAGCTCTAGCCAGATGAACCCAGCATCTGTTTGCATGATCGATGGCTTCATCTTCTACTTTTTTCTTTAAAGAACTGACTGGGGCTGCTTCAAAGGGAAGGGCCCGATATATGTGCAGCGTCGACTCTTTCCTACCAAGCTGATCCGTCTTCTCGTTTCCTTCGATATCCATATGCCCTGGTACCCAACTGAGGGTCACCGTATTGACTCTGGATATCGAATTTAAAAGTGATTTGCAGCCTCGACCGAATTATAGCAGAGTCCAGAGCCTTAATGGCTGCCTGGCTGTCTATATAGACAGTTATCGTTTTCCCAACGATATTACTCTCGTGTACAATTTCAGTAGCCTGTGTAATGGCAGGCAATGGCGACTTGAAAGACGCTGCAGTCATCGTTTATTCTAAAGGAATGGTTTATTCCTAGGGCTTCACAATAAACTTCGGCTCCTATACCACTGTCCATCTTAGAACCGTCGGTATAGAATGCCAACTCCTTTTTCTTTTTAGTCCTGTAATTCTTCCAGTATCTTCGGTCAGGAATCCTCCTTGCATTGAATCTCCTTTCGAATGTTAGCATCGGGTTCTTGTGATCTGTTTCCGTCAATCCATTGGTAGTCTCCCACCGGGACAGAATGGAGTCATGGCCGTAAGAGTTTAATGACCACAATCGGCTATCCCTTAATCTTATATCACTTCTTAAGCATGGTTTCCATTGCCGCCTTCGGTGTTGTTCTCAATGATCCCATGATTCCGATGCATGCCACCCTCTGGATTTTGGTGAGGTTTGAAAGCTGATATTGCTTCTCAAGTACCATACAAGTGAATTATATGTCAGAATGGGTCTTACAACCGCCATGTGCCGTGGTTCGAGCACTGGGTTATGATTCAAAAACCATGATTACATTATTTTTTAACAGAGAACACACTTCGTCTAATGCACTGGAAGAATATCTCAATTTATAATTCATGTGTTAGTCTTTCAAGAGAATATGTAAAAAATTAAAGGATAAGAAAGGTCTCCAAACAGTCCTTATGTAGAACGACATTTAATCTGATCAGTAACATCTAATCCAATAAGCATACTTATCAATTCCTTCTACTGACTGATGTCACAATTAATTGAAAGTTCTTGACATTTATAGTCCACTTCTTTGGCTTAGCTCTTATACCAAATATGTCGAATGGGAAGGCCTTGCTTTCGCTTATAAGGAAAGGAATTTACTTAACAAAGATGGCTGACCAATAAAGAAGAGGTGAATGTCTTTTATATAGAAGCTTCTTGATCAAACTCTACCCTTAGAGGTTTATTCACCCTAATTTAATGCATACATATACATAATACGTATTCTTTTTCAGATTCCGTATAATCTTTATTTCACTTTTATTAGCTTTTAAATTTCGTTTTTGTTTTGGCTAGTTTGTGTCTTAAGTAAAACAGGTCTTTATGATAATCGAGCAGGATCCTAAACCATTCATAACATAGCACCTCAGCATTGAATACGTATGTATATTTACAAAGAAGAACTTCCTAAACACATATCATATAAAAACGCGGTTTGGGAAATGGCGAACCAATTACCTTCTTTCTGCAAAACGTGCTTATGTATTTTCAAATCAAACATATTTTTTATTCGTTCGCAATTTGACAAGATGGCGCAGAGGAGACAATTATTTATTCCAAGAAAACAATGTCGAACAAGAGTTTAATTTAATGTGGATGATCAGGATAATATTCTTAAGAGCCATATTTTTCTAGAGCGCTTGCTTATTTATAGGTTTATTGCATAGTTTATTAACAGATTTGTTGCTAACGATTCTAGTGGCCGCTAGAATAGAAAATAGACTAGCGGATCTTAGCGGATTCTAACGAAAACGACCTTCGCAATATTTTAATAATTCCGTAAAACCTAGTAAACAAGTGAAAACAAATGGATTCAAACTAAAAGCACACGAGGAATGTATGCACAACTCAACTGGCCAAATATTTCTAAATGACGCGTCAAATTTTTTGACTTTTGCGGATAAGTTTCGTCTTCTAGCAGGTTTTAGCAGTCTAGCGACTAGCACATGGAATGAACCCAACGTTTAGGAACGTACTAGATCGCTTTGGCTGGGTAAATTCGATTCGTATTTCACTTTATAAATGCAGGTAATGCAGATCTTTTAACTCACATCAACTCAGTTAAATTAACTGGTGTGTGACATTGTTAAATGTTGACGATCGTCAAGTGGCTTGGAGAAAAAAAAAAAAAAAAGACTTTGACTTTCAACTGTGTGTGGATGAGTCTACTGGTTTTCTGTGAAACTTAAGGAAATTCGCAATAAGTAGACTGTGGTCTGAATTTTATGTGCATAGGCAGCTGCAAACCAATAAGTGGACCCTTGGATAACCAAATCAAAAATGAAAATCAGACAACTTCAGTCTTCCACTTCAAATCATTCCTTGCATATCGGCTGCATTCTTACATACACTTGGCAAAGTCGACCACATTTGAAGAAATTGATTTGACGCCTTGAATTATTCTTTATCGCAGCCATCTTTTCCATACTGCTGCAGAACAATTTAGAGTTTTATTTTAGGGATCCAAAAAGTCAAAGATATAAACCACTTTATTAGAATTTCCAAAATCTTGGATATAACATTCAAATTATAAAAATTTCAGCACTGTTCATTATTCGTCAAATGGGATTTACAAAGTCTATTGGTATTGTGAGAAGTGGATGAGTATTTATCGCAGAAATCCTGATTAGGTAAGGTTTTGTTAAGTAGGGTTTTTTGGGGACCATAGAGTTAAAGTCATCATCACGATCCCTAAGGGATCCTAAGAGACTGACTGAACAATGCACTTACTTGCCCTACAATATTACTCTTTTCAATAAGAAAAACCAACCTCCCTTGGGTAATTATAAGAATAGCTCTCTAGGTATTTCACTCTATTCCTAGCAGTTCGCCCTCATGCCCCCCGAGATTTGTCACGTCATACGTCACTATATGTTCAATATGTACGTACGCCACGTTACTACAATTCTTCGAGAACTAGTAGCCCTTTTTATTTGGGTTTAAGGTCCGGGAATGATCTTTATGTCAACCAGGCACAAACTGAGCTTAAAAATGTACAATATTTCTGAGATTGCTCTGGTTAAAAGGAGTAAAAGTCAGTTCAGTGTTTTTGGCCATGCTAATTCTAAGCCAGGCATGCCGCAAAACTCGCTATTTCAGCTTCTGTTACAGATGGATAGATGAAAGGGAAAAAGAATTATATTACATTCGAAAATAATTCTTCGAAAAACATCGATCGGATATCAGCCAAATATTTTTTAGTGAATCCAGCCTACCAAGGGAGCTACTCCTGATCTAACCACCTTATAGATACATACATAAGCTTCTTGTGGCATGAGGAATATGTCGTCGGTCACTATTAGATCCTTCTGACATTCATTCTCTATGAACATTTCTGAACTTATATCCCAATTTTATAAAGTGTTTGAAACCCGTGCAAGCTTCTAACGAGTCGAATATATGTATTTGCCTGCAGACAATTTCAAAGTAGGCCATAGCGTGTCTATACGATCGACGATTCTGAGTCTACTAAGTCGTTTTCAAAGGCCCCAATGCTCATGTCTGTTTAGATAAAAAGGTCCGCTAATGTTTAATGTTTTAATGTTTTCAGACAAGAGGCAAAAGATATGCAACAATGTACTTGGAAATGAGAGCAAATAGTTGTCAAATCCTAGCAATATTTTTTGTTATTTCTTTGATATACTTGAGAAAACATGTAGTTTTCCGGGAACAGAAGCACAATAATCTCACTATTGCACCGCAGATCCTTTCAAACATATGCTTGACTTAAAGCGGCGGCACTTTAAGTTTGCTGAAGTTTGAAGTTTGTATAACAAAGAAAGGGCACAAACAGTTCTAGAATATTCTTCAACCATTTTCGCTTCTATTAAGAGTGGTAGGCGTCTTGAGTTAGAACCCAGAATCATCCTTGAGAGAATAGGATGTAGATACATATATCCCACGCTAATTTATTGACTAATGCAACGCAAAATATCAAACTGTAACGTATGATACTTTTAGATCTTTTCTATTAATTCGAAATTCGAAAGGACATTTTTTATTAGAAAATGTAAAACATTATTCACTATATCCTCGAAATCAAACACGTCATATGTACGTTGTGTAAAGGACCAACAGATAAGTCGTATTTCCAAGTCAAAGTAGATTTGAGAAGCTTCTAAAAACATTCGCAAGAAGAGACGCCATGATATACATAGTCCTGTTGAGTGCTTTTCTAGGAAATTATGTAGTTGTCCAACGCATCAACTGTACTGTACCACGGAAGTGGTTATTTCCACATTTTTGCAGTAAAATCAACGGTTTTTAACTGTCCATGGGGTTCTTGTGGTGTAACACAGACATTGACATGGAGAACCTCACCCACAAAGTGTGCATGTCACCGATCAAAGAAAAGAAAGAATGACCAATTGACAATCCCCTCAGCAAGGCTATCTACTTTACATCCACTCAATCACATGAGAAGAGTAGTTAAAAAACACAAGATAAAAGTCAGAAAGAAGCATCCTCATCATCTTTAAAAAGAAATTATAAATATTTGCACATTTCTTTGCTTAAATGCGTCTAACCCTCGAGCCATCTACCTGATCTTCTTCGCACGACTTCGATATAAATTGATTACTTCACCGATACCCAATTAGATAGCTAATAAAAATCGCCCCGAAGCCAGTGCCAATTGCTAATTAAAGCCCATTATAATACCAATAAATTACGGACACGGGCAGTCAAATCGATAAAAATAAAAAGAAGATAAAAAGATAAAATACCAATCGAACCATCATCAGCATCCTTTTAATAAGTATATGATGTCATTCGAGGCTCTAAAACTAGATCCAAAAAAAAAAAGCCTAACAAACACAAAGCCAAATCTGTATCTTGTTGGAGATTCAAGCAAAACAAAACCGAAAAACTTTGATAGAGACACAAAAATTAAACGGACCAAAAAGAATGCCCTAGAGCTTCACACAACACTGCACACACCCATCGGGCTGCGGAAGAAGTTCTCACAAAAAAAACACCACAAAATAAAAGCAAAAGTAACTAAGATTCCACAGATGCCCCAAAACACAATGGCACGATGGGCAAACATCTCCAGCGAAAAATGTTTACCATCCCAAAAAGTACAATTTTTTTTTTTTTGTAACCAAAACAGATACATGTATTTGGATGAAAACAAAAACCACATCGTTCTCAACAGTTGAGGCCCTAATATACAAGAAGTTAAGATACAACAGAGAGAGAGAGAGAGAATGGTGAATTATGCCATATGTTTGTTAGAACTTAACTATGTTCTGATGTGTGAGCTTTTTTGTATTCATTCAAAATTACTCGGTATGATGCAACCTCATGGATGCACCAGACGATGCATCTTTTCACACTGAGTGACATTTATAATAGTCATAGATACTTTTTGTTTTGTCTTAAAGGTTAAAACTTACCCGCAAAACTGGATCAACGAATTTAAATAAAAATTTGAATTGATTCCTTCCTTCTGTTGGTTTGATTTAATTTTTATTTTTATATCTTTTATGTAGATTCAGATTTAATTCATTAGCTGGGAAAAAATAAGAAGAAAAAAAACGAAACTAATTACAATCACCAGACGAGAAGTGCTTGCATGGAATTTATTATTTTTTATTTTTTGAATTGTTGCAGCTCACAACCGTCTATCTTTATAGTCAAAAAGATGAACACACACACGAGGTTTTATTGTATCTAAATTAGAATAGGGGGTTGTAGATTTTTTTTTTTACCACATTTAGACCATTTAAATGGTCTAAAAAGGAAAACACTTCACAAAAAAATATCCTGCGTCAGTAAAAATTCAAATATCAAAAAAAAGGATTGAATAACAAGTATCTTTATTCACCACAAAAGCGTTGAAGAAGAGGCACGTCTTTTCACTATCGTTACCAACATTTGAATGTCTCCGCTGAGATATAGCCGAACAATCTTTAGTACAACGTTGCCGCTGCTGCGAACCCTCCACACGGATGAGTGTTTAGCAAAAGTTTTTTTTTTTTTTTTCTTCAAAGAAGAAGAAGGCAAAAAAAAAAAAAAGCTACAGACAGACAGACGTACTGGCCGGTTAAAGTTTACTTGGTTTTGTTTTCGTTGGGAGAAGATCTCTTACATCGTTTGGTGTATTTGGAATATTGGAATCTCTTGAGAAGGTAAAAAAAAAAAGGTAGGAGAGTCTTCAAGGTACTCTGGTTTGTGATTGGTATATATGGGAAGTTTCTTGTGTCTGCAAAGTGAGTGTTAGATTGTTGTACTTTTGCAGAGATTATGACCAGTCGTTAGATATGGTCATCTTCAGTACACAAAGATGCGTCACGAAGCCTCACATATGTGTGTTACGATAATCCTTTTGAAAAGTTTTTTTTTTTTTTTACTTGTCTTGTTGGTACTTGTCTCACTTTCTTGAATGAGATTAAGCTGTGTGTGACTCTGTGGTGTGTTGTTAGCCTAAAGATTAAGAATTGTAAGTGGATGGTAAGGTTTTTTTTTTCTTGTTGATGATCTAAGTGATTGGGAGGATGAGTCTATACTTAAGTATGCATGATTTAGTAAGATACAGAAGGTTTAATGACACATACCAGCCGTGTATCTTTATGATCGTGAAACTTGTTATAGTTGGTCTTTTAATTTTTTTAATCAGATATTCTAGTAATATCTAATTTTGTTTTGCCCATGATTAAGTGGGAACAAGTTCTTATTCTCGAAATGCTAATTCTATGAATTTGATAACAAACAGACAAACAAAAAAAAGGTGGTTTGCCAACATTGTTAGAAGAATAGATATAAATTGGATTTTTTGTGTGATACTAGGCTCTTGATTGTGTCTCAAATGGCATTCTAATTTTTGCGAATTTTTTATGAGGTTTTTTTTTTTTCGTTTTTTAAATTTGTGAGCGATTGAGATTGAGATTGATATACAAAGGAATGGTCATTAAAAATTTTCTTTGATGTGTATTAGCGGATGCGAAATTTATGATATCGATCTGCATTTGCTGAATGCTAAGTTTGGAGATAAGAAAATGATACAGTGTGCATATTTAGATGAGCAATAACTATGCTACAACTTCCTTGGTGGGAAACAACATTATGGGTAAAAGTTTCCTTCCGATTGGACATATCATTAATTAGGCAGCAATCGAAAGGTTTCAATTCAAGTGGAAGTTGTTCGATTAAACAAACCACTAAACAGCAGGTAGGTAAGAGCAAGAAAAACATTTTTAAATGTACTATGTAACATGTTGTTGAAGCCAGCATGCCTGTAGATGTTTATTTTTCTACCGGGCATTACTTTTGAGTAAACAAATCTTTAAGTAGTTCAGTGCATAATATTTTAAACTATTTCTTTTGTGAACACAAATAAACACTTTGATTTTATGTATGTTTTATTGAAAAACTTGGTTTTATTCGCCGAACTTCATCAGGTAATTTATTCCACTAATAGTGCAAGGTTAGGCCAGGGAGGCCCATTGTGATACCGATACAATCGAGTATCCTCAGTCTATCCATTTAAAACCAACAGAAGCTTATTATAAAGCGATGGATACGAATGATGTCTGATTCAGCGAGTTCGCCTAAATTGTCGAAGAAGTATTCACCTAAATGCAACCTCTTTCGGATTGAGAGCGCTTTGTAGCTGTACAGAAGATGGGAAATAGTTTCCTCGTCCTGCAAAACTCTTTAGAAGGGAGGCCCAGTCTTGCTGCGTGCCTCCCAATAATGCAGTGTCCCATGATGCCACCTACCATAGTATTAATTTGAGACCTATTTAGCTTTATTAGGTTGTGGGAACGCCTTGGATCTAGCTTGGGCCAGATCTGCTTTGCAATGGAGCAAGTAGTACAGTTCGACCACCTGCGATTCGTAGCGTTATCGTTTATCGCATTTTGTTTAATTAAAAGTGAACATGTAGTGAGAGGCATGTTGAGATTCTCCTTTTCGGATAGAATCGGAAGAGTTGTGCCATGCCTGGCGAGTTCATCAGCCCTGCAGTTTCCCTCGAGGTCACAATGTCCCGGCACCCATATAAGGTGGATTTTAAACTGTTCAGACCTAGGTATTTGGACACCAAAGGGGTGCCATTTATGGTCGGAGGGACAAAGTTTGGAATCTTGTACTTCCTCTCGTCCGATCACAGATACTGCAAAATAAGTCCAGATTCTTACTGTGGAGTTATTTTGCACTAGAAGTGAGAATTAATAACGCACAGTGGAACATGTGCCATACAGAGTACCTATATACTTTAGAGAGTCTTCTTGACCTTAAAGCAGCTTACTTACCTAAAGGATGCAGGACCCGTGGGGAGTCTACTGCCAAGAGAGTACCGGACTACCTGCAGAAGAAATACTGCACTACCAAACCGAAGACGGGATAAGGCAGTACAACGACACAGGCGATGTCCGCCAGGGCTCCGTTCTAAGCCCACTACTGTGGAATCTTATGTACGATGACGTCCTCAAACTTTGAAGCTCGAGGTCCTCGAAAATAATTGGTTTCCCTGACGATATAGCGATCGTTTTAGTGGCCAAACTCCTTGAAGAGCTAGAACATGACTGCAACAAAGCCATCAACGGAACGGTACAGAAATGGTTGGAAATATCGGGCCAACAGATCAACAATACCAACAGCAACGAGGCGAAGTGATGATGAATTACCACGTAGAAGAACCCTGGAAAAATGGCAAGCTAGATGGAACTCTTCCGACAGAGGCAGATCAGCATTTATCAACTCTCTTACATATCTGCTCTTATCCACAATACCCTAGTGATTAATCCATACCATGAGGTCTAGATAAAGCACATACATACTTGTACATACATAGTCCGTCAAAAACCCACTCTATGTCGATGAAAATGCACATTGTAAATTCGGTGGGTGCCGTGGCTCAGTGGTTAGTGCGTTGGACTACTGCGCAAGGGGTTCCAAGTTCGAATCCAGAAAAATACCATCACAAGTTTTTTCACGGCCTCACCTCTTCCGAGTGTCTGACAAACATTCAAGAGTATAATTGTCAAAACCCTTCTGCCCTTCTGTACATGCAGAAATTTATACCACGCACAACATGTACAGTTGTGAGAAGCTAGGTCTTGGCCCTCTGATTCAGAACTCTGTAAGAAAATAGACTCGAATGCAACTGTAGCCAACTGGCGTGTTACAAAATAAACGAAGCTACTTAATTTCTAGCCTCGAACGTTAAAATGACATTTTCGTTTAACAATTATAGAAATAAAGATTTTGCAGCGCTTTCTCGTAGGACTTAACTTGTTTGTAAGCCAGTTGCATCTCGAACTTCTGCAGTGTTCTTCAGGCCGAGGTTGTAGCCGTGCTAAAGCCCGCGAAACAATATCCAACAGAGATATTGCCATCTTCATTGGCAGTTGGACTGCGCTTAAGCCGCTTTTGTCAACTAATCTAAGCTAAGTCAGGGATCGCTGCAAATGCTCAAGGTATTCTGCCCTATCATGAAAGCAAAAACGCGTTAGATTTATGATGAGTACCTGGTCACTGCAATATAGAAGGCAACAAATGTGTCGATAGACTGGCCAAAATAGCTGCCATTCCACTAGAGTTGCTTCCCCATTAGGGAATATGCCGACAGCATCCAAGCATTACTGCACCGATGCGTGTTGTTGAAGAAATATTCTCAACACTCCAATTCATCGCTGATTAACTCCATGCTGCACTTTCATTTACTTTTGAACCCTAACCTAGTCATGGTCTCTCGACCGCCTGCAATAATAATCATGTCCAGGAATTTCAATTGATTGCTCATGTCATGCAATAGAAACTTACTCACGCAAAGGAAAACACAGTTCACGTACCCCGCTATCTGCAACACATACGGAATTGATCCGAATGAAACACGAGATCTGCCAAAAATATCGCCTCTGTCCGTGAGAGTTTGCAGGAGAATCCCGCGCCGCGCACAAGAACGCTGCTTTTTGGCGAATTTTGCGTCATGACTTGGGTCTACATCCATAGTCGATTCATCTCATTCATTCGTCACCCAGTGATGCCGTGGAGGAAATTTGGTGATAGAAATCCGCCAGAGTTAACTCTCAACCCAGTAGAGGTCACACTGCCTAAGAGATTATGGCTTAATACGTTCGTCCTTTATAAGAACTTTATCCGATCTATTGGTACAAGTATGAGTTTTAATCATTTCACAACTTTTGGACTTTTTTTTAAGGCTTCTATCCTAAAAATATGAAGCCTCAAACGCACAGACCAGTGTTAGATTCCAGAAGATGTGGTATCAACACAGAACTAAGTGTTAACTTAATTCATCACTTCTGTTGTATTTGTCCTTACGATTCCTTTTTAAAGTCCAGATCTTCTAACAAAGTTCTAGCTTTCCAATGTGTCACAGAATGCGGATACTACAACAAACTCACTGCCGTTTAAACATCTATAATGTGCACTTCACATGCAAGCAAATACTTTACCATAAATCCATCGAATGGAAGCCACTATTACCGAAGTGTTTACGAAATATTTCAAAAAGAAATAATTACGTATACGCCACAGTACACAGTTGAAAGATCTTTGACCAGGAACATCAATTAGATGACCCTCTCATGGCGAATTAATCGTCCAACTTGTTTGCTGCCTTGTACGAGAGTAGGTATATGAGTCTGCTGTAATAGAATGTTCCTGGATGCATTTAACAAACAAAAAAAAAAAAAAACTATTTCAACTGCCACCACTTCATCCATAAATCACCATCGCCAAACCGAATTCTATTTGTTTTTTTGTAATTTTTTTCTTTGAAGAGCACGATGGTGAATAAAAAATTAATAAATCGTGATCGTTACCAGCCAAACAAGAGAGTTACATGCTCATTGGATGGACTTCCCTCTTACCGATTCTGGTGCGCGCTTAGTGCGCTATACACAGTGGCAATTAGGGCCGCCGCAGTAAACTACTACTGCACACCATCCCTCCCAAAAAAAATAAACAGTTTCCAACAATAAGTTGACCCACGGCAAGACCTCTTCTTCTCTCGAAATTAATCTCAACCGCGACGGCTGCCGTTGTGATGCCAAAAATACAATACTGTCCGTCCGTTCGTCCGTCTGTCCCTTTAGCCCTTCGTCTCTCTTCTCCTTGATTGATTGTTTTGAGTGCTTTGTTATGTGCGCCGGCGCGCACCCGCAGATCCAATTTAATCGTTATGAATGAATAATAAGTGGAAAACAAATACCGTGAATTGAAGTTAACTATTTATTTTGATATCCTAATAAAAAGAAGGTATTCGTCTCGAACCGAATTTTCGTCGTCGTTGTCGTCGTCGTCTCTGGACTAATTGGACACAATGAAACGAAAGCAGCCATGACGAATGTCTTTTGTTGAGATCCGAAATAATAATGTTAACAAATGGCACAAACAAGGATGGAGACGTTTCGCATGATAACAAAAAGTACAATATATATAATTCATCCGATTCGGTACAACACCAACATTTGGACAAACGGAACTTGCAATTTGGAAAAATGTTGGTTTGTTGAATATGATGTAACACACAATGACACAAAGACATATGGGCTAGATGGCTAATCGTCCTTTTTGGAGAGCTCCTCGACCATCTTGGCGCTGATTTGTTTGAGTTGCTTGCGTGTTGGGACACTTTGATTCATTTTACGAGCCTGATTTTCATCTTCTTGTTCTTCATCTGCAAATAATATGTATAAAGAATTTATGAAAAGAAAAGTAGCACAAGAATCATGAAAATATAGGGTATCACAATGGATTGATGCAACTTCCAAATATGACAGCTGTCATCGCGACCAATGTCCAAGCCACAATAAGTCTGTTCCCGTACTGACTTAAACGACGAAAATCTACGAAAAATAGAGAATTCCTGTTCCCATACGTCAAAGTTTCGTAGTTTTTCACAGAAGAGAGAGCTCACGAGAGAGTAAGAAATGAGTCCAAGAAATTTCTTTGGACAGAAATATGAGTTCGGTCAAATTGTTGTGTTCTAGTTGGTTGGCAAAATATTTTGAATAAATCCATACAAAAAAATGACGTTTATAAAATGGGCAGCTTTTTCGTTCAACCCGTACTTTTTTGGAGATTTGTCTTTCTCTGAGAGAATTTCACCCCCACTCTTAGAAATTTGGCAAGCAGAAAATAAGTTAACAGACCTTATGTGACTTGCATACGGGCATTACTGTACTTTATACTAACTTTACGGTAATATCGATTATCAAATTCAACCTCGAAATTTGCAAACCCAAATATTTTTCGTATGCCAAACCAAATATGACAGCTGTCATCGCGAAGGCTTGCCCTTTTAAAGTCCAAGCCACAATGCGCTTGCATGCATACGGGCAGTACTGTACTTTATACTAACTTTACGGTAATATCGATCATCAAATGCAAACGCAAATATTCTTTCAAAGCATGCGAACTGACATTCCGGATAGCAAATTTTGATCGTAAAATTATTGAAATTCCCATTAAAGCATGATGGAACGGCAGCCGTTATTGGCCTCCAGCTATGATGAGAAGATCTTTGCGGAAATGGAAGAGCAATTGCTTGTAAATCCATCAGCGAGTTCCCAGGAGACGGACGGGGTAAGCAAGGACTCACCAGGGCTGAGGCGATGGCGGTTGTTCCGTAGAGTGACACAAGCTGAAAATCGTTCTGGGTGTTAGGGACCCCTCACCTCTCTGCATGAAGTTAAAGAACTGTCTGGTTTGGACTTTCGAAACGATAGTAAAGGGCGCTCTAACGAGGTCTGCGCGAAAACAAAACCACGCGCAGACGCTGCTGCTAGAGCAAACCACAGCGCAAAGGGAGCATCGACTGGCAAGGCCCATAATAAGACCACTGCTGCTAAGGCTCTGATAAGAACCTTCAGGTCTATACATGGATGTTTAGATCCACATTAGACTACTTGGAGATATAACCATGAGCTAGAAAGTGCGACCATTCAACAAAATGGGGACATAATCGCTTCTTGGTTAACTGTCATTTACGAAAGCGGCGTATATTCGGTTCATAATTCCAAGCTATGGATTGTTTTTAAACTTCACAAATCAACCCTGGAAGCTTAAAATAGGTACTCGATTTTGCTGAAAATTAACAAATGCTTCCCGTAGCCGTCACTTAAAAGGTCTATTCACAGCTAAGCGACCAGCGAATGGACAAACCGCGATCAAACCATTTTTAGCACATTTAAAGGCACGATTCTACTCTTGCGAACTGTCAAATTTTATTTACATTCCACAGATGTGGAACGCAATCCACATTCGCACGATCGAAACATTCACGAGTATTTAACCTCACAATTGTTCTTTGCTTAGATTTCTGCGATTACAAAAAAAAAGATAAACTATTGGAAAGGAAATGTCAAAATTTGCGAAAGTTCGCTTGCTTGTCTTTGTAAGTCACTGAGCTGTGAATAGACCTTAAGACACATTTTTGTACGAGTGTCATTACACAAATTACATATACACAGAATGCCACTTAAAGTGAACAAATAAATAAAATACAAACACTAAATGCAAAAGAACTTACCTTCATCCTTTTCAGAATTATCATCTTCTATATCGAGTCTGCTGAGGAATATCTCATAATATTCCTTTTCCAATTTGAGGCCCTCTTCTGGGCCTGCATCCCTGTAGGCCCCCATCACAGCAACAACTTTCATCTTGAAATTTTTAATCAAAGTCTCAACTGAAAAATATTATTTTCCTTGTATATTATGTATTTTATTATGCAATAAACAAAAAAACGAAACACTGAATACAACTAATTATATTGTGTGTAGTGTGCTGATGTCTATTACAATTACAAACAATAAAATTATGGAACAATCTATTTACACACGCATTTTGCCGTGAAAATGCGAAGATAATTTTTGTTTATTTTTTGTGTGTAAAGATGTGAAAAGAAGTGTTTTTTTGTTTGTCTTTTATTTTTATTTTTTGGTTTTTGCCTTACAGCGATACACAAAAGAAATGTAAGCCGGATATGTATGCCGGAGAGATGCACTATAATTCTGTTATTGCAGCACAGTTTTATAAAGTCATCCATGAAATACTCGTGAAGTTTACCCGGATATTTTACAAATGTCAACCAGGTAGTTACGCAAAAGTGTTTATCTTTTGTTTTGTTTTATTTGTATGACAAGAAACATTACTTGATACATAGGAAGAGCCATTGCAAAATAAAATTCAAGATCAACTGCAAGCGTTGACCTGGTCCTGCCCAGTTGGTGATCTACATTGTCAATAATTGCCCAAAATTTAGAAACATACTGAGGCAGTAACAATCAATAAGCCGATTAGATTAGTACAGCAACAACATTTTTGACAATTTAAAGAAATGACAAGCCAATGTGACAAGCGCTGTCAAAATATTTCAGCGCTGAAGTCTGTAGAGATGTTTCGAAATTTATATCATTTATTTCATGTAATAATAGGTCCGTTCGCGTACCCTGCTAAAACAGCGAATTTTTTTTTAGAAAATTTACGAATTTTTACGAAAAACTGTTTGCGTACGGAGAATTTTCGTAGTTTTTTTTTTTTTGCAGAAGAGAGCGCTCACGAGAGAGTATGAAATTTCCCCATGCTACGAATTTTATTGCAAGAAATTTCCGTGGGCTGGTTTATGAAAACTGTCAAAGCTGTCAAGTCAGTGTATTTTCAACTTTTTCGAACGAACGGGTTCGTTTAATTTTTCATAATTTGAGTTCTCTTTGAACACTACACGTAGGACCTATCTATTACTTGAGGGGCTTAATTGAGTTGTCAACCATTAGCCCTGACAGTATACTTGTTCCTGTCATAACTCTAGAACAATTACAAAGTATTGTATTGTATTGTATTGACGGATGTAGACGTAGTCATCTTAATTTTTTACCTTACATATTCAGATGTGTGGTACTTACTGCTTTCCTCATATGCATCTGGAGGATAAGCTTTCATTGTTAGATTTTCAAACTTCAAAAGTGGAAGTTTCAACTCGGCATTTGGATACCGCCTTGGCAATACTTTTGACTGGCGTAGAACGTGTCTCAAAATGTCATTGAAATTCCACAAAACGTATCTGAAAAGAATATTAAAATATCTTGTACATTAAAAATGCTCAAACTCGGAGAATCTTAGCTAAATCTACATATCTTTTTATCTATGTAGAACATTCTTGGTTAAGAATCACTTCCCTTCGGTATTCACTATGACCTAAGTGCCTTTCTTTTCTACCTTTATTGTTTCTAGAGACAACCTAACCCTCCTCGTAGCTGATTCTCCCTCTTCAGATCTTTTACTGTCCTCTTCTAAGATCAAATTTATTTCACTTAAAATAAGTCTTCCCTCAGATCCTTGTACATTGGCCGCTTTCTGTCTGCATCCACTTATCTTCAGATCCATTCACAGCTAAGCAACCTACACTAACGAATTAGTGAATACTCGCAAATTTTGACATTTCATTCATAGCTCTTTTCTTATTTAGTCGCTGGTCACTGGAATGCAGATGGACCTTTACTCTTAATGGAACATACCCCACGGAATCTCAATGAAGTCTCAAAGATGGTCTTTTTTTCAATCTCTTACTACCCTCAGATTTGGGGATCCTGATTCTTGACCCTCATACACTTGAAAGTATAAAAGAATGAACTTTTCCATGTACTCTTTGAAAATATTTTAAACTTTTAGTGACAGCAAACATGGCTAAGATCAACCACGATGAAGCTCTCGGAATTCCTTCCTTTGTTCTATCACTCGACTAACTTTAAAAAGCTCTTCGAGAAAATATCTCACAAATTAATTATTTTCAAATTATCTGCTCTCGGTTTTGAAGCCTTTTTGTTCAAGTTGATATCTTGTTATCTGAAAAACTGTTTTAACGCTTTTGATCCCATGGCAACTTCTGATGTTCCATACTCTACATTATTTACTATAAACGATGGTGAAGAGGTCATTGAATTCTCCTCTCTTTCTCTCTACGCTATCTTCTTCAGCAAGACCTAGCCTGTTCATTTTTACCTTCTCCACGCTCAACCTATATTTATCTTCCAATCTGTTCTCTATCTGTACGATAGGGCACTAAACTGCTGCTCAGATACTGAAGGAATAAATCGTAAGGCGGGTGGGTGCTCAGTTAGTGGTTAGTGTGTTGGGCTACTGAGCATAAGGTTCCAAGTTCGAGTCCACCTCTTGTGAGAGTCTGACAACTGACAGTGGAAAGCTTTTCAAACCTCTCTGTCCTTCGGATACGGCACAAAAGTGTAGGTCCCATCTATATGTACAGAAATGTATACCACGCACAATACGAACAGTTGTGAGAAGCTGGGCCTTGGCCCTCTATGCTTACGGCCTAATATTTATTTATTTTAAATCGTATAGCTCTAGGCTTTGGCAAACGGGATTCCAAAAATTCTCAAGCCTTTCCTTCTAAGATCCTTCTAATTCGTCCACTTCCTGAATACGCCATGCAAACTTAGTCACCCTTTCAACAAGTACATATGTCTAGAATCGAAAACATTCAACTTCCATTTCTTAGATTAGTTCTTCGAGGTCTTTTTTGGAAAGAGCCATATACCTCACCCTATCCAGACTGCGTAAGCCCCACCAAACTAAATATCCTTCAGAAATCCAAAGATATTGCAGACATTCTTTAATTTTTCGGCTCTATTGATTGTGGATCTCTTAAGAACAAAAGCTTAAGCCTTAGCACTTCCTTACCATTCTCCGTGACATTAAGGCACTATTTTCAGTTTCAAATCCTTATTCCCAGTTCGATGTATGTAATTTGTATAAATTAAAAGTGTCAGGCTTACCTTAGCAACAAAAATATCCTTGCTCTATCTCTAAGGTATTCAATAGCTTCTTTTTCTTCCACCTTTGCATCTTTGATTTTATTCCTAAGTTCCTTAATATTTTTCAGTCGTCTATAAAATATCTCAAACTTAGGTAAAAAAGCGAAGCGAAAATATTTCAAAAGGCCTACTCTATTTCGTCCTTAGACAAATTATGTTCAAGAATGCCTCGCATCACATCAGCTCGTGCTAGCTTTTTCTCCGTGTACTCATGCGTAACCATGTCCCCGTCAAGGACCGTTCGCAGTCTTTGATTGTCCTCAAGTTGTTTCTTAATCCTTCAAAAAAAAAAAAGGGAGACAGAATTTCATCAAAAAATCAAAATCAATTTCATAATCTTCCTTACCTTGGATACACCTCTGTGGCCTTGGAGCAAAGTGTAGCAAACTTCACTCGTTTAATTGTTGACTCAATTGACTCTAGTTCCCACTTCAACTCCAACATGCTGGGAGTCTCTCGAACGTATCGCTTAAAGTAATTAATGGGTTCCTTCATAAAAGAAAGAAAAATGTTTAAAAAAAAAATAATTATAGAGCACTTAGGTGTCAGAAATATCACACCTCTCCCTTGGCTTGTAACTTTCTTAGATCAGCCTGACGTTGTTGGGCTCGTTTCTTATAATTCTGTACCCATTGCAATTTGGCTGCAATATTTCGACGGGCTTTTTCCTCCAGAAGCTAGAGATAGAGTTAGATAATGCTTTTTGTAAACCAACAATTAAATTATAATATTGGGATGAGATGATGATGGGCCACCAGACATCTTACCCGATGCTGTTCGGTGATCTCTTGCAGTTGAGTAATTGCCGGCAAACCAAGTTCGATGATGTAATTCGTGAATTGGGCCTGATCGTCGATATCCTTTTGAAGGGATCTCAAAATTGGTTCATAGTAAATTTCATCGTGCAACAATAGTTGGATGATCTTCTTGTAGGCATCGTTAAGGGTCTTTATTGCATTCAGGCGGACATTGGAGCATTCGATTTTGTTGCGGATTTGTTTGGCTTGGATTTCCTCTTCGAGAATGAATTCGTTTTGGTATTTAATACGACTCTCAAGATTAGCTTGCTCTAACTGAGTGAGGAATCGGAAAAGAAGAGTGAGTCAAAAATCTTATAAAACGCGGTTAGAGATTCTTTAGAAAGGGGTTCATTGAACTTGGTGTTATTGTGCGAGAATTAACAAGCAACAATTTTTTATAATATTCTACATTATAAAGTAATTAATTTACATATTTTATTCATATTTCAGTCATGCTGGCTATTAAGTTTTAATTATGATCCTCTTGGTTGGGCATTCTTTTATAATTCCGAAATGAATGGGTTTTTTTTTTTGCTCATTGTTGACTAATCAGAGTATCAAGCGAAGCAAACAGATAAACATAATGTAGTCATTTTTAGCCCGAATGAAATGAGTAAATGGTTCCTTTCTTTGTGATTCGTAGGACACTTTACTGAAACTAAATTGGTCTACAAAATTTGGAACCCATAAAATGTCAGTCTTATTGCCTTTCTGAGTATCTGCAGTGAACTGTCACACTAGCTCATATCGTGTTTTGATAATTGCGCCAACAAGGTACACATGTGATTTTAAAAGGAATCAAAGACCTTGTGAAAGGAAAAGCGGTCTGTATTCATTGATCAGAATCAAGAGCTTGTCAAAGAACAGGTAACATGCAATGTGAATACCCCAACGACTGCTGGAGGTCGGAGGAAATCACGGTTAAAATGTTTGGGAACAAAGGTAACAAATTTGACTTCCTGAACAAGCCAGACGTGGGGTCGAATGTTCTCGCAACTTGAATTATTCGAATTAAAATCAATTAATTATTGTCTGTCGGTTTTAAGTGAACAAGAGTCGATAGTTGCTAGTCGATTGTTAGTCGACTAGAATCAATTATTGCTCGTCCATTGTAAGTCCACCAGAGTCAATTGTTGCTCGTTAATTATTGATCCACAATAACTGTTCTCCTCGAAATAAAATCAAAATAAGTCAATTGTTACTCGTCGATTACTTTTGTCGAACAAAATACACATCTAGATTAAAAATTTCTATTGTTCGTCGATCGAAAGTTGATTGTAAGTCAACCTGAGTCAATTGTTGTTCGGCGATTATAAGTCGACAAGATTTAAAAAAAAAAAAAGATTTTGATAATCACAATACCGTGTTAGCTATATTCGAAATGAAAAAAAGACGATAGTCAATCTGTTTTCGGCAATTGACAATAACCATTCTAGGTTATCAAATTTTCTGATATTGTTTATCGTTTGTTTTTTAACACTTGCAATAGGGGTGATAAGTTTTGCAGTTAAATTCGACTAATTGTTACTCGTCATATAAATGTTGACAAAAGTCAATTCTTGCTCGTCGATCAGAGTCAATTGTTGCAATTTGATGAGAATCAATTGTAGCTCATAAATTGTTAACGCGGAGTGGAAACAAG
Source organism: Chalcosyrphus nemorum (assembly GCA_949716465.1). Taxonomy (NCBI): domain Eukaryota; kingdom Metazoa; phylum Arthropoda; class Insecta; order Diptera; family Syrphidae; genus Chalcosyrphus; species Chalcosyrphus nemorum. The sequence continues at coordinate 80,089,927 of OX454333.1, forward strand.
CTGCAGTTCAATGCCTCATTGGTATGCTATAAAAAATGTGTTTTAACATCAGGTGCTGAAAGGATTGTATCGGTCGCGAGCAGAGAAGCCGCTTGGCTTTCCAAGGATACCTGGAGAAGGATCAACGAACGAAAACAGCTTAGAGCTCGAATAGCACTAACTCAAGCAACAGGTAGGAGCGAGCTAGAGTTCAGAAGATGCGCTGGCTACGAAAGCGAAAGCAATAGCAGTAAAAATCGACAGCAAAACCATTTATTGAATCACCAAAGAGCTTATAGGTGGACCCAGTGGAAGGCTTAGGCTTAGGCGTTGCTAATATCAGAGGATGATTAACTCAAGAGATGGAAAGAGGATTTTCCTTCGGCTCTGAACTGTGTATTCGCCAGCAATACATACATGCATCCAATTCAGACTGAAGTGTCCCTAGAAAGAAACTCCCGAATTCCCAAAAAAGTTGAGCCTATTACAGCGGTTAAAGCATTGAAAACGAATAAGACGATTGAGGGCATAGCACAAGGAAGCGGCAAACGTTCATTAATATGGGAGCCTTCGCAACATCTTTCTGGCCATTCCATATCTCTAATGAACAGCTTTGTCAAAAAACGGCCCATGAGCTTATAGGCATAATCATACGACGATGAAAGTGGCAGTGGATTGGCCACTTTCTAAAAGAGTGACACGTCCATAGCTAACTAACCGCATGCAACATGCACACTCATGATGGCAGGATACGCGGCGGTCCTAGGAGTGCATGGGCCAGAACAGTGGATAACGAAGCACGGTAATTGTGAAAGAGTTGTTGAGAGCTGAGGCACATTTCCAGAAACCGCACGCGATTACAATCCACAAGGAGATGAAAGATTGTTCTCCTCGAATTAAAACTAGAGACTAATCAAAGTCGATTGTAAGTCGACCAGATTCTATCGTTGCTCATCATTTCTTGTTAGTAAAATTCTCCTCGAATTAATATTGTCACCAAAAACACATATCGCATCAGCTCCTCTGAAGTTTCTAGATCGTCTTCTTTACTTTCTAATTCTATTACACCTCACTATTTAAAGGATCCTCACTTTTTGCTGCTTAGCCTTTTGGGAATTTATTGGACAAATATACTCACCAACTTCTCTTCATAGACCAACACCAATCGATTTAATTTACTCCTCAAACGATCTCTTTCCTTTCGTAGAACAAATGTCCTTTGGTTAATATTATCAACAACCAAATGAATTGGCATGGCATGATACAATCTCTGCATGTCCTTGTAGTTCATTAAATAATTTCGAATCATTTTCGAATTGGTTCCATACAGGGCCATTTGTAATTTAACTCTGCCATCTCGACATTGTTGTTTTAAACTTTTATTTTGTTTTAAGTACTTTTTCTTAAATGCAGCATTCTCATGTCTCTTGTAAAGAAAATGTTTTTCTGAAATAGAAATTTTTAGATTGAAACACGTTGTATGTGCATATGTACATAGAATTTAAAGGGTTTCATAAATGTTCACTTTCAGGTTGATTAATCGAAATCTATGAAGTACATTAGAGCCTTGATAATCTGAATCAATTATTGCAGGGCATAATTCGGTCTTACGGAGAGATTTGGCCCTAAAAAGTTGTAGGGTTATAATAGAGAGCAGGCATCAGAAACTTAACACAAATCAGTCCACCCATTTAGGCTATAGTCTTGCTTACATATAGACAGACAGATAAAATAGAGTATTCTAGCATAAAGCAATAAACCCCTTCCTGAGGAGTTCTATGATGCAAAGGTCACAAGCAGAGAAAACCCTAATGCCACAAGTGAGCAAGGAGTGCTGATTGGCACCTGAAGTGCAACCAACCACCCAACCGTGTCGGCCTTCCACAAAATGGGAGAACAAATCAAAAGTTTGGTGGAAATGGTGGAACATGTTAAGAAGCGCTCCATTAGCCAACAAATGAGAGACGCCATCGTAAGCATCGTGGCATCGAGCATCATAGGTAAAATCAATGCCTCGCAGACATGGTTAAAAATGGTAAAAGAGTCGAAAAGAGGCCCAGAACCAAGGATATCGACGAGGTCACGTCAAAGGAAGATATCTGCGAAGCGATTAAACGCCAGTTCGAACTGAACGAGATACGCGAAGCGGAGGTCATAAGCCTAAGGAAGGCCTACGGTGGAACACAAATCGCGACGATAAGTTTGCCTGCTGAAAGTACAAGCGTTAGCATCAAAATTGGCTGGGTGAATTGCCGCATACGGGTGCGCACAGAGGTGCCTAGAATTTGGCCATACGTCGCGCCTGTGCAAGAACGAGCAAGACCGCTCAAAACAGTGTATAAAATGTGGAGAAGAATGTCACATAGCCAAGAACTGTACAAAGGTCGGGAGCCCTTTAACCTAACCTAACCTGTCTGGGCCACAGATTTGGGCACGATAGCTCGCCATTTTGCCCAGAATGCCCAGAAGTAGAGGAAGATGCGAGGCACGTTATGTTCCAGTGCAGACGATTTACAACTAGCATAGCGAAACTACGAAACCCGGAGCGCCTAATAGACCTAATCAGACTACTGGGTGGAGATTTGTTCCGTAATAACGGCCGTGCAGATTGAACTGCGTAGAATTGAAGGATTGAGAGGGCTCGAGAAGGCAAATAGAGATAGTAGAGCATAAGGTGCTAATCAGTCCCGCGAAGTAATACCTAACGGCAGTCCCGCGGGGAGAGTGGTTTGAAGTGTGTAGGGTGTTGTATTCCTGGCATCGATCAATCAGGTTTGCGAATCGTGCGTGCTAATAGAAATCGCGCTATTAGTATATATGAAGATTACACACCCGTGGCGCAACCAAAAAAAAAAAAACAGACAGACATCGAGCTTCGTTATGTCAAAATAGTTGGATATCTCGAGTTGTCATGTCAATTTTCTCTATTGCTCTCAAACTTTTCACAAAATAAGCTATAAACGACACGATAGTGATGACAGACGACAATCGTCTTAAAAATTACGTGATGAGAGCAAAGTAAGGTTAGCCGTTTTATCACACATGTTTCAAGTTTCCCGAATGTGAGGAAATCATTACAGAATATTATCCAAATTCAGGCTCAGTTGTAAATACGCAACGGTCGTCATCACGGCTTAAGTGTGCAGATAATTCAACGCACCGTGGAAAAGTTTGAGCATAAGTAAACTTTTTCGGACCTTAAGCTAGTAACCAGACAGATTGGTACAAAATAAAGATAACATAGCGAACATATCGAAGAAGACCCAGAAATATCGGTTTGGCGCCGATCAGATGAATTGGACATCGCCAGAGAATCATCGCGGCGTATTTTTCGGCTAGACTTGGGCCTACATCCGTATAAAATTGTGCTGTGAAATAGATGTCGGACGACCATAGAGCGCTGGAAATGTTGGTCAGAAATCTGGATTTTGGTCATAAACTCTCGGGCCATTGAGCCCCATTTGTATCGAAGAAGACCCAGAAATATCGGTTCGGCGCCGATCAGGTGAATTGGACATCGCCAGAGAATCAACGCGGTGTATTTTGAGGCTGGATTTAGGCCTACATCCGTATAAAATTGTGCTGACGCAAGAATAGACGTCGGACGATCATAGAGAGCACTGTGAGTTCGGTAATTGAGCTCTGGAAATGTTGGTCAGAGATCTGGATTTTAGCCAGAAAATCTCGGGCCATTTTCACTGACGAGGCCTCTTTTTATCTTTGTCAACCAGCAAAATTGGAGCAAGTACAATCCACATGTTTTTGACCAAGCACCAATGCATGCAAAGATTAACCCTTTGGTGCATTTTATGGCATGGCGGCGCCATCGGATCATATTTCTTTTCAAATGATGAAAGAGACGCCGTTACCGTGAACCACTTTGAGTGAGTTCGAAAACAACATTAGAGACCCTATTGACAGAATAACGCTCTACACATTCGATTGACCCATCAAAAATTAAACCGACCATTTGAAGCACTGCAAGTCAAGCCAAGGTTGCCTTTTGATGATGTGCTATTCTGCACATAATGGCATGAATGTAGCTTCCAATAAATCCAAAATCAATTTTATATGTCATACGGTTGTTCTTTTATTTAATTTTGTTATCCTATCGTGCATATCGAGTCACCACATCAAACCGAGGAAATGAGTAGCAAGTCCTCTTAATCGAGGGTTGATAGCAAAGAGCTCAAGGTCTCAGTGATATTTGTGATTAGTCAACACTTACCCATAACATCTGCCATACATTTGTACGTATTGGTCACGCAATTCGGTTCCCATCGTTGATCCACCATCAGATGGGCTTTGAAAAATGGCACCCCAAAGAACCCATGATTTCCGGGCGCCGTCGCCACCACTGGTTTATTCTTCGTCCTTAAAGCCATATCTCGAGCAAAAGTTCCAGCAAAAAATCCAATTTAAATCTCTATTCGAAGCGAAAAATTCGATTTTGAAATCGAAACAATTCAGTCTGTGCCAACGGTGATTAGTTCCAATTGGCAAAACGAACAAAATATATACGAAACACCTTACCTCACTGAGTAAGCAAGTTATTATCACATGACTTGACCCCGCCGGTGACCCATGTACTGATTCGCACCACACCATTTTGCGGTCGTCATGTTGCCCTTAGGATTGTATCTAAATCTGCATCCATCTATCCCTCAAACGAATTCTCAAATTGGATAATTGACTGAAATAATATGGAAGTGAAGTTGTGAAGAGAACACACAGATAATTAACTTCCTTACTGCTTTGTGCTTTGTGCTATGTGCACCATCCAACAATTTTCTTCCCCAAAAAAAAAGGGGAAAAAAATCTATCTTCTTCTTTTTGCTGATTTTTTTCTTGTGATGAATCTTTGAAATTGCGGGAAAATCTCAAAGATGAGTTTCATAACGGATGCTCAAGCTCTGTGTTTGAATTTGGTGGATGATTGCGCATCGAGCTATCACCAGCCGAGTGCGCCATTGTTGTTGTGATTCGAAACGGGGACGGACATATTACATTACAAGGCACACAGTGAGACCGACCAACCGACTGATTATTACGTGGATCCGTCTCACCGCCGCCGATCACCGTTTGCGGATCAATGATCGTTGGGCGAACAAATAACAAAAAAAAACTAAAAACAAGATGAAAATTGGAAAAGCTAAAGATGCTCGTATCTAGGAGATTCTATTATTACAACTCTCTGAACAAAGTGAATACCTGCAGTCGTAGGAGGGTATGCAAATTTGATAACGATCATCAAGTGGAGGATCGCGACAGGCTAGTTGTGGATATTCCTCATCTTCTTTTTGGATTTTGTCCAAGGGAAATATTTTGGTGAGTACACCCAAAGTGCGATACCGTGGGATGGGTCAACAATAGAAACAGGAGACGCTAGGTACCAAAAGATACCGACAACGACGCTTTGAAGTGTGCAAGAGGCATCTTTTTAGATTGCATTGACCGACCTTAACTGATGGAATTATTGCAATGACTAATGCGCGAGGTTATTAGATATTAATTTTTTTTTTTGCTTTTTGTATTGGGTGGCGTTTTGAGTTACTGTTAAAGCTTGGGAATTTTTCGGAACTGGCATCTTTAGCTGAGAAGATGCGTTACAGAGTAATGCTGATCTGGCGAGATGTAGATAAAGATTTTTATTAACTGTTTTTGTTGGTGATTAGGAAATTGTATACTGTAGATAGTGAAATTTGCATTGTCGTTATTATGACATGGTTCTCTTCCGGGTTACGCTGAAAGAGGATCTTTAAGCTATTTGAAGACCAGCCTGTATTGCCTTGCGGGTGAAATGAGTCTCGGCTCTCTCTACCTCTTGCCTAGATGTCGAGATTCGTCGTTTATTGTTTTACGTCAATCTACTAATCTGCCATCTGTTGCTTCTTTATGGAACTGTAAGCTTTTTAAAGGTGGGATCGAACATCATTGAATTGTTGATGTAACTGTCCGTTAAAAACACGGTTCGGCCAGGATGTCCTTAGAATATTTTGTAAGCACCAGTTTTCAAACGTTAAATGTCGGTAAGCAAGCTTCATGCGTAAGCTGATAGCATTCCAAAGGCATCACTAATAACCAGTAAAAATAATATTGGTGAAAGGATGCAGCCTTGTCTGATCCACTGTTTATTCCTAATTCTTCTGACGATTTTCCCCCTGTCCAGTTTGTAAGACTTTGAGTTTACCCCGAATGTCCCAATTATGGGCACCTTCCTTCTAGTCCTTGGGAAATTATTCGGCTTCCGAAATTCGAGTGGATCCTAAAGAACTAAGAACTCTGCAGATATTCCGTAAATTCCTGCCATTTTGTTTTTCGACTGCTTTGATGGCGACCATAATTTCTTCTTTTAGAGTAGTGGTATGCATTTGAGAATTTTATTTTTCGGACAACTCAATCGGACATGATACACTGTAGAGAAACACTCCTTCCAATGCTTGAACTGTCCTTCAACGTAAAGGAGTATGGGACCATCAAGGCTGATGTTGGCTTGAACGATGCTTGCTTATTAGCCTTTTGGTGGTTCTTTAGACTGCAAGACTTTCTGCGAACTTTTAAGTTTGAACATAGCCTTCAAAATGATGTAAATAATCTGATTATAGGTACTATAAGATGGTTATTTGGTGGCATACCATTATGGGCCACCTATCGCCAAGGACATGTTGCTCTGTTACGTGTTTGAGCCTTTCGTTGTCGTTGCTTCGTATTCAAATCGCCAATCGGTTGTCCACTTCCTTTCTCCTTTGCGGGATTGCAACTTTCTTGCGGCTAACCATCTTATTTCACCCAAAACCTAGTATACGTCTTATATTGCATGAATTCTCTTTCAAAGTAGAAGAATTTGGCGTTCTGAGGTCCTTCACTCAGCTAGTCAAGAAGTGTGATTACATTCCAGACCTTTGTCCGCAATAGCCAGAGTCGTCAACAATTACTCATTGCTTCTCTGAGGCGTGATTTCGGTTTCCGTAGCGAGCGATTTCAGCACAGTATTCTAGATCTACTAGCCCGGCAGCTCTTGAAAAATTTAACCTTATGAATGTTCATTTGCGCCAAACTGCGCACTTTACGTCCGTTTTACGGTGCAGCCATACTACATGCTGCGTACATACATAAATCTTTTAACTCTCGAGAGAGTAAGGCCATCAATAACGCCTATGCGCCATCTTGTTCGCACTTTTGCAACGAGTGCTGCCCCCAACTGATCTCCAAAGAGCTCGATTTCGCCTAGACCGTTCTGCGTCAAGTTTGCCTAGGGCGTTCCGCTATTCTGCCTGCTTGGGTGAGCGGATTCCATTGCATAACGTATTTTGCAATGAAGTTGTCTTTGCGCCGTAGGCTGTGTCCAATCCACTTGTTAGTCAAGACCGCACTTCCTAGATATAGAGGGTTGTCGGCTTTCTAGACTTCTTGTGCAGTAATTTTAAGTTGAGCGCTGGTATTAGAAGTGGTGTGTTTTGGTTGTATAACATTTTGAGTTCCACTTTGTTTGGTTCAGCTGCTAGATTGTGGCATAAGGTAGGAGGCCCAGCGTGAAAGTAGACAAACAACATCAGCGTAGTCTAGGTTTTTAAGATAAGACAGATTCCATAGTTTTCTTCCGTCAATGCTGCACGAAGTACATCACTGCTAACCACCAAGAACAACAGCGGTGATAGTATGCATAGTAGTATGCACATTCCGCATTCTAGGCACTAGGTAGTCAAACGTTTCTTGCATTTCTTTTTGAGGTAGTGAACTGGATTTGAAGTTAAGAAAATTCTCACTACCTTTTAAGTCAATGTGCAAACTGTCAAAAATTCGTTTGCCGTTCCATATGTTAGGCATTACCTGAAAAAGGAGTCCTAAGCGGGTAGTAGTAAGCGAGTTCCATCGCTTGGTTAGCTATGGATCTGTCACCCTTTCGAAGAGTGTGACCAATCCACTGCCACATTCGACTTGATAGTGATGGTCACTCTCTAGGTAACACATCCATATAGCAGCACAGATTCAACGTTGGAACGGAACAGTCGTAGCTTGGTGTTAAGGCTAACTGCATTACTTCGCCAAACTGTGGATAGCATCCCAAACGCAGATTTTGCTTTACCTATTCGGTTGGCTATATTCTGTTCGGTTCCGCATTCGGTTGAGACAATGCTCCCAAGGTATTGAAAACGTTCTACTCTCTCAACCGTTTGTCCAGCAATGTATATATGAGTTGATGAGTTCGATCCTAGGCTAATCATTTTTGATTTTGTCGAGTTAATTTTCCGCCCAACGACGCGACGTCTCCTTCCCTCTCCACATTGGCTGTCATTTGGTGAAGGTCCATTATTCTGTGAGACGGAAGGCATGCATCATCAGCATAGTCGAGGTGCTTAAGTTCAGATGTAAGAGTCCATCGAATTCCTCCATTACCTGTTGTAGCCTTAATAATTGCTATTAATTTATCCGGAATGTCTCTCTTGCGCAAGGCACGCCAAATAAATTCTCGATTGACACTATCAAACGCCTTTTCAAAATCGATGAACAGCAGGTGAAGTGGTGATCGATATTCAACACACTGCTCGATGATGATACGCAAGGTGTTGATGTGGTCGACACAGGAGGGTCCAGATCGGAAACCTGCTTGTTCGGCGTCAAGTGTGTCTTCAAGCTGGTCTTTGATTCGCTCCAGGATTATTCTAGCTATTATCTTGGCCTCTCCAGTTTTCGCACTGCATTAAATTGCCCTTTTTAGGGAGCTTGACGATTCCCTTCTTCCACTCATCCGGAAAACTCTCGGCTTCCCATGTTTTCCCGACAAGTGGGAACAGTAGCTCTGCCGATGCTGTTGGCGCAGATTGAAAAAGTTCCGTCAAGTCCTACCGCCTTGTTGGTTTCCAGTGATTTGATCGCGGTCCTCTCTCTTCCTTACTGGGGGTTGTGCTGCGAATTCGTGAATTTCTACGGACACTTAAGTCTGACTTGGGTGCATATTGCTGGCGAATACTCGGTTTAAAACCGAAGCAAAATGCTCCATCCATCTCTTCAGTTGATCCTCATCCGATACTAGCAATGGACCGTCTAAGCCTTTCACTGGGTGTTGAGTAGAGCTTCGGCCACCTATAAGGTCTTTGGTGATTCTGTAAACGGTTCTACTATCGCACCTCGCTGTTGCTCCTTCTGCTTGCGTGGCCAGCGCATTGATGTCATTGCGCTTGTCACGTCTCATGCTACGCTGCATTTCTCTCATCCTCCCTGCTGCTGGAGTTGATGTAATTCGAGCTCTTAGCTGTTTTCGTTTGTTATCCTCGGAAAGCCACGCCCTATGGTTTCCCTGCGATCGACCGACCATCCTTTTAGCACCTCATGTGAAAACAGATTTCACAGCACACCAATGGTCTTGGATGTTGGCGGGCAATGAGCTGCTGATTGTTTCAACTCCACGTGAGAGATGGTCCCTTAGTTCTTGGCGCACTGTGGGAACTCTCAGTCGGTCTACGTTGAACCTGGGTGTTCTTGTTTTGTTAGATCTTCGAACGGCAGCAGTGCGTAATTGGACAGTAGCTATCATAAGTTTATATGGTCGGAGGAGGAGGATTCAGCACGAAAGTTGAATCTAATTCCAAAATGAAGTAATTAAACAAAGAGGATCTATTTTTTTTCTTAATAGATACATATATCTAGACATTTATTTAAATATTCTCTTCTATTACATAATTATTTTTCTGGGTGTATACATATATTTAGTTAGCTTTCGCTCATATATAATTCTTTTTTTTTTTTTGTTTTCCTTACTGTCTCGGGTTTATTTATTTTTTTTAATTTTTTGTAAACAGTTTAAATAATTGCAAATATCAATAATTAAGCTAAATATTTTCTTGTTGTTTTCTCTTACTTTCATGGAATACAATAAACGGTGCAGTTTTTTTTTTTTTGTTTTTTCGAAAATCTAGAACTCTACAGTTCATTCATTGACTAATTCCGTTATTCAATTTTCTTTTTCTTATGTAAATTTTCTAAGTTTATTTTTCTTTTCGTTTTTTTTTTAAATTTTTTGTTTATATATAGACTTTGTTGTGTATTCTTTCTGAGATACGACGTGGTGGATCTATGTATGTATCATCAATAAATATTGTCATTAATTAATATAGAAGTATTTTTTTGCTGTTGTTGTTCTTTTGTTTCTAACTTAATTGATTTTTTTTTATGATAATTTGCGAAGTAATCGATTGTACAATATTGTTTTTTTTTCCGCAAATCTTAACTTAGTTACCGTTATTTCATCAATGTTTGTGTGTGTGTTTTTTTTTTTTTTTAATTTTCTTTTTACAGTGTTCTATACATTTATAGTTTTACAAACGTAATTATCCGCTACATTAGATAAAGAATCTAGAATTCAACGTATCATATATAGAACTACAACTTTACAAGGAAATTTTTATTTTTTTCGTTTTTTTTTATTTTTAAGAGGAAAAAAAGGAAGATATCAGTTGAGTAATAAATTGTATCTCTTTACATAGAGAAATGTCAACCGTTGATATTGTGCTGGGCGGTAAATTTATAGGATAAAAATCTAAGGAACAATTCAAGAAATGAACTCACTACATTTTAAAAAGGGGAAATCACTAATTTTTTTTTTTGTTATATACTTATTCCATAGGAATCTCAGAGATATCGAAGAAATAATAGCGGTTAGACCGTATATACAAGCGTGGAAAATTGCATGGTAGAGGAATTGAAAGGACTTCTTGTTAGAAAAATTTGGCCGAGACTTTTGAGCTCAAATAACCTACTATTAGATAGTCCACTTCGAGGGATCTTCTCCTTAACCTCTAAATTTTACACTGGTGAGCAAATTGTGTTAGTGATTTTCACAGATAGTGCTTTTCACTAACACATTCTCGCTCACCAGTGTAAACGCTTTCAGACATTCTCCCTAACCTCCGAAGTGAGGTCTTTTGAGTCTTTCTATGTCTATTTAAGCATCTGATTAGTGGAACAAAAGCTGTACAGAATTTCTTATAATTTTGTTTGCTAGAAGCCTTTCAATACAGTAGAACCCCCTTCACTACTGTGAACATATTGGATATCTTTGTTTTAATGAGATACGCTCACTGGAAATAGTCCTCAAAATAATGTATGAAATTGTAAAGAATAAGTGGGATGGGTATGAAAAGGATGGATAAAGCTTGTACTTACAATAACCTTTTAAACAAAATAGTTTTTGCAGATTGTTATTCCATTAACAAGAACAAATTGTATGTGCAAAATGGCTGCACCCATAGCTGTCAAACCAGCCGCCGAAATCCTTACTTGCATGTGTGAGCTACGTTTTTATTTTGCTTGAATGTCAGAATACAATTAGCAATTTCGGCTGATTTTAACTTGGAGGGGCACTTAGGAGTTGACTGTCTAATTTAGTTCCTCTAGGCTTTACATCTTTGCTTGATGTCCTTGCGGCGCGTTTTGAAAAAGTATGCATTGCATAGTAGTAATCCTTTTACGTTTTTTACGCTTGATTTAACAGTAATGTTACGTTTTTGAATTCAGCCTTACTATATTTTGCCAATGGAAAACGACAATTATCCAAGACCCTACGAGAGGAAGTAATCCACCACTCTCACATAACTTCAGCCAAATGCAACTCTTCATACATGCAAACCGACCTCGGATAGCGACAATGGCAAAGGAGAGACAAAGATGAAGTTTGTATAACGCACAATGATGAGCTTACACACAGCTGGTCCGTTACAGCTAATTCTTACGAAAACTAGTTCGAGTACGAAGAAAAGTGCTTCCGGCGAGCGCAAGAAAATTTTCTAAATTTTGCGAATCTTAGTAAAAGAATGGTCAAGTCTGTAAAATTTTCTTGCACAATCTGTTCAAACATATTTACATTTCTACAAATTATAGTGCAAAAAGTACGCGAACAGACCTATCCAGACCTATGCCGTACGTACATATAATTTGTATGCTTTATTTTTTGTATAATTTGCACATGCCAAAGGGGATATGAATAGCCTTTTACTGATTAACAGAGCACGGCCGTTAGTACATTCGGAAGAAAGAAGAAAGGAAAGGAAAGAGTTGCTGTAGTGGTATTTAAAACTCAGGTGATATTAGGTTTCAATTTTTATTCTCCATGGGTGGTTTCCAATTTGACTGGGGAGAGAATTGTGTGTGAGCTTTGCATTCGTTCGTAATTCACAGTATTTTTTTCGCGTTTATGTTGAAATACACAAAGTACTTTCTAAGCGAATTATTTAATTTTAATACTGTGAAAATTGAATGGACTTGGTCGGGAATTGATCACCAAACCTCTCATTCAATGACCGAATACACTACCACTACACCGTGGCCACCGTGCTGCACCCATAATGACTTTTCATTCAATTTGGTTATATATTCGTTCACTGATTTCATACGATATGACATACGGACACGTTTTCTTTGTAGTTATGGGTGCGATCTGATTTTTTCAGCTCGCGAGCAGAATTTTCTTTCAATTATGACATTAACTATGGCACGCTTAATACAAGGTCCGTTCGCGTACTTTTTGCACTTAAATTCGTAGATTATCAAATTTCGAAGAGTGGGGGTAGAATTCTCTCAGAGATAGCTAAAATTACGAAAAAGTAAACGAACGGGTTGAACAAGAAAAAGTTGAAAATACACTGATTTGACAGATTTGACTGTTTTCACAAACCAGCTCACAGAAATTTCTTGCACCAAGATTTGTAAATTTCTTACTCTCGAACTGTGCGAACAGAGGGAATTTTTGTTCCGCTGTGTGTGGTAGTATGCCGAAAGGTCCGGAATTGTCAATTCGACTTCAGTCCCAACAGTTCTTGCAAAACGATTTAAACGGTAGATAAATTTGTAAATAGGGAACCACATAGAGAGAGACTTATTCGAGTGAGCGCACAAATAATAATATTTTATTATAAATTGTTCTTTTACGTAGGTACTTTTCAAAGTAGTATCTAAATATATAATTTATTTTTGTATACATATATATATTTTATTTTGTTTAACAGCGCACTTATAATTGTCATAATCAACATGGTTTTTCTTTTTTTTTCACTTTTGTGTTATAATATATATATTTTTTTATTTTTATTTATAAATCTGTCTTCAGCTCATAATTTTTTCTTTTTATTTTGCAATTTCATTTATTTTTTAACTAAATTCAAGCAAATTGCCTACCGTAAAATAATAATAATCAAACGTTTATTTACAAAAATCATAATAATTATTTAATAATGATAATATAACATAAAAAAAAATACTTAAATCAATAAATTGGAATGATAATACAAAAAAAATATATTTTTTTTTTCTTCTTCTTCACTAAATTGCTATAAATATTCGATTGTAGAATTGAAAACAAACAAAGAAATATATATAAAATGATAAAGGATTTAAGAAAAAAAAATATGGAAAGCATATAATTGTGTATTTTTAAAAATAATATATATAAAAAAAAATAATACACTCAGACTATAATTTTTCTTTTGTCGAATAAGAAAAGAAGGCAAACTTAGAGAATTGGTTCGTTTCGTTCGGCCAGTAAGTGCAGGTAGGGTCATTGTTGAAAGTAATTGTTTTTTTTTTTTATAGAATAGGATTTAGATTTAGTAGAACTTTTTTTTTATATATAATATATCCATATATATCTATTTATATAATATTTTTCATTGTATATAGTGTGTATGGTGTATATATAGAGGGAGAAATTTTGTATGTATATATAGCACAATCAATAGGTTTTCTTTTTTTTGTTTTTTTCTAATAGCAATTGCAATAATAAGTAATAATAATATTATTTGATTTATTTAATTTTATGTATGCATTATAGTTAATAGTATTGTAGTGGATGCGGATGTAAGAATTCATGTGTAATATTTTCCTGTTTTCTGTTTACATCATTTATAACGCTCCAAATGGGTCTAATTGAATGTTTTTATTGCCATTCTGTTGGGCGGGACTGCTGTGCGGCTGCGGATGGGGTTGCGCCGCTGTCGGCTGCATTGCCATCATGGGCGGCATCACTGGCTGTGCTCCAGTCATAGGTTGCATGTTGCCCGGTTGCATCATTGGCGCTCCCATAACTGGCATTCCCTGCTGTAATGAAAAAAACATAAAAAACAAATTGACATTTTTTTAAAAGTTAATTGAACTTCTTTAAAACAAAAGAAACAAAAATAGAATCCATCAACCTTGTTTGGGCGATGGAACAAACACAGAAACAGTATTCATTTCTAGCGCTAAGGTGGGGGGCTGGGGTGAAGTGAAATAGGTATTTTTTTTTTTTTTTTAATTAGAATATAGATATAAGGATAGTATAATTAACGAACTAGCAAACTAGCTTACCTGCATGTAGTTAGGTAACACGGGATAAGTAGGGTGAATAAACGGATGATTAATTGTGACTGGCGCAGGACTTACTGTCATGCCATGTGCCTATATGTATTTTGTGTAAAAATAAAAAAAAAAATAAAAAAATATTTCAACATAAAAAACCAAAATTAAAAGCCATAAACATAAAAACAAATATACAAAACAAAAGAACAAAAATATCGAATTGGAAGTAAACCAATTTTTTTAGCAGTAAAGACGCTACCAAGATGTTTGGTCAACAAGACCAATGAGAATTTTACCAAGTATAAAGTAATCGTATTGTTTTGTTTGTCCTAATAATTATGCTGCTTGAGTTAAGCTATCTTACTGTCGTAAGCTACCCCTAAAAATTGGAACATTAAAAAGCCTTGTCGTGGACGTTTTACTTTATTTATTTATTTTGTATGGCTTTTTTACAACGCCAAGAGTTTTTCATATTTTATAGAACACAGTAAGAATAGGAAAGTCGGTATAACATTGATTTTGAAACTCAGATGATTTAGCTCTAATAAAACACGTAAAGAAAGACATTCGAAAGCACAAACATGAACGAACACACCCTGAAAGAAAACAAAACTACAAACATCTTAAGATGCCGTAACTCTGCCATAAGAAATAAGTGAAAAAATAAACCTTTGGGAAACTGAAATACATATTTCACACACCTAAGTGCCGAAACATTAAACCTAACGAGACACACTCGGAACCACAACGCATCATTGAGCGCGTTCCCAACACCTCGCTAATCTAGCTGCTAGATTACTTTTCCACCGGGATAACAGATTTGTCGCTAACGAATCTAGGACAAAATCTGTCATCTGTCATCTTGCACAAGTGTTGGAAACGCGCTCATTAGTTTTTGACTTAGATAAACTGAAGTCGAAAGTTTACCAACTATGTTTTGATAGTCTGCTCTTACTTAAACCTTACTCCTTCAAAGAAACTACTACATTTTCATTGAATCTACTACATAATACGTTGAGCCCAAAACACATGTGCAAAAATCTGTATGCAATGAAATTAGAGGTGGATTATCAAATTTGAAAGAGTTGGTGGTAAAATTCTCTCAGAGAGAACAAGTTAACGAACGGGTTGAACAAGAACCCGGTTGACAGATTTGACAGCTTTCACAAACCAGCCCAAAGAAATTTCTTACTCGCTGTTTTAGGAGAGAACGCGAACAAACCTTAGAATAGCGCTGTTCTGCAAGCTCTATTTCTAAATTCCCTGCAATCGAAAGTTTTGCCACAACATAAAAGGAAATAAAAATACAATTTGAGCTATGTATTTGGTATCACTGGCTTTTCATTGCTTACATGTGCTTTGGAAAGACGGAAAAGTTTTGAAAATGTCTGCCCGTGTGTTTTATTTGCAGAGCTGTCAGCTGTCAGAGTTATGATTGGAATACTATCCGGACATGCTCTTCTGAGCATGCACGCCCAAAGATTGGGATAATCAAATACATACCTACATATGTATGTAGCTCAATATATCTGCGAAGCTATTTTTTAAGCAATCTTGAGAACATAGGTTCACGGAACTAATTGAAGAGTCTACTTAACTAGTGTAGGGCAATCAATTGCTTGGGCGACGTGGTTTACATTTTTTTCTGCAGTTTCCCCAGGCTAACCCTGAGAATCGCTATGGGCCCATTATAGTGCCTGGTGTATTATGATAGCCTCTCAAACCCATTTGAATCTAACCATATCTTACCTAAGACAAAAATAATAGTACTGCTGATTGAAGCATTTTCTTATCTATGATGGCTCCTAAACAATGAACAACGAGACCATCTTCGTCTATCATATTTGTATTTATGCCATGATTTTTATGACCCATCGATTGGGAAGGTGTACAATTATAAATTGTTATTACAAACAAAAACAGTAGGAAAAGATACAGACCACTTGCATCTGCATCAACAGAAAGAGAAATTCTTAAATAACTTGCCTTAAAAGCCACCAATTACGATCCCCGTGTTCATACCTTTTTCAAAATAATTTCGAAAAGTTCACTTAAGTAGCATAGAGTCTTAAGATCCATTTACAGCACAACGACCTACGAATATTCGCAAATTTTGGAGTGTCATTCACAGCAGGGCTGTAAAAGAATGCAATCATTTCGGAATGCATTCACATGAAGTCATTCACGTAGATTTGTTTCATTTCAATGACTTCAATCAATTCAATTCAATTCAATCTGCAGCAATCAATTTTAGCATTCAGAACGGTGAAGTCAGTGATTACATTCTTCAAAAGACTTTAACTAAGTGAATGCAGTCACTGACTTCAAGCAACTGAATGCAATCAGTGAATGCTAGTGACTTCAAGTGATTCCAAAGACTGCAGAGCATTCAAAAAGATTGCATTCTTTCTGACTTCACCATTCTGAATGCTAAAATTGATTGACTTCAAAATGAATGGTGATTTATTTTTTTCAATCTCAAGTCTATTGAAGTCAATGAATTAAAACATTTTTCGGAGCATTCCAAGGAATTATATTCAAAAATGATTGCATTCCTTTACAGCTCTGATTCACAACAACTTAATCTAAACGCTGCAATCTGCAAATTTCATCTATCATTTTTCAACGAAAAAAAAAAGAAGAGTTTTGAGGTTACGTTTGCATTCCACATCTGTGAAATGTGAATAAAATTTGACAGTTGCAACAAGCGTTCGCTAATTCGCCGAAATATTAGTGAATTGTTGATTTCTTCGCAAAAACTAATTAAAATTTAACTGTTTTTTATATAAATCGATAGATAACTCTTTGGGGAATAGCAAAATTTTCAATTGTTTGCTTTTGAATGTGCCAAAAAATAGTTTGTTCGCAGTTCGTCTATTCGCTGGTCACTAAGTTGTGAACATACCTTTAACCTTTTTGTTCTTTCTTTCTAGCGGTTTGAAGCAGGAAAGTAACATATTCTGATTGGTAATACATAAGAACTAAATCATTTTGTAAGCCGGTATTAATATGAAATAGCGGTTTGGTAGAAAAAATATTTCATTTACGATAATATAAGGAGCGGATCTATTTAAAGAATGGAATTTGTCTGGATATTTCTTACGAATTCATAACTTGTGGATTACAAGACAAAAAAAGGCACTACAACTAGCAAGGATTACGGGTCAGCAAAAGCGAATACTAACACTATTGGCGATTCTTACAAATTGTTCGGATCTTTTGTTTTTTAAACTTTTACAAAATACTATTCTACCGAAACAAAACTAAGAAGCAGCTAATCGTTTGCAGAGCTTATTTTTTTATTAAAATTTTACAAAATCCTTACAAAATATAAAAAAATGATAAAACAACTTTATATCTGAACACTTGAAGCACTTTACCATTTCTTGACGAGAGTTTTCGAACACGAAAAGGAGTTTTTTTTTTTTTTTTTCTTAAAAAATTCGATTTTGTAGATTTTGCTGTTGGGTTTTTTTTTTGTTTGAAAATTTTACACTACACAACTCACCATTGGGCGATAACCTGCACCAGTTGTTGCCGCCATGGGTTGTGGTGTCCAATTAGCACCTGGCTTCGCTGTATTTTTTGGCGAATTCCACTGCACGGGTCTGCAATAGCACGAAGGATGAAGGGAAGAATCAGATATCAGTATCAGAAGAAGCACATATGTATCTTTAGTAGTATTAGTAGGTACATAAGAGTTTTTTTTTACTCACTTTGCGCTTCCCGATTTATTTATATTTAAATTATCTACCAGCGACATAAGCGAACTGTCCAGATCACCAGTCAGAATTTTTCCAGTACCAGCTGGTTGTGTTGCACCCTGTCCAGATTGTGGTTGTTGTTGCTGCTGCTGCTGCTGGTGGTGTTGCTGGAAACCGCCTGCACCTGTAGCAACAACATCAGATTGATTCGTAACAGCGGACATGGCTAGTGTGCTACTGCCCGCAGTATTGCCGGGCTTCAATACATCACCCAATGCATCGAAGCCTTACATACATAATAATTACGTGTGTGCGTGTGTATTATTTGTATTTACCCGATTTTTTAAGATAAGTCGCGTATTTACATATGAAGTAGACGATCAGCGCCGCCCCCAGTTAGTCAACGGTATACAATTTTATTACATTATCCGCAGAACCATCGCAACGATCAGAGATAGAGAGTTGATGAGTAGTACGCGTGGTGGCGGGTGGACGATGTTTCGTTAAGTTTTATGTGCATTTTACCACCAAAAAAACACACGCGTTTTTTTGTGTTTTTTGTTTTTGAAAATTTCAATTAGATATAGAGGAATGGAAAAGATAAACAAAATTCCATATTAGTTACCGTGAGGATAGAGAGCGACTAAATGTGGGGTGGTTAGTGGACCTAAACCATGTTAGCAAGCACAAGTACATAATATTTTACAGGCAAAATGGTGGTTATTATTTTTTGTTTGTATAACATTCAAGGCGGTTGCAAATCTTGTGCACGAGCGAGCGAACTACACAGAGCGATTTGTTCAGTAGTTAGTAAAAGCTTTTTATATACTTATTTTGTTAAGAGGAATACCTTTTAGTTGAGTGCAACCCTTTACCAAATACGCAATTCTTAAGACAACAATACGAATACAATTAACACTGAGATCCAACTTGACAATTAATAGCTATTCTCTATGCAGCAAGAACATATACATTTAAATAAGCGTTATCCTGATGATTTAACGAATACACATTCAACTGCTAAAAAACAATATGCAAACAGTTTGCAACTATTGACAATACTGGCAATGCTAGCTGGTGGTATTTTGTACAGGCGGTCATTGTAGACAAAAACATAGTTACACTCGAAGTAATCCTAAAACATTGCGCGGCTGTTGTCTCTTTTTCTTGAAAATTATGCGGAAGACATAGACTGTAGTAAATGGCGCCCAATTCAGGACACAATAGCATTGGTTGGACTTGTTTGAACATCCTTTAAGTTTAAGGCATGCATTATGCTTATTGTTGTCCTGCTAGTCCCAAAATATATTTATTGGCGCCCAATGTGAGGCCTTGGAAAGCAAAGTGTAATCTTCACTGTGACAGTTACCCAAATCAAAACTTTTGTACATTCCAATGTGGATCTCAAACGTAGGCTTTTCGTCACACACGTCAACTCTAGAATTGAAATTCGTGTGGAACGCCTCGGTTAACAACTCACCGAATATTGGACTACCTGCTGTGTGATTGTTCTCCCCTTTTGGTAAGAAGGATAAGTACTTCTTCTTGGTGACACAAGAAATGTTGAGCTTATGAAACTTGTCAGATCCATATCCTTAAAAAACGACGTCGAATAAATTCTGACAATTTGTCAGAAAATAATGATTAGCTTAACTTTGTTCAATGCTTGTCAGAATATAAAAAGATTATTTCTGACAAATATATCACTCGTGTTATGTCAGCATAAGTACATAAGTAAGTACATATAAGTACATAAGTATTGATTCAGTTAAAGGACAACAAGCAGACGCAACTCGAAACACATTAGAAAAGTGAAGGGTGCAAAATTTTGCACCAACCATTCCTGAGTCAGTTGAACCTTATGATCTGATATCTTTATGCATGATTCTCTTCAATAGACATAGTGTTCGATTGTTCAGTTTTATTACAAGTTAAGATATTCGGGTTTCAACCATTGTATCAACAAAAGCAGTTATATTCTGTGCTCAAAACACCAACGTACAGCATTATTTTGATTTAAATTTCTTTTCAAAATTTGCACTGTTTCGGCAACTCAATACAACAACGTTGTTCAAAAATAAAGTGATTCATTTTATACCGCAGAGATATTATACTCGTTCGCGTACTTTTTGCACTAAAATTCGTACATTATCAAATTCGAAGAGTGGGGGTAAAATTCTCTAAGAGAGAGCTTAAATTATGAAAAAGTAAACGAAAGGGTTGAACAAGTAAAAGTTGAAAATACACTGATTTGACAGCTTTGACAGTTTTCATAAACTCTCTCGTGAGCGCTCTCTTCTGCGAAAAACTACGAAAATTCTCCGTACGCGAAAAGCTTTTCGTAAAAATTCGTAAATTGTCGTAAAAATTCGCTGTTTTAGGGTACGCGAACGGACCTAATATATTGAGCGCGAAGAAGCTGTCAGTGCTCTTAACTCACATAACCTCAACTATTTTTGTGCTGTCTTGGGCTCATCTATGAAGGCTCAACATTAGGAAACTTGAGCAAAATCCACAGCGGGCGAAACGTTCTGAAAATTCCAACCGATGAACATGACACTTCTAGTTTACTTATCCGTCAAAATACAAATTCGTAGTCCGACATTTTCTTTGTAGAAAAATGTCATCTGAAACCACTTTTTTTTTTTTTGTGGGTTTACATATGGATGTGTGCATTGAGGGCTATCACATGTGTGACTCGTGAATCGCGACTCACACAAGTGCAAAAGAGAAAGTATGATAGATAAGCTCGACTGAAAATAGAAAACAGTGAAACCGGAAGGTCGGTGGCAAATTTTCTGGTGACTCTTTTTATTCATTTTTCTTTTCTCTTATCCGGTAACTTGAGTTTGTCTTTCAACTGTCAAATTTGTTAAACAACAGTCAGTCTTTTCTTAGATTATTATATTAAGTAAGTTCATTTATGGCTACTAGAGCGATCGGAAGACTTTTTTTTAAGGAAAATGAGGGATAAGAGAAGGCGATAGGCCTATGAAGCACTACGACCCAGGAAGATCTTTTTCGCTATTCCCTAGCAGGTTTTTTTCAGCTGAAGTCTAGTTCATTTATGAATCTAAAGACATCTACAGCTGAAGCTGAGGAGACATCAGAGGGAGATATGAAGCTTTTGTTAAAACACTTAAGTCTCAGCGAAGCTATGGCAGGACATTCTTAATTTTGTATTTTCTCATAGAGAGGATATCTTTATTTCTCTTCTTTGAGAAGTTGATGTATTGTTTAGAGTGCCATTAAGCCATTTTGAGAGTTCAAGTAGGAGAGCGATTCTTGTCGTTCTTATCTGTTGATTCCATTCTTATGTGGGCCACAAAAAGGTTCAGAACCAATGAAAGGACCGACTTCGTTGCCAGGGATGCCCCTGTGTCCAGGGACCCAAGTTAGTATTGTTAGTTATTGTGTGCAGCAAGCTGCAAGATGGATTGGAGACAGTTCCAAACTTAGAATCAAAGTTGTAGGAGTTAAGAGCCTTGAGTGCTGCTTGGCTGTCTGAAAGAATGTTGATATGAGATCTTCGGAGGTTTCTTCTAATGCATTCTCTGGCACAGAGCTCGATAGCGTGGACCTCTGCATGAAAGATAGTGGTTGTTTGTCCTAGAGGAACAGATAATTTGTAGTTTGGACCAGAAATTCCAGCTCCAGACCTACTTGACATTTTAGATCCGTCAGTATACCAATCTATTGATGAGGTAGTTTGGGGAGTAGGCTGATTGCCCCAAAAACTCCGCATTGGAGGTGGAGTTTCTTGGGAATGAAGTAAGAGAGTCACACTCCTGGATTGGATAGCAGAGGAGCTCTTTCAATGATTTTCATGTGTCCATTCAAGTTAGGAGACGAATTATTGCATAGCAATTGAAACTTTAATGCACTAGCAGCTGCAGTCGCTCGGAAGATATTGAGTACGATTTTCGTTCGGTTTTGACGTAATCGAAAGCTAGTATCATAATTGAACGAAAATTCATTTCGCGTTCAGATGCACTTACCCGTTATTGCAAGAAGTGAACGCTACCGTAACTCATTCATATCATTTCTGTCACGCTGTAACACAATAGGTCCGTTCACCTTATGATTTGAGTTTTTTAAAATTTGCTCTAATGCATGCTTTTACATTAGATATACGCTAAAAACTGGACCCAATCTTCTGGGTATATTATAATTTTATGGCTTTGGTTAACATTGTTTTTTAAGAATATTTTTAGACGACCTTCCTTCAAGTCTTCCTCTTTTCTTTTATAAAGACAACTCGCCTAGTAATAAGAACTAAGGCAACATGTTTCTTCCCTAAAAATGACCATCCATACAAAATACCATTGTGAACAATATGCAGCGAAATTAAAAGCAATTTTTCCTATTTCTTTTTTTTTTTAAATGAGTACAAAAAAATAAAATCAAAAATGAAAGAAATTAAGAAAAGGAACAAAAACTAAAAAAAAATGGATAAATCAAGCTTGGCAAACATTGGAATTATGACCTCCATGTTCCATGCCAACAAAATTTTGCGACATTGGTGCACAACCAGCATAGCTTGCGTTCGGAACAACACCAACATCAGCGACGACGACGACAGACACATCCTCGATTGCTATTAACGGTTGCGATTGTGTTTGCAACTGTGGAAGAGGTGATTCTCTCATATTAATGCCATCAATTAACTTGGAACTGGTAGATGGACCATTACCATCACTTAAAACAACAACAGGAGGCTGAGATGAATGCTTCACCTCTTCCACAGTGGTGCAGCGCTTCAGTGTATTTGAAGGCTTTGCCTCTTCACCTGGTGGTGCATAATATTGTGGTTGCTGTTGCTGGTAATATTGCTGCTGCTGTTGTTGTTGAAGTTGAGGTTGAAAACTCGATGAATATTCCTGGGGAACAACAGAATCGGCTGCATCAAAGAATGGATTTGGCAATACAGATGCAGATTGTCTGGCATTCAGATCCATTGCGGCGGCAGCAGCTTGGAATATATTTTCACATATTAAAATTAACAAAAAACAAAACAAGTTTTTAACTTTATGTGTGGATATGGCGAGGTGTATTGTGTCTTTTACTTGGTTTCCGGGTGCTCTTGTTCGTGGGGTTTTTTATTTTTTTTATTTATTTACAGAGACAAAGGCTATGACACGATTGGGCTTCGTTATTAAGCAAATTATACAAAAAATAATGTTTTTTATTGTATTATACAAAAAAAGAAAAGAAAATTAAATAAATTAAAAATAAAAATAAAAAAAATGTTAGTTGTTTGTTTTTTGGTTAAGTATTTAAAGATTACGGGGCTGAAAAACACTAGGAAACATGCGCTTCAAAATATAGATATTATACAAGTATTTAGATGTACTTTTTTTTTTGTATTTTTTGGTTAATATATGCGCATCCCATTTATAGTTTATATTAATATATTTTTAAAATTTGTTTTAGCGTTCATTAAACATTTATAACGTTCAGCTAATCAAAGGAATTAACTTTTTTTTTTACACGAAAGCAAAAACAGTAAGAAACTCACCTGTTGGTTCTGTATTCCCGAACACCGACGAGAAATTACTGTCCGACACAAAGGCATTGGCAACGGAACCCTGACCTGTTGCTGAGCCATTGAAACCTGATTGATTGTTAAAGAGAGATGACGTTGAGTAACCTAGAATTTGTTTAGTTAAATAAAAAAAATAAACCAAAATCAAAACAACAAAAAGGAATAAAAATATAAATAAGATGTAAAAGAGAAAAAAAAGAAAAAAGCAAAATTGAAAAAGAACACATAACTACATAATGAATATTTACAGAAAGAAAAAAAGAGAAAATAGTCCTTGTCAGCTCTCTGTTGGATGCTGTAAGCTTTCTGATTTTTTATTACAATTTGCTGAACTGTACACAACGCTCATGAAAATCATACCCGGTAAAGATTCCATTATCTACGTAGGAACCACAAATAACCTATTATAAGATAGTCCACTAAAAAAAAGCTTTTAGATCTTCTCCCTAACCTCCGAAGTGGCCTATCCAATATAGGTTATTTGTGGTAGGAACTAACCGAAGTTCCCTTAATTGGTGTCAATTCAATAGTCTTTGAAAAAAAAATGCATTTCTGTAGCTTATAACCTAACAATTCCAAATTTCAAAAAAAAATGTAAAAATGGAGACGAGAAAGAAAAAATTAGTGACGCTAGCTTGGTTAAAGTTTTACGTTTAAGTTACTGTCAACACAGGGAGAAATTCATTTTGTCACTTTCTTCGGATTTCGACGTAAGTTCACGCCAGTCAGAATTCTGTACGAATGAATGCACTATCTTTTGTTAATATTTCAAAGTTCTTTCGAAGATTGCAGACTGGCCATTTTTCTGTGAAGGTTGGGCCAAATTCTCGACCGGCGATACAAATGTGGCTAAATTTGACGAAGGTTTCGGGATGACACAGGAGATGATAGGGAATGAACTGGGCTTGAATGCCACTGATGTGTCAGGAATTTTAAATCATAACCTAAAATATGTGAAGAAGCTCGATGGGTTCGAAAAATGTTGAATGGTTGCTCTCCAAAGAGGCTCATTTTGCTTAATATCTCCTGGATGGATAAGTTTGAAAATGGAAAGTCAAGCTGCTTCGATAGATCGTTACAAAACAGCAGGCTATGGTATGGAGCTTAGAAGGTGCAAATCGTCCAGTAAAGGCCAAACAGCAAAAGAAAGCCAGCGACAGTCGTTGATACCGATGTACTTTACCAGGGCGAAACTGATCATCCCGCTTGTCAGACAGTCACTGCTAATTGGTATACTGAAACTGGCTTAAAACAAGTTTTCCAAAATCTACTAGGATACCGGTAAATAGCCGATACTTTTCGCACCACCTAACAGCATTCTTGGCCTCTCGGGCATGAATGATTTCGACTAGCACCTTATTCTCCGGATCTAGCGCCGTGTTACTTTTGGCTGTTTCCGGAAATAAAAAAAAAAAATTGGAGGGGAAAATCTTTCTATCTAATGAGGAGATTATTAACGAAGCCCAAAATGACGATTTTGAAATGTGTTTTGAAAGATGGATTTATCAGTTGAAGAAATGTACTGAAATAAGCGGGAATCCTGTCCAGAATTAAAAAAAAAAAACATGAAGATTAAATATAGTTTCAAATTATTTTTGTGTTTTATTATTCATCAACTAACCGAACTTTTGTTAGCCCCTACGTATGTGCAAACTACAGCTCAAGTTGATACTACTAGGAGGGCCAATGATCTTTGGGAATATAGTAGTTCTTTAAAATCTCCAGTGAACTGTGGCCTAATCTGAATCAGAAACGTTCAGCTAAACTGATAAAGAGAAGGAGGAAATTACCCCCATCTCCTTTGTAATGTAATGGCCCAACACTGGCTTGATATTTTTGGAAACTGCCAAGAGGTGTGATGGATTTGCTTTACTCTCATGCACAGAGCACCATGACAAAGACCTCTGCTTAGGATATGATAGTAGATTGTCTTTGTGGATTAAAGGGTTTGTGCCAAAAATACCTGGGGATATTTTGGAACTGCCAGTATACCAATTAAATGGGGTTGTTGTTTGAGGGATTCAAGAATAAAAACTGTGGTTTAGGATTATAACTCTGAAAGGGTGTTATGATTGATACCTTTTTTACTGAAGTCTTTAATTTTTTTTTTTTTTTTTTTATAATCTGCACATGACAAAGGGGATATGAATACCCTTTTACTGTTTAACAGGGCACGGGCGTTAGTTAATTAATGGAAGAGAGAAGAAGGGATAGGAAAGAGTTGGTGTAGTGGTATTTGAAACTCAGGTGATATTAGGTTTCAATGTTTATTCTCCATGGGTGGTATCCAATTCGATTGGGGAGAGAGTTGTGTGTGATTTTTGCATTCGTTTGAATTCACAGTATTTTTTTCGCGTTCATGTTGAAATACACGAAGTGCTTTCTGAGGGAATTATTTAATTTTTAATACTGTGAAAACTGAATGGACTTGGTCGGGAATTGATCACCAAACCTCTCATTCAATGACCGAATACACTACCACTACGCCGTGGCCATCCACAACAAACAATAGATCTGGTATGGGTGGCTCCTCAACAACGAGAAATCTACGTTCTTATGATCATGCTTATGATAATAAAGAAAGCATAGACAGTAGTAAGAAGTCTCGCCACCAAAAAGGTCCCAATCAAGTGGGTGTTTACCATGGATGTGACCTCAGCCTATAGGAATTTATTGCAGTCCTTGAATATCTGCTACTGACGATGGACCTATCATTAGTGAAGATCAAACGTCCCTGCAACGAGAAGTTGGTGTTTTGTATTGGAATAGAGAATCTGTTAAGAAAAACCAGAATATCTGTGATTCCCGTTCTCTGATTCACAATGGCCTGTTTTAGGCTTTTTCTTGAATGACAAGTCCAAACTTGTGGGTTCTATTATCAATAGTGACACCAATCATCTCATCGGAAAAACTCCGCGTTATTTTAAGAGTAAGAGCTCTTAGCTAAAAAGAAGGATCTATACTCACACGCGGTTCATAATGTAGGACAATGTACAAAAAGTATGAGAGCTAATTTACTGCAGCTGAGATGAAGATGCTTCTCATGACAGCAGGAATAACAGCGTTTGTTAGAATAAGAGCTAGAAACAGTAATGTTTTGCATGCATCGTGCTAGTTGAGCTCCATTTGCTTATGCTGTACACATTTACTACCATAGAAAGTTGAATGGCTCGAGATTAAGATAATTCAATAATAAATGCTCAATTAAATCGTTAAGGTCTGACCGTGTTCTCCTGAGAACCAGTTGCAAGGGATATCGATTACTATAAAAGACTTTTGTAAACGGAATATTTGACAACTTGCGTAGTATAACCTGTAACTCGGAAGAACGAATTATTTTTTCATTCATCTAATCAACATATTCGACGAGCTTATTAAATCTTTAACACATTCTACTCTTCACATTACGTTTCCTGTTCCCAACTATGATAGAAGCAAAATAGATCAATAGAAGCAGCAAGATTAGTAAAAAAGAAGTAAAACAGTACAAAACAGATAAAAAAATAAAAAAAAATCAATAACTACCATTATTCAGCCAAATATTATTAGCACCTGGACCACCGGCTGCCACCGGAGCTGGAGCTGCCGACGAATCAAACATATCAGCGAATGGATTTCCCAACTGCAAGAGGTCATCGGAAGCTTTTGTAGTGCTCGTCGCTGTTGCACTCGGTCCAGTTGACACGCCAAATAAATCAACAATTGGTGCATTTCCTTGTGAAGCTGGTGGCGATGATAAAAATGGATTCGTTAAAGCATTAGCTGCAGCACCTCCACTCCCGCTGGGCGATGAAACTTTTGACTAAAAATATACAAAAATAATTTAGTTTAAATAAAATTAATTTATATAAAATAAAATCTCTCACTTTGTACTGGTTCATGGCGGCTTCCTCTTCGGCTAAAGCCTGAGCTTTAATATTGTCATCAATGCCATTGGTGTTGTCGAATTTACTTGATGCGGCCGCAGTGCCAAACGAAGAGCTAGTAGAAGATAGGGCAGACACAGCACTCTTTACGTTCTTTTGGTTGCTACTTTTGTTTGTTTTGAATTTTTTTTAAACAATTTTTTTATCAATTATTGCAAAAGTCCGTGGTAACGATTGTGTGCGAGGTGATTTTTTTCGATTTTTTTTTTTACAGAAACAAAATCAAAATGTTTAAGGAACGTAAAATGATTTTTTAAAATTTTTGTTTTCGTTGAAATAAAAGCATAATGCAACCAAAATCACATAACGGAAAAATTAAAAGGATAGGAGAAGACGGAAAATCAATTTTTTTTATAAAAGGAACAAGTTTTCGATTTTTTTGGTTTTTAAATGCAAAATGGGAAAGTCAGTGAGAAGAAAGAAAGTGATTTGAGGGAAGAAAAAAAGACGAAAGAAAATATTATAGATTACTAAATTGTTCTACAAATAAATATGAAAAAATTCTTCTAAAAATACAGACACACACATAATTGCATCTACAATAACGCTACACGAATCGAACAAATAATAGATCTACGATAAATCGGAGGATGTGGTACGTATAAAATGAAATAAAAGAAAAAAAGTACTTAGCTACGTTAATGGCTTTAGCTTAAAATAAAAAAGATAATAATATTTGCTAGGAAATTGGTATTCTGGAACTTACGGTCGCATACACAAGTCATTGAAAGATGGACAACAATTACTGCACTACGGTGAAGGAAAATATTTGCAAGGACAAAAGAATGGAGCAGGGAGTAGAAAACTACTTAAATGGAATGAATGAAGACCCAAATAGGATTGTACAAACGGTTCTCCAATGGATACCTTGTAATGGGAAACTGATATTTAGTTTGTAACACAACTTACAACTCAAGATACCTGGGAATTATACTCGATAGAAAGCTCACATGGAAATTAAATACCAGCGAAAGGAAGAACCTGTGGACCTTCCCCTAAAATGATTCCTTGAATATACACGGCTATTTTAAGTCCCATTCTGACCTATGGGAGCCTCTTATGATGGCCAGTGCTAGAGAAGACTACGTATCTAATAGCCCTCACCAAGGTACAAAGACTAGCCTGCATTGGTGCAACTACATAAATTCAACTGCAGACCTTGAGGCTATTCTGAACCCGCCACCTCTAGATGAGATCAACGGCAGCCATTACTGCCTTAAAAATCAGTCAAACAGCAAACTGGAAGTCTAATGAGGCATTTGACCATCATTAATAGACTTTTTGGCCATGTACCCAGCACAGACTACATCACCCTATACCGGACTTTAAAATGCCATTTACCTCGGGTTACCCTAGAAGAGAAGAATGTACAAATAGCCAAATACCAATGGATTTACTAATGGATCAAAAATAGACACGGGCGTAGAGCCTAGAAATGGATGGCTAACGACTAACAAAGGCCTCGTAGGAGCAGCATCTCGCGATGGATGTTGGTCCGATAAATAACGATAAATAAATAACCTAGCAGCTCTGTTTGTAAAGCCTACTCCTACCTCCTCGTGGTGCCATCTGGGAATTTCTTCGGAAGTTGCGAACGGGAGTGGACGAATGACGAGTAGGTTGGACAATAATGCCTCGGATACGAACGGATAACTTGATGACGACCTTTGGCTATCAAACACGGACAACCGAGCAAGATGGCGCGCAGGCGTTGTTGACGCCCTGTGCCCACCGAGGGGCTTACGAATTTATGTATGTAGGGCCTAGAATCTCTTCGGAATCTCTGTGGATAGCTAGATCTACACGACTCACAGACAGACGGCAGAGTCCTGGCATTGAGTCTGCCATAAAAGCAATACCACCAGAAAGTATTACCTTCTTTATCGATAGCCAGGCAGCTATATAGGTGTGGTACTTGATTCAAAACTAATTAGTGTTGAGCTGCGGATTAAGAAGGCCAACGTGCCTTTCCGTGCCTACATCAAAACGTTCGGTAAGAAGGCGGGACAGGCTGAATATGTTCATATGGATGCACACCGCGATGGTGCGTTATATATTTTCTTATGGATCGCCTGGTGGCCTACGCTGGGAAAAAAAAATCAGACCTATTAATAAAGTGCAGAGAAAGGTTACTCTTGGGGCAACGGAGAGCATGAGAACGTATGTATCTGATACTGATACTAGCTGTTACTAGGTGCCGGGTTTCGCGGAGCTGTGTCATATCTAGACACATGTGACCCACAGCCAACTAAAGAGAACACAACAATTACTAAATAGAAACCGCGTTGATATTGGTGAACGACTGACTGGGATCTTTCTTCACAGTGTATAATTCCATTTAGCAAACATAGTCCCCACTCTTTGCCTTTGAAATCAATAACATCCGGCATCCACTTGCTCATGATTGAACCAAAGGTGGAAACCTTGAGTGGGGTGTATTCAGTAGGTTCATTATTGAAGTTGAATTCATTTAGAATAGAGGAGTAGCCAAAGGCAAGGCATAGCCAATGTGTATAAGCAGTCAGGCGGATCGAAGTCGAGGCTACCATTTGTCTACTGACGATATCTAGAGGCAAGAATAGTACCTCTGTGGGTTGAGCAGTTCTCAGAGCGCCAGTGCATAGACAAGCAGCTTTTGAATCTTCCCCTGACAGTGAGATTGACAGTCTTTGATAGAGCTGTACACCATACGGGCACGCCATATAGAAGTATAGGCCTGACAACGAACGAACAGCAAGAGAATCTAACAAATTCCGTTGAAAAGTTAATAATTTAAGTACAAGAAAGAGGAGTAGACAAGTTTAATATAAGTGACACTACTAGGCCATAAACCCTTGGACGCTAAAGGTAGAATTAAGGAAGTCGACTTGGGTTTTAGAGAAACTAAACCGACCGTTGTTCAATATGTAAAGATTATTTAAGTCAGATAGACTGCAATCAACCAAGAAGAAGTCCTAAAGTTACTCGAACGAATACAAAAGTCACAGCGTTTGCAGAAGAGCTGAAGAGAATCGCAGTCAATCCCAGAATCATATGGGATGAAGCGAAGGCATGGTATTTGAGAGGACTCCTTGTGGTGGGTTAAGGCAAAGAAGTCTACTCATTAGAAGACGTATAAAACTTAATGTGGTAACCACAGCACAGTAAAACATAAACAAAAAAAAAGAAAACAGATAAAAATCAGTTGAAAAAACCACGGCTCTTAAGGTGTTTTTTGTCATTTCTTTTGCTGTGTCACTACAAACACCACATACCTCGCCGATTGAGTAGGAGTATTCGCGGTAGAACCCTTTCTACCCTCCAATGTTGCCAAATGTTGTTCCAAAGCATCAAGCAGTGAGCTTGGTGCCTTTGTCAAATCTGGTATATCACCTTTATCAATGCCGACATTCTGAAACAATAAACACAAAAGACTTAAGCAAAAACTAAAAATATAAATAAATATAAAACCCACCTCGGCAACCTTCAAAAACTCTCCAACACGATCCATTCGTACTAAAAACTTTTTATACAAATCTAATGCATCACGACACTGTTTTTTGTTCATATCAAAGTACTTTTCAAGTAAATTGATAATTCCATCATTGTAACACGCAAACAAACGGATGAGATCACGGAATAACAACATGAAGCTCATATTGATAACACCTGCACAAGGTAAACTCTATTAAAAGCTTTCTAAAGAGATACAGAAATATAACAAACCATTCGTAAGATCGTTTGCCTGACAATCGAACTCGAGGAGTCCATCCAATTGAGCTTGCAACACTGGCAATGTTTTGAGCAGTTTATCAGCATTCATTGTCCTCAATGAGCCTTCCTCCTTGCTGTAAGCATAACCAATTAGTAAAATGTCTCTTTAAAATGATTTTCCCTTACCCTCTCTTAACTTTGCAAAAGTCAAATGCAACTGTTCGGTATGATAGAGCCTTCTCGTTTAAGTATTTAGCATATCTTCGTATGAACGGCGACATATCATAACCTAAGAAGACACAAGAAACACACAAATGTTAAGTTTGATAAACAATACTTAAAGCCACTCTACAAGTAGAACTTCTTGGGTTTTTTGTTCTTAACACTGAAATTTATGGCAGCAAAAGTAGTAGTACAGTTGAAGTGGCAGTTGTGTACTCACCCATTCTGGCCCCAACGGCTCCTATGCCTTCTTTAATGATGGGAATGGTATATGGTATAGATTGTATTTTTTTTTTTTTTTTTGTATTTGAGTTAAAACAAAAGCCAAAAGAAAAGAGAGAAAAGCAATAATAAAAGTGTTAATATTAATTGATCTTTCATTGGTTATTGATTTGTTGTTTTATTTAAAAAAACATTGTTAGTTGTTAAGTTTACAAAAAGGGGAAAGTTATGAATGATGAGGGGGATGATGTTCGCGTATTTATAATTGATTTTTTTTTTTTTTTGCACAATGGGAGTTAGAACTTAAATATTAAACAACAAATTTAGAAAAAAATGACGAAAGTAATTAACTACTTGAGATAATAGTTGTTTGGTATGCACAAACGAGACGACAGATACAAAAGAAGAGATATATTGGGGGTGCAGCACAAAGTATAGAAACGCTTTGAAGGATAACTTGATTATGAGAAAAAAAACATGCAGAGAATGATGACACTTCCAAGGCCACAGGATTATCAGTTTTAACACACAAAGCGGGCTTAAGAGCTTGGCTATGCCGCAAATTGTGTGGAATAATATTTCTCCTCTAAATGATAGGGATGCGGGCGAAATGAATACTTCAAAAATGGAAAAGATTGACGGCGATGAAGTGTTTTGCGAACCGAAAACTCGAAGAACCATTTGTTGGAGGGTGACCTTTTCTTATTAAATTATTTTCTGTTTTTTTTATACTTAATACCGAAACCTTTGTTTACTGAACTACGACGAGATTTTAATGTTCACATAGCAACGTGGCACGACTCGTTGTGATCACGTTTACGAATGAAAAATACGACTTACTCCAAGTAATCCTGCAGGGTAGAATAGAAGAAAGAAGAGGTAGAGGAGGACTAACACTGCTCTGACTATCAAACCTAAGAGAGTAGCTCAACCTTTAGAGATAGACCTATGTGTAACAATCAAAGAGACACTTAAGAAGAGAGAAAAAGAGACATTAGCTTTGTTCAGTGACTAAAAAAGTAGCACAGAATAGAACAGCACAAGTTTGTGAAGACTATCAGAACAAATTAGCACAGAAAAGTACAACTTCCTGTTCAACGAGTCAGAACGTATCCCAAAGTATTCTTCTTATTAACAGTCAAACGTATTAAATCGCAAATAATTTTCTTTATGACACTTCTCACGAATATGTTCCACCCCAAAAGTAGGTGCAGAAAAGAGCATGCTCGACTGTGTAGTACAGATTCATTGAACAAAAAGAAGAAACACTTTTGGACTATATTTGTTCTCATTGAATGCAAAAACCTGTAATTTTCTGTGCTGGACTGTGACGTACAGAGTCACTGAACTAGAGAACAAGATCTAGAAGAAAATTATTGGTTCAACATAAATACTACATAGTCTGTCCTGTCTGAAGGGTTGCCTGAAAGTAGAAACATTGCCGGCCGTCTAAACAGAGTTCGGAATGGATCTGTACATGCACAAGTTCACCGTTCTTAAAAGATAAATAAATACTATGCCATAAGTAGTCTATAGAGGGCCGGGCCAAGCCCTCACTCCTCAAGACTCTATTGTCTATTCTATCGAAGACCCCTCTCAGTCAAGGAATTTACATTTGTAGCATTTCTGGATACCAATGTCAACATCTACGAACTAATCTACCGCTTATATACAAAACTAGGTCCACCGGGTGCGTAAAACATAGGATCATGATCGTTAATACTCTCAGTGGTTCAAAGCTTATGCATTCTATACAAAGACTTCTGAAGAAGATGTGGCGACGAAGAAGAACTGGTTCCCCCAGTTGTCAAATGCTATTTTAGGTGAATACCTCTCCAATAATCTAAATTTTGTACGCTGACGATGCATGCTTGCTCTCGCATAGAATCGCCACCAAATGATAGCAGGCTAAGCATTTAAAAAGCCAAAACACAAATTATCAGCGTAGGTACAAACTTACAAACTTTGCTTCGCTTGGCAACCGATAAAGAGAACAGAAAATTTCAAATATCTTGGGAATAGTGTATCTATCGATAACTGAAATGAGCAGGGTCTGCGCTTGGGATGCTGTTGTCTAGAATCTAACGCAGTAAAGCAATCAATGCTCCGATCCAACTATGAGTCTGTGTCGTTGTATGGATGTGTTACTTGGAGAGGGGCCGCTACTATTAAGAGAAAGTACCTTAAAATTTGTCTACTCAAACCGTATATCGAGCTTTATCAGAGAACACGCCATGAATCTATAGCCATAATCATACAGGTCAATAACTAACCACGCAATGCAATGGAACCCGCATACACGGCGGTCGCAGAAGTACATGGCGCAGAACAGTCGAGAAGAAAGCACTGCGACTGGAAGAGAGTTGGAGAGAACTGAGGCACATTGCTAGAAACTGCACATGACGGCACGGTGCCGTTTTAGAGACTCTAGAAACCGCAAGGGGATATAAAACAAAAGTAATTAGATCGAAGGCGCTCTGGGATGTTCATCGAACTACAGTGGTCGATCACATATCAGCAACGCTTCCAGTGGCCTCACAGGACACTCCAAAACCCACTACTTATAGCCCTTAGTAAGCAGTGCGTCCATACAATTATCCCTTGCGAGCTACCAACACAGATGGAGGCTAAATCCAATTCAAATTTTAGTAATCAAAGCTTTAACTATAAAAGAATCTTCGAATAAGACGACAACGACCACCGAATCACTGTGTCTTATGCAGAAACTCTTATCTGCTACCTATTAAGCGCAAGTGTATTCACCAGTTCATGTGATTTCCGAGAAAAACGCATCGAGCTTTTATATAATATGTAAAACTATGCAGCAGGCATCATATTCATCAAGCAAATCGTACGAATTCCTCGCCAATACAACCGGCGTACTCTTCCATAAATCAAGTTGAGAGTTCTAATAATTTCCATTTTCTAACTAGTTCTCTATCGACCTTGTCCTCTTGCTTACACTACAGCAGCTAATTAGAGTCAGATTAAGCAATGAATCTTTGCGACTCAACAGGCAATTACGAAAGTCTCAAGAAGTCTCACAAATGAATCACATTCTAGTGTACAAAGTTTGTTGAACCATAGGAATATCTATAAATCTATTCTCCTGATTATCTCGTCCATACATACCATAACAAGCTACAGAGTTAATTATCTACTTTCTCTCAAATACTTAAATTGTTTTACAACAACAAACATATGTTTAAATGATAAGTAAATATTGTTATCATAATCTTTTCCTTACCTTGCACGCCGCCCTTATCCAGAAAGCTATTCAAGTTGAACGTTGAATTACTCGATGCCAAGTACTGCATAAATCTCTACAAAAATTATCAAAAAAAAAACAAGTATTCAATTGAAAGTCGTAAACAAATAATAATTTAACCAACCTCATTTCCATAGGCCAAGAGATGATGGGCCGTTATCAGAGCTTTGTAAACCACCACCCAGTTGGCATTTTGTGATCTCTCAATAAGTAAATTTGCCAAATGCGGAATCGATACATTTGGTTCGTTGGTACAATGAACCAGATCTGGAATTTAAAAAAAAAAAAAAAAATCAATTTACTCTCTCAACGAATTTGAATTTTATTAAATCAAATCATACATCTGTGTTCAATTGAAACAGTCTTGTAACATGGAATTTGTTTTGTGTTATATCTAAAAGTTATTTTTGACAAGTATCTGCTTTTTTAGTTTATTTTAAACTCGTATGAATTGCAAATTGCTTGTGATATTTCTTATCAGTCAATTTGGAATGAAAACGATATGAAACCATTGCAATGGGGGATTTTGTTGTTCTCTATAAAAAAAAAGAAGAGGAAAGCAAAACCAAGCATCCGCTAGCAACGGCGCCGGCCGTCGAATTGAGGGGTGTATCTTGAACTCTTGTAGAAGATTAAATATGCATATATTTAAATAAGAATGTCTATTTCAATGCCATTGTCGAATACGTACACAAAACACACAAATGACTAATCAATAAAACAACAAAAAACAGTTTGTGGAATAAATATTCTTTTCGCCAGCTAACCGAAGAGATTAAGTAATGTGCTTTAATACACTGGGGTTAGAAAAAAGAGCAATCAGGACTATCTTTCAGTTTTATTACTAAACTGTTGGTTATTATAAGCAATCATCAGCGATATAGTCAGACTTATAGAGGGTTTTCCAATAAGGACTTGGCAAACGCAAGCCATTTGAGATATTTCAAAAACTTTATTATAGGCTTGAAGTACAATCAAAACATTTATGAACGGAACTCGACTTTGTTCATATGGCCACCGAGGGCAGGTTTGAAGCGCTCGTTTCGTTAGACCCAATGTTCAACGACTCGGCCACACATTTCGGCCGAAAGGCCGCTATTTCGCGTTCAATGTTGGCTTTGAGCTTTTCCAACGTCGTCGGCTTATTGGCATAAACCAATGACTTAACGTAACCCCACAGAAAATAGTCAAGCGGCGTTAAATCGCACGAACGAGGCGGCCAATTGGCTGGCCCATTTCTTGAGATAACACGCACACTATACTGTGTGGCTTGTGGCACCATCCTGTTGAAGCCACATGTCGTCCAAGTCCGTATCTTCCAATTCGGGCCAAAAATAATCGGTAATCATAGCGCGATAACGCTGATCATTCACAGTAACGTGTCGATCGTTATCGTCGACGAAAAATACGGCCCAATAACGCCGCCGGCATGCAAACCGCACCAAACAGTTATTTTTAGTGGATGAAGTGGTGATTCATGAAGCACATGTGGATTTTCACCCGATCAATAACGCATATTTTGCTTATTGACGAACCCATTGAGTCAAAAATGAGCTTCATCATCTTGGCGCATCTTCTGCAGAACCCAATCGGAGAACGTACGTCGCTTCCAATGGTCCATCGGCTTCAATTCTTGAGCCAGCTTGATCTTGTACGGGTGTAAACGAAGATTCTTAAGCAAAATACGCCATAATGTGGTCTGAGCGATGCCCAATACTTGAGAACGCCGTGGAATTGACTGATTTGGATCGTTTTCTACAAACGCCTGAACGGCAGCGAATATTTCGACACTTCGACCAACCCGTTGTCCCACTGACACGGCAACATCACAATAGGAATATGTAGACTCAAATTTTTGCACTAAACTTGTTTTTGCCTGTCTAGTAGGGCGATAATTAGAACCGAAAATTGGAGTTGCAATCACCGACTCCGAATTTCGGTAGAATTTTTTTTATAATTTGTAGACGTTGCTCGCTCGTGTGCTTTACCATGATGAAAATGTTGAGTTTACTGAATAAATTGACAGTGACAGTTTGATGATAAGTGAAAGAGTGCGTTCACAAATTAAATTCAAAGTTGTCAAGTCCCTATTAGAAAACCTTTTATGTTTTGGAACTTACAGCAAAGATAAATTGTAGACTCCATATCAATTCATGGTCCATCTTCAAAAAAAGTGATGATATGTCTTGTAAGAACCAACGAGGTATACACCTGTCAAATGTCACAGATAAGATCCTATCCAACGTACTGTGTGAACATCTAAAAGCCTTTTGCACCGGCAGATCGACAATAGAGCTTGGTCATATCGAGCGAATGGGCAACAAAGCTAAAGCCAAGAGGATCACAGCCCCTCAAGTTCGAGAGGGGCGAAGAAGACCGGAACTCCGATACAAAGATTAAGTTGCAAAGGATGCCAGGAAGCTTTGTCTTCTTGGACCGCAGAGCATGGAAGTCTTATGCAAGAACTCTACAAATGTCGGGAGCCCTTAAAAAGGGTAAGAAGCAAATCAATTAAACCCACATTTTTAAAGTCTGAATACAGCTAAAGCCCATACAACATTACAAGTAAACGGTTGCATGTCCATGCGACTCTAACGTCACGAAAAAGAGCTGCATATTGCGGGTTCAATTGCATGAAGAAAAACCAACTTTACATTGCGACACTGTCCACATGCCGTAAGGACTAAAACAAACTTGTATGCTGCTTACTTCATCATTTGGACGAGCTGCAGTGGAGTCTGAAGGAGACCAACACACCCGTCGAGAACCAATAAATATCACGATAGTATTACGTAGGTGCTGTGATGTGCGCAGTGTTTAGTGCGTTGGACTACTGTGCATGGGGTACCAAGTTCGAATCCAGAGACAAAAGCGAGCGTTTGACAAACATCCAAGAGTATTTCCTGTCATGAGAAGAACTCTCAAAAAAATCCCCTCGATCTTCGGATTCGGCATAACACTGCAGAGCACGTCTTCACATGCAGAAATGTGAAATGCATCTTGCATCCCTAACCTGGGCAGATATGCTTAAAGTAATGACGGCCTGAAATTCCTACAACAACGATAGGATATCTCTTCATAGAAACAACCTCTTATACTCCGAATAAGTAGACCTTATGGACGAGCGAATCAACACAACTGACTTAATCAAATGCTTAATGCGGCGAAGACCCTGTCCATGCATTCTGTGTTAAACTGCATGCACAAGGTTCGTAGTATAGTGAAAAAATACTGCACAAAAAAGCGCCAATGACAAAACCAGAGGTCAATTGCTAAGCCGTTACCACATTACTTATTCGAACACGAATCAGGGTCAAGCTGAGTGAAAGCCGCTAAAGCTCACTGATACTCGAAAAGCAAGCATGTAAACTAGACTAAAAAGGATTATGGTGCAACCTGGAGTGCTAGCTTCTTAACCTCCTAACAATGACGTTTAAGATTTTCTTTAAAAAAGTGGAATTATAAATGACCATGTTCACTCTCACAGGATACATCTGCCACCCTCCATTAAAATCAAACTTACTCACAATTTCAAAGCAAACAAAACGATTTCTAAATCATTCATCAAAATCAGTTATCTACACAAAATGTGTAAAAATCGATAAGCACAACTCTGTGCGTACAAATTTGAAAGAAAAATAAAAAACCCCCCCGCTGTATCAATGTGACGTCACCTTAACATCTTTGCATACATTACAAGCTTCCGATTGAGTGCATTTCTCTAAAGCAGCAATTCTATATTCTGTTTTTCACCAAGATGTGGGTGTGGAATTGCGCTTAATATCATGTGAGTCATGTTTCCATTTGAACAGTAGAGCACGTGGTATTTGTATCGTTCGATTTATGTTAATTAGCAAACGGTTTGCTTAGACGGGCTTTTAATAAATTTCAAGGGCTGCCTTCCACCGCATGAAATAGTAAAACACGTTAAGAGGTAGTTGACCCTGAACTAGGAGTGGTATGCAAATACTGTTATATTTGTACATCATGTGGTTGATTGCTGTCAGATCAATTGGATTTATTTTTTGAGTAATTATAGGGGTAAAACCCAGATTTAAAAGAAAAGGTATATACACGGTTTAAGCACCGAGAAAACATGAAAATACAAAGCGGTACGCTTCTTACTAACCATTGCTAACGTAGTACTCGTTCCAGCTTGTTGTTGTCATACCAGCTAAGCATTCGCAACGAATGTCTATTCTGAGAAAGCGAGCGACGTCTATAGTAAGTTCCCGAAAGGAATTAGGACGCAATCCTATTGGTCTGTTTGGGCAGTTGTATGTTTCTGTGCGGGCTATTTTTTTGCAATTATCTTCTAAGAAGTTGAGCGAAGTTAAGCATGTTATTGTTCTCTGTGGCAAACTACATTCGACACCTGCCTTGGGTGATGGGTATCTTACACGACAGCCACGATGAGAAGCAAATTCTCCATAGAATGGGATACAGCTGTGAGATGTATTCTAAAGCATCCTTGTACGTCTGCCTGTGGATGCTGGAACCTTCTGTAGAATCGACAACTGACAAATGAAACCAAATGGTGGTGGATCCGTTGTCGCCGAGTTATTAAGGTGGTCTTGTAGGTGACAGGCTAGGAGGAAGAAAGCCACATTTCGGCTGATGCAATAGAAAGCAAACTCGGTAAAAGATTGGCGGCCGCAGAGATTACGGGTGTTGAGTAGCGAGAACACAGGGATACCTATTTCGACGACAGTTTCTGCCCTTTGCCATAGGCTGTCTATTTTAAAGAAGAAAGTGCGATCAGACACGTAGTTTTACCCTTCGGTCTAATGTGGTTTCATTAAGAAGTTAAGAGGTTACCGTGCATCCACTTTTTGTTTCTCGCAGATCACCCTGTACACTTACGGCATCAAAAATTTGGCCATCACCTCTTTTCTCGCTAGCAATGTGAAACAGACATTACAAATATTGCAGTATCATGAAAAAATGTTTAAATTCGTTGGCGCATGAATGATATTCTGACCCGCAGTAGCAACTACCGACATTCATATCAATTATGGCTTTCAAGAGCGATTGTAGATGCCCAACTTAAGGCATGATTTAATCCACTGTGCCTGCATGTATAAATGTACATATGGATGGGCAGTGAATGCATCATTGATCTTATTTCCACCTTCGATAAGTCTACGAACACTTAACCCTTCCATATTGCCACATAGTTATCGCGATTCTGTGACTAACAAAGTTAAGATTAGGTTAAAGCTTCGATGAAGATAACGCTGTGCTACGCGCTACCTTACTCAAACACACGGCAACGTTCGCCACAAACGAAAAAGCTTGTGAAAGGTTCTGTTAATAATCAGCAGTAAGTTACAACTGTGATCTAATCAAAGTGAGCAAGCGGACCCTGCAACTCGCTTACCGAAAATATTTCCACTAATTTAGACACGATAGCTCGCCCTTCCGTCCACAATGTTCAGATAAAGACGACGACGTATATTGTGCAATAGTTTCAATACAGCTTCCTCCAGAGAAAAGAATTGAAGTACGAAGCCAACAGGTGCTATCAATCGTTAGAGGGCACGTAGAGCGACCTGACAAAATTTAAAGAACAAAAATACCCAAAGGGACAAATGACACATGTTGCTTACCAGTCCTAAGGTCCAAATATTTAACGACTGTGGTAAATGTGTGTAGATTAGTATGTGGTGTGGATTAGTACATAAGGGGATCATTGGCATGGATAAATTGAGTTCTTTGTTGCCCCGGCAACTAGTCTCTTTAGAAGATTGCAACACCCAAAGGTACATCACTATAAAAAGACTGTGACGATCCACAGTAAAGTCTTGCACAAGCACCCTATGACTTGTGAAGGACTTGACCCAACAGACCAATCAGACGTAAGGTCAATCTTCTTGCAAATATTTTGGTTTTATACCATATCTGAAGGCCGAAGAATTGATAACGTTTATCGCGACGATAATGCACATAACGTGTTGGATTACTGAGCGAAAGATTCACTAAATAATCTTGCATTGCTGTTTTTTCTTCTCTTTTATCTTACAAAGATCCAAGAGGATCTATAATTTCTTTTTTTATACACTCACATAAACTCATTGTGGGTGCAAACACCCGTTATTGCGCTCCCAGATGTCGTTTGCAATCGGTACAGCTGTGAAAAGAAGTTGAGCCTTTTGCTGAATTGAAATATGATATCTCAATCTGAATTGAAGCGACCGAACAACTTTGATGGGGCTAATCATGCAGCACAATAAATGTCCAGCATGAGTACCATTAAAATGCCCATCTTATATTGAATGGAACAATACCTCTGTCAGTGTCCAGCGAGTGGAGTATGTATGATTGGATTCTGTCCAGTTATGCATTGTCTTTGACTAAAGTTATTCTAGTTATCCTTGGCAAGAATGCGATTACTTGAGAGTGCTTTTACTGTTTTCGATAAATTCAAAATAAAAACCAAACCAACGGAGACAAAACTGCTACTGAAACTCGTATTTTTGTTTAGCAATTTCACACGGTGCGGTCCAACCAAGAAATTAAACAATCGGCATTAAACTGGTTATAATATGAAGTAACACGATGAATAATTACTCCCAAGCAAATCCAGCTGACCGAGGGACTAAAATCGCCCCAACGAAACCAGATTAAGTTCACATTTAGGCCAAACCAAATGCTCAATCGATAGATTCTCCCGATACGCTATTACATGAGCGAAAACAGCAGGTACAAAGCGCATAATTCAATTCTACTTCTTATCGTCAAGCAAAAAAAATTGACAACGTAAACAGATTTTTGTCCACCTTTAGTAGTTATTTGTTCAAGCTGTGCATATAATTGATTGATAGTCGTACTCCTAAAATTATTTTGTATGCATAATGAGGCTGCACATTGTTTTCGTTGACTGTCTGGTTAAAAAGCTAAAAAAGGGGGTGGTGTTTCAACGCTTATCTCAAAAAGAAACCCCAAAAATAACAAGACAGACCACAAAAGTCTGTACAAACTTGTAGATTGAACACTTAAAAACCACAAAAACTCTTAAAACGATGAATTAAAATTAATAGAGGCTCTAGTAAAGAGCGAATAATAAGAAAATAAAATAAATATACTCACAGTCCAAGTGTTTTTTCTTCGGTCCAATCAATTCCTCTGTAGTTGCCTTGCAGACCGATTTGGCAAGTCCTTGACCGGCCAAACTGTGTCTAGCAGCCAAAAATCTGTCGTTTATCGTTTGGCCAGCCATTTGAGATGAAATATTGATGCTTCCTTCTGTTCAAACAGAAAAACCAATCTTCTTCTTCTTTTGCCTTTTGGAGTCGCCTCTCGAGGTGCGACTGAGATTGTTCTTCTTGTGTGTTGTTGTTTGTAGAGAGAGCCTATTCAATTGGAAATTAATCAAAAGTCGAGTCAACACTTAAAAAAAAAAAAAAAAATGTGAATGAATTAAAATCAATTTTACACACACAAACACACACAGTGGGTCTGAGAAGGGGGTGGACGGGAGGAAGAAAATTCTTATTGGAACGAAGTTTGAGTTTTTCTTTTCAAAAAAATGCAAAAGGGCGTGTGGATAATGAGATTTTCTTTTGTAATTTCCTTTAAGAGACCTTCACTTTGCACTATAATTTGCCTCCGATCGAGAACAAGTCGATTTTTGTGTGTAATACCGCCCCCTTTTTTTCTGCTGCTGCAACTTTAAATCGATGACAATGATGGTGCTCCACGAAGGAGGTTTGGGCGAAGCTTTTTCGATGGTATTTTTCACACAATTCAAGGGCCAGACAAATTGGACGTGAACGACGACGACAAAGTAAAGAGTAAGACAAATACTTTTGGGGTATTGTGGTTTGTTTTTTTTTTTTAAATAAGAAATTCAATTACAAGTTTGAAAAAAATAACCAAAGTGATAGGTTCTTCTTGTATTTCTTCTTCTTGTTCGGTTTTTCTTCTCTTTTTTTTCTTGTTGTATTACGTTTGCGCCTGGCACACACAGAGCAGAGGGAGAATCACAAAAAAGTAGCCAACTTTGCACGAGAAAAAAAAAACAGAACACACCGAATGGGGCAACACCGGAGTGAAGTTGATTGTGGAATGAGCGAAGCGAGTATCGAATGGCTGCGATTCGTGTCGATGTGACATTTGAAAAGGGGGAAATTGGTGTTTGAAATTGATAGAAGTTGAATCAGATTTGATGGCTGTACCGTAGGTTTGAACCAAGTGGTACAGGGTGACTAAAAAAAAATCTAATTAGATTCGAATTTTTAAGTGAATGCAAAATATTGTGAATCTTACTAAAAAAATACTTTTGTCACATGAACGAGATGGATAGATAAAATATATGGCAACATAAAAATTCTTTCACACTTTTGCAATATTATTTTTCTAGCATTAAAAATGCTTATATGGCACAACTGCTCGCGACTAGCTACTCTC
This sequence comes from Chalcosyrphus nemorum, assembly GCA_949716465.1. Lineage (NCBI taxonomy): Eukaryota > Metazoa > Arthropoda > Insecta > Diptera > Syrphidae > Chalcosyrphus > Chalcosyrphus nemorum. The sequence goes on from OX454333.1 coordinate 80,133,223, forward strand.
AGAATACAAACATTATTTGAAAAGTACAAGTTGATCTCCGAGAGTAAGAAAACATGTGTCGACTTGCGAGCAACTCTTTAAAAGCTTGAAAGCTGATAGTAGTAAACCAGCTCTCTGCCAGTTGCTCTTAGGCCCATGTCCACTTACGAAATTTCTCTCGAGAGTGGCCTCGGAGTTACTAGCCCAAATTTTAATCTCAAGTGTACAAGCATCTTTAAACTATTAGCACATCATGTGCGATTATTCAGCCATCAACAGATTAAAGTCCAGAACATCCTTAGATATACGCCCAAAACAGGCCCCGATTTAACACATAACTGCTTGGGCTAAGTAAAAGGTGGGTTGGTATTCCTCTGATACACTTAGAAACTACAGTACCAATCTTCCTGATGCTTCTTAATCGCCACGCTAAGATTAGAAGTCGAAACACAATGATGTAATTCTTAACAGTCACGTGTAATGATTAACAAAGCAGGGGACAGTAGCCTCCAATGCAAGCATTATATAGGAGCAACTCAAAAGACCCAAGATCAAAAATTCTTACATATTTTTATTTCATATTTTCACAACCAACATTTAATTTATTCCTCTTCTTTCCTCAAGCCTCCATCACCCATTTTAGCCAGAATATTAGAGCAATAAGCAATTACCGTCAACCCATCTCGAGTGGGTAAACAAGGTCCCAAGAATTCCATTAGCATGGGTGTCTCTTGTACAACAGTTGAGTAATCTTCATATGATATCAAACCATCTCTATCGACGTCAAATTTCTTAAACAGCAAGTCAACCATGTCCTTGAAGAATATAAATACAAATTGTTGTTATTGTAACAAATATTCAAAACAAACGGCTGTTAATTCCGCAACTTCATCTTCGTCCTCGCCCGTAAAGAACTTCTCGACAAATTTAGTTAATATCTCACGATTCAAAAAATTTGTCTCGTATAAATTGTATATCTGCAAAACAAATTTAACAAGAGACCAACTTTTGGACTTTCCTTCGCACTTACGCTAAAAACAAATTTCATCTTTTCATCCAACGAATCGGACATAAAAACCGAAAATAACTTGACCCATGCAATCGGATCAATGTGTTTCTTTAGGTCTTTTGCGATCAACATCATGATCCTCTCAATTATTTGTAGGTCGAAAATTTTGAAAAGAACTTCAAATAGCTGAAAGAATTGCTTTTTGGTCATGGCCTTGGCCCTAGGTCCATTGGATAGCACAAACTTATGATAAATCATTAAGATGCAGCTCAATTCCATTTCAGAAAACTGAGTTTGTTTCAGCATTTGACGGATTAGCCCGTGGTAAATGTTTAAAAACCGAGTATTTTGGATCCCATCTAATGTCCCGTCTAAATTATTCATTTTCACGCGGTTGACTTGTTTTTATAAACTTTTTATTACGTACTAATCGTAGCCTATTTACCCCATACGATACGAGATCATTTACTTGTCGTTTTATTACTTTAAGTCATAAAATGTAAAAAGTCGATAACATTGAGGTAGGGGAGATATTATCCCTTCAGTTTTCCTGGGAATTGTAGGAAGTTGCCTTGCACTTGAGTAAACTTCAAGACTTAAAAAGGGTCGATTGTATTATGGAGAGTAGCATTGAAAAGGAACAAGTAGTCGTTAACAGTGGGCACGTTCCCAACTCTAGGCCTTCTTTTTGAGGTAAAGTCTAACATATGGAACGGCAAACGCAGGTAGGGAGAATTTCCTCACCTTCAAATCCACTCCACTACCTCAAAAAAAATGCCCAAGGCCCCAGCCATAATTGCATAAAGGAAACGTTGTCATATTATTTCACACGATATAGCCATCCTCTCTGTACGGAATACGCTATGTTCAGAAGAGTTCTGCTTGACCAAGCTAGCTCCTACCAGTTTTACTTCGAATACCTTTCCCATTTTCATGATTCCTAAACCATAATACCCGTATATTTGTAACTTTAAAGGTTTATAAACGAATGACAGTCCCGTTTCTAGGATAATAGCATAATTTACTGCCTCATTTTCTGGCAGCATGCCCACCTCTTCTCTTAGTGCCATTCTTACTTTTCAACTATTCTGCGTCATTTGCTTCTCGGATATAACTTGTCCTTGGTCTGAAGTGCAAAAAGAAAAACTCCTTAATTTCCTTCCTCGTGTTCGTGTCTGAATATCTGGTATTCCTTTTCTTAGTCTACTGTCCAGGCGCAGACAGATGCACATGAGGTCGCCTTGCTTTCTGTTGGTACATACCTAAGAGCTGTCTGTGCATACGCGCAGGTTGCCTTTGACATGATCGACAATTGGTGTACTAGAAATGGGCTTTCGGTCAGAAGGTTCTCTTTACAAGAACGAGGACCATGACCGGCCTGACTCAGCCACAATCTAGTTATCAGACGAAGTCAACGATCTAAAAGAAGTATAGTACATCTTAGTCCCTATTTGTATTCCGGCAGAGTAAGGTTTCCTTTCAAGAGACGTGGGGTTCTTCTTTTGGCTAGGAGCCAGATCATTTCTGGCTTATTCGTTGACCTAGTTGCCTCTTGTGTTACTCTAGAAAGACCAGTTTGTACCGGGTGTACGGGAGCTTCCTCTTGATATTGGATGTAAGCCTTTCGTAGAATCAAACGAGTTGGCATTTGAAATGTTGATGATCTTACGCGATCTGACCTTATCGAAATGCTCCAGGTTCGGCACCAGTATGAGGTCAACTTTTCTGGTATTCAGGACTGACTTCGGTTAGAGCACGAAGTGGGCTAGAGTGTTACTCCCATCAGAAAGCGTCTCAAAAATCGTCCTCGCATACGACTTCAAACTGTAGATACATTTTGTACATGCAGAAATATATACCAAGGACAACACATAAAGTTAGGCTTTGGATCTTTTTGGGCTGATTTTGGCCTAATATTTTAGCTTTAGACTCCAAGTACGGCAAACAGAAGATGTATCATGAATTGAAGCGACTTAGGAGAATCAAGGAATACAATGTTGTCCGCAAACAATAAGGCCTTTATAATCTATCCGGTAAATTTGATACTAAAAATTAAGGAGTCTGTAATGTTATTAATTGTTGAAAGTGACAAAGTGACTCCAACCTAACTTTACTAATCCAAACAGTTGCCCATGTTACTCGAGACAAACTTGCACTAATCATCCGATTGCCTCATTATTTCTAGTACCCGATTAACTATCTTCATGGTGTGTGACATCAGCTTGACATAACGGTAATTATCGCAGTTTTGCGTGTCGCTCTTTCATTTTTTCAAAGGAAGAAATACTTAACTTCACTGATTAGGCACCCTATTGCCGCTCGTAAGTTTGAAGAAGTAAGTAAATAAGTACTCTCTTAATAATATCCGGCCTCTTAAAGTCTTGGGTTATACTCAAGTGTAATACTGCGTTCTCACCGAAGAGAAATCTCGAGATAACGGTGAAACTGTAACCGTAAACCGTTCGCACCACAAATAACCTATAAATTTTATAAATTTTATATTTCTAACAGATTCATTTATTGAACATAGCATCCTCTCTACAATTTCATTTCTCTCAATTTTCCCTTTTTTTCTTTAAAATTCCTCTCCCATGTGACAGATATCGTGAACCCTAGTTTTTCAAGTGTGCGATTTTTGCCTGCAATACCAATAAAACAAGGGTTCACTTTATTTGTCACATGGGAGAGGATTTTCGAAGTGGATTATCTAATTTGGGTTATTTGTGGTTCGCACCAAGTTTCGACTGTCAATTTTTAAGTGACGGGCAACAAACAAACCAACAGCTGTTTGTTGACTGTCGCTATCAAGGCCCCGACCCATAGAATCCGTCGACATCCGTCGACGTCGATCCGTTGTGCGTTGACGTTGAAGTTGACGTATTGCCGGATAGAACAGTCCCATAGAATCCGTCACAACCGTCAGCTGATTGTCAAAGGCGATGATAGTTTCTTTAATTCTCTCTCTGCTTCCACCAATGAAAATGCGTACTCTCAATTTTCTTATGCGTGAACTTCAATATGTGAATGTGTGAACTTAAATACGTGAATGTGTGTACTGACAACGGATCGACGGATTGAAAAAGTAGAAAGTAAACCTACTTTGTCCGTCGAAGTTCATCCATCCGTTGCTTATGGGCCGCCTCCCATAAGGTTGTGTGTATTTTATCGAGCTGTCAGTTAACGTCGACGGAACAACGGATCGACGGATTCTATGGGTTGGGCACTTCAGTGTTGGAACTTAAGAGTGGACAAATTGAGAAACTAAAAAGTGACAGATTTTTGAAACATACCATAAGTGCAACATACAAATAAAACAATGCATACAATTTATATGTATGTAAGTAATGCATAATGCATAAGCTAAATAAAAAATATGTAAAATAAAAAAATATAATTGGTAAAAGTACCAACACTAGCGACGTCTAAAAATGAACACCAAAATAAACTGAAATTCACATTTAGTTTGACAACCTCTCATAGATAGATGAACTCAACAAGATTTCGAGGAGGTTTAGCCAAAAGCACGAGATTTCAATGCATAGAAAATGCATGCGAAATCTCGAGATTTCGTCCGGTGAGAACGAGGTATTACACAACTTAGGGAAATAGAACGACAAGTAAATTATACCTCATCTTATGCGGTGAAAATAGGCTACGATTAAGATGTAATAAGAAGTCAATATAATAATAAGAAGTCAAACGCGTTAAAATGAATAATTTAGACGCAACATTAGATGCAATACAGAATACTCGATTTTTGAACATCTACCACGGGCTAATCAGACAAATGTTGAAGCAAACTCATTTCTCTGAAATGGAATTGGGCTGCATCTTGCTGATTTATCATAAGTTCGTGCTAAAGAATGGACCAAGAGCCAAAGCAATGACGCAAAAGCAATTCTTTCAGCTATTTGAAGTTCTTTTTAAGATCTTTGATTTAGAAATAATTGAAAGGATCATGGTATTGATTGTGAAGGACTTAAAGAAACACATTGATCCAATTGCCTGGGTGAAGTTATTTTCGGTTTTTATGTCCGATTCGCTGGACGAAAAGATGAAATTTGTTTTTAGCGTAAGTGCTGCGAAGGAAAGTCTAGAGTTGCCTATTGTTAAATTTGTTTTGCAGATTTACAATGTATACGAGACAAACTATTTGAATCGTGAGTTAATAAAGAAATTTGTCGAGAAGTTGTTTACGGGCGAGGACGAAGATGAAGTTACCGAATTGCAAGCAGTTTGTGCAATACAACAAAAATAACAGCATTATATACATATGTAATTATTTTTTATATTCTCTTTAAGGACATGGTTGACTTGATGTTTAAGAAATTTGACGTCGATAGAGATGGTTTGATATCATATGAAGATTACTCAACTGTTGTGCAAAAGACACCCATGCTAATGGAATTCTTGGGACCTTGTTTACCTTCTCGCGATGGATTGACGGTAATTGCTTATTGCTCTAATATTCTGGCTAAAATGGGTGATGGAGGCCTGAGGAATAATTAAACTACATGTTGATTGTACTTGACTTCATAAATAACATTGTTGGCCTGGGATTTTAATAAATAATAATTTAATATTCATGCATAAGAACGCTTTTTTTATTTTACAAGAGATCTGTAACTTTTCAATCTAAAGAAATAGGAGGAAGTTATATGTTTCATCGAAGTCCCCCAGACGCTGCAATTACATATCTGAATTCGGTGACAATGTCAATCCTTCGTCGCTTAAATTATTCTTGTATATAGTTCACTAGATTCAAATTACCTAGGTATGTACCAAGCTACGCAACTGCACTATCCCATAAAGAAAAGTATTCATCAAATATATATCCTAGCTGAGTTGAGAGTTTGATCGATGTATACGAAGTCTTTGGAATGATCAGTAGTACTTTCATTAGGTCTGTTTCCGTTCTTTCTGCACTAAAATTCGCAGTTTGCCAAATTTCTAAGAGTAGGGGTAAAAGTCTCTCAGAGAAAGACGATTCTCCAAAAAAGTACGGGAACGGGTTGAACAAAAAAGCTGCTCACTTTTTAGACGTCAGTTTTTTTCGTATTGATTTACATCAAATTATCTTGCCAGCGAACAACAACACAACCATATTTTTGCCGAAAGGAATTCCTTGGGCTGAAACTCGCATCGTGGGGATATTTCTTACTCTCTCGTGAGCTCTTTCTTCTGTGAAAAACTACGAAACTTTGACGTACGGGAACAGGCATTCACTACGTCAGTTCACGTACTTTTTGCGCTAAAATTCGTAGATTATCAAATTTCAAAGAGTGGGGGTAAAATTCTCTCAGAGAGAGCTAAAACTACGAAAAAGTAAACGAACGGGTTGAACAAGAAAAAGTTGAAAATACACCGGTTTGACAGCTTTGACAGTTTTTATAAACCAGCCCACAGAAATTTCTTGCAATAAACTTCGTAGCGTGGGGAAATTTCTTACTCTCTTGTGAGCCCTCTCTTCTGCGAAAAACTACGAAAATTCTCTGTACGCGAACGGCTTTTCGTAAAAAACTAGTAAATTTTTGGGAAAAATTCGCTATTTTGGGAGAGTACGCGAACGGATCTACTATTTTTCGTAAAATTTCGTAGATTTTCGTAGTTTTAGTCAGTACAGGAACACACCTATTGTTGTGGTATAGAAAAAAAGAATTGGTTATACTTTTACGAAAATAAACAAAAACAATGATTTTGTTTGCGTGAAACCGGGCAGATTTGTAAATGACTTATTTCTAAAACTAGAATGTACATTATATACAATTTTGCATTCATTCCATTTAAATTTTTAAAGTTTATCACTCGGCTGTCAAACTACAAATGGAATGTTTATATGTGTACATATTAATTTTACCCCGATGTTCAACCGCTTCAACACTGGATGAAAATTTTGCCCCGGTTCTTACTTCACACTTCATCTTTCTCCTCTTTAAAAGTTTTACCAGGGTCACGTGAACCAATGTGTTCATAGAATGACCCTATGATCACATAACATAGTAGCTGCCGTGGCTCAGTAGTTACTGCGTTGGACTACTGCGCAAGTGGTTCTAAGTTCGAATCCAGAAAAATACCATCAAAAGTTATTTCACGTTCCCACCTCTTCCAAGTGTCTGACAAACATTCATGAGTATAACTATCATAAAAAACTTCTCAATTGTAGGTCCCTTCTTTATGTGCAGAAATATATACCACACCACGCACAACATGTACAGGAGTGAGAAGCTATTAAGCTATTATTTTAACTTTATCATGTGAACTGTAAACAGTTTTTCTAACGGTTACGGCGAAAGTAGTGTGCTATTTATTTTTTTGCTCTATTGTTTAAACAAAGCTAAGTATCTGCTGAACCAATAAAGATGTAAAGTTCGGTTGTTTGTTAGTTGATTAAACAAAATTATTTAATAAGTAAATACAAACCATTCTAAGCAAACGATAACAATGCGTTTTAAAAGTTACTTCCGAGTAACAAAATTCGCTATAAAAACCAGCGAACACTTATCAAATTTATTCAGTCGAAACACAAGTTTTATAAAATCAATAGCAAAAGGAAAACTTTCAATTACTATTCATAATGGCATCGAAAATCACCTTAACTTTTCTTACTTTGTTGATACTTTCAATAGCAATTCGTGCTGAGGATCCAACCAAAACTATTGTTGAAAGTAGTCCCACTTCGCCTTCAAATGATCTTTCTTTAACTACCGCTCCAACTACCCCTCCAACTACCAGCCCATCAAGCTTTCCTGTCACAACTTCAACAACTTCCACAACTTATAATTAAGCAAAAATAAAACAAGTAAAAAAAAATAAAAAAAAATTAATTCCATCGGCTTATGTTTTATATACAAAAGAAAACAATTGTTGACATTTATTTCTTAAAGATATTTGCTTTCACTTGTCGGCCGTAGCTGCGGTCCATGGTCCATTCTAAAGTTCCAATTCTGGATGACGCGTCCGAACATTTCGGAAATTGGTGGAAGAAGGAGTATTACACAATCTGCTCCAGGTGGATTGTAGCATTTTCACATGTTTGCCTATGATATTGGAACTCACAATTTAAGAACATCATCGTACTATACATAATGCTCCACAGTGGTGGACTCATGGCATATGTACACGAGATAAAGCCTTGGTTATGGCTTCTTTTGCTATGATGCAATGTTCCACAAGGCAGTGATGAGCAATACAATTTGGTTGTTATACAGCTTGACTTACACCAAATTTATTTAGTGTAGGGCAGGGTCAGAACTTGGGGAGCTTTCTCACTCTTTTATCAGCGCTCTCTCCTGTGAAAACTACGAAAATACTTCCTACGCGAACATCTTTTCGTAAGAATTCTTAAAATTCCTTAAAAATGTCCTGTTTTGGGTTGATCATGATACACGAACGGGGCCAATAATTAATACCTTTCATAGATGACTCTAAAATACAGCTGTTCGTTAAATGATTACGCCATCCAGTTGAATTAAAACTAATTTCGAATTTCAATTAGAACTTTTTCTCTTAGAATCCTGTCCCAATCAGAGTAAATATTTTATAACTAAACTAAAATTCTGCACGGCCGCACTGTATCGACACACTCCTATCAACGAGTCTCGTTCAATTGTTGAATCTACATGAATAACAAATAAATGTCAAAACAGCACCTGACAGTTCTGATAAGAGTTCCAGAAGAATGTCAGGGAGGATAAGAAAAGCCATCGGAGATAAGGTTTTATTTTTGTTAAATTTTCAATGAAAATATTTATGTCACCCGAAAGTAATAATATTCTTTTAAAATAAATTTATAGGTCTCTCAAATAATCAAAAAAACTGAAGTCGGGGATCTAATAGCTTCGCACCTGGAGCTCCCAAAATCATTGAAGTTTGCTGGTGAACCAGAATTGCATTTATCCTCGAATGACATCAGCACGATCTTGGGAAAGGATGCATTGAGGGTGATAGAAGAATTAAAGGGGTCCTCTTTCGAAAAAAGTTTAGTGGAAAATGTATCAGAGATTCCTTCAAATGGCAGAGTAAAACCCGGACTCGCATTTAAGCTTAGTCATTCCTCTTTCGTTGATGATGTCCTCGGCTTAAACTTTGCTCTTCCGCCAGCTACGCATAGTCCCGGTGGGAATGTAGTCTTTGAATTTAGCTCTCCAAATATTGCTAAACCGTTTCACGTCGGACACTTACGGTCAACGATAATCGGCAATGTTCTGGCGAATCTGCACAAACATTTGGGTCACCAAGTGGTGAAATTGAATTACCTCGGTGACTGGGGAACACAATTCGGTCTACTGCAAGTTGGCGTTGAACTGGAGCAACTTACCGACGAACAAATGCAACAGAGTCCAATAGAGAACCTATATAAAGCTTATGTCCGAGCAAATACAGAGGCTAAAACGGATCCTACCATTGCTGAAAAAGCACGAAAGTATTTCAATGATTTAGAGAACGACGCTTGTCCTGAGATCCAACAGCAATGGGTGAAATACCGACAATATACTATCGCTGAGCTAGAAGGTGTCTATAATCGCTTGGGAGTAACCTTCGATGAATACAATTGGGAATCGCAATACAGTCAAAAGTTCGTTGGTTCCATCTTAGAGTCGTTGCAAGATAAAAACCTCATTCATGAGGAGGTCGACGGACGACGGATCGTAAAGGTTGGAAAGAGACGTGTTCCTGTAATCAAAAGCGATGGTTCAACACTGTATCTTGTTCGAGATATAGCGGCGTTGGTTGATCGATATGAAAGATTCAAATTTGAGAAGATTTACTATGTTGTAGACAATGCACAAACGGATCACTTTGATGCTTGTTTTAAGGTCACAACGGACATGAATCCAGACTTAGGATCGAGGGCGAAACATGTAAAGTTTGGTCGAATCCGTGGAATGAGTACACGAAGTGGAAATGTCGTGTTCCTGAAGGATCTGTTAAATGAAGCGAGAGACATTATGATGGAGAGACAAGTGCAGAGTCCAAGTGAGTACAATTAAGTCAATTAGCCTCTTAAGTTTGTGACTGGAAACTTAAAATCTAGTTTAGATCTAAAGATTGAAGCTCTTTCTTCTCAAACCTTTCATCTAACTCTGTTGCACGGCTCAGGTAGAGAGTGCTCTGTACTAGATCGAAATGAGCGAGGTTTGAGTTAATCTTCAGCAGCATGCAGGCGATTTATAGATATACAAGGTGCGGTCGGTCGGTCGACGGCATCATAAGTTTCTTGGGGTAGTGTCAAACATAGAGTTAATTGCTTTGATGTATCAGCCCTGACCTCTTAGTATGATAGTCACCTCGTACGCCTCAACGCTGGTGTAAAATTCGCTGGATGTTGAGGTGAAAGTGAAGAATATTTGGCTGGCGATTAGGTCAGGAAACCACTGGAGAAATAATTCTCTAATTCACCTTTTTACTTTTTACTTACATATGTAGATCTTATATGGTTTTGTGGGTCTTTTAGGGTCTCATCAATGCCTGGCTTAGCTCTCCTACTACTTGCCTTACTTGCCTCTCGACTATTCTCTTCCATTTACTTCTAGGACATTTAAGTAAGCTGGTTCTGTGGCATCGCGTGGTTAGCTGTAAACCTGTCCACTGCCAATTTTGTCATTGTATAGTTGTTTCTGCAGGTTTAGGGGCCATTTTCCAATAGAACCGTTTGTAGTAGAACCTTTTCAGTAGCAGTCAGTCTAATGTACACAACAACACAGATTCTGTCAACAATTAGCCACTCAATGGAATGGATTCGGCTCCGGCTAATCATTATTGTTCTTTATCAAACTAATTTTAAGATCAGCAATGTTTGCTAACCTCTCCACATTATGCTGTCATTCGACGAACGTACATAGTAGGTCCGTTCGCGTTGGTACTTTTATCACTAAAATTCTTACAATGTCAAATATCGAAGAGCGAGGGTTAAATTCTCTCAGAGGGAGATAAAAAGTACTCGAATAGGTTAAACAAGAAAAAGTTGAAAATACACTGGTTTAACAGTTTTCTTAATATGCACGTTGACTTAAGGTACATTCACAGCTCAGCGAATGGGCGAACCGCAAACAAACCATTTTTAGCACATTTAAAGTCAAACAATTGACAATTTTACTATTCCCAAAGAAGAAAGCTCAATTTATCTGTCGTTTTGTAGAAAAAAAGTTGAATAGTAATTCATTTCTACGAGAAAATCATCAATTCGCAGATTTTTCCGCGAATAAGGGAATAGTTTTTGCGAACTGCTATATTGTATTCACATTCCACTGATGTAGAACGCAATCCACATTCGGGCGACCAAAACATTCGCGAGAGTTTAATGTCAAACTTATTTTCCTTTGGCAAATGCCAAATGAAGTTCGCCAATAGTAGCGACTAGATAATAAAATTGAATGAAATGTCAAAACTGGTGAATATTCGCTCGTTCGTGTTCGCAGTTAGAGAGAGAGAGAGGGAGAATTTTCTTACCTTAAAAAACTCAGTCAAAGCTGAATCCCTTGACTAATCCCAGTCAATCAGTACGGGAACAGACCTTATGCGACTCGAAAGTTTTTGCGAGTGCTGCCACTTTATTGATTACCACTGTGCATTATGTACATATGTATGTATTTCCAAAATGTGAAACATCTGTTCTGAGTTTAGCTGTGCTCTACTATTAAGCTAGTTTACGATGTTTGTTGTGAATAGCGTTTTCATTAACAAATTCGTCGCCATACCGATAATTGTGCTAATTCGTCGAAGTTGGCATAAAGACACATAAAATCGATTCAAAACACTTGAAAAGAAATATGACTAATCATTTAATTCATGTCCAAGTACACGTGTGTTTATGTTACATATTTTAAATTCCAATAAAAACTAGACGGACAATTCTTCACAGCTGTTTTTTTGCTGCTTTGCAGAGAAAACGCACAGCAAAAGCTTTGAAGAGAACCAAAGTGCAAAATGCATCACAGTTTATTTGCGCTCAATCACTGTGGCAGTCTGGCGATCGAAATTCTAAGGGCATAGGAGGCTGCTATCTGATTTACGAATAGTGATCACATGATCCTATCTTTCGAAGCAGTTTTGGTATCAGAATGAAGGTAACTCAAAACCAATGCCATGCTTTGATTGCTATCACTTAAATTATACTTATAACAATGCATGATGTTAGCATGAGAGTTGCAGTTTAAAAGCCGAAGAATGAACCATTCCATTAGAATAAAAGACGACTGCAGAGCCTTTTAAACCGAAATCACAATCAGCGTACAGCTTGCAGTAATTTAGTTCTTAAACGGCATATAAAACTCACTTCACAAAAGGGGTCCTTGCTTTATTGAACGATGGTCATAGTCGTCTCGCAATGTTGCAAGTTTCCATTGAATTCCACTTTAAGTTCTCTCGTGGCTAGTTTCTCTGCTTCAACCCTAAGAACCCAGGGCGCGATGTTCATATAGAGATCAGTTCGTTCTAGAACATCTGATGAATCTTTCCTTGCTTTTGATTTCAGTTTTTAGAACCCAGGCTAAAAGTACCAAGCTGTCAAGGACTTTCACAGCTGTATGTTGCTCCCTACATTACATTAGGTCTGTTCCCGTACTTTCTGCACTAAAATTCGCAGCTATTCAAATGTCTATGAGTGGGGGTAAAGTTCTCTCCGAGAAAGACAAATGTACAAAAAAGTACGAGAACGAGTTAAACCAAAAAGGTACCCAGTTTTTAGACGTCACTTTTTTTGTATAGTTTTACATAAAATTATGTTGCCATCCAACAATAACACAGCCATTGACAGAACTCATATTTTTGCCCAAAGAAATTTCTTGAACTAAAATTCGCAGCATGGGGAAATTTCTTAATCTCTCTTCTGTGAAAAACTGCGAAACTTTGATGTACGTTCGCGTACTTCTTGCAATAAAATTCGTAGATTATCAAATTTAAAAGAGGGGGGATAAAAAGTAAACGAACGGGTTGAACAAGAAAATACACTGGTTTGACAGCTTTGACAGTTTTCATAAACCAGTCCACAGAAATTTCTTGCGCTAAAATATATGTAGCATGGCAAATTTATTACTCTCTCGTGAGCGCTTATTTTGTGCCTTTAAACGGTTTAGTTTTGTTTCTATTTGAAATTAAAAACTGACCCTGTTCCAAGTCTATAAGTTTTAAAGACACCAGCCAAAGCTCCAGGATTCATGGAAATGAACCAATTTTTCCCTACATCGAGTAGGCTTTACAGTCACATCAATTGTCACCATTTCATATCCCATTTCTAAATCTAAGTTTAATTACCTCTCATTTGAGTTGTAGTCCACGAAGTAAGTATATTTGCATACAAAAAATTTCAGTTCATGTGGCGCTCTCGTTGATTTTGATTGATGAAGTGTCTCTAGCACGACCCGTGCATACCTCTATACTAATTGTATTTGTTTTTTTAGCAACAAAAATTAACATCTCATCGCTGGACTCGAGCGTCGCCGATGTGCTTGGTGTGTCCGCTGTGATAATTAACGATCTTAAGCAACGACGTCAGCGAGATTATGATTTCGACTGGAACAATGCGCTGCAAATGAATGGCGACACTGGCATCAAATTGCAGTATACACATTGTCGCCTGTCGAATTTGCTTGAGAATATGTCACATATTCAACCAGCCACTGTGCCCAATGTAAGCCTACTGAAAGAACCAGAAGCTTTGGAACTTATCGTCGAAATAGCTCGTTTCCATCAGTCGGTTCTTAAAGCTGCTGAGAGTTTGGAGGCATGTGTCCTGGTTACGTACTTGTTTTCTCTATGGTAAGAATATACTTACACTCATTTTTGAATCCTAGTAAGAAACCAAAGTCGTTATATGCGACTTCGACTGTATTTCAATTAACGTGTTCCCTCTTTTCAGCAACGCAACAAGCCGCGCCCTCAAGCGTCTAAAAGTTAAAGGAGAATCATCACCCGATGTTCAGGCTAATCGATTGCTCTTATTCGCCGTAGCCCATGAAGTCCTCGCTTGTGGAATGAAAATTCTTGGCTTAAAGCCATTGACAAAAATGTAACAAAGGAAAAATAAAAAATAGTTTACTTAAGTTATAATAAATGACAATTTTATTGTTTCTTGACATAACAGAATATAGAAGTAGAGTTCTTTTGCTTGGAGTAGTTTAGCGCTTCTTCCATGTGTACTTCCTACGGGCACCTTCTTGACCGAACTTCTTCCTCTCACGGCGACGGTAGTCGCGTGTAAGCAAACCAGCTGTTAGAAGTATTTTGGTTATAAAAAATTCACTAATTAGGAACACACACTTGTAACTTACCCAATCGCATTTCCTCAATCATATCTTGATCAACGAAACTTCTGAGACTCATTGCAATACCCCAACGAATGGCACCAGCTTGACCAGATGGACCACCACCAGCTACATTGGCTTCGATATCGACCTTTCCGAGCATATTTGAGAAAATCAATGGGAAGATGATCTGAAAATGTAAAAATAAAATTGTTTCATTAAGTAGATTCCATTTTGATGAACATTGATAGGAAATAGGCCACGCTTGGTAACAGATCATCCCTTCATCCCTAAGCTACTGATAGAATAAGAACTTTGAAGATAACAGCGAGGAAATCTCCTTGTAAAAGAGTACACCATAAGAAAGATAAAGCAGGACTGGCTCAATTGGCATTACCAAGTTCAAAGAAAAGATCCTTCGAATCCCCGTAAAAGGGAAATGTCACGGAAAAAAGGCAGACCAAAAAACGACAGGATCACACAAATGCAAAAACACCTCAGTTGAGTCAGACTTTCTCGGTTCTTGAAACCGGTTCAAACAGAGCCTGAACCAGGTTCGGAGAGTAGTCGGATCTTCACAGATGACTCCATAACTGATTCAGAAGCAGTAGCTGGCTGGAAAAACATGTCTCTGACATTTTTGTTATCCTATTAAGTCCGTACTTTTTGCACTAAAATTTGTAGATTATCAAGTTTCAAAGAGTGGGGATAAAATTCTCTCAGAGAGGGCTAAAACTGCGAAAAAGTAAACAAACGGGGTTGAACAAGAAAAAATTGAAAATACACTGGTTTGACAGCTATCATAAACCAGCCCACAGAAATTTCTTACGCTAAAATTCGTAACATGGGGAAATCTCTTACTCTCTCGTGAGCGCTCTCTTCTGCGAAAAATTTCCGTACGCGAACAACTTTTCGTAAAAATTAGTAATGGCAGCGAGCTACATTTGTTAGGAACAGATGGACCGGTCATAGTATATGTGTCTGTAGTGACTGCGCTTAAGGCCTTGCTGAATCCTTTAACCACTTTTATAGTACCTAGTTCGTAACAACATGATTTCTAAAAACCCTGCAAGATTCAATTCACTGATTTGCCTTTGGATTCTAGGTTACGTTGAGCTGGAGAAATGAGATTTCCGACGAGGTTGCCAGACAAGAATAAATATATCTTTCTCAGGCCCGTTGGGTCTTCCTGCATGATATTTATGATTGGGTTTCGCATAAGTACAATCGAGTATGTGATAACTCATCTGGAAACAGGCGAACTGGCTGGTTGCTTACAGACGTAAATGCTGGCTCACAGAAAAAAAGACTGCAGACAGCTTATTGCCATTCTTATGAGGAATTTTGTCTCAAAGGTTCTCTATAAACTAGTTCCGGTGACATTAGTGTAGAGGGAAACTATAAAGCCAAACACTTCCTCTGTGATTGTCCTACACTTGCTCTTAAGTAATGCAGGCTGTAGATTGTGCTGATGGGATGAATGCTCTTACTGTTATCACTTCGGCTGACGAGTGGGCTCGTTGTGTCTTAGTGCTTTAGGAAAACGTTTCTCTACATCACCAACTATCCAATCTGTGATGACATTCATTGGTAAGTCATTGCAACTACTAGAGAAACGCCTTTGCAACCACAGACTAGCTAACACTTCAACTTAAGCCACAGTGCTAAGTGCCCTTCGAGAGACAGCTGGACAAAAGAGGAGGTAGTCAATCCCTCGTCGATATTTATCATCCCTGATGGGTAGTACTTATAGACTACGTAATCTAATTTCAGGAACTATCCATTGCCCGGTGACCAAAGACCTCAAATTAAAGACTTCACCTTTGGACTCGGACTTCAGAAAAAAATCACCATTCATTTTGAAGTATTTGACTGATTCAGTCATTTTCACCAAATCAGAGATCTAAAGTCACGGGAATTAAATCATTGTGACTGCACTGCATTCTTTGAAGTCACACTGAAGTCGGTGGTATCTATGTATGAACCTATTATCTTTTCGTAAAAGTGTGACGAATTTACTGCTACTCCCTTCGTTTTATGACAAGTTTTCTAATAAAGCCCAACGATGCTTCCTTTATATATTTACTGTCATTTGCGGAAGGCCAATTACTCTGTGAGAAAGTAGGCAAACATTTTCCGGTCTGTGTTCAAATGATACATATATACTTACAAATGGATCTGAAACTACTTAACAGTGCTAAATATGCTTTTGTATACATTTTTGGCTAACTCAAAAGCTAATACAATATTTCCACCCAACCAGAATCTCGAGGTTTGGATGAACTTTTGCCGAAACCTCAGTAAGCCGTTCCGCACAAAGTCAAAATCATTTCGAATGTCATTGTCCGTCTATTTTGAAGTGGCGGGAAACAGAAAAACAAACAGGTGTCTGTTGACTGTTGCTATCGCTGTTGACATATAATATTTTGACGACTAAAAAGGAACACCAAATAAACTGAAGGTTTGAATGAATTTGACGAAACCTCGCGATTTAGTTTAGTGGAAACATAATATAAGACCATAGACAAACTAAACTAGACAGTAAACTCGAACTTCCCTTGTCCCTTATTGATGAAAATAGGAGGAGCCCAAAATTGTCCTGTTTGTAAATAAATGTAAAGTAGTATATGACCAAGACTTAACTATAAATTTGTCGAGTTATCTCGTTCATTTCTTTTGAACAAAATATTTTTTGCATGTTGTTGTTCCATTAACAACAAATTGAATGTACAAAATGGCTGCGCTCACAGCTGTCAAGCCAGCCGCTGAGGTCTTTATATGCATGTAAGTGTGAGCTTGAGCTCCTATTTGATTTAGCTTGAACCAACTACCAATATCGGCGCATTTTAGAATCTGTGAAACGAACCAAAGTTGAATGTCTAGTTTAGTTAGCTTAAGTTTTATCAATCCTTGAGCAGGTTTTACCCCTTAAGCCGACACTGTGAAACACCAAGATGAGTTAAACCGTAGCTTAAGGTCCAGCTGAGGCTTAAGCTCGCACTGTGAAACCGGGCATTAGAGATTCCGGCTGGAGTAGACCCACTTTCTTTCTAGGGATTTTAACTGATCCGTAAGCTTCTTTCTTTAACTCATTCCCAAACATGGATGCCGTGGCTTAGTCGTTTGTACAGTAGAATCAATATTTTTCACGGCTCCACCTCTCGCCAGAATCTGACAAACATCCAAAAGTATTATAGTAGAAACACATTGGCAAAGCAACAGCAACTTTGACAACCGGAGGAAATTTTTTAGAACCAATGCTTCTAAGTGGAACTGAACACATTGACCACAGCACCAGCAGCAACAACTTCAACGTTAGACCTAAGTCCTAAATCTGCTATAGAAGTTGTTGTTGGTGTTATCGTGCTCAGTCTGTTGTGTTGCATTAGAAAACATGTTGTGTGCTGTTGTCGTTGCTGTGTGTAATGTGTTTCACAACACAGCATCGGAAGTTGAAGTTGCTGCTGGCTGTGTTCAATGTGCTCAAACTTTCTAGCCCTCTATTGGCCCCCTATGGGTCTCTAGTCGTATCACAAGGACTGTCAAAACCACGACTAATTGAATATCACTTGAAGTCAATGTTGATCCAATAGTTTCATAGCAATAGCTTATCAAAATAAATTGGTTTCAAGTCAAACCTCTGCAATTTACTATAAAATTACAGGAACGAATAGCCTAACACCATAAATCATGCGCGCTTCATGAACTTTCGTATGATTCAATCCTAAAGTCATTCATTAATTTGTTTTCTTAGTAAACAAGTCTAAGTTTCCAAAGCGCATAATTTAAGATACAGCAACTGAAACCAGCCCAAGATCGTTGTCGTTGTAAGTGCAACAAATTGGCAATTTCGTTGAACTTTTTACGATGACATGCTTCAACCGTTATGCACAGAGTTTATATATAAAAAAAAAAAACAACTGTGTGTGACTCTCTATATGTATCACTTTATTCTTCCGCTTATCAGACTCTTAATAGAATAAAAAAAAAATGTCAACGCTCAGTTGTGTTGTTTTTTTTATTGTGTACTGTATTCGTTCTGCGATATTGCGATTCGCCGGTCTGGACAGTGAATCGCCGCCGCAACAAACGACCAAGTGGCGGCGAATACATTTCTTTTCTTATCGGATTATTTTCATCAGAGCCAGTTAAATTGAGGGATGACGACGGCACGACAAAAAAAAAGGAGGTCTTTTCAGAAGTTTCCACAGAATAATTTATACATCATCGTATCACTTGTAGATACTTAGAGTATCTCTATACACAAACACGGACGAGTAATTGAACTTGCCACCTTGAAAATCTATTTGAGCGAGCTTCATCGGTTAAATAGTTTTCTGTCTAGAGATTTCAATATCTAATCAAAGAAAAATTCCTTTTTGTTTTTTGTATCTCCACCTGTTGTACATGCGTTTCAGTGGTGCCAACAAACTCGCTTATTTGTCAGATATGCAAAAGCCTTGACTTGGATTCCTGTGCTCGCACTCGCGTAGATACAACGCGGGCGTAGCAATTAATGTAATGTATCTATAAATCTCAGCAACCAGAGTGAGATACACCAATGCAATTGATGCGGAATATAAATTACTGCCGTGGCTAGGGATCGTTGTGCCACTGCTACTTGCTGAACTGCTGCTGAGCCTGAGACAAAGTGCACAGAATAATTCCAAAGTGAAAAAGATTTAAATCTCTGGTGGGGTTGTTAGATACGAGTATTTACTCAGTAACAACCTCTGGCTCTGTTTTAAATTGAACGGCGGTGGTTGTAGAAAATTGGAAAAAAAATAAAAATGTTTCATTAATTGATGAATGACGACGCAATGAATGAGCTTCCCAGGCTGATAGTAAAACCATCTGAAGTACAATTAACTGACGCGTTACCACATCGATTCTCATTTTATGGTTGATGCGCTTTCCATTCAAAAAAAATAAAATAAAAATCAGTTTGAATGGGAAAATTCGTATTGTTTGTCTGAAACGCTCGCTCGTTCGAGCAGCACTTTAAATAGACTTTCGTGTGACCAGAGAAAACCAAGTTTAAATTTAATTAAATTGACAGCTTAAAATTACATCTGTACATATGTATGTACATAGACACGATAGTTAAATTATCGTCTTTATGTTTGTGCCACTGACTGAGGCGAATTTTAATGGAAAATGCGGTTGTTAGCTTGTCTAATTGTAGTTGATACTAAAGGTTGGGAAATGTATATACAGGGTGTCCCAGTTAAGCGGTATAATCCTTTAAGGGGAGATTCCTGAAGTTCTGCCGAACAAAAAATTGGTCTATTCTCACCCCATTTCAAGTTATAGGCCCCCAAAGGGTGACCTCTAATTTGGAGGTGGAGCCATTTTTAACGCTATAACTTCTAAACTATTATAGGTACAAAAAAGATTTTGTGCATTTTGGAAAGACAATTTAGTAGCGCACACAAGTCCTAAACACTTTGGGTACATCTATGCAGCCACAAAAAAGTTATGGCTTCTTAAACTCAAAATTATGAAAATTTGCTGTTCCATTTTTTTACTTAAAATGCATTTTTCTCAAAATTTTTACTTAATAAATTTTTTTTTTTTTTATAAAATTTTTATCCCTGAAAGATTTTCTAAAAATTATGTTAAGCAACTTTTTTACGTACGATCAACAGAAGTTGCAGTAAAAGCCATTTTTTGTCACACAAATATGGTCAAAAAGCTGTGATAATTCTTTGTTACGCTCTTTTTTCCCATTCGACAATTAACTGTTAACTGCATTGCCCATAGGTGTGTTAGTTTATTATTCTCACTTAATTTTGTTTGACCATTTTTGTGTGACAAAAAATGGCTTTTACTGCAACTTCTGTTGATCATACGTAAAAAAGTTGCTTAACATAATTTTTAGAAAATCTTTCAGGGATAAAAATTTTATAAAAAAAAAAAAATTTATTAAGTAAAAATTTTGAGAAAAATGCATTTTAAGTAAAAAAATGGAACAGCAAATTTTCATAATTTTGAGTTTAAGAAGCCATAACTTTTTTGTGGCTGTATAGATGTACCCAAAGTGTTTAGGACTTGTGTGCGCTACTAAATTGTCTTTCCAAAATGCACAAAATCTTTTTTGTACCTATAATAGTTTAGAAGTTATAGCGTTAAAAATGGCTCCACCTCCAAATTAGAGGTCACCCTTTGGGGGCCTATAACTTGAAATGGGGTGAGAATAGACCAATTTTTTGTTCGGCAGAACTTCAGGAATCTCCCTTTAAAGGATTATATCGCTTAACTGGGACACCCAGTCCAATGGTGACATGGGAGTTAGTTATTAAAATCACTAGTTGACGATCTTTCAAACTTTTAAGGATTCTGAAAAAGTCTATAGAACCTTAAGACAACGGTACTGAAATCGTACGCAGAACTTCCAAAACTCTTCAACACGTCGAAACTGGTGCTGGACTTCGTATATCTTTTAGGTGCTAGACAAATAGACGTCGCTTTGGTACAAGAGCCTGGATAGCCAGAGGCAAAATTTCTGGTCTAAATCATAAAGATTTAGCTACCTACTGTACTGAGCTGCTTAACACGGAATGTAAAAGAAGAACGTGAATTGTACCTACAGCAATTCAGACTCAGACTCATTCAGCTAGACATGAACGGAGGAGGCTTCGCCCACTGATCCTATGAGCTGTATACATGCCTTACGATGCCGAAGATTCACCACAGGCACTCACTTGCGCCTTAGTCCACAGATCTATCCAGGAGAAGTGTGACCCACTGATGGATGCGATTCTAACGCCCACCATGTGGAATGGAGCAGTATTCTAGGAGTAGCTAATAGAGGTAATGAACTTTCGTTATTAAAAATTGATAGGAAGCTTTACATATCATATTATTTAGCAACTCCGATATTCTTTCTAAAAACAAGTTGAACGTGTTGAAAGTAGAATCCTACTCTGACCACAGGTTAGTCGAATTCCTTCACAAACATGGCAAACCTTCTGTGATGAAATAACTAGCACAACGGAGGCTGCGAGGCTAGGAAATCTAAAGATAGTGCCACACAACGAAAATTTTTCTTTTAGCTCCATAGCTATGAATCCACCTGGGGATCTGGTTACAGAGGACACAATAGAGTGGGCTATTGGATCATTCTCTCCTTACAAATCTGTGGGATTATATAGAAAGGAAAGGTTAATCAGATTTAGTATTACAAACTGATCTCTCTTTAAACATCCCGCCCTGCGTTCTCAGGCTTGGAGTAGGAAAACTACGCACGAGAGAGGCGAACTTAAACTGGAATTCCATGGAAACGTGTAACATTGTAAGACAATTATGGCCAATTTGTGGTAAAGCAAGGACCGAGACACTTATCTGTAAGGGACATAACAATCTGCGACATCTATAAAAAAAATAGTGAAGAACGGAAGAAGAACTCTGAATGCGGCATTGAGGAAGATTATAGCAGACACCACTTACTTCATTTAGAATTTAAGCTGTGCAGCACAGATTTTTACGTTTTGCGTTACGAGGTCTCCCATGAGCCGACAATTATAACCTACTCCCCCTAGGAAGATCGGTTAAAATTGATGAACCTTATAACCCTTGTTAAACGTTGGGAATTCGCAGACATTCTCTTCATCCATAAGCAATTAACTGGTACGATAGATACCCCTGCACTACTAGAAATTATTTCCCTTCAAATAAACTCACGTAACCTTAGGGCTCTTCCCCTTTTTCGTCTCCCTCTTCATCGCACTAATTACGGCCATTTTGAACTAGTCTTCAGAATGCTGCGATTAGCCAACTATGCTCAGAACCTCCTCGACTTCCATTCCAGCAATATCCTCTTTCAAAAATTATACATATTTCCATATTCTGACAAGCGGAAAAAAATTAACGTCTTCATTCTTACTGACAGATTGTTGGAATTTAGTCGAATTTCTTTCTCTACGGAATGTGGTACACTTTCTTACTATGTTTCTTTCTATGGATTAGTCTAAATTTAATTGTCGAACTACATGCTTGTCCAATTTTACAGAAGCAGTAGTCCAAGTGATTACAGAATTTTCGTTTTGTGTTACACAAAGTTTGTACAAGTTACTAAATTCCTCTTGTCCTACAATATTTGTCGTGTTGTGTTATAGACTCCTGGTATACAGCAGTAGTAAAGATCACCAAATGAGTACATAAATCAGATTTTCTTGCATATGTGTATAGTAGTTATGCACTTTTCTACATGCATCTTCTTGTGCCCAATGAATTTGGATGCCCCACACTAATACGGTCAGATAAAACTAACATGAGGCATCTGGCGAAATGAATCATTTAATTTAAATTTCAGTAAAATCATTTTGATAACGATCATCAAATTGTAATATAATCATTCTGTAGACAAATCGTATTATTGCCTACTAGTTCTGAGTATCAAATTACAAACTATAGACAAATTTTAAGAATTGAATAACTGCTAATATTCATAGGAAAATGTTCTGATAAACATATCGCATTTCGTATTTCTTCTAATTTATAATGTGATTTTAAGTGCTGCCCAAACAGAAGACACTTAAGGAAATAATAACAATAAAAATGTACGTTGTACTACTATGCATTCGGTTCCAGGTTCGAGTCCCACAAAATACCATACGAGTTTTTTCAACACGTATAGATGTAATAAGCTAGACCAAGACCAAGTTTTCGGCATCGATCTTCGATCTTCTTCTTCTCCGTCTCGAACCTGGGGGCTGGGATTCGAAGATCCTCTTGGCTTGGCTCGATGTGGCCGAGCCAATGTAGTCTGCGTATCTTGGCTTTTTGGATTACATCCACATCCTGGTACAGCTCATAGAGTTCGCGGTTGTATCTTCTTCTCCATTCGCCCTCCTCGCATAATAATATCCGACGGAGTATTTTTCGCTCGAAGGTGCCCAATATTTGCTCAGCTTTCTTGCTTATCGTCCAGCACTTGGCTCCATACAGCAGGACTGGTAAGATGAGCGTTCTATAGAGCATTAATTTGGTCCGTCGAGTTAGGAGTTTTGAACCCAGTTGTTTCGCCAAACCGAAGTAGCAGCGGTTTGCTAAAGTTATTCTTCGTCGGATCTCTACAAAGGTGTCATTTGTAGGATTAAAATTTGTTCCGAGGTAGGTGAACTCCTTAACTACCTCGAAATTATAGTTATCAACAGTGACGTTCTGCCCAATGTTTTGGACAGATAAATTTTTTTTGTTGATAACATATACTTTATCTTGTCCTCATTCACTTCAAGACCAACTCGTTTCCCCTGCTCATCAATAGCCGTAAACGCCTCTACGACGGCTTGCCGGGATCTTCCGATGATGTCAATTTGTCTGCGTATCCCAGCAATTTGACGGATTTGTGAAAGATGGCGCCTTCCCTGATGACACCTGCCCTGCGCATTATCTGCTCCAACACGATATTGAAGAAATCACATGACAGCGTATCTCCTTGCCTGAATCCGGTGCACGTTTGGAAGAGCTTCGAAGAATTGTTTCCAAATTGCCACAGAGCATCGCGTGTCTTCCAGTGGTACGTGATAAGATTTGCCGGAATCCCGAATTAGGCCATGGCCTGGTACAGCTCAAGACGATGAATGCTGTCGTAGGCCGCTTTACAGTCGATGAAAAGGTGGAGGGTTTCGACTTGAAATTCGTTGGTCTTTTCCTGGATCTCTCTGAGTGTGCAAATTTGGTCTATTGTCGATCTGATAGGCCGGAAGGTACGTGCCGATTAATGTGTTGCAGAAAGGTCTTAGACGTTCACACAATACGTTGGATAGGATCTTATATGCATTTAACAGGGATATGCGTCGGTAGTTCTTGCAAGACATAGGAACGCTTTTTTTGAAGGTGGGGCATATAGAGCTGATACTCCAGTCGTCGAGTATGCATTCCTCCACCCATACTTGGTTGATGACTTGATGCATGCACCCTACCAAGACATCACCTAAGTATTTAAAGAGTTCAGCTGGAAGCCCATCAGAGCCAGCGACTTTGTTGTTCTTAAATTTTCTGATGGCTACTTTAACTTCTTCAGTACTGGGTGGGAGCGTTGGTTCTTCATTGACTGGAGGAGGGTTCTCTTCTTGCCCTATCACTCTCTCTATTTGCTGCCCGTTAAGCAACTGCTGGCAGTGTTGCTTAGACACATCAACAATTCCCTGTGCGTCGGTGACTAGGATCTGTCCAACTAGCGCGACAAAATTAAAATACTTCAGAGTTAACTTCGTGGTACAATGCAACCTGCTTACTTAAGCCCCAACCATAATTACATTAAGGGTGCGATAGCTAATGTCATAATCGAACGAAAATTTTGCTCGCAGCTGTCAAAATCCGAGCGCACCCATAATTGCATTAAGGAAACGTGACCATATGTCATATTTTTACACATGATGTAGCCATCTTCAGCGCTCCGTACGGAATGTGCGAATGAAACCGCTCTCTACGTACGGAGGTAAAAGTGAACGAAAATCAACGAAACTGATGGAAATGTCATTAGGTATGGTGTAGGCGCTATGGGTACGGGCGCGTCCAGGGCCTTAAGGGCTGAACAGAATGTGAATCTGAAGCTTGCATCTTGAATCGCTGTCAAAGGCAGATACACGGCTTGCATCTACTTCGAACAGAATAATGACGCTCATCGAATCTGTATCTCTCAGTCAATTGTGTGTTTACTTGTCAGAACAATTTGTGAAAAGTCGTGAATTTAAAGCTTAATTGCAGTTGTACTAAAATAAAGTTCACGACTAGATCGTACGTACTTAAACCAACGTACATATATACTGTTAGTTGGAAATGAATAAATTTTTCATAATAAAAAAATAAAGTTGCTTAAGTTTAAGTGTCAATTTTTATTAAACATTAAATCCACATTTTCACATTTCGATTTTGATGAAGCCATTAAGTTAAATAAGATTTAATATACCATTTAATAAGAAAAACGTGGTAAGCCGTCTTACCATGTTACAGCGTGCAGATCTTTAAACGTCAATTGTGAATCTGTATCGCGAAGTTGGGTGCTATTCAACCTCAAGATACAGATTCACGATTCAGATTCACATTAGGTCCGTTCGCGTACTTTTTGCACTAAAATTCGTAGATTATCAAATTTCGAAGAGTTGGGGTAAAATTCTCTCAGAGAGAGCTAAGATTACGATAAAGTAAACGAACGGGTTGAACAAGAAGAAGTTGAAAATACACTGGTTTGACAGATTTGACAGTTTTCACAAACAAAAAATTTAGTACTCTCCCGTGGGCGCTTTCTTTTGTGAAAAACTACGAAAATTCTCCGACCGCGAACAGCTTTTCGTAAAAATTCGTAAATTTTCGTAGAAATTCGCCGTTTTAGGAGGACCTATTGCGTTCGCGCTTACGGCTATACATGTATTCAACTTTTGACAGCTCGATTTCAGATACAGATTCAAGCTACAGAGTCATATTCTGTTCAGCCCTTTAATTCACCCTTTAGTCTGACACTACATGCGAAGGTCCGAAAAACACATAGCCGAAGGTTCGTCGAGATGGTAGCACATCAATTCAGAAAGTGGACATGACTGGAAACCACACACGATGTCGTTGAAGGACCCGCAAGGTTTGCTCTACTGTAAAGGAGCAGCACAAAATTTACCCTGCCACATTCATAAGACTATTTATCCATTTAATCTTAAAGAAAACAGAACAAACGAACTAAAGTACCCTTATCAAACCAAACAAGTTTTACTCTATCTAATTTGTCGTTAGTTTCTACTATTAACCAAAATAAACTCAAAGCTCTGTGTATCTACTTAAGTTATACCAAAGTTCAAGTGTGCAATCTCAAGCCTACAAAAAAGCTAGGCCTCCAGGGTCCAAGTGTCTATTTGTAAGATCACCCAAATAAGCCCACAAATAGTCAAAACATAATCATATTCAAAGTGCGACGACACCAGGTAGACTTCATATTCAAATCAATCATTCGAATCCCCTTCAGGCTATAGACCCCCACACGCCGACAAAAAGCTCCTCCTCAAAGTTAGTTTTTTTTTTCTCAATTTTTTCAATTAAACTTGTCACTCAACTATACGTAGTATTTTCCTGCCTAATTTCAACGAAAAGATATACAAATTTTCAACGAAAAAAGCAAACATTACACCGACTAGGTGTAGCTTTTTCTGTTTTATTATTTCTGAACATGATCAGAGAGTACACATTGGTTAGGTACACTCTTGAGGCTCGTATGGCGAAATGAAAAGGCAAAGCTTTCGGGAAGAAAAAATGTAACCTGATCTCTGGTGATAATCAAAAAAGATACAGCTGTATCTGTCTTTTTTTCTCTTTATTCCTTCTTTTTACAGCTATACTACGATCAAAACGTTGTCTTTGGCATCGTTGTCGTCGTATTCGTATTCGTTGTCGGTTGTTGGTTGTTGGTGGCGTCGCGATAGATTTGTAGTAAAAAGAAGAAAAAAAAAAAAAACTAATTTTTGCATCTAAAACTCCGAATAGTTAGTTTAGTTTAGATACATTCGCCGTCGAGTTTAAATCACCCGATCTCGTACCACCGCTGATCGCGTTGTCCGTCGCAACAGCGGATTTGTCGTTTTTCTTATCATTATTCGTGAAATGAGGTTGTTTTAAAGCTTTTTATAGGATGTATGTATCTTACTCTAGGATACTAGAAGATTTTCCAAACAAGATCAGTGATCGAGTGATTTAGTGTGATATTTTTGTGTCTTCACAGTGATCAGTGATAAAAAGATACAACAATCAATTGAATAGCCCTACTTTAGGTACCGTCTCGTTAGTATCCTTTTCAAAAGCCTTTACTAGGTTAAGAGTGAAAAGTTTGTTCGCCCTCGCTCAAGTTCAAGGCAAACCTCGGATAACAATTGATCTAAATTGCAATTGTGTAAAATCATGTAAAAAGAAAAAAAGAATACAGTATCTATTGCACCGAAGGCAAGGCAATATAGGTCTTCCGGTCCGCCTGGAATTTTCTTTACCAATTCGCCGCGTACATTCAATGAAAAAGTCTACTTTACAACCGAACACGATCGCCAGTGATCTACACCATCATCTGCAGTAGTAGACAGTATCTTTAGAATGCATCTTTGCATAGAGAATACCTAACTCACAGATATGCGTTTGCTGATGCGCGTTACCGCTGACACCATCATCTCGAGACGTTGTTGTGTATGTTACGATCGTTCTTTGTGCTGCTTTTAAAGTCATTGTTGGTCTTATTCAATTTGAGGACAAATGCTTTTTTTGCCTGTAGTATGGGATGTCAGTGTCAGTAGGTTTTTATTTTATTCTACTTTTTTTTTTCTCAGAGGAATGCTGCTCCTTTTGATGCCTATTCAATGTTATTTTTTTCTCGCAAAAAAAAGAAACCAAAACTATAGTTCAGCTTAATCGAATTTGAAAAATACGCCATAACAAAACACCAGTCAGACTGACTGACGTAGTCATAGTATACAAGCTATTGTACTTTAGGATCTGACTATCAAAAGCGAGAATAGTATCTCGACTTGTTATTTTTTTTTATTTGTATTCACACACAATTTAGCCAGTAGATTCTATTATATTCATGATCTGTGAGCGCGTTGTGTGTGCTCGACGATTAAATCTCAATGCGGCTTCACAAATTAGATCTTTCTAATTTAACTTACATACAAAGATACAAATATTCTATGTACAAGGCATTATTTTTGGACGAAAAAAAGAGGTACAAACATGCTATATATAAAATTAAGCTCTGTAACGTAGGCGGACAAATTTCAATGGTTCATCTTTTTGAAGTTTTTTTTTAAGTACAAATTATTTTATAATGATTAATTGATTAAGTGAAGAATTTCTTAGTTGGAGTGGAAAGATACACACAATATGTGATGAGTAGAGACGTTCTATCTATGGCAGAGAGGTCTTCTTTCTAAGAAATGTGTCAATTAGAACTCCTCGAAGGTGGGCTTAAATGTTTAACCAAAATTGTCTTAGAACATCTTGACGGAGTTAATTTGCATGATTTGTTGGTAGTTTCTATTTTAAGAGATAGCGACACAGCAAATGGAAATCCATCACTTAATAGTGGTAACGTAAAATTTTCCATAATGAACATAACCATGACCAAAGAGATAAAACGCACGTCAGTTGCGTGTTGTTTTGGTTTTCGCTGTTCAAAGTCCACGCTGATGATGATTGTAAATTCATCTCCGCTAAAGTGGTTGGCA
This sequence comes from Chalcosyrphus nemorum, assembly GCA_949716465.1. NCBI lineage: Eukaryota > Metazoa > Arthropoda > Insecta > Diptera > Syrphidae > Chalcosyrphus > Chalcosyrphus nemorum. Next base: position 80,161,650 of record OX454333.1, read on the forward strand.
ACAGTTAAATATTTACTTGTATAAAGATTCCCTTTTTTTATAGGAAAAACACCTCACGTCATGTTCCATTATTCTGTCAGTGTACATAAATATGTACATTAATCGTGTCAGTTTTGATGGACTCTGATAAAATGGAAAAGTACGAGTGTGTACTTTTGTATGAGACCCTTGACCTGTGAGGAATTTCTGTTGGAGGCACACACGTTTACTGCACACGCAGTATTCTGTTCAAATTTATCAGACTTTAATGCATTCAAATTGGCTACAATGAATGCAGAGCAATCGGAGTCTTAAGTGTGGAATATTATATTTCAAGTCTTGTATCACCAAATGGATGGGTTAAAGTGCCAAAATGAAGCTATGACATAGGCGTAGGGAGGTAAGAGGTTTTGGCCTAAGTGTCAGGACAATAGTTGGGTTATAAAAACTGCTTTAAGGCCGCAGTTCCCTTCAAATTAGTCGGGAAATTTTGTCCTTAGAATAATCAAACACAGCAGCAATAATGGAACTCTTCATGAGACGAAAAACTTTGAAAACGCTGGAGCCAGGTCTTTTGTGGATACACCAATCCTCAAGCGCAGCTCGTTCAAGTTCTGACTTAAGAACTGTTACATCGGCTTTCCAAAAGTGCACGTCGGATGACTCCATATCTTTTCTGACGGTTGCTGCCGCAGAATTTTTGGTGATACTATTATAGATCCTCATTGTATTCACAAGCAAGATTTTTGAAGACAGATTCCATGGTCTTGTCGGTGCTGGGTTCCTACTGATTTGCTCTTTAATTGTCGTCACATGCGTTCTTCCTTGTATCGGTAGCCTCGTTGCAGATTGATGTTTGATCGTATGTCACTATTTACACCTACCAGTCATTGAAGTTTCTTTTCAATTGAACTCATTCTGGGTAGCAAATAGCAACTATTTTCCTTCTTTGCAAAATATACTAGGTCTGTTCCCGTACAGAAATTTAAAAGACGAAAGCTAATAAAAACTTCTTCGTTAAGTTTTCTTAACATCTGTTCATTACTTCAGCAGTCCATAATTCTCAATTTGTTTGTTCGGAAAATTAAATTTTCAAACAATTCATTTAAAACTACTGGACAATTTTACGTTACAAACAGAACTCTTTCCATGTTTTCATACGAATAGTGGGAATACGCGAATAACGCATTGTGGTCGCACAATAAAATCCTTTTAATCACATTCCCACTGTTACAAATACTTCCTATAAAAGATGTGTAACTTTAGTTCAATATTCAATAATTCTCTTCTTTTTTTGAGAGGCATCAGCTGTCAATTATCTTTTATAACGGTAAAATAACGACAAAAATTTGGAGAACTTTTCCTTCAGTTTTGAGGTTAGAATAACTTCACTGAAATCCAATGAGCCCAGAATTTTACAGTTAAAGACAAATATGCAAATATGACACGATATTTGACAGATTAAGGAAATTTCATCTGACATGAACGCTATAATATTCCATCAAAAGGTTCGTTCGCATTCTCATATGTAAACGTTTGCAAATCTATTATTACGTCTGAAAACGTTCACGTACTAACAGAGAGAACGAAACTACTTTCGTTAATTTTTCTTCCAGCTCAATTTCGATGTAACAAAAATGAAAACTGCCAAACGGGTGAAAAAGTTCCATAACAGAAAATTTATTTAAAATTTGAAATTGTTTTTCTTTGTCATTTGTTTGACAGCTACCTCGTATTGACGTTTCTCAGGTGTACGAGTAATATTTCTGAAATTGAGAGGATTCTCTATCGATTTATGGGATTTGAGGGATTTGACGTTATTCATTTTTCTTTCAGAAAAGTTCCCGAACGGACCTAGTATTACCGGTGCGCCTCTTTTGTATCGAAACGACAACTTTTCTACCTGACGTTTGAATTTTATAAATCAAAGTGTTCATCAGAAGTGTTACGCAGAAGACATTCATGCATGTATCAAATTTTTCAGAATTCCCGTCAGTTTGTGACGGTCAGAGACCAAGTCTAGTTAGGATTACCAATTGTTGAACCAATGAAGCAATCATTCAGGGACGGTGCTATAAGCATCTGACAGATAAAGGATTAGTATAACCGCGAACCGCGTTCGGTAAAATATACAAACAAGGAGGTATTGCTTGCTTGGCCAAATATTTCAGTCTTTGCGCACAAGCTCCCAGTACACGTTCTGAAGTATATTTGAATTCATTACAAACGATTATACTACTTCAGGCATATCGACTTTTGTTTAAAAGATCAGGGCTGAGCGATAATACTACCGGCCTAAGGAAAAGAGCGACATATTTGAACCCTTTAAACAGAACCTTATTTTTATGTCAAGCTTAAAATGCATGTTTTCAACTGATCACGAATATAAATTGGCGTATCTACCATGCTCAGCTCTTTTCTTTGTCTCAAAACTACTAAAATGCAGATGCGCCCCTTCTTCTTGTGACAGCAGAATAAATCTCTGACTGATTTATATTTTCAAAGGAAACATAACTTTAGATCAACATTTTATTGCCAATTTCAAGTGTATGAAAACTAGTATATTACTTTAAATTTAGAGTTTCAGAATCATCAAATTCTCCATCCAATCTTATTTATCAACAGGTAGTCTCAATTTACTTAGGACTTTACCTTTAAAGTGATCATAAAGTAATTATTTCCATATAACGATAAAGTGAACACACTTTATGATAGTTGAATTTATTTTAATAATCTCAACTTCGTATATGAAGATGGTATCATTAAGAAATAAAAATTACTCGCTTCGGCACACACAATTTGAATGCCGCCGTATTTAATTCTCTTTATTTAATTAACACCATTGGTTTGTTTAAGAAGCGAAAGCAAAAGTCTTCAAAAAGAAAAATATTTCCCATTTCGAGAAGATGATACAGACGTATCTCAAACGTCTAATTAGTTTTTAACGCGATTCAATGAAATATTTTTACTAACAAAAAAAATGTTTACTTTGTTGTCGAAACTAAGTATTTTGTTGCATGTTTCGGAGTGAGTTTGCAGACGACTTACGGTCGAGGAGAATTTTTTTTAAGGAGTGCTTTTTACGTCTTAAACTGGTATATAGTACTTAAGGGTCAACGTAGTCTAAAATGAGAGACATAATCCAAATTTGGCTGCATATATGTATGTAAAACGACGAGTACTCAAAATCGAATGAGCCAAAGCCAACACATAAGGTCCGTTCACGTACTTTTTGCACTTAAATTCGTAGATTATCAATTTGGAAGAGTGGGGGTAAAATTCTCTTAGAGCGCTAAAATTACGAAAAAGTAAACGAAGAACAAGTTGAAAATACACTGGTTTGACAGCTTTGACAGTTTTCATAAGCCAGCCCACAGACATTTCTTGCACTAAAATTCGTAGCATAGGGAAATTGGTCACAAACTCTCGTGAGCGCTCTATTCTGCGAAAAACTATGAAAATTCTCCGTACGCGAACAGCTTTTCGTAAAAATTCATAAATTTTCGTAAAATTTCGCTGTTTTAGGAGGGTACGCGAACGGACCTATAATAACCCCATCGTCTATTCCCTTAGGTTTCGGTCACTTTTGCAAAGATGAACATTAGAGAGAGCGCTCTCAGTCGTCGCTCATTACACATGCGAATCTGACAGTTTTTATTTCAAGCTTTGTAGTTTTTCACAGAAGAGAGAACTCATGAGAGAGTAACAAATTTCCCCATGATGCGAATTTTAGTCCAAGAAATTTCTTTAGGCAAAAATATGAGTTCTGTCAAATTGGTGTGTTGTTGTTGGCAAGATAAAAAGTGGGCAGTTTTTTTTTCAACCTGTTCCCGTATTTTTTTGGAGATTTGTTTTTCTCTGAGAGAATTTTATCTTAGAAATTTGAGAAGCTGCGAATTATAGTGCAGAAAGTACGGGAACTGACCTAATATCATATTGAAGTTTCAAATTGATTGCCGTCGCGATGGAGGCATTGAGGACGTTCCGAACTCTAGGCCTACTTTTTGAGGTAATGCTTTGTAGGCAAAACTGAATCTCTTGACCAATAAAAAGCGTTTGACGTTTAGTGCCAGAATGCGGAACGTGCCCATTGTCATTGTCCGCGATCTGACAGTCAAGTCATTGTTACTTTATTCATGCGTCTTAGTTCACAATAAGTTAGGCAATGGCAATAAATTGCCATAGTTATTGGCTGCAGAGACAGCAATCTGTGTCAATTACTTGCATTACGGTTTAGTCGCATACCACAGAAATGTAAATAGTTTACACAAAAAGTTGTATTGGGGTTTAATTTCATGATATGTGTTTTGTATTCTAGTTCTTGAGTCTCATTCTGACATATCTGCAAGATGGTCTGACGTATGCCTCTTTGCGAAGTTCATTGCTCTTACAGGATTAGAAGAATTTGGAATCTTCTGTTTTTATACTTTTTTCACATCCCAAAGGCTGACAAGCTGTCAAACGCTGTCAAAATTCAGGGTTGGTGTCTGCAGAGATCTCTTGATCGTCTAAAATTAGACTTTCCTTTCATGAAGTAATTCTTATCTGCCAACTACTGTATAGGTTCATGACTAGTAGACTAGTAGACTAGTCATTAGTTTCGTTCGCATACTCATATGTAAACGTTTGCAAATCTATTATTACGTCTGAAAACATCTGAAAGCGTTCGCGTACTTAGAGAATGAACGTAACTGAGAGAGAGAACGAAACCACTTTCGTTCATTTTTCTTCCAGCAGACTTTCGATGTAACAAAACATGAAAACATTCAAACGAGTGAAAAAGTTCCATAACAGAAAATTAATTTAAAATTTGAAATAGTTTTTCTTTGCCATTTGTTTGACAGCTATTTCTTATTGACGTTTCTCAGGTTTTAGTACAAGAAGTGTACGAGTACTATTTATGAAATTGAGAGATTTCGCTCTTGATTTATGGGATTTGACGTTATTCATTTTTTTTCAGAAAAGTTCCCGAACGGACCTATTGATTGAATGACTGGGTGCAAAAATAATGTGTTTAAATAGAAAGTAAGAAACACTGTTTGACACATATTCATCCTCTTGCATACATAAGACAAATCAGGCTTTGATCATTTTGGTTTCACTTCGCCGCTGACAGATTGTAAATATTCTGTATGTTTTTATTAGAAAGTTCAAATATCGCTGTCACTGCCAATTGAATATCAACTGATCTCCAATAAGTAAACAACGATCTTGTGACTTATCACATTCTCAAAAAAATTCACTGTGAATCGTTTGCATACCGTGATTTTATGCTTAATTAAACGTCAACCAACATAGTAGCGATATCATAATCGATGAACATCACTAGCTTCACACTTTTGGTGGCTTTATGTATCTAAATTAGTATGCTCTCGCAAAATACTACCAATTTTCCGTAAGAATTTATTCTTTTACCATTTTACTGCTTGGTCCTGCTTTTGAACTATTCTTTATGTTATATAATTAGATGGTACAGACGAAAATAGATTTTTTCGAGTGTCAATATTTCTTGTTTATATTAACAGAATAAAATAAAACTCCATTCGTGTTGATGTTATTAGCAAGTGTAGTTTTTTCTCTCCTAAATGAGTGTTCACATGTTTTATGCATGAATTGACGAATCAATTACTCGCTTACTTGAGTTGGAACATGACTGCGCATTTGAATGGAATTCAAAATATCACTTTGACTGAGATTTTTATTTATTTATTTTAATTTACTATAAATGTAAGTAAATTACATTAAAAATTATTGAAGTATTTGGAAAATTATTATAGCAATAAATGAACAAGAATGCACGCTCTATGCTTCTATTCTTGACTGGGCTATAACATGACGGAAAACAAGACAATTTCCAGCCCGGAAAGTAAATTCAAAAGGACCTATGTCAAATGTCTAAATGGTCAACCATAGTTGAATGACATCTGCTAATTTGCCCTAGGGTACGTGAACGGACCTATTATTTTCTGTATTTGCTTTTGGTGTAGAACATTTTCGTGAGAACTGTCAAAAACGAAAATTGTTTGACAACTTAAAACGTTTGACTGCTAATGAGAAGAATGCTTTGTTGAACGTTCTGACTCATTGAACAGAAGGCTGTGATTTCCTTTTCCAATCTGTTCTGATAGTTTTCACAAATTTGTGCTAAACTAAACCAAGCTATTAAAGCCTTAAAATTTTATACAAACCAGACAAAACTGATTGAATTAAAGGATAGGAGTTGGTATAGAAGACGTACCAAGTAAGTAGTAAAGTTTCTGAGTGCCTTTGCTCAACGTACCGTTTTGTAAAAGACACGTCTTTTTAATCGATGTCGTGCTGAACATTCACAAAGTTCATGTTCAGAGATAGGAACTATTCTCTTCTAAACAGAACTGTCATTTCGTTGCAGGGGCACAAATTGATTTATTATGGTACTAGGTCAGGCCGTAATGGCTTAGCTTTCTACTACTTTCTTTAACTTCAAAGATTTTCTTAAAGAATTTTGTTTGATTAATCTCTTAGATAGTCTTAACCTCAGGACATTTTTTTCAGTGAGCTAGATGATGTTTCTGGTTTTATGAACACAGGGACTCAACCGATTTTTACACTATTAAGTCTGAACAGAGCTATTACAGTGCAGCAATAAATAACTGTTTAAAGTTAGTTAGTTTAAGGATAATGCTTAAAAAGTTTAAGAGTCCATTAAGTTTGAGGATAATGCTTGATGTGACTGTCTTGAGAAGACATGTATTCTAGAACCTTTTATACGTTTTGGAGGATTTAACTGACGCAGATGGCATTGCCTTTAGCCTAAAACACAGTGTGCACGTCCCATAGGTATTAAACTTCATATTCCATTTTCAATCAGTGAGTCAGTGGTCTAGGCTTCTAGGATCCAATACCGCTCCAAGCAAAATCCAAACACATTTCAAAATTGTTGTAATGAGTTTTTAAAAATAACAAACGTTGTGTAACCAATAAGCCTATTATTATAAAGATAACAAGCCTTTGCAATGACAGCTGTCATACTCAAACTTCTCTGATTGGTGGAGAGATTCAGTTTTGACTGCAAAATAAGGCAATTCTTTTTGAGGTAGTGAACTGGATTTGAAGGTAAGAAAATTCTCCCTTCCATTAAGTCAGTGAGCAAATTGTTATTTCAGGTCTTATCTCAAAAAGTAGGCATAGCGTTCTGAATGTGCCCATTTTAACAGTCCTCTGTATCCTTCTATCCTCAGGGAATTACTCCTGTCTTAAGATTTCCAAAGTAAATTAAAAGGGAAAGCATTTTCGTCCAATCAAAAGGAACACCGGAGAGCTGACATTCTTGAGAGCAATTAATGAAGTAGCAGGATACGAACACATCCTTACAAAGCTCCAATGCAGATGAGTTGCCTGTGTAAATTGTTTTTAACGCCAACCATTAAGCGGCGTGAAATACAAATAAAAATAAAAATATTGTTAATCCTTTAACGCACGCCATGACATAATAAACGACACATAAACCTCTTTACCTTTGAAATGATTATAGTACTCTGGTTCATTACTCTAGTAAACAGTCTGTCCATAGAACGTCATCATCTGTTATTCTATCTCAAGGCAAATATCTGCATTGTTTTCTCGCCTAAAATACACAACAAATTGAGATACAGTACGAGTATAAACCCGTGATGATAACTAATGACTGACATGTGCAAATAAGATACCCTCCAAGATGTTTAAGTTCAGTAGCTCAATAGATCCTTCCATGGAAAAAAAGTTGACACATTTTTCGACTTATCTCACAACTCTTTATCCAAAAAATGTTCCAGATAACATCGCATATTTATGTTTTTTAACTCCACAAGTGGTTTGTTCTTACTAGCGGTAGGTAGTCGCCCTTGCGTGTTGTGAAGATACAAAAAAAGATCACTGATCACCGATCAAGGAGAAAATAATTTACAAAATTCATTTCTACCATTAGATCCAAGATGATATGACCCAACAAAAAACTAACAAACCAAAAGATACTTTCGGTGATAGACGAAGAGAGACAAGAAGAGAACATTTAACTAAAACCCGCCGCCCAAGTTTAAATGATCTTCAAAATACGAACATTGTGTAGTTTTATCTATAAGCGACGACATGGAGAACTTGGGATATAAAGAGGGCTCCACCAAGCCAAGACGTATATCACGAGCAGTCAGTGCAGTATCTAAGAATGAAGCCGAACAGCCATTGTCTGAAAACACCAGGTAAGTCACGAATTTCAAAATATCCACATACTACGTGCGTTTTTTACGATCACAAAAGCTGCTTATGAAATGGTCACTTAAAATGCGTCATCGATACAAAACGTGTAATATCCAGTTGTACTTTGGGTCAAAAGCGTGCCTTTGCATTTTTAAATATTTGTTCATTGCTTAGGGAATACCTACTTCAATTTGTTTTTTTTTTTTGTTCGGTCAGTTTAGCGTCAATTATATTCACATTAAGTAGGTACGTATCTACTGCTGACAACAAATACTCGTTCTAATTAGGAAATTTCGATTCGATTTGAGGAAAAAACTTGAAATTTCAACAATTTTCCTCGACCACCTGATCACACGACGACTTTCAAATTTTGCACAGAATTATTTTCTTTACCAATTGACACCATTCCGATGACAGGTGCCACTAGATAAACATCGAATATATCACCAAATAAAGATTGTGGCTCTAAGATTCCTAATGTTTTATTTACTCAATTCGCTTGTTGCAGTTGCTCGTATGGTGTTTGTGATTTTGTCGAATAGTGCAATGTTTATTGAGGAAAAAGTGTTTTTATATTTCAAATAGTTAAAAGTGTTTGTTTTTATTTCTTTTTTGTTCAAATGAAAGGAAAATATACTTCAATATCGAATATATTAATTTTTCTATACCGTTATGGAACTTCTGTCCTCGTTCACGGACACCCAAATAGTAATGAATTCATGGATAGCAATAGATACTCGGATAAAAATCGTTTTACGTATGAAAATGGCAACGCAAATGCAAATGGCCGCGCGAATACTCGCACAAATGGCTACCCGAGTGAAAATGGCAACTCAAATAAGAGACGGAGCTCACGGTAAGCTGAGTGTTAAAATTTTTAGTTCAAAATTGGAAGGACTCTGTTTAAGGATTCGAAATTAACGAAAATCTCGAAATCACTGGATAATTTTGATGAGTTCTGTTGGATTTATGTTTTATGTGATAGAGAAGAAGTGTTTCTTACATCGATTTGGTGGACACATACAGCAGTCCGTGTTTAATGTACTGGACTGTTTCCCCAATCACAAAATGGTGTTAAGAATACATCCCCTATAAAATATTGCAGCTAAATCTGCAACTATTCGTTCGTAGTCGACTTAGGGTGACAAATATTTGTAGCCAGCAATCATGCCAGCAATCTCTTCATCGTGTACGTGGTCTTGGTCGAGAAGAGAGTTCTCCCGAAAGAGCAATAATTTTGGCTCCCCATTTTGAATGCTTGTCGTAGGAGAATCTGTCAAATGCGTCAAATTTGTTTATTTTTCGGTCTGTCGTTTACGGTTCGGTAATTTTACTTCTATCTGTAGAAAATACAGCCCATCCGCACTTCTTGGAATCTGGTAAGCTACAAATTTTGGAGCACAAACAAAAATTCATGAAAGGACGCTCACATTATCCGAAGCATTTACGTCTTAGTCCCTAAGGCCAGTTCGTATGGTGGGTGCCGGGATTTTAGCCTTAAACTTGCTTAAATCTTAAAATCGTTGTTGAGATTGATAGATGACCGTTCGAGTTTAGTTTATCAAATTCAGGCAGATGTACTTTTTAACGTTGAAGCTTTGCACGTGCTGTCAAAATCGTGTTCATAACAGCAATCAATAAACGCGATCATATGTCAAATCATTTCATAGCCTAAAGGTCTAATAACATTGTCACGTTCTTCTGTCGAAAGCGCGGTTTTTAAATTTTACAAAAACAAAGGCAAGAATAACAACACAGTTGATTGCCAGTAGCTGTCAAACGCGCGAAAAGTAAACAATACTCTACTTAGACACTGAGATCGAGCTTACGATATCTACGATCAGAGGCGTTCGAAACGCCTGAGATAACATTTTGAATTGCCCTAAAAGAATCCATTGTTTCTATTAAATAGTCGCGAACGCAACATTTTTAATTAGCTTGTAACTTTAATTTATTTCTTATAATGTGGCAATCGATCACGCTATCGCATGCTCATCTAACTCGATTGTGATCGGGCCTTTAGGTGCATTCAGTTACGTAGGGCAGCGTTCAGAAATTGAAGTCAATTATGATTAGCTTTTGGACAGGATTAAAGCATTTTAGCAGAAGCATATTAATAAAGGCTTTATCTTTCCAACTGACCACAACTGGAATGTGGAGTTGAAGCATTCAAGAAGGAGTGAATCAAGTTCCTTTTCAATAAAATGCCGATAACGTTTACGGTTGGGACTAAAACCAGAACAGAGTCGAAGTACAAGTCTTCTTGGAAGACCTGTACTTCCAACCTACCTGCTTCTTTTTTTTCAGGCCGAAGTTGTGACAGTTTAAGAAGCCACTAACTGGCTAGCGAATAAAGCAATTTAGGGAAAAATAGAAGAAGTGTAGAAGACAAATGAGCAGATTCTTAGGTTCTTTGGCAAAGTAGTACTCCACATCCGATATTATGTTGAAGGCCTAAATTTCCTCAATGGAACCTTGCAGTTCCTGTCTCCTTCTAACATTATTCTTTTCTCATTCTCAATCAGCGATTTAATTTCTTTCAGATTCAAGACGGTTCCACCTAATCTAATGGTACGTTGGCGCAATAACACCGATGCTATGCTAGAAGCCCAATATCCAACACCAGGAGAATTCGAATACATGGAATGTGGACCCTCACCGCCAGCAGAAAGTGCACCCAGCATGTATGACAGTTTTGAAGAGCCAGCCAGCGAGCTGAGCGTTCAAATATGCAACGATACACTGCGCATCAGTTTGATTGATCAAATGAAAACCGCCTCGGGACGAGTGCGTTTCTTCGAGGAAATCGAACAGGGCAATGTCATCGCCGAGAATATAGCTACACATTTTGAGACAGCCTCAAAAACCGAGAAGAATTTTAGCTTTTTGTGGTCAGCGTTTCTAAAACGCTGGGATCTACTAGAAGGCCTTTTAACAGCTGGAGCTGATTTAAATTTTTGTGATGCCAATGGAATTTCTGCTTTGCATTTGGCCGCTTTTAGTGGCTGTTTGTCATCGTTGAGTTTTCTAATCGACAAGGGTGTGAATGTTAATCAACAGCAAAAGTGTTATACTCCATTGCATTGTGCAGCGTTTGGAAACTCTAAGGAGGCTGCAAAAATGCTCATCAGCAATGGAGCAATCATAACCATCGATACTAATAAGCCAAATTGTGAGGAGTCTCTTCTCCATTGCTCGGTGCGAGCAAACGCTTTAGAGTGTGTACATCTCTTCATAGCAGAGGGAGCGGATGTCAACTCCTTGAAACCGAATGGCACCAATCCAATTCATTTGGCAGCAGATTTAGGAAATGCACAGTGCCTGGAAGCACTGCTAAATGCACCAAAGGCTGATCCAAATGTTCGAATCTGTATAAGAGAGAAGGAATCAACAGCTTTGCATTTGGCTGCCGACGAGGGTAATGTCGAGTGTGTAGACCTTCTTTTGGCCAAAGGCGCTGATGCTAAACTGAAAAATCACCGAGGATTCACTGCTCTACATCTGGCAGCGAGAACATCCAGCTTGGAGTGTGTAGAGTCTCTGTTGAGAAACGGAAATGCTGATCCAAATGCAGAGGATTTTGATCATCGAACACCATTGCATGCGGCAATCGGAAAGTCCGAAAATGCCTTCGATATTCTTGAGACTCTCATCTCATGGGGAGCCAATGTCAATCATAAGGACATTTATGGCTTTACAGCTCTTCACTTGGCAGCTTTAGACGGTTTGGCACAATGTGTCGAAATGCTTATCTTCCATGGTGCCGATGTGACAACCAAGTCAAAGAAAGGAACATCAGCTTTGAATGTCATTACGCGCAAGACCCCAGCTTCCGTGGCAATGATCAGGCAAAAGCTAGACGCTGCTATCACCTTACATCACTCCCAGGACCCGGTGAATCGTGAAGTCGAACTAGAACTGGACTTTCGACAACTCTTGCAACATTGTCATCCAAGAGAAATCAGCTATCTGAACACCTTTGTAGACGAGGGACAAAAGGAGATCCTGGAGCATCCTTTATGCTCGGCTTTTCTCTACATCAAATGGGGAAAGATCAGAAAGTATTACATAGGAAGACTTATATTCTGCTTCACATTTGTTCTCTTCTTAACCCTCTACGTACTGACGGCACTGGCTCATAACTGTTATAACGGCAGCAAGGACGACAACACAACAATTCAGGCACAGGAACTCTGCCAGAAACAGTCCATACTCGGTGATATGCTAAGGAATAACCCCTTCGTCATGGAAATGCAATGGTGGGTCCTAGTAGCCATAACCATAGTCGAGATATTTCGAAAACTCTACGGGATAACAGGCTACTCATCTTTCAAACACTATGTGACCCAAGTAGAGAACATCATGGAATGGTTTGTCATCACGAGTGTCTTTGTTATATCGTACATCTACACCAAGCAGACGTACACCTTTCAGAATCACATAGGCGCCTTTGCAGTTCTCTTGGGTTGGACGAATCTCATGCTGATGATAGGTCAGTTGCCTGTTTTCGACGTCTATGTGGCGATGTATACTCGGGTGCAAGGTGAATTTGCTAAACTCTTTATGGCATACTCTTGTATGCTAGTCGGATTCACCATAAGTTTTTGTGTCATCTTTCCATCATCATCGTCGTTCGCCAATCCATTTATGGGTTTCATATCGGTTCTAGTGATGATGATCGGAGAGCAAGACTTGTCACTTCTCATCAACGATCCAGATGGAAAGGATCCACCATTTCTACTCGAAATCAGTGCACAAATCACATTTGTTCTATTCCTTCTGTTCGTGACGATCATCCTGATGAACCTTTTAGTTGGTATAGCTGTACACGACATCCAGGGACTCAAGAAAACCGCTGGTCTCTCCAAGCTTGTACGCCAGACAAAACTAATATCGTACATCGAATCGGCTCTATTCAATGGTTATCTACCAACTTGGTTACGAAATCTTTTGCATTACACAGCTTTGGTATCGCCGCAAGCATATCGAGTTGTTCTCTGTGTAAAACCACTGAATCCTAGTGAAAAACGCCTGCCTCGAGACATTCTCATGAAAGCCTACGAGGTGGGCAAACTACGAAAGCACTTTGGTCACACGATATCGGCTAAGAACTCAGCAGCTACATATCTGTCATACAAGAATAAGTATAACAGTAATGGCAGCCAATCCCCAGAATATGGAGACATCGAGAACTCCCCCACACTCACAACACTCACAGGAAAAATTGAAGACAATGCCGATCGCATTGAATTCCTAACACAAGAGATTCAAGAACTCAAGCAGGTGCTCATTCAGCAGCATCAGCAAGCGAGTAAGGTTATAGATAAGTTGCTACTTGTGATTTCTAATCAACAGAAGAATAATTTAAGAAAATAGAAGACGCCGAACAAAAGGAGAACCAGTATTCAAGCTATTATTTGTTATTAATTTTGAGATTCATTTGCGCGTATATAGTGCGCGAGACATACGTATTAAACAATATTATATTTGTAAGCAAAGTATTAGTATATGATAGAGAGTAGAGTGTATAAGTAGCGTAAGCACATTATATAATTCTATATGCTACGTTATTTTAAAAAGAAAAACAAGTAATAAATGTGGCATAATGGCTGTGTGTTAGAATTTGAGTATTCAAAACCAAAAATAAATATGCACATGGACTTTAGAGAGGAGTATTTCAAGTTTGGAGCAGGTCGATCGAGGTGAAGTGACAGTAAGTACACAGTGGTATTATATTTGATTCAAACAATTGAAGTGAGTAGGAAGAGCATTCTTATCACACGTTTAGATTTGTCCTGAGAGTAGTCCCGGCCCGACCCAAATGAGCGCCTTGTGCAAGCTCTTCTAAGAGCACTTTCTTCAGTTTTTGCAGCATACATGTTTCCACAATTACTCAAGATGTTAGGTTAGGTTAGGTTAGCGTGGCAGCTAGTGCCCAGATACAGATGGGCACAGGTCACTTAGGCCTAAAAGGCCCATTGTGGTACCACCGGATCTACTAAGGAAAAATCACTACCAATTACTAATTACCACGATACTACAATGATGAGAGACAGAGGACCAATACAAAGAGATTACCGGACAAAATAGCACTTAGAAGAGGTTCTGTTAATGGGTCAGGAGAACCAACCGGAGCTTTTAATAAAGCGTAAAAGGTGCTTAACGGGTAGACCGGTCAGGTCGTCGAGGTCGTCAAAAAAAAAGGGCCTCAAGTGGAGGTTTTTTCTTGACGCTAGAGCAAGGCAGTTGCAAGGAAGATGAGGAATCATTTCTTCTTCCTCCTCGACTCTGCAACTCCGACAAAAATCGTTAGATGGGAAGCCCAAACGTCTAGCGTATAGGCCAATAAGGCAGTGACTTTGCCAAAAAATAAAAATTTTATGAATGGCAGTAGTACAATGCGCCGTCCTCCATAAATGACATGACTCCCTGTGCATTTGTACATCCTGCCCATATAGTGGGGTCCGGCCCTGCCTGAGTGCCTGAGAGACATCAATCAAGAGATTAACTAAACAATGATATAGATCTCAAGAAGAATTAAGATTGCTACGTAATTCGTTGCAAATGTTGTTTGGCAAACATAAGCAAAACTGAGACGACATGTAGGCAACAACTCTATTCTCTAAAAGAGAACTAAAAGAAGTTGAAATGAAATTGCAAAGAAATTGCTTGTTTGATGAAATTTGTTACTCTCTCTTAAGCTCCCTCTTTTGTAAAAAAAACTATAAAACTTTGACGTAGGGAAACAGTAATTCGTTTTTTTTTATAAGATTTCGTTTTACTCGGGAACACACCTCATAATTGCATTAAGCGTACGACAGCTAATAGGTCCTTTCGTGTACTTTTTGTACTAAAATTCGTAGATTATATCAAATTTCGAAAAGTGGGGGTAAAATTCTCTCAGAGAGAGCTAAAACTACGAAAAGTAAACGAACGGGTTGAACAAGAAAAAGTTGAAAATACACTGGTGTGACACCTTTGACAGTTTTCATAATCCAGAGCACAGAAATTTCTTGCAATAAACTTCGTAGCATGGGGAAATTTCTTACTCTCGTGAAAAGCGAACGGCTTTTCGTAAAAATTCGTAAAAAAAAATTCTCTTTTTTGGGATGGTACGCGAACGGACCTAATGTCATAAATCATAATGTAAATGTAAATCAAATCCTTAATTCAATTATGGTTGGCCTTAAAAGTGCAATACGAATATAGGCTGAGTTCGCAATCGTAGTGCAGTACTGCAATGTCAAGCGTTCTTAATCGCAAAGATGGGGCAATGATGCAATATTCTAAAATGTAACATGAAAGCAACCGCTGTGCTTATCGTGATGCGATGAAATTTTACATTTCATTTAAGTCCGTGCCAGGGTTGTTTTATGTACTACTAAAGGAGTATTCGTACTCCCTTCTTATAGTCTGTACTTCTGTAATCCCCTCGTCCTCATTATACACCCCTTTAAACATTTCAATTTTTTCCGCAAAAGAGAATTAGAAAGTAACTCTAATTGTGTTTAGTATATTGTCACCTTTATTTCATTGGATGGGCCATCACAAACTGGTGCAATTACCCCGGGGTAAGATTGGCTTTTTAGAAGAGGGAGAAGGTGTAAAGTAAGAAGCAGGGTAAAATCTTCATCCAGTGTTAAAGCAGTTGAAAGGCGAGTTAAAACCTATACATTTTCTCTTTTCTTTGCGAGCTATCAATTTAGGAGAGTTTACTCGGGGTTACCCCAGGGCAAAATTGCTCCAGTGTGTGATGGGCTTCGTCTTGTATCTGTCCTTGAAAGTGATGAGATAATTTTAAAATGTCTTGTAAACTACGAAATGGAAAAGTAAGCAGAAAAAATAGTTGAAAACACAAACTATACTCCAATACTCCCTTCAGGCACATAATACTCCGCTGGTAACTTCTCAAATACTCCCCTTCGAAATTGGAAAACGGCATCCCTGGTCTGTTAAAAAAAAAGCAACGCCGAATTGCAAGTAAGTAAGTAAATCATGAGGAGAACCTACAACCTACCTGGAGTATTTCAATATAGGTACTCGATAGAGCATCGTGATACATCCCAAAATTAAAAAATCATTAGACACGTTTCGAACTCTAGGCCTACTTTCTAAAGTAAGGCCTAACATGGGGAACGGAACATCTAGTCCACTACCTCAAAAAGAAATGCCTTTGTAGCCAAAACTCCATCTCTCGACCAATCAGAAACGGTTGAATACCTAGTCCCTAGAGTACGGAATGCGCCCATTACTTCATTTTCTCAATTTTTTTGACGTTTACGAGCTCGTTACGAATTTGTTACAAGAAACGTACCTATTACTTCCTTCAAGCTGTAAAAATACAAAAACTTGTCTATGGAACGCTGTTACAAGTTTTAAAGCTTGGGCAAGGTAAGGTGACTGTTCTGGCGAAAGTCAAGACACACTTCAACCAAGAATAGATCAATTGTGATACCGCATATTTGCTACAACAAAGCATACAGTGGGTAGTAGCTGAGATTTGGTTATAGCTTAGTATGGACCGTGTATGTAGAGAACGCTGACGAGAATTAAGGTTGATTGCTTCAATAGAACCTCTAGTACCTATTTGGACCACAGAGGTAGTGGGTAATGGTACGTATAATTCTTAACTATGTTGTGCTACCCAGCTAAAGTCTAGTTAATTTAAAATCAGAATGTGATGTAAGGTCTTTGTCAAAGAACCCAAATCTCTGCTGAGCAAAGACTGGATATTCGCACAATATGTAAGGGGCTGTCTAAGTGTCTACAAGAAATAAACTACACGTGTCCGATTCTGCACGATCTCTTGGGGATTTTCAGTGAAAAAGCATTTATATACGTTTCCCTGTTCTTAGCTCTATCTTTACCTGGTTACTTAGTAGATAAACCAAATATGATTCGGAACCAATGAACAAATACAGGGCTTCCAATATCGTTGGTAGCTTCGTTGCCAAGGATAGCTGCCATATCTGCATATCATATGCTTTGCGATAAGACGAGGGATTTTATCTTAGTCTAAAAGGCTCTAATTATTTGTAAGGAAATATTCAACGAACTTCTCTCTTTCGTTAGTTTTGTTATACCACTTTTTTCTAACAAGCTTTCGGTAAATGGATCTATCTCCCATTTCAACATAAATTAAATTAAAGTCATATTTTCACAACGGCACTCACCTGTTCTCTACACTGTGCATGTTCGAAGTAAGTGATATTAGTGCCATTTATTTGAATTTTTCCTGTTCCAGGGAAACGTAGAGTAACATCCGCACGAGCCCTCTTTCGCAAGCATTCTATAAAGGCAAAACATACAACGTACGTCTTTTTTTTAATTTTGAATAGAACTTACCGTAAGTAGTAATAAACTGCCTTCCTTGTTCGTCAATCTGTGGCTTCGGGATCTCTAGCTTTTTACTTTGATCCAGCAACGGCTTAGCGTATTGATAAATGAATTCTTTTCGTTTATACGAATACGGGTGGGCCACAAGCCGCTCCATTGCATTGACAAAATTGTTATACTCGATATCAGCAATTATTTCGACTAGCTGCTTCTCCAGGTCCTCCTTGGCAATCCATTGGAAGCCAGTAAGATCTCTAAAAAAAAAACAGAAGTATTCTATGAACTTAAAAGTGGATAGACCTTTTTAGGAACTTACACTTTCTGATTGGGATCTGGTTTTGTGCCACGACGCAGCATTCTCTCATCGAGTTCATTTAACTTGTTGATTTCTTCAACAATGTCCTGAAAGCAAGCAATTAGCCTTAAGACCATTTACAACTCAAGTGTACTCACGAAAAGTAATTTAAAAAAGTTCGGCCTGCCGGTGTAGAACATACTGTGGAATGGTCGTCCAGTTTCATCGAATTCAGCCGCCTTACGGGCTGGGAATACTTCTTCGGGGCTTTTCATCGCCGGTCTAGCGAGTTTATCATAGATTCCCGATGGAAACAGGTACTCAATCGCGTTCTAATGAAAGAAAGACTACATGTAGTGGCTTGTAATGAAAGGGAAATCTTCAATTACTTACGTCTACATCCTCTTGTGTGAAGTTCTCTGGATCTTCGCCCATCATATTGGCTAAATGGCGTTTTCCAATTTGATACTCGATGTGTTGTGTCTTCATGAACTGATCGTGCTCTTGAGCGCGCTGCAGATAGGCTTTCATTGCTTTGCTCACCTTTTGGGTCTTGACAGCCAAGGGAGCTGCTTGGACTGTGACCTCCGTGCTGTAGAAGGTCTAAAAATCAGAGTTTATTTAATAATTTCTCATAAATAAAGTCAAGGAAGTAACATAAGGAAAAGGTAACTTTTAGGTTAGGATGTTGGTGCTGGGTTTTCGTACAGTGACAGTCGTGGATAAATATTACTTACAACATTTACTTTTATTGCAGAGCTGCTGATATTGTTAAGTAATGCATTTTGATTTGTTTTCATTAACTTTAGAAGAGATAAACTTCGAAGAGCCATCGCGAACAACTTTTGCACAAGTTTTTCTTCCCTTCAGAGATGTGACAGCTGGCAGATGACACTGACAGTTTGTCAGGCAGATATTTTCATTTTTCTCTGACAGGTTCTAAAGCCAACAGCACACTAGAATTGTTTTCTATATTTTCTTCGAAGATCATTCAAATTAGACTGGTCCATTTCTCTCTGCAAAAAATTCGAGATGGTTTCATTAAATATCATAAGTTGCAAAGCAATTCGCACTTTGGTGCAGCTAAAAAAGAGACTGCAGACTGCTATCCGGAGACTTTTCGCTTCCGATTAGGTTTTCATTTGGACCTCTTTTTAATGTTCCATTATTTCTGCTCACCAACACATAAACAGTTGAGTGAATGTTCGATTGGCATCCAGAAGTGAAACTTTAGTGAAACCAATTGAAAACGACATTAATTAATTAAGAATTGCTGATCTAAAAGTGTCAGTAGTTGTCAGATGATTAGCTAGTGGATTTCATGGAGCCCGCTAGCTCACGATAGCTAGATATATATAGTTACCACAGAGCAGTCACGAACAAATTTCAGTGATTGGGGAGAACTGATGAATTGAGGCATTGCAGGAGCTTAAGACTGATTGAAAGGAATACAAGACCTTAGCAAGCAGTCACATGTTGTACAATTAGTGGTTCGAGGGTAAAAGTTTGCAACTCAGAAGACACGTACATATAATTATGTTGAATATCCAATTGAATGCAATAAATTTGACAAATAGAGTGATATGCTTACACATTCCAGAATTATTCATCCAATATCGAGACACTCTGTGGCAGATAATTGTTGTGTAAGAACTATTCTATTTCCTTTCCTAAAAAAGAAATCATGGTGTATGAAACACTGCCAGAAAGGAATAGACTAGGCATGCTTCTTACTACTTGTGAACTTTTGCATAGGCTGGAACTATCAATAAGCCATAGCACTACTTGCAAATCACCATTATTGATTTCCTTACAAGACATGAATCGCTGGGCAGAATCTTCTCAGCCCAATGCAATAGAAAAATGTTTCAGTTTGAGTCCTCTTTATTTAACAATCTTAGGGATTGGGCTTATATTGGAATCAGATACAATTTTCGCAGTATAAGTACCAGTACAAATCGATGCAGTTGTATGAAAGTGGTTCTCCAGTGGTTACGATTCGGATAGATATGCATTCTTAATCCAAAGATAACCTTAATTTCAGTAATAAGAATCCTTCCTAAAGACAGTGAAAGAAATATCATTCGTAATAAAATTCAAATCTGAGTTCCCCTCAGGAAGTATTTATGTCAAATAAACAACTTTATAAAAAAATATATGTCAAAGTGTAAACCCAGTCCTGAATTGCCAGCCTCTAAAATGCATGTAAACCTTAAAACGTCATCTTTTCCGATAAGTAGTCTACCAATCAGCGTGACCCACATTATATTAATCTCCGTCTGCCACAAGTACAAATGAGTTATCTCGCTCGCACCCCCGCATATTCCCATATAAACCGACCAAACTACAAATTTCTGACGTGTTCTGTCAAAATATTCACCTAAAAGCGGCTCTAATCCAGAACTCGTCTCAATTTTCAACTAAATATCAACGAAAATACAAGTTTCCAAAACAATAACTTACTTTTTCACACGGAAAATGTTTTAAAAACCCCAACTTTATAAGTAAACATCTAAAGAATACACACAATAACAACCTAAAAATGAGCGCTTTTCTGAGTGATTTCTCGCCGCTGGGCAGCGAACGAAAATTAGCTGCATGCGTGATACTTCTTATTTTGGAATTATTTTTGGACGGTGAGTTATTTTAAATCGCCCGCAAAGACAATCATCTAAGTGGTTTTGTTTGTGTAGGAGCCAAGGCAGCCAAAAGTGCCGATGTCGAGAACCATTTGGAGCTAGGAAGAGAATTCCTGGCGCGGGGGCAGCTAGCAGATGCTCTAACTCATTATCATGCTGCTGTTGGTGAGTTAAAAGTCGATCTAAAGCCGTCGATTATATGATGACATTGATTTTGTTGCACACAGAGGGAGATCCTAGGAACTACTTGACATTGTTCAAGCGAGGTACTGTGTACCTTGCGCTGGGGAAAACCCGATTTGCTATTCAAGACTTTACAAGGGTACTGGAGCTTAAGCCGGACTTTACAGCGGCGCGACTCCAAAGGGGCATGGTCTACATGAAGTCGGGCGAGTACAATCTGGCTGCGGACGACTTTGAACGAGTGGTAAGTTGCGGAATATACTGCTTATAGTTTACCAAATCATCTCTGAGCTTATGGCAGAAATAAGGATTACCTTGCTTAATTTGTTTAGGTACAACAGTAGGCTGTGTGAAGGTAAATGAATCCAATTTGATTGCCTCTTTATCCAGTCTTGTAAGAATGATAAGAATTGTTGTGCTCACATAATAGGCTGGGTGTGTACTGTTAACAGACAAAGAAGCGATAAGTAAATGCAAAATCGCAGACCAGTTATCCAATAGATGGCAGTTATTAGGTTTTTTCTTCATTCTTAGGTTCCACCTCTTCTGGGAACACCCACATATGTAGATAATGAAAAAGTAAGAAGAAGACTAGACTGTTTTTTTCTTGGTTCTTAATTCGTAGTTGATATGGCAGTACTTTTTTGTGGTTATGTAGGGAAGAGACGGAATCGCTTATCTCTAAATAATCCTCTTGTCTGAAAGTAAATCTGCTCAGGTCTCTTTCTGCGGTGCTCTTTGTTTCCGAGCGGCAACCGGTGATGGAGCGCATTTGCTTTAGACCCTCCTATTCGTGTAGTTAACAGAAGCTAAACATAAACCAATTCTAAGCCCTCCACTGGCCGAAGTGCTGCTGATACAAACTCTATTTATAACTCGTTAAAAATCCCATAAAATTACTCAAAATTCCTTTTTCATTTAGTTACAGGAAGAGCCATACAATGACGTGGCGCACGAGAACTATGCCCGTATCGATCCAGCTGAAGAGCAATGGCTTATGGTGCAGGATTTGTTAGCCCGTGGCGACTATCGTTCATCAATTGCACTGCTCACGCAACTTCTTGAAGTCTCTCCATGGTCAACACTATTCCGTCAGGCAAGAGCTGATGCCTACATTGAACAAAATGATTACCTTGCCGCCATCTCCGATCTCAGATCAGTGAACAAACTCACACAAGACAGCACGGATGGGTACTTCCGTCTTGCCGAGCTCCTTTATAGAATCGGACACGCGACGAGCTCGCTGAAGGAAATCCGAGAATGCCTCAAGCTAGATCCCGAACACAAAGACTGTTTCCCCTTTTACAAGAAACTCCGCCGAGTGGAGAAATCCCTTAGTAATGCTGAGGCATCACGAGAAGAAAAGCAATACGCTGAATGTGTTACCTCAGCTGAATCTGTTCTCAATCAAGAAAAAGAAGTCGACATGGTTATTTTCGAAGCCAAGAAACTTCTGTGCAGCTGTCTGTCGCACGACGAACAACACGCGAAGGCGATAGCACGCTGTAAAGAAGCCCTCGAGATCATGAAAGACGCATCCATACTCTGTGATCGTGCCGATGCGTATATCGGAGCTGAAATGTACGACGATGCCATACACGATTTTCAAGCAGCGCTCGAAATCGACGAGAATCTGCAACGTGCCAAGGAGGGCATTGAAAAAGCCAAACGGCTGCAAAAACAATCCGAACGAAGAGACTACTACAAAATACTGGGCGTTAAGCGTAACGCCAACAAACAAGAGATAACCAAAGCCTATCGTAAGGCCGCACAAAAGTGGCATCCGGATAATTTCAGAGACGAAGAGAAGAAAATCGCCGAAAAGAAGTTCATCGACATTGCCGCTGCCAAGGAGGTACTCACAGATCCCGAGAAGCGACGGCAATTCGACAACGGCGAGGATCCCCTCGATCCGGAGGGCAACCAACAAGGTTTCCGCGGTGGTGGCAGTCCGTTCGCCCACTTCCAACATGGATCGCCGTTCCAATTTAAATTTCATTTCAACTAGAGCGGACAGACTCGCGAGCCGCCGCAAACAAAAGACTTCACCTCAATCCGGACAGAAATTGCGCAGCGAAACGATATAACCAGAATCCAAAATGCATTTCAGATCAAAATTGAATTTATTTTTTGTCTTTTTTCTAAGAACCTTAAGCTACAAGTATTCGAGATTCGAAGACACGCCAGCCGACGATGATACGCACGCATTTCAGCCCCCCAAACGACCATTTATATCACTGAACACTTATTGAGTCTATTTATTTAGTTTTTTTCTATAGTCTTAGGTGATAATCGATTACGTGCTGTGCGCGTCTGTGTAAAAAAAAGAAACGTGCACAAGTATTTTCGTAAAAAAAAAATTGAGGAATGCAAAATAACTTTTCTTTTTGTAAATAGTAGGGTAATTACGTCATTAAATATAGCGGTAATAAAATTGAGAACAAACTTTGTTACTAACTTTTATGTGTTTAGTTTCTTGAATTGGTATTTAATGTAAATCATGCTTGTCACATCCCCCTATGGGTGACACAATGGGTCAGTGGTGACCTGAGTGCGGCGGAGGTATTTCGTTTCCTCCACCAACCCACAAACCTAACCTTACATATGCTTGTCACATTTGAAGAACTTGAAAGATTATCTGTAGAGACTTAAGAAGTCTTATGAATCTGTTACTGAAGACAAGGGCTAGTAAGGGATTTCCGCGCCATGCTATAGGCATGGGCGCAGAACCATGTTAGATTACGGTGGGTACCAGGACATAACGATATAGTGCGCACCGAATGTGCCGATAAACTGGCCATAAAACTTTGAAACTTCTACCAGGGAAAATTGCAAACAGCATCAAAGCATCGATGTGTTGCCAGGAGCAATATTCCCAAGAGAATATACAACATCCCTCGCTTTCTCATGAAGAGGTGTTCTTCTACCTTGCTTAACCTCTACGTAAGCTCTTCCATCTGTGATTCTAAAGAGGCATCTTTTGAATAGATAGAAATTTGCGCACGGCCAGCCCCTCCCAAAAAAATGATAAAACTTCCCTTTCAAACTACCGACCCATAGGCTTAATTTCATCTTAATCATTCCATAAAATACCTCAAAAGAAATCGTCTTCTAAATGACCGTCAGTACATTATACACAGTATGGTGTACTTAACTAAAACTTAAATCAAAGTAGGTCCATTCGCGTACCCTCCTTAAACAGCGAATTTTTACGAATATTTACGAATTTTTACGAAAGCTGTTCGCGTACGGAGAATTTTCGTAGTTTTTCGCAGAAGAGAGCGCTCACGAGAGAGTAAGAAATTTCCGCATACCTAAAAATTTTAGTGCAAGAAATTTCTGTGGGCTCGTTTATGAAAACTGTCAAAGCTGTCAAACCAGTGTATTTTCAACTTTTTCTTGTTCAACCCGTTCGTTTACTTTTTCGTAATTTTGAGAGAATTTTACCCCCACTCTATGAAATTGCAAGCTTTTTGAGTAATCGGCCAATACAAGTTATACAGGACGGATATACTTCCAGCTCATTCGGGACCAATGCTGGTGTACCACAGGGCTCAGTTCTCTCTCCGGCCCTGTTTTAAATATTTATTAACGACCTCCTCTCTCTTTTTTATTCATCTCATCTCATCTTTTATAGTTTCATGGGCTTTGGCTTACGGGCATGAGCTATCGTGCGTTCACTGAAACACTGCTTTGACACTGTGGTTTCCCTTACGACAGAGCTTTTGGTTGGTCAAGAATTCCTGAGCCATACCCAAGGTAGATTCATGAAGTAAACTAGTGGGCCTCTTGATACCGTTGTGGTGATCTTACTTTATTCTATCAAAACTTTATTCTTCTGATACTCTGATTTTGATGCAATCATAAATTGGGACGTGAAAAACCGAGTAAAATTAAATTCGTCAAAAACCCAGCCCTGTCTTCACTACAAATGATTTATTTAGACATTATGAAGGTAGGCAAATGGAATTAAGAATCCTTAAATCAAATAAAAACAACAAATTTTCCAATTCATGCTACTTGCAAAATCTATTTATTTTCCATAAAACCATTGCATTACCACCTCTTAACAGTTTTCCACCCTGAAGTTAGCCACAAATAAAGCATTTCCATAATCTGTTTTCCGATTGAACTCCCAGATGTCGCACAGTTGGAAATTTCCCAAAAATCTGACATTTATGTCATGCCTTCTCTCTTTCGCCATTTGTCAAGTTTCCGGTACGTACGCGAATTTAGGTATATGAAAATAAAATTTTCAATTTTTCTATGAATTTAATGTTTTTAAAAGAAAATTCATCTTCGAATTGAAAGTTTAAATGTTTCTTAACACAATTCAATAGTTGGCTAGTGATTTTACTCAAAATCGTGCTCGATGTTTATGGATAAAAAAATTGCTCATACAGCTTCAGTGTGTAGTGTTATTAAGAAAGTCGCTGGCCAACTTTTTAAATTGACGGATTAAGTGCTTAATTCCACATGTAGACTAAAATAGGAGTTTTTTTTCTTGTATAGGTAACAATGGTTGACACAACAGTTAAACCAGCAGCAGCCCCTGCCAAGGCCCCAAAGCCAGCTAAAGCTGAAAAGGTCGTCGATAAGAATGAGAAACACGTCCGTTCGTTGAAGCGCCACGGACGTCTCTTCGCCAAAGCCGTCTTCACCGGTTACAAGCGCGGTCTGAGAAATCAGCACGAAAACCAGACCATCCTTAAGGTGAGTTCAATGAGGGGTTGCTCCTTGCAGAGCCTTTTGTTTACGTCTTGATTTCTGTTTTGTAGATTGAAGGTTGCCGCAGGAAAGAACACGGTAGCTTCTACATCGGCAAGCGTTGTGTTTATGTGTACAAAGCACAGACAAGGAAGTGCGTGCCACAACATCCCGAGAGGAAGACCCGGCTACGCGCCATCTGGGGCAAGGTGACCAGATTGCACGGCAACACTGGCTCTGTCCGAGCTCGTTTCAATAGGAATTTGCCCGGTCACGCTATGGGACATCGCATTCGCATTGTAAGTTTGCTAATCTATTTATGTGTGGATTTGGTCCTTATTTTGTTCCTCTTTCCTTGCAGATGTTGTACCCATCGAGGATTTAAGTTGATGAGTTTAAAAATAACTTGAAAAACAAATTTTATAAATAAAAACGTAAACTAAAACTTCACAAATGGTCTTGTGTCTTGTTTATTGGCTTTGAGGAAGGGTGGTATCCATTCATGTTCTCGCTAAAGTGATAGGTCGTGTGTAAATGGAAGAGTAAGGTTCTAGTTCTTAGAGAGTAGATCAAGGAAGCAAAAGTTGGCATGTGTTGGAGTTTCTAGCCAGGTTGCTGTGTATATTAAAAAAAATTAAAATTGTACATTTGGCGCACCGTATTTGCGTAGAGAGTAACAGCCATTTCCTAAGAACAATTTGTGATCAATGTGGGCAGTTTGAATGTTCCTTGACTTGAATTCCATATCACCTTTTCAAAACTTCTGGCCAATCAAATGCCATTTCATTGAATAGTTCACAGATAAAGACGTTCGTAGACTGCAATACTCATTGGGCAAGCATGCCTTTGTCTTCCTGGAGGAGAATTTCTCAGGGCCAGCACCTGAGTTAGGTTTCTGCATCAACGGTCAGGGCTTCTATTGATGGTGGGGTTTCTTATTAATACAATTGTGTGTGGCGGCATGTCTGTCCTGGAAGTAGGTTGGCTAAGCGGATGTTTAGCAGATGTTTGTGCTGTCTCTCAAAAAAGACTGCACACAACTTGGCGTTCTTACAGGGCACTTCGCTTTTGCAAATCATCTTAATACAGCCTTGTTCCTCATCACTGAAGCGTCTACTCGAATTCAATAAGGAAGTAAAATGGGGCCTAAAGGGGTGCTTGCTGGTAGTACATACAATGGACAAGTGAAAATATAATAACATGTTTGTTGATTATCCGACTGTAAGTAAGCTACTAACGAACATAAGAATCTTTCGTGTGTTGCTAACAGTCGCTCACGAAGTTCTGTATCCATACAAAAACACAGGCTCGACGTTAGATCAGAACAGTCTCATCGTGTTGCTCATCCAAACTAGTCCTATTCCATCGACCAAGGTACTGCAAACTTTGTGTTCTCTATTTTCTGCCCAGTGCTGCAAATTTGAGCCGATGGGTTTGTCCTTAGCCTTTTTTTTTGAAGAACTGTTTTGGAACTAGCCAAAAGAATTATATAGTCTGATTCGTGGTAAATATTCTAAAATAAATCAATCTTCAAGCTCTGTAACATTCCCAAAATTTCAAATTATGAGCCTTATTTCTCACGCAGCCAAAACGGTGTGATGTTATTGGTTTCCATTTCGAGGCAGTCAGCCCAGTAGCAGCTTCAAGGACGACGAAAAAATTAAGGAGCTGTTAACCATGCGTTAAACATTATGACTACACCAAATAGCCAAATGGTTTCCAGTTCCCCGCCGATTTACGGTGTTATTAGAACCTGGAACTTTATTAGAGAGGAAACTTATACAAGGTACCTAATAAGGGAAGTAACTAGTTTCCACTAAAAATCGAAAAATAGCTTTCAAGTCTGGTATGCAGAAGATTATACTGGGGCAATGGTATTTAGCCCCACTTCCCAGAGTACGACAGCACTTGGAGCTCATGTGGGATTGCATCAACCTGGTTGACAGCCTCGCATTCGCAGAAATAGGAGAATCTAATGAGACAAAGTCTTTGAGGGACAGTCTTTGATGGGCCGACTGGTTGACGAGAAGAAGCGCTTAGCGAATCAAAACCCTCTAGTGGTATCCATAGCACAAGAAAAAAAAAAAGAGAAACGTCGATAACTGGGTCAACTAAAGGGAAAAAGAAACATTAGAAAGGCCACACTAGGTGGATACCTATTCAACGATCTAAGTGATCTCAACAATGCCTGTACAACTAAGATTGCCGCCTTTATACTAAGGAGTAAATGGTTCTATGAGTAAGAGGGTGACCCACCCACCTTACACATTGGCAGCACAATGGACCTACTCCTGGTCTAAGTGTATCCTCACCGAGGGCCGGTTTCAACCAACTAAAGCGAAAAAGTTAAAAAAATGAACGGTGCCGTGGCTCAGTCGTTAGTACATTGAACTACTGTGGATAGGGTTTCTAGTTCGAATCAAGAAAAATACCATCAAACGTTTTTTCACGGCCCCATCTCTTGTTAACGTCTGACAAGCATTCAAGACTTATAACTGTCATGAGAAAGTTTCTCAAAACCCCTCTGCCCTTCGGACACGGCATAAAACTATAGATCCCTTCTGTACGTACAGAAATGTATACCACGCACAATATGTACAGTTGTGAGAAACTAGACTTTGTCCTACTTTGGGCTGCTGAAAGTTTTTTTTTTTTTTTTAGAAAACCTTGTATTCCAGATCATCAATCATCAATCCTACCTTTCATTCAACCATGAGGAGGTGGATGTCCTCTGAGCTTATTCTAAACAACCTCTTTCACCACCCCGACCATCAATATTGAGAGATGGAGAGGATTATATTGGCCATCAAAGAAGCCTTGTCATCACTAAGTTACAATGCATTAAATTTACATCTTAATAGATAAGTAGCCATCGGATCCTTGTGATCGCCCACAATCACATCAAATGTCATACTAAATTGCCATTCATACTTTATGAATCTCTTGGACCAGTACTTTGCTGCGTTCCAGGCCACAGGGACATTCCATTGAAGCTGATAAAATCAAGTTCCGTGCGCTCGGTCTAAACTACAGCTTAAGTGGGATACTATGTATTTGGAGGGCCGACGATCGCTGGGAGAATTTGTTGAAAATCTCCAGAGAATTACGGCCTAATCTCAACCAGAAACAATCTGACGTAGTGTTGGTTCTGAGTAATTTTCGGTGACCCAAAAGGACACCGTCTTCGTTGGACGTCTGGGTCTCCATTCAAACAAATTTGCAGAATCTGTAGATACGACGAGGAAAAAGAAACTATCTCTCATTATTGATGCAACTCTTCTGCTCTGTTTTTCAAGGCAAGTCTCCACTTGTTTAATGACCTTGGTGGCCTGACAGGTGTGCTTAACAAACGTCTACCTCGCTTTGTTAAAAGCTCCAGATGGCTCTTCCGATAACCTCACGGGTTTTCAGATCAGCCTCGCCTTTGCGTCTGTCCTTTTGTCATAAGTTTGGTAGTTTTCGGTCTTTTCATTGTTCTAACTCTGTTTTTGGTCTCACCTATAGGTCCAAGAGGTGTTCTTCTCCTTAACCTAAAAGTTTTACACTGGTGAGCGAGAATGCTTCTAGGTCATCTATGTAGGGCTTTTCCATAACCTCTCGAGTGGACTATCTCTAACCTAAGGCCGATCTGAGAACTCTGACTGGTTACTTAACCGGACACTATCCGTCTCTAGTTCATATCAACAAAATCGAATGATCATATGTCGATAAAAAGACAGGATGCATTCTGTTAGCCCAGTGGTGGCCTGGAAATTGGAACCCAGAGGACCTACTTCAGTAGAAATGAAAAAATTCCAATACGAAATACATGATACTCACATTTATCGACATAACACGCCTTTTAGTTTAGAGATTTAAATATTGACGGAAATTGGCATTCCTTCACCGGGAAAGAAAGATTGAAAAGAGGTTTATTTGATATGATGCTGTCGTGGCGAAAATTTGGAGCAATTCGCCAGTGGGCTCTACAAACTTAGCGCCTTGTTAATTAGCGTTGATCTTATGAGCACATGCTTGCTGATATATGGATTCATTGCCTACAATGCCTTGGTGAACAAGGGCCCAACTGAGTTTGATTCTTGCAGCAGCATATAACAGACGCGACGATTGTCATTTAAGCGCTACCTAAGAAGATATTTTGTACTCCACCGCACTTGATACTTTTTCATATGCTTAATCTAGCGCATAATCTCTTACGTTTGGAGTTCCGACCACTTATTAACTCTTTGATAATGTCGTTGCAATCCGAGACTGGGATTACTTCTTTTTCTATTAGAGCAGGCATGTCACGGGCCACAAGTTTGTGAAATCAATCAAAAAGGGGTTAAGGTCCTCTATCCGCTGCCTATTTTCAAAACTGTGACTTAAATAGATTTTTTATTTAGAAAACCATTTATCCGGAAATGGGCCTTGTCGTTGATTATAATTTCTCGACGAAGTTCGCGACTTAAAACAATTTAATCCTTAGCACATGTTGTTTAACGCTGTAGCTCTTCATATTGATTTGGCAAGACAAATTAAATAAAAAAACAGCCAGTTTGACAGATGTAGCCTCAACAGTATGGTCGCAATCACTTGTCAAAGTTCAGAAGTCCCTATTGGAAAACCCACTAAAGGAATTTGAGTTTGACACCCTTGCATTAGAGAGTTCAGCAGTTGAGAAATAATTTTGACATATCTTCACGTTATCTTGCATTGTACTGCTGATTGGATTTGCTTTAAATTAGTGCATACTACCGGGTTGGCAAACTTGACTGTCTTTGATTGTGTCGGTCTTGAGCTGAGCAAGCTTAAGCGGTCCCGGTGCAAAAGGTAATAATAAGCTTTGTTTGTTGTCGACTCCTCGATTTGATCGTTCTGGTTATAAACCCCTTATGTCTGTTGAGACCTAATTAATCAGGTGTTAAGCCTAAACAAACTTAAGCAGAAATCTTACATAAATTTTAAACATTTGTCTCCTAAGTTTGTAAAGCAAAAAAGAAAAAAAAAACTATACATAATATTCCACCATAAATACACACTTCTGGCATAAATAAACCACACCCCACCCCTAAAAACTAAATCAAAAATAAACCACAAAGTGTCAGCTCTGTTTCTGAATTCCTGGAGTTTTCCCAAATTACCTAACAGGTGGTTGAATGAATTTTCCCACGAGTATGCTTCCACGCACACAACCAAAAGGGCAATCAAATAACTGGTCTATTCTAGCAGTTCCACCATCAACTCCTCCCTCTCATCCAAAATTCACCTTGCATTCCACCATACCACAATCAAACAAACACACACACCCATCCAGTCAATCATTTCCCCCCAACACACGCTCAACCGTCCGCTTTCGTATGCGTAATCAAACAACAACAAACTGCAGCAAACTAGTTCCAATTCCACTATTCCAACTACTCATTCCCATTTCATTCACTGAAAATCCATCCATATCCAACTGGTCAACGATTGAATCCAACTTGAATGGACTTCTGTTGAATATCTCCGCCACTAATGCAGTCATCCATCAGACTTTGTTTCGGTAGGTGGTTCGTGCAAAGCGATTTTTTCCTAATTCTACCTTTTTTTTGTTTTGTTAATTTTAAACCTGAATACCTATTCTTTCCCGTGTCTTTTGTTTCGTAAAGAAAAAAAAAAAAAAAAAACGAGTGCAATTGTGTGTCTTGTGCTGTGTTGTTCAACTCTGCAATTAACGTTGTCTTCCTTCCGCTTTTGATCCCAAGTTTTTTTTTCTTTGCCTTCTCCTTGTTACTTTAAACACAAAATGGTCGGTTAAATTGAAGTTTCTTTTGTGATCCAAATAAAGGAGAATCCATCCCCCAAAAAAAAAATAAGACAAATTCTTCAAGTGCTGCACAAAAAATTACCTACTACTAGATATGCTCCAATAGCTCCATTGGAATTTGGTACAAAAAAAAGTTAAAAAATAAGAAAAAAATACACGCTCATGAGTGTTTATATGGCTTTGAAGCAAATTGAAAACCGGTTGCTTTCTAAACACACCACACATACCAAATACCAACAACAACAACAACAATTATAGTTTACCACAGCCATCCAGCTTTCATAAAAGAATTTCTGTTAGCACTGTTTGCTGCTGCTGCTCCCTATTGTTGGTTGGTGTTTGTCTCTTTTTTTTTTGTTGTATGTTTATATTGTCACTTTAAATCCGATGTGTGTAGCTTTGTGGTAAAAAAAAGAAACATCTTTTTCTAACAACAAATAAATCACGATCAATCGTTAAAATTAAAACATTCAATCGGTTTCAATCAACATTCAACTACAACACGTCTGGCTGTCAACTTTAGGCCCCACGAATTTGCCTTCTGTTTTGGCTTCATTTTGGATACCAAATTGGAAATCTTATTAAGGTGAGTCTTTCTCTCTAGATTTTGTATCTAAGTCGCCTATATAAGACCTACCATTCTTTTGAATTACTAATGGCAACAGGTGTTCGTTTTGACCACGTAAAACCTCCCCTCGTGCACTCGTTTACACACATATTGTTGTTTTGAATCCAGTAATTAATGGTAAAAAAATGAAAAAAAAAAAAATTCCTCAATGGTCAGTTGGACAAGCATACCACTGGCACTGGCATCTACAACTCGCTTACACGGAGGCCCCCCCAATAATTATGCGCGGCCAAATGGCGAAAGAACGGAATCTCTTGACATCTAGCTTTGGCCAGCGCAAAATAGCAAAAAAAGAAAAAAAAAAAAAGAACGTAACTTTAAAACAAGAACCATTATAATTGATGTGTTTTATTTTTTGTTGTTGTTGTTGGATTTATAACAGTTTATGTGTGCTGTACACACACATACGTACAATGTAGGAGAGCTGCTGCACGGCATTAGTTAAGCCATTACGACGACCGACGTAGATCTAGCGAATTAGAATATAAGCTATACACAACATCTATTGAGGATGGATATAATAAATCTCGATTAAGAATTTCGAATAAATTAATGGATAGAGCGAGAGGGGTTAGATTACCAAACGAGCACGCTGCAACAAACACAGCCGGAGGTTAAACTGGATACAAGCAGTGGTTTGGTTTTGCGTAACCTTTTGCGAAAGAAAAATGTGATCGCCTGTGAACTTGTGTTCGAATTTGCCAAATACTGTTATGGTTTAATTTGGAAATCAATTAAATACAGTAGGGGCGGCAAAACTGGGTGGGGATATATATGGTTTTCTTTCTATTGAAATGCCTTTCAATTTTATTCAACATTATATATTCAATATATTCTTGTTTGCAATTATTTGAAGTATATATAAGTTGCTATAGGAATAGTTGAAAACAAACGTCTGCCAACCGTTTTCAACCTAACAACATTGTCAGGCAAAGTATATCTGACAATGAAATTGACAGACTTTGGGACAAAATTTGGCAACCGTGTGAACATAATAACATAATGCAACAATTTATTATGTAAGCTCATTGTAGACCTGACAATGTTGTCCGATCTGGCAATCGTCTAAACATAGCTTAACCTTGTGCTTTTTAAAAAGAGCTCGACAGTAAATTTCGTATCACAGTTTAAATAATTCTAGTTTAGCCTCAAACTGGTTGGTGTACCAGCTATGTGTATTTAGAACCGTTTTTGTTTATCTCTTTAGGTTAGGCAAGTGGATTGGGAAGGAAGAATGCTCCACGTCCACACTCTGGTGAGTCCTGAATCATTGTGATGTCAAGTGAAACCTTGAAGATTTAATGAAGTTCAATATCTTGTTTTTTTTTTAGTTCATTTGAAAGCTCCTCGAAGTTGTAGAAGTAGCTCCGTAGGAATTTGTTCTTGAGCATCCGGGTAGTAGCATAGAAAGTGGGTTTTATCCTCTTAAAACTCCCTTGTCAAAGTAGCCTTTGCAAAGGTCTTGGTCCTTAGTTGGTCAAAAAAATACCATAGTGTTCTTGTGGTGGCAAGTTGTCATGTAGGTCCATCAGGTGTTCGACTCTCTAATGGCTTTTTTTCACACTTCAACCTTGAATGTGCAACGGAATAGTCCTAGAGAGGTGAGCTTTTTCTAATGAATCCGCAGAACCTATCCTCATTCGCTTTGTCATTTCTTGGAATATCGCTATATCCAGAATCCCAACATGGCGTGTTCCAAAAACCTTAAGCTCATTTTGATAGCACTTCCCAAACTTTGGTTTCATTTTTATAGCATTTTGTAGCACTATTTTTATAGAATTCTGGCTGTTAACAAAAAAAGTGACACATCCTGAGAGTATTGCCCTTAACGCAGACTCTTGAGTGGCTTTTGTCACAGCCAAACCTTCATTTGAAAAACACTGCAGTGTCCTGACTGTTGTATGGATTTTGATATATCTAGATGTTCGGCATAAGGACAATTTATTTTACGTTTTCACGTATGGCGAAGGAGCCTTAACCAGAAGTTGTAACAAATCCTTCCTTGTAATCTTTCTCTTTATGACTACATTGCACAAGTTGGACGCAAGTTTCCGGCCAAGATGTCAAGGGTTTTCAGTATCCATTCCGCATTAAAAATGGTCCAAAAATGTCAAAAGAAACACGATATGAAAAGGGTAACAGACGACATATTCAACATTTTCTGATGAATTGATCAAAATGTTCCCATTTAGATATATAGAATTGTTACGCTTATTGACAGTTGCTACAATAACAGTGCTGCCAATATAGGCAACTTGAATTGTACCCCCCTTCTAATGCATCGATTGCGTTTAATTGCTTCAGTAAAACTTCTCCTACGCCAACGAAAAAAAATCGTAAATTCTAGTTACTCAGCATATAAAGATGGATTGATGCTTTCTGTATGTTTTGACAGTGATAGTTTTTTTTTTAAGAGTAGCCAAACCTCAGATTTGACAAGAATAAATTGGGTTTTCGTTTCTTGGAATTTCACTGAAGTACTGGCTTGAGAATATCCATTTATTTTGCGCATTAGATTTCTGTATTTATTTTTCTTTGAATTACTAATGAATTATTATTCAGTGAGTCATGATTCCCAATCAGAAATTCGTCTTGTTATTTAGTAATATGCAAAAGAGATGATTATCACAGAAATGTCATACATCATGTTGAAGGGTCCGTATATTGTATAGAAGAACAAGTTTGGTTTACTACTGTGACGTCTGGTTTTTCCCATTGTCAAACTGACAGTTACACCAGCCTCCTGTGCTTGACAGCTGTTAGGAAAATGAGTTTCCAACAGAATTCGGGCTCTCTTCTATGCACTCTCATGCTATGAGCACCAATTAAAATTTAACAAATACATTTTCCAAGTTTAGTGAAAATTAGGTCAGTTTAGGCAAATTATCATGCTTCTAAATCTTATTGTCTTTACACTAGTAGATTGCATATCGTCAACCTAATTAGAAAACCTCTTAATTAAAATGTTACTCGAAATGATGCAGAAACTTTTCCTTTTTTTTTTTTTTTTCATTTCAAATTAATTTACAAATTCCAGAGGAGCTATCATTAAATAATGCCGGAGGCACTTTATATTCGTGCCACTTCTGAAAGGAACCTTTTCATTTGAAAAAAAATCTGAAAGTGAAAATTAATACGGAGTTAAAGTGCTTCAATGGCTATTAACTAACGTACATATGTATGTATGTATATGTCTTTTGTTTGCCTATTTAAATAAATCGGTAACTGGTTTCTTGACCTATCTACTTACTTGTTGACCCTGAAATTGACATTTATCATGCTTATTGTTGGTACCAAATAAAAATTTAATTACGTCTTGCTACCCACTTTTTGTATTGGCATCTACACTTGAGTCGTGTGCCAATTGGGTTAAATGTTGGGTTGGGAATAAATATTGACACTGTTGTGGTGAAGTGAATTCTAGGCTTGAGATTAAGATATTTGATTTTGTTGTGACATTTACTTTGTTAGGGTGGTAACTAAGAGAGAGAGAAAAAAATGAAGTTTATTCGTATATTCACCATAGAAGAACTGTCAAAAATTAGCCTGACAGTTTGTCACACTCCTTTTAATTAGAGAAAAAGCTGCGTCATCGAAAAGGCGAAAACTGTCAAGCGAAGCGTGCTACCATGCCATGTAAACTTGGCTTTAATTAGATCTAAAGACAAAATGCTTAGCTGGTAGGGATAGTATACCCAGGCAGGAGGACGCAAAAAAATTTAACTATCTCTGGAGCTCACTTGGAACACCCACATCTAACCTAGTATGTAGACTTATGTCAAAATTGATGCATAACCTCAAACAAGTTTACCAAATTAGCTGTCAGTCTACGCCAAAACCAATAAAAAAAAAAACGAAAGAAAGTCTCGCTTATATTCAACAAATATGGTACCAGGAACTGACTGTTACCATTTCCTCCTTACATCACTCGCCCAATAGTTTCCAAAATGAAACATTGCATATATAAATCCACACGAATGATCAGATTGCACCTCAAATTAACAAAAAAAAAAAGAAACAGTTCAATATTGAGCAACAACGGTTGCGAATGCTCGTTTATTTTTATTGCCATTTGCGTGCAATAAACTGATCCATTTAGTAGTATAAACTTACCTCTTCTCTATTGTGTTTAGTGTCCTCATTCAACTTCCTCGGTAATTATGATATTCACTACAACAGGTAATTTTGAAATCTATCAACGTTATAAAGTTTAATAAGCGCTGAATACGCTCAATATGCAACTGAGCGCTCGTTGTTCCTTTGTTTTCCGCTTTAGCTCTAGCGGTTTTTTTTTGTTTTGTTTTCTTATGACACACAGCGCATTACTGCAATCATCATAAATGTAAATTAATCATTCCATTTAGTGCTAAGGAATGTCTGCAATTTAACAATTACAGGTCAATTGCACAGTGCTGAGTGCTAGATACACACTTCAGTGTCAGTGGCGATTATAAAAAAAGAAAAAAGAAAAGAAATTCAAACTCAGCTAAAGTTCGTAAAACCCTTTTTCGTGTGTTTAATTGTGCGGTTTTGTGTAGATCTTTTCACCGAGACACGTTTATTGTCATATCATCCGTCATAATTTTTTATTTCGTTGGAATCCGATGGAAGCCAACGATCCCTTGTCGATTTTGCGCTTATTGCGAGCTCTATTCGGCGTAATCTTTCAGCGCGCATTCAGATGCTTTTAACCGCACCTTAGCGGTGTTTTTTTTTTTTATATTGTGCTTGTCGCGCATACTTATATCTCAGATGTCTGTTATGTGCGATTTTATAATGCCACACGAGTTTTAGTTTTTTTGTTTGAATTTTATTTATTTATTTAAAATAGCTTTGACTTTTTCCCTTTCCATGCAAAAACAAAATAGATTTATGCGCGCGCCGACAAGATTGGAAAGACGATCTGCAAAATAAATTGACGCGTAGAAAGACTGGCAGGCCCACAATCAAAAAAAACGAAAAAAAAAGTAAAAAGAGAAAAGAGAAATACAAATTAGAAATGATAAAAAGATTCGCAATATAAAACCGACTTCCGATTTATCTTCTCATGAATTAATAAATAATTGATTCGTTGAGTAATACAACCAGCAAACACCACAGGTGTTGGCTTGGCTTTTTTGTATTGCCAAAGATGACTGGACTTGGTTAGCTAATGATGGGAAGTGCTTGCGTTTGCGTTTGCGTTTCCACCACCAATGTAAATGGGAAAGTGCCAATTTAAGTTCGATAGCCAGCAGCGAGGCGAAACGTTGTTTTATTTTCCTTCTTCCTCCTTCGTGCAACGATAGGAAGTGCATATCCATTACGTTTTAAATATTAGATTACTGGGTGTATTGGTGGATTTCTCGATATGATTAAGGCTTCTTGAGGATGAAATGACACCTTGGACTAGCAAGTGGGCTGGTTCGCTGTTTTTTTTTTTTTTATGACTGAAGATTAAATACACTTAAAGTGGG
Organism: Chalcosyrphus nemorum; assembly: GCA_949716465.1. Classification (NCBI taxonomy): domain Eukaryota; kingdom Metazoa; phylum Arthropoda; class Insecta; order Diptera; family Syrphidae; genus Chalcosyrphus; species Chalcosyrphus nemorum. The sequence goes on from OX454333.1 coordinate 80,198,875, forward strand.
ATGATCTAGTTCATAAGAGGAAGTATGTGGCCTGACAACCTTTGTCACTCACACCAACAACACTGTTGGTGGTCCTCGGTGTTAATCGTTTCTGATCCAATGGCTACTAGTGGTGCTGGTTGGTTACTGGTTCCATCTATTTCTTGGTAAAACAGGAAGCAGGGTTATATCATAGAGGAGTACGTGCCTATTGATGCGTATCCTCGCCTTACGTCAAAAATCTGGTTCTGCTATGATTTATAATGTCTGGCAACATTTTTTTGTTTGCCGGCATGTGGTAAACCCATGTTAGTCGATTCTTACGTGTCGAAGTCGTAATAGTTTGATTAGCTTATGTTAATAGCTAGTCAGTCGAACGTTGACTCACCGGGGGCATGGACATAGACATATAAATCTTCTTAAAAATTTTATTGAAAAATTAAAAATTATTATAAGAAGTCAGCGGATTAGAGAGCAGGTACTTCGTACTGAGCCTTTTAACACCTAAAATTCAGTTTTACCTGAAAGGTACAAGCGCCTTAGTGCATAGATGTCACTAACAAGGGCATACAAATACAATCTTCAATAAGGATTCAGAAAAGACCAGAAAACGACAAAAGTTTTTCTTAGTCCTTGCAGTGTTCCAGATGGTGAAAAACGAACCGTTTTTAGTTCTCCTTCGTCTCTATAGTTTTTGTACAAGAGGTTCCAGAGATATCTTTCCTTGTTTGCATTCGACCCCCATTCAGCAGCACAATCTATCGAGAGAATGGGGAGCGCAATGGATTAGAAGAATGCTGTGTCAACAAAGGTTTAATCCCGAGCCAAATTACAACAATCGATAATGAGTAACTTGACAGCGAAATGTGAGGATTTGGCATTACCGTTTTCGTTATCGAGCATAAACTATCGAAATTTTGGATGACAGCACACGTCACAGTGTGCTATTTCATTCGAACACTTGCTGCTGACTTACATCTTTGTTCACACATGCATTTGTTTGCGCTAAGTCAGTTCTTACTGCCACCTTTTTAAGTTATCGGACTGTAGTATACCGGCTGTATAAACCACACTTAGTTAAAGACTTTCTCCTTCAAAATAGCAACAGACCTATCGGTTGTATTTGCCTTTTATTAGTGAGATACTCATAGTATCGTCCCCGGAAGCCGTTGGTTTCCATTTGGGTACAAGCTGATCATTCTGTCCAAAAAAATTGAAGGCGCAAATGGAAAAAACAAAGACTAGATATTTATTGATTGCACCTCTTATTGCTACACTTCTGACACCTCCTTAACTGCTTAAACTCTGAATCAAACACTTAAAAATACTTCTGATGCAAAGATCTAAACTAAAAAAGAAGCCAAATGCTCTCCGCTGATTTTGTCTGCAGAAAACCAATTTTCTGTCTGTTGAGATAATTCTTATCACCAAAACTTTCAAAAGGCCATTAGATATACATTTTGAATTGATCGATTAGCTGCACACATATCAATGATAATTTATATTTGATTGAAGTTTTGAGATTAAGCTTGGTCTACACCATTAATCTTTTTGATTGACAAATTTGAAGACATAAAAATTGATGAAATGCAATCTACTGTCCCAGTAGATACGAAAAATAATGACACTATTTTATCGAAAAATTGGCAACGTTTTCATCTTCTTAGATAGGTTGTGTGGGGATGAGCGATGTTGGCGAAACATCGATGAACAAACATCGAGTAATCGAGTTACAAATATCGATATGGTGCTCATATACAACCCATGTTAGATTGCAGCAGCTGGCTTGACAGTACTATAAGCGGCCATTTTGTAGATGCTGGGCGTACAATTTGTTTTTGTTGGAAAGCTGTCAAAACTATCTTCAAAAGCAATCATTTTCGATTGATTTCACTCAAGAATTCTCTTCTTCTGGATTCCAATCCATCATGCAATTTATGTTCCGATCCACTGTTTATGTTTTGGTGAGCCGCCATATTTCTTGTTTTTGTAATGTAAAATCGCTGAGCCATTATGTGTGTTCCAAATAAAATTGTAAGGCGAAAAGCTCTTCTAGAATATGCTTTCGAAGAGCCAATGGAACGTGATTTGCAGTGTTCTTTCTCTTCGGAAGATTTAAGGAAGACTTCTTTTTGCCCAATGGAAAATGACATTAGTTATGGCATCAATACAATAATTAACTCGTAGTGTAAACGTATTTTATCAAATTTAATACCAAATATGGGTTTTCAATACGCGTTTACAAAAGTTGCTACATATTGTGAATTCGAAAACAATAGTATCACCTTTCGCGAAACGTGCTGTTCTATATTCATCGCAAGTTATGAAACCTCTTGTTTTTTATTCCATTGATAGCAAATTTCTATTCTCTATTTTAGTTCGGAATCTTTTGTTGTGATACCACAGAATAACCATTTTAAAGGCTCCCCAGGTTTTTAAGTCACGTTTTGCCACAATGCATTCTACAATAGATAACCCTTGTACGTTCTAAAATCTCAGGCAGAATTCGGAAAATAAATTGTTATTGTTCTGAGTCAATTCTATTCTGTTGTTGTGGGTGATGTCATAAAAAAACTCGAAGATATCAATAGAATTTACATAACTCCAAAACGTGCCATTAGAATACTCTGTGGTTGACGAGGTTTAGGGGTTGGAATTTGCCGAGAGGAATTTGTGCACTCACTTGGTTACTTGGTTTTATTTTTGGACCAAGGCATGTGTGAATTTCAGGATGTCCATCAATTTAACATAACTCAAGAGTTCTAATTCCAAAAAAAAAGTGACAGTAGAGACTCTCACTGAAGGGAATTTCCCTGAAACGAGGATTACCACCTAGTCAACATAAACCATCGCGTTAAAGACATTTTCTTCCAGTACTCATCCATTTGAAGAATCCAATCTGGATGCGTTCGTTAATGATTTGTTATTTGAGCAACAGGGGGTGTTTGATTTACTTGCATACCAAGTGTGTGTGATTCTTTTAATGCTCCTGATATTTAATTGAGAAGGGAGACAAAAGAGGAAAGAGAAAAGAAAACAAATTGTTGATGTAGTGGATATTGGAACCTATTGTTTTAGTATACATATACACTCCATGGGTGGTGTCCAGACTATCGGAGAGAATTATTGGGAATTTTCGCGTTCATTTATAGCTCACAGTTTTTTCCTCCCAGATGTGTTAGAACGTAATTAAAATACTGACTTTTCTTACTGGAAACCATACGGGGTTGTGACCAAGAAACATTTCTTTCTCAATATATTTCTACCATTCCGTGGCCGATCATCATCCAAATGATCAGAAAAAAAATGTTTCATTTGACATTCCCAGCCAATGCCTAACCAACCTAGACTGACCTAATCAAGGCTATTGATTGACTTCTTTGTTGAAACCTATAAAGCAGTAGATTCGCTCTGATCAAACCAATTTGGGTTCAAAATTCCACTATTTCAAACCGCTGTCAGGGTGACCTACTAAAGGAACTTTATTTGCTATAAATCTCATTATTCTCCTGTTCAAAACAAACTCCATTTACTATAGTTAATAAAATTTTTAATGCGCGTAATAATATTTACAAAACTAATGATTTTTTCTTTACGCCAATTTTCGTTTATATAATAATTCTAATATTACAAACAAAAAAATTTAAATAGAATAATAAAACAAGAAAAAAATAGCTTTGATTTCCGCCGCACATTAATAAAAAAAAATTAACATTAACCACATGCCAGTGCATATAATGAGATTGAGAATATAAAAAAAAAAAAATATTAAAATCCCCTGTGAAGGTCAAAACCTACTGCGAATATGTGTGCTTGGTTGGGATTCTTTGAATTTAAGCATATTCAGTGTAGTGGAACGAATAAGCCTCCATCTAGTCATTTGCAAAAAAAAAATAAAAATATTTTTATTTTATTTTTCACACAATTTAATGCATTTTGTTTGGTTTTTGTTTTTTGGAATTTACGATTCGTAGATAAATTTCGGTTAAAAAATCAAGCAACAACTTTCCGGTTGAAATTTATTCTTGCGGAGTATAACAGAGTTTGGAGAGCAATCTAGCATTTGAATTAGGTCATGTTATCTAATATATCGTTAAAGAATGTTAGGATCATCATTAGTCAAGGTTGTGTTGTTGTTTTTTTTTTTTTTTTGCGAAATTCAATCAGATACTACGGTGTTAGAATTTGTTAATTTCGATGCCGATCTACCACGGGGTAAATTGAATTCTAATTGAGGTTTAAAACAGCAGCTGGAATCGTGAGTAAAAATCATTTTTAAAAGAGGATTAGAGGTGCTCTATAGATACAGATAGATATGAGTGAGAATACGATAGAACGAAAAAGAATATTTTTTTGCGGAAATAATGTCTTGAATTGTATATATCGTTGAGAGGACCTATCATCGTGTGAGGTGTGTCTCATCTCAGCTATCCGCAACTTTTTTCCAGCTTACTCGACTGTTCTGCGCAATGTGCTTCACGGACCGCTGCGTATGCCGTCATCCTTGCAAAGTGGGTAACATTGCATCGTGTGGTTAGCTATGAACCTGCGACTGTTTCGTTAAGTGTGAACAATTCACTGCCCTTCTCGACGTCATAATAGTGTGCATACAGGTTTATGGCCCATTTTGTCATAAAGCTGTTCGTTCTTGATATGATTTACCCAAATACACATGATTTCAATTATGGAATGCATAAATTTTGACAGCATGCAGGCACGATTTTCGTTCAAATGTGACATTAGCTGTCACATCCTTAATGTCATTGGGCACGTTCCGCGTTATAAGCCCAAGGCAGTCAAACGTTTCTGATTGGTCAAGATATTCAGTTTTGCCTCCAAAGTAAGACGCTTCTTTTTAGTGGACTGGATTTGAAGGTAAGAAAATTCTCCCTACCTTTTAAGTCAATGGGTAAACTGTCAAAAATTCGTTTGCCGTTCCAATATGTTAGGCATTACCTCAAAAAGTAGGCCTAGAGTTCGGAATGTGCCCATTATGGGTGGGTCCTTATTCGTGTGTCCCCATAACCTATCATTAAATGTTGCGCCAATCCATGTTTTGGGCAATCTGTAATCTCCAGATCATTCGCGATGAAGTTACACAGCGTTAAAGTTCCTGGAAGAAAGCTTTGCTTGCGGTTTGCTTGGTATATAGAAGTGAGTCCTTTATTGTTATAATTTTAGAAGCGGGATGTAGGAAGTCTGCTTCATTTCGTTTGAAATCTATTGTATGAGTCCAACGTGATCTTGGATTCAAGGAGTTCTATCGGCGGCCGGACTGATTGGTCGACCATTATTATATTGTCTAATCTCGAGTCCTTTCTTTCCTCTAACCAAAAAGTAGACAAGGTTTGAGAAGCCTCTTCTGATTATGCTAGTTGTGCCTATGTACGATAGACATAAGAGTTGGCTCTCATATGCTAGAATAGGTTTTTTATTGGCTAAGCTGTTGGTACTTCGCTATGCCTTTCTTAAGAACCTGCTTCATGCATAGCCACTTTCTATTCGTGTCATAATCCATTATATGGTGCTTCCTCTACAGTGATTGTCCCAATCCGTCAACTTCCGGAGAAGTTCAAACGATAGCCACTTTATCTGTCTGCAAACTTAACAAGCTCAATACGCATTCGAGCTGAATGCTCCATTTCACCCAGTTTCAGAAGAAAGAATAAACTTTAGCTCTTCAGTATCCACGAATCTTTTTATCGCCGATTCTTTCTTTCTTTCACGGACAATAGAACTCTTCGATGTTTGTGTCAGATGTTTGCAAGTGTTGTGTCCGTGAAAGACTTGTTGGCGTTTTCTTGCCCTCTAATAATGCTCATGGCAAGTCCGACGTATAATTCATTGAACTTTTACAAGCACATTCCATAATTCACCGATCAAAGTATTTCGTACTGTAACAACGTAACAACGACTCTATCTAAATTTGTGTCCAGTGGATTCTATACACACCACCGCCTTCAGAAAATCTTTCGGTGAATTTTCAGAACAATTTCTTCACTTCAAACTTAAGTTCCAAATTTTCTTATTCTTCCGTAAGGCTACTTAAGTTTTTGGTTCGTCTGCATCTGACAGTATTAACGTCACTAAGGTGTTCCTCAAGGTTGGAAATTGAGACCATTGCCTTTGCCTTAATAAGTGATATTCGTGTTTTCCCTTATTTTTATAATTTTTTAATGAAGAAATCAAATTTGTGTTATTACTCCTTAAATTGACTTTACTTTAGTCGCACTTTTTTATGACATTACTCAAAAGTTTAACTCTTTTTGTTCATATTTCCTGTTATTGCTCATTAAAATTATCACCACATTGTTTACTTAACGATTTTATATTAACTACGAAACTCATTACAATTTGAAGTACTCGATTTAATTATTTGCCTCAGTAAAAAAAGAAAGAACATAGTAAGTTACTTAAGTCAAAACCACAATTTATAAGTAGTCACCCATCCATTCTTCTATAACTCACTCGTTCTGTCATCCTCCCCACAACAACAACATCATCATCATCATCATTTGTAATCATTGCCTACGATTGAATAATAAACAAGTGATTTTGTCATTTAATGCAACAAAAATACACACAAATAGAGCTGTAGATACATCATCTACATGTGAGTGATTTATTGGTGCTACCTAGTACTTGACGAGTACGTAATCATAAAAGTTCTTGCTGCATGACTTCCTACAACAAAAAACGCAATTTAAAGCCGCCTCTATACACAATTCTTGCGTAACTCTTAATTTACTTATTTATTAAACAAAAAGACACGCGATTCTAATAAGTTAACGATCGTGTGCTAAAGTATTAATCTTCAGCCGATAGTCGGTCAAAGTAAAAGCTAAGCAAGTTTTTTTTTGTTGGCAATTTAACCTGGGATTTTTTAATTTAATTTTATTTGCTGACCACACAAAGTCTACTTGGACGGTACTCAGCTGATGTACTTCTGTTCGAAGCATGTTCTGAGTGCCATAAAATAAAATATGGATTTTGGTATCTCAACCGCAAATCAAATCTGATCGACAATAAATTAATTTATTTTGTATTTTTTTTTTTTTTTTGGTTGGTATAATTCGATAAGAACAACCATGTGAGCGATAATTAGTCAGTGAGTCAGTCGGTCACGGAGGAAGCAGAAAATTCTAAGCTTGAATGGGATGATGATGAGATGCAGAGAAGCGCGAGAGAAGGAGAAATTTACTCGTATCTGAGACGAGTTATTGGCGCAAGAGTAGCGAAAAGAAAAATTATGTATGTACATGCCATTGAGCAATTGGATAAGTCGTCATGTGACTTGTTTATCGTTCTTCGAAGTGGAGGCGATTATGACAGAACTGGAAAGTGGTTAGGAGGACTTGCAACATAGATTTTATGAAGAAGATAGTCCATGTAGATACTTGGAGGTTCACTAACACGAAGCAAAGCTAAGGTTAGGAATCGTTGTCATCGAACAATAGATGTGGTTATTGGTCAGAGGGTTTGAAACCTTCTTTTACTAATAAGGACGAAAAACTATTACAACTGTCCTTCATTTGTAGATATTGAAGGCTGCCGAGTACAATGAGTCTTAACTGATTTTTAACTTGAGCCCAATTCACACGAACTTTTGTATGGTTCTGGCGCGGTGCAAGTTGGCGGAACGTATTTGTCGTACTCAATTCACCCTAACAATGCCTTAGAGAAATATTGCCCAATTCTCAATTTTGGAACTAGGCGACCGGAGCAAATAATGGCTTACAGTCTATACACAATATTCACCTGTCCACGCTTTGAAATATTCTGTAGAAATAGGGGACTCCAATGGGGTAATCCGAAACCTTACATTAGGCGTTGCCAACGCTGTGAAATGTAAATAAAAGTTGTAAAAGTCACTACGACGACGGTCAAGTAAAGTTGCTTTCTACCTCTTCACGCATTTGACAGCTAAAACCTCTCCTGTCATTACACTGGTCTTTGACCTGGTCGTGTTCTTACTCCAAAACTGCGACTGAGATGGAATTCTTGTATTGAAATTCGAGGAAACATTACTTAAATTCTGTAATATTAATATTCTTTTCATGCCCAAATTGTTTCATCTGTTTTGAACTTATGTGATCAATGCTACTGCTTACTTAACGCATCTTCAGTTAAATTGCTCAGTTTTACAAGTGAGTTGTCATATCTGAGCAATAAATTCTGTGAACTGCGCAGTTAAGGCTGGTATTTACGCAATTGCTAGATCTAAGTACTTGGGACTTTTGCAACGATAAACTGCGCAGTTTATGAAGCTGAATGAATGAAACTTAGCGCAGCAGGGACAACTGAGGAACGCATCAAACGGAGAATCATAACTTCAGTTTAAATATATTTTAAATCAACTTTTTACCACAAATAACTGATTAGTTAAACTGAACTTATTTAGCACCCTTTATTAAAATAAACTTTGCATTTTCTTGTTTTCAAAACAGACTGTGAGTACTGGTCAGCCTTGGCCTTTTCATTTCCTTTTATCTAAGTTATGTGCCTTATGACAAAAGATTCACTGTTCACCTAGACCATAGAACACTTTAAAAAGCCCCTGTTAAAAGTCCATCAGCTCAATGTTGTCTAAGTCCTCCAGCTCCAAGAAGAAGTCACTACCAACAATCCTCATTCTTTGGACAGATGGGGCAGGGCAATCACTCAGGAGGTGATGATTAGATTCAATTTCTTCTTCGTTCCTGGAACTTCGTTAAGCAGCAACCGAGACACTCTTCGGCACATTGGCTGGGAACTCAAGGTCGATCATAGCGCAAAGCTTTAGATGAAGTCACCAAGCAAACAGAGGTTGATTTTAGACACTTTCTTCCGTAAGGAACTGATTGGGGCTACTATAAAAGGGAGGGGCCTGCGATAAGTGTGGTGTCGAGCCTTCCCTTTCTTCTTTTGATATCCATATGCCCTCGTACCAAGGGTTACCGCATTGGCTTATAAATTGAGAGTGATTTGCAAGTTATCCCTCTCTATCATATGTGGACATCGGTGTGCCTGTAATATAGGTTGGCTGATCATTACCAGGTCTAGAACCATTTGGACATCGAACGGTCTTGTTAAGTTTGCTTCCGATGCATATGGAGCATCGAGCTATTTCTTAGAAAGAAGACTGGACTGTAGAAAAGTGTGTTGGAGTAGGTACTGCTTCTTATATAGTCGCTGCTCTTGTTCATCCTGTTATGCTGCTGTCGATTAGTCAGTAATGGACTCAGTGATCTACTACTTTTAAGCCCTCTGTGCCTTCATCAATTTCTTCTTTTGCGGAGTTTCTTTATCGTGTCGAGCCATAGTTCTCTTGGTGATGTTTTCTTCAAAATTACACTTCCACATGAAGCCCATCTAGGATCATATATTCTGCAGCACCTACACATGGGTACTTCCTGTGGGTATTCCATATCAAAAAGCATTTAATTGGATTATTTCTCTAAAACATATCATTCACAAAACTCACAGAGTCATTGAGCCTTACGAGTTTGAAATTGATAGCCTCAGTCATAAAGGAAGGAGTACTTCTTGGTATCAAGAGCTTGCATTCAAGATAAATCGACACATTGAGAGCCGACTCTCTCAATGCATTTGATATGAGTTTCATGTGAATACTTTTGCTCTTCAAATAATTTAAAACAGAGTTTTGATAAATTTTTCTAGAAATGTGACAGTTATCAGCAGTTTTATTCTACCAAATTCTTCTGCAGACAATTGTGACAAGCTGCCACTGTTAAAAGGGCTTCATTATCGTCAAACCATTAATCATAATCCCGTGAAAGAAAACAAAGGGCATGTCATAGTAACAATACTATGTGTACTATATATTTCTTAATACAATTTTCCAGTTGGACAAGGTCTTGAATTACACGCACAAGATATCTCAAGTGCTACTGTACTTGAGCATATTGTAGGTATCTATCTACTCGTACGTTCCAAACAATCTTTTGATTAAAAACTTTGTCAAATTGATAGTGTGTCAGACAATCTCAAAAGTGACTTGCTTTTATCTGTTCAAAATTAAAAAATAAAGTACGAAAACACTTGAAACCTTAAACCCGTACTGTAAGAGTAAACTTGACATTAATTCACAAAAAAATAACAATAATTCCATTGAAAGTCATTGGAACAAAGCAACAACCTCACCATTCGATATATATTGAGAATGATAAAAAGAAATACCCAGGAACCTCGATTAATATTTCCTGCTAACGAACAGTGAACACACAAAAAGTTACGAGCTCTCTGTCCCCAAAGTCATATGGTATGGCGATGGGAATCGACGTCGTAATATCGTATTTATTCGCACACACAGCAATCCCGTCGTCAGTTTATGGAGCTGACGTTTTTCCTCTGTCAAGCTCTCCCGCACTTTGAATGTCTTCCCATCCCACATGATGATGATGATGTGTTCATACGGTGATCATGATCACCACCATCGTCAGTCGACGCGACTGCGACGTGTGTATAGTCAATTAAAACTCACACAGATGTGATATATGGACGTTGAGGGGGCAATGTGTGCAAGAGTTCTCAATCAAATAAAGGTCTCGGGGTCTCGTTTCTAGTTAATAGAATATTACGGCCCCAGTCATTTGCTGATCCCCGGCCTCAGCCCTCGAGAACGTTTGAGGGGTAAAAGTTCATAATCTTTCATGGACGGCTAATGTGAGGGTCGGCTTTTGACACAAGGGATTTGTTTTTTTTTGCTTTCAATTAATGCAAAATCCAATGTCAGCAGTGACATTTGTTTAATTTCTTAATGCGGAATTAAACGAGGCATATATAGGGGTTGGACAAAGGTGTGTGTTCATAAAGTTTTTTATTTTACCAGTACTTGTCGGGTAAATTGTAGGATTGAGACAGGTAGTTAATTCTAAGGTATTGCTCAGTATTTTGTGCTCAGAAAGATACTCAAAAACTTAAGTTTATTAAGTCATTTTAGGGTTTATGACCTTTTAATTGACATCTATAATCATTTGATAAATAATGAACACTTTTCATTCAAGAAACCGTTAAAAGAAAGAAGAATAGTCAAGCACCTTTACTTTAGTATAAATCAAAACCATTAGCGATGACAAGATCCGCGTTAGTTGCTATAGAAGCCACATTGTCAAAGAAAGTCCTTCATTTTCTCTAGAGAACCGTCAAATGTCATTTCATTGTCATAATGTCAAAAGAGTTCAACTTGTTTTTTAAACCACTGATTCTCAAAAAGTGCGCTTCTGATGTGAAACTAACAAAGATCTCCCACAATAAGTGTGGGTCTAATATTTGTACGACCTCGTAGATTTATCAAAAGGTGAGGCTCAGGAATGAGAAGATCAAACATTTCATGAAATGAAACTTCAAACACTGCGGTACATGACAAAACCGGGATCATGGCAGGCGCACGGAAATAAAAGTTTGAAAAGCCTTCATTTGGACCATAGGCTTTCTGTTCTACGGATTATCTGACTTATTTAGGAACTGGTGGCATTGAAAAGTATTTGGCACCTTCTGTGAAATTGTCCCAACAAAAAACTGAAGATGGTAACACTTCAAAGAAGCCTCTCAAATTAACATTCTCTACATACTATACTGCTAAAGGGGGTAAATGATAACAAAGTGCTTCCTGGTGTAAAATACATGATCTGTAAGCGGTTATATCTCTTAAACCCAAATCCGCTTACGGGCTCTAAATACAGATATCGCTTGAGCTATAAGCCGTACGCGGTATGTACTTATAATTACATATCCATTCACCCCAATGCGCTACTATCCAGTCAAGTCAGCTAACAACTTTCCTACCCTAAGGCCTTTTGTCATTTGCATCAAAAACCCATCAACAAGTTATAACTCCGCCTTGAACACATCCACACCTTAAACCGATAGCGCATTTAAATGAAACAAATTATTTGTCAATTATTAACCAAAAGTAGCCGCCTACCTGTCATCTTTTGAGACCCCCACAACCCATTAATTGATAATAAAAAAATCCAAAGTGCATTATAACCTTGAAACTGATGACATTTTGGCTCCAATTTAGACTGTCAGATGTCTTTATTCTATACTTGTCTATTCATTTGCATTTGTCTCTCTGTCTCGATGACATTTCCTCGCATTTAATTGACCAAAAAGGCCAACTTACATTATTAATTCCCTGTGTATCGTACAATCATTACAAAATATATATCTAGTATCTTCTAGAATGTGATAACATTTAATTATCCGCCTAATGAAGGCGAATAATATGTCAAATGTCAAAAAGGAGATAAATTATCTGTAAACATGGCCGCAAATTAAAGGGCCACACATATACACAGAAGAAATATGGAATTTTCAATCGCTAGCAGGGGGTTCTTCTTTATCTTTTTTTTTAGGTAATTAGATAGATTTATGAGAAGTGTTTCTTTGCTTATCCGAAGGGGAATCAAAATGGTAACTGCTCCCGCAGTGTCTATAAACATTCTTCTATTAATAGCTTTTTGTGTCTTCTCTAATGGAAGCAAACGTGCACCAACAGGTGGTGGCTTCTTTTTTTCTTCCGAAATAACTTAGAACTGCTTTCAGACACCCAGAGAGTAGGGTACTTCGTAAAGTATTCTACCCAAGAGTGGGTACTTGAACAAGATCATAAAAAAAAAAAAATATATATATATCTATGGCTATACGCCTGGGGTATCATATCACCGCACTACGATCAGTAGTCTCAGTCAATTAAAGAATTTATAAAAAGAAGAAGAGATATGCAACGGCTCGAGGAAGCCACAGAAGTGACGGAAAGAAAGCATTGGGCGCGAAGCGATGAATCAGAATTGAAACTGAAAACGAAGAAATACCACTTACGCAGCGGTTTTTTACACTCGATATGGATGTGTGGATACAGATGCGAATTGTTTCTTGTTTCTTGATACATGGATACGTTGCTGATGATAATTAAGAATATTCTTTGCGGAATCAGTAGAATAATTACAGTTTTATGTTTATAACTCATGAAACCTCACTTCATGAGCGGTAAGGGCTATTCATTTGACAGCTGAAGCAGCCAATAGGATTTGACATAGCTATTTTGGTCACTTTTTTTGGAATTGCCGTTTGGATCCTGATCGTGCGGATTCATCATTTTTAGAGTTTCTCTGATGGGCTTAGTACGATTTCTTGTTTGTATCAGATTTTGACGTTTCTTGTTACTATTTTGACACTTGCGAGTTCTTTATACCATCACGAGGGGGAGGTAGAATCCAACCGTTCCTCCTTGTTGAATTCACTGCACCGAAAGGCTCTTTGACAAACAAAAATTTCCTTAAAGTTCTTGTCAATGTAGATGATTTTGCAAGATATACACCTGAATGAACCTGCTGATCTGATTTCTTTCTTTGGGTGGTTGAAGGTTAACTGCTGAATATTTGCAGCCATATTTTTTGACTCTGAATTGGTTTTTCAGAACTGCATTGATTCCAGCAAACTTATGCAACTTTAGCCACTTGTTTTCTCAGCCAAACTTATTTGCGGCACTTAACTCAAAAGTAGTAGAAAATTTGTTTAATGACGAATGTACCTATTTTAAGAAATATGAATACCTTTATTGAGAACCAACCAAAAGAAACGTCGATGTTAAATTAATTTGATACATCTTTTTCAAAAAACTATAATTGGCAACGCTGGCTGATCTGTCAGCATCAGAATGATGGCGGTCGCATGTCTTTTCACCCAAATGGTTGTATTCAGAACCAAATTGCAAAATGTTTTTGTTTTTACTTTTTTTCCGCAAAAAACCAAATCTCTTTGATTTGTGTTGATCACAGATTTGAATACAGGCGACTTCCAATAATACTCACCCACGTATTTAATTTTTCTATGTCACCAAAGGGCTCCTTATAATCTCCCGACAAACTTCCATAAACATGCATCGATTTAGTACGCACATTTTAATGAACCCATTAATTATGTTGTACAGTCTTTTTATGTCTATCTACTGTATGCCATGCGCATAATGTTTTTAGGTAGATTCCAAGGCACGATTAGCGTAGAAATTTTTTGTTTTTTCTTTCTGCTTGTGTTGTATGGTAAAACTTTCTACGGTTCATCGTCAATTGGCAAGAAGCGCGCGCTGGCGCAAATGCCACTTTAACCATAAAAATAACGATTACAATTTTGTTTTTTTTTGGACTGTTACCTAAATTTCTAAAAAAAAAAACTACATGACACACGTGATTATTACAAGACCGCACTTTATAGTGACAAGTTTAAGATATTTCCTACGTTTTACATCACATTTTTATGCGCTTAGTCAGAGGTTCGGGTACAAAATGTAACATTTTAAGCCGTCCTAATTTAATATCATAACTTAAACCAAGCTAATAAGTGTGGCGCTCTAATTTATTTTATTTGACAAAAATATGTGCTGACAAATTCAACACGGAATGTGTTAATTCAATTAAACACACTTGGGATTTAATTGTGAAGTTATAAATAAAGAAAAAAAGGTTTCCATGTTCGGTTTTTTGACAGAATATTCGACGCAGTAAATGGTACACGTGTTACACCTATCATTCATTCAGTTGACGCATGTATTAAAGATGAAAGATGTCTGATGAGTATTTGTTATTGTCAAACAATTCGATATACTCTAGTTTCTGTTGACGGAAGCTTGGAAGAGGTGAGTAATTGCGAAAATGTTGAGATTTTTATAAGACTTGATTTCAAAAGAAGATGCAACCAATTCGTTATGAAATAGTTACTTGCAAGTCATTTCAATTCCGTCTGTCAAAGTATCAAAGAAGATTTTTAATCTTACATTCTACAAAGCCAAATAGTTGCACTTACTTGACAGCACATTAGTAATCCGTCAAAAGTTATAATTTTACGATGGTCTCTTTCATATTTTATGTCATTGACCCACATGACATTCTTCAGCGTAACAAAATTTTACCACAAATGATATAGTGCACTGAATTATAAATTCATAGGGTTGTAATAAAAGTCACTTAATGGAACACCAAAAAAACAAAAAGAAAAATATATTTCTGTCACTTTCTCTGCACTCGGTGAGTGATATTTTATGACTCGAATATTTTCACATAAAAATTTAACTATTTCTAGATTTGAAAGCCTTTGTATGTAGTTCATGCATCGGCACGTGCATTATCGTAAAAAAGAATTAATAAAAATTGTTGATGGTTGGGTCTTAGGTTCTGCCAAATTGTGGGTGTATTTTTATTGTTGATTGAGATTTGTGAAATACTTTTAGGCATAAATGATTGTAAAATCTAGTGGAAATGGTGCCCTATTATGGAGAATTTATGTGAAATTAAAAAATACAACGTCCGATTGAAAGACTGGATTATCTGGCAAACTAAATTCAAATTGGTCTAGGTTTGGGTTTGTTGAACATACCCGTTGAGACTTGGACGAGGACCTTCGACGTGGATGCCGATCGATGGCGTTGTGTTTTGCTATGATTCAGGAGATGGGTGGTACAATGCGTTCCAGGTATAAAATTTCTGTTGAATGCCGGACCATCATTTGTCGCGACGTGTTCCGTCCTCCATTCGCTTCTTGAATGCTGGGTATCAGTATTGCAGGGATAACTCCCGTATTCTTCATGTGCTCAGTTTTAGTTCAAATTAATTGATGAATTGTTTTACGTTTTTGTAGAAAATTTATGAAAACCTGGACCGAGAATCTACCCTTGTGGCACTCCTTTCGTAATTTTATTCTTTCTCGTTTCTTCTGTCTTTTCGGAGAAGAAAAGTTAAGTAGTCTGGTACCTATAGGTATTAGGTACCTTGGGTGAAATGACAACAATCTTCTTGACTGTCATTAAAGGTGTAGGCGCTCTTCTGTTAACTTTATACTCTGATAGCATGCATTGCATGGAACGACCGTATTACTTAACTTCGTGTTGACTAGAATAGTACGCCGCGCCGGTATTTTCCTATTTCTTTTCTCGTCGTACGGGGGCATGATTGTCATCACACTCACAGGTCAAAAATTAGTTCACTTCTTTTGCTTGCACATTGTTAAGCATGCACGTGGACACTTTAGAGTTTAAGTCGATCTTTCCCAACGCCTTTTTGGAGAAGGATTTGGTGATAGAACCGTATTTGCTCTTCATGCTGTCACTATACGTGATGGCCTTTATTTTACTTGTTAAGGCCCTGTCCGGCGAGGGTCTAGGTAACCATATACCCGAATATTCTGTTGTAGATGGTGTACCTAACTTCTCTGTTAAGCAGCAGTAAGTCGTCAAGCCTTATAGACATTGACAGATCAAACAGTTAGAATGGCAAAAGTACAACCATCAATGCAAGTTATGACAGACAGACTGTTCTCCCAAACAGTAATGACAGGTTAGACTTGCTACAAGACTAAGAATCTGTTTCAGTTTATTTGGATATCCGTGCCATTTTTGACAGACAAATCTACAGATTTCATCGTGAAATGTCAAATTGCAAACATTTATGTAAGTTTTCATAGTTATACGTATATTGCTGTCAATTCTGACAGAAAACATTTAGTGGACTGCTGACAACTAGACATCTGTGGACTTTTGCCCCAATGACATGACATTTGCTTTCGGATATTCCCGTTCAGAAGATAAAGCGATCGATTGTTATCTAACTGTTCACTTCATCTGCTTTCGATAGCTTAAATTGTGACCTAATCACTGCCATATGGTCACAATTGAAACAGCGATGGTACTGATCTTAATGTTTTATTTGGCAACTCACTTCTTTCGTGTCGGTTACTTTCAAGGTAAAAGCCATAAAAAAACCAAAATCATTCAAGCCTTAAGAAAATAAAATTCACCTCTCAACTCAATATATAGGCCCCCATCTGCTAAATATCATGTTATGCAGGTTAATTGAACAATAAAAATGCATAAAAGTAAACTTGCAGTTGCAGTCGTATAAATGAGGTAGGTAGTAGCAACAAACGCACACATAAAAGCAGAACGAACAACTTGTCCACAATTACGGTGGCATAACCACCAACCTGCAATTTAAAATTCATCACTGATGGATGGCTGTAACTGCAATACAACCAGTATCTTTGCAGAGTGTATCTGCATAAGCTCTCGCGATTTCATTTTAGGGTTTTCACCACATACCAAATGATTGGTGCGTACGAGTATATGTGAACAAGTGCACAAGTGCGCATGCCTGCATGCTTGATCGCCATAAAATAAAAAAGTATCTGGAATGTATAAAAAAATGGGCACAGATAGAGTTGTACTTGTATTCGCACTAGCACAACCACTAACTGGTCTAAAGTTAGTTAGCTTTTTTTCTGTAAGAAGACTTTCAAGCTTCAATCGAATCGGTGCGCTGTCAATCAGCTTTTGAAAAAGAAGGGGCCAGCACCATGTACCTTGACGACGACGACGACGATTGGTATTTAGAATTTCAGTTCAATTTGGAAAACAAAACGCTTACGTGAGAGAAATATTTAAGTGCCCCCTAACAATGCCCACAACTATACAATGAGCTAGCGCGACAGCACGAAGTCTATGGCGACGGCGCGCAAACCAAAACGATCCAAGGCGTGCAAAGTAAAGGCCTTAGATACGTGTCTGTCACTATATTTATTCACGATCTTTTTCATACCAAATGCTATCTCAGGCGAACTAGTTAACAATTTTTTCTACGTACATGTATTTGCATTAGTAAGCGAGCCAAGAAAATACTAATTGCAACGCTTTAATGGTGATAATATGAAAGTTAACAATTTTTTCGTGGTCCCATATGTACACACACACACACACACACACAATCATAAGACAGTCGCTTAAAAATTATGCCACAAAGTTATTATACTGACAGATACCATAACTTGAAGTCTTCTGGTTACTTTTTTCGTGTGTTTTTTTATTGCGGGTGGGGGAGCTCAGTTTGGGGTTCGGAAGCTCCATACAGTATTCAATGCACGGATTACTATTGAAAGCCAAGAAAGGCTTATTGTACAGCTATACAATGTGGCTTATGTGTACAACTATGTACACCCAGACTATAAAGGAGCTGCTACTCATTCACCTCTCATTCGTTGATCGTCGCAAAAATAGAAATTTTAAAACTTATTATCGTGACTATAATAGATTGGACGACAGTGAAAATGCCAAGAACGAATTCAATTCAATTTGCAGGTATAAATTTAGTCAATTCAATTAACAGGAATTATTTTTAGTCTTTAAAGCCGTGCATAAAGCAAAAAAATGGAGGTTGTAAAAAAATAAAATTTTTGATTTCCTTTGAAATCTAATGGCCGACTGAAGGGGATGTGGCAAGTGCAAATTTCTAGAACCAGCAGTCTAATTGTTTAAGTAATTATGATCAAACATTTAAGTGGGCTACAGACGTGATGAGTTAAACTTAGATACGTACATACGTACGTAGGTATATTATTCAAAATGTCAATTTGGTTTCTTGTTGCTGTTGACTGTTGACTGTTGAACGTGTTAAATGTCTAAATGTCGAGAGGTTTTGGAATCTAAGCGGGTTCAACTTGACTTGTTTGGAAACATAATTTGCCAATTTGAAAAGCACAACCAGACGATTCATGTTAATTGGTTTATGGGTAGTGAATGCGTTGAGTTGGTTCTAGTCGGTTGACGTTGGAGTCAGGCGGCGAGTACTTGCGACGAGAAAGAAGATATCCTTCAAGAAACTGTAAGTTTGCGTATCGGCCAGAAATGTTATTGACCATTAAATGAACCAGTATGTGATGAATAGTTTCCTTTGAAAAGATGAGTGGCAAAGCCCTTAACTATCTTTCACTTTGGCATTGTTCATAGCTCATTTGTCAACTGGTTTTCCTCAACTGCGTATTTCTCCCTTAAGGTTTGTCGTAATGCACCTCACTCCTTCGCAACACTTCCCTTAATACTCTCATTTGTTATTTACTGGTCTATACCATGTTCTTCTCGGACCGCTACGCATCTTAACTCCATGAACCATTGAAGAACTAAATTAGACATTCAACTTTGACAGTTGCTTCATAACACTTTGGAAGACGGCGTAGCCACAGATTTTTGTAAAGACTTTGATAAAATTCCTCACCAAATTATTCTTTCCAAACTTAAAGCCCTTGAATTTTAACTGCGATTCATTTCATAAAAAGGCGGCCAATATAAAGTCCGCTTTTAATCAACAGTCTCGGACCCCATTACAGCGACATGGGGTGTCCCTCAAGGCAACCATGTTGGCCCATTGATCTTTATGCTGAAATGATGCTGAATACATCACGACGAACTCTGAAGATCTTTGTCTATGCTATGCTTCATTTCCTCCTCGGAGAACCTATATCCACAGTCACATCAGCACGCGATTTGGCCAAGTCAGCACTCGGCTTTATGAACCGCTGGTCAAAAGAGGTCTCTAACAACATCCCTCTATCTCACCTTCATTAGATGCCTTCTCGAATATGCCAGCCAAATATGGTCTCCGCGTTATGCTGCCCACTCCCTGAGAATCGAAGCCGTGCAGCGTAGGTTTCGTTGTGAAAAATGTTACAAAAAGTTTTCAAAAGTCCTAAGTGCGCAAATACATAAGTTGGAAGGAGTTAAGCAGCAGTGGCTTGCAAGGAAGCTCTAGAAAGAGAGTGGGGATCCTTCACTATGATTGTGTGGTGGCCAGTTCTAGGCAAATCTCTCCTCTACTCTATAAGAACTACTTTCACAGCGGCTCTTGATACCTTGACAGGTGGCAGATAGTGCAGCTATTCGTATATTAGCCTGCAAACTGGACATTCATCGATTTTAGGCAATGACTCCGACTCTAGGGCTGACTCTAGGGTAATGTTGGATCACAACAAAGGTCTCTATGGCCTACGTATATTGTATACAGACGGCTACTGATACCAAAGAGGGAGGCGGTGTTGTGTACAATTTTCTGTAAGAAATATTTTGTTCAAAAGGAAAAAAAGGAAGCAGCACGACACATTTATAGTTAGTTCTATATCTATATCTCTCTAACTTTTCTGAGTGCAGTTAAGAAGTTTGAGTTAAATTTGATTGAATGACTCATTTCGGCGTTAAGTACATCATCACATCATCACAAAAACATTCTGGAAAAGGCATTGCGATTAACAGTATGGAACCCTTGATGAATTCAATTGAATTAGCGATCGATATTTAAGGTAGTGCTCAGTGAGAATTCGCTGGATATCGACGTGGTCGACTCTATAGAAACCAGAGTGAACTCCTCGGCTTTGACTATCTCTTCAAAGTTTTCTTATAGATAACCAACAAATGAGAAATTTATATAGCAACAATTGGTAACAATTTTAAAATTTCAAAGCCTACCTTGCCGACTTGGCTTAAGAGAAACAAAGTAATAAAGTGCTCTCAAAAATGTCTCACATTTTACAAATCGCATTCAACCATCATTTCCCAGACTCTAATTGACTCTTTCAAAACTGAAATTTCTCCCATTAATTACTATTTAAACACGTAATCGAATAATCGCGACCATTTTCTTAGTAATTAAATGATTTTGTGACTTCACAATTGCGCACGTCGCGTCGGTCGGTCGGTCGGTGCGGTAGCATGCCATACATTTGTTGTAAAACAATTAACCCGTTCACAATAAATGACAACGCGCCAGTGGTTTGACATGCAATTGCTTCTCCTGTCAATTACCCACCACCCAGTATATACATGACTATCATTTTATTATTAATGAAAATTACACTTGAAAAAAGCCTAAAAAAAAGAAAAAAAAAAAATATAACGACGACCTATACTTAGGTACACCTAGACATGCGAGCGAATACAGTCTTCATTATATCATTCACAAATTACTATTACAGTACTCAGCGAATCCACTTGTCTATCGTGATCCATCAGCTTCTCGACAGAGTTATGAAATAGTTTGCTTTTTTTCGTTTTGTTTTATGATATTATTGCTATTTTGTTTTTTTCCTCGGTTTTATTAATATTTTTCAATATTTTATCAGACCCCGTAATGCCTTGAGTCTGTAATTAAGTGAACTTTGTGCGAATTCAACTGTAATCGCTGTATTTTGTGGGAAACCACGCTAATGATTTGTTGCATGATATATACAGTGGTGGTCATATAATTAGAAACGATGTCTCTTAAACTCTAACAAGCGAATTATACATCTATTTACAACGATTTTGAGAAAAAGAAGTGGTTGTTTAAACAAGTCACAGGATAAGATATTTTTGCAGCATATTAACAAATATGTAAATTAGGTATTAAGAAAAAAATAATTCAAAAAAGAATTTTAACTTGTTTTCGACTTGGCCACATAATTAGAAACGACAGCAGAAAAGTTAGAATTCTTTGAAAATTGGTTTCAAAACTTCTTAAAAATATTAAGACTTTGTGCGATAGTCTTTATTTGTTGAAATGGCAGTCAATCTTTGTTGAAGGTTTTCCACTAAAGAGTGGGATCTTGATGGTGGTGTATTCGTCTACACCTTCTTAGTGTTTTGGAAAAGATCATCTGCATTCTCGATTTTTTTGATTTCTAATGTCCTTCTGACGTCGGTCCACAAGTTTTCAATAAGTTCTAAGTCGGGACTTTGAGTGGACCATATCAAAACATTAGACTTTTTATCCATAAGCCATCGCTTCACAGCTCGTGAAGTATGGTTAGGATCTTTGTCGTGTTGGAAAACACCCGTTACTGGCATGAATTCAAAGGAATATGGTTTCTTTGTGTTCTCTAATTTGTTTTATAAGCGTATTGATCCATTCGACCTCTTAAACAAACTAAAGAATCAACAGCGAACCAATGGCGGACCAAGATAATGCACCACAGACCTTTATATTTCCTCCTCCATGCTTTATGGTCGTAAACGTGTACTTTAGATCCAACTCTTTGCTTGGAGGACGCCTAACGAACACTTTTCCATCTGATCCGAACAATTTGAACTTGGATTCGTTGATTCAAAAAACCTTTTTCAAGAACTCCAATGGTTTTCCTAAGTGCAATTTTGTGAAACTCAGTCTCTTCCTTAGGTTCTTCGTCGGAACATTCGGTTTTTAGCAAGTTATGCATCTACGATGATCTTACTCTAAGAGACAACGCCTAATGGTCCTGGCTCAGAGTTTTTGACGGATTTGGGGTGCAATGATCTCCCTAATTTTTGCTGACGCCAAAAACGAGTTCGCTCTACTTATCCGACAAAGCAGTCTGTCTTCTTTTTGTGCCGTTTGTCGCACGATTTCCTTTCTTTTGGGGTTCTTAAACCTTCCGGTCTTCTTAAAAACTTGCATTGCTCCGAAAACAAGCTTCGTAGAATAATCAAACCTTTGCGCTATCAGTGCCATTAACTCGTTCCCATTTTGGTAGCTCTGAACGATTAGTTTTATGAAGGTCGGGAGTGCAAGATTATTTTTTACTTATTTTTGTAATATGTAATAATTAAAATCAATAAAGTAATAAAAAACAAACAAAGAAAAATATCTCACACCACAAAAAAATATGTTTTATACTATTTTCTTTTACTTTAAATTGTCGTTTCTAATTATATGTCCAGAATGAATTGCTACCTCGGCCACATTTTATACAATTGTGGCAATTTGAAAACTTCTAGAGTTCATGTAAACATATACCAGATATAAACACATGAACAGTTAATTAAAAACGGTTATCGCTAATCACACTACAGCTTACAATAAAAGAACTATTTAATAATGTGGGCTGGAAAGTGTTGTTTCTAATTCTGTGGCCACCACTGTATTTTAATAATCACTTTCAATCCGATGTCTAAAATAACAAAAAAACAAACTAACAACACCGATAAACAATGGAATTGGTAGCAAATTAGCATTGTTTTTCGAATGTGAATTGATTGACAAAATTTTTTTTTTGTCGGAACAAACTATTGTTCTTTTATTTCTATTTTCTTTGGACTAATTTGTTTATTTATTTTTTTTATTGAAAAAATAGAGATCGTGAAGCGACAAACAAAAAACAAAGTGTATATTCATAAATAAATTAAATTATTTGAATTTTCTATTCAAACAGTGGAGGCCAAACATTGACGGTATGCTCTAAATAAATTGTGACAAGCAAAGCGTAAAATTGTCACACTATTGAACACTATTTGGTGAGAAAAAAAAAACTAAACAAGATAATTGAAAGTAGTCCTTGAACCTATTGGAAGAAAAGATCTACATTTTCCTCACAAATTAAGATTATTGCACAATTCTGATAGCCATAGGAATTATGACATCTTCTGTCAATTTCCTCTGGATGTTTTCATTTAACTTCCAAAGTAATGACAGACATTCGAATTGTCTCATAAATTAAGGTTAGATATTGCACAGTTCTGACAGCCATAAGAGTCGAGGCATCTTCACTCAATTTATTCTGGGTGTATTTTTTTAATTTTCAAAGTAATGACAGACATTCGAATTGTTTCATAAATCGAGGTTAGATATTGCCCAATTCTGACAGTCATAAGAGTTGAGAAATATTCTGTCAAACTACTCTGGATGTATTTTTTTAACTTTCACAGTAATGACAAAAAAATCGAATTGTATAGACTTTTGAAAGAAAAAAACCAAACAAAATAATTGAAAATAGTAGCTTCTTTCCTCATGGCACAACTGTGACAGACACAAGAGCGTCTTGTAACGTAAAGACATATCCAAGTGACATTAATTTATCTGTCAAAAATGTATCATGTTACCTATATATTCTGAATATAATTCTTAGTCTACGGTATTATGACATCGCCTGTCAGAGCACTTAACTAAGATTATAATTCTCAGACATAAAAGAAAAACACTAAACAGATAGTAGTCAGTGGCTTCTTTCCTCGTGAAGTCAAGGGAGTTATTATGAGTCAACCAGAAGAGTCACAGTCACTTCTGACACATAGTTTCCATCTAAACCATCATGTGATATTAATTTATCAACCTATTTCATGCTATTCGCACATTATCCCCACTTGACAGAAAACACTAATTACTATCGGGGGCTTTTGGGAAAAGAAAGGTACATACATAAATGAGATAATTTAAAAGAGATCTTGTGTCACTACTTGGGAAAAGTTTCTGTTTTACTCATATAGTCACAAGTTCTTATATTATCATTAGTTTAATAGCCAACTGACACACACTTTTCATCTAACAGCACGCGTTATGTTAATCAAACTGTCCATATTTGACATACATGTCTAATTTAAGAACTAATAGTAAACAAATTAGTTAAGCGCAGCACTTGAATTGCCCTTTTAGTCATGAGTTTAGATTATTTATGAGTCACTTGATTACATAATTATGTAAAGCATAATGCCTGCCACCAGCGAGCACGCGACATCTGTCAAAAAAAATTGTGTCAAAGTGTTGCCTACATACTTAAATTTTCACACATTTTTATTATCGGCATGAAATATTCTCTCATCCATCAATAAATTTACACATCTTTACTCTCATTAGTCATCAGCATCACATTGAACAGAACAGAAGAAGAACATGGCATTCTAGTTCACATCTAGAATAGCTCTGACATTACGTCTGTCAGGCACTACAAATGATTTAATTCGTTTGAACTGAGATCGGTTTTTTTTTTTCTTTTCTTAAATTGCCGACAATTAATCTTATTATATGGTCTTAAATCACAATACTTTGAACTGTTGACAAAAATATAAAAAGAATGAAGAAAAAATGTTCATACATGTAGTATATCATTGTCTATGGTTAACCAGCGGTCAAGTGTGCGCATTTTGACCTTAATCCATTAAGTTTATCTTGACTTTTTAATAGTTTTTTTTTTGTAGGTTTGTTTTTATTTATGTTTTTATTTACTTATTTTTTAATGCATTTTATTTTCTGTTTTCTTACGGCAATGATTTAGAAAGTATTCAACAAAGGAACAGTCTGGTTTTGATTTTGAAAGGAACAGTACCTTACTAGCTTGTTTACTATTTTTCTATTTGTTCTGAGAATTAAAGTGGAAATCTTATTCAGAGGCATTCAATAGCTGTAAGTAAGAATTCTATGACAGTCTTGTATTTCCACGTATTTAGGTTATTTTGACAGTCTAAATGACACGCACTTTGGCTACTTTGACAGTTCAAATGACAGAACTATGACAGTTTATTGTTTAATAGTCTTTCCATTCGAATTACTTGGATAATAGACATGAAATTAAAAATCTATTTTATGTGGAAACGCCTTCAAATTTATTGAAGGATATGAAGAGCATTAGCTTTGTTCAGTGACACTGTACTGCACAGTCCAGCACATGATTTTCTGTACTTGCTTTTGGGGTAGAACATATTCGTGAGAACAGTCATAAACGAAAATTGTTTGACAACTTAATACTTTTGACTGCTAATAAGAAGAAAGTTCGGGAACCGTTCTGACTCATTGAATAGAAGGTTGTAATTCTTTGTTCTGATCTGTTCTGACAGTTTTTACAAACTTGTGCTGTTCTGTCCTGTGTTGTGCTACTTTTTCAGTCACTGAACAAAGATATTATCTTATAATCTTCTGCTTTCAAACGTCATACCCGTCACAATGACAGGTCCTAACTAGTATCATCCCTCAAACTGTTTGTCGTGAGACTAAAACAAAACTGGACTAAGCTTTTTGATGTTTTTATTGACGACATCGATATATCTTTCCGTCACATTTGAATGCTTTGTTGCCACCATCTAATTCAAAGTACCTTGTGCTTGTCATAACAATTTGAACAGTTTAATTCCAAACCATGACGTAAAGCCATCCATATATACTCCATCTTTTTCATTTAACTCATCATAAACGTCATTATGTACGTCATACTTCAACTATATGTCACTGCTGTAACACTCCTCAATGAAATGTCAAAACTATTTCAATTTCATAAAACTTTTATGATCAATTTCCACTTTCTTTCTTAATCCTAATACTATTGATTCTAAATAAAGAAATGTTGTCATAATTGTTTTATTGATACAATCGGAACATTTTAAAGTGTCAAACTGAGAAGCATTTTAAGATAAAGCTAATTGAGACGAAAAAATAACTTGTCGCCGATAAGACGTAACGTGTTAGTCTCTTAACGACTGCATGTAGTAGATTAGTGGCAGAGTTTAAATTGATTAGTTAATTCGTAACTATAATTGGAATGTTTAAGTACTTTTTATTGATATAATTTCACTTATATTGACATCAACGTGATTTTTGAATCAAAATAACGTTTGGATTGGGTTTTTAAGGCATTAAATCATAGCAACTATTAATTTATTTAAAATTGATAAAGGAAAGGAATTTAATCCAGCTTATGAATAAATAAGTACACAAAGCAGACATTATGGGGCCTATTTAACAAAAGTCTTTGAATAATCTTATCAATAGCAATTTATTAATGTTTATTACTGGAAAATCATCTGAAGATTTATACATTTTTGAAAGATATCAGAGGCCTCACAAAACTATAAATCGTTGCAAAAATTCCACTTTCATTTCAAATCTTAGCTTCAAACACTCGTGTTCTAGATCGACTTAAAAATGTAAACCGCACAATAATGTTAAAATGATTCGCAACACACAAGTAAACATCCGCAAAACTTTACGACACGAATGACAGTTCTTAGAGTCGTTCATTTTGACCTGTCAGACCTCCTTGAAAGAAAGTGTAGGAGAGAAAGTTCCGCACCTATCGATTTCATTTTTTTGATTCCTGAACAAACAATATTTCTCTTTCCCACAACAAGATTCTGTTTTCCCTTATTGGTGTCAATAAATGAAATCCAAATGCACTCATGTCTGGTTTAGTTCAACGATTGACATGGTTCACGTAATAAAAAACAAAATGGAACACAAAAATTTAGCACTGAATGAGAGTTATGCTTCTTTCGAGGTCAACAAAGAAAAAATCAAAAACCAGGTGCGCGACAACATTTAACTGGCTTTTTGTTATGGTTATTGTTTGGCCAGATCGTGTGTTTATAGTTTTGTGGGACATAGCCAGAATGCACAGGAAACATGTCTACGTTCTACTTCTATTTTGAGGCTTTCGATTGTCAGAATTTAGTTGAATTTTAAGCAAATTTATAACATTCGGGTCGAGGACGATTTATGCACTTGACGCGTGATTAATTTTGTTTCACACTGGTGGGGTTATGCGTATGTGAATGAAGGGAAAAGAAATGAATTTGTTCCACTTCTGACACTACGAGTATCACTGATTAATGGTCTAGTGTGAGTTATTCGTAACTGCCAGTACTTGCATTGATCTCTTATAAACCAAGACGATAGTATCCTGGCAATTCCACTTCTGACACCACTATTGACTTTATAAGAAGCCGTATTCTAGATCTCCTATAAGTCAAGCCATGACTTTCATTAAAAGTGGTGAGTTTTATTCAATATTTTCTCTTAAATAAAAATCAATCAATCCCACTTCTGATACTATCGCTGACTAGATAGGATTCGGTAGTCTAAACAATTCTATATAAATCTATCACTTCTTCTTTGGGATTCATGTAGACATTAATTTCTTAGCAATGGGCCCTTTTCATGCATCATTCGAACTTATATGAAGATCTGTCAGAAATCCCACTTCTGACACTATCACTGATTAGAAAGAATACAGTTCTCTATGCAATTCCAGATCTTATCTCAACCATCGCTTCTTCTCTGGGCTTCATGTAGATATTATTTTCCTAGCAATAGGTCCTTTTTACACATCATTCGATCTTATTTTACGAGTCTTAAGCACTCCCACTTCTGACACCACTACTTAACTCATTCATTCTAAATCAATAAAATGTATTGTGCTAATAAAAAAGTATCTCAGCAATATTATCGCCTGTTTGAACACGTCGCCAATACCTCTGGTAAATTTCCTTAATTAAACCAATTTAATTGCTGGCTGCATTCCTTGTCCAGCTCTCTGATTTTTTTTTTCTCAATACTAATTCTTAAGCAAACTGTTCGGTTTGCGGAAAATTACCCAATTAAGTGGAGAATTCTTAAAATATCTCCGTGTGAATTGCCACAGATTGGATTAGTGTCACTTAACACAATCCATCCTCCATGTCGAACGACAAATTTGTTTGTTTTTTAGACTCTACAATATGCTGCTATGTTTTTTCCTATAAATATCGACAAATTTAGACACACTCTTAGCTACAAAAGAAGTGCAAATTAGCTTATAATTTTTTTTTGTTATTTTTATCTTTACAGATACACATCCTACACATACAGTTTATTGATGAGATGTGAAAGCGAAGAAGAATGATGCTAAATATAAATCATTTGTCTAATAATATAAATTCCAGTACAAATAATTGCATTATCAGCAATATTATGACCAATCACGGAACCCAATCCAAAGATGAAGTTGATTTCGTTCTTCGATCACAACAGGCGAGCACAATTATACCGCCCGATTGTAAAAAGGAAGAAGAATCTCTCCTTGAAACTGCACAACAACAACAACAAGTTCACAAAAAGAGTGAAATTCAAAATGGAGGCAAGAAACCAGTGCTACCAAATAAACATAATTCAAATACCGTTAATAACAACAATAATGATGTGAAGGGTAATATAAAAGCATCTCTATCCACCTTAGACAAGTTATCCTTATTTGCATTTAGTAAGAAAATCAATAATAAATCAAATCCTGCGACAGTCACAAATGATGGTGGCAACGCGGTGAATGATGCCAAATTACAAATGTCACTGACAGGTACAATGTCACAGGACGCACAAAATGGTGGAAGTCATAAATTTGTTAAAGGTGCCTCGATAGCAAGGCTACTTGGCAATACTTATAATACGAAGAAATTTGAAAAGGAATTGGCAGCTGCCAATGCGGGTGGTGGTGATGTGAAGACAAAGTTTAATACATTTTCCGGTGGCAGGCGGAGAGCAAATGGTGCACCATATTTGGAGCGATTCAAAAAATCCTGCAAGGAAGCTGAAGATTTACCAGATATTGGAAGTGGCTGCCAAGGTGGTGGCAGTTTTACTGGCAGTAGTAATGGTGTTGGTAGCAAAGATGTGGCAGCATTAAATTTGGAAAATTTCCAAGACAGCAATAAGGACTTAAGTGCGAAAGCTTTTCGAACGATTTCCCGCGGGCTGGGCAAATTGTGGTGGAAAAGGACGCACAGCGTAGACATAAGCAGCCCAGATCCGGAGTATAAGGTTTCCTATCTGGGCAATGTGCTCACTGGATGGGCTAAAGGTGAGTTGGATTATTTATTTTGCTTGAAATGTTTTCTTTTCAGAAGTGATTCATACAAGAGAAATTAAGTGTCACAGTTTGAGCTTTGCTTTGCCCTGTTATCAACTAGTCTTAAGTGGGCGTCTCTTGAAGATATTTCGCGGTTTCGTTTGACTCTAATAATTGGAATAGAAACGACGAGGAAACGTAGATTGTGAAGTATGCACATAAAGAGTGTTTTTTCGCACACTCTCTGTCTTGTTTACGAAACTATACAAAGGAAAGAAAAACGCTCCAAATTCTAAGAAAGAGATCTTCAAAGTTTATAACTTTTTTACGTTAAATTCAATCAATATACATGTCTTTTTTTTTTTTTTTCAAAAATGAAGGACTAAATAGAATGCTTCCGCTTCACCTTTTTGACAACTAAAAAAATAACCCTACAAAAGGCTGCGCCGGTAATATACCGCCGATTAAGAATATGTTAGTGAGCTCCCATTTGATCTTACCAAAGATCAAGATGGTAGTTTACAGATTGGGGAATTTAAACGTCAAATCGACTGAAGATGCTGTGTATTATAGTCCGTCTATAGCCTGAACGCTAACTTCTTCTTGCGTTTGGATTCTTGAACTAAGGCGCGTCTGTTCTAAACAGTAACCGCAATATGAAACCGGTTCAATCTAAAAAGATCTCTCGATAACTCTCAAGAAAAGGTTTTGCTGTTTTGACAAGGAAATGTCTTGGTTTGGTGGGAAACGTCAATGTTTTCGTGGGTTACAGCGTCCATTTTGTACTTTGGCTAAATAAATGGCTTGTCAAGCTTTTTACTGGAAGAAGTACGCAAACGGACCTTATATCTGACAAAAGATGATGGCGCCGCGCCATGCGTCAATGATTTTATCGAGAACATTGCAATTTATTCTCGAAACTAAATCTCCTACTTTTCTGCAATCTAGATGAACTCATGTAAACAGAGTCTCGTCAGCAGTTTTAATCTCTTCGGATGGGAAAAAACCCAGCAGTACTCTCCAAGAATATTCATAAAATTACTTTAAATAGTTCCATCTTCTAGTAAAATACCACTTTTGACAGGAACTTTGATTGCTGTGTGCACTTCAAGCAAACCGGAAGCAAACAAAAAGATTTATCACTCAAATCAGAAATTTGTGTTTCGTCATAAATTTAAATTGATAACGTCCGTCCAGTGACGCATTATTTCAACGTTAACAGTAAATAAAGGCACGCGACTTAATTTACGAAACATAAATACATTTTGAACTTGAAATGCGTCAATGCTCTTGCCTTTTCAGAGTTCTTCAACTCGTGGAAATGAATTGAAATAAAATGAATTGTAATTGAATGGTGTCATGACAAAATTAAATTTTCAAATGTAATTAGCGTTTAAATACGTAATATTTCATTTAGTTGTTGTGTTCGTGTTGCAATAAAAAACCTTTGTATTTTATTAAAAACCTATCACGTTTTATTGCCCTTAAGTTACATATGTATGCGAATGCGTTCGCTAAGGTTAAAAATAGGCTCTTACATATGTACCTCATTTTCTTAGGAAAAAAAAACCCCTTCATTAGCACACTTTAACCTAATACGGGTAATCAATTTTATTTAAATTATAATAATTTATTCTTTCTTTGATTCTGTATCATTTTAATTCTAGACGGAATCGCGCGGAATATATGTATAAAAAAATAAAATAAAATAAAACCTGATGCGCATGTTTAATATCCATGGAATGTGTCTTATGTGTTTAAAGCGTCACCGGGACAACCAGCATCTAACAAAACTGGAAATAGTAATCAGAACAATATATTATCACACTTTTTTGTGTGTATTTATACACTTGTATCTGGCGGTTGTTGGGTTCTAAATCTTGGCCCGAAAACAAGTATATAATTTATGTTGATGATCGGGTTAATTGTATTTTAATCATAATAATGAAATTTGTTTGTTCATTCTTGCTTTGGGAGATGAGGCAAACACTTTTTTGTCAGAAGCGGCAAAGTGCGCAACAATGTGCTTGACAGAGGTCGAAATGTGAGGTTAAAATATTTTTTTAGGTTTCCTTTTAAAAAATATATTTTTTTTTTATTGAAAATAATGGGAAAGGTTAAGCACTCACGTAGGGTGAGAAATGCCTTTTAACGAGTTTGTTTGTTTAGGAAGTTTTTTTTTTTTGGGTTGATTCAGGAATAAAATATGAGATGGCTTTTGGGTGTCCTATGTACGTGTCTACCTGTTGGTTGAGGAAACAAAAGGCAAACTGGTCTTATAATGTTCTGTGATCAAATGTGAATTGGAATGTGATGAATGAAAAGGTCAGGGAACTGGTAGAGTGAAAACTAATGTTGGTTCTGAGGAGCAATATTAAAGAAAGAAAGAAGAATGGAAATCAGTGATGTGACAAAAGAAATTCGATGCATGAACTCACATGTGTCAAGTTGACAGTACACAAGCCATCCTTAAGTCAAAAGTTGCTTCTTGTTACGTTGCATGCTGTCAGGCATTCTTTCTTAAATTAGGGATTCCTTAGTGGTGGTCTTGTGAAATCTAACACATCAAGAGCGGCGTCTTAAATATCTTGCTGTCATTTTCATAGATTGAGGAATACTTGATCAGCAAAGGGACTGTCTTTTCTTTTTCCAAACTTTGGTTGCAGCATAGTCCGAGGAACACTGAATTCAAGAAATATTTGGACATCAAATAGGGACCAAGAGTCTAACGGTCTTCTAATTGATTGACTTTTACATGATCATGTCATGTAATGTCATGTTCCTTTGTAGGTTCTCACTGAGAAGAATGGCTGCTTCCTTCTATAATCAATTTCAAAGTGGGATGTCTCTTCGAATTGCCTGGCCTTTGCGATGTTACCACGAAATAAGCTTTCCTCAGTCCAGAACTAACTTAACGGTATAGCTAAGGCATTGCTCTGTTAATGTCATTTGTCACTTGGCGTCACTTGTATTTGGCATCACTTGTAAACGTCAGCTGATGGTCTGGCAGGTTCTTATAAGTGCTGTTCAGTAAGAGAGCTTTCGAATTTTCGAACTCGCTTCTTAGAAGCTTAGATACTTAAGTAAACTAGATTACAAAACACATTAACAAAAGCCTGTGACTTCAAATTTATTTGGAAAAAAACTTATAAGAAGCGTCAGGCATGTGGCTTACAAGATGTCAGAGAAACTTCAAAATTAATCAAAAACATTTGTGGTTTGACTTTTTAAGAAAAATATACTTTTTTGAGCTTTTTTATTAGTTCCATATAATTTTGTGCATGTTAAACTTGATTTTGATTTGCTCTCCCTTTAATTTAAATTTATATTTATTAAATTTCCTTTTATTCCAGGTGAAGGTTGCGTTGAAAAGCAACTGAATACACTGTGGCGTAACTACACGCAGAATAACAAACCCGATGTGATAATGCGAATTAAGGTTTGTGCATCTGGACTGAAGGCGACAACACGGCAGCATGGACTGACCGAATACTGGGCCAATCGGATAACACACTGTTGTGCACCGAAGAATTTCCCACGAGTCTTCTGCTGGATCTACAGGCATGAGGGCAGAAAACTTAAACACGAATTGCGTTGTCATGCGATTCTATGCAGTAAAGAGAAAGTCGTCCAAGAAATCTGTAATACTTTGAAGGTGAGTTGCTGTGCTAAGCGAATACTTTCATAAAATTGGCGCCCAACGTGGGGCCTTTCTTATTACAGTTTTTAATGTTCTATTTCTTTCTTTCATAGGAAAACCTAGAATGCGCTCTCCGAGAATTTAAACGCGAGAAAATTCTCAAACAGAACGCAAGGTTAAGTCTGGCGAATGCTGCTTATGATAATCCTAGTCTACCGCGGAGAAAAATTCTTCTCTCGGTCGGTGGAAACAACTATAGGCCGCCACTGGAGCGTTCAAAATCAGCACCAAAGCTTATGGCAATTGAAGAAGCAATTGGCGAGGAAGATGGTGAAGAATGCGAAGAAACCAATGAGCCTGAGATGAGAGCATGCTGTCAAAAGGATTCTCTATATCCAGCTATGACACTAGGACGGCGGAGATGCCGACGAGGGCATTCGATCAGGCGGACAGGAAAAGCTAGACCAACTTTTTGTGAAGCATTTAACAATAGTAACAGCAATGGATGCTGTAATACCAAAGAATGTAGCAAAGACGAGATAAAACAGGTGGAGAAGGACGCAAAAGTCGACGAGAGGAAAAAAGCACCCGATAGCGGGTCCGATGAGGATGATTTTGAGAAACTTTTGATATTTAACAATTACGACACAGATTCTCCACTAGCTGGAGAGTTGCTTCCATATTTTGACATGCAAATGCATAAAAAAACCAATAGTTTGACTGATTTGACAGGACATTGTGACGATCATGATCACGATGATGAAGAGGAGGAGGAGGAAGAGGAGGAGGACATTGTCGAAGAGCATCCAAATTTTGAGCCCTCAGCTGGTCACCCTGAGCCCGAAAGACCCTGTGCGATTACAGTTGGAGGCCTCTGCTCTGATGATGATGACGACGAGGAGGAACTACTGGCTGATGATCTATTTTTTAGACAAGCTAGTATATTGAACATGCTCCATAGGAATTCAATGCGAAAGATAACACACCTGTCGATGAGCAGTGAAGAGAGTTCCCTCGAGAGTCAGGGGACAAATGGCAGCGCACAGGTGACAACGAATCGCAAACAACTCTCAATGGACAGTGACGAGGGTTCGATATCCAGTGGTTGCGAAACAGCCAGCACTGTGACAGCTAATGTTGATGATATGTCTTTGAAATACCGTCATATACAACAGCAGAGGACTCAGGCTGCAGGACATTCACCCATTGATGTTGCAGAGGAGACAACATCTCCAACTGAGAGGACTACCACAGAGGAGGATGTGGAAAATTGCCAAAGAAATTCGACAAATGACGTGCTATTCTGTAGTAGAACTTCGATATCGCTAAAGCAGCTGCCATCACCGAGTTCTCCATTCAAAGGGAATCCCCTCCAAACCCAAGGTGACGACGGCGGCTCTGATTCTGAATGCAGCGATGAATCGGGTTATGTGGAGTATCAGGACGTGAAAAAGACCAGCAGCAGCAGTAGTAGTCAGCGGGCAAGCACAAGTACCGCAGTATAATTTATAATTATCAGCAT
The DNA here is from genome assembly GCA_949716465.1 of Chalcosyrphus nemorum. Classification (NCBI taxonomy): domain Eukaryota; kingdom Metazoa; phylum Arthropoda; class Insecta; order Diptera; family Syrphidae; genus Chalcosyrphus; species Chalcosyrphus nemorum. Next base: position 80,233,143 of record OX454333.1, read on the forward strand.
AATTTTTGGCTTTTTGCTTTTTTGAAATAAAGTAATGAACCTATATATTTATTTGAGCACAAATTTGGTTAAAAATATTGTATAGTTAGATAGTCTTAAATATATTAAAGATGTTATATCTCTTTCGCTTCTCTTTCTAAGTTTAAACAAAAAAAAGGACAATGTTATAGGATTTATTAGATTTTAGACAAAAGATCTTTATTATTATAATTAGCGTGAAATGTTTTTGTTGTATTGTTTTTTTTTTTTTATTTAATATTATTTGTGAAATTTATTTTATAAAATTATTGAAAATATGAAATTAAGATTTTTTTAAAATTATTTGTTTGTCGTTTATTTTTTAGCCATCTATCGTTCGTTCTTTTTGCTGAGACTATTGAAGTGTGATCACAGTGTGGCCACTTTTTTTTTTAAATCTTTGGAAAGGTGGCCTTTTTTAAAGAATATTTCGATTTAAGAATTTTTGTTGACTAACTTAAGTAAACACTTCATAAAGTTCAGTAATTCAACAATGACGTAGATATTGATATTTGGATTATACACTGCAACGATGAACGATGAAACGACTGTGTTCCAAATTATAGAAACGAGGATCAGCTGCTCATTGAAATCGATTTTGATCAGTGAGATACTAAAATTGGATTTAAAGAAAAGTTTTTATCAGAATTATGTATTATTGTTTGTAAAGTGATTCTACAAGTGATTAGCTTCATTTTGATACCATATAAAGCCAACGTTCTTTGCTTAATCGTCTTAAAATTGGAAATCAAAATTTTCATTGACGCAAAAGCGAATGCTTCTTGCAGACTTTCAAGTTTTATTCACATTCGCGACAGTTTAACGTCACAATTCTTGACAAATAAAATCCGCAGATAGCAGTGACTAGATAAAAAAAGTAGCTCATTCGCATTTGCAGGTCACTGAACTGTAAATGGACCCTAAAGGCAAATAAAATCACCAAGCAGTCTAACTTGCCAGATTTCTGACATTTAAGGCGAATAATTTTGTGTTGAGCACGCGAACGGTAACAAATTAATTAAAGCTTCACGTCAAAAGAGGTTATGTTTAAAATTTAGGAAACGACTGCAGTTTTATAAATACAGTGGACGAGCGATATAGTGAACACACAATGTTTTTGTAGGTTATTCTTACGGTGAACTTAGGTTTTTTTTTGTCTTTTTCTAACCCACAGATAAGTTGGTTTTGTTAAAAATAAATTATTCTGTTTAATAACTACTGGCGTGTTTTTTTTTAGAAATTACATAGACTGATTCTACACGCCGAATCTTGAGTCACGACTTTTTTCTTTACTCAACTTACACGTTGACTCTTTTCCATGCCCTCTCATTTGACAGATCTCTTTAATTCTTTCGTCTGTGAAGTGTTTAGAGCTCTCTACGCAAAAAAAAACTCGTTCAACGAATCAGCTCGCTTCGCCTTATTTACATATATATCTAGAATCTGTCGAATTATATAAATTAGAGTGCAATTGGTACATGGTTATATAAGGTCAACTAATTTCTATCGTCATTTTTCAAAACCGCTAGGCGTGAAAAACGAAAAGAAATGAAGCGAAATTGAAAATAAAAATTGAACAAGGGGAAGAAGTCTAAAGAAGCAACGGAATCCCGACCCACGACTCACCGCGGTTTTGCTATCTAATTTTTTTCTCGCACTTATGTAATTTGAAAAGAATCATGACTCAAGAATCACCGTGTAAAACCAGTCATAGGAAAATTTGAATTATGTTCTATGTATTCCATGTAAAAACATATATGTACATTAGTTCAATAAACAATCCCATCTCGATCTAGTGAACAGGCCTGGTTTTTATTAAATAGTGCACTATATCGAGCGTCTACTGTACCAGAAAGCACAATCCTTCGAATTTTGAACGCCTCTTTTAAAAACAGAATACAATGGAAATTGGATGCGGATTGGCGCATACGTGACATTGAGAGGCGTAAATTGTTCTCAAATACAGTATATCAATCACTAAAAATAAATATGTTATATTTGGAAATAAAGTTTTCGATCACTATCAAGCAGTGTGATAAAAATCGATTGCCACATCACTTGCTGTCAATTTTGAAAATACAGTCAATTGTGTCACTTGACAACTTATTTGGCGTAGGTCACTTTTAGTACAGAGGAAGGTAATACATAGTAAGGTAAGCAATATCTATCACAAATATTGTTTGTTTGTTGATGATTAGCAATGTGTTAACTTATACATAAACACAGTTGAATTCGATAGACTCAGCCATCTAGATTTACAGAGATGAAAAGAATGCAATAATTTTTGTATTATAATTCCTTGCATGAAAAATATTACAATTCAATGACAGCTTCTATTCATTCAATCCGCATATAAAGTTTTTTTGGCCAAACTTCATTGAAGTGAATGTAATCATTGAATTCAAAGACTTCAACTGACTTCAATGAATGCGTAGCAATAAAAAAGATTGTATTCATCGTTCTGTTTGCTTACATTTATTTCTTAATTCATAGCTTATGGATGATTGATGATTGATTTGCTTTGCCAAAGTCATTGAATTGAAACCAATCGACATGCATTCCTGGTATGATTTCAATGAATGCATTTCAAAATGTTTTCCTTCATTTGTAGCCCTGTACAGTTGGGTGCAAAATTGAACCAATGTTTAAAAGAAGTTTCGATTTTCTCTTAGAAATGTTGACGCGTGAAACTCAATCAAAGTTTATACCATTTCTGTATTGCTAGATGTGTGTTCAGTCAAATAAATCATGCCACGTAAAAAACGCCTACCGCTATCGCAAATACCGTTACTTTTGCATTGGTTCATTTTTGCACCAGATGGTTTGATATACGCATGCTCAGTCAATATTTCGATCTCAAGGGCTTTGGTTGCGTATTTCTGTTGAAATTGACATTCCTTGTGAACTTCGTGAATATTTTAAGGTGAATGGCGAAAAAAATTTGCTCAAATACATACAATATCAAGAGATTTTTCTTACAGAGAAAGAAAATGAAGCCTATTCCAAAAAATGTGCTAAATGAAGTTAAAAAACTCCTAATGGAGGGTGAGTCTTCTCGATATGTGGCGGATAAATGCAACGTAAGTCAGACCAGTGTTATCCGGTTGAAGAAAAAGTGCCAGCTCCACGTCGAAGAACCTCCAAGTGGGAGGCCGAACAAACTCTCTGACCAGGATGAAAGATCTCTTGCCAGGTATGTCTTATCTGGAAAAGTTTCCACAGGTGCAGAAGCTGCAAAAGAGTTGGAAAATGCTACCGGTAAGCGAATTAGCCGATGGACAGCAAATCGTTCGCTTCGTAAGCAAGATATTGAGGCTGTAGAAAAGAAGAAGAAGCCAGCCCTGTCTAGAAAGAATGTAAAGGCAAGATTGTCCTTTGCGAAGACATACGAAAACTGGTCGGAAGAAATGTGGAGGAAGGTAATATGGTCTGACGAGACGAAAATCAACCGCTACTGCACAGATGGAAGGTCGTGGGCTTGGAAGAGAAAGGGAGAGTCATTGAAGCCAAAGCATGTTAAGCAAACCGTAAAGCACGGTGGTGGTTCGATCATGTTGTGGGGCTGTATGAGTGCGTTTGGGGTAGGGGAAATACATTTAATTGAAGGCAAAATGGACCAACACGTATATAAGGATATATTGAAACAAAAACTTATGAAAACTATAAGGTCGATGCCCTTACCCGCATCAGAAATAACCTTCCAACATGATAGGGACCCCAAGCACATGGCCAAAACAGTGCAAGCATGGCTTCAAACTCAACCCTTTTCAATTCTGGACTGGCCTGCCCAAAGCCCCGACCTAAACCCAATTGAAAATCTGTGGGCATATTTAAAAACGGCGCTTCACAAAGAGTACGACTCTCCACCATCTTCTATGGCTGTTTTATGGGACAGGGTTCAAGAACAATGGGCTAAAATTCCACCAAACTACTGCTCAACCCTTTCAGAGAGTGAGGCACGTCGCATCCAAGCCGTCAAAAAAGCCAAGGGCCTTTGGACCAAATATTGATAGATTTTCTTCATACTGTCTATTGTTTCTATTTTGCCTTGGTGTAGATATCAGGCTCTGCTGGCGATAGTTTTTTTTGTTTTAGTTTAGAGTAAAGACTTCAATGATTTCAGAATACTTCAATGACTTCAAATGAATTCAATGAATTCTAGTGATTTCAAGGTGACTTCAATGTGGAATCAAAATAATGATTGCAGAAAATAATTATCGCTAAATTATGACTTCAAAATGAATGGTGATTGTTTTTTTTTTTTTTTATGGAAGTCATTGAATGAAAACAAATACATGTGACTTCAAAGAATACTTTCCAAAATGATTGCATTCCACCCCCTTTACACCCCTGCACCTTATATTTCATTATTCTGGTACTTTACTCTCCAACAAGTTCTGAATCAATTGTCCTCTCAAAATTTATTAACCAACAACAACAAATGCATGATATTATTTACAAGTTTATTGTCGTTTCTTTCTAGATACACAAACATTTTTACAAACAAACAGAATTATATGCAACAGAATCACGTTTCTGAAGAAGACTACAGACTACACCTTTGAAGCTTGTCAGCGAGCTGTCCTGTAGTTGTTGATCGAATTTCTAAAAAAAAAGAAGACATTAATTTCCGTTATTTGATTTAAGTCCTAGACCTTTAAAACCTTACCCCATCATAGACTATAGTTGGGACAAAAGTTGGAGCATAGACTTGTGTTATTTTCTCGGCATCCAATTGCAACAGTGTTCCCAATTGTGAGCTCATACATTCATCGACATCTCCTGATAGCCCAACAGAATCAGCACAGTACTCAACAGATGACTTATACTGAGCTGTCATTTGGCATACAGCGAATTTCACTTGGACTGCTTGATCAGTGGTTTGTTGTAGGACACAAGACTGAAGGCGATTGCCTTCACATTCAGCTGGACCATGCTGGCAGAAGAATTGTGCTCCATCATCAGTGCTCTGAAAGGGAATAAGATGAATACAAAGACTTACTAGGAGTCTTCTTAAAAAATTACGGGATCCAAACTTACCTGTGATTTTCCAAACGGCACAAGGGTTATATCGATGACGTCCTTCAAAGAATCATAGTTTGGACCCAATTGATCCCTCATAAAACGTATACTATCGGGGCACAGCGACTCGTACAGAACTAGGACATTTAGCTGTAAGATAGACATGCAATTAAATTAGGTTAGAAGGTTAGTTCGTAGTTCGAAATAGCTGTTTTTCTTAAAGATATGCACAGTAGCGGACTGGTATTTGACTGAATCGTGGGAAAAGAACAGAAGAGAAGTAATGACTCTATGTCTGACAAACCTTCCTGAGCACTATATTTATTAAGATGCCCCTTTATATGGATATTATGGGCAGATCGGTGCACTCATTTTGAAATTGAATCTCATTCACATTACCGACAAGTGAACAATTCTGTTTGAATGGCGTGGAATGATACTGAAATTTGGATTCTTCTCCCCTGGCGAATTGAATGATAAGCGTAGTCAACGTCACGATACCAGTAAAGGTCCCGGCCTATGGAATCCATCGATCCATTGCTGCATCTTGACAGATAGAAATACACGCATTATTCTGGCATATAATTAAGCAAAGGGGACTAGAAGCACTTTCGCATTCTTCCAGCATTTATACTCAAGTGCAGGATAGTCGCTTCTCTAGAGCATCTTTTATGATCACGTCACTCTCAAAGCACTGAGGTCAGCATATACTCGTAGTTTAGTGGTAGGTATATGTAAACTAATGTTCTAGGGACAATGTAGTCTCGAAATATCCCTGCTTAAGACAAAGGGCAACGATAGTCTAAACATTACTGTCAAGAACTAAAAGAAGGGATTCTGACAAAAGAGTAATCGTTTGTAGAGTAAATAGTCGGAGAGTCCCCAATACTCCGGCCACCACCCAACCCACTGCATGTGCTCGATGGTTCATTTGTTCTTCTTCTAAAACTATGCACGTGAGTTAAATAATTTGACGAACTGCAAACGCCGACAAATGATGAACCATAGGTGGCCATTGACCTATACGGTGCGTACGACTACGAAATTGAACAAAAAGCGAAATTGCTTGCCTGGTTATTTACATATATGACACAATAATCGCCGGAAACAATGATAACAACATGTGTATGTAGTATGTGCTGAGCGATTTCCGTCCCATGCTATTGACTTTGTTTCTGTTACAAAAAGTAAAGGTGCAAACTAAGACTAGAATAAAGTGGAGCCTATTCAACATTGGAATACAATAAAATTCTTAGAAATTGAATGGTTCCTATGACTATTCGTTCAGCGAAAATGTCAGTTGCTTCTATTCTTCAATTCCTTTCAATTCATTTCCATTTGAAACAAGAGTGAGGGCACAAAGATGATTTTATTTCTTTGATATGAAAGCGAAAAACTATCCCACAAACCTATGTACATGAAGGAATAAGAGTTGAAGGTTTAATGCTGCAGTTTTCATAATTGTTATGTAAACGGGTAGAAGGTCTAGGAGGAATTCCAGTTCAGTATTCGGAAAGGTGAGTGTTGCAGCCATAGTTCCTACACATGACATGTCAATAATGTGGGATTCTTCTTTGGAACTAACAATTTTGATAACGTGATCGTTTAGAAGCTTTCCCACGGCAATGGACTATACCACGTCATCTGTATAGAAACTCGGAATTATTGAGATCGTTTGGAAGCTTTCCCATGGCAATGGACTATACCAAGTTAGCTTTGATAATGTTCTCAATATGGAACCAAAATGAGTCTATACTGGATTCCTGAGCATGAAGGTACACCAGCAAACCAAAAAGCTGATGAATCAGAACTAGAAGGTTCGACTGCTGTATCAGAGGAAGCAGAACTGCTTGTGAACATGTTGCCTAGCGCATTTAATTTTAAAGTAGGAAAAACGTCATAAGAAAGACGAATACCAAATGGACCACCATTGTACACAAGGAAGATTTAGGCGGTCGTCTAACGAAGCCAGGATGGAAAGATCAATACAGTCAGAAGATTCCTTTCTATCCGTGTTGGAGTTACCACGGTGCACAATACTAAAACTCTGCTGCACCACATGAAGTAACAGCCGAGGAAGTTTTCGAGGATAGACCACGTCTATACGCAGTTAGTCAGTTTTCCACTTTATCAGGAACAAATCTCTTGGGAACTACTTCTTCAGGGTCTAGAAGAACATTCCAGTACACCAATAGAGTAGTTTGTATGCAGCAGTGGAATAAGAGACAACTTTTCCCCAATTATAGGCTGTATAAGGAATTTGAAGTCCAAAGTGGATTTCAGCAAGGCTGTATACTTTCACCAATACTGTTTTTATCGGTGATTAGCAATGTCCTAAATGCTGCCTTATCGACAGTAAATGGAAGTATTCAATGGACAATGTCTCACAGAATAATGAACCTTCACCAAATGAAATGAAATGGCACAGAAAAGTCGAGAAGAAGGCAGGGCAACTGGGAAAATGTTGGTGGGAGCTGAGGCACAAGCTGATGAGAATTTACTTTTTAGAACTGTCAAGGCTCTCAGAGACAGATAAAAATTATTAACGAAGCTTGAGCGCTGGGTAAAGAGAGCGATAAGCACGAGGTAGTGTTCACGGGATCAGGAAAGATGATCTTCTAAGGGTGACTTTATAAGTAGTATTTGATCCATGAAATAAGCCCCAAGGAACTCCTAGTTACTGAGTGAAATGCATTCGAAGATCTCGTATACTGCTTGTTGAGGTGAGGCCTGTGTGCTTTTCATTTCGCCCATTGATCAGAAGACCTTCCTGAAATCAGTCATGACTTCTAAGCTATCACAGCCTGTTATTTTGCTAGGCAATGGTTGTTATTTCCTCAGAAAGGCTTCTGAGGTATTCTCAACAGGTTCATTGGGTAAGAGAACCTACTTTCGGTGCACAAGTTAGAGCTGATAGTTATAGAGCAGTCTTGTATGTTTATACTCAAAAATGATCGTACAAGTTCTCTTTCTTTCTGGCTAAAGTTCAAGGTCACCTTCCAACAAACTCCAGCTAGTTGTCAAGAGGTACTACCTTACGAATATACGAAAATCACCAAGTCATGACTGTCTATAAATAGAAAATGAACCGCTTATTCCAAACTTGGGACAAAATTTACACATTTAATTTGCTAAAACCTTCATTTTAACACCTTTTCAGTTGATGTCATTCCACCATTAACCGATGAGAGAATTCACTGTAGTCAGACGCAGACACTTTATGTGCCATTTATTCTGAAGCACTTCCAAAGTAAATAAATGCAAATCTGTCGCCAGAAACTTAAAGACGAATCACCTTAAGTATGCTAATTAAACGTGATCTGAGAAACATGTGTATGCAATGAAAGTGAGAGCGTCCACCATCTACTCTATATTTTGTTGTCACTCTATACCATGATACTGTGAACCACAGTTCATTAAACAACCACAATTATACCAAAAAAAAAAAATGGGGGGTTTCACTGTGCCATTAGTGAGCTTTTAATTTCTATGTCCATCATGAGGAAGTCTAAACACAAAAACAGTAATTACATGTCAGCTTACGAACTGATTACTAATTACATGATTCTAGAGGCACGTTGGTTCTACATATAACAATTCATCTAATATGCACTTAACGTAATGTCCTTGCATGCAAAACACAATAAATCACTTGTTCCGCTTCAAAGACTGAGATTTATTCAATTTACTATCCAAAGTACACTTAAAGTCTGTTTAATTCGTGAAATAAAAAACCGCAAACAATCGGAAAGTCCCAGTTTTAGTGACACGGAATCTAAGCCAAAATCGAGATTTGAATTCAAAACACATTTATGGATACGAATCACAAGATTAGAATTTAAATGTAGTTCTTGAAATAATCGCAATTCAATTTATTTTACAGTGACCTTCATCGATTTTCTTAGTATCTAACATTACGCGTAACAACAATCGATTACACAGGCTGAAGTAGAGTTTTACCTTCTTTTCGTCGGCTCGGGTGAATGGCACAGCTCCAATGGCAATTAGAAAAACAAAAATATTAACCGTTAACATGGTAATGAATTTATAAATAAAAAATAATTTTTCGTAAATTTTTTTCGCAAGAAAAAAACCGTGTTAATTTGAAATTCAACGGTGGGACTTTGCTGTTTTTTCCTCCGACCGATATCTGCTGCTGGTTCGTACTACCAACAACTGGCAATTCGAGAAACCCTCGGCACTACCACCATCAGTCTTTGCCGCCAACAACACTGGCTAATTGATTTAGTGCAACAACTTTTTTGTTTCTTTTTGTTTTTGTTTTGGTCTCTTTATACTGTGTATCTTATGGATACGATGACTTGGTTTGATGGTCGGGAACGACATATTTAAGCCACAAGCTCTTGCTCTGATCGGGCTGTAAAAAGCGATTTTTTTTTTTTTTTAGAAAGTCTTCGTTATAGCGGGCTTTAACAGGGTGACATTGAAAGCGAAATGAGTAAACATTGCAAGTTTTTTGGTAGCGGATTTTAGTTATTTTTCTTTTGGATGAAAATATTTATTTTAATTGTGAAGGAGGTGATAATTTTATCAAGTACTTGTTGTGAATTTCGTGGGAGGAATGTAGGTCAATCGTATGCGGTGGTAATAGTTCATCAGATGACAGCTGGGTAAGTTTGTGTTTCGAAAAGAGGTGGTCACTTGATCGAGTGACGTGGAAATAAAAATTTAGAGGAAACTTGACAAGGACGGAGATTTTTCGAAACTTACCACGAGGGTGAAATCAATCACGAGAAGTTAGATTGGGGAAACCAATGGTGGTGACTACTCGTGCTAGGGAAATGTACTCGAAAGCAACAAATATTAGGTCACCACGTAACCTAACAAGTTGAAGGAATAAACAAAGATTGCCGGTTATTGATTTGGTATACCAGAACGGTTTCCTTTGAAAGCATCCTGACAAAGTTATTAAGTACAGGACTTTGTTCGGTGGTACATCAGAAAGAGTCTTCGACTCCACTTCATAGACAAACTAATATAGACGATCGTCTTTACGTTACCGATGCGGAAATTTTGTAAAGTACGCCGAGTTTAAATTTCCTATCTCTGAATACATGTTAACGAACTTGCGAACAAGACGTAAATATAGAAACAATCGTGGTGTCCCTTTCTTTCCTTTTGCACACCACATTTTCAGCAGACTGTCATTCAATGAACAACAACATAATGTACAGGAAAATGGCTGCGCCCATGAAACGTACCGCCGTTACTTTTGGTCTTGTGGGAGCCAACAGTCAAATCGGCCGAAGACGACCGTCTATATTAGTTTGTGTATGCTCCACTTGCTATAATATGTCATTTGTTTCGTTAAGTTAGTTATTTTACTCTAATCTGTGGCCTAGACTTTCAATTTTCCAATGGAGTACCAAAGAACTGGAGTTATAAATTGCTGCAGTTGTGCATCTAATGCAGTTCTTAGTTTACCTTCTAATGATCGTCTCTAGGCCTGCCTTTAGACTTATAAGCGCAATTGCGAGCGCTTTCATTTCATTATGAACTAGGACTGAACCGTCAAAGAACATAAATAGCCCTCTTTAAGCGGAAATACAACATTTCCATTATAGACCCTGTAGAAGAGCGATGGCTAGACATCGTGCCTAAAGCCTTAAGTCACTCTCTAGCTGTATACATACATTGCGTATCCGTATAGTGAACAACTCTACCAAAACTGTCAACCTCACTCTGCTGGAGACGATTCAAAGAGCTGATATCAATGCATCAGTGGTGCTCTTAGAACAACCCCATTCACTAGGTACTACTGCCTCTAGATAATGTCAACAGGCAAATGGTAGCCCCAATTGCAATCTGTCTAACTGCCCCTTTACAATGGCTATGCCTCGAATATAAACAATGGACTGGTCTAAGTGCATCCTCATCGAGGGCCGGTTTCAACCAAGGTACAGTGCATTGTCTGAAAGGGATATAAGCATCTTCACAGACAATCAATCAGCCATCAGATCATTGGAATCGTCTACAAACATATCAAAGGTCATACCAGGTTGCCGTTCATCTCTCATGGAGACCTCGGATCGATGAAATATTCAGCTATGCTGGGTGTTAGAGACATTCCAGGGAACTCCAATGGTAATACTTGACACAGCCCTCTCAATCAGACATGATGAAATGAAGAAATAGAAGACTATTCTCACGAACTGTTGGTTTTAATTCATCCAGATTTGAGCATCATTATCGGTATCCTTACGGGACTGCCTGATTGATCTTCATGCTAGAGGTATTGGCCTCCCCTCCCTGGCAGGTCTTGAACAAGAAACCACCACGCAGGGTGATTACCTCGGTAATCCGAAAAGTGTCTCTATCTGTTGCTGTACTTTGTGATGATGATTTATTTTTACTTTCAGAGCATTACCGCACTCTATGGGCTCAGGATAAATTGACGAAGCAGTCTAAGTAAAATGCATACATAAATCTGCGAGTGCTCGGTTCTCAGCACGATAGGGGAATTGCTCTCTTACAATGTTCTGCGCCTCAGTGTTTCATAAGGAGAATGCAATCAGTCTCTAAACCTAACCCAAGGCTTGCAACACTGTAAAAGGACACATGGTTCTAGGTTAGGTCTAGGTGATATGAATCTTATGAAGTCAATCAACACACATAACTTAAGTCCTCATTCAAAATTCTTCATTCCTTGTCCTTGCGTTACTTGTAAAAAACATAATCTCTCCTTGGTCAGAAGTTCTGATAGAAGATCTCCTAACGAATTGATTCAGATAGTAGCAGTTGTTGACAATAGCCTCCGTTGATGTTGTTCTAATTGACCGCAGGAGCTCGCTGCTCTATGGATTTTAATGAGGTTTTAGAGCTAGAATTGCTAATGATACCACTAAACCATATGTTAGAAATGGTCTCATAATCGTTTATACGCTCACTCATCAATGTAAGATATCCTTTCATTGTTCCTTAATGAAAAGAACTAAGTAGGTACATATCTCCGTTTCACAGTGATTGACTCCCAACACACTAGTTGTGGTAGAAAGTCAAGCATTGAAACTGGAGGAACTTTGCCTAACCAAGTTGACTAAGTCGTCCTACTAGTGTTCCTTAGATCACATTGATTAGAGGATATAGAACTCAGTCTTGCAGAGTCCTCTGCAGATCTTCTTTGGTACGATTACTTCCCCTAGTACTACTTTGATCATCAACGACGTGGGAGATACTTTCTACACCTTCCTTAACTTGTCCAGGAGTTTAAAAAAAAAAACTATCACACAATCTAAACATACTTGTTTGGCGATTTTCAGTACCACAAGTAAGCCGAATCTAAGTACATTCGTTTGATAAAAACAATTCGTTCTTTTTGTTAGCAAAACAAAGCTATTATCATCAATTTTCTGGGCAATATTTGCATTGAGTCTTTGCTATTTTTTTCAACAGATCTTACTAACAACGGTATCACGTTTATTTTAAAGTAACGTGTTCGTAGATAGATTTGCTACGCATTCAAAAAACATGTCAAAGAAACGCGTTGACTACATTTCTTATTAAATTCTCGAATAAATTTAGTTGGAAAAAATTTTAACGAAAACACGTAGATTTTTTAAATAAATACAAAGAGCGGAAGCTTCACAAACTTTAAGCAATTATTTATTCATTTATGCGTCCATTTTTGTAACACCCTATTTATTCGTCATGAAATAATCACGACAATTCAATTTCTTTTAATAAATTCAACTTATGATACTTGTGCGCACACCTTTTTGGTCATGACAAGTACGTTTTGCGTAAGCAGCTTTTATATATGTATATTTTTTTTTACTCTTAGTCACTGCACTGTGTTGTATCTTAGTGGAGCCTGTTGTAATGGCATGCCACAGGAAGGAAGCTTATCGTACCTGGTTTGCTGCAGCAGCAGAAAATCACAGAAATGGGGGCAATCCACAACGTATCTATAAGTATCTCAGATATTTGCAATGGTTACAGTAAAGTTGCAATACAACTTTTGAGTTAAAGTGAATGCATTAAAGTTATTTAATCGTGAAGACAGGTTTTATCTTTTATGGATACTTGCAATTGGTATTAAACTTATTAAAAGTTGTTGCCAAGATTTCATATAAATGTTACGCCTTTTTTTTAGTACTTTAGTATGAATATCAAGTTGTTACTTCCTAAAGGAGTATGGGGGGTTTAGGGGGTTAATGCAAAAAAAATAAAACATTTTAAACTGGTATCTTTTGGATTCTGGGAATAAAAGCTGCAAACCGCAAAATTTGCTACGTTCTCAAGCAAATTAGCCTAGGGACTTTTTCATTGCCTGCATTTTATTGTATTTGCTTACGAATATCTTCAATCCCACGCAGATAAAAGTCGAAATAGTGGAAGAGGGAGATTTGAAGTCATTCTATTACTAGATTTTGTTTGAAGGAAACTGTCAAAAGTCTTAAGAAAGTAATAGTTCATAGTGAGTAGGTTAGGTTTAGTAAGTTGGCAAAGATGGGTCCTTTATGGCACTTCAGGTATAGATTCGATTTCTTCTTCGTCTCTGTAGCTTCTACAATAGTCATTATTTAGCACACCGAGTCTCTCTGTGTGAAGGCCAACGACACAATGGCCGGTAATTACGCCAGAAACGACCCGTGCGCTATGACGACTGAGTTTAACCAGAGTTGATGATCTCCTCTTGCTAAAGGCCGGCCATAGAATTCTAGCAATAAACTCCGGCTCCTGTACCACTGTCCATCTAAAAACCGTCGGAATAGAATGCCAACTCCTTTTTCTTTTTAGTCCTCCAGTTTTTAAAGTAACTTCTGTCAGGAATTCTTGCATTGAATCTCCTTTCGAATGTTAGCATCAGGTTTATGGCACTTCGTTCATTCTCAATGAGAGACGTTCGCCAATTGATTACAAGGTAATTTACTTACCAGACTAGATCCTAGAGGCTTCGGGGGCATGGAGCAACAACAAGTTTGGGTATAGGGCTATTATATGCGCTATAGTTTGAAATACGCTGTAGTAATCTAGAAGCTGAAAGGTGACGCTTTGGTTAAGCTCTTCAGAGAAAACACCTGACGTCCTTATGTACCAATAGAAAGGGACATCCAACAATTTTAATTCGTCCTACGATTTCGGGTCTGTATGAAGGTCAAATTGGCCTTTTCCTCTCTTGCTGTTAAACATATAACCAGCTGTAAGTATGACTGGTGATGAAAAGGATTACTCTTAGACCTCTTAGCCTTACTGGTAGTTATTTGCACTGCTAAAATGTTTAATGTGGTTCAAGGACTTTGATATGGTCAGCGGAAGAGTAGCTCGAATCTAGCCCAGTATTCTTTTAAGTAGGCAGCGGTAGGTGTTGTGCGGCCATACGCCTGTTGAAGCTAAGCACGCTGGTCTTTGAGTTTTCATGAGTTTTTTTTTTTGGCTTCAGGACAGATTAAGTATATTAAGGACGTGACAAATGTCCAGAAATAAAATCCCTGAAGAATGCCAAAGCAATTGGCATTGATGGCATATATGCTGAAATATTTTACAAGGGGCCATATACATCGGGAAGACAGCTAAATCCGCTTACATGAAGGGCTGAAAGTTACAGAAATGTATCGACAAGTAGAAAAAAGGGGTGGCCATCAACTTTGTGAAAAGGAAATTTGATAGATCGTAGAATTTGATGACCTTATTTAAATAATAGCCGGAACCGCTGACTCAACTAGACCCTAGGTAAACGTAGCGTAGAACAGCTGAGGAGAAACCAAACTGGGAATGAGTTTAAAGCAGTTCACACAGGTTGACAAACTCCGCTGTGACTTTCACGACCTACATTCTCAATGGATATAATGATTTGAGTAAGTAGAGCAGAGAAATAATAACTATGCCAAAGTAAACTACGTAAGAACTGATTAATAGAGTTAATTTTCAACAAATTATATAACATAACTTTATGTCACCGCGATTGCTGTTTCCTTGTGTCCCTACAACGTCTTAAAGGCACTAATTTCAAAAATTTATAGATAATATAATCTTTCACATGGTGGCATATAGTGAATCTGTGAAAAACATTTAGTATTTTTTAGTAGTGGGTGCCTGACTCTGTGGTTAGTGCGTTGAACTACTGCGTTCAAGTTCCAGAAAAGTACCATCAAAAGTTTTTCTGACAAACATTCAAGAGTATAACTCTCATGAAAAAGCTTCTCAAAACCTCTATGGCCTTGGCCCTCTATGGGCTGCATACTGCCTTATATTTATTACACACAACAGCTCATTGTATTTACCACTTCATTACGGTCCTGAAAGGCAAGCTCATGTTGAAGTTTTATAAATATATCTTAAATAACTTTTAAGTAAAATTCCATTTCAAAATTTTCAATTCAATTTTCCGTTACATTACCCAGACTCACTGGACTACCACCGCACTACCTTACCAATTCACCTCACCACTGAATTCACCCATTTAATTGTTTTGACATATCAATCAAATCATTTGACACTTGATAAAGAAAAAGTCGCAGAAGAATAGTAAAAAAATAATTTTTCTTAAATATTTCATAAAAAACTTATTCCAAAATGAAGAAAAAGGTAGTTATTTCATAGATCAAAGCATCGTCTATTCTAAAACGCATTTTATTCCAGGTCCTTCTGATGGGCAAGAGTGGATCTGGCAAAACTAGTATGCGATCCATTATCTTTGCCAACTACATCGCTCGGGACACCACCCGATTGGGAGCAACAAGTAACTTAATACACATCACCATTGACCTCTTTTAACTCAATCTAATTGCAGTTGATGTCGAACATTCACACGTAAGATTCCTGGGCAATTTGGTGCTTAATTTGTGGGACTGTGGCGGTCAGGAATCGTTCATGCAACAATACTTTGCTTCACAGCGAGATAACATCTTTCGCAATGTCGAAGTGCTGATTTATGTATTCGATGTGGAGAGCAGGGAACTGGACCGAGATGTGCACTACTATCAGTCATGTCTGGAGGCGCTGTTGCATGTAAGCTTTTTGGGTTTTGCGTTATCTCTTTTAAGTGGAGGCTGGAAGGAATTCGATTACAAGGATGGAATGAGTAATCGTCGAAGGTTATCGTGTTTGCTTTGTGTTTAATGATAAGGGTTCTAAAGGGCAATGCATCGGTTGCAATCTAGACCGAATCATACAGAAGTATGGTCATTGTTTGCCAAACACATTGAGTGTCTTGTGAAACCAAATCGGTTTGGCCTTAATGTAGCTGCGTAGCACTGTTTGGACTTGTTGTAGGTCCCACACAGTCGTTTGCAGAACTACGACTTGCTATAATAAGACTAAGTCTTGTTCTTAGAAAGTTAATTGCTTATGTAGGCTTTAAATTGCGTCTTGGGCTTTATTCCCAATACTTAGATTATTCACTGAATTGGGAGTAATTCCGCTGAAAAAGGAACGTCATCAAAAAATTTAACTTTCCTCTTATTGATTCGCACACTATCAACACCAGTGCTTCGTAAACATAGCGAAATAGTCGGGCTGCTTGTATGTGCATTAGCGGTGGTCTAAGACAACTCCTTCCTCGGGATTCGATATGTCACACTTCCTTAGACCATCTCAATCGAGACCACAGGTCCAAGGACGAGCAGTTGGATGTCTAATCGATTCATATTTTTACCGATGTTTCAAAGCAGTCTGTATAAAATCTTCAGAGCAACATGGCTTAGTCTCAATCAGAAGCGCTTAGCCGAACTGCTGTGCGTAAGCCATTCAGACGACTTTCCTCAGACAAAGTCTACAAGATACAGCTCTTGAAGAGAAAACTTCTTTGCAAATGTTCGGAAGAGACTGCCAATGATCAAGTGATCTGACGAATATCTCTGTCCGACATTAACTCGGCTTTGTTAAAAATATTTGGCTAGTTTGCCTGATATCCCCTTTTAAAGTAACAGGTTCTCCTCTTCTGTAATGTTGAATGTAATTTAGGCAACTGCAACAATAACGACTTGTGGGAATATAAATCACATTTATCTGTCTCCAGGTGGTTATAATGTATCATCAGTTGTACACATCTAATCAAAACAATCACCAGGGAGTGCTACCAATATTCCCTTTGGTACCCGCTTCCAAAAGCTCTCTCTGGATTAGATTCAAATGCTCTGTGGACCGGAGCGTTGGCGGCTTAGGTAGGTAGATAGCTAGGAATGTTTGTGCATCGGAGTATCGAAATTCTTGCAATATCAATGCGGTTTCTAGGTAGTAGTTCTTGTGTTGTCTTGAATTTGTCTCTGGGCCACATCTGTCTAGATATGACACAGCTTCACAACCCCTGGCACCTTGTGTCAGCTCTCGATAAATAGTGCGCAAAGATTCTTCCCATAAAGGGACCTTCACCGTCTAAGCAATGGATCGAGGGCCCTCCTTGCTTGTTCGTCCGCTCGCTCATTACCCTCGATGTTGCTCTACACCCAAATAAATCAAATACTGAACCTCTTAACCAGCCAGGGGAGTTCCTCCTTGCACTGTTCTACCAGCTTCGAGTATGTGGTGGCAGATATAATAGCCGTGAAAGCAGTCTGGCTGTCTATAGTATTCAGCGGTGAGCAGATTTGCTTGAGAAGGCTTCAAGCCTCACGTACAAAAAGAACTTCAGCCTGGAAGACGCTGCACAAATCCGGAAGCCAGTAGGAAGTAGGGAATTTGAAAATTTCCGCTTCGAACCTTTCAAAGGTAACTGCCCGCAGAGTTCTTCCAATTTGTAGATATCATCGGTGTATACAAGCAGTTTACGGACTTTTGATGGATTCTGTGTTTAGTGTTGGCTTGTGAGTCTCACACAAGTTCTGAAATTTACAAGACCGCGAGCGTTCTCCATCGTCATCTTGCAAAAATGTTGTGTTGTTTTGACAGAATTGATGCTGATAGGGTCGTCTTTCAAAGGTATCCACCTTAATCTTCACCAATGACGCTAACAATACTAGTTTACCTTTTTATAATGCAAGGCTTGTAAAGTAAATGCTTCAAAGGATAATTTCAATATTTCAGAACTCTCCAAATGCGAAGATATTCTGTCTCATACACAAAATGGATTTGGTTGCCGAGGAGCAGCGCGAAGATCTCTTCAAAGGCCGCGAAGAGGATCTCATTCGGCTGTCTCGACCGGGTAACATTACCTGCTTCCGGACGAGTATTTGGGATGAGACTTTATACAGGTAAACATACAAATTCATAACGCTAAAAAGTCTCATATAAATACTTCTTTCCAGAGCATGGTCCAGTATCGTTACAATGCTTATACCCAATGTGGCGGCATTGGAAAATTCCTTAGCACACTTTGCCAACGTCATCGATGCCGATGAAGTCCTCCTCTTCGAAAAAGCCACATTTCTTGTGATATCCCATTGCCAGAGTAGACAATACCGAGATTCACATCGATTCGAAAAAGTCTCCAATATCATAAAACAATTCAAGCTGAGCTGTTCCAAGTTGGGCGCCAAATTCCAATCAATGGAAGTACGAAATAGTGTATTCGCCGCATTTATCGATACCTTCACTAGTAACACATACATTATGGTGGTGATGTCCGATCCCAGCATGCCATCGGAAGCAACTCTAGTCAACATTCGAAACGCCCGAAAGTACTTTGAAGAATTGGAAAATCCCACAAGTACTGCTGTGAGTCATCAATACCATTGAATGTATGGATTGCCATTTGTTTATTTCCCCTCACTCCCTTTTTGTAGTTAGTTTCTTTCTATTACTTAACTCAAATTTTTTTTATCCTTTTGGTAGCAGTAAAGACTACATTGTTTCTTTCTTTCTGTTTAGTACATAATAAAGAAATACATATTATATTATATATATTTTCGTTGAAACAATCTTATATATTAAATTCATTGCCACACATTCACTGGGTAAATTTTGGTCGGTGGTAAATAAGGCTTTACTACGGCTAAGCTACAATAAAAAAAATATCACGATAGATGGCGTTCTGCACTTAGGAATAGTATTTGCGAACTTCCTCGGAGAGTTTTTCGAAATTCTCCTCATCGACGGGAACGAATCTTTTCGCTTGACGGCTAAAAAAATATATATCTCCTGTGTAGATGTCGAACCAAAGCGCATGGATATGGAGTTCGTGTTTTTTTAGTCTCTCATGGAGGAAACCGTATGAAGCGATGTTGGAAACCTGATTTAGAGTGTGAATTTGTGAGAGTTTATCTTCTAAGGCGAATCTATTCTCTTCGTCTATGTAGGCGACGAATTTTCTTGATGTCATCTCTGAAGAGAATGTGAGAGGATCCTTCATTCCGTTGTTCTTCCATTCGTTGAATTTTTCTAAGCTAGTCGCCGCATGAGTGCACATCCAGGCGCGGAGTGGTGAGAGGCGACGATTTTTCTACAAGAAAGATGATAAAGTTGCTTAGGTTCAAGTATCAAGTGTTTAAAAGGGATCTTACAAGTGAACTAAAATCAGGATCGTCGAGTTGATAGAGGAGATTCATTGCCTTGCAATCACTGTGACCACAAACGATTATGTGTCGTATGTTGTTCACCACACAACCGAGTTCGAGGGCAGCTGGTTCACCGCTAAAGTATTCGTCTTCGAAATGATGCGCGTGGGGTATCACATTTCCGGGATTTCGCACTAAAATAATGAAAAGCAAAAAAGCAATTAAAATTTTAATGTAAAACAAAATAGTGAGATAAAATGCTAGAGATAGAAAAACTTTCTTTAAAAGGTTATTGAGGGCTAAAAACGAAACTCTTTTTAGATACTTCTTTTCGCAACTGAATGGATTAGGATACCTTACGAAGATAGAAAGATTAGCTTCAATTAATATAACAAAGGTCCAGAGTTCAACGCCTTAGGTAGGGTTGGAAATGATAAAACATATTCGTTCACTGGATGAGTCGTGCATTGCTTAAGACTGCTAAATGCGGTCTTAAATAAGCAATTGGTTTCTACAGAACAGACTGTGCTCAAGTGGGCATTGCTTCCTCGGAAAAAATGGATCGTGTCGGTGCACGGAGGAGAAATGATGTCGCTTCCTCTTCCTCCTCAGCTCCAACTATTTTCAACTTCATTAATAAACTATATTTCAGCATGTAAGCTCAAGCAAATAAATGATCAGAGGATAGTACAAAATATATTTGTCTGCCCTCATTGAATGGCTTAGTGGCAGAACTGAACCTCACTCTTATCACAGCTGTTGATAGGTCAATATTACCAGCTGCTAATGCAGTAGTAAAACCTTCAGGCAAAGTTGTCCTCCGTAATCCAGAGTTTTCATCGATCTGTGCCAATGGTACTCAACGAATATACTGGCCATGTTGGAATGGAATGCCTCTAATACAGCTGAACTTAACACGTTACAGGGAGCTCTGGCACGGCAAACGACTTAACTCGCGGTGGAACATGAAGCCAACAAAATCAATAAAGGGTAACACCGCAACTGTACTAAAACTAGCGTGGCTCCAAAGCCATAAGCTGAAGAAGTCTCAATTCAGGCGGGTACAAAGCGCGAGAGTGGCATGTTCAATCTATCACTAGCCAAAAACCTAGCGTATTGCGAATTTGCAGATGAAGAGCATAAAGCACAATCCCAATGCCTGCAAAAGCAAGTACTGTCAGTGTTCCTGCAAACGCTATGCTTAGCACTGATGGTCTTAAAGCACTCAATCAGTTCTAATTGCCGAAATGGCTTTGGAGTGGGAGCATACGATCGAGTTCCAGGTTATCCTTTTCAACAATGGGATACTCGGCAAAACACAGATTGGCTAAAGATGATAGAACTGAAACGCGCAAAAAATTTAATTGCGTATCAGTAGTGCAAAGCCTCTCCGTTACTTCTAGAAGCACAAATTGATGATCCGAGTGTGGAACCGTGAAAAATCTGCATTTATCGCAAAGAGAGGACCGAACAATTACTGGGCTTCGGAATTATTTATTAGTCGTAAGACACCATCAATGGTCTCTAAGCTATTCGTTTGTTCAACAACAAGATGGAAGAGCTGTTGCGATACACAAATTTCTGCACGTGTATGTCATATGCAATAGTAAGTAAACATATCTCAAATAGCGGTCACGACTAATACTAATAGAAAACGAAGCTTATTATTAGGTCTGTTCGCGTACTTTCTGCACTAAGATACGTAGATTATCCAATTTAAAAGAGTGGAGGTAAAATTCTCAGAGAGAACTAAAATTACGAAAAAGCAAACGAACGGGTTGAACAAGAAAAAGTGGAAAATACACTGCTTTGACAGATTTGACAGTTTTCAAAAACCAGCCCAAAGAAATGTCTTGCACTAAAATTCGTAGCATTGTTAAATTTTTTACTCTCTCGTGAGCGCTTTCTTCTGCGAAAAACTATAAAAATTCTCCATACGCGAACAGCTTTTCGTAGAAATTCGTAGATTTTCGTAAAAATTCACTGGTTTGGGAGGGTACGCGAACGGACCTATTATTGTGTTTTTTTTTTTTGTAATGAAGGTCATCTGTCATCTGTCAAATGTTAATAATCAACAACGATAACTATTTCAATAAACAGTCGTTCGATTTATATGACAGCATAGGTACTTGCCTTTAAAACCTCAGTTCTTACCCATTAATATATCCAAACTAAGAGTGGGGAAAGAAATAGTCTCATCTAAAAATATATATCAATCATTTTTGTTCGCTTTTAGTTTACTCATTATAAACATCGATAACTTTTAAAGGCCCAACCAAAATTGCATTCATTTTTAAGCTACTGTTATAATTGAACGAAAATTAATTGTATTAAGTAAACGCGTCTGGTTCTAACACAATTTCGTATCAGATTTTTATGCATAGTTGAAGCCGGGTTTAACCTGCATTAAAATTCATCTTCAGTTTAACTACGAGTGAACTTCTTAATCATTGGACTCGGTGTGCACAAATATTCAGATTGAAATCGGAACTCCATTTCAACTCGATCCCTCACTTTTTCACAGAAACTAATTAAAACTAATTTGTATCTAAGTATTTATCGATGCATGTATAAATGCATGCTCTTTTTTCAGAATAATAAAATTGTCAATATTGTGCCTTAAAATGTACTATATATGGTTTGTTCACAGTTTGCCTATTCGTCGACTGTTGAGTTGTGAATGGCGAGCAAAATTTCTAACAACTTAACAGTTTTTGACAGCCAGTAAAGTTGACCAAACATGGGTGGCGCTAATTTGTATTTCACATATTTATGATAGCAAATATTTTGTTGCTGTTTATTATCACTTTGAAAGGAAAGAGCTAGCTAGTTGTAGTAGTTGTTGTATTGGAACATATTTTCTAAAGGCAAAATATGGAGTTGACATTTCACTAGCAGTCTATACTTTTATACGTCATTGGTCTATTTTGATTGCACATTCAGTAGGCTGAGGGTGGCTATATAGTGTTAAAAAATATGACATGCGGTGACGTTACCTTGATGCAATTATGGGTGCATAATTTAAGACATTTCGTCCAAAAGTTTTTCTTTTGACTCAGATAGGGAAATTCTTACAATACGTTTCATTTCATCAGTGTAAAGGCATTGGTCGTTGCCGTGCGACTACACATAATTTGTATTTTGCACCCATAACGACTTTCCACTCAGTTTCGACGAGTTTTTTTTCGTTTCACTTTTCCCTCCATATGTATAGATTGCATCGTGTGAAAGCAAAACAAAAACGATATGATATACGGCCACGTTTCCTTAATGCAATTATTGGTGCGCTGCGCATAGATTTTGGCAGCTCGCAAACTGAATTTTCGTTCAGTTATGACATTAGCTATTGCACACTTAATGCAATTATGGTTGGCCCTTAAAAGTAAACAAACTCATATGGGGAGGATGAAACGTGCAGATAAAGAATATGAACTGTAAACATTAAGCTCTTTTAAAAATTTAAATCCAATGTCTCCTTTTAAAATAAATGAAAAAACTTTAGGCATGCAAATTCTCCGAATACTATGTTGTGTGAATGTACATACCAACACAATGCAACGGAATTCCAAGGAACAAGAATATAGATGATTTTCAAGTAGTATATGTATCTAAAAAAGACCTGTCAATGAACCTTAGAAAGGACCATGGTCTTCGTGACCTATTAAATATAGCAGAAAAAATTTCCCCCATGTTGGGGCGAAGAATACCTTCAATATTTTTTATGGACATAAGTTTTAATAACCCTGTTTCAATAAATATAACAAATTCATCAATAAGGCTAAGAATTGGATGGACAAACTGTGTATCTATTGAAACCATCGAGGATTCTGCTTGGCTAAGCAAAGTCTTGTCTAACGAACTCCGCAGGCCATTCTTTATTAAGTAGTCGGGTCGTAATTGGATAGACTACTCTATCCAGTCCTTGAAGCTGTTAAAGCAAACATATTTCATTGGATGAAGAAATGGGATTGCTCACAGGATACACAGTCTTTATCTTGGAATGACATTAAGCCATCAATTTCAGAGACCTATCAAATTAACCGGCCTTCACGACAAACTTTCAAAAAAAAAACCAGGTGGTTGCATGGCTAGTAAGGATTTATAGAAACTGTTTCCTTCTAAACCAAGTCGTCCTGAGCTGGAGACGTGATCGTGTTGTATTTGTTCCGAAAACTAGGAGGCGTTGTCTCAAAACTGCAAAGGATACTTAAAAATGTGTCATATACTTACGAAATACCCTCGACACATTAGTCTTATCTAAATCTCAGCACGCTTTTACTTAGGATAGAGCAACTAAGTCGGTGCTCAACGAAGTTATGTTCGATCTAAGAAACTGTTCAATACAAATAATGCAACCTACCACCTTCTAAGATAACGAAGATGCTTTCAACAAAGTCCACACTGAATCGATTCAGGAATCTCTTAACTAACACACGTAGTAAATGACATTTACAATATTCATTCAACCCTCATGAATATCTGTTCTGCAACAGTATGGAAGTTGCTTCGGGCAGAATTAGAACAACCCTCACGGGCACAGCGTTATTCATTTGAGTTTGGATCTTCAAGCAAACCTAAGTTTGAAATATAAGAGCAGTAGGTAAAGAAAAACCAACCGCTTGCAGTCATAATCATCAGTAAGAAGTGGGAACTTCGTCCAAAGATGGTTTACAGTGATCTGTACTACAATCTCTAGTGCTGGTTAAGAAAAGACTACAATTTTGAACTAATAAACAAGATTGCTGTGGCAATAGGCCCGTTCGCGTGCCCTCCTAAAACAGCGAATTTTTACGAAAAATTACGACAATTTTTACAAAAAGCTATTCGCGTACGGAGAATTTTCGTTGTTTTTCACAGAAGAGAGCGCTCACGAGAGAGTAAAAAATTTCCCCATGCTACGAATTTTAATGCAAGAAATTTCTTTGGGCTAGTTTGTGAAAACTGTCAAACCAATGTATTTTCAACTTTTTGTTGCTCAACCCGTTCGTTTACTTTTTCGTAATTTTAGCTCTCTCTGAGAGAATTTTACCCCCACTCTTCCAAATTTGATAATCTACGAATTTTAGTGCAAAAAGTACGCGAACGGACCTAATACAACAATATGAAACTAACGAGCCCTTTTTGCTAACTAACAAGAGGTGGCGGAGAGAGCCTTTGGATACGTGTTTAGCCTTATCAATGATCTAAGGTATTGTGAATAATTGTGAAGATTATCACCTGATTTGCATCCGACAGATGTCGTGAGTTTGGAGTATTAAAATGGCGCCAAGGCGCTAATTACTCAAGGGTGTGTTAAAAAATAATAAGATAAGGAAACAGTGCTCGAGTGATCTTAGGTTTACAACCTATCATTGGCCTTAGGGATTCAAGACACTACTTCCTTATATAAACCACCTAACCGTTGAATTGGAATACGAGTTCAAAACGTTATGTGAGCACAACCTCTGCCATAACCTACCCGATTCTAGAAGAAGGTTAAAGTTCACAGTGAATACGAATACTCTCAATATGCATAAGAACAACTAAAATTTCATTTTTATATCGCCACTCTATAGTGAGCAAACGATTAAATAAAGTGACGAGCAGTCGTTATCTATCTAACCCCAGTCTGCCATTGCGTGATAGGAATTTAATCGGCACGTTTTTTCTTTTATTTTTCTCGTCTATTTTTACAAAAATTTTTTAATAGTTTTTAATGCTGCATAATATATACGCTGGTTTATTCCAATTCCATAAAACAAATATGTTACCTACTCGTACATATTTATAAATTTTCACATCTCGTTTGTTGAGATGAGTTTGGCTAATCAAATTAGCAGCACTATCACGTATTCGATACACTTTAATGGCCTCGTGAATTGAAAATGATATGAGATGATGATAATAAGTACATATCTATGTCAAGTGCCATCGCATACCCTTTAATTAGACGAAACAACAAAGAGTCTTAATTCTATAGTCTAAGTGTATCCTTACCGACAAACATATCTCCAACATGAGTTTCGGTGAATCTGGTCGGTATCATTCGACTGTCCATACATGTGAAGAATACAGCTTTTGGCTGAAAACACATATTCAAATTAATTAATTAAAAATAACATACAAAAAACCATACCAAACAATCTAATTAAGTTCAATATGCTCCTCAGGGCAGGGCGACGACGATGGAAGAGCATGTGATAAGCATCTTTTATGCCGGCAGATACAGGCCATATTGCTGGCCGATAGCCAACCAAATGGGCACGCGTACTTTGTTTATTTATAAAATTTCATATAAAAACAAAAAGAAGACACACTTAAGGGAGCCACCCATATGGTGTCTGTCTGCCCTTTAACCCGGCAAAGTGTTTCTCAAATGACAATATAAATATGTAGTATGTAGCGAGCAAGCAAAGCAAAGTAATTGTTTGCCGAAAGTATCGCCCGATGTAAACAGTCCAAAGGTTAATGTTTCAATCGCGATTAGAAGAAAACAAAAACAACAAATCAAAGTCGTCGCGTCGTCAGTGTGTCAATGTCATTCGAATGGAATTGTGGTCTCACTAACACTAGATACAGTATATCTTAACTCACCTCTGGATGATCGCGAACTTTTTCGAATTCCTTAACCATTTGTAGACGATCGGTATTCCGATAGAGCAGAATACCTCGCAGTATTCTGTTCATAATGAGGGGGTGACTGGCTGGTGGGTTATTGTTTACACCTTTATTTTTGGTCGCTGTTGTTGTTAAACAAATTATGCTAATTTATTAGATGACTTTATGTGTCAATTGTACCTTTGAATAGATACAGATACAAGTTATATAGTTTTTTTTTTTCTTTCTTTTTAAAGCACTTGACTAACACATTTCGTTGAAAGTGGCGCGATGAAAGGATTGAAGGAGAAGAAACAGGTTGCCGTTCGAACAACACGTTTTGGCCCAAATTTCAACATAAAAAAGGAGAATTACTAACAAAAGTAGTCGGCCCGATGCAAGTGTAGGAGCTAAACTGCCGACTAAAATCTAAACACAAGCATGAAACTTTGATGTTGGAAAAATTACTTTGGAACGATGACGAATGCTGGATGTGTTTGGGGGAGCTTTGGCTAGCAAAACTTATCTATCGTCTCTCGTGAGAGTGCTTTTGATTTGTTTGTGCTTTTATAAATTGCTTTTTTATAATTATTTGATACATGTGTGCGAATTTGAAGCTCTGGAGCTTTTGAAGAAAAAAACTTATCGAAAGTTATGGTGATAAGAAATTTATTTGACGCTTTTATTGTTGATACAATGTAGGGTAAGATTAGTGGTAGGAATGAGTCAAGATAAGATTGTGATGGTAGGTCTGGGCTAGGTAAGGCGTCTTCCTTCATATCACTCCTATCTACACGTATCAGCTTCCTCGATGAAAAGAAATCACTTCAAACGACTTTAAAGGCGGCAATAAGAAAAAAACATAAAGAAAAGCTATAATCTACCTGAAATGGTAACACTGATCTTCGACCATCAGGCCAATGTCACACGAGCTCCCAAATGGACGCGAACCCAATTGTCCGCTCAGCTTAGTGTTGTCGTTACTCGAACAGCATTTTGGAGGTTGCTGAAGAAATTGGTTTGAGCTACCATGCCGACAGTCGCGCTCCCTCGTGTGTACAGCTCTATTGGTTTGCTGTATACTCATGGCGAAAAAGAAAAAGGAGCTCCTGTGGCATTGGCCTCACTGTCTATATATGTAGACAGCTGGCAGCCATTTTAGCTCTGGTATCTGCTGAAATTAGTCGGGGATTGTGAGTATCTGCAAATCCAGATATTCATAGCCAATGCGGTGACAACCAGCTGGGTACCAGCGCATATGGATGGATATCGAAGGAATCGAATTCGCTAGGAAAAAGTCGTCGCTGCACCTATCGCGGGTGCTTCCTTTTGAAATAGCCCCAATCAGTGCCGTGCCGAAGAAGTTAGAAGATAAAGCTATTGGTCGAGCAAACAGATGCTGGGCTCATCTGGAGACTTGCCAAGGCGCTATGGACTGCCTTTAGCAAGAAGAGTTCATCAACTCTGTTTAAACTCGGTCATTATAATGCCGGCGTCGTTATTGGTCTTCACACCAGGACAAATGCGTGTGTTACAGTTGCAGGAACGAAGAAGAAATCGAATCTGTACGTCACTTAATGTGTGATTATCCTGCCCTACCCGTCTTCTTGGTAGTCATTTCTTCTTGTAGCTGGAGGACTTATACTAGGGCGAGCTAATGAACCTCCTGTGATTCATATCACTATATGGGTGGTTCTAATTTAGTAAACCTTTCTTTACAGGGTTTCCAGGTTTAAGTGATAGGGACTTTCTCATCACAAGGCATCCATCTACCTAACCTTACCTAACATTGGCACTAATCTTCTACTTCCCCTTGAGCTGCTACAAATGAATGTACTTCACCATCGACAGTTTCAGGTCTCATTCCATTCATTGGTCCTGTAGTCCAACTGATGCCATTAGGTGCTATGACCGTAGGTTTTAAAAGACTAGACTCCAATAGACCACGGCCGGACAACCAACAGAGTAGTTTATGCCGTCCAAAGTGTTTACTTGAAAAAACTTTTTCAAAGCTAAATTGACTCCCAATATAAGAGTGCAAAGCAAATACATATGTATTATATATGGAATATTTTCACGTGTCCCTAAAGATCATCTGGTTTGTACTTCTATTATATCACATTTATCAGCCGTGGGGAAATATGTAGGACTAAAAGCTCAATAAGGGCTTTTCCTGCTGTCATAGGACCTATTATACCGAAACAGGCAATTTGTTGCAGCTTCTATACTTTGTTTGCTGGAACGGTGTTGCATATATTAAGTGCGTGTCCTTCTTTTTTTTACACCATTTCAAAGAGCAAAATAAAGCTCCCTACATGATGTTGAAAATAGCAACATACATATATTGTGCTTAACATATAGGGATCGGTGGCCATTGATGGTAATGTAGAAAGATCATCAATGACTACAGGACAAGAAGCGATAGAGAGAACTACTCCTTGGGGAAAGGCCTTTACTGCAGTTGCAGGTACTAACACTCCTCCAAAGAAATATTTTATTCACTGCTTGGTTAAATCTTTAATATCTCTGTATCAGTAGTATGTATGCCCCATCTTCAAAATCCTATGTCTTGTAAGAACTACCGAGGCATATCCCTGTTAAATGTCACGTAGAAGATCCTATCCAACGTATTGTGTGAACGTCTAAAACCTTTCTGCAATACACTAATTGGCATGTACCAGTGTGGCTTCCGGCCCGGCAGATCGGCAATAGATCAAATTTTCACACTCACACAAATCCTGGAAAAGACCAACGAATTTCAGGTCGAAACCCGCCACCTTTTCATCGACTTTAAAGCCGCCTACGACAGCATTCATCGGCTTGAGCTGTACCAGGCGATGGCCTAATTCGGGATACCGACAAAACTTATCCAGTTGTGTCGCGTAACGCTGGAAGACACGCGATGCTCTATGCAACTTGGAAACAACTCTTCGGAGCTCTTCCAAACATGCACCGGATTCAGGCAAGGAGATGCGCTGTCATGTGATTTTTATAAAATCGTGTTGGAGCAGATAGTGCGCAGGGCAGGTGTCAACAAGGCACTATTTTTCACAAATCCGTCTAACTGCTGGGATACGCAGACCATATTGACATCATCGGAAGATCCCGGTAAGCCGTCGTAGAGGCTGGTCTTGAAGTGAACGAGGAGTTGATAACTTTAATTTCGAGGTAGTTAAGGAGTTCACCTACCTCGGAACAAATATTGTCATTTGTAGGAAACCTTTGTAGAGATCCGACGAAGAATAACCCTAGCAAACCGCTGTTACTTCGGTTTGGCGAAACAACTGGGTTCAAAACTCCTAACTCGACGGACCAAATTAATGCTCTATAGAAGGCTCATCTTACCGGTCCTGCTGTATGGAGCCGAGTGCTGGACGATAAGCAAGAGAGGTGAGCAAATATTGGGCACCTTGGAGCGAAAAATACTTCATCGGATATTAGGTCCCTTATGCGAGGAGGGCGAATGGAGGAGAAGATACAACCGCTTATTCCTATAAGCTGTACCAGGATGTGAATGTAGCCAAAAAGCCAAGATACGCAGACTACATTAGCTCGGCCACAGTGAGCGAATGCAGAACAATGCTCCAGCCAAGAGGATCTTCGAATCCCAGCCCCCAGGTTCATGACGAAGAAGAAAATCGAACCTCCGGTACAAAGACAAAGCTTTCGCGGTCTTCACAACTGGAAGCAGCGTGCCCGGGGCCGCAGAGGATGGAAGGCAACAATGTCTCAGGCAGGGACTCAAGGGTCGGGAGCCCTTTAAATATCAGTAGTATTGAACGAGTCCAGGAAGACGCACAAAAGATTTTCCTCGAAACACAGCCTTCTGACAAGATAGGGTAGAGCACATTCCGTCAAGTTGTCTTTTCTACTAGACTCAAAAGCTTAGCTTTATAAGATTTAGACAACTCACTGGAGCTATTCCCTGACTTGAGAATGAGTTCGTGTTTGTCTCCAGGTCGTTGGCATATACATATTCATTCATTCATTCCTTGCTGGAAATAACACAGGAACGCTTATTTAGAGATGTAGCAATATGCTTGATGTTTTCTCTGGACTGAAATGTAGTCCATTATATATAGAATCATTAAAACTTGGATTTAAACCTGGAAAAAAGCGGTCTCACGGATTATTGCTTCGTGCCTAACGAACCACGGCAACAGCCTAAAGCAGTTTCGAAGAATCCTTGGGCTCGTTGTCATAATGGAGCAGCTCCCAACTTATCCCCTCCCACATGTTCGTTTTTATCGCACAACACAAAAACGCCTGTGCACCGGAACTAGTCTAAAACGCAGGAGCTTAATGCATTCTTCCCTGGTAAAGGATCTGCTATACTGGATACGTGTATGTTGAGGATGGCAGGTGCGAACACAATTTGGCAGTAAAAAAATAAACCTCACAACGAATGGGTTTTGTGGGTGTAGCGCTATTTGACAGCTACTACTATGGCTACTGCCACACCGAACTGTATTCCGGTAGTTACTGACTTGCATTCAGTGTCTGTTACTAAAAAAACTGCACGTTCTATCGTACTTACATTTCTGCTTGAAGGTCAGTTTATCCGTCACCACAACTTAAGTCTAACTAAATTGTCGTAAAGAGAAAGGAAATCATTTAGGGTTTTTCCTTCTCGTCCCAATCGTTCTCTTATTTTATGCCTGCCAAGCTGCATTAATATAATCTGACTTAGTTAAGAAGAAAATGATCAAACAATTTGTATCTCATTAAACTTTGATTGATGAGGGTACCTTTCGAATATAACCTCACATTCGGGCCCATTGAAACACTTTACAGTTACCAAGACTGCGACCCAGAACCAACCAATAGTATACATATGTATCTCTAACAACCATCGCCCAAACTGTATCCATCCGAAAGGTGTTAAATAAAAGAAATGTTCGTTTCGTTGTTATTTAATTTAAGACGAATCGAAAATGAAGACGAAAATTCACTTTTAGAATGATGTCACTCCGGTTTGGGCCAAAATGATGATATTGATGATTTAGCGAGTAAGCGACCGACGCGACGGCTCACCTCAGCTCAGCATCGGCAACGGCATCATTCACACACAAAAAGGTAGAGGAATCTAGGGCAATGCTTACATTAAATGTGAAAGTGAATCACAAGAAGCACACAGAATGAGAACCGGAAAGAGTTCATGCGAAGACCTAAAAAGTAACAAAAACAAAAAAAATTCTCTTCAACTTATGTCACTTGATCGGCCATGGAAACGGTTCTTTTTCGCGAGCCCTACCATTATTCCCTCCAGGGCGACACGTTTTGTGGCCCGAATTGGAATTACGAGAATGTGTATGTACTTATTCATTATTTTTCTTTTGGGCACAAGAATGTTCCTCGCTTGGCTGGTATTTTTATTTCGCGTTCTGGTCCTAAAACAAAAAAAAAAAGATTGTGAAGTAGTTGTGCAGACAGGTAGTATGTAATAAAGATGTAAAGTGGTTAAGAATTATTTGGGTCAACTTACTCACCCGAAATTTTGTTGGTGGGTTCTACAATTCTACCGCAGAGAAGATGACTTTTCACCGAATGATGAAATAACAGGTGGACACGTGTAATATTGAAGATGAAATTTATTTGGTGTTAGATAGCTTCTGCAGCATCTTGTGAAATATTGGACTTCTTTAAAGACATTTGTGGCATTCACCGATGCTAGATGTGGGGAATTCGTCATTAAATGGGGAATATGGGGAAAAGTAGTCTGAAAATGGGGAAAAACATTCTTACGTCCGTTCGCGTACTTTTTTGCACTAAAATTCGTAGATTATCAAATTTGGAAGAGTGGGGGTAAAATTCACTCAGAGAGAGCTAAAACTACGAAAAAGTAAACGAACAAGAAAAAGTTGAGAATACACTGCTTTGATAGATTTGACAGTTTTCAGAAACCAGCCCACAGAAATTTCTTGCACTAAAATTCGTTGCATTTACTCCCTCGTGAGCGCTCTCTTCTACGAAAAACTACGAAAATTCTCCGTTTTCGAATAGTTTTTCGGAAAAATTCATAAATTTTTGTAGAAATTCGCTGTTTTAGGAGGGTACGTGAACGGACTTAGTACTTAGTTTTACTTAGTATGAAATAATGGTACGTTCTTCTCATTAGTTAACATTCAAATAAAATCGATGAAAAGTCAGTAGTAAAATGCGCAGATTCCACACGTTCTCAAGATTGTTTTTAAAAGCGAATTACATATTTGAATGTAACAATGTAACAGAATGTAACAGTCAGCAAGCAGCGACTGCTGCCATTCATAAAATATTGTTTTTCAGTCATTCTACCGCAAAAAAATATATCATTTTGAACAAAAATAACATCGATCAAATAA
The DNA here is from genome assembly GCA_949716465.1 of Chalcosyrphus nemorum. NCBI lineage: Eukaryota > Metazoa > Arthropoda > Insecta > Diptera > Syrphidae > Chalcosyrphus > Chalcosyrphus nemorum. Next base: position 80,265,493 of record OX454333.1, read on the forward strand.
TGACATTCTATCTATCTTACTGACGCATATAGTAATAGTCGTGTGGAGAATCTGTCGTACAAAAATCTAGCATCAAATAACAGGCAACCATATCAGAGAATAAGCCATGAACCTATAGGCATATGCACAAATATACAACGACAAGGGTGGTGTTGGTAACACTTTCCGAAAAGGTGAAGGGGTTTATACCTAGAGATAACCACCCGCTTACTAAGGATGATAGATACGCGAAGGTCTTAGAAGTACATCTCAGTGGAAAAGGAAGCACTGCAACTGAAAAAGAATTAATGAGAGCTGAGGTACCAGGTCGTAAGCATTTTAGAGACAAGTAGATATAAGATATAAGTAGTAAGAATTTTTCACTCAATAAATGGATTCTGGAAAGCGCTGTAGGATATGTTGCGCGGTCTTGCTGAAACCACAAAATCCCCACATTAATGTCATTCAATTAGGGACCAAGTTGGTAACCAAAGCACATTAAAAAGGTGAATTTTTGTGAATACGAAGGTGTCTCAAGATTGACTTGTTGGTTTTCTAGATTCCAAATACGGCAGTTTAGTTTGTATTTGAAGAGGATCAAGAACAATTTCGTTTTCTGTCTATTCATCCAACGAAGCACACTATGCTCAACCGGCTTTAATTCTCACACAAGCTGGATCTTGTAAGCCAAGATCTTAATATTCCAAAAGGTAGGTGGACACAGTACCCATTGCTTTGCGCGAATCCTAGTCCTTCTAAATTCACTCCACACGCAGAATCAGCTTCTGCTTTCCACAACTAGACTATGCGTGGTGTGAAAACAATCCATGATTATACGAATTATTTGTTTCGTCCATCCGTGCCCGTTTTAAATTTCAAGATATGAACTAAAATAGGCAGGCATCTTTCCTCGAATTGACGTTTGGCTCCTCCAAACCGAAAACCACAAATTTTGAATCCATTCTAACGACTTCGACAAAATCAATTGGCGGCTCACGCACACATTCTAATCGGTGGTAGTTTTGCGGACGCAGCCATTTTGTAGTCATTGTGTACATTTTGTTGTTGTTAATTGAAGGACAGTATGCTGAAAATGTGGTGTGCAAAAGGAAAGAAAGGAACACCACGACATTTATTCACATATAGGGAGTTCAGGCTCCACCTGCTTTAGGAAATGTGCTGATTGGGGCAGGTAAGGATGCGTGTCCATATAAAGCTCGTCTATGACTGAACCATAACCTTAAAATTGGCGCACTGTTCAGGCACCGTTTTGCTGTGAATCGATAAGCTAATCTGTCAGCAGTTAGCTGTCAAATTAAACGTCATTTGAAAAAGTGTTGCCACTGTCAAAAACAAAAGAACAAATGCGCCTGCTGTTTTCAAAAAATGCCCTTCACTTTGTATTCATTGCAATTTACTGAATTCTTAATTATTTGAGGCAAATAACTCCTCCATCCACTCCACTTGGCCACCAATTTAAACACTCAAATAGCAGATGTAAACCTCCTCTAAATCGACAGTAAAATAAACCCAATTCCCATTGCTCATCATAATTTTATTCCTCGTTATCTTCGCACAACATTTTATGGATTCATATTAATTTCTTTGAAGAAATTCCATTCCGTTATAATATTCAACACACGCTACATAAAACCCATCAACCCATCTGCCCATATTCTATTAGCCATTTCAATCTAGATACCTACGCCTTAACCTCAGTTCAAAACCCCAAAACTACGAATGGTATCCAACAAAGTTGACACGCAGTGTTGTGCGTCGAATCGAGACTACCGCAGTGTGCTGTGGCTACTAACATGCGTCAGTGATTCTCCAATATCTGAATCCAAGTCCGTAAAAACATTCAAAACATTCAAAACACAACCAAACACTCCACAACTCTTGACTATAAATTGTTTAATTTTATTTTATTCCCTCGCCCAACAAGCAGCAGCACCACAGTCGTCTGAATGTGTATCTGTGATTCCAGAAACCCAGATTAGAGGTACACCGAGTATTCAAAGCAGCAGCATGGACGCAGGCGCGCTCATTCGTTTGCGTTTGCGTGTTGTTAGTTTTGCCAATTATGTGGCTTGTCCTCATTTTTCTTTGTGTATTTTTTTTTTTTTTTTTTTTTGTAGCTTTATAGCCCCCTGTCCGCCAGGCGTCCTAACAAGTGGGTCACTTGCGATTTCATGACCGACTTTAGTTTAGAACTGGCTTCAACCACGTTCCGTCTTTTTCCTTTCTTTCTTCCGCATTCTCTCTACAGAAGACACATTTCCAGCATGACAATAAAAATAGAAAAAAAAAAGAAGTTTCCCAACTTTAGTTGGCAAAAATGTATCCAAGTATCTATTACACCAATCTTTACACTTGGTTTCCTATTCTATCCAAGGACTTGCAAGACAAAAAAAAAACACACACAAAAAAGCTTCTCAAAACTTACATAATCCACATTAGCAACAACAACAGAGACGAGGTGTTTTATGGCAAATCAAAGCTACATACCAATTAACAATTAACTTGCAGAAAGAACCAACTAGACCTCGTCCAATCGGATGGATATCTTATGAAATAATCCGTTTTTAGTGCATAAAAACATAATAAAAGAACTGCATAGAATGAGACCGCACTTCGTAATTGGCTTTATTTCTTTGTTTCAAGTTAATTCACATAAAAAAATAAAAAAAGGCCTCCAGCTTTGGGTTAATTAATCAGAGAATAAAGTATAACAGGAACTACTAAATCTAGAGAGCCAAATCAATAACAGACCTTTCATGGGCTATAAACCTTTTGCGGAGGAACCGGAAAATTGATTTATCTTTCAAAAAAAAAAAAAAAATCAAACAGCCAGTGGTTAGATAGAAAACTATCTCACAGGAACCTCTTGGGTCGTCTCTCTATTCATTTGCATGTGAAGAAGCAGGCCAGCAGAGAAACACAACACAACAGCCATCTTAACTATTAACATACATTATCTATCCTATTGTCTTGAATATAACCCAACTCTTCAGCAGATAGGTATACCCAGATGCACTTGTAAGTTCCAAGTCAATGCTAAAGAAATGGCTGAAAATGGTGGCGGGGTCGGTCGGTCGCTTCTGCGCACAAGCACCAAAAAAAGAAATGGTAGAGTTGTATCTATACTCGTATATATTCTTTCTTCTTCTCATTCCTTAGGTTTTTTTTTCTTTCTTTCTTTTTAGAATAAAAGTAGGCCATTGACACAGATTTCGTGCCGTTTCATCTTACATATTCTTTGCATGTAGTCGTGTATATAGGTGTACAGATACTTTTAGCTTACCTTTCTTCTTTTAAAAGTCTGGTCATGATTCTACACTGAGGTTCGTTTAAGTGGTTAGATTGCTTTCTTTCTGAAATTCAACCAACGAACGATGATGATGGTTTGAGTTGAATATACATACAACTTTGTCAATAGCAAAGTCAAGCTTGAAAAAGAGCGAAAAGAAGAAGTAAATAAAATGCAATAGGTGTCGAGAAGTCAGTGCGGTCTCTAGGTTTTTGAATTAGGTTTCGACTTGTAAAGTTACTACTTTCGTTTACGCTTTGCCTTTGGACCTTTGAGCTTACCTATGACTTGTGTTCTAAGAGTTAGTTTCAGGGACTTGTGGGATTAAGTTTTTCTAAATCAAGGCTAAACTATTGTAGTCAATTGAGACTTTGATTTGGAGACATTGTTTCGAAAAAAAAAACTTAGATTTTGCTTCAAAAAGCAGTTGAATGAAGTAACCAAGTACCGTCTGAAGACTTCATACTGTTAGCAGTCTTGAAGCCTTCAAGCTGTTAGGAAACGATGTCACTACCCCATCAGAAGACGAGATTCTAAAGCCGGTGGGTGACTCACTCTACAGACTTTTAGAAGACAACATCTTCACACTTTTATGAGACGAAGTCTTCAAACGGTCAGGAACGATAACTTCAAACTGCTAAGAAACTAAGTATTCAAGCTGTTGGAAGACTTGAACTTCAAGCTGTTAAGAAACGAAGTTTTCAGGCTGACACAAGACAAACACCTCAAGCTGTTAAGAAACGAAGTCTTCAAGTTGTTAGGAGACTATTATTCGGCTTAGTCTTAAGGCTGATAAAAAATGAAGCCTTCAACCTGTCAGAAGACCAGATCTTTGAGCTTAGGAGACTAAGTCTTCAAGCTGCTGGGAAAGGTAGATATCAATCTGTTATAAGACTTAGTTTTCAGGCTATTAGAAAACAATTTCATTCAAGAGATGAAGCGTTGAAGCTTTTAGAAGAGTTGGGTTTAAGCTGTTAGAAAGCTATGTCTTCAGGCTGTAACAAGATGAAGGCATTTAGGTTCAAGTTCTTAGGAGACTTGGTCCTCAGACTGTTAACAGACTTAGTATTCAGGTTGGTAAGAGATGAAGTCTTCAACTTGCCAGAAAATTAGTTCTTTGAACTGGTAGAGGACGAGGTCTTCAAGCTACTTGAACAGCTAGTCCTCAGTCGGTTGCGAGGCGATATCTTCAGTTCAGTTTTATTAGCGTAAAATCTAGAAAAGGCTTAAGAGAACTTATATGGCAGTCAGTTCTACTCAAACTAGAAGCACTAATAAACCTTGTCTAAGATACCTATCTTTCCCAACTTCAATCAAAAGCATCAGTAAGCCCTACCATAAAATTCGAATTCATTTCCGATGTCCGTAAAGTTTTCATTCTGTAAGATGGGTTGGTCCCTTAAATGCCCTCAAAACCATTTCGGTCTTTCTATGAAGAAGTTTATTTTTAAGGGCGCAGGGCAAGTGCAGAAGAAAGAACGGATGGTCTCCTGCTCATCCTTGTTTGTCATAGGTGTAAGCTGACAGGTAAGCCTCCGTCTCTAAGAGAAGTCGCCTCTTTGACATCCGAAATAGATAAAGGGCGACTGATAGGGACAGAATTAGGAATCCCATAGAAGATCTTCGAATCCCAGCCCCCAGGTTCGAGACGGAGAAGAAGACCGAACCTCTAGTACAAAGACCAAGCTGTCGTGGATGCCAGAAAACTTGGTCTTTATAACTGGAAGCAGCGTTCCTGGGACCGCAGAGGATGAAAGGTAACGATGTCTCAGGCAGGGACTCTACAAGAGTCGAGAGTCCTTTAAGTAACTAAGTAATCTTGCTCTGGAGGCAATAATAGCAACACAGCTAAACACGCGATTCTACACGGAATTAATTCAGGAAGGCATTATACGTATCGGTGTGACGACTATCTGGGGCAGAGCAGTCAAGAAGGAAGCATGGAAAAGAGCTGGGTAGAGCTGAGGCATATTGCAAGAAACCGCATACGATAGGCATTGTAGATGGCCTGAGACCGACGAAGTTTAGTTTACCCTTCTCTAGAGAACCCACCTTCTGTTGTACTATTCTTAGACTGAGGCCGCCCACAAGTCTCCTTCTGAAATAAACAAGAAGTAGGAGCTCATAAAATATTTCATCTTTTTTTTTTAATGTTGGAAACAATTTATATTTCATTTTCATTTTTCTATATTTACATTCAGAAAATAAATAAATAATTGCACAAAATAAAACAAAAAAGTTAAATAAAAATTAAATAAAATTTAAAAAAAAAGTAAATAGTTAAGTAATAACCAAATAACTTTTTTTTAAAGAAACAGATGCTTTAAATAGGATGAAAATTAATAAAGTTAAAATACAATACATACAGCTTAAGTTTTTTTGTTTTTTGTTTTTTTTTAAATATGCGTAGAAATAAAATAGAAATATTGTTTATTTAAGGACTCTTTTTTCATTCGAAATTATATTTTACTTTTGCTTATTATTAAACTTAACTTAAATAAATAACAACTTACAAAAATATTTAATTTTATTTTACATACATTACATGCTTAGAGTTGTTTTTTTCAATTTTCTTCTTCTTCGTTTAAATATATTTTAAATATTTAATTTGATACATTATTTATAAATTAAAATTTGTTTTAACTAATTTCATTGATATATTTATGTTAACGTGAAATAAATAATTAAAAAAAGGGGGAGGAGAAAAAGATTAATATCATGAGCTTAGAAACTAACTTAAAATAGAATATTTTGTACAGAAGATATTTTTTTTTTTAAATTAAATTAGTTGTTTTTTTTTTACAATTTGTCTAAAAGGTTTTTTTCTTTTTGTTTTGTTTTTAGTTATAAATTGCATTTTGTTTTTAAATTAAAATATTTTTATAACACTTGTGTTTTTTGTTTCATTTTCTGTTTTTTTTTTTTTTTTTGTTAAATAAACAGCGCACTGTAACATGGTTTTAGAATTTGCGATTGAGGTACATTTTTTTTTAATTAGAGCAATAAGCTTTAGTAGTATTGTAGAGGCACAGTTGCACCAAAACGGAACAACAGTTGCAAAAAGACAATTGGACGCTCCGTTGTTCTTACATTGCTTTTGCTGTCTTATTTAGTGTATTAAGAGTTAAAGGATTTGGATTGTGGGTTCTGTAAAGGAAGCAGTGTCTTAAAACTGGTATACAACAACAGAAGGCTTTATTTAATTGGATCACAGCAACAATCAGGAGTTCTCACGACTTCCCATTTCTTGTGCTTCCTTTTAAATCACTTGATCCATTGAAGTCAGTGAATTTTTGTCTTAAAACAAACTTTAGTAACTTCAACGCATGCAAGTTATTCAAAAGTAGAGATAAAGAAAATATTGCCTTTTAATTCTTGACCAATAAGAAGAATCATAACTCAGGCGTCTAATCAGTGAGGCTGTCCTGAGGCTTCCATCACTCTTAACTAAATAGATCTTCATATAAAGAGTTTATTTCATATAAAGACATCTGGCAACTCTTAAAAAAATGTGGTGTTCTATTACGGTAGTGGTGCTTGACATTTCGATTGACAGCTACTGCGATTTTCGAACCAAAAGTTTTTTCTTTTCGAACTTTGCGCTTTAGTGAGTTAAAAGTAAGATCATAAATCTAAACAAGCCTTAAAACCAGCAACCTCTGACATATATTGCCTAAGATCAATCTGTCAGTGATTTTTAAAACTTTTTTATTAATTTTTTGAAAACTTAGACGATCTCGTGTTTTTGAAAGAAGTCCTTGTATTTTGTACTCAAATGCTTATCAAATGGAACACGCCATTTTGTTAATATCGTTTTCCGGCTATATATGAAGTTAGTTGCAGTTCGTTTGTTTGATGTTTCCACTCGTCAAATTCTCCGTTCGCAAACTCTAGTTTTTCACGGTTTTTGCTTGTGCAGACTAATAAACGCTTAAACGTCTATTGGAAAACATGAAAGGCGACACATACACTTCATTTAATACGTAGCTACATTACGCACTTCATAAGTTTTCCATGCCAACAAAACAAAGAAATCTAACGAAGGCCGATAGTATTTCGTTTATGAGTGTAAGTGGCACCAATTTTTCCACCAAACATTCCTTCGTTTATTTGGACGAGTGCGCTAACTGAAAACTAGAGTTGTCGCACGTAAAATTTTTCCCAAGTATGTATATCGCAAAATTACGCCGATTATGCCTATTGCTAACTCAATGAATTTTATCGCAATTTGGGGAAATCTTCAAGCTGTGAGAGTAATTGACCCGCACTTTTTCTTCAATGATGCTGCAATGAAGTCAATTTGGAGTGCCACCCAGGGAAGTTAACTAACTTTTGATAGATAAGCCTACCAATTGACAGACGTCATAAACTTGAAATTTCTTAATTTCACTTTTCTACAAACGAGCTTCTGATGTACGCGAACATGATTTGATCCTATCAAAAAGGTTACCAAAAAAGGCCTGGGTTTTCATTGGCACTCAGTCTTGATTATTGAGGTTCTATAAATAATTTGACAGATATCACGAAATTGGCAAAGACATCTTTGACGGCAAAACCACTATCAACTGTTAAAGTATTATCGTTTCTCAAAAAACTATAGAGCTAAATGCCTACCTATTGCCTAATTTAAAAAATGGGTCCTAAATTTTTTATTGGGGAAAAAATGTCACTGGCGTTCAGTCATGCAAAGTTCAAACAATTTCATGAGCTTTTATCACTAATTTGACAGAAGCCCCTGAAATCACTTGAGCGATACTATGACTGTACCATGACTGTTCTCCTAACGACTAGAACTAACGGTGTTTTTAAAACTAAACCTCCACCTTAAAAGAGATCAAAAGCAACCAACAACAACGAATTACAATATCATGCCATACAATTCAGCATTCACGCACACTCACTCCACTGTCAATGGAGTTTTCGAAAAGAACGAAGAAAACTCGAAATTTTTCCAAAAACTCCATTCGCACTGGAGGATCAAAATTATTTCGGTGATGCCTTGAATTGTATTACGCACGGATTGGGGTTTGAATGTATATATTTTTGCGGGAAAGAAAATCTCTTTACATATGTGTATATATGCGGTTGTGTTTGTATATATATATTTATGTGAAGCGGTCTCTTTCGGCTTGGGTGTTTTTTTTGTAATTTTTTTTCTAATCATCGTGTCAATCACGCCCAATTCTCTTATGTATCTGTTGATGTTTGAGCAAATGAGCTTTTTGCCGAAACGCCTTGGCGCAGACGTCACAGCGGAACGGTTTCTCGCCGGTATGCGTCCGCAAGTGTACTTTGATATTGCTTTTATTTAAAAACCCTCGATTGCATATGCTACAACGATGGACGGGCTTCTCTTTCCCTAATAGACCGGAGAGGTCGTTTGAATTAAAATTAACCGATGATGGTGACAGCGAGTTTTGTTGCATTTGCTGGCTGTTGGACTGTTGCTGATGACCGCCACCACCGCCACCGCCGCCGCCGCCGCTGCTCGATGATGATTTCTTTTTGCGTTTCGCTTTTGGCGTGCTCGGTGTGACGGTTGTTGTGTGCGGGTAATTGCCTAAAATGTCGGGACTACAGATGCCGTCGGGCTTCATGGCGTTCGCATTGCTGGACATTGAAATCGTCGAGTATTGAGGAGGATTCGAGTTGAGATATCGATTACCACTGTTGCCATTTAACAACATATTGTCTGTTGTTGAGACAACGGAGCCGGGCGGACTGGTAGACGTTGATGATGTCAATTCGTTGCAGTATGAGGTAGAGCTTGGTGCCTCACCCTTGATGGCACCGAGAGGTGGTCCGTTTTGAAGACGATTCTGTAGCAGCGGCATATAGCCATGCGTCAGGAGGCTTTGTAATGTCGAACTACTCGTGTTTGCAGGCGAATTGGGCAGAATAAAATCGCTTAAGCTGTCCTGTTGTGAGACGACAAGTTTGCCATCTTGTTGTATACAATTGCCATCAATCCACGCATCAATATCCATCCACGAGTCTCTTGTATCGTTGCCATCGTCATTCTCTAACTGATTCGGCACTGTTGTATCGGCGATGGCAGATCCAATTATCGCTGCGATATCGTCTATTGAGTTCATGTCAACATAAACACCGGAAACGGAATCAGGACCCTGATCGGACATAACACAACTGTCCGCCACTGAGTAAAGCTTACTATCTAAATGACTATCGGCAAAGAGTTTCACATCGGAAAGGCAGGCATCATTTCCATCCGAACTGAGCACAGACTCGGGCAGACATGTTGAAGAGGAGACAATATTCTGATCGGCCGTTGAGCCGCCATTATTGTTCGAGGTGGCAGATTGATTTGTTGACGTCTGGTATGCACTTTGTGCGTAATTATTGTTACTCTCATCGGGCAATCGTTGGGCAATTGCATGATAATGATGCCCAGATATGCCATTGATTGACAAGTGGCCTGTATAGCCTGTGAACGGTGGCAGAGGTTTTAATTCCGACAATCCTATTGACGATGAATTCATAAGCAGGTTATCGAGAACATCGAGGGATCCACCTTTTTGTTCAGAATCACTGGGCAGTGAATCGAGATCATGCTCCAAGAGTAGTTTATGTCCGTCTAGCAGGTACTGGTCTTGACTTCCGTTTTGCGTTTGTCCCCAACATGGGCTCATCAGTAGGCTTTCAACTTCAGATTCGCTTGGGCCGTTCATTCTGCAAAACTTCATTGTACACCTAATGGGCGGTGTATGGTGTGTTAATTTATTTTATCTTTCTTTTTAAAATTTATTTCTTATTTTATTTATGGTTTTTCTTTAACAATTGTATTGGTTTGACTGTTGTCGGATTGTAGATGTGTTTTGTGGCACGATCACGGTGTCTTAAGATGTCGATTAAATGCTATGTATTCTTTCTCCTCGTCTTGGGGGGGACACATAGTTTTATCTGAAAAATAACAAAAAAAATTAAAATTACTAACTATTTTTATTCAATATTGCTTGCATCTAGAACCTCTAACTATTAATTATAAACTACAATAGTTTGCTGTAAGTAATCGTAAAATAAGTTATCACTATTTCAAGAGGTGGGTTTAGAATTTTTCGAATAAATGTCAATGATACCAACCGATATGAATTTACAGCTATACTCCTTACCTTAAAGTTTGACAGATGCCATATTTAGCATATTTAACATATTTTCGATGTATTTAGGGTATAAGAAGTGCTTTTTCGTGTCGCATTCCGAGTACCTAAAGTATCTTTTGTTTTGTTTCTGGCCGTAAGATATGTACTAAATGGACGATTCATCTGCTTATTTATTACACTTCTTCTCATAAAGAAGGTTCCAAAATTAAGTTTCTAAAGTACGAATTTACGCAGAGTTTTTAGTCCATCAAAGCTTTCTATTTTAGGGTTACGTACGTACGTACATATATAATGTCTGACGTTTGAACAGTGCTACTTTGACTTTAGACAGCAAAGCGAATTGCGGTTAAATAAATTTGTAAGCAGGTTCTGGTAGTAAAACAAAATATACAGAATATAAAGCAAGTTTTCCAAATCTTTAATCTAAAGGACATAGAGCTACATATTCCGAAAGCAGAAAACAATACAGACAAGCAATCGAAGGGAAGTTTATGGGCCTTTTATATCAGAAGTAAGAAGCTGTAGCACCCACTTAATATTGTAGATTGGAATCCTAATTTCTAAAATTTTTCAATGTATTCTACATTTCAACATTCATCTTTTTGTGAATTGTTCTTTGAAAAACTTTTCTTCCCAGCTTTGAGGTGAATTCAATCTATTCTATTTTGTTCCCTTCATAGTTTTTGGGTCTGGGGAATTATTTTCAAAAATGTTAGTACAAATTCAGCTAGTGCTAATTATTCTCGTAGGCTGTAAGTAGAAAATAGAGCCTAAAGTCTATCAAGTGGCATTTTGGCTTTAGTTATTCTTTAATAGGCCTCGTATGTGGACAGTGCTCACTTAAGCTGCGAACCTTAATCTACTGGGGCAAGTTCAGAAAGCTACCACCCCTTATCAGCACTAGGTGCATTAGTTCACCTAATAACCTTAGATATCTTTGATACACAACAATCGGCCTAAACCGCTTCCTCATTGCAGTGGCTGGTCTATAATATTGAGCACTCATCTATCCTATAATTACACATACGAGTATGAACCCACAATCCAAACTCAATTCGGCCAGAACGGAGCCTAGTAAAAAATCACCATAATATTATGAATCTTTCAGAGCATTACTCTATACTTTTTGTACAAAACTTTCTCCCGAACTCTTTAGCCCCAACCATAATTAAATTAAGCATGTGATAGCTAATGTCATAATTGAACGAAAATTCTGCTCGCGTGTTAGCAAAGCGATAGAGGCAAAAGTAGATGAAAATCGACGAAACTGACCGAAAAGTCATTATGGGTATGATTACGTACGGGCGCGTCATGATTGGCGCTTTAATCCTCAAAGGGAAAAAAACAGCGAAAATTTCATTTTTGTAAGCGAGTTCAAAGATTTTATTATCTTAAAGTTTTCGCTGAAAGGGATTTCTGAAGAGACCAAAACAAATGATACATATGTAGTTATATGAAAAATGTCAATAAAGTTACCATCGACATAATTATGCAAGCTACAAACCATCGTTCAAAGATGGCAAACAAATTTCTACTCAATGTGACATAAGCCTACTTAGTGATCGAGGTAATTAATTTCCCGGTTGAAAATACCTACATCCCCAAAATGTAGTAGTTTCATTTTCTGGCGCAAAATTAAACACATTTGTGTAGATGGGAAACATATGTTGCGATTTGCACTTGTTTTTTTCACAACTAATCGCTCAATAAAAATACAGTCTACAATTAAGATTATCGCTCATACGCTCTTGGAGGCTCTCTATGCTTCTGATCCCTACGGATCAGCATCAAGCAATGTGTTGAATATCGATCACCACTTCAGCTGCTGTTCATCGATTTTGAAAATGCATTTGATAATGTCAATCGGGAATTTATTTGTCATGCCTTGCGCATGAGAGGCATTCCTAATAATTAGTACGTATGTGGGGTTCGGCAAGGCTGCATACATTCACCAATACTGTTTTTATTGGCGATTAGCGATGTGGTGAAAGCGGCCTAATCAACAACAAATGGAGGAAATCGATGGACTCTTACATCTGAACTCAAGCACTTTGACTAGGGCTAATGGACCTTCACCAAATGACAGCCAGTGTTCCCAGATTTTCTAAAGCACTTTCCCCTTTTTTTGCCTCCTTTTTCCTTTTTCCCCCTATTCTGTTGTTCTATTTTCATCGCAATATTCCCATTTTTTAAACAATAAAAAAAAGCACTGTTTTATAAAAAATTTAATTCCTCGAAAAACGAAAACTGGAACTGAATTGAATTCTGCAAGACTTTCCCATTCTTTTTGGTATTTTGAGATCTTTTTTTAACCGATGCAATGGAACCCACTTACCCAGGATGATACACGGCGGTCCAAGGAGTACGTGGCGCAGAACAGTTGAAAAGGAAGCAAGCAACTGAGAAAAAGTTGGGGAGAGCTGAGGCACATTTCCAGAAACCGCACACGATGGCGCTTAGGCGTTGTTGAGGCCGTATGCTGATAAATTATGAAAATGAATTTTCGCATTACTACACTTTAATTGATAATGCTACGGATGAGTAGTTAGTACAATTAAACTACTGTGGGTTGGGGCCAGACTCGAATCCCAGAAAGTACTACAAAGTCAGTTTTTACGGATTCAGCGTACATAAATTAGTTTGTTCACTGCAAAGCCAACGTATAGTTGCATTTAACAATTCGATTTGGTGCAGATGGTATTTAAGCAGACACGCCTTTAGGTAGCCAGTTAAAATTCTCAGTTCCTTGCTAAGTTCAAGTTTGTTTACTCTGTTATTGTGGGGGCATTATAAACTGTTTTCCTTATTTGGACCCGTTTTGTTGGTCCGGTCTACTGGCTTCTGCACTAATAGTGCAATGGATACAACTAAGAGTTACATCGAAATAGGGTTCCGATCCGACAAGTAGGTCACAAGTTCGTCCAAACAGTCAGCCCGTTCATTTCCCTCAAAGTCTTCAGTGACTTGAAATTCAAGCTATGGTGACTATGATTGTCGAAAGTGAAGCTGTCAAAAAAGATCGATGCAATCCCATGCGAGCTTCTACCCTGTCGTAAAGAAATTAAGCAACCTTAGTGTAACTTGGCTCTCACAAAAGATGCGTATACGAGTAGATACATAGAGTTTTTGGGAGCCATTGTTATCCAAAGTTTTGAACGTGTTAATGAATTTTTAGTCCCTGCTTATTGAATTTGGAATTCTTGGCCTGATAGTTCGAGATAGTTCGTATGGAATTGTAGTTATTCAAGTTGTCGTAACCCCTGTCTGGTTGCATACCATATCTTAAGATCAAAATCATTTATTCTGATTTCTTTTTTTTGTTTGCATATATCAATTCACTTGCGAGGGCGACAAAGTGTCTAATATCACACAACTAGTTTAGGAAAACTTGTTAATATCCACAACCATGTCAGACAACAGTCCAACAAATTCAACATAATTTTTTTTGTTTAGATTAGAACAGACAAAAAACAACTCTCTTAAGTCAGCCATTATAATACATAAGCCAGTATGAAAACAATACCATGCATGCATACATATTCATGTAAAAGAACATATGTCCAACGAAAGGTATTATCTGCGGCTTGACCCATAAATCGTTGTCTACTTGCCATGCATTTTGAATATTGAATTAATAATTGACTTGGGTTCAGATTCAGATACACACAACGGGATTCAACAGCGAAAGTGGGAGTATAGATCTTTTACAAAAATACTACAATGAAACTTTGACCATTCGATCCCAGCAAGATCAGATGATCTTCAAGTAATACGAATACGTATCATGTAGGTTAGATGTATTATACACTCTGGAAATTTGTTATATTTGTTGGATATTTATTTATTTAACGGGTTCTTGACCCATGGTGTGCCATCTTCTAATTAGGTGCTGAGGAATACATTAGAAAGTGATTTAAAGCTTGTAACCATGCAACCCACGCCCTATTAATTCGAAAAATATAAATTTAATTTGTTTTAAAAATAAAACCTTTATCAAGATATTTATCTAAATATAAACTTGTACAGAATATTTGTATCGCCATAACTTTTCTAAAATTTACATAAATATGTTAACTTAGCCTTACTTCACTTAGAAGTTCAGGTATCCTCGTGTGTCTAAATTTAGGGACAAGCTTGCCTTTAAAACCGAAAGAATCAACTGCAAACTATAAGAGAGCTGAGACACACACCAAAATTTGTAAAAGTCAGAAAAGTCACGATAGATCGATATTTTCAGATTTTTGGCGATGGATCGAAGGGCGTACAGATATTAAGACAAAAAATGCAGCGGGCTTAGGCATCGATTCACTTGCTTCAAATCCACAGTATAGTGATAGTGTATTCGGTCATTGACTGAAGTTTTAACCGTATCCATTCAATACTTATAGTACTCAAATTAAATAATTAATTAGCTCGGAGGACAGTCGTTTGCTCAAAGAATTACATTTTTAGAAACAAAAACAAAAATACTGTGAATTATAAACGAATGCAAAGACGCCTTATTTTCTGTTAATATCAGGGTTGTTAAAGAACGACTGGATATAATATTAGGTCCGTTCGCGTGCTTTCTGTACTAAATTCTGCAAATTATCAAATTTGTAAGAGAAAGGGGGCAAAATTCACTCAGAGGGAGTTAAGCTTACGAAAAAGTAATCGAACGGATTGAACAAGAAAAAGTTGAAAATATACTGATTTGACAGACAGTTTTCACAAACCAGCCCAAGGAAATTTCTTGCACTAAAATTCGTAGTAAAAATTCGGAAATTTCTTACTCTCTCGTGAGCGCTCTCTTCTGTGAAAAACTACGTAAATTCTTAGTATGCGAACAGCTTTTCGTAAAAAATAGTAAAATTTCGTAAAAACTCGCTGTTTTGGAAGGGTACGCGAACGAAGCCATTATTGAGCAACTCATTAGTGCTTGAAACTCCAAAGGATACCCAGTGAAGCGTTTAGACTTTGGACAGTAATTGTTTCATTTTCATTTCATTTCAAAAGGGATCATCCATCAAAAGGATCAAACATCAGGCATGTCAAAGATATTGCAATAACTTGTGGCCCGTGACATCATGTGCAATTTTAAGTTCATACATTTTTTTGCTCGTGGAAATGGATGTGGAAATGAAACGTAGCGCCCCGCCATCCTGGTTAAACCCCGTATCGTCGTTGTCCATATCCTCCATTTGTGGCCAAAAGAAATTGGTTATCATCCACCAATAGCGCTGGCCGTTGACGGTGATGGCCTGGCCAAATTCATTCTCAAAAAAGTTTAGTCCGCTGATGCCGCAAGTCCAGGCCAGACCAAATAGTGACTTTCTGTGGATCTTGCTCGAACAGAAGTCCCGCTTACTTAAAGCAATTTAATCATTTGCTGGCTCTTAACACTATAACTCTTCATTTGGCAAGACAGATTGAACTAAAAATAGCCAATTTGGTAGATGAAGGAACAACAATCTGGTCGCCATCACCTGTCAAAGTTAGAAAATACCTATTGGAAAATACATAATGCTCTTAAGTGCTCCCTGAAAACATAACTACTAGAACGGCCACAGTCAATCTTTTGAAGAAGGGGAATCAAATAACTCACGGAATCATATAAGAAGAATTTAGATTCAATTCTCAACGTCCAGAATGGATTTATGTATGTCTCGATGGAGTAGTAGTGACTTTGGCCTAAGTATTTCTTTTCTTTTTTTGTCGAATATGAAGACATGTCCTCAACGGAGCAAGGAAGTCGCGTTAGCATCTAAATTCTGGAAAGAAAAATGTGAAATTGAATCAACGGACTTGCTTTCAGGCGTTTGCCTGGGCAAAACAGATTGATATCTTTTTAGCAAACAAAGACTTCAAACTTGAAATAACCTTGCCTCCAGGCACCTGGGTTGCTTCTGTAACTTGCTGTATGCTACTTGAGCCATAAGTCCACAAAAAAGTTCTCGTAAATTTTCGGCAAACAGAAACAATAAGTTTGGTGATTTTTTAAAAGCCATTGAGTTTGTTTTGCTGTTGACGACATGTTGAAGAATCTAATGTTGCCAAGTGCAGGGCACGTACATAGAAGGTAACTGATAGTCCCCTCCCTCCGGTGAGGGTGTTTACGATTTTGGAGAGGGTTTCTCTCTTATGTTTCAGAAGTCCGATGGACCTGGTTTCGTTTAGCGTGGGCCAAAGCAGCCATACAGTGGCCGAACTGTTGCCACGGATGGTTGGTTTCTCTCACCGCGTTGGTATGGACAAGGTATTTAGCATAGGACGTTGGCGCCTCGATGTCGGTGACGTTTATGCTGTTTAGACCTGAGGAGCCTCGTCGTGCCACTTCGTCAGCTTTGCAATTCCCTGGTATATTACAGGACATGACACCCATGGCTTGGCTGTCGATGTATATGACAATATCCAATACTGATACTGCGTTAACCGCCAGCCAGTCAGCTGCTTGACGAATGGCAGCGACTTCGACTTGAAAACGCTGCAGTAGCTAGAAAGGCTGAAGGAGAGGTGGATGTCTAGATCTTTTGAAAAAATATCAGCACCGACTCCTTCTGAAGAAGATTGTCAGCGATTCATGGTGAAGGACATCGCGTTGTGTCCATTCCGCTCTGTCAGGTATTAAGCATTTGTAGCCCATGTTGAAGTCGTATTCAGTGGGCAAATGGTCGGTGACCTTTGGAAGATGGCGGTGCATCAGAAGTATTCTGGCGTGTCCAGTGTGTTTCTGTTTCCATTGTTTGGAACTTCTCAGTCTTATTGCTGAGCAGGCAGCCAGTTGTTTGCTGACAACGTCAGTTGGAAGTAGGTGGAGCGTAGTTTGGAGCGCTGCGGTGGGAGAGTATGGTCTGCTTACTGCTATTTTGGACCTACATTTTGCCATATCCAAAGAATTTTCAGAAGCTTTCTTATAACGCCAATACTCTTGGATGTTTGTCAGACGATCACAAGAGGTAGAGTCGTGAAAAAGGTGTTGGTATCCATTCATAGGATAGTCAAATGGCACAAAAGAACACCAAATTCAATTGATCTTTTGAAATATAATCTTAAGATTTTAACTAAAGCACTCAAAGTAAAGCTAATCCTGTCAGCGCTCACAATCGATTGCAACGTAAGATACATAAATAAAAATACTGCACCACTCCCCCATAATATTAAAGATTCCTGGCTAATAAATAATGCACTTGATTTTCTGGTCGATTAACCAACCCTCTTTTTGCAAAAAGGAAACGAAACCCACTCAAGTAAAGGAACTCGTACCTCCTGGCGTTACAATCTACAACCAATGAAATGGCCAACCTCTAGGCCAAGATCATAGATCAAAGCTAACCACCTGCTTAATTGGAACAAACAAATCGATTATCGGCCACCAAATGCCCTACAGAAATAGAACCAAAAGAGACTAATAAAGGAAATAACAAAAACAAAAAAAGCCAAAGATAGATCTTCTTTCCTACATGCTAATTAAATATCTAAAATCTCGACTAAATCTTCTGCATCTACGGATAAAAAGATCCCACATTAATTAAGAGACATCTGTGGTCGGTCAAATTGGTCGAATAATATTCAAATGAAATCGTTTGTTAAGCCAACAAATAAAAAGACAACAAAAACAAGTTCTTAACTTGAAATTTGGAATTTAGGTCAGAAAGTAATTTTTTTCTTCTTCTAAAGTTCGAGCCTGAAAAGGGGTTGGGTCGGGTCGGGTGGTGGTACGCATTCAAACTGTTGATAATCTTTTCCCAACAGAGAGCCAAAGAGCTCCAAATAAAGTGGTATACACACATTTATTTAGCCCAGACCAAGAGACTGGCCGCCGCGCAGTGGGACCGAGCGGAATGAAAAAAGCAAAATAAATTTCGCTTTCGACAGGTTTGGTGTTGGCGTCATACCACTTGGTGTAAACGAGTTAGGTCATACTTGTGTATAGACCATCATGCTCGCACACAAATATGTATTGTGGTATCTACAAGCAAGCCTCTAGACACAGACGATGGCAGAGGAATGTATCTGTATTGAGAAACAGAAGAGAAGAGAAGAGAAGAATCAAAGCGATAATCATTAAAGCCATCACACATAAAAATGAGTACCGTTATTCAAAAGACCTGCTGACATACTTCCGCGATGAACAGTGTACGAATATATATGTATATAGACTACGGAGATAGATATTTACATAGATACAAAGGTATACAGGTAGATATACCCGTTTGGCTCAGTTATGATGATGAGAAGCAGGCAGGCAGGCAGGCGGACAGCCGCTGATGATGGCGGTGGTGGGCCTGAGGGGGGACTACCGACGGTTGGCACAGATTTGTGGGATTTTTGTGGCCGTTGTCGTCGTTGTGCCTCTGGGGGCTATAGATACATACACATGTGTGTGGATGGTTTTATTTTGTATTCTTTTTCTTTCGTTTTTCCGCATGCCCATCCGTAACGAAGAAAGAATGTACAACGCTGATGACGCGGTGGTGGGGTAGTGGGGTAATAGTGGGGGGCAAAAGAGAAATGAGATGATTATAAGTTCGATATTTTGTGTCGTGTCGTCATTGTGACTCGGTTTGGCCTGACACAGAGAGAGACACATGAAGCTGCACCACGCAAAAGGGTTACTTTGCCGTCCGATCGGACACGTGCAGCAGACCATCGGCGCAGTTTTACCCAGTATGCAGCCAACACTCATGCACCTGGACGCAAGAGGGTATTTATCTTTGACCGTCATTTTCGAGGTTATGAATGGAGCAGTGCCTCTCTAGGAAATAGTGGTGGGCAAAAAAAGCTTTATTTTATACCGAGAGAGCTTTTAATGTGCGCGATCAATTTGCATGACAATTTGTTTGTGCAGAAAAGAAGAAAAAACTTTATTTTTCTCTTTTTGAGGTCAGCGAACTGTTTTTGTGGGGGTAAATAGTAGCTAAGCTTTTTGTTGTTGTTTTATTTTATTTTTTTTTGTGAAGTTGATTATTCATAAGGGATTTTAGCCGGTGTATAACGGTGAATGAATTGGTAAGTGGTTTAAGTGGGAAGTACTTTTACAGCTTAGTTTAAGATCTTATCTGATGGAAATGACGTAGGTAACGATTTAGGAAATATTAATGCTCAGTATTATTGGAATTTTATTTAAAAGAAGATGCCATTAATGGTGGTACTTAAGCTAGAAATAGTTTAAGGAGGAGTTGTGCCAATTTGAAATGATGCGCAGTACTGTTGGTTACACCGCTTGCGTCGTTTGTTCTTGGTTAAAAAATAAATCTATTCTAGGACTAATAAATATATGCATGTTTCTTTTGTCCGTTTTTGGGTAAAACCCTTTGTATGGCTCACTAGAAAGTTTAAACACAGAACAAAATCCTGCGCCTTTTATAGCAATCGAGACTAAAACGTCTTTCGACAGCAAAGATCTGTTGAAAATATTGAATCCTGCTTCGAGTTGTATTTTTTTCATCCAAAATAGTACGAATTTCATTGAATTTGAGCCTCAAAACAATTGAAAGAATTTCTACTGAAAAAATGAAAAACTAAGTTCGCACGCCAACTCTTTTGAATGAAAGGACGAAGTGACCCATATTGCTTGGCAGAATCAAACTTTTGCATTTATTCGATTTGCATATTATATCGATTAGTTAAGCACGTTCATCTACTGATGATGAGTATGTAGTTTTTAAGCCAAGCGTCAAAATTCGACGAAAACATCACTCAGTGCCAACTTAGCCCTTACCTGTCCGATAAAAATGCACCATGACTCACTGCAAAAAAAAAAAAACGAAGAGGAAAGTATTTGATAAATACAAACTAAAAACCCAAAAAATAAAACTATTAATTTGCATGTTTAAGTTAATTTAAATTCCTAGTAATGCACCTAATAAAACTTTCGCCAGTAAAAATAGTGACTCATTCTGATTCAAAGAAAATTGCATGTTTCAATAGTTAGACGCAAAGAAAAGCCTACAATCTGATAAGCTTGTCATGAGGCCGCTGATCTATGAACGGAATTATAGACAAGCATTTATACGAGCTAAGATATAACTTAGATGTATTATGATGCATTTATAAAATAGTTGCCAGTAAGTAAATGATGTGATGGTAGTCTCAGCATTGATCTGAGTGTTGTGGCGTTTTTCTCCTAATTAGCTCACTAATCAAGTAGATGATTTCCTATATCTATACCTCAGAAATCATAACGCCTAGAGGGGTCCAATTTAGGGGTTGGATAGAAATGTCACTGAAAGGACCATGAATGTTGTACGCATTAAGCTTTAGTCTGAGCATTGATATAGTTGCGCTCCAACGTTACGCTAAACTTCTTGCTAAACAGGGACTTTATCTTGATTCTTCCTCTAATTTGATTTCACTCATCGACTCTTTACCTCCTTCTTTTTCCACAAGATGTCAATTGTCTTGAATGGTGACAAGTAGAAAGCTGTTGTTTGCCTTTAAACCTAATACGAGATAATTCCTTAGTTGTTAGCGTACTTATGTCGTTAGATCTTTGAACAGCAGCAGTTTGTAGTCAGTAACAGATCCCGTACTATCCCTTTCCTTCAAAGTACAACATAGTTAGGACCATTATACTCTATATCAGCTTCTATCTTTCCACCTTCTTTGAAACAAGAACTCTTTTACCAATGGAACATCGTAAAATCTAAGCAAATATTGCATCCATCAGCAGGAGCTACCTCCTACAACTGAACAGTAGCTACACCATTAATGATTGTATGGAATATAGTCTAGTTTTTAAGTGCACCTAATCAAAGAACAGGGACTTGAACACCAATAAAAAATAACATCAAGTTTTGGGAGATTGTTCCGTCAAACAGATGCCATTGGAGCACAAAACTTATGATTGATGTACATCAAGGCCTTGAAATGCTTCACACATCCACTAAAAGTCCTTCGAATTGAAGAACAACAATCAAATAGAATGCAAGCAAACAGATTCTTTAGAAACAGATTGCACTGTGCAGATGAACATTTTTAAGATTTCTCAATTACAGTACATAAGAATCCTAAGAGCAAACAATTTCCCCAAAAACACTCTTCTTCCAGAGTCGATTGTTTAGGCAGTGTGCAAACTACAGAATCCTTTCACTGATGTGTTCATTTCTTGTTCTATTTTTATCTGTCAGTTTTAGATTAGTGATTGACCTCAAAACCATTTCACATGACAGAGCATCCTACTGATAGAAATTTTTCAATGATTGCTTAACTGATTTGTTCCAATGATGCATTTGAATGATAGCTATAATTGACCCCTTAAAGTTTATGGAGAACAAGAACCAAACTTTAACTGATTTGAACTCAAAAAAGCTCTATGAATATTCAACTTTATGCTTAAGTACGTCATTCTACTAGTTCCCCTCAAAAGCAATATTTAAATTTCAAAAACATAAAACTTACAGACAGATATCTGAAAATCTACTCTTACAACTGTTGTTAACATTTTGTATTAATGTGCATACATATATTAATAGTAATTGCTTCCTAATAAATGCTAATCATTTGTTGATTTGGATGAATAGATAAAAACAAGAAAACCACAAAAGAAAGTATTTTCAGAATAAAGACGGTTTTTTTTCCTGAGTTTTTTTTATCATCAACAGATCACCCACCGAAGGTGGAAAAGGTGTTAATTTCAACAGAAAATTAATCTAATTTTTAGAAGTATTTAACCTAAAACTTAAAGTTTGGAAATTAAGTATATTTAGATATTGAATTTTTGTGTGGTATGAGGAAGTAATAGTAATATCCGCAAAGGTTTTGTGGGTCAAATTTTTATAAGACGAGAATTAGTGTAACACCTCTGTTGGATGTCATAGATTGCCAATTCTGAAGAGAACTAGTGTATTGGTTTCAAGGAGGAGCTTCAGTCAAGTTTTTATCGGACTCTGTTGGCTTGTTAAATATTACAAACTGTTCATATCGACCTCCATTCCAAGGATGATGTGCAATGAGATGGCAACTGTTCCTGTTAAGCCTTAACCTATCTTTCTAGTTGAACATCAATCAATGAGATCTTTTCTTTGCTTTAGAATCCTCCAAGTTCTTGGATTATAGATTGTGGTTTTAACTGTCTTCAAATAGTTTCTTTTACCATAGAAGCTTCCAGAAACATTGATACAATTTCCACATACACTGCTTACTTAGAAAGCTATACTGAGTACCTAGTTCCTTCTATACAGAAGGTAATAAATGTCCCGATGAATTGAATAGAAAAGGAGGACAGAAATGTCAAATTACTTTGACTTGGCTGGGCCTAGATCATTCATTCATTGTATTCCAAGGGGTTTAAGGAAATGCACATGTATATTAGAGCCATTAAGGATCAGGCCATGATGGTCTTTAGACCAATTAAGATTGAAAAACTCCATCAAGACTCCATTTCTGACTAAATAAAGGAAAAATAAAGACCTGGAAACATCTCCCCAAGCAAACTATTACTCTCATTGAATCTATGTCCAGAGTAAAGTTTCCTCTTCTAAGGGGTTTGCAGCTTCTTCTCTGAACTTTGAATTTAGCTAAAATAATGATTCTAATGATTCAGACAGGTTTGAATTGGTCCGACGTGGTATCCCTAAATCTTGTGGCTTAGGCTTAAGTACTTCATAAAGGCTTGACATCAACATCTGGAGTATATAGCACAACAGCATGGGCTTAATTCAACTAGATTTATGCTTGTAGGTAAAACTAGATCTAGATCTTTAGATCCCACATTTTTATGGGTAAATATCAGCCCAATCACTATCCTTAAACAAAAAATCCATGGCGAGTGTTAGTCATTTATAAAATTATCAAACTGGGATCACGGCACCAACTGTCCTGAAAAAAGTGCAATTCAGACTGAATTGAGAAACTTTGCATGTCCTGACAATATATGTAATATGGTAGACTCAAATCTTTAGTTAACTTATGGAAGGTCAGTGATAAATCATTTGGACAGATTTCTTTTCAGTTCACTTTGTTATGATAGCCATTTGTCCCTACACCATATTTCCAGTAGTTGCCTCTCGAATATGAACTCTGAACCAAGCCTTCCATCGCCGACTTGGTCTTCCTAGGAGTCACATTTTCTGCGGACTTTTAAGTTGTCATCACTTTTTTTGCTGAGGGAGATATGAAAGATTTGCAGCGATTTATGAAGCAACATTAGATTAAGAATAGCCTTTTGAAATCAGTTCCAATATAGACTTAAATTTATTCTTAGGCATACAAGGTTCTGTTAAAAGAAATCCTATGTGTAGAGCCCCTAAGATCCAGCTACAAAAAGTAGCTAGAGCAACTATAAGAACGTTCATAGAACCATTAATTATTTTTGACATATGTACGTCTCTAGTCATTAGTGCAATAGTTCTTTATGTCGTAGCTTTTAAAAGTAATAATGCCATATTCTCTTAAAACAGCAGTGTATCGTGTTGTATTCTTTGAAAACGTGGACTCGCTGTAAGAAAATGCCTATACCCTTATGTCCCCAACGAATAGAGCCTACAAAGGTGCTCTCTATGAGCCAAATTTATAAAGTAGTATGCAGATTGTTTAGCTTAATCTAACTTTTACTTCTAGTACTACGTTTCATGGAAGTATTAAATCTAGTATATTTTTGGTCCTAGAGGACGCTACGAGTAGATTCATTAATTTCTTAAATTTACTCGACTTTGCAAAGGATATGGATTTTAAAACCTCGAAAGTCTTCTTATTTTGAACTTTAAGCGCACAATTTTCCCTAAGCCATATTTTATCCCCATCTTGTTGTGAACTTATATAAAAGCAAAACCAATTTTTAGGAGTAAAAAGTTTGCAATTTTTGAAAGTATAATAATCCGTATACCATTGTGGTTTTTGGTTAAAAAAAATATCCACTAACACGACCTTCTGGACTAACAGGCAATGCCTTTTAAGTCTAAATTTCAAATGTATCACTTTTTTAAATCATGTACCGAAATTGACAGTCTATATTATATGTATGTGCTTGACGCGATTTCAGGTAAGATTTTTCCAAAAAAAAAGTTGAGATTAAAAGCAACCTTTTCTAGCGCTAGAACTGAAAATAAGTTCTAATTTTGCTGATTTTTCAATCCAATGAAAGGAGTGGTTGTAAATTTTTTAGGTTTTCTATGGACTTTTCTAAAATCTCCAATTCGAAAACTGCTACACGGATTTTGATGAAATTTTTTGATTTAAGTCAAATACGGTATCCAAATGAATTCATGTGAAAATGGTAGAGACTACATAGAAATCCAGTGAAGTACCCACTTTTCTTTAAACCTTCTTAGGAAACCATAAAAACTTGATGAATGCTCAGTATTCTCAAAATTTTTCCTAGCTATTTCAAAATTTAAGGTACAATTCTAAGTATCTCTAATTTTGTTCATATATTTGCCTTTTATTCTCTGGCCACTAGAGCTGGGGGATAATCTTTCTCAAATGTTTGTCAAGTTTTTTGAAAAGAAAAGAATAATTTCTTTTGATGTTCCTTTTAATTTAACTCAGCAAATGAATAAATATGTAAACGAAATAGAATTCATTACCGCCATCTTGTGAGAGCTGTCAAATGTCTGTCTTAACTTTCATCAAACGGTTCAAAAGTGACAAGACAGTGATAAACCGTCAGACAAATGTCGTACCATACTCCTAAGTGTTCCCTCTTTCCTTTTCAAATTACGGAACTTTAAAAAGTAGAATAATCTTGCTGTCACTAGAGAGATCCTCTCAACTGTCAAAAACGTCATACACTATACTGTTTTCATTATGTTTTCGATTGTTAATTGTGTTAAAAAATATATGTATATATGTGCACCTTTGACCAAATAATTTGTTAAATCCATATTCCATTGAGTATATTTGAAAAAAACTGATGCTCACCATACCCTTAAAGTGATGCATTTTATTCAAAAAATGTCCTTTGGCGTGTAGGCCAATATAATTCGTGCTGACATTTTTGTATCCTTTTTTGTTTGTTTTTCTTAAAAAATTCTTATTCACTTTTTTATTTGGTTATAAATTTATTTTTGTATATGTTTTGTTGGGTGCATCCTGTATCACTGTCGTAAATTATTTTTTTTTTATAAATTTTATTGTGTATACATTTTCACGTGTGTTTTTTTATTATTTTTATTTTGTTCATCGATGAATATAAAAAGTTCAGTAAACAAAAAAAAAAAAAACTAATAAATCAACCTAACCAAAGTAGAACTGGGAAGGACGAAAGGATAGAAAAGCAGACCCAAAATCCCTAAACAAAAAAAAATACACCAAATACCCGAGAGAAATTTTGTTAAAAAATAAAAATAAAAAAACTTAAAAAGGAAAAAAAACAAAATACTCACAAATAACGGTTAAGAGTTAGAATTTAAAATTGTATGTCATGGATATATAGGTAGGTAGGTCAATGAGCCAAAATGGAGATGGAGTGAGAGAGATGATTCAATTTTAAATTTATTTTTATTTACAAAAGAGTGAGGTTATGTTAAATTGAACACTTAAAATGTATTTTTTTTTTGTTGTTGACGAAAAGATATATTTACAAAAGTTCTTCTTTGGTTGTGGTAGGATGTTTTTTTTTCGAAAAATTTGTTATCCTTTTCTTTTTTGAATTTATTTTATGGGGAAAATTTTATAGAACAAGAAAATTGTTTAAACATTTGTTTATTTTTCCTTTTTATTTTCAACAAAATACATATTTTCTTTTTTTTTTGTGTTAAATTTTCATTTGTTGCAATTGCACTTCACTGTTGTTTTGATTCCTTTTTTGCATTCGAATTCACTTGATTTTATTTTTATTTTTGTTTAAAAATTGTATTTCACTGTATAGTATCCTTTTTTTTTTTGGGTGGAGGAAACAAAAGTAGGGTAATCCAATTGGTGTGACTGCTGATGGTTATTCCTTATTTGTTATCCATGTCTGTTTCATAATAATTTTTTGTAAATGCGGAAACGGAATATATATATTCACACACACGAAAAGCAATACGAAATAATCAAAAGTATCCGTTGGAAGAAGAAGCGAAAAAAAAAATACGCGTTAATTGGTTTTATGAGGTCCGTGAGCCGACGCGTCATGCACGAAAAACCCCTAAATCCGACAACGTCAACGGTAGAAAGCTAACTGTGTGTAAATGAAAAACTCTTCATCCAAGAGCGCTTTAATGCACAGCAAAAGATACTACTTGTAGATTATACCGTCGTCGATCGCCGCGTGTCCGTACCGAGGAAGATACATCCGACAAATAACAACACAACACCAACGAAATTAGGCACTCTAGGTCGCGCAACACTGACTGTGTGTACAGATGCGCACAAACACCAACTGAATGGAAGAGGAAATCCATTTTTTTTAAAGTTGTATATGTATTTGTGGTTTTAGGTCCAACCATGGACACGACCATCGCGAACCTCATACCCGATCATCATCATCAGACGTCAGACTAAAAGCAACCAACAGAAGCAGTTCTTTAACATTTTGCATTTTTACCATCCAACCATCCAACCATCCAACCATCCAACCAGCCATCCGCAACACTTAGCGAAAGAAGTACAAAACGAAAGAACCTTAAAAATAACACTCACACATCCAAGGCACGCGGTGTATCTATGTATCGGTGGTAGCATCAGAAGCAACTCTTCTGAATGAACAAGAAGTTCGAAATGAGAAGACTTGTTGCGTGCCGGCGATCGATGGTGCGTAGCCAACAATTTTCATTCTTTTTTCGAGATTCTTTCGCACATACAGATACATAGGCACATATAGACTGATGCTAATACAAACAGACCGTGAGCAACTTGACCTACAAAACATATTCCTGTTATAAAGAGTATGTTGCATATGCATGAGGTACATCATACTCTACTTGGACACATGTTGCTGAGACGAGGCTTCACAAAAAAAAACGAAAAAAAACCAAAGAACCACTTCAAGTATTTGGATACGTGCTTAAATCAGTGTCCATTGGCATATTTATGATTTGGGTGAATAAATTTATCAATTAAATGAGTGTTTTTTGGTGTAACTGCATACGTTGGTGTGTAGTGTGTATATGGGGTTCTACGAGATCTTTTTTTGGTTTAAATCATAAATTAATTCACGTAACTGGTTATAAACGTTTTACTTTACAACGTTTTGAGGTGTCAAAGGTTTGGAGTTTACTTTTGGTGTTTGTGGGTTACATTTGGCTTATGTTGCGTGAGATTCGAGAGCAATACGTGACTGGCATTGAGTACATTCTGCCACTTTTTGAGATATATTCTTCTATAGGTTTTTGTAGTGCTATTTTTGAGAAGGAGAAGAGATTAAAGGGGTCTTCCTGTGACTAAATTTTGCCAGATCTACAAGTCTGCTTTATTGTAATGCTAAGCCTTTCGTTCTCTAACTAGCACATCCGGTTTTTCATTTCCTGAGATATCCATGTGGCTCAGCTACGACTGTTCCGTTCTAACATAGAATGCGTGCTGCTATATGGATGTGGTACCTGGAGAGTGACCGTCACTATCACGAGGAAGCTGCGAACGTTTGTCAATAGGTGCCTGCGATATATCTTAAGGATATTCTGGCCAAACCGTATGCCTAACGAACAGCTTTATCAGAGAACGGGCCATGAACCTATAGGCACAACCATACGACGACGAAAGTGGCAGTGGCGCAGAACAGTGGAGAAGGAAGCACGGCAACTGGAAAAGAGTTGGGGGAAAAGAGCTGAGGCACATTTTCAGAAATCGCACACGATGGCGCGTAGGTGTTGTAGAGATCCTAGAACCCACAAGGGGATACAGGATATAAGTGTGAATGTATGTGGCTCAGTACCTAACAAATGATCACCTAATTAACCACTAAGATATCGTTTGGTCTTCTTACATAGATTTTTACGAAAATGAGCCTTACCGATGTTGATGTTGTGAGAACTCCCGACGAGGCTCTATAGCAATTTTTTAGCGACTGTTTAATGCGTGTCTTGTTGGTGGTTTTTCGACACGGTCCTTGCGACAAGGAAAGTGGATAATCTTAACTTGTTGTGGCGGACTTAGTTCCAGAACTCAGTCAGACATTATATTTCACACGATCGGTTCAATGATCATCTGCTACGTCGCCATTCATGTATCTGATATGGTTTGACTTTTGTTGTAGTATATGCGAAATGTCAAAAGAAAAAAGAAGCCCCCAAAGGAAGAAGACTGACGTCATCAGATTTGGCGATCTGGCCTGCCAGTTCAGATCGGTAAAATGGGAAACCACAAGGCCCCCAAAAATGGTGATTCAAAATCTCCATCTTTGCCCAAGCAGTGTGACTGGTTGCTTCATCGTGCAGGAACCATGAATGCTCGACACCAAATTCAGCAGCTTGTCGCAAAAATAAGCTCCTCTAACGTCTGTTTGCCGCACTCACGAAATATGGTTTCGGTAGTGTCGTCGGCGTCCTCAAAAAAAAAATAAGAGCAAATTTTCCACTGCAAATGCCCGATCCGACAGTCAATTTAAGGGACTCCAATGGCTCTTCGTAAATTTGTGTCATCTCTCCGATTTTGGATGTGAAGTCATTCACTTCTTGCACTAGGTTTAAGGTTCTAAGCGGGAAGGAATTGGTGAACGATTCGCACTTTATAAGAGAGCATCTTCAGGTCGCAATTAACGCCTGCTTTTGCAAATTGTCTAGTCTCGTCGATGTTTGTAGAACTTTTCGAGCAATACGGGGCTGACCACTGATTGTAACATCTCTAGTGGACCATGATTTTCAAAGTAATATCGCAATATTTCCCAGCGTTGTTCAAGTGTATACACAACCATATTCGTTCTGCGGAAGGATAAAACTAATTATCTGTCAAATCAGACATGAGCTAAGTGTTACCATTCACGAAATAAGCCCTAGTTGAAAAGAAAAAACGTTAGGTGGCGGACCCTTTATTTACGAGTATATTTATTTATCAACAAATTAGATTAGTAGATATCAAATTTCGAAGAGTGGAGGTAAAATTCTCTCAGAGAGAGCTAAAATTAAGAAAAAGTAAACGAACAGGTTGAACCAGAAACGGTTGAAAATGCACTGGTTTGACAGACTTGACAGTTTTCACAAATCAGCCCACAGAAATTTCTTGCACTAAAACTCGTAGCATGGGGAAATTTCTTACTCTCTCATGACGGCTCTCTTCTGCGAATAACTACGAAAATTCTCCGTACACGAACAGATTTTCGTAAAAATTTGCTGTTTTAGAATGGTACGCGAGCGAACCTATTACCTTTGCGCTGAAACGAGCAAGCGTGACCCTGACATGAACTGACACAAACGACTGGCAAAAAACATATGACTGAAATCTCCGATGGGTCTTTTCAAAGCACATAAAATTGTTT
The DNA here is from genome assembly GCA_949716465.1 of Chalcosyrphus nemorum. Lineage (NCBI taxonomy): Eukaryota > Metazoa > Arthropoda > Insecta > Diptera > Syrphidae > Chalcosyrphus > Chalcosyrphus nemorum. The sequence continues at coordinate 80,295,215 of OX454333.1, forward strand.
TCCAATAGAGATTTTCTAACTTTGACAAATGATTGGGGCCATTCTGTTAAAGCTACATCTATCAAATTGGCTGTCATTTATTAAGTCTATTTTGCCAAATTGATATGTTGTAATAACTTTTAACAATATGTATGTACAATTAATAAAATTGTTTTTTGAAAGTAGATCTTCTGTTCCAGCAACATTTCAGGTGCTTTGCCCATTTAACGGTCGCCGTAATTATCCCCTAATACCTGTACGCAACTGTTTGGTGTGGATTTTGGACTGGCCGGCAGCAATACGGTTCATACTTCTTTGAGAACGACATTGGCCGGACCATCACAGTGAATAGCGAGCACCATTAGTCGATTAGCCTCGCATTCTCCTGCACACTCTTACGGATAGGGGCGACATTTTCGGAAGATCCTGCGGAATTTGGGTGTTTGTTGACTGAATTGGTCTATTAAATTTTATCAACCACGTTTTGAAAAGTCCTTTTGGAAGGACGATTATGGCGACCATAAGATGGGCGAAGTGCGTGAAATGTTGTTCGAAGCGAAGACCCACTTTCATAAAGCAATTCAATTATTTGCATATGTTGTTGAACATTACTACTCTTTGTGTTAATTTGGCAAAACACATTTAATAAAACAAACTGAATTTGATAGAATGTAACTTGAGCAATATGGCCGCAATGATGTGTTAAAGTTTGAAAATCCCTGTTGGAAAAACCTGTATTTACTTATTTTTCTGCATTGGAAATTGCATAGAAAATGTGGATCGCATAAAAGTTACTTGTTTTACATTACTAATAAGAAATAATTAAAAATACATTTTGCACAATCAATAAACAATTTTTTCACGAATCCAAAACGTGCCCTAAATTAGTATCGGTGCAAGGAAGATATATATACTTATACTTATGTAAGGACATGTACATGGGTATGGCCTTGGAGGGGCATACGGTGGAAAAGGTTGGAAACCACTGATTTATAATATCTTGAGATTAACTTGCTTAAGCCCTCAAAAAGTGGTTTTCATTCATCCCTTCAAAATTTTCATATATTTCATCTTAAAGCTCCTCATCATCGGCAAATCCCTTCCTCCAAAGATGTGCACCGGAGTATTGTCGCTTAAGAGCCACCAGTCAGTTTAACCCGTCTATTATTTTTTATTTCTTCCCGTAAATGATGCACACTTGATGCGTAGGATGTGGCATTTATGATTTCGACTTTTGCTCACAGACTCATAATGATGAACCCACGTTTCATCACCAGTAAAGGTTCTACTCAAAATATCTACCGTGTCTTCGCTACACAGCTCCAAAAATTCGTTACAAAGCTCGATTCGCACTTTTTTCTGAGGTGCTGTGAGCATTCGTTGTTGTTTTATTCAAATTAAATCGCAGTTTTTTTTATTCAAATTTAAAAATAGAAAACGCTTAATGGACAGTCCTTTAGATACCGTTGTATTACAAGGCTGCTTCAAGTCTTTTCAGGCTACTCATACATAATAAGCCGTATTGCAGTTAAATTTCGTGAAATCTGAGAATAAGATTCTTGAGTCGCACTCTGAAAAATTTTAGGTCGGACGTGGAAGCTGTGCCTCCACTTACAACCACTTAAAAATGCTAGTTTATAGGATTTCACTTTTCTTTGTAGCTAAATAGTTATCGTGTGACAAAAACATTTATTTAAACTTGAATATACCAAATTTGTGGAAAGAAAAACAAATATGTGACTTTTTTATTCCATTGTGTATTGGAATACTACTCTTACTGTGTACTTTTTACATTAACCTATATAAAATCCACTCTCAATCTTTCAAGCGTAATGCTCACAATTTCCTCAAAGTTGGGCAGTACACATATGTAGCTGTACTTAATATTCTTTTTTTTTTCGATTCGAATTGAACAAGGTGTGAAAATTAGTACCCACTTAAGTTTCTTTGCAAAACTTTATAATACAGCCAAAAAAAAAAGTGTGAGATTCAGATATGTATGTTAGCAGTTAAAATGTTCGTGAAATAGGCTAAACCAGAAGTTAATCTGCCAAAAAATTGGATATCTATTAATATTTATTTCTTTACTTTCGCAAAGGCTTCACATCTCCCTCCGATGTCTCCTCTGCTTCAGTTATAAATATCTTTATATTCATAAATGAACTAGACTTTAGCTAGACCTCAGAACAATTAATTATATTCAATCCGTCTAGGGCTTATTGCCTTCTCTTATCCCTCAATATCCTTTAAAAAAAAAAAAAAAAAAAATGAAGATATAAAATTGATCCTGACTTTATTTGATGCTACTTTCATGCCACTATGTGTAGACTAGGACATTATTCGAATGGCCGCCTAAGCTTCACTTGCAGTCCCTCAAGCAGTCGGTCCAATTTTTAATAACTTGGTCCAATATGGTGTACGATTTTGATGTTGACTCTAGGTCAAAGTCTATGCTTTGTTAGAGTACACCAAGAGCTGGACGAAGCTCCAGAGAAAATAATCGAGTGGTGTCAAGTCGCATGATCGCCGCGCCAAATTGATGAACGCTCTTCGTGTCGCCAAATTTATCTTTCAAACTTGTATGGTATGTAGCACTGTCTTGTCAGAACCACAGTTCTATAGATGTTTTCGAACTCTGGTCACAGAAAATCGGTTAACTCTAAATCTGAGACCATTGACGCCCACGGTGTCTTCTTCCTCATTTCGAAAAAATTAAGGTCCGATGATGCTGCCATGCCATAGACCGCAACAAGCAGTCAATCTTGGTGTAACACTTGTGGATTGTGTTCGCTCCTTAGTGGATTGGTGACTTAAGGTCCCACGGAGTGTACTCACGCTGAAACTTTTCAAGGGTGCGACAAATTGCCTGAACGCTCAAGCCATAATGACGAAGAAATTCACGGTGCATGTTCCCAACTGAGGAGAAATGGCAAACTTTAGTAAATATTTTGACAGCTGGATGTCATTAGTAGCTTTGACAGCTGCTGAAACATGACCATTGGAAAAAGTATCATTGTTACCTAGTAGTCACCCATTACGTAGATGGTTTAACCCAGCATATTTTTTTTCGAAAATGATGCCTATAAATTGCCTGCATTGCCTGTAACGAGCACCCCCTTAGTCAACCTGTATTTAGGACAGTTATTCAACACATATTCATACTCGAAAGTTACCCATTTCTCAATGGAATTTCTGAATTAGGGTGCAAGAAGATCTAAAGGCCCCGACCCATAGAATCCGTCGACGTCGATCCGTTGTGCGTTGACGTTGAAGTTGACGTATTGCCGGATAGAACAGTCCCATAGATTCCGTCACAACCGTTGACAGTTTCTTTAATTCTCTCTCTGCTTCCACCAATGAAAATGCGTACTCTCAATTTTCTTATGCGTGAACTTCAATATGTGAATGTGTGAACTTAAATACGTGAATATGTGTACTGACAACTGATCGACGGATTGAAAAAGTAGAAAGTAAACCTACTTTGTCCGTCGAAGTTCATCCATCCGTTGGTTATGGGCCGCCTCCCATAAGGTTGTGTGTATTTTATCGAGCTGTCAGTTAACGTCGACGGAACAACGGATCGACGGATTCTATGGGTTGGACACTTAATGCAGTCCAGGAATTGAGTACTTTTTGTTTGAGCTTTGCTTTGCAAGAATCCCATCAAAGATCTCATTGCATGTGACCCTCGGTTATAGAATGCTCTTGCATTCACGAATCTTCTTAAAGGACTGTTCAAGAACTTAATTGCAACTTGACTTTTCCATAATTACGATCGCTCTTCTTGGAACATAAATAGAAACACGGCTTGCTGCAGCTTCCTTATGTGAAAATTCAACGACAGTATATTTCTGACTAAGACTCTGATCGTAGGCTGTGCAAATTACTAGGAAATTATACATCATATTTGGGTAGTTATAGCCTTTCTGTAGTAATTGACAGTTTGGAAGTAGCAAACTAGAACTGTACATTAAACTTTTAGAACCTTCTATCGAGTACCGAGAGAAATTCTGTACCATACTCTAGACATGATCCCTGAAACCACCAAACAATTCATAAGCCTGGCAGGGCTTACAACACTGATTTCAGTCAGAATTGAAGTGCATCAGGGAGGAGTGCTATGCTCTCTTCTTTTAATATTTTTATACAAGAACCAATTCCATGGAATATTCACTGCTAATCATCGTACGAATATTTAAGATAATACACAGAAACTTGAGTAAGTGTCATTTAGCACTACGCAAAACGTGAAATATTTGGGCTTCTTGCACGCGGGCCAAATAACACAGTTTTGTGCGTAAAGAATCACCAGTGATGCCCATATTTTAAAAGAAATTCTGACGATAAAATCGAAGCAAACGAAACTAGGTATTTGCTAGTATTGTACACCCAGCTCGGGCTGAGCTGTTCCAGGGAAGAAATCATCGAAATCGTACTACAACGATGGACACTATAATCTTGACCACGATGACGACATATGCCCAATTCCTTACCGGATAATAGATATTCTCCAAATGATAGCAGATACGTAGAGGCAAACAGAAGTCGCTGAACTTAGAATAACTAGGTATAAACCAATAGTGATAGCGAACTGGATCTAGCCAGCCAAATGGGAAAAGGATACTCGGCGTTGGGTATGCTATTAACTATTTGTCCAAGAAATGGAATGACTTCAAAAACTCATCTATGACTATTCCGTTCCAATGAACTGAATGTATTCAGTGAATGCTATTGACTTTAATGATCTATAAGAATATAGGAAGGAAAATTGGAATAAGGAAGGATCTGACAAGCGCTGAGGAACATTGTAGATGCTCTAGGAACCACAAATGATACAGTTTTAATTAATACTTAATTATCCATGCACAGTTCCACTTATAACTTGAGTTAGTGATGGTCTGCTTTCAATTACTTCCTGCACAATAGACCGAAATAGATGTCACAAACGCAAACGATAATCGCGTATAAATCTGTCTGATTTAACATTACGTTCCACTGGAAATTTAAAATTAATTTCAAACCACTCTGAATCCATTTAAAACTTTACCAAATGCTAACCAGTTTTTAACCGTTTAATGACTTCTCAATTGATCCATAATTTAAATATTACTTCGACCGACTTTCCGCCACAAAATTCAACGAAAAAAACGATGCATATTTGCAAACCTAATTATACTCGACCGAAGAAGACAACATTTAAATTGCATATTCCGCTAAAGGCGCTTCATTGTAATTACCCACCACTGGAGGAGGACACGTACCTACCTTACAGTAGTAGTAGCACCAGGGTGGTACCATGAAACCATCAATTGAGTTTAATTTACCCAAAAACCCAGACCTCCGTGTTTGGTGTCTCATTTGTCTGGGATGGATGTTTGCAAATATTGTTTCAATATCTGCAACCTACTTGTCGCATAGATACACTTGTCGGGTCATAAATTTAATTTCGCCTGCAAACAAAAGAACATCTCACAGATACCTGTTGTGATTCTAAGACCTTTCAGACGTAATATCTTTTCAAATTGTTTTTCAGCTTGGTTTCACGGAAGCTGCTGCAATTCTGTGTCAATTCTTTTGGATTCTTCAGCTTCATCTTCATCTGGTATCTGGCGGCGGGTCCTGCTGTTAGAGTTGTCACTGCCACAGCACGACAGGTTGCCAAAACATTGGTATTTTTTGTTTTACTGAATAAATATGTCACGGGAGAATGGAAATGGGAATTCTCTGGGAAATGTACTCTTCACATGCAACAGGTAAACCAGTAGTATCTCTGGGGCAATTGGTGATGGTGGCAAATTTTTTTTTTTTGCAGAGGAGCCCCTTTGTCATGGTAGCTATGACAATATACAATTTCTTCTTTCTCCCTCTCTCTGTGAAAATCAAATTCGATTGAGTTACACTCGTCATAAAGGTGTGCTCTAGGGGTAACCACAACAAAGTAACTACACAACTCTAATGCGAGTATCTGTGAACGGCTCCACGCCCTGTATGAGAATGCGTGCAAAAATATTCATATCTTTTCTATGCTGTATGTGTGTTTATTCATAATTCGTATAAATAAAAACCGGAAGTAGGTCAACCAGAACCGGATCTAGGTATGGAGGAGCTGTTGATGCTCTACCCACAGCACACACAGTGAATACGAGTAATGTGTCGTAGCATTCGGAGCCATCGTCATTGGCAACATCATGATCGTCGTCGTCGTCGTCGTCGTCGACGTCGTTGTTGTAAGTCGGTGGCAGTAAACAGCTAAAGCAGCATCTCACAGATAAAAAATAAAAAAAAACACATATTAGATAGAGAAAAAAACGTGATGCATACAAACATAGTTGTGATCTAAAAACTAGGCAACTTGAACGAAAGCAGACCGCGAATAGAGACGACCGACCGACTACCGACGGTCGGTTTGTTTGTTGCATTGTAATTCATTCAACAGTCGTAAAAGATATTAGGTTCTGTCTGTGCTTATAAAATATCTCACAGATGCAATTCGAGTTATGTGTTTGTCTGAAATATCCTCGTGTCTGAGAGAAGGCGATAGGAAAACCAATACAATAATGAGAAGAAAAATATGCAAACAGTAAGCGAAATTTTTAAATTATCAGAGGAGGTTTAAATGGAAGGGACATACTGAATTAACTTAACCTTTTTAATCTCGAATATGTGCATCGCCTGCCTAAATTTTTGACAATAATTATGGCGGACGATGGTTTTATTCGCTACGGATACTATAATTCCTCTGAGCTATATCCTTCAATTTATCTTAAGTTAAAATTAAGGAATATAAAAAGTATATGGGTGCAGAGTCTCATTGGAGTTTCAAGATCGAATCTAGAAAAACATCACCTCGTGCGAGCGTTTGACAAACCTACAAAACTACTACTGTCATGAGAAAACTTTCTCAAGAAAATCACTGCGTTCTTCGGATATGACATAAAACTATTCTGTACGTGCAGAAGGAATTGCTTAAAGATTAAAGTTTCTTTATTTTGTAAGAAGCTTGTCATTTTGTTCCCGCCTGTAGCGCTGAAAGTACTTTCGGCCTTAACAACTCAACTACAACTGACTTCACTCGAGTGTTGAGAGCAAACGCCATTCAACTTCAGGAAGGTAGCCATTTTATGGTTATGCTATTCTAAAACATTGTAAAGGGTATTTCATCTTCATATTTGAATAAAATAAACCGCGAATAAGATATCATTGGAATTTTTATTTATTAAGAAGGCCCACGTGCGCCATTGTGTTTATAATGTAATATCATTCAACTATCCGTTGCGGGTTTGCTGGGTGCTGTGCATTCGCAACGTTCAACTTTCGATAACTCTGGCGCATAAATAAGGCTGAGTTCGACCAATGATTTAGTTGGCTTTCAGAGCAGTGGCGGTTTATGGTTTAATGGAATAGACCTGCGACTTAAAAAAACCCTTACAAGAAGAAATTTAACGGGGTCAAATCGAAGAAGTCACATCAACTCGGAGAAAAATGTTCGAAAATCGCTCGTGCTCGTGCCATCGTCACTCAATTCGTCGCTACAATGCAAAACTAGTCTAAGATGATGAAAGTTAGTTGCATTCTGCGCGATTCTGATGTAAAAATCGCAAATTTCGAAATTTTGGACTAGTTCTGCATTGTAACGACAAATTGAGGCCAAAAGAAATTGGTTATCATCTTCTGATAGCGCTCGTCTGGTCTCACGTCGTTCTCAAAGAACAATGGACCGATGATGCCGTCAATCCAAATTCCACACAGTGCCACAGTGGTTTTCGTCTGGATTGTTATCGTCCCAAATTCGACAATTTAGCTTCGTGACGAACCCATTCATACAGAAATGGGCCTTGTCGCTGAATTTATTTTTCCGACAGAAAATGGGATCAACTTCCAACCGCTCAAGAGCCCAGTAGGCCAACAAACAGCGTTTTCTATGGCCATTAACTTTGAGCCCCAAGGTCAGTGGAATTTCGTACTGGTAAGTCTAAGTCATGACGGAAAATTCGAAGTTGTGGCTTGCAAAACGCCGAGTTCCGGTATGCTGCGCAGATTTGATTACCTCGGATTCTCTTGAGTACTCTCACGGACGGTGGCTGTAATCACCTGTCAAAGTTTGGAAATATCTAAGGATATTTTTACACAAACAGAAGGGACCTAAAGTCTTATTATACCAAAAAGGCAGTTTTGAGAAGCTCTCATGAGAATAATACAATTTGATATTTCTCAAAACATAACAATTGGTGGGGTCGTGAAAGAACGCACTAACGACTAACTCACGACCTTCTAAGTCAGCCAGCGCGGACCAAGTACAGTGCATAGGTCACCCTGATTTACTATAATATATGGGGGAGTGTGTTCCAAAACTCTCCCCTCATCGAATGTACTACTAAGGGAGTATTCGTACTCCCTTCTTATAGACTGTACTCCTGTACTCCACTCGTCCTGATTTTACTCCCTTTAAAACATTTCAATTTTTTCCACAAGAGAGTATAAGAAAGTAACTCTAAATGTGTTTAGTATATTTTCACCATTATTTCATTGACTGGGCCATCACAAACTAGTACAATTACTCCGGGGTAAGACTGGCTTTTTAGAAGAGGTGGAAGGTATAAAGTAAGAAACAGGGTATAATCTTCATCCAGTGTTGAAGCAGTTGAAAGGCGGGGTAAAACTTATACATTTTCCCTTTTCTTTGCCAGCTGCCAAATTAGGAGAGTTTACTCGGAATTACCCCAGGGCAAAATTGCCCCAGTGTGTGATGGGCTTCGTCTTGTATCTGTCCTTGAAAGTGATGAGATAATTTTAAAGCGTCTTGTAGACTACGAAATGGAAAAGTAAGCAGAAAAAATAGTTGAAAACACAAACTATACTCCTGTACTCCCCTCAGACACAAAATACTCCGCTGTTAACTTCTAAAATATTCCCCTTCGAAATTGGAAAACGGCACCCCTGCTCATGACTTCCCTAATACTGTAATGGCAAACATTACTATTAAAAAACGCATTGTGAACAGACCCACTGAGCAATAAAAGCGAGCAGCAAACGTCATGATCCATAAGTCATCTGCAAAAGCATCATTGCCTTTGAATTGTTTGTATGTATGATGGCTAGTTATTTGACATTGCGGAATTCAGACGAGCTTTCATTCATATTTCAACTCAATCAAGTAGATATATCCTTCAAATTTCTGTTAGAGCTATAAAAATTTCGCTCACTGTCCCTCAGCCGTTGAATACGAATATCAGATTTAAATTTCAAGCTTCCTCGGGTACGGCTACGGATATCATACTAAACCATGACTGCTGTATGCACAGCATTCATCTGAGTCCCCGTACCCATAATCAAGAGCAAGTTCAATGACAAAACAAGAACAACTGCAACGAATATGCGTTCACCGCCATTTGCGCGGGCCCACTCTCTCAATGCATTTGTATCTGTATGTGTATCTGATGTATCTTTAGGCCAAAACTATCTGTACCAACAAACGAAAAGCAAAAAAAAAAACAAAACACGATTCATTCAATTGGTGTTGTTGTTGCTGGTTTGCTGCTATGAGAGTGTTGTTGGTTTTTTTTTGGAGCCCACGTTACTCATGCAGACACCACACGCTTGCGCTCCCGCGATGAGATTTGGGTGGGGTGTTGGGAGGGGGGGCTCCACCGAATAGCTGGTTTGTGTTACCTACTCTCCTAATAACGGTCGGGCCGGACGACCGACGGGATGGTGTGTGCTGGAATCGCATTATAACGGTTCACAAACATTTTTACTGTCTTTTTCTGCTGCTGCTATTTCACTTTTGTTTGAGGGTGCGCTCGCACCTCTTATTTAATTTTTTTTTCATGTGAATTGAAGAGAGAGAACGACGAGTACCCGAACCCGAATAAATAAAGGGCCGCCACGAATAAGATAAACAGTATTTATTAGTGAGTAGCGTTGCATTGCCCGCTGTGCTGTGATGATGATGGTGGGTTTGGGTACGGTATGATGGACCCGTTGCGTTTGGGGCGACACGTAGGTACATTTTTTTTTTGCTTTTTTTTGGGAGTACCTAGAAAGATAAAAACTGAGAAAAAAAAAAAAGAATCTTATGAGCTCTGTGTGTACTTGTGGTACCAACATCTTTTAGAGGATGATGATGCATCTTTGACATTCGTGTAGGCTTAGTAATGCATTCGGTTAAAGGTTCCGACACAGTTCAAACTACTGTTGGTTGTACAGTTAATGGATAAGGCGATATATTGAATTTCTTCGATAAGTCAAATGGAAATAATTACACCCGACGGATGTTGTGTGGTATTTTAAGAGCGTTTGTACCTATCGTTGTGTGTAATTGTATGCAGGCGTCGTAAATGACCAGAAAGAAGGCGGATCAAGATGTCCATTAAAATGGGAACACACACTTTTCTGGTCAGAATGTACCTAGTCATTAAGATGAGCGAGGTGTGTGCTTCGCTTTTTTTCGAAGTCGAAGGTGTGAAAAAGTTTTAGGTTTTATTTTTTGAAGGCTTTTGATTGACAAACTTATGGATTACATATATGACTGTGGGAACTGGAAAAATTAAAGATGCTTTAACTTTTGCTTTAACAGTGGCAACTATTAGTTTGACAGTTGACAGCTGATTTGTTGTCACTTTGATTTGCCATTTTACGATGAACAATGCTGCCAAACTAAACAACTTTATTTTCAAAATCGTTGTTCAGTTCGCGAAACTTGACGTGTGCTAAGTCCGTTTCACGGTCGATATAATTGTACATTCGAGCAAGTAATTCGAATGACCATCGACTGTTTATAGGCCAAGCTTATACTCTAATTGATGACACGCATCCGCAGAGTTGTTGTATAGAACGCACCGAAGAAGTTGTTGTGAGAAACATTGATGAGGATGCCTTTAAGCACATCAGTGCCAATTTATGGATAATGTTTTTGGAAATGCAAGATTTAGATGGGGCAAGAATGTCAGTGACAGTCTCATTTTTAGTTGAATGACTACATCAACCAGCAAAATTGCCAAAGAATACCAACAAGCCATTATTAAGATGCTGTCTATCCAAAAAAGCCACTGTTTGCTGTTCCCGATCTTTTTGGTAAAATACTGTCGAGTTCTGATTCTTCTTTTTTGAACGATTTTACTATTCTCATAAGATTGACCTGAACCTTAACAAAAACATCATTTCGTCCTCTTGGCAAGCATAAGACTAGTAAATTATAATCCTGCCATCCAAAGTGAAGTCTGCTTCTACTACGTCTCTCTTTTTACTTACCTACTTACTTATGTCCTGTAACCCCTTGTGGTTTCTATGGAATCTACAACATTTACGCGCCATTGTGTGCAGTTCATGGAAATGTGCCTCAGCTCGCCTCAACTCTTTCTCAGTTGGCGTCTCCACTCATTCTCCGCCAGCTGTCATTCTTTCTCAGATCGTAACCAATCTACTGCCACTTTCATCGTTGTATGGTTGTGCCTATAGATTCATGGATCGTTCCCTTCAGATATGGCGCAGTCACCAATTGCCAATTGCAGCTTCCTGATAGTGGCGTTTGCAGTTTCCTGTTTAATTTTCAGGCCAACGACGCGACGTTTGCCTTCCTCTCCACACTTGTTGTCATTTGGTGAAGCTCCATTATTCTGTGAGACAGAAGGCGAACATCATTGGCATAGTCGAGGTGCTTGAGTTCAGATGTAAGAGTCCATCGATTTCCTCCACTTTCCTGTTGATAAGGCCGCATTCAACACATTGCTAATCCCCAATAAAAACAGTATTGGTGAAAGTATGCCGCCTTGTCGAACCCCACTTTGGACTTCGAATACCTCAGGCAGCCTTCCTCTGTGCAAGACGTGACATGTGGACCCATCATATGTAGCCTTCATAATTGCTATTAATTTATTAGGAATGCTTCTCCTGCGCAAGCCAAATAAATTCCCGATTGACACTATCACACGCCTTTCCAAAATCGATTATCAGCTGGTGAAGTGCTGATCGATATTCAACACATTGCTCGATGATGATCCCCAGGCTGCTGATGGGTTCGACATAGAAGGACCTTGGCCACAGTAGGCAGCACGCAGATACATCTCCAGTTTTCGGACTGCATTCGCTACTTCCACTCATCCAGAGTCCAACATTCTTCCTGGTGCCTTGATAATCTCATCCTTAGTGGAGGGAGTTATGGTGAGAACTCTAGAATTTCTTTCTACGGACACTTCAGTCTGACTTGGGTGTTTATTGCTAGCGAATTCTCGCCTCAGAACTGAAGGAAGTAAAATGTTCCTTACATCTCTTGAGTTGATCCTCGTCCCATATGAGCAACTAAGCGTCTAAGCATTTCACATGGGTACTAAGTAGAGCTGCAGTCACTTATAAGCTCTTTGGTGGCTCTATAAATGTCGTGTCTCACATTACGCTGTGCCACTCTTTTCGTGAATTTGAATTTTAGTTCGATTTGTTTGCTATTGATCTTTCTCCAACTGTATATGTTCAAAGTACTGCTTACTTGTAGAGTCTCTGCTTGACAAACGACTGGTTTCCATCCTCTGCTTCCAGTTTGGAAGACCAACTTTTCTGTCAACCGCGACAACTTAGTCTTTATACTGGAGGTTTGCTCTTCTTCGCCATCTGAACCTGAACCTTTGGACTACATCCACATCTTGGAAAAGCTGATAGAGTTGGCGGTTGTATGTTCTCCTCCAATCGCCCTCCTCACACATGGTACCTAATATCCAATGAAGTATTTTTCGCTCGAACGTGTCTAGTGCTCGGCTCCACACCATTACATACTGGTAAGATGAGCATTCTATATAGAGCATTGGTTTGGTCTGTCGAGTTAGAACTTTTGACTCAAAGTACTGCTCCATGCCATAACAAAATCTCTATTAGAACTATCTTCTTTTCATGCTCCTGTCTCTGAAAACTTTGGAAGTACATACATAGAAGTGCTCATTAGAAGCTTCCATTCCTAAGAAAGACTAATTACTACAAAACTACAAGTAGAATTCTATAAAATCCATAACTCGACCGAGATATTTGTCATTAACATAGAAGCGAAAGTGGAATTAAATGAACATCATCGAACTTTCGATTCTTTATATATTAGCCTTGTCTACCATCTGATCACCTGATCTTCCTCATCAGCAGAGACTATAATTTTCTTGAAAGGATATAAAACTCTAAATTTACTGCCGCCAACAACTACCTCCAATAGATCGCTCTATTCGCCTCTTAATGGTCCATCACATTATCTCTAGGTCTAACATTTAACCCCATATGCCAATTGAGATCTTCATCTATACCTAATCTCAACAAGAGACCATTCAAGCAAGTGTTTGACATTAAACCAAAAAAAAAAAAAGTTCGCTACTCAACTCTTTTGTTTTTTTTTTTCTGTTTTTTTTGTTCCTCCTTCCAACCATTACAATCATTTCTACTTTCTTTTCCCTCGAAAAAAAAATAAATTCATAATTACCTATATCTATACCAACAACATCTTAACTCTTCTCACAAGATACTATACCCCGCATTCATAACCCATAATGATCACAAGTCTACTTTGATTCGCTTCAATTAATTCGTAACAAGCTAACTTATAATTCAATCTTAAAGCGGAACAGCTAAAGAAAGACATATGTATGATACCCCTCCAAAAAAAGACAGTCGAAGAATCCATCTAATTGTCCTCTCTGTGACAATTTTGGACAAGTGAATGTGACTGAATCTTGAACACACACGCACTCGAGATCAAGAATACTAAAAAGAAAAAAAAATAATAATTAGCCTAAAATAATTGCCTTCATTATTCCAGTTCTATACGCCAAAAAAAAATATGTTATTACTCGTATAAGACCTTTAAACGAGATTTCTTTTTCTTTTTTTTTGCCTCTTCAACGCGCGAACAAAACGTATAAGAATAAGCAGCCAAACAGAATAACCAAAGAACAAGAGAATATAAAAAAAAAATAATAATAATAACAATCTGGTAAAACTCCGCAACTAATGGTAATTATTATCATGGGAGACCCAATTCCAATGTGACCCACTTCCAGAGCCAAAGATGTAGGCCGCCATAAGAATCGTGAAACTGTAAAATACAAAAAAAAACAAACACACAGTCAAGTCCGTATATATGTACACACCACCGAATGCAAGAATAAATAATGTGTCTCTTCGGCTTGGTATTTTTGGTCTCGTATTCGTGATTCAGCAAAGCGAGTTGTAATAATATGGCAGCAAAGAGTTTTGCTGGTTTTGTGGTATTGTGGTCTTGTGGTCCGTCATCATCATCATTCCGTCCGTCCGTCCGTCCGGTTGACTTCAATGGAACAAGACTGTGCTAACATACAGAGAAAAGTCTTCATGGCAAGAAGAGGTACAAGAATCCGTGTTGATAATTACCATATACGACATAAACTCGAGACCAAACTGTTAACGATCGAATTGAAAAGAAAATTTCTGCCCAACAACAATACAAACAGAAGTAAAGCTACGCACTTATTCATAAAAAAGAAAGAAAAGAAAAATTCGAATTCGCAAAGAAAACGAAACAGAAAAGAGCCAGCAAAAATTCGATTCTTGATGATGATGGCGATGGTTGTTTGTTCGCGCTTACAAGAACTCAATGATGGACAGACAGAAAAAAACGTAAGAAGAAAACTTTCATTTTATAAATGATCGACCGATACAAAGCTTCTTCTTTACGAGAAAAAGATAGATATCCAAGCAAGAAGAGTAAAATGGGCTCAACTACAATGGTAACCGCCGCCAGCCAATTATTGTGGACAAATCGATATGATTGTCATTATCATTATTTCTTCTTTCATCTTTTTTTTTTTTTTTTTGTCTGACAGTCTTTTGATGTTGCATTTTCACCAAAGATATTGGCAAATTGTCAGATGAATTGGTACCTACATGCACCAATTGGAACGCATTCCGGAACTGACGTAGTCTCTGGTTGCACTTTGGTGTTTTTTTGTTATGTTAGGCACGTTTGGCTTTTTGTAAAACACAATTTAGAACACGCATACCTCAACTCAAAGGCAGACAATTCACGCCACCATACCTATAGATACATCTAACACTACCACTACTAGCAATGCCACCGCCGCCGCTTAAGACCGAAAGTGCATTTGAAATATATAGCTAGTAGCGATTGGTTATTCTATGGCCGCTTTTGCTGCTGCTGCTGATATGGAATATGGATAAATTGATTTGAGAGACATGATTTAGGTGAAACAAAAAAAAAAACCTTACGGTTTGAGGTGGCTATCAAACGAACACGGAAGAATTTTTTTAATTTCACTTTTAGATTCATGCAAACGATGAAGACGCGCAGCACACACATACGAATTATTCATGAGTGCTCATCAAGAATATTTCGTTTTTATTTGTTATGCAGACAATTTTATAGAAACAAACGGAATTTTGTTCAATTTAATAGGTATTGTTCGGTTAACCTAATTGTGGTTGTGTGCATTTGAAATTCGTTTTCAGTTGGAATTAGTTATGCAGAAGGGACAGGTGGGCTATAATTTTACAAAAGCCTACGTCAATAGACAGCACTTTGTTACCATAAAAACTCGAGTGAAGGCAAAACATAGTGGACTCTGCTTGAGGCATAATTTTTAATCGCTTAGTTTTTCTGCCTCAAACTATCTGGCCATAGGGCATATTTCATCTGGCACTTGACAAGATATTAAGCCTTAATAGTGGTACTTCTGCGGATTCAGTCTATAGGTGGATAGACTTTCTAATTAAAGAGTGCAATATCCGATAGTACATTAGGAATCATATAGGGTGACTGCTGCTGTTGTTATTGCACTTAAACCCAGCTTAGTTTATAGTTCACTTTAATTTTGTTTAAATGGGAGACTCGAAGTTAGAGCAAACCTTCCAGTCTTTTTGATTCAATGAAGCAATATATAAAAGAGATTTCCGAACTTTGACAGGTGATTGCAGCCATATTAGATCTGTTTGCACTAAAATACACAGCTTGTCAAGTTTCTAAGAGTGGGGCGAAAATTCTCTCAGAGAAAGACAAATCTGCAAAAAAGTGCGGGAACGGGTTGAAAAAACATTGTGACACTTCTTAGACGCCACATTTTTATTTTGTCTTTCTTAAACGGACCTAGTTTGCGTACCCCCCTAAAACAGAGGATTTTTACGAAAATTTACGAATTTTTACGAAAAGCTGTTCGAAAACGGAGAATTTTCGTAGTTTTTCGTAGAAGAGAGCGCTCACGAGAGAGCAAGGAATTCCCTCATGCTACGAATTTTAGCGCAAGAAATTTCTGTGAGCTGGTTTATGAAAACTATCACAGCTGTCAAACCAGTGTATTTTCAACTTTTTCTTGTTCAACCCGTTCGTTTACTTTTTACTCTCTGAGAGAATTTTATCCCGACTCTTTGAATTTTGATAATCTACGAATTTTAGTGCAAAAAGTAAGCGAACGGAGCTAATGTATAAGAAAAGATTTCGTAACTTTAACAGGTGACTGCAGCCATATTAGGTGTGTTCGCACTAAAATTCACAGCTTGTCAAATTTCTAAGAGTGGGGGAAAAATTCTCTCAGAGAAAGACAAATCTGCAAAAAGTGCGGGAACAGACTGAAAAAAAAGCTGACACTTTTTAGACATCACATTTTTGTTTTGATGTACTTCAGATTATCTTAGCAGGCAACAACAACACAATGATTTGACAGAACTCATAAATTTGCCCGAAGAAATTTCTTGAACTATCTTTCTCTCTCGTGAGCTCTCTCTTCTGTGAAGAACTAGGAAACTTTGACACACGGGAACAGGAATTCACTTACAGTGCAAGTAAAATTTCATAGATTTTCGTAGATTTAGTAAGTGAACAGACCTAGTGTTGAAGCTACATCTGTCAAATTATGTGATTGCCATTTATTGAGTCTATTTTGGCAATTCAAAATGGAGAGTTATAGAGTTCAAATGATTAAACTTTTTTTTGTAAGTAGGTCTTCTGTTCGAAGCACATTTTGTGCGTTTCGCCCAATTTACCGTCGCTATAATCGTCCTTCTGAGACGACTATTCGCAACGTTGTGGTCGCATTTGAGTCGACCAATTTAGTGAACAATTCGCCAACACCCAACGAGTTTGCCAACATCAACGAGACACAATATCAGCCAAAAATATTGCTGCTGGCCGTAAAAAAAAGGCAGGAGAGCCCGAAGCAGTCAATTGCGCGCGGCGCTTACAAGATCCATAGGAGAGTATAGGATGCACCACAGCGTTGTACATCCATCCTCGGACGAAGTTCGCACTACTTGGAATGTTTTGCTGCAGGCGTAAAAAGCCACACAGGCCTTCTTAACCCGCATCTGGATGTAATGCTTCTAGCTTAGTTTTTAGTCATGTACTACACCTAGGTACAGTTCCGTTTTGCTTGGTCCACATCACTGAGTCCACATCCAGTGGCCCATTTGCTGATTTTGCCCAAGGCACCTTCCATAATCCCACTGATTACTGAAGGAAACATCCCTGATACCATGATTACCAAGTCATATGCGACAACTTTGACTCCGTCTCTATCAAATCTGCATAATATTTTGTTGATTACCATAAGCCAGAAGAAAGAAAAGGATAAACTTATAGGCCTAAAATCCTTAGCGGATTCATGCCCGCGCTTCCCAGCTTTCGGAATGAATACTACACGGACACGTCTCAAACTAGGAGGCATATGGTTGAGAAGAATACAGCTCCTGTATATCGGAGGTAGCTACGGGACAACCTTTTCCAGTGTTTTTTGAAGCATAACCGGAACTATGCCATCGAGACCAGACGATTTAAAGGGAGAGAAGCTGTTGATTGCCCAGGAGGCTTTAACTTCTGTAATTATTATCATAATACAATTCCATCTAGCTCATAGTTTATTTTATTCAAATTTAAAGATAAGAAACGTTTAATGAACCACCCTTTAAATCCATTTTGCTTTGGACAAGCGTCACAATGAGTGACATCTTTACAATTGACAGAAGCGAAATAGCGGCCAAATTTTGAATAAAAAGATCCCATTGGAACACCATTTACAAGTTTTTCTGACAGCACAAAACGTCAAAACGAATAATTCGAAGGTCGCAATATGCATACAACAACCAATAAGTTTTACACAACTTTTCTTTGCATGTGATTTGTTTAATGTAAAATTTTATAATCCACAATTAAAAGAACAATTGGCCGTTTTGTGAAGCCAACAAATTGCAAGCACTGCGTGAGCTGAACCCTTTTCCTCACGTATAGATACTTTCAACAATAATTGCATAACTGCACCTTTTTTTTTGGTGGACAGGTAGTGTCTATATTACCTGGATGCAAACAATTGACAGTAAACATCTTGTAGGAGTGAGTTCTTAAATGCACTCAAACAACATACAATAAAATAAAACATCCTGACGAAAAACATCATAAATCATGTTTAGCTACGCGACCATCAATTGCTCGGTTGATTCTTGGAAGGTTTTCTATGCGGCGAAGATCGATTCTCTGCATCTCAGAAGGAGCAGAATATTTTAGTTTTGATAATGTGTTTGATGCAGCATTTAAAAAATACATACCCTCTAAAAGCAATCAAGGACATTGCGAATCTTGCACATGAGGTAACATTTGCACGCGTCATTCGTTGTTTTACACACATGTGTTAAACCATTCTTAACGGTCATTACATAACACAATGACATTCACTTATGACAGAAAATGCTCGTATCTAAGAATGTCCTTTGACAATCAAGGACAAACTAAACCATTTGCGAATAAGGAACTGATTGCAAGTCAAATGACGCGTGAAGGACGCGTGGACATAGTAATTTGCCAGGATAACATATTAAAGATATTTACCACGTCTCATTAAGAAATCCCAATCCAAAGTAATGAATGAGGAAACTTCTCTCCGAAATTTTACAGAAGCACAACCATAATGTCGCATTAGAGTTGGCGTTTAGATGCAGATTCTCGAGTATCTTACATTGAAAGAAAACGACGTTTATTTCCTGGAATTCCCTCGAAATTTTATTCAAGGCATAACAGAGGATAATGCGGATAAAAGTAAGCAGAAAAAAAGTTTAAGTAGGTCAACGGTGAAGATCATATCCACAAGGAATACTTTCAAGTTTGATGACCACTGCACATTCAAAACTTGTGATAGTATAGACCGGATATTGACAGAAATCCTTGGTGTCTCTGATGACGCATTCTACTGGGGTTTTTTAGCGCAAGTTTTGTGTCATAAAAGTGTTGGTTTTTTTTTTTAAATATTACTGGTACATCTGAAAGGAAAGGTGATACGTAGTCCAAGGACTTACTTTGTGCTGTGAAGACTTAAATTTTAGCTTGAACTTCAGCTACTATCTGTACCAGTCTTCTTGAGCTCTATTGCTTACAGAGTTCCTGTTTTATGGCGTCTTTAAAACTTTTAAAATGCAGTTCACATGCAATTTCTTACGTCTGGATTTATCCTTATCATTCGCCAGTAGACCAAAAAAAACCTCAAAACTGGAACTTCAAATGCAATATTTCGCGCATTTGTACTTCGTTGATGTAAAATGCAAGCACATCATTACGAAAGTACCCCGTAAGAATCATGCAGACAGAGATATGAATCTCAGAAGGTCCATCAGATCAACGTTGCCTAAGTCATCCATCTCAGAGAAGAAGTAACTACCAAGTAAATGTTGGGCAGAACTATGGCGTAGACATTTTTATCCCCAATGCAGTCAAAAGAAACTAAGAGAAGTACCTCAGCTACTCGCTAAATATAGACGACCATTCAGGCTCGAATTCAGAAAAGGCATATAAGGCGATAAGTTGTCTGACCTTACTTTACTTACTTATATCCTGTATCCCCTTGTGTGTCCCAGGGCCTTTACAACGCCTACGCGCTACGTGTGTGATTTCTGGAAATATGCCTCAGCTTCCCTCAACTCTTTCCCAGTTGCCGTGCTTCCTTCTCCACTGTTCTGCACCACGTACTCCTAGGACCGCCGCGTATCCTGCCATCCTGGGTAATCGGCTTCCATTGCATCGCTTGGTTAGCTATGGATCTGTCACCCTTTCGTGTGACCAATCCACTACCACTTTCGTCGTCGTGTGGTTGTGCCTATAGGTTCATGGCCCGTTCTCTGATAAAGCTGTTCGTTAGAGATACGGTTTGGCCAAAATATCCTTAAGAGCGCAGGCACCTATTGACAAACGTTTGCAGCTTCCTCGTGATAGTGATAGTCTGACCTAAAGTCCAACTCTAATGGTTTGATAGATTTGATCTTGAACTTGTTGAGTCACCAAGATCTATCTTAATGATATGTCCTTCAATTTGGCATACATAACTAGAGGTTTTGGGGTGAGGGACTTCAGTTAAGAAACGGTTGCACTTACTTAGATGACACTACAGTTCGGGGTAAATCTGGGCCTCAATCAACAGCCTCTCCACTTAGTTCGAGAATGAGAAGGCGGGAGGACTGGCCAGCGAATGATCACATCGAAATTCCTTGCAGGCCCTTCCTGAGGCCAGCACACCGCTTAGCACACTGCACAGGGACATAGACAGTGAGTCCTACGAAGAGGCTTACAAACGATGGTGTCGATTAGACACATTCGCTACAGCCAAATTGTTATGGCCCGTCTACGATAAAAAAAAAGACCTTCTAATCTCATAAAACTAAGTCGCCGTGATATACGAACGGTCGTAAGTGTCGTGACAGGACACTGCTTGATAGGCAATCATGCAGAACGGCTGGGTATACCCCATAACGACTTCTGTCGAAGTTGTAGGGACGAAGAGGAAATAGAATCCATTCGCCACTACTGTGTGATTGTCCAGCATTGACCGTGAAAAGGAAAGACACAATAGGGAGTTATTTCCTTCCGGAGCTAGACGATCTAGGAAACATAGAGCTCAGCAAACTCCTGAGATTCATACTGTTATCTGGATGGTTTAGCTGAGCGGTCTAATGGGTTTTAAGTTCCCATCAATCCTTGGGCACAATGGACTTATAGTGGTCTAAGTGAGCCGTTGACACCTACTGTCAACAAGGGCACCCATACACCTAACTCAACCTAGCCTAGTTCGGTCTTTTGCTAATTGCCTCCAGCTATTCGAGGTCCACTTGAACTTGCACGTGCCACTGAGTCGTCTTTCCGGGTTTGATTTCTTGTCATAGGCGGCCTTTAACTCGACAAAGAGATGATGAGTATCGATGTGGAATTCGTCTTCTCTCTGGGATCCATCGAAGTGTGAAGATAGAGCCCAATCATGCTGTTGGTAAAAGATTCACACAGTATCGCAGAATAGATCTTGAACGCAATGTTGAAGCGACTGATGCCTCTAAAATTGGCGCAGTTCAGAGGATCTTCTTTCTTGTAGATTGAGCAACCGATGCTGAGGTTCGACTCATCACTCGTCTGACCAATTCATTCAATTACCATGAAAAGTTCGGCCGATAAGTCGTCATATCCAGCAGTTTTCTTGGACTGGATTTTGCTATCCTCCCTTAGCTTTGGTCAGGTGGACGGAGATTTTATCTATCATTGTCAATGTTGAGTAGTTCATTCTGCCTGGATATTTTCGATCACGCGTTTCTCATGTTCTCTCTTCTTTTTTTGAAACAGATGTTCCTATCGCCTCTTCTGCTCACAGATCTCGCGAGGGACTCTCGTCCTCCTTTACAGCGCCGCTTGGGTCTTGGGGATGTTAGTCTTAATTTATGGAGGTAAGAAGTTAAATCTCACAAATAATTTCTCAGTGGTTGCTTGCGCCTCACACACAAAAGATTTTCCTGTAATGTCAGCTTTCGGCATCTAGATTCTTGTTTTAAATCCTTTGATCGCTTTCCCCTCTATTCAGATATATTCTAAAATTCATCCTATTGATATGTATTCTGTTCATCTTAGTTGATCCTCATCAGAAATGCACAGCAGTTTTCTATCAGTTGAGGGAAGCTCCTAGCTAATCCACAGGAACTGGGACCACGTTACAAGACAAAAGAACAGACTTCTTATAAATAAAAAGATTTGGAATAAGATTAGTTGCAAAGGTCTAGAAATCTTAACATGAACAAGTGATCTGCTTCTCGATCGAACTACACCACCTGCTTTTCAAAGAATCATTCTATTTTTAACAACCTCCTCCTAATCAAAAGCAAATCCGTTGTATCTGAATCTGAATCCCCTCCATCCCGAAACTTTGATCGTAATCCATCTCTTCAATTCGGTCAATAGCAATTGAGCCGTGGAAAAAAAAATTTTTAAATTATAGCCCACTGGCTTTTAAACAATTTATGTTGGTGTTTTTTTTTTTTTTTTTACAACACACACCTAGAGGCACATGTTAAAATCAAATTTACAATTAACAAATTTATTGCTGAGTCAAGCCCATAATTGGCAAAACAGACATTGGTTGGCAGCTTTTTCCTACTAAACCACAAGACAACCACCCCACCCCACCCTACCGAAATCGCCTCCTCTTTCATGCAACTATACGAAGAAGGAGGATAAAATACATAAAAAAAAAACAACACCTATCAGCAAATAAATGTATACATATATATTGTATGTATGAACCAAAAGAAAGCAAAAACAACAAATGGAGAGCTACTTTCACCCAAGGTCATTGTGTCTTTTACTGGACTCTCAACTATAGCCAGCCAGTACCACAAGAGTCTATCTTATACGATATTTTTCAAGACTGCACATAACATACTGTTAAGTCGAATACCGACGGACGATCAATAACAACTCAGTCAATAGCCAGCCATGATGGTTTGCAAATATTTCTTTGCAATTATGTATTCCATTGCACTTGAGCAAATATTTGTTGAATGAATTGGTGAAAATGCTGTCAAAATTATTCAAATGTCAAACCATATGATTCGAATTTCAATTTCGAATAATTTTAACTGCACATTCGAATAAATTTTCGAAACAAAATGTTGACCTTGTTAATGATCATGAAACAAGGTTTTTCCAACGGTCAGGATGTGATCGTTCAAATAGTAGTTCTATCTCGCTTCGCTTTGTGTGTTTCTCGATTCAATGAGCTCACTCGCCGCTCGAACGAACTCGACGAACTCGAGTCTTCGAAGAGTCACTGTCATGGCCCTTTTTGTTGCCTCTTTATGGTTTTGGTGGAGAAGGGGGAACAAAAAAAATCGCGCATATACCAGCGCACCTATGGGAAGAAACACGTTTGTGCTGGTGGTTTCTCGACTACGAACTCGATTTCTGTTTTATCCACCAAATGGAGTAAACGACATCTTGTTATGCTGCTGCTGCTGCTGCTGGTGGTGCGGTGCTAGCTTCAACTGGCCAATACAGACAAAGTGAAACCGGCATAAGCACAACCAATACATGGGCGCCGGGAAACTGGGTCAACGAACAAGGTTGTATACAATAGCGAGCGCGGTGCGGACGCGGACGCGGACCACCTATACCCAGAGAAACTCACTTTTCCAGTTGAGGCTTTTTTAGTATGATGATGATGATGAACCCCTCCTCTTCTGCAAAGATCTTTTTCATTTTATCTTCTTTATCTCTTTTGGGTGTTTTTTTTTTTTTCTTCTTTTTCTTTTCCTTCTGTTTATTTAGACTTGTAAATCTTTATATATATTTATAAGTTGTATTTATTTAAGTAGCAATGTCTAGTCCAAGTTGCGAGCTATTCTATGAATTATGCATTTTGGCCAAAATTTAATATACTCACTTAATGTCGGCTTATTTACGGATTAGTTTTGGAATTAAAAGGGAAAAATCGGGGTCAGTTCGATTATAGAATTTGTATCTTGGGTGAAGAAGCTTAATAAAAAAAAGGCAGATGGTTGGTACGAAGGTGGTTAGATGAAATGGATTTGTTGCCACAGATATCGGTTGCAGGAACCGGAAATGGCAGTAGTGAAGTTGATCTAGTTTAATTGATCAATAAATAGGTGCAAGGCATCGCAATAAAATAGTGTTTATGACTGTAGGCTGGTTTAGATTCGTTTAAAAAAACGCTGGCAATTATAAGCCTCTCCTGCTGAACTATTGAGATAAAGTGGAAGAGTTATAGCAAAATCTCGCTTAAAAAAAAGTGTAAACAGGAGTCACTCAACAGCGGTTGTACGTTGGAGTTTTTAGGGAGAAATTTGTTGAAATTAAACTTTTCTTCTCTTTCAACCGAGGTATAAGTTCGATACAGATTGATCATTTTTGCTCATGGCGAGCGTACGGAAGCCGCTTCTGCCTTCTTCTGCAGTTCGCGTTCTCAGATAATTCTGAGAGTCTGAAACGATACTACATCTACATATTTGAAGAAGACAGTCACTATATTTGTATGCTATATGCAGAGTCGAAGAATCGAGTTGCGATCGAGTTGAGACTTCAATTTAAGTATATCTGCAAACCAATTCGAAAGATTGAAAAGTCAGAATGCGATTGAACTGCGGATTAGGACAAGAAAAGCACACGCACGTCAGTTGAGCGGCACAACGCAGGTATAAGAGAATTTTTCTAACTCGATCCAGCTCTGTATGCTGAGTTGAATCGAGTCAACCGAATTTAAACTCAATCTGTGTTTATATGCATTTCAAGCCGCATTAAACTCGGCCTCAGCTATATGTATATATGTACGTAATAAGTGTAAGCGTTCATTTTAAACTGTACTGTTCAACTTGAAGGCCCATAATTATGTGGTAGTCCATTGAATTCTCTCAGTTCTCGGCGTCAAATCAAAGCAGAGCGGTATCTATCTCTAATGCAACATCTCTCTTTTTGATAGTCCCTATGTATAGCCTCCTGAACCAGCGCTAATAATTATTGTGGAAAATAAAACTTCGGTGATGTTGTGAGTCAGGGTCCCACGTTGGGCGCCATTGTTGTGAGTCAGGGTTGGCCACAGGGGCAACTTCGGTACAGGCAAACTGAGCAGGTGGTGTATGGCGAACTGGGAAAAGAACCTCCCAGTCTGTCGAGCTAGTTCGAGTATTTGCAAGCATGCCACCACCTAGTTTGCCTGATCAATTAAAAATGGATTTTCGCGAAAATAGTTCAAATTATTCCAATCTTTCGTTGAATAGTGGGTAGAAGCCTTCAAATGGTTATCATAACTTCATTTTCTATTTGTGACGTTCGAATATTACGTCTGAGAAAGAAAAGGAGACGACCTTTAACTGGTCGTTGATTTTCATGCTACAGCTGAAGGCGGGTGAGATGGTTATAGTGATAGGAGGATTTGAATGTTTGAATAAAGGTAGCGACAATGAATGGCTCAAAATGCTATAGGACTTAGCAGCGTCAATGGCACACATCATCGAGCAGTGCTTTCAATATCGGTCGCCACTTCACATTCTGTTTATCGATTTGGAAAAGGTGAAGTTTGGTGCTTTTAGACTGAAGCATGGTTTCCTCCACCAATACTTGACTGATGACTTGGTGCATATGCCCTTCGTATTTATTGATTAAGCAATGACTTTGTTCACTACCAGTTGCTGAAAAAATTGGTTAACATAATCAGAAATTCGCTGTCACATTTCAGCATCACATAGAACGAACAAAACGCCAAGCGCATATTTCGCCCTATTTGATGAGATCCAATAACTGCATGCTAGACTTTTTAAATCATCTGGGCTCTCATCACGTAATTTTTACGATGATTATCGTCTAAACGATAGAAAAGGACGATATCGTCTGTAGTTTGCTTCATGTAACTCCATCACTATCGTGTCGTCTATCTTAGTTTATTTTATGAAAAGTTTGAGAGCAATAAAGAAAATTGACACTTCCCCTTTGAGTATGAAATAAATTATCTGTCATGTTTTAGTTAGCAGTAGGAAAAAACCAACCCCATGACGTCACAATGAGAAATTTCTTACTTGTTTTTCTCTTTCTGTCTTTTGTGTCATACAAGCAAAAGTATGATTGTCAAAACGATATCGCCTAAACGATAGTGATATTATATGTCAGGAAGAGCAAAGCTATTGACAAAACGATATCGTCAGACAATTGTCGTCATACGTGATGAGAGCCCTGATAATATTCGAAAATTATTTTATAACTTACAAAATCCATCAAATTCAAAATTTCACACAGTTTTTCAACATTAATTCTCTCAAAACAATCACCCCAATTCTTGAACTCGAATACGGAAGTCAATTTTGCGAACATACATATATACGACTTTGTAATAAGTAAATCCGACTATGGGCGAATTCGACTGTCGTATTCGACTCATAGACAAACTAGTATTGACGGTCGTCTTTACGTTCCCCACCCGAAAATTTTGTAAAGTACGCCGATTTGAATTTTCCTATCTGTGAATACATGTGACCGAACGTGCGAACAAGATGTATCTATAAAAACAATCGTGGTCTCTTTTTTCCTTTTGCACACCACATTTTCAGCTGACTGTCATTCAATTAAAAACAACAAAATGTACAGGAAAATGGCTGCGCCAATGAAATGTACCGCGGATTGAGAATGTGTGCGTGAGCTCCGATTTGATTTTGTCAGAAACGTCAGAATACATTCCGTGGTACTTTTGCTCTTGTGGGAACCAACGGTCAAATCGGCCGAAGACGGCCGTCTACGACGAACTACCTGCCAGATGCCTCCAGTCGCTTACTCCTATTATGGATATCTTATAGTAATGATTTCACTGCAGAAAAATAAACGTAGAATTTGGACATTAGCTGTCGATTGCGTCTAGCCTTCACAGACAACCATTTCATAAGTTACAATAATTCTAACCAATCAAACCACTCACCCTCAATCCGACATTTAATACACTCTTTTAACTCGCTGCCAACTATTAAAAATCAAAAATCTCTCCACTCCATATACACCCTAACTATCTCCTTCGCACTAATCAAACGCAGTACCATCAACTCAATTTGCCCAAAAGAGACAACCCTCTTCGCGTTCGCAAGGAAAAAAACCAAAACTCGACTCGATCTCTCCACACCAGCGACAGCCAGACGAAGTCAACTGAAACAGCAGTAAAAAAACGAAGAAATATCCACTAGAACTAGACCCAAATGGCAAAATTTCTTTCGTCTATTTTTCGATAAAAATTTTTCATTTTTTTCCAATTTAATCTTAGTTGTTTTGTTTTCGAAAATAATTCGCCAATTAAATGATCGAATCGATTTAAGAAAGGCAACTACTTAAGTTTTTTTTTCAAGAAAAAGTGCTGGCGGGTGTACTTTTCAAGTTATCGCCGGTGTTTTCAACTTGCCATTCGTCGTCGTCGTCGTCGTAGTCTCTCACTCGTCCTAACAAAAGACAAAATAGAAAAAAAAAATGCTTCGCCGATACTTTTGATGAGGAGGCGAAAACGCACGGATCTCGGGAGTCTTGGTGTGTGATTTCGACTTTTGTAAGGTTTTTTTTTATTCCATTCATCTTTTGTTTCTTATTTATTTTTTTTCCTAACTTTGTTTTGTCATTAAATAAAAAATGTTCCAAGTCGAGACGCCAATCGGAATACGAAAAAAGAAAATCCAATCCTTTAGTCGACACACGCACCCACTTTGGGGCGAAATGACTGCGTGTATGTGTGTTTGTGTGTGTGGAAAAGTGTTACTAATAGATAAATTGATTTTTCCCTTCAAGCTCCCGATGATAAATTCCAAAATTAAATGGTACTTTCGGATCTGTTTAGCTGCAGTTTAATAGCTTGACGCATTTTATGTTAATGACGAGTCTTGTGTGGGTTTCGTTACGAGATATTTTCGAGTGGGTAACAGACAAAAGTGTCGCCTTTTAAAGGTGTTTCTCGGTGTGTCGTCTCTCGCCTCTATTCCAGAGTCGCAACCGAGTGGTGGTCGTGTGTGTGATATTTCCATTTCCGGCGGCCGTAGAGGAGAATACAAAAATAAATTATTTTTTTTTTTTTCTTAGCTGCTTCCATATCAGAGGTTTTTTTTCCTTTTTGCTGACTTTTTGTCGCATGATTCATAAGTTCAGATAAAAAGACAAAAAAAAAAAAAAGAATGGTTTGAGGAATCGCTATTGGTCATAGTTTGCAGCAAAAAAACGGGAAAAGTACTTAAATTTTTTGACAGAATTTAGTAAACATAAATCATATAGAGGGTGTTCTGTTCCGTGAGTTCTAGAATAAAAAATCCCCCGCACAACACTTAACTGCAAGAAATGGGGTGGGGATCTTGCTTGGTTTTTCTTTTCTTTTTTTAAGGTTATTTGGTGAGAGATTTGTTGTCTTATCTGCCTTGTCGAATTGGAATTTCTGTGTAAACTATTGGATAACTACTAGCTACCTATAGTGCATTCAGATAGATAGTGTGCTTATGTCAGCTGTGTGATGGGAATCGGGTTGTGTCTAGTTAGCGGATCAGTTGAATGAGTCTGTTGGGATTATTTTCACACTTGAGTGCAGACTTTCACGCCTTTGTGAGGGCCTCTAATGGGGGTACAGCATGCGAGACACTTCATGTGCATTACAGTATAGTCGTTGAACAAATATCTGTGAAGTGAATGGTGTAGGATTTTCAATGCACAAAACTGGCCAGTTTTCTTTACTGTGCGTGAGTTAGTGGTGTAGGAATAAATAGAAAATGCATTATGATCGATCCATTGTGAGCAACAATCCTCTGTAATGATGCACTGAGGCCAAAGTAGACCCTCGTCTGCCATCTTGGGTAAGGCTATTACGCTTGGTATCTTTTAGTCGTTATGTGAATGAGGTACATAACGGCAACAAGTCATTATAAAGTATTAACCAATGCAGCCTTCCTGACCTTTTATTTTTTTTATAGGAAAAGCTTCCCTGAAGCACTCAGACTTTAACGTGTTCATTATACAATAAGAGAGCACCGCCGCAGTTTAATGCATAAATTTCCTCGACTTAATGGATTCAAGCAGACGCTTCAGTGATGTGGGGATAACATTAACAATTTTCACCACATCAGAAGTCCTCCGATGTATCATCGCCGCATACACAGCCATGGCAAACAGATGTTTCCCTAAAGACAATCTTAGAAGCTTTATAAAAGCGATATGCTATGTAAGAACGAAAACAAGTTTTCTGCATGCTTTTCTGCTGAGAGACTTGTATTCTTGCAATCCTGACAGTACTCTTCACTTAAGCCTTTTCACAGAATATCTTATTCTCTGCGCAATTCCTTTTATATTACAGTGTCCGGTAAGGACGTCTGTTATTTCGGAAAGAGTCAATTGCATTCTTACGTGTCCGCCTGTGAGTTTCATTACATCGACAGAAACTTAGGTTTTGGTCTACTTGCTATCTAAACCGTCAAGGCAATTCAACAACTGCAGCAAAAGCATTAAACAGAGAACTATCATTGATAACACAAGCAAACGAATGAAATCTATCCAATTCTTTGTTGTTCCTTTGTTCAATTGATCGACTGAATGAGTCAGAGCAAGAGATCTGAACGTTAAGTGATTTTTTTTATTGTATCAACGTGGAATCGTCTTATTAGAACTAAAGATTTATTTTTGGCTATGTAACAAATAAGTTCGAAAGAACTTTCAGCATTGCAAGAGTTCTGGTAAGAATAGGCTTTACACTGAGTGCACATTGTCGCAGATCCAATACTGCTGACGAGAAAGAAATATTTCTTAACTTCTTCAGCAGTTGTCCGGCTATAGACAGACAGAGCGCACTAAGCAACCAATAATACCTACACAGGACCCTGCTTCATTGAAATAGTACTTACGTGTTCAAATTGAAAATTTGTGACGAACCTCAGCTGGCATGCAGTAAGGTGGGAAGCTTATTATTCTTATAAACCTGGTTGTAAACAACTGGAATAAAAGACAAGAAATAGGTGATTGTCGAGTGTCTTCGGAAGTGGATGTGACTTATGTCTTTTTTACTAATGTTCTGTTTATTCTTACTTGAGGTGGGTATTGGTCTGTTGTCAGCGTGTGATGCATTTTATTTATGCTCCATCTCTCACTCCTAAGTGAAGTCTTCTTCTACGGAATAGACCTGGGCAAACACTTTGAATTTGAATAGTCTACTCCATTTCCTCATCTAAACAGCTTCTGCAGAAGTTGCTTGTGAAAAGGCCTAGCCTTTGTGAGTGCTTGCCTATTTGTCATAACAATTATTAGGTGCCGATATGCAACCTGTTGTGTGAGAGACAAAAGATCAGTCCTTGTCTCGATGTACGCCATGATTGGATGTCGAAGATACATAGCCTTACATACGGCCTACAGCCAACAAAACACATCTCGAACAACCTGCACACTTGCTTATGGCGCAACCAAAAGGCAAGATTAAACAGAAAAACGTGTCTGGTTGTCGATAGTTGGATTGTTGTCTTTCGAAGACAAAAATTGGTTATTGTTTTCCTTTGCGCTAGTTTTGATTTATTTGTGAGCTTTCATTCATAATGAATGCAGATGCAGAGAGGTTAACATATTTAATCGAAGCAAGAGGCCCAATGTAGAATTAGAAAGATAAATTTCATTCAAATAAAATTACTATCGGGGGTAGCAAAATCAGTTTTGTTGTGTCTCGGTTGGTGTGTGTTGATCTCTTGTCTGAGATCTTGATCTTGATTGCCTTACAGTTCCCTTGAATGTCCCTATAACCCGGCATCCAACACAGGTGAATGTTGAACTGCTTGGTCATCTCCGTAAGAGATCATCGGCAGTATAGGCCTAATAAGGAAGTTATAGATATCGAACACAAAGACCTAATGGCAGCTTGGTTGTCTGAAGAGATACGTGCATCGCAAACCACGATAAGACCTCTTTAATTGGCATAATTTCCGCCTGAAACATGCTTGAAAGACCGAATGAGAGCTTGAGATTAAGTATTTCTGTTCATAGACCCGTCAGCGCTGTTACACTTAGAAAGAGATCTTACAACAAATTCTACTTTACAAAATATGTATATATTCTGCAACATAACCTAACATTTTCTATTTATTTTTTTTTAGAATTTCTGATCAACGCTTAAGTGTATCAAAGATTATAGAGAGCCTACGCCCAGTCACGATCATCTGCAAAGTTATAAAGCCTTACTCATATAACAACAATGTCCAGCGAAGAAGATAAACCTCCTGCACCACCTGTACGATTGACTAGCAATCGAGGTGGTGACCGAAGTGGAGGTGATGGACCTCCAGTGGATATGCGTCCCTTGCCTAAAGGTTAAAAGAAGAATACTCCTTTCCATACCCCTAAGTTTTATCTACTCTTGTTGTTTTTTTTTTTTAGAACCCGACGATCCGGACCGCAAGAAAAAGACTCTAAAGAACAAAATCAAAGGATCCAAACCATCACACACAGACTCAAAACCGAATATATCATATCCGACAAACTTTGAGCATACCGTGCATGTAGGTTTCGATGCTGTTACCGGAGAGTTTACGGTAAGTTCAAAGCATGCAATTCTCCCATCATCGGTGTATGTTGTACGATTTGTCATCGTTTGCCTTTAACGATTTAACTTTGTAAAAAATTCACCATTTGATACAACAGAAGATACTTGTCTATTATTATTCTTATTATTTATTGTAGCGTTCTTTGCTCTTAAAAGTTCTCTGGCTTTTTTTCTAAAACCACTTGTTTGTTTTGTGTTTAATCTTCAAACCAAATTGATACTCGAAATGGAAAAACATTCATTATTTTGCAATACAAAAACCAATGCAATACGTATTTAATTGCTTGCAGCGAATGTTTGTCCATCAGCAACAACAGCAACAACTACAAAAAACAAAACAAAACAACAAAAAAACTCATCATACAATATGTATTGTTTGTTTGTTTTTTGTTTTCTCACATTATTAGTCGTTATATTTCTTCACCCCTATGTTGTTCTTCTTCTATATGCGTTGCTTATACTTGATACTCTCTAATAATAACTGACTGACTTCTTTTTTAAATTAATTTATAATTGTTTCTTTCGGTTCTTGTTTTTTTGTTTTTGTTTTTGTTGTATTGTTTTCTTAACCGAGCGGGGTGTTGTCATGTATATTTTTTCTTTTCTTTTGTTTCAAGCTGCCAATGAGAGTAAGTATTGCTTATGAGTTTTTGGTTTGTCCCTTTCTTATTTTGTTTTGTTTTTCTTTTGATTTTTTATTTTGTGAAATAACTGCAAAAATATTAGTTTGCTAAATTTAGAGATACACACACGCATATTTATGCTTTTGAATTTTTAGTTTAACTAGTAGCTAACACCTAGAAAGAGAGTAGCTTTTTGTGTATCAGAAAGAATAGATATTTTGCGAAGACTACACCGAAATAGAAGGCGCCAAAAACCAAAAAAAAAAAAAAATAAAAAAAAAAAGAGAAAAAGCTTTTAGAAGAAAGAATTGTTTACTTTTTTTGTTTTATTTTTAGAAAATGAATTCCAATGCAAAAGAGAGTATAGATTGTGCTATTGCAGTTGGAAATACGTAGTCTCATTCAATACTAAAGGATATGCATTTGTTTTTCTTAATTTTTTTAGGGCATGCCGGAAGCATGGGCTCGTTTACTGATGAATTCAAACATCAGCAAACAAGAGCAAAAGAAAAATCCTCAAGCAGTTTTGGATGTCTTAAAGTGGTTTGACAATACAAGTAAACAACGGCCAAGCTCCAAGTACATGACCAATGCAACAACAACACATTCAGGTAATATTTATCATTTGGTTTCTTATTATAGATTGATTGAAATTAGAAGGTAGTAAGATACGCCAATTGTATTAAATTTCACTGAAAATTGGTTGGAGTGGGTGCCTGCGCTCAGATACAGTTTAGAGCTAACACCGCATAGCACAAGGACGGAAAATAAAACCACCTAATGCACTTGGACGATTGAAATCTACGAGGTATACTGGAGACTACACTATATAAGGGTTTTCCAATAAGGACTTGACAACTTTTTCTTAAATAAAACGCAAACCATTTGAGATATTTCAAAAACTTTATTATCGGCTTGAAGTGCAATCAAAACATTTATGAATTGAACTCGACTTTATTCATATAGCCACCGCGGGCACGTTTGCAGCGGTCGATTCGTTGGACCCAATTTTCCACGACTCGGCCGCTATTTCGCGTTCAATGTTGGCTCTGAGCTTTTTCAACGTCGTCGGCTTGTTGGCATAAACCAGTGATTTAACGTAGCCTCAGAGAAAATAGTCAAGCGGCGTTAAATCGCACGAACGAGGCGGCCAATCGACTGGCCCATTTCTTTAGATAACACGCTCACCATAATGTGCTGTGTGGCTTGTGGCACCATTCTGTTGAAACCACATGTCGTCCAAGTCCATATCTTCCAATTCGGGCCAAAAATAATCGGTAATCGTGGCGCGATAACGCTGACCACCAAACAGTTATTTTTAGTGGATGAAGTGGTGATTCATGAAGCACATGTGGATTTTCACCAGACCAATAGCGCATATTTTGCTTATTGACGAACCCATTGAGCCATCTTCTCCGGAACCCAATCGGAGAACGTACGTCACTTCAAGTGGTCAATCGGCTTCAATTCTTGAGTCAGCTTGATCTTGTTTGGGTGTAAACCAAGATCCTCACGCAAAATACGCCATAATGTGGTCTGAGCGGTGGACAATTCTTGAGAACGCCGTGGAATTGATCGTTTTCTATGGACGCCAGCGAAAATATCGACACTTTGACCAACCCGTTGTCTCACAGACACGGCAACATCACACAACGAATATATAGACTCAAATTTTTGCACTAAGCTTGTTATTGTCTGTCTACTAGGACGAGAATTACGACCGAAAATTGGAGTTGACGCTTTTAAAGTTGCGATCACCGACTCCGAATTTCGGTAGAAAATTTGTCTAATTTGTAGACGTTGCTTGTTCGTGTACTTTACCATGATGAAAATGTTGAGTTTACTGAATAATTTGACAATGACAGTTTGATGATTAATGGAAGAGTGCGTTCACAAATTAAATTCAAAGCTGTCAAGTTCCTATTGGAAAACCCTTTATATGTACAAAAAAGATAAAGAGGGAAACATAGCGAGACGGGGATGAGCTGACAACCTATAAATTTATCAGGGGAACTAACAGGAGCTCTTGTCGAAGAGCGGTATATGCCTGATGGTTAAATCCTTCAGATCACCAAGGTCATCACACAAGTACGACCCCAGGTGGAGGTTTCTCTTTGACGATAGGGCAGGGAATGAATGAGAGTTTCCTCTTCTTCCTCATCCATACAGCTTTTGCAAAAATCGTTTTGAAAGACGTCCAAACGTCGACTCCGAGCGACTCTGAACCATCCATTCGTTTGAATGTGTTCATTGAGTATTAGTTTGCAAGTAGCTAGTAGCAAACCCACTACATTTCGATGGAATATCCCTGTGGCGTGGCACCCAATAGAGGTGTTTATATTGGCCCGAGATCTCCATCAGAGATGAACGGCAATCTAGTACGACCTTTAATATGCTTGTTGACGAATCCAAGGATCTTATGGCTAGCTTACTGCCTGTGGGAGTGCTAATAGTACGCTACACTGAAGCCATGACAGGGTTTCTTTGATTGCTAGAATTTCCGACATCCACCTGCTCAGGGTGGTTGCGATGTAATCAGTAGTTTCTTTGACAAGATTGCTTTCATTAAGAACAGAGGAGTGGCCAAAGTCTATCTGCTCGGAGGAAGAGTTGTGAAACAATTGAGGCTTTGCCGCTGCATGATCCATAAATCGCTCGTACTCGATAACGTTACTTGTGTAGGAAAGAATTAGAAAGGCAGCTATACGACGGACGGAGCTCATTTCTCTGCTTCGTATTTAACTACATCTAATGTGTACCCCAACTCAGTTGTCCCTATGTGTATGTTAATAGTTTATCTGGAAAAATATTCAGTCCAGATGAAGTTGCCTTTAAAACTATAATTTCCAGTTCCAGCTTTTCTGTCAAAACTAATCAACCTCATGCTGCCAGGATCGACAGCTTTGTTGAGAGTCAAAGGATACGTATCAGCCACCTAGAGACATTAAAGATGGAGAGACTCCCTAATGTTCATATAATGAGGCTGGCTAGATCTGTCTACCCCTCCGCATTTCAATCATGATGAATACGAAAAGGTTAACCCACAGAAGATGCAATTCACCATCTCGTCAAAAAGATAGAAGGAACACTCGACTTCATGTGTTCCTAAACATCGAAGGCCCTTTCGATAGCAGTGCCTATAGCTCGATTAGAAGAGTCATTCGCAAAGGTATCATTGAGTGGACAAAGCAATGGATTAGGGCCATTCCCGAAAGTCTGACTAATACATACTTGCTTTTCGTTATCTGTTCCTGTAGTTTCCATGTCTCATAAGTCTTCTCTTCCCTTTACAAAAAGCATTCAATTCAATCTTTTTCGTGGGGCCTATCGAAGAATGCAAAAGTTTGCGCCTTTTAAGAGAATAAATTCTGATGTCCAGGACATCTTGTTTGTTGCGTGTAACGAACCTAGGTTCAAAACCTTTGTTACGTACGTGAAGGCTACAATTAATGTAACTACACAGAACAGGAATTAGAAAATTAAAAAAAATTTCATTTTATGAGTCAAATTATTTAATACTCTTTCCATTTGCAGGATCCTCATTGAGTCGTGTCAGCAGTAGCAGTCCAAGCAGTACACCAACTGATTCCGAAATACATGGTTCGAATAGCGGTGTCCTGATAGGTGTTGCGAATCTTAATATCGGCGGTGTTAGTGGAGGCACTCATTCAGTTCCTCTAAGTCAATCACATTCGTACAATGCATTCGCAACATCATCCCATAGTTCGACCAATGAGGATGATATTATATTACCAGCACCGCCGCCGCCAATTGCTAGCCGGCCAGAACGAACAAAATCCATTTACACGAGGCCAATCGAAGATGGAGCGCTTCCAACAACACCTACACACCATAATATGAGCGCCCAACCACAATCGATACCAATTCTAACCAATGCAGTCCAACAGCAGCCGCTACCGGTGGTACCCATACACCATCATCAGCCATCGACGAATGCAACGACGACGACGGCGGCGGCAGCAGCAGCAGCGACGCCATTGGCGGCCACAATTAAGAGTCCATCAAGCACTCTTGATAAAAATAAGAATAACGCAAGTAATAACCTTTATGATTCTACCACTACTACTAGTACTACCACTACCATAATAGCTTCTCCTACTACTAACAATGCTTCTTCAGATCCATCTACTACTAATAATGTTGTCAATAGTAGCGCATCAACAATTACAATGCAATTTATTGATAATTCAACAACGACTAATCATGATTCTTCTACTTCCTCATTTTCCTCGTTTCCATCGATCAACGAATCGATTATTCCGGCGGCTTTCGCATCTTTATCTGTGATTGATTCCCCATTACCTATGGTGACTGCAACACTACCGCCACCCCCACCATCACCTCAACTGACTATGATGACGGCGATACAACAACAAACAACAACAACAACTGTGACCCCGGCCACTCCAACATCAGATGCATTCTCGCCCACAAACGAAGCGGCCACAATCAATAATATCCAACCCGCACCCCAAGCAGTTACTACTACTACCACCGCCAATGCCAATAACGCGAGCACACCCCAACATCAGCAGCGTTCCACGACAGCCAAGAAGAAGAAAATGTCCGACGAAGAGATTCTCGAAAAATTACGTACGATTGTCAGCGTTGGCGATCCAAATCGTAAATACACCAAAATGGAGAAAATCGGACAGGGTGCCTCTGGCACCGTTTATACGGCCATTGAATCCTCAACCGGTATGGAGGTGGCCATCAAGCAAATGAACTTAAGCCAACAACCAAAGAAAGAATTGATAATCAATGAGATTCTTGTGATGCGAGAGAATAAACATCCGAATGTTGTGAACTATCTCGACAGTTATCTGGTTTCGGAGGAGCTGTGGGTGGTGATGGAGTACCTTCCGGGCGGCTCGCTAACCGATGTCGTCACTGAAACATGCATGGACGAAGGCCAGATTGCAGCCGTTTGTCGTGAGGTGCTGCAGGCGCTAGAATTTTTGCACAGCAACCAAGTGATACATAGGGACATTAAGAGTGATAATATACTGCTTGGACTCGACGGCAGTGTCAAGCTGACCGATTTTGGTTTCTGTGCACAAATCTCGCCGGAACAATCGAAACGCACAACAATGGTTGGCACACCATACTGGATGGCACCAGAAGTCGTTACGAGAAAGCAATACGGACCAAAAGTAAGTCAATTCTGAATTGTTGCAATAATTTTACGAGATTGAAAAGCCGACTATTTCTCTTATTTTAAGACAGGAACATGCAGTTTAACGTATAACCTTTTTTTCTACAGCCCCGAAAGTCTAACAATCATTCAAGAGTATTCGTAAGAACGTTGGTTAAATACCCTTTGCCCTTCGAATGTGGCTTAAAGTGTTGACCCATTCTATTTCTAAAAAACAATATATACTATGCACAACATGGATAATTGCGAGAAGCTATTCTTTGGCTCATTAGGAGCTTTTTCTTACTTAAATAGCACTTCAGAGTGCACTCGCTCCACTTCGGTCAAAACGATTAGCGGGCTATCTGGAGGAGGATTAATGCCTTTCCTATTTCAATTGCTCTAAACAGCCTCTACTGTCTACCTATGTACTTAAATGGCGCTACAGTTCCTGGTGAACCTGGACCTCAACCAACAAACCTCTCCAGCTCGGTATTTAGCTAATTGCCTCCAGTTGCGTACTCCAAGTTGGTCGAAATCCCCTTGAACTTGTACGGGGAACTGGCAGCCCTCTACTGCGTCGTCCCTTTGGGTTTGATTCATAGCCTGCGGGCTGGAGCGTTGGTGGTTCGCTTTACTTGTAGCCATCATCGTAAGTATAATGTTAAAGAAGTCGTATGATAGCGCAGCGCCTTGTCTAAAAGATTTTTTGACATCAAAGGTCTTTACCGATCTTGATAAAGAAGCGAGCGTTCTCCATCGTCGTCCTGCATAGACGGACAAGTTTGGCAGAGATGTCAAAACTAGCCGTGGCTTTATACACTTCGTCTCTATAGATGCTGTCATAGGAGGCCTTGAAATCGATAAAGAGACTATAAGTATGACTTTCTAGGCTTTTCTTCATGATCTGTCGAAGTATGAAGATCTGATCGATGGTGGTCTTACTTGCACTGATAGGAGCAAATCAATATCTTGTACACAATATCGAGGAGACTGATGCCTCGTCAATTGGCTCAGTTGAGAGGATCTCCTTTCCTTGTGGATCGTGCAAGCGATGCTGAGGCTCATTAGGCATACACTCGTCGGATCAAATCTTAGAGATGTAAGCCGTTCGATCCAGCAGTTTTGTTGGTTTTCAATTAGGATATTGCTATCCTCACTTCACTTTCGTCAGGTGGACGGAGATTTTGGTTCATTCTGCATGACAACGAGGCCGTCATACAGAACGTTTTCCCATATTCTCAGCACCGTCTATGTTTCTACTACGAGGTTTCAAAGGTTTAACTTTCCTCACTCGTTCCCTTTACCTTTTGGTAGAACTTCCTTACATTGTTCCTTGAGTATAAACTCATATAACGTCCTCCGTTGATTTCAGGCAATGTGTCTCAGATCTTACACACTCTTTTCCAATTGCTGTCTTCGTTTTCAAGTATCTTGCCATACAGAGCAAACGGATTCCATTGCTTCGATGTGGTAGTCGTTTCGCTCCAGGATAGTAATTTTTTAAACTGAAATTCTCCTTCCATATCTTGAGCAGATCCTTATCCTATATGAGCAACAAACCATCTATACCTTTCACTGGATGTTGAGCAGAACTCTGGTCAAGAACGTTTCTACTGGCACACTTAGCTGCTACTTCTTCTGCTTCTTCTGGGCATTGGCGTGGGTGTTAACAGCAGACCAACTTCATATCAACGGGTGCTGCCTGATGGTCTTTCGAACTAGAGAAATACAGCGTTAAGTGTTGGGGATTGGCATTCTAAGGTAGCAACCCACATCTAACCATCTTATCTCACACTCACAATATGTCTAGCCTATATCGTATGAACTTCTGACGTTCTTAGGCCCTTCAGTCTGGGAGTCAAGGAACATCAGTACCCATTTTCATTCCTTATCCGAGGCACTGTGTCGGTTTCCGTAAAAGGCTGGTTTCCAAGTTAGCGCTATCTATGATTAGACTTTTTGATCAGTGACTAAATTGCCTTCACTCTGTGTAACTGAACTGGGTATACACTTTCTCAATAAAACATGGTTAAAATCCTCTAAAACTTAAGGTCGCTTGGTATCATTAGCTAGAGAAAAGAAAAAGGTTAATGAAGTTTCTCCTCCTGGCACTCCAGCGCCACGGTATACGTCTCTTGTTTTGTTGCATGCGCTTGCCGGCATTCTTTGTCAAACCAGTTTCGTGGTGGGATAAAAACCCAGCACATCAGTTGCGGCGTTTCTGTCTAGATCTCTATATATGCAGACGTAACGAAAAATCGCACAGAGCACTTCTTTCGAAGTAACCAAAGACATCCAATCGGCGTTAGACAAAATCCATATGTCTCTGTTGAACAGCAGGATTGAGATGCTCAGATTCCTGTGTTGTTGTTTGCTCCCTTTAGACCCAAAGCAGCACTTTACAAAAGTTTTCTGTTCGATTCCCAAGCTGGTAGTTTGAGCTTATTGCAGATCCTAGGCAGATGAATATTATTTATCGGTCTTTTTTCCTTTACAAACTCTCTACATAATAGTAGTACTCAAAGTCTTATGAATTACTTTAAATACATGTGTTTTTTTTACACTTTCAGGTCGATTTATGGTCTCTTGGTATTATGGCAATCGAAATGGTCGAGGGTGAACCGCCTTATTTAAATGAGAACCCACTCAAAGCATTGTACCTTATAGCCACAAATGGTAAACCGGAAATCAAAGAAAAAGACAAACTATCGACAGTCTTTCAAGATTTCCTCGATCAATGCCTAGAAGTTGAGGTAGACCGACGAGCCAGTGCGTTGGAGTTATTAAAAGTAAGTTGCTACAACCCAAAACCCATCGTCAATAAATAAATCTCTTTTTCTATTTGTTTAACAGCATCCTTTCCTGAAATTGGCACGTCCATTAGCAAGTTTGACGCCTTTAATTATGGCTGCAAAAGAAGCAGCCAAAGGGAACTAGAAATAATGTTTCTTCGATGAACAAAATACAAGAACAACATCAAATAGCATTACGTAAAGTTTATTATAATATCATTTGTTTAATAATTTTTTTATTTCTTAAACGTATTATTCTTTGGCCAAAAAAGATTTAAAAAAAAAAACAAACAAAATCCTAAACAGAAACGACACAACGCCGCAAATGTATGCTTAGTTTATAAAAAAATACACGGATTTTATTTTTTTCTTATAATTTTCTTGCTTTAGGTTCCTTTTTACAAGTTCAACTTAATTGAAAGGAGGGCTATCATTGATCGTATTATTTATTTCTTCCTCCTATTTCTTATAGCATAGTTTACTTACTCTCTATCTCTCTCTCTTCAGCAAACAATTTCTTTTTGCGGATTAAATTTGTCTTTATTATTCTAATAACGCATTTAAAATGCTTTTAAACTTAACGTTAGTTCTGTTATGTTTTTTTTTTCTTTCTTTCCTAACCTAACATCGTTTCTTTTTAATGTTATACGTATGTATATCCTTTTTGAGTTGACAATTTTGAGACTTTAATATATATTATATAAAAAAGAAAATAAAATAAAACATATTTAATTTAGGTTATAGAATATATTCAATTTAAGAGAAACGAAGAATTAAATGACTGCGTGCCGGTTTTTTTTTACGAAAAGAATATTTTCTCTTTTGTTTGCGTTTCGAAAAGTGAGACTCTTTTGAAAATTAGAATAAAGTACTTTTTTTTTGTTACACGCAAAGCTTAATTATACATAAATATTATTATAGTTTTTAAAAGAAAACATATTATTCATTTGAAGCAACATTCATTTATGTAGCGCATTCTATTTGTAAACCTAACCTCTAAGAAAGGTATATTTTTATATTATTTTTAAAAAAAACAACAAAATATATTCACAATATCTGTCGAATTTTTTGGTTATTTTATTTGCTTTTTTGTTTTAGAGAAGTTTTGTTTGCTTTTTGGTGAGTTTTTTTTTGTTTTTGGTTCTTTTTGTGTATTGTAAAAGTGATCAAAAGAAAAATGAAATGAAAACGAGTCATCGTGTCGTACGCAGATAGTGTACTACAGATGCAAAGTAGTCGTAGATAGTGGAAGAATGGTACTGCAGTTTGCATAGATATAGCTGGAGTTGATAAGACTTTAAAGAGCCTGCTTCTGTTTTACTTCTCCTTAACCCCAAAATAACATAATTAGATTAAATGTTTTCAGAATAATTAGTTTATTTTCACCATTTTATCCGTCGAGAGGAGGAGGGCAGCAAAAACACATGCAATGGCGTTCATCAGTGACTCTGTGCTGCACAGTCCAGCACAGAAAATTACAGGTTCTTGCGTTCAATGAGAACAAATATCGTCCAAAAGTGTTCCTTCTTTTTGTTCAATGAGTCTGTACTGCACAGTCCAGCACAATCTTTTCTGCACCTACTTTTGGGGTAGAACATATTCCTGAGAAATGTCATAAAGAAAATTATTTGCGATTTAATATGCTTGACTGCTAATAAGAAGAATGTTGTACGTTTCTGTTTTAATATGTTCCGATAGTTTTCACAAACTTGTGCTGTTCTGTTCTGTGCTGTGCTACTTTTCCAGTCACTGAACAAAGCTATGCTTAAATCATTTCTGTTTAACTGCGCTAATTCATTAAATTGTTGCTTTTAGGGCTTCTACAATGCCTATCATCTATACCCAACGCTTTCGCAATTGCCTTGCTTCGATGCTTTTATTTTTTGTGAATAGGCATCACTGGAACACTCAGATAACAACTTGTCTATTGTACTACCAAAAAGCACCCGATCAGGCTCCATTTTACTGTGTAAACTTTCTCGTCTTAATGAATTTAAGAAAATACTATTTCCGTGATGATTGATTCCAGGGAACTGTAAGGCTGATGAAATTGCCAAACTTGGCACTACCCTCCCAATTGAATCCGTAAGGACGGGAATTGGTATGCAAATTGCTACCTGTAATCACCGGCTCAAACTTGATGCTATAAGGAAAGCCAATGCTCGCTGGGCTCATTGCCCCTTCCGGATTTCGAGAGAGCTCTGGCCTAACCTTAACCAGGAACGTTCAAAAGAACTGTTGCTTCTGAAGCGTCCTGACCTGAGCACCATTATCGGTGTCCTCACAGGACACTGCCTAATCGGCCTACACGCTAGACGTCGGGCCTCCTATCTAACGATTTTTGTCGGAGTTGCAGGGACGAGAAGGAAGAAGAAACGATTCCTCATCTTCTTTGCAACTGCCTTGCTCTAGCGTCAAAAAGAAACCTCCACTTGGGGTCCTTTTTCTTTGACGACCTCGGCG
Source organism: Chalcosyrphus nemorum (assembly GCA_949716465.1). Taxonomy (NCBI): domain Eukaryota; kingdom Metazoa; phylum Arthropoda; class Insecta; order Diptera; family Syrphidae; genus Chalcosyrphus; species Chalcosyrphus nemorum. The sequence continues at coordinate 80,337,567 of OX454333.1, forward strand.
ACCTGACTGGTCTACCCCTTCTACGCTTTATTAAAAACTCCGGTTGGTTCTCCTGACCCAGTAGCAGAACCTCTTCTAAGTGTTATTGTGTCTGGTAATCTATTTGTACTGGTCCTCTGTCTTTCATTGTAGTGTCGTGGTAATTAGTAATTGGTTGTGATTATTGTAGATCCGGTGGTATCATAATGGGCCTTTTAGGCCTAAGTTAGCTGGTGCCCATCTGTATCTGGGCGCTAGCTGCCACGCCAACCTAACCTAACATTCAGTGATGAGGAGTTTAGATTAAGACCGTCTCCGCAAGCGTCGCAGACTTTCACTTAAGCCAATCATAGTCACCCTTATCACAGAATCCGTCGTAGAAGAATTTTTTCTACGAATTTCAAAATTCAGTAAGGCAATGCAATTATCGATTCCCTTTGGGTTCTGTGATAACATTTTTTTCGGATTCGTAGCATAGAAGAATATCGTAGATTTGTTACGACGGATTCTGTAATAGGGGTGATTAAGATGCTTTGCAAAAACGAAGCGCACTGGAAGAACGCCTTTTCTTTTCATCTGAGAGACAGGAAATATGCCGCGGATTTCTCAGTAACGTCTGGGAACATCTGTTTTGTCAGTCTACATCCTTGAGAGACATGCCGCGCACAATTGTGTTCATCAGATGTCTCATTTCCCATGAAACCTATGTGAGACAGATGAATTGAATCTTGCAACACAGTTCAGGGACCTCTTGTATTTACCAACTAATTTGTTATAGTTAAAGGATTTAGCAAGGCCATAAACGCAGCTTGACTGTCACTACAAACACAGATATTACGACACATCCAACTATTCCTAACGATGTAGCCATTAGGATGATAAAGACTTCCGTCTGGAAGACAGGCATGCTTATCCATTAGGCATTTGCAGTCTGTAGCAGAATTGAGTTTTGAGGATTGATCAGATTTCGTTGGTGTACCTTCGACTGACCTAAAACTTTTACCAGTTGCCATCAAAAAGAGCTGCCTTCAGACGACCTTATCTACTCTTTGTGTCAAGCAACAGTAACATGTTTCTTTATCATTTTCCGTTGGGTCTTGGACAACATCAGCAAAGGGTGTACCGCATCTGGAACCCGTTCAGCCAATTTAGCTTCCTGACTCATACCGTCGCGTCAGGGGCGTCACCTTAAACAGTTAACCGTCCTAATGCAAAATTAGATATATACGGTGTAACCTTTACACCACTTTCTTTTTCGTTGGACTGCGACTTAAGATTATGTGCCACATTTGGAGCCCGTTCTACCAAGCAGGTATTAGAAGTCAAACCGTCATTACGACTAGTGCAATGTCCAAAAGAGAAATTTAACTTAATCGGTATAGCTTGCCCCCTCATTTCAGCTTAGTCTACCGAGAGTCTGCAGGAGTCCTCGGAGACATACTTAGCTCTATTATTAGGCCTGTTCGCGTAGCCTCCTAAAACACCGAATTTTTACGAAAAGCTTTTCGCGTACGGAGAATTTTCGTAGTTTTTCGAAGAAGAGAGCGCTCACGAGAGAATAACAAATTTCCCCATGCTACGAATTTTAGTGCAAGAAATTACTGTGGGCTGGTTTATGAAAACTGTCAAAGCTGTCAAATCAGTGTATTTTCAACTTTTTCTTGTTCAACCCGTTCATGTGTACTTTTTCATTATTTAAGCTATCTCTGAGAGAATTTTACCCCCACTCTTCGAAATTTGATAATCTACTAATTTTAGTGCAAAAAGTACGCGAACGGACCTAATAAGGTTATATTGGTAGTTCAGTTCAAGGTTGGAGTTCACACTCAACTTATTTTATGGTAGGTTTTTCGTTTTTCACAACATAATGCCGCCTGATGGCAACGCGCATTGCAAAAATTATCTTCCAATAACACGTTTGTGCCCCTTGTGTCTGCTAACCTTATCATTCAAACTCCATCGCTACGCCCAACTGTCTCTAGAAGGTCTCTTCCATCCTCAGGCGTAACAATGTATAAAATTAACGCGACGTTCTCTTTTCCGGAATGTGGCTGCTAAAATCGCGCCTGTCAAAAGATTATGTCTCTGCCGTCTGAATCCATAACCGCGGATGCTTCCCGAGTAGAGCAATATAATGTTTTGCGTTAAGGAGTACACTAACAAGTGGAGGCTATGCAATTTACCCAGGGCATTTAATGGAGGCTAGGCAAACAGAAATTAGGTTCACGTCGTAAAGTCGGATATTAGCGGATCATATTTTTCAAAAACCCCTCTGCCCTTCTAATACGCCATAAAACTGTAGGTCCCTTCTGTATGTGCAGAAATGTATACCACGCACAACATGTACAGTTGTGAGAAGCTAGGCCTTGGACCTCTATGGGCTGCTTACGACCTGATATTTATTTATTTTAAGAAAAAATGTGGGTGTCGGTTCTCAGTGGTTAGTGCGTTGGACTACAGCGCAATGGGATCCAAGTTCGAATCTAGGAAAACACCTCTTACGGATCACGGCTCTTGCGAGCGTCTGATGAGCGTAAAGTATTTACAGTCATGAGAAAGCTTCTCAAAAACCGTCTGTCCTACGGAAACGGCATAAAAGTTTAGGTCCCTTCTGTACCTACGTGCAGAAATTTATACCACGCACAGCACGTACAGTTGTGAGAAGCTACCCCTGGGCCCTCCATGTGCTGCTCATGGTCCATTGTTTATTTATTTAAAGATGATATTACCACTTATAAAACATTTGCGAACACTTTGCTAATATTTAGGTATACGGACGCCTTCATGAATATCGCCTGGACATTTCCATTAAGTTAAATAACTTAGCACCCACCTACTACTATTACGCACGTCCCTGTACGCTTACAATACGCATTGACCAAAATTATGCAAACTGCAGTCCATTAGAAAAAAACATAAATTGTAAAAACTTAACGATTTAAAAAACTCTGACATCTAGAAACGAAAAAAAGAATTTGTTTTCCAATAAGTAAATAAAAAATGAAGAAAAAGAAAATGAAAATCTAAAATCGTACTTTGTGCCTAACCAATAATAACCATAATTATAGTAAAGAAGAATGAAAAGTAAATTATAAAAGTAATAGGAAACAAAATATTAAAATAAAAGAAAGTGAAATTATATATAAAACAAAATTATATATATATTTCAACACATCTTGTATATCTAAGGAAATACGACAAATAATTAAATTACAAAAAAAAAACTAAAAAAAAAACTTTAACGATCTAGAGAAACTAATTAAAAACAAATACACCAATTAACCCCAAGTTAACGGCTCCTTTTCCCTGTTTCTTAAATATTTAAAAACAAACAAAAAAAAATACCTACTATACATTGGAGATGGAAAAAGTGCCCTCAGGAAACAAAAATTCAAAACACACACACATGTTGTTGGTTATCGAAAGATAAATTTGTTCTGTGTCTAATAACTTCAAAATAGTTCCCAAAAAAAAGAAAAAAAAATAATAAATGTATTATTTAAATAAAAAAAGATTAATTTAAAACGAAAATGTACTATTATTATTATAATCCATGCTATATATATAAACACACACACAAATTAAAGATAGATATTATATATATATATATATATACCAATGTATTCTATTCATTTACTCGTCTCTTATTATAAAAAAAAAAGAAAAAGAAAGAAAGAAAGAAAAATTAATAATAAAAGAAAAAAACAAATATTATTTTCTAGAATTTGTTAAACGAGATGATTATGGTTCTTTTCCGATTGCTAAACTCGATTATTATAGACTTTATTATTATTATAGAAGCAAAGAATTTAACACTACATTATAGTCTAACGACAAACAAATGGGAGGTTGGAGACCCAAAATGTGTCTCAGCGATGCCACTGATTCTGGATTCGATCGTGTGCCCAAACATAAAAAGAAAAAAAATATAAAAACATATTTGTGGTGTTTTGTAAAGAAGTTTGTAATTAGTATTATAAAAACGCAAGAAAACAAAACAACAAATATATTGTATTATAAACAGAAGACACTTTTTTTTCTTTAAGATATGGTAACACTGGAGTTTAGAAAAATAGGTGTAACCACAGTGTAGTGGAGTGGTAGTCTATTTATACTTGAATGAAGTATTCAGTGCTCAAGACCCAATCATAGCCGTTTAATTTTTAAAGCAACAAAATTAAAAACCACTTATTGTAGGTCCGTTTGCGTACTTTCCCAAAACAGGGAATTTTTACGAAAATTTACGATTTTTTACGAAAAGCTGTGAGAATTTTCGTACTTTTTCGCAGAAGAGAGCACTCACGAGGGAGTAAATGTTACGAATTTTAGTGTAAGAAACTTCTGTAGGCTGCAGGTTTGTGAAAACTGTCAAAGCTGTCAAGTCAGTGTATTTTCAACTTTTTCTTGTTCAAACCGTTCGTTTACTTTTTTGTAATGTTAACTCTCTCTGTGAGAATTCTACCACCACTCTTCGAAATTTGATTATCTACGAATTTTAGTGCAAAAAGTACGCGAACGGACCTTGTATTCAACCACAAATCGGGAAAAAATACTGTCAATTACGAACGAATGCATTTCTCCTTAGAATTGTTTCTGGTTTATTGGCGTACATATCCCCAGAGAAAATAATCTAATGGCGTCAAATAGCACGTTAACAATTAAGCGCTTGAAAGCTGACATTCGACGCGTTCCTTCCAAAATAATAGCCTGATTTACTGCGAAATTAGACCTTCAGATTATGCCAGATTAACGCCTGAAATCATATTCAAACATTAATGCCATGCAATGAAGCCTTCGGGATGGTAGAGGACTAGCTAGTAAGCATGGAACTACGACAAGCAAGGGAAAAGGTGGACGAAGTCCTTCGAACGGATTGAAAAAGAAAATACACTGGTTTGACAGCTTTGACATTTTTCATAAACCAGCCCATAGAAATTTCTTGCAATAAAATTCGTAGCTAAAAACTACGAAAATTCTCCGTACGCGAACAGCTTTTCGTAGAAATTCGTAAATTTACGTAAACGCGAACGGACCTAATGCATAAACTAGATTTAAAGTACCTTGGCGTTACTATAGATGCAAGGTTAACTTTTACGCAACATCTGCAACATGCAGCGGCAAAGGCAGCGAGAACAACGGCTGTGCTGACAAGGCTCATGCCAAACATTGGAGGACCTAAAAAGAAGAAAAGAGTTCACTTGGGTAAGAGTTGCGATGTCAATGATGCCTTACAGCTCCCAAATATTGACTCAAGCAATGAGCACTTTACATAATCAATACATTGAAAGTATGCGCAGCGCCTTCCGAACAGCCTCTTAGAAAAGAAATATAAGTAAGATCGTCTAACGCCTTAAAGCTCTAGAATTCGTAAGAAAGAAAAGAGGACATATATAGTTACCTTGTGGGACACCATTAAACAGAGGTATTCCCATTGCTTTTCACTTCAGCTTCAACACTTCTACAAACAAAAACCTGTGGCCTATAATACAATGCAACTCAAAAAAGGTTTCACATAGACTGGGCTATCTAGCCCTGTTAAGAGCCAGACATGTACAAAAGAATTGTTTAGTTGATTCTTGCTCGTTAGTGATATTGTGAGCATTAAACCTAATCCTATGGACCAGTGCTAAGTATTAACCGAAAGAATTCTTACAATATCAATGCGGTTTTTGCTAATTCTGAACGTCTGAGCATAGTGTAGTGCTGTTAAGTTGTTTTGTTTGTTTGGGTAGGTCAGGACAGAAGAAATTATCGTAACAGAGTGCGCAGTTGGCTTTGGGTTGAATCCCGGTACTAAATAGGTGATGAGGTATACAGGCATGTTTAGTAGACATTTTCAACTGCGCTGCTGTTTCTCTTGTCATAATTAACCCTTCCTAGCTCTACTATGTCTATTGTGTTTAATATTTTTGCTTATTGTAAGGTGTTAGCGAATATATGGCGGCTTTAGAGTCGATCAGAAGGCCTATATGTTTTATTTGGTGAATTTGCGTTATTAGTGCTTGCAAGGCTGTTTTCATTGCAGCTACTTCTCCTATGTAGTGGCTGATAGGAGTGTAGAACGTTCTTCGTCCCGCAGATATTGCTTAATCCTTTGTGAATAAATGTCTACTTCCCATATCTCCATTTAATAACCTAATCGCATTCAGTAATACTTTCAAAGAACGGATCACGAATATAAACAAAATTCTATTACTAAACCCAACTTACTTACCAACCTAAGGTTGCTGAAGAACAGGTGCTAGTTAAGATATGCTGGAGAGAATTGAGGCACGGTGCAGAACTCCGGGTATAATAGTGGTTGTTGTACTCACCCTCTATACCACATGAAGCTGATAAGCATATTGAGTAGTAGAACCCACTCAAATGTACAGCTGAATTCTTCAGAATCTTTAAAAAAAACTCCTCATCTCATCAAAGGAAAAAAAAAAAAACTAAATTCTTTAAAAACAACATCTTTATTTCTACTCAAAACTACATGTTCGCCTGAATTCTTCACTAACCTACTGCTTGGAGTAACCGGTCTTCGTTTTGCGATTCAAGAATTTGTACAAATAAAGAATTCTCTTCTGTAAATCTTTCCATTTGGTTGGTCGTGCGACGGGGTACTTTGTCTTTGCCATTATCTTTCGTTTTCTAAGCAAAACTTGGTACTCGTTGCCGGAAACACCACGAAGCCAAGAAGGAACCGAGTATAGGACACGAGTTGGGTGCAAATTATCATTCCCAAGGATGTCAATGTAGTCATTCTGGCCAAATAATGCCCTTTTCTCTGCCCAGGCGTTTTTCGGCTTGTAATCGGGCATGGGAAGCTTCTGATTATTATCCAAATGAGGGAGCAATCCTCCCTGATGGATCCTCTCCTTGTAGCCGTGACGACGGACGAGTGGTCCACGTGCTATTTTCTCTGCGTAGGTGAGTTGTCGTGTGAATGCAACTGTTGGAGTCCATAGCTGTTTTATAGAGGCAGCTTTTTGAAGAGAATTCACCAACCAGGACATGGTTTTATTTATGTAATTCGAAAAATAAATGCGAGAGGATGGTAAATGAAAATTTTGACAGATTTCCAGCAGGCTAGAAATGTCAAAATATCTGTAGATGTCATTCAAAGGTTTGTTTGGTTTGGTGATTTATTTTTACCCATGGCCAGCGTTCGGAAGTGCAGCAGATCGAAGTTCTATACAAGTATTAAGTCTCTGTTTAGACAAAAATGTAATATCCCAGAAGTATTTGATAGCATTAAACGTCAAACAACTGTTATTTATTTTTATTTCTGACAGCTGTGACACGTCACAGGTGAACTGCTAGCTTTTGTTATTCAGTTTTTCATGACTGTTGGCGCGTATTTTTGAACATTTTTGTGTAAATTATTAGATGGAATGAGGTGTGCAGTATTCAACTGTAATAACAGTAATAATAATAAAAAAAGACAAATATTCAATTTTATTGCTTTCCTAAAGACAAATTTTTAAGGAAATGGATTCGTTTTTGCCGGCGAAAGGACTAAATGAATGTAAAAATGTCGCGAATTATATACTTATACTATAGGTTAAATTAATACAAACTTGAGAAATTTGCAGGACTATTTTAGAAAAATGGGTAAAGCCTGGAACAAACACAAAATTTTTTCGTTTCATCTCGTTCCAACAGAGTAAAAGCTTGTGCTAAGCAAGAGATGATTGAGTGTTTGCTACAGAAAACTCCATCACCTGTTGAGGACACTTCAATTCAAGACGGTGAAAGAGAACCCACAGTTGCTGAAGAAGAGGTTTCTAATAGGAATGACACTTCTACAGAACCCTAAAGTTGTAAGAATCAAAGATGTATGCCTCTACCATTAAAACTCACGAGAGTGTGCTATGTAAATAAAAGACAAAACTCAATGTTTCACACTTAGAATATTTCGATCTGTGTATGTATATTTATGAAAAGTTCAAAATTATTTCTTTGATTTGAGTTTGCTTAACATTTAATTCACTCTGGGACATGCGTGCACGTGAATTGGTGGAGACAAGGGACAGGATGCGCAAATTACATTTTATTTTTAACAGATTTATACTATTTATTCCGTCTCGTTGACTCGCAGGCTGTTGGTGGCGGTGGTGGACCTCGCTTATGCAAATCCTCTAGATATGTCATTATGATTTGTGTACGATCTTGAGGTAAATGATCCAATACCAAATATCTACGGGAAAAGAAATACAAAATTAACAGAATATATAAATTTTCATATGCTATTCCTTTTACCTTTTATCATTCTTGAGAATATCTTCGATCTCTTTCAAATGATTTGGATTCTCATTCACCAATTCAATGGTCTTGTATGATATTAATTTGCACTCCTGTAAGAGTTCGCGTAGGAAACTCTTTGCACTGACCGTTTTATCTTTGAGATAGTCACGGAATTCACGTTCACACTTCTCCGAGTTGTTGTACTTTAAGTAACGCGGGTCTTCTTTGACCTGCTTTTTGATTTCCTTCCACGGACTAGTCAATGTTAGGGTTGGTATTTCATCTAACATCTCACGGAATTTTTCACGTTTTTTCTTCATCAAAGAGTCGATGTGTTCGTTGAATATCCTGCAAGTAGTCTAAATATGAAGTCTGCCCTTAAAAATTAACTGTAAATACTTACTTTTCCCGTTCGTCACGCTCTAGACTTTCAACAGCGTCCCAACGATGGTCTTTACGCAACTGCTTCTTCACCTCCTTCCAGGTGAGATCTGGATTACGAACTAAGTCGGTTAGCAGAGCGCTGAAATGACGAATGGCTTCATCGCGCAAATGATGCTCGCGCTCCTTATCCCTGTCTCTCAAGTGTCCGGCTAAGGTTCGCTGTACTTCCTTCTCTCGCTCACGAATACTCTGTTCGGCTCTTAGCTGACGATCACGCTCCTTCTGCAGACGTTCGGCTTCGTCATCACTTCCCTTATCCTCTTCGTCCTATTACAATTAAATGTTTTAATAAACAAAACAGTTTTTTTTTTATTACATACCTTCACATCATCTTTCTTTTTATCTCCATTCTTCTCATGTGTACTCTTCTCCCTGCTACGATCTCTGGTCCTTCCTCTGTCCTTCTTGTCGGATTTCTTATCCCTCCGATCCCGTTCACGTTCCCTCTCGCGATCCTTGTCCTTCCTCTTCTTCTCATCCTTCAGCATTCTCATGTAATCCAGGAAGTAATCCTCTCGCAACATAGAACTCTCCACCGCACGGAATCTGGTCTCCGACTCCAGCTTCTTCTTCACCTCCTGCCAGCGTGAATGACGATCTATATCGGAACGATCACGAAGCATTTCAATGAATTCTTTCCTAATCTACAAGTTATTTAGAGAGAAAAAGAGCTCAGTATTAGCGAACGTAAGAGTTATCATTTTAGTCTTAAAAAACTATCAATAAGCTTAGAGGCTAAAGTGTGTGTGCGTTGTACTCCACAATTGCGCACACACATATAAAAAAAAAGCTGAAAGAAAAGCAATTATTAAACCTGAAAGAGAATTATTAATTTATTTGTTTTTTTTTTGTTGAGGACGACGCCGCTTAAATATTATAAAAGATTCCATTCTGTCTTGGTTTAATGGTTGTTTGGTTTGGTTTTTGATTGCTAAAATCGGACGGACAACAGAAGTGCTAATAATTTAATTAATTATTGTCAAAGTTTTTTTTTCGTAAAATATACATATTTTACTGTTATTTTTCAATCAACATCAACAGTAATGCATGCTTCTATACAATTAAACAATGAAATTGGCATTTTTGTTGTTGAACTCCAGAAGATATTCTGCTTTTTTAATTTAACAAAACCTAGTAGTGAAAGTAAATCAATCACTCCAATTCTTGAACTCGAATACGACAGTCAAATCCGACCATTGTCGTGTTAAGTTATTACAAAGTCGTTGATTTGTTCGCAAGATACGACTATAATCGGATAAAATACGACTATAGTCGGCTTCGACTGTCGTATTCGAGTTCGAGAATTGGGCTGAATGTTTGATTCTAACTAATTTGGACTTTAAAAAATGTAAAAGCAATCGAAAGCGTAAAATTACAGACCTAAGAATGCACGAAGGATCAATTACTTTCTTGGAAATTGGTTGTCTTCTAAAGCCTACCACTTATTACCTACCACACGAGATTGATGGAAGATTGCTAAATGGATCACGTTCTGGACCAGAAGGCATGCAGTAAAGTGGGAGGTTTATTATCTGTCTATTCCGGTTCATAGCCTTGATATAAGGAAAAGAAAATCACGCATTTTATCAAAACCTAACAAGCTCTACAGGCAGTTTTTGTGGGGTCTTGACACGTATGTAGGTACTCAATCATTGAATTAAAGGGGCAGTAACTGCAGTTATGCCGATGCGTAAGGTAGCGTTTAAGTTGAAGCTGCAACTAAATTTGCTATGAAAGAAATGACTAAAGCACCCCATACACTAAAACTAAGTTCTCAACTGAATTGATGCTTGGTCACACACTACATCAACTGAATTGAAAGACTGCTTATACTGTCAAAAATATATTTAAAAGCTCCAATAATTTTGAAGCGAATCGTGTAATACCCCATCCCTTTCCTACACAACCCATTTTTTCACTAATGCTCAATCGAATCGGCTAGTGATGCTGATCATTTATAAATTTACTTTTTTGGGTCTAGCTTTAATAGTTCTCTATATTACAAACTATGTATCAAACTTAATATAGGGTATAAGAACAACCAGTGGATATACAGACGATTTCACAGTGAGTAGGCTACTGAAAATTCTTAAATTTGACAGCTAGTTGACTGTTTTGCCCACACACGATTCAATTGAGTTGAATGACTTGCTAATCAACTTCGACAAATCAAAATCTTTTGATTTTTCATCAACCGTCAAATCGATCAAGTGGCAAAGCCACACACGAGGTGATTTGACTGAATTGATGACTGAATTGAATCGTGTATCGTCTGCTTAAAGCAGAGAACGTATACTCTTCTCCGTTTTCCTAAAGTTTCGGCACTTATCGCTCATATATAAACGCAGTCATGTCCAACAGTGACTGTTTTATTAAGAAATATTGGAAATATAAAATGAGAGACAAAAATAGGGCAAATCAATGTGATATCTGAGAAAAAACAGACTCGAAGAGCCCTTTCCTCTAGCGTATAGAGGCTAAGTCGTACCTTACAAACACATATACGATTTTGTAATAACTCAATGCGACTATGGACGGATGCAACTGTCGTATTCGAGTTCAAGAATAGGTGTGACTGTCTTTCTTTTTCGCCTAACTGATGAGAACAATATAGTTTGTAAGAAGCACACACATACTTTGCATGAACGTTGGAGAAATTTGAGGCAGACTTTTGCGAATTCTTCCTTGCCTATGGTTGTCCATTACTTCTTTATTTCTTATTCTTCCGCTCAGGAGACTAGCCTAATTGTACTCTTTTTTAACACGTAACTCGCAGACCAGACGAATATCAAGAAAACTAATCAATAAATAACTCTAAATAGAATCCTCCCCCCGGTGTAATCTTTATACAAATGCCAACTTCACAGATAAACTTATTTGAACGAAAGCAATGCATTATGTTATGAAAATAAATGAAAATAAACAGTTTTGTGTATGCTATTTTTTCTCGAAAACGTAATGTACCATTTTAACGAATCAGTTTCAGTTGGTAACAAAGTATAAGTACAACCAGATTTTCATACAGTAGTAGCAGTAGCAGTAGTCGAGCTCCACTGGCGCACACTGAGACGACAGGCGACACCATCAAGTCAAGGCGGCCAGGCAGGGGGAGAACAGTTCGCCAAGCAGCTAGTTTTCAGCGTCTCCAGGAGGACTCACATCTCACACACACAGATGACCACACACCCACCGTCACCAGCAGAAAAGATCGATCTCATCTAGGGTTCTTTTTTTTTTTTTTTTTTGTAATTTCTTTGGTTTTCGTTTTTCTTCAAAAACACCATCTCACCATTATTGAGGGGTCTATCATCTGCTTTTCATCTTCACAGAGGCTTTTATTCTAAGCGCAAGACACAACAGAACACAGACTCACGACGCCAACAAGATGGTGATAGCGGTATTGGGCAGCTGGTTGCCAGAGCAATAGTAGAGCCTAGCGGTAGTAGTATCAGTAGTAGTAGTAGTAGTAGTTGATGTTGTATGTGGAAGTAGTAGAAGTATGAGAAGACATCAGCATAGTGATGCGACATCATTAAAATAAAAATCCATGAAAATTTATAAACAAATTACAATCTATACAATTTTTTTTGTAAAAAAAAAATATGTTTTTTTCTTTTAGTTTTAAGTCTAAATTGTAAATTTTTAGATTGTAATATGATTTTGGAATATTGATTGATATTTTGAATATATTTACAAGGGCAGACTTTATTTGGTCTGTGTGAGGGTTAGATGCTTTGCACATACCTGTTCCTTTTTCAAAATCTTATCCTCCTTTTCCTGGCGGCGCACGTCCACGATGTACTCGTTGAAGAGACTTTCACGTTCGCGTACCTTCTCGATTGCCTTGTAGCGATCCTCGCGTCCATAACGTTGGCTAAACTCACTAAAGGATGATCTTTAGAAAAAAAAACATGCAGTTTAGTACTGTTCTAATTTGAAAGGGGGAATATGCAACTTACTTTCCATTCAGATGGGCATCCTCCATCAACTTGCGGAATTCGTCCCTCTTCTGGCGCATCTTGTTGCGCTTCTCCTTGCGCTCTTCCTCGGCGCGGTCCTTTACATATTTTTCGAAGACTTGTTTACGCTCCTTCGAGGTCAACAGGAGATATCTGGGATCGAAGACAATCTTATGGAGCTCCTTCTCCCAAGTGCTAAATGCAGAAACCTAAGAGAGACGAAGCCATTAATATATAACAATTTTTTGTTAACCATTATCGATAAGGTCGGCGATGAGGAGTGCAAGGAACAAGATATGAGGGATTGCAATTGGAGAGTCTAAATCACTAAATTCAAAGCGACAAAGAAGCAGGGTGTTGGACAGGTGAAGACAGCAAAACCTATGAGGGAAACATAAGAGTAGGACGCCCCACAAAAGTCACCGAAGAGTTCTAAGGCACGGAAGCGTCCTCACTCCTGCTCGAAAGAAAAGTAATGGATCTCAAAATACAAGCTATTATTTACTGATGATGGAACTCTGGTAAGATCGACCCTTTCAGGACGTTTTGCAGGGAAATTGTTGTAAAAAATAGAAAGAATATGTGTTCTGTTCATCGTTCACCACAAGTCGATCTATTCCTCTGTGTTCGCCGGTACAAAGCCGGCCCTAACTAGCTTTGTATCCTCTGACTTGATCTCGACCCAAAGCTCTATAAGTGGGCCATTAAAAGTTTTGTTAAACGGGCCACGAATCGATCTATTCCTCTCTGTTCGTCGGTACGCTTACTAGAGGGCGCTTACTAGAGATGGCACAGCTTCTTTGTTTTGAGAACTGTAAGCTTTCTCCTTTCGCCTAATTAACTACGATGTCTCCGCACTGCTTTTTTAGCGTTTCTAGTCTTACGGCGACCGAAATCAAGCTCCTATCGCATTGCTTGATTAATCTAGCTTACTCAGGGATAGACTCAAAACCCATTTACACGTGAGTGAGTTCGTCTTTTCCTATAGATGTTCTTGGTGGGTTTTGTAATTCGTCTGACCGGAGCCTCTCAAACTATCTCTGTTGAAGTTAAGCGTTTGGGGGTTGCAGGGATGTTGTGTAACTGCTTGCTCGGGCCGGACAGTTCACCATGGAGGTGAAACATTTGTAATAGGGCAACTCTGCCTTGACCGATACCTCCAGGTTTAGATACCAAAGCTGTATCAGTAGCAGCATCGCCTCTGCTCTTTCAGCCGCGTCCGCAGAACCGATCGCACCTTTCAAACCACGGCCACACAATTCTTTGGCGGAAACTATTTGTTTTTTGTAATTCCTTGTGTGATGCCCTCGAGTGGCGGAGAAGTATTGGGATGTACCTATACACAGATTCGCAATATTTAGGCAGGCCTACTTAATCCGGAGACTGGGCATTTGTGTTGGGCCCCCAGCCAGACTGATCCTCATCAAGGATCGTGTTACAAGAGAAGGGGAAAAAACTATATTTAGCTTCATGACTCATCTGGGAATGACTCCCTAGAATCTTTGATTTACTAAGCTTCTACACCACGACAAGGTTTATAGTTACGTAGGACCAAGTCCAAGTAAAATAAGACGGGTCGTACCCCTTCTATTCGAATCACCAATACTCACATCCTTCTCGCGCAGCATCTCTTTGAACTGCTTCACTCTCGTCTCCAGTGGCACCAGAGCTCTTTCCTTGGCTGCACGTACTTCTGCTTCAATCGCTGCATCATTGGCCGCTTCATTTGGTGATTTTTTTACTGTCTTTGTATCTGTACAGAAAAAAACACAAGATAAAAACTAAATCAAAGCTCAATTAGATGCCATATTTACCTGTAGCGATTTTCGGTTTCTTGAGAGGAACCTCCTCCACACTCGACTCTGACTCTGTTCGGATCTTAATCGTTTCACCACTCTTATTACTGATGTCTAATGGTGGCGTTGATTTAGCTTGAGTTTTTACCTCTGGTGGAGAGGGTTCTCTTTTGACGATTCCTTTTAATTGTTCTGGAGGGTTTGACACGGCTTTGTCGACGTCTTCACGTTGGAGGAGATCTTCTGGACGTTCCCAAACCGATGTCCGGGTAGATGGGTTATAGAAGAACACTCGTCCATCACCAGTCCATACTACACACCATGGAGTGCCGGCAATTGGAGTACTGGAGATCGGCCTGCTTTTGTCTATGGGCTTATTGGCAGCTGCTGCTGTTTTTTTCTCCTCCTCCTTCTTCTTTCGCTCAAGATCAGCGGCGATAGCGGCTGCTTTTTCTTTGGACTCCTTTAGTTCTGCCATTTTGATTGTCTGATCGGCGGCTACCGCTTTGGCTGCATTGTTATATGCAACGGAGGGGTCGAATGGCGCCGGTGCTTGTCCTCCCATGTGCATGTGCGGATTCGGAAGTATGTGATGTGATTGATTCATTGGTGGCGGAGCAATTGTCTGTGGACTGGCACCCGAATGCGCAGCCATTCGTGCTGCTTCCATGTCACGAATGGCCTGTGGTTTTTCCCAAACGCTCTCTCCACGACCAGCGTGATAGTAATAAGGGCGTCCATCGGGAGCGCGATGCTCAGACCATTCAGCAGCGCGGGCAATAACTGCCGGATCGATAACGCCGGGTTTGATGATCAAATTTTTAGCAGGCTTCTCCTGTGGGGGGATGTTATGGTGCTGTTGCATGTTCCAGGGCATTCCCCATGGGGGCTGATAGCCTCCGTGGCCATATCCTGGTGGAGGCATTCCAAACGGAGGCTGATTGAAGTTTGGAGGATGCATTCCCTGATAGTATGGAGGCGGCTGCTGATGCTGTGGCGGTGGTTGTTGATGTTGTTGGGGTGGCATCATCTGTGGAGGCGGTTGGTGATGGTGCTGCTGCGGGGGAAGATGTTGCTGTGGAGGTTGTTGTTGTTGCTGTGGCGGCGGTTGATGCTGCATTGGAGGCGGGTGCTGCATATCAGGTCTTTGAGGTTCCGGAATTGCATTCTCTGGAGCTTTATTGTGATCCCCTTTATCTTGGTTGTTGTCTCCATTGTTCGTCTGCTGTTGTTGTTGCTGCTGCTGCATTTGTTGATTTTTTGTGTTCATCTCCTCAATCTCGGATTGAGTCATGACCTTTACATTAGGCCCTTCAGGCTTGGTCCACGTTGTTTCCCTTGTAATGGCGTGATAGTAATAAGGCTTTGCATCCTCTGACTTTGTCTCGACCCAAAGCTCTATGGGTGGGCCATTAAAAGTGTTGTTAAACGGGTTATTCGGCTCATTACCCCCGGGCCAGTTTGGATCATGATTCGGTGCACCAAATCGTCCTCCACCACGTCCCCGAAAGAATGCATTTCCACCGCCACGGCCCCGATTTGGCGGAGGCCCCCCATTAAAAGGTTTCCCCCAAAATTTTCCTACAGGTGATTGGCGCGCAACAGGACCACTGTAAAAATTTTATTAATGTAGACAAATTTTTTGTTTTAAGTTTTTACTGATAAATTTACCGATCATCTGCGTTTTCACCTTCTTCGACAGGTGAAGCTTCGTTTTCCGACGACGGATCGACAGCATTTTCATCGATTTCATCCCCATTAATGGACGAAGCGGCACCCTTTTCTTCGGCTGGCGATGGTGGTGGTTGGTTTTCGAGATCGTCGCTTTCAGGTAAAATCGATTCGTTTCCATTTTCTGCGAGTTCCTCGGGGATGATTGATGTTTCCATTGTTGAACAGTTTATCTGTAGCAGTTTTTGTGTGGTTTTTCAATTGTTTTCAGTTGATTTTTTCCAACAAAAATGAAAAAATTATAAAAAAAAATTCTCTTATCTTGTGTGGAAAATCTGTCAACATGAGAAGAAAAACTGAATTATGAACAATGGCGGTGCGTGACAGTTGTTAGTTTACCGATTGTGAATGGGTCAATCGGATGGGTGGATTCAGGGTAGTTTCGTTCAGTCAATTATTATTTGAATAAAATTACTGGGTGCTGCAGGTATAAAGGAAATAACATTGAAGGAAAGTGAAAAGTGAGTGTCTGTGAATTCTCTATATACATATGTACGTATCCTTATATGTATGTACGCAGATCAGGCTTTTATAAAACTTACAATTTGAATTCTGTAGACCCATTTATCGAACTTAAACTAGAATCTTTGACCAATTCAAAGAAAAAGTGGGATGCCTAGAAAGTCCCACTAAGAATTCCGTATTAATTTGTATACAATTTTATACTAAAGACCTGACCAAAATTACATGAAGCGTGCGACAGCTAATGTCATAATCGAAAATCCAAGCACACCCATAATTGAATTAAGGAAACGTCACCGTATGCTAGAAAAAATTAAGAAAAAAATGCAAACAAAATGATCCATGGTTCTTTCATATTTTTATGAGCAGTTATTACATATAAACCATTAATAAGTTGTTCGCTGTTGCTTTCTTTTTAGAACTAAAATTAGTTATGTGATTTGGTATTTTGTATTTTCTTCCAAATTAAGGTCTCGAAGAGAAAAGTTTCTTAGAAGGAATAAGTCTCTCTGTTCCTTCCTTGTTTTCCAATGGAAAGCAAAACTCGATGTAGGTGTTCCTTTTCATTTCCTTTCTACTCATAAAATATTTACGTTGTTCCGTTTTCAATACGTTAAACGCACTCATTTGCGTCCATACATACATAAAAGCGATTGATGGTAGCCCATTTCTTCATAGTTGTCACCACAGCAGCTTGTGCTTGTTTGGTAACTTAAGAATTGTTTAGGTTTTTCTTTCGTGTTTTTTTACTATTCTACATATCCATATTACACTTGATAGAGAAAAAATAGCACAAATAAGCATTAATAGTTCAAGCAAAAATGGAGAGGACTGCCAAAAAGGTAAATTGAAAGTACTTTTCTTCTAAAGGACTACAGTATAAACTTCCTTTTGGCCTGGTTAACAGATTGAGGCCATAAACTATGAGGCGCAACAGTTTTTAGACGCATTTACCCGCTTCCGGTTCCATGGAATCAATTCTATAGATCAGAATCTCTGTGAAAGTTTGTATAAAGTAATCTCGGAAATCGATGAATTTCTTGATAGCAAACCGAAAGAGATATCGATCCCGCAGAGGAATCATTTGCAACCAAACGATCTGAAGAAGCTAGGACTTCACAGGGGATTTATTTGTAAGCAATGTGAGGTAAGTATTCATCGAATATGATATGCAATCGTTTTTATATCCATTATGACTTCCAGGCCGAGCTGGGGGATTCGCTGGACAGTGTTCGTGATCATGTGGCGTCGTTTCGACATCTGAATCCGGTCAAGAAGGAAAAGAGCGCTCCTAAGAAACCAAAAAGAGACAGTAAAACACTTCCAAAAAGTAAGTTTGATATGTCATATCAACGATGGCTCAGTGAACCATGGGTAAGCGATGAACATGAAAAAGGTACGTAAGCGCAAAAAATATGTAGATGTAGCATGGAGTGTCGTAGATAGAACTGATAAGAATGGAAAGGGGAACCCCCAAAGACAAATGGGAAAACCCGAATTAAAACTAAGATGAATTTCGATTATGATGAGCTGGCATCAAGTTATCGGAACTACAATCGTCAACAAAGCCACACAGAGGAAAATTAACCACACTACTCAGTATCGATTATAATTAGATCGTTTAAACTCATTAAAAAATTAAAAACTCTGCTGCTTGTGGTAGATAAAATCTTGGTAAAAGGCTTACATGTCGACGTCAGTAAAGATATCCGATAGAACTACTGTTTTATTAGGTCAGCAGCAAAGTGCTGGAAGCCAACATCTCAAAGTCAAGCTCGTTTTATTAAAAAGTATCGATCTCTAGCTCCAAGCCCCCCAAAATCAGTGTTCTCCACTCAGTCTTCCTATTTTATCATAAGATTTGAGTTCTAAATTAAACTGGAAGCATAATTAGTTTTCTACTTTTGCCATAAGGCGTACAGTACAGTATGTATACTTGCAAACCTATCGTGCTGTTTGTTCTAACATATAGTTCGCTAGTATGGTGAAATTTTCTTCATATTCAATATCAGGTTTCACAATGCAGAGGTTAATGAGAACAACAGAATTAGCTGCATGTTTAAGATGAAACGAAGTCATCGAGCCTCTATACTACATATCTCGATGGGAGACAACAGTTTACTTCAACAAGAATGCAGGCATTCGAAATGAATATTCGCTCCTAGAATTTCCAACGGGGATTTCTTCAAAAAACTACTAAAATTTCAATAAAAAATTAGTATCACAAAAGACCCTCGTGATCTAAGTTGTTTTCTTTCTCTTTGTTCCTTCAATCCATTGGCATTTTAGTGTGTATATAGATTTAGAAGTAGTAGTAGCTTAGTTGTATGTGTATTGTGCTATTTAGGTTTTCTATGATTCATTTTGTTTAAATTATACATAGTCTAGTCGTGAATACTGGTACAAGGAAATATTAATGGCAAATGAAAACGAGCTAAGCTTCTTGTTATAGAACATTAGAATACCTTACAGCATGCTTGTAAGGTAATGTAATAAGTACTTGTAGGAAATTCTGTGTACACTTCAAGAACAATCTCTGTCAAGCTACTATGTGATATATCATCTATCGTAGTACGCATCACATTCAGGCGGAATATCTGTCTGCTATTCAAACAAGGGCTATTTGTAAGTACTCATTCTCTACTCATTTCGGTTTCGAGTAGAGCTAGTTGAAGTCTGGACTGCCATCAGGATCGGGGTCATGTGTTCGGTTTCCGTCGACCCATTGGGACCCATTGGGACACAATCAGACTTTCCTCAGTCTCAAACCAATTATGGCTGCCTGACTACTGCAGATAATGTCAAGCGGATAAAACTAATCATGGTCATCTTTCTTACTCGTTTAAATGTAGAGTCGCTTAAAACGTTTTACATTACATCTGCCCATATATTTATTTATAACCATTTGTATTCCATGTAGACTCTGTATTTATTTCTGCTTCTACTTTTCTTAGCAATGATTTATTTGGTACTCTATTTGACAATTTGTAGTCCTCTATTTTATAACACATGAAACTAAAACAAAAGCATTGATTTTTCAGAGGCCAGAAGTTTGATACTTGGCGATCTAAAGACATTTTTCATCGAAAGTATGAAAATAGCTGACAAACTTAAAACTCTGCGGGAATACAAAGAAATAGAAGATGACCTTTTGGAAGATATCCGTCCACACTTTCCCAATCAAAGCATAAAGTTGTACTTATTTGGATCCCGTATAGGTGGCATGGGAACAATTAACTCCGATTTGGATATGTTCCTTGATATAGGTAATGTATTCAAATACTTGAGGACCGAATTAACATCTTTTTTCTATTCTAGGTGGAGTTTTCAATATATTTGAAAATAGGCCTTCATCCGAAACAACAGATAAACTTCAAGCGGTGAAGAAAATACTTGACGGAAAAAATACTAGTAGCAAAAAGGGTCAAAGAGGCGGTAAAGTCAATAAAGCCGATAATGCTGATAACACAATTAAAGAAGACAAAGCTGATAACGCTACGAAGGGTGATATCAAAGACAATGTGGAGACAGAAGATGCAGCTGAGACCTCCGATAAGAGTGAATTGCCAGACAATGCCACTGAAACTGATGCCAGTAAATCTTTAGAGAAAAGCGAGAAAGCTGATGAAGATGACAACGTCAATAAGCCCGATTCTTCGGTTAAACCCGAGAAAGCCGATGATAAGAGCAAACCATCAGAGGGAACCGAGAACGCAGATAAAGACAACGACAACATCAACAAGCCCGATAAGAGCGATTCTTCACTTAAAACTGAGAAAGTCGATGAGGCTGATAACGCCAAAAACACCGATAAGAGAGAACCTGTGAAAGCAAATACATCTGATTCCGCTAATAAAGCTGATAAGAGCAAATCATCAGATAAAGCCGCCGGGAAAGCAGATATAGCTGATAAGGGCAACAAAAAGAATCACTCCCATCAAACGGACAAAGCGATAAAGAAATGGGACAATGTGGTGGGTATTCAGAATGCTCGTGTGCCAATATTGAAAATCAGACATGTGAGGACGAGCATATGCATAGACATTGGCTTTAATAACAGCTTAGGCCTTTGTAACACAAAACTGACGAGTTATCTCTTTGAATTGCAACCTTTAGGTAAAAAAAAAAAATACAAAATTTAAAACAAAATAGAAGATAATTGAAATTCTTTGCAGCAAAAGCAATGTGCTTATTTATGAAAAAGTGGTTCGCCAGGATAAACGCACATGATATCACCTCGTATAGTACTTCACTTTTGGTTATCTATTTTTTACAAACAAGAAATATACTACCTCCTATTAAAGACTTGCAGACATGCATAGCAGATCCAGTTGAAATAGGACGTAAGTTTTTGTCAAATATATACTTTAGTTGTCGTTATCTTAATATTTAGTGTGCGGGGTAAGGAGCACTTCTATTTCGTCCATTTAAATTGAATTCGTACTCAAGAATGTCCAGTAGACCCTTCTACGCATTTTTAAAAAACACAATTTCGAATTGTCGTCAATTTGATGTGCAACACAGCCGAATGCCCAACAATGCAACCTCGCAAACTAGTTTAAAGAATTCGCTATACTGAAAGCAATTAATGGTTTGCCTTACTTACTTAAAGGGCTTTCGACTGTGGCAGAGTCTCTGGCTGAGACACGGTGCTTCCAGTTGCGAAGACCAAGTTTTCTGGCATCCGCGACACCTTGGTCTTTGTGCCGGATGTTCGGTCCTCTTCGCCGTCTCGAACCTGAAGGCTGTGATTCGAAAGACCTCTTGACTGGAGCATTGTTGTCCATTTGCTGGAGCCAATTTAGTCGGAGTATCTTGGCTTTTTGGACTACATCCACATCCTGGTACAGCCCATGGAGTTCGCGGTTGTATGTTCTCCTCCATTCATCCTCGTCGCATAAGGGACTTAATATCCGACGAAGTATTTATCGCTCGAATGTTCTCAATATTTGCTCAGCTTTCTTACTTATGGTCCAGCACTTGGCCAAACGGTTTGCTGGGGTGGTTCTTTGTCGGATCTCTACAAAGGTTTCATTTGGCGGACTCGTTTCGAGAAAGGAGAACTCCTTAACTACCAATGTTTGTTTGTTGCTAACCCACTTTGTCGTGTACTTATTCACTTCAAGACCAACTCGTTTCGCCTGCTCTTCAGTTGCCTCAAACGCCTCTACGACGACTAGCCGGGTTCTTCCGATGATGTCAATATCGTCTGCATATCCCAGCATTCAAACAGATTTGTGAAAGATAGCGCCTTACCCCATATAAAACTCAACCATTACCATTTCCTTTTTAATTGTTATTATCAAAATTTATTTAAATTTTATACCCGCAGCTTGGATCGCAACATTCGCTGAGAAATCGTTGGCTGAACTCGACATACAACCAGCTTTTTATAGTCTTGAAAACGTGAAAAGGTATTTAAGGGGATTCTTCAAGTTCTACAGCACATTTGATTTCGAAAGATTTGTCATCTGTCCATATGCCGGGTGTGTAATACCTGTCAGGAATTTAAATTTCTCACCAATAATACCGCGGTAAGTTAAATTTTGTTCTCTTTGATTCTTTCTCTGAAATAACAAACAAATTATATTTCCAGGTATGTAACCTACATTCAAGCGAACATAGACAACCCAGACGCACAATTCAAAATCAATTATATGCACGTGCAAGATCCATTCCAATTGAATCACAACGTCACCAAAGCAGTAGCAGGTTTAAGTTCCTTAAAAAATCTATTTACTTTATCAGCTAATCTATTTTCTGACTCTGGAGTTCAGCCATTAGATGATGTAGAGGATATTACAGTATAATGTGTGTTTCAATAACATTTGTTTTGCCTTGTGTGTGTGTTTGTTCCATTTACGTTCGCTACAAATAAAACTGACTACAAAGCATAAGAAAGATTAAAGAGGATTTTTTTTATAAATTGTTCCCGGACAATGGTTTAATTGCATTTTTCTTTTATAAACGAGAGAGGATTCTTACATAGATGCGCCTACAAGGAGTGTGGTGGTGATTTAAACACACATGTGGCTTGCTGGAAAGGCAATATTGAGGAAGAGGTTGGAGGAATAATGGGGTAATTCACGTCGCTTTTAATTAAATTTCTCACCATTATTTCAAGAAAATAGAGCAATGAAATAGCGATGAAAAAAATAAAAAAAAAGAACTTGGCAGCGGTGGGATTCGAACCCACGCCTCCGAGGAGACTGGTGCCTTAAACCAGCGCCTTAGACCGCTCGGCCACGCTACCTCGATAGAAACCGTTGTGTTGATGTCATTAACATAAGTCCATTCGCGAATCCTTTCAAATTAGCGGGATTTTTACGAAATCCTGTTCGTGTACGGAGAATTTGTGTAATTTTTTTTACAGAAGAGTACATTACAAGTCGCGAGAGAGTAAAAACATTTCCAACATGCTAATTTTAGTACAAGAGATTTCTTTGAACTAGATTTCGATTACTTTTTCATAATTTTAGCTCTTTCAGAGAGAATTTTATCCTTACTCCTTCAAATTTGACAATCTACCAATTTTTGTGCAAATAGCACGCGAACGGAATAGGAATCTGTCAAACGAGAAGATTGACAGTTGCCTCAAACAAATGGACGGGACAATTGAACGAACGATTGAGAGTACGACACCTAGTTATCGACTAACTGACAACGTTTACCAAAAAGCGAAAATTGACACATTGCACGTACACAGAACTAGATTGCTCCGTTCCGTATTAAGTCCCGTCATCTGGTGCTAGAAAAGATAATTCATCGTTATTCCCAACGAAATTGCGGAACCGAAAGTGTTGATCCAAATGTATTCATACAACTACGATAGGACTCGTTGATCTCACTTTACCCGGAACGTAACAAGTTTCCTCAAACAAATGGACACGACAATTGAACTAAGGATTGACAGTACAAAACCTAATTATTGGACACGTTCCGAACTCTAGGCCTACTTTTTGAGATAATGCCTATGATATGGAACGGCAAACGAATTTTTGAAAGTTTGCACATTGGCTTAAAAGGTAGAGAGAATTTTCTTCCCTTTAAATTCAGGGACCTCAAAAAGAAATGCCTTACTTTGTAGTCAAAACTGAATCTCTTAACCAATCAGAAACGTTTGACTATCTAGTGCCTAGAATGCGGAACGTGCCCATTGATCAACTGACAGCATTTATCGCAACGCAACAATCGACACACTGAGAAGTAGATTGCTTACAACAAGACTAAATAACTTGCATAGGCAGTTTACTGACGGACTAAACTCAGCTCTAAGGGCGCTCAGAAGAACGATATCAAGGAACTTCCGTGTCTGTAAATCCACCGAATTACTTACGAGAAACGAACAACTACTTATAGCAACAGGTATACATCCAATGATATGCAACGTTGGCAATCAGGGAATGCTGGTTTATAACTGACATTGAACGGCTTAATCCTCCGTACTGACAGATAGGACTTTTTCGAATCACGGAGAAAGAAGAAATCAATGCGAATAGATGGAATATCGAACAATGTTTTCGAAATCTTTCTACAGCAGCCAAAAGGATTTACGTCACCCTGTTCAACAATACACGGAATAATGGCCATTATTCAGGGCTGTGGTTCAGCTTGTCCCTAAAAAGGTTTATATATCTCCTCCCGAACATTACTAAAGTATTCGAGAAAGTGCTCCATGGAGCAATGATGAAGTGGGTAACAGTTTCGGTTAAACAAATCGGTATTAAGGCGGATACCCATGGAACAAAAGCAAGAGAAAGTGCTCGGGTGACTGCCTTATCTATTTGGAGAAGGCCTTTCATACCAGCAAGGGAAGTTAATCAGGTCAGCCGTAAGCAAACCGATTTGTGTAAAATGGCAACGTGACTGCTACTGGAACGTTCAAAACTATCTGCAACAGGAAGTTTTGAATTCGCTGATTCTTTTCAAAAATTTACACGGCTGATCTAATAGGACCTCTTAAGTACACGATAATGTAAGCGGACGACTTAATAGTGTACAGATTAGAATCCAAGATCGGCGCCATTGCAAAACTCTTGCTTAGTAAGTCAGATTTAGCGCAATGGCGACGACTGTAAACAGAAGATTTTAGTTACTTAAGCTTGTTTTGAGCGTCTTTGTCTAGTCTTAAGTTTTTTGATTTGTAAAAATATAGATCTCTCAAAATTGAGATTGAACTTGTCGATAATTCATCGGTCTTCTTGAGTTTTTACAGAGCACATCTGAAGCAGAGAACTTGATCGCGCAAAGATTAGAGCCAATGTTAGAGGTCCTTGCAATATAGCTCAAATAGATATGCCGTTGGATACAATAGCTGTGTTCAGTGACTCTGTACTGCAGAGTCTAGCACAGAAAATTACAGGTCTCTGCGTTCAATGAGACCAAATATCGTCCAAAAGTGTTCCTTCTTTTGGTTCAATGAGTCTGTACTACACAGTCTAGCACACTCTTTTCTGCACCTGCTTTTGGGGTAGAACATATTCGTGAGAAGTGTCATAACGAAAATTATTTGCGATTTAATACGTTTGACTGCTAATAAGAAGAATGCTTTGGGATACGTTCTGACTCATTGAACAGGAGGTTGTACTTTTCTGTTCTAATCTGTTCCCATAATTTTTACAAACTTAAGCTGTTATGTTCTGTGCTGTGCTACTTTTTCAGTCACTGAACAAAGCTAATGACTTTAGAGCTACATATGTGGCGCAAATATGTATAAAGTCAATTTCTCTAGCATTCAGAGTGAAAGTATTTTTATGCATTTCAAAAAAACTAGGCAAGGATCTTTCATTACACCCAGTCTCCACGAGACATAATTTCAGTCAAGACTCAAGTCGTGACACATCTTTCACGATTTAAATCTGAATTGAGACAATGCAAATTTAATTAATTCCACTTTTTCAACATACGTGTAGTACCGAGAACAGATAGCTATTGTGATTCTAGCTGCAAACACAAGGAAACCTCTATTAACTTGTGCTATATTTCGCGTTTGGAATACAAAATTATCTAATCCTTTTCAGGAACAGTATAACTAGAGAATTACGTCGTCCGTAGGTTTAAGAATGGAACAAATAACACTTTGCGAAAGGTCATACCTTTTGCGCCAGCGATAACTTAAACTATATTCCCTTATCATACGTAAATAAGGAACGTGTACTAAGGTTCTACATTGGCTTAAGTAATTAAATACTCTACTCGATTCCAATGTATATAATTTGGTGGAACACCATTTGTTCTTTTCTAATTCTCTATACAAAATTCATAAGTTTTAATAATAAAGCAAAACCAATAGATTCGTCCCATTAACTTTCAGTACTCATAGCTATGTTCAATTTCATCGCAATCTTCTCGGATTACCCCATTAAAACCCATCTAATAATCTCCTTTTCAAACATTTATTACATTCATTTACTGCCGCTACAACTGGCTCTTTGGTGCAAATGTGAAACCATAACTTAATATTGAAATAATCCAATCACCAATTGTCAAGCTTTTGTTGTATTGTGTGTCGCAGAGAAACATAACCCACTCCTGAGGCATTCGTTTCCCAAGAGTTAACGATGAACCTACAACAACAAGGAAGTGCTGTTCAGCAAATCGAATGAGAAGAATCACACAGATACTTTTGCGGTATTAACAGAGACACTTTGACTTTGGTTAAATATTTATATTTATTCCAGACCCGGACGTGCCTTGAAATTTTAAGTGATTATAAGTCAAAGTAACAACAGTCAATAGAAACACCAGGCAGACTTTTTCTTTTGTGTTATCCTCTTCTGGATGTCCTGCGGATTCTATTCTCTTTTTTTTTGTTTGGATTTGAACATATTTTCAAAAAGCTCTGTAGGCTAATTCTAGTGTTTACCCATGGGTATTGGTCCTTTATAATAAATGCATAGTGTGAAGGATATTATGTGTAGTGGGGTATAGTGACTTGATTTGCAGAAATCGATGACCTTTTTCGAATAGCTAAAATATGGAGCGAAATTGGGAAAAATTTCACATGAAATTTATTCAAATTTTATTCCTTTAAGGAATTTCCGGTCTATGTATGAATGTCCTTAATGATTTCCGCATAAAATGGAATCAAAGAATGCATGTTATGCTCGTAGGTTTGGCCTACACCGTAACTTGATGAAACAAAGTCCGGTAAAATGCCAGAACACAAACGATGTGGCGGTAGTTTGTTTGTATGTTTCTTTTATGAACAGAGAAAATAAAAATAAATAAATATGAAGCCATAAGATACAGAGCCACGGTGTCAGCAGACAAAATAATAAATATCCCTGAAAAAATGTCCTTTATTATGGCATTGATTGGTTGTGGTTTAGATTCCACAAAATATTATACTTCTTCAACATTTTAAATAAAAAAAACAAAATACAGTCTTCAATATATTTTGTTTTTGAAGGTAAAAGCTGGCCAACTCTTTCCATACTTTGCTCTCAATGTTGATGAGAATTTTGTGGGCAATGAACGATTCAGAGGAGGAGCTTACTTGTTCGACATCATGTGTCTTAGAAAATCAATTCGGAACAATTCTATCTAGTACCTTGTTCATAATTGCAGTGCAGTACGCTGATACTCTTCAGTTTCGCATTTTACGGTACACTTTTTAAGGAACTTGACGTATCTCTTCTATTCAACTCTCCCAACAAGGGGAAGCAGTCGGAAGTGGTCGGTGAAGTGGGCGTTGCTCTAAATTGCGTAAGCTTTTACTTTTCAGTGGATTGATCGCGGTAGTAATCTGTAAATCCACTTTATCTCTTTTATCAGACACATCAATCTAATGTACGTAATATGCTAAGGAAAACTTGATTCAAACTTCTAACAAAACTTCCATCTCCTTAGCTGATGGTCATCATAAATAAAAGCCATTTAAGACAGTCCCTGGGTGTCAAATCTAGAATCAGCCACTTATGTCCAAAACACAATAGCACACCGATCTCAACTTCGTCTCGTTACATTCCATTCGCGCTTTGAAATGTCATCTTTATGTGTATATTCTGCGAACAAATTGACAATTTGCTGATTTTGCCATGAATAGGGGTACATTCACAGCTCAGCGACCAGCGAATGGGCGAACCACGAACAAATCATTTTAGCTCATTAAAGGCAAACAATTGACAATTTTACTAATCCCAAAGAAGAAAGCTTAATTTATCTATCGTTTTATAGAAAAAAATTTGAGTAGTAATTAATTTCTGCGATGAAATCATCAATTCGTTAATTTTTTATTTACCAATACTTTTTGCGATCTATCAAATTTTATTCATTCCACTGATGTAGAACGCAATCCACATTCGCGCGAGAGTTTAACCTCACAAGTTATTTTCCGTTGGTAAATGACAAATGAAATTTGCCGATTGCAGCGACTAGATAAAAAAGTTGCTGTGAATGTAACGTCAAAACTGGCGAATATTTGCTCGCTCTCGTTCGCAATTCGCTGAGCTATGAATGGACCTTAAGCGAATGCTTCTTGCGAACTGTCAAAATTATTACTTGCACCGATCTCGGGATTTTGATAAATTCTGATATTGCCTTTATAGAGAAGTGGAAAAAAGTGGGTCTGAAAATTCTGTCTGTCTGTCTGTCAGCGAGGGTAAACGGATTTTGATCAAACTTCATATCTAGGGTCTGTGGGGTAATCCTTAGAGGCGAAATTGAAATTTTTGTTCTAGCCCTAATATTAACGGTAATTTACTTAAGGCCAATTTAACAAAAAACAGATTTGCTGGAAAACGGTTGCTACGTTTTTTTTTTTAAATTTCATATTTCTACTTCAAGCGGTTTTAGCCAATTTGCTCGAAAACGGCTCTAACGATTTTGTTTAAATTTTATATTTATGCTAGTCTTGTGAAGTCTAATAAAATAGCGTACCACGTTTTTGGCCAAAATTGCTAAGAACGGTACTTAACTTATAGCCCACTTAAAAAAAATTGGTTTACTCGAAAACAGCTGTAAGGATCTTGACTAAATAATATTTGAGCTAGTCTAGACAAATGCCATAAAATGGGGTACCACGGTACCGTACCGTATAACGGTACTTTACTTATTAACTGATTTTAGAAATATGGCCATTTCTCGGTTAATATGCAATGGATTTTGTTCAAAATTAAAACGTGAGCAAGATTTAATGAGTTGGGATGGATCTAAGATTTCGATCCGTGTATTTCTGGACACCGAGTCGACAGTTCAATCGTTGTTCAACTGATGAGCCACGTTTATATGCTGGATCGAGGGGTCAAGTTGACAGATGAGTACACAGTCGCTCATTATATTTTTTTCCTATTTTGTTGTTTTGCTAACCAAAACAAAATATTTCCCAATGCCAAACAAGAGATTACTTTTTCGCAACGAAAACAAACTGGTTTCCCATCCGAGAGAAAGAAAAAAAGAAGAAACAACACACACACAAATGTCATTTTGACTCCTCAACCCAGGCATATAAACGCTGTAAATGGCCACAATTACAACCCAATTCATAACCATGGTTTAAGAGAGATCAAACCCTACCAAAATATTTCAATTCAACACCTCAACCTAGGTATACATACGTTTTTCATCCAGCTTTGTGAGCTAAGTTGAGTTGTGTTAACCACATTTGAACTGGATTTGCGTTTATATGAACTTCAAGCCCAATTGAACCTGGTTTCAAAGGTGCGTATAAAGAGGCACTTCGAGACTAGAAAGAGCGGCCGACTAGAGAGAAAAGTTTTTGTGAACGAAATGTCAAAATTTTGGAATATTCGTTCTTTAAGTATTATGCAATAGTAGTGTTTGTCGTCAGTAAGATTAAACAAATTAATCAAACAGCAATCTTTTGGGTTCAGTGCAATTCAGTGACATATACCTTTCCGCACATATTTATCTATTTATTTTAAAATATGTACACATGCTCTCAAGTCTTTTAATATCCAATACCTTATCCTTCAATAAACTTCACCAGTAATTATCCCTAGTTGACTTCTTAAATGTGTTTTCCATGGCATCATCTTTTTATAATTTTAAACTGAAAACATTTTCATATTCATACGACACACATTCTTTTTTGCACACAGTAATATTCAGGTTAATGTTACATAGGTAGTATCTGTATCTTGTCCTGCTCTTAGTAAATATTGAGTATTTATTAGACCAATATAAATGTTTCTTCCTGAGAGATATTAAAACGAACATAAACGCTTTCAGGTAAAGTGCAAATATTGAAAAGTAAACATAACCTTAAGCATCAGCATCAGACAGTCAAATTGTTCATTTAATGGGAATTCTGTCAAAGGAAGAAACAGGACGATTGTTGGGTGTGGGAAGGCCTACTATAAAGTTAACTTGATTGTGGATTGCATTTGTTTCCGCTTTGCCGTGTCATAGGACTGATAGCTTTAATCTCATTCATTTACTACAAAGAGGGAGTCTATTTTTTTTGTGAATAAATATACATATGTATGAAGCTTGACCACGAACGCGTGTAATTCAATTAGTGAGGGCACCACTGCAAATACAAAACTGAGCTGCAGCCAATGGAAATTTAATAAAGCAAATCAGGAACAAATGCGTAGCTAAAGTTTTAATTTAACAAACAACTATAGGCATTTATCCGAAACAAACAGAAAATGGAATTTAGTACGTCTTTAATATAAAAAATTATTCCGATTTTATTTTACAGGCGATTCCTGCTCTTTAATTTGGAGGTACAAACATTGCCAGAATTTAAGTTAGGTTAGGTTAAGTTATCAAGTTAGATCAATGAACCTTGTGTTGACTGGGGGTTAAGCACTTTTCTCCAATCGCAGCGCTAATTTTACGCAAATTCTCTCCCGTTTACAGACGCCCATAACCTATAGCACTGCTTTTTACGAAAAGCGTTAGTAAGGCAACTGCATGTCTATCTCCAAAGGCTGAACTTTAATCTAAAAATGGTTTCGTATGACCACTTTCGAAACAGTGCCAATACAAAGGATATGTATTGTGCGAACATAACAGCTATTGGCTAAGATTCGTTAAGTTTTCGCTCATTTTTGCTCATTTCCGAAGCTGCGAATTCGCTCTTTCGTATGAAAATTTGATCGTCAGCTGAGGAAAATTCTAAAATTATTTTATTGTGCACAAAATGAATCAAATTTAATTTTTAATTTAGTTTTCTCAAAACAATTGAATTTTTTTGGAAAAATTAGGTCCGTTCGCATACCCTCTCAAAACAGCGAATTTGTACGAATTTTCGTAGTTTTTCACAGAAGAGAGCGCTCACGAAAGAGTCTGAAATTTCCCCATGCTACGAATTTTAGTGCAAGAAATTTCTTTGTTTGTGAAAACTGTCAAATCTGTCAAATCAGTGTATTTTCAATTTTTTTTTTGTTCAACCCGTTCGTTTGGTCATTTAGCTCTCTCTGAGTGACTTTTGCCCCACTCTTTAAAATTTGCGATTTTCGAAATTAGCCTCCGACTATACCCATATTTGACAGTTCTATTTGACATTTCGTTCCACCAATATGTATTCTGATCGAATAGGAGTACCGAATGACAACCTCACTCCCACTTAATCAATAGGTTCGTTTTCGTTTGTGTACTTTTTATACTGAAATTGAAACATTTCAGAAAGTGAGGTTAAGAGTGTCATGACAAAGAACTCGTTAGGACTTGGGGACATAATGAAATATGTATCTTGCTATCAATCATTAAAAAGCAATTGACGCTTCTAGAAAATCTACATAACTAGGCTGGTTATCCATGATTCTGCTACCTCTGTAGGGGGATGTGTTGGTTGGACTCTAGCTCCTTTCCAAGCTCCTCGTTACCACACCTTTTGTAATATTGTTGGAATCTACATTTAATTTCCTCCAGTGCGTGTGTGGAAAGAGGGTTGATACATTGTCAGCAGGAGCTTTTGTTTCACCAGGCACCCCACACACTTTAACATTGTGGTGCTTGATAATAATCCAAAATTGTCAAATCATAAGAACCATCTCTAGATTCCCCTACCTGGACTTTTCTTAAAAACCTAAAAAAGATGAAGTCTAAATTGTTTTATTTGTGAATAAAAGTAAATTAACCTGTTTTGAGCTCAATATTTTGTACAAAATGTCAAAACGTATGCAACAACAAATTGTAAAACAGGATCTACAAAATGGTTGCAACCGTTCAAGCTAGCTTTCCTTTGCCTTTAGAGTAACGTTAGCTTCTGCAGCAGCTGTAGGGATTAGGAAGAAAATGAGACTATTCTCACCTTCATTGAGTCTGCCCATCTCTCCCCTATACAAAAACCTTCACTTAGGAGCAATAAACACTTTCTAAAAAATATAAATATAAAAGGAAAAGGTCTAAGTTTGTTGTCATTTCTTAGCAGGCCATTCAGTTCAATAATTCTTTAAACCCATTCAACTCACCAACTTACCATCAATTTCATTATAAACCAATCAAAAGTCAAAACAATATTTTAAACAAGAAACATTTTTGTCGTATATATTTTTAATTTAATAATATTTTGATTGATATGTATGCTTAAATAACATATACACCTGTTCTTTTTTTTTTTTGTTTCTAAACTATTCATTTGTTTATTTTAAATATTAGTTTGACGCGCAACAGCAAAGTACAGATAGGAAATAAGATTGCATTTTTATAAATATTTATAGATTTTATATTACAGATTTTTGTGTTTATAACATTTTTTTTTTTCATTCTTTGGTTTTGATTTATTTTACAAACTAAATAAAATAATTGTACTATATGATAAAATTTATTTCACAAATATAAATACATAATAATTTAAATAAAATTAAAAAATATATATATATTTAATATTAAAAATCAAATAATCCTCCAGCCATGGATTATATGATTTTTATTATTTAAAACAAATTTACTTTGAAAATAAAATTTTGTTTATTTGGTTTAAATAGAAAATAAAAAATATGTTTCTTTTTTGTTGATTTTTGTGTAATTTAACATTTTACAAATCGTTATCCAAAGCATCTGAAAGAAATATGGAAAAGTTTGATTGATTAAGTGAATTATGAAGGATAAAAATTAATTAAAAATACATGGAAAAAAAGTCTAAGCACAAAAATGCACAAATTTATGAAAGAAAACAGATTAGGTCCGTTCGCGTACCCTCCTAAAACAGCGAATTTTTACGAAAATTTACGAATTTTTACGAAAAGCTGTTCGCGTATGGAGAATTTTCGTAGTTTTTCGCAGAGGAGAGCGCTCACGAGAGAGTAAGAAATTTCCCCATGCTACGAATTTTAATGCAAGAAATTTCTGCGGGCTGGTTTATGAAAACTGTCAAATCTTTTTCTTCTTCAACCCATTCGTTTGTTTTTTTTCGTAGTTTTGAGAGAAAAGTACGCGAACGGACCTATTATAACTCAAGGCGACTGCCTGACAGCTGTTGACATACTCAGAGGAGAGTGACGAGGTCGGATCGCACTATTAATTAAACGAACTCCACTTTCCGGGGCTGCTGACGCAAAATTGGCAAGGGCTATCAGGGGCCTATTTCACTAACTTATAAATTTTAACAGTCCTATTTGTGATGGTAAAGATCAGAATACTTTAAGAGAGAGAAGGGATGGAATTACGTTGTAGTGATAGCTGGTCAAATAGAAGTTTCCAACAACGGGCTTACTCATATTTAGCTTCTGGATTTGAATTTGATACTTCCTTCGTCACTGTTGGCTATAAAGTTTGACTAATTGGGAGCCAAAAACAAATTCTCTTTGTAAAAAAAGAATGGTGTTCAATACTGAGATTGTCCCACTTGACGGTGGTTGCATCTTCGCTTGGAAATTTTGAGAGAACATTTTTTTGACTGATCTTTGGTCCTGCCAACGATTAAGATGGGCATGAAGAGCGGATTGAGCCCAACGTTACTGCTGGTCCACCTCGGTTGAACGGTGTAGTAGAGGACGACCTCGCGGTAGGTGGCGCAAACAAGTGGAGGTGGAACTCAACCATCTGGAGGGAGCTGGCTCACAACCGGGCTGGCTGGAAAGGTTTGGTGGTTGACGCCCAGGTTCACCCCGGACTACCCCGCCACCTAAGTAAGTATTAAATAAATACTTCAACCCGATTACCAAAAGGGGGTTTCGCATTGCTTTGTAGAAGAAGACTAGTCTGAGCCTAAGAAATCTCTTTTTTCTATGAGTTACGGATGCTTCTTCAGAAAACATTTGTTTGTGAGTAAATCTTGGTCTCTCCTTACAAGCAAAATACCTAATCGACATCATCTCAATGTGTCACTGCATGAATAAAATAAAAATAAACCACGCTACACCAAAAACTGTGTACCTTCTCACAAAGGCAGTCTCTTAAATGAAATCCTTGACAGAAAATTGTTTCATGACCTTGAAGACGTCCAGCATTTTCCTCGCCATGGAAATTTCAAACCTAAAAAAAAATTGTACTCACAAATTGATCTCTTAGTTCTCATTACGTATGCAAAGAATTCTTCTACTTGCGTTACACATCCTTGTAAATGCGTGTATATCCTTTAAATGCTTTGAACTTTCTTCTTTTTTTTCTCCTTTCTACTACTTCCCCAGTTTTACACTTTCATTTCCTCCTTGATATGAAAAACACTTATTTTTTTCTTTAACTTGAAGTAGACATAAAAAAACTACAAGCAAAAGCCACGCAGTGTTGCGCGTTAGTTATCCGTCTGTCCACAGAGCGCCCCCAAACGGTTTAAATGAGTCTCATACAAATATTTAAGTTTTGAGGATTTAGCAAGGTACCACTTGACTGAGAAGTGCTCGTTAACCTTTTTGAACGAGTGGAGTGGTTGAACTGCTTAGGTTTGTGCATTCTTTAAGAACTGACTGCGGGCGTAATTTTAGCATACATTCATTTGGACTTGTTTTTTTTTTTTTTGTAGTGCACAAGTGCATTATATTTGCATTTGAATAAGAAAATAGAACAAGGCATACGAATATGTCTGTGCCTTAATCCTATGGATCAGTTAAACTGTAAACAAACTCGAATAGTATTTACCCTATTCTCGTAGTCGAGTTACAGTGACAATTCTGTTGTCATAGGGCTCTGTCAGATTGTTTGACAAGGTTTGAGGGTGCGTTCCGAAAGAGTGAGTGACTTTTAAAAATTTAAAGAAAAATATAAATTTGTGCAGAAAAATATTTTCGATGTAATATATGTAGGCAACCCGTAAAGAGTCTTGGATTAAAACAGGCAACCGTAATTGAATTAAGACCCTGAACGCTGTCAAACGTATTCACAATATGTATGTATATTCCATCCCCAATGTTTTTTCGCTTATTTTCATCAAGTTTTAGATGAATTTTGGCTTCGGAGAGCGGTTTCACATTTCAAGGCTCAACCATAATTGCATGAAGCGTGCGATACCATAGCCGCAATTGTATAAAGGAAACGTTACCATATGTCATGCTTCGTATGTAATGTGCGAATAAAACCGCTCTCTACGTATGTGCCCATTCGCATTGGCGTGGAAAGGACTAGGCTCATCGCGTTCACATTGTTGGAAGCATACAAACATTTTTGACAAATGGAACACTTGAATCGGGTCATTATTTTTCGATTACCAGCAAGCCAATGTTAACCTCTAATCAATGTTTTAAAAATGGAATGAAATGGAAGCAAAACGGTTTGCTTCACCCCAGAATCCAGTATGAAGTCTCAACGCTTCTTATTCCCAGTTATTGAAAATCGTTCCCTCTCATTCGAACAATTTAACGGGCCTGCACTAATGTGAACAGGCACTATGAAAACAAAAGTAAACGAAACTTAACGAAAAGTCATTACAGTATACAAGTTATGTTCATTCCCATGATTACATGACGTACGGCAAAGACCAGAGCCTTAATTTAATTATGGGTGACCCTTTAGAATCACCCATTGAACTGAAGAGGTATGAATTGGAATAGAGAATCGATTGAGTAGATACTAACTCACAAGTGGTATTCAACCGTGAACCTAAATATTGAAAAATTTATTTAAACTCACCTGTTTTCACTTCTCGTTTGCCTCGCATTCCTAAAAATCCATTTGGAGTCCTCTTCAAAGTCAAAAACTCGGGCGCATCAATTAAAAATCTCGGCGATGCTCTATAATGACTCACTGGAACCTCAAACAATTCTGTTTCAAGTCGATTTAATGCCGCTGCTGCATTTGCGTCCTTCTTGCCTCGTACACCAACGAATTTATTACGAAAGCCAAGAAAACCAGGTTGCTTTTTGCCGCGAGTTCCGAAATAACCAGAATTCTAAGTTCGATTAAAAGTCTCAAGCTAGCAAAAGCAGAAAATTTTCTTGCAAAATAATAAAAAAAACTCTCTACTCACAAACTGTTGCATTGTTGATCGTTTATAATCCTTTTTGCCGCGTACGCCCAAAAATCCATAAGGATTTGGATTACGTTTTCCACCATCACGTTTCCCTCTCATACCGGTAAAGCCTACAGGTGCTCTCTTCTCTAACGAATTCTCCCAATCTCCACTCACCGAATAGCCTAACGAATATAACGGTAAGTTGGATTTATATACGTCGTCTCGTTCATTGCGTTCTTGATAGAGCCTTTGAAGCAATTGATCTAACAGATTTGATTCGTAGTCATATTGATCCATTTTCTTGCCTCGAACACCGGCAAAGCCTGATGGAGCCTTTTTATTGCGAATATCATTGTAACCGTAGTCATCATCGAAAGCCCAGTCCAGATCATTTGGGCTTAGATCGGTGTATTCAAGTTGTTTCTTACCTCGCATTCCGGTGAAGCCCGATGGTGCTCTTTTGACGATCGAAAGGGACTGTATGGGTCTTTAAGTACAATTTTATAGATGTAAGGAATTTTGAAAACAAAAAAAAAATAATAAAAATTACCCCGCCGGTTCATCTTTTGATGGGAGTTCATTTGATTCATTCGTTTCTACCGGACTGGGCGGTATTAAATCATTTTGATTTGAAAAGTTATTGTTGTCCACTTCGATTGCGCGTTTAGTCTTTTTTGACTGGAAATACGGGACAAAATTGGATTAAAGAAGCGACACATTTTGTTATTTTTTAGGATACCAACCGCAGCACTGTTGACACTGTCGTGGGTAATTTCATCTCCATACACGCCGACAGACAGGAAGAATGATGAAGAGCAGAGGATTGCAAATACTAGAAAATTCTTGGCCATTTAAAGTTAATCTGAAAGTATACGACAAAAAGGTGTGTTTGTGGTTTTATATTATATACGGATGTGGGAAAAAGTAATTCAATTTAAATCAAGTCAACTTAGTCACATAGTCACATGTAGTCCAGAACTACATAAGCCTGCTATTCATTCATGGTAAAACTGCTGAGCCGATTAGGATGAAATACAACCGTTGAAAAGGATATACGCTAAATATATTCCACCCACTGGAACGCCCACATTCGCCACATTCGAGAGTTAGGTTGAGAGGGATAGAGAAGCCAACTTCTGTACAGCTCTAATCCAAAAGATCAGCAGAAATTCAGCGCAAATATGGCGCAGGTTTGCTGTTTGAGCAGCCCGCTGGGTGTACAGTGATAAGCGAGTATCCTTTGCTATCAGCCCGAGCCCGAGTTATGGGGTTCGTAAGTTCAGACAAAAACAATGATCTACTCTACGAATGCAGAAGACAAAAACAATGATCTAATCTACGATCTTAGGTAGGTAGGTAGAAGTGGTGGTTTCCCAAGGGGAAAACCCAATGAGCAACAAGGTGCCGTTTTCAAACCACAACTCAAGTGACCTATTTTTTCGTGTTTATTTGTGAGAAGTCTCTAAATCCAGTCTGTGGAATTTAAGAAAACTAGAAGCTGAATAATATTCTTGCCTGAGATATCCTCAAATGAATTAAAGAGTGATTCTCTTAGAGTGCGAAGTCTGGACCTGGCTAGTGCCAGACAGTCGCAAATGAAGGTACAGTTTCTGTTTCAGTTGCACTCTGGCCGCATGTACTCCAATGGTATGGCCCCTTCACAATTGCTGTTATTCTGGCGATATCATTGCGCGTTTTGTTTAGTAGGTCGTTAGTCTTGGACAGGCTGTATCTTGGCCACATCTCTCTAATTATATGTGCCCAAGGTTTGTTCAATAACCTAGTCCATCTTAGATTAGCTTTAGACAATTGAGGAAATTAAGGCAATTACCCCAAGAGAGATGGAGAGCTGAGCCTTGCCTGGCCAGTTCATCGGCTTGCTCGTCGCCATGAACGTTGAACGTTGGAACCGATATAAGAGTTATCATGGAGTGGTGTCCATCCAACCGAGGGTAGCTCTTCTCGGCATTGTAGAACTAGTTTGGATGTGATGGAAACCAATCAATGGCTTTGATAGGAGCCTGGCTGCCAATGAAAATGCTGATATTTTGTCTCGGTAGGATATTGTTGTGTTGTTTGATTTCACGGCAGGCTTCACGAATAGCTAGTAGTTCCGCCTGAAAAATGCTGGTAGCATCCGGAAGTCTATAGAATATCGAGATATTTAAGGATTTCAAAAACACATCAGCACCGACTCCACAATCCATTTTTGAACCGTCGGTGTATACAGTGAGGTCTAAATCCTTAATCACCTGTCCGTCTTGCCATTCCATTCTTGTGGACGGTAAATTGTACTTTAAACCACTTTAGAAAGTTTATTTTGGGGATGATAGAGTCCGTAGGGGGAACTCAGAGCTCTCTTGGTAGAGAATCCAAGAAGCTGCTGTGCCCATA
This sequence comes from Chalcosyrphus nemorum, assembly GCA_949716465.1. Taxonomy (NCBI): domain Eukaryota; kingdom Metazoa; phylum Arthropoda; class Insecta; order Diptera; family Syrphidae; genus Chalcosyrphus; species Chalcosyrphus nemorum. The sequence continues at coordinate 80,375,864 of OX454333.1, forward strand.
AGGTTTTGCTGTCCAGCACTTAGACTCTCTGAGCCTGACCGCACTATGGAGAGTAAGGTTCGTAATATGTAGATTGATGGGCAGGAGATGTAGGATGACTTTAAAAAGAACTCTACTATTTTTCTTATCGATAATTCCTAAATTCGATTATCTAGGAGTGTAGTGTGAATACTACTAAGAGACAGGATTATCATTACAATCATTTGAGACTGACAAAGCAGTCTATGGAGCACCTTTACTTAACTTGCATTCACACAATTTTAACATTGTATGGATGCAATATGCAAACTCATTGCCACCAGAAAGTATCTGCCATCCAAAATAAATTATCAATTCAACTTCAATACCATTTTCAGTGAGATGAAAATAAATGTAAAGTGGGTGAACTACTTCGTTCTCACCCAGGACACAATCTTCCACACCGTTTGTTTGTGCCACGAGCACAATATTGACATACCTTGCGACAACTTGTTGATTGAATAAATTTACTGCCAAAGCCAATAAGTAGACCAACATCTTTCCAAGCACAAAGTTGCCACAAAGATGTACTTCGTTCGTGGTGACTCGTGGTTGCATCCACTAATACGAGAACTGTGAAATAATGCTGTTTGAGTGGATTGAGGGTTAAATAATCAAATTTTACAATTAAATTTGTGGAAGAAAAGAAAATGGAGAAAAACTGATTATCTCTCTTAACTCTCTAAAGGATCTGACTAAATCTCTTGAGTAGGAGTTAAATCGTAAGAAATATTAAACTGCTACCTGTCTAGTGCACTGGTTTTCAAATGAACACTTAAAATTCTCTTAGAGAATGGACAAGTAGACAGCAGACTATTTAAACTATATACACGTACCACAATTTATCCACTTGCTGGCTATCCTGTCCATCAAAATCGGTCTTTTCTTTTTTTTTAAACAGTCAAGGCTTCCATCCTACTATCATGGCTACACTTAAGTGTGTGTATTCTTTGTAATACATATATAATTAGGGCCAGGAAACGTGTAAATGAGAAGACTAAAGAGTTTTCCATGTTTTTCACATTTTCAAGGAGATTTAAGTACCCACTTGGGAGTGGTAGGAAACCTCCTGAAACATTTACATTCTAATAGAGTTTTGAGTGATGAAACATTCATTCGAACGAAATACACACAAAAGTCCTTTTGACACACTGCAAAACAAACATCTGTTTACGAATTGAAGGCGATTACATATGCATGGGAGTTTGAGTGTGATAGATACAATTTTTTTTTTTTTTTGTAATTTGGTGATAGGTCAAAGGGTTACCCAGGATGTCTTTTAGGTATTCCAGCAAAAAAAAAAACAAGAAACCTGCTGAGCACGTGTGTTTTGAAGCTTAAAAGATTGTTGTGATTTTAAACGTTACGTTTCATTAAGTAAATTGATGTCTTACGTAGATGGATACATTTACAATCTTATGCCTCTGAGTGTTATATTACCTCTTCTAGCAGTCGCTAAAAGGAAATGATCTGGCTGTTTATGTTTTAAGTATATCCTTGGGATGAATGCAGCGATATGGGCCTACTTAGGGAAGTAAGGTATTAAGAGTGTAATGGCTTACGATCATGTACTTTAGGATGTAGAGTATAACCTTCACCTTCCGTGATATGTCTTAGGTCACTGCTCTTTTGTTCCTTGGGTGGAAAATTAAAAAAATCCTTTGGTTAGCAGAAGAAGAGTTAGCACGAGAACCATTTATTGACCCCATTGAAGGCATTAAGGGATCTTAATTTAAGATCCACAAACTACATGGAGAAACCTATTATGCGTTTCAAGGGCAAAATGACGGAGTATTTATGGAATTAAATAGTGATAGTTATTTACATAAATGTCACTTCAGTAGTAAAGGGTTTTCCAATAGGAACTTGACAGATTTGAATTTAATTTGTGAACGCACTCTTCCATTAATCATCAAACTGTCACTGTCAAATTATTCAGTAAACTCAACATTTTCATCATGGTAAAGTACACAAACAAGCAACGTCTACAAATTAGACAAATTTTCTACCGAAATTCCGAGTCGGTGATCGCAACTTTAAGAGCGTCAACTCCAATTTTCGATCATAATTCTCGCCCTAGTAGACAGACAATAACAAGCTTAGTGTAAAAATTTGAGTCTACATATTCGTTGTGTGATGTTGCCGTGTCAGTGAGACAACGGGTTAGTCGAAATATCGCTCCCGTTCAGGCGTCTGTGGAAAACGATCCAAATCAGTCATGGCGTATTTCGCGTAAGGATCTTGGTTTACACCCACACAAGATCAAGCTGACTGAAGAATTGAAGCCGATGGACCATTCTCCGATTGGGTTCTGGAGAAGATGCGCCAAGATGATGAATTTCATCGCAAAATCATCTTCAGTGACGATGCTCATTTTTGGCTCAATGGGTTTGTCAACAAACAAAATATGCGTTGTTGTTCGGTTGAAAATCCACATGTGCTTCATGAATCACCACTTCATCCACTAAAAATAACTGTTTGGTACGGTTTGCATGCCGGCGGAGTTATTGGGCCATATTTTTTCGTCGACGTCACGACGTCATGATCGTCACGTTACTGTGAATGATCAGCGTTATCGCGCCACGATTACCGATTATTTTTGGCCCGAATTGGAAGATATGGACTTGGACGACATGTGGTTTCAACAGGATGGTGCCACAAGCACACGGTACAATCGATTTATTGAAAAGTAAGTATGGTGAGCGTGTTATCTCAACAAATGGGCCAGTCGATTGGCCGCCTCGTTCTTAGATTTAACGCCGCTTGACTATTTTCTATGGGGCTACGTTAAGTCATTGGTTTATGCCAACAAGCCGATGACGTTGGAAGAGCTCAGAGCCAACATTGAGCGCGAAATAGCGGCAGAGTCGTGGAAAATTGGGTCCAACGAATCGACCGCTGCAAACGTGCCCGCGGTGGCTATATGAATAAAGTCGAGTTCCATTCATAAATGTTTTGATTGCACTTCAAGCTGATAATAAAGTTTTTGAAATATCTCAAATGGTTTACGTTTTATTTAAAAAAAAAGTTGTCAAGTCCTTATTGGAAAACCCTTTATGAGTAAAAGGTAATTCAAATATCTTTTGGCACCTTTGCGCCTTACTGCCAAAAACACATATGCAGTTGCAGTTGCATGTCGCATTTACATCTAGCTTCGTGAACTAAAACATGAATTCTAATTTCACAGCATAGAAAATTTTGCACATGTTCTTTGGGCATGGGGCACCTAGTTTTGTCTGCAATTGTCTACGCCAAACTCGTCTGAGTCATGTTGAAATATATCTAATAGGGTGGACAAGTTTAACAAGTTTGTAAAGGTCGGGTTTGTTAAAAACAAATAACAATCATTACCCTCGCATTGCAATCAATGTAAAGGTTCCAAAAAGATATAAGGTCCTGTCAATAAAGAACGAATTAAGATGTCTAGACCTGCAGGCAACAAGAGACTTGTATGCTGTTTTGATTAAGTGCTTAGTACTTAACAACTTCAAACATCTATCCACCAAGTCGCAAAAACTACATCCGCATATCTCTGTATGTAAATCCCATCGACAAAAAAATCCTTCTTCTTCAGTCGATGAATAAATAAACAGCCAAAATCAACTCCCACATTTTGTCGTCAAATTGTTCAGCCCTAAGGGGCATTCATATAATTGATTCAAACACCGAATCGGTATCCCATTCGCATACGATCAACATCATCAGTGTCCTTGACGTAGAAGCGAAATAAAATCCTTGAGCATTAAAAATTCAAAATTAATAAGAGCGCAACAGAGAGAGACCTTTTGCCTCGAGGGACATTTACGATTGTGTGGTGACGGTTACAACTCTTTTTTTTTTCTGTTCTTCCAAATGGGTTTCTAACCATCTCTGTTGCTTCATCTACTGCTTTTGGCCATTTTATTTATTAGCATATTAGTTCAACAACAACATTCTTTATTTTTCTTCAATGTATACTTAGGACATCGTATAGGTAGGGGTTGGAGGGACCTTCTTCTGTGACATTTTCTTTTCTTGCCTTTCATCACTTTGATTCACATATGTATGCTGGTCGGTATGACCTGTTCCGAGGATGATTAGGAATTCACATGATATTCCTTGTCCGTCACTCCGCCCACAATACGCACTCAAGCAAAGTGTTGTCGTTGAATGTGATGAAGGGTCTAGGTCTAGGGTATATGGATCACTTTAGGCATATAAACTTTGTATGGGATGAAAATTTGTGTTTTTATGTGGGGGGTTTTTCTTTTATCACTCAACGAATGTTTTTCTTTCTCCTAAGGAGACATTATGTATTTCGTATAAGAAACTGAATTGAGTAGCAAATTTCTGGAATCATGTCCCTGCTTCGGGGCAATCATGGGTGGCGACTGCAGGTAGAGTGCATATGGTTTGAGTCTAAGAAATTTAATTTTCTGATACCTATTTTTAGTGCGTAAACATTATGAATACGGCTCAATGGTCTACTCCTCCAGCTGGAAATCAGGGCTTTCTTTTGGAGTAATGTAAGCGTTATGTAAGTATGAGCGTACACTACAGTAAATTTATGAAATAAAACGTTGATTTTAATGCCAACAATCATTGTAGTGGTAAACTATGTCCATTCTAGATACTTCTTTGAAAGGAACTTAACCACGAATTTGAACACCTACAGCATCTATAAAATGACCGCACCCTTGCGCTGTCTACCGATATGCCCAAATTGCACTTGTATGGGTGATTTTTCATTTATCTCCTGTATTCCCTAGGGCCTCTGTTACGCCTACTGAAGCAATGGGCTTCAGTTCTCCCCAACTTTCGTTAACGTAGTCAATATGCTTTAGTTGAGATGTTAGACTTCATTGAATTCCTCCGTTTCCCGTCGACAAAACTGAACGAAGCATATCGCCAGTCACCAAAAGGAATAGAATTGGTGAAAAAATGCAACCTTGTCTTACCCCACTTTGGATCTCGTATTCGTCTGACAACTTTCCTCTGTGCAGAATGTGACATTTTGAGCCAGCGTATGCCTATCTAACAAATGTTTAAGAGTCATCTTGAGGATCTTTTGGCCAAACCGTATCTCCAACGAACAGCTTCATACGAGAACGGGTCAGGAACCTATCAACATTACAATACGAAGGAGAAAGTGGCAGTGGATTGGACAATTTCATTGCGAAATACGCTATGCAGTGATATCCGCTCACCCAAGCATGCAGAACAGCGAGACGCTCTAGGCAAACGTGTCGCAGAACAGTCGAGGAGGAATCGAGCTCTTTGGGAATGAGTTGGAGAGAGCTCAAACGCGTGGCAGAACTACGAACAAGATGGCATGCGTTGTTGACGCCCTATCCCCCCCGAGCGGTTAAAGGGCTCAATAAGTTAGTAAGTAAAGTATCCCTATCTGGGATACCTCTTCTGTGTAAGGCGCACCAAATAAACTTCATGGTAACACTATCGAAAGCCTTCTCAAAATCAATGAACAGCAGGTGAAGTGGCGATCGATATTCAACGCACTGCTCTATGATGATCCGCAGTGTGGTTATGTGGTCTATGGAGGAGGATCCAGATCGGAAGCCTGCTTGCTCGGTATCCAATGTCTCTTGATTCGCTTAAGGATTATCTTTGCCAAAGCAAGGAGCACGCAGATGCCATTTAATTTTACTGAAACGTCAAAACACGATGCTTTTTTGGGAAGATTTTAGCTTGATGATCTGTCAAACGACTTGAAGTTGACTGTTTAATTTAGTTCGCCTATGATCTAAATATTACAGCATTTGTGTAGCAATTCGTGCTCATTCTCGTTGCTTTCAGATTTATATGTGACCAATATCATTGCAAGTGCCTTCTTTTGTATACAATACAGCACGAAGAAAAACGTTTAGTCAAGCGCAATGAGTCTGTCAATGGATCAGTTGATCTTTCGTTAGTATCGGTAGTTATGATAATTGTCAGGCCAGACGTTTGATACTGAAAGTGTCAGAAATTGGACAAAGACTGACAACAGTGTGAACTGACAATGAGCTTTGTTTAACAACTCTGTATTCAGCACCTACTCTTGCGGTAAAACATATTCATGAGAAGTGTCATAATTCCAACTTAATACTTTTGACTGCTATGCTCTGAGAAACAATCCGACCCATGAAAAGGAGGTTGTAATTTTGTATTCTATTTTGTTCTGTTAGTTTTCATAAGCTTCTGCTGTTCTGTGTTACTTTCTCACTCACTGAACTCTTGAAAGATAATTTGTCACTGACGTTGGTAGCCCTGTCAATATTGTAGGATATGTTGCTGATATGTACTGTTATATTGCAAAATAAATGATCAAAATCCTATAGCTAATGACAGATCGCATAGTTTAAAACTCATGTCAGAGCAATTTCAATACAATTAAAGAAAGGATTTTGTATAAATATTTTCTCCACGACCACGCTTTTGTTCCATTACCAAATTCAATTGGGAAAATACATTTCCCATGAAAGCATAAATAGCCAGTGAGCAAGCACAAGAAAAAAAAAAGGCGTCTTTTTCTGGACAACCCTAAGAACATATGTAATGAAGCCAATAAACTGAACTTTGCTTCGCGCAAACAACATTCGAATATGAATTAGGCCGCACGTCCTTTGCAATAAAGAATGCTACTTCTAACAACCAAGCGAACAAAACAAATCTATAAATTGAATGTTTAGGTTTTCCCACGAGCCAGTGCGACGCGTAAGACTTAATTAATGTAATTATGTAGATATTTTCTTCTTCACAAACAGACAAATCAATCGGAAAGTTTATAGAAATAATTTTCCATAATTTACAAGTAAGTCTATTTAAGAATTTGTTTGATTCCAAATGGGACCAGCCTTCGGATTCGTTTCGAATATGCATAAGGTTGTTTGGGTGGATATGCCTACGTCACTCAACTTTACAGGATAATCTACCCGACGATTTTGATTCCTTTTTTATTTTACAGACAAAACTACATATTGATTGCTTTAATTGTTTTTTTGTTTTTATTTGCGGTCATATTATGATGAAGCGACTTTTAAAATTCATATCCCATTAATATTTTATTTATTTCCCTACAAACATTGTATGCAAAAGCAAATTGACTCTTAAATTTTCATGATCTTAAAAATGTACCCATGGGGCAGAAAGGAATGTAATAAAACACATCCTGGATGGATTATAGTGTTTCTTTGTGGAGTTTTTGTTTTAATTTTTTGGTTTGCAGATTATAGATTTTAAAGTATTTTATCTAAGAGCACAGAAGGGTATCGAAATGTTGATCAAAAATTAAATCCCATTAACAGCAAATGAGGGCAGTAATACAGTAGGTGGAATGATAAGTAACTCAATTTAGAATTTATTTATATTTAAATTTTTAACAATTTTAATATTCGAGTACACACTTATTATCAGACAGTTTTTTGAATTTATTTAAAGTACGCGGCAACGAATAAAATGTACATTTCTTGATAACCCGACAAATGCTCAGCGTATACATACTCGTTGTTCGACTAGGCAATATTAGGTCCGTTCGCGTACTTTTTGCCCTAAAATTCGTGGATTATCAAACTTCAAAAAGTGTGAGTAAAATTCAGAGAGAAATAAAATTACGAAAAAACCAGTGAAAAAATGCTACAATCCGCCTGGAGCGGATCGTATGATACCCTATCCCTATCTTATTTGGTCGTGTCAGTGGGCGGTGGAAAATGTATTCATAAAATTTTCTATTTTGCCCTATAAACTAATATTTTTACTCCAAAATTAATTTTTGAAGTAAACGCCCCTAAAAAGTAGGCGTGGCCATATACAATGTATAGACGATTTGTAGATTAAGTAGATATCTACATATTAGCTCAAGTAAGTTTTTTCAAGTTTCATATGAAAATAGTGAAAAAAAGTCATTTTTTGAAAAGTGGGCGTGTCAGTGGGCGGATTTTAAAAATTTTTATACTTGTATTGCTTACTTTTTCAAAGACCTCGTATACAAAATTTCATCAACCTAGCTCAAAATTTAAGGCCCAAAAACTGGTGACACACAGACGGACGGACGGACGGACGGATGGACGGACATAGCTCAATCGACTCGGCTAGTGATGCTCATCATTTATATATATACTTTATTGGGTCTATCTGTAACATTTCTCTATGTTACAAACTATGTATCAAACTTAATATACCCTTAGGGTAGGGTATTAAAAATAAACGAACGGGTTAAGTAAGAAGAAGTGTAAAGCTGATTTCACAATTTTTACAAACCACTTCGAAGAAATTTCTTGCACTAAAATTTGTAGCAAGGGGAAATTCCTTACTCTCTAGTGAGCTCTCTCTTCTGCGAAAAACTACGAAACTCCTCCGTGCTCGAGCATCTTTTCGCCAAAATTTGTAAAAATTTCCTATTTTTGGAGGGTACGCAAACGGGTCTATTAGTTGATTTGGTATTTGTAAGGGTCTGCTTACGGGATGATTATTTATCGCCTCATAGCAGTTGGTTTTTATAATTGCCCGACAGTTAAACGCTTACACAAAGGCTGAGCTTTGAATGGACGTTTATGTACTGCGAATACTAACAAATGAAAATTAGCAAAATCTAGTCCAATTTCACTTGTCATTTACCAAAGAGGAATGGTTAAGCCCTTGCAAACTTTTTGGTCGTACGAATGTGGATTACGTTTCGTATTTGAATACAATTTGACACTTCGCAAAAAACATTCACTTATTCGCGGAAAAATCAACGAATTTTTGATTTTTACTCAGAACTTAATTACAATTCAACTTTCTTTTTAATACATAAATCGATAGATACATTAAACTCTCATTCTTGGAAGTAGTTAAATTGTGAACTGCATGTCTTTAAATATGCTAAATTTATTAGCAGTTCGCCCATTCGTCGTTCACTAAGCTGTTAATAGACCTTTAGTCTGCTGCTATGTACACATTATACACTAAATACGTAAGTTAAGTTCGCTCACGAAATTGAAATCACACTTTTAGTAAAGTAAGTCAGAGTGCTTCGATCGGCTGAGCAGTATATGTATTTAGTAAGTACATACATTAAGTAATAAATATCATAAACTACATATATATATTTATCTGGACTGAACCTCTGAAGAGCAGCGTTGCCACAAAAATACAATCTCAGTAAAAGAAAGTAAAAATCGCGTGCAACTCACAGAATGAAAGTTCAAAATGGAATAGAGAAAAGCGTCATGACGCAAGAGTCAGCTTGTAGAACCAGTCATAGACTCACAAGAGGTGTGTTCCCGTACTGACTAAAACTACGAAAATCTACCAAATATTACGAAAAATGGTGAATTTCTGTTCCCATACGTCAAAGTTTTGTAGTTTTACACAGAAGAGAGAGCTCACAAGAGAGTAAGAACTTTTCCCTGCTGCTGCTGCGAATTTTAGCCCAAGAAATTTCCTTGGGCAAAAATATGGAATTGTTGTGCTGTGAAATGGTTGTGTTGTTGTTGGTTGGCAAGATAATTTGATGTGCATCAATATGTATAAAAAAAGTAACGTCTAAAAAGTGGGCAGCTTTTTTGTATATTTTACATTCTATGAGAGAATTTTACCTTCACTCTTAAAAATTTGGCAAACTGCGAATTTTAGTGCAGAAAGTACGGGAAAAGGCAAAATATTTTTCTTCTCATCTTTTCGAATTTTCTGACTCTGTTCTGCTTATGTGAGTCCAGCCTTAAAAGTCCAAAAGTGAAAGTAGACGAAGCAGACAATATAACGTGATGTACATTTTCGAAATTTATGGCACTGTGTTAGTGCTTCCATGGATACAATTTGCCTCATAGTTCTACTGCAGAAAAGCTGCTATAATAAGCACGTGAGATGTATATTTTGATGAATTTTGTTTTATTACCCCCTGAGGCTGTCTGAGGAATTCGAAGTCCAAATTGGAGTTCGGGAAGGCTGCATACTTTCATCAATACTGTTTTTACTGTGATTAGCGATGTGCTGAATGCAGTCTTATCAACAGGAAATGGAGGAATTCGATGGAATCTTACATCTGAACTTAAGCACCTCGACTACGCCGATGATGTATGCCTTCTGTTTCACAGAATAATGGACCTTCACCAAATGACAGCAAATGTGGAGAGGGGAGCAGACGACGTTGGGTTGAAAATTAACTCGGCAAAAACAAAAAATGATCAGCATAGGACCATACTTGAAAAAATAGAGAGTTTCCAATACCTTGGCAGTGTTGTCTCAACCGATGGCGGAACCGAATTGGATAAAGCCAGCCGAATAGGGAAATCAAAATCTGCGCTTGGGATGCTATCCACAGTTTAGTGAAGTAATGCAATAAGCTTAAACACCAAGCTATGACTGTTCCGTTCCAACGTTGAATCCGTGCTGCTTTATGGATGTGGTACTTGGAGAGTGACGAGAGTGGCAAACGTTTGTACATCGTTAACGATATTCTGGCCAAATCGTATCTCTAACGAACAGCTTTATCAGAAAACGGGCCATGAACCTATAGGCACAACCATACGACGACGAAAGTGGCAGTGGATTAGTCACACTCTCCGAAAGGGTGACAGATCCATAGCTAACCCACCGATGCAATGGAAGCCGTTTACCCAGGATGGATGGATCTCGGCGGTCCTAGGAGTACGGGACGCAGAACAGTGGAGAAGGAAGCACGGCAACTGGGAAAGAGTTGGTGAGAGCTGAAGCATATTTCCAGAAATCGTACACAATGGCGCGTAGGCGTTGTGGAGGCCCTAGGACCCACAAGGGGATACAGGACATAAACATGAAGAGAACAACTTCTTCTACTTCTGCTTCTTACAATTTTACAAGTATGTAATATCTTTGTTACAATCGATATCAGGTTTCTTCTATACACTCGAAAATCTATAGCAGACACACATACTACACTTATAGCTGTAAGAGGCTAGGTCATGGCCCTCTATGAGCTTATCGTCTATATATACATAATAATTGTAGGTATTTTGTTAGACACTATCAGACTGACACTCTAGGCATCCCGTTTAACTTCTGTAGGAGCTGCAGAGACGACGAACTGAAGTCTAAATATTCCCCACCTTTTGTGGACTTTTTACATCACACCTACAGATTATCGAATTTTTTAACAAAATGTCAAAGTGCGAGGGTTGTTATTTCTTTTGGAATTTGGAAATTCACTAAACTTAACTATCTTTTTACAGGTTTTCTGTTAAAACATGTTAATTAATAGAAAAGTTATTGCATGAATAAGCTGCTTATTCACCGCTTGCTACTACCGACCATTGATTTATTAGGCGCATTTTTTATCACTTCCGTTGTTACTTCATTAGTTTTGTCTTTTCAAAAATCTACGAATTGATTTTTGATACATTTGATACATTTTATTCAAAATTAAGATACATTTTTTGAAAAGTCAACGGCATCTCTCCTGAAGAGATGTATTTTTGATCCATAACATTATTATTATTAATCTATTACTTTGCTCAAAACCTATTCTTCTTCTCCATTAAAAACGAAGAGTCTTTGACTGACTTTCCCAGGATAATGTATTTTCTATTTTGAAAAGCTCCAAGTCCCAAAATAGAGAAAGTTAAATGGATACACATAGGGCAACATAAGCTAAACAAAGACTTTACAAAATTAACTCTGAACTCCATGCAATAGGGTGTTTTACAATTAGAAAGTGATCTCAATCAACTAACTTTCTTGGCAAACAATTAATTAACAGTCTCTCTCATGTGTATTTTAAGGTCCTGTTGATTCCAATTCGGCTACAAATCATGAATAACTTATCGTATTGTTTGCAAGTGTTTCTAATAAACCTGTAATATGGTGTACCATAGCCACAGGGAAATTTCAAAACACTGTCCTATGGCCTACAAGTTAAAGGATGTGTAATCCGTCCTAATTTAACATGCAAGTCGGTAAAGGATATGTTTTGGGAAACTCAATGAGTACTTTGTTGATAGCTGATATGTTTTGATAGTATGCATCATGAATTAATAAAATTAATTTGGGTATGAATGTATCTGCATAAGATACATTGCCCTAAAAACTGCATGATTAGGGTAAAAAGATTCAAGATAAAATGATACAATCTGATCGGTGATGAGATAATAAGAAAATTAACCAATAATGAGATATACCAACGATGATATGTGATAACATCAGTTTGAATTACTCATTATTCAAATAATGTATTTTATTGAACTTAAAGTTCCAGCAAAGACAAAGATAGTGAACCAAAAATTCAAATGAATCGCCTACAGCAGAATTTAATAATATTGACAAGGGAATTTGACTGTGTTAACGAGCGATGAGACTCATTTTCGTTTGTTTAGAAGATTTATCAGCAATACAATTGTTATGGCGTTATGGGATAACGAGAACCCAAAAATAGTTAACCATCTATAAATGAAAAATTCTTTAGAAGTATGTCATGCAATAATTTGTTGCGGAAATATCTTTCTTGGAAGATAAACAATTTCAAATACACTGAAAGAAAAGAATGGGATATTCAAGTGTTTTTGTGTTATTATGAGGACTATTACGAAATGTCTGTTTTGTCGCATTACATGGTCGATTTTTTGTTTGAACCGCTTACGGCTATTTTGTCTGATAAATATCTTTACTTGCCTTGTTGTAGAGGTTTCTTGTCCTGAAATTATTTCTTTTGTTTTCCGGTACACTATGCATGAGGATAAATAAAGACTGGAGTGATACCCAAGATGAATGATGTTTTACAAGTCTGGGTCATACAGCTTACAATAAAAATAAAATATTCTTCCTACGCTCGAAAAATTTCATTGTAGATTGGAGCTATTTTAGGTTATTGCCACTTTAAGACTGCGCGAAGCCTAAGTTGAACTGTCTAATGCAATAAACATCAATATACAGTCACCATTTACGCAATGCAAAGGTTCTGCATTGTTCTAAGATCTCGAAGCCACTGCACTCCGAAGCCATCCTTTGTTAATTTTTAAGACCTTTGTTACAGCCTCTATTAAGCTTATGAAATAAACTTTTATTTGAGATATCTTTTATAATCCGAGACTTTGTTAAAAAGTGGCAATAGATCAGATGTCTGTGGGCAGATTTTAATTTAACTTTAATTTTTTATTTTGAAAAGTTATTACAAAAACTGTGAATATAAAAGATGATTCATTTAGAGGTACATATTGGATATTCTTCACTTGAACAACAGGGAAAATTGGATAATTGATGAAGTTTACCTTTAGAATGAAGTTTTTACGGATGGGAGTAAAGGTAACTGGGTCAGGTATCTATTCGTATTCAAAATACGTGAACCTAGAAATGTCTTTGAAACATTCGCACTTATGGAGTGTTTAGGTTTTAGCAGATCTCAATTGAGGTGAGATCAATATCCAATAAGAATATCGCCATCTTCATTGACTGACTGTAACTTCGCTCAAGGTGCTAGAGTCATTTCTGTTGGCGATATTATAAAGTTAGGTAGATCACAAGTCAGGGCTATGATTGGAATATTATCTGGATATTGCTCCTAAGACCACCTATTACGATTATCAGAAACGGATATTTGTAGATATTGCGAGGACGTACTCGATCGGAGAATATTATTATGCATATGCTGTTGAAGTAAAGGCACTTATAATTTGTAGCCAAAAAATATTGTAATGTTATTAGAGCTTATGAAAAAATAAATACTAAATCAAGCTCAAGAAGACCTTACTTAATTCTGCGAAATTCTGATCTTCGCGATCAAGGTTCTGATGTACGCTAATGCAAGACTAATTTTTTTCTCTTTTAGTTTTGCTACGTTTTGAATTAAGGTCCTAGACTGATATTTTAAAAGAAAAACCTGTCCCAAAAAGCAACAGAAAACCGTAACAAGCCCTTCAACATAGAGATTAACACTAATTTAAAAGGAAAGGAAAGTTTGGTGTATGCTATTAGTCGCAGCGGTATCGGATTTTCGAGTTCAATCAAACTTTATGAGTTTACGATGTTAAAATGTTATAACATTTATAACATTAAAATTGATGCAATTGTTCATTTCAGGGCATGTATCGTCCAAAAGAAGATACCTACCGTTAATTTTGAAATACGTAACATTATTTTGCTAAACGGTGTTCAAAAATAGGCAGATCCACAAGAAGATTTTATGTGTTTATTTTTAAATATTGATCATTTTTGGACAAAACAGGTAGTAGTTTAAATTCAAGTGGTATTTAAATGTTCTTGATTTTGGCATTAGAAAATCTCTATCAAAAGAAGATATAAAAATAGAAATCATGAAGGAAGAAGGCTATTCAAATCGCAAGTTGAAGTAATAAAAGCCGAAAAATGAAGATAAATTAGTCAGTAACCAAAAGTGAACATCAAGTTTGGAGAAAGTCGAATCATAGAGGGCGTAGACTTCTATTGTAGACAACAACCATTAATTGTTTTACACTGATCGTTACTACGTTTATATGCAGGATCGAGGGATCAAGTGTACACCAAGTTGAAAGATTGAAAGATCGAAATGGGGTTAAACTGACAGAGGAGTACACAGTCAATCTTTTTTTTCCTATTTTGTTGTTTTGCTAACCAAAGAAAAATACATATTTCCCAATGCCAAACAAGAAAGAACTTATTCGCAACGAAAACAAGTGGTTTTCCACCCCAGAGAAAGAACAAAAAAAAGAAACACCCAAATGTCATTTCGACTCCTCAAGCCAGGTTTTTCGTGCATTTTTCTAACTTCAATCTGTGTTAAACCTGGCTTCAATCCTGCATATGCACGATTTATTTGGTTGCTATCTACACTCCGATTCAGCCTAAGACTCGAATGACATTTTGAAGATAAAAATGAGAAGTGAGTATGGACGTTTTATTAAGAGCTGGCTATACACTTTCCAATAAAACACGGCTAAAGTAATTAATTTTTTTCTTGCTGATCCCTAAAATTATGATCAAAAAGGACGCATTGCTCTAGTAACGACGGATGTTGAAAGGCTAAGAACTCTTTGGATCGCTTCCAATTCTGGAGACTTGGCATGAAAAATTGTTGCGAAACCCAAAACTTCGGCTAGCATTTCAACTGTACGACGAATTCTGAAGGCTTTACCTAGCCTTAAATGGAAAAATATGAAGCGCAAGCCTGTTCTTACTGAACATCATAAAGTCATTCGCTTGAATTTTGCCGGACATCAGACGTCCTAATGTATATAATTATTATTTCTATGACTCGTGGGGAGAAGAAAAGATTTAGAACAAGCTATTACCTACGATTAAAGATACCTGGAAAGACGTTAAATTAAAGTACCTCAAAAACTTGAACAATTCTATTCCTGATGGAATTTCTGAAGTCAAATAATTTGAGGTCATATGCATTACTAGCAATTCTTTTTAAATAAAATTTGTGTCCCCTAATTTGTTGTTTTTTACCTACCGGATCAATCCTAGTGATTGATCTTTTTTAAAAAAAATTGCACCTAAACATACATAAGTCTTGTAACGTTTTGGAGTCTCATGGACTAAATTATTGTGTATAATCTCACAAGACTGCTTCTTGATAGAATTTATATTTTTTTAAATAAGAAGAAAATTAAGTTTCTGTCTGTCCTATTGATTGGGAGGTGTGAAACCGGCATGGCCGTCGGAAAATAAATTTATCTTAAATTTGAAATTATCCTAAGCTTATAAATTTCGTAACAGAGGATTCATTTTATTATGAAGAATAAGTCGAAAACCATTCACGAAATATTTATTAATTTATATTCTTTTTTTTAAAAAAAAAATATATACATGACTCACCTCTTTTTAAACTTAACACTGAAAAACCTTTAAAACGGTTTAAAAACTTCACTCACTTTTAATTAAGATCTGTGTTTTTGTAACTAAAATATTTGTTTTTCTATAACACAACTTTTTTAAAACATTTCTAGTTTTAGCATTTATTTAACTAATTTTAAATTATTTCTAAATTTATTTTTTCAAAATAATTTAGTATATTATATCACTTTACCGAAATTAAATTAAATCAAATGCAACAGTTTAGATAGTTTAGTTAGACCACCGTTCCTCGCTTATTGGAGATGTTTATTTGCCGGTTACAATGCAACAACTGACTGTTGGAAGCAAATGGACAGGAGTTAAATATGCCGCGGATTGCAGTTCGGTTTGGGAAATATACATACGTACTTTTCTTTTTTCTTTGATAACAGTTGGCTTTTGTTTTAGTGCTAAACACCCAGGACCCACATATAGTAACTGAAGATATGAATGAGCTGTGTCTTGCGCAATGATGTACCAACTCATCATTGGGCTTTTCATTGAAAATGTGATACTTCTCCTCCCAAAGCGATGCGTGCTTTATAATGATGAGTTTTTGAATTTGTTTGCAGTTTTATTTGCCTGACACTTGTTGAATGTAGTGGACTATTGGTAGAGGGAATATTTAAATGAGTAGCGAGTTTTATTGTCCCATTAAGATGAAACTTACTGAAATTATGACCCTTAACTGATCGTAGGTGTTCAATACAGCACAATGGAAATTTCAAGGCAGAATATTATGCACAATTTAACCCCTATTTCAGGGAATTGATGATATTCATGCATTAGTGAGTAATAACTCAAAATTTGGTATCAAAAGAGTTTAACCTCGTCATCAGATCTTCTCCAAGTAAGGTAAGGTAGGAAACAATAATTGAGATCTTTCTAGTCACGGAGCTAGAGCCAACCAACCTTTAACTAATCAAATTTCCTAAAGCTTTCGCTGTGATTCCGACTATGGTTCTGGCTTAATGCGCCATTCTCGAGTTATTTTAGTCCCCCTAATAGCAGTGGTTCCCAACCGGTGGGGCGCGCATTGGGACTCTAACGGGGGGGCGTGGACAAGATTTAAACTGCGAATTTTCGATGCAAAGAAGGTATAAATGAAGAAGGCTTCCACATTTATTACTAAAGTGTGTAAACATTCCCACCTATTAATACAGAAATAGACCTCGTCTCTGAATATGATTTTTCGACCGAAATTGGGGTCAATTTCCAACTGCTTGAGAGCCCAGTCAGCGAACAAACGGCGTTGTCTTTAGTCATTAACTTTGAGCTCCTGGCTCAGTTGAACCTTGTATGGGCTAGAACCCAAGTCATGACGGAAAATTCCCTAAGTTGAGGTTTGCAAAAAGCATAGTTCTTGTGCGCGGCGTGTAATTGACTGCCTTGGTATATCCTGCACACTCTTACGGATAGCAGCGATATTTCCGAAAGATCTTGCGTTTCGGTGACATACGGATTTTGGCTGATTGGTGAACTAAACCGGTCTACTTAAATTTATCCACCACGTTGTAAATAGTCCTCTCGGAAGGACGATTGTGACCACCATAAAATGGGCGAAGTGCGCGAGTTGTTGTTCGAACAGAAGACCTCCTTTCATAAAGCAAATTAAGCATGTTGTTGAACAGTATGGCTCTTCCTGTGAGTTAGGCAAAACAGATTCGGCAATAGATTGCCGAGGACGTTTTACTGTTCTGCCTGGCTAGGTGATCGAATCTCGTAGCTTGTCACATATTTCGCAGTAGACTTCTCTTCGTGTTTTAGAGTGAGTGAGTAAGAATTTACTGACACTTTCACATACACATGTAACTGTTCGTTGGAGGTACGATTGGACCAACACATCCTCAAAGTTATTACATTAAATGTGATAGTACCTGCTTCCTACACTGATTTTGATATGCATTTTGATGTCTGATTCTTTGCAGGTCTTGTTCTCCAAGGCTCATACATGGTCTTAAATACTGTGCCATTAACCTCTTTTCTTCATAGAGCTCGTACAAAGGCCTCCTGACTAGACATTGTACTATCTTTTCGACCTGAAAGTGCTTTAAATAAACTGGTACCAAACAGTTTGCATAAAACTCCCGGACCTATCCAGTGTTTTCCAGACCGAGATTCTAGCCGTGCTCAAAGGTACCGAACTACTTGAGATGGGACCAATATTCAATAAGGATCTTCACTGACAAAGTGCTAGAGATATTACGCGAGTGCGAGTGTGAGGGCACTTCTAGGAACAGATCTACATATACATATATTTAGGCAGGTACTTCTTTGGTGACCGAGAAGAGATAGGTTCAAGAAACCAACTGAAGAATTTATTTATTCAATTACTGGAGCTTAGGTGAAATGGTTTACTTAATTTCTGCCATTTGGCCTCACTCTAGAGATCGCGATGGACCCATTTTAGTGCCTAGTGTTATATAATAACCTTAATTAAATCTAACCTCTAACCTAATAATTCTTGGCGATTTTGCCAGTGCTTTGTGGAATCTGGCTGTAGCAGGAGCATTCCAAATTTTCTCGTAGAATTTCATGAAGTTTCTTTTATATTGATGGTTTTTGCCATCTCGTTGCTACAGTTTCCAGAACCCTTCGGTGCATTGTACACTTGGTGTGCTCTTAATTGTAGGTTTGACAGATCGTTACTCAATCAGGGTCCCTTATTTCCTCTGCCATTTCCACTTACCTACCGGGCAGCTGAGTAAAAAGACCGATGTTGTGGTCTAAAACACATTACACACAGCAACGACAACAGCACAAAACGGTTTTTTCAGTACAACACAATAGACTGAGCACAATAACACCAAAAACAACTTCAATAACAGATAAGGGACTTAGGTCTAACGGTGAAGTTACTGTGGTCAATGTGTTCTGCTCCATTGAAAAGTATTGGCTCTAAAACTTTCCCCACGGTTATCAAAGTAGCGGTCGTAAAGGCCAAAATTCACGAATTCTACTTCGAAATCTGGTTTCCAACAACCTTACAGTGCTTCTGAAGCTTAAAGATTCGAGGAAATGGATGTGGAAATCGTGTTATCTGAGATGCACTTAGTGTAGTCTACACCGCATTAACCGCTTGGTTCACTACCTGTTAAGCAGTAGAAGCAAATGTTTCAACTTTCTGTGGATCTAGATGCTCTGTTATAGGTTCTGTCTACTGCGAATCTCCTACAACCTCTTGTTTCCACAGACAGTAGACTTCACCAATCAGTTACTCAGGAAACTGGTCTGAACCAATTCTTGTCTGTTTCCACTTTATGAGTATGCAGAATTATTCTTGCTTTTGTACTTCCAGAACTGCCAATGACGCTTGATAATCTCGTCTACCTCCTTTCTGCATATTTCATAAAACTCCCTCAGTTTAAGTGACAGGACCTTCAGGAATACCAAAGTCTCTGCTTTCTCACAGTGGACTAGCAACATACTATTTTCAGACCCCATCTAGAATAAAAGAAGTTAACGCTCTAAGGTCCTTTTTAAACGGATTTCTGTGTCATAAAAGTGAAAAAATATTTCAGAAGTAGCACCTGTTTGCATCGATTTTTTGTGCATCTCTTGGATATTACATTTTCTAATTTTCCTCGTTATAGGGCAACGGCTAATCCAAGTGGCCAACATTAATTCCCAAAATCAAATTGACTGACATTTTGTCCAAATTCAAGATAGTAGTGTTTCTATTTTCAGATTTAACCTTTGGAAAAATCCCTTGGCTACCCAATACATACTCCTCGGATATACTACCATTATAATCCTACTTAAAGTTCATCCAAATAAAGGGCTACAATTTAAGTATGGAAAAGTTCAAAGAAATCATTCGCATTTTGTTAATAAGAATTTATATGCAAATTTTAAGCCGGCACACACCATTTCCATAATTTTTATTGGCTACACGAATGCTCAGGATGCACATGTTGCCCGGAGCTGTATCATCGCCGGTTAGTTCCGACATAATAACAATCTCGAGTTTGTTATGTAAATGGGTTGACGAGCCATTAAACCAGATACTCTTCTAGTTTTGGATGAAATGCTTTTAGTTATTTTTTGAGAAATTCCTGAGATAGACTACGACTATGTTAAGTATCTTTATAATTGCTTCGCCTGAGGATATGATTTGGAACTGTGATAAAAGCGCATCTTAATATTTGTTTTTTTTTTTTTTAACCCAAGAAAGGAACACCTTAGTACGTGGGCTGTACGTGGGTTCTGTTAAAAGCTTTTTATCGCCCACGTGATTACGATTGTTATCACGCGCCTTTTTGTGGTAAGGAAAAAGGATGTGCTTTCACATTGGCAAATGGGAAACGCAATTATCCGATTGGTCGTTCAAAATATGCTCTTGTTTTGATGAAGTGATGGTATTGATTGAAGGTGGAGGTGGTGCAGTTAACAATTCCATTTGGCATGTAGATTTCATTTTATAGCACAGATAATTAAAATCACTGGTACTCCATTCAGGGAATTGATTCTCTAATCGCGTACAACCTAATAGCATTGGACTTCAATGCAGACTAATCTAATTGTTAATTAAATTACTTTTATGAGCGGGAAATATTTTAATCATGCGTGATATCGCGGAGCGCTTTGGTTTATTATTAGATTTTTTCGGTTTGCGTTATCGCGAGCGGGTTACCTTTTATTGGATACTTCTTCTTAATTTCAGTTAACGAATTTTATTATGGGGCTATGCTGAATTAACGATAATTTTGTGATTCAAATGATTGGTTAAAAGATAAGTCATCTTATTGGCGTAATTTAGTATGTCCACAATGTCATGTCACCTAAGACAAGGATTAAAGAGACCCCAGCCATAAGCAGGGTTTGGATGCAAACGAGTATCAGTGTGAGAAAGAAAAAAATCGTTTAGACTCCTGTACAAAACGCAGGGTGGACCAAATACAAGTTTCAAAAAAATGAACAAAACTAAATTTAGCCTTATTAGTGAGAGAACACAACGTTGTTCAAGTGGCTGTCCCTCCAATTTTCCAAGACCTTGTTGATGGTTTCGGGCTGTAGCACACAGATCGATTGGATGATATTGGCCTTAAGTACTTAAATCATATCCAAGTTGTTGGCATAACATCGGTTCTTCACGGTTCTTCACAAAAAAAGTCCAAAGGGGTCAAATCACAGCATCAAAACGGCCTATTGACATCGCTAAGACAGCTGATAACACGATTTGGGAATTCTGTCCGCATGGGTTGTGTGGCATGGCCCGACATCCTGCATTAACCTAAGGTCGTCTAAATCTATGTCTTAAATTTCAGTAAAAAAAATGTCAGTTAACATAGCTCTGTAACGCCCACCATTGACCGAAACGTTGTTCCCAGCCTCATTTTCGAAGAAAAATTGTCTAATGATGCAACCACTCCACAATCCGTCACTCTCTGTGGATGCATTGGCTTCTCGACAATAACGTGCGGGTTTTCCGAGCCCCAGATGCGGCCATTTTGTTTGTTAACGTAGCTACCGAGATGAAAATACGCCTCGTCAGAATAGATGATTTTTCGCCCAAAATCGTTTGGGCTACACAGCACTCACTTTGAAAATAAGTTAAGCGACTCATTTCGATCCGCGGGGGTATGAATGGGCACGTTCCGCATTCTAGGCAACAGTTAATCAAACATTGCTGATTGGTACATTCAGTTTTGAGTACAAAGTAAGGCATTTGAGGTAGTGGTCCATGTGCAAAGTGTCAAAAATCGCTTGCCGTTCCATATGTTAAGCATTACCTCAAAAAGTAGGCTTAGAGTTCGGAACGTGCCCAATAATACTGACTTTCTGTCAAGATTTCCAGCGGGAAACAGCTGTCAGTGTCAAAATAACCTTTGATTTAAAAAGAAACCACTAGATGGCCCACCCTTTACATTAACAGAGAAAAGTAAACACTCTTAAAAGGGTCCTGTAGTTGGTAGAGATTGTCAATGGCTCATTTAGATCATTGTGCCCAAATATTTAGAACCCTAAACTTTCAATATTCGAGCGGTAAACTAAATTACCTGATGTGTGTATATATGTATCTCAGGAATTTTTTAGCTCAATGTTGATCGCTAGTACTGAACAATCACTTTAGGTGATTACATACAATCTTATTAGATTCGTCATTGTTTGTAGATCGCTAGCTCAATTTCGGTACAGACTATAGTTCTTCCCTTCCCCTCTAGTAGGAAGACTGATAGAGAACCTTCATTTACAGTCTTAAGGTGTTATAATATAGCCCGCTTCCGTCCGGGCCCAAGATATATGTACATAAGTATTCTATCGGTTCGAAATTGAGTCCGGAAGAATATTCTTAGGCAAATAGATTTTGATATGATATTGGATGGCATTGCGCACCATCTATCCTATAACTCTAGCTCTAAGAAAAAGCAGCCTGATGCTATGTATTAGGTCGACTTTTCGAGTATTTTGGACTGGCTTTGATAACTTAGTGCACGACATGGGTTTTTTTATAATCAAAAAAAGAAGAATGTAAAGGAACGAGTTGTATAGTGGATTTTGAAGCTCGACGGTATAAGGTTTCAGAAAGGTTTTTTTTTTTTTGCTTCCGATTGTTATTCACAGTAGTTTATTCACAAATGTGTTAGAATATTATTTGTGTTGTTATTAAATTAATGGTTATGACTTGAACAATGAGCATTTCATTCATTCAGGTACTGAAAACTTCCCTACGCTAGGAATTGGCCAACTGCTAGACCGATAAAACCCGCTAGAAGGTAAAATGGCTAGCTAGAATTAAAAGTACTTATCCGTAAAAGTGGGAAACAATTTATGAGCTACCAAGAAATCCACTAGATTCGTTAGCGACAAATCTGCCATCCCGGTGTAAAGATATTCTAGCAGCTAGATTAGCAAAGTGTTGAGAACTCGCCGACTATGACCTTTTGCACTATAATATAGCCTTAGGAGAGATTTTTTTTCTCATTGAAGTTCATCTAGCATTGTAGGTTAGGTACGGGGTAGCTGCATCATTGCGAAATCCATTGTGAGATTCCCGTGAAAATAATAATTCATAATAAAATATAGCAAATAATTACTATAGACTAGATTTGGAGGCCTAGGAACACCTCGCATTCATAATGAGTTCTAGGTGCGTTTTTGGTTACGTGTTTATCAGGCCATCCAAGTCGTTGATGAAAATGTTACCTAGTTTTATGCCCATTTATCATTCTACTTAGACTTGGGCATTCGAAAAGGAAGTGGGTTGTATTTACCTCTAAGTTCCTGTCGCCATAGCTTCCGCCTGTAGTGGTGATCCACATTCATCCTTGGTAGACCATGAGGAACTTGTGAAATGTAGGGATACCTATAAGTAGCAAGAGCTGTGGTCTGTTTAATGTAAGTATGTAGCAAGAGTTGTGGTCTGTTTAATGTAAGTAGTTCCTTTTCGCTATACATTTAGGGTTGATAGTTTTCTTAAATACGACATGAGATGTGTCCGCGCCAACTTTAATTGGATGATGGGCGTCAGAAGTAAGTATGTTAGTTAGTCAGTTCATCGGCCATTTCTTTATCATGTAACTTCATATATGCCCAGCCATCCAACGAAGCGTAATAATGTTTCTCGAAATCAGAAGTCTGTGTTCCTCTTAGCTTACGCTTTAAGCTGGTTGTAGTGGATAAGATCCCTTTGACGGCTTCTTGTCTTGACTATCTGGATGGAGAGCTACTAAGAATATTAGGGAGCATAGTTCTCTCATCTAACATTGAAAAACTTTCTTGATATTTGAGAACATTTTTAACCACATTTTGGTTAGAATGATTCACTATTAGAACCTCTCCCCCGTCAAGTTTGTGTGAGCAATTAAAACATAAGAAGCAGTTTCAAATAAGTACAGTACAATGCCTGTTGCGCCACTTAATATGTAAGTTTTCCAATGCATTTGTAGTGTTGGTTGTCCGAATTTTTTTAAACACACTTGTCTGGGGAGTCTGAAAGTCTTACAAAATGATTGTGTTACTTGTCCAAAGCTAAAGCGCTGGACTAGATAAGTGTAGGATGGAATATAAACTTCACTTAATATGACTTCGTTTTCAAAGTCAATATTTAAAAGTGGTTTAGTTAAGTCATGGATTAAGTGTCATT
Source organism: Chalcosyrphus nemorum (assembly GCA_949716465.1). Taxonomy (NCBI): domain Eukaryota; kingdom Metazoa; phylum Arthropoda; class Insecta; order Diptera; family Syrphidae; genus Chalcosyrphus; species Chalcosyrphus nemorum. The sequence goes on from OX454333.1 coordinate 80,399,730, forward strand.
GTGAACCAATATGAAAAATATTTATTGTGATTGAACACAAGTGTCAACATAAATTAATCTTCACCGTATGAAGTGCTTTCTTCTTTTTTAAAGAAATTGAAAATTTGAAAAAAATGACGGAGCAGAAGTATTCTTTAGGAAAAAAATTATGCATTCGTATACGTATACTATGTATATGCCACCGCATATGGTTTTTGGAAATGTGTCTCAGTTCTCCTCAACTTTTTCCTAACTTCGGTGCCTACATCTCGACCGTTCTTCACCATGTTCTCTTCGGATGGACAGGTATTCTGCCATCATGGCTTGACGGGTCTCATTACTTAGCATAGTTATCTATAGAACTGAAACTTTTCAAAATATGTAACCAAAAATGCCACTTTTGTTGTTTGTTATGTTCCTGACCTGTTCTGTATTCGTCAGCGACACGGTTGGGCCAAAAAATCCTTAAAATCCTCAGGCACCTTTTTACGAACTTTTGTAGCCCCGCCATACCTTGGACATCAATCCGAACGCAGATTTTGCCTTGGAAAGGCATTACATATTTTATTTTGACATCATTTAAGTACACTTACAACAACTACATATGAATGTATTCTCTGAACCGACGCTTAAGTCACGACATTCGGTGGCTTAAGTTAAACCTCTATTTAAGTGAAGTTTAACGTTAAACCTTCACTGTGAAAACAAAATTTGTATTGATCCTGAGTTTATCCTATGATCGACACTTAAGCTCGCACTGTGAAAACGGGTAGTCAATATCAGCTTTTCAGCTTAAGCCCTTACATACTAAAATTAAACTCGACCTCAAATGTATTCCACATTTATTTGCATTTGACTTACTAATGCTATTCATTCCACTAAGCCATACAATTAGGTTTAGAATTTCCCACTTTTATGGTGAGGATACACGTTATCTATCATATTAGCTCTTTACCAATCTAATTAATACCTAATTATTACACTTTCACTCAACCGTACCTACATCTAACGTTGCCGTAATTTGCGATATCTAATATTTACAATTAGCCGTAGTTACATTTTTAATTAAATCATCGAATGTACCTATAACTGCAATGTACACTAGAGAAGTGCAGCAAAAAGGCTGCACAGATAACTCCAAAGCATTCCCTTCACTTCCGCAGGGCCTCAATCAAACAGCAACAGGTTGGTTTGGGGATGAATTTTTTGTGTTTGTTTGTTTAACTGATTGATTTCGCCCGACACTGTGATGCGGCAACGTGACAAAGCGCTACAAATCTCTATTGTATCTCAATAATCGAATTCACTGCAAGAATAAACAATGGCTATTTTGGTTGAGTTGTTTGTTTTTAGCAGGCGAAAATATCTGAACATTATTAATAAATACTATTCCCACACATTGTTTACGCACTATGCAAAGTAATGAGATAATTTTCCGCCACTAATTCGCATTAAATCATAATTGTTTGGTCAATGTTTTTTTTTTTTAAGTTGCAATGCATTTCTCAGAAGCCAATTTAGTTTTAAATTAGATTAGTTTGCAGTCGATAAACATATTTTTGAAATGCCTGCTTGTGCGTTGGTCTACTTAAAAGTTTTTTTTAAAGGTTGGAAACTCAAACTAAATTCTAAGGGATTATTTCTGTATAAGGTATCTTGTAAATACTAGAATATCGTTTTTCAAAACTGCTCCTGATAATTACTGAATTTCAAAATTAGTTTACACTTTACAGGTGCTAAAACTGCTTCACGAGTAAGAGAAAACTTGAACGACTAAGGAAGCCGATCAGACAATCCTGATACAATTGAAAGAAATTAAGTATCTAGCTCTAAGCCTAGATAGTAAAGTTACGTAAAAGAACTGCAATGACTAATGTCCAGATATGAAGCAATTGCATCGGGCAAACGACATCAAACGGGAGAGAACTGCTCAGTAGATTGGTAGGACTATCGTGCTTCTGTAACATGCGATATGGGAACTTGCCCAAATGCAGCCATGGAGCCATGGAGAAAAGTATGGCGTTATGAGAAAGCCAACTGGGACGGCCTTAAATTTTTTTTTAACAATTTTAGCTGATCACTATGCTTCTTCGACAGTGACAGGGATGATATGATCACCGACACGATACTCTTGCGTATGAATAACTTTATTCCTAACAGAATAGAGAGTATTAAACCTGAGGTAAGCCATGAGGTAAGCCATGGTTCATTTTTCACAATTTGTAAGTAAATGCAATTATATAATTCCATCATCTAATTGTAAAAGCTATTTCCACCCATTTCTCGCACCGTACCAATAAATTAGAACTTTAAAGCTTGTAAATTGTTATTGTTTTTACAACAGCTGTCCAACAGCAAAGTGCTGTGAAATCTACAATTTCAGCTGTCATTTTCACAACCAGATTGTTAAATTTACAACCACACGTCTGTCAAATTTACAATAGAAATTGTCGGGTCGATTCTGACAATGAATGCAGTAGACTCTACAGCGTTTTACTCTATTTTTACAGTACCTTTTTTTTTGGGTGTAGAGCCGTAAAGAACTGTAAAAACTTTAAGAGCCTGTCACGTTAAAAGAAGTAAATTTTCGGGCTTAAAAAGCCAATAAATCTGAGGAAAACCGAAACAAGTTTAGACAAGACTGCAATGCTTAACGTGTAAAATTTGGTGATTCATCGAAAACATTAAAAACTTTGTCTCCAAAAATGCAGCAAAATGTCTAAGAAAGCAAGAAATATTTACTTTACCCCGATTAATTCGGCCTCAATTTATAAAGCATTAACATTTATCCGCTCAAAGCTGGAATGCAACGCATAGATCTGGTCAGCTTATTAAAAATTTCACACGGAATACGGGCCATGCATTGAATGCACATCAGCTTAACATCAAGCCCAACTTCGGACGTACTGTCAAGGACACGTAACTGGAGAACTACTAAAAGTATTTTGAAGCAACATACAAAATTGAATGATATTGCACTCATTCTTATTGCTTTCGGCATGAAGGGGACGGTATGTTTTGATATATACGTAGTCTTTGGTTTTGGCAATTCAAAAGATGATGCACCAGATTTCTTGTAAAATTGAAAGTGATGATTGTATCACAGCTCACCTTTCTCTGTAAATTGGCCATTTGTCCCGCAAAGCAGCAAAAAAGATCTGGTGACCTTATAACTGTATTATTTTACTGTTCGCTCGTGACAACAAAATCAAAAATAACGAACAAAATTCAAGTCAAAAGTTGAAGATGACATGAATATGCCTACTTTTTTAGGTAATGCCTAACATGTGGAACGGCAAACGACTTTTTGACAGTTTGCACGTTGACTCAAAAGGTAGGGAGAATCTTCTTACCTTCAAGTCCAGTTCACTACCTCAAAAAGAAATGCCTTACTTTGTAGTCAACACTGAATCTCTCGACCAATCAGAAACGTTTGGCGGAACGTACCCAATATAAATGTAAAACAGTTCTGTCGCTACTTATCTTATTTCTCAAAAGTTAAATTTTTCGTTGGTAGATGGATTTTGAAAGCTTTTCAACAATGAAATGGGCATAAGAGTTTTTTTTAAAAACACACCTAACAAGTGGATGTGGTCATTATACAACGTATGGAATTACCTACATACATATCTATGCATGTTTTTTTTTTTTCGAGTTTTATGAAATTGATTCAAAAGATCGAAGTTTTTTTGAAAGCAAGAAAACACATGTGCGTATGCAGTGTAGTGTGCAGATCTCCAAGAATGCACGTAGGCAATTTTCTTTACATGCGCTGTCAGTTACTCTCTCTTGCGACTAGAATAAGAATAGCTACTTCTCAAAACATCATTACAAAAAAAGTAAGTTTTTCCAATGTTTCCATAAAGTTAAATCTAACCGCATATGTATGTATGTATTTTATTCCTAATGATAAATAATTCGATTGCCAGTATGAACATTTTGAATTCAAATCAATTAAAAAATGTCACATTCATTTATTTCAAAAATAAAAAAATCTACTACAAAAATAGAATGCATTTTCCAAACAACGCAGTCTCTGATGAAATAATTATACAGAAATAAATAGATCATGATGTCATTTTTAAAATATACTATACATTTTTAATAACCATTTTAACCAGCAGCCAACGAATTATTACTCATTGAACACACCTGTGTATGACTTTGCCAAAAATATGGAAGAAAAAAGAAGCCAAAGAAAGATGGCAAATAAAGCGAATTCACTCGCACTTGCACCAATCAAAATTGATTTTGCAAAAACTGAAGGCGACATATGAGAAATGACTAAGCGTCTTTCGCTTTGCGTTCAGCTGAATGCATTAACAATAAAAACAAAGGATGGAAAATTAAATCAATTTGAGCGATATTTAAGGGAATTATAGGAAATCTCTTGCTTTTAGGAAGAACTAGGAAAAAATTACTGTATATGTGCAATTACGATAGAAATAAATAATAAAAATAAGAAAAGTAATAGATTATCACCTAATTTGAACGCATTCAGCTCTAACCATTTTCCGAACTCTTCCAACAGCCAGCTCTGCACAACTGTCAAATTTCGCGAATTAAAATTGGATTTTTTGGGTTTTTTTTTTTATTTTATTGGGAACAACGACTTCCTCTTGCATTTTTTAATCTAAAGGAAAAAAATTCACACAGCTAAAATAAGTGCCATTAAAACAAAGAATAACATTCAATCTATTTAAATAAAAACACATTAAAGTGATACGAAACGTAATAACTTGATTTTTTTCATCGTTTATGCTTTAAGCCGATCCGCAAGGACAGGAAAATTCGCAAAAAACTACAGAAAAATGATTATTACCGTGAAAAATTTACAGCAGCAAACGTTCACAATTGATTTCGATGCCGAACAGACTGTGCTGGAGTTAAAAAGGAAGATTTTCACCGAACGTGGCAGCGAATACATTGTCGAGAAGCAAAAGCTGATATATGCTGGCGTCATATTGGACGATGAACGCACCATTGCGTCGTACAATGTAGACGAGAAGAAATTTATTGTTGTGATTTTGAAGCGAGACTATGGCACGAAAAAGGACGACCAACCGGTAAAGGAGGAGGCCAAGACAGAGGCTGCTTCTGCGTCACCACAAAAGAAGCCGGCCGGCGGGGAGGCGCCTGCGGGCAGTAAGCCAGCCGAAACCAAGGTGTCGGCCAGTCCTCAGAAAGCGGCACCTACCCCTGCAGTAGCAGCAGCCGCAGCAGCAGCTGAAACACGTGCCAGCGCTCCGGCTTCGGTGCAAGCGGCCGCTGAATCTACACTTCTCATGGGCGACGAATACAACCAAATGGTGGAATCGATAATGCAAATGGGCTACACCCGGGAGATGACAGAGGCGGCTTTGGCTGCCAGTTTTAACAACCCCGATCGTGCGGTTGAGTACCTCCTAAGTGGCATCCCCGATGACGCTTTGGTCGACAGCGAGCTAAATACTACTGCAGGCTCTGATTTGAGTGCGCCTGGCCAGCGTTCCGCAGCCAATGAGAGCAGCGTTGGCGAAGACTCACTCGAGTTTCTTCGCAATCAACCACAATTCCTTCAAATGCGTGAACTGGTCCACCAGAATCCGGACCTCCTCAACGCTGTTCTCCGGCAAATTGGACAATCGAACCCGGCCCTGTTACAACTTATCTCCGAAAATCAAGAGGCATTCTTAAACATGCTTAATGAACCTCACGAGAGTGACAGCAGCAGTTCGGTCACCAGCCAGACAACAACAACAACAACCACAGCTGCCGCTGCTGAAAGTGTCCGTGCAGCTGTAGCCGAATCAGCAGCATCCGCTGAACCAGCAGCCCGCACTCGTGCCGGTGCCTCTGGCGATGGTGAATCCGTATCAGCAGTCATTCAAATGACTGCCCAAGACCGAGAGGCGATTTCAAGACTAAAGGCAATGGGATTCCCAGAACACCTGGTCTTACAGGCTTACTTCGCTTGTGAAAAGAATGAGAACTTAGCAGCCAATTTGTTGATATCGTCTAGCGATGACTAAAGAGATGAATAATAACACCGCATCCTCTCTACTCAACGATTAAATACTATTTTTTTTTTTTTTATTTTAGTTTCATTTTTTTCTATTGGTTTTGTTCATTTTTTTTCTTCTCTTCTCTGCACAGACACTTTGTTAAGACATTGTCGTTGTTGCGTCGCCACTTCTCCTCATTTTCACAATTAATTATTATTGTATTCGAAATGTAGGTGTGAAAACTGCTAAATAATCTTTCAGCTAACAAAAAAAAAACAAGCAAACATCTCTTAAATAAAAGGAAAAAAAAAATACAAAACTGTTCGATTCATTTACAGATTAAAAAGAAAAACTGATATATCAAAAAATATATATATATTGATCTTTCTCGCCTTTAAAAAAGGATACTTGTCTTTCTTTTCATTTTGCATGGGTTTTTCTGGTTACAGTAGATTCTTCTTCAGCTAAATCAGCTTAAGAACCAAGCTGCGACTGTTTCGCTCCAACGTAGAATCGGTACTGCTTTATGGGTGCAGTACTTGGAAAGTGGACACCATTAACACGCGCCGGCTGCAAGTCTTTATAAAAAAATGTTTAAGAGTCATCCTGAACAGCTTTATACGGGAACGGGCCAGGAACCTATAAACATTACAATACGAAGGAGAAAGTGGCAGTGGATTGGACACAACCTACGGAACGAAGACAATTCCATTGCGAAATACGATATGCATTGGAATCCGCTCACCCAAGCAGGCAGAACAGCGGGACGCCCTAGGCAAACGTGGCGCAGAACAGTCGAGGAGGAATCGAGCTCATTGGGAATGAGCTGGAGAGAGCTCAAACGCATTGCAGAACTACGAACAAGATGGCGCGCAGGCGTTGTTGACGCCCTATGCCCCCGAGGTGTTAAAGGATTTAAGTAAGTAAGTAGATTCTTCTTCGGATGTGTAGAATGGAATAAGGAGATTTACAGTGACTTCGGCGTGTCACAATACAAGAAGGTATCGAGCTCTTTAAAAATAAAACTCAATCGCATTGCAGAACTGTGTGAGTCCACAACTCTTACACGCCATGGTGTGTAGTTTTTAGCAATGTGCTTCAGTCTTTCCCCAGATTGGTATCGTTTCCAGAAACTGACCAATCGAATGCTATAACCTTCGTGAATATCCCTATCTGGTCTGTTTCCGGATAAAGAGTATAAAGTATTTAACCTTTAGACAAGATGTAAGAGTCATCGTTTCCTACCTTAATTAATCACTCAACGTCGAATTAAAAATAGGAGATATCATAGTAGAAAATGCAGATCCCAAGGAAGAAATAAAATGTAGAATATAGCAGGCAATATCTACATTCTGCAAAATTAAGAAAGTGGTGTTGAAATCTGGACGCTGCATTAAACTATGATAAAAAACTAGAAGCGTTCGAACTATGGCTATACAGAAAGATACTGCGAATCTCGTGTTGTGGACAGGATCACTAATGCGGAAGTCCTGAGAAGAATGAGATGCGGTAGAGAGCTTATATTCCAAATCAAAAGACGTTAAATAGAGTACTTAGGCCATGTACTACGAAATAACAAATACCAACTACTCCATGTCATCATTCAAGGAATTTTAGAGGGAAGAGGGACAGCAGGTCGTTTTAAACTTACACGGCTGACTAATTTGCGCGAATGGCTTAACCAGTCAATACCAGATATAATAAGAGACCTGAAAGATAAACGGAAAATTAAAACGATGATTTCCAACCTCCAAAGCGGAGAGGAACCCTAAGAAGAAGAAGATGCTATCCATAGTTTGGCAAATTAATGCAATTAGCTACGACTATACTGCTCCAACGTTGAATCCGTGCTGGTATCTGGATGTGATACTTGGATAGTAACCGCCGCTATCACGAGGAAGCTTCATTTTAAGGATTTTTTGTCTCAATCATATCTCTAATGAACACTTCTCCCAGAGAACGAGTCAGGAACCTAAAGGCACAATTATCCAACGACGGAAGTGGTAGTAACAGGTCCATTGCTTACTACGCGATTCTATGGCACCCGCTTAATGAGTATGACAGGATCCCTGGCGCTCCTAGGAGTACATCGCGCTGAACAATTGAGAAGGAAGCACGGCAACTGGGAAAGAGTTGGGGAGAGCTGAGGGGCACGATGCGCGTAGGCATTATACAGGCCCTAGAACATAAATAAGAAGATTCTATGGAACCCGCTTAATGAGAATGACAGAAGAGAAGACATGCCGCAGAACTGTCGAAAATGAAGCACGGCAACTAGGAAAGAGTTAGGAAGAGCTGAAGTACATTTCCAGAAACCGCACACGATGCCGCGTAGGCGTTGTAGAGGACCTAGAACCCCAACGGTATACAGGATATAAATCATAATAGCAAATTGGGAGATGGGAGAAATTCACCATAGAGTGAGTCCTTTTCGCTACAGCCGAAACTTCGTAAACGTCCACGCGGAACAGGAAGAAGCTGTGAGCAGATACAACAATAAAGAGCTGAAGGGAATTAAGGTACACCACAGAAACTCTACAAGTTTAGAAGAGATAGATGTACAAAGCTTCATGCAGGGATACAAGACGTTAGTAAGTAAGTAAGCAACTTTGTCGGGAGAAATTTAAAACTTGATTAGAAGTAATACAATTCTACGCACATCAACACTTTTAAAAGCTCTACGCAATCAACAACACGAGAAATAAGTAACCACAACAAATATTTTAAGTGTTATTATTCATTAAACACAGAAATTTAGTTTATTATCCTCTTAAGCTAAATATTTATACATGTAACATAGACTTGAGACACCAACAATAATTTCAATTTTCACATCATCTTAACAACAATAAAATTCTATCTTTTTTTTCTCCATAGATTCAGAAAACGTAGTGTTCTTTTCAGAAATTTAATTTCGGAATGATTATAAACTATGACTAAATTAATTTCTTACACAATATTACTGATTTCGTATTACGCCAACTCCAACGCCGCCACTGTGCGCGCGCATTGGTGGCACAAATACCCATTCGTCTGTTTCCGGGTCGTAGACCTCAACAGTTGAGAGATTCGTTTCACCGTCATATCCTAAAGAGATATAAATTAGATTTTGTTTTGTATTTTCTCAAGCCAATATAACGTACCTCCAATGGCCCACAACTTTCCAACATTGGCAACTAATGCAACACGACTGCGTTTGCAGTGCATGGAAGTTAACAGCTTCCATGTGTCTGTATTCGGATCATAGACCTCTACCGATCGAAGGAATGAGTTTCCATCGTATCCACCACAAGCGTATAGCTTTCCATTCAATGTAGCTACTCCTAGACGACAACGCCTATTCAGCATGGACTTCATCTTAACCCAGACATCTTTGACGGGATCATAACGTTCGACAGAATCGAAAATCGATAAACCATCGTGACCTCCAAGAGCGTAAATGAATCCACCCAAAGATGCAACACCTCCTGCTGATCGATATTTCATCATGGGAGCAACCTATAATGGAGTTTAATCGAGTGATTTGTGGGCTAGAAGAAAGCTAGTCTTAAAAGGCTTACAGTTTTCCATACATCAGTCTTGGGACTGTAACACTCGACGGTGTTTAAGGAGGTTACACCATCATAGCCACCGCACACGTATACACTATCGTCCAAGGCAGCAACACCTACAGCGCTACAAAATACAAAAATATAAGAGTTTTAGATATAGAGAACCAAAATTCCAAGTAATTATGAGATTTTTTCATGCGAAAGGTCAAAAGGACATAGACAAACACTCAAATAAAAATTGTAAGCTACAAACTATAATAAATGCAGTCTCAAAAGACAACTTAAGCTACTTTGTGAAGGCCCTACGTTGGGCGCCAGTTTGAGTGTGGAGAACATCATCCTAAGTATTCTCTTTCTTTGTAAGTAGATACTAAAAATAAAAAATAAGGAACTCACCTCCGTTTGCACAGCATCGCCCGTCCTTGAGACCACTTGTTCTGTTTGGGATCGTAAACTTCTACTGTTGACAGGCGTTCGGTGCCATTGAATCCCCCAAATGCATACAACTTTCCACAAATAACTGCAACACCAACTCTGGACCTAAGAGTAGACAAGGAAAAGAAATTTCAGTAATAAATTTAATTGTAGGGGTTGTGAAGTGCTTATACAAATAGGTAACGTGGGCTAACATTCTGTTTCACTGGAAAAAAAATTATGCTAATGATGCTGCTGCTAGCCCTAGAGAATACTAGTAGCGAGAGGCAGACGATTTTATCCACAATGATTCCCACGATAATCTCTTGTCTTTTATCCATGAGAGAGAAAAGGCAATCGAAGACGAGCTTTGAAGCGGAAATAGATGATTCCAGAGTCCTGACAGTTGCTTGGCTATCAATGAAGATGCTTGAGCTAAGACAGAGCTTCTTCAATAGCTAAAATTTTCGCCTGAAACACGCTACATTGATGAGAGCCCCGGAAGGAGTAACTCTACTAAAAACGTTTATCTTCGAACTATCTATCTAAAAATGTATTTAACAAGTCCATCTGCTAAAGTGTTTCCCAGAGCTCTAGGGAGGGAATGGATGTATGGAAGTTAGGTCTGAATCTGAGCTTTGGTGGGGAGTAATTAGTGGCTTTATTTATGAAGTTAAACAGTTTTAAGAAGTTCAGGCGAGTGGCAATAGATGTCTTAAATTATTTAACATCAATGTGTAGGGGCTCTAGATCAAGTATTATCTCTAATACTGCAGAGGGACTAGCTCTTAGACCAAATACAAATGCTGCCGGCTTTCTGTACTTTGTATAAGAAGGTTGAGATTGAGATGATTAAGCACAGCGTATGACTGGCTGGCGGGTAATGCAGTATCAGTATCGGATATTGTCATATACATCGACAGCCAAGCGGCTATCAAATCCCTCGGATCCAGCACAACGAGATCCAAGGCAGTGAAGGACTGCAGCGTATCTCTGAATGAGATAGTTGGACAGTACAACCTCACCCTCTGCTGGGTACCGGGTCACTGTAATATATCAGAGAATTGCGAAGCTGACAAACTGCCCCGACGAGGCTCCTCAGGTCTAAACAGCATAAACGTCATGCTAAATACCTTGTCCATGCCGACGGGGTGAGAGAAGCTAACCATCGGTGGCAACAGCTCGGCCACTGTAACACTGCAAGGTTGCTGTGGCCCACGCTAAGTAAAACGAAGTCCATCGGACTTCTGAAGCACAAGAGCGGAACCCTCTCCAAAATCGTAGACACCCTCACCTGACACTGTGCTATAGGAAACCATGCCCAAAGACTGTGCATCCCCTACAATGACTTCTGTAGAAGTTGTAGAGATGATGAAGAAGAGGAGTCACTATCACTATCAGTTACCTCCTCCGGCCAACATTAAAAAGGCCGCATTAGCTGAATACCTGGTCAACGATATAAGTGATCTCAACAATGCCTGTACGGCTAAGATTGGCTCCTTCATACGATGGAGTAAATGGTTCCCAGAGTAAGAGGGTGGCCCACACACCTTACCGAGGGCCGGTTTCAACCACCAACCAACCAACCAAGCACAGCGTTATTCAATGCTCACCACCAAATAGGCTAAAATGATAACAAACACATTTTACCTTTGGCTCACTTGCACGAGTACATACACTGGCTTACGTTCAAGAATATTCGTATTCCAGTAATGTTTCCTATCAAGAATGTGTCCCAGATAGATAGCTTTGGATGTGAAGTCAAGACTAGTGCCATTTATTGTAAGAGGGGTGTTTAGAGGAATATTGTATTTCCTGGTGGAAAGGACTAGTTTAGTTTTCTACAGATGTAATTTTATTTATAGTGAGGTAACGATAGAACTGGCATCTTTATCAGCTATTACCTTACACCTTACACGCTTTCTCTAGGTTCAGTAGTAATTGATAATTACAAGGTCCCAGAGAAAGCGTGACATAGCTGTACCTTGGGGAATAACACATCTGATAAGTCTGCAAGCCGATGCATCGCCCTGGTTAATGTTAATGATCCTACTTCTCAGGAGTTGGCCAATTAGAACCTAAGTGATTCATAGACCAGACCTGTAAGTGCAAAAGGCCACCATGGTATACTCCTTGAGACTGAGTAGCCTAGTAACACAGGCAATTTCTTGACTTGAAGGAAGATTGTGTCTATGCCTTCGCAAAGGCAGATATCAATCGATCTTTGCAAGGTTTTAAGAAGGAGGGAAGAAGATTTTAGCTGTCTGCACCAACAACTCAGTTATCAGAGAGAAAGCTACCAGGAAAGTGAGTACCGAATAAATGATTAATGCTTTTCTTCCAGACTGTCTTTCGGATGTCTGTTGGATGCATCAGATAGCTAAGAGTTTCGAGCTCGGCTCTTTTGAAAGAATTTTGCCTAGCCTGGAGGTTTAAGTGAAGCCTTCAACACTATCATAAACTTGTAAACTTCTATTGAGGCTGGATGCTATTGACAAATCCATTCTTCTTTGCGGAAAATTGCACAATGTACCACATTTCAAATCCAGAAAGCTTAAGCAACACTTTTTGTATCAATTTTCATTTTGAGTTTCGATTTATTGATGCAGTCATATAGGTTAGGTTAGGTTAGGTTAGGGTGGCCAGATACAGATGGGCACCAGCTCACTTAGGCCTAAAAGGCCCATTGTATTACCACTGGATCTACAAAGAAAACCACTGCCAATTACTACATTACTACGATGACAAGAGACAGAAGACAAAGATAAAGAGGTTGCCGGCCAAAATAACACTTAAAAGGGGGAATCGTTTCCTCTTCCTCCTCGTCCCTGCAACTCCTACAGAAATCATTTCATGGCATGTAAGCCGATTAGGCAGTGTCATTTTGAACGCTTCTGGTTAAGGTTAGGCCAGAGCTCTCAAAAAATTCTGAAGGAATAATGATCCCAAAGAGCGTTGGCCTTCCTTATAGCATCTAATTTGAGCAGGTATTTTGCAGGTAGCAGTTGGCATACCAATTCCCGTCCTTTCGGATTCAATTAGGAGGGTTGTGCCAAGTTTGGCAGCTTCATCCGCCTTCCCTAGAATATCCCTGTGGCCTGGCAAAAAGCATAGGTGAATGTTGTATTGTTCCGAGATCTCCATCAGAGATTAGCGGGTTGTGGATGATTCCAGAGATCTGATGACTGTCTGTGAAAATGCTAATATCCGTAGCAGATAGAACATTACACTTCAGCCTTGACAGGGCTTCTTTAATTGCCATAATTTCCGCCTGAAAAAAAAACGCTACAATGATCAGGGAGGCGGAAGGAGATGCTTAAGTTAAGCATAGAGGAGTAGACACCACCACCAAATCCGTCTGAGGTCTTAAATCCATCAGTGTAGATGTGTATCGTTCCGACATGCACCTGCTCCAAATTAGACCATAATTCACGAGCTGGGATTGATGTACGGAAGTTCGGACCAAAGCTGAGTTTGGTGGGGGTGTAATCAGGTTAAATTCATTTAGAACAGAGGAGTGGCCGTAGTTAAGACAGCCACTGGGAAAAGGCAGACAGACGAATTGCCCTTGAGGCAGCTATTTGTTTGCTGACGATGTCTAGGGGCAGTAGGTGAAGAATGGTACCAAGAGCTGCGGAGGGAGCAGCTCTGAGGGCTCCACATATACAAATACATGCAGTTCTTTGAACTTTCCCCAGGAGATAGAGGTTAACAGTCTTTAGAAGAGCTGTCCACCAGACGGACACGCCATACACAAGTATAGGTCTGACAACAGAAGTATATAGCCAGAGGGTGACGTAAGGTTTTAGTCCCCATTTTGCACCAGTCATATAAGTAAAAAGCAATTAACATACCTCATCATAGACATCTGTTCTCCCATTTTCCACTTCTTCGTTACAGGATCGAAAATCTCCACAGTACTAACAGATTCCCCATTGTTTGTCAGTCCCCCCACTGCATATATTTGTCCAATCAAATAATCTGAACAACGATGTCGTGTTCTGTAAAAAAAAAAAAAATTACAAACAATTTTTACATCTATGCTAATTTATCAATTAAATTTTACAAACCTAAAACTCTGAAGCAATCCTCTTCGCTCGGGCATTAAATGAAAATCCTTTGCTTCGTCTAGCAAGTCTCTGCATTGGTGTGATGTCCTTATTAGCTCTTCACGAGCCACTCGATCGGCAAGAAACTGCGGTGACAGCAAAGGCAAGCGTACTCTAGAAAGAACCTGTGGAAAGACAACGGATCTCTTGTCTTCGTTGTACTTGACCCAACGCATACAGGCTTCGAAGATGTTCTCCTCTGTGGGAACATTCAATTCGTCACGACGAATGAGATCAATTAAATCATCATAATTGAGGGCAAGGAACTCTTCTGAATCCGAAACAGTAGAGAAGTAGTTGTTTATATACTTATCTGCCGATTGGACCAAATGAAGGCAGGCTAAAGAATCGGCAAATTGTCGAATTCCCAGGACGTTGTGTGGATTGAATCTAAAGAAAAATTTTGCTTATAAGTTTGAACTATAAAGCGGTGACTAATTATAAATAGAAAAGTCAACAGTTTACACCATCAGGAGAGGCATTCTAGTTAAATGAATAGCAATTATTCAGGCTACGTACGATGGGTCCATATGTCTCGTTTTGCACAGAAGGAGGCTGCCTGAGACATTCGAAAAACTTCACTTTTGCGGGACGACTAGGCCAGCCTAATAAAATCATTATCACTGCGTGTTTGGGCTTAAAATTCGAGCGAATAAGACGCAGCCCTTTATGAATCACACGCCAGAAGGTATTTCAGTTCTGGGTACTTGTGTTAGGCGTAAGTGTTGTTCTACAGTATATGTTCTAAGGGAATATATGATTAAAATCCCCTGAAAACCCAAATTGACACATCCTTTGCATTAATACATAGGTATTTCGGTCAACAATAGTGATGTTCCCTAACAACAAAGCTCTATAACTTGCTCCAGTATCCATTTCTATTTATAATTATTCAATTATCACAAAACCTACCTAGAGATCAGAAAATCAGCGCAAGCATCTCGAACTTTGTTTAGCTGCAAAAAGGAAGCCCCAACCATCAGACTTTGGACATTCGAATTATCTATTCGTACTGTGCCACTGTACGCAAAATTGATAAGGCTTTCGAGGGCGCTGAAAGAGATAAGAACATGATGCATTAAGGAAAAAAAAACAAACATTAAATCCGCTAGATATCATACCATGGTTCGATCTCTCGCATTGTGATCTCTTTGATCCTGCTCTCAGCCATGTTGTTCGTGAACATCGCATAGAAATAGGGAATTGCTCCGGCCAAAACGATTCTATGGGCAGAGAACGACTGATCCTCAACCTGGATATGGGAGGAGGAAAGCTGACATGCAATTGATTTTCGAAGAATTCAGCCTTGACTCACCTTAAGCGTAACATCGCACAGCTTCCCCTGTCGTCTGATTTCCCTCATCAGGGGCAGACTCTCGCTGAATAGTCCATCGTGCTTGAAAATAGCAAATTTTTCATCGTCTTTTCCATTTTCTGTGAGATCCATGGCTGATTTTGGTCAAATTTTTGTTCCAACTTTTATTCGATTTTTCTCATTCAGGGGGGAAAACAAAAATAAAACAATTTTTTTTCCACAGCTGTCATGTATTCTTCTTTTTTTTTTTGTTTTTCCTGTCAAAATATAGTAACAGGTATGGCATGAGGTGCGTGGTAGGGTAAATCACTGTTGAATGGGTGATATTCTTTTTTCGTTTATTATTTTTTTAACAACATCCAATAACATAAACGACGACTACCCGCTGAGGAGTATTATAATTCAGTGAATTTGGTGCTGTTACTACACACTTATCAGACATATTTGCAGTTAAATAATAGGTCTGTTCGCGTACCCTCCCAAAGCAGCGAATTTTTACGAAATTTAACGAATTTTTACGAAAAGCGCTCACGAGAGGGTAACAAATTTTTCCCTACTACGAATTTTAGTGCAATGAATTTCTTTGGGTTGGTTTGTGAAATCTTTTAAGTCAGTGTCGGGTTTGTCAACTTTTTGTCGTTCAACTCGTTCGCGTACTTTTTCGTTATTTTGGCTGTCTCTGAGAAAATGTTACCCTCACTCTTTGAAATTTGATAATCTATGAATTTTAGTGTAAAAAGTGCGCGAACGCTTAGCAAAAGCAAAGTGTCCCAGAAGAACGCCAATAAGTTGTCTGTAGTCTTTTCTGCTGAGAGACAGTAAGAATGCCGCGAATTTCTCACTAACGTCTCCGTCTCGAAGCGGAGTATCCTTTAAGTCAGCCTACATTCAGGAAAGGGGGATGGAAGAAAGGCTCTATTGCGAAATACTCACTGCAGTGCGATCGACTTACCCAGGTAGGCAGTACAGCCGTACACCCTATGCGGAATAGTTAAAAGAGGAGGCAGGACAGTTAAGAGGCAGATCAAGTTCTTTCGGTAGAGGTGGTGCCGTTAAAAAACTTTAAGTGCTATAAGTATTCGACTCTTGAACCTTAAGCTCAGTAGTTTAAGGTCACGGCATATATATATAAGGCCATAAGCAGCCCATAGAGGGCCAAGGCCTAGCTTCTCACAACTGTACATGTTGTGCGTGGTACACATTTCTGCACATACAGAAGGGACATACAGTTTTATGCCGTATCCGAAGGCAGGGGGTTTTGAGAAGCTTTCTCATGACAGTAATACTCTTGAATGTTTGTCAGACACTCGGAAGAGGTGGGGCTGTGAAAAAAACTTTTGATGGTATTTTTCTGGATTCGAACTCGGAACCCCTTACACAGTAGTCCAACGCACTAACCACTGTTCCACGGCGCCAATGAAGCATACTATATACAAGTTTGAAATTGGTAACAGCAAGAATGAGAAATTATCACCTTTCAGTTATATCTTCCTACTATTCAACAAACAACTTGGAAGAAGGAACATCTGAAATTTAAAGCAAACAAATTGCTCAAGCTATCAAAAGTCAAAAATTCTTCGTAATTGTGTTATAAACGTTAAGTTAAGTCCGTGTAATTTTGTGTTATACTAAGTTTAAAGGAAGAACGTAAGTAACAAATGCATTTGATTTTAACCCGGCTTCGGCTGTCGGAGTTGCAGGGACGAGGAAAAGAAGAGGAAACGATTCCTTATCTTCTTTGCAACTGCCCCGCTCTAGCGTCAAGAAGAAACCTCCACTTCGGGTCCTTTTTCTTTGACGACCTTGGCGACCTGATAGGTCTACCCGTTGAACACCTTCTACGCTTTATTAAAAGCTCCGGTTGGTTCTCCTGACCCATCAGCAGAACCTCTTTGTATTGGTCCTCTGTGTTGTTGTATCGTAGTAATTGGTTGTGATTTTCCTTCGTAAATCCGGTGGTACCCTAACCTAACCTAACCCGGCTGATCGTTGAAAGTTAACTCCTATGGGAGCTAAAACAGAGTCTTTCAAGATTAACATTAGGTTTACCAAACCAATGGGATTACAGCTTACGTTTAAGATTTTACTGTACCGCTGTAAAACCGTTCGCTGTTTTGGGAGTACTAGAACGGACCTCGTATGAGGCTCTCTCAGTTCTATTTAGATTTTTTCTTTAGTTCAGAAGAACTGGACGGTAACTGAGTAAACTGCCCAAATACTCATTCAAACTGCGCTGTTCACATAAGGTCTGTTCGCGTACCCTCCTAAAACAGCGAATTTTAACGAAAATTTACAAATTTTTACGAAAATCTGTTCGCGTACGGAGAATTTTCGTAGTTTTTCACCAGAGAGTAAGAAATTCCCCCATGCTACGAATTTTAGTGCAGAAATTTCTGTAGGCTGGCTTATGAAAACTGTCAAAGCTGTCAAACCAGTGTACTTTCAACTTTTTCTCGTACAAATCGTTCGTTTACTTTTTCGTAATTTTAGCTCTCCCTGAGAGATTTTACCTACACTCTTCGAAATTTCGAATTTTAGTGCAAAAAGTACGCGAACGGACCTATAGTTTAACGATTAAATGTTAGAGCATTATATGCTAGCAGTCTCTACGCAGTTCAATCTGCAAAGCGGTTATGATGGAACAAATCTCCAACCAGTCGTCCGGTGATCTCATCATGAGGTCTATTATTCCTCTGCTTCTAGGCATTCTGGGCAAAATGGTGAGCTATCGTGGCCAAAGCTGTGGAGGTATTTTCTATAACCACCGTGCCCAGACAGGAGTCCCCTTGCGTTCTTTTTGTCCAAGTTTCAATGCTAGGAATCAGCTTGTGGGTGTTGTACTACCTGGGTTGCCAGAGTGCTGCAGATGATGCCCTTTCTTCCTCCTTTACGCTCCTCGTAAGCCTGGTATCTTGTCTATTCGCGATAAGCCTAGTGTAAACCCTTTGTATTTCGTTGACGAGGATGTCAATAGGTACCATCCCAGCTATGACACAGGCTGCTTCGTCCGAAATTGTTCTGATTGCGCAGCCTGTAAGCAAACTGATTGAACTGATTGTAGATATACTGATAATGGCTCAGCTTCTGCTCTCTTTCTAAATGAAAGATCTAAAGCGGATCGCTAAAACAGGGAGATGCATAGAGCTTGTACCCTTTTCTTGTGAGCTCATAATCTTTTCCTTTATCTACTATATCCTTTCCATATTCTCTATTATCCACTGGAGGTGTAGGGTCACAGCATAGATATCCCGCAGTCATTTATAGCTCTTCACAAGCCTCGATAATTTTACAGGAGAGTCTATAGGGTTACCATCAAATATGCTGTGGTATCTTTTGATAGTTTCAAGGCACCTAGCATCGATAGAATATATCCAGCTCTACTGCGACAAGATATAGACCAAATGCTACCAATTTTTAACTATATTACTAGGCCATAAGCAGTCCATCCAAATTAAAAAGAAAACCAAAAACCATGCTTCTTTTTCGAGTTTTACAAACTTCTTTTATTTCGCTAAGGGAAAAATAAAATATTTACAAACGGTTAACTATATATACTCGCAAATTCAATAATTCTTGGTCTAGAATCCAAACTTAACTTTCATGGCTTCTCCAGGGATACCCTTTATTGAGATCAAAAAGGTTAATCTCTTTAGAGAAGTGCTGCTTCTGCACACAACCTGGCTTATCATACACTTGTGATATTCGATATTTTATTTACACTAAACAGTTGCGCGTTCGTCTACGATAGCACACCCATTTGTTGTAGGCAAAACTTTGCCGACAACATCTTGGCTTCTTTCTTTGTATTGCCACCGATGCCTGGATTGAAAATCTGACCATTCACATTCACGCTGAAGACAAAGAACTTGTTGTGCGATGGTCCTTCATCTGTGACTAGTTGGTAGGTAGGAGGTGTCCACTTTCGCTTTGTAGAGAGCTCGTTTAAAAGGCACACTGGATGCTTGTTATCGATGTTTAGTCGTGCCTGGGCAACAGGATTTGTGTTGTTCTTTTTGCGTTTTGAAGGTGGACCCTGGTTCTGTCTTGGCGGGTGATTTCCATTGACTTCTTCGTCTGCCACTAGTCCGCGCTTGTCAAGCTTTACGTCTAGTAGAAGTGGTTGCAGGGAGCCGGTTTTCTCACGACCCAAACCTTCGCCTGGTTTCCAGCCCATCTTCTTAAGGAGGTGCATTCCCATGCCGCCGCTCACGGGGACAGTGGATGTAAGTTGGTCCTTTCGCGCCCATGCTTGACTGCCACTAGTTAGCTCTCTAGCAGAGAGAATGTTAGCACCTGTACTGCCTGTGAATTGCCCTGGCATGTGTTTCGATGACGCCCAACTGGTCATCTCCTTCTGCGATGTGTACATCATCTTTATCGCTTCACAGTCCATAGGGTTTTCCTGCAGTCGACGCATGGCACTCAATCTCTGGCTGATTATCGTCGAGACGTCCATAGACGGTGCAGCCGGAGGGAAGATTGTGGGGGCTTCTACTGCCGGTGGTGCGGGTGGAGGTGGAGGAGGCACAATCGACGGCAGTGCTGGGATAATCGGCACGGCATCGGGTAGGGCAACTTCAGCCTCAGCGGTGGCAGCAGGGACTCCAAGTGGTTTGAATGCCGGTTGCTGCTCTTCAATGGGCAATTGCTTCTGAAAGACATTCTTTGGGAATCCAAGGGGCTTTTCCACAGCGGGTTTTACTATCACTGGTGTGGGCACCTCGGGTTCTTTTGCCGGCACAGGCACCCACCCTTCAGTGAGGCGATGTTGCTGGCCAGATGACACGGGGAATTGCATGGTTATGGCTTTCTTTTGATCGGCAGTCTTTGGAGCGATTTGGGTTGCGTTTCGGATGTGCATAACGATTGGGTCACGATCCTTGAGAACGAATGGGTGGTGGAAAGCCTTCGCGTTACCTTGTTTGTCCACATCAGAGTCTTCTTCAGAGGAAAACTCTGACAAATCATCGTAGTTCTCTCCTTGAGTTAGTTTTTTACAAAAATTGGTCAGATCTTGGACTGTTTTTCCGCCGTAGCGCATCTTCATGAGCACTTTGTCCTTTACCTCCTCGGTCATGCTGGCACACCCAGGCAGGGAACCACTTTTGAACATGGTAATGGCATTCTTTCGGGCAATCTCAAGCAAACGCTTCTTATCGATACCCAAATCTCTTGGGGCTGACTTCGATCGTGACCTGGACCGGGAATGAGTCTTCGTACGTGACCGCGACCTGTGATGATGGCGGTTGTATGACCTATCTGTTCGCTCACTCGAATAGTAGCTATTGCTGCTGTTGCGATAGAAAGCATTCCGATGGTGGTCATACTTCGGTCGTTTTGAGGGCGCTGTATCCATCTCCTTGTAGCGGTTCTTCTCCTTCAAATATGTCTCCTCATCAGACAGACTTATATCCGATCCCTCCTCGACTCTAGAACAATTCCTGAGGCGCCTCTCGACCCTGCTTCTGCTCTCGCTCTTACTAGACGATGTTTTCTCGACCTTCACGTCCACGGAATCTATTGGTTCTTCCTTAATCTTAGTCTTCAACTTACTAGATGACGAAGAATCAGCTGCCATGATCACTGTACCCGCAGTGGCCGCAGATTTCTTGTCAGAATCATCTTTTGCATCCACGGACTTTTCTTTTGAAGATTTCTTCCGTTTGTGCTTGTGTTTCTTCTTTTTGTTGTCAGATTCCCCTGACTCATCATCGGAACCACCACTATTCTCAGCTGACTTGTGTTTTTTCTTCTTTTTCTTCTTGTGCTTCGACTTTTTGTGCTCCTTTTTCGCCTTTTTTGTCAGCTTCGTATTACTTAGGAGCTCCTCGGGTGGAGTCGCGTTGAATACCATAAAAAGCTCAGCAAGAATTTCATTAGACGACTTGACTGGTTCGATATTCTTTTTCTCCTCCACGGGAGTATCTCCTTCAGGAATATTGGTGGAATCTGGCAGCAGAAGATTAGGATTAAGTTTACGCTCAATTTCTGGATCGAGTTTTTCTTGTTTTATTTTAACACTCGCGTTGGGCAGGTCGGGAAGGTCGGGAGTTGACATTTCGCTGGGTGATGGAATGTTGAAACGCCGGAAAGTTAAAGTTATTTAGCCCGAAAAATGTTAAAAAATAATTATTTACGTGCAATTTTCTTGCAAGTTAAAAAGCATTCGTCTCTAGCTGTCAAATTCTCTGTATTAAGCGCATTCAGGGATAGTTGATGAATATGTCAAGAATAAGGACATTGAATGCTGTCAATGGACGTGTGCAGTAAATATACGAAAGGTTTTTTTTGATTATTTAGGTAGGTATTATAAAATCGCTTTCTAATTTGGTTTACTTGGATAATTTTATAGTTTAACACCACTTTAGTTTATGGCGATGCAATGTGATCGGTGCTTTAAATAGTGATAGGTTGGTTGGTAAATTGAAGGTCCGAAAAGTGATAATGATATAATTAGATTAATTCTTCTTACTTCAATGTTACAAATTTCGTGGTTAAGGACCATAAGTGCTTAACTAAAATATCCTAGACTAAATGGCTGAGGAAATAATTTAACAAATCACACGTCTATCACATTTCAACTTGTTCCCCAATAAATAAGAATGTAAACCACATATATATGTAGCACAAGTTTTGTGGTTGCAGACATTTTCAGGTCAGAGATTTTGATGAATTTTGAAGCGGAGTGAGGTATGTTGTAGAATTTTGTAAGTAAATCTAGTACAATATCCTACTGATTATCAGTTACAGCATTTATATGCAGGATTGAAGACAGGTTCAACCTGTTGAGTCAAACCCATTTCAATCCGATGCGTTTGGATGAATTTCAATCCGGGTTGAACTTGGCTTTATTTCCTGCATATAAACGCTGTACCGATGCAAAAGTATTCTAGCAGCTAAATTAGGAGCCTGTTTAGATGCTGACTCAAAACTCGGCTATGTCGGTAGTTTATAGGTAAGAAGAGTGAGGGGTAAAGAGAGGAGGAGAGTCATGAAGAAAATAGAAAAATCGAGGAGAGTCGCGTTCTATTACCGAAATGTTCCGTCCCTATTCCATTTTATCATTTCTAGTTCGATCGTTGAGGAGGGTAGTTCGCGCATAAAATGAGTAATTGGACGAGAGAACACACGAAAAACACAGAAGTGTTTCAATTTACTCATCCCCTCCCCTAAACTTTATCAAAGTAGTGCAGGAGTGAGCACTATTGCATGTAGACACGACATTACTCTTTACTACGTAGTCGAGAGTCATCATCAAAACAGGCTCTAGGGAAGTGTTGCGAACGCGCTTATTTTGGATGAAATCTAGTACAATATCCTACTGCCGTTCGATCAACTGCCAAGTTTCGCAGTCGTTTAAATAAATAAATTTTCGAAACTTTATTGCGAGTTCCAATATTTAGTTCATTGATGTTGGCATAATATTCTTTTGTAAGAAACAAGTCTTAAAAAAAATAAAAAAAACTAAAACGGCAAGCAACTTTAATGGCAAATGAAAAGACACAAGAAAATAACAACCTTTAAAATATAAGAAATCTGACAGTAGTCGATTGCTTTTTTTTAAGAATTCACTTCAGTTTTCTATTTATATGAGTGAAAAAACAGGGGTAAATTTCAGAAGATATATTTGCTTTTTGAAAAAAAAATTTTCTATTATTTTTCTCAAGTAATCTTTATTTAATTTATGAACGTTTATATGCAAATGTGCATGTAAAAACAGTCACCACATGAGTTCATATTAATTTCCCATTTACCAAAAGTTATTTCGAAAAATGTTTTTGGCAAAAAAAATAAAAATAACTCAACTGTTAAGTATAACAACTTAATTAAACAACTCAAACTATTTCATTTGCTTTCATATAATATAAGAGGTGTACTATTTAAATAAATGATATTAGGGTCATTTAAAAATTCAATTTATAACCTGCATCTCTGAACAATACACCTAACATCCGCAATCGCACACCCACATTTTCGAAAAAAATTAGAACATGTCTACCTTCGAAAAATTTTGTACCAAACAAGCCAGTACGGTATACAAAAGCCAACCAACTTCACACCGAAAGGGAAATAAACGATAAATCGGTTGGTGCTGTCCCCTACACGTACGAAACGCGAATCACACACGCCAATGTATTTGTGTGTGTAAACCCGAAAGAAGTAGAAAGAAAATTGCAATTCCGCATCAAATCTCGTGAAATTCTCTTAAAAATAACTCAATTATTTCCCGCAGTTAATTTGATTTTATAATTTAAATTCGATTACAAACAAATTCTCGACTAGTTACAAAGTAAATATCGATACCAATCCCCGAAATTCCAACACATTTTCCCCATAAAATTTTTCATCCAATCCCTCGTATGATTCACACAATTTCAATATTTTCATTTTCTTTTCCATATCATTTTTTTCTTTTTTTTTAATTCTTTTTCTTCATCTTTCTTTAGAAAATTCTACAAATCAAAATGACGTCCCTTGAGCCACATGTAAATCGTCTTCAGAACTTCAAAAACAAAGGAAAAGATCAAGATGTAAGTAAATTTAAACAAATTCATTTGATTTCGTTAAGTTTTTGCATGCTTTTTGTTCATATTTGGGCCACAATTGCGTTTGGGGGATTTTAATCACTCATTCGCAAGGGCAAATCTTTTTTTTTCTTCGGTTTTCTGCTTCTCTGCTTTCTTTTGTAGAATAAAAAAAAAATTATTCTCTTTTTTTTATTTAATTGGTTACAAAGCGTATATAGATTTTTTTTTCATGGGAAAAGATGTCTGAACATAAATTTTTTTTCCTCGATTCTCTACAATAAAAAAAAATATGTATAATTTCTATAGGAGATGCGAAGAAGACGCAATGAAGTTACTGTCGAGCTGCGAAAAAACAAGAGAGAAGAGACAATTTTCAAGCGTCGCAACGTGCCCAATGCCGATTCGGTCACAGATGAGGAGGATCAATTGTCCAGTGCGATTAATTTGAAGAAATTGGCCGAAGCAGCGGCAGATTCATCGAATGCCGATAAGCAATTGGCTGCCGTACAGGCCGCTCGTAAACTATTGTCATCCGATAAGAATCCGCCAATAAATGATTTGATTAATAGTGATATTCTTCCGATATTGGTCGATTGTTTGAAGCGGCATGACCAGACTATGCTGCAATTTGAGGCAGCATGGGCATTGACTAACATCGCTTCGGGTACATCTGAGCAAACGAATCAGGTGAGTTTTTTTTGTTCTTTTTCTTTTTGTTATTTATGCAAATATACACATGTGTATGCCATGTGGTGTTTATAGTCGATTTAGATAGAAAACCCAATGGAATTCCATTAGTTTATAGGTATTATCTTTAGAAGAACAAAACGAATTGATAGTGAGTGCAATCAAATCAAGGTCGAGTGTATTTTCTTATCTTGTATCCTTTGATTGGTTTAATTCAATATTGTGTGGAAGAAATTCAAGTTGCATTATGTAAACTGGTCTTTTAAGGATGGATATGCTCCCACCTTTGTGTATAGAAACCATCCCTTGTAAGATTACGCCTTTGTTTTGCAGATTAGATGGAAGTAGGAGTTGGTATGACAGTCCTGCGCGGGGTTTGAACATCTATTTAAAAAAAATTCCGATAGATGATTGTTTTGAGACAAAAATTTGTCAATATTGATGTTTCTATCTTTTAATTCATTAATAGTTGTGATTTTTGGAGCAGCTTATATATTTTAGGCGTGACCTAGGACTACGTGGAACCAAAGTTTGGATTCGAGGAAAAAAACGCCGCCTCACCTTTTGTGACCTTCCAATAAACATCTAAAAGTACTACTTTCATGAACAGTCTTCTCAGTATCCCTCTGACTGTCGGATGCGCTTAAAGTTCCTTTTCTTCGTTAAAAATCTTAAGTCCATACCTGTAATCTTAACAAACTAGTTCTTTACCCAATATTGTCTGTTTTTTTTCGTTATGTTAGTAAGTGTGAGAAGAAATAATTCATATTGCTATGCCTGAGTGCTACTCACTACGCAATTGCATTGTTCGGTAATGGAAGACGACAATTATCATAAATTTAGTTAGCTCAGTCATTCACTGGTTCATCAAAAACTAATTTACTCTTCTCAAGTAAACTCTCAATTCGATCGATCTTCTGCAATCAACTACGACTCACAAGGCGTACTTACCAATCTATTTAGAGGGGGATTTATGACTAAATATAACTATTAGCCTTAGAATAGAATCCCTTTGTGGGAACATGCCCTAAACTATCGAAGCTGATCAACTTTAGAGACATATAACCTAAATTCCAAAACAAAAAATGCGCATTTTGATGCACTCTGTTTTCGTGATGCGACCTTATAATTCTTTTGCGCTGCCTTGCCTTTGTTAAGCATCCCTTTGGTGTGGTTTAAATCAAACAAGTCCAATATTCGATTACGACTAGAGTACGACAGCATGTCATCGAAGCAAATGAACACATTCAGCCTATATCAAGAGGCCATAAAAGAGGAATGTGTGCTAGATGCTTTATAGGTTCGTTCGCGTACTTTTTGCACTAAAATTCGTAGAATTACTCTCGTGTGCGTTCTCTAATGTGAAAAACTACGAAAATTCTTCGTAGCTTTTCTTAAATACCCACTGTTTTGGCAGATTACGCGGACGGAACCTAAGAAGACGTACTTATCAAGTCGTTAAGAATCAAATTCAATCACTCATATCAAACTGAAGCTTGTGACTGCCAGTCACTTTATAGATTTACGCACAAACTACAGGCTTTTGGTTGACACACAATCAAACCAATGTTTAAGCTGAAAGTTTAATGTGTGTACGAAATTCATGCCCCAGACCATCGAAGCAAAACAATACAAAACTGGTCTCTGACATTTGCAAACAATTTTCCAAACATCAGCTTTGGGTGACACAGCATCATCAGTCAACAGTCATCATAGAGTGATATCACTCAAAACTCCCAGCTTTGTTCGATGATGTGTACACACTTTAATATACAGGCTGTAAAAATATGTGTGTGAGCAAAGCAAGCAAGCAAAGAATGCTAGTCTAAAAATATCGATGGTATCCAAAGCAAGAGTTTTGACAATAGCTTGGCAATCATCAGGCTGAAATGATAGGGAGTAACTCTGCCTGGAAAAACAGACAGAATTTCACACTTCAAAGTAAACTCACACCGTCTACAGATTCCGTGAGGCACCTGCCGATAGAGAATCACCGGCCAGCTAGGCATCTCATAGGTTACTATCGCAGCTACATGATCATAAATCGAAAAAGAAAGCATCATCCACTGTGTGTGTGCACCTGTCTAGCTAAGTAAACCCTTATACCCTTGGAGAGATCTCGGTTGGGTGGATTTAATGAGTGGTGGTATCAAAACGTCACCATTGATGTCAAATGAGTTCTGCATAGTATCATCACTTGTAACCTTTTTTAGACCTTATTTGCTCCCAAACATGTTTGTTGTTCCTCAAAAAGCTGTACAGAAGGCTCCAATTTTGATTATTTAATATCTACTACTTCATTTGTTAATAAGGTGTCCCTTTTACCCAATAACTTCCATTTTCCCCTAATATGTTACAGATTCGGACGAGGCGATAAAGGTCTTCTCTTAGTCCTATGCTACGCAGAGTGCATTTCTTACTTTGCTCCGTTCTTTAAGCTACATCTCAAATGAACTCTGGCTTCTCTTCGGTGTCGAATAAATTTTTCGCCTTTTACTAAAGATTTCCGTGGCGAGGAGCACTCTAATGAGTCTAAAAGCAATTTTTTGTAGTACCCAGTCGTGAAATGCAGAATGAAAGTAGTTTTTCACTCCGGAGTCGTATTCATGTACTCCTTAAAGGTCTTTAGTCGGGCTTTGTTACACTTTCAGTTTTAGTACGGGTACATCATACACCTCATAACTACTTCGAAAATTTTGCATTTTACGCTTTGCGCAATGTGCCTTTTTGCTTTTTTAAGTTTCTTCTACAACTACAGAGTTGAATTAGAGCCAGATATGTAAGTTGTTGCTATCCTCTCCGTTGGTGTCGTGAACTTCTTACAGAGACTGCAAAACATAAAGAAATTTTGTTAACACTCAAATTCTGTTAAGTCGAGTCGAACGCCGCCTTAAAGTCAAGAAAGAACGCAAATTGTTCCCCTTGTCCAGGTAAATCCTGCCAATGTTGGTCAGGGAGAAGATGTTTTCTACTGTTGATTCGTTTTTCCTTTGTGGACTTTGTACCCTAGTATTTGTCTTGATTTGGTTGATCAAGGGCAAATATCTTGACCAGCAATCGTTTGCATACTCGTCTAATTCTCTGTCTAATCTGAAAAGGGTATTTCAGTGTAAGTTCTCTACAACGAATCATCAAGGGATTCAAAAATTAGTTCGCTATAGAAAAATTTCATTAAAGAGGATTTAAAAACATCTTCAAGAGGAAGGGAAGGGGCTATTCAATCCTTTGTTATAAAGAGAAATTCGTTATAAAGAGCTTCCACTGTATTCATGACTGCAAGTCGCAGTAGAGGTGGAATACCATTGCCCAGCGATGTATTTACCCAGCAAACTACTGAATTCAATGATTTTCTGATTATCCCTATGTCTGTCTACTCCCACTGCAATACGTGTCATTATTAAATCTGGAAAACGTACCAGAACAAAGCATACAGAAAATCATTCGCCAAAATGTATTTTCAGCATCCATTTTTGTACGAAAAAGCTATATCATTTATAAAAATAAGAAATTTCTTTCCAGAAATAGATCAGAACCTGTTATTTCTTTAGTTAGTTTGAGGACTAATATAAATTTATCGGTCACGAGAGGTTACCTCTTATCTTTCTTATTGATACTCGGCAAAATAACTTGATGATTTCGGAAATACTCTTGAATATTTATTGAAAAATAGTCCATATGGTGGGATGATATTTATTTTAATCCTTTTTTGCAAAGCGATTGAAAAGGCTACCATCTGGGCACTTAAAACTACCTTTCGTTACCTCCCTAATGTATAACATGAAACTGCTAACTACTTAATTGTATCTAAGAGCTGCTCATAAATTAACTAATAAATATTCACCACGTGGCCGTATTCCACGGACCGTATGAAATGTAAACATAAACATACATACGTATGACGCATATCTTCTGTGTTTACAATTTGAATCATGCGTAGAAGTTGCTAGTAATTGATGATAATTACCTTCGCGCAATAGAATAGGGTGTCCATCAATTGAGAGCGTTTTTTTTTTTCTTTATTTAAATATAATTGTAAATTTTTATTATTCTAGGTTGTACATGCTGGTGCAGTGCCGTTATTTTTGCAATTGCTTTCATCACCAGCAACAACTGTTTGCGAACAGGCTGTGTGGGCTTTGGGTAACATAATCGGCGATGGACCGGTCTTGCGTGATCTTGTGATTAAACATGGTGTCGTTCAGCCTTTGCTATCGTTCATCAATCCAGATATCCCAATCTCGTTTCTGCGCAACGTAACATGGGTAATTGTGAATTTATGCCGTAATAAAGATCCACCACCACCGGCTAAAACAATTCAAGAAATATTGCCTGCACTTAATATGCTAATACATCACACAGATACCAATATTCTGGTAGATACAGTGTGGGCCATAAGCTATCTAACTGATGGTGGCAATGATCAAATTCAAATGGTTATCGATAGTGGTGTGGTGCCCAAGTTAATTCCACTGCTCGGTCATGCCGAAGTTAAAGTGCAAACAGCAGCTTTACGTGCAGTGGGAAATATTGTGACCGGTTCCGATGAACAAACTCAAGTTGTTCTCAATTATGATGCCTTGTCATATTTCCCAGCATTGTTGTCGCATCTTAAGGAGAAAATCCGCAAGGAGGCTGTTTGGTTCCTGTCCAATATAACGGCTGGTAATCAACAGCAAGTGCAGGCTGTCATTAATGTTGGTCTGCTGCCCAAGATCATCGAAAATCTTAGCAAAGGTGAATTCCAGACGCAAAAAGAAGCCGCCTGGGCCATTAGCAATTTAACCATTAGCGGCAACAGGGAGCAAGTCTTTGAGTTGATCCGTGAAGGTGTTATTCCGCCATTCTGTGACTTGTTATCATGCAAGGATGCTCAAGTGATTAATGTAAGTTTTTAAAAAAAAAAGTCTCTTCTCTAACCTCCAACTATATAATGAGTTTATGCTTTAGGTTGTTCTCGATGGACTAAATAATATGCTCAAAATGGC
This sequence comes from Chalcosyrphus nemorum, assembly GCA_949716465.1. Taxonomy (NCBI): domain Eukaryota; kingdom Metazoa; phylum Arthropoda; class Insecta; order Diptera; family Syrphidae; genus Chalcosyrphus; species Chalcosyrphus nemorum. The sequence goes on from OX454333.1 coordinate 80,429,282, forward strand.
CGAAGACCATGTACACCAAATCGCCAATATCATTGAAGAATGTGACGGTCTGGAGAAAATCGAAAGACTGCAAAACCACGAAAACGTCGATATCTACAAACTTGCATATGAAATTATTGAGCAATACTTTTCCGAAGAGGTACATATTCTCTATCAACACGAGACATGCTTATATATATATTTGTTTTCTATTTAATAGACAGAGCAAAGCAACCTGGCTCCAGTTGCTGATGGTGGCGCATTTCAATTTAATCCGAATTCAGCACAGATACCCGACGGCACATATAACTTTTAACAAAATTCATCATTTACATTTAAAACAACTCTCTTGGCAAGTGGAGATAAAACAACAACAACAACAACAAAACCAACAGCTAAAAGCAAACAGCAACAGCAACACCAACAACAAAAAACACACACACAGAGTCCATATATATTATATATATCTAATGAATTTTAAACATCTGAAACAGAAACATACCGAAACCGAAACAAGTAAAACAAAATTATTATTGAAGAAATTATATATATAAAAAATTTATTTTTTCCATTGGATTAATACCTATTTATTAAATTAGGTATAATTACTAACAAAAAACAAAAAAAAAAAAACAAATAAAGGATTACTGCGAACATGTTTCTCTTTCTCTCACTCTCTTTCTGTCTCTGTTGAATTCTCACAAACACACACATCTCTATCTCTATTCTTCCGCTGTTTCTTTTCGGTTCATTGTGTAGTCGAAAACGTTTTTGAGCGTAGCTAAAACGGAAATTATATATATATATACAGAATATCACACATCGGGTGTTGTCTTGTCCCTTTTTTTTATTATACAAAAAAACATGCTATAGATTGAAATAAAAATATATAAAATTTTATTGTAAATAAAAAGGAAAAAAAAAACAGCGATTCCCGAAATTGCTACATAAAAAAGCGTAAATAAAAATTAAAAAAAAGGAAACAATTTAAAGAAAATAACTAATAGTTTGTTTGTAACGTGTCTGTTCCTTTTTTCATCATTTGTTTAATCTAATTTTCGTTTTGTTTAAGACTTACACTTGTTGGAACGTATATCTATCTATTGGAGTTTTTTTTGTTTTGATTTTTTTACGTCTTCATATTACATATTTATTTACAAATATAAACACAGATATCGAATTTGTTTGGTTTTCATTTATTTAATTTTTGCTTCTAAAATTCGAGTCGAGTCATCTTTGGGAGAAATTCGCTAGCTCAATCGAGCGGGTGTCGTATTTTTCTCGGCAGTAAAATAAAAATCTTCCTTTGCACAAAGAAAAGGACGATATGAGATGGTCACCCTTATTGTCGACGTCGTCCACGACTCTAAAAACAAACGACACGACTGTTTGGCATTGGCGATGAAGAATTAATGACTTTTCACGAGGCGATGATCGACAGAAGACGTATGAAATGTGTGTGGAATGTTGAGTTGCGTCGTTTTGATTCGACAGATGTCGCCAGTCGTGGTCCACAGACGACGACGACAATAAGGGTGACTCAACCCTATTCTTGGCTACAGTCAAGAGCAACCGTCTTCATATAGACCACTGTGCATGCTAGACACAGTAGGAAAAGTGCTAGAGAAAATGATCCGCGACAGACTGGACCAGTACACCGAAGTAGAAAATGGACTATCCAACCTACAATATGGTTTCAGAAAGAAACGAAGCACAACCCATACGATAAAAGCAGTTTGCAAGATAGCACGCGAAGCCATATCGGGGACCAGATGGAAAGGAGGAAAAAGGCAGTACTGCGTCGTCATTACCTTCGACGTAAAGAATGCCTTCAACACTGCCAAATGGAGCTGCATTATGAGAGCGTTGAGGGACATGCGAGTCCGTAACTATCTGCGCCGAATAATAACGGACTATTTTGATGATAGGACCCTCCACTATGATACGGAAGAAGAACCTAAAACATATAAAATTATAGGAGTACCACAGGGATCAGTGTTGGGCCAAGCCTTGTGGAACGTTATGTACGATGGGGTACTACGGATCCGTAAACCAAGAGGAGTAAATATAATCGGCTACGCTGACGATATAGCAGTGGTGGTTGTGGCTAAAAACTCAAGGAAGTGACGCAACACTGTAATAACACAATTAAAGACGTGAAAACATGGCTTCGTTCATCAGGCCTGGAACTGGCAGAACATAAAAACGGAGGCCGTCCTCATAAGCAGCCGCAAGGAAGTTGAGCGCCTGACAATAGAGGTACGCGAACACACAATCGAGTCGAAGCCTTACATAAAGTACCTGGGACTACTGCTTGACCATAGGCTAAACTTTAGAGAACACCTAGCCCATACAAGTGTGAAGGCAAATCGGGTGGTTGCAGCAATAACCCGGCTAATGCCAAATATTGGTATGTAGCCCCAATACGGGAACCGGCTACAGCTATAAACTCATACATTAGGGGGATAAATTCGGTACGCAGAAGAGCATCTCAGAATATGCGCCGCATATAGGACAGTATCGGGGGATGCAATTATTAGGTGATTTTAATTTATCTGATGTAAAATGGACTTTTTCTGATGAAGAGAAGTGTAACATGCCATATAATGTTTTAAAAGATTTTGAGTTTGAGGTTGTTGATAACTTGTCAGCTTTGAACTTAGTTCAAGTCAACTCAGTTCGTAATTCAATGGGCAAAATATTAGATTTAGTGTATGTAGACAAAGAACTCGAGACTTCTGTTACTGAGGTAGATTTTTTAATGTCTAACAATAGTATATTCCATAAAGCATTACATGTTTCTTTTAATTTATCCGTATTAAAATCTTTTATTTTTGATAATTGCTCTAATAACTTTAAATTAGATTTTATAAATGCCGATTATGATGCAATTAATTCTTATTTATCTAGAATAAATTGGTTTGAAGTTCTTGATTCATCTAATTTACATAAAGATTATTCTACGTTTGGAAACATTTTAGAAACAGTCATCACAAATTTTGTGCCAACTAAGAGAGTAAAAAGTTCTAATAGGCCCATTTGGTTTAATAAAAGCTTATCTAGACTAAAGAATGCTATGCTTAAAGCTTATAAAACAAGTAAAACTTCGATTTCTTTAAGAGAAAATTTTGTGCGTTTAAGAAAAGAATATGAATTTCTAAAAAAATTCATCTATAGGCAATACATTTGGTCTGTTGAATCTAAAATTAAAAACGACTCTAAGAAATTTTGGACATTTTTTAATACCAAACGCAAATCGCTTGGAATTCCTTCTAATATGGTATACAATGAAATTTCTTCGGACAATTTACAAGAAGTATGCGATATGTTTGCTACATTTTTCCAATCTAACTTTATAAACGAATCAATTGATTGCAGTAAGATGCTTCCATGCAACACAATTACTGATTTAGGCGTATTATCTATAACCGAGGATGAGGTTCTTCAGGAATTATCATCACTTGCCCCAAATACCAGTATTCCCCCAGATAAGTTCCCATCTCTGTTCCTCAAATCGATCAGAATAAATATAGTTCAGCCACTGTGCATTATTTTCAATGATTCGTTAAATCGCGGTGAGTTTTTGGACTGCTGGAAAAGTTCTTTTATTGCTCCGATCCATAAGTCTGGAACTAGGAGAGCTATTGAGAATTATAGACCTATAGCCAAGCTTCCTTTGATTCCCAAAATATTCGAAGCTATTGTGAAAAAAAAGTTGTATGATGTTCTGCGTAATCACATTTCAGAATTTCAGCATGGTTTTGTTACCGGAAGATCTACAACTACGAATCTAGTAATTTTTGCTAACTACTGCCTTCGTAACATGGAACAGCGTCTTCAGGTGGATTCAATTTATACAGATTTTTCTAAGGCATTTGATCGAGTTCAACATAATGTCCTTATTAAAAAGCTGGAATTAATTGGATTTCATTCAAGTATACTAAAGTGGATAAGTAACTACTTAACTAATCGTAGGCAGTATGTTAAGATAGGTTCAGTGATTTCGAAGGAAATTCAAAATTTTTCTGGGGTACCTCAGGGTAGTCATTTAGGTCCATTATTATTTGTATTATTTATAAATGACTTACCCTCTTATGTCTCTAATTCTAGCTGCCTTCTTTATGCTGATGACTTAAAAATCTACAAGTCTATTAATTCTTTCTCAGATGTGCTACATCTTCAAGAAGACGTGGATAATATTGCACGTTGGTGTGAAACCAATGGTTTAAATTTGAACATTAGTAAATGTTCAGTGTCATCATATTATAGAATAAGATCTCCTATAATATATGAATATATGATTAGCGGCTCTAAATTGAAAAGGACCTCCAACCAAAAAGACCTTGGAGTAATTTTTGACACGCACCTATGTTTTTCTGCACACATTGATTACATTATTTCTAAAGCCAGTTCAATGATGGGATTTGTGTCTCGCAATTCCAAAGACTTTCAGGATCCATATACTCTGAAATCATTGTATATTTCTTTGGTACGCTCCTTACTTGAATATTGTTGTGTTGTATGGAATCCGTATTATTGCAATAGTTCTATCCGTATCGAGAGAATTCAAAAGCGATTTACAAGATTTGCTCTTAGAAAGTTGTCGTGGGGCGATAATAATTTGCCCACTTATGAAGCTAGATGCGCTTTAATAGATCTTAAATCTCTTGAAAAAAGACGGGTATACTATTCAGTTCTTTTTGCTCGTGATGTTTTAACTGGTCATATTGAATGTCCAATACTGCTGTCTTTATTTAATGTTTATGTTCCGGCTCGTAATTTGCGACCTAGAGATAACGACTTTTTTTATGTTTCCAGACATAGAACTAATTATGCTGAAAATGATCCGATAAATGTTGCATGTATTAATTATAATAAACTGGATATTGTTATTGATTTTAACTTAGACAGAAATGTTTGTAAAAATAGGATTATTAATTTTTTATAATTTTGATTTTATTTCAAATATGTACATATTTAATATAATTTTTGTAGTCTATAAAGTTTAAGATACTTGGAGATGAATAAATAAATAAATAAATAAATAATGTAATAGCAGCGCGAATGCCTATCAACCTGGAGGTCAGAATAGCAGCATGCATGCATAATAGCGACAACGAGGAAAGAAGCACCATCAGAGCGACTGCAAAATTAGAATGGCAACGACTATGGAGCACGTCAGAAAATGGCCGGTGGACCTACAAACTGCCGCCGAGGTAAACTTCTACCTCACTCAATTCCTAACAGGACATGGAAGTTTTCGGGAATACCTTTACAAAAACAATATCGCAGATGATCCTTTCTGTCGGCACTGTGAAGGGAAAGTCCAATAAGCGGAACACGTCCTTGTAGAGTGCAAAAAGTATGTGCCTGCGAGAAACACTTTAGAAAGAGATATTGGAAATGCGGTAACCCCAAGGAGCCTAATAGAGTAGGTTTCATGCTTTCAAGAAGAGAAGCTTGGGTATCGCCGACAACATTATCGCAAGCATAATGCAGGAGCTACCGCCGGAAAACCAAACACAGAGAGCCGAAGAAGAACAGAGCCCTGCAACATAACGAAGAAGACATGACGTCAAAAACCTGCCCCTACGAAGGAATGCCTTGATCGGTACCGTAGGGGGCAACAGGATTGTTTTGGGGGGCGGTGGTTTAGCACGTAAACATGCTAGAGCATGGAGTCGGGCATAACTTCGTAGTACGGTCTCCGAGTATCCATAAAGAGTCCATCGCCTCCAGCACATCAAAAAAAAAAAAAAAAACCCCTATTCTTGAACTCGAGTACGATACTCGCATTTATGTATTACATAGCCAAATGTTACAAATATACGACTATACTAATAAATAAATGCAAATGTGGAAATCGAGTTCAAGAATAGGGGTGACTGCAAGAAGCCCCCGAGCTGTCTCAGAAACTTAGGTAGGTATTATCATGATACCCCTAGGAAATACCGAAGAGTTCCCAACCAAAGTCGGTGTAAATCAGGGAAGTATACTCAGTCCTTTGCTATTTATTTTAGCCCTAGATTATTTACCGTAACAGCTTTTCGTAGAAACTCGTAAATTTTCGTAAAAATTCGCTGTTTTGGGAGCGTACGCGAACGGACCTATTGTCGTGTTCAAAGAAGAGATCCTTCGAAACTTGTCAAAAAGACTAGCAATCGTAGATTTACTGGCGGAAACAAAATCAGGAAGATGCATTCTACATATAGTACGTACAGTAACTCAGGCAAGTCGGATGTGCTCTTAAACAAATCAAATTTGGCGTAACCAATTGAAGTCTTCATCAATGGAAACAGAACCAAAGAAAGAACTTAACTTCTACTGTAACGCTTACCCGTCCTACACCAAAGCATACCTAGTCAAGGTACTATACATTTCTGATTTTTGTCAATTGATTTGTAATTAAATGTCAGGATTCAGGAATATTAGTTTACATTATATTTTGTATTCACTTTAATAAATAGACAAAATATTCCTTCAAAATCTCTTGAGGTAAGTTCTTGTTTTTTCTTATCACCAACTACGTTTCATTATATTCAAATGTTTTTTAGTGCAATTTGAAGTAAAGTCCTTTGTGAACAAACAAATGGCAGCTTTGTACCGAGGAATTATTAAGACCGCAGATAAGTTTGTGCCAAACCAATTGCGTCCATTATGGGATCATCCTGCTGGTAAGCTCGAATTGAGAGTTTACATAAATTGAATGTTGAATTCTGTTTAATAATTTAGGCCCAAAAACTGTGTTCTTTTGGGCGCCCATGTTCAAATGGGTGAGTATAACTTTTTTTAATATCAAGGAAAAAGTTTCCTTCACTAAAATTAACCAGTGAAGAACTTTCAATGTAAATATTATAAACAATAAAACTGCTGACAAATAAGCATCATTTTAAACACACTGGCTTGAGTGTATTCATGATGACTTTGAAAATATTTAAATTTTGAATACGACGATCAAAAAAGTTGTAGGTAGTCACCTCTTTGTAGTGCTAATGGGCTTATCTGTCGAGAAATCAAGGTCCGTACTCTAACTTTAGGATCCAAATACTCAACATTTGGCTGCATATGCACGCAGATGTAAACCCACGAATACACACGAGTTCCGTTCGCGTACCCGCCTAAAACAGCGAATTTTTAGGAAAATTTACGAATTTGTACGAAAAGATTTTCACAAGCGCTCACGAGAGAGTAAAGTGAGAACCATAAACAACATTTGGCTGCATGTGCACGCAGATGTAGACCCACGAATACACACGGTCTTATGAGCCAACACATAATAAGCCCAACGTCGATTAGTTTAGTTTTCGGTCACTTTCGGAAACACTATCGAACATTAGAGACAGCGATCTCAGCCGCTCAACGCACATGCGAATTTGCCAGTTGGTAGAAATTACCCAACTCTATGTGTTTACATTAATGATTTCTCTTATATTTGCTTATATTTTATATTTGGAAATGTTCGAATGATTACTGCTTTCATTCTCGTTTTATTACATTTCTGCTACTATCCATTTTGTACGCGAAAAATCAAAACTAAACACCAACAATGACAGAGAAGACAATTGTATTGACGGTTGCCTATGCGGTCAGTCGTTGGAGTTGACAGAACATAAGGAAGCATTTCGGTCAGTTATGACATGCTAGCAGGCTAGTTAGTAAAAACTGTCAAATAAATTTTTTGCACATTCGAAGATTATCAAATATTGAATGTTGGGGGTAAAAGTCTCTCAGAGAGAGCTACAATTACGAAAAAATAGACGAACAACGAACAAGAGAACAGCTATGACTGTTTTCATTAACCAGCCCAAAGAAATTTCTTACACTAAAATTAATAGCATGGGGAAATCTCTTACTCTCTCGTGAATGCTCTCTTCTGCGGAAAACTACGAAAAATCTCTGTACGCGAACAGCTTTTCGTAAAAGTTCATAAATATTTTGATTTAGGATGGTACGCGAACGGACCTATTGATTTTAGGGGTAAACATTTTACATATACATACATAGTAGCATACGAATACCATTGCATTGTCCGGAACAGACTACTCGTACAACATTTAAAAACTTTTTTTTACTAACCAAATGTAATTTTTATTCATTGAGACCAATTTAGACAAATTACTGGGCTGAATTCTAAATTGTATTATATTTTATATTAAAATTAAAAAAATTGAGTTAAATTATTTAAATTTTTTTAGGGCCTTGTAGCTGCAGGATTTAGCGATGTTATAAGTCGACCTGTGGAATTATTAAACGCACGTCAAAGTGGAACGATAGCTTTGACTGGATTAATTTGGACAAGATATTCACTTGCTATCATTCCAAAGAACTATAATTTATTCTCTGTAAATTTATTTGTCTTCTTGACACAAGGGATACAATTTGTACGTGCAGTTCATTTTTCAATGGCAAAGAAAAAGGATTAGGATATAAAAGTGAGTGCTTCTTAAAAATATCATTAACATTATACATACATACATTATATGTATGTATATTGTTTTAACCTAGTAAAATGTGTGACTGTATTGTTATGCACAATCGTTAGTCATCTTTTGGTTATTATTAATAAGAGAATCAACTAAACTGATACATTTTTTTCAGAAAATAATTCAAAAAAGCCTCGGATGTCTGCTGATCGGGCGAGTAAATACTCACTTCCAGTTCTTGAACTCGAATATGACAGTCGAATCTGACTATAGTCATTATAGTTGTATCTTGCGAACGAACATGCGACTTTGTAATAACTAAATAAGACTATGGTCGGATACGACTGTCGTAGCTGAGTTCAAGAATTGCGGTGACTGTGTAAAACACCTTTACTTCACTACTATAAAATTGTTTGTGGAAATGTATTTTTTGCTTAAGCCCATATGACACTACATTTTTTTGTATTCTTAATATGATTGATAGTAAATTAGAGCAGAACATAAAATTCACCACTGAAATTCTCAGCAGGTGTGAGTGTAAGCACATAAATGTGAAAATGTCAAAAAATGTACTTCTCACCACATTATTCAGCCACTGACAGCTTTTTTTTTTACATTTCTGCATTTAACTTAGACTTTTTTGCTTATTGTTTTTGCTTTCCAGCAATAAATTATGGCACTGTACAGTGATTTGCAAAAAAATAGCTTTGCTATTTAAACAAACAAACTTGCTGTCTTTTTCACGCGAAGCTGACACTTTACCATTATTAAGAATGTAAAAAATACGAAAAAAATGTAGTATCATACGGGCTTTACAAGAAAATTTATAGTTTTTAATTTATTTATACCCTTTTTATTTAATATATTTTGTATGTATGTATGTAATAAATTTTTTTGAATTATATGTATTTGTCAGCTGAAAAATAAATAAACATGTACATTTACATGTAAATTCAAAACATGCTAGCTATTTTCATTCGTTCACTTCAATCGCAGTAACGATTTCCATGTGTTAATACCCTATCCTGAGGGTATATTAAATTTGACACATAGAGAAATATTGAAGATAGACCCAATAAAGTATATACATATATAAATTATTAGCATCACTAGCCGAGTCGATTTAGCCATTTCCGTCCGTTTGTCCGTCTGTTCGTCCATCTATGTGTCACCAGTTTTTGGGCCTTAAATTTTGAGCTAGGTCAAAGAAATTTTGTATACGGGGTCCTTGCAAAAGTAAGCAATATAAGTGTAAAAAATTGTAAAACCCGCCCACTTTTTGAAAAAATCACTTTTTTCAGTATTTTTATATGAAACTCCACAAAATTTACTGTCCTTACCGGTCCAGCCGGATTGTAGCATTTCCAAATATTTTTACTTTTAAAATGAAAAAAAAAAAATATAAGCAGCCCATAGAGGGCCAAGGCCTAGCTTCTCACAACTGTACATGTTGTGCGTGGTATACATTTCTGCACGCACAGAGATTTCTACTCTTTCACAGAGCTGTAAAAAAATGCAATCATTTTTGAATAAAATTCCTTAAACTGCTCTGAAAAATGATTTAATTCATTGACTTCAATAAAGACTTCAGATTGAAACAAATAAATCACCATTAATTTTGAAGTCAAGACTGCAGCAATCAATTTTAGCATTCAGAAGTTACTTGAAGTAGATAGCATTCACTGATTGCATTCAGTTCTTTTAAGCCAGTTGAAGTCAGTGACTACATTCACTTAGTTCACAAATAACAAATAAAAATGGGACAAAATTGTAATTATTTGCTTTTGCAGCAAATTCCCTTGCTAGAGAAACTAAATTTTAATCGGAAATGTAAAGAAATAAAATTTGACAAAATAGATCTTTACCTCGTTAAGAATTAGTTTTTAACACGCCAGCTACATAATCCTTTTTTTGGACCTGTAGATGGGCTGATTAAACTTCAAATCTCTCATCCAGGGTTCGGACTTCAATAATAAAATTTAGCAGTAGATTCTTACAAAAAGTGCAGTAGATCCGTATTTTCCGCAGCAGATTTGTTTTTGTTGCAAAAAATACAACAATACTGGGGTTTAGATTTATACACATATATTTTTTACGATAAAATAAGGTTAAAACAAACTTAAATTGCACAGTTTAAAGTAAATTTAATCACAATTCTTTGCACGAAATTATTTTTTTATAAAATTTTTAGTAACTGATTAATTTTCAGTTAAATTCAGTTCTTAAAAGAAATTTTCCATCAATAAATTTACGTTTTTTCTAGATTGTGTTACGTTTTTCATCTAGAAAACATCAAATTTTCAACCGTTTTCACATTCAAAAAACGCAGTAGATTTCAAGTCAAGCGCAGTGGCGCAGCAGATTTTAAATATTTTTCAAAATCGCAGTAGATCTACTGCAATTGCAGTAAAGTCCGAACACTGCGTCTCATCACACGTATTCACCGATACAAAATAAAGAGAGGATTTTCGTTCGCTTAAATTTTGGTGTTATAGGGAAGAGTGGACTATCTATTATAGGTTATTTGTGACTTAGTTGATGTCTTTGAAGTCTTTTGAAGTCTTTGAAGTCAGTGACTGCATTCACTTAGTTGAGGTCTTTGAAGTTTTTGAAGTCTTTTAAGTCAGTGATGGCATTGTCTATCCTGCCTTCAAGGACAGACTTCAAGTGACTTAAAAAGACTTCAACTAAGTGAATGCAATCACTGACAAAACTTACTTCAAAAGACTTCAAAGACTTGAGTGAATGCAGTCTGTAGCAAGTAGCTGCAATATCGCATTCATTCACGATCTATGAGCCTGTTTAGATGTTGACTCAAAACTCGGCTATGTCGGTAGTTTGTGGGTAAAAAGAGTGAGGGGTAAAGAGAGGGGGAGAGTCATGAAGAAAATAGAAAAATCGAGGAGAGTCGCGTTCTACATCCGAAATGTTCCGTCCCTATTCCATTTTATCATTTCTAGTTCGATCGTTGAGGAGGGTAGTTCACGCATAAAATGAATAATTGGACGAGAGAACACACAAAAAATACAGAAGTGTTTCAATTTACTCATTCCCTTCCCTAAACTTTATCAAAGTAGTGCAGGAGTGAGCACTATTGCATGTAGACACGACATTACTCTTTACTACGTAGTCAAGAGTCATCATCAAAACAGGCTCTATGATACTTACATCGTATTAAACTCTCATAAAACAGCATAGTTGAGAGTTAATTTGAATGTACAAAAAAAATATGTATATCAGCCTAGGATCGAACTCATCAACTTAAAATATGCATTGCTGGACAAACAGTTGTGCTAGTATAGAGCACAATTGCATTAGCCAATGGGAAAAAAAAATTCAAAATATCCAGTCGAATCTACAACGGGATACTGTCCAAAATTGAATAGTACAATCAGCTAACAGAAACTATGACTGTTCTTTTTCAAAGTTAAATCCATTTTTCTCTATGTTTATGCTATTTGAAGATGTGTCCTCAAGTAGGTGTTCCCGCAGTATGGTAAGTTTTTTCAGTGAAAATCATTTCTCAAACAAAAATCTTTATTAGAAAAGTGTCCATGAATCAATTCGCACGACTATTACAATTATACAGACGAGGTAATAGATTGGCCAGTCTTTTCGTAAAGATTACAGGTCCATAGCTATGAGCCTGTTTAGATGCTGACTCAAAACTCGGCTATGTCGGTAGTTTATGGGTAAGAAGAGTGAGGGGTAAAGAGAGGGGGAGAGTCATGAAGAAAATAGAAAAATCGAGGAGAGTCGCGTTCTATTACCGAAATATTCCGTCCCTATTCCATTTTATCATTTCTAGTTCGATCGTTGAGGAGGGTAGTTCGCGCATAAAATGAGTAATTGGACGAGAGAACACACAAAAAATACAGAAGTGTTTCAATTTACTCATTCCCTCCCCTAAACTTTATCAAAGTAGTGCAGGAGTGAGCACTATTGCATGTAGACACGACATTACTCTTTACTACGTAGTCGAGAGTCATCATCAAAACAGGCTCTATCAACATGATGCATTCTCGCTTCCTCGACAAATCAAGATTTCCGGCTTTTCTTAGAACACATGGCATGGTATTTTGGAGAGGGAAAAATGACCACTGGAAGAGTGTTGGGAAGAATCAGAAACTGCAAACTATGTAACACAGAATAGAACTTACAATGTGATACAAGTAAGGTAAACAAGGGACACTAGAAACAGCAGCCCTTCATTCAGCAACAGCACTTCATTCTTTCTACTGTCGCAATAAATTGCCCAAAAAATACAGAAACACTTCGCAAAACCTTGACCTTAAAAAAGCTAGGTGTAACGAGGTCAAACTTTGTGCCGAAATAGGATTACTCCAGGCAAAGTTAGTTTTTATCTAAAGTCAGAGACTTGACTTATATATATGAAGCATCGTCTTTAAATAGCTTCTATCATAAGTCATACATATGTATTATTTTTCTAACCCCCTATCATGACATCACCTTTTCACACCTTAAAACTTTAAAAAAAAAACAGCTCGGGTCAAGGTTAAATCCTTGACTTACTTAAAAGCTTACTGGAAGTATTTTCAAGTGTTTGAACAGCCGTTCATAATCTTCATATTCGCACAATTTTTCCATAAAATTACGTAACATTATTCTTATCAATAATATTCTTCTCATGAATCAACAAAAATTGTGTTTTTTTTCCAGTATCAGTGTCGACTAAAGTCAACTAAAGAGAAAGTAAATAAAGTCGACTCAAAGTGCATTTTTCTCCGAACTACAGACAATCTGATTTGGAAATCTAAATATTACGTATACGCAATGGTTGTTCCTGTCGTGTATTTTTGCATTGTCATCAAAATTCCATCAGGGTTTCATTAAACAATAACTACCAATAACTTCACAGACAAGCATGTGCTAGATACTATAAACTTGTAATATAAAAAGCTTTCGAATAAAAACCGTCGGTCGCCTACGTCACTAATAAAGTCCGCCGAGTGTTGATGTTTATTCGAAGCTTTTTGCTTGGTTTTTCTATTCGAGATTTTGACATGAATGACAACAAACTGGCCACGCCATACTGAACGTATGTTTTAGTTGTACAGTGGACTGACTACATAGCACAAGCTACTCTCCGGCACTGTCTCCTCACACACGACGCAGACTCCGCGTGTAGCACAAATACCACTCTCCCCCTCTGAATAGTTATATAGTATAGAAAACTTGTACATTCCCACACCTACGTTTGTTTGCTATTGGCACAGTGTTTGTTGGCTTTGACTCGCGGAAAATACATATTCCCGTTCCCCCAAGGCCAAGGTGGACTGTACGTTCTGAGTGCTCTGCCATTTCCAATTTGTTTGCGTTACATAGTTTGCATTCAGCTGTCGCTTTGTCCACTTGTTTGCTTCTGTTCAAAGTATATCGTATTCCTAAGAAGTGATGTCGGCTCCAAATACCGCTCCACCAGCACCACCACCAGTGGCACCATCAGCTGGAAAGGGACTACCATCGAAAGTTTACAACGCAATAATTACCAAAGCTGATAAATATGTTCCTAATAAATTGCGTCCCCTTTGGCAGCACCCTGCAGGTAGGTCAGAGCAAAGTGTGGAATAACCGGTTTATTTTAATTCTGGAACCTCACGTGAGGCACGAGATAGAAGTTTTTGTTTTTTTTTTTTGTGGAATTTAAGATATAATGGTTGTTTTTTTTTCTGATATCCACAGGTCCTAAGACGATATTCTTTTGGGCGCCTGTTGTTAAATGGGTAAGTGCGGATATTCTATTTGATTTGCTTACATAATACGTTATGGTCACTCAAGGTTAGGTAGTTTTATAGTTTTGCATAAGTGTGGTCTTTTATTAGTGTGAACGCAATATTTGTTGTGCAGTGGATTTATTGCTTTTTATTGCTATACAATAGAAGTGTTCTTATTATCCAATCTATTTAGATGGGAATCTATTTCTGCTAAGTTAATTAAAATCACGCCAAGATAGCGCATGAAGAGTCAAATAAAGCCCGACTATTTATTTTGCCAACATATTCGCAGAGATAAGCGACCCTCTGCTTTGGTTATCATCATAAACTTAGAACTTAATAACCTCTTATTACGGATATGAAACTAGCAGACGATTGCGCATGTATGAATTTTCGTATGTTTATCGTCGTGATTGTCTGGCACGCGTTACACGAGATTATTAAATTGTGTGTATGAGGTGATTGCGTTTTGCTTGCAAGTGTAACAGTGGAGGTTAAAATTTATGATCTTTGTCATCTTATGTATATTCTTTGAGTCCATATGTGCGCATAAAGTTTAAAATTTATGATCTTTGACGACTAATATTGGGGTTTTTGCGTCAATATGGACATATAGAGGTTAAGATTTATGACTTTTGACAGCTTATATTCTGTTTTCTGCGTCCATATGCAAAATTGTACATTCAAAAGCTTTTATTTATGACCAACTTGAGTTAAAAGAGTTAAAATTAGCTTTGAAGTGGAAGTTTTCAAGCGGAACCTAACTTTCACTTGAGCATATACCGGCAAAAATGTACAATTATTCTACACTGGGCACACCTGCACGCCATCGTATTTGCAGGACTGCAACGTACATCCATACATACATATGGTCCGTTCGCGTACCCTCCTAAAACAGCGAATTTTCACGAAAATCTACGAATTTTTACGAAAAGCTGTTCGCGTACGGAGAATTTTCGAAGTTTTTCGCAGAAGAGAGCTCTCACGAGAGAGAAAAAAGTTTCCTCATGCTACGAATTTTAGTGTAAGAAATTTCTGTGGACTGGCTTATGAAAACTGTCAAAGCTGTCAAATTAGTGTATTTTCAACTTTTTCTTGTTCAACCCGTTCGTTTACTTTTTCGTTATTTTAGCTCTCCCTGAGAGAATTTTAGCCCCACTCTTCGAAATTTGATAATCTACGAATTTTAGTGCAAAAAGAACCCGAACGGACCTAGTGTGTAGTATTTACTTGGGAATAAGACTGAATAAATTTTGGTTTCATTTGATTAAATACATAACATAATGTGCTCACTAAAATGCACCTAACGGAAAACTTATTTAAATTTTAAGCGCACTTCATTAGCTAGACTTTTTGAGCGTCTAGTTTGCATAGTTTTAAGCAGAAATTATAGAGCTAGAACGTCTAAACATTAGGGTCATTGTTGTACATGAGAACTGAGAAATATATTCAAAGACTATAACCCAAACTCCACAGCACGTATGCAGAGATTCTGCTTGTAGTGCTGCAGATGAAGCAAACGTGCAGCATTTTTTATGACAGGTATCGCATCGTTTGGCTCAAATGCAAAATTTCGGCTAGTTTCTGCATTTCAGCCCAAATACTTAGTATTTCGCCATACATTTTTCTGCATTCTAGAATGCTGGATTCCAGCGAAATACTGAATTTCGAAATTTTTTCCTGAAATGTTGGATTTGGGTGCGGTGTAATGTACTATTACAATTGGTGAAATGAAATTGGCTGGCTATTTTATAAATTTTATTGAAAAGTGCTTGTAAATTACAATTTGTAAGTTGGTAAGTGAAATAGGCCACTGATTGCAAAATATTCCCCAAATATTTACCGGGATTAAATTAACAAAATTTAGAAAAGCAATTAGCAAATATAAAACCGTCCAAATATGCGAAACTCATCACGCATTAGACTTGTCTTAACTAATTAGGAGCGAACTGTTTGATTATAATATGAATATTGATGAATATAAATTAAGTTTTAGCTAAAATTGCTTAATGAATTTTCTAAATTTTAAATCACGTTCAATTTACACTCAAAACGAGAATAAAAATTTAAATTAAAGCACAGGTTTCAGCGCCAAACAGATGGTACGAGTATTTTACACAATCTGCTCCGATCTAAAGCGAATGGCAACAATTGGCTTTTGTTGATAGGAACTATTGGATTTATAAATATACAATTACTAGCTGAACTCGGTACAACTCCGTTTTGCCTGCAACAATTGTCCACCAGACGGCAATTATGTCGTAGCTGAACTCGGCACAACTCCGTTTGGCTCGCAACAGTTGTCCACCAGATGGCAATTATGTCGTCGACAAATGAACTGTCAGATGTTGACATCCCCAACGCCACCTGTCGTACAATAAGAAAAATGTGAATAAATCAATTTTCTGGAATTTTCTTTTAGCCTAAGCCATTCAGCAATGCGAACAAACGAAGAATTGCATACCTACATATGTACTCTATCGTGTGCATTGTGTGCAGTTCTTAAACGATGGGGAACTTGAAATCTCATTGAACTCTCTCGATGTTTGCATCACCTCACCTTATATCCGGCATGAATACTAAACACTTCCGTTTCCTAACAACATGGAAGTACAATATGTGGCCATCATGGTACATTGACTAGACATCTGTCTTTTTTTCATGATCTTTTAGATTGAGAAATTTAATTTCGCCGCGATTTCAACTAATTCTCGACGTTCTACTTTTTATTTTGTAAATGCAGCGATTCACCGGCAGTTGACACGAAGCCATAGATTGCAGTCGTTGACGCTGTCTTTTAGTGGTCAAGATTGACCGGTAAAAGGTTTTTTCCGTCTCTTCTAGTGTACCGGTGTGTTATTCTTGACATTGAATTACCTTGAATAGTTTGTTTGTCATCAGTGTTTGTAAATAACTATTCAGTCATTGTTATGCAGTTTATTTTCAAATATTGATTCAAATAAATTACTTCTAACTCTTATCAACAGATGGTGTTTGCGTTACTAATTTTTTTGGCAGTGATAATGAATATTTTCTCATATTTATTTGCAGCAAAAAATATTTTTGTTTGCTCGATACTTTTCCATATTTATAATTTAGTTTTAAAGACGTCATATTCTGCTAGTCACTATCCGATTTCAAACATTAAACATTGGCAACGAATTCTTTGCTAAATATGTTTCAAACTATTTCCACTTTATGTAAACTAAACTATATATGTACTTCAATTCAATAATAATACGGAAACTATATATTAAATGAATTGTCTCCAAAGAAAGTGAACGCTGCACAAGTGGATTCAATTTATCGGGAATTACTGTTGACCCAATAAACACTCCCACTTCTATCGAAATAGAACTTTTTTTTCCGCAAATTCATTGTGCTGATCTGAGATATTTTTTACAACGCAAAATAAATGTATGAATTGCTTACGTTCAAGGCTGTTTGGCTTTGTTCCAGAATTTTAGGAGACAACAAATTTTTACCTATACACAAAAGGTTATTGAAATTATAAATATAATTCGAAGATTTATTCGAAAATCACAAAAAATATAAACAATTTGTTTGTTTTTGTTCAAAAAATGAGACTATAACTGCTGGGTTTGGTGATTGAAAAAGGTTCGTTTTTAAGGATCTAATTACCTGTTAAGCGACATCTCTGTACGGTTTTAGAGCTCTCTGAAGCTTGGACGCAACCATCCAATCTATTACCCCATTTATATGCCAGGTTGAAACTGAATTCAATTCGGGTTGAGTACCATATAAACGCAAATTGGATTGAAATAGATCTGACCGGATCCCATCACAAAATTTTCTGCGATCGAGTTGAGTTTTTCCACATAAACGTGGATCGAAAGATTGAGTTTCACAGATGGAGAAAAAAAATAAAGAAGGATAAGAAATTTCTTGCCCCTTCGTCTTTTTTTTGTTTGTAGTGACCAGATGTTGTGCGGAGTAAAGTAAAAAGTAAAAAATTAGGGGTACAAGTATTTGGACGAATGCAGAAACAGTGTGAAACTCAATTCCATTTCAATTCGATTCTAACTCGATGCCTCAATCCGGTCACAGCAAAAACGCGGATCGAAATTCAATCCGATCTATCAACCCGATCATGTAAACGTAGTATATGGAATGGCAGGAATGGAATCATTCAGTCTGTATTAGGTGAGCATTCTCCAGAAGCTAGAGAAAAGAAGCATCCAAGCCGACCGTAATTTTATCGAACAAAAATAGAGGCAGAGCGAAATACTGACACGCCTACTTCTTCAATAATTTAAAAAGAATTTACTGAAGTATATTTGCAGGCAATATACGGGGATCTATATACGAAAGGGTATCATATGATGCATTTCAAACGAATTGTAGTATTTCCATATGATTCAATTTCAATACGAAACTAATAACAAACAATAACAATTCTGAAGAAAGTTCGAAACGTGATCAATTCATCCTCTAAAGCCAGCACTTGATTTCAATTAATGGCAATAGTAGACAAGCTATATGTATACTCGTGACTTTCATAACTTTGTGTTTTGTATGATATGAAATAAATCAATAAAGACTAAGACAAAAGGAAGTGATTTTTGTTTACATTCTATAACTTGAGCCGGCATGAATGGCAAGCATATTTGAAGTAGATGTAGACGGAGTTTGTCGCGCTATGTCCCAATTAGATATTTTGCCCGGTTCTAGTCGAAGTGGTACTTGAAATTGTAACACCTCCTTAGTTCGATTGCTTTAATGAACCTTATTTATTTGATCAAGTAACCATAGATAATTCTCTGATAGAGCTTCGGTGTTTGTTTATTAATGCTTTACTTCCCAGAATATTGGCGTTGTATTGCCTGTCATAGAGGATGTCGTGGCTTTGCGGTTAATGCGACTATTGTGTATGGGGAATCTCAAAAAGTACCAACACGTTTTTTCTTGCGAGCGTGTGACAAATATCCAAGGGTATTACGATCACGCAGAATGCTTCATTCATTCATGCTCATGTTTAGATCTCTTGACAAAGGTAATACCAAGCATCACTGGAAAGGTTGCTACAGACTCTGCCACTTGACAAGAGACTTGATTCGACTCGCGCAGCGCAGGCTATACCTCCATTCATAGGTACAAAAGGAGGCTTGAACAATCAGACACCTATGTTGAGTGTCCATCCCCCTAGTCCTTTTGAAGATCAGTGCGTAGCTACTTTTTTAACAACTTAAGGAGAGATCAGTTGACAGAACCAGCTCATGGACTTAATCAACTTAGTGCTTTATGATAATATCTTAGCCCTATCTAACCCTTAATATTTAACACACTTCTATAAATTGACAAACGAATTTTACTTTTCAGGGTTTGGTTGCAGCCGGCTTAAGTGATTTGGCGAGACCAGCCGACGAACTATCCGTGTCCCAGTGTGGAGCCTTAGCTGCTACCGGTATTATTTGGTCCCGGTACTCACTTGTTATCATTCCGAAGAATTATGGTCTATTCTCTGTAAATCTATTTGTTGGACTGACACAAATTGTCCAACTCGTACGCGCCTACAAAGCAGCTAAGGCAAGAGAGCTAGCAAACCAAAGTTAGAAACTAAGATATAGGTATAAATCCATTTAATTCGATAACAATTTCTACCAACAACTAACCATTTGTTTCTTCATTTCAGATAATCATTATGGAAATGTATCGATACATTTATTTTTGTATCAATACGATAGTTTAATTTGTAAATACGGGCACAATAAAGATAGAATTTATAGAAGATTAAACGTTGATGAAGCACAACTGGACGGTACCTTCGTTAGTTATGTAGCTTGTTAAAGTTGGTGTGTGCATTCACAAAAAAATACTTATGATGAATTTTTTTTTTATCTTGTTATCTTGACTCAAAATTTTTGCGATTATTGAGTATATCAATTTAATTATATCAATGGGTTTATATATAGATATATATAATGCCATGCCAAAACTTTGTTGTGAATCTGTGTTACATATGAAATCCCAGTGTTAAAAGTAGATAGTCGGGAACAATTTTTGTTTTTGTAAAAACAAAATAAACGAGACTGTGAATAATAAAATTTTATGAAACGAAAGAAAAAGGTTTTGAATTCATCTTTTTGTTTTAGTATAAGTTTCTGGAAAGATGGAAATCGTTCCTCAAAATGTATACTTGTAAACTGAACAGACATTAACTGAATACTTAATACTTTACATTTATCCTTTATTCAAAGGTGCAATTGCAAGAATTCATTGCATTGTCAGTGAAAGATGTTATCCAAATGTTGTTACATAGTTCTATATATTTTATATTCAATTTAGGAATCGCTTTTATGAACCAATGTTCAGTTAAGGACCCACCATAATTGAATTAAGGCTCTGGACGCACCCACACGTAGTCATGCGAATACACACAATTTGTATACCGCACCGCACCCATAATGACATTTCCCACAGTTTCGTCGATTTTCGTTCACTTTCGCCTCCATACGTAGAGAGCGGTTTCATTCCCACATTCCGTGCGGAGCACTGAGGATGGCTACATCGTTTGAGAAAATATGTCATACGGTCACGTTTTCTTAATGCTATTCTCAAAGGCACCATAGTACGAAACCAAGATATTGATCGTTGTGACCTCAAGCAGAACGGACGTGCTTACGTCATATTTCTTACAAAATCCATTATGACTTGTTTAATGGAGTTTCCTTTTAACAAATTCGGAAGTCTTTATTAATTTACTTTACACTATTTTGGGTGAGCTCGGATTTTGACAGCGCGCGAGCTGAATTTTCGTTCGATTATGACATTACTTAATTACTTAATGCAATATTATGGTTGGGGCTTTAGGTTAGGTTGAATAGCATTATGAGAACTTTACACTACAGGGTGGGACAAAATAAAAGTTTCTTTTTAAAAATGCAATAAAATGAAGAAAGTTATTATGGCTTTATTAGTAAGAGCAAAGATTCCCATTAATTAAGGAACACAACGTCGTTCAAGTGGCTGCCTGCAGTAGAGCATTCTGTCTTTTAAATTTTCCCAGACCTTCTTGATGGTTTCGGGCTGTAGCTCACGGATTGCTTGGATGATATTGGCCTTAAGCGCTTGAATCGTTTCCGGATTGTTGTCATAATATCGCTCCTTCACGGTTCGCCACAAAGGGGTCAAATCGGAGCGCCAAGGCCACCAATTGACATCGCCAAGATGGCTGATAACACGATTTGGGAATTTCAATAAAAAAAAAGTAAAAGAATTCTCCTCGGGCTATTGCGTTAATTATTGAGTTGTTGAGAACGATGGCGAGTTGATCTTGATGTTCGTGAATTCAGTCTCACACTTACGGCTACAGCAGCCACATTCTCGTCTTTGCGCACCGTACAACGACGGCGACCATGATAGTTGCCCACCTGCATACAAGTCTCACAAACTTTTTAGAGGAATAAAAGAGGACGATCCTTGGTTTCAGCAGGGCGATGCTCTCATACAAGTTATCCAATAATCTAACTTTTGCTCATAATCGTTTAATCAGTCGTTTTGATGATGTTGTTGAAAATAGGTCTGTTCCCGTACTGACTAAGCCTACAAAAATCTACGACATTCGATGAATCAGGCGAATTCCTGTTTCCGTACGTCAAAGGCTTGTGATTTTTCACAGAAGAGAGAGCACACGAGAGAGTAAGAAGTTTCTCCATGCTGCTAATTTTAGTCTAAGAAATTTCTTTGGGCAAAAATATAAGCTCTGCCAAATGGTTGTGATGTTGTTGGCTGGAAAGATAATTTGAAGTAAATCAATATGAAAAAAAGTGACGTCTTAAAAGTGGGCTGGTTTTTTGTTGAACCCGTTTTTTAGAGATTTGTCTTTCCCTGAGATAATTTTACACCCACTGCAGAAAGACCGACAGACAAATCCTTAATTTTAGATAAGGCCAAAGGAAATCTGAATATCCTTTTACTGATGTACAGGGCACGGGCGGTTTGTTGAATCAGAATATAGAAGAAGGGATAGCGAGGAGTTGGTGTAGTAGTATTTGAAACTCGGATGGTATTAAGTTTCAATTCTCCGTGGGTGCTTTCGAAATTGACTAGGAAGATTTGTATGAAGTTTTTGCATTCGTTCGAAGTTCACAGTTTTATTTCATGTTCGTATTGTCTTCTGAGTGTATTATTTAATTCTGTTACTGTGAAAGTGGCCGAGACTTGAGCAACAAACCTTTCATTCTTTGATCGAGTACAAATTTTTCACCGTGGCGAACTAGAAACCTAAGCTAGGAATAACCTCTAAAAAACAACTATAGACTGGTCACCTACTGTGTGATTGTCCAGCAGTAGCCGTCAAAGGAAAATTTCTTTTCGCAGCTGAATGATCTGGAAAATATAAAGCTAAAGAAAATCCTGTTTAGGTTTTCATGGTTCTAAGCATTTGGCCACAATAGATTCATAGTAGTCTAGAATCTAGAGTAGACAAGAGAGCTAAGAGAGTCCTAGGGTTAAGTGGCGCAGAACTGTGGAGAAGGAAGCACGGCAACTGCGAAAAAGTTGGGGGGGTGCTGAGGCACATTTCCAGAAATCGCACACGATGGCGCGTAGGCGTTGTAGAGGCACCAAGGCCCAAAAGGCGATACAGAACATAAGTAGTAAGTAAGAGGCCCACTGACAACCTCTGTCTCTGTCAACAAAGTAATTAAAATATTCATCACATTGATCTGTATTGAAATAAATGAATGATTCATTCGGAAACGAATTGTGGACACCACTAACTTAAGCGGTGAGACAGTAATAACAATTTCTCGCTAACAATATGGTCACTAATTTTAGTTAGTCAGTTCAATTGTTTCTAAAGAACCTTAGTCAGATGAGGGTTAGTTTAAAGTCAGGCACCACTAAGGTGTGGAGTAATTGCTGTGATAACCCAAATCTAACTGAACTAAATTATCTTCGGTACTTATTTCTATTTATACTTTGCAACAGACAACTTAATAAGTATGCACTTCACTATTGTAAATCCACTAATCAACGCAGTTTAATAAATAACACTCAAAATCAATTAATCTGTCTTTAGTCTTCGACAAGTTTCCAGTGCGGTGGTGGTGAGGTGTGTCATAATTTCCGAATGATTTCATTCTGGTCATGATGAGCTCACGTTACAGTAATTTTTAAATCAATAACATTCTCCTAATTGCTTAGATCTACTATTGTGGTCTTGAATACATTTTAATTTGGGCATTCTTTATATCAAGACAAACAACTGAATGTTGAATTTTTGTTAAGTATTTTATGATAATTTTACTAATTTTATGAATTTGCGGCAAACCTGGTAGCAAATAGTTTGATTGTAACATATCAATTAACTCTGTGACCTATCTCACTACAACATAAATTGCGACTACAAATTTGTAGTCGTGAATTGCACTTTCAAATTAATTCAAGTTGTCTAGGTTTTTGTTTAGAAAGTAAACTAACTAATCCATAATTTTATAACTTATTACAAATTGTAGCACAAGGGCTCAACTTTAGGCATTCAAAATAATTAAAATGTGTGTTGCGGTAGAAATATGGTTACGTAGCAAAGCAACATGTTTATTGAAGAAATTTTCCAGTTTTTACCAGTTTCAAACGAAAGTACTCTTACGTACAAACTTCTGAGTTCCTTAATAAAAGTATAAGTAAGTTATTCGAATATCGCGAGTTGCGATTCATTTTTTTATAGTAGTTACGAGATCAACATTACTTAATTTAAGGTTAAAGTCACTTTATTTATTAATTACTTAGGACTCCTAACTATTTATTCAATGCTCCTAACCTTGGTTTAACGTCAAAGTAGTAACAGAAAAGCTACATTAAGTCGCAGAGTAGAGACTGCCAGTGTTCTTACGCAAAGGGCTCTGGAAGATATGTCCTGTGGATAGGATTATGGGCCAATCTAATCAACACATCTTATTGCAAGAATGAGGAATATTATGATCTTCCAGCTTCAGTAAGATTGGCAGCTGTAGGATTTTGTGTTTCGAAAAATACGCTATATTGTAAGAAAGAACACCAAAAATATATTAGATCGATTATTGGGTCCAAGAAATGCTCTGCGGATGGAATCTTTCTACATCTATAGGAAGATGCATGCAGGTGTTACAGCAGGACCGTCTTTGGAATCACGAAGGAGCTGGCAGTTCGTTTCAGCTTCGGCAAACACCTAGCCTGTCCTTAGCTCACTTTGTATGAAGAGATGGAAGGAGTAATTTTCTACGATTTTTAACAGTGTACTCCCTAGTGATACGCTCCCAAATCAGATGGATCCGAGGTATGAAATGCGTGAATACGTATACGAATACGTATACTGAAGTATAGTAAAGAACATGAGTTTCTCAAGACTGCAGAAATAATCATCTGCGACTAGAAATTCTGGTTCAAAGTACTTCTAAGGCGGAACTGAGTTATGATCATAAGTTTCCCAAGACTAAAGACCCACTTTGATTCCCAAAATACTCCTAGAATGCCAGCTTAAACCACTAAATTTCTAAAGTCTGTTTTGATTACGATCCAAGGCCCAGATCAACAATAAGCTAAGCTTATATTCTTATTACAAAGTTGGCGCGATTAGCAAGAGTAAGGGCGTTTCTTTAAAAAGTACAGGTTCCAGATACTTAAGTAAGAGGGACACGCTGGTAGATTATCGCAATGGAAGACTCTGTAAGCTGTACGCAACATTTAGGACATTGGTTTGCGATAGTCAGCTAAAGTAATAGCTAAAATAATTCTAGAGCAAATAAAATACCAATTAGAAGACACACTCGATTTCGAACAAGCAGTCTTCTGCTGTGGACCAAATCAACAACTGGCGGATCTTAATCGAGTAGTGCTTTAAATGTCGATCTACGCTTCTACTGCTGTTCATTGATTGTGAGAAGTTATTCGATAGTGGAGTTAGTTAGCGTGCCTTTCCCGATAAATTAATTGCTACTATCAAGACTATATAATACATATGTATGTATATTGAATCGAAATGTCATGCCCTTTATAGAAGAATGCTATCAGAGGAATTCGAGATCCAAAGTGAAGTGAGGCAAGGCTGCACTCTTTCACCAGTACTATTTTTTTTTCTTTTTTTTGAGAAATCGATGAAATGCGATGGACTCTTATATCCCAATTTAGCAATGTTACAACGGTTAAGCATTGGTAAGCTTACTTCTCATCAAGAGGCCTACAGTCTCTGTTAAAAAAAACAATCACGTCTAAAATGGAATGAAAGCTGGTCGTAAAGAGCTAAGGCCTAGTTCTGCACAGTTATTGATATACATGTTCTGTATCGTGCAAAGGTTTACATCATTGATGTCTACTAATTAATTATAACCAAATTGTTTGCATCAGAAGTGATGAACATAGTTCGCTGCCTTGTGCTAAAACACTGAGCAAAGCGTATCTGCTTCCAAATATGTAATTAACACTCCACAAGTGTTACCAGCTGAAACAAAACCTCACACTAACTTCGTGTATTCATCTATTTTAATCTCTCCAACCATAGAGCTACATACTTACATATTATATATTGAACCAGAGTAGAATTGTTTATTCTTAAATTTACCATAAAATGTCATTTTTGGAGTTGATGTTTACTCACGCACATTGATGAAATCCTTAATTATGTTTACAAATGCTTTTAGGTTCTTGTAATTAACAGTGATGTTGCTCTGCTGCTGACGTGTAGACAAATGTTGCATAATTGATTAATTTAGTACATTCAAGGTGAATTTGTGTCAGGCTACCTCATTCTAAATGTTGATTAAAACCGCAGTTAATGTTCAATTGTTTGGTTTGCGGCAATTCCCAGAGAACTAGTTTAGGGATTATCGTTGCGAAGTCGAAATCTTTCTAAAAGTGAGTGAGCGAGCACGAAAAGCTTCTTATGTCTAGTTTTATGTAGGCTTGTAGGCGTGTGTAGTTTTGTAACCATCGCATAGGTGACAGGTAGTGGGAGTTGGTATAAATCTTAACTAAGAAGATACTGGCTTGTCTTATTTTATATTTTGAATTTTCAAGAAAATCTCGTCGATTATACACTCCGACCTGACCGATGATACCGCCATTTCCAAATAGACAGTGACTTTCTCTGGATGCATTGCAATTTGGTGGTGTTCACGAACCCATTTATCAAGGAATGGGCTTCGTCGCTGAATGTGATTTTTCGACCGAAATTAGGGTCAACTTCCAACTGCTCAAGAGCCCAGTCAGCGAACAAGCGGCGTTGTTTTACTTACTTAAAGGGCTCCCGACCCTTGTAGAGTTCCTACCTGAGACATCGTTGCCCTCCATCCTCTGCGGTCCCGAGCACGCTGCTTCCACTTGTGAAGACCAAGTTTTCTGGCATCCGCGACAGTCCGGTCTTTGTACCGGAGGTTCGGTCTTCTCGCCGTCTCGAACCTGGGGGCTGGGATTCGATGATCATCTTGGCTGGAGCATTGTTGTCCATTCGCTCGATGTGGCCGAACCAATGTAGACTGCGTATCTTGGCTTTTAGGACTACATCCACATTCTGGTGCAGCTCATAGAGTTCGCGGTTGCATCTTCTCCTCCATTCGCCCTCCTCGCATAATGGACCTAATATCAGCTCAACTAATATTTGCTCAACTTTCTTACTTATTGTCCAGCACTCGGCTCCATACAGCAGGACTGGTAAGATGAGCGTTCTATAGAGCACTAATTTGGTCCGTCGAGTTAGGAGTTTTGAACCGAAGTAGCAGCGGTATGTTGGGTTATTCTTCGTCGGATCTCTATAAATGTATCATTTGTAGGATTAATATTTGTTCCGAGGTAGGTGAACTCCTTAACTACCTAGAAATTATAGTTATCAACAGTGACGTTCTGCCCAATGTTTTGGATAGATAATTTTTTGTTTGTTGATAACATGTACTTCGTCTTGTCCTCATTCACTTCGAGACCAACTCGTTTCGCCTGCTCATCAATAGCCGTAAACGCCTCTACGACGCCTTGCCGGGATCTTCCGATGATGTCAATATCGTCTGCGTATCCCATCAGTTGAACGGATAATGCCTTCCGTGTTGACACACGCGCCCTGCGTACTATCTGCTCGAACACGATAGTGAAGAAATCACATGACAGCGCATCTCCTTGCCTGAATCCAGTGCACGTTCGGAAGAGCTCCGAAGAGTTGTTTCCAAGTTGCACAGAGCATCGCCTGTTTTCCAGCGCTACGCAACACATCTGGATAAGTTTTGTCGGTATCCCGAATTGGACCATCGCCTGGTAGTGCTCAAGACGATGAATGCTGCCATTGGCACCTTTAAAGTCGAAGAAAAGGTGGTGGGTTTCGACTCGAAATTCGTTGGCCTTTTTCAGGATTTGTCTGAGTGTGAAAATTTGGTCTATTGTCGATCTGCCAATTGTGTTACAGAAGGGTTTTAGATGTTCACACAATACTTTGGATAGGATCTTATATGCGATATGCCTCGGTAGTTCTTACAAGACATAGGATCGCCTTTTCTGAAGATGGGCTTATAGAGCTGATACTCAAGTTGATGACTTGATGCATGCACCTTACCAAGACATCACCTCCGTATTTAAAGAGTTCTGCTGAAAGCCCATCAGAGCCAGCGGCTTTGTTGTTATTTAATTTTCTGTTGGCTACATTAACTTCTTCAATACTGGGTGGTGGCGTTGGTTCTTCATTGACTGGAGCTGGGTTCTCTTTTGGCCCACTCTCTCTATTTGCTGCCCGTTAAGCAACTGCTGGAAGTGTTGCTTAAGCACATCAACAATTCCCTGTGCGTCGGTGACTAGGCTGCCTTCGCTGTTTCGGTAGTCAGCTGCCAGCTTCTTGGCTTTTCGATAAAATTGCCGGATGTCGTTGCGCTCGCGAGACTCCTCGATATCCTTGGTCCCTTTTCTTTTTACGCAGGATTCTCTTTTCCTCCCTTCTTCTGGTCCGATACTCCTCTCCCTGCTCTTGTTTTGCGCAGCAGCGCTTTCTTGTGTCGTCGATTCGAATTTATCCAGACTCATTAAATGACAGCCAATTTGATAGATAATATGGCCACAATCACTTGCCAAAGTTCTGAAATCCCTATTGGATAACACTTTAGCATCCCTTCGCAGTTCATCCGTCGAATTCCATAATCATCATGAATAACAATGCAAAATTCACTTGTAATTGCGCCCAAATGTCAAGACTTTGTCCGACACCTTGTAGAATTATTTTTTTCCATTAACTCACAGCAGGAAATTGTTTTAAGTAATTGAAATTTAATACTTTCACGACGATATCAAGAACATACCCATGCTATAGCATGGCGACAGAACAGCAAGAGATAGTCGACAAAAGCCAAGTGAAAATACTTTGGCCTTCACGTTCTTAATGAGCAGTCATACCTACTGGAGCCATATAGTGTTACGCATCCATACACCCAACCTATATAAATAAACACTTCCAGACATTCTGTCTATCGGTGGCGTTCACGAAAAACAAAAATCCATGAATCACCTCCCATCATCATGCTCTGAATCAAACAAAAGTAAAACTCTATGATTCATCATATTCTACGCTTCACTTTTAATTTAAATTGCAATCTTTAAATAAAAACTAACATCTTACCCAATAAATTTGAACAAAACACGTAGTTTATAGGTTTTTCGAGTAAAAATCATGTTTATTTTTAAGTATTTGTTTTAAAATATTCACATAAAAGCTTTGATAATAAAAAGTAATACAAAAACAAATAATTATTTCTTTTCTTTTTGGTTATTCAAAATGTGCAACAAACAATAGAGATACTAGAAATTGTCTTTCTTTTTTTTGTTTTTTTTTTGTTGTTAACGAATCCGATTTCCCTTAAATGTGTTAATACTTAAAATTTACATGAATGCTAATAATCTTTTTTGTTGTCTCTTTTGTGTTAATAGAATTGTGTAATCTGTGGGTTGATGATGGGTTTTGTTAGGTTTTTTAATGATGTGTGTGGCGCGATGATCTTAACATTTATTTGGACATTCATCAGACATACAAAGGGGAACTTGAAGGAATATATATGTAGGTAATATGATATATAATAAATTAAAGCAAATCTCAATATATAGGCGCACTACAGAGTCTAAAAAAACAAGAGAGATTTTCGGAAGGAAAAACAAACAAGAAAACAATATAAATTTACTTATAATTCGCTTAAATGCAGCATTGGAAGCAGCGCAGGGAAGTATAAACGTAGACCGATTACTCCACTTCTTCACCAGAAGCCACCGGAAGAGAAACCACCGGGTGGTACTCTTCCACGTGCCTGGCTATCATTGGACGAGACTGATGCCTCGGATGGTGATTTCTTCGGCTCGGATGCGGGAGCAGCAGCGGGCTTCTCGACAGCCGCTTGAGTTGAGATTTCTTCGCGTATTTTCTCAACGACTTTATTCGGATCGGTGGAATTCATGCAGGCATTCAAATTCGATGAATTCTGTTGATTGTACTTGGGACGGGGTGCATTGACTTTAACATCGACTTCTCCGAAAATATTCGAATGACCACCACCTGGTGGCTTTAGAACACGACTAGATGGACGGGCACTGTTAGTTAGACCGATTTTCAACTCGGTAGATGTCATGGTTGATGAATCAATTGTGAAAAAGTTTGTTTATACGAGTGCTGAAAGTAAATAGATGAATATGGATGAGAAATTGCATTTTGATTAAGTGATGAAGTAGGGTATACAAGTTGGAGAACAAGATATGTGTAACTATCGGGAGGAGTAGAAATCCTTTGCCTATATGGGAGAACTACAAATAGCGCAGAACTTCTCAACTATGCTGACGAATATATTTCTTTGTAGAAGACACATAAGAATGAATTGAGACAGACAAAGTGTTGACAAGATTCTTTCGACATATAACCCTATACCCAAGTGCATTTATGGAACCCTCGAAGCCACTCCAACAAAATTAAACTCAGGATGGTAAATAGTCGCTAGGGTTGAGTACGATCTCTATAAGCCCATAGTTAGCTTATCTCTTTGACCTGTAGTTGGTCCAGTTCCCAGATCTTATTGCCTCTAGATGATATAATACAATGTGTTAGAGTAAATAAGTGGTTTTGAATAGTAATACACATATCAGATTGAAATCACTGCGTGGGCATGAGATGTGATGGTTTTATTATGGACAAGCACAATATTTTGAGTGCAGCTTGGACTCTCGGTCCAAAAGCATATCTTTGGTGTTAGCATGGTTGAATTTATATCTTATTCAAGCTTAGCGACGATGCGTGCAAAGTATTTTGTGTGTTTCTAATGTTGGTATGGTTGATTGTGGTCAACGTTATCTGAATTAAAAAGACAGACTGTGCGTGCTTGCTGTTATTTCGACGAATATTTCAATCAAGAGTAAACCCACGCAAGAGTGGAATTGATTTTTGTTGGAATATGTACGCTTCGACGAATATATGAACGCATGTGCACCTGTGGATACATAAATCAATCAGGTGTTAAGGTTAGCTTAACTTTGAGGAGAAATCTTGAAGAAGACTGCGACAATCTCCGTTGTAATCACTGCAACAAAACGTTGTTTTTAGAAATAATTTCTTGAAAAAATGCCAAATTATGACAGTGAAAGTGTAACAAAAGTTGGCACTTTACAGTCATTGAGAGACTAATGAAAGGTTTCGTGCAATTTTGTTTGTTTTCCAGGAACTTACAGTGGTGTGTCGTAGCCTAAAGTTAAGAGTTCGATTCTTTATTGATTGCAGATTCAACCTTGGAACTAACACGCATTCAATTGAATTACACTTTACGCCGTAGCCATGCGGGTTCTATCGGTTTTTCTTGTCATTGAAAAGGATAGACGCAATCGGTCGATATGAGAAACTCATTCCTGTCGGCAGCTATGCGTTAAGTTACATGAAAGAGCAGTTTTATATTAATTTATGAATTAGAACTTGAAAGTTTGATACCACGAGTAGAGAATAATAATTATGGACACTTTAATAGAACCAATTCCTTAAAGAGAGTTTTGATTCAATTGTGGCCAGTGTTGCGGATATGTAACATAGGATACTGTTCTCTCAAAGGTGCAGCCTTAGCAAAAGCTTACAGGCACCAAGGAGCAGCATTTGGAGGATACCCCTAATCTATCATTTTCGAAGACGGCTTAAACAATTCTGGAGATATAATAGCCGCTAAACTGTTGGTGAAAATATCTATTGCAGACAAAGTCATCTACAGTAGTGGTCAGGGAACCAGAAGGCGATGTTTACGTAAACATCCTTACAGAAAAAACGCTGTTTTGAATCTTTATTATAAAAATAGACTCAGCTAATATCTACACACTCAATCCAAAGACATTGGGTAGAAATGAAAATGCAAAAATATTGTACCAATTCAAACTTTAGTGGGAACTAAGGTATGGAAAAAGGTTAAATGGTTCAAGGGCGAGTAAAGGAAGATCTTGACGGCACAATTGATGATGAGCAAAAAGGTTTCCATATGCAGATGATTGATGCAATGGAATCCGATCACTCAAAATGACAGAATAGCGGGTCAACTGCAATGTACCCGGTGCAACACAATGGTGGAGAAGGATTCTTTACAGCTAGAGAGAGCTGAAACTCATGACCAGAAACCAAACATAATACCACGTAAGCGTTGTTAAGACCCAGAAGGGGTTTCAGAACATAAGATCAGGGAGTGGGAGAATTGGAACAGTCATTGCAATTATGCCGATAGGTGAATAGTGGGAGATAGGGTAGTTTTTAATAGATATTTACGTCAACAAGACTTTAAACAGCAGCATGAAGAGAAGAACCAAAACCCCTCTGATCACACTATGCTCGGACTGGTACGACCTTGTTGTGTACAAGAGAAAAAGTGACTATTTAGATACATAATCGAAACGGCCATTGCGTTGGGAAATTTATTTATGCGTACAGTTTCTAACATCAGTTGTCTTTACCTGCCATTTTTGAAAATACTACCTGCATTTTCTCTTGTTAAGACTATGCATTTACAAGGTTATGTAGGCCAATGTAACGCATCTTTATGAGGGGAACAGCCAAAAATGTAAGAGGTGAAGTGCTGAGATAATTCATGTTGAGGTACCACCACTATATACTCACCGCTAATGGGGTGTATAATAAGTCGGTAGATTAGTAGGTAGCAAGGAATTTTAACTTGAAGCGATGGATAAACATTTGGAAGATTTTCTTATGGATCCGGGCATTAAAAACTGGATTTTTTTGCCACATATATAATTATGTGCTTTAAATACATAATACAGCTGTAGTTGTATACATATAGAACACTAGGTTCTAGGCCTTGAATCTTAATGATTTCGAGCGCCAAATGGTTTCGATTTAGACGAGAAATTGAATAAAGTGTTTTGCGACGGTTTCAATCGTATTTGGCTAACCGAATTGATCCGGTTTCCGCAGCGATTGATCAGTTATGCCTTCAACTATGGCACTGATTATTTTATCATAACGGATAAGCACAAATGTGTGCTGAAAGTACTAAATTTAGTTCAATGAGTCAGTCAGTTGATTTTAAAAGACATTCGAAATTATTTTCTAAACATAAAACTTCTGAGAAGTATTTGGGGAATCCTCCGTTCACATTCGTCATTCACAGAAAGGTGTACGTGCAAATTTTGTAATCATTTGCTTTGTATTGCTGCCGTGGCGCAGTGTTTAATGCGTTGGACTACTCTGCATTAAGTAAAGAAACAAAATTATTTTTCAACGGAACGACTTCACACTAAAAGCTTGTGACAAACATCCCAAGAGTAGTGTTGTCTTGTGGAAGCTTCTCAGAACAGTCACGAATTGATACAAGTTTTCGCAATTAATTGCGGTTGTGTATAGCACTTGCTATTGTGGGCTTTGAATGAAATTACTATTCACAATCTCTTGTAGAAGACACAAGGATAAAGACTTGGTTTTAAGACAATATCCTCACTTACATATATTACAAATTCTGCCCAAACTCTCTATGAACTGGGCATACAAATCTATATTTGTAGGACACCGCTACCATGGAATAAAATTTAAATAATTTTCTAAAAGAAAACTGGAGCAAAGCAGATACCATCGGCCGGAAGAAGACACACAAAAAAAGGGAAATAATGAGAAACAACGAGTATTGAGTTGCCAGAGGAAAGCGTGTCTCTGTTTTAATCATCAACACGGCAAGGCGCAAATGTGCTTTTCACGATTTCACTGCAAAATAGATAACAGACGACCACACCGCAGAAAGGGAGGAACCAAAAATATGAAGTAATTTTCTGTAGACACGATGACGTGAGCTTTGCTATTATACCGAGAACTATTATTCAGACGGACAGTCGGTGAATTATGAGTAGAACGCAAAAAAACTTACAACAAATTCAACAAAAAAAATATTAAACGGCAAAGCGGTGGGGGGAAAAAAACCAAGAGACAGCCACCAAATGGCCCATGCTCTGTTATTTATAGCCTTTTTTCTGTTCTACATATGTACACATAGAGAGACAGTGCATTTTCCATGAGGCCAGGGAAAGAATATTCGATTTTTTTTGTATTTGACTCATCATCCCAGCCTCTTATATGGCGCGACAGTGCCATCAAAATTTTATTGCCCCTCACAACTCAGTGCACTACCAAAAGATGCTATTTTTAAAGGTCAGAGGAGACTGCAAACACAACAACAACTAAAACTATCCAGTGAAAAGCAGATGTATCCAGTTAAAATTAGAACAGACAGAAAAAAAGACAAAAAAAAACCCAAAAGAAAAAGTTAATTAACAAAAAAATTAGTAGGTATATGTAGTACTTACGGTTAAAAACGATTTTTTGGTGATTGTCCTGGTTTCTTTTTGAATTGGCGATTCAAAAATAAACGCAACAAATTTAATAATATGCAAATGAACAAACGGCTAAAAAGAACAAACCACACCTAAGCAGCTGAGTAAAAACAACAGTTGACCGTAGTCGCGACTTTTTCAAACACAAATTCTGGTCTAAAAGAAAAACCCTCACTTGTTTCACTCTTCACCGCTCTTTGCACGTATCTTTTTTTTTTTTGTAATACAAAAAGTGGGATGCACACAGCTGACAGTTGCGCTGGAAGGTTTATGGAAAATGGCTTGCGCGCGAATACATTTAGTGGATGGGTGCGTGCAGTGAAACGGTTAAAAGCGGTTTAACTGGCGAAATTTGAATTGAAATCTTTTGAATGAGCGTGAATTGTTGATAAATGAAAGAGTTTCATACAATTTTTTTAAAATCTTTCTAAATATGGAAAACAATATGCAACAATGAATGAAAAATATATTCTTACCAAAAAAATATAAGTATTCAATGTTGAAATATTTGAAGTAAAATAAAAAAAAATTATTTATGTTGATCTTGACAATTAAATTGACAAAATGATTGGCTATACAGTGAAGCATAGTAAGCTAAAGTATTGAAAAAGCCTCATTAAATGACTTACATGCAATTCTATAGTGATAGATACTAGCCAAAATAATTGTGCAAAAATAGTTTATACTTACTCATCACAATAGGAGTTTGTTTGCCTATCTGTCCTAATATTACCGATTTTTTCACCGAAACCTGTAGTTATTTTGTTTTAATTAAGCGCGTCCCCAACACTTAAGAGCTGAAAAGAATGTGCATCTGCGTCTGGGTCTTGCAGCGCTGTCAAAACATTGCCGCGCGGCTTACGGCTATAGCAAACAGAATGAAACAGATTATCAAATTTGCTTATCCTGATCTCACTTCTCAGATATAACAATTTTTTTTATAGTTTGCTAACAATTTTTTTTTAAATTTTGATAATATTATTGTAAGTTTTCTTTAATGGCTAAACAAGAAGAAATTGCATTCATAATTTATGTCCTGCACATGTGCTAAATATGTAGCAACAAATGTTCCCAAATGGAAACAAAGTCTACAATTATTTAGAAACTTACTTTATATTCCTAGTTCTTTTTATATATCTTCTATGTTTCCATATTCTTTTTTCACTTTTTATAATTTGATTCGATAAATTCCATAAAATAGTGGTCTCTTATAATTTCTACAAATTCATCTATGTCCATTGTGGCAAAGAAGAATTGTTTTTTACAAATTCATAGTCGTCAAACTTGCTCTTGAATCTCTCGACCAATCAGAAACGTTTGACTACCTAGCGCCCAGAATGCGGAACGTCCCCAATATCTATGCATATTATGTGGAACCTTCTCCGCTTATCTGTCCTGATATTACCGATTTTCTCAGCAAAGGCTGAAGTTATTTTGTTTCAACTGTGCGCGTTGAATGTAACTGCTCCTAGAATACTTTTGAACCAGGATGACAGAATTATCACATATGAATCTAGGGACCTCTAGGATAAATTACCAAATTTTAGTAGATTCTAGCTAGGTAGACCCTTGCTATAACGTAATAAAAGCAAATAATATTCCCATGAAACTTAGTAAAACAAATAAGAAAGTGAAAACAAATCAGTTGGAAATAAAAGCACACAAGGATTGTATGCAGAGCTCCATTTGCTTATATTTTTAAGTGGCTCGTCAATTTTTTCGACTTTTACGGTTAAATACTTTTCATTCTAAAAAACCGTTTCGTCTTCCAGTTGGTCTTAAGAGTTTAGCGCTAGGGAATTCTAGGACGATCATGCAGAGCTTCAAGTGCAAATTTTACGCCCAAAATAATAATTCTACATTGCATAGAAACTGACAAGTTTAAAAAAAATCTTACGAATTTCATAATTTATTTTTACTCGATAAGGACTTCGATTCATTACTCAGTGGTGATATTTTTGTATGTTCTGTTTTTATCCTTATATCGCTCTCTGTTTGTTATATCTAAGAGCAGTTGGGGTGGTACCCCGAATGTTTCATCTGTTATGCGCGTAGTTTCTTGAAGAATTGTGTATTGTTTCGGAATCATGCCCCAGACCATGGCCATATCGATTTAATTGTCACAGTAACAAAATTGCTTGATGAAAATACTACGAATTATGAACGAATAAACAAAATGGAACTGAGGAGTATAAAGCAGAGCTATAGCATAGTTATGTTGGTCCAATATTCGAGCTGATTGAGGATGCGAAGACTGAGTACAATTTATTCGAGACGAATCCAGACGAATTTTGCTTTAAAGCAAAAACCACAACAAAATCTTATAATAGTATGTAAGCTTTTATAAATAGCTTTCTATAGAACGATGATTGGGTGCCGTGGCTCAGTAGTTAGTACCTTGGGCTACTGCGCATGGAGTTGCAAGTACGAATCCAGAAAAATACAATCAAATTTCTTTTCATGTCTCCGCTTCTTGCGATTGTTTGACAAACGTCCAAGAGTATTATGAGAAAGCTGTTAAAAAAATCCCTCTGCCCTTCCGATGCGGCATAAAACTATAGGTACCTTCCGTTTGTTTTGAAATTTATACCACGCACAACACGTACAGTTGTGAGAAGCTAGGCCTGTGCTGTTTACAACCTTATATTTTACATATTTATTTTTATGAGAGAACCCATAACAAACGAATGAAATCAATGGAATTAAACCGGGTTCTAGTTCTATCTCACTTCACCCTTTCCACATAAAACAAACAGTTCTGTTTGGCTTTTTACAAAGCACTCGGACCAAATGTCATAATTTTTTTTAAGACTGCCATAAAAACGTCAACGTCACATTAGTCACTTAAAATATTTCGCTTCTTGTGCTTTTGGTTGCATTAGATGTGCCACATTGCTCATTAATTTCATCACTTTCGCTCTTAGTAGCACGTTCTAGTGTTGATTCTCGACCATTAACTCACAAACCATAAAAGGTAAGCATTTACCTTTAATTGAATCACAAAAGAAAAACAAATTTTCCTCTCAGAAATGGCTGCGGATTCAGAAGTTCTACTGGCACAGTTCCAGGCACTCGGCATGAGCGAACAAAAGGCAAAGGAAACCCTTAAAAATGCAAATGTCACTAGAAATTTGCAATTGGCGCTGAAAGAATGTGATATTACCTCGCTAGCTGAGGGTGTAGGTGCACTCCTTTATCACATGGCTTCAAAGATTAAGCCACAAATCTCCAGTGAACTGCCGCTACTCGTCCAGTACATTGTTTCGAAGAAACTTGACTCGATTATGCGTGTGGACGCTGCCTTGGAGTATCTCCTCAAGGTGGGTCACAAGAAGGAGGGAGTAAATGTCGCCGAATTCGAGAAGGAGTGCGGTGTTGGGATTGTTGTCACACCCGAGCAGATCGATCGTGCTGTTGAGGAACAGATTCGACTGAATAAGGATGCTCTATTGGAACAGCGGTACCACTTTAACGTGGGGAAGATCATGCAGGAGGTTCGTAACCAACTTAAATGGGCTGACGGCAAGGCGGTGAAGTCTGAGATTGAAGTTCAGATATTCGATCTGCTTGGACCCAAGACGGAGGCTGACTCAAAACCTCTTCCAAAGCCAGATAAGAAGAAGGAGAAGGCCAAGGGTGGTCCGTCAAAGCCAGCTGATGTTAAGAAAGAAGAGGCAACTGAAGGCGCCTCAGATGGCGCACGAACAATCGCCGAGCTGATGAAGACGAAGGTTCACTTCCATGCGCCCGGAGAGAACTACAAAACGGATGGGTACGTGGTGACTGATAACACTGAAGCTATTCTCAAGGAACATCTGCGTCAAACAGGCGGTAAGGTTCGCACTCGATTCCCTCCAGAGCCCAATGGCATCCTCCATATAGGCCACGCTAAGGCAATCAACATTAACTTTGGCTACGCTGCTTCCCAGGACGGCATCTGCTTCCTACGGTACGACGACACCAATCCCGAGAAAGAAGAGGAGAAGTTCTTTGTTGGAATCAAGGACATGGTCGAATGGCTGGGCTATAAGCCCTATCAAATCACCCACTCGTCGGATAACTTCCAGCAGCTGTACGAATGGGCGGTCGTGTTGATCAAGAAAGGACTGGCCTATGTGTGCCACCAGACGGCCGATGAAATGAAAGGTTTCAATCCAAAACCATCGGAATGGAGGGACCGTCCGATTGAGGAAAGCTTGCAGTTGTTCGAGGACATGAAGAATGGAAAAATTGACGAGGGTGCAGCCACCTTGAGGTTGAAAGTTACTCTGGAGGAGGGAAAGATGGATCCAGTTGCGTATAGGATCAAGTTTATACCGCATCATCGGACGGGCAACAAGTGGTAAGTAGTTTGAATCCAGCTTGCACTTAACGACTGTTACCAGGTGCCTTCTAGCAAATAGGAAGACCGAATGCAAACAGAATTCTTCACTCAAATAACCAGATGATTTTCTCTTCCATTCTAGGTGCATCTACCCCACCTACGACTTCACACACTGCCTCTGCGACTCGCTGGAGAACATCACGCATTCGCTGTGCACAAAGGAGTTCCAATCGCGTCGTTCCTCATACTACTGGTTGTGCAATGCCCTTGATATTTACTGTCCCGTCCAGTGGGAATACGGTCGACTGAATATGAACTACGCGCTGGTGTCCAAGCGAAAGATTGGCAAACTTATTACCGAAGGTATTGTGAACGATTGGGACGATCCAAGGTTGTTCACGCTCTCTGCTTTGAGGCGCCGTGGATTCCCCGCGGAGGCCATTAACAATTTCTGTGCTCAAATGGGCGTTACTGGGGCACAGATCTCAGTGGATCCCTCGATGTTGGAGGCCTGTGTGCGGGATGTACTCAACGTGACCGCTGCTCGGCGATTAGTTGTATTGGAACCGCTTAAAGTTACGATCTCCAATTTCCCCCACGCGAAGGCAATCGAAGTGGAAGTGCCTAACTTCCCACAGAACCCAGAGAAAGGATCTCACCGCATTATACTCGATCGTGTCATCTACATTGAACAGAGCGACTTTAAGCTCACACCGGAGAAGGGCTATCGGCGTCTGTCGTTGGAGCAGACAGTTGGCCTGAGACATGCTGGGCTAGTGATCTCAGTGACCGAAGTGAAGAAGGATGCCGCTGGTAAGGTGATCGAACTCATCTGCAGTTGTGAGGAGTCTGAGAAGGCAGAGAAGCCAAAGGCATTCATCCAGTGGGTATCGCAGCCGATCGAGGTTGAAGTGAGGTTATACGAACTCCTGTTCAAGCACAAAAACCCCGAAGATCCCAATGAAGTGCCCGGTGGCTTCTTAAGCGACTGCAAGACCGACACCATGTCGATTCTCCGCTCATACGCTGATCGTGTTGTTGCCGACGTGAAGGTTTATGAAAAGTTCCAGTTCGAACGAATCGGCTTCTTCTCTGTCGATCCAGATAGCAACAAGGATTTGGTTGTCTTCAACCGAACTGTGGGCCTCAAGGAGGACTCTGGCAAGAAGTAGAACTAAATTCAACTCAAAAACAGAAATAAAAGCTACTTTTCACATAAAAAAAACGATTTATTTTTTGCCCTCGACCATTATTATGTGGTAACCGAACTTAGTTTTAACTGG
This sequence comes from Chalcosyrphus nemorum, assembly GCA_949716465.1. Classification (NCBI taxonomy): domain Eukaryota; kingdom Metazoa; phylum Arthropoda; class Insecta; order Diptera; family Syrphidae; genus Chalcosyrphus; species Chalcosyrphus nemorum. Next base: position 80,468,829 of record OX454333.1, read on the forward strand.
TGGATCTGTGTAGACGGGATTGTTGACGTTAGAGATTGGCAGTGCGAAAGCGGCGTCTTGAAATGGTCCGACCATGGCGCCACGTATTTGCCAGCCCAGATCGCCTCCTTGACGGGCTTTGTCCTCACTGTAGGCGGCGGCGACTTCGGGAAACTTCTGACCGGCTTTCAGTTTCTCGAGAGCCTCAAGTATCTTGCCCTGTTTCTCGCAGAGGATGTGCCGAACTTTTACAGCGTTGCCACCTTTTTTCTCTTTTCCTATGGCGAATTTAAATGTTAGAGAGGTATTTGTAGGAAGAGAAACTATGTACCTTTCTCGGCATCACCGCTCGCGGCTGGCTTTTTTGCTCCACCCTTGTTATCTTTGCCTTTTGTGTCCTTTTTCGGTGGCATTGCGATTGGAGTATTTTCAGAGGAACTACAAAATGTTGACAATGAATGACAGCTGTATCAAAGAGGTTATGAAAAGATCTGTTCGATTTATAGCACATTGAAAGGAGAAGGTGCGTCAAGCTTGATGGAGGAGTGAAGTGTGTGATATTTTTACTCGTTTGTTTAATAGGGGTGTTTTTTTTTTTTTACTTTGGCAAACAAGATTCGATTAAATTGTGTTTTTTATTCTTTAAATTTGCGTGTGGATACAAATCACACCGAAAAATCTAGTTTGAAAGCTGGTTATATACCAAAACTGTTTTTTTGCTCTTACATAGTACACGTGGTAGTCCAACAGAATAACGTTTAATTTGACCCACAATGTGGCAGCTTTGACTGCCTGCGGCTGGAAGAACTTCTTCCCTCCAGCCCTCGCACTAAACCTTACTATTAGAGAAGCCTTTAAAGTAAAAATACTTTGAAAATAAATTGGAAAATTCCTATATGGCGCTGTTAGTGATCATTTTAGCGGAACTTTCAATTAACCTATTTATATTTAAATAAGGAATGGAGAAGAATGGAATGGTTTATGTTGGACGAAGGCGAAAAATCCATGCAAATTCTGTGCTACCTTAAATGCCTTATTAATCAAACAAAACTACGCCTTATTTGTAATATCCTTGGTGCTTACTTGCCTGAACTTCTACCTGGTTCAATAATTTTCTTAAATCGAACATATCCAAAGCAGAATTTGACATTTCACAACAAAACCGCCTCGAGTCGTAAACATTTCGAAAACACTAGAAATTTTTCCTAATTTACAATGATCCCTAGACCAATATTAAATAAAGTACCTGGCGAATTGCCTGCTCTAAAGTCTGATCATCACATAAAAGACCTCGCCAAACTAGATCGCCTACAACTCGAGGAGATAAAAGAACGAGAAGCCAAACTTTTGTCCAGAATGTAAGTCCCTCTGGCATAAATTCCAAGAAAGTACACAACTCCAATTGGATTCTTTCCTCTAGACCAAATCTTAACAAGCTCCCAGACAAGGGACAACGCATAAAGGCATTCTATGAGAAGGTTTGCAAAGAACTCGAGTCGCGCTACAATGTCGATGCAGCGGCCGAGATGTTCTCTGAAATGAATATTGCCTCAACGGGACAGAATAAGCTCAACAAAATGGAATGGTCTGGCGGTCTTAACGTTGATTCTACAGTCGATGTCATGGACAGTGATGACGAGGCTGAAATGGATCCTTTAAAGATCATCGCACAACGAGCCATGCATGAGAAGAAGGTTATGAATATCGTGCCGGAAGAATCCCTCATAACAGATCGAGACATCGAGGAGATTAAGTCGTTTGACAATGAAAAGACTGTTGATGCAGAGGTCATAACTATCGATGTAAAGGAGAAAATCGACAAATTAAAGCCGGAAATTGATAAAGTTGTTCAAATGAATGGAATCGTAGAAGAGGAAGACCATCACTTGCAGTATCTGATGGAGAAAGGAGTTGACCTGCCAGAGACAAAGATGAAATACAAACCATATCAGACGACTATATCGAATACCCATGATCCAGAGAAGGAGAAGCTGAGGAAGAAGGGAAAGCACTGGGAGAATACGGCAGCAACGCCACCGTTTATTCAACATGGTCCGGCGAAGATGTTGAGTTTGACTGATTCGGTGGGAATTCAAAAGGGATATTTAGCCAAGCTTAAGGTGAGCGGGAAGGGTTTTGTGTTTTCTTTTTTTATATAACAGGTGTGGTAGGGCCTGAAACATCGCATCATCCAACTACTGTTAAAACCATACTTCGGCTTACTTATACATTATTCACTTTCTTGAAAGTCTGCTTCCTGGTAGGGCATTCTCTTGCCGCTAATCTTCTTCAACATCTCGGGGACATTACCCTCGTCTATTTTACTTACGCTAGCGCTGACTGTGATTTTCAATTCGGATACTTCTCTCTTTCAGGATCTCCAAGAGAAACAAGCCGCCGAACGGTTAACTGCCAAACTGCAACGTGCTGCCACTCTAAAAATTGAAGTTCCCGATGAAGCCTCGCGAAAAGATAATCCAATGTTCAGTACCTACAGAGAGTCGAATGCTCCACAAATCAACGTCGAAGGCGTTCAACACATCGACGAAGATGATGAAGTGGAAGATTTAGACGATGAGAAACCCGGAGGAGTTGTGTATACAGTATTCGAATAACACAATGTTTTAACTTTTGTATTTTTCATTTTATATAACAACATCCAATGTAACAACTAAACATGTATATATTTTAGTCTCTAAGATTAGTCTCTAGTGTTTGGTTAAATTAAATTGAATAAAATTGTGTAGCAGTCGAAGACTGTAACTCAATCTGTCCCATTTTAAATTGGAGTCTTTGTAACCATTTAAGCAATGCCTCAGAGTGATGAGTGTGTTGTTCATCGTAGTCCGGAGCATAGTCTCGAACGTTTTGCAGACGTACGTGAAGGGTGTCGGATAGCTGTAGATAGAAGAGTTGTAGAAGTGGATTTGCTAAGCAGATATGTGGTGTTTACTTACCTGAGTTTGAGAAGATAGTACCGGACTCCATAGGGGCAACAATTTTCCAAGTACTGTTGAATGGGTTTCTTTCAGGGCTTCCAGGAGACTCAAGAAGTGAAGGTTTACCATTTCAGAGAGCTGTAATGAAGGAGATATTGCAGTCAATATGATCATTATTCTTTATTTCAATCAGCACTAGGCAAGTTGAATGCTTGTTGGGGCAGAATCGATCGTCAATATTTTTTGAATCCGTTGACATGAAGAGAGCAGTATGGAAACATGAACAAGGCTCTGCTTTTTAGGCAGTCTTTTGGAAGAAGCTGTAGGTTACCCTTCCCTTTTTATTTCCAAAACAGTGCGGTGATCTTGTCTTTAATCTACCACATAGTCAAGCTAACACTGGTTCAGTGCAAATACAATCAGTACTTGGCAGATATCCGGGGCTAGCTTTGGTTAGAGAACGCTCTTCTTACCAGTTGTGCTTTATGGTGTTTATAGGTAAGAAAGCTGAGCCATCAATGGGCAGTTTTGAGCTAAAAAAAACTTCGTCGAATATTAGGTTTCTTATTCGAGTAGGGTGAACGGAGGAAAGATACAACAGCGAGTGTGGATATATTTCAAAAAGTCAAGATACGCCGACTACATTGTCTCGGTCACATCCAGCGAATGGACATCAATGCTCCAGCCAAAAGGATCTTCGAAAGAGCCAAGTTCTTAAATCAGTTGAAATCTCAGAAAATTAGGTCTTCAAACTGGAAGCAGAGTATCCGGGCTCTACAAATCAAAGCCGCGGATGTAAAAAAAACTTAGTCTTCACATCTGGAAGAAGATTGCGATGGACCGCAAAGGATGGAAGGAAACCGTGTCTCAGGCAGAGACTAGTGTCTTTGTGGAACGTAACAACAGGCAAATATGCCTGGCGAAATTTTTTGTAATTTTGATCTGATTCATTGTTACGCTCAGTTGAAAGGTTGTTGGTTGGTGGTTAATACAAGAGCTTCTTCAACTATCAAGTCGCAATTCATTGATTCCCATGTCATAGTGGTGTTACAGACAATCTAGTATGACTATAAAACACGGCTCAGGGGAGGGTCTTCCTTCATCTTAGGTCAGTGCATCAATTGGCGATTAAGTGCTTTATCAACACCACTGTTTGGAACACGACCCTCCTAGTTGTGGACTAATAAATTGAACGTACCTGCAGTTAAGAACTTGCTCATACTTCCTGGTAGCACAGGTTGTACCTGAATATTTGACTGAAGCGTTTCCTATCCTCATAAGTGTTTTAGGAAAATAACAATGCAATGGTGACATTATTTTGAGAAAACAATACTAGCGCCCGGTGAAAATATTAAAGCACTTTAATTTGTTTCTGTAAGTTCTTAAAGAAAGTGGATGTCCCTTGGTTATAATGACTGTATGTTTGCAACCATAGTTCAAGAGAGACCAAAACTGCATCATCGTTTAGTGACCGAAAATTGGCGCCCGACCTGGGCTTGTGGTCTTTAGATTCTAATCAATGCTTTTAGAATCCAATAGGATTTAAGGCTTTCTGAACAGCGTGAGTAATATGACTCAAAAGTGATCAATTTCTACATCAGATGTTACCTCCAACACCATCTAAAGAAGAAAGATAATAGCTGTGTTCAGTGACTTTGCACTGCAGAGTCTAGCACAGAAAATTGCAGGCTTTTGCGTTCAATGAGAACAAATATCGTCCAAAAGTCTTCCTTCTTTTTGTTCAATGAGCCTGTACTACACAGTCTAGCATACTCTTTTCTGCATCTACCTTTGGGTTAGAACATATTCGTGAGAAGTGTCATAACGCAAATTATTTGCGATTTAATACGTTTGACTGCTAGTAAGAAGAATGCTTTGGGATACGTTCTGACTCATTGAACAAGAGGTTGTACTTTTCTGTTGTAATCTGTTCTGACAGTACAATTGCGATGTAAAGTTCTACATGACTCATATTTCGCTAATAAAATATTAATTGGCGCCCAACTTGTGACTGACTCAACCTCTACGTAAAATCGTTGGCTTATCATTCCTACTTTACATTCAACTGTAGAAGGTTATGTTTTAGCAGATTAATATTCTATTTACCTTTGAATTGGAACTCTGAAAGTCCACATTATCCTTAGCGGCTTTTGAGTGTGTCACTAATTGCAGAATACAAGGCGTAACCTTTGCCCAAAACTCAAACAAAATCCCCATTGTGATGTTATGCGCCTCAACATTATTTGGTGTCATATAAGCACTTTGTTCCAAGTACACTGTCCATAGTTGGCACAACGTAAATGCGTGGAACAACGATGACATGTGCAGTACCGACGTCTTTGATTGTTCAGCGAATCCCGCGAATATAACTTGAATATGATCTGCAATGTGACAGCTCGCTTCCTGAGGAACGGGCTGTGTCATTGCTTGTCCTGGATGCTGCATTTGGAAGTGTTGTACTGCTGCTCCGTGTTGTCCAATTACGCCGCATTTTCTTTGTGTCAATGCGGAATGTGTTAGAGAGCCAAGCAGTAACCATGAGAGAAGTCTCATGTGTCCAACGCATTCGGTAAATTCTTTCGGGCTAAAGAAGAAATTAAAAGATCGTTAAAGATGTTTGGGAGATTGGAATCCCTCCTGAACTCACCCTTGTTGGAGAGATGATGGAGCATTGTAGAGCCATGGTAGGTATCTTCCAACTGCCTTGTTGTCCCTGGAATTTCCACGAGACATCTCTAGAGCAAGATATTGCGCCACAGCGCCTTTAAGAACGCCACCTAGAGTGTCCTCTCCAAGGCCATTTTGTATCTGACCGTTCTTGAAGTTCTATTAGAGTATTATTTTGCAAACACTGTTGGAGAACTCAAAGCGAAGCCTTACCTTAATTTTACTCAGAGTGTGGAAGTCAGCCAAAAAGTCCAGGACATCATTCATGTACTGTCGCAGGCAATCAGCTGCATTTGTGGGATATTGTGGTGGCAGGTCTGGTAGTCCTACTATTGTACCAGGAGGCAATGCTCCGCCAGCGTCTTGGAGGGCAAATCCAACGATCAAGAGAAGATTATGATCCGGGATGTTGATTTTGAATTTGAGGGCCTGAACGAATTCAAAGATTAACTGCCGACAAAGGAGCATTTTGTCGCGATCCTTTGAAAATGATCGATTACTTAGCGTGCAAAGATCATAGATTGTGCTGTGACGCAAATTGATGCTTTGCACACAGAAGCCTAGAACTTTAGAGAATGGCTCGAGGAGAGCTTTCGGTGCGGATATCTTCAAAGTAGCCACCATAATGTCAAGAAGATATTCTACATTGTCGACACTTGGAAGGATGAGGACAACTTGACGGAAGAGTGACTCCATGGATTGCATTGCCTGAGACCAGGAGGCTGCACCGAGACCACTGTCGGGTGGAATACATTGAAGATATTCGGATATATTGCGCAGTATGACTGGAAGGTGCTCGAGTGGAAGAGTCTTCTTTGAGAGCAGAGATTCACAGACCATGTAGATTGGACTGGTTGGATTGAGTTCTTGGAAGTCAAGTAGCGCTTTGGCAATGCTACGGAAGGACTTTCGGCGGGTTTCCTCTGGAATTGGGAGAAATGTTCAGTAAAGATCGATTTGACTTAAGACTTTACTCACTTTTGACCTGTGTCTGGAAGAGTTGAAGAAATATTCCATTGGGCGCCAGTTGGTGCAGGACACAACGAATGAATTGATGAGCAACTGACTGCGATCCGCCTGGCAAATGCGTGGCACTCTCATACTGCCATGGGAATGTCGAATGCATCGCGAATCTAATAAAAAGTAAAGTTAACCAGGACCAAGAAGATTCAGTTTACTTACTTTGAGACGATAGTGAGGATCTCAGGCAGAAATGGCGCTGCCATTGCCGGTTCTCGGTGAATGAATGTCCCCAAGATGATGATTAGAATTCCAACCTCTTCGTCATTATATTCTTCCAGCATTGATCCACATTCACCACATCGCTCACAGACACAGTAGTCTCCGATGCGCGATTGGCTCTGTAAAATTGTAAGACAATGATGAAACTATAACCAGAACAAAAGGAGAACTGGATACTCACCGGCTTATGATCCGATTGGCTTCCATTAGTCACAGCTTCGTCATCAAAGTCTGATTCCTCCTTTTGGCTTGGTGGTGGCCAATATCCAGCGTACTTGGATCGAATATCTGAAACTGCATGAGTATCCACAACAAAAGGCACCTTCCTTGGAGCACGTCCCCTTTGTGATCCTCGATCTCTTTGTGGTGGCTTTCCAGGTTTAGGGTCGTGAGTTACAGTTTTTAGAATAGATGTATGCAGATCCTGGGGAGAATCTAGGGCAGCCTGTTTGATAAGACGTCTTGGGGAGTTACCACGACTACTTGGGGTCACATCGTCCTTTGTGCTCTCGGAGACATCAAGACTGTCTTGCTTTAGATGGCTTATGTCGGGAATTTTCAAACCTTCCCTTATACGATCAACTAGCGCTGGAACGCCCTCTTGGGGTCCAATTGGGAGTAGACGTTCTGGAGTTGGAATCTCCAACTGAGTTATCTTTTTCGGTGGAGGTAGGCTGGATGTTTCTGGTTCTGATTCGCTGGGATTTGGCATAACGCTCATTTTGGAGAGTGGAGAATCCGGGGAACCATAGCTCTTCTTGTCGAACTTGTGTAAAGTTGGCTTGCCATTGCTACCATTGGCACTTGGCTTTGAGCTGTTCCGAGAGTCCTCGGTTCCTGGAGATGAAGACGAAGTTCCAGCAATTGTTGATGTCTCTACGATTGTCTTGTGTCGTCCGAGAGTCTTTGCTAGAGTTTTCTTATCAATTGCGGCTACAGTCGCACCGTTAGATGAACGGCTTGTACTTGATGGTAGAGGCTGTGGCTTTGGCGCTGGTGCAACGGTTGGAGTAACCTCCTGAGTTGGCTTAGCTTGTTTGGGGGTAACCGCAGCAATCACAGGTTTTGTATCAATGCCTTGTATAGCTCCCATGGCTTTTAAGTGATTCGATGCAATTGAGGCGAACATTTTCGATGTGTGGGACATGTCTGAGGTCTTTGCAGGTCTTACTGATTGCGTGCTTTGGGTCACAATAATTGCTCGTTGGACATCAACTGGTGGACTTAAAACTGCTGTCTCTTGGGCCTCTGTTCCGACCAAAGGAGTGACAATCATCCGTACACCTTCTTGAAGGCTGCACTTTGTTTGAGTCACTATCGTTGTGGTTTCAGTTGTCTTCGACTTGGTTTGTGCGACTATGTCGCTACCTCTTGAGACGATCGATGATCGCTGGAGTTTCGCAGTAGTTGTGGTCTCCCTTTTCTATAAGCAGGGGCGCCATCTTCAGTTAGATTTAATGAAAAATGAAAAAAACATTACCTCTTCTGTAAAGTCAGTGGTCTTAACGGTCGCTCGGTGCCTCAAGCCATCGTATTTGAATCCAGAAGTCGAGACGTCCTCGTAATGAATAGTGTCATCAAAAGATCCCTAAAAGAATAATGATTAGCAAATTAAAAAGCATTTCGGACTTAGACTAACCGGTGCACTGGACCCATGAAGCGTACTATCCGAGAAATCACTCTCTGGAATGGCTACTAGTTCTGACTCGGTATCGTCGGCCTCCAAGCTCGAGTCAGGATATTTGCGGAACGTGTGTTGAGATGACTTCTGAGAGAAGCCAACATTTTGACCCTTGCCCTTAGAGGCACCACTTGTTCCTTCCGAGGGAAACATTGGACTAGGTGGGGGACTATTGTGATCCCTATCATCTGGATCGGTACCTAATGAAGGCTGGCTTACATCCCTCGACCGAGATGATGGTTGAATGTCCAAGATCGTAGTTGTAGGGATCCTCTTGCACTGATGGAATTGAGCCTTCAAACTGTTGATGACTATGCGCATAGCACTGTTTATGTATGCACTATAAGGTGGCTGTGTGTAGGTGTATTTGTACAGGACAACCAGAATCGTCATGAGCCAGTTCCTGCGTGAATGAGGCTCCAAATACCAAAGGGAATAATTGAAGATCAAGTTCTGGTAGCAATCAACTCCAATATTCGAAGGATTTGGTGCAAAAAGTATAATTTGCATCACCGATGAAAGGATAAGTCCACCTATTAAATGGTTTTGATCTAAAACTTGTGGTAGATTCGCTAAAAATGCATTAAAGACGGCCGATGATCTACGAGAATAGTTTTGAGTGAATGCTTTTGAAGAAATTTCAAAGGCTTACCTTAGAATTCCTGGTGTCGTATGAAAGGTTTTATCAATCTGATTGTGTCCCAGGAGAAGGAACAGATGTTTAAGGACAATATTCTGAGTTTTTGTCATTGGTTTGTCCTCGGATGGGAATGCCTGATCAGTTCGTGACATGAATTGCATCAATAGAAAAACTAACAAGTGAATTGTTTCCTTATCGGATTCTTCCAGTTCGGTGATACGATTCATGAGCCCGGCTAAATTTTCATCGCCCAATCCACCGAGTGAGTGAATGTGACCTTCTGTTAATGGGAAATTTAAATGGTTTGTCAAAAAATGTTGTCCTAAGGACAAGAGGATTCTAAGACCTTAGCAGCGCACTGGGCAACGTGTAAGAAATCTTTATAACAACGCCATCTATTGGCACATTCTACGTATATAAAATGAGCACACTTTTCTTAAGACACAAATTCATAATTCAACTTTATTCATAAACCTACTTAATTCTTCCCACCAAAGCTTAAATTTCGTCATAACTTTCCTACATCAGTCCCAGCTTGAGACCTTTGGCCCAACCATGAACAGGTGGATGTTGGGTCCACCAAAAACCTCTGATGGAGTGGGCGGTGGTCTTAACTCCTCTGAGCTTAACCCAAGCATTTCTTCTCTGCCTCCCCGACCATTGTAACGTGTTTCAGTCAGAAGCTCTAGCAACGAAAGAACCTTTGTCATGTCTAGGGTGTAATGCATTATCTGAAAGGGATATTAGAATCTTTACGGACAATGAGCAGCCTTGGAATCATCCACAGCCACTTCAAAGGTAATACTAGATTGAAGTTCATCTCTCATGGAGATCTCAATTTAATACGATGGGACACTGCCTGATTGGTCTTCACTTTAGACGTCTGAGCCTCCCTTCAAACGATTTTGGCAGAAGTTGCAGGGAGGAGCAAATGGGAGGAAGAGGAGACTATCTTTCATGTTCTCTGTAGCTGTTCTGCCCTGTCTTCAAATAGAAACTTCCACTAAGGATTATACTTCTTTGATGACCTCGGCCATCTGACAGGTGTTCCTACAGACATCTGCTCTACTTTGTCAAAAATTGTGGATTATTTTCCTGATAACCTCTTCATCTGTCAGTTCAGATTCTCTTCCTTTTATCCAGGCAAACTTACTTTACTATTCGCACAACGCACAATGTTAAACCATTGAGCACTAAGCTAGTAATGTCACAAGGAAAGGTTTTGATTATATCCTGTTGATCAATCAAAGATAAATTCTATAAGCTCGTCAGCAAGTAGAGGTTATGTTTCTCTAAAGTTAAACAAAAATTCGACAAAATTTAAGACCTATGCATATATTTAATACGCGGAGGAGCCCTACCACGCCACAAGGACAAAACCCGCCTATCGTTGTGACGACAAGTACTCTCCCTATGGACACAACCTCAAGGTTTTGAAACCACTTGGAAAAAGTACTAGAATGCTCATGTGAATCACAAGTAGGTATTGTCTTTGGTCTGGTTTATAGAAACTGTCAAATTAGAAATCACCTCCCTGTCAGAAAATGTTACCCCACTTTTTGAAGTTTGACAATCTACGAATAGGTTCAAGTTTTCGGACAAGGTTGCCACTGTACCCGTCAGCTGATTTGACAGCTGATCTATTTAAATATAATTAGTATTTATTTTCTCTAATGCCAAACCAGTGCGCTGCTAAGGGTATATACATACTTTTTTAATAAAATCCATAATATCATGCAAATTATCACAACACCACATTCTACACTTACTGTGAATTATGCGTACACCACATTAATGTATGAAATGAAGGAATACATTGAATGATAACATTTAGATTGATCAGAAGGTTTATTTCGGTTTAATATACTTGAAGTCCGATGTTCGGTTCAATAAAGAAATTCGAGTTCGAATTTCGATTTAAACTGTCAACTGTCATCTATGTTCAGTTCGATTTAAAAACAAACCTTCTGATCATTCAAATACATAGAGGAGGTTATACATTGTAAAGGATCGGGAGGATAGTTAGGATTAGGACATTCAAACGTTTACACTTACAATCAAAATTAAAAAAAAGAAGATAGGATAGCATAGATAAAGAGAGAAGAGATCCATTTAAACACCGGAAGCACCTGAAGACCGAACGAAAGAAAAATTCCATAGAGTTTCAGTTGTCACTGTTATAAATTTTTTTTGGGAGCTTTTGGGGAATCCACTCAGAGTTATTATACACGACGTGAAGAGTTCAAAAAAAGTCTTTTATCGTACATCCATGCTTTATCACCTACCTGGAAGGTTGGCCTGAATCGAGGTGCTACCACAGCCTTCACAGGAAACAGAAGAATTAAGTCTTGATGTGGTTATTGGGGGCTGATTAGAATGATGATGGCTATGATGAGGATGAAAATGATGTGATGGATGGTTAAAATGAAATTGGGATGTCGATGGAACGGACTGGGATCTGGGATTTTCTAAAATCGCAGATTGTGGCGGAACTGGGGAACGGAGTGCTTGTGCAAGACAGGATTGAGACGTTGTAGGTGGCTGTAATGGTGGTGGTATTTGTGGTTGTGGTGGGGCATTTAAATTAGCTACATTTTGAACTATTATGTGTCCATGGCGTGAACCGTGCATTGGTTGATTGGCTACAGTAGTTGTACAACTATGACTAGGCCCACTAGAGCTTAAAAACTGACCCAATCCAAAGCGTGATGTTTTCCTTTTTAGTATCGGGGCTGACACTTGTCGGCTGTAGATTTTCTCCTTTTCCGCTGTAAGAAAAGAGAAAAACAGAAAGCAAATGTCAAAGTGACATTAAGTCAATCGAAATGAGTTAAATTGATTATAAGAACTGTCAAACACATACTCTTACAATTGAATTTCGAGTCCTGTCGTGGTACCATACTTGCTGGTGCTGACATTGTCCTTTTATATGGCCATTTAGTGCCGAAAGATGCACTCAAGGTTTTGGCCATGCTTCCAGTAGTGTCCGATTGACTGAGGGCTTCCCTTGCTTTGAGGATTTTAGTTGACAGAATTTCGCTACCATTCTCTGAGTTTCGCAAGTCTCGGAGGTAGGAAATATCACCGCATTTCTCTAGATTGATTTGAGCCTCCACAAACAGGGTGTCGAAACGGTTGAGGAAGAATTCCCAAGTGAGGACTCTGCGATCGGAGAGGGAGTTATGTAGTTGGTATAAGGATTGAAGAACCACAGGTCTATCGACGATGAATAAGTCAAATTGAGACTCTAAACAGAAGAGTAATGATCGAACTGCTGTATCGTGAATGGTTCCGATGTATAGGGTGGCACGTTGCGCCACATACACATTGATGTCATCCATGCTGGCGATGAGGTGACAGAAGGCTGTGGCCATTGCTGTCTGAAGGCCAACTTCAGATCGGAGAGGTGTTGAGTCCATAAATCGGGTGATCACCGTGACCCTCTCAACCGCTGTGAAACGGATGCGCCAATCTGTATCATGGAATGCTTCCTGAACAACCCGCCAGAAAACGTCAGACCCCAATGGCAGGGTAATACAGTGCAATAGTAGAGGTACACTAGCTTGACAGATGTGTGAGTGCTCAGCATTACATAATTCCCATAAACTAGAAATAGAGTAATTTTAGAACTGTCAACAGTACATCGAGTGCGTATACTTTTTGATGAGTAAATTCTCCTGACACCAAATAAAGAATCCTCTATGCTCTCTGGCAGATTTTGCAAGTGCGTCACCATGCAATGCCATGACATTAAGACATTGCAAGATATAATAAAGAAGTTCCGGTTTCTTGATCGTTGGGATTTCCTACAGTTAGACAATCGCAAATTTCACTTTCTAAATGTTGTTTCCATACGCCAAGCCCACTCGTCATTAATTATAATCAGAAAAGCCCACTTACCGTCAACAATTGATGAATATACTGCAACGTTTGTGGCAGTGTATCCAAGGAAAATTTAAATTTCCCAACTGAGGTGTGCCAAAAATCATCACCATCCTCGATGTCATCGCCATTTTCATCTGTGACACTGCCATTTAGATCGACATCTTCGCTGCTGCCTACAATTGCTGCCTTAGCCACCTGAACAGTAGCAGTAGCTAATGGTTGTGCCGTGTAATAGCAGAAGCAGTCAAACAAAAAATATAATTTGCATTATCTATATCTATTTACTCGTGGAGTAAACATGAAATTGATTGGAAAATACGATATTACATACCGACATCGGCATCTGACAATGTCACCGATCTTGCAACGGCTGTAACGACTTTTTCCGATGGCATTATGGCGGCCAGATCCAATTGCTCTGAGACAGTTTCAACGGTAGCCGTCATTATCTGTGAAGTTAACGTGATTTTTTCGAGAAAGAAGGAGACAGAAAGACAAAAAAAAGAAGCAAACAAAAACACAAGGATCACTTAGATAAATTCAAGCGAATTTTGCTGATTAAGTTAGTTATACCAAAAACGAACAGACTTGAGTTTTTTTTTGATTTACATTTAGTCACACTATTTGTTTTTTTTTTTTAAGTTAAAGTTTTAGTTTATGAATATTTTGTATGAAAGTGTTACGAGTTATGTGGGGTGGCGTAGTGTGTATTAGAAGCACAATAATACAGCGAGACAACATTAACATTTATTACATTGTACAATAATTATTATTGATATTCAGTGCAACAGTTAATTTTAAATTAGGTGATTGTGCGATTAAATTAAATAAAAAAATGTAAAAATAATATAAAACAAAGTTAATTTAACTTAAAAGTTCTATTTTGAAAGTGGGGGCCATTTTGCTTTAGAATTGAATATGGTGGCGTGGTATTTTTCGGTAAAAGTTTAGAGAATACCTTGAGGGGAAAATTTGACGTTTAAGTCAAATGTAAATTAAACTGACCAGGGCAGTTCACGTACTCTCCCATAATAGCGGATCTTAACAAATTTTTACTTTCCGCGTCCGGAGAATTTCCGTAGTTTTTCACAGAAGAGAGCGCTCACGAGAGAGAGTAAGAAATTTACCCATTCTACTGTCAAATATGTCAAATCAGTTTATCAACTTTTTCTTGTTCAACCCGTACGTTTACTTTTTCTTAATTTTTGCTCTTTGTGAGAGAATTTTACCATCACTCTTTGAGAGTTTACAATTTACAAATCTTAGTGCACAACGTACGCGAACAGACCTAATGTGAGCTAAGATATGATGCTATGTTGTTTTGTAGTGTGAAAGGGCTTGTTGTCGTGGTAAGACTGCTTGGTTTCGAACACTCAGATTTCAAGAAGATATGAGAGAAAATAAGTCAGAGAAGATGTGGACTTGCTTTGGGGCTCCGATTCTCGACTTTGTTGGCACACTGAGGCGTGAAGAACTTGAAAATCTTGAAAGAAGTTTGGCGAGAAATTGGAACATGAGTACAGATCTACAAAAAAATATGTTTTGGTAGATTATCCGCCGACTCAGAGGAAGGAATTCGTTTATTGTCAAAGGAGACAGATCCTTAGACGGTACACATGAGTACAGATCTGCAAATAAGAGATGTTCTGGTAGATCATCCGTCGGCTTAGAGGAAGAAAATTGTTTATTGTCAAAGGAACACTTCTTTCTTTCTTTTGTATGAGGAAGATATCTAACGCACATGGTTCTGGTCCACCCATATGGTCGTGATTTTTAGGGACTTTGAACCAGATCAAAATAACTGCTTGCTTTTATGTTCAATTAGATTAAAATAGCAATATTTTTGACAATAGTTAGGTTGGTCTTTCTTTATATTGGCCAAATATACAACTTTTAACAAAATCATAAAAATAAAATACAAACTTATTTTATATAGAGTTCATGCATTTTTCAAAAATATATATAAAACATTTAAAATTTCTTAGAAGTATATATTCACACACATACAAGATACTTTGGGACGAGATAATACGAGTAATTTATTTAGACCTAACGCACTATACCTAGATATACATATAACTATAAAAGTTTTCTTTTTATATTTCTCGATATTTTACAAAATATAGAACAGTTTATTTCTTTACGACAAATATCATATAACTATACTTAAGGCTTTGTAAGAAATTCCATTGCTAAGAGGTCTAGTTCTAACGACAGTGCTATTTATAAGTAACCTATATACGCAGCAATCAAAGTTACATGATTTCTATTAATAAGGTATTCATTTATTTTACAAACTTCCTAGTTCCTTTGCTATTCTAGACGGGCGAGACGAGACTTAACCTAATTCTCTATCGTTCAAGTAGAGCTTCCACAAAGTGACATAATTGGATAAATAGAGGAATCTATAAGTCCGTTCGCGTACCCTCCTCAAACAGCAAATTTTTACGAAAATTTACGAATTTTTACGAAAAGCTATTCGCGTACGGAGACTTTTCGTTGTCTCACTGACACGGCAACATCACACAATGAATATGTAGACTAAAATTTTTGCATTAAACTTGTTATGGCCTGTCTACCACGGCCAGAATTACGACCGAAAATTGGAGTTAACGCTCTTAAAGTTGCGATCAGCGACTCCGAATTTCGGTAGAAAATTTTTTTATAATTTGTAGACGTT
Organism: Chalcosyrphus nemorum; assembly: GCA_949716465.1. Classification (NCBI taxonomy): domain Eukaryota; kingdom Metazoa; phylum Arthropoda; class Insecta; order Diptera; family Syrphidae; genus Chalcosyrphus; species Chalcosyrphus nemorum. The sequence goes on from OX454333.1 coordinate 80,484,542, forward strand.
GCTGGTTCTTGTACTTTACCATGATGAAAATGTTGAGTTTACTGAATAAATTGACAGTGACAGTTTGATGATTAATGGAAGAGTGCGTACACAAATTAAATTCAAAGTTTTCAAGGCCCTATTGGAAAATCCTTTACATCAAACGCGCACAAAAGTATGGCTACCCCCTTAATGCATGGCTAATATGGCTACTCTGTGTCGGAGCGTGTCGACACGTCGCATTCCATGAGAGACAGGAATCTTTAAACCCCCTGCCCTTACATTTCCTATAAGTAGAATATATAGATTCAAAATCAGAGGGGGGCTATACGCCTAGTCGTTCAAAGATGTCTGTTAATTTTAGCTCGTCTATGATAGCTGTCGCATATGTAAGCGTTAAAGAGGACTAGGGGATATTTGAATTGAATATTGAGCGCTTCCTCGAGAAAATAACTTAAGTTTTCTGGCCCAGTATGGAACCTATGGCCTTGGACGATGAAGACATATCGTTCAAATCAGGGAATGCGAGCCAAAGTTTCGGGAATAACATATATGCGCCAGCCATGGCGAATAGTCTTCAAATATAGTATTACACGTATGAGTCCAGACACATAATCTGTTGCTACCACAAAACTAGAGGTGAGTCTTTCATGGCTACCTTGGTAGTCTGGTCGTATTGATATCCACAAAGAAATGTGGGTCTCTTGTGGAGCAATCTTCTTTTGGACATAGTTGTGCAGGCACAAATAGATGGTTTCCTTCTCTTCCTTGTCTCAGCAGCGCCTGCAGAAATCATTTGAGGAGAGGGCTATTCTTTCAGCATGAAGGTCTCTTGGACAGTGTTCTGTAAGGACATTAATAACTATGCTGATATGCGATTACAGCAGTTGATTCAAGATCTAAGAGAGTTTTTGATCGAGTCTGGGCCAGATATGCCAAAAGTTGCGACAAGTTTTATCATTCTCCAATGGTTTATGGTTCTTCTTACAGAGTTATAGAGAGTGACCAGGCTTATGACATGATGCTGTAACAAAGCTATGCATAGAATATCGTCCAGAGAACCATCTATTCTCTGGAATTTACTGTCTACATACAGTCCACAAAATTTCCAGGCTGAAGTGTATTGAAACCCCTGAACTTGACTGGAAGTATTTTGCCTAACATGCCTAAAACTGGTCGGGAGGTGCCATACGCTGGATTGTAAATTTGGCTGAGAAAGGCTCATAGACGTACTTTTTGGCCCTAGCAATATAACATATCAATATACACAACCTTAGGACGACTTTAATTATGTGGGATTTTTGATCCAAGGCTTTTCAATAGAAAATATCAAAAAACGTAGGAACTGGTGTCTCTGGCATAAGCTCTCCAAACTCTCTACTTCATACTATCCCAATCCGAACCATCTTCCAGCAGGGATCTTCGGAAGATCACATTTTACTCAAAGTACTAATGTGCAAAATTAATAATTTCAAATATTTTTCGAACTTTTGTAATTCTTATTTGCTGCTTAGATTAAGACATGGCAACAGACAGCAAATTTGTAGGTTAAGTCTTCTGATCTTACCAAAATGGAGGTACTCTGAATCTTCTTCAATTCAACAAATTTGGCTGCACCTTTTTGCAAAGCTGTCTAAATCAAATAGGCTTCCACAGTTAGTACGTCGGAAAGGAGCGGATCGAAAGCATTCTATTCACCTCTAAGAGGCCTCCTTGTTCTTCAAAAAATTTACCTAATTATGCCTTTGCTGTGGCGGAAACAAATATCTATCTCCTATTAATGGGTCACAGTTACCGACACAAAAAGATGACATAAGTGCCAAATGTTAAATTTAGCAAAACTATACAAGTTCTCTAAAATATATTTTTTTGAAAGCATTTCTAACTAAAATCGAAATTGTAACTAGATGTACTCGTATCCCTAAGTTCGAGTGATAGAAGTAACAATATTTACAACATTAACAAAGTATATATGACTTTTATGTACATGAAGATTACAAATATTTATTTTTGTACATCTTTACACAATATCTATATTATTATATATTTTATTTAAAAAAAAACGAATACAATCGATGTTGATTAATTTGAACATTTCGCAAAGTACCTCGTCTGTGGCGTGAACATTTCTTTGTAATTCAATATTTTCAGAACAGCCACGATCGTTGCTCTAAAATAAATAAAGAAAATTATAAAAATAAAAAAAAGAAAAGAACAAAAATATCAAATAATATTAGTTTTCTTTTTTGAAAAAATGTTTTTTTTTTTTTTTTGTTGTTTCAAAACTGCGAAAATCACATCAATTCACTAAATCAAAAACAGAACGCATTAATTACTTTACTTGTTGTTATTATTATTTTTTAAAAATTTAATTTTAAAAAGTGTAATTGTTTATGCAAAAAAACCACTGAAAATAATACTAAATTATTTTAAATATTTATTATTCATGATATTATTTTAAATTACTGCTATTGTGTTGAAGAAAATGTTTTGTTGGATTTGAGAACTTACCGAGCAGACGTGTGGCATGTGAACTAAAACGCCACCAACTGAGTGGGGCTCTGGCTGAGGGACAGCAACAGGAACTGGACCTAATAAGAATTCAATGCATGTTTATAAAGATTGTAAGGAATAAAATGTAAATTGAAAACTGTATTATGTTGTAAAGCAAAAATACAGAAATGCAATTATAAAGCTGTGAAAATTCTACGTTTTTTTTGAAAATATTTGGTTTTAATCATAAAATAAGCATGCCATTGACTTAAAAGGTATAGAGTAGTGATTGTGTAAAATTTTTAAATTAATTCTACTTGTTAAAGCAATGCACATTTAAGGCAGCTTGATTTAGTTTTAGATATTTCAAATTTAGTTCATTCACAATTGTTCAGAAAACTTTTTTGAGATAGCTAAAATTCAGTTAGTTTCATGGTAAAAAATTAACATTTTTATTTGCATAAATAGTTTCTTAGGGCTAACTTAAATAAACTTAATGCTAGGGTTTTTATTTAATTATTTTTTTTTTTCTTTAACCAGTAAGTTAATTGGATGAGAGAAGAAGGGAAAGGAAACTCATTTGGTGTTGGGTTACAATATTTACTCTTCGTGTGGGACATTGAAAGATATTGGAAGAAAGAGAATTGTATGTGATCTTTTAATTCGTTTGTAGTTCACAGTATTTTTTTTTTTTGCGCTCATGTTGATCGGAAAGCACAAGCGTATGCATGCTCTTCGATCAAATTATTTTTAATTTGTGAAAATTGAATGACTTAGGCACGAAATATTTCATGTAAGGACCGGTATCATTATACCTTATCGGGACATCCCACAGCTCGGAACTGTCTGGCACTTTTCACAGTACATTTTACATACATTTGGAAGGGTTATAGGTAGGTAGGTAGTTAGGAGTCGACACATAATTAGCACAAAAGTGTCGTTTTATTGCCACGCACTCCTGTAACCTAGACTGATGTAAACTGGCGTGCAAAACCTAATGAAGAGCGAAAGAGAAGTGAGAAAGTTAATGAAATCCCCAATGCTTATCCCAGCTAACTCTGTTAGGGTATTAAAAAGGAGTTTGCCTAGAGTAAACAGACTGGCCCTACATAGAACAGGACATTAACAAAGGAAGTGAATGGTTGTTTCCTGTTCGGTGGCGACATTGCAGCTGTGGCAGTGGGCATTAAACCTAATGCCTATTCTGGCCGCATGAATCCCAAAGGCACCTTCCATAATCCCACTGATAACTGAAGGAGACATCCCTGATACCATCATTACCACGTCATCCGCATACGCGACAACCTGGACTCCGTCTCTATCAAGTCTGCATAATATTTTGTTGATTACCATAAGCCAAAGAAGAGGAGATATAATCCCGCCCAGGGGAGTTCCTCTAATGACGGAGATGGTTGGAAATACTGTTACCTAGGGTCGACTGAATGATTCTAGTTTTGAGCATGGTTACAGTTTGGTTATAGTTTTGTGAACTTTATAAGTGACAGCTTCACTGAGATATGACTAAGAATAAATCTACCAAATCGCTGCTTATTCAGATTGATAGAATAGCTAATTTTGAACCTCTTAAACGAAAAGAACCAACTAAGGCTTCTTGTGGTCCTGCTTTATGATACCGAGTGCTTCCAGGTTGAAGGTAATTTACAACTCAGAAACTCTAGTCTAAAGTCGATACTGAAGCGGGCGGATGAGACAGAAGTACACCTATTAAGGTTTAGTAATGCACCTAATGCGACAAGTGCTAAGACATGCAACTTTTTGAATATTCAGTTGACAGTCTTAATGTTTGCTTGATGAAAGAAATCAAGTTTAAGTAAGAAACTTTTGTAATCGTACTCCCTTTCTGGTCGTCCTCTTTCCAATGCAAAAGACTTTAGCACACACATGTTATTCACTACAGGATATTTCTGCTTCCTCGAGAGTATCTCTTCATTTTCATTGTTCATCGTCAGGTTATAAGTATCTTAAGGTCCACCATACGGAGACCCTATGCAAGAGTATAGGCCTGATAACCGACACTTAAGGCATGTGATTTGAGAGACCTAACCAATTTTTATGTTTGAAAAGAACAACTCACTGAATTAATATCGTGCGGAATGTAAAACCCCGCACTGGCTTAAATTTTACTAGTTGAATTCACAACAAAAAGTGAATTGTAGTTTCTTGAAGCTGACTCAGCGCCACCTAGGAAAAGACTTTCCATAGCTTATGTTCACTTCCCATTACTGATTAAATTATCTTCAATTCTTGTTTTATTTATATTTTTGTGGATGATTTTAAAGAGCTGGCTATAAACTTTTCAATAAAACACGTCTACTGCCGCCTCCCTTCTGACAATCCTTATATCGTACATGAATCAGCACTTCGCTCCGCGCAAAATTTGCTCGTTGAAAAGTGGACGAAAACTCGACGAAGCTTAGCGAAAAGTCATTATGAATGCGGTTGCGGTATAGTGTCTGTTCACATTGGTGGAGGCACGCTAAATTATTTGAAAAAGAGGGAACCATTTTCAATAATTACGAAGGAAAAGGTTTGCTTGCACAGAAAATCCAACTTCAGACCGTTTTGTTTCAATTTCGCTCCATTTTTGACACTTTTTTCTCATTTGTAAATAACCTCCGAAGGGTAAACACCGTAAACTTGATTATCAGACGTCAACATTGCTTGCTGGTAATCGAAAGAAAATGACCCGATTTAAGTGTTCCATTTGTCAAAAATGTTTGTATGCTTCCACTTGCTTCCACCGTCCTTTCCAATGTGAACAGGCACATACAAATTATGCGGATTTGCATGACTACGTAGCGTTTAGTACCGTAATTCAATAATGATTGGGCCTTTAGGAGGTGACACTCTTTCTGTCAAAAGTGACAGGTGGTTTTCTATGAAATTATTGTTCATGGTGACGTGGTGTTCACGTTTTGTAATAACCCCTTAGCAACGTAAAATTCAACTCGTACCCTTAATTCCTTATTTGACCCAACGTAACAAAATATATACTAAAATGTGAAAACTGAGCACTTCTATGAATTTAAAAATAAAAATTGGATAAGTGATGCTCCAGTAAGACTGACACTCACTCAATGTTTAGAAGATATAGTTGATATATAAAACATGCAACAACTAAACCAAAGACACATAGAAGGAAGGAATGAATCGCTTAGGATTGTGTTAAGTGTTCGTGTTACTTGTGTCTGTGTAGTAGAGCTTGAAACTTTCGGTTCAGTGTATTTGTGTGTGGTGTTTTAATAAAAAAAACATTCCACTATTTAAAAGATGCAAAACAACAATTAAGATTAATTATTTCTTTTAAATATTTTATATCATTGGCAACTCTGTTTTCTTGTTCATCTTCATCACCTGCCATAATTATTATTTTTCCATCATCTGTAACATTGGGTGCATCTTATATCGATTTGTTTTATTTATATATTATTTTGTTTTTATTTATATTTAAGTTTATGGTCCATGTATTGTTTATTTTTATGATTTATGACGTAGAAAAGTCGAGTTAAATAGTCAGGGAAATGTAAAAAGGGAGAGAAAGAGAGAGAGAGAAAAAAAAAGAAGAGTACGATAAAGTGAAAAAGGATACATTTGCAATGGAGTTTTTCTGTAGACATTTTCTAGAGAGAAGACTATAAACTACTGTTTAAGGGTTTGTGCAGCTAAAAGTGCATTTACTTCAGGGTTTAGGTCTCCGCTTATGAAGGGAGGACCACGGTAAGCTAAATATTGATCTATAAAGGAAATAGGTTAGAGAAAAGCACCTGCAAATCCTCCTAATGGTCCAAGAGGTATTGGTAGCGGCGCCATTGATAGGGACACATCACGGTCTCGGGTTTTCTCCTTTTCACTTTCAGGAGGACTCTTGCGAGAGGATTTTTCCTCTTCAATAATTTCTTCAATAGGAGCCTGTTTGAAGGAAATACAAATATAGTGTGTCAATATACTTGAAGGAGATGAATAATTGAAGAGGCGAGTGGAAGAAGGACCTATTTGCTGTTTCAAATAGACGGTCTAGAACTCTGATAGCTCCAAAAGCTTTGAGACTTCTAATGGTGCCACTCGTTAGCCCCAGACAGCCTCAAATACATAAGACATAGATGATGTTCCTTCCTCCACTTACCCCTTAGATTCATGTACTTACATCTGGTGGACGAACAGGATTCAGTGGTGCCATAAATTGTACTAGTTTTGTAGATAATTGATGCCACATTATCGATGCTTCACAGTAGGCACATTCAGCAACCTAAAAGAGGGAGCGATAAGGATTTATCAGCTAAAAGAAAACGTGTTTATGTTAAAGAAGTAAAGTCCACCAAATTCAGCTGAGATTCTTCGATTTAGTGGATGCAACAACCTGCCCAATTTGCTTAGCAAAGACATATTATATTTGAGAAACATTTTGTGTCAAAACTTACCTTTAACGAACAAATATGGCTGCTAAGACCGACTCGTGCCGCTGTCACCATACACTTGAGCAGCCTCGACGTATTTTCACACACACTCGTATGAATACCAGTGTGCTGTTCGACATCCTGTAGTTCCATTTGTTTCAGCAGGATGTCCAGCATAAGTATGCAACAAGTAAGATTATGCTCAGCGTCCGTAGAAAATTCTGTATGACGATTTGTTGGCGCCTCATCGTCCGAAATGGCTGATGTATTTCCCGAGTCATCCTCAACAACTGGAGCTGTAAGTGAAGTGTCAGATAATGAAGTGTGATACCACAGAAAATCTGAAACCACTTACAAATGGAACTTCTCCTTGGTGGATGTACTAGATCTTTCTCTCCCTTAAGTGGAGGCTTCTGCCCTTTGACTTCTTTTTCTTTCATTATCTCATGTTGTACTCCGTACTTCATGATGCGAACTCCATCACCAAACATGGCGAATAGTTGAACTAGAGGAATCAGTATTCCTAGTTTGGTTAGAATTTGTAACCAATGTAAAGCCTGTTGTTGGACCTTAGCTGTGGTCTTTTCGAATCTTATTGCCACGAAATTATACATTGTCTTGGCATCAAATCCCAGTGGAGACATTTCTGGATCAAGGATCTTACTAAGAACTATCTTCAATTCATGTAACTCTTTCTCTGCTACATCATTCGTGATGGCTTCCATCCAGTGTGGCATTACGTAGTCCCAAATCTCCGATGTGATCACTTCATAAGGGACTAAACATATGAGACGTTGTAATCCTTCTTTAAGATGGCTGGTCCTCGATGCCAACGTCTCCCAGTGGCCACCGACACGAGCATATTCCGGTGGGTGGGGTAGAAGACAAGAAATAAAAACCTGAAAGTAGACGAATTTTATAGAAATAGGATAGAAGGAAGGGAGAACAAATATCTGTCCAAAAAGCATTAAGGTCTTCCTTTAAAAAAAAAAAAAGCTACAATTTACGCAAGGTATTCCAAAAAGCAAATGCAAAAGAGGGCTTACGAGTTCTTCAAGTGAATACAAGTAGCCTGTCTTATTTAAGTAAAGAAGCATGCAGGTCCCACTCATCTAATGACAGGAAAATATACAAGAAGTAGACGAAGGCTTTAATGAAGCAACCGTCCTACAAGAATGCTAGATACAATAAGGTACGGAAAATATATATATATATAGAGACCAGGAAAGAGGTTTTGAAAGCATTAGATCAGTTGAAAGCTGATTAAAATGGGAATTAAGTAAGAGAGTTCTGAAATAGTAGATATAGTAGACCTACGTACACGACAGGCTGTTTCACTGAGTTGAATGTTGCTGATTTCGTCTGCTTGTTGGTCACCCATACTGGGACGTGCCTGAAATTATAGGAATTTTGTAACTATAAATTGTTGTTGCGTTTGGATTTGAAAGAAATACCCGATTAGAGAAAATATGCTGAAAATGGAAGTGGAGATTGGTTAGGGATTCATTTTTATCTTATACTAGATCCGAGGAATATTTTTGGCCAAAATGAGAAGAGAAGAGGTGCTGAGGTTCCAAGCTAGGACGAGCGTTTGTCATAGAAGGTGACTAAGGGGAAAAACACATCCTGGCAGTTTTAAATATCATCGGTGTTGTATAAATAAGACCAAAATAAAATAAGAAATCCGGAGCATACACCTGTCAAAAGAAAAAAAATGAAATCCCCTAAGCCCTGGGATTATGGAAAAGTAAGGCTTCGGAACTTTGAGCTTTGAGAATTGAGAATTGAGAAGCTGAAGAAGAACAGAAGAAGAAGCAGACCTCACCCTTATATGCGAACAGTACATAAGCTCCCATACCAAGGCAAGATGGGTAAATGGCACCACCAAGAAAGCAGCAATTTGGAGCTGCGGAAGCTATGCTTTTGAGCGCAAACAAGAGACAAAACTTCACCTACGCAAAAGTGAAAGGAGTCCATTTCTTTAGCGGTTATGCTCCACCTAGTATGAGTATGGCAGAATACCAACGGATGCTGGATGTACTTGTAAGTGATGTTTGAGGGAAATCACCGGCTATTAGAGCTTCGACGCATGGGCAGTCAAATGGGGCAGCACTATTGGATGCGTTTGCTTGCCTCGACCTTGTGCTTCTTAACCAATGAAATAAGGACACATTCAATAACAGCAGTTTGGCTCAATCGTAGACCTAACCTTTGCCAGCAGAAATATAGCTAGGAAAATAAAATGGCAAGCTCCGATTTCTATATCAACAATGATCATCGGGCCAACATATTCCAAATAAAAGAGACGGGACGGTTCCAGCACCGGGAAGCCATTAAAAAGGTACAGAGCTGAGGTTGGAAAGGAAACAGCCCAGATAATGAGATGCTCGAATTCTGGATGACCAACATGAAAGTATTCATTGGCACTGTTGAGGAAGAGGCCACTCAAATGACCGCGTATTTAACCCAAGAATTCGATACATCCATGCCACGAAAAAGTATTGGAAATGGGAGAACTCCGGTGTACTTGTGGAACGATTGCATCAAATTACGGAGGCGCCAGCAGCGAGCAAGACAAAGAGAAGACTCAGAAGTGATACGCGAAGAGTTCCTAAGAAGAAGAAAGGAACTCCGAAAACTCGATAGGAGAAGACCTCCAACACAATCCGTGGGGAAATGCCTAGAAGTTATGACAAACTAAAAAGCGCCACAGCAACGACACCGACATGCCCGAGAATGATGGATACTATAGTGAGGGGGCTATTCCCAAGGCATACCAGTATCCGCATGCCCCAAACAACAATAACAGGTAGGGAAATAATACCACTTGTCACAATTGTAGAAGTCTTTAAGTTAGTGGATCCAATCAGGAATAACAAGGCTCCTGGAAAGGACGGCATCCCTAACTTCGTCCTAAAAAAAGCTATTAAAGCCCAACCAGAGGCTTTTGCTAATCTCTATACAGCTTGTCTGATAGAAGGAAAGTTTCCCTAACAACAGAGATTGGTATTAATTCTAAAAGGCGACAAGCCTCCAGAGCAACCGTTTTCATATAGACCACTGTGCATGCCAGACACTGTAGAAAAAGTGCAAGAGAAAATAATCCCCGACGGAGTACACCGAAGGAAAAACCAGAAGCTTTGTTATCGCTTCGCAGTTTAAAACAACTTGAATTGGACTACGATTTTGGGCGAAAACTCATCTTTTCTGACGAGGCGCATTTTCATCTTAGCGGCTACGTTAACAAATAAAATTGCCGCATCTGGGGCTCGCAAAACCCGCAAGTTATTGTCGAAAAGTCAATGCATCCACAGAGAGTGATAAATTCCCAAATTGTGTTATCCGCCGTTTTGGCGATGTCAATTGGGCGCCTCGGAGCTGAGATTTGACCGCTTTCGCCTTTTTTTTTGTGGGGAACCGAGAAGGACCGATGTTATGCCAGAACTCCGGAAACGATTCAAGCACTTAAGGCCAACATTATCCAAGCAATCCGTGTGCTACAGACCGAAACCAACAACTAGGTCTTGGAAATGAAACCATTTTGTTGACAGGTTCATGAGCCTGGGGGAGGCAAAACCCGTCTCGACCTGACAGGCAAAGAAAAGATGGATGACAGAATAGCTATGAATTATGCCGTAAGCAGCCCATAAAACCAACTTACTAACCACTGACCCAAGGCAACCACCTCGGGAAAGAGATGTGCGTCTCAATTCAAGCACAAAGTATGGAAGGCCTCTATCAGAAGTATATCGTCATCGGCGTCTAATAGGTTTGATAAGCTCCTTCTTCTTGATGACAATACTGTGAAGGATTTTTAAACGAACAGTTTCTCCGGGTATACTTACCAAGAGCCACTCCTAACCAAGAAGAAGTATGCGACATTATTGTCGAAGAAGTTAGGAATGCGCTGAAACACCCCAAGAAAAGAAAAGGAAGGATACCAAATGGGACATCTTCTGTGATCTGGAAAAAAGATGGGAGAAATAGGGGCCAAGGGAAAGTTATCTTCTAAAATTCTCAAAACATTGATGATAACCGTTCCTTCAACCTGATGTCACTCACGGAGAAGTCCATGAAGAGGGTATTGAATGGTCGACTGCGGAAAGTAGTACGGCTCTCCCGAAAAGGCAATGTTTCACAATCGCGAGAAAAAACACAACTGGATCACAGAAATGCAGAAGCAGCAGCGTTTGATTGGCCTCAGTGACGAAGCGATCCGAAACTGGGAAGCCTGCTATATCTGAGGTCAAACTTGCGAACCTCACGGGCGTTTTAATAATTCTACTCCGGACTATTACCTCGCCGTTAATGAAAGAGTATGGTTTCAAATATGAATACCTTTGAGCTTTGTAACTTTGTAAAATGTTAACCCAAAATCAACGTAACGAAATGCTTCCCAATGTTCTCCAAATTCCAACAGGATGACCATAATACTTTTGACTTTGTGCATCTCTCAAATAAAATAATTCGTAGTCCTGAAGTTGTTTGCAATTTTTTTTTAATACAAACATGTCACCTGTCAAATTTAATCTTATAAAACAAAAGTGAACGAAAGTTTAACGAAGCGACGCGGGGCTTTTGATAATAAAATTAAACCGTAGATAATTGTACGTCGATTTGTGGGAAATTATTTGACTCAGATTAATCCAAAACCGCTTGGTCTTTAGTAGGAAAACTTCAAGTAAACATCCATACTTACATTATAATGAATGCGACAGATTTCCTTTAGCCATTGGCATACATGTTCAACTTTAAGTTTCTCAATTGTGCTCTCCACTTGTCCTGCAGCTGCATAACATTCAATAGTTCAATACACACGCTCCACAAAGGAATACAATATCATCTGACTTACCATCATACGAATAAGCTGTCACATGAAACCAATGAAACAACATACTCAAGATCCTTCCCAAAATCTCCACAGGCGTGTCAGCTGTTGGAGTACACCTTCCAACCAACAACCAAATACCATATCTCCCCAGCATCTGACGCTCCTCCAGGGAAATATTATCCTGCTGGCCGTTGCCCATTTTCTTGCCATCCGTCGAGGATGATCCATCTTTTCCCGGTTCGAAATTTAATGGCTTCGCCTCCCTTAGCAGACTTATAACCGATTCGACCATATTCATTTGCATTTCAGCGTCCATTTGCCAAGCGGGTGGTAGACTGCGATGCACCACATGATCTCCACCTCGTCGGGTATTGTGGCGATTTCCATGACATTGACTACAATATCGTATTGGATGGTTGCCATTGTAACTAGCGCATTCAGTGGAAAAGCAAATAGAGAATGCAGCCTTTTCAGAAGATCGACAATTCTTATTCTCACAGACCATAGACACCTGTTGCATGGGGTGTAGAATGTCGCCAAATGTCAAATTGGCATGTTCTCGATGAATCTCATTGGCACATTCGATACATAGATATAACGGTGGAGGGCAATCAGGTGCGTAAGTGATACTGATTCCATGATCGTAGCAGACTTTTGCTGCTTCTGCATTGCCTGCGTTGGGGCATTGCTCTCGCTGACAGACGAATGGGACGAGGTCATCTGAAAATTCAAACAAAAATGTGTTAAATATGACAGTGCTTAAATTGCAAACTGTCAAATGTCAAATAGACACAACAAAGTTTTAGGTCTGTTCGTTTACTTTTTGAACGAAAGTTTGTAAAGGAAATACATATTATTATAAGAGTAAGCGTCTCTGGAGTGAGAGAGAAGCAAATCATAAGAAAGCAAAGGAAGCATATTTGATCGATTTGGCGTTTGGCTCTCCTAAGCTGAAAACATCCACCGATTTTATTTTGACGTTTCCGGTCAATCAAATCAAATGAAAGCTCATGCTCGCATTCTCAATCAGTGGTAGTTTTTATGACCGCAGCCATTTTGTATAGTCGTCTTCCAAATTTTGTTGATGTTTATTGTACGAGTAATGTAGTATGTAGTATGTATGTAGTCGCAAAAGGAAAGAGGGGAACAGCACGACGAATCACCAAAATATTCCAAGCCAATCAGCAGCTGATATTTTATTCGTCAAGACTTTCAATCAGTACCGTCATCTCTTTCTTTATCTCTTTAAACTTACTTTTTTGATCAAAGGAACAAGAATTTACACAAAGTCCTGTTGATTTGTAAGTAAAGGAGCAGACCTTTTAGCCATATTCTTCTAGTACTAGGACTTGTCATTCTTTCTTATTTGACAGTTTGAACTTTTTTAATTTAAAGGAGTTCTTGTACTTACTTGTCATTTTAGAGAGTAGAACTTTCCTGTCAAATAAGTTTGGATTAAAAGCTGGCCAATAGTAAAACAGCAACTTAGCAGCTGATGATCTTGACACTGATGTTCCATACGCGATGACGCATAGAATATCTTTGACAACATTATGCTTCAGTGTCATTAAACACTCCAGCAGTTGACAGTGATGAGCTGTGAACGTAAAATCAACAAATTAGATTAATTCCAAGCATTTTCATAACAAATTTCCACAATCAAGCAGAAGAATAAAAGAATATGCAATTAAATCCCACCCAAGCACCTTACCTGGATTCTGAGAATACTGTAGAATCATCATTATAACCGACGACACTGATTGACATGCTTGACATTCCTGCTCCTCAGGACTTCGGCGAGCTGTAAGAAAAAAAAAAAAAACTTAAATTCTAAAGATACTCTTATTAAACTGATTACTCACTGATGGTGAATGGAAGAATGTAATAGCACAAGGCATTCACAATGTCTTGGTGTAAAGCTGGTGGTAGTACTGAAATCGTTGAGCTCGCCAGGTAGGGGAGATTATCAATTAGATCCTTATCCAGAAAGGGTAGTATACAGCACAGGCATTGGAGTAGTGCTTTGCCAAAAACTGGAATTGAATGAGGTAAATGTTACAATGCGAATGGGATCAGATCACAATGCGCGATCTTGTTTAGGAAGTGGTACTTGAAGTACTCGCAGGTCATGACATTGAAATACAAAAAAATGACATGATTTTAAACTGATTTAAGCTTCAAAGTCAGCTAGCGAAATCTTACAGAAATAGGATACTTTGAGCCTTAAAAAATCGAATAAATCCTTGACCCACTCCTCGAAACCAGTACAAGGTTTTAAATCATTATTATTTCATACTTATCTGTCCGTATTGAATGCATGGTGCCACATCTAGCAGCATAGTCAATGCGTTGTATAAGTTTCCATATTCTAAGTTGGGGTAAGCGGACATCCTTGTTGGATCCTCGAGTGGATCATTGATGAGTTGATGCGGTGATGTGCGAACATCTTTAAGAACAGCTGAGAAGAAAAATTGATATAAATTTTAGCTTTGACAAAGGCACTGTAGATTGACATGGAATATGAATATGAGAGCCTCACACTTGAAAGAAACTTTGAACAACGAAATTTTTTTAAAATTTTATGTCCGATTCACAATACCGCTTTGTCTGCTTCGCGTTGAGAACTTTGACACAAAGCTGAGATTGGAACATAGGATGTGCGTGTATTCAATCACAATCACGCTTGAAGCGCGTTGCTTTCGGTTGACAAACGGAAGAGACTCAAAAAAGAAAATGACAGAAGCCATGAAAGCAGTTCCCGTAATGATTGTCAAAGCGAAGCAGACAAAGCGGTATTGTGAATCGGGCGTAATTATTTCACTGATCGATTTCAATGAACAGCTGATTTGCGTTTCTAAAATTTGGAACACAATCGTTTTAATGAATTTTCGTTCTAATATCATCTGTCAGTTTTGCTTTGATCAACTCTAACTGACTTGTCAAAAAAAAAAAAAAACCACTGTTCCTCTGATTAGTTCCAATGATGAATTTGAATGATAGCTATAACTGACCCCGTTGTCACTCTCAGAGCTCTCTACGTATGAAGATGAAAGTGAACGAAAACTCAACGAAACTGAGCGGAAAATTATTAGTGCAGTATTCAAAATATGTGTCATAGCATGACTACGTGCGGCGGTGTCCAAATGCTTAATTCACTTAGTTAGCCCTAAAAATGTGTCAGTAAGATGGAAGAAGAAAAGGGGAAAACATCAAATACTCCCAGATGATTCTATGACACAATCACACCGGAGAACACTCCAGAAACATTGAAAAGGACCATCAATGGATATATGTAAATATCGATTGCCAAGATGTAAACAGGGCCAATTGTAAAAAGACAGTTGAAACGTCACATTCTGGAGAATGTCAGTGAATTGTCATGAAGGCAAAAGATTCGAAGTGTATTTTTACTGAATAACCAATTCTGCTCAGTTCAAGAAAGTAATTGGAAAGAAACTTCTTGAGACACAACACAACATTAAAGTGTCGATACTTATGAGTGTCAGGCTGAAGTCTATGAGATTTTAGATATGTTCTATGGATGGTTACGACCTTTCAACTCAGTGGATTCAGTGTCGGTTTGTTTTTGCTAGATCTCATGTCTTCAGTAAATTTTAGCCAAAGATTCTGTAGATTAACTGACTCAAACTCTGCCTTCAAATAGAACCAAGAATTCACTATGCAATCACATTGTTGATTATCAACGGGAACCATGAACGTATTCTACTCAGAAAATGTCTCGGGGCTTCTTAGACAACTTCTTAGGCAACAAGTTCCTCAGTGAGCCGCAAAATTTTAATTTGACCTTCATAAGAAAGGTTGAATGTATGTCTACTTTTTTGCCTTACAATCTTTTGGTACAATATATCTTTTAGGTCACAGTGCCAGCCATATACGTCATATGACTTAAGCTTTCAAACGAAACCGTCATTTCTAATCACTGGGAGTGATAAATGTCCACATTCTGACGCACTAACCTGTACGTCCAAATGTAGGGTTTTTAGGTTTTTTTCCGATCAGTCTAGATATTTTGAATCTATTTTTCTAAGACTTTCTAGAATTCATGATAGTATGGGCGTTACTACTTCTAGTATAGTAGGTGCATATTATCTTTAAATTGTAACATCCCTGCCTGATTGGACAAGTCGAAAAATTTGCTTCAATAAAGTCCCCCAGCATTTGAAGGCATATGGGATGCAATAAGAAATCGGCAAAACTCTTTAAAATTATTTGCTTAAAACCGTGATTGGTATTTCGTTTGTAAAGTTTAAAAAAGTTTCCTTAACAAAGTGATAAACATGAAATTAGATTTCTTAAAATACAAGATTTCGTTCAGAGCAAACAGTTACAAGACGCACTTCAATTCAATGACACCTTTTTCCGATTACATAACGAGCTGTGAAAATACTCCCAGCCCCAAATTTTATCTTACTCCCTCAAACATAATGGAATCTACTATTCTTAACAATAAAGTACTAAATTTTATGATTTGTTTTTTCTTACTCAATAAAGTTTGTGAAAAATACTTGATGGTATTAGCAATGTCTACACCAGATGGAGCTGGAAGTACATTGTGCAGCAGCCGGACATGGTACTCATGTAGACATCGTAGCTTGGCCTGAACTGAAATTATTAAAAATAAATTTTCAAATTTTATTTTCAAGAAAAAATTTTATG
The DNA here is from genome assembly GCA_949716465.1 of Chalcosyrphus nemorum. Lineage (NCBI taxonomy): Eukaryota > Metazoa > Arthropoda > Insecta > Diptera > Syrphidae > Chalcosyrphus > Chalcosyrphus nemorum. Next base: position 80,500,937 of record OX454333.1, read on the forward strand.
TTATGTAAGTAACTTACAGGCCGCTGCTCGCGTGCCCATATTGATGAGCTGAACTTTGAAACTGCCTGTCATTGATGCGAGTAAAATTTGTCACCTCTATTACATGCTATAGATTCAGTAAATGGGCGTTCCTGATGAATTCTTCTCCGAAATACTTGCAGTTTTGTTGCTTTAAAGCGGATTCTTCGAGAGGAATTTCACGATTTTATGCAACTAGTGGGGTTTTGGGTAGAAAAAATAGAATTTAGAAGGTATTTTGAGTTGTTTTTTTGTGGAATTTTACTGATATTAGTGGAAGATACCTCTGCATCCTTTGTGAAAAACCTCTCAACAACTGAAGAAAAATCAGATATGTATCAGGAGTATACTTGTCAGTTTTACAGAGGAAATGAATGGAGTTCATTTTAAGAGAGTTGAGTGAGTTTGTGATTGCTTTTAGCTGGATGTGTTTTGTAGTTTTGCTCTAGGTACTAATGGATGGAATTTTCGGAGAATTTAGATCAGATCACTATGTTTTTGGTCCTGTCTATTTGAAAAGAACAAAGGCACTATGAGAAAATGTCGTATAAAATTAATTTCATAATTTTGTTCAAACAATGCCATTCTAGTTAGCAAAGTTTTTATTCAAAAACAGGGTCATGTTAAGTTGATCAGAAAATAAAGTTTATGTTTATCTTAGGCCCGAAATATGTAGGCGTCCGATAGAGTGCTTTTGCTTAAGAAAGTAAGTGTAAATTAGGACTTAATTTTTTTGTTAAATATTTAGCTAGATCCAAATTTGGACCCAAAATCTTTGAAACTTACATATTTTGGTAACTCAATACTAAACTAATTTTCACTGAGGTTTTACAAAACCTAGTCTATTGTGGCATAAGTTTTTAACGATATTTTTTTCGAAACGACCTTAATTTCGGTACTTAATTTAGACTAAATCTTGAGTCAAGGATCATAAGTGCGTAGTGAAGCATATATTTGGATTTCTTCCTTTTTCTGGTGTTACTTTAATTTGGTTACATATCGGTGGGCCTTAAACAAATCAGCTCGTGGGATCTAAGCACTTTTACGCTCATCCATAATTGAATTAAGGCTCGAAATTTGCGTTTAATTTCGTCAAGATTTCCTTCACTTTTTGCTTCATACGCAGAGAACGGTTTGACTCGTAGATGGTTTAAGACCTAAACACCAAAATATACAGGGCCCCGTTTCCTTGATGCAATTATGGGTGCGTTTAGATTTTGACAGTACTCGTAAGAGAGCCGAATTTTCGTTTCATTAAAACGATTTAATGGTGATTTAAAAGGTGATTTTATTTCACCTGTTTGTTCCACATTTAAAAACTTCTTGAACCTTCAAATTTATTGTCCTTTTAGACAATTTTCACTCCTTTCCCGGTCTTCAACGTTTTGTAGTGTATAAAGTTCAACTGAAGTGTATAGCAGCAGATACACCTTCAGAGAGATAAATTGCGGAATATGCGTAGGACATCGTTACTGATAAGAAATTAGGAAAAATCGATAAATTTCTCCTTTGTATCATATGTGCGGTGACAGGACATGCGCGTATGTATTTTTTTGGGGGAAGAAATTCATTTTGATAAAAAAGCAAAACACACTTGTTGCTGTGGGGGAATGTCTGTTAATATTTTTGCCGGTAAAATGTAAACAAAAAACATGTTGAGGGGCAATGATGTCATTTGTATTGTGAATACTTAGTGTTCACTAGTTACCCCTGTGGAAAAGAGAGCCTCAAGGAGTAGTCATCCGTTCTCCTTTTGAGTGATTTTTGGACTACTTCTTCACCAGAGTGCAATTTTTAAAGGAGTCGTGGTGAAGAGTGGTGAGTTCGTACAAGATTACGATTTACCTTGGAAATGAACTAGGAAACTTTTATATCAATGTAACTTCCTTTTTTTCCATGATTGTCACATTTTTTTGAAAGGAATTTAAGAGTTATAAACACAGCATTCAACACAAATTTGCAAAGGAGGTATCTATTAAGCAGTATCGCGTCCTCCCCACAAGCATTACAGAAAGAGGTTTCTCGCCAGTAAGTTACCTGCAGTCTTTTGTGCTGAGAGACAGTAGCAACAGCTTAATGAACCTGCATCCTGGAGAGACATACATGCCACACACAATTATGTTGATAAGAAAGCCAATCGTCAATGGAAACCCTGACCATGGATAGAGGATAACCCAAATCTTCTCCCGGAAGACAAGGGACATGTTTACCCAATAAGTATTTCAGTCATGTATTATGCCCTGATCCTTTATTGGTTTCGGATTCATCTGTTAAAATATGTCTACACTCCAAGCCTCTATCAGTCTCTGGCCGTAGAGAGTCCTCAGTACCGGACAAGTTCAGCTTATACTTGCGCCGCGGTACGAGTGAGTTACATTTTCAGCACAACCTTGAACCACGAAGCCTGCGTCATTGCAGGAATGTTACCCATAGAATAAGAGCTGACTGACTAACACTAAGCTGATGGAACTCCTGATGTACATATCACAAAAAAATTCTAATAGTGTACTTTCTCACAGCGTTTCCAGGATTAAATTGTAGGCACACTGGCGGAAGAACTCTGGGAGAAACTTCTAGAGAGCAGACGGGTAGAAGAAAGAAGAAAGAAGCACCATTTTAGTTGAATGACAGAAATGCTGGAGACAATCTTTCCCTATCATAGCGACTTGGATTTACCAAAGACATGGTAAAATTAATATCACCTCTTCCGGTGTAATTTGAATCAATGTAGGAAAGATGGCTTCCCCACTCGCCCGAAGGCTTGGGACATTTATTCTTTCACTGTCCACGATTCCAGCTACAAAACGAAGCGTACAAATAGTACTGGCAAAAACACGAACTCCGGAGAATTTAGTTAATCGAATGCCAAAAGTTGACTTGAGCTAGAAAGAAGAGAGAACGAAGAAAACATAAGGAGCAACGAATTGAAAGCGAGAACCGAAACGTAGAGGTAGACGGATATATAAGAGTATAAATTGCTATCCAAACCCTCCGATGGGCAGTCCCACGGGGAGAGTGCTTAAAGTGTGTAGGGTGTTTGTTTAGTACGTAGGCGTTTTCCTGACATGGATTACTCAGGTTTGTAAATCGTGCATTCTAGCACCACTTAGGCCTTCTGTGGTTAGGTTAGGCTAGGTTAAGTGGGTAAGTGGGTTATGAGGCCATCATAAGCACACTCAGCAACAAAATGGGCCCATAACAATCACTAGGGTGAGGCTAAACAACTGAAAGAAACCTAAATCACGTCCTCCAAGCACTTGATTGCCCTACAGTAATTGAGTAAATCCATCAGTTGGTCTCTTCTAGACCTACCTCTTCTAGATTACTAAAGAAGTTATAGCTTAGGTATAAAAATCTTTTTCTACAAGTGTATTTCTAGCAGTCTGCAGCGATGGAAGCGAGCATACACAAGTGTTTCTAGAACCTTTTGACTACCTACGGCCATTTGTTCTCCTAATGAAACTGGGAATCGTTTTGTTCTTGGAAAGCAGTTTCCGAAGCCTGAAGGCTTTGCCAGATTCCGAAATGGTTTCCAAGATCTCCTCTTGTTCCTTATAACTTGGTATGTAAACTTCCTCTTACTCTGAATATATATGCCTCAGGTGGTGTCAAGACCTACAACTTTCACCCTATTATAGGAAGTTCTATCATGTTTTCTTGTTGCATAAGATCTTTTTTTTCACTATGGAAGTTGGGGCTTTTTGGGTGCCTTCTTCAGAGCGCCCTATTTAGTGACTTACACAGGTGGCCTACTTCCGTATCATATCAACAAGGGTAGCATCAGATTTGTTAAGTGATTCTAGTTTGATTGGTTTGATCTTCCTAAGGACTTCGTTAACCAATCTGCTGGTTTCACTAAGAGCTTCGATCTTCTCACAAAAGCCCCAGTAGGAAGCGAAATAGCTTCTTATAGTCTGTAATCCTTCCATAATCTCTGTTGACTTGAATACTACCAGGGACTAGGATTTAAGCAGCTTTTGGCTTGTTCTGAGCTATCTTTTTGATAACGTCAAGTCTCCCTTCTTGCCGTTACAAAATTTCACTGAGAACCAGCATGACCAAGCTGAAGATGTTTTCCTCGTGCACTGCATTGGATACTATTAAACAGTTCCTACCATTCATATCACAATATAAAGGCAGCCCCAAGTTCTCCGTCTACATAGGATGGGTCCACATGTCACGTCTTGCACAGAGGAAGGCTGTCTGAGGAATTCGAAATCCAATGTAGGGTTTGACAAGGCTGCATACTTTCACCAATACTGTTTTTATTGGTGATTAGCGATGTTTTGAATGCAGCCTTATCAACAGGAAATGGAGGAATCCGATGGAGCCTTACATCTGAACTCAAGCACTTCGACTCAGCCGATGATGTATGCCATCTGTCTCAGATGCTGAGGCACATTTCCAGAAATGGCACACGATGGCGCAAAGGCGTTGTAGAGGCCCTAGGACCCACAAGACGATACCAGATATAAGAAGAAAAAGAAGAAGTGCCTGAAGCCAAATAAATGAAGGCCCCTCTGCCCCTCAAAATAAATCATTAATTGGAATGCATTCTAAATTTAAAAGCACAAAAGACCCCACTCCTTGAAGGCAAAAGAAATTCCATATCCTGCATTCTTGCGGTTTATATCACACCACCATTTTTCGATCAAATAATTCACTCCCTTCTTGGCAGCAATTAGGTAAATAATTCGACATATTTACTCGACCATTACACATAAAACTAAATCGGAGGTAATAACAATTCAAACGACACCATCCACCTGCTTTATAGTCCTTAACCAGGCAACATAGCCCACCCCTGCATTGATTTCATGCAGCCCAGTTATTTAACACCGTTTGCACAAATCGGAACCCATTTCCATGCCATCGGCCCGACAAGGCTCGCTTTCACAATAAAAATAATTCATTTGTAGGACTTCATTGAGAAAATTTTTGGCCAGCATTTGCTGTGTCTGGCACACATGTGTGCTAAGCTAAAGCCCGGTTAAAGGGGACATGCTTAATACCGGATCCTTGTTGCAGGACACAATATACGTACGTTCCAACTTTGACCTATTGATGTTTGCATTGGATTTCTCCCCCTCAGACAAATGGGAGCATTACCTTGTCACGTTTGTGTGTACTTATAGTGAAAGGATTTTTTTTTTTTTTTTATATTTTTGTGCAAGGATTCGTCGCACACAGCGTTTTTTATTATATAAAATGAAATGTTACGGTTATTACACAGTTTCAGATTTATTTGGTTCAGTTGTTTGAGTGTCTACATTGTGAGCCTGGACATCGGTGTTGGGAGATTTTTTCGATGACTTTTTGAACACATTTGACCAATAAGTTGATAAGCGTCCCTGTAAACTTAGTCGGCTCTCAGTAGATGATTTCGATTTCGGTAGTTCCCCAGAGGAACTAGCTTCAGTATCTTCAATTCCTACCAAAAAAGGAAATATATTTTCAAAAGAAAAAAACAGTCTGCTAAGACAAACCTTCATCCTTGTGGAAGCTGCCAAATCTCAAGTTCATAGATGAGTGTCCAATATCATCATCGGTGTCAGGTATTTCTGAACCCTTCGAAGAAGAACACATGCCACTGCGGGCTGTTCGAAAGAATCGCTTCAAGGAGTTGGTCTTGAGTTTCTCCGATTTGGCTGTATTCAGCTCGACACTATCGCCCTGATCCAGACTGAGTGGTATATCGGTGAGTTCGGTTGGTTTGGTGTTCTTCGCTGCTGCCATTGGGAGATTGTTGTTTTTTTTTTTTTTTATTTCAAAAAAAAGTCGTTATAACCAGAAACAAATTCCAAAAGAGCAAAATTACGAAATAGAAATGAAACGTTTTGAAATAGTTTTCACAGAATACTGCGTTAAGTCATCGAATTGGGGGTATTGAATGTTTAAAAAAAATGTTACTAAAGAGTAGTTATAGCCAACAGGAATGGATTTGAAGTGCCAATACAGATATTAAGACAGAGTTTTTTCTGGTCCCTAAAACTGGACTAACATAGGCCTCACAGTAGTAGCACCTGCCGATTAGTATTCCACTGTGTCATCCGATATATTCCTATACCTACTTTACTTATATCACGTTACCCCTTGTGGGTGCTAGGGCCTCTACAACGCCTACGCGCCTTCATGTGTCGCAGTGGTAGGGCTATCCTACTCAAACCTTCTGCTTACCAACGGGCGCCAGCTGTGGGAACAGCAAGTATTGCATTCACACAAATAGATTGAAGTTCAAGGACACTTAAACAAGTGAGCACAAGATAAAAAGAAAATCATGTTATTCGGGGAACTTCGCCAAACGGATGCCAGACAGTCCTCCAATGCTCACATCATCCTAGACAATAAAAACAGACATTAATTGAACTTCTTGCAAGCCATTCATAAATATCTACCACTTCATTAAATTCAGGACACAATAATACCATCATCCGGCATCCTAAAAGGACATCATCGCATTGCCGCACGGAAGCCCAGGCCCACACTCCCAGACAAAAGCAAAAACTTAATAAAAATAATGACACTAAAGTATAACAACATCAAACTCTTCGAGTCATTAAAATGCAAGCCATTCAACTTGTGTCCCGGCTTCGTGTTGGCGTCCATTCATCTTTTTTTTTTTTTATTATTTTATTTTTTCCTTTTAATTATTTCGATTCTAGACAACTTTCCGCAAGAGGATAACAATGAACTGCACCTTCTTCATCCTTGCTCTTGTAGTCGTAGTCATCTTCGTTCGTGCACTTCCTTCCACCCGCTGCTGCTGCTGCCAAGAGGACTCAGAGGAGTGAGTTGCCCTAGGGTAAATTGAAAGGAAGGAAGGAAGGAAGGCGCTTGCTTGATTCAATTCTGGTCTCTTCTGTTGTGATGTGTAACCCTAAGAACAAAAAAAAAGCTAAAGATTTACACAAATATTTATGTGCGTTTTGTTATTTTTATGAATGGACAGTGCCGTACCCAAGACCCGGACTACAACACCACAATTCATTGTGAGTTGTAGAAAAATGTGTAAACTTTTTCATTGTTAGGTGGTGTATCTGTTTTTTTTTCGAGATTTCAGTTGTTGCTCTTGGAGTTGTTCTGTTGCTTCATTCTTGTGAATGAATGGGTTGTTGTTTTTTGAAAAACAAAAGTTGAATTTTAAATTTTTGTTTTCGGTTTTTTTGAAGAAGCAAACGATTATGCATGCGATGAAGCATTATTACGCGCCGGAGGTAGTTAATTTGATTCAATCACGAGTTGAGATAGTTTTTAACTTTCAAGTGGGAGGTTGTTTTTGTCTTTTTCGTTTCAAATGAAGTAGGTCCTTAAATACCTGCATGAATTTTATGAATTTAGAGTAGTTTGCGCTGATTTCCTTGATTTGGCCACAAGGTAATTGGTATGAAATTTATCGCCTAAGAAGTGGTACCGTCCACTCGATAGGGAAGAAACAGGACCTAGTTTAATACCAAAAACAGGAAAGAGCCATTAAGATCCATCCTCCAATCTGTCAAACTTAGAATAGGTAGATGGGCGCCTTGTGACAAGAAAGTCACTGCTCACAACAATGTCCCAGACACTCGCAAAGACCTCACAGATAACGCCCTCGGCTGCACAATGTGGACTTGGAGTCAACCTTCGAAAGACCGAACTAGTCCTCTTCATAGGGAAATACAACATCCCCATCATAGACCCTCCCACACTAAATGGCACTAAGCTTGTGTTTTCTGACAAAGCCAAATCTTTGGGTCTTATTTTGGAGAGGAAACTGAGCTGGAAAGCAAATATCACAGAGCGCGTCAAGAAGGACAGCACTGCCCTATACTCTTGCATCGGCAGAGCTACTGATAGAATATGCCTCTTCTGGTTGTGTGGATGTAGAAGCTCATAGTCCGGAAGACCATCAATAGAAGAATACCATACAGCAGACTTGACATCGAATACGACAACGGGAAGGCTAAAACGCGATTAAGGGAAGCCGAACTATGGAAATCAATTCTAGGCTTTGCCGGACGGAAACGCACTATATCATATCACTTTCAAATAGTGAGTGAAGATTCTCTCCAACAATTGGAACAATGGAATATATAGAGGCATGATCTGTATGGAAAATGAACCGGTCCAAGATGGTAGGAATGGGGGATTCATTTAGAGGTACTTTTTTAAAAAGGAAAATAATATGAAATAGTAAAATTTTATTGGATTATCTTTGTTATGAAACAAAAGAATAGTTTTTGACATTTTTGTTATTGAATATTAAGCTATTGAATACGACAAGCCAAACTATTGAGAACGGCACCGAACCGATTCATCGCGGTCACTGCGTACACTTTTAGTTATTGCTCCAATATTTTCTTCACTAACTGTTGGATGTGGTATATTTGGTCACGTACTATCTTATAATAAGAATTGGCATTTAAATTGGTTTATGAAATCGTACCTTCGGTAGGCACATGATGTAGTATAGACCTTAAATTGTCCTAATTGCACAAAATAGATTCCTTTTAGAAGGCTTGTTTTCGAGTAATTTGTAGATTCTGTTCCTTAGTGAATCTTTTTATGATCAAATGTCAAAGAATATTGAACAAAAATATTGTGACAATTTAACACGACTCCTGCGTCGTCTGTCAAAAAATCCAAAAACAAAAAAGTACCTCTAAATGAAGCACTCTTTAGGTACTCATGCTAGTGGTACTGTGATCAGGGATGCCAATTACCAATTTCGAAGGGGAGTATTTTAAAAGTTTACAGAGGAGTATTTTGTGTCTGAGGAGAGTACAGGAGTAGGTATAGTTTGTGTCACTCATCACACACTGGATTATTAATGCGGGGTGAAATTCTGTATTCATGAACCGACCTTAATTGTAACTGGTATTTGCTAACTTGACAATTCAAAAGAGATGAAAAGTAATTAGCTCCGTTCGCGTACTTTTTGCACTAAAATTCGTAGATTATCAAATTTCGAAGATTGGCGGTAAAATTCTCTCAGAGAGAGCTAAACTTACGAAAAAGTAAATGAACGGGTTGAGCAAGAAAAAGTTGAAAATACACTGATTTGACAGATTTGACAGTTTTCATAAACCAGACCACAGAGATTTCTTGCACTAAAATTCGTGGCATGGGGAAATTTCTTACTCTCTCGTGAGCGCTCTCTTCTGCGAAAAGTTACGAAAATTCTCCGTACGCGAACAGCTTTTCGTAAAAATTCGCTGTTTTAAAAGAGTACGCGAACGAACCTATTGGTTATAGTTTTAAGAAAAAAACACAATATCTATAGTTTTGGATGAAACATTTCTCAGATTTGTAATTACATTTGTATTTTTATCAACTGCCAAACTACAAATGAAATGCGCATGTCAAACAAATATCGTCCTCGAAATTGATAGCTTGTGTATGTATATGTTTTACCCCGCTGTTCAACTGCTTCAAGAAGATTTTACCCCATTTCTTACTCCACAATCACACTTCATTTCCCTCCTCTATAAAGTCAGTTTTTTCCCGGGGTAATTACACCAGTGTATGATGGCACATCCAATGAAATAAGAGTGACAATATATTTTACGCAATGGAGTTACTCTCACCGTGAACACGATCTTCTGACAATTCTACTTCGACTTCGAAATATAAAACCGAAAACAGTTCTGAAGCAAGTCACGTTTATTCAAAACATCGAGTAAAGAATGCTGGTCAGTCTGCCGACCATGAAAACTGCCCACATATCTTCCTTACCCTGACATCTTCCTCCAGATTCTTTCTATTATCAATTTATTTAAAGATAATCCAATATTTTTCATTTACCAACCATCAGAGTACAACAGTAGCGAACACACTTATTACGAAAGCGTGCACCGTGAACGAGAATAAGGGTCACTGTGACAATTAATGCTCCAGTAGTAACCATAAATACCATCTCAGCACCTAGTCATTGTCATTGTCAACTCGAAAGACAGACAGATTGCAATCATCACACTCCCTTTCCTCCAGTCAGACATTGGCAGTCGTGAGAAGAGCATCCATCCACCACGACAATGTTGGAATCGGTATTAAGAATCGTATTCATAGTGACATTACTGTGCGGCAAAAGAGTGACATTCGCGGCTGAATTCATCACTCGACATGATCCTGACGAAACGATATCGAACCATGAACCGGTCTATCATCCAATCAACTACAGACGTGTCTACAATCTGCGATATGAACCGTCGGATAAGTCGCGAGAGATCACCTCTTCGAGTCCTCATTTGAATGAGATCGTCAAGGACGAAAGCATTGAAATTGACGATGATTCCAGTCAGTTTATGGAAACCACAACAGAGGGAGTGACAATACCACCAGTGGCTACCGAAGATCGTCGTCCTGTTATGGCCTCCTCTGAGACTTCATCAAGTATCATGCGACCCATTGAGGCCTCGACAACGAAGACGGCACTTTTGATTGGCGAAGGATTGAAGAACTTGCTCTATGGTTCACCATCGGAAGCGACAATATTCCGAGGACCTTATCCCAAGGGAAAAGGATTTCTTAGTTTATTCGAAGTTTTTAAGTTTGAAAATTCGAAATGTTCGGTTTCGGTCAGTGATATACGAATGCTGCACGGGATTTGCTATCACGACTTTGAGTGCAAGAGTTTGGGTGGCGTTGGAATGGGCGCATGCGCGAGTGGTGTCGGAGTCTGTTGTGTCTGTAAAATGAGAAGAGTTAATGATCTCCTAAAATGAGGTTTAATTCAAATTTATCACTTTCTAGTCCTAAATGGATGCGGTGAGGTCACCAATCAGCCGATAGTTTACTTTGAAAGTCCAAATTATCCAGCGCCGGTGAGAGAACCTCTGATTTGTGTTCTAATTGTGAATCTCAGGCCAAAGGTGCAGCAAGTTCGTTTGGAGTTTCTTATGTTTGAGGTTTGATTGAGGAAAGTTTTGTACTCGTTTGGGGGTAAATCTTTGTCTTTCTGTGCAGCTCAATAGACCAACGAATGGAGACTGCCTGCAGGATCAATTTATCGTTTCTGGACAGAACATGAACTTTATGGTGCCAACACTTTGTGGAGTTAATACAGGACAACATGGTAAGTTAGTGCGGGGGTGGAAAAATAAGGAGTGTAAGCCAAGTTATTATTTGGTTCTTTCCCTTCTTCACCTAGTCCTCCCAACTCTTTCGCAATTGTCCTGGTGCTGTGTGACCAATCCACTGTAATTTACATCATTTGCATGGTTCAGATGCCAGAAGACAATTTCAGATGACAGGCTATTGATGTCATCTAGATTATTTCCATACTCCGGACAGTCGAGTTGGTAAGAGTAGGAGCGCCACATGATCTTCTGGCTAAAGATCGATTGTTGCATCCCCAATGCATCCCTTGGTAGTTCTCTATCTGTGGGTCTGAATATCAGACTTTGTTTGGTGGAATTAGCCCAAGAAAATGAGCAAGATTCTTCTATGAAAAACTTTTCACGACTTAACTTGTTCGTGAGTTCTATTGGGCGGGTGTATTGAGGGGAGTCTGCAGAAAGTGGCATTGTCTCAGATTGTGTGGAATTTTATGATCAAGGAATGGACGTCCATTCAAATGATGGGACGAGCACCGACTCTTGTGGAATTCCATTGTTAAGCTCCTAGTTTTGCTGAGCTTGTCATTGAGGAAGAAATTAAATAATCTATAACTCAGCATGACGCATCAAAGTTTGCAGACTTTTATGCTGAAGAATGTCTTTAAGGAGGCCCTTGTTTCACTCGGTGTCGTAGGCTTGTTCGGTACAGGCTAAGACTTGTGGGTTTTATAAAGTCAGCTTGTTTTCAATAATAATGTCAAAAGGTAGAACAGCGATTGGTGTGTAGCTTTGTGGTTAGCTTAAGGATCGTGACTACCTTTTGGGCCACTGTGTTTCAGAGATTCTGGATTAATTCCGTCTGTAGTTCCAGATTTGATGGAGTAGAGTTCGTCATAAACTCCGGCTATAGAAAATGATGTTAAAAAGGTCTCGTGTGGAGCTGTGTTGATATCCCTTATGAATGGCTTGCATCTACTTTCGATAGTTTGTTGTTGATGCGCTGTCATTCAACCGACGATATATCAGTGCACTAAGCAGACTCTGTATAAGACCCTGATCATACGAGGCCTGCTTTACAGAGCTGAAGCATGGACTTTATTGAAAGCGGATGAAGATATCCTTGTAATACATATACTCGGTCCCATTTGCGTTGACGGGTTTCGGAGGAGAAGATTCAATAACGAACTATACGAGCTGGACATCGTCATCGACCTAGTTAACCAACTGCGTATTGGAAGTCTGAGATGGCTTAAATATGTAGAGCCAATAGACACCAACGCTCCACCACGCAAAGTGTTCGAATCAAACCCGGAGGAACGACGAAGTAGAGCACCTCCTCGCTCCAGGTGCCGCGTACAAGTTCAAGTCGACCTCGACCACCTTGGAGTGCTCAATTGGAGGCAATTAGCTAAAGATTGAGCTTAATAGAGAGGCTTCTTTGTTTAGGGCCAGATTCACCCCGAACTGTAGCGCCATCTAAGTGAGTAATAGTTTCAATAAATGGACTGTGTTCTTCTCATAAGTTCAACTTTTTCAAATTAAAATGATTTATCAGACGTATTATCTAAAATTAGGTCCGTTCGTGTACTTTTTGCACTTAAATTCGTAGATTATCAAATTTAAAAGAGTGGGGGTAAAATTCTCTCAGAGAGAGCTAAATTTCTGAAAAAGTAAACGAACGGTTGAGTTGAAAATACACTGGTTTGATAGCTTTGACAGTTTTCGTAAACCAGCCCACAGAAATTTCTTGCACTAAAATTCGTAGCATGGGGAAATTTTTTACTCTCTCGTGAGCGCTCTTTTTTGCGAAAAAACTACAAAAATTCTCCATACGCGAACAGCTTTATTTTAAATCCATTTGCCTTATGTAAGTGGGTGCCGTGGCTCAGTGGTTAGTGCGTTGGACTACTGCGCAAGCGGTTCAGAGTTCGAATCCAGAAAATTACCACCAAAGTTTTTTTCACGGCCCCACCTCTTGCGAGCGTCTGACAAACATCCAAGAGTATTTACTGTCATGAAAAAGCTTCTCAAAAACCCCCCTGCCCTTCGGATACGGCATAAAACTGTAGGTCCCTTCTGTACGTACAGAAATGTATAACACGCACAATACGTACAGCTGTGAGAAGCTAGGCCTTGGCCCTCTATGGGCTGCTTACGGCCTAATATTTATTTATTTATTTTTTATGTAAGCTTACTTTGACATATGCTCCATAAATGTAGTGTCACATATCAAAATTTGATCCGTCATTAATCATTTATTTTCAATTGAAGGGTTTAAGCTAAGAAGGGGAGCTTAGGAATAACAGCCAGCCAATTGTTACTAAAAACTTTATTTGGGTTTCCGTAAACATTTCGAAATAGTCTTTAATCTTTGCCCTATTTCCACAGTTACAAAAAGCACCCCCTTTTGGTAGTCATAATCAATTGAAAAATACTTATAGAATAAAGACCTACTTTTTGTTAGAAAGTGATCAGTCATTTTGACGTTCGTTGCAGTTGAATTTAGGTCGAATTTGGAACTCCAATTGACTTGTTAATACCTAGTTTCGATGTATGGGTTACAGTGACCTGAAATTCTACTTTTTATGTTTGTTTCTTGTTCTTAATTTCTGTAAGGTAGGGAACGCAAGCTTCCGAAACTGCAATCACTCAATTCACAAGTATACCCTTTCATTGCTACAAAATTTATAATTTATATTTCAAATATATATTCTTTAGCTTAGTTGCGTATCTTTCTTTCTTGCAGTTTACATTGATGTTGATAGTGCAATTGAACAAAAGATATTTCTATCAATATTTGCCAAAGGAAACAGCCCACGATCGTTCAACATTAAAGTCATTCAGGTTTGTTCGTTTTGAATGAGCTTAAATGTCAAATTTAATTTTCACTTTATTTTTATTAGCTGGAAAGAGACTTGGCTCCTGATGGATGTCTGCAGTATCACACAGAACCTGAGGGTACAGTTAAATCTTTTAATTATGATAACATTGGCACGATTGTGGAGACGGGGGAAGCGACATATTTTGTAAGTTTTAAACCAATTTTTCGCCTGATATGAGCTCTAATATCTCCTTGGCATTGTTTTTCAGAATAACTTAAACTATGCCATTTGCATAAAGCGCATTAAGCAAATGTGCTCGGTTGTCTATTCAAATGAGGGAAATGGCGAACAGTTTGATTTTCAAATTATTAACAAGGATGACGGTAAGTATTTAAGGATAATATTTATAAATATTCAACAACTGATGTCTATTGTCCATTCAAATATCTATACCTCATGAGCTATAATCCTTATACATTCCTTAAACACCCAAAAGAACCTTAACTCCCTTGGCAAAAGAATTGAAAGGCAGATCTCCAACTTGATACTTCATCAGTTCGCTCATTTCCCTCCATGCCACTGTCAACCGGTACCCAAAAGAAGTTAATGCCGAGCCGAAGCGAGGGGAGTTTGCATATTGGCTTATTGCCAAGATGGCGGTTTGGAACTTTCGACTACGATGCAAGGATATCCAAAGTCCTTGACGTCATTGTAGATTGCAGGTTGAGGTGGGAACTAGTCATCTTGTCACTGCGGCCTCTGTGGGCCTATTGTGACTTCATCATTTTAGAGCTCGTTCAGTATCCCTGAATTGTCTATGATGTCAACTAGGTCTTTGGGTGAGCTAGCACTAATATTCTCTGCTCTAGCTAAACAACGATGACGTGTTCTACTAAAGCAGTCGCAGTGACATAGTACATGTTCTGCTGATTCTTCGTCTTTGTTGCACATTCTGCAAACATTATCTTGTGCTATCCCCATGACCGTCTAGCCATCATGAAAGGCACTGCCGAACCTGTTCTGGCTAGTTGATCAGCTATTTCCTTTCCTTCATAGCCGCTATGACCAGGTATCCAAATGAGATGTACTCTGTTTGTGTTGGTTAACAGTTTTAGCAGTTGAAGCCAATCCCAAACTATTTTGGATCCAGAGTTCTATAGCGAAAATTTCTGCTTGGATTATGGAGTTATACCTATCCATAGGTTCGTAAATGAAAGTTTTAGTGATAGCTCAGTATACTTCAGCCTCAACCCTTTAATTAGTCTTTGATCCATCAAAATGTATCAAAATAATGGTGTAACCTTGACTGAAGTTGTACTTGGGTAGGCATCTGTCTGTGATTGTAATTCCTAGCAATTCATCTGTACTAAGTTCTGGATGAATTAACTTAGAATTAGCTTCATCTTCTGCAATGAGCATAAAGGCGTTAACCATAGCGTCTCTCTTTATATCGAGATGAAGTGGTGGTAGGTCGAGAATAACATCCAGCACTGCAGTAGCTACAAGCTATAAGCTAGTCTTTGTAGTACAGTACATTTTGCATGGTCTCTGCATTATAATGCAAAATCTACAAATAGTTTGATGGGTAAACTCAGTCACAATGGTTTTCTGTCACATGCTAACCATATGATTTTGAAAGGTGTACCACAGGGTTAAGTCTTAGGTCACCATCTGTGTGAATATTGTAACAATGTGCTCAGTTTTCTAAATTTATAGGGAGCAATATAGAATCTGTAACAAATGAACCAACTTCAGTAGTCGAATCTAGCCTGCTCTCTGGCTTGGATTTAGTGGAGTAGAAGACGAAAACAGTTTTGGTTTTAGAATGCGCGACTTTAAAGAACTGGCTTCTGACGGTATCGTATTGTAGTATCGTGGTATCTAATCCACTATGTCCATCACTAGCTAGAATTTTGCTGCCTTTGAGTTCCGGAGTGAATCTCGCCGCATTACTAGTGGAGAACTTGTAGTATAGTAGTAGTACTAGTATAACATCAAACAGTTCGATCCACAGATCCGGACACGTCAACTCTCCACTTCTTCCTTGCTGCGATAATCAGAAGGATGGCACAAAATCTGCACTGTTCTTTAACCCAAGAGATCGAATCTATGAATGAATATGAGACTCGCATTCAGATCGAATTAGAGACAATCGAAGGCCGAAGATCTGAATAGAGCCTTAAAATCTAGCCAATTCCCGGCAAGGTTAGGTTAGGTATGTGAATTTGAGGAGCGAAGATACTCGCCTGCCTTACTCAGGTCAGTGTTGACACATTGTGGTACTTGTTGACGTAACATATGTACATTTAAAACCTACCTTGATTGCTGTCCATTACATACAAAACAAGCAGTGGATCTGATGAATTTCCATCTAGATTCCATTGATGTGCTGCAGAGTTCCTCTAGATCGCTGTAAAAGTGCCTCTCAAGAAACTTATACCCTGGTTGGAGTTCGGGGCTGTGGCATAGTAGATGGGTTGTCTCCTCAATAGCTTCTTTATCATCTGTTTGGAGCTCCTCCTTGCCTTAGTTTTCTTTATATGATACCGTGCTCTGCGATGACGAGGGTGGAAGGAGATTTCCTTATTCATTTCCTAATAAGCTTCCTAATCGGTTCCTGATTTGTCAAGCGTGAGCTTAGGTAGTTTCCTCTATGGGGTTCAACCTACTATCTACTCAAGCTCGAGGGTTCAAGGGTTCGGTCGATTGTGATCGAGTCTGAGTCGCTTCTTGCTAGTTTGTCATTCCTCTCATTTCCTGATACTCCTTCGCGTCCGGACACCCAGCAGGGTTCAATCTTGTGCTGGGTCCCATAGGCAAAGTGGTTGTAGTGTACAAGATATGAGTCAGTATGTAGGCATATTCCTGTCATCGGCTTCTTGGCAAATCTTGCAACTAAGTAGCTTGAGTCCATTGTAACTTTAAAGGACCCATTCTATGGTATAAGGCTTTTAGAGTAGAATAGGCTAATTGGTGCTCTGGTTGGTCCTTGGTTGGTTGGACTTCTCACTTTCATAGAGTGACTTCCTGAAAACAGGAATTTCAGCAACTTTTTTTGTCGATGGAGGTGTCAAGTCTATGATGAACCAGGGAAGTGAGAGCTTAAGACCTAGGCTAGACCAGCACTATCTTCCCATCTTTTCTTTGAAAAATGTTTCTCATAACTAAATATTCAAATAACTTTATTTACTTTCACAGACGAAAACGACATTGTTCCTGATGGTCAGGCTGGAGCTGGAATCTTTAATTGTCCCACCGATTATATTGCAATCAATCAGCTGCGACTTTGTGGCGAACGACTTAACGATGGCTCCGAATCCGATGATTTCACCCTAAACGCTGACGTCCGAGACCAATCAGCTGGACCAATTATCCTTCCATTTCGTACTGATGGCGCATATGTTGGCCGAGGATTCTTCCTAATGTACAAACAGGAAATTTGTGTATAATTTAAACAAACTTATACTATAGTAGGAAATTATTTATTTAAATAAAAAAATATAGAAGAAGGAAAAACTATCTGTAGTACATTCTCCATAGCGAAAGATAGGTAAACACCTTTCACAGATGCACCGGGTGCCTAGAGGCGGTTTCATTTGGATTATAATATGATTTGGCATGGGAGCAGTAAATCCTTTTGCGACCGAACTCAACGAAATACGTCATGGAACCGCCTACACTGTCCTCATCGTCGTCGCAGTCGTTGTTGTCATGGTGGTGGCATATTATACTGTATAAATGCCCAGAAAACTTTTTCTCTCTCATCTTTACACCATGAGCTCAGAGTTGGCCAAATAATGTCATATCGCCATGCAATCCACATGAAGGAAAAGCGCGACGACTTTGCCATACAGAATTGAATTGATATAATGTATCTACGCCTACTTTTTTTTCGACGTCGTCTTGCGGTACTGTGTTGTCACACAATGCACACTATATTGCTTAGTAGATCACGGGAACACAGTACAACATTTCCTTTGGAAAGATCCTGAGGGTGGAGAAAAGCCACGAAAAACTTTCAGGAACGCCTTTTATCACAGTTCCTTGATAGAGAGCTCTTTCTCTATGACGGTATATTTCATGTGCAGCGGATGCAATTTGCATAAAATAATCATTCGAATTGTGTTGTCTGCTGTTGCGGTACACAAAAGAATCGGAAATATATTTTACAGTTCACATTTAAAGTTCGCAAAAAAGAAAAAAAAAACCGACTATGAATTGGAGTCAAAAGGACCACCTAGAGAGGGAAGAGAAGACGCAACCGCAAAGGTATTTAGTTGAAATTAATAAAAAAAAAAGAAATCTCTATCTATGTATCAGTGTATATAGTTTGGATGGAATTCCAAAGAATTAAATCTCACGATAATAAAGATACTTCCACCCAAAATGACGCTTGTGTATAGAGTCTTCTTCTAAAACCACAAGACACAAGGAGGGAATCTAGTTTCCATCTACACAATCTCATCTCATCTCAAGATAAGCTACAAACACACACATATACTATGAAAGCCGTGCAAATATAAAACAAAAACAAAAAAAGCAAAAAAAACCGAGAAGACGTTAACCGGCTGAATGCAAAAACCAATTAATGACAAACAATTAACTGGCCGAAGATGTTTTAATACACTCATAATGGTAAGCGTTTGAGCCACAAGATGATGCCGAAGCACTATCCCACAGGGGGGAAGCCTCAAGTTGCTTTGTTTGTGGCTTTTCCCAAACAACACCACACAACACAGATGCAATCGCCAATATGCACAACACCGCAACACACAACCTGGTGTATCTTTATGAGAATTTTTTAGCGTTCGTCATGGCTGAAGTGCACTTGCTTGTAGGTTAGGTACAGGTGATGGAGCACATTCGAAATTTGTTGGAATTTGATCTGATGATCTGCGAGGATGGCCTCGTAATATAGACGACAGTGAAGGGCAGCGAGAAAGC
This sequence comes from Chalcosyrphus nemorum, assembly GCA_949716465.1. Taxonomy (NCBI): domain Eukaryota; kingdom Metazoa; phylum Arthropoda; class Insecta; order Diptera; family Syrphidae; genus Chalcosyrphus; species Chalcosyrphus nemorum. The sequence continues at coordinate 80,519,754 of OX454333.1, forward strand.
AATATAAAATACCGGTGACCGAGTGCAGCCTTGTGGGACCCCACTGTTAATTTCGGCTTCTTCAGCCAATCTTACTCTGTGACAATATGACACATGGGTCTAGCATAAGATAGATGAACACCAGATGAAGTGGCGATACTACTCGGTAAAGATTTGCAGGGTGTTAGAGTAGCCGCCGCAGGAGTATGGATATCGAAAGCAGGCTTGTTTGCAATCGAGGGTGTGTCTTCTAGGTTCCTTCCAGGATATTTCTGCGTTCACCATAGTTGGCGGGATACAGATCCCTTTCCAATTTCTCACTGTATCAGACCGCCTTGTTTTTACTTAGTTAGACTTGACATCGTTTCCTCCACTTACTCCGCCAATTTGTTGCCACTCAAGGTCTTCAGATGGTAGCTTGACTAATAATGTTGGTTGTTGGCTTTGCAGCTAATTGTCCAAATTAAGATTATTTGGAAAAAGTGTCCCATAAGAATTTTTTTCTGAGGCTGAGAAATTTTCCTTTGATCCTTAGCGAACTAATGTATTGTCTGCAAATACCTATGGCCTTGGTACAAGTTATGTCTGAGTCCTTTAAACCGTGTGGTTGCCTGTCCTATGACTTACTGTGACTTGTTGTTCCTCTGCGGCAAGGCGAGTCAAGGCATTCAATGCCTTTCAATTTCTCGCGTTTACTCCTGATTACTTCGTTTGTATTCTCCCGACATTCGCTGATTGGAAACATAAATGAAATCAGTCTTCTTGGGGTCATTTGAAGGCCAACTGCTGTTTATAGTACGTTTCAAGCCCTTGTTTAGTTCTGGCCTTCCAGTAGAATATTAGATTGTAGGTAGAGGTGGGAACTAGTCACCTTGTCACTGTGGGCCTATTGTGACTTTCCAGCAGTAAGTGTTCTGTATCCTGTACTTTCTCTTAACAGTGTTGGTAGAATGAATCATCCGCGTGCTTGTAGTTGTGGAGATACTCCCAGAAGCATTCCCGATAAGAATTGCGTTCGATAGTAGTCTATCTACCCGTGTTTTCTAGTAATCCATACATCACCTTCCGGGATCAATTTGTCTCTTTGGTTGTGATGTTACACCCATGCTGCCGTTCTGCTGTCTAAGTTTCAGTGGGTCAAGGCGCTCTTCTTCTTGGCATCTAGATCGATAGGCATACGGACTGATATTACACATATCCTATAAGCTGACACAGTTCTTAAGGCGTCGCATATGTCATTTTAATGGGGTCGCATACAGGAGTATTGAATTACTTACGGTTGTTAGAAGATTAATAAGTGGCTGCCTTGGTCCTTCAATACTTAGTTTGCTTAGTGACAATACTGTCCTACTGCTCCCTTTAGACTGCGTACATTATTCGATCCCTGAAACTGAGGTCTAGATATTTGGTGTACGGCTCCGAGTCGAAAATCTGCTCACTGACTAGTATGACAAGATAATCCACATTTTTATGGCCTTCTTATGAGACTGGGCTCAGTTTTATGGTCCGCTGGTTCTAAGCTTGGTATCTGTGGCCATAGTTTGACGTAAAAGGAGTGGACATAGTTGGATTTGCCGACGATATGGTGCTAGAGTAGTGGCTAAATTACTAGGGGAGGTGACGCAAAATTATGACCCATGTACATCCTTACAGAAAGTACTTGGGGATACTTCTTGATTTTCGGCTCAAGTTTAAATAGCACCTAGGCAAATCTGCCTCTATTTGAATGCCTGATAAATAAACAAATAAATATTAGCGGATCGAGGCAGCCAATAAGAAGCTTAATTGCGACAGTGAACAATACAATCCCTATGAACATTTGAATATTTAGAAATCAAATATTCAAGAGCATGAAATCGGGTATAACTTCGTAATGCGAGCTGCAAAGTATCCATAAAGGTTCCATGCCTCCAGTGTAGCACAACGTTGCTAGAAAGGTGTTGCACATTTTCAAGACCTTTATTCAGTAAATTGTCTCTGTCTTCCTTCCGTAAAACTTTGTCTTCATGAGACCAGCTCATATTTGGAAACCTTAGAGCGTTATCTAAGTATATTGCACTCCTCTTTAAGAGCTGTCTTTGATCCTCCGATATTTGATATGCTTTTAGCCAAGGATGACGTTTCATTTGTACATTCTCAGTTGCCTTCAGTGTTGGCAAACTTCTTGTTCTCTCTTTGCATGTAACTAATGTAACTAATTGTAAATACATTACTTCAATGGAAAAATTATATTCAATTAAACAAAAACGGGTACACAACATAAGTAGGAAACGAAAATAGAAAATAATCAAAGGAAATCATTCTTTAAAGTCCTGGAGACTAAAGTTTTTTTGGTCTCATTCTGTGTTGAATATAAATGTTTTGGGTTTTTTGTGCGTTCGAATGGCAAGCGATTTCTCAGAAGGGTTATCAACAAATGACTATTTCGAAAAAGTACACTCGATTACTCTATCCAAAGCCTGAATTTTAAGTGTCTTAAGTGAAATTTCGGAGAAATTTGAGCATAAAAATCAGCTGTGACTGTCTATGATCTTAACTTTTTGTTTTCAATTCTGTGAATATATTCTTGCACAGAATAGTCAGACCTATAAATTAGTTACATTAGTTACTTGTGTTGCGTAACTTATTCAATTAGATGAATTAGTTATATAAATTACGTGGAATATAATAAATTCTGTAAAGCACGCATAATTTACCCGATATCGCTCAAACTTTAACCTGATCGCCCCTTATTCACAATTCCCATTCAAATGTGCTCCTACTCGTTTCATCTCTCCTTAGGTCTGTATCATTGCACTTTACGTTAAAGTTTACCTAGGCCACCACAGATGCACGCTAAAACCACTAAAAACACTGCAATTAAGCTGTCTTACAAGGTATTAACATTTTTTATGCACAAATGCATACATATTCGTTCCAATCTGCTCCTCTACCTACCTTACTGGCTGGCTGTTGCAGTAGCACACTCATCCAGCACGTCTATGGAATTTTTGTAGTCGCAGTAAAATCTATTTTCTAATAATGCCTTCAATAGAGAAGGGAAAATTAAAAAAAAAAAACAGATTCATAAATACGTTCACCATATTACGTCGACCTCGTCGGAGGATAAGGAAGTGTAGTCGGTTTCAATAGCAACCTCTTGATTGATAGACCAATAAAATTATGACTTATTTACTCATTCACAAGTCACAGCTCTCAGATAAAAGAAAAAAAATTGTAATTTTATTATATTTTTGGGTGGATCACATCCTCGGCTCCACTGCTGAGATACAATGCACCGCGCAGAGGATTATCATCCATCCAAAAACGTGGGAATCATAAATACGCCTATAAACTCTGTTTAATGATTGATAAGTTCAGGTTTCTCTCTCGCTTTGGTTAAATTGATTTTTATCTCAACTAAATGACATGTAATAAAACTGCGGATAGATAATTCAATAAATTCATATCCCACACCCTGTTCTCTTGTTTGAGATACACTTTACATTACATTGAATAAATATCTGTGTAAATTCGATTGGAAATGGTTGAGCTTGTGATGAGATACCGCTTACTATCTTACTACTTGTTTGTTGTATCTGTATCTTTTGTGCCGTCATGTTTGTCCATCGTGTCGTTACATCGAACCACCATGAGGATACAGGGTGGGGGGCAACTTAATTTGATTATGGAGAGGTTTTTCTTTTTGTTGAAATGCGTTAATTAAACGATCGATTTTGAACATTACCCAGATACGAATACTACTGGACGATGTTCCAAGTTAGAGTAGGTTTTTTTTCCTTTTTGCTGATCGACATGACATCGGTGTTGGTTTTTTTTTGCGCATAGTCTCTGATACACAAGTATCTTGTATAATGAGACGACAACAGCGAATATGGTTGTTTGGTTAAACAATGCAATTAAACTGCTGGAAGTCCCCTATACCATATTTTTTTTTTTTTTTGCTCTATTCCGATGGAAGCTGGAGCCACAGTTAACCCCGACTTATGGTTTAATACATTATTTGTTTAATGGTTGTCCATAAACGGTGTTTTATATGCTTGGGATATAAAATTAATTAAAAGAGTTTGAGGTAGGTAGGTACTCCGAGAAGGGGTCGTAAAAATTCGGACTCAAGTCCTCTGAATGCACTGACCTATGGTCTGGCTTTTATGTGTTTCGATGATTGCTTCTTCATCGTGCTATGAAGGAGGGGGCAACAGCAATGAAATTTGATAATTAAGAATCAATAGTTTTTTTGAAAATTCACATGGATCCAAATGAACAGGAATTCTATTTGTTAGGCTAGGTAAATGGTTGCCTTAAGAGCATAGATGAACTAAATTAGACAGTCAAGTTCGGCTCAAATCCGCTGGATTTTGTCATTGTATTCTGACGTTTAAGCAAAAACAAATGCAAGCTCAGAAAGGTCACGCATACAATTACAAAAACTGGCAGCGATTTTTTTGTCATCTATGGTCGCAGCCATTTTGTACAATAATTTGTTGTTGTTAATGGAATAACAACCTGCAAAAAGTATTTTGTTTAGAAGGAATCAAAGAGATAGCAATAGAGATAGAAAATCCCTACGGGGACCGGGGATGTTCGAGTTGACTGTCTAGTTCAGTTCGTCTATGATTAAGAGCACAGCGATCTCCAGTCATCAAACGACGAATAAGAGTACAGTGGTGCTCAAACTGTCACAAAATAATGAAAGTAAAGTAAACAGATCTTCAAGGAAGATGGCGCTTCGTTCTCTAAGCAGGTGGAGAGGCTTTCAAAATACGGAGTGACAGAACGTCCTTTGTTCAAATGATAATGTCATGCTAAGTCAATGGGATTTTCCAAAAAAAGAACCAAAACGTTTGGAACCGATTGAATAAAACAACTGTTGCTGTTTGTACTGCGGGTCTTGCACTGGGGTAGTGTGGCTTTTATACCAAAAATTGGTGAGGATGACTGACGTTTCAGACCCATTAGTCTGGCTCCTTTTCTATAAGCTAAAAACTATGAAAACTCTGGTAGAAGACCTTTTAAACACTTCAGTTGGTGAATGTAAGAGGTCCTTGAACTATGTTGTAAGGGTTGATTCAGTGGCTCTCATCTTCCACACTGGTATCATGGGAAATGAGATATCTGATAAGCCTTAGCCTCCAAACCTTCCTTAGGTCTTCCTGCATCAACCGTCAAGGCTTTCATTGATGATTGGGTTTCTTATGAACACAATTGGGCATGACTTATGTCTCCTGGATGCTCCCAAACGTTAGTGAGAAATTCACGGCATTCTTGCTGTCTTTCAGCAGAAAATACTGTAGACCACTTGTTGGTGTTCTTAAAGGGCACTGCTTATGATTGGCTTAAGGAAAACATCTGTCACTTGTGAAAGGAGTGACGAAACTGTGGGAAACTTCCTGCCTTTGCTTGTACCAGGCTGGAGATTCTAAGTGTTGATGTGGTGAATGTTCCTAGTGTTGGTCCTCATCACTGAAGCGCGTACTCGAATTCATGAAGACGAGAGAATTGAACTGACGAGAAAATGGGGCGAAACGGGGTGCTTTCTGGTAGCACAATGGACAAGTTGATGTGTGAGCTCCAGTGAAGTTTTTCCCATAAATAAAACATTGTTTGTTAGATTCCTAGTTGGACTCAATGTGTATTTACTTGTGCAAAGTGCTAAGCGATATATCACCTTCAGGGCTTCAGGAAAGGTTCACAAAGACCTTTGATGCGACCTTCCTTCATTTCCATTTTTACTACCGGGAATGTTCATATAGCCCGGGATTGTTCGTGGCGTTTTCTTATTAAAATTCGATTGGCAATGCCTAACAACCTCTATGGTTGTTGGTTAAAGAATGGAACCAAGTTGCTTCAATTTTAGCTCTTAGCTGTAAGTGAACAGAACAGAACAGTGACCAAGAAGACAAAGATTTCCCTGCAAAACCGCTTCTAATTCCTTCTCATATGTACGACTACAACTCAATAGGTTACCAAAGAATTACCTCAATACTGACTCTAACTCTGAATGTCCTGCTCCAGCATTAAAACATTAAAACCACGACTAGACCACATATCATAGCCAAAATAAACTGCTGATGACACTCTACGCCACAAACTACATAAAGAAGAAGAAGAAAACAATATCCATTTCCCAAAGTACCATGGATTCAACCTGCCCTATACGCAAGCACTCCCACATGCAGGACACACCACCGGCTCGACATTCCATTACCATAATCGATTTAGTGGGTGTTAACAGCCACTTTGCACTAGCTCTCCTTTTGCTCAGCCAATATGCAGCATCACTTTGCATTCATATTGCTCGACTGCTCGTTACGACAAAATTGCGGTCGTTCTTCATTACAAAAACCGATTCGAATCCCCCCGTGTGAATGCTCCAACAACTGTCGTCGTCCATGGACCGAAAAGTCACTTGTGTGTGTCCATCGCCATCGTGGTTGTTGGTTAAATTGCAAATTGGCAAATCCGTCATACAGTAAAGTACTTGTCTGACATGCCCAGAATCTACTAACTATCGCGATAGCAGCTCCTGGCTGTTCGTCAATCCTCGAGAAATCTGTTTTGTTTTTTTTTTTTTTCTGTGACAGCGGCGGCGGCGTCAGTGAACTGAACACCAGGAGCCCCCGCCGCCAATAATCATATGCACACTCTACGAGTACGGAGTATCTGAACTCAAAGTGGATTCTCATTCAATTATTATTGTCATCCGGACAACTGTCAATGATTGACAGCTGAATACGAAACTTTTGGTGACATTTCCCATATTTGGTTCGACCAAGTACTAGATACATATTCCATCTCATTCGCTCGATAAGAAAAATTCCAATGCCGTTCCGGCACCTTATGATGTGCATATGTATATATCGCTCTCTGATATGTTGATTAGCCAGACACAAATAGTTGCAATTAATTTCCTTGGCATTTAAATACAAGGGTTACGAGCGATGTATACATAGAACCCACCGCCATCACCCAAGCAACGATGACTTTCTTTTCAAATAAAATATAGAAGACTAGAGTAGAGTAGAGTATGCCAAATGAATTGAAGCAGTAACTAGCGTTCCAATTGACTAGACCCGCTCTCGAGCAAAAGTTGTGCGATCAATTGGCATTTAGCTTCAGTAGCCATAAAATTATGGCAAAACTTGGGCATTGTGTGTCATATTGAAATGGGAATGGAGGTTATTACCTACCTACCAACTATCCGTACGAGTACTACTACTGTTGCTGCGCTTGCTTTTGTGGAATTTCTCGGTTACTTGAACACGGACGGATGGAGTTAGATTGGCTGTGAAGAGTTGTAGGATTTAGTAAGCTTGTAAAACCACCAATTTGACTTATGAATGCCGCCGGGTAAAAGGAATGAGAAAAAAAAACTAAAAGAAACATTTAGCATGACGAAGAGACAAGGAATCTTCTACGGCAAGAAATAGAGAGAAAAAAAAATTGCCATTTTCTCTGGATACATTGATGAGTTATACGCCTGGATACCGTTTAGAATTTATTTCATCATGGATGTACAGTGGGGTCAAATGAGGGAGAATCTATAGAGTACCTATAAGTTTGGAGGAGATGGTGATACTTTTATTGTGGGTTGGTATTCAGAAAGGATTGTTATAAGCTGAATCCTTTTGACCCTCCTCATTCATCCTTAGGTTAGACCTGGTTAGGAATTGAGGTTAAAGTCTCGAGGCCTTCTTCGATTAGGTTATTTTAAAGAATAGTCTGCATTAGCTGAGTCTGACTGAGTGCCTTTCTCGATCGGCTTGTCATTTCAAAGTTGTCCTGGACTTCAGAAGGTCGATGGATCTTAGGACTATTGATTGATCTAAAACTTGTGTGCGTTCGTTTTTGCTTCATGAACAGAGTATGGCCAGCAGACAGCTCTGTAACTTTTGATCAGTCTTAGCAAGAAGGCAAAAATCACTAAGAGAGCCATATATCCCTTCACCAATTCCATGAGATGTCCAGTGTGCATAACGATGAGCGTGTGTCAAATCGGTTGATGAGCCAAGTGCTTCTTCAGGTCAATTGGCCTTGAGGAGGGTATTTTTCTGGGTATTTTTCCTATTCAAAGGATATAACCAACTAAGTGCAATGGGAAACAATTTCTCAATGAAGAAAGTACAGCAGACTGCTAGTGATGGCATATGATAGAGGAGCTGTGTCATATGACCAGGCCGCTGCCGAATCGATCTATGTACATATGTTTATCTGATTCATAATCTTTTACAGGGACTGGCCCTCTAAGTGCTTACAGGGGCAGGTTTCTATTTACGACAGGAAATACAGCAACAGAAGTAATACAGGAGACGCCTCATGGTCTCAAGGACAATAACAGGAATATTCAGGTTAAAAAGGAGATGTCTTTAGTCCAAGTCCAAAGCGTGGGCATAGGATCTTGTATGTTTGTCGATTGTGATGTAGTCAGATGGCCTCGATAACCATTATTCCGGAATTGAAATGTGAGACAGATTTCCTTATTAGAAGCATAATAGTTGCTTACAAAGGTAGTTATCCTCAAGCAAAAAAGAAGACACGTAGAGATGTCCCCTGGTGAAATAAGAATCTCTATAGTCACAAATGCGTCACAAGGAATCTACTTAACAGAGCCGCCGCGCCGTCACAAGGAAGCTGTGACACTCTTTAAGAACTTCGTAAATCTAAGCATGACTCTTGCACATCTCACTGTGAGTAGATTGATCTTTTTTAGTGTTCACCTGACTGCCTAGCGCATACAGTCACATTCATTCGAAATCTATTGGTTCCTGATTTAAATCCAAAGTACATATCATGTCCCTGCTCTCAATATTTTTGCTGTTTGTGGGAAAATTTGAAGACATTTTGGCGGGAATGTGGCCCCAATCTATTAACGAAATAGGTAGGAAGAAGAACCAAAATCCTAACCAGTTATCCAGGATAATCTTTCCCCGAGATGAGGTACTTATCGCCCCTTTGTTATAAAGGAATCCTCTGAAAAAAACAGAGATGACAGAAAGCAGCCTATTTAGTTTTTAGAGAAACTTGAAAAATGGAACATAAGCCTCTGTTGAGTTTTATCAAAAGTATCAATCCTGCTTCCAGTGTTAACAATATATCTTGTAGGTCGGATTGCACTAGATCTCTAAGCATCGATCTGTACCTTGTTAATGTCAGAGAGAAAGAGGGAAGTCTTCCATGACCCTCTCATCATTGTTTTTGGTTAGAATGAAAAGGAGGGCACCTAGATGGCTACATTGTGGTACACCAAAGGTTATCAAGTTGACAATTTGAAGAGGATTAAGTTATGAAATATCTTCTAATATCGTCTTCTCTTTGCCATTCTCTAAAGTTGATAGATCAAGTGACATGAAGGTTTTTTGTAGTTGTGTTACATTTTGGAAAGACATGTTGAGTAGGAATAATAAGAGCCTTGCAATGAGAGGTTTAAGCCTTCGGAAAAAATGTTTTCGAAAGGTTTGGGTATATGAAAAAGCTAAGCAATGGGGAGATCATTTGTAACTTCGTTCTTTGATCCCTTTTTGTATTACTTCTGGTCTTCTAAATATGAGTGAATTCTTCTTGTAAAAGAGATAGATAAGCAAAATAGATGAGAAAGGGAAGGAAGAGATTGGATGACTTTTTTTTTCAAATGGAAGGGAGAAGGAAGACTTGAAACACTTAATCGATTTAAAAAGAGACTTCTTAGTGATGTTGGCTTATGATACAGTTGCTTCCTTTAAACGGCGCAGGCTCCACAGGCCAAGAGTTTGAGTGGGTTATAAGTCCGCAAATCAATTATGAACAGACATACATATAAGGCGACGAGTTGGAGTTTGAGAGTTAGGCCATAGATTCACAATGTTATAAATTAAGTGAGCCATAAGACTACAACTATGACTATACCATAAGATTTTGCTGTTTTTCAAGTTTGGATTAGAGGGCTAGATCCACACACTAATAGGATTTCACCCATTACTTCTGAGGACTTATCCGCTCACAAAATTACGTCGCCCCACTAAGGGTATGTCAACAACTCTTAGGCAGGCGCTTATAAGCGAAACTATGTACATACTTCAAGACAAAATGAGAAAACTTAACAATTGTGTGACTCATCTTACTGAGTCTTCATACGTTGAGTCAAAAGTATACTGGAACTTCGTATGGACTTTTGGAGTTAAGGTGACTGAACAGTGACTGTTGATCCTAGAAAGGGAAGAGAGTTGTTGTTGCTACCCAGTAGAATGTGTCGAGAGGGAGAGTCAACCAAGGATTAAGTGAGGTTCTTGTCTTAAAAAAAAAAAAACATGAAAAGTAGGAGGCTCTCTAGGTCAGTGAGTAGATGGGATAGATAACGAAAGAACGAGCATAATATTGGGGAAAAGCAGGACAAGTATCTTATGTTCTTTTAGTAAAAGGTCTGGTGCTAGTGGCAAGTGACCGCCACATACATTTATTTCGTTCAGAACCGTTGGAGATGCAGCATCCTTTTACAAGGAGTTCCTTTATAAAACTCTTAACAAGATATTCTAGTCAGACTCTTCTCACTTCTGTGCTATGTATACCTCGTGATTCGCATTTCCCTTACTACAAAAGCAATATAGCCCCGAGCCAAGTGCAATCAATCTTCATTTCGAATCGAATAATTGATATTGAACCTCCTATTATACTGGCGCTTACAATTACCCTTCCATAAGATTGACAAATTCGCCAAGAAACACACGGAAAAAATACCTCTCTGACATGTGACATCAACCGATTCGATTATCCACTGATTGACTTGTTAATTTCTTGACCCCACTGTACTATGATGCGGCGGTAAGCCTCCTATTAGTCCCATATCCATCCTCTCGCCGGCATCATACAGCAGCGCAATTTAATGACTCAAAAAACCTCTCACAAGATTGTACTTCACACCGCAGCGCGTCCGCGTCGTCGTCACAAAGCAGCGAACATTTAAAAATATTTAATAAAAATAATTTTACATTTTTATTGTCCAACAGGCAACGACGTACCCACGACCGTGGCATCGTCGCGTTGTTGTAGTCATCGTCTAAGTCGTTAGTCGGGCTTAATTAATGTCCATATAAACACACCGCGCAGTCATCTGTCTAATGAAATCTCAGGAAGAATGTGCCGCGCCGCTTCGTCGTGTTGTGTGACTTGTAGCTTATCTAGAAAGCCTTCGCTCATACTACAGTACACATCCGCCAAACAAGTGTGCTGAAGCTGACTTAAAGCAGTGACAAGGCACACTGCGGATGATGCGCCACAGATACACCTGTATCGGCTATGTGAGAGGATGCTTGTAGCTGCTGGCTGCACATCACGGCTCCTCATTTCATACCGCACCGTAACATGCGTAAGTAAGTGCATAGAGTACTTAGAGGGGTATCCTCCCCGAAAGGCAGTCTATCTGTGCAACCGAAATGCGTGAATATGAAAAATTAATGGCGGATTTATGCTACACGCTATAACTAAATGAATTTAGAATGTAGCCAGAGACAGACGCTGGCATCTTCTCCACCACATCCAACAGATTGATGCAATTCACAGATAATTAAATGTAAAAGTTAGATTCAGCTGAGAAATTTATTGATGATGTCGGTTGCGAGAGTGTGTGGAAAAAGAGAGATAGATACTCTCTTGCGTGTTACTTTGAACCGAAGGTGAATGTTGTGCGTCATTATGAATGCAGCCAGCTGTACCTGTGCATAAGATACAGCAGCATTTAAGAGGATGTGGTGCGGTTTGCTGGGTTGATATTTGTATAATCATTTGCAAAATATAGATACATACGGATACGTGCTTATCGGTGAGGTTTCATTTAATGCTTCTTCGTTTTAGGTGAGAGTTGAACCGTTACTGTGCGCGTAGCAAGTCAACTTTCTATCCTTGTGCCATTTTTTATGAGGCTTTAGCCATCCCACTTCATCCACAAAAATTTTTGTGTGGTGCTTAATAACTTCTCTCCGTCTGATGTAAGTTATTATTTTGACTTGAAAGTATCATCTCAGCAAAAAATAAGTTGAAATTCTGGTGGATTGGGTAATGATGGTGCTGCTATTAAATTTAGGGGAATTTGAATGTTCAGTTTATGACTGGTGTCGGAGCTGTTGACGTATAGAAGGTAGCAGGAGTGGACTTTAAGCTGGGAGAATGTCTACACATTTTCAGCAGAGTGTTTTCCCTTGGAAGGACCTCTGTTATAGGTACGTGCCATCGTGTTTGATTTCTAGCAATGTGCTGCAGCTCTCCTTAATTTTTCCACAATTGGCGCACCTCCATCTTGACAGTTTTTCGCCGTCCAAGAGGTCTTTTGTCACCTTTTCGGAAGGAATACTCAATCGTTTGCTATTCTCTTTCACTTTCAGAGGACTTTCACTCTCATAACGACTTTACGTCGCAACCATTTCAGACTAGACTCAAAATTAGTGCTCGTGTGGGGACCAATTATTGACCTTGTTGTTATTTGATCGTCTGAACCTGAGTCTCCAACAAGAACCTAGCGTAATCCGCTTTTATGTTAGTAAAGGTACCATCAGACATCCTAAATGATTCCAGTTTGACTTATCCGTCCATTAGTAGCACTTAGAGTTTCAATTTTTCACAAAAGGCTCTATAGGACTAACTTTTTGACGTGCGAATAAATTCAACTTGTGATCACTGCTCGCCTTTCCTACACGGAGGGTGGGGAAGGAAACGGTCTCTCATCTCTTGAACGGGAGATCTTTTAACAATAACATTGCCTGCTACAGACATCTTCTGTCTACTACTCATGGGTCGCTTGAAGGAGTCACCATCAACCAGATACGGTGTGCATAAAACGTCACTGCTAAGAGATCCCCCGGGAGGAGGGCGCCGAAACTGCGCAGTCCCTCTTCTCTTCTCTCTTCCTTTTGACCTTAGGCTTTCAGGAAAGAAGAGGCAACATTCAGTTTTGGGGATTGATCAGCTTTGGTTGATGTACCTACTACTGACCTAACCCTTTAAGCCGTTGCCACAAGAAACGAGTTGCTGTCAATCGGGAGCCTGTTCAGCAATATTGGTTTCTTAAGTCATAGGATCAGGGGCATCACCTGGAACAGTAACCTTTGCGCCACGAAAGAGAGTTTCATAGGACATCGACTTATCTATATATGTATGTCATATTGGGAGCTTGTTCCGCCATGTAGGCATCACAAGTCAAACTGTCAGGGTATAGATTTACGACAATGTCTAAGAAGGAGACTAAACGTAATCGATATACCATTTCCGCCACTTTATTCCCATATTCTAGCTAAGTCCACCAAGAGACTCGGATAGAGACCTGCAGGAGCCCTTAGATAAGAAAAGTGTGACTGCCGAATCAGGGGGCAATATAGTGGGTGGGCCTTCAGAGTTCTTGCTCTGATTGAGGTCGAAAAGACCACGGGTGGATTCTCGAGTGCTACTTGGAGTAGTTATATGTAGGTATATGAGAGTTTGTCCATCGTAAATTTTGGTTTATTTCTTTAGAAGGACATGATTGACTCTTGGTCCGCGGAGGTGCTTAATCTTTGCCACACTACGTGGCCTTCGCATATAGCGGGCGCGCTGGGTCGCAAGAAGTTCGTGTCTGACTTGGATGCATATCATTACCGTATACATGGTTCCAAACCATAGCAGCCTTCTTTTGTTGCTTCTCATCCGAAATAAGCAACAAATCATATGATCCCTTCGTTAGCTAGAGCTAGTGCTAACGTCTGTCATTTCTTTAGTGGTTATGTGAACTGTTGAACAAGTTCTTGCAGCTTTTTCTGCTTCTGTAGCCAGTGCTTTGAAAAATGTTCACTTGTCACGTCGGACACTACGATGTACTTTTCCCTGGAGTCTTTAGCTCAAGCTGGGTTCTGTAAGCTCGTTAAGTGGGTGGACACAGTTTCAATTCCTGTATAATACGACTGAATACCACGCTCCAAAGCTCAACAGCTTCTTCAGTGCGTATTGTATGACTTCTTCACGAATGCGTATTATCGTCTAGATTAGGCCCGTGGTTATTCGAAATACTTGTGGCCAATTGTGTCTTCCCTAATTTTTGCGAACTGAGGCACGATTTTCGAAATAAATTTACACAATTTGCATGCGACATCACAGTAAGTCAATTCATTGTGACTCCATCTTATCAAACTGAGTACAGATCAGCTGTAAGCTGTCAAATCGATTGACGCTTGAAAAGAGTGTTGCCAACTCAAACAAAAAATCTCTAAAAATTACCATATATTCTTTGTCTTAAATCAGGTCCTTTACTTAAAGGCAATACTTTTTTGCACAAAACTATTACTTTCTATGCATTTGGACTGTGTTATTAAACTTGTTAACTCTCTACCAGCTACATACATTCGTCTTATATTTAACAAAAGGCCATACCGCATCTATATAATTAATAGTAACAACCTACATTCTATAATTTTCTATTAGCCATCCATAAAACACCGTACAACTTCAAAAACACAATCCAATCATTGTACTTTTTCTTTCAGTATGGAATGTTCTTCTTCTTAATCAATGTTCATCAAAAAAAAAAAAAACAGATAAAGAAAAAGAAAAAGAAAAAGAAGACTGACCAAAGGTCTAACCCAACACAACACTTTAAAACTTGAGAGATACCACCCAACGAAATTTCTAATTGGTGTTAATTATTCTCATTTCGAAATCTTATTCTCGCAGAATTACTCTTTCATTAGCTGTGGAGTACTTCGTTTTTTCGATCATTCAATCATTACAGGTCCACAGCATAACACGCGAGCCAAATATCCACCACCATAAAACATCAGTTAAGTTGGATCTGACGGATCTGACATCTCGTTTAAGCGGCTTTTCGATTACATACTTCCAACGCTAACTTTTGATAAATCTCTCGGCATTAAATCAACGCACAAGAGGGAGAAAATTATTATTATTATTATGGGACTTGTATTCGAAGGCAGAAAAATGATTAATTGGCGCATGCCAATTGATGTGATTGAAAGCAAATCAGTCATTCTTGGATGGTACCGTCTGTCTGCAGTGAGTAGAATGAAATTGTTTATACCGCGTGCGTTTAACTGATATAACTTTTAATGATGTGAAGTCAACTAGATATACAAGGTGTACAGTTTAACATTTGACATAAACAAGTACTTTTTCTTTGACCAATTCAAATTGTCATTATCGTTATACATATCGTTTGCTGCTATTAGTTATGTCAAAACAAAGGGTTTTATAGTGTATCCGAAGGGTAGAAAGAGTTGGGGAAAATTCAACATGAATTCGCGAGGAAAACCTATCAGAAGTTTTGAGTACTTGTGTTTACTGTGTCAGCTTACTGAGTGTGAGAACCGCGGTTCAATCCCCGGAAGATAGGAAAAAGTTTGTGCTAGGCGCCATGTCTTAAGAATGTTTGACAAGTAGCTGACAGTAGTACCTGTCATGGCTTCTCAAATTCCTTTGTTCTTCACAGAAAAGTGTCAGCGAATCGTATAAGAACTGAAAGCCAGTAGACGAAAATAAAAAAGAAGATGTCTGCGTAAGGAACCTTTATAAAAAAAAGAAGAGAAGGAAGTCTCTGGTCATTATGCAAGAAAGCACACAGAAACCAATGAACTTCGACTTGCAGAGTAGTAAATAATAGCAAACATAAGCGGCCATAAAAGAAATATCCTGAAGACTAAGTAGAAAAAAAGTGAAGCCTTCTAGAAAGACCATTGACAGAAAGTACCCTAGACTAAAGGAGGTGTACGACAAAGCCTTTAAAGAAGCAATAAAAACATGTAACAGTGCAATACTTGTCAAAAGAATGCAGCTACGCTTCTAGATCGTCTAGATGGTGTTAATGGCCAAGCAATCGATACAGGACACAAGCTGATGAATGACAAAGGGTTAGAAGCATGTTGAATATGCTAAATTGAATCTAAATTGAATCTATCAAGCTTGTATACACCTTTTATACCCTTTGTATTGATTTTATATGATACCGATGTAAGGATAAAGGAGAACTTCATAATCACTCTCGTCCCATTTTATTTCTATACATCATAATGTCCGAAGGTATACCGAGATTTTAAGTCCCATATGGAGAACAAGACATAGATTTTTTGGACGGTGGTTATGGCAACCATCTGTCAAACAATGGTTTGAGTCAAAGAGCTTTGCTTCGGCAGAACGCAGGGTTGACGAAGTTTTTAGAAGGGCAAAGAATTCGAGATTGAGAGACGCAAACTCTATGGAACTAGGATAACAAGGATAAAATGGCAATAAATGTGTGACATCTCACGCAAGGGAAGATAGGCGTTAATTCTTTGGAGTGAGCTTTGTTTACGTTCCCTATCACTCCATAGGCGTTACTTTCTCTACAATTAACCTATTCCTTCAGTCAGCGATAAGGAGCTTAACTTTCGATCGCATATTGACAGCATTATAAATAAAGCCAACTCTGCACTCGGCTTTGTGAAACGTTGGGCTAAGGAATTTCCCGATCCCTACGTTACAAAGTCGCTCTATATCACTTTCGTCAGACCCATCCTTGAATATATCAGCCAAGCATAGTCCCCTCACTATGCTGTCCCGGTCAGACGTATTGAAGTCGTCCAAGGCAGGTTTTTACGATTCGCCCTGCAATGAAAAGACTCTCATCAAGTATCTCTCCTGCTTCAAGAGAGGAATATATTTGGTTCCGGTTGCGTTGTTGGGAATTAGAGGGCATTATACGAGTTGTACAGTGACAGCGACTAGAGGGAAGCCTCACTAGAAAGTGTCGTTGCAATAAATTCGATGCAACTTCAACCAACTTGAAATGTGCACCTTGCCTTTATCTACCCAAAACTCCTAAATGAGTTCAACTTACTTACTTAAAGGGGTGCCGACCCTTGTAGAGTCCCTGCCTGAGACATCGTTTCCTTCCATCCTCTGTTTCCACTTTCTAGCATCCGCGACAGCTTGGTCTTTGTACCGGAGGTTCGGTCTTCTTCGCCGTCTCGAACCTGAGGGCTGGGATTCGAAGATCTTCTTGGCTGGAGCATTGTTGTCCATTCGCTCAATGTGGCCCAGCCGATATACTTAGTCTGCGTATCTTGGCTTTTTGAACTACATCCACATCCTGGTACAGCTCATAGAGTTCGCGGTTGTACCTTCTCCTCAATTCGCCCTCCTCGCATAAGCGACCTAATATCCGACGGAGTATTTTTCGGTCGAAGGTGTCCAGTTTGCTCAGCTTTCTTACTTATCGTCCAGCACTCAGCATACAGCAAGACTGGAAAGATGAGTGTTCTATAGAGCATTAATTTGGTTCGTCGAGTTAGGAGTTTTGAATCCACTTGTTTCGCCAAACCGAAGTAGCAGTGGTTTGCTAGGGTTGGCTAGGGTAGGTGAACTCCTTAACTACTTCGAAATTATAGTTATCAACAGTGAAGTTCTGCCCAATGTTTTGGATAGATAATTTTTTGTTTGTTGATAACATATACTTCGTCTTATACTCATTCACTTCAAACCAACTCGTTTCGCCTGCTTATCAATAACCGTAAGCGCCTCTACGACGTCTTGCCGGGATCTTCCTCTGCGTATCCCAGCAGTTGGACGGATTTGTGAAAGATAGTGCCTTCCGTGTTGATACCCGCCGTGCGCACTATCTACTCCAACACGATATTGAAGATATCACATGACGGCCTATCTCCTTGCCTGAATCAGGCGCACGTTTAAAAGAGCTTCGAGGAGTTGTTTCCAAGTTGCACAAAGCATCGCCTGTTTTCCAGCGCTACGCGACACATCTGGATAAGTTTTGTCGGTATCCCAAATTGGGCCATAGCATGGTAGAGCTCAAGACGATGAATGCTGTCATAGGCGGCTTTAAAGTCGATGAAAAGGTGGTGGGTTTCGACTTGAAATTTGTTGGTCTTTTCCAGGATTTGTCTGAGTGTGAAAATTTGGTCTATTGTCGACCTGCTGGGTCGGAAGCTACACTGGTACGTGCCGAAAATGTATTGAGATTCACAACTTTTTGATGGTATTTTACCTTCTTACTTCTTGCAGCGCCTCCTTCTCGTTGTTGGCTATTTATTGTAGATTCTGTGATAGTTGCGATGCAAGCAATGACAGCGAAGGAAAGTTAAAACTACGAGATCTTTTGTCTTTGTGTCAACATTCGCATTTACACGTGCAGTCTCCGTCTACTTTAAAATGTAGAATATGCAGTCTGACCCCCACTTAAGCCATATGGTCTGCTAAAGATAAAGATCCTGATTTCAACTGCTTCTAAGTCGATATGCTATTTTGGACATTCTCAGCTGCTAAAGGACTTAAAACTACAATAAAAAAAACTTCATAATGCTAGCAATAAGACCGTCACAAGCATCTCTGAAACTTAATACCTTACTCACGATTTAAATTAAACATTTTTAGTGGAAAATAATTTCTCGAAATGACTAACTAATTTTCATGTGAATAATGTATAATTACAATCCAATGATAGTCAATAATCACATATGTGCTTACATCATTAACTCTTAACACTTGATCTATACCGGTGGCTGCTGCTGCTGCTGTGGCGCACCTGAGACCAACCACCACATACGGGTAGTAGGATGGGAATCGCGACATTTGCCACCCAACCCAACAGGTGATGCGGAAATTCATTAATCATTTCCCCATTATTCATCAAACTCTATACAATTTTTCAAGCGTTAGACGAAAAATACCATTACGATGGTATATTCACGACCCGAACTGAGAGGGAAATGACTGTAAGACGCTATAATAGGTATACCACACCGCCTGAGAGGGGTCTTCTCTCTGACTTGAGGAATGACAACAACTATCATGACTAGCGGCGGCGGCGGCCGGCAAGGCAAATGGCGCAGACGAATGATGAGATCCCAAAGCGTCCCAAGTGCCCAGCCTGCTGCCTCCTCATTTGTAATTGTTTTCGGTACGAGTAGATTGAAATTCCTGGTTTCGGTTGAAGCCCAAGCCACCATCCAAACCACTACCGTGTCCAATGAGACATCGCAAACAAAAATAGCAAGAAAGACGCATGAGTTCATGGTCAAATGGAAACAGCAATTGCTCATCCGTGTTAACCGTGATTACCGTATTCAGAATGATTCGCGAATTGAATGAATTAATCAAGTGGAGAGGATGTACCTATACGACCATATGCACATGTGATTTGGCCTTTAAATGATGCGCAACGTTGTTGACCGCCGTGCACTTGACGGAATGCAGCGAAATGTTACAAATTTCCAAAGGAGCGGCTAATTAGTTCCGCAGAAATAATAAGCCATCACGGAGTAGAGTATGAAAACGTAAAGAGAAAGCTATTTGTGTGGCAGGGTGCGCATTATTCTAGTACATTTTCTTACCTCTGAACCACTTTTACTTTTGTGATATTTGGGGTGCCATGGGAGGAGGCTTAGGGCCAATATTTAAGGCGTAATTTTATGTGTCCCAATCGCAACTGCAATTTGACAGATTTCATGGCATTGCCAAACTCTTACACGTGTGATGAGCAAAGTATGACAGCTGTCAACGTGAAGTATTGACTTTTTAGTAAGAGAATGCTTAACGGTGGACGTTTAATGCTAAACTTATTCCGAAAATGGTTAAAATCTCACGAAGAGCAATTCGGTAAACAGCGGTGTCGACCATATTGGTTGGCAATTGAAGTTTTAATCAGTAAATGCGAGTAGACGGATTGCGTAAGTAAGTAAGTGCGTACAAATGTTGACTGAAACTGTCCTTATACCAAAATTGTGGTCAATTGATCACTAGGCGTGTATTGTGTTTGCGGATTTCGCGTTTGAAAACCCGACAGAGGATGCACAATTTGGCATACGACAATTCTATCTCCAAGACACTACAACTTGGTACAGATCTTGGACGAGCATTATTCTTGGACTGCACTTGAAATAAATGAAAACTTAGTTTTTGTGGCCTGAATTGTGGACAAAGGAGATGTGCACCCAAATGCAAGTAGAGAGATTTGGACACTAGAATTTTTTCAGAGTGTCCAGTTGAGTAAGAGGACACAGAGCACGAGAGAGAAAGTGAAGAGACTAAGCCATAAGACCTGTTTCGAGAGGCCTATTCAAAGGTGTAACCGATTTTTGATTTCCGCTCAAAGAAGAACTTCTAGGGAGGAGTTCTTCACCAAAGTCTACTTTTGATTAGCTAACAGAAGAGGGTGAAGCTAGTTAGAAGTGGAACTACAAAGTCTAAGCGCTGAAGTCAAAGTGACTACTGGTCCAACGCAGATAGTAACGAAGCAGAGAAAGAACTTTCGCCATGTGGGCCAATAAGAGAATGTCTCTTGCATACAATGGGAAGATTCCTAAAATAATGGTCTATATAACTAAGACACTGTCAGACGATCAGTGAGATTGCAGAAAGTGGAATTCTGTGGTCGATGATATAAAAACAGTAGCAGTTACTGAGCCTTCAATACGGAAGGCGCATAAAGAAATACTGCACAATAGTCAGGCTCAAGATTATTTTAGCTCACCGAACTGGTCCAGCATTAGGAGATCATAAACAGAAATACTTTCTTTCTTATACAGCAGACTGACGATGATGGTGCTGAAGATCGGTGGGCTCTATATTCCAGGCGAACTCGACGGTAGAATAGGATTCACATATCACTACCTACACTCCTAGACGCGTCTGCATAGTCCGGCATAGTATTCGCCAATTCAGAGAGTCAGCTGCCCTACAGCAATCTGAAAGAGCGTCAATAAAAAGTACATATTACCTTTATAAGGATGTGTTTTGTTTAGCAGGAAATACCCTTCTGGAGACTGGAGAGTATGCAACTCTATGAACAACTATGCAACTGTTCAAAATAGACGACTACGGAGAAGAAGCAGGAGGGCTCGACGATCTTAAGCGTAAATACTTTGAAAAAGATAATCGGAGTAGACACTACTGTGCAATCGTCACGTTGGATGTGAAAAGTAGGAGCAATTCCTAGCATACCAAACAGACATTGCGTTGCTATACTAACGACAGAAAGAAGACTACCAGGCAGTGTTCCGATTTTAACAAAGTCCATGCCATAAAGAGTTGTGAGGCATATCAGGTTGTTAACGAGTGGCTTTTAGAAACTGTCATCCATCTGGAAATGCAATTTTATCAGCTTAAGAACCAAGCTGTTAAAGAGTCATCTTGATGATCTTTTGGCCGAACCGTATCTCCAACGAACAGCTTTATACGAGAACGTGCCAGGAACCGATAGACATTACTATACGAAGGCGAAAGTGGCAGTGGATTGGACACACGCTACGGTGCGAAAACAATTCCATTACGAAATACACCATGCTGTGGAATCCACTCACCCAAGAGGGACGCCCTAGGCAAACGTGGCGCAGAACAGTCGAGGAGGAATCGAGCTCTTTGGGAATAAGTTGGACAGAGCAGAAGTACGAACAAGATGGCGCGAAGGCGTTGTTGACGCCCTACTCCCCCCGAGGAGTTAAAGGACCTAAGTAAGTAAGTATCGCGTTTGCGACACAAGAACTCAAACTCTGACTCTCTGAAATAGTCCTAAATAATAACTTTCTGGGAGGAGAATAAGTAGAACACGTTTTCATTCATGACTACCATAAAATAATAATAATTGCTACAAAGGCTGACGAGGGTCTCAGTCTTTCAAGCTAATGTTTGCTTTAAAGAATCGCAGTTTGACTAAGTTTGAAGGAACGTGAAAGATGTATCCTCAAAAGTTATAGCTAGATACTGCTAATTTTGCATAAATCCCCACCAAATATTGGTTAGCCACCGAATTATTACCCTTCGACGTTACGCCCATAAATTATGATGTGAAACCACAAAAAAATAACCTTGCTCTGCTTTTAGCGTGAATCGTCCCCATTGTTCCCAAAATATAAAAAGAAGGTCCCAAATACCTTCATTATTATCATTTCCCACGCAAACACTTTAACCTAATACTTCCGATTGAGAATCGAAACAGAAGAATCACCCATCTCCACTGCACTTCACACTTTCGATTCGTTCTGGTATCTTGTGACACTGCAGTGTGATATAGCCGCCAACCTTAGCCGCTTAAATACCATCGACAATGGCAGGCAAATACCCATTCCAATTCCAATTCCCATGCGTGGTTCAAATCCATCAGAAAAGAAACCACACTGTTACATTGAGATATCTAGAGTGGTGGGCGCACTTCTCCCGAACAAAAGACCCACCAACTGAAATCACCAGCTTATTAGGTCTTTCATATTTTTTTTTTTTTTTTTCCAGACCATAACGCTTCATCTTATCATCGACAACGACGACGACGACGAGGTAATCCTAAACCAATTGACCAATAAAAAATTGTAATTTCTTCCCTCGATCCTAATTGAGTGGCAAGTAGGGTCAGTTATAGTTATAGATCCAAGAACCGGTTGCCATGGCATAAAACGTTTCATCGTCGTCGTTCAGCACAATGGCCCGAGTTCGGGTTGTAAATAGAAAATTCCATTCAGGCGATTCTCAACACCTTGGGGACGGCAGCTAATTCCATTCTTTATACGCACCCATTCAAATGATTTCTTATCACCGTTAAATGTCAAGAAGAACGTAATCTCACTCGAGAGCGCACAAGTACCACCCGTCGTCTGACTCATTCGAGCTTAAAATAAAATTCTTTTCCATTCAAAAAGGATGATGATGAGGATGAGAATGTCCCAAGTGTGTCGTGGGGAACACGGAACACACAGCGATTACGTAATACCGGTCAAAGGAGGATGCATCGACGTCATACATACTCGAACCACATCATCAATAAGCCACTCGAAGAGTACGCTTTTTATCTGAATACGTACTCGTATCCTTTTTTTTTTGGAACACACACTACACACTCGTTGGTTTTTAATTTAACTACCCCCATTCGTCGTATCCATGGTGGTGTTGGTGGTTTTAGGATTGGTCCACCACATGCATTCAGTTACCACCTGGTGTATCATTAAGAACACCCCGGATACAATGGGGTGCTATGTGTTTATCTGGCATCTGTCCTTTGGCCAAGAAAAGGGTCAAGAGGCGCGCAGCTTGTGTTTGTTTCAAAGGACTGATCTCTCTCGCTCTCTCTCTCTGTCACCTCTCTTCTGTCCGTATCCTCTTTTTTGTCTTTCATATTTTCGTCTTATTAATTATTTTTTTATTAATAAATCCTGCGTCATGGCAAGGAGGAGGAGTGCATCGGAGTGAAAGGCCAAAAGGCGGAAAGGAATCATCTTCACACAGAGAGCATCCGCCTGGCGTCATTGTCGTCACATTGGAGTGTCTGTTGCTGCTGCTGCTGCTCTTTGGGGATGTTTTTTAGGTTTAATTAATGGATTCAATGCAAGCAGCAGTCGATTGAATTAGAAAATCAATAAAAAATAAATAAAAGAGAAGGGACACTGGATAACATTGACGTAACTGTGGGCAAACAACACGTTATAGTGCAAGCTGAAATCTGCTTAGGGGTTTCGTTGAAAGGGATAGTTCACACACACCCACATGGTTGGTTGAGTTGGGAGGTAATGGTAATGAGCTAATGATATGGTGGTGGTCATTAAGAATCCTTTTTGATGTTTTGTTTTCTTTCGGTTCCTCTTGAAGGGAAAGCAAGTCAAGAACCTTATGGTTACCTATGACGGTATTTGTGGTTCGATATATAGATCAGAGGGAACGGCAGAGATAATTATTGATTGCTGACATAGATGAGAGGCTATTTAAACTACAGCTGCGATTGCTTAAGGAAAGTCTATATTTGTGGAGATCTAGTTATTATTAGGCTTGGACATAAGCATTAAGAATCGATGACCATTGAGTGAAATTTAAAAAAAGGAAGCAGATGATCTTAATCTTGTATGAGCGTATGTTTATCCAACGGCAATTATCACAATCTCGTGCGTCCTAGAGGGATGCGGCCTAGAGGTTTTGGAACTTCTTTATTTAGAGCCATTGGAATGATATGCTCTTATTCGCGCCAATTACAGATATATAGGTAAGTCTTCGTATCATCGCAATATGGGATCCTGTCAAAACGTCTAAACTTCACTTCACTTGGGTCCTTTAACTCCTCGGGGGAATAGGGCGTCAACAACGCCTGCGCGCCATCTTGTTCGTAGTTCTGCAACCATTTGAGCTCTCTCCAACTCAGTCCCAAAGAGCTCGATTCCTGCTCGACTATTCTGTTCCGCGTTTGCCTAGAGCGTCCCACTGTTCTGCCTGCTTGGGTGAGCGGATTTCACTGCATGGTGTATTTCGTAATGGAATTGTCTTTGCACCGTAGCGTGTGTCCAATCCACTGTCACTTTCGCCTTCGTATAGTAATGTCTATCGGTTCCTGGCCCGTTCTCGTATAAAGCTGTTCGTTGGAGATACGGTTCGGCCAAAAGATCCTCAAGATGACTCTTAAACATTTGTTTACAAAGACTTTCAGCCGGCGTATTTTAATGGTGTCCATTTTCCAAGTAGTGATACAGATGGTAGACAGCATTCCGAACGCAGCTTTAGCCTTCCCGATTCTGCTGCACACATCCAATTCGGTGCCACCACGATTTGCCGAGACCACACTTCCTAGGTGGAGAAAGAAAGTTGGCTTTCTTGACTTCCTGTCTGGTCTGACAATGTTAAGTTGGGCGCTGGTACTTAGAAGTGTTAAATGATTTTGTTTTGGCTGTTTTAATTTTCAGCCCAACTTTGTTCGCTACAGCTTCTAGATTCTGGAATAAAATAAGGAGGTCCATTATTCGATGTGAATCTAGAAAAAACTTTATCAGCGTAGTCTTTAGTGTTTAAGCTAAAATGTCATAGTCCAGCGAATTTCATTGGTTTCCTTCCGTCAATGCTGCAAAGAGAACATCACTGATAACCGCTAAAAATAAAAGCGGTGACAGTATGCATTCTTGACGTACTCCTTTGGAATACAAATACTTCTGACACCCTGCCATTGTGCAAGACGTGACACTTACTGCCCTCAAACGGGATGCCTCTTATTAACATTTGACTGTTCTGAACATTGGCTTATTATCACTGTCATGCTTTCGCCAGAGAGAAGAGGAATAAGGCCACAGCTAAGTGGATTGCATAGTCTACCCCTACTGTCCTTAGAAGTAACAATCAGAAGAGTACACGTACTTATGGTCTAAGTGCATCCTCGTCGGAGGCCGTCTCTAACTAACAACTTGATGAGGAACACATCCGAAGACTGCATAGTACCTTCAGTCTTTCTAGACCGCAACGGATCCTTTTTTATTTTTGGAGTAAACTTTTTTACTGTTTCTCAGACGAAAAGAGTGAGGACAACTTTATGGCATTCCCATAGAATCTGTCGCCATCGTTCCGTCAAACATTGACGTTGACGTTGAAGTGTTGGCAGAAACAGTCATAGAATCCGTCACATCAATCAGCTGATTGTCAAAGACGATGACAGTTTCTCTATATTCTTTCTTTTGTGTGCTCTCAATTTTCTAATTGGTATCAGGCTGCAGGTTATAAATACTGATGTGATGAATACTATGACTGTAAGGTCCTCATCAAGGACGATAACATTTCAGTGGAATGCGCTTTATAGGTGTACCAATCAAACGTTAACAAAAAAATTAATGCAGCTTAGAAGGCAGCAAAAGGAAGGGCTGTTGTTGGGTACTGTCATCGACCTCGTCTTCTAGTGAGGAGAACAATGTGGAAGAAATCCTGGCAATATACAGAAGATTTTTTTTCTCAAAAAAGATCAGTATGAATATCATGCCAGCAGGACATTGGTGTCTAAGACAAGGATAGTTGTCTGAATTTCTACTTGACCCAAATGATTACTGATTGTCATTGATTCTTTAAGGGCCATCTATATATATATGTAGGTTTCGACATTCATTTGTCCACAATGCTATGAAGAAGGGCATCTATTACAGAATAAACTGGGTTAGGACCCGACATATGGTGAGCAGGGAAGAAGTAGAAGAAGACTGGAATCACAACGCGAAAATCTGTGATAAGTGGGAGTGGAAATACTATTCTGAATACCAGTCCAGTTTCATTTTCAAAAGATTCTCTTCCTTAAAGCTAATAGTCTTTAAAATCTGTAGGGCCAACAAAAACTTACTTCGAGTATATTCACATATTCACATCTAGAATGCCAACATGCATTGTTGTAGGCCAGATGACTGTAACTTGGAACGTGCTTCCACAAAATGTTTTCAATTTAGCCTTTCAACAACGGAGGGGCACAGAGGAAGTAACACTAATGAACCTGTATCAACTAATAATTGACATGACATCTAACCGAGGACTATAGGGACAGTAAAACCTCGGTGAACATTATAAACTTGGGGTCCATTTTACGATGTTAGTGTGGACGCCGCACCACTGAGTTTTGATCGTTTTCTTCTGAACTAACTAGTGCTATCGCTTCTGATGAATAGTTAACACTACTTCTTTACGGCTTACGAGCTTGGCGGACAGAAAATCAGTAGCGAATCAGCAATTGCCTTCGGATCTGCTAATCTCATATGTTCTTTAAGCTACATCATGGCTATTCCTTCCTGAGGATCTACTGGATAACCCTCAAACTCTGGCGAATGCACCATAATCTTCGTTCAGTCGTTGCCACCTGGATAGACAGTTTGAAAACATGTTCTTCGGTAAAACGAACCTTCAGCCAAATTATTGTAATCGACTCGGTAATTTGGGTCCAAAATAGAAAGCTTAGACTACTTCTAGTAAAAAGATCGCCAGAGTCTATGGTATCGCCAGGACGTTCAACCATTTCCTTCGAGTATCATGTTGAATTGAATCTTAAGGTGCGTGTCCACTTGAGAGCACTTTTGCTAGTAAACAATAACTCTCTAGTAGCTTTCCATATGAGAGTAAAATTTGTGTGATTTACTATCGCAAATTTGCGGATAGTACTCTGGTCCATTTCACATGAGTTAATAGTTGAAAGTAGTAATCATGATGTCACATGAGTGGAAAGTTGTAGCTGAAGTTGTTTTTGATATTGCTCTGAAAAGATGGAAGGAAACAAGAACGTGCTGGGTTAAATCAATTTGGAGCGGGATATAATCTAAGAACGGAGCTTCAAATCGAAGATCCTCAACAGTATAGACATTTTTTGCCGGTTGTCAAGCAGTCAAGTGGAGTATATTTTACAATCTGTTGGATGAACTATTTTCAAGCGAATTTCCTCGGATTCAAATCTCTCTATTAATCTAAAGGTTCTTTCGCTGTTTCACATTGAAACCATGCTCGCGACTAGCTATTCTCATAATATGAACATTGTTTCAAAAATGCGAGTTGATCTCCGAGAGTAGGTTAAAATTTGCCCACTTGCGAGGAACTCTTTAAAAGTTTGAAAGCGGAAAATAGTAAGCCAGAACTCTGCGAGTTGCTCTCAGATCCATGTCCACTTATGAAATTTCTCTCGAGAGTGGCTTGAGCGCTACTCGCTCAAATTTTACTCTCAAGTGGACAAGCACCTTAATAGTCGCACCAGTAGTATAATACTGTCGAATATTGGAGGGAAAAGATCATGTTTGATTGGCGCTCAAGGCTGAAGAATGTGAGGGTCTTCTGGAAGGGTAACTCCAGCTTCCTCTTTGTTCGGAAAAGGTTCATTACCACCGACACGATAGAGTTGTTTGTTTGGTTTTGTCTGGCTTTTATTAGTAGTCACCCTCAACGCGAAATGTGCGAAAGAAACCGCTCTCTACGTATGGAGCCAAAAGTTAACGAAAACTCGACGAAACTAAAAGAAAAGTCTGGGTGCGGTATTTAAATCTTTCTTTTTATATTGCCATTAGGCTCGTTCATAATAATTTATATTAGGAAAGGTTTGGAAAAATGAGACAAAGTTTATGAACATGTTTAGAAAATTGTTTGAGTTAAGGGTGTGTGGTTATTTAACAATGTCTCGCATGACTACGGCCGACAGAGTCCAGAGTCTTAAGTTTGACAAATATTTTGTCACAATTTACAACCGAACATCCCACTTCTGACACTACATAGCGTTCTACCATCTGGCGAAAACGTCGTTTGACTTCTGTGCTTAGTACGTCCGACTGTTAAACGTGAAAGTAGGGGTTTGAATCAGTATTCTCAGTATTCTTGCGATTCTGTCATGTGTACCACCTCTTGAGCAGGCATTTCAGAAGCAAAGCAAATGTAACAAAGTTCAGACAGTCATACTCATAACTAATAAGGTCAGTAGGTAGCTTCTTACACGTTTGATCTAATCGACTGTTTGGCTTAAAGTTATTCGTTCCACCGGCAACAGGTGTAAAGCAATTAATTATTTCTACACTTTAACTCAAGCAAGTCTACCGCGCAGAATCCTCGGCATTCAGGTTAATCTTTTGGATTTTTTTTAGTGTTTTTTTTTTAAGGTGCAGTGCAGTGCATTCCGTACATCGTGAAATGCTAGCTACTTCATCTTAATCGAACATAATGTCTCTCGATTGAAATCGGCTAAATCTCAAGCCGAAATCGACAAATCACCCGCCAAATAATAATTTCCCAATATTCATAACGCACGAGTGAAGGCGTTTCGCCGCGCCGCGGCCGCCATCATCGTCGCGTCGCGTCTCGTCGCCTCGTGGTTGACATTTGAAAATTAAAGAGACGCCTAAGTTACATTTATTGTTTAATCGAATTCATAGATACAGTATTTACTGGGTGACTGTGTGGTGGATTATCTCTCACTCTCCCACCAATCCCATCCGTTTTGGGTGCTTAAAACCACACTTGCAACCATGTTTTGGGGGTGGAGAAGAGCCACATCAGAGGAAGGAAGGAAAAGGAAGACGACGCCGATTAACTATGAATCATTTGTCCAAATGAAACGATTAGCTCACCACACCAAGTGCATCCAACGAAGTGCATCCCATCCCATTTGGTTTGGCATGAGTTAACTAACTATACACCTCAGTTCACCGCTAAATCGATACAACTTCCAGCAAGAGGAGAGGATGCCAACTTTTTTTTTTCGTTTTTTTGGAGTAAGTATTCAAAAGTGGGGGTTGCCCACCCAACTCTTTGTATCTATAGATACATCTCTCTGTCTCTCGTTGCTGGTGGTGGTGGGACTGTGTACATTTGATAAACTGGAAAGTGGTTGACTGCTTAATGTCTCGTCGGTCGGTAGACGGCACCATACACTTTATTCCTTACAGTGTAACGCTCATTTAACTCTTCTTTTTTTAGTGGCGTTGTTGAGTTTTTAGAGCTCTTTGTTCCTCCAACCAACCAATGCTCTCAAACTCCTCCAAAATGTAGTGTGCTCTTCCTATTGTTGGCTGGATGAACTTACTTTTATTTTTTTTTTTTTTTGCAATTTTGTATGTGGCACACCTTGAACTAATAAACGAGCAAACCGGGGAAGATGGCAAGAAGAAGAGTGAAATACCTATCTAGGGTAGGGTTTGAGTGCAGTGCAATTGCAGTGCCTCACGGTATGATGTGCATCGCTGCATATAGACTAGGAACAAGTGTGTGCACTTTGCCGCCCGTTGACGATGGATTTTCCGTAACTAATTTGAATTATTAGACTTGTAGACGGGGTTTGTTTTGTTATCAATCAGCAGAACAGCAATAAAATGGAATGACAGACTGCTCTCGGAGTTATTACTTTAAGTTCCGTTTAAGTGGTGAGTAGTCTAAGTAATTAAGTGAGCCACGTCTTATCAGTTTTGCTTTCATGGGAGAAGTCAATTTAAGCATTTTAAAGCATGCTATGGAGAAGCAGCAAAACTTTACAGGAAAATGGTTCAAAATCTTCGCAGAAAATTGGCGTGGCTGATCACCAAAGAGCGAATAAGTTTGTTGGATATACATTGAGTGCTTCCCGGGTCTTGGACTTGAGTAGCCCTCCATTCAATGACCGAGAGCCATACTGTGGCAACTGGAGGAATGTATTCCCATCACTTGTACATGCGAAGGATTCTTACATTCCACAGATACAGAGCCCATGATAACAAGGATACAGAGCAAAACGCCACCCTCCCTAGACTGGTTTTTTAAGGATCTCGTCTGGAAATTCATCCTGAATAAAGAATCATTCGCAAAGTCCAAACTGACTCCATTCTGCATGATTTAGTTTATCCTTTATTCGTTGAAAGGAATTCCACTTTGGGGAGAACAATGGATACTATGAGAGTTGAATGAATCTGCTGTATTTCAATGTGAACCCACCACTTTAACCCAATTTAAGAATCAACCTACGGTAACAGAAGCTCTACGCTCTAGCCCTAAGCAGCTTTTTGCTATCAAGACTAGACAGGAACAGAGCCAAGGTTGCAAGAATGATGTGAAGATTCTGCTATGTGTTATGTTTCCTTGGATGTTTAATGCGACTGTGGATGGTGTCTTGAATTATTATATAAAACGTGGGCCATTCGTAATCTACTAAGAGCAAAAACTGAGCTGATGCTCCTCTTTACTAGGCCTTAATGCTTTGGAAACTCTTCTTTAGCACTTAGTAGAGTGGTACTTGAAGTAAAGCTCGACTGGAAGATTAGTATATATCAGCGACTAGCTACTGCAGCGTTATCCAAGCCGAAGTCACTGCCATTCGTCAAGTAGCCGACTGGCTGGGGGCTAATGCAGTACCAGTATCGGATATTGTCATATACATCGACAGCTAAGCGGCCATCCAATCCCTCGGATCCAGCACAACGAGATCCAAGGCAGTGAAAGTCTGCAGCGTATCTCTGAACGAGATAGTTGGACAGTACAACCTCACCCTCTAATTACCAGGGAATTGCGAAGCTGATGAAATAGCCCGACAAGGCTCCTCAGGTCTAAACAGCATAAACGTCACCGGCATCGAGGCGCCAACGTCCTATGCTAAATACCTTGTTAATGCCGATGCAGTGAGAGAAGCCAACAATCGGTGCCACTGTAACACTGCAAGGGTGCTTTGACCCATGCTAAATGAAACCAGGTCCATCGGACTTCTGAAACATAAGAGAGAAACGCTCTCCAAAATCGTAAACACCCTCACCGGACACTGTGCTATAGGAAGGCATGCCCAAAGACTGGCCATCCGCTATAATGACTTCTTTAGAAGTTGTATAAAGATGAAGAAGAAGAGGAGACTAGCAGTCACCTCCTCCAGCCAACATTAGAAAGGCCACAATCAACGATCTAAGTGATTCCAGTCCAGAGTATTGGATAAGAGCGTTACCATGCTAGATAACAACGCCACTGCTCCAGTATAAAAGTCATAAAAAGCACCGGCAAGCAATGGCTAAGATTAGCACACAACAATGGCTAAGATTAGCTCCTTCATACTAAGGAGTAAATGGTTCCCTGAGTAAGAGGGTGATCCACCCACCTTTACACATCGGCAGCAGAATGAACCAACTCCTGGTTTAAGTGCATCCTCACCGAGGGCCGGTTTTCAACCAACCAACCAACCAACCATATATCAGCGAGTAGAAAATTCAATGTCGTGTTCTATGCTTTATGGTCTAGGTGGTACATCCTCACCTTTCTTATGGGACATTTATGAAAACTCAGCAGTA
Source organism: Chalcosyrphus nemorum (assembly GCA_949716465.1). Classification (NCBI taxonomy): domain Eukaryota; kingdom Metazoa; phylum Arthropoda; class Insecta; order Diptera; family Syrphidae; genus Chalcosyrphus; species Chalcosyrphus nemorum. The sequence continues at coordinate 80,551,205 of OX454333.1, forward strand.
ACTTAAGCTTCCGGAGTTGAAAAGTGATGAATACCACTTTCATCTGGTGGCAAATGATTATTTAGAAACATCTCCTTGCTTGTCGTTTTCCATAATTATGAGAAAGGACATCTTGAACGTTCTAACCATCCTATATGCTACACCGTTTGACTTCAAGTTGAGCGGTCCTGAAGTCGAATGGCAAGTTGAGTGACTTCGGCAAAACTGCTGGCGCTTGCTGAAGGTGAATTGAGAGCTATGATCTGTTATGGGACGGCACCATAGTGCAAATATTGACTGGGATTGAATTTATACAATATTTAGCACTATAAAACTTCTTCTAAAAGGGGGCCAGCTAGAATACTCCCGAGGCGAGCGATTGACATTTAATTGTCAGGCAGAACACTATAGCAAACACCGTTTGCTAGATAAAGTCATCCATGTTGGGCCACCAACAATATCTTCGTGCCATTTGCTTCATGCGTTTGCCCATGGTTGAGGTCCCTGAATGCTCATATGTATATGGATTTAGATTCCAGTCCAGAGTATTGGATACGAGTGTTACTGCTCCAGTACAAAAGTAATCCAGCAAGAAATGGAATCTGATTTAGAATCCTAAGCACAATTCATGAATCAAGGCCTAAGAAACGAAGAAGGTACCTGGTACCAAGGGTTATGTTGGTGGCTGCCTTTTGTGGAATGAGTCCTCACTCGTCTCTCATATGATCTATAGTGATCCCAAGTGATCACTGGACTCGAAGACGAGTCTTGCATGCTGGACAAGATGGAAAATATTATAAATGACGAATTGAGGTAGACTTGCGAAGCACCAATATTTTTCAGTTAAACTTTGGAACATCATATACCAAGAGCTGCTACATCTTCCCACAACAAAAGTGCAATATAAGTTTCTTCAATGACATTAAAGTCGATGTTACTGCCAGGATACTAGGAGAGCTAGGAACTGGTAAGTAATTTCACAATAAGGATTGCACGGATACAAAGCATAAGCTGAAACTGTCAACGATGCTTTAAATGGCCACAAGACGTACACTGAAATCGTACTCGTTTGAAACTTTTCCTATGATTTACACGACGCAGGGAATGCCAGAGTTGCTCGCTCACCAATCATACCCAACACACATTCGAGGAAGAATTTTAGCCAGTGTAGTAGCAGTTGTTCCACACCAATGTGGGCGTGTTGATTAGCGCAAAAACAGCTGTTCAATTGCTTTAAAGTTCAGAATCTATAACCAATGGCTGAGCATAGGAGAGTGGCTAAAAGGCTGGAATACTTCGGCATAGAAGCTTATACCAAACGCTAAGCCCTGGACAGAAAGATAGCAAAGGGAAGTATGGTGCCAACTAATCCTAGTCTACATGGGTAGAGTGATACTACATCTTATCCTTGTCTACGTAACTTCATGCAAAGAACGGCTGTCGAAAGTACCATTCATCCCAGGCAGAGAACTGCATGAATCCATTCATTTGCCGTTGTGAATCATTCGCTAAAAAGCGAGCCCTTCACAGTCTCACGCACACAGAAAACAAGCGAGCGTGAACCATGTAGGAAAATAGACGATAACGAAGCTCACTTTACGAAACGAAATGAAAACGAATCACCATGGTGTTGGTCTTCATGAATCTTTGAGTGCGTAGTACATTCCCATTCAATGCATTCATTGCTTCAAAATATTCACAAAGACAGTGAAATGAACAACCGATTCACGAGCCTTTCCAAATACAGTGCCAGGCAGTAAAGTGTAAGGGTAGATAATCATTTCTTGGAATGAATGTGAACAGGAGCTCGTTTAAGATTCGTTTTTGAGAGGCAATAAACTGTGAACCTAGTGAATCTTCTTGTAAAGGAATACGAAAAAACAGTGAATATTTCGAGTAGCTCACGAAACGATCTACTTGCTGCAGGTCTCTGATCCCAGGCACATGAAGGCATAGCATCTATCGTCAGTACGAGGTCATAATCATGACCCTGTATCTTAAGAAATAGACCAATTGATCTCGATGGAATAAGGGAAGACCAGGACAGACTATTCACGCAAGAAGGCTAAGCCCATCTAAGCTCACCATCTTTGTGGACAGTCAAGTGGTACTCATGGCACTAGACAGAGTCACCACCATATGAAGACTTCCTCAATATACATACATATCTGTACCCAGTTCCTTAGGCTGGCGAAGGAGTCTTAATTAAAGAAGAAATTCAAGACTCTGTCATATCTGGTAGCTTATGACAAACACTGATCTATACCATACCAAGTGAGCTATTAACAACTTTATCAGTAAGGCCACCTTTTTACTTGACCTTATCCAACCCAGGTGCTGACAGGACATAGATGTTTACTCTCTAACACTTTTTACTCTCCACGATGAATTCGTGTCTTTACCAATGTCCACACTCAAATGTCAAAGTTTCGGTAATCAACTGGAGGCATTTCAAGCTTACACTTTGAAGGCGGAGATATTATCTAATGCACCGAGAACCATGTATTGCAGAACCTCACATATGCCCTTTCTAATCAAACCAAGCCTTCCTCTCACCCTTGAATGAAAGTGCACCTGACTCCTGTTACAAGGAAACAAAAAAAAACTCGATTTCCAAGAAAAACTACGACAGTTCTTCTGATAATAAAAGGTTACACATGTGAACACCTTAACAAATCAAAAGGAACTCATTCCAAAGGCATACTTTGCCTTCCCCCCTGTGCAGCAGATCCAATTGCAAAATACTTTACGATTATTATCCACAAGGAGGAAGAGTGAAACGAAATTCCAACACAATACGGGAGCAATATGATAATCAGCGAGAACAAGCTGCAACCACCTCGTCCTTATCAATCACACTCACTTAGAGGTGCATTATGCAAAAATGCAAATGAATATTCAGTCCATACTCGTACTCGTATCTACTAGATACAAAACGCACTTCATTTCTGCTAAATGCTGTGGCAACAAGTGAACAGATGTCAACAGTACCGTGCAGCGTTGCATAAATGATGAGCCCAGCAAGGAGGAGGACTTTACCTTTTGCCAACTCGTTCACAGTGGACTGATGGTGCAGCGGTTACCTATAAATAAATCACACACTTCTGGCGAAATGGCTAGAGATGGATGTCTTGCCGTGTCTTTTGCCTGCCATTCATCTATTTGCTTTTGAATTGTGCTGCTGTGTAAGCTCGGCGAATTAAATGGAACGTTTTGTTGTGGGGATTCTTGATGGAAAAGCAAACCCACCGACCGACCGACCGACCGACCGACGATGAAGACAGCCATGAGATAAGAAAACTCTTTTCATGGAACATTTCTTCTTCTTTGACTTTTCTGCTGCTGGAATCAACAAAGCGGACAGGTTCCATTGTTGGCGATACAATTTGCTGGAATATTTATACGAATTGCTTGGGGTACACCACATTAAGTGATGCGACTTGGGCGTTGTCACCACCACCATGGCGCTGCTGGGGAGGCACCGCACACATCGGGCGGGCTAAAGAATCCGTGTTTCAGTCTCGCGCTGATTGAGATTCTAGAGAAGTTGTATATTGGCCGCGAATTGAACAACATCCTGCAGTTAGTTGGAACACACATTGGATGCTAGTTTAAAACACATGAGCGGAGCTAAGCAATGGCGCCTTTAATATTGGTAGAAGTAGCAAACAGCAGTGGACTTAAGTCGCAACGTTGAGGGACTCCAAGTTGACCAAGGGTTGATATGTAGCTTGTGGAAGCTTAAGATCTCAAACATATCAAGACTAAAAGGCGCTAGGACTATGTGTGCGATCCATGCTTGGTCGAGTTCGGAGTCCTTTCTTGTCAGTATCCATCACTTCGTTACCATTGACACCCGCATGTCCGGTGACAAAAAATAACATGACATATCGTCACAGTCGTTTTACTTGACATAACAAAGCACTCCCACGGTTCCAAGAGCTTTACAGCCACCCTGCAATGACATCTGTCACAAAGTACGAACTTTAAATTTACAAAATGAAATATTACGCCCGTTCGCGCACTTTTTGCACTAAAATTCGTAGATTTTTAAATTTCGAAGAGTGGGGGTAAAATTGTCTCAGAAAGAGCTAAAATTACGAAAAAGTAAACGAACGGGTTGACCAAGAAAAAGTTGAAAGTACACTGGTTTGAAAGCTTTGGCAGTTTCTTGCATTTGCAATTTCTTGCACTAAAATTCGTAGAATGGGGAAATTTCTTACTCTCTCGCGCTCGCTTCTGCGAAAAACTACGGAAATTTTCTGTACGCAAACAGCAGTAGCTTCACTTGTGCATTGTAGTACTACTCACTTCGTAGACATCAATGTAGCGTTCGCGCGGTTTCAAGGTTATGAGAAATAAAGCCATCGTGCGATAACATTTTTCACAAAGAATGAGCTTGGAATTTGCAAAACAATACACCGCCTTAAAGGGGCGCCTTAAAAGAAAGCTGATCAAATGGGCGAGGTTGCATTTCGAATTGCCCCATAAGTGCCCTCTGCTTCTACTCAATATGTCAAACAAGGACCGGATTTGATGACTCTCCCTGTACCTGTCGGCTGTCATGAAGGATTGCTCCTAGCTCAGGTCTCATCAATTGCTAGAGCTTCACTTTTAGAAACTGTATAGGTTTGCTAAGAATATACCCAAAACTACACCTAAGTCCACTTTTATCATTCACCGAAGATCGATATGAACATGAGATTGAAAAACTTATTGCTTCAGCAACTCGAGGGGTGTATTGCATGGAAGCATCGGCCGAAGTCGAGGAAATTTAAAGTTTCGTTGGAGGTATAGCAAAACTGCTAACTCAAGAGTTTCTTTTTCCTTTCTTGCTTGATATTGCATGCACAGATGCACGGTATTCAGCTGACTGAGGTAGATGACCATTTCCTACAGTTTTTCCAGATTTATATAGTGTCTTGACTAGCTGAAGCTCACTTTCTGTGCGCGAAAGGTGGTGCTATAATGTATTAATAAATCTGTGATATCGAAAATTCTGGTAAGTAGTCTCACTCTGAACTTCTTAAGCTTTTTGCTGCGAATATTTAGGCCCGCGTTGTGCAACATTATCACGAAAGAGTTCTCGTATTTTGATCGCTGTACGGACTCCAAAAAATCCGGGCAGACTTCCGTTCATGGCTCTGTTACTGGTAAAAGTAAGTCATTTCAGACTTGCAGCACACGTGCTTAGTCATATCCCTGAATAGGACCATACGAATGTAGAACTCGATAAAGGCTATCATTTCGGGTGCAGAGTTTTCGGGAAGGAAGTCTTCTGGGTGTGCGTTGTTATCGTGGATATGCTTGCATATTGAGTCTCATTTAACCATGTAATCGGGGAGTCTTGAGGAAGCCATCAAACTGGCGGCTTTCCCCTTACTCCACTAATCTTGTCTTGTCAATGGTCAAACAGAGTAAACAAACAGCAGCAGCCTTAAAGAGATAAATGGATACAACATTTGCATTAGTCTGTCTATGTGACATCGTGTTTAAGGCATTCGAACTGACCCAGACAGCGCAATTGCACAGGTAGCACCATGAAAAACCTCATTGCCGATTTCTGAGCATATTTTCGCGATGCCGAAGCTTTGAATACACTTTCTCCACACTTGCTAAAAAGAGCAACAAGTGCGTTTGGGGAAACGACTAACTAGTATAACTTACGGTGTACTCAAAGCAAACTTACCAAAACAACTATTCTGACTTCGAAAATCCCTTTATTCTTCAGACAGATGTGAGTGACGGTAGTGTTCCACACTAGATCTTTTGCAAGAACATTGTGCTCTTAATAAACCTCAGGACTGAATACATCTAAACAAAATTAAGGTCCAAGGTAAGCAGAGTTTATTCTCGTAATAAAAGCGCTACACTCCATGAGGTAGTACTTCGCGTCGCATACTTGAAACAAGATTTCAAGCTACCTGATGATCACAGGTTTTGTGTCTCAACTGAGGAAGGTCTGCAGACCTTTTTAACCATGCAAAGCAGAAACTTTGAATTTTTGATCAAAACCTTTCACATCTCTTTCTTAAAATATTTACTCTCCTTGGCTGGTGTCCAAATTCATCGGGATAATTGTACGTGATTTTCGCATTCGGTTGTACTTCACCGTAAATTTTGATTGCGATTTGGAATACACTATGTTTTGTTAAGCGAATTGTTTACTTGTGTTATCATGGATTATATAGCTGATGCTTGACTACAAAATTGTCCATTCCCTGACCGAATTCACTACCATTCACTACCTGGTAGTTTTCCATGAGTTCCTACTTAAGTATCACCCATTATTCTCGAAGTGTCGATCCAGTAAAAGACTTTTTCTATACTGATACCAATTATTAGTCCCGTGCCTAGGGATGTAGTATCTCCTCCATCTGTGGTCCCCAAATGAGACATACCTTATTCCATTTGTAAGTTCAGCTTGGACCACCTTGAAACGATTAGTATCACTCTCAAGTGCCGTATCAGTTGTTTTCCCTTGCTTTACACCCTTGGCATCAAACACTCTCTACTGATGTATTATCTTCTAAATTCTGCCCTACGGAGCCCTATCGTAAGCTCCTGCTCAGACCGCTCATGTGTACTCATCCTCACACAACCATGTGACGTAAAATAAAACGAGACAGAGGAAAAATGTCAAAGAAGCGAAATGTGTCTCGGCCATTTCTAGATCACCACAACACGACGACTTCAATTGTCGACGACACATACACAAACAGAACGCTCGATCTTGAGCAATGTTTCTTCTGTTTGTCTGAAACCTGACTAGTGAATATAAAACGACCAAGATCCGAGGCGCCAATTAAGCAAATTACCCTAGGACACAGGAAGAATTCCTAATGAGGATTACGCTGGCACTTGTCGCAGATAGATTTTAATAGAACATGGCCCAAACTTATAGCTCTGTGCTCTGTGCTCTGTGCCACTTTGACAGATGTAATGATGAAGCATGTGTGTGGTGATTTGACCAAAATTTATGTCGCATTCACACGCTGAATCCAAAATGGTTCAATTTAGTCTGTCATCAATGTGTTCACGTCAATTAAGATACATTTCTTTCGGCGAGCATTCGCCCGCACCGCCACCGTTCGTCCTCTGTTGTGTCACAGTCACAGACAATTTCTTTTGAATTGTTTCTGTGTTTTATTTTTTTGTTTGAATTCACTTTAAAACACTTATTATCGCTTCGGCTATGGCTATCACTTTCCATCCGACGACGACACGGTCAAAGAGTAAGAAATGAAGGAAATCAGAATGACAACAACGTTGGACACAACCAAGTTGGTTAGTGGCACTGGTAATCTGTCAGCAGCGAGCACCTACCCATATGGAGCTTGCAAATTGAATCGTTTGACTATATTTGGGGCAACCAAGTGACCATATTATCACTGCGACATCCTTTCCCGGACTGCTGATCATCAGTGGACACATTATTTTCAGTTTGGATGGAGCTGTTTGCTTTGGGATGCTTGGCAGTTCGCTGTTTGGGCTTTTAGCGATCAAAAAAGGGGATTTTTTTTTTTTTTTAAATGGACTCCGTACTATGGTAGGTTACGTGTAACGCTCTGGGCAATGCATGGACATGATATGTGTCGAATTAATTGGAAATTCACACTGCGAAGCGTCCGATTTATGGTTGATTCTTTTGGGTTTCGTTTGAACGATGACGACGACGATGGGCAACGAGCAAAAGATGTGGAAAGCGCCACTCCTTAAATAGAATTTATGTGAGCGCCAGTCATCAGGACATTTAGACGTCATATTGAAGTCAAGATTGAGATGAGTGTGTGAAAGGAAGGAATTTAATGACGGAGCGCTTTGAAGCTTGGGAACGGTCGTAGTATATGATCAGAGCGAGACTTCTTTGGGGGTGTGTTTTTGGAAGGTAGGGTGATGTGAGTTCTGGTCTATGAGGATGGGAGGGGAGGAGGTTGGACGACTAAAGAATTTGTTGCCGAAATTGGGGCGAAAAGCATGACTCTACATTTGGGTATGAGCCGGGGTTTTTGAGGCAGCTCTTCAGTCTATGAAAGATGGCGAATGACCAGAGAGTGTTTGGATGAATAATGGTGGCAATATTTGCTTTCATATGCTCTTGGGTGCTTTGGCCACTAGTACGTCGACGCACTATCAGGTACGGTTTCCAGCAATTTGTTGTAGCTTTGCTCAAAATTTCCACAATGCCAGGTCCATGGTTCGATCCTTGTCCGCTATATTTGGGATGATAAACTGGACAAGCCTTTGGTGAGGTAATGCAAATAAGGGCAACATCTATGCTTACTCTTTCCTGATGACTTCGACCCACAACTTCAGTCGGCAAGGATGATGGGGCCTACTACTTGTGCCACCTACGGGGAAGCGGATAGCGCCACCATTTACTCTGACACTTCAACTCTATTGGACACTTGCAGCTGTTCACACGGTACATAACTAATGGTTTCGTTAAGTGCCGAAAGGATGCGGTTTAAGTACGCTATTCCCCGATGCGAAAATAGGGAAAGCACCATAGTCTATGTGCCAAAACTCCTCCTACTGTAAAGGATGCAAAAGGGGTTAGGACACAGAATAACACCCCACCAGGATCAGCCGCTAAGAAGGTAAAGACTAGGAACTACATCTGACGCTGCCACTTCCAGTCCGTGGATAGTGTCATCGGGGCCTTGTTCCCCACGGCTGTTTCAACAGAACTGAAGGCTCAAATCCAAGAGGCAGTCATTATTGTGTCTATCGAGCTGAGCAACAGGGACGTGTGGCCTACATTTCTCAGACTCGCAGCATAAAACTGGGATGGCAGACAGTGTACCTGCTGAGTTGATGCTCGGGAACTTTAAGCTAACGTGTTACTGGCGCGAGAATCAAAAACGAACACCACATCTTTTCCGAGGGTTCTTTTGACGAAGTCTAGAACTCCCGTCAACAAATCTGGCCTCCAAAGAACCACAATATGAAGAGCTAAGGTCCAGCACATGAAAGGTCATCAAGAGCTTGAAGGAAGGGACACTCCTTCACCTTGTGCTTGCATTGGATGTTGTTTCCGCTAAATAACAAGGTGTGACACCCTCTGGTTAAGGCAAAGTTGATCCTTAAAACCACGGAAAAGAAAATGGACGCAGAGGGCACAACGCCTGTTACGGCATTGGTCCCTCCACCTAGCTACTTCCGAGAACTAGCTCTGCGGTTCAAGCTTCTACCAGTAAACCCCTTGCTGGAAGAAGTTGCTCTAGAGTAGGAGCCAATTGCGGGAGTCACATTCAAGGATTTATTCCACAGAGGTAGAATCAACCAACCAATGTATAAAGGGCAAGGGCCATGCTTCCAAGTTAATCTAACTCTTCATCTTCCAGGAGAGTGTCGGAGAGTGTGACAGTCCTAAAAGCTATCGTAGGGCTTACACTAACGCTAGATACGTTATCAAACCTAGTGGGCCATAGTTTAGTGATCGTGCACTACTCTAAAACGCCCCCTAGATCTCCCAAGAAGACTCCATACAAATGGCTAAACAAAACCATCGAAGCAGGTGTCTGCCATTACAAAAGCTCTGTTTGTTGAATTAATTTTGAAACTTTCATTCATTTGAACAGCTCAACCTTCCCCAACCTCCTGGTCTAACACAAAAACTCCATTTAACCCAACGCAACGCCAAGAGACGATAATTTTTTTTCACACAAAGCCCCACAATGAACGAGATGTTTGCACTCGCTTTAAGCGCGATTGATGCTTCGGCAAATAAACAAACAAACAGACAAACAAATGAAAATCCCATCAATGTATCTACTGTCGATCGAAACGAATTGACTGGGCCAATGAAAATAAAAACAAAAAAAAAAAAACCCCAAAGAAAGGAAAAGATCATTGTTTGCCCCACGCACACACGTTCTCCAAACAAATGTTTGCCCAGTGCGTCGGGTTCAAACTCAGACGTCCATCATCATCACCATCACCATCAAACTGAAAGGGCGCGATTCTAATGACCACCAAACCCCGTACCGAGCTCGTTGCGCTGTAGTGCACTCGACTGACTCCCAAGGAGTTAATGACGAGCTGCCAACAAACTCCGTCTTCGACACAAAAGTAACGAGAATTCCGAAACCAATCGAAAGACCGGTGAAAATCGAAAGAAGAGTCTCTCGCTGATTGACTCTTTGGTCCCAGCCCGCTCCCATGGGAATGGCAATGCCATGGTCTTAACAGTTTCTTCTAACTCGTCGATTAAAATGGCCCAACTGGCCGCTCATCGTAATAAAAATATCAAATTTATTCGCGCCGCGCAAAACCTTCGGTATGATAATTAACAGAGCTGCATTCAGCACGGATCATAATTACCTCGCTGCGCGGCTGCGCGGCTGCGCGGCTGCGCGATGAAAAACCAAAACTCCTTCGGCATCGGCTTCAACACTCCAGCCTCGTCCCGTGCCATATTTGCCTTCGTTTTTTTTTTTTTTGCCATATCCACCACGGACGGACACGGTAAGTAATTAAAATCCCCAATGGAGAAGAAGAAACTCATTTAGCATCAGCAGAAGAAGAAGAAGACGAAAGATGCTGTGCCAAGATTAAGTGTAAACTACGTTCCAAAATGAGACGAGACGCGACGTCTTCTTGGTCGTACCTCAGTGAACCCTAATTGGTGGTGGAATGTCTTTCAATATACATACCTCTACGCCATCGTTTCGGACTCGTTGTGTCCATATCGTTAATGTCGCACAGCAGTGTAAGCCGTGTAATGGACTCTGATGCTGATGCTGCTGCTGCTGCTGCAAGAGGGTGGTCGGCCGGTGCGGCGGTTAGGTAAATAGATTGGCCGATTGGTATTAAAAAACAAAACCCGTCTGTCTGTCCGGTCCGGTATTGATAGTCACTTTGCTGGGACGATGTCGATGTCGTTTGAGAGTTTGAGCTGGGTAAATATTGACCCATCTTCGATTTATGGAAACAAGCTGCAAACAAAGCATCATCGCGGCATCATTAGCGTGATAATCGCATCTTTTTAAGATGATGAGATGGGAAAATTTTTTTAACTCAAAGGATTTCTCCTTTCTAAAAAACAAATTTAAAAAAAATCATGAGAAGGCGGGAACGGAATTCGTCCTCTTTTTCTTGGCGAATTCCGTTCAGAGAGAGAAAGAAGAGATAAATGAAAGTGCGATAGTGTGCAGGTGGATTATCGAACATCGGATACAGCAAATGACTTTCTCGTTGGCTAATTGCTTTTCCTGGGATCATCAGGGGAGTCTTTATCTTTGGGGGAAATCGCCGGCGATGTAATAGCCCTTCAGAGAGTTTTGGGTACTGGCTGACAACATGGAACCTTGAAGCTGACTTTGAAAGTCTTTGGAGCCTTCTTGTAGCACTCAACTGTCAACTGGATCAACTGTCTCACAGGACGTTGTTGAGGTTCCAAGTAGCCGGAGGAATTATAAGCCGATACGATCGAATGGGATACCAGTCGGATTTTGCACAGAAGAACTGAACAGTAGTAATACCTTTGGAAAGTGGGGAAACCCCGCAGCGAAGGCAACCTACTTCCCTAAGCACAGTGAATTGTTGATGTACTTATGTAACACGGGCACAAAATAGAAAGAAGAGAACCTTATTCCAATCAATGACGTGCCAATAACTCCAACCAGAAATGACGTTAGTGGAGCCATCAGAAAAGTGAAGAAACGCAGCTCCCAACTGAACTCGAAGGAGATGTCTTACTAGGATGCACACCGAGTCATCAGTCAAGTGTGAGTGAAGGAGAACTTGCTGGGTGACTTCAGGGTCGGCTCTGTATGTCCTTCTTTGCAAAAACGTATGTCTTGTAAGAACGAGGCATATTTCTGTTCAAAAGTTCAAAATCTGTATACACATATGTTCGTCGTATTCAGGGAAAAATTACACTACAGTTGTTAATAATATAACCAAAAGCCGAAGCAATGGTTCTTAGGTTTAAGTCCTTCTGCCTCCAGAAGGTCCACTACTGTGGAGTCTTATGTACGATGACGTCCTCAAACTTTGAGTCCCGTGGCCCTCGAAATCAATTGGCTACGGCGACGATATAGCGATCGTTGTAGAGGCCAAACTTCTTGAAAAGTCAGAGCAAAGAAGCCATAGGGATGGTACAGGACCGACAAGTAAACATGGACTTACAACTAGCAGAGCAGAGTAACGTTGGCGTTACACACTATCTGTAACATGCAGTGCAGAAGCCTGAACTAGCAAGGATCATCCCAAATAGTGGAGGACCTAAACCAAAGAAGAGACTACCCTTGGCAAGAGTTGCGACGTGGATGATGCTATACAGCTTCTAAATACCGCCTTGGGGAATGAATACGAATTCATACAGTAGAATTACATACAAGGACAATGCATTGTGAGTCTTTCGGTCAACCTCTCTGAAGTGGATTGAAAATATCGTGCCAGCAGGACCACGATACTAACAGCAACAAGTCGCAGTGATTGTGAAGTACCACAAAGAGCAGAAGTGAAGGGATGACAAGATAGGTGGACCTATTCTGACAAAGGTAAATGGACGCAGAGATTGATCCCAAATAAAGACGTTGGGATGAATAGGAAGTATGGTGGCCTGAACTTCCACCTGACGTATATGCTTACTGGTCATGAATGTAGCAGAGCACACCTTCACAGATCTGCGCAGAATCAGTCGAAGCGAGGAACACATAATATTCCATTCCCTACCACTTAGGCGATGTCGATATGTTCTCAAATTTGAATGAGCATTCCGAAGCAACAAGTTCCCAAATCCGCACCACACCTCCCAGTAAGAATGAAATCATAACAGTGATCATGTCCCTCAAGAAAGACAAAGCGGTTGGTATTGATGGAATCCCTGTCGAACTATTTTAAGCGGCGCCAAATATATAGGCAGATTTGCTGCATCCGCTAATAAGGAGATCTTGGGATAGCGTGTGTCCGCAGGCGTGGAAAAGAGGGATGATCAACAAGCTTCCGAAAAAGGGAAACCTGATAAACTGGACTGGAGTGGTATATGTGCTCTGCCAGCCGTAGTCAAAATAATTGCAAGAATAATTCTGGAAAGGATCAGGGAGCATTTAGATTCAACTCTCGACGTCGAACAGGCAGGCTTTCGTGCTGCGCTACATCTGCTGTTTATCAACTTCGAGAAGGCTTTCGATAGTTTGAATAGAGATTCTATCTGGTTGGCCTTGCGCAAGAGAGGTATCCCAGAAAAACTCATAGCTATTATCAAGGCTACATACGAAGGTATTATATGTCACGTCTTACACAATGGTAAAGTGTCAAAGGAATATGAAGTTCAAGTGGAGTACGTCAGGGATGCATACTGTCACCACTGTTGTTCTTGGTGGTAATCAGTGATGTACTCCGTGCAGCATTGACGGAAGGAAACTATGGAATTCGTTAGACTATGACATCTTACGTTAAATACCTAGACTACGCTGACGATACTTGTCTACATTCACATCGGATAACGGAGCTCCATCTTATGGTCCACAATCTAGAAGCTGAAGCTCAAAATTAACACGGCCAAAACAGAAGCCCTGAGTTAACATTGCCGGACAGGAAGTCGAGAACGTTGACAACTTTCTATACCCAGGATGTGTGCTCTCAGCAAACCGTGGTGGCATCGAACTGGATATGTGCAGCAGAATCGGGAAGGCCAAGGCTGCGTTCGGCATGCTGTCCATCATCTGAAAAAGCAATGTTATCATCTTAAGAGCCAAGCTGCGACTGTTTCGCTCCAACGTAGAATCGGTACTTCTTTGTGGGTGCAGTACTTGCAAAGTGGACACCATTAACACACGCCGGCTGCAAGTCCGTTTAAGAGGCATCTTGAGGATCTTTTGGCCGAACCGTAGTGGCGCAGAACAATCGAGGAGGAATCGAGCTCTTTAGGAATGAGTTGGAGAGAGCTCAAACGCGTTGCAGAAGTACAAGTGCCATAAAGGCAGTAACCTGCTAGGAAATTGACAGCGTTAATACTTAATCCCAGACATCGTTATCAGACAGATGTTGAGTACACAAGAGGCAGTCAGTGAAACCATACTGAAGCACTACAAAGACAGGAACCACAACGAAAGATGGCGCTAGGATCAATTTTATGTGCTATAGTGAATTTTTTCACAACTGGCTAAACGTCGCCAACGAGTGACATTGTAGGCACAGATAGTCAGAAATAAGGTGATTGCATGGAGCTTATCAGATAATCCAACAAACAGTTAAGCGATTGCACCTACATGCTCTGTTTTCTGCTGCCATTGTTTGGATGTGACTGTGCATGTCATGTACTATGAGCTGCATTTCGCTTGATTCAATTCAACATCTTCTTCGTTGACATCAGGTCAACCGAAACAACCGAAATCGGTTATGACACCTTTTAGCCCACATGTTCACTTCCTCCACAGAATCGGTGTCACTAAGGTAAATGTCGATGAGCGAGCTCTACGTGTCTCCAAGAAATGCCCTGAACCTTGTTTCTCTTAAGCATAGACTTTCGCGAATTGTGCCAAGTTGTATCTTCAATTCAGGGATGTTGCATGAGTGTACCAAAGCCCAGCTGAGCTCCATTTACATGGACGTCTTAAAGAAGCCACTCACCTGTGCATATGATATCTGCATATAACCCAATTGAAAAACCTAAGGATCGTAACCACACAACAAATCATAGCTTAACCCTCAGTTTACCATATCTAATCCCCAAGTGGTGAGTGGCCCCCACTGTTTGCCACACTGGACATAAACACAAAAACATCCCATCCAACACTAAACAAATCAGAACAGACACATTGTTGTAACACAAAAGCTTTCTTTCCCAATCAACCGTCTCCATTGACCAGATTCTCCATGTATGGGCTCCAAAACACCGCTCCATGTACATACCTCCCCCCGATGTTCAATCTCAAACAAAAAAGACGAAAAAAAAATGTATATTTTCGTTTGAAAATTGTAAATCAAAATAAAACGGCGCGTTTTCTATTATAGATTCCGATACTTTTTTAACAAAAACGAAAAAAAAAAAAACCAACGATTTACGGTGAGGTAATTTGTTTGCTCAGATACAACACACAGAACGAGCTCAATCGGACAGACGGACAGATGGACAGAGGAACAACACAAGAAAAGATGCGGTTGTTGGTCGGTCGAGTGGTATGTGCCCAATTCTCTGTTCTCTGGCTGGCCATGTCGGACAGCTCAAGCTCGAGCTCGATCTCCATCTCCAGCTTCAAAATATTCTGCTGCTGCTGCTGACCATTTTGGTTTTGAGTTTGTTTTGACTTTAAGTGGTGAGACGAGGTGTTAGATTCTTTCTTTGTTTTTCGTCGTCGTCGGTGTGTGTTCTTCTTCGGTTTTTTTTGGGATAAAAAGATGTATAGTAACCAACACGCATCATAAACCGTGTATACAAGGGGAAAGGTTCATGTAAAGGAGAACATAATGAGCGTGCTTTATTTTTAACCAGTAAATTAACGTTAACAAGACTCTTTTTTTGGTTTGGGACTTTTTTTTTTGATTTTGAATTATTGACATGTTTGAGGAGAAGAACATTCGTTCGTTTGTTCTTGAGTCATAAAAGGGGTCAAGGCAGGCTTAGACATGTTCACAGTTCACACACCGGACACAAGTCTATTGTGTAGATACTTTGATTGTAGTGCAAATTGATAGAGATACAAGTACTTATACATTCCATGCGGATTAGGTGTGAAGGCACTTCCGTGTCTGGGCTCTCGGCTGGGCTATTTCGTGGGATCCAAAAGCCAGATGCACTTGGCGTTCCTCGAGGCTAGGAAAGAAAAGAAATTGAAGATTTGCAATGGATACTACTGCTACCGTAATTGCTATCCTGGTTGCTTTCACAGGCGAAAGTCCTATTGTTCGCGCTCATAGGTGGAAGAAGTTAAAGAGATTCTTCTCACGAGTTCCTAAACGCAGAAGTGCACTGTCTCAGTTCTAAGTCATGTTCAGGGGACTAAGTGATTAGTGGGTTTTAACTTTTGATAAAGGAAACTTCAGACGCAGGTTGGTGCGTTATCAGTTTTTTGAATGAAAACAAGAGTAATGGGTCCCATAGGTTAGGTTGAGTATGACACAATTGGCGCCATAGTAGGCCCATTGCCATCCCCACAAACCCTCTACAGCTAGAAACCTTAACCACATCGCCAGAAATTGATTGGAAAACACGATTTTCTCTAAGTTTCTGAAGAAATAGCTTCTAGTTCTGGTAATGTCCTCACATACAGGCATAATGTGAGCTATGTACTCTGAGACATGCATGTAGTTGCAAGACCAAGCCTTCTAGCTTTATTACTGGTTCTAGCTTAAAAGCCAAGGCACAGAAACTATCTCTATTGTTGTACTCAGTTCCTTTTTCCTTGTTCCTCTAGCAAGGGAATCAGTTTGTCCATACATCTTGATCATCTCAAGTTAGTCCTACTAATAGTTGGATTCAAATTGTCCTTCGTGCAACGCATAGAACATGTTCTGCCGATTGTACTTTCCAATGCGAGTTGAGTAACTTCCTTGGGCAGCTTATCGGTGCATTCATTAGCCATATGTAGCGTAAATTTTGCTACCATATCGCCTGGTAGCTTGTGTCTATGAATGCTGTCATAAGCGGCTCTAAAGTCGATGGAAAGATGATGGGTCTCCACTTGAAATACTTCTCTTTTTGGTCTTTTCTAGGATTCGTGTATCGATCTACCAGGACGGAAGCCACACTGGTACGTAGCGATTAGTGTGTTGCAGAAGGGTCTTAGACGTTCTCACAACAATACGTTGGATAGGATCTGAGCTGGAAGTCAATGGCTTTATTGTTTCTCTTTTTTGATGGCTTAGCTAACATCATTATTTCTGGGTGGAGGTTGTTTTCTTTCTGTCTGCTGTCCGTGTTACAGAAACACATCAACAATTCCCTGCCCTTCCGTGAATGTTGCCTTTGCATTGAGCCTACATTCCGAATTCAAAGCCGACAATCCGATGTTGTTGTGCTTGCGAAGCTCTTTTATATCCTTGAGCTGGGGAGCTAAATAGTTTCTTTTCTTCTTATGCAGAGTTCTCTTTTCATACCTTGTTCTGGTTCTGTAGTCCTCTATCTTCTATGCTCTGCAGAGCTTTCTTGTGTGCTTCTGCTGTCACCCTCTATATCTGGCTCTTGGTGGTAGATAAGAGAAGTCATGGTATTCGGTCTACTGATTGGTGGGACTTGTCTTGAGTGAATGCACAGCAAAAAGTTTTTTGATCAGGTGCTCCTTTTAAGTCCTGGCTCCTTCTAACGAACTAAGGCATTCAAAATCTTCTTGGCGGCTCAAGGCTTTTTATGGTCAGATAAATGGGCCCTGAAGACAAGAAAATAGTCAATACGGTGGGCCGTCGAAAGGTCGCACGTCCAAGACTTTGAAAGCGCTTTTTGCTTCGATTAGAACGTGGTCGATTTGGTTGCGTCTTTGACAGTGTAAGGAACGCCAGTTTGCTTTGTAGATTCTCAGTTAACGATGCTTAGTTTAGTTGGAATGCGAGAGAGCTTTGAACTGTGTCGCAAGATTCAATTTATTGACACTCATCTGGATTCCAGGTCACACTGGTATCATGGGAAATTGCTAGACAAGGCTCAGAGGAGAGTTTCTCAGGACCTGAACATGCTTTATGTCTTCCTGTATCTACGGTTAGGGCTTCCATAGATGATTGGGTTTCTTACGAACACAATTGTGTGTGGCATGACTCTCCTGGATGTAGGCCGACTAAACGGATGCTCCCAGACGTCAGTGAGACTTCAGCAGAAAAGACTGCAGACACTTCGCTTTTGCTTAGCATCTCAGTATGATTGGCTTTAGAGAAACATCTGCTTGCGATGCTTGTAGAGAGGGTGATGACACTGCGGAACACTTCCTATGTGATTGTCCTGCCTTTGCTCGCATCAGGCGGCAGATTCTAGGTGCGGGTGTGGTAAGTGCTAAGTGCTGTCAATATAAGCTCTTCGTTAAGAAGACGAGATTATTTATACAGTAAAAGGGGGCGTAATGGGATGCTTTCTGGTAGTACAATGGACAAGTTGATGTCTGTGTGCTCCTGGAGGCTATGTTTACAGAGCGAGTGCACATAATAAGCTGAAAATGTAGAAGGTCGATTTGATGGCATGATGACGATGTATGCTCATCTCAACATGTCCAGTCTTTTGTGGCAGCTGTAGTAAATATCCTAGCTTCCTAGTCTTCTTTTGCATGGCTAGTATTTTCCTTCGAAGCACCTGGATCACAGTTATATCTGCAACCTTGTACTGCGTGAGAACTACGGCCGCATTCCAATGTTAGATACATTCCTATAAAGACACACCGTCGCCAATTATTGTATAAATAAAGCCCCACCCGTGTAGCAAATTACCCGCGATAGTCCATTCATCTACTGCCATCGCAATTGTTTCAATTGTTATGTCCAACGTGTTAGGTCGAAAACGCATTTAATCCTTCTTATCACGTACGCCCAATCTATCAGGATATCAAATAAATTCCCATAAAATCGTAAAGAAAATATTACAAAAAAATACGACGAGTAAAAAGCCGGTGCATCATACGAAACCAAACTGAATCGAATACGCGCATTACCACCGTGCATCCATCGTCCGGTGCCGTCCGAAACTGCCTTCAAAATAGGTATAAGACAGAAAAGAAAAAAAGAAGAAGGAAATCCTTAAGTGGGAGCATTCAAACAACGCATTTCATTAATCTGTAGATGTAATTTCGGTTTAAATTGGGCTCCAATTGGTGGGTTGTTGTAGTATCTCGAAAGAGTCTTACGTGACCGGAGTAAATAATAAAAAACCGTGCAAAAAATCTGCTGCAGCATAGGTGGTCATTATGAGAGGAGAGAGATACTACGACGAGGATAAAAATTGAATGGAAGCACGAAGCATTCGTTGCATTCTGTATTTAGGATGCAAGGATGTTTTTTTTTATCAAAAAAAAGGCTGATGAAACGGATACAGTTTTGAGAGAAAATAATTCGATGATCCGTTGGTTTTTTTTCTTCATTATTAGATATTCAGTTATTTTATATCATTCTCTTAGATAGAATGGGAGGCGAATGATAATGGGAGCGGAAGTGGAAAGAAGATGATTGAGGGAAAGGGTTGTGTCCTTTTTAGACAAAAACAACAGCAATTGTGCATCCTGTTGTGGTTTTGAATGTTTAAGTTTGTTATTGTTGAAAAGTATAGTTACTGTCTGAGGGATGAATGGAGGAAATTATTGGCAACTGCACCTGAAGGCTGTTGTAAGTCGCACGACTGGGTCGTAGAATCTTGCACGTACAGTAGCGAGCATTACTACTTCTTATGCGTGGTATACATTTCTACACGTACAGAAGGGAACTAAGGCTTTATGCCGTATCCGAAAGGCATTTCTCATGACAGTTATACTCTTGAATGTTTGCCAGACACTCGCAAGATGTGGGGTCATGAAAAAAGTTTTAATGGAATTTTTCTGGATTCGAACTTTAAAACCCCTGCGCTGTAGTCGCATCTCGCCAGATGGGCATTCGATGTGTGGGAACATCTCCGGGATCAAGATATTGCCCCAGATATCAAGTTCCGATTGCGCTAGTGTTCCGGACCTTAAAAGGAAAGACGGAACATTAATGGGTTTGATACGGTGTCTGTCTGTCCGTCAGTCTGTCACACTGAAACTTTCGCTATGTATACATTATGTGGGAACCCGTAAAAGATGGCGGCAATGAATTTCATTTTGGGGGGCCTTTTTTTGGGCACCTTGTATGAAGGACAAAAAAAAAAATATTTTTTTCCCATCATGTAGCATATCAAATTTTGCAAGGGCTCCATATATGTCGTATGTATTTTTTTCCGATAAAATTTGTTGAACAAAAAAGCTTGCCAAACATTTGAAAAACATTTGTTCCCGAGTTACAGATTTTAGAAGAGCACATGGACTTCCCTAAAATCTCTTCTCTTGATGCTACCTCAGAAACACTATTGCACGAGGCCCTCCTCGCACTAGCCCAATTTTTTTAAGGTTGGTTTTAAGTAAAGTCAAAAATTAGCAACAATTTTGGGCAAAGACGTACTATACCTACCTTCTAATAGATCTCATAGAACCTTGCTACTTAAAGGGCTCCGGACCCTTGCAGAGTCCCTGCCTGAAACATCTTTGCCTTCCCGAGGCGTATGTCTCTCTCATAACTATAGTTCTTTTTACGTGGTAGGGTAAGTTACCCCGATGGCACAACTACGAACCTGGAGGGCCAGTTCCATGGGTTTTATCTCCTAGAACCCAGGGCCAGGGCCACCACCATCTCTATTCCAGAACCCTGATGAAGTCATGGAAATCCTTACAGACCTGAGCTTCGAATATGTCGTAGTAGCTCATGTAAGGTGTTCGCCAAACCGCCAAGGATACCGCCAAGGATACCGCCGTTGATTTCATCTAGAGAATTCATCCGCCTTCTATCCTCCTTCTGGGGGCTCTTGATAGACTTCTGAGACGTAGTACTCGTTCAGGTCAACAAGAGATGCCTCGTCCGGTCCTACATGAGTGCTAAAGTTCACCCAGATGTGCTCGCGCAAGTCCGAGTGTTCAGCTACACATGCGTAGACGGATTTGGCATACGCTCTTCGTTAGTTCACTACTATGTAGCTATCCAGAGGGCACCACGAGGAGGTGATTATGCGACATTTTGCCCTCCTTTGATAAACTAGTTTAAATATGAAATTCAAACAAAATGGTTAAAGCCTTTTTGGAGCAAACTGGCTCTGACCCCTCCTTGCTTTTGTAATTTTTAATCTAATTTGAATTTTTTTAAAGAAATCGGTTTTTTCAATAAATTTGGCCAAAAATTTGTACCCCATAAGGGACGTCTGAACTGTTTTTGCAACCCACTCTTCAAAAAATAAACTTTTTCAGTATTTGTAGATAAAATTTTATAAAACTTTCTTAGGCATTCACTTGCTCTACAATTCTCTCATAATTTGTGTATGGCCACGCCTACTTTCAGGGGTGTTTCTCTTAAAAAAAAAAAAATTATTTATCAATCCGTTGTCAGTACACAGATCCTTGCATTTAAGTTCACACATTGAAGATCACGTATTAAAAAGTTGAGAGTGGAAGCGGACAAAAATCAGGTCCGATCCCGCACCTTCCTAAAACAGCGAATTTTTACGAAAATTTACGAATTTCTACGAAAAGCTGTTCGCGTACGGAGAATTTTCGGAGTTTTTCGCAAAAGAGAGCGCTCACGTGAGATTAAGAAATTTTTTCGTGCTACGAATTTTATTGCAAGAAATTTCTGTGGGCTGGTTTATGAAAACTGTCAAATTTCTTGTTCAACCTGTTCGTTCACTTACGTCAAAAATCAGCGCAATTGAAATTCTCTTCTTTTGCGTTAAGTGAAGATTTTCCTACAGTCCGAATTATTTTTCTAACCCAACAGCACGACATTGACGTTTATGAACCAGAAGTACTGCAGTTAGATCGACTGCAAATCGGGTATGCAGTTCTTTGTTAGTTTGATGTTTATAAATTCACCTAAACTGATCATCGCCTTTGACAATCATCTGATTGATGTGACAGATTCTATTGGAATATTCTATCCGACAATACGTCACCTTCAACGGAACGACGTCGATGGATTCTATTGGTCATCGCCTTCAATACAGTTCATCTGTCGGATGTTATAATATATTGACTGAATTCCAAAACGCAGTACTTCAGCACTACAGCTTAATCAAGCGGACTCTATGATGCAATGCATACTTTTTCAAAACGCATTGTGAATGCATCAACTGCGCATATAAAAGTAAACAGAGCATCGTGAATGATTATGATGCAAATGACATTTGGCATTTCTGTTTGAATATCCCGCCAAACAAAATAAGTATTTTTGTAATATTTAACCAATTTCATTTTCATTTGCAGTTACAAAAAATGGACAAATGAATCCATAAAACTGCTAGTGAGCACCAGACTGCAATTTGGACAAGATTTTTGCAATAAAAGAAGAAAGAAAAAGGTGCTATGGAAAATCGTGCAAAGATGCTTTAGCGTGTTGGCATTGTATGAGCCAACATTGTTTATTAAGTTGTTAAAAACTATGCTTGTTAATAATCTGTTGGACATTATTGATGTTCAAAATAGTTGATTTATAGTACAATGGTATATACGAGGGTGGATCAATAAGTCCCCGAAAAATGAAATAAGGAACACTCTTTTCGGGATAAAAATATTTTATTTTTAAAACATAATCTTTTTTTTAGCTCGATACACTTCATCCAACGTTTCTCCAATTTTTGATGCCCTCCAAATAATACGATTTCTCGAGCCCCTCAAACCGCTCAAAATAATCGTTTTTTTTTCAGCGATGACCTCTTCATTTCACCCAAATCTCTTGCCTCCGAACCTTCATATCAATAGTATCTGGGGGATACACTGGATGAGGGAGGAGTTCGTATCCTAACTCATGCAATTTTGCCATTGCGGCTGCGGACTAGTGAAAAAGAACTTGTTTTCCATTTTTAAGAAAATGCTCGTAGGCGTTTATATAAAATAGCTGTCACAAAAAAACTATTTGAAAGATCTATCTGAAAATTTGGGTGCATTCTTTTGAAATATGATTCTTGACAAAAAATAAATAAATTTAAGATGACGACACAATTTGTGTTAATTTTCAGGGACTTATTGACCCACCCTCGTACAATTTCGGTATCATAAAAATCGTTTCAAAACGTCAAAAATTGCAAATCATAACAAATGCAAAGCAGCGCAAATGCATCGCATCACAAAAGCAGTGTGCATTCACAATGCGCATTTTTTTTTGACGTTTTGGAATTCAGGTGATTCTGTTTTATTATCCAATTTGTACAGCAGTGCTTCATTGCAAATTATTCTGTAATCTTTAACCGCTCAATGTTGCCAGCGGCTGCTTTCCGTCAAACGTCAAATAATTGTGCATCATACTGCAAACTCCCTTATAATGACAATTCAGCGATGTTTTTCGCAAATAATATTCGCCAATGCTCTGTCTCAACGCTGAAACGCTGTGGATTTGTTCACAAAGTGTTTTGTTTTTTTGGACAGTAGTTTCAGTACTAGGGCATTTTGGAAAGCAGCCATACCTACTTTTTGTTGAAAATCCTTCACGAAGCCCGCTAAAATAAAAAGAGAAAAACTTCCCACCACTGATGTAACTTCAAGTGGAACAGAACAAGCAACCTCCAACGGCAAAATAACAACACAATTCAATATTTTTTTTTTAATGTTTTCAATTTTTTAATAAATTATTCATTTTGTTTTCTCATTTATAATTCATTTGTTTTTTGTTGGCTTTTTTTTTTGTTTTGTTTTAAATTTCATATAATTTTAACTAGTTAACTTATCAATTAATAAATTCTATTTTTTATATATTTAAAAAGTAATTTTATGTATAATAATTATTATTGAAAAATAATAATACAGAATTTTTTTTTTAGTTTTTTTTTTTGCTTTTGTTTTTTTGTTAAATTAAAAAAGCGAAAGTATATTTTTACGAAAAATATAATATAATTTTGGTTTTTTTTTTTATAATAATATTTTTGTGACATTCTTTTGTGTGATTCAGCATACAGTTTTTTTTTTGTATTAAATTTGAGATATAGATGAAAACAAACAAAATAGGTAGTTTTTTTTTGTGAGATAGGTAAACAAAAATAATTTGAAATAATAAATTTTTTTACTTTACATCTTTGATCACTATAACTTGTTTTTTCGTGCCTGTTTTTTCGGTTTCAATATTTGTTTTCTAACTAATTTAAAAAATAGTACATATATATAATTTTATATATAAATTTCTATGTATAATGGAGTTGTTATAATATTTACAAACAATTATTTATCGTTTTTTTTTTTACATCATTCTCTTTCTTTTCTTTGCATAAAAAAGAAAAAAAAGAGAATTAAAAAAAATTTCGTTAAGTTCACCTAATGGAATGAGGGGTCTTCGGGGGCAAAAGAAAGAAAAAAAAAGAAAGAAAGACAAAATAGGTGGGACCGGGTTGGGGGTGGAAATAACTGGCCAATGCAAGCATGAGATGCATTTTTTTTTTCTAAATTTTAATCATACAGTATCGAAACTTATTTGTCAAAAGAAAAAGAAAATAGTTAAGTTTAACAAAAAAAAATAATAAATTTTAGTTTTTTTTTTCTTGGTTTGTTTGTTTTGCTTTTTTTTGATTCTAAAAACTAAATAAAAAAAATGTCATTTATGAATAAATATATATATATATATATATGCATGGGGTTGTATATACAAATTTTATAGGTACACATTCAAGGGGGGGTTTGTTTATTTTGCTTCTCTTATATACTAAGAAAAAATATATATAAATTTATGGTTTATATATATACTTCTTTCACATCATATCGCACACTTAAAGGTTAGGGTTTATATTTATTTTTTTTTGTTTTTTTCTTTTTTTTATATTTATAGTCACGTTTTACACTTTTATGTATTGGTTTTTTTTTTTTTTAACTCAGTATTTATAGTAATTTGCCGCTAAGTATATAATATATAATCCTTGCTATAATACACAACACAATCATCGTTATTAGCGTTTAATGTTTTTTTTTTTTTGTTTTAAATAAATTACTTAAGCGCTAAGAAATGTGTGGGAGCGGAATTGAAAAAGAAGAGAGGGGGGATTGTAGTTCAAACGAATTAAAAGTTTTTTTTTTTACAATTAATGCGGATTATAGGAAATATTACTTTTTATATACCTACAGTCAGTCAAGCGATTTCGTTTTAATTTTACTTATCCAAGAATAAAATTTCATAAAAGTAGATCGTGTGTGGGTGAGGGGGAGAGAAGGGGGAAGAAGGACTTAGGCTTATATGAAGACAAGACTACACATGATTGAGGGAACTATAAACCTTCAGTTTTTTTGTTTTTTTTTTACAATTCTAAAAAAAATTAATGTCTTGTGTTGGATTACTACATATGCGGTGTCCCACAGACGACTGTTCGCGATGACGCCGGCCACCTTTGACTGCAATACGCTGAATCACCAAGGACCGATATCCTTTTACTGCTATCCTGCTGGAGCATGTATTCTTTGGTTGTAGGCGGTTGACTACTGAGTATCTGCGATGCTCGATGCATCAGTGATGGATCTGTGTTGAGCTGCTTTTGTGACTTGGCTCGCGCCAACGGTGTTATTGTGCCGACAAAGCACTCACTGTTGGCGTTATTGTTGTCACTGTAACCAGAGATGACGGCAGCTCCATAGAGGCTTGTGTTCATGAGACACTCATCACTGACGCCACCACCACCACCACCGCCGCCGCCGACACCTGTTACACTTGCGACATTGTTCACACTTTTGTCCCAGGTGTTCTTGATGATATTCGGGTTTGTATTATCGAATGCTAGCGCGCTGCTAGACGTCCGCTTGGCTGAGAGTGTAGCAGCACCACAGACACCGACACCACCTACGCCACCCATACCGCCCCCACCGAGACCGTGTCCATTGTGCATTCCATTCGCTGTGGCATTCTGTTCGTTTTGTTTTCTCGCTTCGGCATCGTCTTTCTCTTGTGCACGTTTGCGCTTGCGCTTCATGCAGATCACCACAGACGCAGCGATCACAGCGACCACTGGCATTGCGACTGAGAGGATTGCTATGAGGACAACTTGACCACCGGTGAGACCGTCACTCCTGCCTTGAATATTCGCTTCATACTGTCGCGCGTCAAAAGTCGCTGACGCCGCTGATGAATATGACTCTTCGTCGCACTGCACTCCACGATAACTATTCGCGCAGACGCATTGAAAGCTATTCACACGATTCACACAGGTTCCCCCATTCCGGCAGGGTTGCGAGGCGCATTCATCAATATCAATACTGCAGTCCTTGCCAGTGAATCCAGCACGGCATAGACACTGATAGTCATTATTCAAGTTCGTACAGCTTCCACCATTGGCACAGGGTTTCGTCAGGCAAAGATCGACCTTCTCGCCACAGATCAAACCCAGATATCCGGGCACACATTGACAGCGAAACTGGTTGACCATATCGATGCAGGTGCCTCCATTCAAGCACGGATTTCCCTGACAATCGTCGATGTTCTCCTCGCAGTGATCACCCGTGAACCCGGACAGACACTGACATCTGAACGAGTTCTCCCCACTGCTGACCATGCAAGTTCCGCCATTCTGACACGGATTTGGGTTGCAATTGTCCACATGTGTTTCGCAGTGGATTCCACTATACCCGTAAGGGCATTCGCACTTAAACCCCGTCTTGGTGTCGCGACAACTGCCATGCTTACAGGGTTTGTCCACGCATGTGACCAGCTTCTCTTCGCAGTGTCTTCCAGTCCAGCCTTTTTTGCATTCGCACTTGTAGTTACTGTTCACTGTGTCATCGGTGCAGGTGCCACCATTCAGGCAGGGTTCATACTCGCAGGAGCTCACTTGAATCTGGCAATCGGTTCCATTGAATCCCGGTGCACATTGGCAGGTGTACAAGCCTTGGCCGGTATTAAAGCAGGTTCCATTATTTTGGCAGGGACGATGATTCGTGCAGTAGTTGAGATCTTGGTTACAGAATAGACCACCCCAGCCTTCGTTGCAGTGGCATTCCCAGGGTTTCTTGCATGTTCCATGGACGCATCCAGGATAGGGTTCGCATTGATCACAGAGTGGTCCCTTCCAACCCGGTTGGCAACTGCAAAGAGAGAAAAAAAAAATGATTTAATAAAGTGATCTCTCTCAAAAAAGAAGCCTGAAATGGAGTGTGATACCAGGGAGGATAGGAGGAGGAAGGAATTGAGTACGCTCCAGGGAGGCAAAGAAGACGACGAAAAAAGCAAAAAAAAATCAAAAAAAAGTGAATGTGGGTCTACCGAATGGCAGGAATGCAAATAAGCTAACTGGTGTGGTGGTGGCACTGACACCGGTTGGTGGTGGTGGCCGCCGGCGGCTGTGGGACGACGATGCCGCCATATGCAGCTAAAGCCACATGCAATCTTGCTATTGCCTGCTAAAAGAGATAGTCTCTCCTCTGTGTGTGAGCGTGTGTGTGTATTCTAACTGTCCATCGTGCAACCTGGAACTGAAAGACGAACAGGTGATATGACGACGAAGATGGATGAGAGTGCTGCTTGCTGCTGCTTCTTTTGATTTGTTCTTCTTTTCTTTTTCAAAAAACAAAAAAGCAAAAACTCTTCTCCTGGTTCGGTGTTTTTCAATTTTTATTTTTGTGTTTTCTTTGATTGCTCAGGTTGGCTGTTGATTGTTGTTGTTATTTTTTTGGAATCACCAAACGTAGTGATCGCGCGTACGTGCGCCGTGTATGTGATTATATTTGCGAAAAATTTTTCTCACGCTTGGCTTCAGAGTCTCCAAATGGTGGAACAGAAGTGAAGCAGAAGCAAGAGAAGCAGTAGAACCGGCTGATTGTTTGTATAAAAGACGGGCAGCGGGCAGTAGAAGGAGAATAAAATACTACTGCTACACAAGGATGTGCGGCAGCGGCGGCGGCGCGATGATTATGGTGAAGAAATTATGATGAATGCAAGACAGTATGTGGATGCATACTGGATGGATATGGAATACAAGCGGATTTCGGTATAAGATCCATTGGGTAGAGAGACATGTGTCAAGTTAACATTGATTGGCGCCTCCTTTTTGGTCCCAGAGGGGGGTTGTTTGCCTCGGTATAATTTGCATAAGGGTTTTTTGTTTACAGGTAAAAATATGGGAGGCAGCAAATTAGGCATGGTGTTGGTTTTTGGATTCATTAAGTTCGAATTTAAATAATGAGGGGCTACAAATTTTTCGAGAAAACCCCTAAAGGAGGGGACATTTGAAGCTTTAGAGACCACCAGGGGAAGCCAAGTAGGATTTTGTGAGGAGGCTCTTAAGCTAGGCTCAAAATGGATAAATATTTGGAGAAGTTCACCACTTTTAGGTGAAGTTAGGTTTACATACACCATTTGACCTAAGTTTAAGGAAACAAAGAGAGGCTTAGAGATGACTTAAAGAGAAGTTAGAAGGAGAAAACGCCAAAAGGAAAGCTTACAGCGGACTTCAACTTCAATGAAAGATATTCAAGCATTCTTTGGACATTTTTTATCACAAATATCACGCCTGCTCTAATGGGACCCAAAGGAGACTAGACTCGATCCAAACTCAAAGGATCGACTTGAAAGAGTATGGATTCATAGAACTCAAGCTTAACGTTCGATGAAAGAAATCAAGACCAAGTAACACTAGTTTGTCCAGCGATCTAAGCCTCGATTCTCAATCTTAGCTTGGAACGAGGATCAATTGGAATGAAGTATGACCTAACCTGACTAAAACTCAAACATGGCTTTGAAGGAGTCTACAATGTGATAGTTTGCTCAGGGATCTAAACCTCGACTTTCAATCTTAGCTTGGAATTTGAGTGAAGTATGCCTTAACGTGGCTCAAAGTCAAAGATGAGCTTGAAGGAGACAGGGGTTCTAGGCCAACAATGTGATAGTTTTCTAAGCGATCTAAGCCCTGGCTCAAAGTCTGAGGATCTTTTTGACCCCAATCAACTATGAAGACCCAAAAAAAAAAGTACTTAACTCTAATCTCACGTACGACGACTTATAAGTAAAGTCTAAGCTATTTCCCATCATAACAGTCAACTGCATTAACGCCAACCAAAATGGTGTAGAAAATTGATCTATCAACTGCGCCGCCGCCGCAGCGTTGGAATTTTCAAATCGAATTCCTTATGTCAACAACTAAATCATCGTTTAAAGCCTAAAAAACAAACTCATCAAAATACCCGAGAAACTGTATTAACCTCCCGTGAATGGTTTCATGTTGGCTGCCGCCATATATAGTTATGTCGATCGCCTTTACCTGCCACTCTTATTGATTTTTTTTTTTGTTTCTGATTCTCTCTCTCTATTTTGGGAGTTTCAAGTGTGCGCACAGCACAACAATTACACTGAAAGAACAAACATTCAATTGACGACTTGAGATCGGCATTTCGGTCGATCTTAAGCCCCCTCTTCTATGTGTCTTTTTATTTTCAAACAAACAATGACAATAATAGTTGCTGATGGGTTCGATGGTTGGATAGTAAGTAGTGGGGAGTTTTCTCCTCCACTTGTCGATCAAAGGCCTTCTATATATTTTTTTTTTGTGTGTTTCCACTGTGTGTTAACTGGAATCGATGGTCGTTTTGAACTAGAACAATCGCAGGTGATTACCACCTGTCCCGTGTAGAGGAGAGGACCAGCTCCAAGAAGAGTCAACTGACCAGCGGCAATGTGGTGCTTGGGTACTTGTTCTTTCTTCGATCGATGGAGTCTCTTCCTCTTTATGTCTCTTTCTCGATACGGCGGCGGGGGGACAGTCAAAATCGAATATCGAAACCATTTTGCGCTCATTAACATTTCGGGTGGCCTCTATGAATTTCAAAAAAAAAAAAAAACCTCAATTGAAGGCACACAGAAGAAGACAAGAGAAGGAAAAAAAATGATCCTAAGTAGGTAGTGTACTCTGTGTGACCATAGCAATCGACAAGGTTGCACGATCAAGAATATGTTGTTTTCCTAAGAAAAAATTCTTTTCTTAAACTGAATTTCCAATCATCATTGCCGCTGTCGTTCGAAGCGCGGTCGTCACATTATTACCATCATCAGCAGTAACTATACCTACCACCTCCTCCTTCAAGGTGGTGTGGTGTGTGTCCACCACACGAGAACAAGTGTGCTGCGACGACGACGACGACGACAACGGAGCACGGGCAGAAAAAGAAGGTGGTAGAGGTTTTTGTCCAAACCAAAACCAAAAACAACAAAATAATGGCACGGTGTAATGTGTGGGAATGTTTTATCAATTCCAAGCATACACTTATGCTTCCAGAATACGAAAGTTTATGACATTGTTTTATGAGGTCTGCTTTGGATCGTTTTTTTTTTTCTCTCTTCAGAAAGGTATTTTTTTTGACGACGACTAAGGCGACGACATAGTCATATAGTGCGCGCGCGAGCACAAGCTGTTGCTTCTTATAGGTACTACTACTATCCTCTTGGTAAAATTTGGAGTTGTTGGTAGTACAGAATATGCGTGGCTATCTATACAGGACACAGAGATGATGAATTGCAACTTGTACTGTCATGTTTTCATAACGAATGATGACGAGGGATTAGAATGGGGGTGCTTTGTTGGTAGGGACATGAAATGACAGGATAGGGTTTCCAGGGTGAGTTTTTTTCGTTTTTATTTTGATGTCTTACACATTCGCTAAAGATCAAATCCACTTTTAACCAAATCGGTTCGGTAGTTTTGGAGTAATAGGAACTTCGAATTAAGTTCGAAAATTCGAAGATGTCATTTTAAGCCTGTTGGGTCGAAAAGAGGTCAAAAAGATTAGATTATATGCCTTGATTGCATAAAAACTATAAAAGAACAAAGTTCGAAATTTCGAAATTGACAATTTCAATATGAGAAACTCTGTCCTTAAGGGGCAGAGTCAGAAAAAACTATCAAACATGTGTGCAATGGGCGAAGATGGGCAAAGAATGCGAAATTTACAAAATTGCCAGTTTTGTAGCTAAATCTGTCAGCCACCATTTGACAAGTTAAGTTCGAATATTCGAATATTATCAGTATTTGAAGTGGAGCTTTTGAAACGCAGTTGAAGATTTGCTTTACTCTAAAGTCCTTCATAATATTTGAAGCATGAACTAATGAGCTGTCAAATCTCAGACAAAGCGAGAGAAGCAAATCCAACAATTTCCCTTTTTTTTCATTATCAAAAGGCCAAGAATCATAGAAGTATCTCATCCATGGAAAATGTCACATAAGTCTCACATTTTGTTCTAAACAAAGCCTAATCTCTCGCCCATCATTATTTGACACCTGGGAACTCTAACTATCGTCCTATTTTATTCCAAAACGCCAGCCAAAATCTGTCATAATTCTTTTTTGCATTCATTGCACTCCACTGACTCATATTTAGAGTGAGTTCGTTTCCAGATGACGACGACGACGATGATATGATGTTGGCGCGATGTTGATGACGAAGCGCTGGTATATGAACCTGCAAAAATTTAAAACCTCCCAAAATACAATCCCAAAAAAAAAAAAAAGTCTAAAACAAAAAGAAAAACGAATTGAAAGACAAAACCCGAACAGCGAACCGGTGTGTGTTGTGTGGGAAAAATTCAGAATGCACAGGGCAACGCCAAAAAGGCATTCTTCTTCTTCTTCTTCTTGAAGCAGAGCATGGAGCTGGCTGGGCTCTCTAGCTGGCATTTTTGCCCTTTCTTGCTCGTGCAGCATTTTCTCTTCATTTTTTGTTTGTATTCTTTTTTCGGGCAGATTCGTTTGTTTGTAAGGTATTCCTATTTTCCAGAGCTCAGTTTCTGTGATTAAATAACTGCTGAAGGTGTGTCGTTGTCGTCGTCGTCGACGTCGTAGTCATAGTCATAGTCGTCGGACTCGTTGTAGTCATTGCGATCTCTCGTCTTTTAAAGAGGAAGGTGGTTGGGTGTTTTGGGGAAGAGTGGTGTAAACTATTGGTGCCGTGCGAGAGGTGCCATTGTAGCCGGTATATGTATGTGTCTAGGCTAGCTAGCTAGGCTAGCGGTGCTTGAGCCTCATCAGGTAACATCGTGCAATGCAAGCTAATTTATTATACAGGCCCAGGTTCAGTTTCTAGGTTTACTACTCTTACTCAGTAACAGACACACAAAGGGAATAAAACTCCTTCACATCAACAAAAAGACTGCTCATTGTTTGGCGGTGACGATTTTCGGTCGAGTAAAGCAATGATATTTCGCTTTAATTACGAATAATTTAATTTGGATTCGTTTTCGCGTAACGCGCGTTACGAATATCTAACGCACACTTGTACAAACTTTCTTTTTCTTCATCATCGTCATCTTTTTTTTTTTTTTGTATTTTTTGTTGTTTCCTCCCAGTTCTTATAGGTATAAATAGTAGTAAGCAAAATGAATGAGAGAAGGTGGTATAGTGTATGTAGTTGGCGGGTGGATACATGGGGAATGGGTGGGTTCCTCTTTAGGTTTTTCGGTGGGAACTAGGTTGGTCATTTCGTGGTAGTAAAAGTTAAATACTTACACGCATCTGTTGGGCTGGTCGCATTGTCCGTGTTCACAGCCTTTGGTGCAACGTGCTGTAAAGAGAGGAAGCGAAAATGTTTAACGATTAGAAAAAGGGTGTTGAGGCATAGGTATATATTAATTTGTATAGATAGAGAAATGTCAATGAATAAAATGAGTAATGAATGGGCCGAGGCGGCGTACACACGAGGTGGAAGTGCAAAATGTCATGTGGAAAGGTGAGAGTAGTACTGGGAGAGTAGATGCTCTATCGAGCAGCTGGTGCAGCTATATGGTTGGTGTCTGTACTATTTGAGGCTGACTTCCTGCTCAAAAATGATTCATTCTGGAACTAGGTACTTAATTTCTGAAGCTATTCTTTGAATCTCTAAGAAAAGAGCAATATAAGTACAGCTGCTGACTGTTAACCTGACTAGCAACAGACTTTACAACCTCATGGTTGGTGTCTACACTATTTAGGTGACAGTTTGTAGCATAAGTTTGGCATATGTATGCATGTTGTACCAAGAGACTGATGTCCTACCTCAATACCTTGAGTCTCACAAAAAACAGCGATCAAGTAGAAATAACAGCGCTGGAAGGTGACTTTTAACAGTTTTCCTAAACAATTGGTTACTGTCCAAGCTATTTTGGGGGCAAATTTGATCTGCTCTGGATCAACGCATTCAATTTATCAAGAAAAATATGACAGAATATAAAAAGAGAGAGCTGGAAACTGATCAAAAATAGTTGTGGTTGCTATCTGTACTATTGGGGGATAATTAATTGCTAAAAAATGATCCATATTTTAGCAAGATACTCATTTTTGGGCTCCATGTATCTCTCTAAGCAAATAAGCGATAGACGACTGAATCCGTGATTTGTGGGCTGAATTTTATTAAATTTTGTAGCCAAGTGGTTGGTACCTTAGCTGTTTGAGGTGGGTTCTTAAAAGGATTGATATTTCTTTAACCTAGACGGAAGTAGAACATCTTGAAGCTTTATTATCCCTAGTTTTGCTATCACAGGGTTCGTGTATGTGCTTTTTTGCTTTTTATTTTTATTTATTTGAATAAAACTATTGTTCTTGGATCTTAATTTCGACATAAGTCGCAAAACGTGGAAGTCTTCTCCCGTCTGATAGAATTTAATCGACATCCGTTAATAGATTCATTCTTTAAATCCTTTCAACCATTTCCAATTGCAACTGGTATTTCTCAAAGTCCCTGACCTAAGTCGGCTTACTTAAACATCTTGCACTTGAACTGAATTGCTTCAGCAAAGAAAGAACCAAATCCCCTGCTACTCAGGACTGCTCTCCTTTTCTTCTTTATCTAGAGCAAATCCCCAGAGAAAATCAAAAGAAAAACCCCCTAATTATGTTTACTTAATCCCCATTCCCCCGCATAAGCCACAGTTTCTTTGACAAAAAGTATCTAAAAACCTCAAACGATTAAGTTATCCTTTTTTTTTTTTCTTCATTTTGATGCTCCTCTTCATCTCTTTCTCATTATCGATTATCATCGCCAATAAGATTAGAACTAAAGCAGACCAGAAATCATCACAAACTTTAGAGAGATGAAAAAAAATAAAAAATATATCCCATTCCAGACAAAGACATTCCTTTTTCAACCAGATAGAGTCGATGAAATGTGTATTAATGACGTGATGGACCAGTTTGAAGAGGCTCCCTAAGAGCATACACAGAAAAAAAAAAACTGGTCACAGAATCTTTAAAATCAAATCAAATCCAATCACAGTGTGACAATGAAGTAAAGAAATATCGAACCAAAAAAATTATAAAAAAAAAAATCCCCAATTTCCTTTGTATCTTGTAGTGTGTAGCTTTGCCCCCTTTTACCTCCTCTACCTATGCTCACTCAATCAGTTAGTAATTATGGCCACTTTAGAAAATTTTTCTGAATCCCCTTTTCATCTCATCTCTTCCATCTATCGGCGGCTGTCGTCGGCATCGTCGTCTGGTAGGTACCCTTTTGGGAATCTTGTTTATTATTCAAATTTGGATCGATTCATTCATAAAAAAACAATGTGTCATCGTCACTCTATTATTTCCGATTAAATCAAAAAGGGATTCTTATTTTTGATCGCTCAAAAATGAACATCCAAAGAGTAAACGAGATAGAGTCCAGCATCTATAGGTACATATAGTTTTTTTTTTTTATTGAAGACCTTACAAGACGTTATGGGTTCTCCTCCTCTAACTCGAGGCTATGAGAAAAATCTTCCCACGCCTGTTCTGCTGAGCCACACGGATACCATGTGTGTAGTGGTAATTGGTAGCTAAAGGAGAACGAACCGAAACAAACATATGACTGATCCCGAAAAACTCCTTTAAAACCAAGAAAAAAAAAACTGAAACCATCTCCTCTCTACCTGTAAAGTATCTGTGAATATTCAACAGATACTCCGGCTTCGAAGCAAACTCATTCTTCCTTGTCCTTTTGTATCTTTCTTGTTGTTTTCTGTAGATTTTTTCGTTCGTTTCCTTTGTGCGTGTTTGGGATAAAAATCCCTATCCCATAAGGCTTTACCTGGCTCTTTCTCTTTTGGCTATATAACGACGATGGCGGATGTTGATTACACCTTGTTCTGAGGAGATGTTCCTGTGGTTCCATCACCATCAGTTTGCAGCAGCAAGTAGAAGAATTTGTTATTCATCTCTCTCTCCTGTTTGGCGGACATTTTTTGAAGTCTGTTTTTCTGTGCTTCTCTTTGTCTTCCGTTTAGGAGCAAGACGGAAAAAAAAAAAAACTGCAAAAACAGGCTTCTTTACCAGCTGCCGAATATACATACATATGTGAACCAATTAAGTGAATCAGGACAGATGAAGTGCTAAACTAAAAACGAACCAACTGATCACAGGTGAAAGTGTATCTATGACTAGTAAATCCTTTCGATATTCACTTTCAAGATCATCGATCGATAGGGAGTGTCTGCCTTCTGATCACGATTCTGTAATTTTCTCCTTCTTCCATCCTCCTCCACCCCCCTTTATGTTATGTTGATTGGTATTTCATCTTCACATAACTTTGGTCTAAGTGCTTTACCGGTATGGCTAGATTAAGGTACTTATCTCTATCTGCGTATGGTCTGTGGATTACTCTCTAAAAATGTATCTCAAACCGAAGATGATCGGCATAAAATGAAAATAACGCAACAGATAGGTCTTTCTGGTTGTGTTCTTCTTTGGTTCGTGCACCACGAAGGCATGGGAACATTTTTAACTCTCCTGGATGATGGTTTAAAGGTTTTTCGTTTTTTGTCTTCTTTCTTAATTCTTGACCGTGGCATACATATTTCTGTGCTGGCACCCCCCTTCATCTCAATGGTCCAACAACAGCAGCAGCCTTTTCATGTCTGTGCTTAAAAATGAACATCTGATGATGATGATGATGGTTGCTCAGATGCGGCTTGGTTCTTGTGTGTGCTGGTTTTTTTTTTTTGCGCACAGATTGGTGGACACAACACCAATAATTTCAATGAATGATGCAGCAGGAGCAAGAGCAGAAGTTCAAAGCATTTCATTCAACTTGAAAGAGCAGAAGGCTGAAGCAAGGAAGGAAGGAAGAGAATTCGTCCTAAAATACCCAGCAGAAAACCATTTGAAGAGGAGTTCTTTTTTCTCGTAATGAAAAGGTATAATTTGCTTCTTTAACGCTCCCCTACA
The DNA here is from genome assembly GCA_949716465.1 of Chalcosyrphus nemorum. Lineage (NCBI taxonomy): Eukaryota > Metazoa > Arthropoda > Insecta > Diptera > Syrphidae > Chalcosyrphus > Chalcosyrphus nemorum. The sequence goes on from OX454333.1 coordinate 80,586,942, forward strand.
CTAGTCATCTTCCTGCTGCTGCTTCTGCTGATATTGCCTTTCTTTCTTGGATTTCTCGTCCGGTTTGTACTCTACTCATCTCTCACATGCTTTTTTTTTTGGGGGAGAGTTGATTTTTTGGTTTTTCGACCAAAAAATCAAGTGAAAAGGAATTTCTCAGAAAATCCCCGACAACGACGACGACGACCACAACGACAACGATGACGATGGTGATGATGATGATGATTATGAATCTCATGATGATGTCGATTGGCTATGGACCAGGAAAAGGCAAAGCCAAACAGGTCTGTGGAAAGGAAGTAGTGTAGAGAGATACGAATACGATTGTGTGTGATTGTTTTATGTTTGCAATTGATTTCAAATTTCATTTTGCTTATTGGTATAGTTATTGATTGAAAGTAGTAAGAGAAATATAGGAAAAGATATCTCTTATTTTGTTGTATCTTTTGTTTGTAGTTTTTTTTTTTTCTTTTTTGCAGATGGAGATACCAACCTACAAGTGGACAACAAGATACACTACAACAGGTGGTTTTGTGGTGTATTTGTTGGGTTGTTTGTGTGCACTTGTGGTGGGTGTAGGTCGATGATTGCAAATGCAAAGCTCAAGTTACATTTTTTTTTTCTTGTATCTTTGACGAGGTAAAGTCTGTTGAAAGTGTGGCAGAATTGTAAGACATTGTAGAGATGTAGAAATGAAATAAAAATGAAAAGTATCTATTGAATGTTCATTGATAAAGAAATGTATTTGAATGAGGCTTTAGATGGCTTAGCCAAGGGGGAGGAAGAACACTTAAATTGGTCCTTCGAGTCGGATTTATTTTTTCCCATTTTGTGACCATGACTTAGTTTTCTGGTCTGCCCTAGTTTCAGTTGGTCTTTTCAAATGAATTTGACCCGAAAGAATCGATGGAATCTTAGCTCAGAAAGGACCAGGGGCTCTCTGCGTTGTGGACAGTGTAAGTGTACTTTTCTGTCAGCGTAATTAGGAATCCAGTTGACCATACAAAGATCAAAATGATCAAAGATTGTGAAGAATATTTCTGTTGATCCATAGGATCAAACAAATTCCAAAAAGCTAACTCAAAGATATAGTTTATGAGCTGAATATAGATGTACAATTCAAGTGATCAATATGCTAAATGATCAACGACGACACTGGTGATCATTTAGCTCACAGGATCAGTCTTATGATCGCCGGTCGTATGGTTTGGGATCCAACTATCTCAAGAGTTGTAAGCTCATTTCTCACCAAAAACTTGGTCATCCGAGCCGGATAATCTCAGGGAATTTTTGGTTCTAATCTTGTGATCAGTTGACAGCTGTTGGCTCCCAAGGCTCAGACCTTTGAAGGCAGAAAAACTCCGTTAATTTTTGGGTTTCAGTTTAGTACTAGTTGAAAGTTTTCAGCATCCAAGAGGTAAGTCTTTCGAGGCAGCTGTCGGCTCCCAAGGCTCAGACCTTTGAAGTCAAAAAAACTCCGTAAATTATTGAGTTCCAGCTTATTACTAATTGAATGGTTTCAGCCTTCAAGATGTAGGTCTTTTGAGGCAGATAAGCTTATTCATTTTTTAGTTCTAGGCTTGAAAGAAAGTAACCGAAATTTTCACTTACAAATTTGTCCTCCGAACCGGATAATGTGAAGTTTTGGTTTAAATGGAAGGAAACAAAGAGAAGCTAGATCATTGAGAGTTTCTTTGTTTCGGAGCTGGATTTTTACAAGGATTTTTAGAGGTTGGATTCTTTGAAGTAAAACACTGGAATATAAGTACAAAACAATTGAAAGATAGAAGCTCCATGTTACCCTCGAGTCAGTTGGCTAGACGGTAGGCTCCCTTCAAATCTTCAACAGGAAATTTCCGTAAAAGATAAACTCAACTCCACCTAATAGATATGTACATATGTATGTATGTACATAAATTATGAAAAATTTCGCATTTATTAGCTCTTCAAATGACTCACAGCTTACACACGAAGACAAAACTAAAACCGCTACTCTTTTCCACGCCTCTTTCGCTATTAAATTAATTCACTGTTCTAATTATATTCCAACTTGACATTTCGTTGACCCATTCTTTAAACCTTTTAACTACATGTGTAGATACAAATAAAATTAAATCAAAACACGCAATGTGAAATGCGGTTTCAAAACAAAAACAAAAATAAAAAAAAAATTTCTACTTACGTTTCTCACAATAATCACCCTGCCAGCCAGACAGGCAAATTATTTCACCATTTTCCGAACACGTGTAATGACCAAATTGATCATCACGCGGACGACATAAGTTCGCACAGCCAGTCCCATAATAATGTGGATCACATGTAACGCGAAAATCATATTCCAACCATGTGTATTGAGCCTCCGATTTATTCGTTTTCCATTCGGGTGAAACTTCTAAAACCTGTTGCACCGCTATTTTTTGAATTGATAAACCTGCAAAAGTAGAAAATAAATAAAAAAAAATTAGATACAGAATGATAGATACAGATATATAGAAAGGAAATTTTTTGTTTTTTTCTTGTCTTAAATATTAGGATACAGACAACAGATTAGTTGAATGAGAGATGGGATAATTTATGCGCAGATAATGGATGAGTTATGGTAAGAAGATGTTTAAGAAAAAAAAAATAGTATCGGTCAGCTCAACTAAGCAGCAGCTGCTAATTAGATTATTATTAATTTATAAAAGGCTTTTGTGTTGTGATCATTGTGAGAGAAAGAGAATACGACCTTTTGGATGAATTTAGATGGCATATTAAGGAGAGAGGCTTTACAAAAGACACGCGAGTGTTGGGTTTTATTGTTTTTGTTGTAATACCGCACCTCTTGATGGCATTTTAAAGTGAAGTTTGTGACCTATTTAAGGGGAATTTTTTTATTAGAAGGAATGTATCTATTTGTATTTGCCAAAATGGTGAATGAACGAAGTACTGATCCGGCTCGGAGGACCAAAAGCTGAAGGAATCTAAGCAACTATTTGGTTTTGCCAAGAAAGGAATCCAGTTCACTGATGTCGAAGTTCGAGCTAGAGCCTGCCTTGAAGGACCAATTTGGAAGGTTCAAATCGCTGGAAATCCGCCTTGAAGGACCAATTTCGACGGATGAAATAGGAGCGTCAAAATACAACTAGACTTCAGCAGCAGATAATTCAAAGTATCTATAGCAAAACGTCTGCTTTAGTGGTCATCAAACCTAGGCATAGAAACACCTTCAGAGCTGAAGAACGTTCGTGCACTATTTCCTGCAGTTTTGCCGGGAGTATTCAAAACATTTCGAGAGAATTGTAGCCGTGAAATGAGTGTAATGTAATTCAAGAATGCTCCACTATCAAACTGTGATGATTCAGTTCAAAGGATCACTTGGTCGATCACCGATCGCACTAGAATGTCTCTTATTCGTAACAAAAAATGAAGGAAAAGATATGAGATAGGAAGTGAATATCCTAGCTAATATCCCTCTCGATCGATCGCTAACAATTCCATGGAAAATGATCACACTAGACCCCCTGTAGATACTCTCTACACATCGCAGGTACATGTCTACTTTCTGATCGAGTTCTTTTTTTCTGTTCAACCGCACGAGTTGCAATTTTTTATTTCTTTTACCATCAGCCGACCGACGATCATCAAAAGGAAAATTAAACAATAACAATTAAGAAAATGGCCACGAAAAATGCATTCAATGAATAAAAAATCGTTCAAGGAGAACATCGGTTTCATTTAGCACAAGATCGCAGCATTGTTGTCAATCGATCTCTCTAGAGATCAGCAGTGTGTCTGTCTGTCCTATGTAATTCCTCTTACTTGTTTTATAAAACCTTTTTTTACTTTTGTTCCTTTTTCCAATCCCGTGTAACAAATCTGATTCTTTTGCGATCGGTGAAGACGACACACAAGCTTCGAACTTCAAAAACGTTTTGCGCGACTTTTCTTCTAAAAAAAAAAAAAAAACGAGTAACTACACAACAACTGTGTGTAGTAAGAAATAATCGTGCATTGCAAATATCTTTCAAGATATTTATCTTTGAAAATATCGCATTTCCTTCGAGAAGAAGAAAAAGAAGAAGATGAGGAGAGCTCTATACAAGCTCTCTACAAAACACCGATCATCTGTATGTCTGTCTGTCTGTTTGTTGGTCGTTTGTTGGCGATGCGCGCATAGGTGAAATTGTTTAAAACGACAAAACGGACGAAACTCCAGCCAACAGACGGATGAATTAAATTTCAATCCAGGATTGTGGTCGAAGAGAGATTCCTTGTAACTTTCATACTCTCCTCAGGTGGTTTTTTAGCGATTCGCTTTGACGAAAATCCTCGCATGATCCGCACCGAAAAAAAAAGAAGAAGCCTGGAAATAATAAAAGAATCGCTTGCGATGGCATTTTCTTTGATGGTTCGGTTGTGTGTACTCGTATCTAACTCTCAGATACTTGTTGCTGCTTGCATTTGACGATGATGCATGCATTTTTCATACGTAGGTAGAGATATACTCGTATAGATACTGTTGTGTTGGTGGCTGTCGGTTGGGTTGGTTGATTCTTCTTTTTGTCTTTTCCACTGGCTGGCTTAATCTAGGTGGCTAACTCTGAGTTTTTTTTTTTTTTTTGCAAAGCGGTCATGAAACTGGACTGGTGGGTTTTCGTGAATGAATATCGTCGTCGCGTACACGTACGGAACCAAACGAAACGAATGCCAGCCATTACATTGCAAATGCATATATGCGGCTATAATGTATCTCCGCACACCACACAACTCTCGCGAAAAGAAAAACTGCTTGGATGATCATATAGTGGAACCGAAAAAAAAAACCGAGAACGGGGGAGTGGGGACCCAACACCAGCAACAAGCTTCAAGTTCTTCAGGTGGTGACGGTGGTAGATACGAGTACGAGTACGAGTACTATTAGTGCTCACTGATAGAGCTGGCTGGCTGGCTGGCTGCTGTTACTCATGGTGGTGGTGATGATGGTGGTACCGAACCAAACCTCTGATGGTTACCATGGCGTATAGTGCATATGGATTATTGAAGTTGATGCAGATAATGCACATACACCGACTTTTATTCCAGATACACACACGCAACAGCAGGAACGAATAAAAAAAAAAAAAGGTTTTGGAAATATTTTTTTTAAAAATAAACACACTGCAGGTGCATATCTTTTCGCTTCATGTATCTACACACATACACTTGGCGGATATTTGTATCTTTTTTTTTGAGTCTCTCACTTCACTTGATGTGTACTGTAAAGCTGCTGTTGCAAAAAAACTAAAACAAAAAAAAGAACCTCGCATAAATCTCCCCCAGAGCGAGCGACGGCCGACGCGTTGTAACGTACAGCAACATACGTTTAGAGCTTCGTTACGTTCGGAATGAGTTAGTGTAGTAAACTCAAGAAGAAGTACTATACAAGTATAGAAGCAGATGAAGGTGATGGGTAAAAGACGGAGATACATTTTTGTTTTAGTTTTTTGCAAGTTAAGTAAGAGTTCCACACAAGTGGATATACCAATTACCCACACCACATAGCCATACGACATACAGATAGGCGCTTGAGCATGCGTAGCCTTTTTTGTGGTTTTAATTGTTTTTTTTCGCATAAATATTGTCGTGACACAGGACAAGTGCTTTTGATGAGTATACTTAAATTAGAGGTCAACTTTTAGATACATCTTACAACTAAGTAGGCATACATTGAGTCGGGTAAGGTATAATGTAATGCATAGGGTAAGCAATGTTACGAAATTTAAAGTTAAAAGAAAAAAAATCCTTTAAATCTAATGCGTGACTAGATTGAGATAAATGCATATAAATGCAAGAGTTGTTCCCATTTTATGCGATTGGGAACCAAAATGCGGCGCGCGCGCAAGCGCAGATGAAGAAAATGTTGCCTGGTCATGTTGTGTGACAAGTTATTATATTGCTTTGGCGAAAATAACTTGCTTGAGTAGTTGATAAATAAAAAGAAACAGATAATTCGTTGGTATTTGGACAAAAAAAACTTAAAAAAAAAAAAAAAAGAATTCCAGTACGTACAAGTATCTTTAGGACAGCTGTGAATAAATTGATTGGTTGTTGGTCATTCTGGCATTAAAATGGAAAGTTTCTCTTTACAAGTGGAATTTTAAAAAGTGGAGAGAATGGTGAAAGGATGCATTCAAAGTCTTTGGATTACGATTTGAAAGCAGCTAAGCTACAAGTATGTTCATTCAATTCGAAGAACGAAGGTATGTCTTAGACATCTAAAAGGGAAGGAACGTGGATCAAACGTCAATAATTTCTGTTCTTAGGCCTGAAAGTATGCCCCTGAAATTGGTTTTGAAGCATTCTGTTGCATAGTTTATTGCGCAAATCTATCTCTGTCTTAACAAATAAATAAGGTAATTTAAGGCTTCAAGCAATTGAGGACCTTGACTCAAATCATAACTGATTTCAACTATCGAGCCTGAAAAATCTACTTAGAACGATACTGCTGCACTGAATCATTGCAGAAGTTCTTACCAGACTTATTAGTTGAGAGCTAATCTTAGAATTCAAAAACTAAGAAACAGATCATCGCTGAATCTAAAACATGAATCAATTATTTATGATTGCTCCTTTTCAGCCTAAAAGTATGCCTTTGAAATTATTGTTGATGCTTTCCTCTGCATAGTTTACTGCGCGAATCTCTTTTAAACCTGTTTAGTGACAAATTTAAGTGAAAGGATACGTTTTAAGTGGCTTACGAAGTCGAGAGACAAATTTTGAACAGGACTACGTTAAAAGAGAACCAAAACACTCAGTGAATCACTACATTAGTAAATTTTCGCCTAAGGACACAGTTAAAACTCCTTCGAAATATAGCACAAGGTCTTATTGGAATACCATAACACCTGCTGGATGCACGTACCCACCGTAAAGTCCAACGATTTTTTTTTTAAAGAAAGTCGCACACACCACAAAGGAATGCAAAGTACACACAACAAGTATCTCTATCTCCTCAGCTATCTATCAAAAAACCGCTTTTTGTAGTTTATGACTCGTTGTATCATAAATTTTTTAAACAGATAGTTTGTTGTAGTTCCTTTCGCAACATACACCATAAGCATGACAGTGGAAAAAATAAGAAAATAAAAAAAAATTTAAAACCAAAGAAGAAGAGTGCATGCATTTGGCATTGATTAATTGGAAGCTACCTTCGGAAAAACCAGGACAAAGCAAGAGAACTCTGGGGGGAGACAGAAAGAAGCAAGTATATACCAGCAGCATGGGCACAAAAGGTCAAGTCACCGGCTAACAGATGCAATTTATGTTTTTAAATGAAATTCCATTCTCTCTTTCTCTTCTTGTTGTGCTGGATGTGGTGTGCTGTATGCCAAGGTGGCAGCACACCATCAACACTTGATCCCTTACAAAATGCCATAAAAAAAAAAGAAGAACCGAATTAAGCAGCAACAAAACAGGTATTAAAAAATAACACCGGCATTTAATGGCAACAACATCGCAAAAATACACAAAAAAAAAAAAACGAAGGAAAAAAGGATGATCATCTTTTTAAAAATGACTTTCCATGTTCGATGGCAGTGCAACATACATATTTCAGGCTGGAAGGCTCACACCGACCGGGGGCCTTAAACCTTTGGCAGCTCTTGCAGGGCTTAAAAGGATGATTGTCTTGAAATTAATCCCCACAAAGTATCTTACAGGAATCTGTGCTATGTATCTTTTTATCTTCTTCTACGCGATGGAACGAGGGAAGGAACCAAATGAACGAAAAAGAACTCAAATCTGAAATCAACAGCTTGCTGTTGAAAAGGAAGAGATGTGTGTTTTCAAGTTGAGGTTCTTTAAATACCGGCGGCGGCGGATCTCGGCGTGGGTCTGTCTCCTTCTTGTCTTTTCTTTTTTTTTTGTTCCCCCGAGCACCGACACCAGCATACATCCCACAGGTATACACCACACAGAGGAAGTCTCTTCTTCTTCGCTCAAGGATTTCGATTCATTTGGGATTTTTTCTTTTTTTTTCTTTACTCCTTGTTTCTTCTTCTTTAGCGTCGATGGCTTTTCTTCTAAATTACTTGATTGTGTTTAAGTATTGCACTGCATGTCCTTTCTTTTGTGGAATGCAGTTCTCTTTCAAAAAAAAAAGAGCCATGTGTTTCAGGATGGGATGGGAGTTTTTCCTTTTTTTTTCTTCTCCTGATTCCCTGGGATTCTCTGAGTGTGTGTAAAGAATTCGGTGTCATAAATCTTGCACTTATCCATGGGTAATGGTTTTTCTAGGGTCGGATAGTAAAAAAAAAATGTACCTACAGTGGAGACTGGTTAGACTAGCAGGTACATATCCATCTACATGTCTGTATCTCCAGGTATATCTGGGATTTTCTCTGCTGTAGGGTGGGAAAAAATCAAAAAATAAAAAGGAGAAAAATCATGGGAGCTATTTTGAAATGGGAAAATCTGTTCGGTTACACCACTTGTTGATTAGTTTCTTCTTTTTTTGTACAATGGGGAGGAACAAGGATTGAGGAGAGTTAATTAGTTTGAACATCTGTGTGATTTTGGGCTCAGACCAAGCAATCAATGATGATACGATCGTATAATTTCGGAAGATAAAAAAAGGATATTCGACTACCTTAACAGGAATCTAGACTTTAGATTCAGACGGAGATAGATGAATGCTAAGTATTCAATCAATAAGATGCAGACCTGTGATCTACTGATCCCGATCAAATTTGACTGAGTGATTGTCGAGACTAAAAAGACTAAGAAGACCCAAAACGATTGCTGAAGACTGCAGTATGAGCCAGTAGCATCTTTTAATTCTCGGACCCGATCTAATGCGAAGTGATCGTGGATGACCAGAACTCTACAAAGTCTACTTTAAGTCATTCATCTAGGTCATGTGTTCTAACGATTGGGAGAAGACTTATTGAAAAATCCAGTGATCTATGCCCAAGTGATTGAATGATCCTCGACTCAGATTGATCGTTTTACGAGTTGTGAGCTTACTTCGGATGTTCAACGCTATTAAAGAGCACGTGGTAGGGCAAAGTGATCGCTGATGAGCTACTAATACATATGTCAAATGGAAAACGCTGATCTTTCGGCGTGATCAGTAGGCCATAGACTTGTGACGAGTTGTGAGCCATTGTGACAATCTGACTTTTTTCAGATCTTCAAGAGCAAAGGATCATTGAAGATCAGAATATTCTGGAGGCGATGTTTTACGAATGATCCTCAGCAGATGCATTATGCAGAGTGATAGTAAAAGTTTGACACTTAAAGTTCACGATGACAACTAGGAAATAAAGATAAAATGACTGAATGAAAACAACAACGTTGGCGGCTCCCGAGGGTAATGGAATCTCCCCCGAAACCAACACAGGTTTTACTTCTTTCATTTTTCCTTTTTTTTTTTTGCGATTAAAAAGCAAACTTCCGTTCCTTTATCTGAACCCAAACAACCATAACCTACAAGCAAAGAACAAAAAAAACTATACCAAAGTTTATCCTTATTCTTGTTGTTTTTTTTCTTCTTCCATGGTGTCACCGTACTTCATTCAGTTTATGTGTATCTTGGCGAGAACAATAGTTAATTTTCTGTTCTCTCTTTTTTTTTTTATTCACATACAACGGAGGAGAAGAGGTGAACAACAAGAACTTAAAGACAAGACAGTGTGTGTCAGTGTCATGTCATTCAAAACCTCAATATGCCGGAAATCATGCAATTCTCTTTTTACGTATATTCATGCGTGTGTGTGTATTATAACGATATCCTTATGAGGATCAGAAGAGAGCTATGTAAGCGTGTTATTCATGCGCAGAATACAGCACACGCACAAAACTGATCAAGTGTCACATTTGACAAGTAAGTAAAAAAAAAAGTAGGACTATTTATATATTCAAAAGGATCAAGTGACATTTTGTTTTTTTTTTTTTGTATTTTTGACAAACAGGAAGGAAATGAATTTTCTAAGCCAATAGAGATCTGAGTTATTAACCCAATGACAGCAATATGTTTGACATATCGGATTACAGTCATCTTTTTACTCGTTTGACAGTAACTACTGTCAAATTTGACATAAAATAAAAAATAAGTTACTTACTGTTTGATCGGGCATTGGTGTCATTATTCGTATCGTGAAATGCTTCGACTATTAGCGTGAAAGTACCCTGAAAAGACAAAAAAGAAAAGGAAATCCATTAATAAAGGCAAATAGATGGAATGTGTTACATAAAAATTTACTCAAATTCAAAAAGAGCAGATAGAAATACTACTTAAAACCACTTGTATCTTACAGATATGTTAATTTACGACCGGAAGATGATGCTGGCTATATGCAGAGGTGGCAAATATTAACAGAGCACCCATGGGTAGTCATAGTTTTCACTATTAACACCGATGAGCTGCTTTGTGTGCTCGCCTCCCGCCGGTTGGTTTTTTTTTTGAAAGAAACAATTTAATAATAAAAATGGTAGAAGCTATCTATGTGGGTGCTGCTGATCGTTAGCTTATGTTTTGTCGCACGGCAAGCAAAAGATGAAATTTCATTTTCATTTCGGGTTTTTGTTGTTTTTTTGTTATTTGATTTCCCAAGCCAACAAACTATTGCTCAATCGTAGTAATAGTAGTCGTCGCAAGAAGCAACAAACGGCTAAAAAAACTGAAAGGTTTTTCCACCGCCACCGCTACCAATGGGATGGGCAGGAAATAATCCAGACATACATTAGTGTTTTAACGAAAAATTTATAAAAATTCGTAGGCAGCACAAGAGGTGCTGCAAAGCACAGAGAGAGGAGGATTGGTTTTTTTATTTTTTTGGTCTGGTGACTGTTGCACTTTAATGACGCGCGCAAAGGGAACGTCAAATTTTTGCATCCATCTGTCTGTGTTTATATTCGAAATAAACTCATCACACTTCATAATGGTTTTCTCAATAAAAACGCACACCCCAAGGAAGGGTGATTCCTTTTTCCTGCCTCCTACCCCCAGCTGAAAGGATAAAGACGAGTTGTATGCGCACTCGTTTAGGTTTATCAAATAAACAAACGCAATTTGTCCAGAAAATTGTCGGTCGGTGTGTTGTGTGTCGGCTGGAAGCTATTTTTGAAACACCAGATACTTTTTTTTTTTTTGTGTTTTATTTTGTAGATTTTTCAGTGTTCTGGCCTAATTGGTATGCGCGCGCCAGAGATCTGGCCTCTTTAGAGTTTTTTTTAATTAACTCTTCTGACCTACAATCACTGAGATTTTCAGAACGATAAATTTATGCGTTTTTTTTTTTTCGAATTCGATGATTGGATGCTGAGGGGAAGAAAGATCGATGCGGATCTTTTAGCGTGATAATCAATCAAAATAAACGAAATAAATTGTTTGATTTGATTAGATTCTCCTTTGTTTGGCCGAAGAAGAACTATACAGAGTTTTAGAGATTGTCAGATGCTTTTAGAAGGGACTGCGTGAGAACAATGAGATTAATTTTCAGCGCATGGCTGGGTGCCTTCCAGCGAGCATCAATGTAAGATCGCATTTCAAATTATTAGATTTTGCTGCCATCTTGTTGTGGAAGAGTGAAAGTGATCTTCACTCAGATCGCGATTAAGTCAAATGATCCTCGATGGGATGGAACAGGATCAGTCGATGATCGAGATCACCGTCATTGTTGAGAGTATTTCATAGGTCATAGATCTCTATAATCGCGAGACTTAAGCCAGTCTAAATGAGGATCAAGACGTTCAAAGCAAAAACTTTCGAAATATTTGAAAAGATCGATTGATCAGGATCAAAAGTTATGAAATCTTTATGACTGATTCGTAGACTATCAAATCCAAGTGATCACAAAAGGGTTAAGCTAGTGTAAAGGACTTGAGAAATTAAAATGATAGACTTCGAGGCGAATACTTTCAAAATTTTTAAGTAAACTACTTTATTCACTACTTGATCCTGATCAAATGATTTCAAAAGCTCTAATCTACTGTAAATTACTTCGGATAGTAATACGATGCGAGTTCTATCGAAATCTTTCACAAAATTGATCTGTAGACTGAATGATCAAGATCAAGTGATCGTGAGAGGGTCAACATTCAAAGCTATAGTTACTTATAACATTTTAGTTTGAAAGCAAGACCACTTCTGACACTTCTGAGGACACAAAATTACCGCGAGTACTTGAGCAATCATTCAAAGACTCCTTTTTTGAAGAATTTAAAGTCAAACGACGATTTATCATTGTCACTTCTGACACCTCCTTCTGTAACTGACAACCACATGAATAATACTCCACAATTCAAACTCTGTGTTCGGCACAAGTTGGTTTCAAGGACCTCCAGGACATGAATTTCCCTTATCGATGGACTTCCAACGAGCATGTTTACAAATTAAACTGATAAAGATCTGTCATCTGTCAGCAACTGATCCGCTTAGCTTATTACAAAAAAAAGAAAAAGAACACAACCGAAACAAACCTGTTTCCCTTGCTATCCATATACCAACAGAAAGTACATATGTATCTACTATGTATCCAGTATTTTGTAACGAACTTATCGATTTTTTTTTTTTTTGTTTTCTTGTTCCTGCCCTACCGTTCTGTGTGTTAAACTTCCCCTAAAGTAGTTGGCTGCCTTCATAAAACCACCATCATTTAAACATCATCTGATCAAGCAGGCTTTTAATTTCACCCCTATGTTATGTGTTTGCCGTGCGCGCATATATTTTCAACCATTGGTAACATGATGAGGATGATCAAAAAACACTAGGGAGGAAGGAAGAAGAGGACAAAAAAAAAAGAGTAACTCACTAGCGCATGCAAACAGGGACCACCACTTCCAGTGTTCCACTATACCACCGGGTGATTCTTCTTCCCCTCTCAGTGCACGATTACAAACAATTTTTATAGTTTTTTTTTCTTTCTGTTCAACCATATATACTGGTGAATTTATTTCAGAAAAAAAAAGAAACCATCATGGCGTTCGAAAAGGTGAAAGAAATAAACCGCGCGATCATTTAAAGACGGACATGAAGAGCAAATTATGTTTTGGTAGACTGACGACGACGACGCACGGTTAAGATGACGTTCTTTTAAGTGAAACAGGGTGAAGTAATAATTTATGGACAGCACTTTATTCACTGGAGCGTGTATTAATCCACGTGCGGAGCCAACAAGAAAGATAATTGAAAATGAAAAAAAAAAACAGTAAAATAATGGCTGACAAATGTCAGAAGTGAAAAAAAAAACAACAGACAACTATTGACACTAGTTGATACATTGGTCACCAGAAGATTGTTGAACTTCATTTTGTTTCTGGTTTATTTTTTGGTGAGAGAAAAGAAATTTCAAAGTTTCTTTGATTAATGTGACATGACAACTTTCCATTTTGACATGATCTGTCATAAAAGACAAGCCATTGAAAGTTGAAAATTTGGATTGACTCTTGGGAAGAGAAGTGACAATTTGATGTGATTTGTCAAAGGTGACAGGGGCCAGTTGAAAGTTTGCTATTGATTGCTATTGACATCTTGAAGTATTGGCAGAATCTGTCATTAAGAAACTTAATCAATCATGGATTGATTCTACTCTGTGTTACTCGGCACGTGTCATTAGGAATCCCTAAAAATTATATCTCTGTCATCTAAGCCTATAAATTTCAGAACTCCAGACATTTCCCATTAAAATCATGTTTCTTATTCCGCCCGTCATAAAACTCATTTCTTTCCGTCACACTTCTCGCCCAAGGTGACATCTAAAAGTGTGCAACAGTTTTAAACGTCAAAATGCATCTCAACACATTCGCAAAGTCCTTCACCGTAACTAGTTCAATGTCCTTAAAACAAAATCATGTATAAATTTCATTTTCCTTTCTTCTGTTAGGTGCTTACACACTTAACACACACAACATTAAACTTTACCAACCTTTGTGACAGATGTGCTACTATGAAAAAAAAAAAAAAAACATTCTTAATACAGCACACATGGGGTGCGCGACGACATCGAAAAACTCCCTACATTTTCGAAGTACTACCAACGATTATTTTTATATATATAGTTTCGAGTAATTCAACTTTGCATGAAGGAATTATCAGTCTTTCGCTTGTGCGCACACCCTCTATCTCACTTGCACTTTGTGGGCTAATATATGTATATTTAGAAGGGGAGGCCACCACAAGGACATTCCGAATATCATTATAAGCGTATCGGGATAAAAATACTTCTACGCATACAAGATCTCCAGAGAAAACAGAAAATAAAAAACGAGCTGCGACTAAACTCTCGCGTGTACCATTAATGATCGCTTTCCCGACGTTGTTTTCGATATTTTTAGATTTATAAAGCGTCAAGTCGAAAAAAGCAAGTGTTCTTTTTTCGGCGCTTCGCGCTGTTTTCGAATAAAATGTGTCGTGTTTTGCAGACAGCAGACGCGAAGTTATAAATAGAGGGGAAGTGCTTTCAGTTTTCGTTTTTTTGTTGTTGTTTTAATTGACAAACGGTTTTTTTCTTTTCAATTTATATTTGTTTGAAGAAGAATTAGTTTGAAATTCTTTGTTTTCTTTATTTCTAGATAGATACCTGTCGATTAGAATGAGATTTTCTTCTTCTATTTCTTCTATTGCATCATTTGATCAGCTGTGAAGAAGGGGGCAGCACACATGCAGTTTGAAAGTGACACTTGCTTGTAGTTCGATTTTTCGAATTCGAAAGTGTTGAAGAGAAATGCTTGTGTAGCCTATTTTCAAATATGATAAGGGAATTCCTATTCATCATAGGATTGAAGCTAATTTTAGACGAGGAGATTTATGTGTTATCTTAGAAGTTGACAGGGGGATGGGAAAACCGAAAGAGGTGGACAGGTGCGTTTCAAAAGCAAAAAAAAAAGAGTTAGTTTGTATGAAGAAATATGGATGCGTTTTAGATAGTATTGGAAGTGGTTTTAGGATGAATGAAATGGCTTCGAAATGGACTCTTTATCTGTCATTTGAGTCTGACAGCAAACGCATAGATTTGCTTTAACGAATCTACGTCTGACATTTTACAGGAAATTATAGGCGAAAGGGGCTTTAATGAGTTTAGAAGATACTTTTGCCACCTCTCTGAAAAGCAATCAGCAAAAGCTGGCACTAATCCACTTCGGAATCAACCAGATCAAACAACAAGCTTTCAGTGAAAGTTTTGACAATCTCCAGCAACCATTCAAAAATACCCTTCATGTTACCAATTAGGGAAATCATTAGCAGTTTACTGTTTAGCATTCATATTATAACCATAACTGTATTTTCTGCCATTAGAAAGGTCAAGGTGTTGCCATCTTCGAATTAAGATACGAATGACCCAATTAGCAAAAACAAAAGTGAATTGCATTATGACATCAAATTTCAAATTTCGAATTTCGAACTCACACGTCAAAATAGCTATCATTCGCATAAATTTCAATGTTTATTTGCAATATTTCTCACCATAAAAAGTTAAAAGAACTCTACCAGACAAAATGTCAACAAAGTATTCAATTCAGTCATAGCCACACGTTCTGTGTGGGTTTTATAACTAATCACCCATTAAAACTGATTTTAATAAGCTGTCAATTCGCAATGATTACACAAAAGCATAGAAAGAAATAATAAAAAAAAAAAAAAAAAAACCCACATCAAAACCGTGTGAACTAAAAGTTTCAATCAATCGATTATAAGAAATAGAAAAAGAAAATTAACATTCCTTCAAGCAAATATCTAATTAAAATGTTAATTTAAAACTTGTGCAAAGAATAAATAAAATAAAACTTACCGGCCATGCAAAATTGAATGCAAATTGTATGGGATTTGTGAATCCCATCTTCTCTTGGTTTGGTATATTTGTTAAATTTACCGAGTTCTCGCCAAGTATCGGTGTTACAACATCACCAAATGTACACTGTGATGATGTATCGATTCTTGCCTGATAGTGTTTTAAACAAACACGAAATCGTGTTTTACATGTACCAATGCATTTTCCGCTTGCATCCGATTGTCCGCTACAGCAGTGACCTTCGTGATCTCGTCCATTGTCATTGTTGAAGTATTTTAGCCGCAATTCAAATAAACCGGAACTGTTAACCTATTAGATATAAAAAAAAAATGCAATATGAGAGAAGAGTTATATACTGTAACTTATATATATTTAATCTTTTTTTTTCTGAAGAAGAAAACAAAAACCTCACACGATTAGAAAAATATAATTACTTTTAGGTATGAATTAGCATAAGCTAGACTATTATTAGCAGTTAGGTGTATCTTTATTAATTAATTCTCGGGTCTGCAGGGAGAGAGAAAACCCATAACAACGAATAGACAACAAATTACAAGCGCGGTGTGCTCAGATATTCAGATTTACATAGTCAAATGGCTTTAGAAGACGTCAATTTTGTTTCTCTTGTGTTAAGACAAAGGAAGTTATCAAGAAAAAGAAAAAAAAACAAAACAGTATAAGAAGTGGTCGAGATGAATGAGTAAGATCGCGTGGAAGTGTGTCGTCTACTTTTTTTTTTATTCTTTCATTTCTTTCAAGACACCCTAGGCTGTAGGGTATATTCGATTTAGAAGAAGGCATTTTGAATGTGACATTTGAGTACCTTTTTCGAACTTGAGTGACATTCGAATGACTTTTTCGAAATTAAGTGGCCGAAGGCTTGAAGGATGATGAGTTCGTACATTTGACAATCTTTTTCGAATTTGAATGACATTCGAAATGAATTGAAGGATTGAGTTTATGTACCAACATTCAAAAGCGAACTATGGGCTAAAACAAAGGTTAAAGTGCAGCCAGGGAAACGAGTTTCGAACTTTTGGTGACATTTACATGAATCTTTCGAAATCATATGACAGTCAATTAAATGTGAGTACATATATATGTGTATAGAGTAGAATTTACCGAGTTTTTAATCATAAGATGTTGGAGGATAACCCGAAGATACAGAGTAAAGTATTAGCATAATGTTTACATCTTGTTCTGGCATTTGAGCAGCCTTTACGTTACAAAGAGCAGGAGGTGTACACAAATGGTAAGTTTTCTTTCCTTCTTGCAAAGGAGACAAGCATCAAAAAAGTTAGAGAACGTGTAAAGTTGCCTACAAGCGAACAGATCTATAAAGTTTGGAAATTAGAACTGTCATCGAAACTGTCGATATAAATACAAACAAAAACTACAAATGACACATGTATCTGTCAACAAGTTAGCGAATTTCAATGTAAAGAGGGTTTAGTTGAGAATGCAGCTTTGAATGGCCCTTTTAATGAAAATTGAGCCGTGCTATTTGACATCTATCAAAAATTCTATAAAACTCAAACACAAATTGCCTCCAAAATGCATCAAAGATGCCATATAATCGTCCTCTCACCGATTTGTTTTCAATTTAATTTACAAAATCTGTTGAAGCCTTAATTTTCTTCTTTTAAAAATAACTCCTTACCCCACAGATGTTCAGACTGACTGTTTGTGTCGGTGACATGGCACAAGCGACCGGGAGAATTATAATAAATGTTTAAAGCGTGTCACAACCCCCTACCAAAAAAAAAAAAAAAACTAAAGGTTTCAACTTCAAAATCCACATGCTGCTTTGGAAAACAAAAAAAAAAATACTAAAAATAACCTCCACACAAACTCTGTCTGTCTGGTGGCTAAAGTGGTACTCTCCTGCCAATGGTTATAACTGACTGGTACAGCAGCAAGTGTGTGACTTTGGTGGTGGCTAACTCGTAAATTATTCCATAGGCTTCTGGTTGCTGCTGCTCCTATTCTCCAAGAGTGAAAATTCCAAAAAGGATTTCTCTTTTTCTTATGCCGTCCTCTGGAAGTGGTCTCTCCTCCCCCCGCGTTCCTCATTATGCGCCTTCCTCCAGCGGCCTGATAATCGAATTAAAAAGCCATTCGTTTACTCTTCACCAGTCCATGGAAATGAATATGCACCACGATAAATCTTTCATCATGGTATTTAGCAGGCAGCATGAAGGAACAAAAAAAAAC
Source organism: Chalcosyrphus nemorum (assembly GCA_949716465.1). Classification (NCBI taxonomy): domain Eukaryota; kingdom Metazoa; phylum Arthropoda; class Insecta; order Diptera; family Syrphidae; genus Chalcosyrphus; species Chalcosyrphus nemorum. The sequence goes on from OX454333.1 coordinate 80,604,905, forward strand.
AACAAATACTATTTGGACGAAGTGGCGTAGGGGATGCGCCAAGCGGCGCTGATGTCTCTTCCATTAAGCGTTCTTCTCGATCAGGTTACTAGCCAAACATTAATCATTCGGTGAAAATGAAATGCAACTGGATATGGTAAAGGTTTTTTTTTTCATCTTTCGTTTTGAATATATTCAACAAACAAATTGGACAAGTTCCGCGACACTACAAAGCACACAAAGCATCATCATCGAGCAAGAATCATAAATTTAAAGAAGCTCTCAACTCTCAAGACTTGGCCGAGGTAAATGATTGCAAATTTATGACATCTACTTTCGGTTTGTTTTGTTTCCAATTTTTTTTCTTATTCCATTGGGGTTATCTTTCAATCTTCGAAATCGGGCAATAATAAATTAACAAAATTAAAAATGCATAATAAATTATTGGAGTTATAATAAATAAGAATTAGAAGATGTCAAATCTTCGCGTGTTTCGATTAGAGCGAGAGAAAGGAAGAGATAGAGAGCGAGAATCAAATTCATTAGAGAACTCGACGGGATCGGTTTTAATGCAGTATTCATTGGTGTCTCAAGTGTGAGAAAAAAAAAATTCTAGAAACCAAACAGGAATCATAACAATAAAGAGTCAAAAGTTGTGATTGTTGCAAATGAATTTGACAGGTAATCTGAGCAACGGTAATAAATGACGATTATTTATGAGAACCACACAGTGAGTGACATTTCATTTCGAATTAATCTGTCAGAAGCAGTCACAAGATTTACATACATTTCTCGAGTTCTTTTCGAAGATTTATCTGTATATTAAGAGGTGCCAATTTTTATTGACAGCTGTCAGTGGGTTGTCATTTTATTATGGGGAAAAATTATAGGCGGTAGATAAGGTAGCAGGTTTTGACTGTCACTTTGACGGCGCCTGTCTTAAAAATGAGATAAGACGGTCATTTTATTTATTGAGGGAAACAAATTGCACGTCTGTGGCCTTGATGTTATTAATTCAGTTTCTTGACCACAGAATACAAAACATTCGAAAATTCGAATTCGAAACAATCGCCGATTTGCGAAATTTGCTTCCCAGAACCTTTCGAATCTGCTAGTGTCATGGCCTCTACCAAATACCACCGGAAACATCAATGACTCATTCGCCACACTATCCCATTCCCCTTCTATTAAGAAACGAAAGCGAAAGATTGAAAATTCTCTGCCAAATGACAACGATCACGCATCACCGGAAGCAATATGATCCATCAAATCGATTGACCCACTTTACAATGTAAAGTTGACACCTGCCAAAACCAAAAAGCAACTGTCATCTTATTTTCCTTCTCTCGTCAACGACTAAACACACCATCGTCACACTTTAAGCCACCATCGCTGTACACCTACCAACTAAACTAACTAACATTCAAAAAAAAAAAAAAAAGTTTAATTGCTTAATTAAAAATATAGAAAATATATGACACTACCACTAACCAAATTATGCAATTAAGAAGCACTCCACTCCTTCCCATTTCCATTACCATATGGGAGAGCCAGCCACCGCTTCGTCGTCACACAAAGCACACATAGAGCAACGAGCAACAAGCAAACAGGCACAAACTATCCATAGTGTGGTGAAATCTGACAACGATGCTCTCCGAACAACAAAAGCAGATCACCAAAGAAGACTAAGGAATAACAAGTCACACACAGAGAATCCAAAAAACGTTGGAAAAGACAAAAAAAAAAATAATAATATAAAGAATTAACCTCCCAAATGGTTAGCGCAAGAGGAGACAGGGCCGTCGAGCACAGATACCAGATAGCCATAGCCAAGAAGAGGCCCAGTATAATACGGCCAGAGGTAGGTAGATAGGTAGCTGCGAGTATAGTGTTAGGTCTCTCAAAAGGTAGGTAACTCCACAGACACCTTGTTTTATGCGCGATCTCTGCTGCTCTGCTCTGCGATCACCTCCTCCACCCCTCAGACCAACAAAAAAAAAACCCACCCATCAAACTCCCAACATCTCTTCTCTCTCATCGGCATCCGTGATTCATTTCAAGTTTATAGCCAGGAAAAAACCTTATTAATAAAAAAAAAAAAAACACAACAAACCCCCAAGACTACACAAACGACGACGAACAACACACAAAATGAAAAGGCAAGGAAAAATATACACACAATAAAAACAGAAGAAAAAAAAAAGAAGAAAAAACAAGAAAATAAAAAAAGAAGGAATAAAAAAATTCAAGAAAACCGAATTGTTTCCCACGGCATACGATTCGCCGGTCAAACATTGAATCTTGGAGTGGACATGCCGAGAAGTGAAGGAACGAGAGGCCAGACGGACTGGTGTAGAGTACTACCTCGCGATCGTCGATCTATACACACACACACAGAGTTAAGCTTGTAGTGGTATGCACATGGAGTGCATACTTCGGCTACTAGATGGCCCCCATCCACCACACTGCGCGCGCTCGCTGCGTGTTGGATTGCGCTTTCATGCGCGATCTTATAGTCAATCGATCGACAGGAGATCGGTGGCGGCAGCAGCAGCAGAGCAGCGGTGCTTGGTGAATTGCTCGGTGGATTAAAAGCGACTTTACAATAAGAGACGACCATGGATTTTTTTTTTTTCTTCTTCTTCTTTTATGGGAAGAGGAGAAGATCGAGTACAGGAAAGAGGAGAAGAACCTTTCCAGCGCGGCGCAACAAGAATTCGGCCAATTGCCTTGCTTTTTGATTGTGTTGGTAGTAGTTGCTGATCGTCGTGCTTATGCTTTTGTGCTCACCGATCATGATCGGTGGTGGTAAAACGAAGAAACATTCTTTCTTCTTTTGGCGAGGTGGTGGTAGCCAGATACCAACTACCTCCTACCTATGCTAACTTTCTTTGTCCAAAAAAATATTTAGGGTGTTTTCTTGTATCAACTTCTTCTTCTGTCAACCACCACTGACACATGACATTTCTCTCATCTGTCAATGGATACTACAAAAAAAACAGAAAACGCACTTCCACCATATCATCGGGGAGGATGATGATGATGGGAATCACTCAACCGTTGGGTTTCCAGTTCTACAGAGGCCCATTGTTAAAGTGTTACATATATGATAAAAAAAAAAGGAAAATAGAAATGAATTCTGTTGCTTCTGCTTCTGATGTGTATTGTATGTAAGTATGTTTTATTAATATAATAAAAAACAGTTATGAGCGCCGCTCTTAATTAAGCCACGCAAAGAAAAAGGGAGAAAAAAAAAAACGTAACTTCACCCATTAATTATGTTGTTTTATTATTATTTTTTTTTTATTGTTTGTTTTTGTCGCTGTCGTTGCGTTGTGTCGTCACACATAGTAGAGCGCGCTGAGAAGAAAGTTCCTCCTTTTCCCATTGCACCTTTATAATGTGATAGGTGCACTATCTGTCAAAGAGAAAGAGAAAGAAAATCCAGTATTATATGGAGCAGGGGGGCCGGCTCACAAGCCACTCCATGTGACCAAATTTTTTTTAATAGATTTACATGAAATTAATGAGAAGACAAAATGATTCATCGCTCTTTCAAGGTAGCCTCTTCGATTTTCTCATATCTGTCATTTGACCCCCAAGAGAAAGGTGGTAGGCAGGCACACGTATATGTACAACGCGAAGGGAAATGTCAATTTGTTTTGAGAATTTTCGGTTGGGAAAAAAAAGGTCGAAACCATGTATCTTCATTGGTTGGGTTTTGTTTGGCGCAGTAGGTGAAAAGTTTGGGAGATTGTCGCTTTGTTATTGCTATGTTTCGCCATGGTCAGTTATCAGGGGAATTGGGTTATAGAGCGATCGCTGGGACTTGATATGCATTCGTGTACTTGTCAAAAATAACAAGTGTCATTTTCAATATAACTGTCATTTTAAAGAAAATATTTATACAATTTTTTAAATCCTTTGTCTTTATTTTGCACTTTAACTTGATGGTCTTCCATCTTTTTGACACTGCAGACAGTCAAAAGGGACGAGGGGGGCCCAATGAAATAGACGCATATGAATTTGCAAGTCTCGTGCAGTGTGTTTATCTTATCCAGAGATTTGGTGTCAGACTTGTCATTCTGTCATTTTTATATAAACATTATCCAAATGCAAAAGACGTTCTTCTTGATAACTGACAGAAGATGAAAGAATGTGCTGTCACTTTTAAAGGTTAATATTCTTTTCAGAACTTGCAAAATATCCACCAGTTTTTTTTAATTATAAGGTACCTACAGGTATGTTCTGATTCAAGAGCGAAGAGTTAATTGCTACGGAACGTACCTATTATTATTTTCCACCCTGTGATGTCATTGTTACGATAATAACCAACTGACGGATGGCAGTGACATAATTTCCTGTCATTTAGAGACCAGATATGTAACACAGTCGTGGGAGAAAATTACAGATTTCTTGTACCATACAATTAGTCTAGAGCCTCTTTGTTTTTTTTTTATCAGTTTTTCATGTGTCAATTGGTTGTTATTTTTGTTTGCTGACAGATGTGTCATTTTTTGCAGACGTTAAACCATAAATGCGTTGTTCTTTATTGAGTGTCAGAAGGGGGTCATTACGATAACCACATTCTATTCAATATGACATCTTATCTTAAATGTCAGAATTGGGTCATCTAACGTCAAATTCTAATTAGTACTTATCTATGCACATCAAACGTCAATGAACTGTCAACTGTCAGAAGACTTGATTGCATTTCTAATTTTATCACTCGATCCTTTGGAAATGTGTAAATCTTTTAACCATTTGACAATCACATGGCTTTTGACAGGAAATCCATTTTGATTCGAAAATAAATTTTTAAACATGACTAAACTTGCATGCGACTATTGAAGATCATTAACTCCATGTCCCTTAGCATATTTCGTTTTTGCGAAATTTTAAGAATTTAAGAAAAGCAAAAAAACTACACATGATCCAGAGAACATATGTGCCCAGTGCCAAGCTAAGATGCTGTCATACTTGGCAGAAGTTTTTTTTTTTCTGCTTTTTTTTTGCTTCTTAAGAGCATTCATTGAAGAAGAACCCCAGGAGAGAGTTTTAAAGTAAATCGACACTTTTATCCGTACCCGAACCCGAGTATGAATCGAGGCATGATGTCGTCTGGTGAGCAGTTTTTTTTTTATAAATTTTTTAATCGTGCAAAAGTTCTTTTTTTGTCTTGTCTCTGCTTTTTTGAGCTGTTTTTAGCCCCCAAAACAGCAGGAGTATGACATTTGCTTTGTTGAACGATGCGATGGATGTATGACCTACGCTGAGCATATGGTGAAAGGAGTAGGTAGTAGAAATGATAGTACCCGCGTTGTTGGCTTGGTATATTTTGACTTTGTAGGTGACAGTAGAATAAGGTTAAGCCTTATGCTCAACTTTATACACTGACAGTTGTCAGTGCTGCCGTGGTTTTTTTGCCACCCCATGTGTAGTTTGTATGTTTTTTTTTTTTTTTTTTTTTTTGATAGTCAGAGGTGAAAATTTGAGAGAAAGATGTATTACCATACAAAACAAGGAACAAAAAAAAACGAGAATACATCTGACATTGATCTATGGTGCGATGGGACGATTAATGACGTAGAATCTGACGTTCAAATGGTGACTTTTGCTTAGAGGTAATCTTTTTTTTTCGAACATTTTTGCAGTCTAGAGATAAATCAATGTTTGACATGGAATTTTGTTCTGAATGGAATCTGAATAAAATACATTTTTCATGAGTCAGAGGTCAATCACACTCTTGCTGGATTGTTGGCTTAGTTTTTCTGTCAAATTTTGGCGAGTTTTTTTCTCTACTTTGTATTCTACCAAATCATTTTACTTCTAACAAACATATGACCAAAAGGTCTTTTGTTTTTATAAAGAGCGAAAGCCAAATTCAATTATTTTTGACAAGACATTTAAAGGAAATCATTGAACAGACGTTTTTTGAAGTTTGAGTACGAATTAAAAGTAAGCTAAACAACGAGTCGAAGAATAACTTTCTGACACTTCGAAAGAATTAGAATTATCACACGAAATTTGTGTATTTCTTTTTCCTCCGTTTTTGACTCAAATAGCGTGGATAAATATGCCCAAGAGTCTGAAGAATGATTGCCCCTTTTTTTGACTGACTATCTGTCGCCTGTCAAACGGTTGGTCTAACACATCCAAAATGGAAACTTAATCCAATATTTTTTTTCGAAAGGATTCAACTCTGAATCACTTCTTTAACTTTAAATTCAGATTTACTGACATGGCTGTCACTTTTCTAACATGAATGACGACAATGTACAAATGCACTTTTAGAAAACTTTATTTTTTGACTTTTTCCGTTTAGCCTTAGACTCTGCCAACAAGGTTATCAATTTGCCTAGCCAAAACTATCAAATTATTTTATATGTACTTTTTCTGACATAACCTTCTGTCAATTTCTTTATCTTCATTGGTTGAACAGTATTGAATTGAGTTATAAAATCGATTCAAGGCGTCAAAAATGTTATGAGATAGTTGTGTACCAAGAAGTTTGGCATTGATTTGGACCGTCAAAATGGAGGTTTCATAGGCTAAGTTACTTATCTCCTGTATCAACTTTTGGTTCCTATGGGCACCAATTAAGGAAATCTGCGCTAAACAAAAAAATGTCCCTGAAATAGTTCCAAACTATTGAAAGGTTTAAGAATTCACTTGAATTAAATATGAATTAGGAACAAAGAAACATTTCAATATTTTTTACTTGAAGGCGAATGCATATGCACAAAGCAGGGCTTTCAAAACAGTCAAAGGTATGCATTCAGTTGGGCAACATTTCAGGCAATTACTACTAAATTTTCCTACCTGTCAATTGATTTAGTTTGAACCATCATTTCGATCACTAAATTTTCCGATCAATACATTTAAATTTTCTAATTTTTGTCATAAACGGTAAGTTTTCTTCAAATTCTAGTGAGCTTCTCGAACTTTCCTAGTTTTTACTTTGAAAGTTTTTTAATTTTCCATAAAATGAAGATTAACGTCATTTATAATCTGACTGGTTAGAGGTTAAGCCTACAGAGAACAAATACAACTTGACACAAATGCCATCCTATCATCAGTAGTCGCCTAAAATCAAGTGAACTTTTCGAACTTTCTGACAGTTCAAGTCTTTCAATATTCTTCAAATCAATTTCAACCCAACTTCTTTAAGGAATCTTTATGACGATTTAATACGGAAATGTCATTTTGAAACAGACTGTTTAAGACCAATAGAACTTAACACAAGTGTAATCCCTTCCTCAGCAAGCCTTCATTTCTAAGTACAAATACTTTCGAACCTCTGACAGTTCTGAACAAAATCTTCGAAAACATTTAAATTTCAATGCAAACTACCCGTCAATGACTAACTCTACTTGGTTGACATCTATTATCATATTATATCCTTACCTCGCTTAAAACTATAAATAAAATCCATGCAGACAGGCAAATTTTAATCCAATTCATTTTGTATAAATGAAGTTTGCTTCGATGCGCTGGTATTTGGCGGCGATGTTTTAAAGTTGTTTCAAAAGTATTTTCCAATAAAATACTTTCTTTTTTTTTTCAAAAATATATTTCGTGCACTATATTTTCGCGGGTTGTGTGTGTGTATATTCCAAATAAAAATATCTGTGTTTTGTGGTGTGTGCACAATTGATAAACAAAAAGAAAAAGAACTATGAATTATTTTGGGCGGTTTAACGTTTTAATTTAACCATTTCGTCAGATTTTTTCTTTTATTTCATTCGAACAGATTTTGGTATCACAAAAATTTCTTTCCAGCACAAATTGTTACACTTTTCTCATTTTGTTGGCGAATATCCCATAGATGTGGCGGGATTTTTTGTATTTTTTTGATTTGATTTTTCTTTTTTACAAAATATAACGTTATAAGCACATGTTCAACCGTCAAATACTAAATTTCTAATCCACACAAGGGGGGTTTGTTCTTGTATTGTAACGGTCTCTGTTGGATTTTTGACATAAGTAACGACGCGCGCGTTTTACCCGATTCGATTCGAAAAATAATAATCCTTTCGAGCGTTTTTTTGTTGTTTATTTCAAATCCAAAGTGTCACTAGATTTGTTTTTTTTTTTTGTTTTAATCCTTTCGATAAACCGGCGTTTGGATAAAAAAATTCAAAACAAATGTCTCAATTTAAATTTGACAGAAGAAGAGCATGGAGCGAATTTATTTAAATGTAAAACAAAATATATTTTCAGATAAACTTTTTATTTAGCAATTTTTGCTTGTATGTTAAGTATGCAATGAAATATAATAGCACGGGTGCGATAGCGATTTCCCAATGTCCGACCCGACATTCACCACGCAAACTTCAAAACTGGCGACTAGTTCGACATTCAACTCATCCGTCAACTCAGAAATGTTCAACTTTGCGTTCGAAATGAATCCATGTGTGAACAGTGAAGAGATAGTGGTTTTGTGTTGTTTCATCTCGTTCTTACTGCCGTGCTTGTCCTGTCGATGCAATACAAAACAACAGTGAATGCAAGAAGGGGAGGAAAAAGAAGACGAGAAAAAAAAACTCCGACAGATGTTTTCTGCGTTTTGCTTCATCTCCTCTCGAATTCTCTCTTCGAAATTGGAGAGGATGAATTTATAGTTTGGGAAATGAATTGCCGGCTGCAATTTTATTTCGAATGAATTTTGTTGGCATAGATTTCCCCTCCGTGGAGTTCATTTGGAGAGAAATGAATTTTGCTGGTTTTTTGTTTACTAGAGAGAGGAAACTACTCTCATTTGGATTTTGTGTAATTATCGGATTGAACGATATGCGGCGCTGCTGATGGTCGGTGTTAGACATGAAGAAATTCAATTGGCGGGATGATTTGAATTTAATTCAAATGGATTCACTGGGGGTAAATTGACGGGCTACAGTGATGGATTGGTTTTAAAGACGTTTTATGGTCTTCACGGGTGTTTTTGGTAAGAGAATATTGTTGGCAAGTTTGTACTTGAAATTGGAATGGAGAATATTTTTATTTAAACGTCGAGAATTGAATTAATTTTACGAGTGTATTATTAGCGCTTCCAAATTGAACAAAACAAGCAAGCGTAGTTCTAAGAAGAACTCTCTTTAGCGATTGGGAAGCTATGGAAAGACTTGAAGACTTCATACCATAGTCATCGTGCATCAAATAACTGAAATACGTACCATTCTCGTAAGCAACGTTGCTTACAGAAATATTTGTTGCTTCTTAAACGTCAAATCAGACGTCATATTTGACATTATCTGCTCATTAGCTGTCCTCCGTTTCATCACAAAGACTTCTTCGAAGACGGCGTCAAATCGCAACAATGAGCGATTGCAAGGTAACATAAGTTTTCCGCTAAACTTGGTCCACAATTGGCCAATGTACGCACCTCCCTCAAAGAATCATACACATGTCGTTCAAGTTCATGCTTCCAATTTGAACGCTAAAATCTCTCATTAGCTCTCACCGTTAATTGTTAGTGCTCAGCCTTGCTTTGTATTGGAGTCACTCCTGTGACTGAGAGAAAAGTGTTCTTTTTCATACAATCTTCGTTTTCTCTCATGTCCTTAGACATTTAAAAACTCCGTAGCTATTCCTGGTATTTGTTAGAGCCAAGACGTCAAAACACAATGAATACAATGTGGAGTCTAAGACAGTAAAGCTGCGAAGACAGAGCCCTGTGGAACGTCAGTCTTAATGAAGGAGACCTTGGTACTCTTTCCGTTGCATGTAGTACAACTTTAGCTACATCAAGAATACCTTACCGACTTTACCTTATGCAGAAGGGTTTTATAGAATCCCAGCCGTTGATTAGAGAATCAGAGGCCAAAAGTAATCTACCTATTATTTGACATTCTAGCAGCTGCCTTACATCAAGTAGTCAGTGTGAGCGATTGGGAGTTTTTCCAATAATAAAACTGGTCTCTACTGCTCCCATATTGGAAAGAAGACACAACATCTCGATCCTTTTTATTCTATCGAACATATTTGCTCATGACTCAAGAATTTCACTAGATGGATCTCACTAGATCTTTGAGTAAGGAAAAAACATTTACCTAGAAGACAGAGTCCTTCTCTAATGCTTCAAGGCTTTTGTGACCTTACGTCTTCAATGCGCAATAATACCTTCACCTATTTTGGAATCGTCTGGGCAGACAATAGCACTACTTAATCGATTTTCTTTATCAGAGTACATATTTATGTATGTACCTTACTTGCTTGTTAAGTCCTACTCTTAACAGCTGCTCATTGCAGACGTCGCAAATCTTATTTCCTTCTAGAACCATCTACTCATTTACTACAGGCAAAAATATGCTGCAACATTTGAAGCATGGGGTCAAAAATATTGTACTCTAACATAAAAGCACAAACACTGTGAACTCTAACCGAACGCAAATATTGCATACACTTCTTCCCAATAGTCTAGACACCACCCCATGGAAAGTATGGATTGTACTTGTACCACTTTTCCACCCACTACTTCTGCTTTAAAGTCAACCATAAATATCAGCATAAGCATACATATGCACTAAGTGAGTTTTTGTCCTAAATAATTGCTGAATATCTGGGCTAACCTAAAGGCCTAACGCAAGCGATTATATTGTAGGGACTATAACTCCCTAATTAGGCGGCATCTGAATAAAGTACAGCTATCAGTCATAGACTTATAGTTCCAGCAGAACGCTTTCTATCTGAGTGTCCAGAGGGCTACAAAACTTCTTCTATCGCCTGATTCAATAAGCGCAGCGCAAACTTAAAACAAAGACCGTTAAATCTATAGGCTTAAATCTAAAGGTTCCACCGGTATGAAACACTGATGTCACTTTGACATTTGAGTAGGTACTGTCACAATGATTCCAAACCGAGTACTAATGACAGAATGCTTACGTCAAAATGTTGTAGCTACTTTTCTGGGTTAAGATAGAACCATTTGACATTATCTGACTGCATTAATTGACAGGTATGTACTCTTAGCATCGCATATTCTCAATCGTCTCTAGGTTATCCCGCCAAAACCTGTGATTCCCACGCATGAGGGTGGTTGACGACAGACAACGATGATTCAACTTTCTGTACTACAATATGAAAGGGGGAAGATAAAAATTCTCGCAATTTCCGATCTTCACTTAAAGATCAACCAGACAAAGAATTACAAAAATAAATAATCAAACCACAAACCGAAACCGGAATCACCTTACCATTTTCCCATACCTTTCTCATTTTGCATCCGTACACACCAGCGCCAGCGACAGCGCAGCGATCGAAGCAATAACAAGTTGCAAACGCCATATGCTCATGCATCCATCCACTGTCTTCAGATATCTTTTTTTGTACTTTTCCTGTGTGGGAAAGATTTTTCGTTTCTATTTATCCAAATCAATGTTTTCCAAACGAAGTTACCACCAGAACAGCCACCTTGCACAGTTGTAGACATTTTTATGTTCCAGTTTTATAATGCGATCCCCCCACACACACGAAAAATGAAATCTCAACGCGTATTCACACACATCAGAGAGATGCACTAAAAATCTCAAAAGATCTGAGCATCTGCGTAGATGCCTTATCTTCGTGTGAAAAACTTACGCTTGCACCCTCAACAACTACCTGTCTTTGGTCTGAGATGCATCCTTGATCCTTCCAATATCCGGAATTGAATTTGATTGGCAAAGGAAAAAATTTGCATTAAGGACGAAATATAAAGCAAAGGAAGCAAAGCACCTGAGGATGTACATATACCTATAGAAGAGGAACATCCTTCCGATTTCTTCACAAACAAGTTATCGCTAGTTTCCCGTCTTCTTCCTCTTCAATTTTATGTTTATGTGTGCAATGTGCAGGAACACACACTGGCTTCTTCCTTTTTTTTTTATTTCGCATGATATACAAATTTTTTTTTTTTGTTGTGTTTATTTGTCAGCCAAAGCGGATATGTCCTGCTCCTTTTGGGAAGAAGAGGAACAAAACAAATATGGAACTACCTGCCATGGATGAGGAGAAGGATATTCATGTTTTTCATGAGAACTTTAAACAAACGGAAGTGCGGAATTTTGAGTTGTTGTTTTTTTTTTTTTGAGGACGTGAAAAAATTATGTGTACATTAAAGGTGCAAGGATATACAGGATGAATTAGAGTAACTTGATAAGGTGGATAGAGTGCTTGGGTTTAGGGAAAAATGTTAGAAAAATAATTAATTATCTGGGTATACGATTGTCCTTGCAAGTTATTTTCAATTTCCTGAAATGCGTCCGCAGAAAGTTAAGTTGTATATTTCATCATCGGCACTAAAGATTCTAAAACGCCTACGTGGCATCGCGTGGAGTTTGTGGCAATGGTTTCCAGCTCGCCCTAGCTATTATCCATGGGTCGTGCTGCATTATCAACTCTTCTTCATCATGTTGTTTACGAACCGCCGCCTATAGTGTCTTCCTGAGTTCCTGAGTTAGTAATGTACCTTTCGGCATCTTCGAAACGAATCGTCACTCTTTAGTGCCCTCTGGTTCTTGATCCATTTCCTTATAAACATTTAAGTTTCAGGCACGAAGTTTTACCCTCCAATTACAACATCTATAATATAGTGTGCAACATTCGCTAAATTTAGGATAGAATCATATTTGCCTCAATACTCCCTTCGGTCATTGAATAAAAGTTCCAATGCTTAAGTCTCAACCATATTGGCTCGCTAAGAACTTTGTGGATTTTAATATTTGAGCGAAAAGAAATACTGTGAATTATAAGCGAATGAAAAAGTAAAATACAATTTTCCCTAGTCAATTTGTACACCACCCATATAGAATAATAATCAAAGCCTTCCACCATCTCAGTTTGAAACAGAATTCTTTCCTATCCCTTCTTCTCTCTTCCAATTTGACCAACGCCCGTGTCCTTTACTCGTCTATGAGCTGATGAGTTCGTCCCTCCTCGCCAGTGACTCTACATTTGGTAAGGCGTCCTAATATTTCGTGATAACCGCGTGGTTAGGGTACATGCATTTGGATGTATGAATACCTCGAATTCTTACGTTTCCACATTGCTACTCCCCAATAAAGGCAATGTTGGTCAAAGACTGAAACCTTGGCTTAGCCCACTTTGAACTTCGAATTCCTCAGACAGACTTCTTTGCGCAAAACGTGACACGTGATGAATACTTGTGGTGGGTAAAGTGCCTAGCTTATCGATCCGTACCTTAGTATTCTGTTTTCTCTGAATCCCTCAGAATCTCTACTTCTTACCGGATTTCGGATCCAGCTATTTCATTTCCTCCATATCAGCTAAGTCCTCATCCAATTTAAGTGAACTCCTTATATCTCGGCCAGCAGTATTAATAGTTGAAGGCAATCCCATACCAAAGGTATTCCAATAGAAGTTTCTAGACTTTGACAGGTGATTGCGGTCATATTGTTGAAGGTACGTCTGTCAAACTGACTGTTGAATATTTATTCTGCTTTGCCAAATGGAGGGTTGTAGCGTTCAATAAGAAGTGCAAATATTTAAATTGTTTTATACAAGTGAGTCTTCTGTTTGAGGAACATTTCACGCGCTTCGACTATTTTACCATAATAATCATTTTTAACAGAATAAGCGTTAGTGTTGTGTTGCCATTAATTAAAAGTCATTAACAGTTTAAGGTTTGTTCTTAACCCAGTTATTGCAAATTTCCAAAGTTGCTTTGAAGTTATGGCCAAAGGTATGTGTCACCGGTGCAAGGTTTACCAAATTCATGGTCTTAGGCTAAGTTTTTTGTCCAAGTTGTAGTCGATACTGTAGTCTTCTTTCTAAGAGTACCTACCTACATCATACCTAACTCCTATTCACGCTAAATCAGTACAAACAGCTAGAAATACACTTTTACTGGCACGCATGTCTATGCTGAATGAATTCCTTATTACAGATTTGCTTGGATTAAATTAGGTTAGGTGGGGCTATAAGGGTTAAATCCGTGAACAGGTTCTGTCAACCATTGGTTACATCTTAGCCTACGCTTAATAACCTATTCCTAACCTCAAATTTAATATAGTATTAATCTAAATGAATCATAAAATGTGTTCACTCAAATGGTAAAGGAAGCAATTGATATGTATGTATGTTCCCAAAACTAAAAATATTTCTGCTACTAAACCTATTTGGTTTAATAGAAGAATTATAAATTTAAACAATAGAAAAAATAAAATAATGATCCAGGAACTATATAAACAGTATCGAACTCTTCAGAAGCAATTTGAAGTTCTGATTTCTTTATAAACAATAAATTTTTTCTGTTGAAACCGATTTGAAGACTAATAGTAAATCCTTTTGGAGCCTTACCAATAGTAAGAGGCTTTTAAATGGTATTCCTAGCTGCATTATGAAGACGTTACTTCCTACGATCTTACTACCATATGCAATTTGTTCGCTAAACATTTTCAATCTGTTTATATGAATAACCCTCCAGCTACACCTGCTACTATTTCGGATATTGACTTGTTAACACTAAATTTAGTAAATGTTGGTTTTATGACCTTTTCAATCCCTGAAGTTGAATCGGCTCTATCTGATTTAAAATTAGATAAGCGATCAGGGATTGAAGGTATTCCTCCTATTATTTTAAAAGTATGCGCCAGCTCATTTGCTTTACCCCATCACTTGATTTTCAATCGCCCTCTTGATGATGGAAACTTTCTCAAGGAGTGGAAAAGTTTTTTTTTATTACCCATCCATAAATCAGGTTCACCACAGGACGTTACAAACTATCGTTCGATCTGTAAAATCTCCACCATCCCCTATTTGTTTGAAAAACTTGTTTATGGTAAACTAACACCTGTTTTTAAGAGGATTATTTCTCCTTACCAGCATGGGTTTGTTACTGGTAGATCTACTAGCACTAATTTGACAATTTTTTGCAATTCTGTTTTGAAAGGCTTTGAGAATGATCTTCAATACGATGTCATCTACACTGATTTCTCTAAGACTTTCGACAAAGTAAACCATGACATACTTTCTTAAAAACTGCATAGATAAGGAATTCACTCCAACTTCTTTAAATGGATCAACTCTTGTCTAAGGGGACGTATTCAATATGTTATGATCGATGACAAAATTTCGACAGCAGTGTATGTTACCTACATCGGGTGTTCCCCAGGGTAGTCACCTTGGCCCATTGTTATTTCTCCTTTTCATTAATGGCATTCCTGATATCATATTGAATTCGCAGTTTCTTATGTATGCTGATGACTTAAAAATTGATCGACCAATTAGATGTAAGGACGATTGCTTTCTTCTCCAAGAAGATCTTCAGAGATTAGCAGTTTGGCGTGAAAAACATTTTTTATACTTAAATGTCTCAAAATGTCAAAGCCTTACCTACTGTCGCCATCTTTCTCCCGTTTCTTATATATATGAAATTGGTAATATGTCTTTGTCAATTATATCATCTAAAAAAGATTTTGGCGTTGTATTTGTCAAAAAACTTAACTTTTTGAGTCATTTGGAGTTCTAAATTGGTTTTATTTTGCGAGATTCAAAGGACTTTTCCGACCCTTTTACCCAAAAATGTCTCTTTTTTCATTTGTTCGGTCCACTTTAGAGTACTGCAGTATAGTGTGAAACCTAAGCTTCATGCCTTATGCCCTATTCACAATACCGCTTTGTCTGCTTCGCGTTGAAAACTTTGACACAAAACTGAGATTGGAACATAGGATATGCGTGTATCCAATCACAATCACGCTTTGAGTGCGTTGCTTTCGGTTGACAAACGTAAGGGACTCGTAAATAAACGTAAGAACATTACTCAGAGCGAAGCAGAAATCAAAACAATTGAACTTTTGCTTCGCTTTGAAGTTTGTGAGAATTTGTTTGAATTCAAATTTGAAAAAAAATAGAGATATAGACATATTTATTTTGTCAACAAAATACAGCTGACCGACAATTCAAAAAGAAAATGACAGAAGCCATGAAAGCAGTTCCCGTAATGATTGTCAAAGCGAAGCAGACAAAGCTGTATTGTGAATCGGGCATTAAGAATTGAGAAGATTCAAAAGCGATTTACTAGAGCTGCCTTTCGGAGACTTTACTGTGAAATAAAAAAATAAATAAACAACATAAGTTTTCATAAGAATTCGCTAAAATCTTGTTCATTTTTTGTCCTAGAGGCTAGGACGTTAGATTCGTTAACAACAAATCTGTCATCCTGATGCTAGATTAGCGAATTGTCGTGAACACGCTCAATGTGAAGTAACAACTGGGAAATGGAACAATGGTCTTGTGTTTTAACAGCTGTCAATTTGCACACACTAATTGACATTTATGTATATTAGATTTAGGTACTCTGTCAAATACTTTATTTAGAACTTTTTGACTTAAAAGAGTGTCTAACCAAAATGTGAAGAGAAAGCAAATAATTTCGTAAATCTACACCCTCTGTTGGTTCTTAGAAGGATATGGACTTTCGCCAGCTGTCAATATGCGCACACTATTGATTTCTATATTAGGTCCGTTCGCGTACTTTTTGCACCAAAATTCGTAGATTATCAAATTTGGAAGAGTGGGGGTAAAATTCTCTCAGAAAGAGCTAAAATTACGAAAAAGTAAACAAACGGGTTGAACAAGAAAAAGTTGAAAATACACTGGTTTGACAGCTTTGACAGTTTTCATAAGCCAGCCCACAGAAATTTCTTGCACTAAAATTTGTAGCATGGGGAAATTTCTTACTCTCTTACTACGAAAATTCTCCGTACGCAGACAACTTTTCGTAAAAATTCGCTGTTCTAGAAGGGTACGCGAACGGACCTATGATTTATTATCTTCTCCGACCAATAAGGATTTACATTTTAAAGTCTGACTAACGTGGAGTGGAGTGTTTCCTAAAACTAAAAATACACTCACAGTTTAATCATACTAAGCGTCATTTCCAAACATTTCCAAAATGTCCTTCTGATCGTTTCTTCTGCCATTTTTTCTTTCTATTTTTGCTGAACTAATTTTAAGCAGGAAATTTGTCATTAGAAGACGCTGTGCAAAAAGACCGACACACTTACGGTTCAGCAACAAACGCTCCCGAAGGTGGCACCATGGAGATTTGAGTCTATTATCTTTACCATAAGTAGACAACTGTTGTTGCTGTACAGTACATCCATTAGAACATTCTTTTGAAGTAACAAACCGAAAAAGAAAATCCTTCTTACAAAATATACCTGCAAAGCATGCACACATTTATAAATTACAAAAAATACTAAAAATACTGTCCTCCTACAAGGATTTTTGTTTTTGAAAATTCCTTTACAATAGCATTCACGCAATGCAATATATTTCATTCCATTGTCCTTGCGGCTGCCTTTGTACCATATGCACTATGCACTTAACAACAAATCCAAAGCAGGTCTGTGACCAATCCCACCCGAAAAAGGAAAATCAATTTGAAACTCATCTCTGGGTGGTAACTAGACCATCCTCGGCGTCCTTAAACGTAGTAAGGCTATGATTTCTTTTAAAAACCAACCGAAAAAGGATACCATTTCGCTTGGAAAATCCATTTCATACATTTGCCGAGAGGAGTATCTTTTAGATACACAATCTGCAAGAAAAAGTTGACCACATGTTTGGCATTGAATGACGTACATTTTCTTCGAATATCGAGTTCAACTCAAAAGAATGTCATTCCAAGAACAGAATTTCCACTTAAAATTCCTTGAGATACATTTGTTGTTTTTTTTTTTTGCATATCGAACGCGAGTGTCAATAAAATTTAGGCACGCGGCCGAGGCGGTTTGGTCTCCCCCACAAAAAAAAAAATAACTATAAGCAAAACCCCTCAAGATGTGCAAATATTTGATCTATTGTCGCGTGTCGTTTGGAGTTCCACGGAGAGATACTCTTTTCTTATTCTACCTCAGCGATAAGGGGGCAATAAAATCATTTGTAAATAAACACGTTATCGCTACTTGGACGTTTAATAGTAGATACAGATGACAAAAAAAAAAAGAAGGCAGATGTTCTACGTTTAAGCGATTTTTATTGCCTCTTTCATTTGCAACTTACATAATGTGATCGTTTTCTAATAGTAATAGTACGTAGATACATTTTAGAATGTTATTCCATCTGGCGGGATTGCGCTATAAAAACTGCACGAGCAATAAAAAGTGAATAGAGTTCAAGACATTTTGGCGGTATTTTTCTTGATATATGATCGGCGATAGTCAGAGTGTTGATGGATGACTGAGTAAGGACATAAAGGAGCTGTAAATTATGTTGTTTTATTAAATGGTCACGGTCGTTATAGCCTTCAATGGGATGGCTGTAAAAGTATGACTCTGGCTGTGTTTGCTCCCCTAATAGGTCTAGTAGTTATGTAATTTCACTGTCAAGCATTAAAGTTATTTATAAGACTTTTATCGCTTAATTTAGGACTCAAATGGCGGAACAGGGAACACATTGATAGATTAAGAAAGTTGTACGAGTCAAATGGTTTCTCTAGCAAATGATCAAGCGGTGATCTTCGGCTAGGTGTCAGGACATATGGATATAGGAGGAAACGTATGTTTGTCTCTTTTTGAGTCCAAGAGCGAAAGTGTTACAAAAAGGCTTGAGGTCAGACTTCGGGGTCCTTGAAGGATCTGCTTTGATGTCAAAGTTCTTTAATCTGGTGGACAGGTTTGGACAGGACCTTTTGCTTGACTAAACTATCAGCAGTGTGTTCAAACGTAAACAGGTTCCAGCAGTTCCATAACACAAGGAGGACATAAGTGTGGTGTATTCTACCACATGACAACCATAAGACATCAAAAGTGACAGCAGAACCGTAAAAGAGTGATCGCTACCTAGTGAGAGACTTAGATCAGCTGAAAAGGTGGAAGGGGTCTATTGCTAAGGTTTGGAACTGAGTATTTAGTAGCAATGGGCACCCTAGCAAAACTGTGGTGTCTATGGAAAGAACCATCACAATCTTCCAGTTAGGATAAGATTATTACCGCGATCAAAGCAACAAAGTCGTAGAAGTTGTCACCATACCAAGTTGCTGCTTTCACCTCTTAGCAGAGCTTAAGAGTCTTTCTAGATAACTGGAAGATGAGAATAAACATAACGGTTCTGAAGAGGCACAGTCAAATGCGATGTGAACGCTGTAAGCTACCTGCACTGTATAAGGTAAGGGCTATAAAGTAGCTCCTGCGTCAGCCACATCAACGCCCTGAGGATCATCATCGAGCAGCACATTGAATATCGGTCGTCACTTCATCTGCTTCCATAAAAGACGAGTTCCAAGTAAATGATCGCAATCAAAGTTCAAAGTGGGGTGCTACAAGGCTGTCACCTTACACCAATATTGTTTCTATTGCTGATTAGTTATATGTTTAATGCTTCTTTTTTCCTCGAGAAATAGAGGAGTTCGATGGATTCTTACATACACACTCAAACTACTCTCTTTAGACCGACATGTAGATACAGGATTTAAGTGAGTAGGTCACACTACACTAAGCTGAGCTAGCAGTCATTGTCTTTATAGGGAAATGTGCGTGACTAGTTAGAGCGTACAGCGGTATGCGTTCTATGGTTAAACGATGGTTAAACTGTTGACCGATTTCTTTATAGTTCTCATAGATAGCTCAAGGAAGTGATCGCTTAATCAACTTCTTAAATCATCTCTGTTCCAATTTCGCCCTGATCTACAAGAGGTATGACACATTGCAGGATTTGCTCAAATCTTGAGCAGAAGCTTAATAGTTCGCAAAAGAAAATTCGTTTCTCTGCCACGATCGCGAGCATCTTTTTAAGCAATCCGCAATGGAGATTCGACATTTCCATCAGATGATCGGCAATCAGTGGCCACAAAGATCATTCCCGCGATGGTTAGAGGGGCTTTAAGACTCTACAAAGTCTACATCAAATCTTTGGAGCAATGAATGATCTACATTTGCCTGTATGGATCTTTCTAAGCAGTCACTAATATCGTTTATGGTTAGGCCAAAGAAAAGTGGTCCGCATTGACTGCCTTAGGGTATACTTAGACTTTTTTAAAGATACGTTCGTCCAAGCTGATAGGACATATCGTTTGGACGTTTAAGATCCAAATAAGATCTGAAAGAACTGGAACTGGATCGAGCTCTTTGATTCACTAAGATCAGCACGATCCCGCGATCATTAATCAGATATATGACATAATGTCTTCAGTGATGTTGCCTGTTTGAGTACCGATGGATACTACCCCAAACTTAGTCCTAACAAACTCTTAAATTTTGAAGGGGATCCACCCCTTTCCAAAGACAAAATTTAAACGTTCTTCAAGATCCCTCTCGGTTTCGATGTAACATATCTAACAGAAGGAGCTAATCAAATATCAATTGCTGCAAATGTTATCTCCCGGTGGATAGACACGCTAATCATTCCAAGGAATTTCCGATAAATTTAGACGCAAAAGTCACCCCTACGCCAGCGTTTACTCCTCGATCAAAGATAATTTGGTTGATTCTGTGTTTTTTTTTTGTTTCTTTTTCTCAAACCAATTTCACCGAATGTCTTGGCAATTGCTTTAGCTGCGTCGTCGTCGCGAGTAACACCTGATAAGGAAAAGGCAAGGAAAAAAAAGTAAATTAGATTGAATTGGAGAGAGCGAGAGTAATTTTCAAGTCCTCCATCGGTTGTCGTAGTTTACAGCAGATGTTTGAACTATTTTCCTTGGGTTGTTCGGTACGTCCCGGTCTGGAGGCTTCAATGTTCCCTGAACCCCTTATTATAGTCATTATCATTACAATCCTTTCTTTATTTTTGTTTGTTTGTATGTTTGTGTGTGTATATAAGGTCAGCCATAAGGCCCAAATGTACACTTATGCACTCCGAAATTCCAATCCCCCGCGCGCCGCCGTCGTAATCATTTTCTCATGTGATGACCTAACGATGTCTTTCGAACAGAAGACCAGCAGGTTGCAGTGACTATCAGAGCAGCTTGGCTGATTCCTCGACTGATGGACGAACGACGACCAACCAACCATTCGCTTCAGTTCATTAAGTCACATGTCTATTCGCAGATGAGACCGGTGGAGCACCGATGGTGGTGGAGGTAATTTGCCAGCCATGATCGGAGAGATCTGATCTGAAATTGCTTCTAATCTGCTCTTAGGAGTGCAACATTAAATCAAATAGTATATCAGAAGGGGTTTGGTGCTAATGGTTGTCTCAACACATGCCAAAATGTGATACTCTCGTCATTATTCATAATTTGGACTAATCTAGCAAAATGTGGATATGAGAGCGTACATATGGAGCAGCTAAACGTGTGGTCAGATCGGGGGCTAATAGTGATCGTGACGGGTAAGGATGGGGGAGAGAACAAAGTATGTGTGGGAAAAATCTATTGAGAGAACTATGAGGTCTGGATAACGGTAAATGGAGGTTTGGTTATGTGCTAAAATAGTAATAAAAATTTACGTACACTTCTATCAAGATCAAGATCAAAGAGTGAGAAACGATCATAACTCACTTTCTGTATGGTGGACGATGGACGATGGACGAATGAACGAATAGACGAGTCGATGAATGGACGAATGGGCGGATGAACAAATGAACGGATAAACCGATGACCGGATGGACTGATGGACGGATGGACGAATGGACGAATGAATGAATGGAAGAATGGACGAATCGACGAATGTACAATCGGACAAGAATGTACAACTGGAAGAATGGGCGGATGAATGAATGTTCGAATGGATGAATGGACGAATAGGCGTATGAACGAATGAACGGATAAACCGATGAACGGATGGACTGATGGACGGATGACTGATGAAAGAATGGACGAATGGGCGAATGGACGAATGGACAAGTGGACGAATAGATGAATGGGAAAAATGGAAATGGATGAATGGACTGTGTTTTCTAAGATGACTTTGGCGCACAAAGGAGACCCTTGTGCATAATCAGCTCACAAAGGATGGAAAATCTCACAGTCTAAGGCTGAACCCTAGATAATTTTGGAACAGGAAAAAAACAGGGACAAATTCTGCCACAGTGGCTTGAAGCATAGCTTACGCAGTTCTACTACAAACATCACGATCAATTTTTAGAAACCCGTCAGAGTTAGCAGCTGCAGATATGAGTTAAAGACAGCCTGTTGCATCTTTGACTAGAAAATCGATGCATTCCCTCCTACTCGACTGTACAAAGTTTAAGATCCTCATCAAGAACTTCACAGGCAGTTCTTCGATGCAACAATTGTTCTCTGGTGCCAAATAACAGAAAACACTCAGCCCAAATAAAGCCATCTGTAACCTTCTGCCACCACTTAAACTGATGCCAATCAAGCAATTGAATTCTCCGAAGATAACCAAATCTGGCGTCTCTTCCAATCTATGCATCTCTCTATAAGTTTAGCAAAGAAGAAGAAACAGAAAAAAACAGACCAACACCTTGCGTCTGTACAAACAATGCGCACCGCACAAACCAACTGTTGCCGCAGCCCAATTGGCAACGCATCCATCAGGTAGTTCTTATAATATTTTCGTCCTTCAAAAAAAAAATCTATCTCCAATTCAAATGCCGATGCTTATCTATCTAGCTGGGCCATGAAATTTTCTACGCTCGTTCTACACCTACAATGGAACGTTTTCTAGGTATCTACCTCCAATAAACGTTTCGTTCCAATACCACTGGTATCGAGAATCGTTCGGCCGATGATAATCTATCTACTGTTGGACGACGCACAGCCTGTTGCATACACACACCTTTCATGGGATAGTAGTCCCTTATCAGCGTCGGATTTGGTATCCTGTTTTATTTTTTTTTACGCTCATTTCTGAGTATTTTCTTCTCGTCCGACTATACCAGTATCTTGTCTTTGCGTATCCATTGGATTCTTATTGTTTCTATCCTTTTGTCAGAGTGTGTGCGTTTTTTAAGGAAAACATCTGCCCTATAAGGAGCTCAGAAGAAACTAAAACATAATATCCTTGGTGAGTAAAAAAGTCATCATACGAACAATGTCAAGGTCAAGATAGGAGACTCAGGGTGTCCTTCAAGACGACTTTTAATACATTTCTGATTGCTTGCTAGAGGAGGTACCTACTTAAACAGATCATCATTTCTGATGGCAGATGGTACGAAGCGTAGCGCGTGTGTCACGCTTGCGCAGTGATTTTTATTATGTACTTCTCCTCGGCGTATCTGATGAAAATGTAATAAATTGCATTAACCCACATATGAAGTGCGTACCCACATGTGGAGATTGTACGCGTAAACACCTTTTAATTAAAAATAAAAGGGCACTTTTGCATATGGGGGAGATTAGTGGATGCAGCTGCTTGCGCATCAATTTTAATTTTAATCCTTTTTTTTTTGTTTTGTTCTCCTTGCAATTTTTTTTCTAGTGCAATTCGATGTCACAATTGTTGGAGTGTGTGACATTGCATGACGGTATTGCTGCATATTGCACGCGATTAGGTGCAGTTGAGGCCGTTGAAAAGGGTTCGTTTTTGTTATTTTAGGTGCGCGGTACTATATCTCATTGTCAACTTAACCTACATTCGATAATCTATGGAGAAGATTGGCTGGAGGGATTACAGATCCTTTTGTTGGACAAACAATGAGTTGACTATAAGAAGGCGCAGTATGTTCTATTGTAGGGTCTTGGAGTGACAACTTGTATAAGAATTGCGTACGGTAAGCTGAATCCTAAACAAAAGTTGGATCGGTTAGGTAAGCTGCAATCGGCTTAGAAATATGTACTTTTAGTCAAGGAGATGTTAAGCGTCCTATGGCAGATGAGATCTCTGTTTTTCTGCAAGTATTTGTATGAAATGCAGCCTGATTTTGGACTGTTGAATGAAGACTGGGAGCATCAACTATGTCTAGCGAACAATGAGCCTAGAAGCGTTAGGTATTATTGCAGGGAAATCGTTGGCTGAAATTTGAAAGACAAGAGGACCACCAGATGGAAGGCTCTATTTAAAGGAAGCAAGAACCAAGATACTCCTTAGGAAAGACCCGAAATATATTTCCATCTTCGTGGGTTTACGTAATTATCTTTGTTTTGAATCCCCTTGTAGGTCCTAGAGCCTCGAGAACGAGCCTATGACTCTTCCTGTGCGGGTTTCTGGAAAAATATGCCTCAGCTCTCGTAAACTCTTTGCTAGTTGCCGTGATTTCTTCTCGACCGTTCTGCGCCATCCTGGGACCGCCTCATATCCTGCATTCCTGAGTAAGCAGATTCCATTGCTTGGGGTGATTAGCTATAGCTATGGACTTGTCACCCATTCGGAGAGTGTGACCAATCCACTGTCACTTTCGTCCTCGAATGGTTGTATTTATAGGTTCAGAGCCCATCGTCTCATAAAGCTGTTCGTTAGACACACGGTTTGGCCAGAAAATCATTATCATTGCGAAGACACCTTCACAGCCTGTACCAACTGCGTTCAACTACGTCCAACTACGTCTGCGTTACAAAGCACTACGAAAATCGACACAATATCTGGAGTAAAGAATGTCAACATGTTGTTGCCTTTGGCTTTCGTACATGGACAAGATTCGTCTAGCTAGAGTTCATGCGCTATGAGCTAGACTTTTGTATGTTGGGAAAGCAAGCTACATAAGTTGGTTATACCGCTGACTATCACGCCTCCGTCTGGACTCTTGTTTTCCGTGGTACAGCAGAGATTCTTCCTGGCTTAGTGCCATTGCATTATTTGGTGACTAATCCATAGCCACTTCCTTCTATGAATAAATGTACCTACTAGTTCCTTACCCGCTCTCAAATGAAGACGTATACATCTTGGGGATATGGTAGGGCCAGATGCGTTGGAACTTTCTTGCATTGAACCCAGACATAAAGTAAGATTGGAACTATCTCAGCTTGTTGTATGCTACACCGTATTAAACAGAATTTCAAACAGAGGGGTGCCTTTCTATTATCTCGGTGGCACCATTGTTAGAAGGAATATACCCAAAAACTGGAATCTCCTTAAGGCCTGAAAGTAATTTGTATCTTAGTCCGATTCAGACTAATTTTGTAGTGCATTCTAAGGCTCTCAACTAATCAGAGCGACCAAATCTGACTACACTACGTAGAGACTAGAATCCTGAGCAGGCTCATTGTATTGCATGCATGCCACACATTGAATATTTGAGTCAGAGTCAGGCGCAAATGCACATTCTGTTCAGCCACTTACTCTCGCTACTGCTTGACCAACGATGCTAATTGGACCCGATGGGTTTGTTCCTGGGCTATAATTTTCAGCATTGTTAAGGTGTTTGCGTTGGATTCATCGTTTCTCCATTTGCCATTGAAAAAGCTACATGAAGCACATCCCTTCACCAATAAAAAAAGAACTGCCCTGTCGCATGCCATTTTGGATTTCGAATAGCTAAGCCTGAGTTACTCCAAGTTTGCGCCATAATTGTGGTCGACATAAATTCCAAGCGTTCCTTTCAGCAGTTGTCTTGCGGATGACCCAAAGGATACTGGATTTAAACTTGCAAGGACTTTAGAAGGAAAGAGATTAGCCATTTGGTGGCTCTGCTGAATTAGCCATGGACAAAGCTAGGATATAATTTGAACATCCCGACGGCATTGCTAGCGTACGTTTGGGCCAAGCACAGCAAGCTGAAAGTGATATTCGGAATAAGAAATCTCACTCAAAATGATTTGAATTGATCTTTGCTTGAATCTGACAGAAGCTCATTTTCCCCAGAATCTTGTTCTGCCCTAGAATCTCCACATAGCAATCGACTAGAGTTCCAGCTGTACCCACGTTCAGGATAAAGTTAATGTCGAGGGAGAAGAAGTCGCCATTTCGACCCTTAATATTCGAAATGTTCAAGACATAAACGAACTTAGATAGACAGTCAAATTCAAGTTCCTTGACAGTTTCGTTTTCCCAAGCTAAAAACCACCGAAAAACGTATTCGTATTTTGACGTTTCAGCTAAATTGACTTACGCTTGACAGCACATGGGTGCGCTCATTTTGTAGAGGTCGTTTATACAATTCGTTGTTGTTAATGGAAACATAACTTGCAGAAGATACATATATCTATTGGTCGAAAGGAAGGAACGAAGCAAAACGACACATTTATAGCTAGGTCTTGGTAACATACAAGTTCACATCTAGCGCATTTAGGCTCCGTTTATTTTAGGAAATTTTTAGTCAGGGAAAATGTCTAATTAGTTCGTGAATAGTCTTCACCAAAAGAAACTCTTTGATTTTACCTTTTAAGTCAAAATAGTAACTCATCTAGTCATATCCTTGCAGATGTTTTTGTGCAGAACATTCAACGAACTTGGACTGATTATACTCCTCTAGAACATGGGAGTTTTACAAATATTCCCCAGCCCGCAGGAGTCATCATTTCATATCAATTGCTAACAGGATACCAAGCCTGAACCATGAACTAAAACTTTTTATTGATCGACAACATGCCAGTCAACCGATAACCATTGTTCATATAAAAATATTCATCTACAAAAAAAAAAAAAAAATAATATTAATTTCATTCAAGCTGTCAGAAATAAAATGAAAGATTAACGAGAAGATAATAAGGGATGCATCCCTTAATGAGGACATCTTTTCGCAATGCCCATCGATATGGATACTTAAAACCGCATTATACACGATAACGCAACCACAAAAATTACTCTGAATTCATTAGCTGATGTGTGCAGTTGATCCATAAACTGCAAGACAGGATAATAAGGATATAACAAAATCGCCAAAAAAGAAAGGAATACAACTACCGTGGCTGCCGTTTCACATTTGTTTGAAATCATCCAAGGATGCGTCGACATCATTGTTAATGCGTGTTGCATCTCGTCCTTTTGTCCGTTGTCCATTGTCCAAGGTTATAGATTTCACATTGCATCTCAATAAAAGTATCATCTTGCAGACGTGCATCTTGATGACGGGAGGTTATTTAATGACCAAGGATGACTATCGAGTCGGATGCACGAGGATCTAACAAAATGACCAACTATGTGGAGGTAAACATCGGTTTCTTTACCTTTGGCAAATAATCTTTTGTGCTAGATTCTTGTTAGGTATGTCTGAACAAAAGGATACAAGTCATATAATTCCTAGAAGCAAAGGAGGATACGGATTTTTGCGCGCAATTGTCAGAAGGCAATAGATTGCGAACGATGAGCGTAATGTCAGCAAGAGTCCTTTATGCAATATGGAGTTGGTGTAAGAATGAAAACCATGGTATGTCCTTGAAGGAGAAAGGACAGAAAACTGTGTGTTGGACAAGCAGTTGATAAATTGCAGATAGTGATCGTCCGGTTGATCTATGGACTATTCCCAGTAATCCTTGTGGAAATAATTGTCCAAGGAAGATTGTTGACTATTAACACAGCCAGGAGTTATCCCTCATGGTCCACGGGTGGTGGTGTAGGTATCTATGCGGCCATTAGAAATTAGGAATACTACTTAGCTGGTTTGTGAGAGTGTACTCCTCTTTAAAGTTTGATAGAGATCCTGCTTAGACTATGATACCAACTGCTGTCATTTTGATTGTAAACGAAGAGTGCACTTCAAAGACTCACTGGGATTACAGACCTCTCTTTATAGAACTCTCTAATGGCTACGCATTATCCCTTGGGGTTCTGGCAGCTTACCCCAACCTTTCTTAGTTATCGTGATGCTTCCATTGCATCACTTTGGAGCATGTTGTGTTCCTAATTATATTCTAATACAACGCAACAGGCATACCAGTAGGGATATAGTAAAGTGAGAGGGTTGTGCTCCTTCTACTAGTAGAGGTGTTTGAATTCGTAAGTTCGAGTCTATTAAATTAGTCCATTCAGCTTCAATAGAGCAGCATTTAGCACTTCGCTAATAAAATGAAAACAGTATTGGTGAATGGATACAGCCTTGCGAAACCCCTCTTTGAACCTGTTCCCTTTACTTAATTCAAAGTGTAACATGTGGATTCATCATATTAAACCTTGATTGCTATTGTGACACCATTCAATGCCTTTTCGGCACCAATGAATCGCAGCTGCAGTTGCGATCGATATTCAGCATAGTTAAATCATTTAAACACTCTGAGCACGCCTGCAACTCATTTTTAAAGAGCTCGACTAATCCACGATTGTTGTGCTCCACTGTTCTGCATTTGAGTAGGCAGATAGTACTCCAGTACTTGCTCTGAATTATGTCTTTGCCTTTCCTAGAGATCTCGATGATCATTCCCATCTTCATCAGGAGTTTCTTGGCCCTATCACCGATTGGCAGTACTACAGTCAATTCAGTTAAGGCTGCTCAAGAAAGGTCCATGGTTATGCCGTCAAGTCCTTCCGCATTCAGTACTTTGATCGCGATAATGATCTCATCCTTTCGAGTCACAAAACGTTCCTCCCATTCCACAAGCTGATCTTCAAAGTAAAGATCCCTGTAAGGATTTTACTATATGTTGAGTGGAGCTGCGGCAACCTATTAGCTTTTTGCTGAGCTACTACTTCTTCAAGGCATTGATTTAGGTGATCTTGCCAAGGGAGCCACGCCATATTTTCTCCTTGCGATAGAGCGACGATCAGTGTACTAATTGTAACCGATTTTCACAGCATACTTATGATCTCGTAGATAAAAAATGGTCTCTAGTTCTCGGTTTCTAAAGGCTCTACCATAATTGTACTAAGAGTGCGATAGCTGTCAAAATCTGAGCGCATCCACATCTGCATTAAGAAAACTTGACCTGTCATATAGTCACCCTCAGCGCTCTGCACTGAATCTGCGAATGAGACCGCTCTCTACGTATGCATCCAACAATGAACGAAAACTTGAGAAAACTAAACGACTTCAAGGATCTGCCATTTCAAAAGAGCCCAACAATTTGACATTTGGAGATTTTAATCTCATCTGCTCCCTTCTCGTGACAGTCATTAACATTCCTGGTTGACAGCTACTCTTCTGTCAAAAAAAAACCCAAACTACAGTAGCTCATATCAATTGACACCGTTCTGGCTGACCAGTAATGAGGCACTTTGAATTTCTCTTTTTATCGTTTTGCCGTTTGCCGACTCTTGTTGGACTAAATAGTGATATGTAATAAAAAAAAAAAGTAAGAAAAACAGATGCTTACTTTCTTAAAAAATTGACATCGATCATATTTTTACCGGTTGCGCATAGTTTGACTTAAAAGAGGTCATTTGGCGTGCTCCATGCGTGCCAAAAGAGTGTTATCTCCATAAAAAGGAGAAAATAACAAGAAGAAAAAGAAGAAGATGAAGTTTATGACAAACCGGAACGTAGCCTGATTACTGTGGCTTCATGCCAATATACTTTAGCACATCTCTAAAGAACAGCCGAAATAAAAAAAAAAAAAAAGAAAATTAGTCGCGTGGCTTTAACCAACCACCAACAGAGTAACAATGTCCTCCCTCCTTGTCCGCTCTCATACCTCTTGGTAACATTTTAAGGAAGTCAAACAAGTGAGCGACCCCATAAACCGGCTCCAAAAAGTAGTCTCACTATACCAATGTATCAACCAACCAACCACCACAGGGCAACCCATCAACCGACGACACGACGACGTTAGGACGAAAGTGATAGACTCCCCGAAGGCACTTGATTGACGCAGATGTCCACTTTTTCGGCGACGACGACGACGACGACGAAGACGACTGCAATCCAAAGCATCGTAGCACAACAGAGAAACATATAAGAAATGGCAACTTTACAGAATCGCATCGCACACCTGATGTGTTATGTGTTACTAGTCTGTTCAGCGGTAACTCCGGGGGCGGATCGAGGGGGAGCCACAGCGCCTGGATCTTTGGCAATGGCATCAGCTGCCGAATCGCATGTCCCACAAATAAGCACACACGAACGACGAAGGAGCAGCACGGAGAACAAAAAAAAAAAATCTATTTCGGTAGTTTATATGACAGTAAACCTCGCAGCCCTTGATAAATACTCGTACTCTGCGCTGTGTGTGCGGTTGTTGGAAACAGGTGTATTTTTCATTTATGGCTTAAGTAAACAACTTCCGTGCCGCACACAAGATACCCACTTGACACATACACGCATGCGTATTGTGCGAGTGCAACAATTAAATAAGTGCATTCATTGAATAAGAAAAACACGCGCGCTTGTTTTGAGGAGGAGGTCATCGCTTAAGTGGGGGGACGATCTGGGCCTGAACGACATTGTAATTATATTTCATTGACGGTTTGTTCGGACTGAAACGGAAGCCAGCGGGAAATGGCCGAAACGGAGTAGGAACGATGTCGAAGTCGAATTAAATTTATTGCAATTTTATTTCGTTTTTGAGAGTCCTTTTGAGGTCTTAATTTCCCATTCATACCACGATTAAGAGGGTTTAGTTTTCGTTTATTTGTTGTTTATTGTTGGTGAAAGCACCTGCATTTGAGTTACGGTCTGATGGGAGTGGAGAGATAATCCTGGACCACCTATTTTGAAATGTTTTAATGAGGTTGGAAGGCAGTTAGTGAAGGAAATTTGGAGCCACATTGAAGCTAATCGTGATCATTTAGAGCGGAAGGTGATGGAGTGCCTCAAGGTTTCCATTTAAGTGCTTGTTTTGTTGGTAACAAATTATGAGATGGCAGCACTTTGTCTACGTTAGCAGGCAAGTGATCTAGGTCTCTTTCCAAGCAAAAAAGCTTACCTAGTTTTTGAATTTTATTGATGAAAAGTGAGCCATTCATGTTGCTGCAAATGTGTTCAATATTTGGTGGATAAAAAGAGCTGGCTATGTATGGAAGAATGTACAATACTTAGGGCTAATATGCTCCATTTCGATATAACGAATTTATATCACCGGGTTGCACTAGAAAGTTTTCACTTAAATTCAAAGAAACCCAGTTTGTCGAGTTCAGGTTAAGGATTAGGAGTCAATCCTTTTCTCAGATATCTCTTTTAGATCTTTGAAGGAAGACGTTGTCTGATTCTCGTTGGGGTCGAAAATTTGCTATTAAAGTGTCATCGTCGGTTAAGGCAGGCTTATGGCCAATAACAATTCCTTTCTCCACTTGGAAGAATACATTTTGACAAGCTTATCGTGGAAGTAGCCTCATATCAGAAACAATTAGAGAGTTTGATTGACAGTTTTTGAATATTTGCATCGATGACTTGACTTGCTGGTGAGAAATGAAGATCCCATTTGTACAGCTCACACAATAGCGCTTTGAATACGCTTTTGGCCCTGATACGTTGCATCAGCATATAGGCCACTTTCGGAATGACATCTCTATATTTACCTGTGTGTACGCGAGACTCAGGTCCGAGTCGTCTTCAAATCGAACAAGTCGGCTGAAATGCCAAAATGAGCAAAAGTTTGACTGATTCCATCATTTGCTTTGAGTTGAGGTTACGTTACGGAGGTTAAGGTTGTTCTTTACGTATGTTGAGCGAGCTGTCAAAAGCAAGCCACGTTACGTTGCATATGGTTGTTCTTTACGAATGCAAAGGGGTATTGCAATATCTTGCATTGACTGCTTATGGTTTCACTTGAAATGTCGCTGAAAAGTTGATCTGCACTGATCACAAGATTCATAGTTCGATCACCAGACGTTTGCTTCACGTAATCGTCCAGCAAATATCGAAGAGTTTTACTATTACGAAAAAATCTTGAGCATGTCGCTTAAATTCAGTCGAAAATCGTATGCGTCGCGATTTGTTGCAAGGGGCTTGGGCCTAAGTACCAGTTGGCTGGTATGTAGGACCACTTTGTTTTAAATTATACAAGCATGCATGCAGAAAAGTATAGTGCCTTGTGGCATGGAATAATAAGAAGTGGTTTTGCTGGATACTTACTTCCTAACTAATCTCCAACATTCCAGCTTACACCCTCCTCTAAGACATCTGTGACAGTGAGCGGAATTTAGCCACCCAAGCTTCCTATTGATTCATATTAGGGATCAAACTCAGCGTCCATCTGCCTTGATGTCTCCTTGGTGGTACCTCAGTATGCCACTTTATATCTATCTGTTGGACTCTTCCTTACCAAGAAAGTCAAATGGTACCATACCGCGTCGTAAATGGATTCTGTAAGTTGTTTTATGGCATGGATGTCACTAATCTCGTTAAGAACAGTAACTTCCTGTGCCTTGGTCTTGCCAATTTTTGACATAACCTAGCCAAGTTAGTCACTGCCTTTGCTGTTCGCTCAGCTTCATGCTGAAGATGTTCGTTAAAAGTTGCCAATGCCAATGCACTTCAACTCTGATTTGGCTGCCAAGAATACTACTCCTGTCACCTCGTCTAGTCGCATGAGTACTAGCCAGTCCTGAAGCATCCAGACAGCTTCATGTATGAAGAGCATGATTCGGCAGCTTCAATCAATTAGCATGTGATTGGGTAATTTCACAGATTTTGAGAGCCGAAGTCTAACGATCTCATCACATATTTGGTTCCACAGTAGCGGACCTAGTATGGACCCTTGGGGAACACCATTGGCAATACATACTGCCTCGTTTCGTCGATGGTGTAATGTCTATTTCTATCATTATCTTCTGTGGGTAGAATGACATCGTCTCACCTGGACGAGAGTTTCAGTATACCAGTGGCAGTAGTTCACTAAAGGACTTTTTCATAGTCTAGACTTGAATTGGAAACTGTGATTCAATATATAGCACACGAAAATTATTCTCTTACTTTAGTGGGATTGTAAAGGCCAACAAATGACTCCGACTTGACCAATCCGCTGCCGTTTGAAACAAGAAAAAACACTCTCGTCTTCTGCCCCTAAAAAATTCCAATGGGGCTGGTCACCCAATCTCCAATTAAGCTACTGAACAAAAGTAGTTTCAGGACTTCTCATAACAGAATTTCATCCTAAAACCTCACCTTGTATCGCCTCCAACCAAAACGTGATGTTCCTACAAATCATCTTTCCCTTTCAAGCCACCGAATGAGCATAGATCCAATCTATGATGAATGATCATCTTTTCATTTTGGAATTCCCACGGATGGATGGACTCCTAATAGCTTCGCTCATAAACTTACTAAATTCCCTGGAACAGGTAATTAGTAGTGTCTGTGTATCCTTTCTCAACCCCTGAACAAATAGATCATTTAAAATATTTTCCCTGAACCCATGTGGTTTTTCGGTCAGTCTTCCCTGAAATAGCACCTCTTACACGCTGTGGTGAGAGCGTATCTTCAAAACGTACGTGATAAATATAATATGATCCTTCAGCCGGTCAAATAAACTCCTAAAGCCGAATTCTATTAGAACTTGTTGAATCCTTTTACAACTTGCTATTGTCATAAAGCCGCCTGTTGCACATTTTTTCCCCTCAACCAAACTAGATTCAAACCGAATAACACTATTCAAAGGACGAAAAACGCGCACACCTTTCCTTCGCCATAAAAAAAAAAAAAAGATGAGAAGAAAAGAAAGAAAATTGAAGAACACCTTCCCATTTGCATGTTTAAACGAAATAAGGAGACTTACAAAGGAAGCACGTATCACCTGAGAAAGGTGCACGGAGTGAAATAATTGTTTCTCTTTTTTTATTTTTTTTTTTTATTTCGGACTGCTCCTCGTTGACCCAATGCAGCAGGTAAGAGTAAGAGTTCGAGTTCCTCTTCAAATGTAGATTCTTTTTTTGTTTTTTTTTTTTTCCGAAGGCGCAATAGGCAGTCAATCGAAAGGGTGATGATGTTATATTGTATGTCCGTCGAATCCTTCTGTCGATTCTTGTTCTTGTTTTTTTTTTTCGTCCACCAAATCAAAGGGTTTGCTTGTCTTCTCCTCCGCGGCGGCGTCCGTCGTTTTAACCCACACTAATGACCCTCTTGATATGTTCTCTTCTGCTTACAGATGTATGGCTGGCATACCCTTTTTCTCAAGGATGAAATTGAATTTCTTTTAAAGGATTTCGGGAAATGATTACAAAGTTTCCTTATGTGTAGGCCACGACGCGACGTCGTCGTAACACCTGGCGCAAATATTCAACTCAGAGTTGGCATTTTATTGCCTTCGACAAGAGAGAGAGAAGGGTTAAGTTATCCTTATTCTTCATCTGTATCCTTTTGGGTAATTAAGCTGTTACATAATGTCGGACAGTTGCAGTTGTTTTGTGTCGATTATGTAGTGTGTCCTTCAGATGTCACAATATGAATTTATCATTTTTCAATTCAAATGGACAGTCGTCCTTTGGCAGGATTAAAATAGAACAAACTGCATATGCGATTGGGAGATATTTTTTAAGAGGAAAAAATGTTGAAAAAAAATGTCTGTAACGTAGGCGTATGACACGTGGTAGTTACACAGGATGTCTATGGAAAAAAAGGACCAGGTGGCAGTTCTTCTTGTTTTTTTACGGCCGTCTATAGAGCATACTGCACGAGAGAGGACAGATAATCCCCAGAAGTGTAGTGCTGCAGGTCTGTGTACCTAAAAATGCGTGTTAGGGAAAAAACAATCTATTTTTCTCAAATACAGATGGTACGTAGTTTTTTTTTTTTTTTGTTAATTTCTTTTTGAAGGAAGAATGGTTGTCTGTTGTATCGTATTGATGCTCTTAGTGTTCATTGTTGAGCTACCTTATTGGAAAAAAAAAACCTGCATGCCGAGTGGGACTGTACCTAGAAACTTGTTGAATAGTTTTGCAAGGATCAAGGATGGAGGATGAAAATCGTAGGAAAGAATTGAAAATAGCTGGTGATCACAGCGATCAGAGAAAAATAAATCAGAATGATATCAGCCGAAGGAAGAAGACTTTTTTTAAGCTTCTCAAACAGTTCATTTGTATGGACAAGGGATGGATGTAATTTGTGAACTGCTAAGGTCCATCAACTATCCATTACATTACCAGTTTACTTAATCTAAACCATAAAGCCTTCGCAGTAAGCCCGATTCTTTATTAGCTGCCTCCAGTTGGGTATGCTGAGTTGATCGAAGTCGGACTTCAATTGAGTTTCAATCGTCGATGTCCTCGCTTTTTCCCCGCACTCGCTCAAAGAAGGAGTCAATTATTCTTCGGGCTGGAGCATTGGTGTTTCTCTGCTCTACATCGCTATCGTTGTGCATAAATCTTTCTGACCGAGTCAATATTACTAAGCAGCTTGTATAATCCCTGCTTTCTCCTTGATCTGTCAACGTAGATGGGATCATAAATCAAACTTAGAACTGTTCCTTCGAAGAGCGCCTTCGCCTGACTTTGACAGACCTTGCTTCCACACTTTGACTTTTAATTGTACCGTCACAATTGCTACGTTTATATGTATAGTTAAACCCAAGCTCAACCGGACTTGAAATTGAAATAAACTCTGATCGAGTTGAAATGGAATTGAATCTATTTGACTCAGCTTACAGAGATGGGTCTGTCAGTCTGTCAGTCTGTCAGCTACACTACATTCATTCAAAAATATCAAACCTATCCCAGACACACTATCTAGTCGGTTGGTAGGTATTAGGCTAAGGGCTAAGTGCTATTCACAAAAAATTCAAATGGATTATGTCGACACTTATTCCTCGGTAAGACGTCAAGGGAACTACTAATGAATTGTACTTTATTTGAAAAACGTCATTTAAAACATAATCACTTGAATGTGTCAACTGCCTTCCAAGCGGACAGTTTAAAGGCCCATTCACAGCTCAATGAATTGCGAATACAAATCAGCGAGTATTTGAAAATTATGACAGCTTTTTTTAATTAGAAGCGGCAATCTGCGAATTTCAGTTGTTATACCCAAAGAAGCAGAAAAATTGTGAATGTGAATAAAAGTTGACAGTTCACAAGAAGCATTCGCTTATTTGTGAAAAAATCAGCGAGTTGTCAATCAATCAAAATAGTTCTTTGGTTTGTCAGTGGTACGCCCATTCGTTGGTCGTTAAGCTGTGCAGTTACAGTTGAAGAACCAATTTAGTGCATTCGGTACTGTATTTAGTCGACTGGACGTAGCATTTAGAGATGGCAACATAGAAATTCAGTTATTTACCTAAACATTATGATATTGGTTTGGGATTATGTATCATGAAACTTGGTTACGTTGACAGGCTACGTTGATGGCTGGCTGGAGTGAGAACATATATACATGATCGAAAGTCTTAAAGTGGTTATAAATGTTAACAAGAAGGTTCTAGTACATTGCGTCAGTATGAACGAACAGCTTCCCCGGGTATACACATTTTCCGAGAGGGGTTCCTAAGAATGAAGAAGTATCAATAAAGTAAGGAATGTGACCAAATACTCCAAAAAACGTAAAGCGGTTGACTCAGATGAGCTACCGTCTGAGTTCTGAAAAAAGACTTATGAGCGGTGAACCAATGACATTAAGACGACTAGAAGTCACAGAAACAGTGCGCATAATCCTGGGCATGCATGAGGCAGTAAAGACAAGAATAATAGCCCCTGCAGACATCTCCTCCAGAGATGCGTCCTCAGTCCTTGCTATTAACTGCCAGGGAAGCACCCTCAGTCGTTGACCTCGATTATCTGCTGGAAAGTAGAGTGACGGAGCCGAAAGTACAACAGAATATGAACAAACGTCCCTGCTGCCAAAAACTGAAAGGAAAGCTAAGAGGGTTTTTGGCATGATAGCAGCAGTAACAAAACTTGAGTTCGAAGATTCGAGAAAGCCTTATGAAAGAGCCCAAGCAAGTAAGAGCACGACCATTGTTCATGGAGAGATCCTTCGAGCCCCGTCAAAAGGGCAATATCATACAACATTCCTACACAATCACTGAAAAAAGGAAGAAAAAAAAAAACAAATGAATCACAGAAATGCAAAAACACCAGCATTTGATTGCCTCAGTGAAGAAGTGATCCATAACCGAGGGCCTGCCAGTACATTCTGAGGTCAAACCGACAAACCCCACAAGTAGTAGCAAGTGTAGTAAAGTGGGAAGGATCATGCCATTACCACGAAGGAAAAGAAGATCAAGATGTGCCACGTGCCACATTTTGCATAAAGAAAGACTGCCTCCTTACGTACTTACTTACGTCCTGAAGTCTCTACAACGCCTACGCGCCATCGTGCGCGATTTCTGGAAATGTGCCTCAGCTCTTCCCAACTCTTTCTCAGTTGCTTCCCTCTCCACTGCTCTGCGCCACGTACTCCTAGCTTCCACAAGGCTCTATTCTTGCACCAATATTGTTTTCGTTGGTGATTATGGATGTGCTGAATGAAAGAAGGCTATGTGAGCCAACGCAACTGACAGATGACACTTATTTTATTCAACCATCGCCGACTTCAGCTCACACATCAAAACAGACATCCTATAGAGAGGGGCCTGGGCAAATGACAGCTGCCCTATACTTAAGTACTTTCAAATTAGTTCTAGAATACACGATCTCTTCAAAGGTGGACTTATGATCTGGACATAGATTATGACTAAAGCCGACTGCCACCGTTGAAATTGTCAGTTCTCAATCTAGATTGAAACATTCCATTCCAAGTCCAACTGTGGTGTATAGACTCCAATGCGTCAAGTGTGGTCTACTGCAAGCTGATCTACCGAAATAGATGAACTCTAAACCATAGATTCCACCTTTACTTTACATGCATTTGCCATACTCTAAAAAAAAAAAAAAAGCTGACAATTCCTGGAAACTCAGCTCCTACTTCTCACAACAAAGCCATAATCTCCAATCACGACAAAACTCCCAAAACTCGACTAGGTACCCTTGTCCAATGTTTAATGTACAATCCATGTGTCCCCAATAAAATTACCAATTCCACCATCAGCCAAACTGTGTTTGAACTTGAAATAGGTGTGACTGAACAATTCTAGGTACTAACCGTCACCATCCCATCGATCTCATTCGGAATGCAGAACCCTCTCCCATATGGCCGCCGCCAATATACCATGAACAGAAGTTCTTCATCACTTTGCTTCAATTTTCTGGTGAACTACGCAAATCTCGATCCACATTTTGCATTCCAATCACCTGACCAATGTAGCAAACATCAAAATCGTCTAAATTATGGAAACAGCTCAAATGGGATCCGTACCGAGACCGAGCATTCTTTTTTTTCGCAAGAAACTCTGTGCTCCTCTCATCAAGTGGTACACTCAGACCCCTTTAATTTAAAATCGACGACACTTTTGTGTACATGTAAATTAGCCTTCACGGAGTACTTACGAGTTTGAATGCGAACGTGACTTGACTCGTGAGTAACTCACAAAAAAAAAAAAGTAACTGAAGAGAATCCAAAAACTAGTAAAAAGCTTGTCATGAACACAAATCGATGGTTGAAAATGCTCCAAAATGCCCCAAAAAATCCTCAAAAAAAAAACTAAAAGACTTCTGTTCGATTTTGGTGTCCGGTGTTGCGTGTGAATTTGATTAGCGGAATCAACTGATTTTTGTTTTTTTGGGGGAGAAAAGGGGGTCAACTCTTTGTTCGGTTGGTCCTTTTTATGGTTTTATGGAGTTTTAATTATTTCAATGGCGTTGCTCGTTGCCCCAAGAGACGACATTTGATTGAAGAATTTATATCTCTTCCCGGCGAACAGACGTGATGAGCTTCGGAAATTTGTGTTGTCCCGAAAAAATATATAAATGTCTCGCCCGGTGGTGATGAATAAAAATTCATTCTCACGAATTACCGATACAGCGACCGACTGACAGTTGAATTGTTCTTATTTGAAATTTATTTTTGTTCGGTTTGAATGCCTTTGTACGGTTGAAAGTCGCCGGATTTAATTTGGCTATTAAAATACGATCAAGCGATCAACGGATCGATTTTGATCATTTTGGCCAGCTTAATAGGTGTCACATCCTTTTGTGTTCGTTGTTCGTTGGTTTTCTAATGAATGACAGACAATATAATACCATCCACTCGGTGGTGCATGAATTTGACATAAAAAATTTCAAACGAGTACGTTTCAATTCGGTGCGAATGTTCTCAATACATTCGTTGCATTTTGAAGGCGGCTAATGAGCACAATTGTGACATCTGGAAACATGAAGTACGTGATGGATTAAAATTGCACATGATTTGCTTGTACCGGTGATTTATTATGGTGGAATGGGTCAATAAGACTGTTATATCGATGAGGCGATGGGAAGTATTTGACAGGCGAAAATAGCTCGTTAAGAAAATATTAGCAAGTTAATTGGTGTGCTACGAAAAATAATAAACAGATTTGAATAGGTGTTTGAAGTTTATGGCGCCTTTTCTAAGTACATATACAAAGTATTGCAATTTGGTTGACAGAAAGGGCTTTTTAAAGGCACTTGTCAAAAAGAGTAACGAGTAATCGAACATGACAAGGCCCTTTTGAAGTACTACATGTTCGGTAACCAATAAGGTATAAATAAGGTCCAATAAGCCGCCATTTCATTAGCCGAGGTGTGCCTTGCATTTGTCATTAGGCGTGGTAAAGCACATCATTCTCTGGCAGTGCTTCAAGCGGTTTTTTGGGCCAACATTTTGGGATTCAGTCATGTATTTGTATGGCGCTATTCCAGCAACAGAATCTTGAACATTGTCCTCGATGTCGTTCCAAGGGATTGGCTAGAATAAGGACTTGACGTAGCCTCAATAATAAAATCCTGCACTATATCGACTGTTGAGTCGCTTGAATGGTATGTTCCACCGTCTTGTTGGAACCACAGTTCGTATATGTCAATCTTGTCGAGATCTGGCTACAGAAAGTCGGTCAACTTTCTCAGCATGAGACAAATTGCCTGCGCACTGAAGCCATGACGACAATCGACCTCACGACGAAATTCACTCTGCAATTTACAACTGAGCCTGATTTTCGTTAATATTTTTCAATGATTTCCACTTTGACGGCAAGCATGAAATGATGCATGATAAAATGACAAACCCTGTTAAATATCATCTCTCTCTCTCCCACCGCAGCACTCCAAACCATGCTACACCTACTTCCAACTTACATCGTCAGCAAACAACTGGTTGCCTGCTCAGCAATAAGACTGAGAAGTTCCAAACAATGGAAGCAACAAGACACTGGACACGCCAGAATCATACTTCTGATGCAGCGCCATATTCCAAAGGTCCACTTGGACCACTTGTCCACTGAACCCAACTTCAACATGGGCTACAAATGCGATGTCCTTCACC
Organism: Chalcosyrphus nemorum; assembly: GCA_949716465.1. Lineage (NCBI taxonomy): Eukaryota > Metazoa > Arthropoda > Insecta > Diptera > Syrphidae > Chalcosyrphus > Chalcosyrphus nemorum. The sequence goes on from OX454333.1 coordinate 80,644,838, forward strand.
ATAAATTGCTAACACTCTTCACGGATGGCTCCAAAACCGAAGAAGGAGTCGATGCTGGTATCTTTTCAAAAGATCTGGACATCTACCTCTCCTTCAGCCTTCCTAGCTACTGCAGCGTCACTGCCATTCGTCAAGCAGCTGACTGGCTGGCGGCTAATGCAGTATCAGTATCGGAAATTGTCATATACATCGACAGCCAAGCGGCCATCAAATCCGTCGGATCCAGCACAACGAGATCCAAGGTAGTGAAGGACTGCGGAGTAAATCAGAACGAGATAGTTGGAGAGTACAATGCTCTGTGCCGGGTCACTGTAATATATCAGGGAATTGCGAAGCTGACGAACTGGCCCGACGAGGTCTAAACAGAATAAACGTCACCGACATCGAGGCGCCAACTTCCTATGCTAACTACCTTGTCCATGCCGATGCGGTGAGAGAAACCAACCGTTAGTGGCAACAGCTCGGCCACTGTAACACTGCAAGGCTGCACTGGCCCACGCTAAATGTAAATCGGACTTCTGAAAAATAAGAGAGGTACCCTCTCCAAAATCGTGAACACCCTCACCGGACACTGTGCTATAAGAAGGCATGCCCAAAGACTGGGCATCTCCTATAATGACTTCTGTAGGAGTTGTAGCGACGAAGAGACGAAGGCCGTGCCTCGCACTTGCCAACATTAAAAAGGCCCAATAGGTGAATACCTGTTCAACGATCTAAGTGATCTCAACAATGCCTAAGATTGGCTCCTTCATACTAAGGAGTAAATAGTTCCCTAAGTAAGAGGGTGACCCACCCACCTTACACATCAGCAGCATAATGGACCAACTCCTGGTCTAAGTGTATCCTCACCGAGGGCCGGTTTTCAACCAACCAATCAACCAACCAGATGTCATCTTTGACATTGACAGAGTTTTGGGCCAATTTTTCGCCTTTTCACTCTCTGGGACTCCGTTGTATCTTTCGATCCACCAGACATTTGGCAGCTCTATGCGTGGTAGGATCCAACTTTCACGAACCAAATGGTTCCTATAACAGCTCAGTTACATTCTCATGTCCTACTTCCCCTCGGGTGGGTTATATTGCTTCGAGTCGCTGGATATGTACCTGTCACTCATTCATTTGCTTTGGAAACGACACTGTCCTTTCTTTGTTGAAGGAATTTGCATCATGCCTTCTTAGATGCCTGAATTGCAGCGCAGGTATATGTCAACAGAACTCTGGAGCCTTGTTTTCCTCCTAACAGTCACTTCCCAAGTCATACGTGCACGCGAGAACACAGAATTTAGTACACCATTTGCTCCTACTTGTTGCAAATACTTTGAGCAACATGGCCAGCTTCCGTTTCAATTAAACCCAGAACCATAAGGCGTCCTTGCTTCCGGATTTCCTATGAAACTATTCTATTTCCTATTTTTCTTCCATCAAAAGACAAAAGATTCATATCCGGCTTTAGTAGATTAATTGCAAATTTTCATCTAAAAAAAAAAAAACACTCTAATCCCAGCAAGATGCTGGTTTGATGAAACGGAAGAAGAAGGACCCTCTAACCAACTCTGCTGTCCTTTTTCTCTTCCTCTAAAGCATCAATCATTCAAAAATAAAAAATCTTCTAAAAACCTCATATCCAACATGTGTGCTCGCTTGCCATCATCCGTAACATCCGCATCCACGAATAAGAGATGCTTCTAGAAACTAGAGAAAATCTCCATCCCATTTCTTCCGGAACAAGAAAACAAAAAAAACTTCAAATTTATTATTATTTGCTGAACAAACAGGACACAGAAGGAATGAAGAAAAAAAGACTAAAAAACATATCCTTCTGGAGTTCGTATATGCATACAGCATACTGCGGGTGCTCTATTGGGACGAACGAATCAACAGGCTTCCGGAAGTAGGACTCTTACACACTTGTTGTGTACTGTGCCTCCATGTGTTTATATCCAGAGATTTCAATCGTTTGTAAGGACATTCTACACTACATCTGCATATATGACTGAGGAAAGAACATGTGGAATAAGTTTTATATTTATTTTCAAGGAAAAAAAACAAAACACAGAAGCAACAGAGTGTTTTCACTGCAAAAGGACATTCAGATCAGCACAAAAAAATATATATATGTTGAAAAACACATTAAATGCGAGGGTAAAAAAGGACACACCTTGAAAACAATTTGAAACGAACATGTGCATTTGGAGAGATATATTCAACAGATCCATGACAAATGTATCGAATCTTTTGAGAGACATTTGGAGAGGGTAGAATGTTTTGTATCTGCTGTTTGCAACAGGATAGCAAGGATGCAAGATGGATGCATCACTTGTAGCTGCTGCAGGGATACCTGTTTGTATCCTGATTGTGAACAGATTTTAGGAGGCAGATGTTTAAGTGCTGCAAGGATACTGTATGCTATGCATACGTGAGACTTGTTGCGTTCCCATTACCAGCAGGTACCAGTCTTATTTGGAGAAATCATTTTCAAATGGTATTGCTTTGGATGATCTCTTGAGGGAAGCGAGCAGCTGGACGTAGTTATTATTTCTAGAAGAAGTCTCTTTATGGGTCAATTTGAGTAGTCAGTGTTGAATCGATATGGAGCATCTGTATTAAGACGACAACGTAGACCTACCTTCGATCTGTAAGCTTTTGAAAATTGAATCTGTTTGGTACGATCTGCACAGAACTGGCTATGGTTCTAGGGCGGAACAGGCAGACAGTTAGAATGCTTAAAAGACATCATCTCTAATTCGGATCAATGCGAACGAAACAAACAATCAGAAAAAGAAGTCACACTCGTGCTACAAAGGGCCATAGATGCAACCCTGAGGTACTCCAGTTCCATTTCTTATGAGGAACTTGATTTCTATTGGTTTTGCTTTCTTTGAAAACCTCATACGGCCATCAAATAAATAGTTATATTAAGGACTGTAACGAGTTCTTCTATTCATCTAGTGAATCCTAAACACCAACTGCGGCCATGGAAGCACCGGAAGCACCGGGCTCAGGCAAGAAGATGCACTGTCATGTGATTTCTTCAATATCGTGTTGAAGCAGATAGTGCGCAGGGCTGGTGTCAACACGGAAGGCACTATCTTTCACAAAGCCGTCCAACTGCTGGGATACGCTGACGATATTGACATCATCGGAAGATCCCGACAAGCCGTCGAAGAGGCTTTACGGTTATTGATGAGCAGGCGAAACGAGTTGGCCTTGAAGTGAAAGAGGATAAGACGAGGTATATGTTAACAACAAAAAAAAATTTGTCTGTCTAAAACAGTGGGAAGAACGTCACTGTTGATAACTATAATTTCGAAGTAGTCAAGGAGTTCACCTACCCTAGCAAACCCTAGCAAACCGCTGCTACTTCCGTTTGGCAAAACAACTGGGTTCAAAACTCCTAACTCGACGGACCAAATTAATGCTCTATAGAACGCTCATGTTACCATGTTACCTGTTGTATGGAGCCGAGTGCTGGACGATAAGTAAGAAAGCTGAGCAAATATTGGGCACCTTCGATGGAAAAATACTCCGTCGGATGTTAGGTCTCTTATGCGAGGAGGGTGAATGGAGGCGAAGATACTCCCGCGAAGTCAATGAGCAGTACCAGAATGTGGATGTAGTCCAAAAATCCAAGATACGCGAACTACATTGGCTCGGCCATATCATGCGAATGGAAAACAATGCTCCAGCCAGAGAAGAACAGACGGAGAAGAACACCGAACCTCCGGTACAAAGACCAAGCTGTCACGGATGCCAGAAAACTTGGTCTTCACAACTGGAAGCAGCGTCATATCGCAGATGACGATCAGGCTAAGGCTTCGTCGAGTCCTTATTCTGGCCAATTACTTGGAACAAACTCGAGGCCAATGTTCAAGATTCTATTGCTGGAATGGCGGCGTACATATGCATGACTGTGTCATTCGAATTCGAAGTGGCCAAGGCCTTAGGTCTTGTATCCCCTTGGGGGCCCTAAGAGCTCTACAACGCCTATACGCCATCGTGTGCGGTTTCTGGAAATGTTCCTCAGCCCTCCCCAACTGATTCTCAGTTGCTGTGCTTCCTTCTCAACTGTTCTGCGCCACGTACTCCTTGGACCACCGCATTCTGCCATGCTGGGTAAGCGGGCTCCATTGCATCGCTTGGTTAGCTATGGACCTGTCACGCTTTCGGAGCATGTGGCCACTTTCATGCATGTATAGCTGTGCCAATAGGTTCATGGCCCGTTCTCTGATAAAGCTGTTCGTTGGAGATACGGTTTGGCCAGAACATCCTTAAGATGTAACGTAGACACCTATTGAAAAACGTTTGCAGCTTCCTCTTGATAGTGACGATCATCCTCCAGGTACCACATCCATATGGCAGCACGGATTCAAGTTGGAAAGGAACAGTCGTGGCTTGGTGTTTAAGCCAATTGCATTACTTGGCCAAGTCAATGGTGGCCAATGAAGATAATGGCATGAATGTAGCTTCAAACTAAAACTTAAATAAATTTCATATCTCACACCACGGTTGATTTATTTAAATTTCGATTTCTATTGTTCTTATCTGGTCACTTTATATCCTAAATAATTTTATCAAACATCATCGCAGCGTAGAGCCTTTTATATCCTTGCAATAGGTGAGGAAACTAAACCACAAGACTTATGTTCATTCTACCTTAAGCTTTAAAACCTTTGGAAGTGGTCTAAATTAAATAAAAAGAAAAGAAAATAAACTAAAATCCGCTCTAATCCGCACTTCCCATCATTTCCTATCTATTTATACGAATAAGTCCCCATTATTCGGTTGTTAAATCAATTTAAATGCTTAATTACCCAACTTCAGGTTTCTATATCAATTCTTTGACACTTTTGTGTCGTTTGTTGGCCTCTCCAAAAGAAAGTCGTATCTCGTCAATCAAATCTTGCCCAAGTCATAGGTACAGGAAACCAATTCCCAATTCCACATCCCCACTTACTGTCAGTTCCAACAAATTGACACAAACTTAATCAAATATACAAATTAATAAAAGAATAGAAGAAGAAAAAAAAATGCATCCAACAGATTGCAGAACGGAAACGAACCACTAGCCTGGGAAAATCCAAACGAGTATCTCAAACCATCCATCGAGACGCAGTCTGTATCTTCATCTAAAGTCCATCGTTGTTATAATTACGAACGTTATAATAGAATATCTAAACATTAAGTCGTGATCTCGATCGAAGTGCATCTAGTAGGTAGCCGTTGGTTGTGAAGCCGTTTACAGATGGAGATCATTTGCATCGTGATAACAAGACGAAGATGGGTTTGCTTAGGAGCCCTACACACCTTCAGGTGATGGTGTGTTAATTGGAATAAAATACTCTGGCTAAGTGACGACTCATGACAGCCGTATAATGACAACTCAATTAACTCGAATGTGCTCTGCACCTACGTAGGAAAATATCCAACTCTCTAGAACCAGTAAGGCGCCGCTCTTTAAGCAAGTACCTACTCCTTCTCTGTACATTGCAGAGAATAATCTGCTAATTGGGTTTCTATTTAAATTTAAATGGACGAGTGAAGTTTTTCACGATCTCCATTCGGATACTGTATCTTTTTCTATGTAATTGTGAGGTAGGTTTTTTTCTGTTTGTGCTGTAGACCCTTCATCTCACGTGTGGCAAGACACAGATACAAACGCGTGCCATATGCATTTTTGGCTTCAAAAGGTTATCCTTCTTTTTGTATAGAGGAGTATCTACTAAGTCTTAGGTTTCGGTAATTAAATATATATTTTTTTATTAGTCGTGTGGACTTTGATTGGCTTCGCGGTCAATGGCTGCGCCGTGATATTAATATACCACCACCACCGCCAGCAGCAGCAGGCGCATTGAACTGATTCTCTCTCGAAGGAAAAAACATGAGACATGCTATGCGCAGATGGCTGTGTGTCCTTTTTTTTGTTGAGCAATATTTTTTAACAATTCTGTGCTGGCATCAGTGACTTTTAGGACGTTATGTCTGTTTTTTGGGGAAAAAATTGGGTAAAATTTTTTAATTCGGTTAAAAAATAGATTTTTGTAAGGATACCTTATGACATCTGTCGAGTAATGTCGGGGATTATTGTTATTATGACGATTAATCTTATTTTTTGTGTGCGTTCGTGGCAATGTCATGGATAATGATGTATGGCAGGACCAGGATAAGTTGATTACTTAAAAAAACTAAAGTGTACATTTCGGGAGGGAGAGCTGAGGAGGAAATAAGGATCAAAGATATTGAACCTTGTAATTGCTGGATGCCATATGAAGTAGTGAGACGTTGAAGGATGTCCATAAGCGGATGAGTCTTTTTTTTTGTTCTCTCTCTTGGCAGACGTTTAAAAAATCACACTTTTTCAATAACATTATTTAAGGACTATGACCTGAGGTGTCTAAGGGCGCTGTACGTTGAAAGGAAGGAAGGGAGAAGTAGTGCAATATATTGTCTGTATCTGCACAAAGGCATGGCAACATATAGTCTTGCAGTTAAGTATCATCTCCAAATAAAATCTTTTGATGTAGATGAAGTTTGAGGAGTAGGAGATGGTCAATACCCCGATAGACGGGCGTCCTCTGCATTACTTTCTATTATTTTTCATGATCTTCTGGCAGCAAACTTACAACCTAAAGGTGCTTGTCCACTCGAGAGTAAAACTTGGGCGAGTAGCTCTCAAGCCACTCTCGAGGGAAATTTCGTAAGTGGACACGGACCTGAAAGAAATTCGCAAAGAGCTGGCTTACTACTCTCAGCTTTCAAATTTTTACAGAGTTGCTCGCAAGTGGACAGGCGTTATCTTACTTTTGGAGATCAACTCGCACTCTGAGGGTAGATAGTCGCAAGCTTGGCTCACACAAATTTTACTTTCATATGAAAAGCTACTCGAGAGTTTGCTAGCGCAAGTGCTCTCAAGTGGACACGCCGCTTAATGCTACTAAACCACAAGGCTGGTAGTGTGTAGAAAGAAGTTCTTGCGGGCCATTGTATACTGACGGAAAGAGAACAAGAACGTTTGCTACAGAGTGTATCCTGTCGTTCATACTGTGCGGTTGTACCGACCAACTATAACCGGATGTTCCTGAAACCAAGATCGTCAATTTGTTACAGCAAAACGTCACTGATCATCATTTTTTAGCACTCATGAGTCATAGTAACAGGGTCGTGAAAAAAATATCGCCCAAACTTTCCTACGTAAACACCAAAACCTAACAATGGCCTTCGGAGGATGTAATGACTTCTCGTGGATTAGGAAGCCTTCGCTATTACCTATTTACAAGCGATTGGTGATCCGCAGGAAAAGCTATGTGCTCGTACTGGTGAACCATGAAGCCTTCCAGGAAAATCGGTTTATAGTCTGACTATTGTTGCCCAATTGTGTGACCCATCGTTGATAGTCCTTTTGGACATATGCAGTGACATTCCCGCCAGATATCCGCTTTTGAGGCCGGTTGTCTCCTCAAAGAGGGTGTCTAATATTCGCCAAGTTGGTGCCACGTGATCAATGAATTGACCAACTTATAGTGAGCCATCGAACGATTAAATGCTAAATACACGATTATTCGCAACATATGTTTTGTCGGTTTTCCTTTTTCATATATTCAGTTCTAGTTTACTGTTCAAATGTCAAAGTTACGATGACGTAGGGCGCCATTTGCAAAAGAAGGGCATTTGTTCGAGAATTAAATTTGAATGTAATTAGTGATCGTTTTATTTGATAAGCTTGTCATTATTTAGAAAAGTAGCAGCTTTCCTTAATCAATTAACTTTTATCGATTGATCAATTTCAATATCGATTACTTCTTTTAAATATCGATTGATGTACCACAGAACTTCGAACAGTTAAGCCTATACAAATGTTTAGTTATTTGAAAATTGAATTGGAGGCAGCTGATGTGCTTTTCTGAACTCTTTAGGCCTATAGTATGTAAATTGCTATATATGAGAAGCGGAGAGCATGATCTATTAAGTTCAGCTAAAGTCATTTAATTCTTATCGGTATTATGCTTTGAGACCGTAAGCTCCTACCTCAGTGTGGGGTTCCTTAAGCTTACCTAATTGGGTCAGTGCTTTTTATATTTTCAAGGTAAATGAAAAGCAAAGACTGTCTAGTTGTCTGTTGTCAGTCTACGTATGAAACAGCAAAGATTTATCATTTTAAGACGAGTTTGAGGAATTGGTAATTCACTCATGGTAAATGTTGACAATTCTATTTAGGGCTTTTAGATGTGCCACTCGTCGATTTGGACGAGGGTATTAGGTGCCTTGCCTTGCTAGCATGCTGCCCATCTTGTTATAATAAACATTCCCATGTCCTGATCCAGCAGAACAAATCCAATGTTAGGTGGGTTATTATGTGTACAGAAGTGTCTCTGTTTCTTGATATCGAAGAGTATTCCCCTAGATCGGGATCGGCACAAAGAAATTTTATGGAACAAGCGCACAGCATGTATTCCCATCTAGGAAGCTTCACATAAATGTATGTACACATGTACGTGGAATAATGATCCTTCCTCCACTCACTCGAAGGCATATCTTAAAACAAATTTTGGGCTTAGTTTTGGCGTAAGTGTTTGTTAGTGGTCCTTGACTTTTTAGGCCTTTTCTTCTCGAATTGGATTATGGCTGACGCAGCAAATAAATAGCTGAGTATGGGGTTCCTTAAGTTTCCAGGCTTGGCCCAGTGATTGTTGTCGCTTGTCTATAATTCAAATCTACGACTTGCGATCCAAGAATACCATGCGTAGTCTAGACTAAATGAGAAGCTGCAGCGCAAGTTTATGTACATTAAGAAGTTGCATCCCAATACCTTCTTAGGTACTGAGAGGAAGCATCAAAATCAAGGTTTTGAACCGGTAGCAGGCGTTTACATTCGGGAACTAATCAGTCACTAGTTTGATTATAGAAAAGATTACTGAATGTACTAGAATTGATTCGTTCTGAGATCTTTCTTGCTAGTTCATCGCGTTTTTGTTACTGTAAGCAGTTCTATGTCCTGTGTTTTTTGAGAGTTTGAGAACTCCTAGTACCTCTTGTAGACAACGGTTAGCCACTCTTAAGTTGGTTACCATAGACGCCTTGTCTTTGATAGTGTTTCTATCTTATATAAAGGAGCTAAAGGGAGGCTTCGCCCACTTCCTTAATTGCAAACTTTAATGATTCGAGCGACTGCTGGCTCTTTCAAAAAAACGTCGCCATTACTTGAAACTTGACCTACCTGTGAAGATCTCTGTTGATGAAGTGATACGTAACTACACATTGATGGTTTATAGGTGTGGTAGAAGCTCTTGGGTCTACAAGTGGATACAGTGAATACTAATCTCTCTAGGGTAAGTTTGTTTGAAAACATGGACATGGGGATATGATATGAGATCATCCACGGTCCCTCTTCAAGTCCTTTCACTAGAATTTGCGGTATAGCAGACAAGCCACTGAATTCTAGGTCAATAATCGATGCCATATCCAATTGAGATCAGTGAACAAATGTCTAAAAAGAAGCTCCAATTGCGCTAATGATGCTAGGCTTGATGCTAGCCTATGTTAACACGTAATTAGCTTCTTTGCAGCTGGCTTATACATAGCTCAGATCACTAAAACTACCATGAGTATTCCATCTTATAAACAAAAAAATACATTCCCAAAAGAATTATAAATGACTTTCGAAAATTGTATTCCAAAATCAACCATTTTCCTATGTCAACTCCTTTACAGTCGAGTAAATAAAGTTTGTCTTCGGCCAAAAGAACATCAATTTTCCTGAATGAATTCATATTGTCCCAGAAAATAGGCGCGTACTTTCACCATTTAAAGTCCTCGAGCAGCCGTTCGCTCTCACTTCCGTATAAAAGATGTGCAAACATGACATAACCAAAAATTGTCTTGTCTTCCTGGTTTACTTAGAAACTGATACAATGACTCCTGTACCCTATACACAATTTTTTTTTGTTCCCCAAATAAATCCTAACGTAAACGCAACCGAATGTCATTTTGTTGATTTTCAGTTGCGCCAAACAATTACCAAGTTTGACGGATGTGAATGACTTTTACACGAATGTTTCCTTTTTTGGCACGAGAACAATACCGATTGTCTTCGGTTGTCCTCCCCAGTGGCAGAAGGGAGATTTGATTCATTCGAATGAATAGGAATCCTTTCTACTGTCTGACTGCATTCAATGGAATTCTTTTCGGATGTATTTGACTTAGAATGATTTATTGAAGCCACTAAGACTGACTGTAAATAATTGCTTTGGAATCTTTAAGAAAATTTTCGAATTTTGTTTGACATTATTCCTTTTTTTTTAAGGAATTAAAGGTGATGCGTGGAATATAGGCTTAAGATTGATATGGGAGTTCGTCCTGAAACCTAGAGGAGTGCTAAAATAGTTTTAGAAAATTTCTGTGAAGGAATGTTTTGAAGAACACATGATCTGTTGAGGCAGCGACGGATACTCAAGGTCGTATATTGGCCAGAAGTACAGTGTTCTACAAAAGTCTAGCAATGAAGCGTTGTTATCGTGAAATACTCAAAATTGCATACATATGTCCATAGAACAAAGAAAAAGCCGTGAGTTGGGCGAATTGGTAAATCAAAAGCCAGCATTTTGGCGACTGACGACCGTCGAATTGAACTGGAGGGATAAGCGGATGATCAGATCAGAATTTTGGACCAGGAGCCATCCAAAGTGCTAAGAAGACAAGTTCGCACCACCGTCACAGTACTTCCAGAAACTTCAAGTAAGAAATGTCTTCGATGACATTCTATTTAAGTCGCAGACTTTCAGCAGGAAACATCACCAAATATGATAATTCAATTAGAAGTGATTCATTACAAGATACTTTTTTTTAAGTAATGTAAATTTATAAAATTTTTCACTATTGGGCTGTTTTCAAAAAGAATAAAAATATTCTTGACATTTAGTTTTTTGGATAATTTTTTTTTTTTAATTCTACCTTAAATGCAATTATGGCGGTCCATTCTGAAGTTCAACTTCTCGTTGACGCATGCGAGCATTGCAAAATGTATTTGGCGAATAACGCGAGTAATGTTGGCTTTCAATTTCTTAATCGTACCCGACTTATCCATATAAACTTTGAACTTCACTTAACTCCAGAGTCAGAGCTGTTTCACACGATCTAGGTAGCCAATTCAGCGGTACGAAGCGCGAAATTAACTGACCCATGAATTGTTCGCGCAATAAAGCCATGGTTTCACGAGCTCTAGCGCCGTCTTGCTGGCGCCAAATGTCTTGAAGATTACGGGCATCAATTTGAAACAGCTAATAGTCCCTTATTAAACCTCATCATCAGTCTCATTCCTGAACAAAATGTCTACTCTAAGTCCACGATTTAAGGATTCAGCTGAATGATTTGTAGACTATGTTCCAACCTAAACCTTTCCGTAATGAAATATCAAACAGTACCAATCACGATCTATCAAAACAAACACGATCTGTCAAAATATACATCGACAATTACTCCCTTAAGCGGGCGGTAGACACTCGAACATAGTGCGAGTAAACTTGGTCTGAACCAAAAAATTTGGTCTCACCAGTATCAAAAGCACTTTGATATTTTTTAATGTTCGAGGGCAGCTACCCTCGAAAGGGCTGGACCCTTTGGTAGTGTAATGTGCGGTAAATGTAGATGTTTCTCTTTGCTTCAACCATTCCTTTGTCAAAATTCGTTTCTTTTTACGTTGTGCCCAAAGTTTCTCTGCTTCATCAACTCTGGTGAGCTATGATGACGAGTGCATAACAGGAAGACACAAGGAAAAATGAGGTTCGACCAAACTGATTTCACTCTTTGCTGGGTTTACTCGAACCAAGTTTACTAGCACCACGTTCGAGTGTCTAAAATAAATAAATAAATATTAGGCCGTAAGCAGCCCATAGAGGGCCAACGCCTAGCTTCTCTCAACTGTACATGTTGTGCGTGGTATACATTTCTGCACATACAGAAGGAACCTACCGTTTTATGCTCTTGGATGTTTGTCAGGAAGAGGTAAGGTACCCATTGCTCAGTAGTCCAATGCACTAATCACTGAGCCACAGCACCCACTAGTTCGAGTGGCTACGGCCCCCTTTACCGGAGTATTGACAGATTACAATATGGACTCGGTGGCAGTATAGCAGCTCATAGAAAAAAAATTCCAATGATCAAGTCCTAATCCTAATATCCATTCAATGTTCGCAGTAAAAGAAACTCACTCCAATGCAAGAATTCCATAGAAGTCTTCCCAGTCAATTTGGACAACAACTGCACCAACTCTTTCCTTATTCCTTCTTCCAATTTCAGCTGAATCAAGTGCCCTGTATATCAGTAGAAGGATATCAATATCCCCTTTGGTAAGAGAGCATTTTGATTTGGATGATAACAGCGTAGGCATTTCAAAGTGTTCCAACAAGTTCTTTTGGGATTGAGTAGAGTTCTACTGACTGGATGGAATCTTTGAACCAGGACTTGTCCAAAGCTAAGTAGTTCAAAGATTATTCCTTGAGTTCATATGTAGATCTCAGTTCTAAGTCCAAAGACTAAATTTTCTTCCAACCCAACGATCTAGGCTAATTTGTTTTCCTAGTTTTAGTTGCAAGACCAAACTCATGTCTATTCCCAAGCTCTTTAAGAAAAAAACAAATAAAGAGCCCCCAACAAATGTTCCCATAGTTCAAAGGGCCATCACTTAAACATCACTTGAAACCGCACAAGAATTGGGCCACAACACACTCCACACACCACACCTCTGCTCGGATTTTGCTGGGCCAAAATTTATGTACAAAAAGTTTTGCCTCGTGCATTTTTGTGCTGTCTGTCTGTCCAGTTTCGGTGTTCTCTTCCTGTACAGAACTGCGCGAACCCTTTTTGAAATTCAGGTGATGTAAACAAACAGGTGAAATGATTTTCCATCGTTGTATCTCGCACTCACTTGTTGGCTTTAGCTTTGGATTGTTGGTCTCCTCCTCCTTGTATCTTTGCTTCTCTTGCAGTTTTGTATCACATTGTGTGTGTCCACTGTCCAGTCAAAAATGAGAGAAAAAAAAAACTTTTTTTAAAACCACCGACAGATAACATTTTGGAGTTTTTTTTTCTTTCTCTTGATACTCGAGTGAAACATCAAGTGTATCAGGTGTATACCCTTTCCTCCTCTCGATGTATGTGTGTGTGGTAAAGAGTCAAATATATAAGCGGTGTTTGTTTACTGGTGGTGCAATGTTGTCGGTCGATCTGTGCTGACCCTTCCGTCATCCGCGCCGACCACCGAAAATTTTGGGGGATACGCGTGTGCAGGTGTAATTTTGGGTTTCTTCTCTTCCTCATCTCTCATCTCTCGTCAATCCGATCCTTTTTAAAGGGGTACACAGAAGAAACAGGTTCATGTCGAGAAGAAACAACGTTTTTTTTTTTGGAGATGGATCGAGGACAGGAGAGGGAAGAAACACATTTGAGACTCTGTGGAGATGGCTGACGATCGGTTTTCGTCCTCGTCCACGTTTTTGTGTGGTGCTTTTCTTGCCAGAGTGTTGTTTGATATGAGAGTGGATTAAGGGTCTGGTTTAATGCAGCAGGATGCAAGGTGTTTGGCGTTAGTCTTTTCCTTTTTTTGTATTTTTCGTGGTTAGGGCCTTTTTTTTCCTGTTTCTTTGGGGAGAAATCGTTTCAATTAATTTCGCAATCATGACAATGATTTGCACGCAGTGGTAGGTTTGAGCACTTTATTTTTTTTCTTCTCCTGGATAACTGTAAACATTTACTGCAAATTGAATTACTAAAAGGAGAATCTTTAAATCTTAATTGTTTCCGATGAGCATAAGATGGAATTAATTTAACAAATACAAGCGGGTACTTATCCCTAATCTGATGCAAGAGGGCATATTTGAACGGAGGGAAAGCGTTAAAGGATTAAGAGCATTATAACTGGCGATATAGCAGCTAAAATTTGACAAAAAAAATACCATGGGCTACTTCTTGACAAAGGAGACACAGTTTGCGACTCTCTTATCTTCATAGATACTAATAGCCCCGAGTTCTACTAGCATGTACGATTCTTAAACGATCGATGCCAGGAATACGCCTAAACACACACGGAACAGCTTTCCAACCAGTCGTCCCCTGACCTCATCATGTGGGCTATTAGGAGCTCCGGGCTTCGTGGATTCGCTATGCCGCTTATGAAGCGTCTGCACTGGAACATGACGTTCTTCGCGTCTTCCTCTTCTGGGTATTCTGGGCAAAAGGCCAGGCGATCGCACCAAAATCTGTGGAGATATTTTCAATAGAGACAATTCCCAGAGAGGAACTGTGTAAGATGATAATTACAGTTTCTGTTCTGTTTGTCCAAGTTTCAATGTTGGGTATCAGCAGGATGGAGCTTGCCACTCTGGATAGCAGAAATCTCCTGGCGTATCCAGGCCCGCCAATGTTTGGCAACATCCGAGAGAGCCCTGCCTGTATCTGTGATGCCTTTTTATTAGAGTACTCGAATTTACGCGCTTTTAATTTCAGTCTGTTGTCGAGCATGCTACCTTAGACCGGATTGTATAGTTCCCAATCCGAAATCTTGCATATTCCACAGTCTTTTTGCAAGTTATGAGCATAGCTTCTGTTTTGTGGTCTGCTAGTTCATGGCCGCCTGTGTCTAGTCAATTGACTCCAAATTCTGGGCCACAGCCACCAATTCTGGACTTTAAGATTCGTTTAGTATGACATTCCGAGTCCACTTCTGTTCTGCCGTCGAGGAATGCTACTTTTGCAGTTTATATCAAAGTCTAGAATCGGTAGGTAGGCAGTGGTTGTAGCATCCTATGGTTTGCAGCATGCGACGTATCATTGCATTTCAATTGTAATGATTCTCTCAATCGTAGGATCGATACCATGGGTTGTGTTTTGCCATAAATGTCCAGAGAAAGGATGTGCAGCACCACCTCTAGACTAATAAACTGTACACCACATAGTATCTAATGAATTACAATGTATAGTCAATGGATCAATCTGTAGTCTAGGGCACTCTTCCAAGACTACATTACAATAGCAACCTTCTTTGTACATACATGAAGGCTAGCTTCACTTAGGTTAGGTAAGAGTGATTGTCGGTACCCAGATACAGTTGAGTAGGGATGTTCGTAGATCGCAAGGGCCCTTTGTTTACCAGCCCATCTATATAAAAAGCACACTATTACCACTGATGAACACTGATAAAGCTACATTACTAGGACACCAACACCAAAGATTTAAATTTACCAACCTGAGCGTAGGATTTTGTTTTAAATCAGTTGAAACTATATCCATAAGATCGTGAAAGAGGGAAGATTCCAAACGGAGTCTTCTTCTAGTGGACAAGATAACACAGTGTCCAATGAGGACATCTACAAGGATACTAAGGCCAGTGGGTGCCTTGGCGCAGTGGTAAGTGCGTTGGACTACTGCGCAAGGGGTTCCAAGTTCGAATCCAGAAAAATACCATCAAAAGTTTTTCACGGCCCCACCTCTTCCGAGTGCCTGGCACACATTCAAGAGTATTACTGTCATAAGCAAGCTTCTCAAAACCCCTCTGCCCTTCGGATACGGCATAAGACTGTAGGTTCCTTCTGTATGTGCAGAATCGGAAATACACTACAGTGACCAGGGAGTTGGAAGGCTATGCTAACTTAACCTCGTTGGATAAAACTCTTCTACCAACACCATTACTTGTCCACGACCTATCTGTGTAGAAGTGGAAAAATATCCTTTCCACTTAGAAAGTTCTGCCAATAATCCAGGGAAGCAATAGGCGGAAGTTCCGTCCGAGTTGAACTTTACGTGGGGATTTGAGGACTAATCGATGGTTCCTCGTTTAATTTGCTATCAGTTTCCTGTCAAGACTGAGCGCTTGATAATAGTCACATTTAGAGAAACTGAGTTTGGTTTTCCCCGAGTTGACGTCAATGTCACAACTATCAGCTCCCATATCCAACTTACTTACTTGCTTAATTGGCGCTTCCGGGGTGGACCTGGGCTTCAACCAACAAACCTTTTCAGCCATCCCGGTTACGAGGAAGCTCCCTCCAGTTGTGCACGCCGAGTTGGTTGAGGTCCCCCTCCATTTGTTTGCGCCACCTACCGCGAGATCGCCCTCTACGGCACCGTCCATCCGGGGTGGTTTCGGAGACATTCTTCGCTGGAATGTTGGGCTCCATCCGGTCTACATGACCCAGCCATCTTAGTCGGTACATGCGAACACTTCTGGCCAAGTCGATGTCCTTGTATTGACCGTATAGTTCGGCGTTATATCTTCTTGGCTACTCACCGTCTATGCAGACGGGACCAAACATCACACGAAGGACTTTTCTCTCAAAATAACCAAGGGCATCCTCAAATCCTCGATTTTCTCAAAGTCCATGCCTCTGCGCCATACAGCAGGACTGGGATGATTAGTGTCTTATAAAGAGTTATCTTAGTAGTTCGAGATAGAGCTTTGTTACTCAATTGACTTCTTAGCCCACAGAAACACCGATTGGCAAGAGTGATTCTTCATTTCTCTCCCGACTGATGTCATCCGCGGAGCTCACCATAGAGCCTAGGTAGACAAAGTCCTTTACTACTTCGAAATTATATCTGTCTATTGTGGGATTCTGTCGAAGACGCCGATGTTGAGTGTCCTTTTTTGTAGACAGCATATATTTTGTCTTGCTTGCTTCGACTTCAATGCTCGCAAATGCCCCACTAACCATATCCAACTATAATAGGGCTATTTCCATGAGATTCTTGGATGGTTTCCACTTACTGCAATGGCTATGTCATTCACTTGGCCCATTTTTGTCCTTTAATAAGGCAATTTAACCATCTCTAGTTCAAGATTGGACAGAGGCAAGCTCACTGTGATGAAGAGTCATCTATCGATGTGAGGGTCTGTATCCTCTGAATCAGAAAATAGGTTGTCCATGTCCTCTCTTTACCCAAAAGTAGCCAGATCTGTGGCAAATGTTCGTAGATCCTGACACGGACTACCTTTTTGGGAGTATCACTTTCCTCTCTACAGTCTTAGGGCTTTAGAGGACAGATGGTATGAGGTACAGTACCAATGCAACTGATCTCTCCTTGCCCTTCAACAATATTAACGTGTGAGGACTATGTCCTTTTATCAAGCTTTGTGGGTCGACAAAGCCTTTAGATGGACCAGTAGAAATACAGTTAAGTCGGAGAGTTGTAACCCCCTCACTCTGGATCATAATCTCGAGCTTTATAGGTGATTCAAAGTTTCAAACCTAATTTCACTTTCTTTTTCATCATTCGATAGAGATTAAGGCAACTACCCTCATCTGTCCTGCAAAAACCTTAAGATTCTATTCTTCTCCCGTACTTTGTTGCTTTTCAAGTGATATCTGCTAGACCATTACCACCTCCTCAACATCTAGATAGGCATATTGCTGCACATGCAATAAAACCATCACCTTTTTCAAAGTTCATCCAATCTTCACCACATTTGGGCCTTCCTCCATCGATCTTTAGGAAAAAATCGTGCCAATATTTTGCGTGTTTGACATAACCGCATCCTTTAAACACCTCTCCGTCATATAGACAAAGGCGAATTGCTATTCAAGGACAGGACGGGACAAAGATAACACCATCACCACACGACATTTACTATTTGTTCAGTAGGCAGCCACGAAAATATATAATTCACATTCTTTGTGACCAAAATCATAGCAGTAATATCTATGAGCCTCCTCTAAGGTCCACCACTATTTCACCTTCACGAATCAACAAATATGCACCAACAGCAGAAAAAAAAAGAAGATACACAATCATGATGTTGCATCATTTGCACCCTGCGAACACACTTTATGTATCTGCAGCTAGAAAAGCAAACAAATCCGCATATTCGTGTGTGTTTAGAGCTATAATGCCCATGCGGATGGTTCTCTCTGCATGTGACACACATTCTTCTTTATTCTTGCCTTTTAAAGTACCATCAAGAGAATTCTTTCTTTCAAGCTAAGAAAAAGAAACAAAAAAAAAAAACCATACAGCGACTATCTACAAAGCGGGAAATATTGTAATAATTTATAGGATGGATTTTTCTCACGTTTATATCAAAACAAACGAAGGAGCAGAACGGAGTCCTGATAAACCGTGAAATAGAGAATTATTACAGACAAAAAAACATAGTCCTCCCATTCAACACTCTTCTGACAACGATGGATGAGATTCAACACAAAAGATACATTTAATGCTCCTGAAATGCACTCGAACGGCATTGTGTCGTCGAGGATTCATTTGGCACTCGTGTTGACATTAATAACTAAAAATTGTGTCACTGCGGGAGCGAATACATCAAACTCACACCCATTGTCTGGCGGTGGCTCTTAAATGTCCATCCACCAAACCAATTGAAGGGTCTAAGTATGAGGACAATCTATTATATGCTTTTCCTCAAGATGCTAGTACTCATTCATTCTTAAAGGTTGAGGTTCAATCGTGATGCTTGCGCGCGCGCGCGCGCGAATGATACTTATGTTACTAAGGGCCTTCACACAAGCAGATGTAGCACGCAAATAAATTCAATTCAATTGGAGACAATGTTTATGCAACTTGAGGTTTCTTGTGTGTGAGTCTGTTTGTTTGTCCGTTGAAAGGCACAGGACAGGCGAAGAGAAATGGTCGCCCCTTACTTATGTATGCTTACACTTATCCCGGTGTGAGAAAGTAACGAATCATAAGTGTCCCGTTAGCACCGGTAGTCAATGCATTTCATCGCGATTGACGACAGACGGACAGTTAAAACAAAAAAAAAAGATA
Source organism: Chalcosyrphus nemorum (assembly GCA_949716465.1). Taxonomy (NCBI): domain Eukaryota; kingdom Metazoa; phylum Arthropoda; class Insecta; order Diptera; family Syrphidae; genus Chalcosyrphus; species Chalcosyrphus nemorum. Next base: position 80,663,603 of record OX454333.1, read on the forward strand.
AAAGCCGATGATGTATTCAGTAAGTTCGCACGCCAACTCTTTTGTTTGCCTTTGGGTGGTGAATTACAAACTGGTATTGCTGTTGCTTTCTATTATTGAATGGCAATCAGGAAGCGATGTTCAAGGGAAAACTTATCAATTGAAGTGGTAATGAGGAAAATGCTGGACCAATCGCTGTGATAATCAGCCAAAGGTCGTTACTCCTTACAAAAGCTCTGATGCCTCTTCTTGGTGGATTCACCAACTTTATAACGGTCGACTATGGTACACCAACTTTTGGCAACTCATCTGCAATTAAGCAACGTGCGTGCTTGGTATCTTTTGATCGTTCCTTCATGATTAGGGTCTTATCGTCAGAGTCCTTATTTTTCGGCGGTTATTAACTGAAACTCTTTTAATTTTCCCTCGGTACATTTTTTTTTCTTTGAGAGAGAAAGAAAGAAAGACTTCGTGCATGTCCAATGTTGCGCTTTCATCCATAAAAGATACATTTTAAACTAATTTCCTTATGTTAATTTCGCCAGCTGACCCATAATGAAGCACTCTCACAATACTTTGGTCGTCTATCTACATAAGCTGGCCTAAACTAAAAGATCATCGCACACTCTTGAATTCTGTGCGCGTTTCTTATGGCATTAAAGTTTAATTGTTCATTTTGTGTGTGTACATTCTTGTGAAGGGGGTTATCAAAATATCAAAAAAAAAAAAAAAAATGAAAATATGATTGTGTGCGCGTCCATTTAAATTGTTTAAATTTCGTGCGCTTCTCGAGAGACTCACTTGAGCATAAAATGCCGTGTGCGGATGTCTTCTCAAGACATATGTTTTAATTAACATAGCCAAAGAGTAACCACAAAAAAAAAAATAACTCGCAGTAATAATAAATTTGTATGGCCCCCAAGAAGAAGAAAAAAAAAGAATGCTTTTCTGTGTTAAATTTGGGGGAACGCTTCCTGGATTTATTTATTTTTCTTCATCTACTTTGGGTTTTTTTTTTCAGTTTTTTTGGGCAATTAAGTGACTTTGTTGGTTTACTACTACTACTAGACCAAGTCGTGTCTGTAAATGTGATATAATTAATTTAGGTCATAATTGCTAAGGGAAAAAAAAAGGGTGATTCTTTTGATAGATAACAATTTAAAATTATTACACCAATATAATGGTTAAATTTAAACAAAATTTTCGAAGCTATTAAACAAATGAGAGAAATTAGGAACGAGTTGATGCATAATTTGATCATGAACGGTCAGTTAGAGGTGTATAAGTTTATGGCAAAGGAAGGAGTTCTCAGGGGACTAGGCAGGTTACTTACTTTCTAGCTCAACGGTCTACTCTCTCAGTTCTGCACGCTATGTCTGGTGAACGCCCTTTACATGTTCTGCGGTCCTGTTTTAACCTTTGGGGTGAATTTGAAGTCCAGAACGTTCATGGTTGTCCACTCTATGTTCCTCGGGTGCCCTTGTTGACAAAATTTTCAATGAGTCACTTACTCGGTGTCGAAAATTTCGAGTGCTAACTAAGCCACGTCTCGTCACCATTTCCACATGTTGCTCCCTGGATAGTGATGTAGTAGTGAACTGACGAAGAGGGTATGTCAAAGACGTCTTAGACACTAAACAATTCGAACTTCAAAAGCACCATTGGGTGAACTTAACGCTTATATTGGAGGAAACGCGGGTAAGGAATCTGTTGTTGAACTGTTCTTCTGGAATACGTCTTAGATCATCAGAAGGAAGAAGAAGACGGCTTAGGAATTCTCTCGATCTAATCAAATAAATTGGCTGATACCTTTCGTGAGATACTTCTATATATTCGAAGATTTTGTCTCGAACGTATGCCAATTGGCAATTGCAGTAGCTGGTTCTACTTAGTCTTTGAAGTCTTCTCTTAGTTATGATAGATCTCCCATCATACAGCATATTAGAAAGCGATGGCTTGGCAGACATACCCTTTCGTTAGCAAGGGCTGGAATCTGCTTATACGTCTTCCTCTGAACAAACTGGGCAGAAAGAGGAGCTATCCAGACTTTAATTTAATTTGGAGATATTCCCGATGGCATCCTGAACATTCATCTGACAATAGAGGTATAAAGTTGCCTATCAGGCTCTCTTTATCCACACCTCAAGGGTAGGGATCAGCTGTGAATGCACATGACCATAGTGATATTTCCTTGATAATGCTGACAGTTCTCTATTTATTGGAGTCTTCACCCTTTGTTTATGGGGGCAATGCTAATCATGATTACCAACTTTAAAGACAGTCACCTCCTTCGTTTAAATGTTCATTTTCATTTCTTCGCGGCTTAAGGCTTCTTCTGTTCGTAGAGTTGACTAGAAGCTCTATAGGTTATGTGGTAGATACATAAGTTCGCATTCTTTATCGAATTGGAGGTTTCCTTATAGTGGCAAGGAGAGATAAACATCTTTGATGATTTGTTGGAACCTGCGGCACTTGCCTTTTCCTCGACTTTCCAAGAAAGCTGAGCAAGCACTTCAACTATCAGGAGTTGACAGCATCATTATTTGCTATATGAGCACCGAAAATCTACCAACTGATTCGAGCAAAGGCAGTAAACTAACAGGGAAAGGGGTCCACAGAATCATCTGCCTCTCCCAGGCATTGGAGATTGTAACATCGCTGAAACCTAGCCTGTTAATAGACTGCACGAATGTGGCTGATCCAATGGACAATGGAAGAGGTAACCGGTGAAAAAGGAAGACATAGCGGAGGTTCAGATCCTGAGATTCCAGTTTCAGCGATATCATTTCCCGAGATCCCAGTTTGACTTGGGACCCAGTCAAGAGTCAGAGAGTTCTATCTTGCGACCAAATTAAGTAATTTGTTGCTTTTGCAAACTGTATTGAAAGTGGTTAAAGGATCAAAGCCTTAAGTGCAATGTGACAGTCAACGTAGACATAGACATAGATGTAGGTGTACGGATAGCATATGTCTTCGTTTAAAAGACAGAAGGATATTTGCCTAAAGAGTAGATGAATCCACGAAAAACCAAATCATTATGACCAACGCTTCAAAGATCTCCTCGAGTACTATAGTAAGAAGGTATTACTCTTCCGAAGGCTCCATAGCATCGGTGAGTAGGATCCTGCTGTCCTAAGTAGGAAGCTCGGTCCTTCTATATGCTGCCTCGATATGGGGGGATGCACTGACAACAAATGACTATAAGAGCAAGCTATTATCAGTTCACAGGCTCAGCGCAATAAGACTGATCAGTAGCTTTCAAACTATCTCCAACGTTGCAGCCAGCGTTTTAGCTGGGATGGTTCCAATCGACATCGTTGTGTATGAGAGTAGCAAGACTGTTCCTTAGACAACCTTTAAGACGTCAAGAGACAAAAAGAATTGAGAAAGAGGAAAGGGCAGCAACGGGACCGGTGTGGCAAACCAAGTAAGACCCAAAAGCACATTCGCAGAATCATGGAAAAAGAGAGCAAGGGGCAACTGTAACTACCATCTCGCATGATTCTCGGTTAGTCACGGTGGCTACTAGAAAAAAAAAGTTCCTTTGCAGAAGATAGAGCAAACCTGCAAAGTCCAGATAACCTCATAAAGTCGCTTGATGCGATCACTGGGCGAGTGAATGGAGATCATTGTGTGTGTGTAGAATCTACTGCTAAGAGCAAAAGCCCCAAGAAGAGCCCAAAAAGCGGACTTAAAGATCACTTTAGGAACAGCTACAATCTCTTCTCTATCGAAATTTCGAATGACTTGAGCTGATCCATGAAAAGATGTCGCCCACTGGCCTAATTCTAGACCTCTGAGAGGCATGCTCGGGAAAAAAAGGCCCTGCCAGATTGTAGAGTTCACCCAGATGTTCTTCCACAAATAAGCGTTACGCATGTATCCTTGGACTCCACCTACACTCATCGCCAAGTACCACATGGATGTGATGATTCACCAGACCTTTCCTATGTTCATTACTAAGTGAGCCCAAACCAAGTATGTAGATCAAGTGAATTTAGTTTGTTTTCATTTCGAAACGATTCCCATGACACACTCTCGAGCTGGTATTCAAAATGAAAGTATCCACTCTCTATGAACCGACTCATTATGTGTCCATAACTTTCGTAAAAAATGCCAATAAAACTTCTGAGACAATACATTGAATCCGTGGCTTGATAAAAAACAATTCATTTACTTCAACTGAGCTCTACCAATCACTTGAAACTGCACAATGAGTCCATGGACTAGACAAAGATAATGATGATGATGATGATGGTGACTATCCCCGGGATGGTGATGACGACTGTGACCACTACTGCGCGCGCACAAGGCACACACACTCTCTGTGTGAATTGCGCGATAATCTTTAGTTTAAGCGCCACAATAATATTATTAAATGGCCATTTGAACGTGTGCGCGCTCGCATTGCTCTGCGGCTGCTGCTGGAATGGAGACTTCCTGCTTCTTCTGTTTCTTTTTTTTCTTGTTCAATAACTCTAATCGGCGACGTTGTCGTCGTCTTCGACAAAGATGCTTCCCCGTACGGTTACCACACGTTGTCGTCGTCCAGTGTCGCCAGTGGTTTTGCTTCAATTTTCCATTGTAGTGACGATGACGATGATGATGGTGATGGCTTTTCTCCATTCAGCTGGACAGCGCTAAACAAAAAGACCCCAGACAGACGTGATCGCAAAGCGCCACCACACAGATGGACAACAAGAGCAAAAAATCACGAAAGGAATTAAATTGATTCATAAACATTTCATCGACTTATAATCGTTGGCCGCTGCTGCTCTAAAAGTGGATTCCAGAACTAGACAAACTACATGGGGAGAGTATCAGTGGTCGTAATGAGATTCCGTGCGCGCAGTTGCCACCTTCCCGCCGCGGTGGCGGCGTCTGCTCATCGCGCACACAAAATGTTCTCTTACGGTTTGACTTGAGATGGCAAGGCAATCCTTGGGATTTTCCAATGAAAAAATTCATTTCATCAAAAATTGCCATCATTTTTCCGCACCAGGATTTGTATCTGCTCACGCACACGAATACGCTTGCCAAGACTGCAATTGGTGAGATACAATTGTGAAGTGAAGTTGGTCGCCTTTTTACCTACCACCAGTTTGCCAAACGGATGCAAGTTGTTCTGTGTTGTGGTGGTGTTGATTCGATTTCATTATTGGCAACTTATAATTCTTTTTTTTTTTTGTCTTTTTTTGGCGTTTCGCCGCCTCCTTTTTGTTGGGGATCCTTCTGCTGGAGTACATTATGAACAGATGGAGAACCGGGAATGAGATGGTGGTTAATTTTTTAACTGGGCCCATGGCGTGCGTACACCAGCACTCTTCGTTTCAATTTTTATAATGAATGGACAGTGGACAGTGGACAGACGGGACGACGGACACCTAATGAATAATGTATCTGAGATTGTTACTTTTCGTGTTTATTTGACTATTTTTTTATGCCTCTTCTCTCTCTCTCTCTCTCTGTGTATCTTTTCGAATGCGAAATCTTTAAGCAGTTAGTTACAAAAATGTCAGAAATAATTATGCGTATCTGGGTATAGAGATGCTCGTGCAGAGTCAGGTAATTAGATACAATTTTACTGCTGTGACATGGAGCTGTAGGGAATGTAACTGCCAAAGAATGCATTCGTTTCGATAAAGAGTGTCGAGTAAGTTAGGGAGAATTTGTTGGAACTGAAGTACCATTCAAGTCGTTTGAATTCTTTGGATTCGTGGCATATTGTTAGGCGGTCTATTGGGACACATCCGGCGGACACCACATCGGTGATGATTTTTCACAGAGAGACTTTGTAAGGAAAGCCCTTGTAGTGGTTACAATAAACATATGCAGAAGAACTTGACCAAGAAGATGCTTTAGGTAGTCCTACTTACTATTGTCCTTTACAAGTCTATGCGCCATCGAGTAAGATTTCATGCAATATGTTCCAGCTTTGGCCGGGATTCATTCTCTATTTTTCTGCATCATGTACTGATCGGTAGATCTACTACTCTGCCATCTTGGGTTGGAGGGTTCCATTGGAACTGTCACCTTGTCGAAGGGTGTGAGCGATTGAGTGCCACTTACTCCATTGAATTGCTGTAGGTTCGTTCGAGACACGGTTCAGTCAGATGTTGCATAGGTGTCGAAAACGTTTAGCGATAATGACGATCAATTCCCAAATGCTGCAGCTATGTAACAATACAGACTCAACGAAATAGCCTTACCTTGGTCAGCTGAAGATAGCATAGCAATGCAGACTTCGCTTTTGCGATTCAGTACCTCCATAGGCTAAGATAATGCTTCCGGGGTTTAGGAAACTCTTTATCTACTTTGAGAGAGAGAACTGCTACCATGGCTGACTATCTTTGTTTTCAGTCTTGCAACGCTAACCTCCCTGGAGATGGAGGTCCATAATCATGTGGGAGAGGTATATGCGTGCTGCCTGCTGTGGCCAAGATAATAGCTAAAGGCTTCATTGCTAGTAAGTATAATGTTGGCGAAAGCATGCAACCTTCCTTGACTCCAGTCTGTATTTTCGCTTTGTGCAGTATCCGCCTCCAGGTCTATCAGTAAGCCAAGTCCAAGCTTGTACTCTTTGTGGCAGGTCTTATACTCAAACATGATGCCAAGGCGATTTTTTAAACAAAGCGATACGGTTGATCAGCCCAAAAGATTTTGGCTTTCAATGATGAGTTTTTCATGATCGAAGATCCAGAGGAGCGGTTGGAAGCTATAGACACTATTTTCGAAGATGTGTACAAGGCAAATGCCGGCTTAGAAGATTGATTGATCCCTCGGAGGAGATTCACTTGATGGTCGCCTCTCTAATAGCTGTTTTTAATGCTTTAAGCCAGAAGTACTTACTTACTTAAAGGGCTCCCGACCCTTGTAGAGTCTCTGCCTGATCGTCATCTGCGGCCAAGGGCACGCTGCTTACAGTTGTGAAGACCAAGTTTTCTGGCATCCGCGACAGCTTAGTCTTTGTACCGGAAGTTCGGTCTTCTTCGTCGTCTCCAACCTTTGGGCTGGGATTGGAAGATCCTCTTGGCCGGAGCATTGTTGTCCAGTCGCTTGATGTGGCCGAGCCAATGTAGTCTGCGTATCTTGGCTTTTGGACTACATCCACATCCTGGTACAGCTCATAGAGTTCGCGGTTGTATCTTCTCCTCCATTCATTCATCTGCCCAATATTTGCTCAGCTTTCTTACTTATCGTCCAGCACGCGGCTCCATACAACAGGACTGGTAAGATGAGCGTTCTATAGAGCATTAATTTGGAAGAGCTCCGAAGAGTTGTTTCCAAATTGCACAGAGCATCGCGTGTCTTCCAGCGTTACGCGACACATCTGGATAAGTTTTGCCGGTATCCCGAATTGGACCATCGCCTGGTAGAGCTCAAGACGATGAATGCTGTCATAGGTGGCTTTAAAGTCGATGAAAAGGTGGTGGGTTTCGACTCGAAATTCGTTGGTCTTTTCCAGGATTTGTCTGAGTGTAAAAATTTGGTTTATTGCTGATCTGCCGGGCCGGAAGCCACACTGGTACGTGCCGGACTTGGTAGTCCTTACAAGACATAGGATCGCGTTTTTTGAAGATGGGCTTATAGAGCTGATACTCCAGTTCTCGGTCCTCCACCCATACTTGGTTGATGACTTGATGCATGCACCCTACCAAGACATCACCTCCGTATTTAAATAATTCAGCTTTGAGCCCATTAGGGCCAGTGGCTTTGTTGTTCTTCAATTTTCTGATGGCTACATTAACTTCTTCAATACTGGGTGGAGGGGTTGGTTCTTTGACTGGAGGTGGGTTCTCGTCTTGCCCTATCACTCTCTCTATTTGGTGCTCGTTAAGCAACTGCTGGAAGTGTTGCTTAAATACATCACCAATTCCCTGTGCGTCGGTGACTAGGTTGCCTTCGCTATTTCGAAGAGCCTGCGTTCCGGGTTTGTAGCCAACTGCCAGCTGCTTGGCTTTTCGATAAAATTGTTGCGCTCGCGTGACTCCTTGGTATTCTTGAGCTGGGAAACTGCTTGGTCCCTTTAAGCCAAAAGGGTCCCTAGTAAAGCCGTTGAACCGCTCGTAATAGCTCACAAGCTTCGATTCAATTTCTACAGCGATATCGAGCGTCTACTGTACTTTCACTACTTTCTGGCTGTCGATAGAGAATATTCCTTTAACTGCAGACTAATGGGTGGCTATTGTAACTGCCAAGAGCTCCACTTGCAGTGATCTGACTGTCGTTTGTATCTACGGGTTTAGGAAAGATGACTAAGTGGGTCTTTATTCTCGATCCGTCTGTACACATAACCATGACTCTTGCGTTAACTATTCCATCGGCCGGTTCATAAGGAAGGAAGAGGGTATATTTTCTATAGAGCTAGTGCCCCGATCTTGATTCTCAGCTGTGCTAAATATCACTTTTATTTTACCACCAAATCGTTCCAGGAGTAGATGGTGTGATCCATCTCCTCTTAGTGGCAAGCCTACTCTTGATTCAAATGCAAACCAACTAACATTCCAGCTCTTAATGTGGTCTTTAGGAAATCCGTGAGAACAATTGTGTCCCGAATATCCTACTGCTTCCATCTCAATAGAAAATACTGATCACGCATGACTTAGAGCTTCCATCAGCTGCACTATATTTGACTCTAAACGTTTTATGCTTCCGCCGATCCTGTCAGCTTAAATCTTCAAAACTGTGTCCCACTTCTACGGCAGAAGTATATTTTTGGCGCTCTTCGCCATCAGCACATGCAACCTCCATTCATCTTCGAGTTAATCCTCAAAGAAATATTCATGCATGCGGTTAGAAAAATCGCATTTCACAGTAGAAACCCTCTATAGCCGAACAATACCTCGAATCCTTTTCTTAAGCAAAATCTATTTTCTCTAAGGATATTAACAATCCTTTCTTTCTCTTCTAATCCTTGCTCCGTATCATCAAAATGGGGATATCCTTTTGTGTCTCTTCTATTCTCTCCCTCTTCCACTGAGCAACACATGCATTCTTTTTTTTTTATATTCAAAAAAAGGATTGGATCAAAATTTATTTTCAAAAAAAAAAACCCTCACAAGCCGTCTTTATCTTACGTCATCCTCCACTCAAGGAGTTGAATGCATGCAATGCGCCAGAAACATCCGTTCCAACAAAACAGAAATTTTGAATGCACAAGAAGAAGGACACACAAAAAATAAGTAAAAAATTGTGTGGGAACCAGCAAGGATTAGATACCTCTAATTTACTGCTTCAAATGACTCGAAGAATCCTTTAACTCGTCGACGTTCAAATTAAAAAAGAAATCCCATTTTTTATGGATTGCCTATGGACTACTTATAAATCTCTTCTTTGGACGGACGCATATGGGGAAGAAAGGAATTTTCTCTAGAAAATTGTTTGAGTATCTTTGGACAAAACTGTACTTGAACACAACCAACAATATGTCTTAGAGCGTCTTGTCTATTCTTTTTTTTTATGTTTAAGGCTAGATACTCCCTCATGGATGGCAGATAGATTGAATGGATCGTATAGCGTCCCGTAGAGCAGATGTGCAGATGCGTTTCTCAAAGACAATTCTTTTAATGTGCGTAGGTAGGCAATATCATAAAAAAGGACGACGAAGGACACTGATTTGATTTAATAGAAAACTTGTGTTGGTTTTTAGTTTCTCTACTTTTTTACGGGACTCCATTTCAGAAGGATAGTCATTTGCGGTTGCCTAAAAAAGTGATCAGATGGCGCATCCTATTTTTAGTCGAAATGTAATCGTATACTAGAGAGGGTATCTGTTTTATTTTAGCTCATGGGAATTGACACATATTTTTTTGGTTGAATTGGATAAGGGGATGGACGCTGAAAATCTATGTCGAGTGGATTTTAGAACTCAATTTTGTAAATTAACTTAAGTCGAGGAAGCCCATACTTAGGTCCATCAAGCTTTAGGGAGCCTCTGCCTTGTAGAAAGCTGTCTTTATTTCAGGCTGCTTCCGGTTGAACTCTAAGTTTTCTGATATCTGTGACAACTTAGAGTTTGTGCAAGTTGTTCAATCCTTTCTCACCATCTCGAACCTTGGAGCTGAGATTCAAAGATAAACTTGGCTGGATTATTGTTGTCTATTTAGTCGATTGGATGGAACCTATGTAAGCAAAGTATCTTGTCTGTTTGGAGTGCATACACATCTTAGAATAGATAGTCGTTGCATCTCCTCCATTTGCCATTACCGCATTTATCGTTTGTAGATGCTTAACATTTGATCTGGATTCAGTTTCCAAAGTTTGACTTATTCGCGATAGAACGGAGAAGATTGTGCAGACGCTGAATCATACTAATGAGGTCCTTATGGAGATACACTTTCCGAGAAGCTGTTAGACAGATCAGCTCTGGACGCTGAGGAAACAAGGAGTAAAAAGCATATATAGGGATACCAAAAGCGAAAGGAGAGCAACGATTTCGATCTCTCAAGACTGCAGGACCGGATGATCTTTTCCCCGCGTTAATGCAATGAGATGTATACCTCTTAGGATTATTTATGTTACTTACCAGTCAAGTAATAGGCTACTAGTAACTTGGATATAAATATAAGTGTTCCTTCTAAAACTGGGTACAAAAGAATTACTCTGAAGCGAAGTCCTGTAGAATAGTGAAGGCAGGCTAAAATGGTTTTTAATATGCCGATCAGCACCACTCATTGGAAAGGTCTAAGCCTAGAGCAGGTCATTGAAATTCTGGTTTTCACCTTAAGGGTTTTGGGGATGATGATATCTGTCAACTTAGCCTGAAAGAGATCACGACGGGCAGCGGCATATATACTGCGTTGATATCAAGCTAACAAAAGAATGCAGGTCTTGACATGTTACAACTCAGATTTCTGTTAAACTTTGACACAGAAATAGAGCAGAACTGTGGAAGAATCCAGAGAGTCTCTCTGGGTGTGTTCTTTTTGGAATCTCTATAAATAATGTACAAATAGCTTCGCCTGTTATTCAATTGCCCTGAACCACTTTCTTCTCTAATATGGCTCCTTGTTATGGACAAGATTGTGGCAATACTGAAGAAAAATAGCATTAACGCGAAGGCCTCTGCTGACGATGTGGTTATCCTGGTTTCGGAATCAGGGAAAGCCCAAACTTTGCACTACAGCTAGTGGACTGGCTCTGGGAGAACCCCTTTTAAGACATTCTTCCTAACTTCAGACCTTTGGATTTTCGATATGTTTGAAAGCTGGTATTGCTTCTCAAGTACTATCCACTATACTAGTGAACCATTTGTGAGTGTATATCCAGTCCACCACAGCTGGTTTAATGCCTCACGTAGATATTACTTATTGCCTTCTTGGCACTTGATTGGAATCATTGGATCAATGAGAGCAACACGGACATCGGGAATGGAAACTTAGTTTCATTCGGTTCGAAATATGTAGGTATACTGTAAGAATTTGACTTTCAAAACCGCTTGAAGGCTGTGACAAAGCCGATTGTGGTCATCGCACCCTTTTGATCATGCCTCCCGTCTATCGCGCTGAGGTCGCCTCCAATGAATTGACGGAAATCGACGAGCCCGATGCCAGGCTTCGAAAGGAAGCCCTAGAAATAAACCACTCCTTTAAAATAAGCAAAGACTGCAGCATTTTTCAATCTAAGTCCAAGCGATCATACAGACGATAGCTGTCTTTATAGACATCTCCGGACTCTCCTGTACTTAGAGAGAAGGCTTGTAAAGACCTGTTAATCTTCAACGAGATATCCATAGCCAATATGAAGACCCTCAGTTAGGTACCAGGGCATATGGATATCGAAGGAAACAATAAGACACTTAGGGTTATCATAGAAGTCCTAAACAGTTTTTTACAAAATGAAATAAAGGATGAAGTCACCGGTCGAGCACCGGTCGCACGGGCTGTTTCTGGAATACTTACTGGTGATTGTGCCATTAGTGTTCACGCGGAGTAACTCGGGACGAAGAATAATTTAAATTTGTTTTTTACCTGTTGTGTTGTGACCTGTTGTGTGTTGCTCTATCCGTCCAAAGAATGAGGAATCTTGAAAGTTACTTCTTTTCGTAGCTGTGGGGCCTACGCAGCGTCTTCCTGATATTTTTATCACTTTCTAGGTGGTTCTAAATGTGGACTTCCTTTTTACCGTGTTGAGTACAGACCCTGTCCTATAACGTATATACAAGTAGATTGGCGACATCGAACAGATTTTTATCTGACTGCTGATGAGGATGCCAACCGATTGATGAACATCCTGGGTGACTCTTCAGCTGAATCTTATGTTTGATTCAAATCCTAAACTAAAACTAAAACCCTCTTCAACAATTTGCCCTTGGATGTTAATCTATCAATCGGACTTGACTTCCAAGTTATCTTCTTTTTCCTTCGTCTGATCAGGAGCTCTTCGACATATTAAGAGCTCCTCTCTGTTGGTGCCTTGTCTAGTAGAAAGGACTGTCACCCTTATGGTATTCGTACCACTGAGTGTTCGTATGTGTGATTGGTGCTTGAGACTTTCTTGGTCAGATTCAACATTAAGTTTTCGACAGTAACAAATCAGAGTCGACTTTTGCCCCTTACAAATTTGCCATACATAGGAAGCTGTAGTTAGGGCCACTGTGGGTATAAATCCATGGCAGCCAATCTTAGATAAATACTCACAACAATTCCACCAACATTTCAATCTAATTTTCGCAAATGTAGTTGCCACTTCAAGCTATAGTTGACCCCCTTTTTTATTTGCATTCACTGGAATCATTACCAAAAAGATTGTAATATTTACTAACTCAACCAAACGTAAGACATTTTATTGATTTGATTATTGTATCGTGTAACTTGGATGTAAAAATAAAGTTGCACGCGATGTTCAAATTGAGGAAATACTATGAACTACATAATATGGAAATGATTTGTGCTCTGTCTCGATTTGAGAAATGTATTTCGGTTTTGCAAAATGCAAATTATATTGATGCAAGTGCAAGAAGATGTTCCGCTTTGGTTGGTACATTGCATTGTTGAAATGAATAGCCTTCCATGGGTAAAAATCTTAAAAAAGAGGGCGAAGTTGTTGACATAATAACAAAGCCGTTCATAAGCTTGGAATCAATCGGAGGCTTGGCAAACATTTTGACATTCAATTGTAAGGAAATGTAGCTCTTGAGATTGCCGAAGATGATAATTTGGACGAAGAATTGCAGAGCTCTCAATATGTGGCACTGCTAGGAACAACGAAAGCCACTTGATGTCTGAAACCATTGGCCAGTGGTACGCTCAATCTGACAAATGCATTAATGTGTCACCGTTGCTATTCAAATTAGATCAGATTTGTATGGATTCTAGATGAAGCATCGAACTAAAAGCTGAAGAACTCTTTAACTAAGACGCTAACCCACAAGATTTATGCAATCCAGATGGTACATCCGAAAGATGCAATCAACACGGAATCTTCTGGATCTCGGTCGAGGCAAGCTTCCTGGAGGACCCAGCTGGCATACTCTATACATAAACATGATGGAGGTATTACCCTGTTTTTTGCCAATACTGTCGGTAGTCTAAACTGGAGTAAAGGAGGAAGTAACAAAAAGGTTATACTGATGAGTTAAATTTGTCTTTAGGATATCCAACTGGTCAAAGTGCTGCCTCCCATGATGTGAGTGCAGAATCGGTGCACTTTAGCTAGATTTCGCCACACAACCAAAGAAAGAGACGCTAGAGGTAAAGACCGAGCCTGTACGATAGAGGGGTCATTCTCGCTATCAGCCATCTTTTGATAGAGACAAGGAATAGAATTAGATTGACAGAATGTACGAGAGTTGACAAATCCCCTGAATTCAGTGACACGAAGGAAGCAGGAGTAGTTTGTTCCTTCCGAAAGGAGCACCAATTTTTGACACACCCTTCTGCTTAAAAGCATATAATCCGATAGAGTTGAATGCACATAAAGTCTGAGTGAAACTGGCGGTGGCCCCTCAAAGATACACAGTAACAGTGGACAGAAAATAGACGATGCAAGCCTCCGCTTGCACCAAGGCTGTGCCCCATTCATCAGACAAACATTGGATAGGTTGTATTCGTCGAATGTATGGTAGCTGCTGTCGGCCTTTTTTTCACAAATAACGCAACGAATTACGTTCTTGTGTCGAAGAGTGGTTTGAGGTTGAAACCTTCGACTTCACAAATCCGCAAGGTAAAAAGTCTAACAGTTCAAGATCAGCCAACCAGGGGACTGTGTCATAAATAAGTTTAGTTTTTTACACAATTTTTAGCAAGTCCAGGTGCAGAACTCAAATTCGGACTCAGAAAAGTACAGTCCAATCGCTCTGTCTTCCGCCTAAAATCAGTTCTAAACCGTATCGCATTGTGGACCATGACATTTTCTTGGATGAGACGTGGAATATTCGTGATACAGATTTCGCAGTTTTGTTTGTTGTCATTGAACACCCAATATGCAAACTTCATCGTGGAAATAATTGTTGGGTCAGTTGGACCTTAAATATGTACATGAGAATGCAGATCATTCGACCAATTTCATCACGGAGTACTCTTTGTAACCATCAGCTGGTTAACAAGAAGCCGAATCGATGTGCGTGTAATCTGAAGGAGTTGGCTTTAGTTCTCTCTGTTAAGCATCTACAAAGTCGATAACACTAGTACAGCAGAAGATTATTCACGACAATAGTATATCCATATTCGCATACTTGCCTACCTTGGTCCTTTTTCTATTCAATCCTTAAAGCATTCTATAGCCGACTATAAGCCATATTTTGAAAATGTCAAATGGGTCTGGAGCTGGTGTCTTTGGTTTTAATATAAACATAATGTCAAAAAGCCAAGTAGCTCTTAAAGTCTTTTTGTCCTTTAACTGTCTACAAGTACCTACTTCTGCAGCTCTCTACCCACACTAAAGTCACTCTTGATTGAGTTCCTGGGTATGAGGCAATTCTTAACAATGAATCCGCTGATGAACTTTCCGGATTAGGAACTCAATTTCTGTTTAGGGAAACCAAACCTTTCTGTGGCTAACCTATAAATTAGTTTAAAATAGAGCTCAATCAATGGGAGCCACAATGCTCTATGCTGCAGTTCACAAAACGGTTTTAAATCAAAAGATGCAGAGTACAAACACAACCTTAAGGTCCTTACTGACTTTCTAACTTGTCACTGACAACTGATGTCGCATCTTCTTTAGCAGAAACTCTCTATTGAATGCTTCTTTCAATAAAATGATTGTGGCACGCTTAATTGCATTTGACGACATCCTGTTCAAACTACAGCTCCTCCATATTATTGCCCATCAATTGACGAAAGACCAAATCAGAAATCATGGTGTAGGTACGGCTGCTCTTCATTGACCATGATATCCTTGCGACCATAAGTCTTGAAGAAATATGGACTAATGGTTCCACCGACTCATAAAGCTTGACAGCGACTTTTGTGGATGTAATGTCGTCTTCAATGCCGCAATATTGCTTTTGTCGTAGCCAATCTCACTTAACCTCACTTCACTGAATGACATTTTCTGATGACAATGAGGAGTTTTGGGCCTATTCACGTATGCCGCATACAATGGAGATGCGACTTTAATTCTTACACAAACCGAATCTTGTATGCTCTTAAAACAATAACTTTTCCACAAAGCTGGTGACAAATCGACTCACTCGGAACACCCTCAACATTACCCTCCACAGCAGCAACAGCTTCTTTGGTGCACACTGTACGATATCTCTTACCTTACTAAGATGGACAATTACCACGAATTTCGAAATAAATTTGTACAATTTGCAAGTTTTGTTGTGCCGTATGTCTATTTTCAGTAAAATGGCAGCACAAACTGAGCCACAAGTCGATTTTCAGCTGTCACATTGGTAGTCGCTTGAAAAAGTGTTGCCAATTCGAAAAACTTAAAAACAAAAATTATAAATATAATATCCTCCGTCCATAAAATATGTAAATATTAGATATCACTAAGATAAGCCAAGACCCCATCAGTAGAGCCCAATAATTCAGAAGCAAAAATATGGTTATTTGAAGAAGTCAGCTTACCTACAGCGATTACAACCTACTGTGACCCAAAACCTTATCGAATCTTCGATCGAAGCAACCGTCAATATGGACCTCCCAACGGGATTCCATTGAATTATTGTTTCCCTACTCTCGACACATAGCGAATGACCTCAAATGTGTGTGTGCCTGAGAGACTTTACACAGATTTATGCAACCTCCAAGACCACTCATTCGTTTGGAACCAAAACATACCAAAAGAAAACACACGGCAATTAAACAAATTAATGGAGAAAAATGCTTTTCCATAAAAAATATAACATCAATTAAGTATTCATAATGGCCATTGTGCTAAAGTAATTTACAAGTGAAACTGAGAAAAAAGATACAAGATCTATTTCGGGGATCACAGAAGGTGGAGCAGCACCCCCAACAAGACATACATACATACACACTTTTGTTTTGCCACCGTCGCTAGCGTCTCTTTTGTGTCATAACTTAACACCGATAGTTTAAACAATTGAATTATTGCTGACATCAGGTCATGAGAGGAGATAGGCAGCCTCAAGTTCCAAAGACCGGAAACTTTTTCTCGTTGTACTACACCATTGTCTGTCTGGGTTGTGCGAAGAGATTATTATTATTTTGTTGGCCGTTTTGTGAGATCCGAATTAATGTTATCAAATTATTGTTGCACGCTTCGGTGGAGTGGAGTGGAGTGCGGCTGCGGCATAGCGATGGCCAACCAGGGTGCTAATTATTTATTTTTTATGTTCCTTTTGTAATTCACACACATAAATACCCGAGAACATAATTTTGGGTTAATGGTTGCGCGCTTGTGTCCGAAATTATATGCATAAAATCCAACAAAATATTTCGAACAAATTAAACCAAATAATGTAGAGTTTTGGGCAGTCTTGTGGAAAATCTTTTTTTTCTTCCCGAGAGGAAGAAAGTCCAGAAATTCTGATGCTATCTTGGGGTGAAATAGTTTTTTAAATTAAAATTTAGCAGAATGTATATGCGTAAAGTACTTACCACCGTTATGGTCATTAATTGTGTCAAGTTTTTTCTTTCGTTAATTGGTTGAGCATCTCCTATAGGTTACGGTCAGTTTGAGCTATTATTTGTCACGCGGAAATTAATGAGATTGTCAGGTTTGATGAATGGAAGGACTCACTGGACATGGGTTTCATATTCAAATGACAACAAGGTTGTTAATTTCTTACACATTATGGGTCGTATAGCGCATGACTCATTATCATTAAATGGGAATTAGTTAAGAAAATAAGTACGACTATACTTCTTCTATCATAGCAAAGAATCTTTACGCAAGAGAAGCTATCTTATTAAACGCGGATGTATTTTTGATTGCTTTAGCAGCATTTCATTAAACAGGTATTTTTTTTTCCACTAAGGTCTGACTTAGAAAAATATTATTCGAAGAATACTCTTGGGTGACTGTAGGCAAAAAGCTTATCCTAACGCTTCAGGGTTACCTAGATGATGTTAGGGAAAACTAATCCCATTGATTGAGCCAATATTCGGAAGAATCAAGATCGTGATGCAGACCTTGCTTAACCTTTCTCTTTGGTCTTCCAGCGATTGTATGTAAAGCTGATGATGATTCATTTAGAGGTTACTTTTTGTCTATGGATTGTTTGATAGATGACGTAAGAGTCCTATTACCTTGTCATAATATTTTTGTTCAGTATTGTTCGACATTTTATTAAGTATGGTTCTTGCATCTCTTATATGAAAATCAGCGTTCTACGAGGAATGTGTTTTGTGCACTTAGAGCAACTTATGGTCTACAGAATCGACCTCTCGAACCCACGATTAACTACATCATAGAAAAGTTTGAAACGCAACCAAATAGAGCACATCATGCTGGATGTAGTAGGGAAAATCGTGAGGATTTTTTGGTGAACTGTATTTTGAATGAATAGTTTTGTAGGAGAACATTCCGGACACAACCATAGGTTAGGTGAGGTAGATGGGTGCCCTGTGACCAGAAGGTCACTGCTCACTTAGACCTACAATTCGGATCCATTATGTCCAATCGTTTAACACTGGGAACGCTTTAAGAAGGTCCGCTGTTAGAACCACCCAGATAGTAATATAAATCTCAAGAGATCCACCTGCTCAACATTGCCTATGTCCTCCAGCTCCGAGAAGAAATGACTGCCAAGAGTTCTCTTTCTTCTAACAGATAGGGCAGAACAGTCACACAGCAGGTGACGAATAGATTCAATTTCTTCTTCGTCTCTGCAGCTTCTACAATAGTCCTTATGCAGCACACCGAGTCTCTCTGGGAGAAGGCCAATGACACAATGACCGGTAATTACGCCAGAAACGACCCGTGCGTCATGACGACTGAGTTTAACCAGAGTTGATGATCTTTTTTTGCTAAAGGCCGACCATCGAGCCATAGAACCTTTCCTAACAAGCTCATCCGACTTCTCGTTTCCAACTGAGGGTCACCGTATTGGCTCTGGATGTCTCGTTTAAAAGTGATTTGCAGGTTCTCACCAGCATCGATCGAATTATAGCAGTGTCCAGAGCCTTAGTGGCTACTTGGCTGTCCATATATAGAGAGTTCCAACGATATTACTCGATATTACTAGGGCTTCACAACTACTGTCAGGAATCCTTGCATTGAATCTCCTTTCGATTGTTAGCATCGGGTTCATGTGATTTGTTTCCGTCAATCCATTGGTAGCCTCCCATCGGGACAGAATGGAGGCGTGGCCGTAAGAGTTTGATGACCACAATCGGCCTTCCTTCAATCTTATAGCAGTTTTGGCTGCCAGACTACTACAATAAACGAAGCATGGTTTCCATTTCCAGTCACACTTTTCGATGAGGTTACTAGTCAATGACTAAAGATGATACGAAACGCAGCAGTGTGAGAAGAACATGACGCAGTGCAGTCGAGAAAGATCTGGGATTGAGTTAGGAAGTGTTGAGTACCCACAGAAGGATATAGGACATAAGTGATAGATAGCTCTGCACTGTCCTTCGTCCTGGACTTTGTCGTACCTAATATTAATACTCCTCCCAACAGATGCACCCTCCAGTTTTGAAGTTTTTTCTCTTTCCAAATAATTTCATCTGTCTAAAGAAAATTGTTGCAATAATGAAAAATAACAGTAAGTCTATAATAATAGACAAAACATACATTCCATCAAATGAATCCCACCCATTGTCTGCATCTACAGGTACCTAGTATCCTATGCGGGTGTTTCTATAGGAATATACCTGCAGTTCAAATCCTTAAACACCTGCGATGGTAGGTAAAAAAAGAACCTGAAGGACATATGCAACCAGTAGGTCATTCAGTTTCTCCTCTAAAGGGGACTCTCCCTTCTCTTTTTTTTTTTTCTTTTAATTAAAAAAATGACAATCCTTTGTCACAGTCGGTGTCACTCATGTCCTTGTCCCTCTAAAATGATTGATTAAACATATTTTTCTCAAGCAGAATTCATCTCATCTGCGGTTGTTTCCCCCCCGACTCAATCGTAAAAATCCCAAGGCTTGACCCTGTTTAAGATCATCGTCAGGGATTTTCCCATAAGTTGCATTAAACCACAAAAAAAAAAAACTTAAACTCATAATTATAACAAAATAATAATAAAATAAAGCTTAATTGGTCATCATCGTGGTCGGCAACACGAGCATGTCGTTAAACCTTTTGCCATCCTAAACAGTGGAGGCTCTCGCTCCACTGTCCAGTAATAAGACCTATTAAATGTATGAAATGTTTAAAACCAAAAAAATTAAGAGAAGACCGCCGCCGCCGCCACCAGACCATAATGTTTTTTTTTTGTGTTGTTGGGCAATCGCGGTTCCATCAACACGTAAGGTCAAATGACCGGTAGGATCGGTGTTGTATTTGAGGCTCATTATGATGATGCTGTTTGGCGCTGTACCACCTTGCTGACGTCTGTACCTGTACGTGAGTCAGATGAACAAGAAGCTGAACTAAATTTTTATGAGAGTGCTTTTTGAACTCGACTCATAGTGGAACAACGTAAGGAACATAGTTTTAATATTCATTTAAAAAAAAAAAAAACAAGAAGTGGATTATAGTCGTACCCACCGCAGTAAGTCCAAGATGTGGACCTTCGACCACAGATGAGTTCTTGTGTACTATAAAATGTCTCTATAAGTGGTCTTTACTTTGTACCAGTGGTTCATGGATCCTAATTGAGGTCATAAATTCTATTACGAAGGGAATTTGGAAATTCTTGATAGATGACGTGAAGGCAGTTTTGCTAGCAGCAGGTGAATCAACTATTGATGGGGAAGAGGTCTTAGAGGAAGATGATAGCATACTTTTTGCATGACGTTTGTCACTGTCAAATGAAGTATGGTTTTACACTGAAAAAGCATCACAAACAGCGATTCTCAATTCTTTGCTGAGGTATCGATCGAAATGCTATTGGGCTAGGAGAGTACCGTACTTATTTACCACATATTTGTTGAACTCTAGGTCTGCTTCCCCTGTCACATTCGTTTCCATTTTGTGAAATTCCATTTTGCTGTCAAAGACAAGGCAAAGACAGTGTACCCACCGTGTTTCAATTCGTTTGTTTTCTGTTGACAAAGTAGCATTAAACACATCGCTAATCACGTTATACATCTTTGTCTTCACTTTGAGTTTCGAATTCCTCAGGCAGTCTTCGTCTGTCCCAAATGTGACATGTACGCAGCCTTTATCAGTAATGCCTCTCCTGTGCAAGATACGCAAAATACGATATCAAACGGCTTTTCAAAAAAGTAGGTAAAGTAGCGGGTGACGCTACAAGGCAAAGACGATTTTTCAAGCTTCAAGTTTGACTTCAATACTCCCTCGGTCACCCTAGAACGTTTGAGTATCGTCACTCTCACCTAGAGAGTGTCTTAAAAGTCCACATTTTTTAAGATCCTCCGCTTGCAGATAAACTTCGAGGTACCAACTATGTAAAGGGTTTTCCAATAAGGACTTGACAACTAAACGGCCGCTATTTTGCGTTCAAGCGGCGTTAAATTGCACGAGCGAGGCGGCCAATCGACTGGCCCATTTCTTGAGATAGCACGCTCACCATACCTACTCTTCACGAAATCAATTGTAATGTGTGCTGTGTGGCTTGCTGCGGCATCATCCTGTTGAAACGACTTGTCGTCCAAGTCCATATCTTCCAATTCGGGCCAAAAGTAATCGGTAATCATGGCGCGATAACGCTGACCATTCACAGTAACGTGACGATCGTATTGTCGACGAAAAATATGGCCCAATAACGCCGCCGGCATGCACCAAACAGTTATTTTTAGTGGATGAAGTGGTGATTCATGAAGCACATGTGGATTTTCACGCGACGAACCCATTGAGCCAAAGTGAGCTTCGTCACTGAAGATGATTTTGCGATGAAATTCATCATCTTGGCGCATCTTCTCCAGAGCCCAATCGGAGAACGTGGTCTGAGCGATGCCCAATTCTTTTGAACACCGTGGAATGGACTGAATTGGATCGTTTTCTACGGACGCCTGAACGGCAGAGATATTTTCGACCAACCCGTTGTCTCACTGACACGGCAACATCACACAACGAATATGTAGACTCAAATCTCGAATATGTCTACTAGGGCGAGAATTACGACCGAAAATTGGAGTTAACGCTCTTAAAGTTGCGATCACCGACTCCGAATTTCGGTAGAAAATTTTCATAATTTGTATACGTTGCTCGTTCGTGTACTTTACCATGATGAAAATGTTGAGTTTACTGAATAAATTGACAGTGACAGTTTGATGATTAGTGAAAGAGTGCGTTCACAAACTAAATTCAAAGTTGTAAAGTCCCTATTGGAAAACACTTTATATCCAGTAGATTCTAAAAGCCTCTTATATTCTTATTTTAAGTTGGCATTCATCTGCATTCATTTGCATTTATTTCCATTCATTTGCACTCATCGTGTTCATTGCATTCATTTGCATTCGTTACATTTATTTGCATTCAGGTTCAGCCAATGTAGTATGTCACCTTGCAGGACAGGAGTCATACTGCCACAGGTTTCCCCACAGAAAAAAAGAAAGATCACTCAAATACATTCTTGATATCATCACCAACACTGGTATCTTAAATCAGGAAGTCACAATACGCTTATAGTGCCTGCAGTAGCAAGGAGACCAGTTTCTGCCTCAATCTACAATGTGGCCTTGCGCCAAACAATTTTTTGACAGCAGGTACTATTTGATTCTCCACCTTTAAAACTGTGTCATAATCATAAGCTTTGTCCAATGACTGAAAAGGTAGCACAGCACAAGTTTGTGAAAACTGTCAAAAGAGAAAATTACAACCTTCTTTTCAATGAGTCAGAACATATCCTACGCATTCTTCTCATTAGCAGTGAAAAGTATTAAGTTGTCAAAAATTTTCGTTTATGACAGTTCTCACGAATATGTTGTACCCCAAATGCAAGTACAGAAAATCATGTGCTGGACTGTGCAATACAAACTCTTTGAACAAAAAGAAGAACATCTTTGGACGATATTTGTTCTCATTGAACACAAAAATCTGTAATTTTCAGCACAGAGTCACTGAACAAAGCTATACAGTCCTGTTTTGAAATCATAAACGAACTAAACTAGACCGTCAACTCCAACTTTCCCTGCCCCCTTAGAGCTGAATAAAGGAGGAGACTAATTACCATGTTTGTGAATAAATGTGAAGTATTATTTTGTCTGGTTATCTCTTCCATTCCTTTTGAGCAAGATATTTTTTCCGTTTGTTATTCCATTAACAACAACAAATTGTATTTAGAAAATAGGTGCGACAATAGATGTAAAAAAAAAATCACCAGATTTTGTAATCGTGTGTGTGATCTTTGTGAGAGCTCGCATTTGTTTTTGCTTGAACGTCACAATACAATGACAAAATCTAGCGTATTTTAGCTCGAGGAAACGAATCCGTCAAGCGAACCGAAGTTGACTGTCTGATTTAGTTTGTCTATGTTTGAAATGGTTTATCATTTCATATGACTTAGCTGTCGTATTTCGTACTACTTCATTCTTTTGGCAAAATTCAGGAAAAAAAATATCAAAAACTTTCAAAATTCAAAATTACAAAAATTACAGAACACAGAAAATTCTCCGTTTTATAGAAGTTTTGGAACTTTGGAAAAACAACAAATTCATGGATAAAAACTGAGAATTCTATCGTCTTTTGACAGGTAATTTCTGATGCTTTTATTTTCGTAGCGAAACCGGAGGTTTCTAAGCGTTTTACAATGAAACTCTAGACTCTATTGCCCTAAGCTTCATTTAGACGTTTAGTTTTAGATCATATCATCAGTTCTGCTCAGAAAGGATGTGCACTTAGACAACAATTCCGTATTCAGTTGAGCCTACATTTTACTTGGGCAATGCTGGCAGACTTACATTCCTTTTGGTCTTATTGCCCACCTTTAGTGTTTCATATGACAGCCTGGTTGTGAACCTTTGCCTTCCTCCAAGTGAAATTGATGAGATGATGAGGCAGTGTTCCAACCATTTGTTCACGGCCTCTTTCAACAAAACCTTGATTGGGTTTCAAGCTGGACCTAAAAAAATTCTTAGAGTTCAATTGATCCTTATCCAATCATGTAAATGCAAGACCTTTATCCATCGACCCTTTACTGTCTCGTATCCTTAATGCCTAATGCCATAAGCAGCCCATAATGATACAACCTATAACACTGCGATGTTTGTCGGACGCTCGCAAGAGCTGCGGTCATGACAAAACGTTGATCGTATTTTCCGGGATTCGAACCTTTAAACCCCATGCGCAGGAGTCCAATGAACCAGTGAGCTATGGCATCCATAAAGGACAGTTTTAGATTGTATTCAGTTGAATGAATGGAGGCTTTTTGCCCTACCAGTTTAAAGGCTCTTCTTTCTTCAGGATAAGCTAAATGAACATGCTTTAGATGCTCTCGAAGCTTAGCTTGACTTACTATCACCATCTTACCATCTCTACCTAACCAACAAAGAAAGGATTAATAATTGCTTGAAAATCCATGTTTCAAAGCTTCTAGCCTCGCGAATGTCTAGTCCTAGACTGCTGAGACGCTTCTTTCAATTGAGCTCATTTTTTCCTGTTTACTTACTGCAAGAAAGGACATCAACCTTTGACAAGCTGATTACTCTTTAGGTTACAAGAGACAACAATCTTATCCTTAACTCAACTTTCTGTAGATGTTCTTCGTAAGGACACCCCCGAAGAATTAAACCTCCCGACAAAGTTCTTTTTAGCAAAGGCAATAGCAGAGTTTCAAACCATTTGACCGCTAGATACAAACCAAACATAACAAAATAAAACTCAGCAGCTTAAATATTTCGTTTTACACTTTATAACCTAAATTTCAAAAGGACATTATCTTTTCATTCCTACAAACTAAAACAAATCAAAATCTTTATACATAATCTTCGTTAAGTAAAAAAATAAAATAAAAATTCAATTATCGCCCTCTGGCGGCTGATAGTATCCAATAGCACTTCGTTCCGATGCTGGGCTTGGTGCCGGACTTATTGCTGGACTTCTATTCAAAGGTGTCGCTGCAGGACTCTGTCCCAATGGCACAACCAACGGTCCAATTGGTTTCCTTGGTCTCGGTGTACCACGCGTCCCCTGATGTGGTGGACCGCCTGGCTTCAATCGCGGACGTCCAGGACCTCGCTTAACCGGCGTTATTGTCGGTACAAATGCACCCTCGCCAACATTCGTCAGATGTTCTGTCGTTGTACCTAAAAACGAAAATCTATTAAATGCGAGTCCTTTTAATGTAATCACGGGCGCAGGCAGCAGCTTGTGACAAATGTAATAATTAGTGGAAAAATACGCAACGTATACATTGGGCACGTACCACAACGCAAAACATTTGTATCTGCTTTGCATAGGACTCTATCACGTACTGGGAATTGCATATGCATGCTCATGGAGCGTGAATCGTTGGGAATAAGCTTATTGCAATTATCCTGCACAAATGCGTTCTGGGGAATTTTACACAACATCAGGAGGACAATAAGCCGATTAATTCAATTAACGCGTTGTACCACGCTGCCGCGTGCAAATACAGACAGAAAGAGAAATGCATTTTGTTCAATCATAAGCTGCTTATAGTCCTTTCCCCCTTCTCGCCCCATTATACATTTGTATGAAAGGACCCAACATCATAGTAAATCATAAACGCCCATTAGTCGTTAAATACATTCGTCCTTGTGCCGAGATAGTGCACTGGAAACTTGCAGACTGTGTGTCTGCGTTTTATTATCCAATACACAAATCGTCATCAGGATAGTACTTGCTGTTATCCTAGATCTTATTTGTGCAAATATTTAACATGACTTGTCTGTATCTTTTCGGATGGTGAGTGCCAGATACATTACAGTCCTTTTTTTTCTTCCCAAACTCTGATTGGGGGTACGAGCACGTGCGGTACGAGCATTTGGAAACATGAGCGCAGCATCGTTATTGTCCTAAGGGGGAAGGATGTTGTATGTAGAGAACACCATGAAATTCAAGTGGCTGGTGTGGTATTATGCCATAAATGAGTGACAAGCAAGGGCGGGCGTTACCAGACGTGACTGCTTTAAATGTTTTACTCTGCGGTGATCCGTGATTAAGATGATGCTACTTAACAGTTTCCGTTTTGGGATATACATAATCATTATGTACTTAATTTCTTAAGGATTTTTCGTATCGTTGAATATTATTTTGAGGCTGGTTAATGAATTAGGATACTTACCACCGGAATTGGATTCATTTGGTTTTGTGGCTGCATTTCCTTTTGGTGGATTGGTGTCTGCCCTGCCGAGGGTACCATTGCCGCCACCGCGACGAGAACCGCGCGGACGACCACGTTTCGTACCACGAGGATGATGGCGACGTCGGGAACGCCCGATGGATTCATAGTGATTGAACATACCTGGAAAATAAAATAAAAATGGTTTGATTAGATTCAGTCTTTTAGAATGTTGTTTGGAGCCAGTAAAGGGCGGGCTCCAGGAGTTGAAAAGTTGCTCCACTTTTATAAAGGAATCGTAACAAAGGGCAGCCGTAGACAGGCAGACTCTTTCGAGTTATCGTCGATATTTCGATCATAAGACCTTGAGGATACCTTGGCTCTAGAAGGACCAGCGTATGGAGACATGCTTCATTCCAGTTGCGCTGTATTAAGCGTGTTTTCGAAAGGAGCAGAGACGTACACTGGATCAAGAGTCATTGATAGAATATGATATAGGGCTCACTGATAGACGGCATACTTTAAGATTGCTAAGCTACGATCAGTACTTTGATGGTGACAGTGGCTTCATTTGTAATGGAACCAAAAAACATACCACAACGAAGAGCCGATGTGAGAACCTCTTACTTGCGATAAAACATGTGCAAATAGTAAAGCTATACTCGATGATGTTTTAGCTACAATTGCATGATTTTCGTTTTGTATACAAAATTCCTTCAAGAGCTGGTAAAAGGGTTTACGTGCAGAATCTTGCCACAAGTTAGTACTACCCTACTCTCCACATTAACTACACCTTCACTGCTCACACCTTTTATTACAAGCAATCGCTTCTCGCTTGCTCAACGTTCAGTGCTAGCCAAAACTAAATTAACGCTCTGAACGGTGTCATGCGAATACACACAGTTTCGTCAAGTTTTCTAACACTTTTGCCTCCATACTAAAGGCCTAGCTACAATTAACGTTGAGAAACATAAGCTAATGTCATAACTGAACGAAATGATTCCCTTTTTTTCCAAAAATCCCATCCGTGTTACTTTTGTCTGTATATCTATCTGTCAAAACAAAAATTCATAGTCCGACATTTTTTTCAACAGAAATATCTCATATGTCAAATTAAAATATGCAATAAGCGACTGAGAGCGCTCTCATGTTCGCCCAAATCTGCAAAAGTAGACGAACATTTAACGAATTAACAAACGTAGGTTAACATGTGCGTGCATAACTAACAAAATATTGATTATATTTCTCACTTAAGAGAGCAGTTTTAGGCACAAATTCCGTACCAATCAGGACATCGCGTGAGAGACAAATAAAAACCAGTGAAAAATGCTACAATCCGCCTGGAGCGAATCGTATGATACCCTATCCCTATCTTATTTGGTCGTGTCAATGGGCGGTGGAAGATGTATTCACAAAATTTTCTATTTTGCCTTATAAACTAATATTTTTACTCGAAAATTAATTTTTGAAGTAAACGCCCCTAAAAAGTGGGCGTGGCCATATACAATATTTGCCCAAGTAAGTTTTTTCGAGTTTCATATGAAAATAGTGAAAAAAGT
This sequence comes from Chalcosyrphus nemorum, assembly GCA_949716465.1. Classification (NCBI taxonomy): domain Eukaryota; kingdom Metazoa; phylum Arthropoda; class Insecta; order Diptera; family Syrphidae; genus Chalcosyrphus; species Chalcosyrphus nemorum. The sequence goes on from OX454333.1 coordinate 80,690,879, forward strand.
GATTTTTTTGAAAAGTGGGCGTGTCAGTGGGCGGATTTTAAAAATTTTTACACTTGTATTGCTTACTTTTCCAAAGACCTCGTATACAAAATTTCATCAACCTAGCTCAAAATTTAAGGCCCAAAAACTGGTGACATACGGACGAACGGACGAACGGACATAGCTCAATCGACTCGGCTAGTGATGCTGATCATTTATATACATATATACTTTATTGGGTCTATCTGTAATATTTCTCTATGTTACAAACTATGTATCAAACTTAATATACCCTTAGGATAGGGTATAATGATTTTGACAGTACACGGGCAAAATTTTCGTCAATTATGCGTCAACTATCGCATGCTTAATACAGCACAGTTGTCAGCAGTTACATATGTATACTCTTCAGTGGGATTAACGTTATGTCAAAACCGAACGAAATGCCTACTCAATTTCTTCCATCCAGTCTAGCTACCCATTATGAACTTAAACAAACTTCTCAACTTCTAAAAAAGACAGAAAATACGTCACATAAAATAAATAATTAATGCCTTTTACAGTTGGTGTGATAAATAGCCAATTATTTGTCTGGATCGTTGTAATTAAATTTTTTATTAAGTCGTATTGTGAATTTTGTTTGTGTCAGCTGTCAAATCTCCGTACTCCTTCCGTAACCTCCAGAAGTTATCCAAACTTAACGAAACTGAACATAACCCCTTTATGGCGATGCGCTGTGTAAGGAGAAGTAGCATTACGCTGGCGTATGCTCACCTAAGTTCATTATGCTTGGGTCATGTAAATGCAAAACATCCTCGCACATCATTAGGTCTGTTCCCGTACTGACTGAAACTATAAAAATCTACGAAATTTTACTAAAAATAGCGAATTCCTTTTCCCTCAAAGTTTCGTAATTTTCCACAGAAGAGAGCGCTCACGAGAGAGTAAGAAATTTCACCATGGTGCGAATTTCAGTCCAAAAAATTTCTTTGGGCAGGTATACATATGATTTCTGCCAAATCGTTGTGTTGTTCTTGCCTAACAAAATAATTTGGAGTAAATTAATACAAAAAAGTGTCTAAAAAGTGGGAAGCTTTTTTGCTTTTTTTCTCTGAGAGAATTTTACCCCCACCTTTAGAAATTTGGCAAGCTGCGAATTTTAGTGCAGAAAATACGGGAACAGACCTATTATGATTTGAGCGACATATTTTCGAAAGGTTTTCACATTTGTTATAATGATTCTTTAGCCGACAGATTAACAGGTGTTTGAATGGAAAATATGGCAATGAAATGTAAACTTAGTTATAGTTGATCACTGGTTGAATATATGATGACGTTATAACTTTCAATATAATGAAATATCTTTCAATAAAACTTTGATTTCATATTAGGATTTTCCAAGTTTTTGCAACTAAAATAACTATAAATTCTTTTTCGTTTGGTAAATTTAAAGTAATTGATCCACGCTTTTGAAATTAAAGAACTAGAAATCATAATTGATTGCTAGAATCTTTAAAAATTGTCTGCAATTAGCTCGGACGTCAACCACGTGCATAAAAGTATGCAATGTAGAAAACAACGGATGAAGAAAGCTTACGCAGCATTCTATTCTTGATGCAAAATGTTCAGCAAAAGAGGAGACCTTTGTCTGAAGATGGTACCATGAATGTACAACACAGTGGTAGTTTGAAATAGGCCATTAGTGTGGTAGCTTCGAATAGATTCAAACACCAGACTAATGTTGACAAAGTGTACCAGCCGATGAAATGTCATTTTGACAACATCATACATTGGCATCAAGAGTTGTTGTTGCTTGCAATTAGTTTAGACACCAACCGTGTGCCTAAAAATATGCAATATCAAAGGGAGTAAATGTTAACTAGGATCCAAATTGATTAATTTCAAATGCTACCATACTGTAAGAAGTCTTGTGTTCAAGGGCCTTCTGTTGGTCATCGTTTAGTATCAAATTACACGGCGCTTGCGCAACTTCTTTCTATTCCCACACAAAAAAACAAATAGGGTAACTAAGAAGCAGATAATCATTTAAAAAAGAAAAGAAAAAACATATGCTAGACCCGCGTGATAATTGGGCGACCATAAAAAAAGCATATGTTCGCACATCCACACCTTAGCCTCAGCCCTGACTGTTTGATTGCTATACATTAAATCGAACAATTTCACGGGACCAGACGGTTGATTTATAATCCAAACGTCAGCATTATTAACCCATCAGTGGTAATCCATCTTTGTTTTTTTTGTTTCGTCCGTTGTCTAGAAAATATGTATTACCTTTCGGCATTTAGTCACATCATGTGTGTCAGTCGTGTCGCGGCGGCGTTGTTGTATGCACATCATCTGACACCGCTTGCGACAGAGAGTTAGAAAAACACACTCTGGATTAGATACACTTGGTCTTTGGATTCCTCTTCCCCTCCCCCCCTTTTGGTAACAGTAAAACTTTGTTCATTCATATTCATCGCATGGTGGAGAATAAGACGAAGCAGAAGAAGAAGAGATTGCCTACTTTTCTGTATTATCATGCCTACTCAAGGTCTCAATCGGAAGAAATCCAGAAAACTGTGTAAAAAATGTAAATAAAGAAGCAGAGACCAGCAACAACAACAACAACAGCAAGTTAAAGAATCCATTAAATCAGTTGCATGTTCTCCTGCCATCATCAAATCTATTTATGCATCAAAAATTCACCACGGTCTGCAGACAAACTGTAAATAGAAAACGAACCTAGCAGATACTTTATTATTTTTTTTGTGTTTTTCTTGAAATCGAGTGATTTTTGCCATTTGCCTAGTTATGGGTTGGTTTCTGGTTATGTCTCCACCAAAATAGTTGTGCGATTTTCTCAGGCAAATTCCTCCGGTGGAAAGATACTTCCTAGATACCACACTCAATCGGTCGGTGGTTCAAAGTTGAATAGTGTCTTTCGTTTGTAGGTCCCCTATTTTTGTTTGGTTTTGAGTTGATTTCCTCCCTCGAAATTATGTTTAAAAAAAAAAAAAAAAAATCCTTAAAAAGTTTTATCAATAAAATTGTTTTCAATTTGAAAGTAAAACCGATTCGATGCCATAAATATGTAATTCGGTCATATTTTCTTCCAAACACGGCATTTGAAGTAGGTCTAGTCAACTCTTTTTTTTTTTCTGTTTCTTTTGCTGTGGTGCTTAACAAGTCGATTGATTTCACGTGGAATACTAATCAATCAATAGAATAGTGCGGAGACTGAATTATTGAAATTAGAATAGCACGCTATGTTGATTTCGGCACACGTATTTGTATATGTATCTGCTTTAATGATTTGTAAGAAAGAAATAATAATTTTATTGATTTCGGCATGGGCAACAATAGTTGTAATTGATGGAATCTAATTTGTAGAATTCTCTGAACGAAGATTGTCTAAGTTCGCGCAGACTGTTACTAATCAGAAACTTGTTTTCTGCTAGTGATTTGGGTGCCAGAAGCAGGGTTTTCTCATGACGAGTCTTTGAACCCACCTAGACTAGTTCATTATGAGTAGAGTCTCTAACTAATCATCTGCCGCAACATGTACTCAATAAAGTGTGATTCATTTAGAAGTACCTTTTTGTTTATGGACTTTTTGGCTGATAACGCATGAGTCGTGTTAATCTGTCATTGTATTTATGTTCAGAACTGTTTGACATTTCATCAAGGAAAAATTTAACCCGGCACATTCAGCTGTGTTATAAAAATCAGCGCTCTACGTGGAATGGGTTTTGTGCACTTTGAGGAACTTATGGTCTTGCATAATCGACTTTCCGAACGCACGATTGATGTCATACACCATGAATATCATTGAACGGGTATTAGTTGATCGGCTGTAAATGTTAATGGAGCTATCTGTGCTAATTCCCTGTTAAAACGCTCGTTCACTCACCTTTAAATTTTGCTTGAAGCGCCATCTCGAGCGTCCTTCTGCCATTAAGACCTTCAAGATGGATAGTGGAAGGACAACAAGGAGATCTAGAAATCTAGAGTACCCGAGGAGTTCTCAATCAAATTCGATATACGCCAGGGAAGCGTCTTGAGTCCCTTGCTCTTTATTTCTGTTCTTTACAATTTGTGGACCTTAAAGTTTAGTTAATCTTTGCTGACAACGGAGCAATCATGAGAGACTTTGATATGTACGTCTAAACGTTGTAAAAGAAAGAGGAACCAGATATGTACATATGTACATACTTGTGTGCCTGATCTCTGATCTACTCACGCCTGTTGTAGACATGCTTACCAAATGGGAGTTTCTAGTTTATCAAGCGAGACATATTATGTAAGTCATAAGAAGGACAAAGTGGTAGAAAGGCTTGGGATCTTCTGGGACCAAAATTTGAGGCTCTGTTCTTCTTCGGTTCTTTGTGTGTGGCTTTCCAACCGTAGCTCCTGCATTATGCTTGCGATAATGTTGTCAGCGATTACACAAGCTTCTCTTCTTGAAAGCATGAACTAGGCTCCTTGGGGTTAACGCATTTCCAATCTCTCTTTCTAGAGTGTTTCTCGCAAGCTCATACTTTTTGCACTCTACAAGAACGTATTCCGTGTTTTGGACTTTCCCCTTCACAGTGCCGGCAGAAAGGATCATCTGCGATATTGTTTTTGTGAAGGTATTCCCGAAAACCTCTTCTGTGTACCAAATTTATCCCCCTCATGTATGAGTTTACAGCTGTAGCCGGTTCCCATATGGGGGTCGCATACATGAGGATTGACTTGCTCTTATAGGCTGCTTTGGTCTTCCAATATTGGGCATTAGCCTGGATATTGCTGCAACCATCCGATTAGCTTTCACGCTTGTATGGGCTAGGTGTTCTCTAAAGTTTAGCCTATGGTCAAGCACTCGACTCGACTCGATAGTGTGTTCGTCTACCTCTATTGTAACTCAACTTTCCTGCGGCTGCTTATGTGGACGGCCTCCGTTTTATGTTCTGCAAATTCCAGGCCTGATGAACGAAGCCACGTTTTCACGTCTTTAATTGTGTTATTGCAGTGTTGTGTCACTTCCTCTAGTGTTTTAGCCACAACCACCATTGCTATATTGTCAGCGTAGCCGATTATATGTACTCCTCTTGGTTTAGGGATCCGTAGTACCCCATCATTATAACGTTCCACAAGGCTGGGCCCTGGACGCGTATGTCCCTCAAAGCAGCTCCATTTGGCATTCTTTACATCGAGGGTAACGACGGCGCAGTACTGCTTTTTGCCTCCATTCCATCTGGTCCCCGATATGGCTTCGCGTGCTATCTTGAGTTGGTGTGGAAGTATTTGAAACTCAGTTGGTATCAATATTTGTGTCTACACGATTGATGTCCAATTTAGTGTGAAGAGTTGTATGTGATTTTTGTGTTCGTTTGTGGTTTACAGTATTCTTTGTTGGCATACAGTAGATATACATATGATGTGAATTTTGTTACTCTTTATAAATGAAAGGGATATAGTTAGGACTTGAGCATCAAACCTTTCTTACAATGATCGAACACACTACCACTACGCCATGATAGGAGTCTCTGCACGTCAGAAAGCCGTCTGATGGAAACATATTCTTCGTACCCGGACTAGGATGCCTTCTGGTAGTTTTAAACTAAGTCGCGGACCAGAAAACAAAGGGTTGCGATTCCCCAAAATGCAGGTCATAACCTCCCTGGCAAAAAGAAACAAAGAAGTGTGCGAATAAAAGCCTCTAGGGCAGGACATATGCTTCTCTGTGATGCACGAGTAAAAACCTTGGGCTATTATGAGCTGGATCAAGTTGGCAGTTCCAGAAAATACCACTCACATCTTGTAAGGTTCTGACAAACATTCAAGGCCCATAACTGTCAAAAGTAAGCCCCTAAAAAGAAGCTAGGTTTTGTCCTTTTACCGCACTGTAGCCTAGTATTTATACATCTTATTTTGACTACTTTTGTTCGTTAATTTATAGTTAATCTTTTTTGAGACTAAAATCACGAATAAATAAAAAACCAAGTGCGCTCCTTTGTTTGTTTGTCCACTTTCCTTGCTCCGATAAATATACAAATTTTGTAATTTTTGTTGGTCACATTGGTGGGCAGAACCGTCAAAATTGAAATGACCATCTAAGCTCAAGTTTAAACCAACAAGTTAATCCCATTCGATTCGTACGCAAGCAAAACCATCCGCTACAGATACGCATGTGTTTTCCACAGAGTTACCAGCTCACACGAATTAATCTTAATTCAGATAAAAATTTTTTAAGCAGAAAATAACTTTTGGCGTTTAGTTCATCCATTAATCCATCTCAGAGGCTAGATTCGACATGGCAAAAAAAAAATAGAAATAATTTCTCAACATCTCTCAGTGCCATCACCTCCGTTCGATCTATTAGGAGAACTTATCTTTTTAAGCTGCTTACTTAGATTCTGTTAGCCTCTCTCAATGTGAAGATGCGAAGACAAAATATTATAATGAACCATATTAGAGTATAATGTCAGCGGGACAATAAATTAATCTCCAAATCCCAAAAGCCAATTCTTTTATCTCACAACAAACAGTCCAATTTTACACATAATCGGATTTATCAACCGTTTGATGGGTCTATTATGTGTTCGTCTTCTCGCTTTGGGTTTCTTTTTATCCCCTATTCAGGGATCAATTATTTAAGTAAAGAAGAAGAACACGTCTGTGAACGCATCCCCCATTCAGTGATGACGGTAGAGAAATTCTCTTGGACATTTTTATTGCGTGTTTTTTTTTTTTTTACTTGGTGATTTGTACTACATGAGTAAAAAGAAAAGAAAGACACGTATGAAAAGGATAAGAAACTTGGCGATACTAAAAGGAAAAAGAAAGTACAAAAGCCAAGATAGGCCTTAACTTATTTGCAGAGTTCTATAGCATTGTCCAGGACTATTTTTGAGCTATCTGTTTGTTTTTAGCGTAAAAAGTGCAGCCAGTGCAACCAGTTGTAACAAAATGGTCAGTGACAGCACGGCATTTTTAAGCTGTCAATTGCTTGACGAATAATACGTGACAGTTGTCATCGAAAAGACCTGCAATTTATAGCAAAAAGTTAAGATATCTAGGACGATGAAAACAATCATGGCGGTAGGTGGATGCAGTGGTGTAAAATCTCTGCTATATTCTGCGATCGAAAGTGTCCTCTAAGCTGAAAGGAAGGCTCTACAACGTAGTAACTTAGTAGCATAAAATAGAAGATTCATGGAACCCACCATGAAAAAGAATCCATCTCAAGAAAAAATTACTCCCGAGCATAAACAAAATACACGTAAAGGTTTTTCCAATAGGGACTTGACAACTTTGAATTTAATTTCTGAACGCACTCTTTCACTGATCATCAAATTGTCACTGTCAATTTATTCAGTAAACTTCACATTTTCACCATGGTAAGGTACACTAACGAGCATCGTCTACAAATTATACAAATTTTCTATCGAAATTCAGAGTCGGTGATCGCAACTTTAAGAGCGTCAAGTCCAATTTTCGGTCGTAATTCTCGTCATAGCAGACAGCAAATAACAAGTTTAGTGCAAAAATTTGAGTCTACATATATTCGTTGTGTGATATTGCCGTGCCAGTGACAGACAACGGGTTGGTCGAAGTGTCGAATATATCGCAGCCGTTCAGGCGTCTGTTAAAAACGATCCAAATCAGTCAATTCCACGGCGTTCTCAAGAATTGGGCATCGCTCAGACCACAATATGGCGCATTTTGCGTAAGGATCTTGGTTTACACCCATACGAGATCAAGCTGACTCAAGAATTGAAGCCGATGGACCATTTGAAGCGACGTACGTTCTCCGATTGGGTTCTGGAGAAGATGCGCCAAGATAACGAATTTCATCGCAAAATCATCTTCAGTGACGAAGCTCATTTTTGGCTCAATGGGTTCGTCGGGTGAAAATCCACATGTGCTTCATGAATCACCACTTCATCCACTAACAATAACTGTTTGGTGTGGTTTCCACGCCGGCAGCGTTATTGGGCCAGATTTTGTCGACGATAACGATCGTCACGTTACTGTGAATGGTCAGCGTTATCGCGCCATGATTACCGATTATTTTTGGCCCGAATTGGAAGATATGGACTTGGACGACATGACGTTTCAACAGGATGATGCCGCAAGCCACACAGCACACATTACAATCGATTTCGTGAAGAATAGTTATGGTGAGCGTGCTATCTCAAGAAATGGGCCAGTCGTTAGTGTGATTTAACGCCGCTTGACTATCTTCTGTGGGGCTACGTTAAGACATTGGTTTATGCCAACAAGCCGACGACTTTGGCAGAGTTCAGAACCAACATTGAACGCGAAAAGCTGCCGTTTCGGTGGCCGAGTCGTTGAAAATTGGGTCCAATGAATCAACCGCTGCAAACGTGCCCGCGGTGGCCCTATGAACGAAGTCGAGTTCCATTCATAAATGTTTTGTTTGTACTTCAAGCCGATAATAAAGTTCGTTCCCCGTTCCGGGGGAAAAAATTCCGTCGGAATTGCCGATAACCCTGTATATATATGTATATATGTACTATAATAGTAGAAACACATTGACTCAGGAACAGTCAAGTCAAGAAAATACCCCGCACTCGAACAGGTTTTCGTAAAAACTCGCTGTTTTGAGGGAGTACAACAAATGTCAAGCCTTACAAAGAAGGCCGGCCGTCTACTCTGTAGTTCGCCTGTGACTTTCACTAAGCCGGCTATCACAGGTAGCTTCGTGAGTGGCGACTCAAACAAGTTCGAGTGAAATGTAAAATAGAATTACCATCTCCCTGTTGTTTTGTTCTGTAATTTTTCTTTCATTTGAAACAGAAAACTGTCAAATTTGCCATAGAAATTAAGCCTCCATCTCTTCGAATCTTTTTCCTCTTTTAACTTATGTGACCCCAGTCTCAAAAGTCTAAATGTAAAAGCAGATTTTGCACTCTAATTTTAATTAAGTCCGTTCACGTACGGTCCCTTATAAAACAGCGAATTTTTACGAAAATTTACGAAAATTTACGAAAAGCTGTTCGCGTACGGAGAATTTTCGTAGTTTTTCGCAAAAGAGAGCGCTCACGAGAGAGTAGGAAATTTCCCCATGCTACGAATTTTAGTGCAAGAAATTTCTACGGGCTGGTTTGTGAAAACTGTCAAAGCTGTCAAATCAGTGTCTTTTTAACTTTTTCTTGTTCGTTTACTTTATCGTAATTTTAGCTCTCTCTGAGAGGATTTTACCCCCACTCTTCGAAATTTGATAATCTACAAATTTTATTGCAAAAAGTACGCGAATAGACCTAATCTTATTTCAAGGGGAAATTTAGCCTTTGCTTAGTACATATCCGTGAAAAATAGAAGCAAGATGGTCCCAACAAGTCTGCAGTTCAGACCCTAATTTGGTCCTTTGGACGAGTGAAAAAGTTTTAGCCCGTGTAAAACAAAAGAACATCCTCTACACAAGAACAACAAATCATTACCCTTTATCGATATAAAATTGACTCCACAAAGTATCTTTGAAATTTTCATTACATTTTTGACATGCGAAATTTCAAGTCGGGCTAACATCTTTGCAGTTTTTTTGTTTTTATTTTTTTTTTTTTTTTTTGATTTTCTTTTGGTTTTTTCTTTAATTTATTTTCTTTGTTCTCGACAATGCCCACGAAAAATCCTCCCAAGTTAAAAGAAAAAATTAAAAAGCTTGAAAAGGCTCCAAACGCTCAAAAACCTCCAAAGGAAAAGGCTACGAAAAAGCCGAAAAAGGAGGAAAAGAAGGAAAAAAAGGAAAAGGCGGAAAAGAAGGAAAAGGAAGAGAATGAAAAACGCCAACTAAACAAAACCGAGCAATGGTTGGAGTCCAATGCCAAGCCAAAGAATTACAAATTTCCTCGCGAAAAGCCAGAACCAACCCGCTTTCAAAAGCCGGGGCCTATGACAGTCAAAGACTGGGCACGATTCTACAGTTGGTTAAGTAAGAACATACCAAAGCGACCAAAGCGACCAAGACCTTCAGCAGTTCCAAAGAAAAAAAAGCGACTAACTTCTAACGATAGAAAGTTATTGGCCTCAAGAATGGAGAGATTAAGGAAACTCGCCACACCAAAGTATCAACGTGAAAAATATGAATACCCTCCGGAGCCAAAGTATCCTTTCATACCAACAATTGATCCGAAGCGCCCGGCCGAGCAAGAGAAATGTCGTCCTTTCGAACCAATAAGGCTGCCATATTGGTGGTATCACGAAGAGCTTGAAGCAGAATTTTGGAGAGATATGCGCTTTCCCATCAGCTGTGCGGCGCTTAAATATAAACCATCGAAGAATATTAAGGAATTGTCCAAGCCTAAAACGTATCCAATAAAGCAACACTGTTTCATACCAGAGGTAGAAGAAGAAGAGCCACCGAAAAGGACTAAAATGACTCCGAAACAATGGAAAGAACATCTGATACGATTGGAGTACCTTAGCGATCCAATGTATAGGCAAAATAAAGGAAAAAGGGTTCTAGCCGGGGGAGAAATGAAGGATCAATCAAAAGAAGGCAGTATACAGGAGGAAAAAGCTAAAAGTGAATGTGGAAGTGAATGTGAAAGTGCAACTGGAAGTGCAAGTGGAAGTGGCTTCTGGTCAAAGATGTACAAGCGCAAAAGTTGATTGAAGTACCTTGCGCACCGCTGCTGTCCGTTGGAAGGACTCCCTCGGTCGCACTCACTCGGGTTGTAGTGCGTTGAAGGTACTTCAAAAAGTTAATCGACTTTGGGTTTGAACATGATCGCAGGACCAAATAGGTGAGATATTATAGAAAAGATTAATTGACATAAGGTCTAATTGTCTTTCTTTTTTTCTAGGATCCGCTGAAAAGAATTCATCGACCTTGAGTCGGCTTCGGCTTCACTTTACTTCCGTGTAAGTAAAACGAAGCCGGAGCGCTTAAGATGGATGAATCCAGGGGACTTAAGAGGATCTTCTATGGACACTTCTATAAGGTAAGTTTGAGCCAGAAGAAGAGAACCATATGTTCTTTAATTTAGCTATTCCTTAAGAACCCTATGTCCATTTCTGACCAAGTTCATTGTCCTTGCGTAGATTGTATATGCGTTCGTTTCTGTAGAATAAATCGTTCTCGAGATCCGAGCAATCTCCATCGAACTAATCTTCTGGAAGCTCGCAGCAAGGTTTCCCCATTCGGTAGGACCTTGGCTACGATGTATGGGCCTCGACATCCTTATTCTTAAAAGCTTGGTAGAACAAGTGTCTAGCCTTGTTGGCGTCTCATTTTTTGGCTTCTCTCTCAGCTCAAGCAGCAGCTTGTCGATCGGTTCATATACGAACAGTCGAGTAAGTTCGCCTTCGTTCTGGAATCACCGGTTCTCTACCGTCTTCTCTATAGCATCCATCCAAAGAAGTCCTCACCCGTAGTCCAAAATAAGTAGGACCTTCGCAAACGCTTCCAATCTCGAATGACTCGATTCGTCATAACACAGCAATTGGAGAGGTGTTCAGTCATACGGACGTAAGGACTATACTTACGTACAAAGCCTTTGTCTGGTGGAAGGCTAGGACTACAAAGATCAGCAATTGTCGCCATCAGGGGTGGCCTGCGTTCCATCAACGACGGCACCCTTTATTCTCTTCTTTGTTCTAGAAGATAAAGGAGGAAGACTGGTGGGCTTAGGCTTAGTACTTTGGACACATCCTTGGGAATGTCTTTGCTGTACAATAGACTTCAATATTCAATAGAAGTGGTCTACTCCAATAGGATGGGTTTTGAACTAGCAAGTGAAGAAGGGTATTCAGAAGATATGAAACTAGAGTCGGCACACTTAAACAGTGTGCTCAAACTTGAGATAAGGAGATGGGTCGTGGACCGTATTCTTGATTGTTTTCCTTTATGACAGAGTGGTCTCCAAATACTTGGTTGGCACTCGTGGTTGCATGAGACTGGGAACGATGAGCACGAGAACTTTATCGGCTCCACGTTTGATTCAGACTTAATGGGCGGCAAGGGGCAATAGATTCAATCTTTTTGTATATTCTATAGCCAAGCCCCTAATGGGAATACAGCGATAGTTCTGGAGAATTCCAAGTCAAAGCACAACGCCTGTGTTAAGATCGGTTTGAGTCTTAATAGACATGCTATAGAACACACTAGGTGATGATGGTCTTACTTTACTCTGACATTACCCGTCATTATCTGGTCACTCTAGAGTTTCGAGACTATGAGACTCTTTTAGACCAATACATACTTATGCAACTCACTAGAAAATGTAACTCCTGCCAGGCGATTGTGTGGTACATCTCTTCAAAAGCAACAAACACTTTGCTGTTTCAAAAAAAAAAAAAGTAATCATGTTCTCCTTTCATTTCTATCATATTTAGTATCAAAATGAAAATCATTAATAAATTGTAAATTGTGTGTTAATTATAATTTTTTTTTTATTTTTCGTTTAATTTTTGGAATATGGTTAAAACTAAACCACCAGCTGAACCGGCACCAGTACCAGAACCAATCCCTGAGGTCGAAGATGGTCGATCACGTTGGGACAAATGGGTCGCTAAAAATGGTCAACCTAAAAATCGTTACTTTCCGCGGGTAAAAGAACCGCCAACGCGTTACCAGAAACCCGGACCAATGTCCAAAAGAGATTGGAAGCGCTTCCTTAAATGGGCCAGTAAAAATACACTACCCAAGAAACGGTTTCCACCCCAAAAACCTCCTGAGCGTCGCAAAAAACCTCTATCAAAACTGAAACGCATGCAAAAGCTAAGTATTCCCCGTAATCCAAGGAGTATATACTATCCACCACCGGAGCCCATCTATCCCTATTCGCCGAAGATTTATTGGAAGAAACCAGCCCGCAAGGACAAGGGTCGACCGTTTCAACCGGTTAAACTTCCTTTTTGGTGGCTTCACGAAGAAAATGAAATCGAATTCTGGCGTTGGATGAGGTTTCCAATTAGCAAGAATGCGCTTAAATATAGAATGTCAGCTAGAATAAGAAAACTGACAAGGAATCCCTCGCCCAAAATGCATTGTGATATACCCGATGATCCAAGGGATGTGTCACCACCCGAACGTGTTAAAATGTCACCGAAACAATGGAAGGAACATCTCATACGACTGGAGTATCTGGCCGATGCTAGCTTTAAGGTGACTAGGCAATACCGAACTAAATTGTCAATGAAACAAAATTAGATGAGATGAAGGATATCAAATTGGAGGAGATCGTAAGTGAAATCATCGTGACTTAATCATCAGTTTTGAAAAATTAGAAAAAAATTTATACCGTGAACCTAGAAGCCCTTCCGGGCGTGCTGATGTATGTGAAAATAAATAAATAAATATAAATATTGTATGGAACTTGTAAGGAACTTGTATTGTTATTCATTTATTTTCAGTCATTCACTGCCATGAATACTTTAATCATTTGCTTGAATAGATAATCACATTCCCTTTTTGTAATCGCAGAAACATGTAGCAATCACAGAGATGAGTCGCAATCACATTTCACATTCACAGGCAACATCAATACAAAAGTTCAATTTATCGAAAAGTCGAAGTGTGACAGCAGATTAATACACCACATAAGTCAATTTGTCCTAAAACAGCGAAATTTTACGAAAATTTACGAATTTTTACGAAAAGCTGTTCGCGTATGGAGAATTTTCGTAGTTTTTCGCAGAAGAGAGCGCTCATGGGAGAGTAAGAAATTTCCCCATGCTACGAATTTTACTGGTTTGTGAAAACTGTCAAATTAGTGTATTTTCAACTTTTTCATGTTCAATCCGTTCGTTTACTTTTTCGTAGTTTTAGCTCTCTGAATTTTAGTGCAAAAGTACGCGAACGGACCTAATATCCGCAAGTCACATAGTCAAACTATGCCCAATCGGTCTTCTGAAAAATAATTGGTAGAAGCTGGCCAGATTTCGATGATGAATCTCTGTTAAGCTTTTGATGATACATCAAGATAGTTTCAACCGTGAGCAGTCCATAGCGTGGACCAGTATTTCGAACACTATCCTGAAGGACAAATGTTCAAAGAAGACTACCTGCAGAAGATAATGAAAGACTATTTTAGAAATTGGTTTGTGCACTACAATCCCGACTATGGAATGAGGCAATAGAACATCAGAGGCGTTGTTCTCCAAGATATTAGGCCTGCTAATGTGGAACCTAATATATGATGACTGCTTCTATCGCTGACTATCACAACATGTCTACAGAAAGAGCCAATCGTTCAAGACAGTCCTGCACAATGAGATGGAGAGAGGGGGATCTGCATTGCGATTGATCAGGAAACTACTGACTGATCAAAACAGGAATTGACCGCACAATGCCAGATTCCTCCAACTTGAGAGAGAATTCATGCGATATAGGTTAGTTATTCTAGGGATTAGCAAATTAAGATGGTTAGATGCGGTAGAGTACCAACGCGAAACACTGTGCTGTTCTATTTCGGAAGACCAGCGGGAAGCCGACGTAAGTACGGTGAAGGTTTACAGTAGGCTTATTAACACCAAGCTGGCAGCAACATGGTGATAGGATTATTACGGCTAGATTCCGGACTAGAGTACGCCGCGTCACCATCATCCAGTGTTATGGTCCAACTGAGGCCTCGTCTGAGGAAGTGACGGAGACCTTCTCTAACCAATTAAATGCCTTCTTAAAGACGACATCTAATGGAGACATTGTTATGGTGATGGGAGATTTGAATGCCAAGGTAGGAAGCATCAACGAAGAACTTCAGAAATTAGCGGGAAGCATGGAATAGGCAACTGTCGTCGATTTCCTGTATCTTGGGAGTATTGTCTCGTCTGACGGTGGAACCGAACTGGATATAACTAACAGAATCTCCAAAGCGAAATTGACGTACGGCAATCAGGTTAAACACCATGCTGACACTGTTCCACTCCAACGTCATATCCGTGATGTTATATAAATGTAGCACTTGGAGAGTCGACATAAATATCACAGGAAAGGTACAAACGTTCGTTAAAAGGTGCCTGCGTAACATTTTAAGAAACGTATAAACGCCCAAACGTATATCTAATGAATACCTCTAGAGAGAGAAGGAGGCAGGAACCTATAGGCACCATCGTCCAACGACAAAAGTGGCAATGGATTGGTCACACGCTCCGAAAATGTGACAGTTCCATAACTAACCATGCTATGCAATGGAATCTGTTAACGCAGGATGGCAGAGATGGAGGCACGACAGTTGGGAAAAAGTTGCGGAGAACTGAGACACATTCTTAGAAACCGAACACAATGGCGCGCTGGCGTAATAGAGACCCACCAAAACAAGGAATTCATGCTGGCCGACTTCTTGCACCTCAACGAATTGGAACCACTGATTTAACTGGATGGAGTGTATACACCAGGCAACAGTTTTTGTCTTCTCTTTCACGGCTTTTAGTCGCAAATATGACGCCGCAGTTTACGGAACTTTTACAGTCAAACCTTAACAGATGAGAGAATGCTCCTGATCATCAATCACAAATAAAAGCAACACGCCAACGTTCGGCTCGTTGACTCATGTCCCAAATAAAGAATGGTAGCCTGGTTGAATCCTGGGCTCTAAATTGCGCTAGTGATAAATCTCCTTAAAATAAATAAGGAAAAAAGCCTACGAGTATAGCTACTTGCATACAGCAGAACCTTTACAAAAATTTTGCGACTCAAGTTTGACATCATCTAACGGTATTATCTCTATCAGAATGGCAAATATGAAAGTCGATGAAATTTTTCATTACCTTAAGAAAAGAGTGAGAGACTGTGTGCGCCAGCGATCCTTAAAACGCTAAAAATTGCGATATTAGTCGCCTAATGGCAACCGCAATCAAATTTATTTCAAAAGAGAAATTTCTTTTAACAGAAATATTACACTATTAGGATGCTACCAAATTTTGACAGATCAGCGCCATCTAAGTATTGAAAACTAAATTATTTATCTTCAGTGTATCTGAAGGTGAAGTTTGTTTGTTGGTCTGTATTCTAAAGATTTCCACTAAAGATGCTTGACAATAAATCAACTAAATAAACTTCAGTATAAATATAAAACAACTAATTTTATCAGTGCATTACAAATACGTCAAAAAAATAACTAAATCACAGAGTCAGATTTCAATAAATAAAATGGCAAACGTTACATGCTTCAGGGTTATATTTTGTTTTATTGATAAAACTAAGATATTTTTTGACTAAATAAATTAATACTGCAATTATTTTTTCTTGTTCTTTAAAAATTTAAACTTTTGAAAAGGTTTTGCTTGAGATCTTTAAGTTCTTGTTTTTATTTGCTAAACGATTCTTCTTGACAGTTGAAGTAAGACGCTTGGAACCTTTAAAAAGGAAAGCAATTTATTAGCAAACATAAATTAAGTCAAAGCTAAGCAAAGAAACAATTACTATTTACAAGCAACAAAACAAAATTCTACCTTGGAACTAGTTTCTGTTCTCCTTGAATTTATAAAAAAAAAAACCGTGTGGGTATGTATATGTCCTAACTAGACTTATCCTTTTTAACAATTTCACATAATTTAATGCAATTATTTCTGTAATATATGTTTTCAATTGAGCTTAACTTTGATTGTGCTCAATCAAAATGCGACGAGCTTGACAACTACACCTGTTAGATTTTACAGTGAATTAATCAAATCGAATATATTTACAATTCATTAGCCCAATAATCCGACCAGAGGTGTTTGTTTTTTGTGCAAATTCACATTCGTGGAATAAAAGATTTAGTAAATTCTTTCGTGTGAATTCCATAGAATGGTGTAAAAATGCAGACGGGGCAGATGTGGGTCGTTGAAAACTCTGTCCAATTTTCTAACCTAGAAATACAGATACTAAAAGTGGTTAAACTTAAAGAAGGTGAATAAAGGCTGGAATCTAAAACGTCAAATAATTACACTCAGTGGTGCTTTGCAAATGACGTTTGCATTTTGACAGTTACCGAAGCTCTGTTCGCTTTTGTTTGCTCAGTGGATCTGTTCACAATGTGTTGTCAAATAGATTGCATTGGCATTAATGTTTTTGTTTGCATTTTACAATAATATTATGGCAATGATGTGTTTTGGAATGCAGCCAAAAGCGGTCGGTGCAATATGTCAATAGCGTCTCGAATGTTGACCTCGAGCTCGTCTAAAGTGGTTGGTTTGTTAGCGTGGACTAAGGACTTGACGTAGCTGCAAAGGAGTGGTGCCAAGTCCCATGAACGCGGTAGCCAACTGATGAACCCTCGCCGTCAGATGACCCCAGTTGCCCAATTTCTCTTTCACAACTTCGAGCGTTGAGTCGCTGCTGTGGCATGTAGCCTTGTGTCTTTGGAACCACAGCTCGGATAAGTTTTGGGCCCAAAAAGTCAGCTAACATCGCTATATTTGTACCTGACACGGTGTCTCCTTACTCGTTTCCAAAGAAATAAGGTACGACGAAGCCACCTTGGCATAAACCGCACCAAAAAGTCAAATTTTGTAGATCCATTGATGCTTGGTTGAACACTAGTGGATGAGTTCGCTTCAGTAATGACAATTTAGCTTGTTGACAAAGCCGCTGATCCAAAAAGTACCTCTGGATCTCCGGCTCACATTTCCAGCGCCCAGTGTCATCCGTCCTCAATTCTTCCGTCAGCACTATGTTATACGGATAAAGGCCCAAATCCAACCCCAAAATAAGTCAGATTGACTCTCTGACGACGCACAATTTAGCTGATCAGCGCCGAATCTATATTTCTAGCTCTTCTTCGATACTGGCTACGTATTCTTCATTTCGCACCAATCTCTGTCTGGTTGGTGGCTTAAGGTCCAAAAGAGTAAACTTACATTAAAAATGTCTCATTGTGCGACGAATTGCCTGCACACTGAAGCCATGTTCACGTTGCGTATATACAGTCAAAATCGGTTATAACGACCTTCAAGGGACCAAAGAGTTTGGTCATTATAAGCGATTGGTCCCTGTAACTGATATCAAAGGCTTAGGCCGGGACCTAAAGATTTGATCTTTATTGTACAAGATTTTGACTGTACCTACAACTGAGCCGATATTTCGATAATAATTTTAATTAATTTTCGCACGCTTGGTAGGAATGAAACGATGCATGATGAAATGGCAACTCTTATTGAATATTTTGACAGTTGGATGCGGTTGGTAACTTTGGCAGCTGCTGAAACAGAGCAATTGCAAAAAGTATCATTACTATCTGGTCACCCTTTCGATTTCGATTGAAAATGCCGAAAAGTTTAGGGACTGCACCTTTGCATCTTTTTGAGGAGACGTGCGGTCTCCTTTGCACCTGCTCTAAGACGAATGTGCCTCAGACATATGCAAAGAAGACACAAGAGAAGAAAAAACAGAGGAAGCCTTTTGAGAATGAATAGTCCTCCGTCTGAGGCAGTTGTGAGCCCAAATAATTCGTAAGCCTATTCAAAGCATCATAAGTTTGAAATAGCAGTGTTGACAGCACAATTTCTGAGGAGAGTCATTCAAATTGTGTTCCAAGCTGAGATTGTACAGTAGTATTTCACTAGATATTACAAAATTGAAAAGGAATCTCTTGGATCTCGCCCAATGCCCCATTAACCCACCCAGTTCCCAGAGACTAACAAACGGCATAAGTCCCCCAACTAACTCATAACTCCAACAGACACAGCACAAGATCGATAAGCGAATACCATGCTGATTACTTGGACACGTATTAAATGGGTCTGTCTCAATTATTTCCCATTGCTCTACCCTAAACTGGACTGAATTAACAAGATTAAAAATTACAACCCCATGTAGTACCACATGAGTATACTACGCAACACAGAGTTTCCTGGCAAACATTTGGAAAGCTTGTTAATTGTCCAAACGAATGCTGGAATATAATTATCATCGACATTGTCGCGTCCCACGTGAAACATATGCCAAGCCAATTGGCAGTATTTTTCTCCCAAAAGCCCCCAAATGCCTCATGATGTACTAATTTGATATGTTTTTTTTTTTTCAAACATACAGTCCCGACCGATTATCCTTCCGACTGCAATGGACAACGGCAATAAAATCGTTAAACATCCAACTACTGGATACTGAATTTCTCCTCCAAGTAACGTGACCAGCACCACCATTCAGACCCGTCGTCTTGAGCAATAAATAATCAATTTGCAAGATTGGATTGGAAATTGTGGAAGAAAAAAAATTATTTGATTTAAACACAACTTACTTGGTGATGTACGCCGGAGCGGTGTATCGACGCAATCAACGATCAGTGCCTCATTGCTGGATTCATCATTTCGGACAACTGGAGTTGCTCCGGGCACAAACGATTCCATGTGAGATCTTTCGCTGGGAACTGGGCTGTTGGCTCCGACGTCAATGTTCGAATCATCATCGGGGTCTAATTTTGTTCGTTTGCTAGACGGACCATCAGGTGTTGTTGTAGAACCAGAAACATCAGCAGCAGGTTGAACCTGTAAAAGAGAAAAACAAAAAAGGATTAGCTAATGGTGAAAGCATTTGATTTGTGAGAAATTATCTAAACTATCATCACTGGGGTAGTAGTACTATTGTACAGTTTGGGACCACTGAATGGAGGGAAGTAAGGTCTAATTTCGATTGCAACTATCGGTTCCTAGAACAAGAGAGTATGTGGCCTAGTGGAAGACTAACTTGTTAGAATCCTTGTAGTATAGGTAACGTTGTCAATTCGCCGATTTTTTGTATGGTATGTGATGAAGCTCTTTGACTCCCAGAGTGAAGGACCTCAGGACGTCAGATTCATGCGATATAGGCTGGACATATTGGGAGAAAGCGAGATAAGATATGTTAGATGCGGGCGAGTACCAATCCTCATAACACTACGCAGAGGCCTAATGTCCTGGCAGCCGGACGAGAGTACGTCGCGACACCATTATTACAGTTCGTCTAGGGATGACAAGAAGGCCTTCTACAATCAGTTTCAGTTGGGAGCTGTTTATAATGCAACACCCAACGGTGACATTGTCATGGTGATGGGCTCCAGTATGCAAATGTAGACAGCAACAACGAGGGGCTCAAACATGTTATGGGAC
The DNA here is from genome assembly GCA_949716465.1 of Chalcosyrphus nemorum. Lineage (NCBI taxonomy): Eukaryota > Metazoa > Arthropoda > Insecta > Diptera > Syrphidae > Chalcosyrphus > Chalcosyrphus nemorum. The sequence goes on from OX454333.1 coordinate 80,710,880, forward strand.
GGCACGGACTAGGCAAATGTCTCTCACATGGAGTGGAAACAATCAGCAGTCCACTGCCCGCCACCATACAAGACCATTGGTATGCTGTGACAAAAGTTTTCAAATCAAGATTGTCGGTCGGTCGCAGGGAAGCCATAGGGCTTGGCATTCCAAGGATACCTGGAAAGGGATCGACAAACGGAAACAGCTAAAGCTCGAATTGCAGATAACTCCCGCAGCAGGGAAGAGCGATCTAGTGTCCCTATATCGAATGAAGATGGGAGAAGTGCAGCGCAGCATTAATGTCCTGACTACAGAAGCAGAAGAAGCAGCAGCGAGGTGCGACAGCAGAACTGTTTATAGAATCACTAAAGATCTTACACGTGGCCGAAACTCTACTCATATCGGATGGGAATCAACTCAAGAGATGGAAGGAGCATTTCGCTTCAGAACTGAACTGAGTATTCTCCAGAAATATGACTGAAGTGTCCGTCGAAAAAAATTCTCGAATTCGTACCACAACTTCCAGTGGGAGAATGGGATCATTATGAAAGCCAATAACTATCGCTTTATTGACGACATACCCGAGGAACTTTTTCGAGCTGCGCCAACTGCATCGGATGAGCTACTGTTCTTGTCGGGAGAACATGGGAAGTCGAGAGTTTTCCGGATGAGTGGAAGAAGCGAATGATCGTCAAGCTCCCTAAGAAAGGTAAACTAATGCAGCGTGCTGCCTTAATAGCTAGAATTATCCTGGAGCGAATCAAAAAGACATCCTCCTCTGTCAACCAGATCAATACCCTGCGGATCATTATCGAACAATGCGTGGAATATCGATCGCCACTTAACCTGCTGTTCATCGATATTGAATAGGCGTTTGATAGTGTCAATCGGGAATTTATTTGGCGTGCCTTGCGCTGGAGAGGCATTCCTGATAAATTAATAGGATTTTATCAAGGCTACATATGATCGCTCCACGTCTTGCACAGAAGAAGGCTGTCTGAAGAAGTCCAAAGTGGAGTTCGGCAAGGCTGCATACTTTTACCAATACTATTTTAATTGCTGATTAGCGATGTGCTGAATGCGGTCTTATCAACTGGAAATGGAGGAATTCGATGGACTTTACTGAACTCTTGTCTAAACTTAAGCCGTCGCCATAGCGATGCAATGGAAGCAAATTATCCGCGGGTGTCCTAGGAGTACATCGCCAAAAAACACGGCAACAGTTAAGAGTTGGGAAGAGTTAAGGCACATTTCCACAAGCAGAAACAATGACGCGTAGGCGTTGTAGAGGCCCTACGACCCACAAGAAATACAGGACTTAAGGTCCATTCATAGCTCAGCGAACTTCGAACACGAACGAGCGAATATTCGCCAGTTTTGACATTTCATTCACAGCACCTTTTTTATCTAGCGAATTTCATTTGACATTTGCCAAAGAAAAATGAATTTGTGAGGTTAAACTCTCACGAATGTGGATTGCGTTCTACATCAGTGAAATGTGAATACAATTTGACAGTTTGCAAAAAGGAAAAGCAAATCGATGATTTCTTCGCAGAAATTAATTACTTTTCAACTTTTTTTTTATAAAAAAATAGATAAATTAAGCTTTATTCTTTGGGAATAGTAAAACTGTCAATTGTTTGCCTTCAAATGTGCTAAAAATGATTTGTTCGCGGTTCGCCCATTCGCTGGTCGCTGAGCTGTGTGAGTGAGTAAGTGCCATTTACCCAAAGTGGCGCAGTTGTAGCCTGCCATCGGCCAGCTCAAGCCGTTTATAAAATTTTATGGGATCAGAAGTTGGCATGTTTGACATATGGCATACCTAAAGGCTCAACAGTAATTGAATTAAGGCTCTGGGTCCTGGGTCGTGTCGTTTGTACTCATGTGAATTGTGTACTGTACCCATCTTCACAAGGTCTCGTCGAGTTTTCGTTCACTTTTGGCTTTATACGTAGTGAACTGTTTCATTCATTCAAACAGAGCACAGGGAGTGGCTATATCATATGAAAGTCAGACGAAAACGATATGACATACGGTCACACGGTCAATGGGTGCGTTCAGATATTGACAGCGGGGGAATAGAATTATTGTTCAATCATGACATAAGCTATCGCACGCTTTATAGTAGAAACACATTGACACAGCTACAGCAACAGCAACTTCATCGTTAGACCTCAGTCCTAAATCTGTTGTTGGTGTTATCGTGCTCAGTCTGTTGTGTTGCATTGAAAAACACGTTGTGTGCTGTTGTCCTTGCTGTGTTAATGTGTTTCACACCACAGCATTGGTCTTTTTGTGTGTGCTGTTGAAGTTGCTGCTGGCTGTTGCTGTCTGTGTTTATGTCATGGACGTAGGGAAAGAAGTGTCAAACTTGATCCGATTTCCATTCGTTTCTAACTCGATCACTCAATCCTGTTGAAACCCAATTCGTCCCTAATTTCTCATCCATTTCACTATTGACACAAATCATCATTTGACATTTGCGTTGAACGGGAAATGACTTAAATATAGCCACGAACACATATGAAATACTTGAATCGTTCTTTTCCAAATCATTCCACTTGTACAATTTTTGCCAAAAATGTACTGTGAGTGTCAGAAGCGAGGAAAGAGGAATAAAAACCGAGGAATCCTTTGCATTCTTTCGCCAAAATATACACAAAAAAGGATTTTGTTCATCTGTTTCTTGTATTAAGTTTGCCATGCCGAAAAGCTGAACCATTCGATTCGACTTTACAGAAGAAATTATGTTTTGTTTTATAGCGTTCCGCATCTGTCAAAATTGGTTTTGTTCCTACGAACGCCTAGCTAAGCAAGAACAATGTTCAACAGTTTTGAGGAGTTTTGTAACCACGAGATAATCCTTGGATGATCCTTGCTTGCTAAGCTCACCTAAAGAAACTTTCGACAATTGTCTTTAAAACCATTCATTCTAAATATAATGGAACAGTGCCTTTCGTATAGCACCGATCGGCAAAAAAGTTCAAATTGTCATAACTTCTTTCCAAAGGATATACATGCACACTGGACAGTAATTTCCTCATCATCTCAAGCGTAATTCCAACGGAAGAATAAAATGCATAAGTAGGTATCCACAGAACCATGATGGACGACTTTTTGATTGGAGCTGGACAATAAATTCAAACAGCAGCCTAACAATACCAGATCACGTTCGAAGAACCATTAAATTACCCGCCTTTTAAGTGATTATTCCATTCATAGCGAGAGATACAGAATACCCTGTTTATTTCTTCGCAAAAAAAAAAAACACAACCTACGATCGTTAGCCAACAACTAACCATCATTCATTCACAGAACGTGGCATCGCGCGTCTCATCATCCGGTGCAAAGCAAACTAAAAAAAAAGATACAATAATAAGAATAAGGGAATAATAACAACGACAAGGCAACAAAAGTTAAAAAAAAAAACTAAAAAGCAAAATCTTAACTAAAAGGGAGGGAAACAAAGTTGTCAATAGGTCTCTTGTACGGTATATGATTTCCGAAGCGCGTTCCTCTTCTTCTAGAGTAGCAAATGTAGACGAACTCTTGTTTCTTGCGTTCTGCCGCTTTTCTTCTTTTGCTTCTTGTGGTGTGGTATATGAAGCATTTTTTGTTTCTTCAACAATAATCAGTCTTCCATTGAACGAGCAAAATCATTTACCGAGACCAATGCTAAGAAGAGACCTCTATCCATACTGCCTGCCTTCCCTCTATCTAGAGCTCGTTTATATAATAAATTTTATTTTCTTTTGCATAAGGATTGCTCCGACATATAGTGACAGACACCGGCTGAGGTAATTCTTACATTTGAGACGGATTTAATTGGTATAGATACACTCACACAGACAGAGATACAATCAAATGTTTAATAAACAGGTATCGGACAATTAGTATGCACCTTGACATTAGCCGAAAAATGGACCGTGACGCGTTCGACGCGGATACATTCATTAGGACGACCCAAAAGCAATCCAAGTGAAAAATCCACCTGTTCCACCTGACAGACGGATGGGGAAGTGCTGCACCGGACAATCGAATTGTGTTCTTTTAAATTTCCCGAGGCCAATCATTTTCTCGTCCCAAAAAATTATAGTTTTTTGTGAGAGGACACGGATACGCTTCAATTTAATGGATGTGTTCATCATGCTGCCGTAAATTCAGTAGCATTAAAAGGATATTATAACGGTTTTCGAAATGTGAAATTGTTAAGTGAAAGAGAATGTAATGGAATTTGTTTTTTTTTCCAAAGGATTGTTAGTGCTACGAAGACTGTGTCCTGTCTACAAAATGAATGGGATATTGTCACGCTGTAGGTTAAACTAACCTCTCTTCAATGGTGTGAGTACTTGCGTGTAAAATACAGAAATAGGATTATGTAGTCAGAGGTTAAAAATCCCAGGCTAGGGGATTTAATTTGGAAAGAAAAGCATTCTGCACGACACCAACAATAGCGAAGAAAAATACAAATTAAGACTGATAGATCCACTAGTAGATAGGTACTTAGGTTCTGAATAAGTTTTTGGATTGAATTCAATCAACCGGACACTGAGCCTGACAAGTGTGCCTGATTGAGAAAAGCATACAGCCGACGCCTTTTCCAGAAAAAAACTGCTAAAAGCCAAAGAGAGAGACTATGCGAAGCTCAAAGTGCATTATGGGCATGAAGTCGATACGTCCACAAATCACAGTATAAGAAAAATATGGCTGAAAGGATGCAACCTTTCCTAACTTTATTTTAACTAAAAATTCCTCAGTTAGCCTTTCTCTGTACGAAACATAACACGAGGGTCCATCACATGTAGCAATACTTCTAACGCATCTGAAACACTTCCTAGGCTCAGGGCATATACGATTAAACTGAAACATAGGCGCTGCACCACGCTAAGTTTTTCCATGATGAAATGTCAAAATATACTGAACGAAGATACTTTGACAGGTTAACACAACTCGTTCGTCATCTGTTGAAAAATTCATAGATAAAAGAGTATCTTTAAATGAATCACCCTTTAGAAGACAACTTCCAAAACGGAGACTGATGTCAAAATGGTCAATTTGATGGAAGGTTGCTTGTCTCTGAGTTGACACTCAGCTTACTTTTTGACAGAGTTTGTGCTCGAACATGGTGCCACCTTTGACAGGGCGAATTGCTCTGCAAATTGTATGAGAAATTTAACCTTAAAGAGCCCATCTCTTGTTCGGGTACGATAGCATAATGTCGTCAAACTGTTGTCATTCAAAGCGTTGTGTCAGTGCTCATAAATTTTGCAAAATATCGTCCTGACATTTGCACCATTTTTTGCAATAAGTTCACTGTTCGACACCTTAAGAGGTCAACTTAGAGGGCAAAATATTTTGCTACTCATCTTTTTGGCTCTCAAACTGTTAAGAAGCGGAAAAGGACTAAGTCTGGTTTCAATTGCCACCGTTAGTGTTCTTCTTATCGGCCCCCTTGATGGATGGTGACCTACAGCACACCCGATCGACTGTTAAGCCTTTCCAACTAATCCTCCAATAGACCAAACTGATTGGGGATTAAGAATGCAACCGGGAGGCAATAAAGTTTCAAGGTATGGAAGACTGAATCTTCAAAATGTAAAGACTCTTCTTGACTCTGGTAAGGAAGGTTCTTCCAACACCAGCAAAAATTCAAGCAGAATATAGACTGGACATTTTGGGAGTTAATGAAGTCAGATGGTTGGAATCGGGTGAGTGCCAATCTGCTACAACACCGTACTGCTCTATTCCGGAAGACCAGCGAGAAACAAACGAGAATAAGGTGTATGGCGCTAACACCAGCAAACAAAGGCTTAATATTCCGGCAACCACATAGAGATAGGATTCTCTCGACCTTACGCAGAAGAGGCATCGAAAAAATTTATAGCAATCATCAAGGCTACATAGTATTGGTCACATCTCGCCGATTCTTTTTCTATTGGTGATCAGCGACATACTTCACGAAGCTCTGTCAACGCGAATTGATGGACGTCGATGGACTATCGGAAAACGGATCCGGTTAAAGACACGGTACTTAGGGAAAAGTTAAGAAGAATTACGACACATTGCTAAGAACCGTACACGATAGCGCGTCGGTATAGTAGAGGTCCTAGGACCCTCAAGGGGATACAGGATTTACAGGAAGTAAGAATTTTCAAAAAATTCTCCGCTTTCGTTTCCTTGTGGAAATTCTTGTCTACAAAAAAATGGCTTTAACAACAACTTCTGTTGATCGTACGTAAAAAAAGTTGCTTCACATAATTTTTCGGAAATTTTTCAGGGATAAAAAAAATTCCTTTTTAAGTAAAAAAATTAAACAACAAATTTTCATAATTTTGAGTTTAAGAAGCCATAACTTTTTTGTAGCTGCACAGATTAAATTGTCTTTCCAAAATTTACAAAACCTTTTTTGTACCTATAATAGTTTAGAAGTTTTGGCGTTTAAAGTGGCTACAGAGGTCACCCACTTTGGTGGACTATAACTTGAAATGGGGTGAGAATAGACCACCCCTTCAGGAATCTCCCCTTAAAGGATTATACTGCTTAACTGGGACACCCTGTATACTGATTCTTTTCAATTACCTTTGTCGTATTTCTCCGTCTTTTGTCACCACTCTCTTTCGTCAGAACTTCATCGGATTTTCGTTCTTCTGTCTTCTGGCGATCTATTAAAAATCAAAAGAATAAAACCAAAATTTTTAATTAGAAAAACGATCTAAAAAAGAATTCCTCTTTAAAAAAAAAAAAAAACTCGAAAGTAAAACAATTAGATACTTACACTTGAGTTCTATTTCTTCGTCATCCAAAAGTAAAGATACCACTTCCTTTGGCTTAAGTGTATCGGGCTTGAAGTTTCCACCACTTATAACCATTCGTTGGATCTACAAAAAAAAAAAAAAAAGATACAAACAGATTTGTAATCATCAAACAACAATCGTTGCCATTGAAATGCCCGAAAAGATACAAACAGAAAATATTAATAATTTCCATAAACGGGGCGCCATTTATATATATTTTTTTTTGTTTTCAAGATCTTACGCCCCGCAATCGGAACCGAGCTTCCGGTTAAAAAAAAATTTACATAAATACCACTAAAAGTGATCATGTTCCATCGCATTATAGCATCGCATCCACCGCATGCAGCACGTGCGCAACAAATGCGGGTAAATACGATCTCTTCGGTTGGTGGTATAGTAATCATTATAATTTTTTTTTTTAAAACACGTACCTCACTCTTTTCCCTTGCTCTTTGGAGTATCCTTTCTTCGATGGTCCCTTTGCAGATCAACCGGTAGACGGTTACCTGTTTTGTTTGTCCCAGACGATGTGCACGATCCATGGCTTGCTGATCAACAGTAGGGTTCCAATCGGAGTCATAGAAGATAACCTAGAAGGGGTTAAATGAAATATTATTATCATGCAAGACATTGGTAGGTTAAGGTTACGTAGGATACAACAAAAGAAAAACGCTCCTGTATGGCTCATCAAAGAGATATACGCACAATCGAATATATCTTATCTAAATTGAGGGTAGGGTGTCGCCCTATCTCGCCCTGTCTCGCCCTGTGCACGTGAGGAAAATTGGAAAAGCGGCAATAGGATTGAATAGGATTGAGAAAGAATGAGAACAAAATGCATCCCTTGTAAAGTGCACGAACGTGATCCTTTTTTGTGTCGCCCTTTATGCCGATTGATTTAAAAAGGCTTTCTTTTTTTTGTTCTTTTTGTCTTCGTGCCGAATTCAATTAGAGGAGTGGAAAATGTAAATCGATGGGAAATCATGTACGCTATATCCGGTTGAGTATGGAAAATTGTGATGAGATGCAAAAGGATGTTGAGTAAAAGGACTCTTTTTTTTTTTATGGGGACTTTAAGTTGTAATGCTAAATGCGAAGCAAGTCGTGTGAATAAAATAATGAATGAACATCTCCAAACTCTGCATCCGTTTCTAGTCTGAGGAAAGAATATTTACATAATTGCGTCTAGACTCTTCCTTTGAGAGAGAAATGCAGGGAAAGGCATTTGGGAACACTAATGTCAGTTGAAGATTCAATTATGGGCTGGCAATCTAATCTAATCTTATTCAACAGAGCCTATGGAGGGCATAAATCTGAGAAACACGAGGGAGTCCTTTCACTTGTGGCCATGAGTGCAAAACAACCACTCTTCCGCATCAGGATTGCTACCCAGGCCTTCTGATGTCGCCTTTCTCTCTGTGCAGGTGGCCCTGGACATTTTCGATGACCGAGGTTTCGGTCAATCCTCTCAAGACGAAAGTTGTTCTCTTTACGCCCTGTACTCTTGTAAAAGGGCGATCGGTACAAAATGGGGACTAAAACCTCAGGTCACCCTCTAGCTATAAACGCCTGCCGTCAGACCGATACTTCTGTATGGCGTGTCTATCTGGTGGACAGCTCTTCTAAAGACTGTTCTGTCCTGTTCAAAGTTCAAAGAGCTGCATGTGTTTGTATATGAGGAGCCCTCAAAACTGCTCCCTCCGCAGCTCTAGGTACTATTCTTCACCTACTGCCCCTAGACATCGTCAGCAACCAGGCTATTCGTCTATCTGCCTCTTCTCAGTGGCAAACTCTCAACTATGGCCACTCCTCTGTTCTTAATGAATTTAACCTCATTGATGAAACCACTGATTACACCCGGAACTTCCGTACATCAATCCCATCTCGTGAAAGATGGTCTAATCTGGAGCAGGTGAATGTCGGAACGATACACATCTACACTGATGGATTTAAGACTTCAGACGGAGTTGGTGGTGGTGTTTACTCCTCTGTACTTAACTTAAGCACCTCCTTCCGCTTTCCTGATCACTGTAGCGTATTTCAGGCGGAAATAATGGCAATCAAAGAAGCTCTGTCCTGGCTGAAGTGTCTGCTACGGTTATTAGCATTTTCACAGACAGTCAGGCAGCCATCAAATCTCTGGAATCATCCTCAACCACAAGGCCAACGCTCTTTGGGTACATTGTCTCTTGTGTTTGGCTCTTGCGCCACATTACAAAGAATAGTTTGTCTCGGGTTCACGGAGCCTTTCCGAGTACTCTGGGCTCCGTTCTAGACGTATTGCTGAATATCCCTCCTCTTCATACTTATACCATGCGGTGTCCGTTGGTTGGTATGATTCCACCTATCCTATGACTTCTGTTATGGATATGCCGTCTCATGCTATGACACAGAAGCTTCAGCTGCGGCGCAAGTACAAGGTAGACTTTTTTGGAATACAGGACTGGCTACTGTCAGACTTTGAGCCAGGAATGGAGTGTAGTCGTATTTTCAAAACCGAGCAAGTATCAGGAACTCAGTTGAATTTAAAATACTTTCAAAACCTTTCATCAGATTGCCTACAATCACAACCATTTGAGTTTAATACCAGTTCCCTGCATTCAACCTCCTGCACGTACACATCACGGAACTAGTACTAAACATAACAGCAAATCTGTCAAGTTCATGAAAATTACCGTCATTATCAATCCGCACAGTTCATGGAATCAACATCAAAGTAAACAGGGGAGAAAGAACATCCGTCCCCCGTTGTGCGCATTATTCACCAAGCACTCCCACAACTGCCACCCCTATGTTTCGTCGATTATAGGAAACAATTTCAGCACGCAATTATCGCACTCAAACCTAAAGCCCTCATCCAAATTCAATTAAACAGTCAAATTAGCCTCTTATCGGCGAATGACTTACAATCAAATCTTTTTTCTGCCATTCAAATATAAGTTAGTTGACGTTTGCAATTGTCAGTTCATTTTCCGTTTAACTTGTGTTCTAGAATGAAGTTCACTGTCACGCTCGTCTTGGTCACTTTAATGCGTGCCAGTTATTCTGCTGCATCAGTGTTTGAAAGGACTTTCAATCTCTTACATCAGGAACCTCCACCACCGCCATCAACGAGTCGAGTTAGTGTTGCCACCGGTTGGATTGAACAGAAACTAGATCACTTTAATAAAAGTGACACAAGGACATGGCAAATGGTTTGTAGAATCAACTTAAATCAACTTTGACATTTGACAGTTAATTTGCAATCCATCATTAGAGATACCTAGCCAACGATCAATATTTTGAGTATGGTGGACCTGCTTTTATATTTGTCGGTGGCGAATGGACTATTTCAAGTGGATATCTGACAGGAGGACATATGCATGATATGGCAAAGGAGCATAGAGGATATTTATTTTATACCGAACATCGGTATTATGGAGAAAGCAGGCCAACGAGGTAAGAGGGTTGATTCTAATGCGAAAATGTCATTTAAATGATGGATTTGACAGTGATCTTAAAACGGAGAACTTAAAGTACTTAAACGTCAAACAAGCTTTGGCTGATTTGGCACATTTCATTCGAACTGTCAAATCAACAACAAAAGGTTTAGAGGATTCAAAAGTCATTTTGACAGGTGGATCTTATTCAGCGACAATGGTGACATGGTTTAAGCGATTGTATCCTGATTTGATTGTTGGCGCGTGGGCGTCTAGTGCACCACTTTTTGCTAAAGTCGATTTTGTTGGTAAGTTATTCTATCTGACGTTTGCAAACTTTAATTTTATTTCCATAAAAATGCATACGGCTTATAAATAGTAAAAACTAGTAGAGACGAACGAATTGAGATGACAAACAGATGTTTTCAAGTAAAAAAAATTTCAAAACTGTCAAACTATTTGATGTTATTAAGGTGGTAGTCATTTTATTTCCACAGTTACTATTCATTTGACAGATTTAAGTGACCGACTAGCTATTCATAACTTCTTGTTTCTTTCTGTCAAACTTGACAGTTTCAAATATTTGTGACAGTTTCAAACATTTGTGACAGTTTCGAACATTTGTGACAGTCTTTTGAAAACGTCAAAGTTGATTGTACCACTGACAATTTACATTCACTCCGTAGAATACAAAGAAGTTGCTGGTCAATCTATCAAACTAGTTGGAGGTGAGTCCTGTTATAACAGAATACAAAATGGAGTCGCTGAATTGGAAAAAATTGTGACCGAAAAACGTGTTGCTGAAACGAAAGAATTGCTCAAAATTTGCGACAATTTCGATGAAACTAATAAGTTGGACGTTTGGTCGTTGTTTAGTGAAATTTCTGATATATTTTCTGGTGTTGTTCAATCTCATTCGTAAGTTATTAAAACTAACGAAAAGGACTCTTTTAAAAAGAACTAAGCGAATTTATTTTTAGTGGCGGTGATATTCAAAGAGCTTGTAAAAGAATCATGGAAGGAGAAGATGATTTAAAGGGGCTGACAAATTTTATAGTATCTTTTAATGGCGGAACTTCAAATTGCTCTGACGTTTCTTATAAGTCTTTAGTTACACATCTGCAAGTGACAGATTATAATGAAAATAGCATGTGTAAGTATATTTGACAGATTGGGGGTATTGTGACAGATAGTGTTTGGCATTTAACGTTCTAGACGTCTTTATTGTCACTTCTTACTAATGAAGAGGTTATAGCAATGGCAATAGTGACTACCAGATGTTGAACAATGATAGCTTGTCATCGAAAGAGAATTTGACTTTATATCTTGTCTTTCATTTATTTTCAGATAGACAATGGTTATATCAAACTTGCAGCGAATACGGCTGGTACCAAACCTCTGGTTCGACAGCTCAGCCATTTGGCAGCAAATTCCCGCAGGATTTATACATGGCGGCTTGTCAAGACATCTACGGTGATCAATTTACAAAGGATTCTATTCATAAGAATGTTGAAGAGACCAACGCATTCTTTGGTGGCTTGAATCCAGAAGTAGAAAATGTTTACATAACACATGGTGAATTGGATCCATGGCATGCGATGGGAATTATCGACAAAAATAAAGCTACAATGATACCTTGTAAGTTGTCAAAGTGTTGTCTTAGTTTTGACATTTAATTTTGACGTTTGATTTTAGTACACGCTCATTGCCAAGACTTTGGTTCCATCATGTCAACGGATTCAGATGAGATGAAAGCGTCAAAGGAAAAAATCGCTGAGCTAGTGCGCACTTGGGTTAAGGGTAATGATGAAGCAGATTCATTACCAGAAGTTTTAGATGCAATTTAAAGGAATAAAATTGTATAGTTTATTTAAATAAATACATACATATAGTGTTTTGAAATTTCACGTGCCTTGAACTTAAATACGAAAGCAGTGTTTGGAAATACATTTATTGGTTTGAAAACTTCTGACAGATACTGTAATCCCAATCAACTTATCACCAAATACAGATATGCAGCTTTAATCTATCGACAAATTGACTATCTAGAGATTTGATAAGGCCAAAACCAAAGCCATAAACCATCTGATATAAGTCTTAAAGAATCAGCAACCGTTTTTATTTCTCATCCACTTTCTGTCGGTCGTTGAATGAGGATGAAGTTGACGGTCGCATTTGTCTTGGCCATTTCCTGCGCCACCGTAATGGTGCAAGGATCAAACGTTTTCGAAAAGACTTTCAGAACTTTGCATCAGGAACCTCCACCACCAGTTCCGACCAGTCGCGCGAATGTTGTCATCGAATGGATTGAACAGAAATTGGATAATTTCAATCCCGACGAAACTGAAACATGGCAAATGGTTAGTGTAGAATACTCTTTTTTTGATTGGGTTTTGTCAAATGAAATATTTCCAACTCTAGCGGTATATGTCAAACGATGAATACTTCGAAGAAGGTGGACCAATTTTCATTTTTGTCGGTGGAGAATGGGCTATTTCAAGTGGATACCTGACAGGAGGACATATGCATGATATGGCCAAGGAACACAAGGGATATTTGTTCTACACCGAGCATAGGTTTTATGGTCAGAGCAAGCCAACGAGGTTAGTTACGCAACACAGAAAAGTGTCTTAGTACTAATCGTTATAATCGTTTTAATAATTTTCAAGTGACCTTCGTACTGAAAGTCTCAAGTACCTAGATATCAAGCAGGCATTAGCCGATTTGGCACATTTTATTGTGAGCGTTAAAGCGCGTATTCCCGGCTTGGAAAACTCTAAAGTCATTTTGACAGGAGGATCTTATTCAGCTACAATGGTAACATGGTTTAAGCTACTCTATCCTGATTTGATTGTCGGAGCTTGGTCATCGAGTGCTCCCCTTTTGGCTAAGGTGAACTTTGTCGGTAAGTAAAGGAATATTTTGGTGCACAATTTGACACAAAGTGATAGGAGATCTTGACATCAGAACATGAATGACTTTTTATTTGTCGTTTATAAGACATTGGCCTAAAAAGTGCATAAATTAAAGGATTTGACAGATAAGACGTCAGAGACTACGACAGCTAAAACGTCAAATGTCAAAGAACCATTGCGTCAAAGTCTTATCCCTTTCAATAATTTTATTTATTTTTTAGAATACAAGGAAGTAACTGGTCGTTCGATCAGACAAGTTGGTGGTGAAGCTTGTTACAATAGAATCCAAAATGGAATCGCTGAATTGGAGAGCATGCTCGCAAACAAACGTGGCGCTGAAGTTAAAGCCATGTTAAAACTTTGCAATACCTTTGATGAAAACAGTGATTTGGATACTTGGTCGTTGTTTAGTGAAATTTCTGACATTTTTGCTGGTGTTGTTCAGACTCATAAGTAAAATTTGACAATTGTATTGCATTTTGACAGTTCTAATATTTTATTTTATTTTACAGTAATGGTGACATCCAAAGAGCTTGCAACCGTGTTATGCAAGGTGAAGATGATTTGACAGGTGTTGCTAACTTTATCCTATACTACTTTGGAACAGCCGCATGTACTGACATTTCATACAGGGCTTTGGTTACGTACCTATCGGAATCGACTTACACAAGTGGAATGAGTAAGACATTATTTTTTATAATTTTTGACAGATTGTAAGAATTGTTAAATTTTTTGAAATAACGACCCGTTTTAAGCTTAGGAAGTTGATCCTCCAAAATGCTTTAACAGCTTATAAGTTTTTTTCTCAAACAGTTCCTCTCTTTTTATTTTATGTTTTTTTATGTTTTGACAGAAGAATTTGGAAAAAGTTTTTGACAGTGGCATTTAAGTCATTAGTGTAGAAGAATTTGGAAAAAGTTTTTGACAGTTTTGTTTAGTGTGTTTCTAACAATTTTTATTGAAACCGGGCGCCCACAAAGCATAAAACCAGAAACACAAGGTGGCTTTCGCGCGGTTGTCCTTTGACAGAATGAGTCGAAAAAGAAGAAAACAGCTGTTTATTTAATACGACTTAAATGACAGCCTCAATCCAATTGAATGACACAATTAGAGTCGACATCCTAGATTCCTTCTTGAATGCTAATACATTGTTCTTAAACGTCATGAGGACAGATCGAAACTATGTGTCATGTGACAGAAACTCACTTAAAAACTTTCTTCCTCTTTTTCTCTTCCTTAGTGCGTCAATGGTATTACCAAACCTGCAATGAATATGGCTGGTATCAAACTTCCGGTTCACGCGATCAGCCATTTGGAAGTAGCTTCCCAGTGACATTGTACATTGCTGCATGCAATGACGTCTATGGCGATCAATTTACAAACTACACAGTCTTTGATAATGCCGACAAGACAAATGATGCATTTGGTGGCAAGGATCTCGAAGTTGAAAACGTTTACATCACTCACGGTCAGTTAGATCCATGGAGTGCAATGGGAATCACAGAGGAAGGAAAATCTACTGTCTTGCCATGTAAGTTACCATTTTCTAGAACCAAAATAAGAATTATAAGAAATTTTCTTTCAGTGTACGCTCATTGCAAGGACTTTGGATCGATAAGTTCCTCTGATTCCGCTGAATTGAGGGCATCTAAGGAAAAAATCGCCCAGCTCGTACGTGAGTGGCTTCAAGCTGATACCGCCGAATCGAAAACCGGCAGAAAATTCGTCAAACAATTGCACAGATTGTAAAGTTTTAAGTAGAATAGATAAAAAATTAAAATGCAGGATGTGATTTATTTGAAAGAATAAAACAAAAATCCCCCATAGAAAATAAATAAAAAAGAAAATTTCGAAAGACTTTATGCGTGTCTAATGATTTCAAGTCCAACTATCAGCAGCTGGGTAATCTTATCAAATCGATAAAAGTTTTAGATCGTATCAGATTAATCCTCATATCGACTGAATTTACGGTTTGCCAACTACAAGTTTAATATAAAAATGCTAGTTATTCGAGGTTATAAATAAAAGTTCTCTGTCGTTTGTAGATTAACAAATTCGTACTGATAGTAATCGGTAAAATTGATAAGTTTATAGATTTTGGGATTTTCCATAAATTTACGATGTAATACCTACACTCTTGACTGCGATAACAATTATCGTTCCGATTTTTTTTACAAAGGCGAGGTCTTAAAATATGATATTGGAGGTTTTAAAGGAAATTTGTCATATCAACTTGCCATATATTTTAATCGCAAATCAAAACAGGCAATCAGAAGAAGATAGGACCAGTGGACCTTGTACTCAAAGTAGGTAGATTGAATAGGAACGTGCAACCTCTGTGATGCATATGGTAAATTAAAAACCACTTTTAGTTGAATGCCACGACCTAGGACAACCCTGTATGGATTTTAAACGTTAATATGAAGTGAGCTCAGAGAGTGAGCTTAAAGAACAAGCGGTTACTAAGAGGTTTGCTTACGTATCTTACGAATAAATCCAATATTCTACACAATCTAAATGGTTCTGACCCAATAAATTATACAAAAAGTAATCAAAAGTTAGCTGCCGGTAAGGCAATATAATCTAAAGCACCCATCACAGTACAAAATGATCTCCGAATGCAATAACGAATAATAATTTTATTAAAGAATTGGATTATGGTAACTCACGTTACATTCTCATTCGTTTTCTTTGTTTTTTTTTTTTTTTTTTGTAGCAATATTTTAGAAGAAGAAGAATTTTTAAAAATGTTTACACTACCTAGAAACCAATAATACATTACTGTATTTGTTAACGACAAACTGTTGAAACTATTTGGTAACTCATGTTACAATATTTTTTTTCTTAAGCCGTGTTTTTTTCGAAAGAGTATAGCCAGTTTTCTACACAAGGCAAAATATAAAACGAAAAGTCAACATAAAGTGTGGGGAAAGTCGAATCATAGATGGCGTAGACTAAAAAAACTAAAATCGTAGACACCAACCCTTAATTGTTTTACGCTAACAGTACGATTTATTCATTAATAGTTGTTGTCTACAATAAAGTCTATGACATCTATGATTCGAATGTCATTTTGAAGATAAATATGAGAAGTGAGTGTAAAAGTGAGTATTGACTTTTTATAGTATTTCTGCTTACAAAATTCTAAGCAAAGTTGAAGGAGATTAACAAAATGTCAGATGTGTTACTGAGTTCCATAGGCACAGGCCTTTAGTCTGACGGGAATTTAATTCTTACTAATTAGCAGCTCCTTTCTACAGTTCCATCTTTATGAACACGGTGGTACTGTCACCGCCGCGCGTCATAAGTTTGAAGCCACCAGAATGTCAGCGCTAAAAGAAGGCAGGAGTTTGGAAGTGTCCCTTATGGATAGAGAGAGGAGGCTAAGATCGATCCTGCATTACAGTAATCTCCACAGCTCTCGGCTGATTTGGCACTCGTCATGGCCATGATCACCTTGTCTTTTTTGAGATAGTAGGAGAATCATCTTCAGATCGAGGGCTTTTCGAAAAACTGATTTCTACTCTGCATACCTTTGGAAGGATCCAATGTCCGTTAACTCTTCCATTCTATTTACTAGAAAAGTGCCTTATCGTCCACATCCCAATCGTCTACACCCTTCTGACTGATTCAGACGATTGGTATTGAAGAATAGTACTCGACGTTTCCTATAAGCGATAGTGCTGGAACTCTTTCTTTAACGAGTTAATTGGGAACTGTTGGAGTGTACATTGGTATCGATATGCTCTAGTCGTTTTCCAACCCGATAGTACGTGCCTGAACCCTTTTGTCGTCTTTATGTCCTGCACTGTCAGTTTGTTTGCCCTATCGAGTCTGATGATTGCTCCTCGAAGTGATTGTTTGTTTTTTTTTGTTCGATTGAGATTTGGTTCTCACAAGTAAACCGGAAAGATGAAGTCCATAAAGGTCGAAATAAGACCCCAATGACGACAAGCCTTTCCAAACACTTGAAGGAGATCGTTAGTGGCGTATAGTAGGTACCTATAGCAATGAGCCCCTAGCCGTTGTCTGCTGTAAAATGTCGAATTCAATTTTGAGAACATCCCACAGACACCCTTTATCAGGCAATCATGCAGCTAAATAACGACGGAAACTTTGAAGCTCTGTGAGTAAACCCTTGAAAGAAGAAGGAGAAGTGAACAGGACAAGTGTCGATTGATCTTTGAGCAAGCCAGAAAACAACCTTTCGGAAGTGGACGTATTAAAGTCTGTCTACAACTTAACGCCAAATAGAGACCATTACAATGGTGATGGAGATTTGAATGCCAAGGTACCAAGTCACAACACTCATATTAGGCATAGGACTAGAGTTCGCGGCTTTCGAGATCGGCATGACAGCGGGCATAAGCCTTCTAACCACAGCCATGAACAGCCACTATCAACATAATCAGATTCGATACAGTGAAACTCAGAATAACTCTTGCCTTAGAAGTATAAACACGAAGACCTTGCAACTTCTACAACAGTCTTTATGCAGCAAAACGAGTTGCTCCGCGTAAACACAACAGTGGTCGGCAATTGCGCCAGAAACGACCCATGGGAAAGTTTTACCAGAGAGAATGATCTCTTCTTGCTAAGGTCTGGACATAGCGCCCTTGTTATCCTCCAGTTGAACCCAGCGTCTGTTTGCTCGACCCGTGGCTTCATCTTCTATTGGTTGGCGCTACTACAAAAAGAATGACCCGCGATAGAACAGCGTTGACTCATTCTAAGCAAACTCGTCAGCCTCCTTTCTTGCTTTGATATCCATATGCCCTGGTACTATGTCGAGCTGGATATCTCGTTTGTATAAGTCCCATAAGTCTTGACCTAATTACAACTGAGTCCAGAGCCTTTATGGGTACCTTGCTGGTTATATTGACAGTGGTCGTGACAGACGGGGCATGTTCAAGATTATATACAGTCCCCACAGTTGAATGGGTAAATAATCATCCAATCGCTCCCAGGTTCGACAACGGCGAAGAAGAACCAAACTGGAATCAGCGTCCCCGGGACTGCAGAGGAAGGCAACCGTGTCTCAGGCAGACACTCTCTCTACAAGGGTCGGGAGTCCTTTAAGTAAGTCCAATTAAAGTTTTTAGGAACCTTTTTTTAAACCGACCAAAGCATATTTTGAGATAAAGTTAAAATAAACTCTTTGATGGTTTCACTAAATGTTGTCCGCTTTGCGTGGACGAACACACATCAGCTCCTATGGAAATGCTCAGGAACCAGCGAATGAGCAATCCGCAAACAAAGCATTTTTAGCACATTTAAATGCAAACAATTAACAATAATTATTGTATCTACTATTGCCCAAGAAGGGAGCTTAGTTTGTCAAACGATTTGTGCAAGAAAAGTTAGATTCCAATTAGTTTCTGCGAAGAGATCAACAATTAGCTAAGGCCACATTACCGCTATCGATAACGAGTGAGTGAGAAGGATTTGTTTACTCATATCTTTCTTGTTTTGCTCGACGACTCGACAGCAGAATAGTGTTCTAATGAAATGACGCACTATGATGTGTGCTGTCACTATTATGTGTGCTGTCATTTCAAATTTCGATTGTGAATGCTAAATTACGAAAGCTGACATGCCAAATCCTGACATTTCGATGACAAGTTACTCGTTATCGATTGTTGTAATTCGGGCTCTGATTTCTTGCGAACTGTCAAATTTTATTAACATTCCACAGATGTGGAACACAATCCACATTCGCGTGAGTATAACCTCACAGTTCTTTTTATATTTGATAGATGACAAATGAAATTCGCTGATTGAAGCAACTAGATAAACAAGTTGAGTGATTCGTCAAAATTTGCGAATGTTCGCTCGTTCGTATTCGCAGACCTTTACATCTGTTAGGTTTTTTTTCTCCTAGCTTTAGACGTTCTAAATACCTTGATAGAAGAATGTCAGCTTAACCCTTTCAAAGACTTGTCGTGAAATTCACTACATTCGGATGCGACATACTCAAATCCTTTCGAAAGTCGTAAAAATTGTTTTGTCGTCCAACAACAATCCAAACTATTCGTTTTCGAGTCACAGATAAATACACTACATCACGACGACTTAAGAGCACCACTGCGACAGTCCATAAATTAGAGCCACCGACTTAAGACAGCTAAATCGCTTTTTAAAATTCAATCGGTTTCTGATGTGAACCAAAATCGATCTCGTAAATTTCCCACATGTGTGGAATTTGTGAATTTTATTTCCAAATAAATTAGGAAAAGTGTTTCGGACGTGAACAAGCTTCAAAGCGCTGACAAATTTCTACCTCTTCTTTCTTAACACAGCAACAAACGTACGTGTTTGAATTCCAATCGGATGGAAGGGAACATCCTCCTCTATGCACAGCTCATTCCGGCGGGACTTAATTCCGAAACAAATCGTTCCCGCAAATACTTTTTGAATGCTCCCCAAAATTGTATAAATGAAATGTGGAGACACTTAATTTAAACCGACACGACGAGGTGGAACATTGAATTCCAGGTGCCAGGAAGGGTTTACCCAACAACAAGAACCATTTCGCATCAAGAAGGGCCTGGTTGATGGCAATTTCCCAGAAGCGATTTCGGCACCCGATACATCGGCACTCGAATACCAATCACAATCTATGGCACACAAATGGTTAATTTATTGTTAAAGCAAATTATAGATCGTCTCGAGTGATTGTAGAACACAGAAGAGTCAGTTCTCTTCTATTCTACAGACACACACACACACCACTATAGTGTGGATGGAGGGGGAATACCAAGTAGGTTCTTGGCGAAGGGAAACTTCTGAAATGATCCCACTATCAGGAAATCGAACACAATACCCATAATAAATTCTGAGTAATTCTCTCTCGCTTCGGTGAGAGCTTAGCGCATGCGTCATGCCTGAGGCAGATGTGGGAAAGATTATATTTGTTAACACCAGGGACTCTAGTGGGTGAATCAGTGCGCCCGCCCCCCGTCCGTATTCCTCTGCAAAACAACTCCATTGGCAGTCGTCATTATTTATTGATCGCACCTTTAATCGGTAGCGATACTTGCATTTTAAAAAGCTTCTCTCTCTCGGATGTCTGAGAGAAGGAGGAGAGGCTGCATAGTCTGGCTCCAACACAGACTTCTTCTAGTGCAACAGCACTAGCACACACAACAAAAAAAAAAAAAAACTGGTAGAGGAAGAGGAATCTGCAGAGATGACGAGCAGTTGGCAGAGCAAGAAATGGCAGAGTTTAATTGATTTATGAAGTAAGGCTCAATGCGACATTTGTCGCTTGCACATCTGGGAATAGTTTTCGGTGAAGGTGGCTTGTTAGCTTGGTTGCCTGCCACAAACTGGTTGTTATGAACTTTATGTACTCTTGTAGGCAGTTTTCCTCCGGAGTTAATATCGTTTTTGTTTTGTTTTTTCCTTTTTTCATTGCCAAACCGACTCGTTTATGGAATTTTCATAACAGGTTGCTGGGAGATTTTTGTTATTTGTTTATAGGAGGCGCAGTAGAAGTTGTGCAAGTCTGGTATAGTCTTATGTCTTGAGTGGAATGGAATTCTTTGGCTGTACGTGGATTACCCTTATTGGTAATTAGCAAGAGAGATGTGACTGGATGCGGACTCCTGTTGCGAATGGCGTTTCGCAACGGAAGTTAATTTGGAATCATCGTTGCTATGCTTATTATATAGCACTCAGTAAAATTTGGTGAGTATTTTTGGTATAGGAATGCAGTTTTTGAATAGTGATTGGGGTCGTCTTCTAATGAATATTGGTTTTTATTTCTCAACTTCGATGTCCCTAACCAAACTTTGAAATTTGTTGAGCCTGCGAGGAAAGAAGGAATCCCCAAACAATAAATAAGGTAGAGACTTGATGTGCTACTTAAGAAAGTCATGCTTCTTGATCAATGAAAACAATTTCGGAGTACAAGTTCTATAACCGCTGCCGATCCGCCGTACAATGCGACCTAAAAGGATCTATTGTAGCAATAGATCTCTCTAGAGCTCACATTCATTAACCAGCTTACTTAACGTCACAGGCTCAGATCATATGACCACAGATGCCGAGTCGTGGAGAAAAAAGGGGTTGTTACATCACCTTCACGTGGTGCTATTCATTTGTAGCTGAAGACGCGCAACTATGCTAGAACAAACACAGCTGGATGAACGTCTTATGTATCTCAGATCTCTACTAAGACCCCTCAGAGGGAGGATGGAAGGCGGATGAGACACCAAATCAGTGGACGGTCTTGGCACACACCTTACATGAACTACTTTGAAGGATTCGAAATTCCGTCCTGTAAGGATTTCCATAACTACATTAGGGTTGTGGAATAAAGACGGTGGCGGATGAACCCTAAAGGGTTCGACATATTGATGTCGGTTTCTTGGACCGACCAAAGGTAGATATCGGTGTCCGACTAGTCGACTTTGCAAAAGCTTGTAATACGGTCGAACACGCAACCAAATCGACTACGTGCTAATCGAAACGAGGCAAAGAACGCATCCAACGTCTTTCGAGGAGCAAAAGGAGACTCTGACCAGTATCTTGTTGTAGCTATATTTAGAGCCCGCGTAGAAGAAGCTGAGGACCACCCCAAAGATGAAGCTTAGCGTTGCACGCCTTAGCACATCAGAAGCAGTCAGAGCCTACAAAGAGCATCTGATCGAGAAAATCTCTGGAGTGCATTGATCCACCACAAACGCTGCAACATCACCAAAGAGGTAGCCGTGACCACCCTTCGCTATTACAAAGGAGACCCTGGTATAATGATGAGTACGCTCAGCGGACGAGGATGACAGAAGATGCTTACAAGAAAGCGCTGCAGCGCAAAACAAGAGCAGCGAGAGAGGAGTACTGGACCAGAAGAAGGAAAGAAAAAAAAGAATCCTGCGTAGAAAGAAAGGAGGCACTTTCTCTCTGAAAGCCAAGCAACTGGCTGCAAATCCATAGGCAGGCTCTTAAAAATAGTGAAGGCAACCTAGTCACCGACGCACAGGGAATTGTTGATGTGTTAAAGCAAAACTTTCAGCAGTTGCTTAACGGGCAGCAAATAGAGAGAGTGATAGGGCAAGAACAGAACCCACCTCTAGTCAATGAAGAACCAATGCCCCCACCCAGTATTGAAGCAGTTAATGTAGCCATCAGGAAATTAAAGAACAACAAAGCCGCTGGCTCTGATGGTCTTACAGCTGAACTCTTTAAATACGGAGGTGATGCCTCGGTGGGGTGCATGCATCTAGTCATCAACCAAGTATGGGTGGAGGAACGCATGCCCGAGGACTGGACAGCTCTATATGCCCCATCTTTTCAAAAAGGCGATCCTATGTCTTGTAAGAACTACCGAGGCATATCTCTGTGGCATATAAAATCCATCAGATCGACAGTAGACCGAATTTTGTATACTTAGACAGACTTTAAGGCCGCCTATAACCTGGTACAGAGGCTATGGCCTGGATTCGGGACATTGTCAAAACTTATCCAGATGTGTCGCCTACCGCTGCTCTGTGCAACTTGGAAGCATGTTGTCAAGTGACTTCTTCAACATCTTTTGGGTGTAGATATTGCGCAGGACGGATGTAAACACGAGAGGCACTATATGCCCAATTGCTCGGATATGCAGATGATATTGACATCATCGTAAGATCCCGGCAACCGTCGTAGACTCGTTTACGGCAATTGAAAAGCAGACGAAAGGAGTTGATCTAAAAGTGAATAAGGACAAGACACCTTCGTTAATATGTTATTATTACCCTAGGAAACTGTTGCTACTTTGGTTTGGCAAAGCAACTGAGTTCAAAACTCCTTAGTCGACTTAGAACGCTCATCTTACCAGTTCTGCTTTATGGAACCAAGTGCTGGACGATAAGTATTTAAAACTGGCACCGCAAAGAAGGATGGGTCTTATTACAGACGATAGCCTGAGACAGCGAAAGCAACTTCATTTGCATAGGCTATTCCATACACTCCGCCTCCTCTAGATCATGGAATGGTCAAATTCAAATTCAGAAGGCGAGGAATCATGAGACCAATGAGAACAACAGCGACAGCGGTTTCATTCCGCTTGACATATAGCCATCTATAACCCTTACGAGAGGGCCGATTGTATTTAGTTATCGAACTCTTACGGACATTCTACCCCGATGGGCGGGCTACCAGTGAATTGACAAACTGATAACATGAGTCCAATGCTAGCAATCGAAAGGAACTAGAGAACTAAGAAGCAAAAGAAGGCGTTCTATACGTATGGTTCTAGGGTAGACATTTGCACTGAAGCCCTAGTAATAAGATGCTTCTTTTGAATAAACTACGACTACAGTGTCTTTCAAACCAAAGTCACAGTCATCATAGAGGCTGTTGATATTCTAAGGCGAGAGTAATTTCGGTGGAAAGAGGATCACTTCACTCTGAATAGACATTCAGGCAGCTTGATCTCTACTGTAATTAGATTAAGGCTTGTGAGGACCTGCAAATCACTCCTAAACGAGATATCCAGAGACAGATGAGTACCAGCGAAAGAGCTGACCAACTTATTAGAAATGGGACAACGCTGGACTTGTTGCAGAAGGTTTTGTTAGATAAGGTTAGGTGAGATAGCTATACTGACAAGAATCAGGATATATACCAAATTTTGACGAACCGAAGGAGTTATCGGTCACATGGGAACCTTTATCTATCTCAAGAGGTGTAATGGCTAAGTAGTCTAACTGACTCAATCAATTCCAACTGTCAAAAAACAGTAGAATCTGCAAAAGGATTATTGAAGGGACTTATTCAACCAAAACCCTTTTTTCTCTTGCAATCGACAGTGGCTGATGATGTGGTCTAGATGACCGTCCAGCTAAAGGGTGCGTAAGGGTATTAGAGTGACTGATTCAATCAGACTCTTGGTACTGATCTGCAGTTGGTGTTGGCTAGGAAGGGTGACTTATTCAATAGAACCCTTTACGAAGGTGCAATATGTATTTTAAAAGCTCCAAGAACGAAGAAGAAATTAAATCTGTTCATCACCTGTTGTGTGCTTGTCCTGCCCTATCCGTCCGAAGAATGAAGATTCTTGGCAAATAATACTTCTTGCAGCTGGATGACTACTATGTCATTTGTATAGGGAATTACTTTAGACTCCGCTTCCTCTAGATCCAATAGTAAGTGCTTGATTACTAGGTAAGTGTATTGCCTAAAGCCACTGGTCTGACAATGTAAAAAGGAAGTATACAAAAGTATAATACTCTTTGAGACTTAGTGAGCGTTCTAAAGGACATACTAGGACGTGAAGAGCAGTTTCCACTCAACTACCCTTACAGTAAGCATGCTAGGACGTCGACAGAAGATCTGAATGTACCTATACGTTCTCAAAGGTAGGTATCAACTAGCTTTGCTAGGGTTTTAAGAGAAAGGAGTATAGACTGATGGATTCTTGGGGTTGACATGAAATGTTTTACCTGCCTTTGGAATCAATACAACCTTTACTGCCATCCAGTTTTGGGGGATATAAGCGAGGCCAAACATCCATCCAAAGGATCTTTGAATCTCTACAAGAATGATGTCATCAGGGGTTGGCGTTTTGAAAGGGTTTGAAGTTGTTGACAGCCCAAAAAAGCTTCTGATGATAGTATTGAACCTGAGCTTCGAAGAAATTGAACTTCTAGAAGTGCTATCGTGCTGAATGTTAATCGAAGAGCTACCAGAGAAAAGAGTATACAGTAATAGGTTTATGCTTTCCTCACTTGGAGTCGTCCATTGACCATTTAGGTGCAGAAGGTAGCTAGGAATCTTACGTAGCCTGTGCATCTGTTTTTGACTCCTATTTCGATTATACATATTTAGAAATTGGAACTAGCTATGCTAAGACAAAGGTTCGATCGAATACCTCTCTGCTGAAACGTGTAAGCACTGACTGTTCTAACGTAAATGTAAGTAAGTAAGTTTGTAAGTAACTTACGGTGTCAGCTGCTGTCAGATTAATGCCCAAGCCACCAGCTCTTGTCGATAGAAGAAATACAAAAATATCCGCTCGACTTTGGAAGTCCGCCACCATATCACGACGAGCAGATATTTTACTGGAACCATCTAATCTCATATAACGATGTTTTCTATGCCACATGTACTCCTAAAAATAAAAACAATTTTCCATCATTCAATTTAAAAATCCACTTGTTCACTAATTACCTCCAATAGATCAATCATTTTCGTCATCTGTGAGTAAATCAGAACTCGATGTCCTTGTGCTTTTAGTCTCGTTAGCAAGCTGTCCAACACTGCCAATTTGCCAGCGTCCGACACTAGCGTCTGTTTGTCAGGTATGACAATTGCGGACCACCCGTACTTAGGTTTACACAGTTCCAAGCCCTTGTGAAGCAAATTGTAACCCTCTTGATTGTCACATTGAATGTGTCGGATGTGAGCCCATTCAGCTGCTCTACTTTCACAGCTGAAAGAATGTTTCTTATTAGTAAAGAAGGATTAAAAGGATACAAAAAAAAACCTACTATAGCCTCCTTTTGACAGCTTGAACTCTCTGCCCCAAGCCATACAAGAATCTGGGCATTGCGATGGCTTCGCAATGGTATTTTCTTGGCGGTCTAGGAATGTGAGGAAACTCCGGCAGGAGTATTGTGGTTGCTTTTACATTTTTGTCAGGATTCTTTGGTGGACGACCTCTAGGAGGAGATGTGAATATTTTTGGTTCATCTTTAAGGACAATTTGTCTGCCGAGGTCATCGTCAGCGTCAATTTCGGATTTCATCGAATTACTTCCATCGAGCGAGGTGGACTTTATTTCAGTGATTTTACGTTTCCTACTTCGGACGACACGATGTTCGATTGTTTCTTGCATATTGACCGTTTGATAATCACCAAATGTATATATCGAACTTTCAGATGAAGTCTGCAATGAGAGGGAGAAATACAAAAATTAATAAAAAGGCAATGCACATAGAAAAGAGGGTGATTGGGCGATGAGGGCGACAATAGACTTATCCATTTAGAGGTATTTTTTTCAAAAGTCAAAAGTAGGAAAACAAATTAATTTTATCTGGTTTTCTTTATTATCAAACAAAAGAACCTTTATTGACATTTAATTTTTAAGGATTAAATGTTGGCTGTAACTGCAACATACTCCATTGTAAGTTTCCAATTTTTGATAACGTGCCCGAGCATTTCGAGGGGTATTTGAAGACTTTGGACTCTGCATAGCCGCAAAGGAAGAAGTCTAAAGGTGTGACATCACACGATCTAACTATTCATCGACTGTTGTCCCAATAAAGCTTAATTTTACTTTTTGACTCACCCATTAACCCCGAAATTTGGCTCAATGCTAAAGTAGAATTGTTTTCATAGAGTGCTGATTTTGTTAATACAACTGAATAATTAGTAGACTCTGTACGGGGCTAAGTCTTTCTAATCATAAAATGTCAAACCCAACTCAACACAAATGCCATGACAAATTAACACGACTAATGTGTCATTCTTCAAAAAGTCAATAGACAGAAAAAGTACTTCTAAATGAATCACTCTTTAAAAATGAACCCTTTAAGTTTCTTGTGATCTGTCAATGTCAAAACGGCAGTGAAGGTTGACATTTGTATCATAAAAGTTCCCGTAGTTTCTGAACTAAACTTCATAGTTTGCCAAATTTCTAAAAGTGGCGGTAAAATTCTCTGAGAGAGAGCTAAAGTTTCGAAAAAGTAAACGAACGTGTTCAACAAGAAAATGCTGGGCACCTTCGAGCGAAAAATACTTCGTCGGATATTAGGTTCTATATGCGAGGAGGGCGAATGGAGAAGAAGATACAACCGCGAACTCTATGAGCTGTACCAGGATATGGATGTAGTCCAAAAAGCCAATATACGCAGACTACATTGGCTCGGCCACATCTAGCGAATGAACAAAAATGCTCCAGCCAAGATTATCTTCGAGTCCCAGCCCCCAGGTTCGAGACGGCGAAGAAGACCGAACCTCCGGTACAAAGACCAAGCTGTCGCGGATGCCAGAAGACTTGGTCTTCACAACTGGAAGCAGCGTGCCCGGGACCACAGAGGATGAAAGGCAACGATGTCTCAGGCAGGAACCCTACAAGGGCCGGGAGCCCTTTAAGTAAGTCAGCAAGCTAAATTGGGCTATTCATAGCTTCAAATCATAGAAATCAGCGGGACCAGATGGCATTATACCAGCCGAATTGCAGAAGTCGTCAGACATCATCGTCAGCTGTCTGAATTTGGTATACGTCCCCAATGATGGAGAGAAATTAAGGAAGTCTTCATACCCAAAGCAGGCAAATACTCTCACATCCATCCAAAAGATTTCAGACCCATCAGTCTCTCTTCCTTCCTCTTAAAAACACTAGAACGATTGATTGATATCCACTTACGCAGCGGTATTGACAAGAAGCAACTGTCTGCGGCGCAACAAAGGTAAATCAGTGGAGTGGCATTACACTCACTAGTTAGAAATATCGTATACTCCATGGTTCATAAGGAGTACACGTGGCTGCCTTTCTTGATATAGAAGGCTTATTCAACAATGTCAATAGCAGATGCACTATCAGCTCTCAAGGTTGACAGCTCACTTGGCGAGTTGATAAGTCTACAAATCTACTGCTCAATGGTCGGATTATTGACTCCAAGTTGGGTGAGACGTCCACTAGAAGATCTATTAGTAGAGGCACTCCGCAAGGAGGTGTTCTATTCCCCCTTCTTTGGAATCTGGTGGTGAATAAACTATTGATAATCATGGAAAGGGCTCGGATGCAGATGACATTGCTGTGGCCGTATCAGGTAAGCACCTAAATACCATTAAAGAACTCCTTCAATACGCTTTAAACAAGCTAACTATAGATGGGCCAATCATTTTGTGGATTGGAAGTACAAAATTCCGACAATTGACCCTCCCTCTCTAAACGGCATCAGCCTAACTTTTTCAGACAAAGCTAAATATTTGGGCCTCATCCCTGATAGGAAGCTAAGCTGGAAACCAAATATACAAGAAGGAGTTAAGATAGCAAAAAAGCTATCTACACTTCGGTCATAAGACCGATACTCACTTATGGGGTAATTGTCTGGAGGACGGCGCTAGAAAAAGCTATAAATTGCAATCTTCTTAGCAAGGTCCAGCGCTCAGCCTGTACGTGCATAAGCGGCACTGGACATTTTATTCCACCTTTTACTTCTCGATATATTCGGCAAGCAACCACACAGTGCTCAAGAAAGAACTATGGCCTCGCATTTATTCTGAACAATTCCAGAATCTCCCCAGAAAATACCGACTACACCACTCCATACCTAGACAAGAAATTTGTCGTCACCATTCCCTGCAGATCAGACTGGAATGAGAATGGCTTCATAGAAGATAAGGCGATACACTTCTATACTGACGTTTCAAAGACTAAGGATGGAGTGGGGTCGGTGTCTTCTCAGAAAGCCTTAATTTTAAGCTCTCATTCCGTCTACCAAACCATTGTAGAGTGTTGTCTTTATCTTCTCTATTAGCCCTCGACTGCCGATCGTCTCTTACGGAGATGGAAGAGCAGTTCAATATTCACCTGTGTTGGGTGTCGGGGCGTAGAGATATTCCAGGGAACTGTAAGGCCGATGAACTCGCCAGAATGGGAACAACCTTACCCAGGAAGGAAAATGGCTTTAACGTGACGGCCTATGCCGACGATGTGGTTATCCTGGTCTCGGGGAAGTTTCTCCCAGTTCTTAGTGAAAGACTCAATTTCGCACTACAGCTAGTGGATAACTGGGTCGGAAGCAGAGGATTGGGAGTGAACCCCTCAAAGGCGGAGATTGTCATCTTCAGTAAGAAAAGATCAAAAACCAGACTCCCAAATATCGGCGGCGTTGAGCTTAACAACGAGTTCAGCCGGATACCTGGGTGTAATCTTAGATTCCAAACTAAACTGGAAGGAAAACATTGCTGAGCGCATCAAAAAAGCAAGCGTAGCTCTCTATTCTTGCAAAAAGGCATTCAGCAGCACGTGGGGCTTCAGATCAGCTGTGGTATACTGGATATACACGGCGGTTGTAAGACCCATTCTCACATATGGTTCACTAGTATGGTGGACGGTACTTGAGAAGCAATATCAGCTTTCAAATCTCACCAAATTCCAGAGGGCGGCATGCATCGGAATCATGGGATCATTGAGAACAACACAGACGGCGGATGGAGATATCCAGAGCCAATACGGTGACCCTCTGTTGGGTACCAGGGCATATGGATATCGAAGGAAACGAGAAGGCGGATGAGCTTCCTAGGAAAGGGTCGACGCTGCACATATCGCGGGCCCCAGTCAGTTCTTTAAAGAAAAAAGTAGAAGATGAAGCCATCGATCGTGCAAACAGACGCTGGGTTCATCTGGATACATGCGTAACGGCTAGAGCTCTAAGGACGGCCTTTAGCAAGAAGAGATCATCTCAAACTCAGTCTTCATAACGCACGGGTTGTCTCTGGCGTAATTAATGCCCATTGTGTCATTGGCCTCCACGCAGAGAGACTCGGTGTGCTAATGATGACTATTGCAGAAGCTGCAGAGACGAAGAAGAAATCGAATCTATTCGTCACCTGCTGTGTGACTGTCCTGCCCTATCTGTTAGAAGAAAGAGAACTTTTGGCAGTCATTTCTTCTTGGATCTGGAGTACTTAGGCAATGTTCAGCTGGTGGACCTCCTGAGATTTATATTACTATCTGGGTGGTTCTAACAGCGGACTTTCTTACAGCGTTCCCATGGTTAAATGATTGGACACAATGGACCCGAACTGTGGGTCTAAGTGAGCAGTGACATTCTGGTCACAGGGCACCCATCTACTTACCCATGCTACCAGAAAAGGACACCATAGGTATACCAATCGCTACATGTAAACAAAAATTCAAGCTGGATGCAATCGAGAGTACAAATCTTAGGTGGACAAGTGGTACAACATGTCTAGCAACTAAACAAATTTGGCCTCAACTGGATTTGAAAAGTTCTAAGACTCTGATTTCTCTCAACAGATTGCACATCAGCACCACAATAGGTCAGCCAGAAGTTCGCGCAGCGGTATTCTAAAGTACTAATGGAAAACCTATCAAAACTTTGACTCATACTTGACCTATATTTAAGGTGGAAGCAAAAAATAACCCAGTAATACAGGGTGTCCCAGTTAAGCGGTATAATCCTTTAAGGGATTAAGAAGATTCCATTTTTGTGTGACAAAAAATGCCTTTTACTGCAACTTCTGTTGATCGTACGTAAAAAAGTTGCTTAACATAATTTTTAGGAAATCTTTCAGGGATAAAAATTTTATAAAAAAAAAAAAAATTTATTAAGTAAAAATTTTGAGAAAAATGCATTTTAAGTAAAAAAATGGAACAGCAAATTTTCATAATTTTGAGTTTAAGAAGCCATAACTTTTTTGTGGCTGCATAGATGTACCTAAAGTGTTTAGGACTTGTGTGCGCTACTAAATTGTCTTTCCAAAATGCACAAAATCTTTTTTGTACCAATAATAGTTTAGAAGTTATAGCGTTAAAAATGGATACACCTCCAAATTAGAGGTCACCCACTTTGGGGGGCTCCTGCCCCTGCCATACAATTTTTTGTTCGGCAGAACTTCAGGAATCTCCACTTAAAGGATTATACCGCTTAACTGGGACACCCTGTATACACCACAGCTTAAGGCGTGGACAAAACAGGAATATAAATTCTTTAAAAGTCAAAGGTCAGCTTTAAAATAGCCCACACTAATTTGTAATAGAATACTTTATCTGCGCCACATGTTGAAATTATTCTCGCTAAGCATACATATCTCAATATTTATTCTGAAACTCTTGGAAAACAGCAGGCACCATCCTAGAAACACACACATTTATGGGGAAGCGAATTCTTCTACGAATTAATATGCGTAGGTGAATGTAATAAATTACCTTATCCATGCAAATGTAGGAAAAACAAAACACAATCAACTTTTTTGAAATATGAGTATGCTGCGGGGTGGGGGTGTACGCTGTGAATATCCTCCGGTTGAACTATGGAAGGGTAAAGTGCAGATTTAATGGCAATTTATATTTCTTTGTTTTTATTTCCATGTGAGTGCTTTTAGTTGTAAGCTTTGCAGGAGTATACATATGTGAGTGTATGTGGTTTATTTGAAAGGGAGTTTTTCTACTATAAAGGACGTAAATGGTTTTACCAGCAGGTATTTCGTAGACCAGGAAAAAGTGCATTATGCACGTGCTTAAAGGACTTTTACCACTGCTTACATATTCTCGATTTTGGAACAATTCTATAGGACCTCAAATCGAATGACCAGACAGCTTAAATTTAAGGTAATACTGACCATGTCATTGCTTTATAAAACTTTGTACTTGAAGCTTGTTGAGCTGATAATATGAGCCAAGAAGCAATGAGAACAATAACCGAGGAATACATAAGGAAAAGGGCCGGTGAACCTCGCCAATATACAGTTCAGGGCAGTACCAACAACAGAAACATTTTCTAAGCATGTCGCGGAGGATGAAGAACATCGTGCAATGAGGAGTGACAAGATGATGGTTAGGCAAGACCATAAGGCTAATTTTGGTGACTTGCAGGAAGGAGAGTCAAGTCCCAATCGTAATTGAATCACGTATCTGAACGCTGCCGCAGGAAGTCACGCCAATACACATAATTTGTATACTGCACCCATAATGACAGCTTCGTCGAATTTTTGTTCACTTTTGGGTGCATACGTACGACCACTTCCGAAACAGTTCGAATACAAAAGATTTCTAGAGCAGCTTTGTGCCCACAGCGGATAAGTTGCACGAATGATTTCCGAAGATGGTTGTGGAGTTTTCTAAAGCCGGAGGTCTATGCCAATAAACCACAAACCACCACTGCCCTCAAAGCCAACATTCAACCTGATTTATGCGACAGAATTATGGAAAATTTGACGTTTCAGGTGCGCCCCACCCAGTGAAGCCGCAGCAGACTTTTGAATAGTCATACACAATGGCATTCAACGAAACAACGAAGATATGAGTACACAAGCTCTACTCACTCACTCGTTATCGATTCCGGTTATTCAACCCCTGGTTGGGTCCATAAGAACCGACAACAAATAGATGACCCACTGTCTTTAATTCTTAATTCTTCATAGATTGGTGCATATGCATCATTAATACGTACCAATTTCATCTAATGAGTAAAAGAAACAATGTGTGTTCCGACTGATTGCAGTTCCAATACACCAACATTACAACTTCAGCTGCAGAAGCACTTTGCTCTGATTCGCATGAATTAGAGGCACGCCCAAGAGAAGCAAACGAAGTAGTGACATTCGACTTCAACTCTTTATTTCCTAAAAGTCTAACGGGAAGAACTAGTGTCTCATAAGGACACCGGAGAACATGGAAAAGTTTTAATAAAGTTTCGATTCCAATGGATATTACATTACATTTGAGCCAGAAAAGAACGTCATTAATTGCTGAAAATTTCCTCCTGGGACTGAGCAGGGAAACAGAAGGAGATGCTAACTTTAAGCTTGTTAAAGAAGGCCAATCTACGTTTTCAAAACATCGGTGTAAAAAGGGATTGAACTAATGTCTGTGTCTACCCGTTCATGATCCTCTTAAAGGCCATGGACGTAGAGAAGTGTCGTCCAACTGTAGTTTGTCTGCCGACAATAGCTGAAGAAGTAGTTCTTAGGCCACCACCTATTCATAACCAAGCGACCATCCATACGTTTATCCAGAGTGTGAATTCGACAGTCTTGTTTCATGCTGTATAAAACTAAAGGCCTGATAACAGCCACCTACACATAGCCAAATCGCAACGCAGGTTTTAGAGCTTTAGTTTCTACCTATGAATCGTTGACAAGTGTATAGGGCCGGCTTTCCTGATGCATTCAAGAACACTGCCATTCCAGTTGAATTTCCTGTCAAGAATAAGGGTTAAATGATCAGTTTCTTCTGTGAACATATAAATGGTGCCATTTTTAGTGAGAGGGTTCACAAAAGAATATTAAATCGATGATGTGCTAGCTTCCAGAGAAAGGGTAATGTTACTTCGCCTTAGGAAGTTCATAGCAATGAGTCTTCTTTTGATTATTTGCCAATTAACACCTTAAGCAATCCACTACCACGAGCATTAGCTGTCGCCTTTCGTTTGGCCTTGTTCAAACAGAAGCTGCGTTCATCTGGATACATGCGTAACGGCTAGAGCTCTATGGCCGGCCTTTAACAAGAAGAGATCATCTCAACTCTGGTTAAACTGAGTCGTCATAACGCACGGGTTGTCTCTGGCGTAATTAATGCCCATTGAGTCATTGGCCTCCACGCAGAGAGACTCGGTGTGATGCATAATGACTATTGTAGAAGCTGCAGAGACGAAGAAGGAATCAAATCTATTCGTCACCTGCTGTGTGACTGTCCTGCCCTATCTGTTAGAAGAAAGAGAACTCTTGGCAATCATTTCTTCTCGGAGCTGGAGTACTTAGGCAATGTTCAGCTGATGGACCTCCTGAGATTTATATTACTGTCTGGGTGGTTCTAACAGTGGACTTTCTTATAGCGTTCCCAGGGTTAAATGATTGGGCACAATAGACCCGAATTGTGGGTCTAAGTGAGCAGTGACCTTCTGGTCACAAGGCACCCGTAAACCTGACCTGCCCTTCGCCTTGTTCGAAACTCCATCAATGTAAAAACCGACTGCCATACTCGTTGAAATTAAGTGAGCGTTCTATGCTGCTTACTAAAAAACGGAGAGCAGATTCTACCGCGTTTTCTTTGCAGTACGCATGTTAGGTGTTGAAAACAGATCTCAGTCTGTAGTCTTCCCAAAGTGGTTATCAATCAATCTTTCCATAGTTTCAAGAAGAAAGTAAGAACTGATGAGTCAGAGAATCTGGCATATAAGCGAAACTCAAAACTCGTTGCCTCTAAAAAAGTCCTTTGCGTTTTAAAGTGGAAAATTGTCTTGCTACTTACAATTCCAGTAAAAATCAGATCACTCAGCACACTCTGTTCGTCTTGGAATCTTCTATTCTGCAGTGTTGGCTCGAGTAGAAACATTTTCCCCACCGGTTTATCCGCCCACCACTCCAATTGGTATGCCTTGTCGGCATATGCCCTCAGTGTTTGTAAATAATGCGTCAAACTGGAACAAACAACAAATTACAACCGCAATTAGTTTTAATTTTTTCGAAAACTTACAATCCAACAAGTCCAACGACAGTCATATCCTCTACATCCTTTGGACTAAGATCACAGAATCGGCTGAAGCTAAATGCGCTGTCCACACCCAGGTCAATGTATCGTGGGTAATTCTCCGATTTACCCAGTTTCTTATCCGTAAATAATGATCTCTGGACATGTTCGGCTTTAAATATATTGAACCTGAAATAAAGGGACTTATAGACTTATTATCAAGCACGTGGATGGCCCATCTTACCTATTGTAGAGCAAATGCCTCTTGCTTGGCACACCAATGCTAAGTAAAGCTTCGTTATAGACCAATCGCGGTACCACATATTCCTCACATTTCATCGTAAACGGACTCTTGGCGTCTCTCCGCTCGAACAGCTCAGGGTGATTGCACACCTTTCTGAATTGCATGACCAAATTCATCAGATTCGAGGTGAAATTCCTATCCACATGGTGGCCATCACCTCCACCACCGATGGTGTAGTGCAATAGATCTTCGATGCGAATCTTCTTCTTCAAAGCCATATACAGAAGCTTTTGTCTTGTGGTCAGTGGACAGTAGACCATAATCTCAATTTTATCTGACAGCTCATTTTCCACGTCTTTCTTGATCCTTCTCAACATGAAGGGCTTCAGAATCATGTGCAATCGAGAGATCTGTTTCTCATCGATTCCCGTCTTGTTCTCGGCGTGACTTTCGATATCCTTTGAGAACCATTCGTTGAATTCATCGTGTGAGTCGAAGAGTGTTGGCATTATAAAGTGAAGCAAGGCCCACAGCTCAGCCATACTGTTCTGAATGGGTGTTCCACTCAACAGCAATCGATTGCGGCAGTTAAAGCCGAGCAGTAGCTTCCACCTCATCGATGATGAGCTCTTTATCGCTTGAGCTTCATCCAGAATCATGTACTGCCACTTGATGCGATTGAAGTACTTGTAATCAGAGACAATCAGTTGATAACTGGTGATGACCACATGGAAGCTGGCATCCTTCGTATGCAGATCCTTTTGTTCCCAAAACTGTCGCAATATTTTCCTCTCATTGGGCGATCCCCAATAGGGAACCACATTGAAATCAGGCACAAACCGCTGCATCTCTTGCTGCCAATTGTGAAGGGTTGACGCTGGTGAGATCACCAAAAACGGGCCCCACACGCCGTACTTCTCAGCAATGTGACAAAGGAATGCTATCGATTGAACTGTCTTCCCCAGACCCATTTCATCGGCGAGGATCCCACTTATTCCCTGGTCGTAGATATTCGCCAACCAAGTCATACCCTTCAGCTGATAGGTCTTTAGAGTTCCACGGAATATATTCGGCTGAGGGAGGTCTGGCTTACATTCAGCTGGTCCCGATGAACCGCTGGAATCCGCTCCGTCTCGAATTGCCACATCGAATTGCTGCGTTCGCGCTCGATCAGTGTCGAAGGCGTCTGTTGCGTTTCTCTGCGCTCGTTGCTTCATCAGCTCAGCATCGTAATCGTCATACGCAGACAACCTTGGATTGATTTCTTCGTCCAGTTGATTCAAGATTCTCAATTGCTCCTCCTCGGTGCCATGGCCCAGCTTCTTCGACATAAAATGAGCATACAACTCGGTTTGTGTTATGAGGAAATTCAGCTTTCGCTGTTGCCTCTTTGCCTCTATAATTTCTACGTCAATTTTTCGCTGCTCCTCGGCTTCCTTCTCCATTCGACGGCGAGTTTCCCTCTCCACACGATCGTAACGCTTCCAATAGCCTTGCATTTCTCTCGTCAAACGCTTCGCTCGCCAAATTGTCTCTTTCATGATCTTTTGCGATTGCATTGCCTTCTGACGGGTAACTTTCATGCACATGGTTGCGACACGTTTGCAACCCTGAAGCATCTCTTTATGATTGTTCGCCTTGGCTCTTTGGATCTTGCCCAGTTCTTTCTTTGACATCAACTGCCAGACTTTGCGGCGACGTGCTGCCATAAGCTCAGGGGTCTTTGCCAAAGCTGACTTCTTCTTCCGGCCACGTCCCGAGTGTGGAACTCTCATTCCCATCGGACTGTGTGATTTCGAATCAAAATCTTCACCAAATTCTGACTTAATTTGCAATGAACTGTGCGACGTGTTCCACTTCTGACTCTTGGTGTCGTTCGATCCTGATGGATCTTCATGCTTTCGTCGTCGTTGCTTCCTTGGCTTTGGAATTTTTGGTAATTTCTCTTTCTTTTCGCGATTTTTGCGACGTTTTCGAACGCCCACAATGGATCGTTGGTGCTCGGGGAACATATCGTAAGCGGATAATAGTCCCGTGCCATAATAGCCGTATTGAGTGTTCTATAAAGCAAATTAAATTATTCTATGGACGCGGTGAATGTATTTTTGCAATGATTTTACCTTTTCCTTCTTGTAGTAGGACTCACGATACTTTTGCTCACGAACGTGACACCTTAACATGTCCTTGACGTAGTCATCTTCATCGGAGATATCAGAGTCGGTCTCTGTGTCGCTAAGCAGAGCATCGCACAGCCATTCTCTCTCACTTGTGACGCTGGATAAATTGTAAACGTGGGCTTTGTCACTTTGCCGTTCTGAAATGGAAAATTTGTGTTACTAACTAGTAAGCAAGCGAGCTCCTTAAACTTTAGATGTAATCGTTTCTAATTAAAAAAAGTTGGTTAGTACTAAAAGAAGAGACCAAACTGAAGTTCAAAAGAGGAAGTATCTTGCAATTATGTTCCCATTTAGAAACTCAGATAGAAACACACGATGCAGTCAAAACCCAGTCTAAACTAAACCAAACAATACAAATCACAAGGTCAAGCCCAACTCACCCTCCTTGGATCCATTAACCCCCTTAAACCGTCCGCCTGTCCTCCGCACTCCATCATTCTCATCCTCATCCGTGTCCGAGTCCGTGCTGGCCAACGGTTGCGACAACATCTTATGAGCGAAGGACATAAAAGGAC
This sequence comes from Chalcosyrphus nemorum, assembly GCA_949716465.1. Taxonomy (NCBI): domain Eukaryota; kingdom Metazoa; phylum Arthropoda; class Insecta; order Diptera; family Syrphidae; genus Chalcosyrphus; species Chalcosyrphus nemorum. The sequence goes on from OX454333.1 coordinate 80,748,074, forward strand.
CCATGTCCAGACTTGCCTCCAGTCGCTGCAGATGCAATGGTTTTGCAAATTTCTTCGAGCTCGTGCCATTTTCCACTTTACCCGACTTTGCTGAATTCATTGCTAACCTCCAATTTTTATATTAACTTTTCGCCCCAATTGATAGAAAAAACCTGAAATCTGCTAAACAAAGTTTAGCTCACTCGCGGTGTGGGAATTTGTTTGGGTATTTGTTTACAAAACACAAATTTGCGATGATTGCAGGATCTAAGTGCGCGCCCGTGGAAGTGATCAATTAGAATTCGTGTGAAAACTATTGCCCATTTGGCCAATTAGTAAGCAAAAGTCAAGTTTTACGTATCCACGCCGTTTGGCGTGCATTAAAACCAATAAAACAAAATGCCAAAGAGATAGAGAAAAACTTTGAAATTTTTGACATGTTGCTATTCGCCATTGGCCCCGGTGACAGTTGAGTTATCAATTGGACGATAGATTTAACGAAGCCGGTGGAAATTTAACGATATTTTGTATTCAGATCTAGATGGCGTTTCAATGAATGTGTTCGAGGGTGAGTAGATGGATTTTTTTTCTTTTTCGATAGAACTGATTGAGACATTGGAATATGCAAGAAATAAAGTTAGAAAATACATGATTTTAGCATAAATGTACATATATAAAAAGCTAAAAGCACGATTTGCAATATTAAGTACATACCTAGAGGCAGAAGTGACTCCTTGAAATAATTGATTGTACAGCGTTCCGACCCGACGAGCAATAGTTTTGTTTTCCTGTATTACACTGCTTATAGCATTCTATGGGTATTTTCTTGTTTGACATTTGTATTTTTCCGCGATGGCAGAGTGATGAAGGGACGAAATAATTCAATTTATTGATAATCATCGAATTGCTTTGCTCAAAGAAATTTCTTCCACTAAAATTTGTAGCATGGTGAAGGGCGTAAGCTCTTCGCTGTCTCTACAATTGCATCGGGTAAGAGTTTCTTCTTAATATGCTGACAACTTTTTGCCCAGGCCTTAAACATGAGCTACTTCGTCACCCTTTTCGAGCTTGAGTTGCACCGGGTGTTTTATTTATTGTTCCTGTCACAGTTGCTTGGGTTTTCACTGGTCTATTGTTTTTATTTCGTACAACCTCATTGGTTTTGTCATTGTGCATCTCACTCGCTGACTTTTCATATAGTGAATTGAAGCCTCCGATGACGTCTCTTATTAGTTAGACAATCAAGTGTCTTTTAAGTTGAAATTGGCACGATTCCTTCCTCGCTTCTCTAGCAAGTTGGTGACTCCCGAATTAGGCACCTTTGCGACCTCGAACTCCTCTATAAGGTGTTTGTCCATTCTCGTCGAGGGCATTGACGGTTAAGTAAATACTTACGTGCAGATTCGCACGTAACTAAGTAGCAAGCGCAGCCTAGTACGAACAAGCCATAGAAGGTTGAACTGATAACAGGCGATATCGATATAGATAGAGATCAGAGGACGTCTGGTTGCAGACGTGTTCATTCGTAATGAGCACGTAGATGCAGCTACAACGAGTCCATAGACTGAGGAAGCCTGAAGTGGCACGTAGAATTTACAGAGTATAAGCTACTGACAGCCCCATGAAGTAACAGGTCTGTTCCCGTACTAACTAATATTACGAAAAACTACAAAATTTAACGAAAAATAGCAAATTCCTGTTCCTGTACACAAAGTTTTGTAGTTTTTCACAGAAGAGAGCGCTCACGAGAGGGTAATAAATTTCCCCATGCTGCAAATTTTTGTCCAGAAAATGCAAATCCAAGGGCTCTATAACATTTGCGATCGTTTGAGGTCACTGGTCTCGTCTTGGCCACTGTTCCATCTCGATCACGTTACTCTTCTCTTGCAGAGAGCAGAATAGATTGAGGGTTCAAATAACAGCATCCCTAAGACGCAGTTGAGTTTTGCTTACTCAGGCCATATCCAGTTTGGTTTCACCATCAGTTATGAGGACCAGGTATTAAGCTAACCCTTCTTAGGTGGTCTCAGGGACACAGCTGTTAAAAGGATTTAGAGTTCTTGTACTAGACCTACTCTACCTATCTAACTTTGTAAACCAAAATGGTAAATATCAAACGAAACATAATTCAGTTTCCATTTAGCTTAGATCATCATTTTGATTTTCAGGAAATGAATATGCATCAGCAGCAGCACTCTAAAACTTACGACTATATTCTTCAAGCAAGGTACATGACCATAATCGAGACATTACCAGGACTTAATTTCCCCTTAAAACTAATTATTTAAACGCACGGACAGGTCATCGCAGCCATCACATCGACGGCAATTAATTCAGTAATTAAAACGGATTGTTCTCCTTGAAGAGAAGTAGCTACACAAGTAAAAAGTATAATGCCAAAGATGCTATCTCTTCTAATAACTGAAATGGAACCGAGTCCATCAATATTGATTATTTTGACGTTGAGACGATGAAATGAAATTGAAGTGAAGTCATCAAATAGAAAATAGAAATTTTCCACACTTCTACTATTAACTACTGGGACTTTTTATAACCAGTAATGTGGTTAGTGTGTTTTAGAGTACATAATGTAGGTTAAGTTACGTAGGAATAGCTGAAAATATTACATATGATCATAACCTTTCTCGTTTTGCGGGCTTTTTTTACCTTTGCACGTGAGTATGAAAATTCATTGCTTAGACACTTCTTTCATCTCCGGCATCCAGTGTTAATCCGAGTGACAATTTTGGTTCAGAGTAAGCAATTGCGTACTTATTATGAAGCTGGCATTGTGCTACATTATTTCTGGATCACTTTATTCTGTACCTAGTACTTCTGCAATCCAAATATAGGATATAGGATACCATGCTACGTCTTTAACGATGGAAGAAGCAACACAGGCGGTGTTCCCCAAGGCTACATACTAGAACCGCTACTGTGGAGCATAATGTATCATGACATCTTCAGACGTTTAATTCCATCGAAATAATTGACTTCACTGACGACAGACTCAACAAATTCCTTGAAGAGTTAGATCATGACTCCAAGGAATCTATCGAGAAGGTTTAAGGCTGTCTAGTAGCTGGCAGAGGGGTTGTTTGGAAACCAATCCGAATTGAAGCATCCTGTAGATGTAAATCAAGCTTTTAAGCAACGTCCGCAAAATGCAGCTGAAAAGACAGCAAGGACAACGGCTGCCTAAGCAAATACCGGAGGATCAAACTAGAAGAAAAAACTGACCCTTGCTAAGGCTTCTGACTACGATAATGCTTTACGACTCCCAAATAAGAGCTGGTAGAATGAAAATTAAGTCGTAGAAAAGCAACGCGATGGTATTTTACAGAATCAGTGAGTGATGACTTCCTTTATATTTCAACGGAAATATTGTTCCTTCAAAGCGAAACCTCGAAGAATGGGCAATATAAATGGTATCACTCTTACAAAAGTATTGGACAGGGATGGATCCCTCATCATAGATCAGAGAGAAACATGAAAAGCTGAATTTCTACTCGACCCTTATTGTCATGGACTCTTAAGAGTTCACCTCCACAGATTTGGACATGACGGCAGCCTCTTTTTTCCTGACTATTTGAAGAAAAATTTGGTTTAGTGGGTGGAAATCCCACTTTACGAAGTACGAGTTTAATTTATTCCTTGAAAAATTTCGATCTTTTTTTAAGTTGCTGTTCTTACTTCTGCAATTGGTTATTTGCGAATTTCAATGCCTACTTTTGTATTTTGACTGCAGATTATGTTGGGAAGATTAACCTTTTAATCGCTACGGAAACTGACACAATGCCTCGGATAAGGACTGATCACACTTTGGCTATCGTACCCGGACAAACATTGGTTTCTGGAATGTAAAGACGCTCCTTGACTCTCAGGGTTAGATGCGGGTGAGTACCAATCCCCAACGCGTAACACTGTTTTATTCTACTCCGGAAGACCAACCGGAAGCCCCCGTGGATATGGAGTTGGACTGCTATTAAGATCTATAGCACGCAAAGGCCTAATATCCTGGCAGCCGGATAAGAGTACGTCGCGTCACCATTCTACAGTGTTACGCCCCCACGGATGGTTCATCTGAGGAAGAAAAGGAGACCTTCTACAACCAGTTGGGAGCTATTTATAATGCAACACCCAACGGCGACATTGTCATTGTGATGGGGAACCTGAATGCCAAGGTAGGCAGCTTCAACGAAGGGCTCAAACATGTTATGGGACGGCACGGATTAGGCAACGCATAGACAACGGCGAAAGATTTGTTGACTTCTGCAATGCAAATCGTGTTGAAATAGGTGGCACCATGTCTGAGTACAAGACCTGCCATAAAATCAGTTGGCCGTCAGACAAGCAACCTCCAAACAAATTGACCATTTTGCCATCAGTCGGCTTTTTAGAAGTATTCTTCTAGACATCCGAAACAGACGAGGAGCGGGCATAGGATTGGTACGAGATCAACATCTTATGATAGCTACTGTCCAATTACGCACTGCTGCCCTTCGAAGATATAACGACACAAGAACCTAGATAGGTTCAACGTAGAAATACTGAGAGTTCCCAAAGAACTAAGGGAGCATCTATCACTTGGAGTAGAAACAATCAACAGCTCAATGCCTGCCATCATCCAAGACCATTGGTGTGCTGTAAAAACTGTTTTCACATCAGGTGCTGAAAGGATTGTCGGTCGATCCCAGGGAAGCCATAGGGCGTGGCTTTCTAAGAATACCTGGAGAAGGATCAACGAACGAAAATAGCCAAAAGCACGAATTGCATCAGCTCCAGCAGCTGGGAGGATCGAGCTAGAGTCCCTATAACGCATGAAGGTGGGAGAAGTCCAGCGTAGCTTGAGACGTGACAAGCGCAATTACGTCAACGCACTAGCCACGCAAGCAGAAGAAGCAGCAACAAGGTGCGACAGCAGAATCGTTTCCAGAATCACCAAAGAACTTATAGATGGCCGAAGCTCTACTCAACACCCAGTGAAAGGCTTAGACGGTTCGTTGCTAGTATCAGATGAGGATCAACTGAAGCGATGGAAGGAACATTTTGCTTCGGTTCTAAACCGAGTATTTGCCAGCAATATGCTCTGAAGTGTCCGTAGAAAGAAACTCCCGAATTCGCACCACAAACCACAATAAAGAAGAGATTATTACCGCGATCAAAGCACTGTAAACCAAGCTCCCTAAAAAAGGTAATCTAATGCAGTGCGAAAACTGGAGAGGTATCTGCGTGCTGCCTGCTGTGGCCATTATGGTATCACTGTGCGCGCAGCCTTAGCAACTGGTATTTACATTCTTAAGAAGCCTTTTACCATGTTTCAGGTGGTTCATCATCATTTGGGAATATTTGACATCTAACACTACTGGACATTAGCTTTGTTCAGTGATTCTGTACTGCGCAATCTAGCACAAAAAATAACAGGTTTTTTGCGTTTAATGAGAGCAAATGCCGTATTCGTATACGTATTCCTTCCTTTTGTTCAATGAGTCTGTACTGCACAGTCCAGCACACTCTTTTCTGCACCTACTTTTAGGGTGGAACCTATTTACGATTTAATACGTTTGCCTGCTAATAGGAAGAATGCTTTGGGATACGTTCTGACTCGTCTTAACGGAGTGCGTTCAAAGTTGCCTTCATTTTGTAGAACGCATTCACATGGATGTAAAACTCCATTCATAGCACAGCGAACTGTGAATACGAACAAACGAATGTTCGTAAATTTCGACATTTCATTCACAGTAATCTGTGAATTTCACTTGGCATTTACCAAAGAAAAAACGAAGTGTAATAGTAGAAACACATTGACACAGCAAGAGCAACAGCAACTTTGACAACCGCAGGAAATTTTTAAGAATCAATGCTTTTCAATGGAACAGAACACATTGACCACAGCAATAGCAGCAGCAAATTCAACTTTAGACCTAGGTACTAAATCTGCTGTTGAAGTGAAGTTGTTGTTGGTGTTATCGTGCTCAGTCTGTTGTGTTGTATTGAAAAACATGTTGCCTGCTGTTGCCGTTGCTGCGTGTATTGTGTTTCACACCACAGTATCGGTCTTTTTGTGTGTGCTATTGAAGTTGCTGCAGAATGTTGCTGTTTCAATGTGTTTCTACTATAAGGTTAATCTCTCGTGAATGCTTTGGTCGTTCGAAAATGGATATCCATCTACATCTGTGGAATGTGAGTAAAAGTTGACAGTTCACAAGAAGCATTCGCTTATTTTTAATTTCTTTGCAGAAACAAATTTAAAATCAACCTTTTTTACATAAACCGTTAGATAAGTTAAGCTCTCTCCTTTAGAAACAGTAAAATTGTGAAATGCCTGCCCCTAAATGTTCTAGAAATTACTTGTTCGCAATTCGCTCATTCTTAGGTCATTGAGCTCTTTTAGACACAATGAACCCCGGGCCAAATATTACTCCCTGAGCTAAACTAATCTTCACAGATTTTTACATGGTGAATTTGTGTCCTTTTCTTATTAAATTACACTAAGCTTAGTTCCAAATTACTAGATCAATGTCTTTTTTATGTAAGAGAACTTAATGCCATTTTTATCCATTAAACCTAATCCACTACAACCACTTCGCGACACTGTTCATTGTTTGCTTAAAATAGACAGTGAGAGTTGTTTTATCTCTTATATCCCATATTTTCAAATACTCTAGCGAAATGTACTCTAAAAACTATTAATATGATCCCATCATAAAAATTTTACAAGATTTATAGTGCGCCAATAAATTTACGAACATCAAAACTTATACGACATTTTTGAAAAATAAATGTAAGTACGAGTATCTCGATAAAGCCTTTCCTGCACATATACACACACATGTGTGTTTGTAACTACAATATTGCAATGACATCTGACCTTTAGTGTTACTACCGATTGTCCCCAACTAAAAAACCCATCCCCATTTTACTTTAGCTATTCATTCAGCCATAAAAACAAAGCCCACTTGAATAGAACACTATTACAACTAGGCTACCCAACAGCGCGAGTATTTATCAACAGCACTTAAAACAGCTACAGTCCTCTTCACTACACGTCCTTTCTTATGCATGCCCATAAAAATTAAAGCCCCCCCTTTTTTTGATAAATAGATCAAACCTGTTACACATACTCTCGTCTTTCTCTCGTTCGCTCTACTGACATAAGGCCGCGTCAAAAAATTGCAAAGCTCTACATTACAACTACGACTACCACCCTCTAATGTTCAACAATTTGTTTTAGCTTTTCGTACAAACCAACTCCTAGAACACTGATAAAATGAGACCAAGGAAAGGCGAGAAAAAATCTCAATAGTCTCGCGCATATGACTTCTCCCACCTGTTATGAGAGCAGCAACAGGATGCCATTTTACAGCTTCTCCTCTGACAAAGTCTCCCACACTTTTACACACTTGTACGGACGATAGTATAGTCCTCCTCAATTGATGTAGGCACTCTGAGAGTCCTTATACGATACGCACACCCCTTCCCAAGGCTAGATTGTTATAATACACAAATCAGTCCTCTTGATGGGGGTCTCTCTCTGTGTGTGAGTGTGTGTGTGTTTGTGTTAGATGGTAGAAAAGGTCAAAGAGTAAAGCTCAACGGTAATAAGGATATTTCTCTCCTGATTTTTCTCTTTGGCTATTTTTATTTGTTTGAGTTTTGTTACCTTCACTCAGGGGATGCAATCTGAAAAATAATTGCCTGGGGTATGAGCTCTGGCCAAAATTATTTCTGAATAATAGTTGTTTGACGTGTTAATTTAGCCCCAGCGTTGGATGCTGCTTGTTTGGGGAGAAACGATTTAGGAAATAAGAAAATTCCAACAGAAATTCCAATGAAAAAAGAGAGTTAAGAGGTTCTTGTCAATAATTGAAGGTAAATGAAGAAGGGTAGGGCCAGACGCAGGGGTGGAATTGGTTTATTTCAGCCTCTTTCAGAGTAATGAAAGGGAGAATTGTTATTTTAATTTAGTCAAAAAGGGTTTATTTTAATTAAATGGTTCAGAACTAAAGAAGAAATGATGAAGCATTTTGGGCCATGTACTTTTATTTACTTGTGTAGGAAGTGGTTCTATCTACAACCAAAGCATCGTCCTCAAATCGAGTTTAAATTTAAGTCAGAGCTATCAAGTACATATGTCGAGTTACAGGATTGAGGCTGGCCTACATTGAAACGATCAAGGATAAAGGAAGAATTCTTTTTCCTGTCAAGTAGATTCGAAACAAAAACTACAATCAGCAGCGCCCTGATTGGGCCTGAGTAAAAAATTATACAGGAAAGTTGTTAAACAATAACTTTTTGTTTCGTCACTACAATCCTAAATTATTAGAAACTCTTTTTAGGTAGCCAGACTTGTAGCTCAATTAGTAAGCCTTTCTCATAAATCCTATTGGTGGAATCTAGGGACAAAAAACAAAAAAAACAAAACCTCCTGAGCCTTGAGAAAAGTTAAATCTCAGTTGGCTCTTTGATCCCAGTTACAACTATTGCAAAAAACTGCTCAACGAAAAGAAACACCCTAAATTTGGACTGAAAATTTGTTGTTTCTTTGGCCTACGATTCACGATCAGTTTCTGGAGCGTCAAGATCCTCGAGACTTCAGTAAATGGTAAAAAAATCACCATACATGGTTTGGCTATAATCGACGTATCCACTTCTTTCTGAACAAACAACAGTATATGTGACTGTCTATAACATTACCAAGATGCTCATTTAATGGATCTTTGAAACTAGAGAGGTATACGCGCTCTCCCAGCCGTTGCCAAGATAATAGCTAGAATCATATTGGAACGAATTATAAAAAAATACTTAAATTGAACACTGGACACTTAGATTACAAGCTGAATCCTCTTGTATCGGCCACTTAAAAATGTTAAGGATCATAAAAGAGCAATGAGTCGAGTACAAGTCTATACCATACTCAATTTTAATCCAATTGTAGAAGGTTTTCGGTAGCTAGAATCCCAATAAGGACTTTTCGCAACTATACTTCCTGTTACAAGTGTTGTTCTGTTCAAATCAGACAGAACTGCAGGATGCTCAATGCAAATGGGGTGCGGGAAAGTTAAGGAAAAATAAAGCTGGTCGAGATTAATGTGAAGGCTCGAAAATGGATTGCAAGATTTCGAGAAGAGAGCAGGCACTTTGCGTAAAGGTAAAACTGGAAAAGGACGTTTTATTATTTATGTACTCGAAACTTACTTACTTAAAGGGCTCCCGACCCTTGTAGAGTCTCTGCCTGAGACATCGTTGCCTTCTATCCTTTTCGTTTTCTGTCATCCGCGACAGCTTGATCATTGTACCGGAGGTTCGGTCTTCTTCGCCGCCTCGAACCTGGGGGCTGGAATTCGAAGATCCTCTTGGCTGGAGCATTGTTGTCCGTTCGCTCGATGTGGCCGAGCCAATGTAGTCTGCGTATCTGGGCTTTTTGGACTAGATCCATATCCTGGTACAGTTCATAGAGTTCGCGGTTGTATCTTCTCCTTCATTCGCCCTCCTCGCATAAGGGACCTTATATCCGACGGCGTATTTTTTGCTCGAAGATTCCCAAAATTTGCTCAGCTTTCTTACTTATCGTCCAGCACTCGGCTCCATACAGCAGGACTGGTAAGATGAGCTTTCTATAGAGCATTAATTTGGTCCGTCGAGTTAGGAGTTTTTGTACTCGAAAGGCAGATGGTTTTACGAAGGTTAAGAGCCACTGATTCACGGTAACCCAAGGCTGCAGTCTGCAAGGATTTCAATGCTCCCCCTGTTAACAATTTTGTCAAAGAAATAGTTATTGATTCTAAAACACTAACCACTACTGGAAGAATCCAAAGACATTATTCATTATTTCCACATTGTCCCACATGTTGCTGATAAAAATGCAACAAAAGCTCTGCTAACAGTACAAAAATGTGCATTTTCCAGTGAAAGGTTTAAATTTCCATCGTTCTCAAGTCAAAAACATAATTCTTGCTTCTTTTGTGGCTTAAATTTGCATTAATTCTTTGAATTGGAATAGCAATAATGAGAATTAGATTATTGGTTATAGGTTTTTGAACAGCACTCGAAAATTACGTATACGCCAGAGTGAAAGTCAAAGTTTATTGGTCTCAACATGTAGATTAATGTAAAATACTTGATGTCCAGTCAAAATATCCCATATTTAAAATTATGCACGTGTAAAGGGTTTTTTTTTTCAAGATTTGTTTTTATGGCAACACTGATCGTCAAAGATGTCACAAAGCATACTACAATAGAGTTGTGTCAATCGTGATTGATTCGATCATTTTGACCCGTTCACACAAAAGTATTCGTGATTGGCATTCACACAACCACAAACCAATCAATACTTGGCTCACAACTCAGGCACTTTCAGTTATATCGGTTATTTAAGTATAAACGAATGAAACAAAAGTATTGGCAATAATGGAACGAAAAGGAAATTGGAATTTACGAGTATTTATGATTTTTTCTCTCACTTTCGCCAACACGATACATCAGTAGAATGAACGAAGAACGGAACGAAACCAATCCAATACTGAGATGTGATTGGGATTGATGATCGTTGTTTTGAGCCAATACAATATATCTGTCTCTATCATTGAACGATTGAATGATTGATTGGACTGACCGAACCATTTTCAAAACCAATCCATCCATGAACGATCCGGTTATCAAATTTGAACGAATGACACAGTTCTAGTTTCCAATTAAACACATTCAACCCTAATGAACCAGGCTTTCAAATCAGTTCAATGCGTTGAATATGGATTGAGATTGTTGCACAAGCTATTGCCCGACAGGTATAAGAGGTTCATGAAACAAATGCAGAAGATTGCGTATGACCGCCATTTCGCAATGACAACTGAAGATAACGTTGAGTAAAGTGTTTGTTTGATTCATGTGCAAGGTCGAGGTGCCACTTAAATATAGCTGTCCAACGCGTGATACATATTAGGTCCGTTCGCATATCCTCCCAAAACAGTGAATTTTAACAAAATTTTACGAATTTTTACGAAAAGCTGTTCGCGTACTGATAATTTTCGTAGTTTATCACAGAAGAGAGCGTCCACGAGAGAGTACAAAAAATTTCTTTGAGCTGGTTTGTGGAAACTGTCAAATCTGTCAAATCAGTGTATTTTCAAATTTTTCTTCTTCCACCCGTTTTCTTTCTTTTTCGTGATTTTAGCTTCCTCTGAAAGAATTTTACTCCCAGTCTTCAAAATTTGATAATCCACGAATTTTAGTGCAAAAAGTACGCGAACGGACCTATGATCTGGTCAACAAGTTGTGTTAAGACAGGATTTCAGTATGAAAGTTGAAGAAGGAACCACATTGAGAACGCTGTTGATCAATTCAAATGGGTGGTGGTTTTGTCAAAATCATAATATTTGAGTATCTAGGTGTAGGGTGCCAATCGATAATTGAATGAATTAATCACCTAGACTGACAAAGCGTTCAACAGGCCAATGTTTATAGAGCTCTGCTCCAATTTTACAGTGAACATTACCAAATCGGCCATTTGCAGAAAATCCTTAAGTGATCCACCAGCTACCAATGTTTCCTGGGTGTTATGGCGGCTTCTATTGAATCTTTCTAATGTCTGCAGACAAGCTATTGAGGTAAAATATATGCATACAAGACAAGAAGATGCAGTTGACTTAGGAACTTCTTCTTTTCTTCAGGGAGAAGTTATGACCCAAAATGACCCCTGCTGTTTAGCGCCCTAACGTCGCACATTGAAATTCAGAAAGCTGCCTGCAGAAAAAGCTCTTTTCAGCCATTTTCAGCCAATACATGAAAGATCGATAATGGTATATACCAATGACTCTTATGCATTTCCAGACCTAAAAGTGAAGACTATCGCATTTCGATTGCACTTTGTCAATTGTGTGGTTCGCACTTTTCTCCTTGCAGCACTATCTTCATATTTTTTGTATAGGGACCTTTTACCATCCGCTTTGACAATGAAAAATCTGAATCTTCCGATATCGCCCAGTGTACAATTTTTACAAGTGGTGTGTTTATAACATAATACTTTGAAACGTCTAACTAAAATGACTAAAGTTTTCCGTCAACAAACAACACAAAAACTACCCTTATTGCATGAAATCGAACAGGTCAAAAGCTCTTTTAAGACACTAAGGGCGAGTTTACGATATCTACAAATCAAAAGGTATTTGGCTATGTTTCCACTTAATTTGTCAAAGCACGACAATCAAAGCGACAACTAGTCTTCTGAATCCATCCAATAAAAAGCCAACCATCACAATCTCTCCCCACAAACACAAACTGACATTTCCGCAAGCACAACAGATCTATCTGCTGACATTTATAGGCTGTCTCTTTAATTGTTTATTTTGACTCACTCCGTGATCACAATTATGAACCTACTTAGTGGCCTCTAATACAGCTTCAAGCTTTACACCAACTACACCAGTGACTAGTAGTGATTTGGAACCTTTTAGCCGAAAAGAGGACTCTCCGAAGTCACGTTATAGTTAATTTCTTCAACGGCGGCGATTCAAACTAAATGCGCCCCTTAACCAAACTTTCATTTCATTATTAATCCTCAACTTGACACCTAAAACCCAGTGGCGTACGAACAAAAGCGATTTCCCTATAAATTCTCTCCAAAAACTACGATAAAGGTCAACTTTAAATGCATTATCTAGAAAACTTTTCTTGTGTCTATTTAAATGTGTCTCACTAATCCCACTCGTGTGTTCCAACCTCCAGGGGGTCATATGCCTCCTAAACGTGACGAAAGAAAAACCTAAACTTTAACTGGCCCTGGTTTGTTTTATAACCTCAAAAGCCAAAACCAATCCGTCCCTGGCAAACTAAAGAGCAAACACGTAAACTCATTTCTCTCCGCCGCTGTTGCTGTTGCTGCTGTCGTGTGGGTGTTGAGCTCTATTTAAGGGTTGTAATGTTACCAAAACATAAGCGCTGCTGTGCTATGTTTTGCGGGGGGTGGAAATTGTGCTTAGTTGAGCAAATCAGGTAGATAACCCATGAACTACGTTTTTTTTTTTTTTTTCTTTTGTACATTCTACCTCGATTGGTGAGTAGGTGGGTTGTATGGTGATGGTATGTCTCAATGGAACAACAGGACGTTTGTTGTGTTGTTTTTTTTTTATTATTTCTTTTCATTAAAAGGATATACGTCCACATTCGTTTATCTATGGTTGTGTGTATTGTGAAACGACCCCGGGGGGTTGGGGTGGGGAGAGTGCTTTTGCTACGCATTACTTTATCCTGAACCTGCTGTGTGTGTGCGACGGTGCGACGACGAGGACGACGACGACGACAAGAACAGCGGCGGCAGCGACGGCAGTGGTGGTGACGATGGCGGTGAGCTATAGCTATAAAGATGGGTATCTCTGTTCAGAGAGAGTGGTAAGTATATTAAGTTGGCGAAAAGCTCAGGATAATTCAGTCGAGTTTTAAACTTACTCTAGTCGACAGAGTATCCTTAACGAGTTGTGTTTGCTCGTACTCACCCGTAGAGTATATTTAAATTTTTGAATTTATTTCTTCTTCTTGATTTTATCTATCTATTCTTGGACTTTCTTTTTTGTATTCTTTTTCAATTCGATTTTTGAATGGTTATTTATTTTCAATCTATTTTCTATCCTATCATGTATCTATATGCTCTGAGGGAGTATGTATATAGGTGATATCCTATCTTAACTTGTAGAACAATCTACAATCTATGTAGGTTTTTATTTTTTCCTTTTTTTTTTCTTTTTGCTTGATTTCGGTGAGAGATACACATATCCTAGAACTTCTTTGAGTGAGAATTTAAAACGAAACAAAAAAAAAAGTGAAAATTTGTTTGCAGTGATTAAATAGTGATAGTGCTGGTGGCTGGTGGCTGGTGGCTCCTTATAGTCCTTTTTCCCCATTTGATAAATCTAATATCCCATCCTCTTTTCTTTTAGAACAATCTCCATCAAGGGTACCACAAATATGACTTAATTAAAGTTAAAACGTGAAAGACAAACAAAATACCAACCAAACACAAAAGAACCCAAAAAAAAGAACGAACGCTTGAAACTTTTTTATATTTTCTTTCAGTTTCTTCTTTTATTTTTTGTGTTAATTTGTGATTACACAGATACGCATCTGTGTTGAATTTTTATATAATAGACAACACCAAAAAAAAAAAAGAACTCAACCAAAAGGAAAAGAAAATCAATTTCTAGGAACCCTAGAACACGGGGCCCACTTATAGAGATTGTTCCTCACAACAAAAAAGGAACAAGATAAAAAAAAATTATCATCCTCTCCCTTATATTCCTGAGATACTTTCCAGCATCTCTTAACATAAATTTGGATCTTAATTCGCAAAATTCCCCAACAACTGAAGCATAAAAAATGTCCATAGCAATGTGGTATTTTCTACCGTTCGGGGTCCTTCTAGTCATGCACCCCCTTAACGTGGCCGGAATTGATTTAAGCCGTTTGTACGGTCACATGGGACAACCGATTCAAAAACGTAGTGGTAAGTCTAATTTATAGTCTGTATCCTTCTTTTTGTCCTTAGAAAAATTTGAAATTTATTCATATGAACCGAAAGGAAAAGAAATTACATCCATATCCTCCTCCTACAGTCTCATTTGCTTCTAATTTAATTGAAAAATATTGATTCCTCCCTTGAAGGGAGTCCTTTTTTTTTTAAACCGAAAAAACAACACACACACACACAAAAAACTGCATGTTAAAACCGCAACCACGAGCGAAAAAAAAAATTAGCTGCACATAGCTATGAGCAGAGGAAAGTTTTTCAATTTAATTAAAGGATATGTGGCAGCAAAGGGGCATGTACGTGTTGAGTCCTTTCTGCCGTAATACACGTTCCATACATTCATATATCTTTTATTATTTCAAAAGGGATTAAGTGAGTCTCTTACTTACTTTTTTTTTCCTGTCCCACACATATGTATACACGTCGAAACGATGATGACTAAGTTAAATGTCGGTCGGGTTGGACGGTTTCTTTTTTTTTTTTCTTCTTCATTATTCCTGCTGAACTGAATTGTTGGGGCGAGGAAAGAAAGAGTTTTCGCTTGAAAGAAAGAAAAAAAAATCCTTTAAGCAATTTTATAGCGCTTGACTGGATGCCATCGAGCAGAACAATGCCTTTGGCAAAAGGAACACAAAAAAAAAAAACCCTAAGCGATTCCTGGATAGAAAATACTATATACGTTTCCTTTTCATGGTCGTTGTCGTGTTTGCTTCCTTCCTTCCTGTGTGGTGTCCTTCACCAAATCGATGATGATGATGCATGAAAAAAGTAGGAGAGAACTTCGTTCGTACCTCTATTATAATGACGTCAGTCTGAAAATGAATTCCACATATGGCCAAACAATTTACACACAAAAAGGATTGCTTTCAAGGATCGTGTTCATTTTATTCTTTACTTCTATTTTGCCTAGAAGAAGGCGGGCGTCAGACTGACTGAATGTGGGTGGGCATGAATTAAGTGGAATACAATTAAGGAAACGTGGAAAAAGTATTATTAAATAAATGGCCATTGCCGTGATGAAAGGATCAGAATTAGGTCTGATTGTGCTCAAGTGGAACAATAATGAAGCGTAGGAAAATTTGTTTGGTGTATAAGGACAACAATGGGGAGTGGGTAGTGGTGTTCTGCATACTGATTAGTAATTAGATACGCGCCCACATGTGCTGACTGTGGCTGAGGTGAAAATTAGTTAGACGTGCCTTTGATGGCAGTCTTACTTTGATGTGTTACTGCTTTCATTTGTATTAATTAAGCTGGAAATTAAATGAGTTGTTTGTGCTGGCCTTAATGAATTCGACGCGGGGGGGTTTCACCCCTCCTCTAAAAAAAAAGACATAGAGTAATGAACTCCATAATTAGTTGGCATTTCACGAACATCCAAGTTCTTTAATCAAAAGGAGTTATGATTCAGATTCTAGAAAGGTCAACTAATCAGCTCGGTCTTCCGCACTTTTTTTCCATTAAACTAGACAATACTTTGACTTAAGGATAAACCGACCAAGCGAGATAAAATATAATAACGTCCAGAGGTATGTACTTTGTGATTTTCCATCAGGATTACCTTCTACCTAACCAAGTTCATATCATGGAGCTACTAGTGAAAAACAATTAATTTTTAAATGAGAAAAGAAAACCCCCATCCTCACTGGATAATATCCTTTTTTACGTGGTCCTGTGAAAAGCGACACACAAGATTAAAAAAAAGTTCCGGAAGGATGAGGAAGAATTAAAGTTGAAAAGTTTTTCGTGAAAGGACAGATTTCAGCCACAGACTTTCGGTTTGACAGAATGATACCTCAGGATTTTTACCTGTCACCGGACAGGCAAATCCTGCTGGAAAATAATGAAGTTTATGGGCACTGGGAGTTATAATCCTTTGAGTGCATGAATGGTTGTAGTTACTGGCAACTATACTATGCAATAGCGGTGAAGTTTTCCGGAATTGTTAACTCGACACGTAAATGACTTTATGCATTCGTAATAGGAGCCCATAAATTTTTCTGATATCTACAAGAAGGCCAACTGATGTGGAAAGTTCTTTAAGGAGTAGTACAACCAAGTCGTTTACGGGAATACTCCCTATGTTATACAGACAGATGGTGATGCCTCTCAAAACATATTGAACTAAATGACCTTAACTGCATGCGCATAACAATCGACTTCTTTACGAGGTGGATTTTATGGTTCTCTTAAAAAACCAGCACATCATCATCACTTCCATCTTTTTTGCTTAAAGGTCAATAAAGTTTCGGGAGTACTCAAGGTTGATACCAAATGTGTTGGACGTTTCCTTTCTAACCTCCGGAACAAACCCATTATGAATATTTGTCGATAATGCAGTGTTTGGCCGAAGGGCGACCACAAGAAGAACGCTTTTTGTGCAATAGAGTTACCTACTCGAATTGCGTGGTGAACTATACCGCAAAAGATTAGGTTATGCCACAATTTTGCTCGCATTTTTATCACCCTTTTTTTTGATAACTTGCAAGATTTGGTCAAGCCGCACAAGTTTCTTTCGCGGAAACAGAACAGATGGTAGTTTTGTGATTTTTGGTTTTGGCTTTTGTCGAGGTCGCGACTGTGGACAAACTCGCAGTCGGACGAATTTCAGATTATCAATTTAAGGACCGCGACAAGTATTTCAAAATCGATCCATTGGCGATGGTACTTTTTTTTCGATCAGTTAGACACGGTAAGCTTCAAAATGCTCAGCCATTGGTATACCTGTCATTGCGAAGCTATTACGTGGGTCCATATTTTGACACTTAAATGAGTAGAATCACCGCCGCCATTTAAATGACAGCTCATAGCGCATAGAGTGTCAATTTTGACATCGCACTGCCATTTGAATGAATTGACGTTTAATAATTTTATTTTACTGTCAAACAGAAAGAAACTATTGTCATATGTCAAAACAATAGTAAGTAGCTGTCACATAGTTACCACTTGTGGCTCAGTGCTTACTGCGTGGAACTATTGTACTTGTGAATGAAATTTAAAATTCGAACCTGTCACTTGTCCAATTACACCTGCAATGTACAATTGACACACATTAAACGAATCAACGTTGGGCGATGTGTGGTGGATGCTTAGATTCTAAGTATTCAAAGAGTAACATATGCGGACAAATGTTGATTATGTTTCTCGCTTAACGTTTGTCAATTGAAATATTATAGTCAGCAATGAAATGCCCAAGCAAAATATGTGAGAATTTCACCTCTAGTCTCTGTTTGAATACTGGAGAACATAGCAGACGAATGAATCAGATTCAAAAGCACAACCCACAGAGCTCACACAATAGCACAGCCTCTGTATTGTGGTCAGTTTGTTCCAGTTTTGCTTCCTCTATTCAAAGCCCCAGTGCTGCATCCATGATGGACTAAATCTCATTGATGTGTTCGCAATATCGTCAGCAAAGATGATCACATTAACCCCTTGTGACAACGTTAGTCAAAGAAATCCTTCATAAATTGTGTGTCACACGAGAGCCCTAAGGATCAACCACAAGATAAAATGTAAAGCCCATTCAACAAAACAATAAGGATGTGTACTCTAGTGGAGACTTAACGGCATCCAACTTCTCTTGAGGGATGCAGTTCATAAATATCTTTTCATAAGGTGTATCAATACTAGTCAAAGAACTGCCAGTTGCAATTTTCCATTTAAAGGACATTTTTTGCAGCATAGCTGCAAGTTCTGTGCCTTCTCCTGCATATCACCGTTTGCTTAAGACCTAAAGCACAAAATGAATAACCCTCTGCTCTTTGAAGAACCACAGTCAATAACTATTTCTGAGCTCAATTGGCTATAAATAGAGCAAAATTTCTTAATTAAGTTATTTCACCATTTCCTTCCGACGGCATAACTAACCAGAAATCTAATTGAAGTGAAATCTCCTAGCATTATGCATTATACAATACACCGACATGACTGTTCCTAATTGAACCTTAGTTTGCTTACATTCATGACCTTCGAGTAATGGCCATCGTTTAGAAAATCCAAGTTAACTTACACCAACACCAAGGGGAAAATACCATATTTCCGCTCTTCCTAGAACCATGTACAATAAGTTAATGATAAGTCCTTAAAATAATGTCCAGGTGCTCTAAGTAAAGTGAAGTACTCGTACTATGAAATGTTTTAACTATTCTTGAACAAATGGAGCTGATGTGAGAAGTTTTACGTAATTGAGTTGTGTTCTAACACCTTAATAAGATTGATATCCTTTTCGATAGGTCAATAGATAGGGAAACGTGACCCTAAGTCAGAAATAGATATCGACGTGTGTCGGTCTATCTTTGGCATGGAAATCAACAGCTAGATATCGCGTGTGTCTCTGTAGAGTGCAATAGTGAAATGTCCAAGAAGGTTTCTTGTTCTTTGATAAGGATATCATGTAAGGAAACAGAAACGACATGCAAGTGGATATTATGGCATCAACAGTTTTTTTTTTTATCTAATTAGATACCATTTTTTAAAGGAAATAATAAGTTGTCATAAGTCTTTTGCTTTATAAAGCAAAGATGCACTAGCAGTGCATCGCCATCAAAATTGGCACACCAATCTTGCTCTCCGAATTCAACTTGTCAAATCAAACTAAGGAGCCAACAATAATTGAATTAAACGTCTGAACGCTGTCATTCGTAACTATGCCTTTGCAAATAATAGGTCCGTTCGCGTACCCTCCTAAAACAGCGAGTTTTTACGAAAATTTACGAATTTTTACGAAAGTTTTCGCAGAAGAGAGCGCTCACGAGAGAGTAATAAATTTCCCCACGCTACGAATTTTAGTGCAAGAAATTTCTGTGGACTTGTTTATGAAAACTGTCAAAGCTGTCAAACCAGTGTATTTTCAACTTTTTCTTATTCAACCCGTTCGTTTACTTTTTCGTAATTTTAGCTCTCTCTGATAGAATTTAAAATTGAAAAATTTAATAATCTACGAATTTTAGTGCAAGAAGTACGCGAACGAACCTAATAATTGAATTAAATGTCTGAACGCTGTCTTTCGTAACTATGCCTATGCACATTCTTTATATTTTGCACTCATAATGACTTCTCGCTCAGTTCCCTGAATTTTTCATTCACTATTTGCTTCATTCGTTGGTAGGGATTCCATTAGTACATACCTACTCTGCGAATGAAGTATGAATTAAGACATCGAGTGACAGCAAATGACATATGGTCACGTTTACTTAACGCAACTATGTATATGGGTAGATTTTGACAGCCGGTATGAATTTGACAGAAGCCATCGCAATTATGTTTGGGCCTTAAGTCATAAAGGTTTTTTATTGTTGGTTTACAGAGATTTTTATCTGTAAATAAAGTCACATTATTTTGTGCGTCAAAGAACACCACGCAACACCGATCACATATGCGATGAAAGGTTAAAAAGGTTTCTGAGTGGAACTCTGACATTTTACGAGTAATATATGATGCATCAGCTTAATTGAGTCATTATTCTCTAATATATAGCCTTGTATTTGTCATAAAAACAAAATCCTTGGAAAAAATAAAACACGAAGCGCAGAGAAAATTGAATTGAGTTTTTCATGTCATTAAGCCCTTCAAAAAACAAGATATATAAATATCTATAACCATAATGTTAGAGGTAAGTGGGGGGACTTATGCCCTTGGCAAGGTATAATTTTCCAAGTGAAGCACGTTGTAACCATTGTAATCTAATTAGAACAAATGTAGTCCATTTTATATAAAAATTTTTATACAATGGGGTACAATGGTCTATTAACTTATGATTAAGTCATTTTACTTCCATGTTACAAGTAAATGGTAGTATGGTATTTGTAGGAAAAATTGAAACCTCAAAAAGTGAAGATTGTTATATTCCTGTACTCAGGACAGGAGAAGGAGTCTAATTCTGAAAGCCTGTCCGGGGCAAGGTTATAGGAATACTGATTTAGAAAATTTACAGAAAGTACATCATCAGTCATATTTCTGCTGTCGCTAGCCGGTGTGTTGACTCATTTTCTTCGAAGATTTTGTGTCCTGTAATTTAGGCTGCATAAGCCTTGAGAAACTAAACTTTTAGGAAGTCTTTGAGTGTTCTTTTACAATCCTTCAAGCTTTTCTTCAATTCAT
Organism: Chalcosyrphus nemorum; assembly: GCA_949716465.1. Lineage (NCBI taxonomy): Eukaryota > Metazoa > Arthropoda > Insecta > Diptera > Syrphidae > Chalcosyrphus > Chalcosyrphus nemorum. The sequence continues at coordinate 80,768,673 of OX454333.1, forward strand.
CTGAGTTGAAGTCACCTTACGCAGCATTACGTTGATCTTTACGTATGTCAAATATAAAGTCGAATCCTAAAGGCGCATTGTGACACGTTGCGTGAATTTCTATGGTTTAGCTTGAAATGTCAAAGATTGAGGCTCGTATGACAGTTATCTGACAATACTTTACTCATACCTGACAGTTAAACTAGGTATCTTTTGCTGTTTGCCCATACCTGCACGAGGGAAGCAATTTTACTCCAGATTTGAAGAGAGTCAACAGAATGGCTCTATTTCTTGATTGGTACATGGTATAACATTTAAAGGACCTTGTTAAATCTAATCGAAGACAAAAAACTTATAGGCGATATTATACGTGTTTTTTTCCAAATGTGACAAGTAAATGACCTATTAAATGAAACCTAATTGACACTTTCAATTTCAATCAAAAACAAAATTCTTATATTTCATTAAAAAAAAGGGCTCGCAGATTCGTTAATATTACTTCCAAGTCCTCATATTTAATCTATACATTTAGGAACATCAATTTGAAACACAAGTCACACTCATATTTAGTCTATACATATAAGTGTCATATAAACACCAATTTCAAACACAATCAACTTTAATAACCATCTATGATATAAAATAACCCAAAAATTTAGCACAAACGTGAGAGTGACAATGAAAGTCACTCCATATACTAACCTAGTCTTTATAATACGTGACACCATGGAGATTCAAGTGTTAACAATAAATCGCAATATCAAGTTACTCTGATTCACATGCTTTACGACAGCAATAGCACGTTCTTGACATCTTCCAAACACGACAGATGTTCATTGCACAATCTATTATAAACATGTATGACATTATTCTGCACGTCAATCTTTTACAAAATCTCAAGATTACCTCTTATAAATAATGGTTGTCAATATACTTCCCCTCCAATTAGTTATAAATAAAATAAACTATTGCATAATGACAAGTCATTACGTGTGTACGTTATTTTTTGACATTGAGTTGCATTTCGTATTAAATGACCTCTCTAATGTAAAGTGTCAACGCATAATGAATGTTCTCTAATGATATAGTTAAAGGTAATCTTCCTAAGAAAATGTAAATGATTTCAAGGCACAAACATCGTAAACAAAACACCTGTCAGAAGTGGAATAAATCAACAAACTAGAGCAAGTCACCTTACACGCATACTATGTTGCGTTACGTAAACACGCAAAGCCAATTAATTGCATATGAAAATATGAGTAGTTTCTGTATGAAATGTCAATGTTGCATTTCTCAACTATTAAAATGCATTTAAAAAAACTTTCTTCTGTCAAAGAGTAAGCAAACAGGTGGAGTTTACGTTTGAAGGGGACTTTTTAAAATGCACGTAAATATGTATGTATGTTCTGCCATGGAATAGAAAAATAGATGAAATTTAAAATAACTGTATTATGCATGAAACGTCCTGTCAAAGACTAGAAAAATAGATGAAGTTAACATATGAAGTGCATTAAAACTGTCAAAATGTTTCTTTTTCAAAAGTCAAAGTGAGGCGTAACACTGTAACATGACCATAATCTCTCCCTTCTGTCCTTTTTCATTTAATTCAAGTCATCACCTTCTGGATATGCGTCACAAAATAGTATAGAAAAAAAAACGCTCACCTAAGCAGAATTACAGTGTTATCCTTATTTCCTTTGCACATACTCCCCCCCCCTAATGCCTCTGTATGGACTCTATGGGCTCTATGTATGCTTGTTTGGATTCGTATATCGTTAATCTCACAAAAATACCATGTTTTCTGTTTTTTCTCTTTTATTGCTCAAGAAGTGTCCTTGATTTCAAAAAAGGCATTCATTTCTCAACCGTAAATCGTATAAAGTTTCTTCCCATTTTTTTTGTTACCCTCAAGCCGGGGGTGCTCCTTGCCACCGTTTGACGTATGTACGTGATTTTTTATTTATTTTTGTTTTTTTCTTTCACATTTGCATTGAACCAGTTTCCAAATGTATGGCAGCAAAATATAAGGAATGGTCTCTTTAGATTTATTAGGGCGTTATTTACTTCATTCACTTTCAATCCTAATCCCACAAAAGTCGACAGTACTGGCTGAATTTCACCTTTTTTATATTTCAGTTTTACAGCCATTTTCCGTTGCTTATTTGATGCACTGAAAAAGGAATATAAAGAAAGTTAAGGTATAATAAAAGGTGGCTTTGTAGAGCTATAAAAAAATGCGGTACCTATTCGAAACAAATTTCGTTTTTAAAAGACCAAAAGAATTTGTTCCTGAGCTAGCTGAAATACCGCGGATTTTTTTTTTTTGGGGATTTTGAGTGATGATGATTAATGACTAGATTTTATCATTCCTAATGGAGTTTATAACCATAAAGACTACGCACATTTGGAATCTCACAAAACACATTTCATGTGCTTTTTTATCTTGGTTAAAAGCCTATGAATTCATGCGTAACTGGTTGATGCTATCAGTGGTCTTAAAAGAGATGTGCACATCCCAGGAAGTACTTAAAGTGTGCATTTTGATTGGGCTTAATTTGAATATTGAATATTACAGAAAATCCTTTGTAAGTAGAAACTAGAGGAAATAGCAACAAGGGGGCCCAAGATCAACCGACACTAATCCTGTTTTGTAGTGCAGGAAACTCGCCATTCATCCTCTCTCGTTAGCAATTTTCAAAGAAATTCCCAGATGACACCACGAGGAAGTGGGAGTAGGGCATACTAACAAAGCTTCTAGGTGTTCGGCTGCAGTGGATCTTTCTCGTTACTTAGCGAAATAGCACCTATCGGGAGATGCTGCTCCTACTAGACCTTTGTTAGTTGTTCGCCATCCACCCAATCCTTGGAGAAGATGGGGTTAATCTATTGGGCAAGATGGGTTAATCCATTGGTGGCAATTTGGGTGGACAATATGTTTGAAAATAGGATGATAAAGTTTGTGATGAGAAGAATTAGCAGAGGTTGCCCGCAGGGAAAAGTTTCATCACCTACACTGTGGAATATAGCTGCGGACTCTCTACTCAAAAGACTTGAAGAAACTTGAAGAGACCACTCCTAATGGTGGAATGGGGAACGTTGATGCCTTGAACAAAAGCTCTCGATCAATATGGAGAAGACAGATCTGTATGACATTATTTGGAGCGGTATTAAAGGTGACCAAGAAGGTAGTATACATTGAAAGTGGACTAACATGGAACACCCAAATAAGGAAGAAGGCGAAAAGGTTGTTGTCATTACAAGCATGAGGGCAAAGGACAGGATGTATAAGATGATAGTTAGACTGATTATCACTTATGCGTCAATTGTATGGTCGCGGAACGCATCCCAGTGAACTGCAAAGAAGCATTTAGAAAGAGTCGAATGTCTGGCATGTTTTAAGGTGTTATCTCAGTCAGTCCACAGTGGAAAGTTAGAAGCCTTGTTAGATCCCAGTGGTCTGGACAAAATTGTATTTCCGACTCATTAATAAGCCTTGTGCCTGTTGTCCACTTTACGCCACAATAGCTTTACCCTATTTGGCAAGAGATTGTAATGCATTTGACAGACCCTAAAATCCGCATGGAATCCGGAGTACCACTGGCATGTATTTCCAAAAGAGACCAAATTATTTCGAAATTTAAGAACTCATTTCGGGAAACATGGTGTTATTTTAACGGCCTGACCTCGCCCATAAACCGCATCGAAATTCATAGGTCGAATGGGTAATATCCGTGGTAAACAAATATTCTCCAAAATTCTAGTTAAACACCCTTCCACACAGCATCCTGTTTATATTTAGTCGTTGGGCATACAAAATACAGCGAACTGTTATTTCTTCCACTACTCAGAATCAGATTGAATCTATCGCTATGAATGCCCTCTACAAATTGTTTACTCGTAATCAAGAGGAAAGTATCTACATTGCTTACTTTACTCTTCAAAGTGAAATTGAAATTTACATGCGCCAAATAAAGCCTACAAGTGTCTACACAAGTGAAATTTACCCCAAAATTGTATTAGCGTTAGCAAGTCAACACGCCTTTTTCGTTTATAGTGCACTGAAAGTGTTCCTGGTTGTTATTACCTAAGCCGCAAAGAGTTGGGTTTATGTAGCTACTACCCACGCAACTGTGATACATACTACGTATCTACTTGTAACTATCCACACCAAAATCTGGCAGAATTACTGAGCATTGATGAGGTTGGATTGTGGGTTGGATTATCATCATTCCGAACGACCTATCCTGCCAAAAATCATTAGACCCGTTCATGTACTTTTTGCACTAAAATTCGTAGATTATTAAATTTGGAAAACTGGGGGTACAATTCTCTGAGAAAGAGCTAACACTACGAAAAAGTAAACGAACGGACTGAACAAGAAAAAGTTGAAAATACACTAGTTTGACAGTTTTCACAAGCCAGTCCAAAGAAATTTCTTGCACTAAAATTCGTAGCATGGGGAAATTTCTTACTCTCTCGCGAACAGCTTTTCGTAAAAATTGGCAAATTTTCGTAAAAATTCACTGTTTTTGGAAGGTACGCGAACGGACCTATTGTGTGTCATATTTCAAATGAATATTTATACGGAGACAAACTCCTGTGATGAATTTCGATCAAAACCAATAACGTGAACATTTATGATACCGACCGAAATTAAAATAGATGACATGAGCTTAGTTTGAATTATTCATTTCCACCGAAATGAAAAACCCTAAAGAGGTATGTTCGAAAGACCTGTTGTCTTTGATAAGAGCTGTCAAACTGCTGTTATTTTCTTATGAAAACTATTCAGAAATGCATCTGTCGACTACAATTGGGTTAGTGTTTTGTTGAAGGAGAACACATCCAGATCTCTCTTCAGTTTAAAGCTCCAGGACATTGGCGATCTAAACTAGACAGTCAACTCGAAATTCCCCTTGTTGCCGAAAAAAGTTCTAAGCTCAAGTATTCCACTCGGCAACAGAACTAACCAGCAATAATTCACTATGTGCTTACCGGAAGAAACTAAAAAATTTAAAGCAAACAACAAAGTCTTTTCTCAAAAGTTTCCCCCGAAATTGTGAATTTTGTTATTCAGCAAATTGAAATCCAAAAATTTGTAGTAGGAACGTTTTGTTCAGTTTGTAAATTTATATCACATGAAACTTTTTGGATGTGTTCAACTTTCAAGAGGAAGTGGCAACTTGAGAGTTTAGAACTATTTATTTGTGTCTCCCACTTGCATTTCAAAACAATTGTTTCAATTCACGTGGAATTTCGAGTGCACGAACGAAAAACATTCCATGTGCAAAGATTTAAATAAAAAACTAGAAAAAATAATTGCTTTTTTTAAAAAAAAGTAGTCTCTCAGTATAAACAGGAAGTCAGTCTGGTTTTGACGTTTCAATTAAAGTGTTTAAAATACCGAAAGTAATACTTTCTATAAAGGTAAGAGGGAACTGTCACCCCAAGGACGTAGCATACTTCGAGAGTAAATAAGAAAAGCCAAAGGGCCTTCCGTTATGTTACGTACGTCAAGAACTCTGTGTGAAGCGTCTAAAAAAAAATAAATATTAAAACCAAACGTCAAGAGGTTCCGTTAAGTGCTGCTATTTATATATATAAAATTTTCGTTGAAAATAATTGAAATTAAAAGCGTGGGAGTGACTAAGTAAAGTAAAACACTTGGTTTTTTTTTTCCTGTTGTTGCTTCTGTTGTGGTCACTAGAATGAAAACGACTTAACGTATTCAAGTGGGTCGAAGGAAAACAAAAACAAAACTGAATAGAGGTGTTATCAAAGTGCACTCCAGCGCACAGAAAAAAAAATGGAGACTGCCGATGTGCATAAAAGTAGGTACCTCGTCCCTTGAGTATTTTAGGTATATCAGGTGAATACTTTGCAACGTTGCGTTGATGTGATTTGGGTTGTAGACTAGAGTTGTGGGTAGTGAAGCGTAGGTGAAGGGTGATAGACAAGTGACTCTATTACGAAAGCTCTTCTATGCCACTAACAGCACAACCGCACGTAGCTGTTTTTTTTTTTTCGCCTTTGCGTCAGAGACGAGGTAGTTTCTATGCGAAAAGTTACCCCAGAGAGTGTTTGGTATTTTCTTTTTTATGATGAAACCGAGGCGTTATAACATCGAGTTTTTTTTTTTTTTTTGTTTTTTTGTATCATTTGCCGTAGAAGCAAAATAACTTTTTTTAACGACTTATGCGTTACGTTAGGGCTCTTAAAAAAACAGTGACTTTAAATATTTAAAAGACAAACGTTGGTTAGTGTTTCTGTTTGTATGCAAGGATATCTGTCTAGGAGCTATTTAAAGAGGATGTAATGTTTGTAAGGTTGCATCCCTGGCTTTCCGAACTCAGATCAAAATAAAAGTTGGAACCAATTATTTTTACAAATTCTTTAAAAGTAGTTCGCTCTATAATTACCATTTGCTTTTGAAACTGTCATTATAAAAGACCTGTTTGTTTTCAAAAGCTGTCAGGTGATCTGAAATTTTATTTCAATTGCCTTATGTATAAGTAAGTGCGTTCAGCATAACACAATGACTTTTCAGACACAAAAGGCATTTTCGCAGTTTGACGTTTTATAGTTTTATCAGTCACCTGTCAATGGATTATATTGGGAATTGTTGCGACTTCTTTTTGTAAGTCTTCCTGGAGAAGCACGTTTAGCTGTTAAAATAAGTGGATCTCCAACGTTACATTAGTAAAGTTGAAACAATTCCACCCAAAGATATGTCAATGTGTTTTAATTTAAAAAACGACGACTACTTTTATAAAGTTTTGGAGCCATCCAAGTTGTACTTTGCAATTCATAGCGAGCTGCCAATCGGAAATGAATGCATACGGATGGTAGTGGTGTGGGTGGGAGTCCATTTGAGGTGCACGAATAAGAGAGGATATTCACTTTAGGGCTTATAGTTTTAGAACTGTATTGGATCCATATATTTAAAAATGATGGTTTATCTGTAAATGTAAATCCTCGAAACGAACATCTTTGCGCGTAGAACTTTATAACACCTAAATGCCATCAATTTTGACAAGTAGGTAAAAAGATTTATAATAGTGACAGCTACAAAAGTCACATATAAAGTCACAAATACGCCAATATCTTATATTTTGCTTGTCAGCAGATGGTTACGTGAGCTTAAAACATTTCAAACTTTTGGCACAATTTCATGCTACATGTACATATCTACTTTACTTTCTTAACATTCAAACACAATATGTTTTCAGTTCAACTCATCGTTGCCACTATGACACTATCTTGTCATTTTATACCGAATCACTCGGTGACATGAACGAAATAACTTAACAAGTCTCTATATTGTTGTGTTCAGTTTGATTTCATTTTTTCACTCATCTATTGCATGTTTTAGGATTTTATAAACTTTAAATGCAATACTCGTACATTTAAGTGGTATGGTTTTTGTTAGAGTTGTGACTCCAAGCAACGAGTACTTACTCTTTTAAATTTTTAATAAGGCGCAACATTTTCGCCAATGATACACTCCTATGTCATTATGAGACTGCTGCTCTTTCAATGGCATTGTGACACGATAAAACTGTGCTGTTTTGTTAGTTGTAAAGCTTGATGTAATTACCCCCCATTTTTAGTAACCATAAAATGTCAGTGTGAATTTTAAAACGTGATGGGATTAGCTCACGTCTTTTATCAAGATTTTTGGAGCTACCATATATGTATTTCTATTTAATTTTTTATATTTATGAACATTAAAAATTTGTATTTTTTATTTATGTTTTTAGTACATTTTACTCACGCACATTTAGTTAAAGGTACTTAGTTTTAACTCGAAAATTGTGAGGGCATAAGTGGGGGCCCATCAGAGCTGGAACGTAGAAAACGACAGTTGGTGGCAGATGGCTAAAAATAACGGTAAAGACCACAATCCCAGATCCCCATTGATTCCAAACTATCAATCAATGTCAATCATCTGACACACTTAACTGTAGAACTACATTACATATTTGTTAGATGTCTTTGGATCAAAACTAAAACTGTCTTTGGATCAAAACTATTAAGATAGCTATTAAGGTGCTGTATTCAGATATTTCAGTTACTTTTATTTACTAATCGGTATATTAAAAACACCAGTCTGTAAATCTCAAAGAAATGCACACAAAATATGAAGTTTAAGGAAATTGATATTGCAGTTAAGATATGTTTCGATGGTTGTCAGATCTTACAAGATCTTAGCTGCCACTAAGCTGACGTCAAACTGTCAGTTCATACGGTTGTCAGATTTCATCCCAATTTCTGACAATGCTTTTTGAAACAACATTGTCAGGTAAAAAATATTCAGTTCACAGGATTGATAGATGACTCCTTACAAAAATTTGATCGATCTGGTGTCAGAATCTTTGCGTATTTAACTTACGTTCTTTCTTCATGCAGCATTGAACTGAAAAGTATGAGCAAGTTAAAAATATAACCCGAAATGGCACAAAACGAGGCACGTGGAAATATTTGACAATATTGCAAGATTTGACAACCGTCTGTACATATGTAGCTATCGAGGTTTGACGTTTATAATTGTTACGAAAAGAACGTTGCATACATCGTGGCGCTAGCACAGTTTAATGTCAGCTGAATAAGCATGGCGATGAGCGCGGCTTATTAAATATATTACCTCTACTTTCTAAAATACCAAACTAGTTGCGCTGTTGCGCTGCTAGGTTTTAATATTAAAAAATTCAGTAGACCAGAGGCAGAAAATGCAATGAAACAATTAGTATGAAGGTATATTTGGAACAACTTTGTTGTGCTTAATTTTTACAAAATTAAGCATCAAATACCAGAGCACAAAAGGCATGCTGATTGTGGAAACTGGAGAAGTATATGTGTTCTACCAGCCGTAGCCAAAATAACTGCAAGAATAATTCTGGGATCAGGGAGCATTTAGATTCAACTCTCGACGTTGAACAGGCAGGCTTTCGTGCTAGATCTTTCTTCATCACACCTTAAGGATCATAATCGAGCAATGCGTTGAGTACAGGTCTCCGCTACATCTGCTGTTTATCGACTTCGAGAAGGCCTTCGACAGTTTGAATAGAGATGCTATCTGGTTGGCCATGCGCAGGAGAGGTATCCCAGAAAAACTCATTGCTATTATTAAGGCTACGTATGAGGGGACTAAGTGTTACGTTTTGCACAATGGCAAGGTGTCAGAAGAATTTAAAGTTCAAAGCGGAGTACGTCAAGGATGCATACTGTCACCGTTGTTATTTGTAGTGGTTATCAGTGATGTTCTCCGTGCAGCATTGACGGAAGGAAACCATGGAATTCGCTGGACTATGACATTTTACTTTAAACACCTAGACAACGCTGACGGTGTTTGTCTACTTTCACATTGGATAATGGACCTCCATCTTATGGTCCAGAATCTAGAAGCTGAGGCAAATAGAGTAGGGCTCAAAATTAACACAGCCAAAACAAAAGCCCTGAGCACTTCTAACACCAGCGCTCAACCTAACATTGCCGGACAGGAAGTCGAGAAAGTTGACAACTTTCTATACCTAGGAAGTGTGGTCTCGGCATACCGTGGTGGCAACGAACTGAATGTGTGCAGCAGAATCGGAAAGGCCAAAGCTGCGTTCGGCATGCTGTCCACCATCTGGATAAGCAAAGCTATCAGCTTAAGAACCAAGCTGCGATTGTTCTGCGCCCCGTTTGTCTAGGGTGTCCCGCTATTCTGCCCCCCGAGGGGTTGAAGGACACAAGTCAGTCAAGTCAAACGCAGGCTGACATCTCAGTTTTAATCTGCCTTCCAACAAACGTAACACAACTCCTACCTGTCGTTAAACAGGAAACTACATTAATATTGATTTCATTTTAAAAAAAGAAAAAAAAAAACAATACTCCTGTTGCTATTGTGTATCGCAGACAATTTATATTTCACTTTGTAAGTATCCTCTTCAATCTGCCATCACTCATCCAGTTCTTGCCTGTTGAATTTCATTCGCCTCGCTTTTTTCCACGTAGTAAGAGAGAGGATATTATTTTTATACTTTTTTGTAATATGATTTTCCGCAAGTCATTAATTGCAGACAAGCATAAAATATGGTGGAAAATTTGCGATCAAGAGGTAAAAATAAAATGCCCAACCACACTGTCCGTTCAGTAGAGGATTTAACAAAAAAGAACACCCTAAAGTGTTGACTCGACCAAGGACGTCGGAAAAAATAACACCCACTTGTCCATACACAAAAGTGGTGTACGCTTCTTTTTAAATTGCATTCACGAATACATACAATATATGTACATATGTACCTATGGCAACTTCCGTTTCATCCAGTCCTTGTTAAACGCTCATATTTCATAAAATTGATTGAGCTTTTTTCCTTTCGGACATGTTGGCAAGGTAATTTATCAACATTCACCTACGCATACATATCGTCCTGTTGCCTCGATCCTTTCATAGAAAAATTCATATTTACTAGTTCGTTAGGTATATGTGTGTAAGATGAGTTAGGTACTCAAAAAAAACAAAACTTTTTTTTTATGAAATTTCCATAAAGGATGCTCCCACATGAATGCACTTCTTCTTTATACAAACAGGTGACCTTTGACGTTTCGCAGGCAAAAAAAATTACATGAACAATATTTTCTCAGCTCACTCCCGAATGCAAATCGTTTTTAGATGACTTTTTTGGGGGTGGCAAGGGTGGCGGAATAAATGTATGCAAAAATAAAAAAACATCCCCAAGGGCTCGTTTCCGGCTGACTTATTCCAAAGCAATTCAAAATCTAACCGAAATTTGCTGAAGAATAAACAATTTTTATGGGAAGGACATTCTAGAGGGTGGGGTTTTTTTTTTTTTTTTGAGCAGCTGTAAAATATGCTTATTCTAGAAGGGGGTTTTTTTTCAACCCTGGATAGCGCACGAACCTCAACAAAAGTCATTTAAATCTCCTTAATGTGGCATTCGGTTTGTGTGACTGCGATATCCTTGTTAGCATAGAGCACTTTCTTGGAAGAGGTCGCCCTTGTCATTGGTTAAGGGAAAGAAGAACGATTTCAAGCAAATTTTACCACGCCAACGCGCAAGATGGAATTTTTTTTTTTTTTATATTTTTCCTCAAGGATTTTGATTGTGTCGAACGGAATCCTATGCCGCGCGGCAAAGTGGATTGTTTGCAATCTGATACTGAATTCTATGCAAATATTGTTTGAACTCAATTACTCAAGAATACATTTGCCACCATGAAGGCAGCCGCAAGGATTCGATATGAGAAACCCAGCTTTAGCTAGTCGTAACACATAAAATCTGCTTCAAGCCATTGTGTATGTGTAACAACCGACGACGATGACGAGGAAGGTTGGGGCGTCAATTAAGGATTCAACAGGATCTGCTATCGTTTGGCCCACATTACATAGAGCGCACACAACCCGCACACACACAAACCCTAACACAATTTGTTTCATAATTTAACAATTCAGAAATGAAAGGCTGGATTTTAAGGGGTGGTGGTAGCAAAGCCATAAGGACCAACAAGAAGCAGCTGGCGCAAAACAAAAAAAAAAATCGATAGAAACCATTTGTGCAGAGATGGCAACATAACGACTGTGCTATATTGCCCCGTGGGTTATTTTCTCCTTACAAATCATGTCCTTTAATGGAGTAACATTCATTTCATTGCCACACAGTTGGGTCATTGTGGAGTTGGGAATATGTGCGCCTCTCATGTGGAATGCAACAGTTGAGACTGGATACCATAGGGATGATGGCTTCATTCGATGTGCCCTCATCCCCAGCACGGTTGTTTTTGTCTGTGCACTTTGGTTTTATATTTTTTGTTTTTTTAGAACAAATTCATATTGGTGCTCACATGGAAGACACATTTTGGTGGTGTCATAGCCTGGACGATTGACGAAGGCGACACGGCGACCATAAAGTCGGTCTTAGCTTTTAATGTGTGATTTATGGGGTGGTGCGCCGTGACATGGCGGCAAAAGAAATGGATTTTATATATATTTTTTTTTTTGCTCGAATCACCCAACGTGGGTGTAATAAATTATAAGACAGCGATGTCGTCGTCGTCGTCGGCGAAAAGGATTAATGACCCTTTAGTATAATATACTTCTTTCTTCTTTCTTTTCCTTTTTTTTTTATTCAATAATCTTCTGTTGGCGTTGTATTGGACAAGAATTTGAATAAGTTTTAATGAGGTTTTGATCGAAATCAGTTTCGATTTACATGAGGCAGGATGAAAAAGTTTTCAAAGTGACATTTTCACCTAAGTTTGCCGAACAACAAGGGACATAAATCCCTTTCAGTGCCTTAGGGGTTGAACATTAGTATGACAGTAGCTTGGACTTTGAAGGAAAAGAAATCGATGTCAATGGAGAGTAATGACTATGAAATGACTCTGTTGTGAATACAGAGCCATAAATAATATTATGAAGTACCAAACGAATGATGTCTGGATGATGGAACTCTAATGACATCGATGAAAAGTTTCTGGGCAAAGAGGTAAAATTTTATGGCTTGGTCTGATACGGTCTAGACTCCCTGGATGATTGTCCTTCAGGTATGTTTTTATGTTGTGATTCTGATGAATTTATTATGAAATATCATCAAGAGTGATATTTGTCTCAGAAGTTTTAAAGGTTTTTACCTTTCTGATCCTTTTAACTAAAGAGGATTTCACAAAACTCTGATGCGGATAAATAGGAAGGGAATTATCACAATAATTATCCCTACAGCTGTGAGTTTGAATATCGAGTTGATTGATTATAAATAATTCAAATGACTACTTTCCATTTAAAATCTCCCGTTGAGGTCACAGGTGGCATCACATGTCTGAGGGAAACGTCATTGTGCACTACACTAACTGCATTAAATTTCCATGATTACGTACGCTGGCGTTTAAAGCTTTAAAAGCTCAACCATAATGGACTTCAGTGGGATTAACCTTCTGTCAAAACCGAACGAAAAACCAACTCAATTTCTTTCAACCGCTCTAGTTGCACATGATGACATTAATAGTACGTTTACACCGCACCCAAATGCAACATTTCGGCTAGTTTCTGCATTTGAGCCCAAATACTTAGCATTTCGCCATACATTTTTCTGCATTCTAGAATGCTGGATTCCAGCGAAATGTAAGTTCGTCAAATCGAACAATCCTCTTTACAAATTCAGCACGTCAAACAATGACATTTCAACCAGTTGAATAAACAAACAAAACTGCTGTCAACTAAACAATAAGTCATTTCAAGTAAACATTGCAAAAATAATGAAACAACGAAAAATTTATAAGAAAGGAAGAAGGAAATGAACAGACACAGACGAGGAATATTTTGTTGAACAATGAGAAGAGGAAATTGGTGAGCTCCGTGGTAACCGCTCAGTTCTCAATTCTGACACTAGCTGTCATTTGAAATGCTGAAGTTGCAGTGGGAACGCAAAATTGGATTTGGGTGTGGTGTAAACGTACTATAAGCAAGCTTCATAACCTATTAAAGGAGGTAGAAATAAAAACCAAAATAAACTAAGTAAACTAAAATTATTCGATCTTGCAATTCATGACATCCATTTCTTTGCTTGCATCATTCAAATTAAAATTCACAACTTTAATGTCCTATTGCCGAAGTATTTATTTCCTTTTTAATTGTGTGAGCTGTCAAACTTTTGTACTGAATCATTTACACATTCCTTAATAGAAGAAACACATTGACACAGCAACAGCAACTTTGACAACCGGAGGTAATTTTTTAGAACCAATACTTTTCAATGCAACAGAACACATTGCAACAGCAACTTCAACGTTGGACCTAAGTCCCAAATCGGCTGTTGAAGTTGAAGTTGTTTGTTGCTGTTATCATGCTCAGTTTATTCTGTTGCATTGGAAAACACGTTGTGTGCTGTTGTCGTTGCTGTGTGTAATGTGCTGTCACACCACAGCAGCTGTCTGTTTGTTTGCCTCTGCTGTTCAAGTTGCTGTTGGCTGATGCTGTGTCAATGTGTTTCTATTATAAGCTTACAAAATTTAACGAAACTAGACGAAACTGAGCATATTCCCAATATGGCTATGCAATATACTATTTCTGTGTAATGGGACATTCCATCAAGCTGACGTTAGCCCATCTAAATCCATTATGGTTCTGCCTTAAGCCTTAACCACAGTTGCATTAAGCCTGCAATAACAAATGTCATAATTGAACGAAAATTATAAGCGCTGTCGAGTTCTCAATTCTGACACTACAACATGTATAAAAGTATGACATATGTGCATGACATGAAGCTTACGTATTCAAGCTTGGAAACCTCGTTCTTAAAGTCGCCAGCGAATTTGTGACATAGAATCGCACAAAATAATGCAAGATGAAACGAAAAATAAGATGAAATTCCCCGAAGAACTCCTTGGATACTTTAATCGAAAGAGAACAATGACGTAGAGAAAGATTAGTAAAATTTTGCATGTATTTCGTCAGCCCACCTTCTGGATAAACTTTCATAAAACTTTTTCCGGTAAACAAAAATATTCCCATCCGTAAGCCTATGGATAATAACTTCCCAAGTACCTACGTACGCACCTCATCTGAAAGCCAACTTAATTTAACAAAGTGCCATTGAATAATCAATACCTCATCCGATATTACCCTCAACACATGCTAAAAATAAGTAGACAAAAAATCCTTTGAACAATTTTCAACTTAACCTCATGTGGTTTCGGCGCTTTATACCATTTACCACCTTTAAAAAAAAAACCGATCCAATTACGGTTCTTATTAGCGAGCTGTCAGTGCCAGCCAAACCATCAATTTGCTGGTACACCACTTTCAGTATTTATTCAAAGCAGTCGAGATAAAATTTGTAATTTTAAAGCTTCATCATTTCCTCTACTCCATTGTGTGCTTAGAGGTCTTTGTTAAAGGCAACCAGGACTTTTTGTTTGAAAACTTTTCGTGTCCCATAAAGTACATTGTTTAAGACTTTCAAAACATTCGATAGAAAAGAACACAAAATATATCGCTTCTCTCTTTGTTTGTTCGGGAACTAGAAAAGCTGCTGCATGAGGACACAGCACGTTTCTTTTCTTTTTATTTTTTTTTTTTGACACCTGCACGTGTGCATGCATGGTGAATTCAATTCGGTTCTGCAAAAGTGTCAACTTTAAATTGGTTGAACAAGATATAACCATTCATGGAACTACCAAAGTCGCTCTTTTATTGGCAATAAATGCGAACAGTATCCGAATACTTTTTGTTCGGTTTATTATGAGAAATCTGAGCATAAAAAAAGTTAATATTTGCTGTGGAGATATGCTATCTTAATATTCGAAAAGTTTCAGATACTTGAAGGGGTTGGTTAAGCAAATATAAAAGGGGTTGAAAAGTTAAATCAGGAATTTATTGACGCACGGCAATCATATCATAGATATGTATTCCTTAGTCGTTGCTACTCCTTGTTGTTCACAAATGGTACTTTCAAATAAATGGGGTTGTCTAGTGCCTGAAGGTCCATCGAAATTGGTAGCTCTTGTTTGTGTTCCCAGCAATCACTCATTGGTATTCTATCTTTAGATGTTATTTTGTTGATTGTGCCTAGTCATTTGTATTCCAAAGAATATGGCTTGCGTCGGCAATATTTGAATAATACATAGGTTTTCGATAAATGGTGCTTTTCATTGATGAAAACCCACACGAGGGCACAATAAACAGGTAACATTAATTTATTAAAAATATAAGTAAATAAATGAATGCATATTGTGGGTTTATGATGGGGATATCAGCAGTGGCTTCTCACTTTACTAAAGTTTCAAGTGACAACTCTGAGCAGCTCGTGGATCTGTTCAGCATCAAAGGCGTTGTCATTTGAGGTAGCTACATTGTTAAAGCATAGCGCCTGTTAAAAGATCATTGACTTACACATTGTCTACATAGGACAAGAGAACTCGATCACAATCTGTCAACAGCAGTGATGGGTACGTTCACACGTATTCGTCAACCTTTCTTTCCCATCATCACCTTGTCACTGCGATTCTATAAAACTCTCATCAACTTTATCAAATACGAGACGCAGTGCCGCTTATGTTTAAGTTCACACGACTACAGGTTTTTTCTAGAACTGCTTTAGTACTTGGTACTTTGAAAAAGTCGAATAGAGAAAGGCGACGTGTGAATGCTATCTTGAATTCAATATCGAATAGACGAGACTTACGGGATCTGTGTGAATGATTCAACTCACAACTCACTGCCACAACTCACGTTGATATCGCGTATGCGGTATACGAAGAAAACATTGTCGTCTAAACGTAGGCTTACACTAAAATTTCTGTACACCATGCGAACTCAAAGCCGAGAAGGGAGGTTAAGGAGAAGACATAAAAGTCTTTTAGATTTTTCTACTCGTCCGTCAAAGACTTTCCCCTCCAACTCTTACCTCCATTTCTAACACAATTGAGTGTCTGCCGACATTTTGTCCTCATGTGGCTCTTAAGCCCTCCATACACGATTTAACTCAGTTCTCAACTCAGTCGGTTGTTGTCCAAATCAAAGCGAAGAGATTCCGCAGAAGTGGAAAAGAGGGATAATCATCAAGCTTCGAGAAGGCCTTCGACAGTTTGAATAGAGATGCTATCTGGTTGGCCATGCGCAGGAGAGGTATCCCAGAAAAACTCATAGCTATTATTAGGGCTATGTATGAGGGCAGTAAGTCTCACGCCTTGCACAATGGCAAGGTGTCAAAAGAATTTGAAGTCCAAAGCGGAGTACGTCAAGGATGCATACTGTCACCGCTGTTATTTTTAGTGATTATCAGTGATGTTCTCCGTGCAGCATTGACGGAAGGAAACCATGGAATTCGCTGGACTATGACATCTTACCTTAAACACCTAAAATACTCTGACGATGTTTGTCTACTTTCACATCGGATAATGGACCTCCATCTTATGGTCCAGAATCTAGAAGCAAATAGAGTAGGACTTAAAATTAACACAGCCAAAACAAAAGCTCTGAGCACTTCTAACACCAGCGCTCAACCTAACATTGTCGGACAGTAAGTCGAGAAAGTTGACAACTTTCTATATCCAGGAAATGTGGTCTCGGCAAAATGTGGTAGCACCGAACTGGATGTGTGCAGCAGAATAGGGAAGGCCAAAGCTGCGTTCGGAATGCTGTCCACCATCTGGAAAAGCAATATTATTACCATAAGAACCAAGCTGCGACTGTTTCACTCCAACGTAGAATCGGTACTGCTTATGGGTGCAGTACTTGGAAAGTGGACACTGCAAGTCTTTGTAAACAAATGTTTAAAAGTTATCTTGAGGATCTTTTCCATATCTCCGACGTGGCAGTGGATTGGACACACCCTACCTACGGCGCGGCAATTCCATTGCGAAATACGCTAAGAAGTAAAATCCGCTCATCCAAGAAGGCAGAACTGCCGAACGCCCTAGGCAAACCTGGCGCAGAACAGTCGAGGAGGAATCGAGCTCTTTAGGAATGAGTTGGAGTGATCTCTAACGCGTTGCAGAAGAACGAACAAGACGGCGCAGTAAGCATTGTTGACGGCCTATGCCCCCCGAGGGGTTAAAGGTTAAGTTAAGTTAAGCGAATAAAAAATCTGACTGACAGTAGAAGAAGTCTTTCAATTCAGTTGATCTAGTACTTATTATGTTTCCAAGTATCAATTCAGTTGAGTTAAATTGAATTGCTTTTAATGTGCATTTTGCAATGATTGTCCGAATATGTCTTCATCATATGTATAATTGATTTATGAGCCTATATATATTATTTGTCACACTACTCGACCGCTATATTTCAATTTAAAACCCCAATACAAATCAATAACAGATTATTAAACACTCTGACATAAAACATTTGCTATTATTTGCATAAAAATCTCCGCTTCAGTGGCGTTTGTAAATTAAATAACAATTTTCATTTAATTTTGTTCCACCCACTTTATAAATAAGCAATTTGTTTAAATAATAAATTAAATTTTTAACTAACCATCACCATAAATACATATAGTCTGTATATTTTGAAACTTATTGTAGTTTCAATTTGTTTTCAGTGGCATACATTATCTGAACTTAATTTGCATATTTGACGTCATGCATATAAAAACAAAGAGCATAGGTTTATAGACTACACACAAAAATAAAATAATTTTATTTGCTATTCTATAAACTTTTAATGGAGACTCAAAAAAAAACGCAGGCGGTACAATAAATCAATCTCATATTTTTCATGCGAAACTTTTGAATTGCCATACATTTTACAACAATTTTCACACTTAATTTTTCACCAAGGATACTGGCAGATATTTTGCACCACCACGTGTGGTTGCGTGTGTTTTTCTGGGAAGCGAAATGATGTGGCATAAGCTCACCAATTCCACTTGATTTCCAGGAAATTCCAATATATTACACATGCACGTTCTCCCCTTTCGATTTATGGCCAAAGGCATGGGTTTGTGTGTTTTTACAGCAATCCTGAGCAGCGACATTTATCCGGAGAACAAATTTGATTACTTTTGGTTTCAGTGAAAACAGTATTACGATAGTCAAACGAAAAGGACTCCAGATGGTTAGGCGTACACCTACTTTGCCCGCGAAAGATATTTACTTATTTTTCCGCCCCTCAATCTTTTTTGTTAACATCGTTTATTCAAATTGAAAGGATATTTATTGTGAAGTATCCTTTTAACTGGAATGAAATTAAATTTATTATGCTTATTTGAAGAAGAATTAAAGGACAAGCAAACAAAAAACAAAAAAGGATAATGAGATTAAAAATCATTTAATTTTATTCTATTTTCCTATTTCAAATGTAAGACTCTGTTTAGGACAACAAAGGAGACACTTTACGGGACCCTCGTCACAGCCCATTCCTCTAATTCGATGGAAGGTAGCCAGCACCCCCATTTGTTGATTCGAAATTGTTGATCTATGAGCACATTCAACATTTATTATAGGCAAAGGTGTATAGGTGTATGACATCAAGTTGAAAAGGAAAACAAAATACAGCCTTGGGTTCATAAGTCATGTGGATAGAGTAAATAGTTTAGGTTTAACTGTGGTACGCCTTCAAGTCAAAAGGATCCCTAATCAACTTTGTGTATCCTTGCTTGCAGGCAGACATGATAACTTTGGTGACAGAGGATTAAGGGGGAGGGGAGGAAAATTCATCACAAATTGTTGTATCAATCTTGAACTGGTGTTAACTAACAAGCAAGGACACATGTCCTAACATAATCACGAAATTTTCTGCTCATAAATCACACCATCACCAACCGAAATTTGGTCTCTTTATTTCTGGCGGGAGGTGTTTATTATTACACAGAATTCTGTCCCAGAGAAGTGAAAATAGAAAGACTGCGAGATACATGAATGTAAATGTGATGGCGCACGGCTGTAGGCTGATAAATGAAACTGATTTGATCGTTAATCATTTAAAAAATTCACCCGTTTATAACCAGCTCGTGGCGGCACATTCAACTCGTGCCCTCTTTAGAGTGCCACAGTAAATCATTTATCATGTCAGTTAGTTGGCATAGTGATTAATAAATTTAAAATGTTAAATCGAAATGAATAAAAACGGTTCCACGAGATTTATATGCCTTGTCTCGCAGTATTTTGAAAGTCTCTAAGTGCCGTCGTACGTGCTTTGCAGGTGCCAAAGAGCTCAAGTCTGAAACGCATTTTGGATCGTGTTTTTCAAAAAATGTAAAGGTAATTTCGTGCTTTCTTATTGCTTTGTTATTTACGAGGCATTTCATACCATTCATCAGCTTAACTGTTGAACAACAATATCTTAAGTGGGTCCCAATTTAGCTTCTAAATCGGTCATCACACATCGATCTAAGGTCAGAACACCTTAGTTAGAAATAGTTTTCCAATTATAGAGTTTTAATGTCAGATTTCTTAGCATATCAGCAAGCTTGCTCCATGGGAAATATGAAATACTTAAGTCAGCTAAAATGGTGTCTGTCTGTGTACCAATGAACTGCCTTCATAAAGGGTTTTCCATTAAGTGTTTCTATCTTTAAATTTAAATAAAACAAACTGTAAGTGAGATATCATATCAAAATTGTTAATTATTTAAAAGGTCCATGTATGCCATTATGTATGGAATATAACACTATTCAAATGTTCGCTATGACTTTGCTGGCTTGCGCGCATCCGAAACATCCAACTGTGGTGCTTAAATCACTCTGTATTTGGCCAATGGCATTGGTTATGTGGACTCGTCAGCCAGTGTTGGCTTGGGTTTACTGGCATAGGCCTGTGACTTAAGAAAACTGCATAAGAAAAAGTCTAACGAGGTCGAATCGCACGATCTCGGTGGCCAAGAAAACCATGTTCTGAAATTGCATTTGAAAAATCTCAGTTGTGGCACGCACTGTGTGGAACGTAGCGCAATCCTGTTAAAACCACATGTTGGCGATGTCCACATCATATAAGAGAAATTGGTTATCATAACTCGTTGTTGGTGATCGCCTGGCCAACGTCGTTCTCAAAGAACTTGGACCGATAATTCCACCAGTCCAAATCCACAACATATGTAGAGTGACTTCCTCTGGATGCAATGCAGTTTGGTGGATCTAGTGAAGATTGTTATCGTCTCAAATTGGAAAATTTTTCTTGTTGACGAACACATTCATCTAGATATGGGCCTCGTCACTGAATATGATTTTTCGACCGAAATTGGGGTCGATTTACAAATCCTCGAGCCCAGTCAGCGAACAAACAGTATTGTTTATGGACATTAACTTTAAGCTCCTGAGTCAATTAAACCTTGTACGAGTGTAGGCCCAAGTCATGATGTATCTGGGAAAGACGGCCGACATTGACAGCCTCGGATTATCCTGCACACTCCCAGGTACAGCGGCTATATGGGCGAAGTGTTGCTTGAACAGCAGACCCACTTTCATAAGTCAATTAAATCGTTTGCACATGTTTGTTTAACGCTACAACTCTCCAGACCATAGACAAATCTAAATTAGACCGACAACTTCGGTTCGTTTGACCGATTCGCTCCCCCAAGCTAAAATCCGCTAGATTTTGTCATTGTATTCTGACAGTCAAGCAAAATCAAATGGAAGCTCACTAATTTCACACATACAATTACAAAATCTGGCGATTTTTTTGACATCTATGGCCGCAGCCATTTTGAACATACAATTTCTTGTTGTTAATGGAATAACAACCGGAAAAAAAATGTTTGCTAAAAAGGAACGAAAGAGATAACCCGACAAAGTAATAGTTAGAGCCTGTTTAGATGCTGACTCAAAACTCGGCTATGTCGGTAGTTTGTGGGTAAGAAGAGTGAGGGGTGAAGAGAGGGGGAGAGTCATGAAGAAAATAGAAAAATCGAGGAGAGTCGCGTTCTATTACCGAAATGTTCCGTCCCTATTCCATTTTATCATTTCTAGTTCGATCGTTGAGGAGGGTAGTTCGCGCACAAAATGAGTAATTGGACGAGAGAACACACAAAAAATACAGAAGTGTTTCAATTTACTCATTCCCTCCCCTAAACTTTATCAAAGTAGTGCAGGAGTGAGCACTATTGCATGTAGACACGACATTACTCTTTACTACGTAGTCGAGAGTCATAATCAAAACAGGCTCTTAGGTATTGGTCACACGCTACTTCACATTTATTCACAACCATGGTAATTGAGCTCCTCCTATTTCCAGGGCAGGGGAAGTTCGAGTTGACTGTCTAGTTTAATTTGTCTATGGTCCGAACTAAAGAAATGACAGCTAATTTGGCAGATATTGCTTCAACAACATGGCCGCTATCGCCTGTCAAAGTTTGAACTTCATTTTGGAAGCACTTTTGGTACAAAGCCAAACGTTTTTTTTTTGTCATTTGACATATCAAATTGTATTGCGATGACTGCATATTTCGCTCAGTGTTTCTTATGTCCTTCAGTTCCAATAAGAAGTACGAAATAACAAGAGCCCTGACAGATAGAACAAGGCAATTACACAGTGTGTGTCCTAGGCACTCTACAACTATGTACAAGTCACCTCAACTTATCCTCATCCTTCTGCCATGTGCTTCTACGTAGACGGCTTATCCTGTCATCCTCAGTAAGTTTGTTTCGTTGCATCCGGTGGTAACGCAGCGTTGGTGTTTTGGTTCAATTGGGACAGAGATGATCCAAAAAAAAGTAAAAGATTTTCTCGTTCGTCCGAAATGATGTAGTTTACTTTCTTAAAATTATTAACGTCACTCTCAGATATCGACTTCTCACTGGCGATAACTTGTGTTTATTTCTGGATCATCTGTTTGAGCAAGAGATTGGGTAAATCACATGACAGTTCAGCGCCAAAACTCTTATATTCTGACAGTAAAGTTTAAGTAGTGTTTCTTAAGAATTGAGTCAATTTTTCTTTTACTTAAAGGAGTCCTGTATAGCTAAACACTTAAGCAATCCTTGATGTTAAACATTACTACTGACCTTTAAAACATCATAAGTCCCTTGCTTCACTAAGCATTTATATTTGTAAAGAACATAAAGAATAAACATAACAGGATGTCTGGGAAGTATTACCATTTTAAATCCCTAAGATAACATTACACAAAATGTACCGTTATATACATATTTCTGATGGAAGGACTTCCTGCCTGCAGAATAAGAAATAGCTCCAAAATTTATCGACCAATAACTATGTCACATAAATTATGTACACAGGTTTATGCGACATCGGATGTAGTAAGGTAAATACGCGACACGTGGACACATAAACAAGGACAAAATAATGAAATATTTAAATCATTTCTATTCTCCACAAGGACTAAATGTCAAATATCAAAAACCTTGCGACTTATCAATCAACACATTTTCATAATCAAAAATCAATTACTCCCCAGTGATTTAGACACGAGAATAATTTCACTTACGATGCAAGGATACATAAAAAATTTCAACACACATTTCGATGCAGAAAATTTCTCAATATGATAGGAGGTTTGATTGAAATTTATTCCTTCCCCTCCTGAGAGGCGAAGAGGTGTACTGTATCGATTCAAAATTCGAACATAAATTTACACATTTTATTTATTCCGCTATCCTTGGATACTTGGAGGATATTTTCTCGCTCTCCCGGCCAACCAACCAACCAACCATGAATAACGTTTAATTTTGTATTCTTTTAAGGAACGCTTTGAATTTTTTTTTTTCTTCCCCTGAATATCTTTACTTAAAAAGTATAAAAACTGTCAAGTCAATGATATATAAATTGCTGAATCACTTACATGTACAAATGTTGAACAATTTATCCTTGTTACACGTCGCTTTTGACATTGTTCTGTGCAGAAGCTTTTAAGGACTTTAAAATAAGAGGACTAAGCTGATGAATGATGACAACTTTTGTTGTCTCTCAGAAGGAAACTTATTTGAGGCCACATTATTGGGTATTTAATTTCCTGTAAAATTATATGACAGGATATGATTGATGACAGGACATTAGTCTAATAAATTTGCATGAAAAAATTATTGGAATGTTTCCAATTCTTATTTCAAAGTAAATGACTCATAGCTGACACAATTCTCCAGGTGAATCTATTCTTTGGGTATTCAAAAGGAATTCTTGATATTTTATCCTGATATTGCCTTTCCTCGTCCTTGACGTCATGAACAAAGAAAAAAAATTACAAAAAATCGTGATTCCAAGTGAATCCAAGCGAGGCACACGTATAGAAAATGTAATGAATGGCATTTTTCTCTCTCCCGAGGATTAACTAACATCATGACCATGTTTTTTTTTTCTTTTTTCTCTCTCTCCTTCCTTAGCTATTCACAATTTGGGTTTAGTCGCCCCCAAAAGGAGGACTTTACCTAAATACATTTTGCGTTTATCGAAATGCTTGTAGCATACATTTGGGGCGATCATCGTTGGCATATTCATATACATTATGTATGTAGATAATATGTACACACACATATCCTGCGGTTCGGGACTTAATTTAATGATAGACCTCATCTTTGAAGGAAACTGTAGGGATTTGATGCGAATTGACAGCGCTTGTGTGGTAATAATTTCAGTTTTGGCGGTGATTGCCCTCACAATCATTTCAAAGTTGTGTTTCCTTCCTTTGAAGTATGTGTTTTATTAGCTGTGTAAATGGTGTTAAAGAGGTTACATAGAACTGCAGTGATAACTATCAGTATTTAGACAGACAACATGTCGAAAACGGGTTCGAAATATCAGTTTTTCAATCACCATCATTACAACGATATTCCAATACCGACGACTCCATTTTCAAATAGAATTATAAATGATTACTAATTAGCAGGTACCCTCCTTTAAAACACTCTCTGGTAGAGAAGAGAAGACCAATTTGGCCATGAAAATTAGAAAGTCCTTCCATTCCACCCCAGGTTCAAATAGAAAACGGAAGCCTTCGATAAAACCCCCATCAGGCTCATTGAATTCAGACAGTTTCGCATAATTAAAAATATGTAAGAGCCACTCAATCCTTGATTTCAAGAAACGTAAAGGAAAGGAAACGAGGGTTTTACTCTCCAAGGATAATGAAATTTCAAAGTAAATTGCTGTTTGTGTAAGCGCACTTGTAGACAATGTTTTGTACATGTAAATGAGATTTGAAAAGTAAAACAAGTCTCTTGACTTAACGTTGATTGCAGATTGTACAGGTAGAAACTTTGTGTAGCAAGTTTAAAGTTTGTTTAGGGACTGGACCAAGGAAGAAATCGAAAGTGTACATATTTTCAGAATTGCATTTTTGCTTAGACACATTCAATGCTCGTCAAGATTCAAGCGAGAAATCAAAATGGTTATTCGAAAATGCCGCCATGAAGTCGCATATAGCCGTGATCTCTAGGATTTTCTCCACTTGACCAAATTGGTCAATGCTGTTTCGATGAAGTGCTATGACGATATCGTCTTGGACAATACGTCTTCGAAATACATTTATTATCGATATTTCTTAATGTCTCATAAATATCAAATAAGTGTCAAAACTGACAGTTCCATTTCAAATTTATGCCTCTTGTAGTGCCCTCTTTTTTGACTTTAGCATTAAGTCCATCCATATACGTACACTTTTCGTACAAAAACCTGAGGAACATCAATACAAAGTAGCTGTCAAACTCCAAAGGAAATCAATATGTATTTAAACAAAATTCTTAAACAAAATATTTGGATACGTTGATATGTGCTTGAAAAACACAATACCACAACTAGTTCCGCTTTGTAAACTCAAATAAAATACATTTCTGTCAAATCTTAACTTTCTTACTCGTTTGACAGTTTTCGTTTTTTGTTACACATATCAAATTCTACTGACAGGAAAATGAATGAAAGCATTTTCGTTCTCTTTATACGTTTCACAAAAAACAGGCTGTTCTTCCAATTGCACCACTTAATCGTGCTTTTTATTCAATAATGTCAACAACCGCAACTTCTATTTGTTATTAGTTTTGCTGAACACAGCCTTTGAACTAACTCGTTTGACAGCTTTAATTTTTTACTATATCATATTCTGCTGACAGGAAAATGAACGAAAACGATTTCGTTATCTTTTTACGTTTCACTAAAAAAAACATCTATTGACTAGCCGTTCTTTCAATTTACCACTTTTTATTCAATAATGGCAACAACCGCAACTTCTATTTAAACACAAAATCTTGTTGGTTTTGCTGAACACACTCTTTGAAGTTCTGTCAGAGATCTTTTGTGATGAGGCTTCATTATAAGGTGACACTAAAGTAACTTTAATATCTGGAAAAAGTCTCCTTTTTCAGTGTCATTATTTTTGGTTCTGGGAAATACGCAATCTAGTGGTGTGATTTCTTTCGACAATGTCCACATAATCATAAATAGCAAAAGAAATGTCCTCGCACTTTATACATATACGAAATAATACCTACCATTAACCTTATGACATTACCTACTACTACACATGTCTTTTCCATTAACACGTATCCATAGAATATAGGAAGACATATAATATCCTTTTATTACCTACAGCCAAATCAGTTATTCGAGTTCCCAATCGAAATTAGTGCTCTCGCATTACGCTGACCACCCACTTGACTGATACCATTTGCTTAATTTAAGATATCACATTCAGTGCTAGTCCTCCACTGAATCTATAAATACGATTTTCCTTTTTTGTTTATATTCGAAAAAGGACAGCAATTTTGTAGACCTATCATAAATACATTTCCATTCGATAAGACTAATCGCCCATTTTTATAGGTTGTCAACAATCAACTATTAACGACGAAAAGGAAAAGAAAAAAACGGACACCAGTCATAAAAAAGTTATGTCAACATTTTTCTTTGTCAAATATACTAAAACTGGGAGTGGTTATCCAACATGCGAATATGGCTATTGACATATTTATTATTAACTGTCAATAGATTTGACTTTTCTCAGTTGTACTACGCAGTACAAGACATATATCGAAGGATTAAGCACTACCAGTTGTAGTAATACGAGTAGTAGTTGTAGTAGTGGCAGTAATTTAATATGTCAGAACTGTCAAAGAGATTGTCAGATAAATTATGTACATAGGTACATAACGGTTGCTATGAAACTTACCGATAATTACTACCGGTTGGCCTCCACTAATTGATGAAGGATTACAAAATTTCGTATGATTAAGCATCATCAAACCGATTACGTCAATCCATAATCCTAGAAACTTAAATTAATCCCCCATGACACAGGCGTGTACTTTATATTTATTTTCCTCCCCTCTGTGTGCCTGTGTATGTGTGTATGTCGTAAAAGTTATAGCGAACTTGTTAGAAAGTTCTTCGAGCAAGCGAATTCGATGCATAACATTGAAGTTTTTCTTTTCCTCTTTTCCTTTTTATTTATCCTTTGAGAATTATTGAATGACACCCATTACACGAGATGGAATCGAATTGAAAAGTACATCAAGAACTAACGATGTTTTTGACATTAACACTGTATTAGGTATTTTGTTTACAATTAAGTTAACGGTAGTACTAATCATTTATCAAAGTGTCAAAGATTGTGGGCGGAACAATAAATATCAAATTACTTATTGTTTGGGAAATTTCCCAAGAAACTCAAATGGAAAATAGCACAAATTTCACCACAGTCGAGAAATATGAAATTAATCAAACAAAATAAAAAAAAACGAAATCCGTTACACTCTTAGAGCTCTTATTATTTTTATTCCCTGACCACTGAAAATGAAAATGCCCCCAACCAGATAATATCATGCATATAAATGTAATAAATCCTAATTAATTTTGACAGCAGAAATAATAAATCCTGCTGAGCTTTTGACAGAAGGTATCATTTTTTGGCGCTTTTATGGTGGTGGTGAGAAAAAACACACCACCAGTTTTTTTTCCGTGGGCGGAATAAAGTAATTTGTCTCCATTTGAACTAAAGATGGAAGTGACTTTGGCAATATACAAAATGACATATTACGAAACGATTTTTATTGCGAACTGGTTTTTGTATAATTCTCTATTACTTTTGAAAGATTTTCATGCGGAAATTTCCGCAAGAGCAAGGCGGTGGAACAAAGAAAAGTAATTAAACTGAACGTGGAACAAAAATAGAAACAGTCATCATAACGATTGTTTTTCAAAGGAAAGAGAGGGGCTTCGATGTCCTGATTTCTATTTTCAGTTTCAGTTTCTATAGCAGTTCATCATCGCCAGTTGAATGGAAAACGTGATCTCAGGACCAAGGTTTCAAAATAAATAATTATATCCGAGTTAGTTCGGGACAATTAATTTGTATTTGGTCTTTCAACTTTAATAATATTATTTCTGCTTCAATTAATAATTAATTTTCCCCATCACCACTAATGAAAGGCACAGAAAAAAACAACAAACAAGAAAAGGCTTTCGTCCTTTTTTTTTGTTTTGAAAGAAGGATAGGTATGTCACATGTTGTTCAAGGTTGTGGGATGGACTCTATATAATTAAATTACTGCCAATGTAATGTGAAATGTGAGAAAAGGGGGAAGTCACATGTCTTTGGCGCTTCGGGGGGATGTATCCTGTTTGATTAAATTCTCCTACCAAGAATGTGACCTACTTGAGTGATATTGATTTTCAATTATTGCTTTTAGCCATACGGAGGCGTTTTTGCCGAGGCAATTTGACGAAAGCTGCGAAGAATGCGAATAATAATAAAACTACGTAATTAACGGGGCTCGTGTGGAAACTGGAAACATCCTCCAGGCATTGTTCCGGGAAATGTTGGCGGGCTTTGTGTACATATGCGAAATTGGTATTGTTTTATTGCGTATTACATATTCTTGTACACGTGTGTGATAAAAGTCACTTTGTCCTTTATTAATAACTCAATTCCCTGTTGCGCAGTACACAAATGAGACATACATGGATCGTTGTTATGAGACAAAAGGTCCTGCGGACATTTGGGAAGTTTAATACAATAAAACGAAAATCCGAATAAGAAACAATTTACACACCCACAATTTCGCCATAGAGCTGGTAGAACGGTTTGGTGTTTTAAAATAAAAAAAAACATCGCATTGTTAACCTCCCTCCTGATGGAAGAAATATCAAATATTTAAGTATTCACTCATTTTCTCTGAACACACCAAGTACAAAATGGCTGCTGGTGCACTATACACTTGCAAGAGGGCGTTAGTTTTCAGAATGTCGTTAGCATAGAGCCTGTTTAGATGCTGACTCAAAACTCGGCTATGTCGGTAGTTTGTGGGTAAGAAGAGTGAGGGGTAAAGAGAGGGGGAGAGTCATGAAGAAAATAGATATATCGAGGAGAATCGCGTTCTACATCCGAAATGTTCCGTCCCTATTGCATTTTATCATTTCTAGTTCGATCGTTGAGGAGGGTAGTTCGCGCATAAAATGAGTAATTGGACGAGAGAACACACAAAATATACAGAAGTGTTTCAATTTACTCATTCCCTCCCCTAAACTTTATCAAAGTAGTGCAAGAGTGAGCACTATTGCATGTAGACACGACATTACTCTTCACTACGTAGTCGAGAGTCATCATCAAAACAGGCTCTAAACTACACAGTCAACGCGAACGCCCCCTGCCTGTTCATTGCAAAAACAGGTGGAGCCTAAATTGCCCTGTTTACATTTATCAAGTTATCTCTTTCATTCCTTTTGAAAGAAGTACCTATTTTTTAAAGGTTGTTATTCCTTTAAAAACAACAACTTGTTTGTACACATGATCCACAAAATGGCTGCGAGCAGAACTGTCAAGCCACCGTACAAGATCTTTACTTGTGTATGTGAGCTCTATTAGCTTGAACGTCAAAAAACAATTACCAATCTCGACGGATTTCAGCTTGGTGGAGCGAATCTGTCAAATGCCCCGCAGTTGACTGTCTAGTTTCGTTCGTCTATGATCGTTAGTCGACTTCTTTTGGATTCTATTGCATTTCCAGTAGTGTATTTCCGAAGACCAACTTGCAATTGGATAACGATCAGCCTTTCCATACTCTGCATTAGAAACGAAGTCAGACTTAAAGGTCTACAATTCTTGGCGTCCGAGAAGTAGCAACTTTTATTGTAAAATGTCAACAAAGATCGATTATAAGTCTTTTTAACGTTTGGCTCCCACAAGCTCGTTTTTGACGTTTCCGTCAAATCATGGTAGCTCCACTTAATCACTGGAAGTCTCGTGAAGTCTAGATATGGCATAATGCGGTCAGGGACCGAAATATAGCGAAAGTGCTTCTCTGCATCTTTCAGTTTTCTCAGAGCACAAATGGCCTATGTCTAGCGGAAGCAGGTTAAGGATAGCTTCAAGACCGACAGTTGGTGTGGTTCTCATTGCACTGGTTGTACCAATGCACGCTAGTCTTTGTACCTTCGTGAGGACCATTAGGTTAGTGGGTTTTTTTAACTGCCTGCTAGCACACTACAGGTCTTACAACGGCTGTGTTCATCAACAGTATAATCTTGGGTGAGGGTCCCCATGTTTTTCCAAAGATTCGGCTGCAGGAGTTGCTTTTCTGACTCTCTCATTTAGGTTCTATCTCCAGTTCAGTTTCTTATCTAACACCAGTCTGAGGTATCCCACACTATCAGAGAACTATTAGTGAATCTAAGCCGAGTACCTCCGATAGACGGTACACAAAACAGTGGAATCTTCCTTTTCTTGGTGAACAGTGCCGATTCAGTCTTCTGAGGATTTGCCGCGAATCCACACTTCTCGTTCCAGGTGTTAAAGGTCTTTAGTGCCCCATAAATATCCGGGTAAGATTGTTACTACTTTTGCAATGGATATGCCTTGTTTGACATCTTTACGATGATAGCTGTCATAAATACCGTTATGTTATTTGTCGTACAATGGACAATTTGAATATGCTGCGAAACTCAAAATACTTATAATCGTTGGGACACCCTTTTTAAATATTTACTGTGTATTTTTTGCTGACTCAATACTGAAAGAATAATTAAAAGAAATTCCAACTAGCGTTGCTACAAGCCAACGTTTCTATTCCAATAATCAAATGGAAAAGACTGCTGCACAGCATCCAACACGTTCACGTTCCCCATAATTTAAATAATGAGCCGTTAAACGTCATGTTATTTTGCATTTAAGAGCATTGTAAACTCAGGACGTCAAACGTTGAGTGTGTTTAAAAAAGAAAACAAGCTCACATTAAAGTCCTTGCAGTTGCTGCGCAATTACCATCTCATTAACTGGTGCAGCTTTACCCTTGCTTTTTGTAAGTCATCTTAACCATATGTTAGGTAGTATGTGTTAATTGGTGTTAATAAAACGAGTAGATATTATTATGACCCCGAAAATCGATGAAAGAATGAAAATGCAAAACTATCCACCCATGAACTGTGCCACTAGCTGTCCTCACAAGGATGCTATCTTACAAGCCATTTACAAAACCGTAACATTAAATGCAATTATTTTGCATGAAATTCTGCGCTCTGCCTTGAAGCGAAGGAAACTTCTGGAAACTGCAAACTTCCATCCGTGGTCTTAAGTAAAACCGCATTTGAATGAAATTTAATGAGTGCAAATAAAATCAATATACTCCTGCGTCCTGCTATACTACTGCTCCTACTCCTTCCTGCAGTTGCACGGAAAGGAACATTCAAATGAAAGCAATCTCATTTTCCGATGGAAATGTGTTCCCTTTTAGTTACATTACATTATGCGGCTGGGTGACTTCTTTCGCTCCCGCACAACTTCTTCAACAAGTCCATCAAGGACACATCGCGCGCCGTATCGTCCTCCTCGTCCTTGTGCTTTAACTACTTCGACACACTTTTTTTTTGTTTTGTGTTCGTATTGCATTAAATTGCAAATACAATACCCTCTTCTGTTTGTGTACCCATAGTTGAAGAGGTTCGTTGGACATTATTGTCACCTGAATCCTGTGCGATCCGATAAGGTTGAATCCATTTCCACCCACCAACTCACCTCTCTCAGGCTGAAGTATAAACATTTTGCGGAGAGTCAATTGCACATTTCACACAATAAAGTTCCATTATCAAAGGTATTTCATCGGATACAAATTGTTTTTTCACGCCCAGGCATTCGTCCTCGTCGGTGACGGAGACTCTGAATGAACGGCAGGACGAAGGAAAAAACACTGTTGATGTGGTCTTACTGTGGGATCGAATAAATGACGATAATCATGTTCAGCGCTTAAATTGATATTAAAAGTGTTGACATTTGCATAGTAATAACACATTACACGCAAATCCACTAACACTAAACACGAACGTTGTGTCGCCTCCTCCAGCCGCAAGGTATTGGCTGCTAGATGGCGGTCTTCCATTATCCCTATGGAAGCGATTCAATGTCATATGCTCTGTAGGGTATATAAAATTTTAATACACCACTTAGGGCGGCAGAGATAAAACGAAAAGGGGAAACAATAAGCCTCCAGTTTTTTCTTTTTTTTTTTTTTTCTTTCCTTTTGGTTAATGGATTTCGAATTGACGCCTTTCAGGAAATGACTTTTACTCTTTCAATCGAAACACATGAGGTTTTTGGTAAGGGATATTACATCTTAAATCCAAGTACGATGAGGGGCGAAATAATCCCAAACCATGAATCCTGACAGCTATCCTTGAAATGAAATCAAATCGAATTTTATACAAACTTGACCTTTTCAACGTTAAGCCTTTCAATTGTATACAATCGAGCTTTTGGTTTCAATTGAATCTAAAGATAAACACACGAAAAAAAGAAATTGAATTTCTCATCCTCGAAGGAATATAACTGAACCACAATGCAAATATAGTCGGTGCCGAGGGATAACTATACCCTACACCGACTTAAATTGCATCGCAAAGTTGAACAGCTGGTACACCAATGCTTCGCTAGGACACCCCCACCGATGTCAATACAACGCCGCTTGTGGGTAAATCGATGTGTACACACCTACATACATATATACTAGTACATGTGTTGTTTTGTTAAACAAAATCCAACTGACGTCCTTATTTGCATACGCGGAAGGATTTGAATTTGAATAACCTCATTGTTGGTTAACTGACACATACTGACGATGATGGGGCGGTTTTGCAAATAAAGTGGTTACCATTTTTTCCAGTTTTGAATGTTTACTATTTTTGTTTTGGTTGAAACCTTGCCTTTGTTTAGTCCTTTTGTTTTAAATTATACGCTAAACGAGGCGTAAATACTGAATTCACAAAGCTTTTAGAATCTATCCTTTGTGTACTGACAACGTAAAGCACCTAATGCACAAAGCCTACTCTCAATTAGCTGTGTCGGGACTAAAAACACGAAAGTTATGAAATCCTTAAGACACAGAAGATATATGAAAAGCATAACCATATAATACCGCATGATAGGTGTACAATGAGACCTCATCCTCTGCTGGCTACCATGTCAGTGTTGGATACGAGGATTTTAATTTTGAATCTGACGACTTAGTTTGATAAGGCTCTGGTTAGGTTGGGTAAGGTTTAAGGGAAGAGCTGCAGTTTATATGTGTTGACCGCACTCAGGTCTCACGAGGATTCATTCTAGTTACCCTACCCTAACCTCGATATAAGCTGTCTGTTGTTGGATGAATTCTTCTTCTATGGGGGACGACGCCAGAAAGTTGTGGTCAATAAGTTGTGGCCCATAAAGAGCTCAAAGGTTTCTTTATTTAGAGAGACCATGTATTCGGTATCACGTTGTGTCTTGGATTCCCCATATTTCAAATACTTTTTTTGAATTGAGTTCAATTGAATTGAAGTACTTTTTAGATTTAACGAGTTTTAAGGGAGATACGGACCATGGACAGGTCTCTCTCTAAGTTGCCAATTCATCTGCTTTTTATTTTTTTTTAGGATTTGGTCTTTCGGAGAATGCTTTGAGCTCTTCGCAGCTGGACTCAACCAGCTTGGATAAGATTTGTGATATTGAAGCCATCAACTAACTTACGGATGCTGGTAGGAACTTCTCGTGCCATTTCTGCTATCGCTAAGACTTCCAACTTGAAGTCAGAAGAGTGAGATTTCGGGTTCTGATGACTAGATATATGAGCTCACGTCTTAGTGTGCTAGTAATATGTAATAAATTTTAAGCGAATTGGCCTCCAAAATTTTGCTTTCAAGAATATCTTTAGCTGAACATATTGAACATATCTGAACCGCTTTGAAATGAGCCACCTCTAGCCGAAATTACAATGCTTCGCTTCCGATCCGAAGTATGACGGCGGGTAAACAGGCTGATTACTTTATAGTAATACCATCAAAAGTATTTTCTTCTAATCAATATGCAGCAAATGATATTCAGACCTTTATACTGAACAGTAACGGTGGAAAGTTTGAAGAGAGAAGAGAGGGTAGGAAAACGATGATGTAGTAGAATTTTAAATTTTATTAGACAGACGTCATCGTCCTACTCACTCACTTGTCATCGATTGCAATAATTCCCTTCCCTTGATCTGATTGGACGTCCCAGCAAATTTAAATGACGGCGCACTATTGCATGCTTAATTTTCATCCCTTTTTTTGACAGAACTTTGGTGGGGCCATTATTGTAGACTCTGTGAGTAGTCATTTATGAAGTGCAAAGCTGCACAAAATATTGCTCTGAAAAGGAAAGACCGAAACAGCGAAATAGTCATATCTTGGCGTTCATTAACATGTGACCTAAGCAACGAGCTGAAAGGAGAAATACAAGTTGTCGGTTTAATATAATTAGTTTCAGTATATACATAGGTACTACTCTCCATTGGTGGTATCCAGAATATTGAGAAGATTTTCAGTGTGATTCCTGCATTCAGTTTCAATTCACAGAATTTGGTCTTGTCTCTTTTTTACTACACTATGTACTCGTATGTGCTCTCACTCATTGAACCAATTTATTTCCATTTTGATTGTTGGAATGGTATCACTAAGCATATTAAGGCACTCCACTGAATTGATTCATTCTTTTTATCAAAAAAAAAAATCTGGGAAGTTTGATAGGACCACAAAACCGATGTGAAGCAGTTGAAAACCACTTGGCTTAATTTTTGAGAAACAAACATTTGCCATTGAATTGTGAATGCAGTTTTAAATCCACCTTCCCGTATTTTTTTCACAAAGATGAAAGTTCCACTGAAAAATCATTTCTCATCAAACTTGTCGTAAAATTTATGGAAAATGACTCTAAGCTATAGACTTTTTTCAGGAATAGATGAGTAAAAAAATTGTAGGTTTTAGGTCAAGAGTCCACGATGGAACATGGAAAATTATTCAGACTTGGGGCTTTTGACTTTTTAGAAAGGGTTTCTGTTTCCATTGTCCCATGCCCAAAAAAATTGAACTTTTGTTCGTTGTTTTGTTCCGTACGTTATCAATGTGAAAAGTTTTCACATAAATTACAAAAATAGATATGAAAGCTGGAGTAAATCATTTGAACTGTTCAGCCTACAGTCCCTTTAAACTTTGTTTATAGCGATAACAATTATTTTTCATTTTTTCGTACGGTATTTTGAGACTCACACTGCGTTTATATGTAGAGTCGAGAGATCGAGTTAGGATGGAGTTGAGATTTCGATTCGAGTACTTATTTCTGCACACCGATTCGAAGCTGACAGATAAGCACTACATTTCCAGCTGACAGATTCCATTTACAGGAAATTAAACACACACATATAAAGCCAGCATGTCAGCTTCACCACTCAACACTCAAAGCATGTACAATTTTTCAACTCGACCTACCTCCGTTAGCTTTAAATAAATAATTATTAGGCCATAAAGCAGCCCTAAAAGGATGAAGGCCTAGCTTCTTCTGTATGTGTTGTGCGTGATATATATTTCTACACGAAGTGTTATTCCGTATCCCAGGGGCAGATGGTCTCTGGAGAAAGTTCCGATGACAGTACGCCCGCTCAATTTCGTCAAATTGTCTTTCACTTTTCGCTCCGAAAGTAAGGAGTGATTTCATCCGCACATTCCATAAGGATGAGAATATAGAGTGACCGAGAAAAATTATATCAATTATGTGTTACGATAAAGTCGTGTAAACTAATCGAAAATCCTAAACAAAACAAAGACCAACAAGAACATTGCCCTCTGTTAAAGGTAAACACAAAGTGCTGAATGTCGATCCACTGGAAAGAAGACTTTCTGGACAAAACAACAAATATAGTTCCCTCTCTTAATAGTACGAGTATTCTACTTATTAACTTTAATGTGGGAGCCTTTTCAAATACACACTTGTTTGCGCCACAAACATTGTAACAATATCATAGTGTCAACATCCACTAATTAGGCAGACTACCTTTGACGGTTACTCTTTTGTAATGTCAAGGACTTTTGTCGGCAATCATTAAACAATACATTAGAATCACATATTCTTTCAGCTTCAACAAGACAGTTCATCCACATTTTTTACTCATTCGTACAATTAGAAAGTAAAGCCAAGCTCTATACCATAGACAAACTAATATAGAAGGTCTTTTTTGGTCGATTTGACAGTTGGTTCCCACAAGAGCAAAAGTACCACCGATTTTGAATATATTCTGACGTTTCCGGCAAAATCGAATCCGAGCTCACGCACACATTCTCAATCGGCGGTACATTTCATGGGCGCAGCCATTTTCTTGAACATTTTCGGGTGGGGAACGTAAAGACTACCGTCTATATCAGTTTGTCTATGCTCTATACGAGCTTATCTTTACACCAAAATCAATACCTTTTTAGGATCCTTTCTATAAGGCAAATAAAATACCCGTCGAAAATCAACAGTATGAAGGAGATATGGTTTAAATATAAAGAACTATGAAGTGTTTTGGGTTGAGTGGGTATATCCCATTATAAACGCAAATATTCATTCCTCTTTACAAAATTTCAGATCTCTTAACATTTCTTGAGTGTCCATACATCGGACATCAAACTCTAACTGACACTTAAATGTGTAGATTCCTAATAGTTTTTGGCAATGCTAATTTTGTGACATTTCCAATCTGTCAATCGTATGGTGAACAAAACAGGTCTGTTCCCGTATTGAAAATCTAGGAATAGCGAATTCTTGTTCCCGTACGTCAAAGTTTCGTAGTTTTTCACAGAAGAGAGAGCTCACAAGAGAGTAAGAAATTTTCCCATGACAGGTTGGTTCGCGTATTTTCTGCACTAAAATTCGTAGATTATCAAATTTCAAAGAATAGGGGTTAAATTCTCATAGAGAACTAAAATAACGAAAAAGTATACGAACAAGAACATGCTGAAAATACACTGATTTGACAGTTTTCACAAACCAGCCCAAAGAAATTTCTTGCACTAAAATTCGTAGAATGGGGAAATTTCTTACTCTCTCGTGACCGCTCTCTTTTGCAAAAACTACGAAAATTCTCCATACGAAAATCCGCTGTTTTGGGATCGTACGCGAATATTATGAATATAGAGAAAATTTCGCGTTGACATTTCGCAATATTGCTGAATCACTCGATCGGCATCCAAATCACAATTAAAGTTCTAATTTGTAAATTCCTATCTACTCGTTCACTCGAACTTCTACTTATGCTTATCATATGTCTTGGGATTTCAACTGAAAATGTGTCCGCAAATGAATGTTCTGCATTGTTAAGGCCCAACCATAAATGCATTAATGTCATAATTAAACAAAAATTACTCTCGCGTGCTGGTAAAATTTTAAGCGCATCAAGGAAACGTGGCCATAAGTCATAAGATATCAGCTCAGCTCTCCGAGTAGAATGTTTAAATGAAACCGCTCTCGACGTTTAAAGTCAAAATTGATCGAAAACTCGACGAAATTAATTAGAAATTCATTGCAACAGTATACACATTATTTGTTATGTTTTAAGGCCCAAATTTGAAGGAATTGACTAAGATGACATGTGGTTTAAGCAGATGTGTTCAGCTACAACCTAAACATATTGAGCAGACCACAGGGCGGGCGTCAATTGGCCGATCCGTTGTTACGATGTGACGCTACAACCTACTTTCGGCTGCTACGAGTTCCATTAAATATGACATTCGGTCGCGTTTACTTAAGTTAGAAACAGCTTCAATTCGTTAAATGTGTGTACATTACTGCATTTAGTTATGACATTAGCTATTCTTTCCCAAAGTTGATTACAGTTTAACTTTTAATGCAATTATTGGATCGCACAAAATTTAGACAGCGTCGGAGTTGAATTGTCGCTCAATTATGACACTAGCTATCGCACGCTTAATGCAATTATTGTTAGGCTTTTATGAGTTTAATTAAAAATGAAAATATTTAAGCGTCCCATAGTTTGGTTATTTCATTTCCCAGTAGCTTTATTCAGAAATATTGGGCAGGAGAAGCTTTGGGATTAGGTGCAAGAAATCATTAAAAAAAAAAAAAAACAGTAGCCCTAATGAACAAATTACGTATTCCAAATAAAAGTGTCTGGAACTGATAGAATCTCAAATTTCACTGACAGCATGTGGCATTTTCTCACCTCCGTGACTTGTTTGGGTAATAGCCACCACTTTGGCCAGTATGTCAGTCTTTTATAAAACACGCACATGAGTCCTTAATGACTCCTGAGTATCATTAGACTAAAGCTTAGTAATCATTTACTACCCATACTTGCTAATGATGGTTTTATATAATTGGATACCGAGAAAATATCTCCTTCACACATCGGATAGTTACACACTCCATTTGCATGGTAGGGAGTTCATTTACAAAGTTATATTTCGATTTATTTTGAAATTGATTATGGAAAGTTGTTCAAGTGCCAGTATGTATCGGGAGATGGCTGCTTAAAATCAATCATGCCACATTTGCTACACCTAGTCAAATAGTCCTTTCTACATCCTACAAAAAGTGGAGGATAATCATTAAAAAATAGAAGAAAGAAAAACTTCAAAAGTACCAACAATTACAATATAATAGAAAAGTTTTAATAGAATTTTTAGCTCTACAAAGTGGGTGCTTAAATTCAAGGTTGTGTATTATCAAAAGAAGATTTCCCCTACTTCATTTATATTAGCATAATTTATATTACAGTTCTTTGCTACTAAGGATCATGCTGGTTTTTAAATGGAATCACTGCTTAATTTTACATCAGAATAGGATTCGAGGATATTTTCTATGGAGGCTTAAGGATCTATAGAATTTGGACATTATTTTGGCAAGAATTGTACTTAAGATGGTTTGTTGTTGAGGGGACCAATATTGTTGTCGGACTTCGCCCAAGCATGTGTTTTGTCCTTTCCTTTTGCATATTGTCAGAGGCAATCGCCGATGCACTGGAGTCGACATTTCGCTCAGGTTGCTACTAGACCTTCTTCTAAGAAGTAGAATCATTAACGCAACCTAGGGCGATGTGACGGTTAGTAGACTTGTCAGTTGCGGCACTCCACAAGTTGGTGTCCTATCGCAGTTCCTTTGGAATCTTGCAATCAACGAAACTAGGAAGCAGAGCTTAAGATGATAGCTTACGCGGATGACGTTGCTAAATCTCTCTTAGAGAAAATCTCGAACACTCTGAACAATCTTCTACAAAATGCACAATGTATGCTATCTTTGTGGCCCCCTGTAGACTGACTGTAAATCCATGGAAATATGAATTAGTCCTCTTCAAAAGGAAATGTTAGGCTCCTCCTGTACACCCTCCCACGATTAATGGCACTAGGGTCGTTTTCAGAAACAAAGCCAATTCGTGGGTCTCATCCTTGATGAGGAACTGAATTGAAATGTCAACATTCTCAAAAGTATCAAAAAAGCGATCGTAGCCATCTACTCGTGCAATCGAGTGCCTAAAATCCCGTCCTAAAATTGTTTATATCCTTTGTATCGCCAGCATTAAACTGCCGTAAACTGGAGTTTTCTCTCATGAGCTCAATTTGAGGATCTCCGTCTTCCGCCATTGCGCAATTTCAGCACTCAAATCCCTGCAACTCAAGCAAAAACATTCCGGGGAACTGTAAACCGGATAAGATCGCTAAATTAGGGACTAGTTTAGGTATTCTTCCAAATAAACTCAATCCAAGTATGTCCCTCGCTACGATTTTTTTTTTTTTAAGGAAAATGAGGGATAAGAGAAGGCGATAGGCCTACGAAGCACTACGAGCCAGGAAGATCTTTTGTGCTATTCCCTAGCAGGTTTGAATATAACTAGTTTTATTTTTCAGCTGAAGTCTAGTTCATTTATGAATCTGAAGACTTCTTGAGCTGAAGCTGACGAGACATCAGAGGGAGATGTGATGTGGAGATGTGAGCTATGGCAGGACATTGGCACAAAATGTGGTGAGCTGTTTCGGTGTCTTCAAGATATTGTCCGAATGGACACGGCCCATTTTCTTGAGGTGGTAATTGAGAGAGCAATGACCAGTTAGGAAATCAGTGATTTTCTTAACTTTATATTTGCTCATGGAGAGGATACCTTTTTTTCTCTTTTTTGAGAAGTTGATTGAAGCCATTTTGAGAGTTCCAGTAGGAGAGCGATTCTTGTCGTTCCCATCTGCCACAAAAAGGTTCAGGACCAATGAAAGGAGCCTGAGCCTAGTCTGGCAAGCTCATCGGCGGCTTCGTTGTCAGGGATGCCCCTATGTCCAGGGACCCAAGTTAGTGTGACATTATTGTGTGCAGCAAGCTGCAAGATGGATTAGAGACAGTTCAAAACTAGCTTAGACTTAGAGTTAAGAGCCTTGAGTGCTGTTTGGCGGTCTGAAAGAATGTTGATAAGAGATCTTCAGGCGTGGACCTCTGCCTGAAAGATAGTGGTTGTTTGTCCTAGAGGAACAGATAATTTGTAGTTTGCACCAGAGATTCCAGCTCCAGACCCACTTGATATTTAAGATCCGTCAGTATACCAATCTATTGATGAGGAAGTTTGGCGAGTAGGCTGATTGTCCCACAAACTCCGGATTGGGATAACGACTTTAAAAGGGTAATGGAGTCTCTTGGGCATGAAGTCTGAGAGGCACTCTGCTGGGTTGTATAGCAGAGGAACTCTTCCAAGGATTTTCATCTGTCCGTCTAAGTTAGGGGAGGACTCGCTACGATTACAAGCAATCATCCGCTTATGCTGATGATATGATATTAACAAAGTCATCTATATCTCAAGGCAACTCTGCCCCAAATTTCACCAGAAACGCACTTCGGAATTGCTCAAGTTAAAGCTTCCTCATACACAGGTGTTCTTACGGGCCAGTTCCCGATTGGTCTTTAAGGCAGATGTCTAGGCATCCCTCGAATAATATCTGCAGACATTACAGAGATGAGGAGAAATAAAGTATTCTCCACCTTCTTTGTAACTTTTTCGCTTATTCATCTTAAATCTCCTTTCTTCAATGATTTAGTTGATCTCTCTTTGCAGAATATCAAGCGTATACTTGACTATTGAAAGCACAGGTTGGTTCACCTAACCGTCATTACTGTATGTGGTGATACTATGTAGAACGAACATCAACGTGAAGGAAAGTTGAAAGCAAAGATGTGGTGAACTTTAAGTATCTGCGGATGTTATTCAAATAAAGCTGTCATTCTTTGACAGCTATCAAGTAGAAACTGTACAGTAAGAGGAAATTAATTGATGTACATATATATTACGTAACTAACTCAAAAAGTTACAACAGTAAACTGTAACACATTAAAATCTGTAAAAAAAAACACACGCGACTCAACAGCACTAAAAGGCATCTTGATGACAGCACTGCCAGATCAGAAATATTTCAGTTTTTTAATTTATTAAAACCCATCCTCACTCACTAGGTTGTCAAATAAACACTCCTTGCTAAATTAACGCTGAAATTTGAGAGTGAAAACAGCCAACAATCATGTTGTCTTTATGAATTCAAAATTTGTTTTACAGAGTTTGTTAAATACCACTTTCATGATTCCATCCGCAAAAAAGCGTGAACATAAAGCGATTTTATTTTTTTTTTAAATGTCTTGTCATCCTCTCGTGGGGTTAAAAAAGGTCAAAATACCGTTAAGTCTCACACATCTCACAGCTCAGGGGGAGAATGTTTGTGTGAACTTTGTCATTGCACCTAAGTGGTGATGTCCTGAAATGTCAATGCCTTCACATGAAGTTAATTTGGAAGAGACTGGTAAACTCACGTCGTATACGTACGCACACACGTACGTCAACAAAAGCAAATAACAAACAAATTAAATTGCGAAACTCATGACGAGAATATGGGAGTCATATGCCGTCATTGAATGAAATTGTTCACATGGGAAATTTTGCCACTGTTTTTCTCGTCTAAATATTGAATGACTTCCCCCTCTGGTTTCGCCTTGTTTGGAAAAGTGAATATTACAAATGAAAAAAGGATACGTTTGACGTTTGTGTGGAAATTATCAACTGGTTAAATTTGTTCTCGAAAAGATTTAAAGGACATCCAAACAAAACCCTTTCACATGGCATTAGTACTGCCATACCCTTTTTAAGTCCTATTTTCCCAAACCCCATTATAACATGTCCTTGGGCTTGTTTTTAACTACCTATCACGTTGTCGTCGTCGTCGTCGTCGGCGAGACTATGTTAGTAGTAGCGCATGGGTTGAGTTTGGTAGGTATCCTAGAACCTCGTTAAGCCTAACAACCGACCATAAATACATATATATAAATGTTTAGATCAAAGTTAAGCTATTCGAGTTTACACCCAGGATACGTGCGTATGCAAATCGGTTTTTCCCCCAGACCAAATTAAAGGGCACAACCATTTTCGATTCAGTAAATAAATTTAATTTGAAATGTGTAAATCCTTAGAATTATTTTTGTATTTTTCTTTCTATTTTTTTTTTTAGACGCATGTCATCCGTATGAACCATTCAAATGTCCTGGCGATGGAAATTGCATTTCAATACAGTATTTATGTGATGGTGCCCCTGATTGCTCGGATGGTTACGACGAGGACATGCGACTCTGTACAGCAGGTAAGCTTTCTTATTGATTTTTATTTTTTTTTTTTTTCTGTTTTTGTTTCTATCCATTACACAATTGGGTAATAAATTCCACCCACTGTACAGTGAATGAGAGATAAACTATGTATTTGCTTAGTTTGGACGGAAATATTCGTCATGTGTTGTGTTTTGTGCAAATAGAAACCACAACTAAAGCTGGCAACAAATTGCTACCAAGGGAGATACCCTGTATTCATTTTCATCATGTCTCTCTCCTGAGATTGAGTATAAATCGATTTCGTAAGCAAGGACTTTTATTCGATTTAAGATGTCGTCCATTGGAATTGGAGAAAAACACTGACCGCTCTTAAAAGTTAAAATTTAAATTTTTCTCAACCGAAAATTGTCCCTTGGATGGTGTTTATTTTCAGAGATTTTCATTTTGAGTACGGTTTTTGATTTATTCATGTACATTTTGGATTTGAATAATTAAGACCAGTAGATCTTTGGTATTTGAGTGGCCGTTAAGAAGACCTAGGGTAGCACTTAGTCAGAAGTGAATTTGTCATCAATACGGGATGCGGTCAGTAAATGGAGCAATTTGGAGAAGAAAATTATGAATTTGTGGCCATTTGGGGGAGAAAAGGTGGCAATATAAATTTATGAGGTTGGAGAGACATTGCCTTTCTGTTCTGAATGTCCCAGAGAAGGGATTTCTACTAGTTGCTGGTGTTGGCTGCAGCTGCAGGCGAATGCATACTCGTGCTTGGTTAGATCCTTATAAATGAACATCCTTCGGTTATGAATGCATGCATTTGTTCGATTTGAAGTAACCACAAGAAGTATCTACTATTATTTATGATTGGACCGCATTGCTATTCATCACTGCCCCTGGAGAGTCTTTTTATAAGGACTCTCCCTGGTGAAATCAAATCTATACTCCTTGCATTGAGTGAAGTGAACTGTCTTTTTTTTTGCTAAAGCAATTCAATTGGGTAGTCGAAATCGAAACCGTATTCATCAACACATAATATTTATTCAATTTGGTTTAAATGAAACAAAATTCTGTACGAGTTCTTGAATTATTCCTGCTTGCTTTTGGTCTTTCATAAATCCGAAAAGAAATCTATTGCAGCGAGTATATCATTCCTCTAAATCTACGTGTTCAATCATTTCAATCGATCCGCTCACGTTGCGGTATTGAAATATGATACATACTTACAAGGGTGTATCCGGCCGGCATTCTAGAATTACAAGAGCTACTGGTTGTTTGTAGAAGAGCAAAAATCTTTTTTACTTAACATAAAGTGCATGAATGGATCGTTAAAAAGGCTCCTATTGTCCTATTTGTACAAGAGGTTGAGCCTTCTTCGCTGTTTCGAACCTTAAAAGTCGGATTCAAAGATCCTCGTGGTTGTAGCGTTTTTGTCCATTCGCTCGATGTGGCTGAGTCAATGCTCCCCACCGGAACCATTGGAATAACTAAGACAATTTAATCTTCACAGTAACAAAATTATGATTCGCTTCGGAAGCACTAAGTGTGTTTCAACACGAACCCGAAATAAACAAAATACTGTGAATTACGAATGAATACAAAAATCAAGTAGAACTTTATCCAGTCAATTTTTATACCATCCATGGAGAATAAATATTAGCACCTAATACCATCTGAGCTTCACTCTTTGGATTGATAGGCCCTGAAGGAGATGATCCAATGAAGGTGAACTTCAATATTGATCCAGTCCAAAAACTATATAATAGACTCACAGTCTATGCATGTAAAGGAGAAGGCCTTCTCGCCATCGGTAGGACGCACAAAGGCAGCTCAAATAATTTAGAGGGCGTG
The DNA here is from genome assembly GCA_949716465.1 of Chalcosyrphus nemorum. Taxonomy (NCBI): domain Eukaryota; kingdom Metazoa; phylum Arthropoda; class Insecta; order Diptera; family Syrphidae; genus Chalcosyrphus; species Chalcosyrphus nemorum. The sequence goes on from OX454333.1 coordinate 80,812,768, forward strand.
ACAGGAGACAATTAGCTAAAGTCCGAATTTTCTGGTTTAGTGCCAAATTCAACCCAAACAGGACCAATCGTAGTTCTTGAGCTCTGGAGCCCTGTCATGTCCTGTTGATGCCGTTTATAAACCTAAATAATAAACCGCTATATAAATGCAGTTGGCACCCGAACCACTTTACCATAATTAAAGTGCACTTAATCTACTAACTGCAGACAGAATAACATTCACGACAATTTAGTCTCTTTGCGGAGTACCACAAAGAACAAATTAAATCTTCAGGTGACAATTTGGGTGATCCCGCATATAGACAATATATATATGTATATAGACAGCCAATAGAAATTTTGGCTGAAAGCTGACGCAGAGTCTTAATGATCATAGATGCAGGAAGCAGTCGAAAACGTGGAACACATAATATTCTACTACCCACGAATGGAGTTAGTGAGAACTTAGTCCCAGAAAACATCATCAGACAGATGCTGAGTGCGCAAGAAGCTTGGCAGCAGTCAGTAAAATCGTGGCAAACATCATGAAGGAACAACAAAGACACCGAAATGTAACGCAGGTTGTTGCCAGCACAAACGATCTAAGTATGAGGCTGAAACCCCCCTCTCGATGAAGTCCTTGACGGCAGTGCCGTGAGAATCAGGTGGGGTTTAGGTTAGGTTTGTGGGTTGGCAGAGTTCACGGCAGTGGCAGAGGAAGTGGGTGTGGTCCTCTATAACATCCAGCCGCTTCCTCTGCAGAGTTCTTCTTCCGTCCGACGTAGTTTCTTTAGGTGGTACCGCAGAGTGTTGTGACCCGTGAGTATCCTTACAAGCATGGACAGTGAACGTCTGTCCTTGCGAATAATTCTCTCGGTCCTTGGTTTGTCAAAAGTTGGCCATAGTTGTTTTGCAGTTTTGCAAGAATCTAGGGACTTCCATCTCATAGCCAGTTTCCCTGCTTTAAGCCTGAGAGCGCAGGGCGGGGTACTTATGGAGAGGTCGGTCAGTTCAAGTGGGTCCGATGAAGCTTTCCTTGCTAATTCATCTGCCTCTTCATTTCCCGGAACGCCCTCGTGCTCAGAGACCCAGCAGAACAGAACCTTGTGCTGTATTCCAAGAACCTTAAGCTCTTAGCGACAGCACTTCACAAGCTTGGATTTTATTTCTATGGCGGTTATTGCTTTGATAGCGGCCTGGCTGTCGATAAAGAAAGTTATACCTTCTGGCAGTATTATTCCTACGGCAGACTCACGGGCAGCTGTTTTCACTGCCAGGACCTCCGCTTGGAAAACACTGCTGTGTTCTGGGAGTCGTATAGATGTAGATATTCCGACTGATTTGGAGAAGATTCCGGATCCTACAGCAGTGTCCATTTATGATCCATCTGTGTAAATAGCTATGGATTCGGCATTCGGTATACGTCTGTCTTTCCACTCTTCTCTGCTAGGGTAAGCTGAGGCAAATGGTATTTTGAAGTCAAGGTAAGGCTTAGTGTAGTCTGTTGTGGGTGAATGGCCGAAAAATCTGCCGAGGATGGTCGCGTGCCCTATCGCATTTGACTTCCAGCACGCAGTCTGACTTATTCTTAAGGCACTGATGGCTGCCGTTGATCTCGTGTAAATGTCTAACGGAGGCAGGTTGAGAATAGCCTCAAGACCCGCAGTTGGAGTGGTTCTCTTGTACTGGTGGCACCAATGCACGCTAGTCTTTGTACTTTAGTACACCGGTAGGTGGACTTGTTTAACGAGAGGTGGGGTTTAGTGGGTGGAAACCCTATTAGTGAGTACATCAGCTTTGTCTTTAAAAGATTTCCACATTTCAGTGCAAGAAAAGGTACCTCTCACTTGACAGTGAGTCTCCTCATGTCGAAACCAAACCGTACACTAAAATACATACACTCACAAAGTATACCATTGCCCACTACGAGAAGGATCTTCCTATCAAAACTCACCCGACCCTTATAACCTAACCTCAAAAACTCTGAATCAAAGGTTCAGGTCATCCGACATCAGGTACCTCCAAAAGGTTTTATGTGTTTATTCTAAAACACCGCCAACTGAAATACCCTATAAAAAGCTAAACCAAAAGGTATAATAAATCAAAACCGAATCAGTCGAAAGCTAAATGATTTTGGGAGTGCTTTTGAAAAGCAAAGGCGGCAAAGTACTAAAGGTCACGAAGGAGCAGTCCAATTATTAAATCAAATTACCAAATCGTGACCTTACCTAAGGACCAATTCGTATCGTCTGCTGCTATTATAACGTCTGCGAGTACGACAGTAAAACCCAAATGCCAAATTAAATTACAAATAAGAGCCGCAAGCACTTCATCATCGTTTTTTGGAAAACTACTTTCTTGAGACTTGAGGTCGGGTATGATACCACCGGTAATCGTCGGTTTAGAAACACAATCTTAACATTTCACATTAGTCACGCGGTCTGAAAGGTTGCTGACATGCTCCCTCATTGCGTGAGTTCTAAACTTTTGTTGGCTGTTAAATTTGTACACTTAAGTATTTTTACTTTGACTTCTTGGAAAAAAAATTCTGTACACAAAATTCATTTGCATTCACATGAATGGTGGTGGTGTAATTAATTCTTCGAAAAGAATAGAAATTACAGAAATATAATTCATTTTACCTTTTAGCTACTCCCACTCTTTGAATGTGATTACACACTTACACCTTCGTTGGAATTTTATATAATTTGTGTTCTTTGCTGAACTGGTGGGTGTTTTAACTGAGAAAATTTAGTGGATTGGGCTGAAATTGTTTTATGCGTTTGAGGAAACGTGATAGTCCTTTACTCGACGTCCACAGGGATGTTTAAGTGAAGTGGTTAACTTGTTCATCTTCTATTATAAGAACGAATAAGAGAGAAAAGATTTGGTGTTCTAAAATTTCCAGTTGTTGTTCAAAGCATTTAAATGACATTTAACTAAAATTCACAATGGCCCCGTTCCCTACGAAAAGATAAGTTCTTATCCGTAAAAGTCGGAAAATTTTAGGAGCCACTTAAGAATATAAGAAAGTGGAGCTCCGCATACATTCTTTGTGTGCTTTTAGTTTAAACCGATTTGTTTTCACTAGAAACTACGTTTTATTGAAGTATTAAATGGTTCTATTACTTTATAGCTTCAATCTAGTACATTTCTCGCCCTAGACCTCGCTAGATTCGATAGCGACAAGCCTGTCATTCCGTTGCAAAAGTATGTCAGCCTAAGCAGCTACACTAGCGAGGTGTTGGGATCGCTCTCAATCATACGGTTTTATAGCAAACAGGATGAGGTATTTTGATCTTGTCTAATTAATTTTATTTAATACACTTCACCATAGCTGCCCTCACGGCTTTCTTTTGAGATTCCAAAGTCTTATCTAAATAAATATCCCCTTGTGAATTCTAAAGCTTCGACTACGCCTAGACGCTTCCAGACAACACCCATCAACTTTCCGTAACTCTTCCCCAACTACCGTGCCTCCATGAGCACTATTTGTCGCCATGTTTTTCGTGGCTCACCAAGTTTTCTGCCTTACTGAGGTAACGGATGCCATTGCATTACTGGGTTTACATTGCAACCTTTTCAGAATGTGTGACTTGTCATGTATGATTACCACTTCCTTAAAGGTTCATCCAGTGTTGAAGCAGTTGAACAAGTTGTCAATTTTGTAGTGAAAAATTTTCATTTATACAGAATTTTAGCCCGTATTATACACCCGGGTTGTGAGAGTAATAGATACTCCGGGGTTACCCCAGGGTAAAATTGCTCCAGTGTGTGATGGCCCAACGAATCCATATCGCAAGTTCTTAAGTTCTCAGGCAGATTGTCTGACAAGTCAAATTCTTTGAATATAATAAAATACTTCTTTCTTTTTCTGACATAAATATGCATACAACGAGATGCAATGAACATATTCGCATTAAATAAAGAACAATGCAGCATCGTGTATTTGTCCTTGAAAATAATGGGATCATTTCAAATACTCCCCTTCGAATTTGGAAGACGGCATCCCTGGTCCTGACCCGTTCTTGCTAATGACAGCATCTTATCAGTATCTGGAATATTCCAACCAGTGCTTAGCATTCGGCTTGTGAACAACTAATTGAAAGAAATAGGCTTCAGAACTCAAATCCACCAACAAATTGCAATTCGAATCTTGCGGCAAAATCTAAAGTATCAATCAAATGGGCGACAAAATTTGACAGCTGTCATCGGATAAATTTGCACATTTTAAATATGAATTGTCAAAATATACATATTAGCGCTTTGGTTCAGATAAAGCTTATCCATTAAAATGACATCTCTACCTTTGAATGTGTGTACCCGTGCTTGAAATTCTCTTCTCCGAGTATATCTTTACAAGTTTCCTTCAAGTCCTTCTCAGATTGAACATGTCAAGTTGATATTAGATCCATTCGCGTACTTTTTGCACTTAAATTCGTAGATTATCAAATTTCAAAGAGTGGGGGTAAAATTCTCTCAGAGAGAACTAAAATTACGAAAAAGTAAACGAACACTGAAAATACACTGATTTGACAGATTTGACAGTTTTCACAAACCAGCCCAAAGAAATTTATTGCACTAAAATTTTGTAACATGGGGAAATTTTTTACTCTCTCTTGAGCGCTCTCTTCTGCGAAAAACTACGAAAATTCTTCGTACTTAAAACTGTTTGATTTATAAATTTTCTGAAACTCCCTTTGTAGCAAGAGTTTTCCACCAGACTATGAGTGGTTATGTCTTGCAGCATATATCACTTTCTCAAGCTGATATAGAGGGAGACATGCCCAAGTTTATTATTTTTACCCAAATTTTATTTAAATTTTTATTTAATGAATATTGCCTAGCGGAAATTTTATATAATTTATGTTATGCATTTTTTGTTATTCCTATGGAAATAACGAACACCTAGACTTTCAGGTTTTACGTCAAATCCTAGAATTTTCAATCGCATTTCCATATATTTAAAATGTCCTTCTCCATAAATAAATACAACGTATTAAATGTTATATGTTATGAAAATTTGACTATCAAATAAAATGCAATTACTAAGAAAACTGAATATTCCAACTTCATTTTATACTCATTAAAATTGACCTCGAAGATAAATTTCCCGGCAAAATTCATAAAACTGCCACAAGCAACCACCAGGAACCCTTTCAAAACCCCTCCTCTATTTTCTGTCATTCCTCAACTTATGCATGCAATATCATTATAACTATCCCTTCAGCGTTAAGTAAATTGTAAAAGCACTTGTGTTTATAATATACTTCGAAACTAAAATTTTCTTTTCAAATTAAAACAGAAAAAAAAAAATTGTAATAGCAAAACTCTTGTAGTAACTAACGACTCCTGTTGGAACTTTAGTTTTTCAAAGACGAAACATGAAGAGGAAATCTTTTGGCAGTTTTCAAAGTATGATGTATGGTTCCTTGCAGCTTCTGTACTTTGAAATATAAGCAAACAAAACTGAAACTGCTTCTAGTGGAAATAGTTTTTGGTGAGGGTTAAGTTTTTATATGTACAACAGGAAGACGTGTCAAATTTTAATCTTGGATTTTTTGTTTAGAAGATACCTGTTTTCTGGTTTTAGTTTTGAAAGCTTAGAAAATGAGAAGCCGACTTTTTTTTTTTAATGAGTGTGGAACTGAGAAGTTTGTTTGTATTTGATGGAATACCTATCATATTCTATAAAATAAAAACTCCGATCTATTCCGAACTAAAGCGCTTCAATTTAAACAGAGAATAAGGTTCAAATGTAACTCCTAGATTTTATATTCCAAGAACAATATTACAGATTTAAATGTGAAACAAAGACGGGTTTGGTGGACTTTACATAGTCCGCTTTGATGCAGAAATTGACAATTTACCATTCATTAGCTGCGTTTTTTTGGAATTTTACTAGCCAGTAGCTCATTTGGACAAACAAACTGAAACAAACAGTGAAGCTCTAGAGAGAAAGAGACAGAAAGAGACGCAGTTATGTTTGCAAAGTGTGTTTGTTTACGAATTCAAAATACACACAATTGTTTGTTTTGACTTAATATTAGCTTCAGCATCCATTTGTTTAGTAATATCCTTTACGTTGTTACGACTTCACTTCGTTATATGTACTCTAAGACGATCAGAGGATTGATACGTTAAGCACGTCTTATCTATTATAACTTCACTTGGACAGAAGAAAACACATTGAACTTTCTACTGGGCTCTCATCATGTAACTTTTAAGACGATTGTCGTCTAAACGATAGTAAAGAAATATCGTTTAGAGCAGTAGGAAAAATCACACCTTGACGTCACAACGAGAAATCAATTCAATCTTTTGAAAATGAAATGAAATATGTATAATAGCAAATAAATTATTTATATTTTTAAAAATATGTGTATTATTTTTAACAGTGTACGTAGTTTTTTTTTAAAGAGATAAAGAGTCTGCTGCACCATTGCTTGCAGCACTTAACTTTTTTGCTTTGGATAGTGATGAAACATTTCTTTTTGAATTTTAAAAGTCTTTTACAAACACAACACACCAAAAAAAAAACCTATTTACCTATCGTGCAAACGATATCGTCTTGACTTTGACAGTCTCTGGGGTTCCATAAAGCAAAAGTTGAATCGTCAAAACGATGTCGCCTAAACGATAGTCATGCTTAAACGATATCATCAGACGATTGTCGTCTTATACCGCGTTCTAACCGGACGAAATCTCGAGATTTCGCCAAATCTCTCCAAATCTCTGAGGTTTCGCATGCATTTTCTATGTATTGAAATCTCGTGCTTTCGCCGAAACCACCTCAAAATATTCCAAGAGTTGAGTTCATCTATGAGAGGTTGTTAAACTGAACAAACCTAAAAGTGAGCTTCAGTTTATTTTGGTGTTCATTTTTAGACGTCAAAATATTATATGGGAAAACAGCTGTAGCTAGTGTTGGGACTTGTACCAATTATATTTGTTATTTTTCATATTTTTTATTTAGCTTATACATTATGCACATACATATAATGACAAACAGCTGTTGTTTTTTTTTGTTTCCCGCCACTTAAAAATGGACAGACAATGACGTTCGAAATTATCTCAACTTGGTGCAAATCTCGAGATTCCGCTTCGGTAAGAACGCAATATTACGTGATGAGAGCCCTGATATGTGGCTTGATACGCCGAAGAAAATAATGCTTATTTATGTCAAAGTTTCTTCGAAAAAACAATTCTTTACGAAAGAGTATTACTTCTGCAAAATTGCTGGCATAAAATGTAACATAATTATTCAACTAAGTTTCATAATTGATGTCAATTTATTTACCGGCTAATCAGGAGCATTCTATAAGATAACTTATAATTATGTTACCTTTATTCAACTCACACGAGGTTTCATGAGTTATGACTCATACAAAAGAAAGAAGATGAGCTAGTTACCGAAGAGTCGCAAGCAAATTTTAAGTTTTTGTTTTGTTAATTTGAATGTTTCTTTTATTTGAAACAGAAAATTGTTCAAATTACCAACGAGAGTCATACACACGGGATGAAAGTTGAAATAGGAAATTGAAAAAGAGTCAAGCCTCACGAGTCTACGTGTCATAGACGAACTAAATCAGACAGTCAACTTCGAGTCGTTTGACGCATTCGCTTCTCCAAGCTAAAATCCGCTAGATTTTGTAATTGTATTCTGACGTTGAAGAAAAATCAAATGGAAGCTCACACATTCAATTAAAGAATCTAGCGGTTTTTTTGTCAGCTATTTGTTGTTGTTCATGGAATAACAACCTCCAAAAAACATTTGGTTCAAAAGGAATGAAAGGAATAACTCGACAAATTAATAGTTAGGTCTTCGTCGCACGCTACTTCACATTTATTCACAAACGAAGTAATTAAGCCTCCTCTTATTTTCAGCACCAATGGGGCAGGGGAAGTTCCAGTTGACTGTCTAGTTTAGCTCGTATATGCTACGAACAATCCCTACGGAGTGTAATTTGGCTTTAAATTCATCGCCACTTGTTAGTGAAGAAATATAAAACTACTATAGTCGAAATGGGAGGTCCAAAATTTACCTTTGCTAGCTTCTACTAGTTAACAAGGTTCCAAAAAAACACGGCTATTTTTAGTATTCCAGACGCTTAAAGGAAAGATGGAACACTTATGCGTTCGATGCGATATCTGTCCATCGGTCAGTCTGTGCTACGGCCTTAAATTGCAGTAAGTGGAAATTCGCACAAGATGGCGCCACTACATTTAATTGTGTGAGTACTTTTAAGAGCAGTTTGTAAGGGCAAACCCGTCATCTTGCGGCCTATCAAATTAAAGAGAGTTTTACTGGGAATCCATAGTTGTAAGAAAGATTTTTTTTTCTAACAATATTTATTGCACAAGAACGCTTAGCCAAATTGCATTTGATATCCTGAATAATGAACATGTACATATGTTGGTTCACTGTTTAGGAAATCAAACAGAAAACAAAAATAATGCCCGATTCAACATTGAAAACCTGTCAGAAATGTTTGACAATCAAAAGAAAGTTAAACTGTTTCCGGCAATTTAATTCGAACTCTACTCCAAAAACAATCTTACAGCACTCAAGACCTGAGTGTCTTCGAACAGAATATCAAGTCATAGAAAGGTAGGTAGTTAATTGGAAGTTCAAACACAAAATTTAGTCATGCCTAGAGGCGTAACGCTCCTCCTTCAACCTTATCAAATCGAAAATAGATAAAAAAAAACATCGATCTCAATTGACAACGCAATTGAAAGCAATGGAACAAATTGTGTTGGATGGGTAATTTCATCATTTTAAAAATAATTTATTCCTAATTTCGTAACATTCCGTTTCAAAGACATGAAAAGCAATCTCTTGTACTATAAATTATGAACGAAACTTTTTCTCAGTGCCATCCGGGAAATGTGTTACAACTTTTGCAAAGTCAGCTAATAAATAAAGTACAACTCTGAGTATTTACTGTGAACCTTACAGTATGAGTAAGTGTCTATTCTTAGTTGAAAATAATTTAGCAAATTTTGTACTCCCCTACACTCCCCAAAGGGTGTGCTTCTTCCTTGCCCAACCCCCAAAAGAGCCCCAGTCATTATTGTATGTACGAAATGAATTATAAAGTTAAATGTTTCGAACTATCGATTACACTCGGTCGTATCTGCAAACGTAATTCTACGAGGGTGTAAAGTTCTTCAAGTTTTGCGAATTAAATTCGACCTTTCCTGTAAAACAAGAAAAAAAATAATATAAACACCACCACCACCCTATAGCTAGCGAAAACAAAAACACGACCAAAAGTAACTTTTTGACCCACGTAATTTTAAAGACGATCAAAAGATCAAAACACATAAAAAATGACTAAAAGTTGTACGTTTCAGGGACGGTATCTATGAATATACTTAACATTCTCCTTTTAATTATTCAGCCCCGTTTTCCCCCTTCAAACAGAGCCGAGGTCCTATACCTCTTCGTTTGTTCATTAGCAATTTATTTAACTAATTGATTTTCTTTTTAAATTTTTCATTTACATCTTCTCTTCTTTTTTTTATATATCGTTTTAGCAAAGCGACCACCTGTTGAAGAAACTGCATCCTTTTTGCAAAGCTTAATAGCCTCCCACGGTCCTAATTACTTGGAAAAGTTATTCGGCAGCAAGGCCCGAGATGCACTCTCGCCACTTGGAGGAGTTGAAAAAGTTGCAATTGCACTAAGTGAATCGCAAACTATTGAGGACTTTGGCGCTGCCTTACATCTCATGAGGTAGGTTGGTTTAAAACAAAATGTAGATACACTATACGAGTACACACATCAGGAGTACGTATGTACATCCACTTAACATGAATTTTAAGTGTGCAAGAGGACGTTGGAGATCCATTCCCACTTGGCAAGTCAGCTCGGAGAAAGAAATAAAATTTTAAGAGCTATTAATGGATGTAAAGTTGGGAAACGTTAAGCTTGAGGTAGTATCAAATTACAAGCTTGTTGGATTCGCTCTCAAGGATTTCTAGTTCTGGGAATAAGTAAGACTTAAGGATGGTACCTTGAAGATGTTTCACTCTCAATGGGAATGGGTGGATAGTGGTGTTGAAAGTGACCAACTCCAGGGATTTAATAGCAGTAAATATGGTGATACCCCACCCGCGGATATTACATTATATTTTAGCTATAATAAGGCCTCCTTTATCGCCAGTATTTCCGCCTGTAATATTCCCACCGCAGCGCTCCAAACCATGCTCCACTGACTTCTTACTTACTAACTGGCTGCCTGCTCAGCAATAAGACTGAGAAGTTCCAAACAATGGAAACAACAACACACTGGACACGCCAGAATACTTCTGATGCACCGCCAAAGGTCACCGACCACTTGCCCACTGAACACAACTTCAACATGGGCTACAAATGCTTAATACCCGACAGAAAAGAAAAGACACAACGGGATGTCCTTCACCATGAATCGCTGAAGGAGTTGGTGCTGGTATCTTTTCAAAAGACTTCAGCCTTCCTAGCTACTGCAGCGTTTTCCAAGCCGAAGTCACTGCCATTCGTCAAGCAGCTTACTGGCTGGCGGTTAATGCAGTATCAGTATCGAATAATTTCATATACGTCGACATCTCTCGGATCCAGCACAACGAGATCCAAGGCAGTGAAGAACAGTACAACCTCACCATCTGCTGGGTCACTCTAGTACTTTCAGAGCTCATTAAAGGCCGAGTTCCCAACACCACGCTAATCTAGCTGCTGGAATAGTTTTGCACCGGGATGACAGATTTTGTCCTAGAGAATTTAGCGGCCTCTAGTAAAATATGTGTCATCCCGGTGCAAAAGTATTCTAGCAACTAGATTAGCGAAGTGTTGGGATCGCGGCCAAAGTGAACCAAAAATTGTAATAAAATTCAAATAATGTTCAACGATGATATGTCATAGTTAGTGGACAGCTAAAGACATACGTAAACGATGCGTATTTATTTATTTATGTTAAAAATTTATTCTGATCACGTCTTTTTTCTTTCATTTTAGATCTGATTTGGAACATCTGCGATCCGTATTTATGGCCGTCGAAAACGGTGACTTGGGAATGCTTAAATCACTCGGTATAAAGGACTCAGAACTGGGCGATGTGAAGTTCTTCCTCGAAAAGCTCGTAAACACCGGTTTCTTAGACTGAGTAGCACCAGATCCAGCTTCTGGATTTTATTATGCATATTCCCAGCCCATTAACCCAAGTTTTTACTCATACCTTGGTTCACCATACATGGATGGATACAATTATTAAAATTTCTGTTCTAATCCCAGTTTTACTTTTCTTTTTCTTTTCTATTTTTGTTGCAACTTATAATTTAAAGGCAATTAATTATTTTATAAAAAACAAAAAAACAACAACAAGCCTATCTGCTCTCTACTATTTATTCAAAACAAATATATGCAAATATATATATATTTTCTTGCATCAAAATGGTAAAAAAAAAACAAAACATTAAAATATGTATAAATAAATATGTGGAAGCAGGATCGGTTAAAACAATGAAAAAAAAAAAACAAAAAAAAAATCTAAGAAACTCTATTATATCCTAAAAAGCAAAAAAAAAAAAAACATAATGCGTTGTTAGCCAAAGAAAAAGAAAAAAAAGTAAATCTACTATAATATATTTTTATGGTCTCATCTGAATGTTTATTGGCAAAATTAAAAGAAGAATACTAATCACTCACATAATCTTATGAATGAAACATGGTTTAATCTTTACAAAAATAAAAAATAATGTCAACATACCTATTTACCTATTGTGTACCTATTTATAAATGTAGCTTTCTAAAACAAAAGATGAAAACAAAAAAACTACAATACATAATATCAATCAATGTTGAATTATAGATACTTTCACATTTATAAATGTAAATTATATTAAGCAAACCAAAAATGTAAAATGGAAGACATTTTTCAAAAGCCCTGCAGCTATACACCGAAATTAGATGAATAATAGTAGCCTTTTAAAGATCTCAACGTATTTTTTTCCTTTAATTAATTTGTTTAAAAAAAATATATTCATAATAGTATTGTATTTCATTATTTCATTTCCGATTACTAAAAGTTAGATAAAGCTGCTGGTTAATGTTGTGATACGTGTATTAAAAGAAAACTAAATAACGCATAAAATATTTACAAAAAAATATGTTTTAATATTCGAAAAATTTGGAAGGAAATCATCAACATTTTTGTAGGATTCTTGGGGTTTTTTTTTTGTGCATTATATTCGCCAGCAATAAAAAGAAAAAGAGAAAAACATAAAACAAAGGAATGACATCAATTATTTTGAAAAGAAAAAAAAAAAGACGGATATACATAATTCTTAAAAATCTTTTTTATACATTTATAAGTGTTTTTTTCTCTTTTAGTGTTTTTGGGTTTCTTTTTTTAATTAAAATTTTACTATTGTTAATATTATTAACAAAGAGCCTAGATGTCTTATTATTAAAGATGGAATGTTTTCAAAATATCTAATCTCACATACCTATAAGTAAAAAATATGGAATTATATGTATGTAAAAACACCATAAAATACGATCCAACATACACGAAATAAAACTAAAAATAATGGAGTTATAAGTACCTTAAATTAGATTGTAGATATATTAAGATAAAATCTTTTAGAAGTGATTTTAAGAATAATAACCTTCTTTCAGTTCATCATCATCATAACATCATTAACCTTTTATGTCATTTCATTAAATTTAAATGTCAAATGATGGCATTTCCTCACATTAATCACACCCCAGCTGTCATTTATCCTTGAAATTATTCGCACGAAAACGTCACACGTAGTCGTAAAAAGAAAAAAAAAGATTTTTTTTTTGTTTTCTATACAAATGTTATATATACATACTATATAATAATAGTTAGGGCAAACTACTTATTATACAAAACGAATGAAGATGAAAATGATATAAAATATATACTTGCAGTAAACGAAATGGTAAAGTTGGAAAAAATACACACCCTTTCTTGATAAGATCTAAGAGAAAAATAAAAAAAAAATAAAAAAAACAAAAAAAAAATAATGTTACATATCAGAAACATATTAAATACATATCAAAAAAAATACATATCTTATATAAATTTTAAAGTAAAAATATATACCTTTAAGGGAAAATAAAAAGATAAATTTATTATACGTATACTATAACATTTATATATAAATATATATCTATATTCTACAACTAAATGTAATGCGTTTCTTCGAACATAGTACAATGTGCGATGACATAGAACAACCCACTAAAACACATATCAAATATTTTACTTTTTTTTTGAAAGAAAGCGAAAACTCATAAACTATTACCACAAACTTTGTGTCTTGGTGAAAAGTTATCCAACGCAATTTGTTTAATAAATTCTCTGACCCAAAACAAAAATTTACAATCGACATACTGACATCCCTGTTTGATTGACATAAGCAAATCGCAGTTAATTTTTCACTGACATTCAAAACTGTCTTACGAAATTTTGAATTCACTTTTAAACGCACCAAAACTACTGTATGTAATTATGCACATGTTACATAGAATTCAAAAATATATATTAAACAAAAACAAACACTTGAACTTCCCTTGCATTTTTTTAAAGTTTTCTTTTTATTATTCTTAGTTGCACTCTAAAATTGTTAGCATACTTTTCCAAAACTATAAACTTTTTTTTATTTTTTCTTGAGAAAAAACTACTACTAATGATGAAAGAGTGTAAGGAGAATAAGTAATGTTAATTTTTTTTAAATTATAATTATATGAGAGCGAGAAAAGTTTTGTACAAGAAGAAATATTAATAAAGAAATATATAAGGAAACTGTTGAGTACATTGTAATATGAAAAAAATTGAATGAAATTGAAAGGAAGAAGGAACGTTAAATTTTTTTCTAATGATAATTTTTACTAGTTTATATTTCACCCATACATATATTTTATAATCCTTGTTCAAAAATAAAACAAAACAAAAAAAAAAACTTATATTATTGTTTAGCAATTATAATAATATTGAAAAGAATATTTATGATATCAATAAATTTTTATCATTCCAGTAAATGTTTGAATTTGCGTGTTGTTATTTTTTTTCAAATCAGTTACAGAGACTGTGAGTTTTAAAATAGAAATTGGCTTCCAAATTAAGGATGGCTAAAATAAAATAAATTGCCAATAGGATTATTGAGGAAATAAAAGGTAAGTTCGCGTACCCTCCCAAAACAGTGAATTTTTACGAAATTTTACAAACTTTAACGAAAAGCTTTTCGCATACGGAGAATTTTCTTAGTTCTTCACAGGAGAAAGCACTCAGAGTAAATGCATGAAATTTCTTAGGGTTGGTTTGTGAAAAGTGTCAAATCAGTCTATTTTCAACAACCTTTATTTTTCCCTTAGAGTGGATAGGTAGATCCTGGTTGCTGGATACGATAACTTTCCGCGGCTAGTAAGTTCTCGAACAACGAAGTGTGGATTTGACTAGATCCACTAGCGAAACGACAGTTGGGGGTTATTGGTGACGAGCGAAATAAAATGCGAGATTTCCTCTTAGGGTATTTGTTTAACAATAAAAAACTCAAAGCTTTATTTGTTCTTCACTATTTATAGGAGAGACCTACCGTTAAATAAAATGTAACATTTTGTGGCGAATTTATAAATAAAATAAATCTGCTCAAACATTCCGCCGCCTTTCAAAGTAAGAAAGACCTGGGGACCCTCTCCAAAAACAATTCTCTGGATGTACACCAGCTAACATAAGATCCATCCTGACATATGGCAGCCTTGTATGGTGGCCAGTGTAAAACAAGTCCACCTACCTGAAAGAGCTCACTAAACTGCAAAAACTAGCGTGCATTGGTGCCACCAGTGCGAGAGAACCACTCCAACTGCGGGTCTTGAGGCTTTTCTCAACCTGACTCCGTTAGACATTTACACGAGATCAACGGCAGGACTTATGCCTTAAGAATAAGTCAGACTGCGTGCTAGAAGTCAAATGCGATAAGGGCACGCGACCATCCTTGGCAGATTTTTCGGCCATGCACCCAAAACAGACTACACTAGGCCTTACCTTGACTTCAAAATACCATTTGCCTCAGCGCACCCTAGCAGAGAAGAGTAGAAAGACAGCCGTATAGCAAATGCCGAATCCATAGCTATTTACACAGATGGATCAAAAATGGACACCGGTGCAGGATCCGGAATCTTCTCCGAATCACTGGGAATATCTGATATGCTGAAGTCTATAGCGGTGGAGACCGCCCTTCACGTATTAACACGTGTTATCGAACGATCTCTAAATATCAAAAGAATTCTCCCTTGTAACCTTCTTAGATATAGAAGGAGCCTTCAACAACGTCAATCCATGTGCAATTATTCAAGCATTGGACAAACTGGGGATTGAAGCTGGGCTTAGGGTGTTGATTGATCAGATGCTAACCAGCAGGATCATCAACACATACCAGGGCCCTGCATCGGCTCGCAGAACTGTCAACCGTGTTATCACCCCTTCTCTGGAATATCACAATTAACCACTTGCTGGTTGGCCTCGAGGCCACCGACTGTAAGGTGGTTGTTTATGCGGATAACGTTACCTTAATATTCTCTGGGAAATTCCCAGATACCTCAGGGACCTCACAGATAATGCCCTCAAACTACCCACTTCTTGGGCCGCCCAAAGTGGACTTGGGGTCAACCCCCAAAAACCGAACTAGTCCTCTTCACAAGGAAATATAACATCCCTATTATAGACCCCCCCACGTTGAATGGCACCAAGCTTGTTTTTTCCGATAAAGCCAAATTCTTCGGTCTCATTTTGGACAGGAAACACAGCTGGAAAGCCAACATTATAGAACGTGTCAAGAAGGCCATTACTGCTCTGTACTCATGTAAAAGAGATTGGTACAAGATGGGGACTAAAACCTCACGTTACCCTCTGGCTATAAAACGTCTGTTGTCAGACCTATACTTCTGTATGGCGTGTCCGTCTGGTGGACATCTCTTCTAAAGACTATTAACCTCTCTCTCCTGGGAAAAGTTATATATGTGTATATGTGGATCCCTAAGAACTGCTCCTTCCGCAGCTCCAGGTTGGTACCTTTGTACTCGCAAGTCTATGCACTTGTTGTACAGTAGAGTGTCTCTCCCTAAATCCAAATTGGTTCAGGTGATCTGCAAAGAGGTTAGCCTTTTCTTTGGCATTGCTTGTCCAAGACCCATTTACTTGGGCGGTGCCTGTTTTGCTGGTTTTTTTAAGGACTTGACAGCTTTCCATAAGGAATAATTTGTATCTTTATGGGCTGATAGATTATTTAGGTGTTTGCCGACTGATTCGTTTTTTACAGTTTTTATAGCCCTCTTAAGTTCATTGCACAATGCGTTAAGAATCGTTTTATTCTCAGGTGTTCGGCTTCGAATTCCTTAACTGCAGAAGGGTAATTTATCTCTACATGCCTCTTATTTTGACAAAAAGGGGTGCTTATCCATGTTGCTTGCTCGATATTTGTATTAAATAGCTCAATTTCTTCTTCTAGTTGAAATGTGCTTTTTATCGGAACTTGTAGATTTATGCTATCTTCCAGAGTGCGTCTTAACAGGAGCCAGTTTGTTTTATGATTTATAAGACGTGGTTGACTTTTAGTTTTCAGTACGCTAACACTAATTGTCATGAGGACAGGAGAATGATCCGACGACAGATCATCTTTATTTTCTAAGCAATTATAGTTATCAGATACTCCTTTTCCTACATAGAAGTCTATTAGGTCTGGGATTTTATTCTGAACTATCGGCCAGTGTGTTGGCATAGCACTTGAATTAAAATCACATTTTAATGCTCGTCCTGCTGAATATAGCACTCTACCTTTGGTGTTCGTTAGTCTAAAGCCCCAAAAGGTATTTTTGACATTAAAGTCACCACCGACTATAAAGTAATTCCCCAATGTTTGCCAAAGTCTAATATAGTCTTCTTTTTTAGGTTATGTTTTGGTGGACAGTATATTGCAGATACTTTTATTTTCATTTTGTTTAATACGTGCACATTTATAGTTGTAGCATGTAGTGTAGCATTTTTCTTCCTAAATTTTTGAGTCTTCGTAATGTTTAATTGATTCTTTTATGAGAAGCAAGGACGTTTCATTTTCAGTCACCCCAATCTTGAACTCGAATACGACAGTCGAATCCGACCGTATTCGTATTACGTTATCAAAAAGTCGTATATTTGTTCGTAAAATACGACTTTGATCGGAAAAGATCCGACTGTAGTCGGATTCGACTGTCGTATTCGAATTCAAGAATTGAGGTGACTTATCTCATCGTCATCGTCAGCAATGAAGTATCACTTTTTCTTCAAATGTACTGCAATAAATAGCAAGGGACTGAGGACGCTTCCCTGTTGTACACCGACTTTGATTTGCATTTGCGAGGACTAAAATTCCAGTCGCTTATTCTTTTATACTCCAAATAAATAAAAAACACAAACACTTGTACATTTATTTGAATTTATTAATATTTTATTATTTTTCACTTCTTTTCACGTATTTGCAGAAAATTGTAAATCACATTATTTTTCATAAAACATCGCAACGCAATATTGTTACAAAATCAAAAAATATTTAAAACAAAAAAGAATTAAGGAAAAATCAAAGAGAACTAGGGCAAAATAAAGGAAGAAGAAAATAGAAGAAGAACTGGTATAGGTATATATGTATGTATAATACTCCCTAAGTAGTATATTCAAAAATATTGACAAATTTCATATTCATTCATTTATTCGCTTCTTAGTTGCTTTCGTTTATAATATATAAATACATATCCTTATACTTAATTGTAATAATAAAATATTAACTCATAAATACGATTTTTTTTCTCTTTTTTAAGTTTAAACATCTCTTTTTTATTTTGTTTTTATTCACTTTCCGAATGAAGGGGTAGGAGAGTTGGTTCTCAACCAAGAAAATTCAACAAACTTTCAATTAAAAAATAACTTTTTTATGTTTATTTCTTTATTAATCTTTCAATGAGTGAAACGAGAGAGAGAGAGAGTGAGACTGATAGATAGAGTGGGAGAGCAGATAGGTGGGAGATCACGAAATAAAAAAAAAATAAAACAAACAAACAATGGAAAAAGTTAATCATCAGTTTCCTGCAACAATATTTAAAACTAACATAAAAAAAACATATTTGCATACCTAATGAAAAATCAAAGGATCTGTGTGAGAGGGGGCACGTTAGTTCTAGGGGAAGTGGGGGCGGGGAAGAACAAAAAAACAATTTGTTGTTTTTTTTTTGCATTTTTTTTTTTGTTTGTTTTTTTCACATATTAGTATCATTTAGTTAATTTTGTATTTTTTGTAGTTTTTTTTTTCTTTCTTTGCGGATTTATTTTTTGTAGTTTTTGTTTTTCTCAAAATGTATCTCTTTTTAATAATAATATAATAAGTTTCAATAATAATAATATTAAATGAAAGCAGCACTACCTAGAATCTGGAATTTCATTTGAAGCAGACATTGAAGAGCTTGTTGTTTTCATTTCGCGCGTTAGCTTTGAAGCTTGTTGCTGCTGATTGTTGGTGGCGCCTTGCTGCTGCTGCTGCTGCTGTGGGGTACCGCTGGTTGGGGCGCCGCCGCCCACCGGTGGTGGTGGTGGACGTCCGCGTCTTTCGAGGGCTATAGCCGATGCGGTCGCATTTTGTTGGGCGCCACCTTTGCCGCCCGACGAAGTGGGTTTCTTTTTCGACGGCACATTCGAATTATAAGACGTCTGATGCTGTAGTGAGTATTCTTCGACAAAATCCTCGGGAGATGTCTGCTGTTGTTGGTCACGGTTCATTGTTGCTGTTGTGGTATTATTATTCATAACGGTTTGTTCATCACTGTTTTCATTATTGGCTCCGCCATCCCTATGTACAGTGCCGTCGCTGTCGCTATTATTAGGCCTTTCAGACTGCGATGAGGCATTTTTGTGTTTACTATTACTGTTCCACTCTGAGTCATGTTTGAAACTTGCCAAAGTGGACAGCAACATAGCCTGAACGTAAAGAGATCTGCATACAAGAAAAATAATAAAAAAACAAAAACAACCAATCAAGACAAAAATTCATAGAAATATGTTATAAATATATTATACCGATCAGCACGATCCTTTTCGATGCGTGCTAGTTCTTCCTCACTCAATGAAGGTGTCATAAATTTCGATAGCAAGAACTGTGATGACTGGCCACCATCTGAAGCGTTTGCGTTTCCAGTATTACCCGCATTGCCACTGCCAACTCCACCAACAGCTGGCTGTAGAAATTGACATGACGACAAACCGAAATCGTTAACCGTCAACACAGATGTATTCAATGGTACTTCTCTGGTATTGAGCGATGAGCCACCACTGGTGCCGCCAACATTTGACTGCGATTGTTGAATCGATGATGTTGATGTATTATTGACAGTCCATTCGGTTGCACGACATCCGCTAGCACCGCTACCACTGCCACCGCCACTAGGGGTACTACCACTGCCACCGCCTCCTCCGCCGTTGCCCATTTCTTGCATTGTAGCATTTGAACTGGATGAGGAAACCATAGGATGGCCCTGACGCCTTGGTAACCTTTCTAATTGTTGTCGAGTTGCCTGCAATTTAAAAAATAAACAATCAACTTGAATTTGAATTTTGTATGTGATTCTACTTACCGTAACCTGCTGTCGTTCTAATTGAATCTGCATTTGCAGTTGCTGCAATTGAGATGTCTGTGGGCCACCACGGCGTACACCGGACAATTGTGACAATAGCTCGGCAATCGGATCAACCGAATCACGACCGGATGGTGATAAAGCTGATAGGCCACTTGAAGAATTAACTAACATATTGGACCTTCGGGATCTCGGTCCACCTAATGTACGTCCTGGAATTCGACGTACCCCACCACCATGACGGATTGCCGATGGTTCATCGTATTTATATGGTTAAGGAAAATTTTTATCGCATTTTTTGTAAAATTTCAAATAAAATACATAACAAGAAAGAAGTACTGGATGAAAGGGATGAAACAATTGAATCAGGATCGAGAGATTAGCTTAAATATGGTTCACAACCTCACTACTCTTATGAGTATCCTTCATCCGCATTTCGAAATAATTTTTAATGGATAGGTTAGGTGGAAAGTATTAGCTACTCTGAAATTAAAAGTTAATTGCGTTCTCCTGGAGTAGAAAATCCTCTTCGAATGGAGCTGGAGATAGAGAACAAAGCTTTAAGGTTCAATGCTGCTTATTCAACCCTAATGAAAAGTTTGCATGCCAATGCTTGTTAAACAAGTTGGAATATTTAAGAAAAAGAACTCTCCTAGGACTGCAAGTCTTGTACGCCAAAAGCTAGGGCATTTACAAAGAAAGTATTCTGAATTTTCCCCTACAAAGATCATCTGCACATCGTCAATCCAATAATTTCCATTCATTTAACTTTTTGGAAAGAAAGTTCGCTGTCATCAGCTCAACGATGCCTAAGCCCTCCACCTCCGAAACAAGTTACCACCAAAAGTCCTCTTTCTTCGGACGGTTCGGCAGGAGAAACACACAACAGATTGGAATTCTTCTTCGTCACTTCTGCAATAGTCGTTATGCAGCACATTGAATCTATCCACGTAAACGCCAATGGCAGTAGCCGATAATTACCCCAGAGACGACCCGTGCGTTATAACGTCTATGTTTTACCAGAGAGGATGATCTCGCATTGTTAAACCCCTGTCATAGAACCCTGGCTGTGCGCAAGTCTCCAGCTAACCCAGTGTCTATTTACTCGACCGGTGGCTTCATCTTTTATATTCTTTCGTAAGAAACTGATTGGGGCTACTACAAAAGGGCAGACCTGCGATAAGTGCAGAGGCGTCCTATTTATAGCAAACTAGTCAGCCTCTTGACGAACAGCTTTATCAGAGAACGGAACCTATAGGCACATCTATACGACGACGAAAGTGGCAGTGGATTGGTCACACTCTCCGAAAGCGTGAGAGATCCATAGCTAACCAAGCGATGCAATGGAACCTATTTAGATAGATAGTCTTGCACCTACGTAATCCTCCCTCTTTATGAATTGCAATTAAATAAAGCTCTAATCCTAGAAAAACAACAACAATAATACAACTGAATAATCATCATAACTTCCATCCTTGAACAACAAATATTCATCAATTTTTGAAAGTCTAAAAACAAACCTAAAGCCACTCATAATTGCAGCATTAATATTCCTTTAATTCGCTTTAATTAAAAACAAATTAAAAACCTTCATATACATTTGCTAAATCGAGAGAATGAATATTAATGAATCCCTCTTCTTTTTTTCCATAACGTCGATTTGATAAAACTGAAAAATTAAAATACAACTCGCTAAGTAAAGAAAACCCCTGGGCATTAACATTCAAATTCCTAGATGTTAAAGATTAGGAACGCAGAGTCGAAAAAAAAAATAGAATACTTTATCAAATTACTGCCTTCAGGTGATTTGAATGTGTTTTTGTTTTGTATTAAAAGTTTGTCTGTCCAAAACATCCAATAGACACACTGGTAATCAAATTATGTTCGTTGGGAAAATTTAATCAAAACATTTGGTAATTTCTAGGGAGTGGCAATTTGACAATCATTTCCATTGTGGTCGTTGAAAGACAATCGACTCTTTAAAAGTTTTTCTTTTTTTTTTTTGGTTCACTAGAGGTATCATCCTAGACTAGGTCCATGAAAGAGACACGCTAAATGTAAAATACAGTTTTTTGTGTAACGATGACATCACTTGTGCTTGTATTTCGAGCAGTGAACTTATCTGTGAATGCCAACATTCCAAAGACAAAGCGTTATAAAGGGTGGTTAAATTTTAAAGGCCGATGTTGAATGTGAACCACACCTAAACGTCAAATTTTTTTCTGCATTTCATTTGACATTTAGATACACAATCGTGCACTTTGTGATTTTTTCCGTCAATTTAATCGTCCAATTGTGCGTACAATCGGAAAAATCGTGCAAAAATTTGAGCAAACCGGGTCTGTAGGAGATGTGAAAACACCAGTGCATGCTCGTACAGCTCGTACTGCAGAAAATATTGCTGCTGTTCGCGATAGTGTAGCTGAAGAGCCGTCCACCTCAACTCGTCGTCGTGCCCAACAATTGCACCTTACACGTTCGTCGTTGATGAACATTATGCATAAAGACTTGCATTTACGCGCTTACAAGATGCAATTGACTCAAGAACTAAAGCCTCTTGACCATTTCAAGCGTCGTCAATGGTCAGAATGGTGGCAAGAAATGGCAACACTGGATGATCAATTTTCGAAGAAAATCATCTTCAGTGATGAGGCACATTTTCACCTCAGTGGATTCGTCAATAAGTAGAATTGCCGCATTTGGACGATTGATAATCCAAGAGTGATTGTCGAAAAACCAATGCACCTACAAAGAGTGACTGTTTGGTGTGGTTTATGGGCTGGCGGCATCATCGGGCCGTATTTTTTCCAAAATGAGGCCGGTCAGGCAGTTACTATCGTGAGATGATAACGAACTTTTTATGGCCTGAATTGGAAGATGATGTGGACGATACCTACGCTACCGAACCAATGGCTCTTTTGCGCCACAAATTCAATGGCCGTGTTATCTCACGTGGTGAGATGGGTTATTTGAAAGATAGGGTGTACGTCGATAAGCCAGCAACAATTCGAGAGCTAAAGGATGAGATAATTCGGCACATTAACGGCATAGAACCTCAATTATGCCTCAGCGTCATCGAAAATTTGGACCATCGGATGGAGGTGTGCCGCCGAGGTGGCGGCGGCCAATATTATCATAACAAAAAGAAATGACAATAATTTCCTAAATAATTTGTGTTTTATTCAAAATCAACATCGGCCCTTAAAACTTAACCACACTTTAAAAGCCGGTCTATCGACATATTCCTTTAAGCCTTTGGACATGCAAATGAAATGAGTTATGTAACCTACGGTTATGCTCTGTATTTGAGTATCGGCAAATTAGGAATAATTGTCTTTGGAACTGGGTATAAGTGAGCTTAATGTGTGAGCGAGCTTGAGTACACTCTCTTAGGCCTTAAGCCACCAACCTGATAGAGATTGGTGCGAAATTAAGAAAACACTGCCAGAATCGAAGCAGAGCCATCGCCAGAGTGAATCTGCCTTATTTTGCGGTTGCATTTGGGCATACATCCGTAAAAGATTGTGCTGACGCAAGAATTAAAGCCAGAGGACGACGGCCGCTGAAAATGTTGGACAGAGAACCAGATTTTGACCAGAATACATCTTTTCGGACGAGGTTCATTTTTGGCGCAGACGCTATATTAAAAAGCAAATTTACCATTATGGGAGCGAATACAATCCATAAGTGTTCAACCAAGCACCAAAACATCATAAAGATTGAGCCTTTGATGCGGTTTATGGCATGGTGGCCTTATTTCTTTAGAAAAGAGGGAGAAGACACCGTTAACGTTAATGGTTTCGATGGTATAGAGCGATGGCCAGAGTCTATCAACATCGATATATCCGAGCTGTATTTCCAACAAGAATGTACTGCTTAGCATACCAGCGACGCAACACTCAAAGTTATGAAGGAGCAATTTGGCCACTGGTTCACCTCACAGCGCGCATTCATCAATAGGCCGCCGTACTTGGCATACCAGCGACGCAACACTCAAAGTTGTGAAGGAGAAATTTGGCCACTGTTTCACCCCACGGCCGCCGTGATCATTCGACTTGATACCAC
Source organism: Chalcosyrphus nemorum (assembly GCA_949716465.1). Classification (NCBI taxonomy): domain Eukaryota; kingdom Metazoa; phylum Arthropoda; class Insecta; order Diptera; family Syrphidae; genus Chalcosyrphus; species Chalcosyrphus nemorum. The sequence goes on from OX454333.1 coordinate 80,836,474, forward strand.
TCGATTATTTTCTCTGCTGCAACAACAAGCGCTAACAAGCCACTCGCTTTAGACGAGCTCAGGTCCAACATTCTAGACGCTATTGCCGGAATAACGCCGTACATATTGGACCAACCGCTTGAAGCACTGCCAGTGAAGTGCTATTCCAAACATAATGCCATGGATGTAGCTAAAAATTAAGCAAGAATCTATTTTATATCTTACATCGTTGTTGCTTTGTTAAATTTTGTTTCTATCGTTGTTATCTGATCATCTTATACTTCACCTCATTTGAGTAAGTGGACACAGTGGAAGGAGCTGACCAACTAAACAGAACAGGCCAAACTGCCTCCTAAAAATGGGAAGCAACTCCTTCAACTCACTGTCTAGTTTAAAAATTTCTCATGGCTAGCGTGATAGCACAAGTCAACATATGTATAATGCTCGGCAAAGAGGAGGAATCAGCAAAACAGACTGTGATCGCTCAAGCAGAACACGTCACTTTAAATAAATTTTACTTTAAAGTAGAAGAAATATCTGCCTGCTCTTGCCAACATAAAGTAATGACGTATTACTCCTTAATACATATTGATAACACAAAGAATATCGAGTAGCTCATAAAGGACCATGGACTAGCATCTCACGCATTGTGCACAATATACATTTTTGTACGAATAGACGAGGCCCACATATTAACACCATGAAAGAAGGCTTTTGAAAGTGATGCTCTCGAAAATTTGTCAGACATTCGTCGGAAACTTGGTCGTGTTTTTCGGGCAACGAATGTTGGTTTAAGATTAGTCCGACATACTAGCCGCTACGGCACTGCAGTAGCAGTAACATCAATGCCGTGATTAATCTCAATTTGCGATATTTTTCCTCATTTACGCTCAATTTTTTGTTATTAGAAAAGTTACGTACCTATATAGATATCATCAACTGTGATTACCCTTCACAGTTTATTCGCAATTATCTGAATCCCATTTTATTTGCCCGAGATTGAACACATTTTTTGTTTTCTGATGATAGAAGAAAGGACTGGAAAAACTGAAACTCAAACAATTATGCTTTTTGGATAAAAATATGCTTCAAAGAAGTAGCGAACGATCTACCAGACCAATTTACACTGCCATCTGCTTGTCTGTACACTCCGCTACATCTGCTGTTTATCGACTTCGAGAAGGCTTTCGACAGTTTGAATAGAGATGCCTTGCGCAACAGAGGTATCCCAGAAAACTATTATTAAGGCTACGTATGAGGACGTCACATAAGTGTCACACCTTACACAATGGCAAGGTGTCAAAAGAATTTAAAGTCCAAAGCGGAGTACGTCAAGGTGACGTGATTATCAGTGATGTTCTCCGTGCAGCATTGACGGAAGGAAACCATGGAATTTGCTGGACTATGACATCTTACCTTAAACACGTAGACTACGCTGATGATGTTTGTCTACGTTCACATCGGATAATGGACCTCCATCTCATGGTCCAGAATCTAGAAGCTGAGGCAAACAAAGTAGGGCTCAAAATTAACAGCCAAAACAAAAGGCCCGAGCACTTCTAACACCAGCGCCCAACTTAACATTGCCGGACAGGAAGTCGAGAAAGTTGACAACTTTCTATACCTAGGAAGTGTGGTCTCGGCAAACCGTGGTGGCACCGAACTATGCCCCCCGAGGGGTTAAAGGATTCAAGCAAGCATCTGCTCGTCATTTGAATAAAACTAGATCTACCCGTACCCCTATTTAATACATTCGGTCTAAGGATTTACCGATCGTTAAGAGGTTGATCTGAAAATATGGTGGTTCATTTAATGGTACTTTTTTGTCTTTGGATTTTTTGACAGATAACGTATAAGTTGTGTTAACTTTTCATGGTATTCTTGCTAAGGATTATTTGGCATTTCATCATGCAAAGATTACTTAGTTGTATTACGAAAATCAGCTTTCTACGAAGAATGTGTGTCGTACACTTAGAACATCTTATGATCGGCCTACCGATCAAATAGACAACATCCAGCAATTAGTTAACAAAATATTGAAGCGGTAGCTGAGAGTGTTCGCAATGATCGAAGCCGACCAGATATTTATAGAACTGCAAAAGCTTACGAGCATTCTCTCAGTCAATGAGTAGAACTGCACATTCTCATTTCTTTATATCTGTGTAATTCTCTAAAAGAGAACAACGTATAAACATCAAATACCAGGCTCTGAATTCGGTTATCTAAGTATAGGCAACGTCTAAATGTAATAAATAAGCTCGTAATACCCTGCTACTGGTACTGAATTGCCTTTATCTAAGCACAATATAACCGACGGGATACACTAAAGGGCTCACACATATCGCGCATTCATTGCGTGCCTCTATTTTGCAAGACACTAACTACTTCAATTGCTAAACAAAACTCCTTCCACCTCGAAACTGTATCTTAAAATCAACCGGCAGCAAATGCAGAAAACATAAACAGCCTTGATAGAGAAATTATCAAACCGTGCCACCCTGCATAACTATTTATAAATAAGAGAAATAAAGCCCACAAATGTTACCGTGCTTCAAAACATTGCAATGAGACCAATTAGGTTTTATCTTACAATTTGTTGATGTATGCTACGTACACTTCCCGGGATTTCCCGCTTTTGTAGACTTTGTTATCTCCCCCCAAAATACCCAGTAATCTCTTAATCATACCTTAAAATAAAATAAATACCCACGATTTGAGTTGAGTTTTTTAAAAAAAAGGATATTAGAAATGATATCAGCTCGCGGGGACCAGTTCTATGTTCCAATGTTAAATGACCGGCAAAGTCATCTGTGACTAGATTCGGTTCACCTCCAGGTAAACCAGCGCACACTGGGCAAACAACTTCCAGACTCGTTTCCGTATGTTCTGAACTAACATGTTCCAACAGTGTTGAGTCGCTGAAACCCATTTTCTTACAATAGGGGCAGGTGAAACTTTGTGGCTGTTCCGAATTGAGCATTTCTCCACCGAAAAATAACTCAATATCCGATCTAGTTAGGATACACTGCATTGGATGATCCACCGAATGTCGTGTACTAGTGACACCTTCCTCGTAACAGTCCGCGCATAGGTCATAGTCATAGCAGATGAGACATTTGTATCGTCTGCCATTGAAATTGCTCTTGAGACACGAATCGCAGCTAACTCCTACAAGAAACAAAAGAAAAAACAAATAGAATCAAGCAAACACAATTTTATCAAAACAAAAGAGTGTACACAACATTCTTATGCCAAAAATAAATTTAGCACGCATATACACCGCCGCAAAGCATGCATACACACGATTGATAGTAAATACAGTGTGACCAGGAGCTTTTAACCAAATACAATAGGTTGTTACGGACAATTTTACAGCTAATTCTAAAGATTTTTCGTTAATGCAACTATCGAGGAACAGTAAATAAATGAATTTGCTGCTGGTATTTTGCATTTGAAGGTTAAACATTGCGTTGGGTTCCCTAATAAGTTTTTTTTCAAGCGAGAAGCATTATTTCTTATCAGCTTTCTTTCTTTCAATGCAAGGGGCTTAGATTGCTTGTGTGCAGACATACCAAAGAGATCTATTACTAAACTATTGGTGAGGTTTTAACATAAATGATAAACTACTGATGGATTCTTAGTAGGAACCAGTCCGAGCTTACGATGAAATAGGCTTTAGTGTTAACGCTGTCCTTTGGATCGCCAAAGAAAGAAGACCCAATGCAATGGTTTCATCAAGGCATACCACCTACCCAAGTAAAATTCTAAGTCCCTAAACACCATTGCCATTTTTATCGACAGCTAGTCTTTTAACAGGGTTCATATCAGCATCACATTAGGTGTCATCACTGAGCACGCAACAAGGCTGGACCTTTTCACAAACGACTTTGTGCATGAGGAAGAGGCTGAGACTATTCCACACCGTCTTTGTACCTGGCTAGCTCTCTCCCGTAAAAGAAAGCTTCACTATAGACTTAAGTGTAGATTTAAAGCCTCAAACGCTTCATATGAAGCTCAAAATGGTCAAAACGACTGATAGTGTTCCAAACTTCGTGGTATCACAATTAACCTAAAATTGATCTAAGTGCGTTGGCGTTTCTTAGCTGGAAGCCACTTTCAACGAACCAAAGCACAACACAGGAGAGGAAAATGGATTTACATATGTACATATTTTTGTTCGTGCAAAATAAAAACCAACACTGAATTAAATTTTAATAAAAAAGAAATAAATTGCTTGACGACTGTGACTGTGCTGAGGGAACAAACATTTATCTGAATAAATAGCACATTTTGTCCACATAAAAAGTCTACAGACTTATTGTTAGTGGCTGTTCAAAGTTCATATTTAGATTTAGATTTGCAATCATGACTAATTCCACTAGAAAAAGAGCATCATAAACTTGAATTGACTAGAAAATATAATATCTACTTATGAGGAGGATTTCTATAGGTACAAACAGTGAGAACAGTCGTTTGTTGCTAGAAATTGAGCAATTTATTATTCTTAGCAACAATCATGTTGACCGCGAAGACAAAAATCGTCCTCTAATCCTGTAAAAGTGCTCTTACCGGGGGTCTAAAATACAACTTATAGGAAAGATAAATACCGACAATAAACAAAAGTTGAATAATACAAAATGTCTGGACACACTTCAGCTATTACTGTTCTTGTAAAAGAGGAAGGGACGGACAAATGTAGTTCGACAAGTGAATTTAAACGTGTAGACTTGTGAAGTTGTTAAATAGGCCCCTGGAGGTGGCGTCCGCAACCCTATGAATGGGGAGCTATTGTTCTATATGTTTCAATTTCTATATGTCCGTTTAACATCGTAACCAGTATGCCTGATGCCCCGATCTGAATAAATCCCTCAAACGGAGTCATATAGGAAAACTACAAGGGCCGCAATAAGAACAATCACCCATATTCTTAAACTCCAATACGACAGTTGACCATAAAAAAAAAAAAAAAAATCGGCCATAACCAGCCGAAAGGCAGAGGAGTTTTGGAGAAGTTCTAGTTCAGTACTTTAAAAGTCTCGACAGCAAATCAAAACACGCAAGTTTTCAGAACTATGATAATGCTTCTAACTGTGTTATAATTTCTAGGACGTTTGTAATTTCCGATTGTCTACATGTTTCTCTTTTCTATCTTCCCTGTAATGGTGATCCTTTAAAGTCTATGCTGTATCTGAGCGCGGGCGGCAACTCCAACCTAACCTATTCTAACATGGAAACCTTTTACATATATAGGGGAAGAATCACGAATCTGTAAGCTTTCCAACAACCATTGAGTTACAACCTTAGCAAATTGAAGTTTTGCTTACAGACGTAAGGATGATATGAAGGTTTCAGTATGAATGTTTGATAGTATTCAGATTATTGGTTCGTTCATGTTCAACAATGGAGTAAAAGAACTGCATACTTACCATCATAAGGATATTTCAATAATGTTAACTCTCATTGATACAAAATATGTATCTTTTAGGTCGCAGTCTGTCGTACGGAAATAGGGTTTTCAAAAAAACACCACGATACTGAACTTTTTAATTGATGGTTCGTTAATATTTCCAGTGAAGTGTACCTTTGCGCTCATTTGAAGCAATGCAGTCTGCAGCAAGTGGTAAATATAACTTAAGTCTTGTATATGCAAGACGAGTGAATGTCCTAACCTTAAAAGTATTCAAAACATTTTCAATTAAACCCCATGAGCCTAAAGGTTACTGAGAAATTAATTAACAAACACCTTGTCTCTTTTCAGGCAATAATATTTCGACTTTCAACTTCGAACGTATTTGGGAAGACAATTATTAGGAAAACAATTATTTTTTAAAAAAATATTAATCTCTGGCCACACTGCGCTTGTAGTAAATAAATAGTTTGTGGGTTTAAACAAACAAGAAAAAAATAATGTTATTACCTTCATGTCGACTCATTATTCAACACAAAACAGAACTGCACTTTTCACCCCGAGAAACGGTACCACCACCTATGTTCTCTTTCGCCTCGCCGCTGCGTTCTCCTTGTTGGATATAAATTGCAAACCAACCTCTGTTCTCTCTCTCCGCCTTCGCTGAAGTAGTCGCTGCTGCCACCGCCGCCGCTACCGCTACCGTCGCTGCCTCCTCCGCCGCCGCTGATTCTGCTGCCGCCACACAACGCCGCCTTCTTCGTCTTCTTTGCTCCACTACCAATCGCCGAAACAGTACTCCTCCTCCCCCGTCGCCGCTTCTTATTGTTTTTTTTTTTTTTTTATATCTGTTCCTTTCGAGTGTCGTTGAAAAAAAAAATAAAAAAAATTTCGCTGCTCTTTGCCTTTTTTTTGGGAGATTTTTTTTTTTTTTGTTTTTGAAAATTTCTTATTGCTTTGTTGTAATTTTTTCTATTTCCTATCGTTCCTTTGTATCGTACGTATTATTTTTGATTTTGATTCAGATTTCAGATTCTTTGGCTCAACGTGTGTCGTCGTACGTACGTTTATGAGTTCGTTTGAAGTTATTTTTTTTTTCTTTCTACTTGTATTATCCTTACGATCTTCTGGTCGACTTTGGTTTGTCTACAAATTGGAGACTATACGACGACGACGTTGATTCTTCTTGTTCTTCTGCTGCTGCTGCTGCTGCCTGACATTCAAGTTGTACATTGGTGAAGAAAAGAACTGCAAATAAACGAGAAAAAAAAGAAGAGATCAACTCATGTCTTCATGCGGTTCACCACCATGTTTTATTTTTATTTTACAACAAAAAAAAAAGAAAAAAATATTTCTTTTTTTTTGCAGTGTAGAGTTGTGTACATGACTAACTATATAGTAGGTGTTGTTGTGTATATTTTGTTCACTAGTACTTTTATTTGTCTATTTTCCCGATGAAACTCCACGACCGACGAAATGCATTTTCTTTCTTTGTTTAAACATAAAATAAAGAAAAATATATAGAGAAATTTAGTTCGCAGATTGAATGAAATTCAACGCAATAATAATTGTCGTCATTCAGCACTGAGTTGATTTTGTATATCGTTTTTATGTAAGAAATTTTCTTTTTTATATGAGAAAACAAAAGAAAATCTCGCTCTTGCACAAGGAAAATCGAGATAAAGGTCGTGGTAAAAGGAAAAAAAAATCAAATTGGAAAAAAAGCAATACACTGATATTCAGCACATTTCACTTGAAAATTTTCGTTCGTATTCAGCGCCATTTAAGAAATGATTTTCGTTTTTTTTTTTTTTTTGTCATTTTTCCGAGATCGACATGTTCGCGAAAAAAATCTTGGGTATTTTTTCAAGGCAGGTGGATGTGGGGGTAGGTAGGGGCGAAAGGAGGAAGAAAAGAAAAACAAATATACTAAAAATATCCTTTTTTTTTTATTTCAAGTTTGTCATCCGTTTTACACCGAGAGGTGTGGGGGGAATGGGAGTGAAATTTTTTTCATCGGGTTTATTTTGGGGGATAGAACACGATAGAAAGATATTAGAAAACGTTTACAAATGAATTGAATTATTACATTTTAAAATTACTGCCTATAATGTACGAACAGAAAGCGAAAAAAAATATCTTATAAGATTTAATGTGGCTGAGACACGGACACTGGTTGGTGAATTCTTCTTTTTCTCAACTTTTTTTTTTTTTTTATTTCTTATTCAGCTTTAATTCAGCGGAGGTAGACCGACAAGACGAAACTGGGTTGTGGCTGGTAATGCTGTGATGAGAATGGCAAAATAGGGGGAAGTAAAAAAAATCTTATTGGGTGGAAACACATGAAGTATAAAGGAGCCAGGAAAAATTCACATGGAAAAATCGAATTGTTTCCCAACCGTTCGTACGGAAACTTTTTTGGATAGGAAAGAAAGTCTGCCAGCTATCCCAATTTTATTATATTTATGAACTCTTCTGAAACAATCGGGAATGCCACAAATAACCTATATTAGATAGTCCACTTCGAGTGATCTCCTCCTTAACACAAAATCTTTACACTGGCGAGCGAGAATGTCGTGATTTTCACTAACACATTTTGTAGGTCTTCTTCCAAACTTCCGAATATGGGTTATTAGTGCTACAGGTCATAAATATTAGATCCGTTCGCATATCCTCTCAAAAAAGAATTTTCATAGTTTTTCACAGAAAGACCCTTCTGTTGGGGGATACAAATTGGAACAGCACAGTTGAGGCCTGAGTTGCCAAGTGCGTTCCTTGTAGCGACCAGGGTTTCTTCACCCGATTTTTGGAAGATAACAGAGAGAGGAATTATAGTGCGTAGTTTCGTGTGCTTACTATCATGTGTAGAGAAAGTCAGAATACTATCAAAAATGAATCCAAGCAGTTTCGGAGGTAGCTACCATAGTTCTGATTTTCTGAGTTAAGTGGTTCTTTCGCATCTGTCATCGATGATGAAACAGTGTGGCTTCGAAGCGAAGAATTGTTTCACTGCTTTAAGTACACACTAGAGTTGAGCAGAGCTCTAGTGTTTGACCCGGTGGTCGAGGATGTCTTGAAGCAGTTGACCCTGTTGTTGGCAGTTGGCATCATTAACTTCATCTATCTGAAAACTTGAATCTTAGAATGTCTGGCAATTGATAGGCGCAATTGAACATGATCTAAAAGAGGACTATATTGTTTTCTTTTCAAGGAAGGATAAAGCATTTTTGTGGGATTCCTCAAGCTTGAGGACTTTCTCATCCATTTGAACTGTAAGGCTATGGAGCTTGAGACAAATTATAAGCTAGCCATAATCTGAGACATATTTGGAAGTGATCACCTCGTCACAGATCTTGTAAAGGTGTCCTTGCATTTCCACTCAGTCAAAACGAGGGAGACGAAGAACACTTTGCCTATTGCTTTCAACAATTTGTAGTGACCCGAAATTAATTTTAGGCATCTCAGTAGATGTTGGGCTTTGTCTCCTTAATCTTTTCAAACAACTCTGACATATGTACGCATGTGTATAATAAGAAAAGACGGAAATTAATACTGAACTAATTTATTGCTCATTTCTCTGCAGAGGTACCCTCATCCTCACTACTCTTTGGTTTGTGCCTCTGTCGCTTCGGTGGAGGATCCACATTGTCCTCCTCGTCGCTTCCACTGCATTCTGCTTTCATATCAGCCTCACGTTTTTTCCTCACCACCAACCATTTGGCAAGTTTATTTGTCGGCGCCCTTTTTGCAGTACACAATTCAATCGGTTTGTTGCAATCATCTGATTTGTTTCTAGAGTTGTTCACCAGGTTAGACACTTGATGCCATTCAAGTTTTGTAGCTGGTCGTAGAGCTGCCAGTGCTTGCTTCTCGGTTACGTTCTTGAAGTTAAGCCAATTCTGTAAAAATTCAGAATTATATCTTGAACTCATAATTTAGAATCAAAATTCGTACATTAACTTGCTCCTCCGTTTCTAGAATTGCTGGCATTCGATGATGCAACCAGGACATTACCTTAGTGGACTCGAAAGTGATCACACTGTAGCTGAACATTTTATCACCGTTCTCATCCTCCCAAATATCGAAGAGACCAGCCAACTTCAGGAGATTCACATTGTCAGCACTCCATGTGCTGTTGTCGTAAATTTTTACCCCATCGCTCTGTGGCATATAAATGTAGTAAGCAGCCCTTTTGGATGGTTTAGCAGATTGAGTCGTCTGCCATTCATAGAAACCCTCACAGAGGATAACACACCGTTGGCCCTTTTGAAAGGGTCCACGATACAATTTTGACTCCAGCATATGCTCTAGTCGACAATTGTTTGTTGTCAAACCGTGCTTTCGATAGTCACCCTAAAACCAAAAAAACTCGGTCCTATAAAGATTCTAAGCTCAAAAATTAGAACCTACCTTGTGCCAAAACGGGATCATTCCCCACATCATGGGGACGACGACCCGGTCAGAATAATCCACCTCATCAGAGCCTTTGAAGTGTTCGCCAGAAACAAGAACTGGTGTCACATCCGTGGGAGCGATATTGTGCGTTGGTTGATACTTTTTGCCACAGTTAAACTCGGACCTCCATTCGGGCTCTTTGGTGGGGTTCTCTTCGTCCTTTAAGTGATTGTCTCTATATTTGCAGGCGTGGACTATTTGATCCGGAGCTAGAGTTCTGAAAATCAAAGGAAATATGTAGAAAATATCTAAAAATAAGTCAAAAATACTAACAAACAAGTTCGACCGCACATTTTGGAAGTGTTTTCATTTCGTTGGGAAATCCTTTGTATTTTGTGCAATTTTATAGTTTGTTTGTCGCTAAACCAACAAAATACTGGGAAATTAAGAAATGTCATTGCTGGCTGAATTGGTGAGAATAGCACTGCCAAGTTGAACATGTGATATACTTCAATGGCAGTATGAAATTCCACTATGATAGCATTGCCTTAAGTCGTTTCCATTCGTTTCACTCAAGAACTCTCTTTATCTCGATTCCAATCGATCACACGATTTGTCTTTTGCTCCACTATTTATGTGTTACTAACTTACTTATGTCATGTATCCCATTGTCGATCCTAGTGCGTCTACAACGTCTACGCGCCATCGTGTGTGGTTTCTGGAAATGTGCCTCAGCTCTACCCAACTCTTTCCCAGTTGCCGTGCTTCCTTCTCCACTGTTCTTTGCCACGTATTCCTAGAACCGCTAGGATTTATGCGTTGGTGCTTTTCAAAACTTCTTCACTCTTTGGAATTGGCATACAGTCCTTTTTGATGGTAAACGATTAACTAAGGCCTCGAAGGAGTAACATCTCCTAATAGTTGTAACGAGAATAAGCTAATGTAGTCCTAAATCTAGCAGCTATGTTATGCCATTTTCCATTGGGGAAAAATAAGTTCTCTTTTGTCTTCCACTCGATTTCATTCGGGAAGAAACTCAACTTCTACTTTTAAAATTTATAAGATGAAGCGGATCAAAATCGTCGTAATAAGTTTTTTCTTTGCACCAATCTTTCGCAATTGGCAGTGCTCTCACTCAGGCAATCAAAAAATTCCCTCGAAAAATTCCTTCTCTTTTGTTTGAGAACTTGCCTGTCATCTTTCTAGGCGAAACAAAAATCCTAACCTCAAAGCTTCATCGATAGTAGATTCACTTTCCTAAGTAATCGTCATCACTAATTTGCAATAATTCCAAGTTTTTTATTCCATATTACCGGCAAATCCTTGCGAAAATGTCCATCCTAGCTTATAACGGAGGCTGCGTTGTCGCCATGCGTGGCAAAGATTGTGTAGCAATCGCAACAGACCGCCGATTCGGTATCCAGGCACAAACCCTGTCGACGGACTTTGAAAAAGTTTTTCAAATCAATCCGAGGATGTTTCTCGGCCTGGTTGGCCTGCAGACCGATATCCTTACAGTAAAAGATCGACTTGCATTCAGGAAGAACCTCTACGAATCCAGAGAGAACCGTGAAATGGTACCCAAGACATACTCAGCGATGCTTTCGAGTTTTCTTTATGAACATCGCTTTGGGCCTTATTTCATTGAACCCGTCATTGCTGGTTTAGATCCGAACACTTTGGAACCATTCATATGCAACATGGATCTCATCGGATGCCCCAACGAGCCCGATGATTTTGTTGTAGCCGGTACTTGTGCCGAACAGATGTACGGAATGTGTGAGACACTTTGGAAGCCGGACCTGGAACCAAATCAATTATTCGAGGTAATCTCTCAGGCGATGATCAATGCCTTCGATCGAGATGCCATGAGCGGTTGGGGCGCCACCGTATACATCATCGAGAAGGAAAAGATCACCGTGAAGACGCTTAAGACTCGAATGGACTAGAGTCGGAGGACAGGTTCTCGCGCATTTTTGTGTTATTCTTTACGTATAATATTTGGTATCTGAAATAAAAGCAAATCGGTGTATTTGTATTGAAAATCAGTTTATTTCTTTTTATTTAAGCGATAACTGTTCATTTTGTGGGTGTTTTGTCCTTTGTTCGCAGTTTTTTGGATCGACACTAGCTACTTCATTCAGTTATATGTGTGTACAGTGTCAGAATATTGTAGTCTTTGAAAACGATTCCATTTTGTTAAGGATTATTTATTTTCTGTATCAGTTTGTGGGTTCCAAAGCATCTACAAAGCCTATGCCCCATCGTGCGCTACAGATTGGCATTTTTTATTCACCAAAGTCGATTCAAATGCATTTGGAATCTTTCCTCTTATAAATATATATACCGAATCGCAGAAAGCACTTCCTAATTTACTAGTATAAAAAATAAAAGGACATTCGTTTAATTTTTCAGTTTTGTATATTTTTTAAAAAGAAATAAATAAGTGTTCCCATGTTATTCACTTTCCAAGCTTTTAATGGCCATTTGTAGGACAGCATCACGAGTTGTGGCTCCACCTACAAACCCTGTATGATGAACAAAAATCAAGCCAGGAATATTGGCCACCTTAGACAGCTCTTCATCCCGCAGCCCTCTCCAACTTTCCAAAAGGAACTTGCGACAGACAAAGCTCGACGGTGTGTTTGGCACACAAATAACTCTCCAGCTATCGGGTTTCTCATTGAATATGACATACTTAGGAACACCTTCGATCTTATATTCTTTTTCTAAATCGGCCAAGTGGTGTTTCCAAGGGCAGAAGCGTTCTAATTCTAGAATCTCTCCAGAAGGATGGACTTTCTTTGCATTTTCGATCGCATCTCGTACATGACTCCGTGCCTTAATCCAAGATGCACCAAAATTAAGTACAATTTGTGAGAATTCTTCTCCAGCCTTTACCATAGCTTCTTGGAAAATATCATCCAAGTTATAGTCTACAATCTCCCAAGATGGGTTTAGGCTTCCTATCCTCGCACTCAAGTGTGTGCTAATTGTGTATAGCGGTTCACCGTCGAACATCGGTACTCCATTGTCGATAGCATCGATTTCTTGAATGAAACTCTTGTAGATTTGTTTGTAAACAGCTTTCAAATCACTGCTGGAGAGTGGAGATCCTCCGTTCTTCTTCAGGATGGCATTTATAATGTCCTCTCCATAGTACGTGTAGATTAGACCCGCAGAACTTAATCTAAAAGAAAGCTTATAAGAGCAGCTGTAGGCAGATGAAGCAGTTAAAAACAAACCTGACTTTATATTGATCACCCAATTCTGGTCTCAGGCTGCTGAGTGTCTCTTGAAAAGTTTTCTGATGATGGTCATAACGCTTCTTTTCAGGATCAAAAACTCCGCCGACATCTACCACCAGATCACAGCCATCCAGAACGTTGTCATCTCGACTGCGTACGATTTTTGCATTCGAATATGCTGGCAATTGCTTCAGCATGTAACACGCCAACACCTCGTCACAGTGAAAAGTGCCGCTATGAGTTCCGATTGTGAGCTCGTCGCTTTTTGCCTTTTTTGGACTACTACCATTGCTGGACATGTTTAACATAGAAAATGTAAAAGGATTGAGTTTAATTGATGATACGGCTGAGTATTTTGGGATTAACGAGGAAAAACAACTTGTGTAAAGCAAAACACGAACGGCGCGAAACAGTGCCATGTGAGGGTGACTTCTAGGTGTAGGCGCAGGGAGGTTTTGACCAGAGTGACAGTTATATTTGATTGAGTTCAGTCGGGCGGGGAAGATGAAAGCTTTTAGATAGGGACGTGCTAAATGTATGAATCGATAGCTGATACTTGTATCGATATAAGCCCCAATAGCAAACGATTTTGGAATTTAGAGTGTGTGAACAAATTCCATCGGATTTATCGATATCTCAGAGATAGTTCGTATGGGAAATGATTGCGTTGTTGATAACAAATTTTGTATAACTTCCATCACTAAAAAAAACAATGTTGGTGAAAGATGGCAGCCTTGTAGAACTGCAGTTTCAATTTCAAATTCTACAGACAACCTGAGTGCCCTAGAGCAGTGGTTAGTGCGTTGGACTACTGCGCAAGGGGTTCCAAGTTCGAAAGGCGAATACGCAAATACCATCAAAGTTTTCTCACCTCTTCCGACCGTCTGACTAAAGTTCAAGAGTATTTACTGTTATGAGAAAGCTTCTCAAAAAACTCTCTGCTCTTCGGATATGGCATAAAGGTCCCTTCTTTAGGTGCACAAATATGCATCGCGCACAACACGTACAGATTTGAGAAACTAGGCCCTCTAGGCTACTTATGGCCTAATTATTATTTTCTCAGTGCAAATCAAACTAAATAGAATCGACTAAATTTGAAAACAGTCGGGAGGCAAAAGAAGATGATTAGAATAAGCTAAGAGGTGTAAACACCGCCACCCACTCCGTCAGAGATCTAAGATCCATCAGTGTAAATGTGGATCGCTCCAACAGCCACCTACTTAATTTACTTATATGTTGTATCCCCTTGTGGGTCCTAGGGCATGTATCCGTATTGCCGTGCTTCCTTCTCCACTGTTCTGCGCCACGTACTCCTACGAGCGCCACGTATCCTGCCGTCTTGGGTAGCAGGCTCAGTGCATCGCTTGGTTAGCAATGGATCTATCACCCTTTTGAAGAGTGTGACAAATCCACTGCCCCTTTCGTCGTCGTATTGTTGTGCCTATAGGTTCATGGCCCGTTCTCTAATAAAGCTGCTCGTCAGAGATACGGTTTGGACAGAATATCTATTGATAAACGCATCTATTGATAAACGTTTGCAGCCTCCTTGTGATTGTGACGGTCACTCTCCAGGTACCACATCCATATAGCAGCTTCAACGTTGGAACGGAACAGTCGTAGCTTGGTGTTTACTTCGCCAAACTGTGGATAGCATTCCAAACGCAGATTTTTCTTTACCTATTCAGTTCCGACATCGGTTAAGACAATACTCCCAATCCAAAGTATTGTAAACACCCTACTCTCTCAACTATTTGTCCAGCAATGCATACATGAGTTGATGAGTTCGGTCCTAGACTGATCATTTTTGTTTTTGCCGAGTTGATTTTCAGCCCAACGACGTCCGTTTCCCTCTCCACATTGGCTGTCATTTGGTGAAGGTCCATTATTCTGTGAGACAGAAGGCATACATCATCGGCGTAGTCGAGGTGCTTGAGTTCAGATGTAAGAGTCCATCGAATTCCTCCATTTCCTGTTGATAAGGCTGCATTCACCACATCGCTAATCACCAATAAGAACAGTATTGGTGAAAGTATGCAGCCTTGCCGAACCCTACTATGGACTCCTCAGACAGCATTCCCCTATGCAAGAGACACCAAATAAATTCCCGATTGACACTATGGCCGTTCGCGTACTTTTTGCATTAAAATTCGTAGATTATCAAATATCGAAAAGTGGGGATAAAATTGTCTCAGAGAGAGCTAAAATTACGAAAAAGTAAACGAACGGGTTGAACAAGAATAAGTTGAAAATACACTGGTTTGACAGCTTTGACAGTTTTGATAAGCCAGCCAAATTTTTTGCTCTAAAATTCGTAGCATGGGGAAATTTCTTACTCTTTCCTTAGCGCCCTTCGCTTTTCGTAAAAATTCGTAAAATTTCGCTGTTTTAGGAGAGTACGCGAACGGACCTACTTTCAAACGCCTTTTCAAAATCGATGAACAGCGGTGAAGTGGTGATCGATCCAGATCGGAAAGCTGCTTGCTCGGCGTCGAGTGTGTCTTCAAGGTGCTCCATTATTATTCTAGCTATTATCTTGGCCATAGCAGGCAGCACGCAGATACCTCTCCGACAGCCACCTGCTCAAGATTGATGTGCAAAAATTTCAACCAAAATTGAGGTTGGGGGGAATGTTATCAGAAGTTTCATTAATGAGATTGCATTCATTAAGAATAGAGGCGTGGCCAAAGTCGATGCATAGCCACTGTGAAGAAGAAGTCAGATGGATCGCTCTCCCTAAAGGGCCGATTTGTCTGCTGACGATAGTTCGCCATTCATCTTTTCAAAGTCCCGTCACTGGATCTTGATTTTGATGACCTACATCTCTCGCCTTTTTTCTAGAGATCCCTCTTAGATTATTTACAATTTTCTGAATAACAAAACAACTATTTACGCTTAAACTACCAACTAAACGATCTTTATTATAGAACTCTTATAATTATGCACTTAAATTCACTTATAATTGATTGCTAAAGGCTTGTGGATCTGGCGTTACGGTTGTGTTGGTGTTCATATCAAAAAGATTGAATTGTGGCGGTTCTGGAATATCAATAGATGATTGTATCACTGGTAAGACGATCTGTGAAAATGTCTGATTTTGTTTCTTCTCTAGTAAATGCTTCTCAACATGACCTGTTAATAGAATAAATCCCAACTTTAATCAAGCGTCTGCTAGTTATTTTTCAACACAAAAACATCTTACTTTTCAGATTTCCCCTATTGGCGTACGCCTTGTCACAGAGATGACATTCGAATGGCTTCTCGCCCGTGTGTGTTCTCTGATGTGATAGCAACGATGGCAGCAACGTAAACGCCTTGTCACATACAATACACTTGAATTCTTTTTCTATAAAGAAGAGGTTCAACATATAACATAAGTGTTGACGACATTTGAATTATAACTTGCCTTTATGTGTCAATTCATGTTGTTTGAGATTAAATTCAAATGGAAAAGCATGACCGCATATAGTGCACACAAACGGTTTTACATTCAAGTGAATGGATTCCACGTGCTTCTTCAAATGGGATGATTGCAAGTACGACAAGCCGCAGATGTCACAAACGTGTCGTCTATGCTCGTGGGTTTTCAAATGCTTTATGAGATCACGTTCGAACATGAAATTTCTGGGACACAGTTGACACTGGTAGCGTGGCGAGGAGTTAACAGTTCCTTCGTTGAAATCGACTTTGTGTACATTGGCAATGTGGGTCTTGAGACTGCCTTTTGTTTTAAACAGCTTATTGCATATCTCACATTCGTGTTTCTTCTCACTGCTGTGCGTTTTGACGTGGCACGCAAGGGCCGTTGGCGTTGGAAATGCTGTAGAGGATGAGAATAATATTTGGTACCTCATATATGCTGTTACTCACTACTGACCTTTGCTACACTGACTGCATTGATATGTTCTCTCGCCCGTATGCGTTTTCATGTGCCAAATCAAATTCTGTTTGCATCGTAAACCTAAAGTTAGACCAAAGAAAGGCATGTAACAATTTTACACCCTCTATTATCGGTACTCACATACCCAAACCACATATACTGCAAAGGAAAGACTTTTCATCGGTGTGCGTCCGCTCGTGCTCCTCCATGTGATACCTCGTTACGAACGTCTTATCACACGACTTACAGGAGAAGAGCTTCGAACTATCATGCCACCGCAAATGATACCTAAACCGGCTCAACGATATGTTCTCGAACTTTTTGTGACAAATATTGCACTCGTGGTTCGACTTGTTGTGCACATTATCCTTGTGATTTTTCAAGCCTGGCTTGCCACCTTTAATCATCTTGTGGCAGATGTCACACTCGTGCGATTTCCATTTATGACTCACCATAAAGTGGCAATTTCTTTGCTTGGCATTCGTGAAAGACTTTGTGCACTGCGGGCATGTGTACGGTGTGTCCGTGGAGTGGATTTCCTTTACGTGTGTGTCTAGTTCTTTTTGATTTTCCAGGCAAAAGTTCTTACAGTATTCGCATTTGAATTGATTCGCTTTCGTTTTGTCTTTGCGATTTTTTCGCTCGTCATCGGAACTGAGAAGATCTGAACTCAAACTGGACTCATCATCGCCATATTCCACTTTGGGAATAACGGTCAAATCTTTTGTAGGTGATTCCCAACCATCAGGATTTGAATTGTCACTTAAAGGTTCGGCTTTTTTCTCATTCTCGATGTCTTCTTGGCCATTTTCATCTTCTTTTGGTGGCTGTAGTTCGAAGAATTCGATGTTTTTGTAGTCGGCATCCTCAAAGGGAATTTCGTCAAAACAATCCAAGTCATCTTCTCCATCGGCTCCATCGTCAGAGAAGTGTGTTTCGGTTTTGAGCTTCAATGGTGCCGATGGCTGAACGGGGGCAGTGAATACTTTTTCCGTTTTGTTCGTAAGTTTCCTCTGCTCATAGAGTAGAACCTTAAAGGCATGCTGAACGTTCTCACATTGTCGGCGAAAATTATGGACGAGGGTGAACTTGCCGAAGCATTGTTTACACACCTTTTGCGGAAGACCATCATCCTCGGAGATCTAGAGTAAAAAAGAACTGATTATGGCTACAGTGATCATTAATGTACAACAATTCAATCAGTGGATATACATGGAAAAATCCCAGGAAACCCGCTAAATGGTTTCAAGTCCATAGACAGATCTACAAAGATGTTCCAGGAGATTCAGGGGCCATGGCACACAAAGAACGTGGCCAGTTACGGAAATAGTTACTAGAACCGATCCCGAAGACAATTGTAAACGTAATACCAAACATCTATTGAGCTGCAGAAAGAAACGGGAGCGGCTTACCCACGGGACCTTCGAAAGTATAGAATAAGGTAGAAATGCTGGTAGAATCTGGTCTTGCGTCCACCTACCATCAGAAAGCAATGACAAAATTGGTTGGAGATAGATAATGAGCCAGGTCTTATTCCAACATTTAATACCTACATTATTGCATAGATTTCTTACATTGTTCAGTTCATGCTAACTTTCTGTGAGACATTGTTGTAGAGCTCCACTTAAATACTACGAATTCAAGGGGACTTTAAAACTATTGAATGAAGAAATACCTTTTATAGGACAAACTACACACAAAGACCTTAAGTCCGCCTCACTAGCTTAAGCCTTATTTTATGTTAAACTTACACTCAATTTCCATAAATCGAATTCCCTAAGGACTTTATTCTTTTCTTCGGCACGGGAATCGGCCGAGAAGACGTTCACCAAGCTCACTGATGTGATTATGTCGCATTTACCGCATATTCGGCAGACATCCTCAATATTGTACTTATTTAAATCTAATTTAAACACACTGCACATGGCAGAATAGGTGCAGCTGGTGCAACCGGAGCCGTGGTAAATTAAATAAAATAGAATTTATTTGGGAAACTTTTTCAACCGAGAGCCAAATGTAAATTCCTATAGGAAGATAAATAAGAATTGATGGTTGTAAGAGGGAAAGAGAGCGATAGAGCTTCGCTGTCATTTGTTTTTTGTTGTCAATTACCAGGCAGGTGGATGGGCAGTCGCCTTTGAATACAAGGCTAGTGTTCATGAATGCGACTCGGCTTACTTAATCTTTTAAGATACAATGGAACCTTCCGTTTAGGGTACGGAGACTTTGCATATTTTTTTTCACAAAAGAAAGAATAAGGAATTTTCCCATGCCGCGAATTTTAGTTCCAGAAATTTGTTTGGGCTTGTGTGTTTAAACTATCGAATTTATCAAAATAGTGTATTTTACTTTAACTTTTGGCATAGCCACTGCTAATTCCCTCGTTTTAATATTTTACATACTGGTGTCCACTTACTTTAATTGAGAACTCAGAAGAGACAACTCACTTTAAGCTATGATCGACGTCATATATGTCTACTTAAGTTTTGGAAACTAACTTGTGTAACTAACTAACTAATTTGTGTAATTTACTTAATTTCTTTTTAAAAACAAAATAATCACATTCAAAAGTCATTTCAAGATTAAAATTATAAATCAAATATAATATGGAAATCCCAATAATTTTGCAGTATAATTCCTTTACCGGCTCATCGATCTTAATGGTACAAGACATCAGATGGACCAAATGCAACTATCAGTCTTGAATACTGCTCATCCCCTTGTGCAAGTTTGGACATAGGAATTGTGATGCATTCGTTGCCGATGTCTTCCATCTTTTTTCCAGAACTTAAAGCTTATATAGTCCAACAACTGTACGATTTATTGTACATTTTCGATCAAATGCTCTTCAGGATACTGTCGCTATATGCGGAGCAATTTTTCGCAATCAACAAGGAGCTGGTATTTTGTTAATTAACTTTATTTTTTTACGGCATAAAACTTAGGGTTCCTTCTTTACGTGCAGAAATGTAAACGACGTACAGCACGTTCCCTTCATGACTTGCTTATGGACTAATATTTATGTAATTAGTCAAACATTCCCACTTCTCACACCCGATCTACAGAGTAAATTATTATTCTTGAAAAGCATCATGAAGTTAAAACCACCTATATTTTGTCTAAAATTTAATAAAATACTTTTACTATATCTTAAATACATGCTTTACAATAAAAATTTCCTAATAAACTACTGTCACTTAAAAATAGCATACATAAATATTTTACATATCAACAAACAATTTACAATCTCAACACTTAAACCTTAAAAATGTGTTGTATTGTTTTTCGATTCTCCCTCTACACCGATAAATGTCGGATTTATTCGACCAACTGGTTGCACTCGATCATGTTGTTGTAATTTCAGTGGAAGTTGTTTCTTTGTTTTTGAGAAAAAGCATTCGATTTCCTAAAAAAAAAAAATTGGCATTTTAAAAAGCACTGTTTAAATAAGATGTGTTTATAGTAACGAACGACTTACTGCTAGTGTTTTATTCTCAGTTTCTGGCAATGCAAAATAGAATACAACCGCACCACCAAAGGCTATGAATGAGTAGAACCAAAACGTTCCAGCCATAGTCATTGTGTCCAACATCTGAAGGAACCATTTGTTGGCCAAAAATCCAAAGCAATAGCCAGTAGCACCGACCAATCCACAGGCAGTACTCCTGACGGCAACAGGGAAAACTTCTCCAATTAAAATCCATGGAATCATACGTAATCCCAGATGGCAAAAGAATGCTGATCCCAATAGCAAAATCAATGGTAACCAAGCTAAATTGTTCTTTTGCGCTTTTGTAAAATGGAAAAATGATTTTGTTACGTTTTGGCCTTGCATATCTTCACCCGAGTCCATCCCAGGTAGTGAATTCTCTTCGGTGGGTGTATTTTCTATTTCAGAAAAAACTTCGGCTGTATCATTGCCTTCTCCATAATCTTCAAATATCGGCAGATCATCAAATGGATTAAATTCAACGTGATCGAGGAGAGAATCATTGTGTCTTTTTACCCTCGATATCGACTCATCGGAGTCATTGAAAGATGGCGGTAATGTGGTTTCGAAAAACTCCGGCAGGAGTGTTGTAGTCTCGATCATATCTTGATTCCTGCCAAGAATTGGATTGTTTAGATTTGCTAGAATGTTTGTCATGTTATCCACGGGGTTGACAATAGGTTGCTTCTGTGCCATAGCAAAGGTAGGTATCACATTTAATAGGTAGGCATAAGTTCCAGCACTTAAAAAGCAAATACCAACACCAATCGTCGACACCATAACTAACGGTCGTTTTCCAGTAGTATGAACTAAAGCAGTGGAAAGTATTGTTGATAGCAAATCTACCGAGCCTAGAAGGACTGTAGCGTGGAACTTATCGATTGGGGATTTTAGGGCATGGAATATCTGAAAGGAAAGGCATTAGTTTGCTACCTATCAAAGCATAAAGCAATCTTACCTGAACAGCAAAAGTCTGCAATGTTGTTTTTCCGGAAAAATGGCCGACAAAAAATGCAAATGACACCAAACTAAAAGGCAGAATAAAGGATTGCTTACTAAACGATTTCAATCGTCCACAGAAGCGCTCATATCTGGTCTGTTCATGTTTCTCTTTTAAGCCTTTAGCCGCATTCTTTAGAGCAGGTTGTGTAATCAACTGATCATACAGTGCATTGAATTCATCTTCAATTTTATGCTCTGGTACCCAGCCACGAAGCCACTGAAATGCTCTTATAGCTTCCCGTAGTTTGCCCTTCCTTACCAGCCATGTTGGACTTTCCGGGATGAAGAATAGACTTATTATAGATATAATAGGGACCACTGTATTAATGGCTGCAATAGTTCGCCAATCCATAATTGATCCGAATATGAACTGCATTAGGATGCCACTGACAGCACACACTGACCCCAGAACAGAAAGTGTACCTCGATATTTTGGTTCTGTTACCTCGGCCACGTATGTAAGAATCTAATATTCAAAATTTGCCACTTTATTGAAATGTTTATTTGAAAATATATTCAAAGTTACCGGTGCCTCCATAAGACCTCCCGTCATACCAGATAAACAAAGGGCTATGTAAAGATGCGGTGCAGTGGTGGCAAAATGGAACACAATCCATGACGCCACCATTGGCAGATTAACTATCTATTCCATATGGAGAGGATCATTATATGATGAGTATAAATTAAACTAGTTAATGTGTCGCCTTACTTGCATTGCTCTTCGTTTGCCAATCGGTTGACTGAATGCTCCAGAAAAGATACATCCCAGCGGGACGCATATAAGGTTTATAGAACCTACAATAAAAATGTATTAACGTTGTGTTCAAAAGTACAGAGTTGTAAGTACGTACTAAACCATGATATCTCGTTTCTGTCTAGAATAAGAGCACCTGGCTCGTAATTTTTTCTTCCGTAAATGGCAGGAATAACGATTGTTGGAAATCCTAAAGTCATGCCATAACCTGAAAAAAAAAAAAATAACAAATAAATAGACAAAATTTAAAACTTGAACTGTATTTTAATCATTTGAAATAGCAACTACCATCAAGAGCCAATTACACAGTCAGGGTAAATCGGAATTTAGACTTGTCGACTTTGCAAATTCTGTAATAAGTACATCGATAGGAACATCATCTACATTGTTAATTGGTTTCACTGCAAACTAGAGATTCTGCTAAGGCTGCGGTGCCGTCCACTTTCTTTCAAGTTCAACAAACCTTTTGTTTCTTGCGATGTGAGTATATTCTGATAACCCAACAGAACTAAAGGGTTTTCAAGGATTTGACAACTTTTTTTTAAATAGAACGCAAACCATTTGAGATATTTCAAAAACTTTATTATCGGCTTGAAGTACAATCAAAACTTTTATGAATGGAACTCGACTTCGTTCATATGGCCACCGAGTTGGACCCTATTTTCAACGAAACGAAATACATTAATTGGTACGAAACGGCCGCTATTTCGCGTTCAATTTTGGCTCTGAGTTCTTCCAACGTCGTCGACTTGTTGGCATAAACCAATGACTTAACATAGCTCCACAGAAAATAGTCAAGCGGCGTTAAATCACACCAACAAGGCGGCCAATCGACTGGTCCATTTCTTGAGATAATATGCTCATCATACTGATTCTTCAATAAATCGGTTGTTATGTATGCTGTGTGGCTTGTGACACCATCCTGTTGAAGCCACATGTCGTCCAAGTCCATATCTTCTAATTCGGGCCAAAAATAAACGGTATTCATGGCGCGATAACGCTGACCATTCACAGTAACGTGACAATCGTTATAGTCGACGAAAAATATGGCCAAATTTACTTTACTTTGTAGGTACTTTACCATGATGAAAATGTTGAGTTTACTGAATAAATTGACAGTGACAGTTTGATGATTAGTGAAAGAATGCGTTCACAAATTAAATTCAAAGTTGTCAAGTCCCTATTGGAAATATTGGAATATTGGGTCTTGATATCTAGTTTAAATGAATTAACGCGTATTAACGCGTACATGACTATATATGTATATATATATAATCATATATAATCACGCCAATTTATTGAATCCGCCGAATTCATTGCGGAGTGATTTCATTCGATCTGCACCTGTTTCCCATAATTGAAAACGTCGGCTAGAAAGTGAACCGATGTCGGTAAGGAAGCAACAGAAAGTAGGCATTACTTAAACCGCAACCAATCCGCACACCATACAAAGCTTCAATACACATCAAAATAGATGCGGATTATAGTCAACAGTTAGTAGTTTTTCCAATTTGAGAACTCTACGTCAAAAATATATTACTTTTAATTATTGATTCTGTAAGTTTTCCGTCTTTACTTTTCAAGCTGCGGACAACTGAAAACAACCTTCAAATTTGGGTTTGATGAATACAATACAATTTTAAGTAACATGATTCTTATAAATTTTTGATATTACAATGTTTTCTAAAAACACAACCGATATAACAAAAGAGTACAAATTGGATAGGAAACCGCAGACCACAACTCTTGCTAAGCAGAATGTCAAGGAAACGCTACTAATTTATTGGAGCCTAAAGTATCTTCGCTCACGTTTTTTGTTTACAAACCACAATCAGGTTGACACCAAAAGGTTATGTTGCATGGAGGTGTCAATGTCATTTACATATAATTTATTACTGTGTTAACAAATAAGAAGAACCGCACAATTTCAAATGTGCTCGATGTCGAAAAGATAATGTATACCTTCTCTTAAGCGCCATAATATTGATTGAAACTTTTTGCTCAGATTAAATTCGTGTTTACACAATCATACACATTTATAGTTAAGTCTTGATCACAAGCTAGTTCACATTTATTCACAAACAGAACAATTTATGTGGCGTCGCCTGTTTTGGGAAATAAGCAAGCAGGCGAAGATGACTGCCTAGTTAACTTCATCTATACTCAGAACCAGTCTGATTCTAGATCTCAATTTCGTTTAAAGAAGATAAAATACATGTAAATACAAGCTTTCTGTGCTCACAAAACAATCCGATAAGTGTCAAGTTACATGTTGTGAAATGAGAGATCGTGTAAGGTAAGTACCGGCATAGAGGGAAAAATAAAACTTTTAAGTTTATTATAAGATAGTTAAGCCAATGAAACTGGTCTCGCACGATGGACAGTAAGCGGCTTCTATAAGTCTATCGAAACATTCATTTGACGTTTATTGCCAATCTGTCGTTACATAGATAACGAATATATACTTATGTATACGTACCTCTCAAACGTGCTTGGGTATACAAAATAAAATATACTCAATTAAATAAAATAAATAGGTAAACTGTCATCTAATGGGTGACAAGTTTACACAATAGTAAATTACTGAAGGTAATGTTCTTCATTTTACCGCAATCTCATTAAAAAGTCGCCTCATGACAAGAGTGTTGTGAGTATCAAATTTTACTTAAGTTTAAGCACTTACAATTAGGAAATGTAAAGATACTCTTGAACTTACAACGAGTCAATCCCCATAAATTAACAAGAAAATGTTTTTTGTATTCATGATTTAAAACCAATTTGTAAATAAAAGTTGTGGTGTAAACGCGGCGATTAAAAATGCAATAAGGACGGCAAACTATACCATCATGTGACTTAAATGAATTTATCTTTTTAAGTGGAACTAATCGCAATCAATAAACATTTATTACCACACTTTGATTTCATCATAGAAAACTATATTTATTTTAGATATAAAATATAACCAGTCTATAAAATCTTGGGCGTGACGTATATGTACGACTTGAAAATGTGCAAAACAAATGTGAGACTATGAATTTTTGATTTGACAGATACATATAAAGGTAGACAGATCATCAGATGGGATTTACAGAATACAAAGGGATTATGGTTGATCCTTAAGGCGTAAGGTGATTGTATTTAAAGGTTTACATCAAATTTACAGCTAATTTCAGGGCCCGGACATTCTATAGAATCTGTCACATTCGATGCATCGACAAGTTTAACTGACAGCTGAATGTAAGGGTCGACGTCTCTTAAAAGATGACATAAACAATTTCTATAACACAAACAGCGAATAGAGTGGACGAAAGCCAATGAAAAAAGATTCATTTTAGGCCCGTTCGTGACCCTTCTAAAATGGCGAATTTTTACGAAAATTTACGAATTTTTACGAAAAGCTGTTCGCGTACGGAGAATTTTCGTAGTTTTTCGCAGAACCCAGCGCTCACAAGAGAGTAAGAAATTTCCCCATGCTACGAATTTTAGTGCAAGAAATTTCTTTTGGCTGGTTTGTGTAAACTGTCAAAGCTGTCAAACCAGTGTACTTTCAACTTTTTATTGTTCAACCCGTTCTTTTACCTTTTCGTAATTTTAGCTCTTTCTGAGAGAATTTTACCCCCACTCTTCGAAATTCGATAATCTACGAATTTTAGTGCAGAAAGTACGTGAACGAGCCTTTTATTTTCCCTTACACGAATGTGGAGAAAAAAAAAAACACTTTCAGCAATAAGAAACTGTCATACTGCATCCCGGATCTTATGCACTTTCCCCTCCATCGAATACGTTAATGTCAATGTTTCTGTCAATTTAACGGATGCGGCAGTGGTAAAGGGACGACCTCTTTGTTTTGATTGATTGGATTTAAAGATGCCATTTTTTATAAAGTTGACCATATGCTTCGAAGATTACTAAAGAAAAACAATTAAATGAGGAACTGAAAAGGTATTTGGTGGAAGTCTCGCGAATATAAAATTAACTAATTTGGAAATTGTGTCCTAGAAAGGCAGAGCACAACTGAATAAGAAGAATCGAGGAAAAATGAGTTGATCTCAAAATTCGAAAAATTAGGGACACCTATGTGCATCAAAAAATTGTTGCTGCTAGATATCGGTTAGAGCTAGTTCATACCCAACTATGCGCATTATGCCCGATTCAAAATACCACTTTGTCTGGTTCGCTTTGACAATCATTACGGGAACTGCTTTCATGGCTTCTGTCATTTTCTTTTTTGAATTGTCGGTCAGCTGTATTTTGTTGACGATAGAAAATACGATTTAAAAAAATTATACACAAACAAATTTTCACAAACTTCAAAGCGAAGCAAAAGTTCAATTGTTTTGATTTCTGCTTCGCTCTGAGTAATATTCTTACGTGTATTTACGCGTCTCTTACGTTTGTCAATCGAAAGCAACGCAATCGAAGCGTGATTGTGATTAGATACACGCATATGTCAACGCGAAGAAAACAAAGCGGTATTGTGAATCAGACATTATGTGTACCATATGTAGCTTAAAAAAAAATGTCCTCATGGCTGTAAAACTCTGCGGTCTCCGGAATGCATGGCTCTCTGCGCAGAAGCTCAAGCATCTGCCAGGGTGCCCACTTTAATTACTTTTAAACTCTTGGACTTTCATTGCAAAAATGGATAACAAAGATTAGCGTACTATTGTTTGCTATCTTCGTCCTTGACTTGCATGAATCAGAATTCTCACACAAGTCTTCATTATTAGTTTTTAATTGTTGTCACCAAAAAAATTAGTATATACCTGCTAAAATAATGTGAAACATTTGTCACACTTCAACAAGTCAATAAACGTACTAACATATATATAAAAGGCACAGGTAACACCGGTCACTAAAGGTTATAATTAATGAAGAAAACAAACTCGCATAATAAATATGTATTAAATGCACACGACTTGGAGGATTTTCCGTCACTAATTTATGATTTGATGATAAAACTTAAAGGCATTCAAATTGTACAACATGAATCAATTAACATTTTGATGTGTGATAATTGCTAAACGGAGGAGAAATTTACCAGCTTTATAAGTGTGGCTGTTGGAAAGGTGAATAAATAAACAAATAATAGGATACAGATGTATACTTTGTGACCCACACCTTAAAACAAAATAATCTAAATGGAGTTAGTCCCCATAGTTATCACTTGGATTCTAAAATTCAATGATCTATTTCAAGTGGTCACCTTGAAAGAAATTATCCGGTGACCACTGTATTAAGATATTTTTAAAGTTAAAAGTCATCTCACGAAAAAGTTTCAGCTCTAATTTCATATAAAATTTATCTCACGAGTGTCTCATAATTTCACATGCAAACTTTAGCTTAAAAATAGATTTTGCAAATTAGAACGAGTTCGAAAAAATCCCCCAAACAATACGGCATCTAATTGTTAGCTTATAATTTTTTTGTTTTCTTTATTTTTTTTTTTAATTTATGCAGTGAAACTGAAAGTACATACAAGTAATAAATGCAAATACTTATTAACATTATTGCGGAAACAAACGTAATAGACATTTTGCATAAACTATTCAGAACACATAAACTTTAGATTTAAGTATTCAATTGAACATTTCTTTGTATCGATTTCCATTTATAAATAAAGTGATGGTTGCATCAATGAGACCGTGACGTAGGATAGGAACAGTGTGACCAGATTTTTTGCTTTAAATTATACATATATTTAATGCTTATGCTTTAAATTATAAATATATGGAATGAAATTACTTTAGATTAAATTCTATTTTCGTACTACATTAGGGAGCAAATGAATCAACCAACTTTCGGGCTGAAAAAATTGCATCTTGATTTTGTAATGAATTTTGTATAACACTCATGATCTGTTCCACGTACAGAAACAAGATGGAGGTGATATTATGTTCATCAAGCTATCGAGATCACTGCACAAAACACAGTTGCATAAATTCGCTCCTCAGTTTTACCGCAAACTATTCAGAATGGAATTTCATCTATTTAGGCCCACCAATGACTAAGAATTTATAAAATGGGAATTTTTAGTTTATAGAATTAAACACAACTTTAAAGTCCATGCAATACGAATACAAACTCTTCTATTTAAACAAATACAATTAAGCTACATTTCTGAGCTAATCAGGATGTTCCACCTATAAAGTCAACTTGGGCAAAATCGATATGAGTAGATAATTAAGGCAATAGTTCAGAAAAGATATATGTATTTATAAATGTCTACATGTTTGCTGCATTTAATTTTTCATTTTTTTGTAGTGAAAAAAGAAGAAGATATAAGAATGAAATAAGATAAGCTAACAGAAAAAAATACGTTATTATGAGAGCTTATGGTCACACTGGTGGATGTATTTTCTATGGAAAATTACTTCATATTATTTATGAATGAATAATGTATATTTAATGAAGAAAGACGCCACACTAAGCCAATGACAAGGATGTGTTACTTTGTCTGTAACCTGTCATGAAGCATTAAAAATTATTTAAATATCCAATATATCCACTTTGAATTATGAGAAGAATATATATATGTATATCTAACCATTCAAAATTTATTAGAAAAAAACCCCTATTAAAACCAGTTTGACAAGAATTAGAGAAGTTATTTAATTTTAATTTTATCATTATAAACAAATAAAAGTATTTGGAAAGCTACTGAATTTATATTTGTGGATAATTTGGTTAATTGTTATTTATATACTCAGTAAGAATATTTGGGTAAAACCAATTTTTTTTTTCTAGTTTGAGGTTTGCCTAACTAACGGTGCCGGACAAATCGCTGGAAACAATTGACTCTGACGTTTGGGTCTCGGTGGGGTTACATCCGGATTTAAATGAGTTTAAACTAAACCCATGATATATAGCTGGTAAGCCCGCACCTGCTCAGCAGTCATTACGATTCAATTTAAACCGCCTATCGGGGACCAGTTTAAGTAAGAAATGTATTAATTTCGACTTAAAAAAGAGTGTGGTGCCATCAGTAAATATGAAATAAAATGTAAATTCACTCTGCTTAGACAGAAGTTTAAAATCCGAATTAAACGCATCCTTAATCTATCAAACTTATGATCAAAAGCTTAAACTTACATATTGTACAAATAAATATTAAATGGTCGCTGAACTGTATAAAGCTTATAATGCAAAGTCAGTGATGCATTTGCAAATGACTTTTCCATCGTGACATTTGCCGGTGCTCTGTTTGATTTTGTTTGCAGAGTGGATCTGTTCACAATGCGTTTTTGAATAGTTTGCATTTTATGTTTCCATTTTTGAATGGCTGTCGTTGTATTTCAAACAATTAATTAAGCCTCACTCAAACAAGGAAATCCTTAACTTAGAAAAGGAAAACAGCTAACAAGCTTAACAAGATCTATCTGTGCCAGGCAATGGTCTGTAGATTCTGGCAAGAGGAGAATGGCTTTGTGAATACCTGGGACTATATTTGTAAAAAAAAATGTTTCCTCCACAACGAGATACATATATACTTCAGCGGAACTCAAGTCCTTAGAAACAATAGATCTTTCAGATAGCAGTGTCGTTGCTGAGTAGGTAAGCATAGGTTGTACAAAAGGAACAAATGCTGTAGTATAAAGGTGTAAAGTAAGTTTTTATGATACCCAAACATTTGTAATTATCTATTTATTTATTTAGTGATTAAGCTTAGTACAAGCAGTGATTAACTTGACGTAAAAGCTTTCATTTCATCGGCGTAGCCAAAAAATAAGAGTTTTCGATGATATAGTAAATTTTATTGATAGACAAAGTAAAGATAAAAGTACTAAGATGACTGCCATAAGGCACTCCAGATGTGGCTAAAAAGGGATCGGGTACCAACAGTATACCTCTCATTTTCGGAGGTCAAATTTATATCACTTATTATGCATATTCTTTAAATGCTCCAAAATTCTCAATGTTTCAAAACGAGTTTATTATTGCATTACAATCCACAGTTTCATTAGGCTTCCACAACTAACTTACGATTAGACATGGAGAAACATGACTTCCTTCTACGTCATTAATTTGTTGTAATCAAAAATAGGTTCACATGTTTTAGGTTATTTTGAAATTGCCCCAAAGTCCCTAGGGGGCTACAAATTTTTATCCGAGAAAATATTTTTTTAATTTAATTTACTTAAAACTTGTAATAAGAATTGTACAAGCCAATTAATGAAACATAAACTGCTCCTAAGGGTGTGCAAAACTTGACGCAAATTAAGAAAACGAATGAAAGACAAAAAGCATTTACCAACCCTTGCCTTTGTTCACGTCTCGTATCCGGGAATTTTTTAGCCATACCCACATTTTGCATTTTGTGTTTTCGACCAAATTGTGGTTTATTGATAAATTGCTTTGAGAGCAAAAAAAAATTAGACGCTATTAGGGGCACTGGTTAGACATGTGTCAACAGCTTTATTGACTAGAATGCTAAAAGTTCAACGCTGTTACTTTTTAAGCACTACCGCCAAGTTGTGGGAAGGATATGAGAGAATTTATTCGCTTTTAAACTGCTATTTAACTTGACGTAATTAGAGAAACCTGTCTGTAATATTTCTAAACACAGTGACGTAATGCAAGTTCTAAAAAAATAAACAGGCTAATTGTTTCAGATGAATGCAGATTTATTGCTATATGTGGATCGAAGGATGTCTCCGTGTTGTTAGTTAGCATTTTTCATATCGAGAGCGAGATATCGCTTATTAAAATAACAAAATTTCAAAATCATGCATATCAAAATCTCAACCTCAAACTCTAATAACTGCAACTTGAAAAAAAATAAATCATCATTAATTTTCTTGCAATGATTGGTGCAATCATTTTTATCGATTAGTATGGTGAGGTCAAAAGAATATAATGGCTGAATTCCAAATCGGAGTAACCCCGCAGTACTGCAACGTCAAACGTTCCAAATCGTCAATATATAGCAGTGATGCGATGTATCTCGTTCTAAAATGCATCATGAACGAAACTGCTGCGCAAACAAAAGCAAACAACGCATCATGAGTTATTGTGATGCGATGTAATTTGACAGCAATTTTTTTATTCCGGAAAAAAAAATGAAATTGTTTCTTTTTTATGCCGAAAACATTTCTAAATATACTGCCATTATATGAGCCAAAATTATTCATTAAAATGTTTGAAAATATCACCGCCGCTAGTTCTTATACATTTTTATTGTTTGCACAAGCCGTTCCAAAACGTCATTTTAAAGCATCGTGATGCATCGCAAAATGAAAACTTCGTAGAAACTCATCACAAAAGCAGTGATACTTTCATGATGCGCATTTTTTTGACGTTTTGGAACTCAGCCACAAATCAAAGGCAAATTAGAAAATTAGTTTGATGAAATTATGCAACCACGCGAAAATAAACGGATTCATTTAGACTTTTAGAGGTATGTACTATGTACTATTATGTCAACGGATTTTTTTAAAGATGATGCTATTTTTCCATGGTATTGTTTGACATTTTCTCATTGAAAGACTAAGATCGGCACAGATTCAGTCAGCTGTATTACGAAAATCGGCTTTCTACGACGAATGTGTTTGGTGCACTTAAAGCAAGTTTTGGTCCACATAATCGGCCTGCTGAACGCACGGTTAGCTATACCATAGAAATGTTTGAGACTCAATTATCACTCTTACATCCAGCACGTATTGAAGAAAATATTGGAGCGCTAGCTGACTGTATACGAAATGATTGAGGGCAAACGGCCAGAACGTAGCTATCAATAACGCTACCTTAAATTGAAACCCGTGGCCTTTAGGATATTTGTTACTAACGAGACAACGCTACTTGCAATACACCCTGTGAGATCATGGGTTTATTGCGAGAAAAATTCGGTGAACAGTTTCACGCGTCAGGCATATACATACATAGTTTTGAAAAGAAATCAATTATTCGTAGATTTGTCCGCGAATAAGCAATTGCTTCTTGCCAACTGTTAAATTTTATTCACATTCACCCGACCAAAACATTCGCGAGAGTCTAACCGTAATAATTCTTTTCTCTTTGGTAAATGACAAATGACATTTGCAGACTGCTGCGACAAAAAAAGTTGCTGCCAATGAAATGTCAAAATTTGCGAACATTCGCTGGTTCATATTCGCAGGTCGCTGAGCTGTAAATGTGCATTTACTTGTATTAGTCGTGAAATACCACTCGAAAGATGGACCTTCAGAATAAATTTGTTAAGGACAGTTACGGCCAACATTTAAGATATAATCTTAAAATTAAAAAATAAATGTCAAGAATAATTCTTTTGTTTGATAACAAAATTAGCCCGATCAAATTTATCCTTTCTACTTATTTTTACTTTTGAAAAAAGTTTCTCTAACTAAATGAATCAGTCATTATATTATTTGTTCTTAATTATTTTGCTTAAAACTTTATAGAGAAAATTACTTGCTGTTTAGTTTTGTTTTAATTCCTTTTTACTTGCACCAATACGTGTTTTGGATTTCAGAAAATTTATAGAAAAGTCGAAAAAAGTGATTCTGAAAATTCCATACCGATTTTGTTTA
This sequence comes from Chalcosyrphus nemorum, assembly GCA_949716465.1. Taxonomy (NCBI): domain Eukaryota; kingdom Metazoa; phylum Arthropoda; class Insecta; order Diptera; family Syrphidae; genus Chalcosyrphus; species Chalcosyrphus nemorum. The sequence continues at coordinate 80,869,152 of OX454333.1, forward strand.
AACTTTATGGTGAATCGAGTTTAGATACATATAAAGCTATAAAATGGCTTACAACATTTTGGCCAAAATTTGTTTTAACGGCACTTAAGGCCAATTTGGTTAAAAGCAGGGTCAGCAGATTTCATTCAAATTTTTAGAGTGTATAAAACTGTGCTAATGCTAAAAGATTGCGATCCAAATTTTTGGCTTAGTGATAATAACGGTACTTTTCTTAGGGTCAAGTGGTTTTAGGCAATTTGCTCGAAAATGGCTCTAACGATTTTGTTTAAATTTTATATTTAAGCTAGTCTTGTAAAGTCTAATAAAATAGCGTACCACGTTCTTGGCCAAAATTGTTTAGAACGATACTTTACTAATAGCCAACTTAACAAAAATCAGTTTACTCGAAAACGGCTCCAAAGATTTTGATTAAATTCCATATTTCAGCCAGTCTAGAAAATGCCATAAAATAGCATAGCACGTTTTTGGTTGAAAAGCGTATAACGGTACTTTACTTATTAACTGGTTTTAGAAAAATGGCAATTTCTCGGTTAATATTCAATGGATTTCGGTCAACATCAAACTGTGAGCAAAATCTAATGAATACAAAAATATAGCATTTCAATTTATGAAGAATTTAAAAAAAAAAATATTTTTTCATATAATTTTTTTTAAACTTCATTCATTTCCAACTAACAGCTCTAAGGTGAAAGTATGTACGACCCAGTCGTGCACTTTATTTAAAATATTATTGCTGCTAATGCTATCTCAGAAACGATTCTAATGAAAGTTCTACTTCTACACAGTCAATGTATATTCCAAAAAGAAGAAACTTACCAAAGAGCACAGTATTCTTTACACAAACAGCCAGGAACTGTGGGAGAAATTTACGAAATTCGCTTATATCACCTTCACCGCCACCTCCGTCCTCACCCATCGATTTACTGTGGTTTCCATTTTGCATAAAAAGTGGACGATCCTTGTTCTGCCTGTTAACATAAAAAATAGAAAATTTATTTATATATTTTTTTAATGCACTATAAAACTTTAAACTTTATTTAATATTATTTTTTTTTCAAATATATATTTTTATTTTAATTAAATTTAATTAAGTACCCTTTGCTAATTTCATTAGCATCTGTAGGTTCCATTGTTAAGTTTTTAAATAAAAATTCTGGTATATATTTTTATCACATTCACAATGTAAAACAAACAAAAATTAGCAAAAAAAAAAAATTAAAACTTATTGGTAAACTAACACGAAGTGGGCTTGTGATAAAGCGTGTTACACTGTGGCACAAGTTAAGCCCATAAACAATTTGATTAAACAAACCGAATGACAAATTTCATTCTTCACATATAATAGTTGATTAAACCATGTTAATGATGTTTCATGTTTTTTTTTTCTTTTTCCACAAGTCACGCTTCGATACGTCTCAATAGGGCTCGGATCGGTTTATACTGAAATTGAGGTTACGCGGAGCGACATTATGGTGTTTACTTTTTTATTTAGCTTGTAAGTTTTTTTTTTTTTGTTTATTATATTATCGAATTAGAAATACTGGTTTCAATTAAATAGCGATCACTGTGTCTCTCATCTGTGATTACCGTACTACTGTATGTCGCTTCCGTTAAGCCCACCTTATTGTTTGACTGGTTCAATGTGATGTGAATTTTAAAAGCTTATTTTTAGTTTTCGATTTTGCCAATTCTTATGGGTTTTTTTTTTGCATGGATTTTGGGAGTGCCAATGGTTGAGCTTAAGCTAAGCTTTTGTTTAAGATGGACAGTGTAATACATGAAGTGGACAGCAGCATGCTCTGAGAAGTGAAATGAACCCAAGAGATGAAGATATGGATAATGGAATAACCTGTTACTGCCCAAGTTAATGAACAAGAACGCGGCTATCAGATGGTAATAATGCCCTCTGAGGTATGTAACAAGTGTCGCAACTTTCCAAATGTTTGTTTCTGAGAAAAGATCAACGTATGTAGTGGAACTATACACAATGCAATAATCTGAAAACCTGCTTTTGGAAACTACGAAACTTGTCATCTCAAGGTGCGATGGGCAAATCTTCAATCGTTTTTTTCCCTTAAGCTTAAATTTAGAAATTAATCAAGCGAACGTTGCCCTCATTTGGGATAAGGAAGTTACAAGACAACTCCCAGGATAAATAAAAACCTGGAAATTTCTTTCGAACGTTAGTACATGCATTTGTAACACCAAGAGTAACTTATAGTACTTATTCGAAAGATAACTTACTATGCAATTATAAGTGATAAATAACGAATCTTATTTGTATTGCATGAGGACAAACTCATTAACAAAATAAAGGCATAGAAAGGGCTGATTTTAATCACTCAAATGTGAAAACAGTTGGGGGTTTTAGTCTCAATTTGAAAAATTGCTTTTATTAAGTCAAAATTGCTTAGTCAACTTTAGATACTCCAAAGTTAAGAGAAACGGTAGTTCATCAACATTCGGTTTTTTGCTCGTTTGTTTTTGTTTACTCTCAATCTGATTGTAATAGATGATTGTTTGTTCTTGACATGAAAGCCGAGGCATGTGTACAACAAAAATAACGAATAAATTCCAAATATACATATGACAGTGATTAGTTTGGTATCATTTGTAACTGTCAGTAGGTATGTCAACACTTAAATTTAAACTGTCAAATAAAGAGTTAAAGCAGCGAATAAAAGGAAATTTGTCGTTCAAGTGCTGATTTTAAGTTAAACACGGAGTTGATCAACTGTAGATCTAGGCTTTTCAACAAGTTAAGCAGTAAAATTTGGTTCTCAAGGTGGGACTATAATGGTCGAAAGCAATCGGAAGCAGCCATATCCTTAAGTTGTCCATAGAAGTATTTATCTGGAAGTATCTGTCAAGTAGTTTCGATGGTTAATTTTGCGTTTTTCCATAAAAAAACTCAATTGTTTTGAGCAAATTAATAATATATTTAATTGAAAATTAAAATTGAATGCATTCTGCACGTTATAAAATCTCATTTCAGAATTTTCCCCACCTAACTGCCACATTTTCATAAGTTAGAGCGGATAGATTCGCACTTTTGGAAGTGAGCAAAAGTGACCGAAATTAACCGAAAACTAAACGAATTGAAGCCAAAAGCTATGATAGTCGCCCAGTACTAAAGGGCCAAACATAATCAACATTGGGAAGCAAAAGCTAATGTCATAACTGACCGAAATGCTTCCTTATGTTCTGTCAACTCCAACCACTAACCATAATACTTTTGCCCGCATAGCCACTCAATCTACAATGTACAAATTTTAATAAAACGAAAATAAAAATATAAGCAAAAATGAGAGAAACCATTGATGTAACCACACAGGGTGGGTAATTTCTACCAACTGTCAAATTCGCATATGCAATGAGCGGCTGAGAGCGCTCTCCCTAATGTTCGGTAAGGTTTCCGAAAATAACCGAAAACTAAACTAATCGACGCTGGGCTTATTATGTGTACATATGCAGCCAAATGTTGCTTATGTTTCTCACTTAATCCTTTGTATTCCCACTGTTAAACGACTATTATAGTTTAGCCTTAAGGTGTGTCTCTACTTTCAAACTGTCAATCGTAGTTCATGAACAACCTGGTTGGTATGATCGTCCAATTTGATTTACAATCGATGTTTTCTTCTAAAGGCGCAACCATAATTGAATTAATACTCTGGACGCTGCCGTTCGTAGTCATGCGAAGTCCGAGGTGAGGTTCGGCAAGGCTATTTACTTTCACCAATAATTGGAAAAATTTGATGAACTCACACATCTAAAGTCAAGCACCTCGACTACGCCGACGATATATGCCTTGAGTTTCGTGGGATAATAGACGTTTACAAAATGATAGCCAATGTTAAGGGTGAAGTCATCAACTCATATATGCATTACTGGACAAACAGTTGTGTAAAAAGTTTCCAATATTTTGGGAGTATTGTCCCAACCGATGGCGGAATCGAACCGGATATAGTCAATCTTTTTAATAAAATATGAGTAAAATGAAATACTTTGAAAAAATGCTATCTCAGTCTTGTAATCCGATGCATATTGTGAACACGTAAACTTAGGTTTTACTCTAAGGAATATGAAGTCGACTCTAGCTTTCTATGATTTGAACTCTTATGCAGTGGAAGCTTAAGCCACAGCTTAACTAAGTAAAACGCAGGGTTTAAGTTTTCGCTTAAGTTTTTCGGGTTTCACAGTCATTTAAAAATTGTGATTTAGCTAAGTCAAAAATATAAGAAATGATTGTGAATCGTTTGTGGGTAATTAACTACTGTGAATTGATCGGAGAAAAATTGGCGGGGAAAAATTAAAAAAAATTGAATTTGAATTCAATGCCGGCTGCGGAGATATATTTCGAGGCTCAGGTGTCTTTAAAAAAAATGCGATAATTTAAAAAAGGTGTCAAAAAAAAAATATGCGGAGGAAAAGCGAGCATTGTAGGTATGCCACCGGCGGTGGACCAGAAATAAAAGTTTCAAGTGATGTAACAATGTTGTAAAACAATTGTGTTTTGCAGGATTCATAAATAAAGTACTTACATTAAACAAAGGTAATGTGCTAATGCTGGCAACATCGAATGATGAGTAGTTAAGCCAATAGTTAAGCCACCAAAATCGACGGCTTAAGTCTTATCAATACCGCTTAAGCCGACAATGTGAAACAGCAAGATGAGTTAAACTGTAGCTTAAGCTCCAGCTGAGGCTTAAGCTCGCACTGTGAAACCGGGCATTAAAGACAATGGCTTAAATTGGGACACTGTCAAACTTAATCAAATGAGTAGCGTAACGTTGGAAAAAGTTGTATGTCGTATTCATAGGGCTGAGAAGCTGTATCAGAACAGTAATACTCTTTGGTTTTTAATAGATACTAAGAATATTCTATGAAATGAACTCCGAATCTGAGTACAATAATGTCCTTGAACAACTGTACCAAAGCAACTAAGTTGCTACATCGATTTAGTACCTACTGCGGAGTAAGGAGGACCATTTCATGACATCGAATATTCATGTGAATTCTTTGCAAGACATCCTCCTAACTTTGTAATCATTGAAACTGGATAGGAATGATGAATGATCGAAATGAATACAGAGATTACTTTAAAGCCTAATGAATTGTATCCACTTAAACGCCTTGAGGTACCCGACCATCTTCTTTGAATTTTTAATGAGAAAGCTTTCCCCAAGTCCCTCTTTAGAATTAAAAACCAGTTTTATTTTATTTTCACGTAAAAACCACAAAGCAATCAATAAACGAATATGAATTATTATAATCCCAAAAGTCACATAATTATTTCCAAGCTGATGTTAAAAAGGTGAAATACAAAAATAACTATTGGAAGGCTCTTCACTTCGCAGATGTGGTACCACCATCCCAGTAAAGTACCATCACTTTTGAAATATACATAATTGTACATACGATTAGTCACGTTAGAATCAAGCTAAGCTATTGCATTAGGTACTCCCATGTCTAATCCCAAGGTAGGCAAATAACTTATAAGGAATTCTATACGACTATTGTTGATTGCTTAACACACTCTATGTATACTATTGAATGTATCAATCATTAGATTTGAGATAAATCTAAGCAGTACTCTTATAACATACTCTCAAGCTTACTGGGAACAAAACAATTCTATCTTATTATCATAATCATACAAATCTGACTGCAAGGCACATCACCAAGTTCGAGTAATTCTCAGAAGATAATTACATTTCCACATCAAGCATGAAAACCTGACACAGGCATTTATTGAAGTCATAAAACGATTAAGAGCCTCTTGGAACAGTGAACAACTTCTTGTGGAGAGGAGATTTATCCAAAGCTTTCTTGAGATGAGCATAACAGGTTTTTACCCAAAATACAAGATATCTATTCTTTCCACAACCAACGCACAACTTTCAAAGTATATACAAGTGTATGCTCGTCAAATTTAGTAACCCACTTTTTTTATTATAGTATTTTTTGTTTAACAATTATTTATCATTAGTGTCCGTGTTGTGAATTTGAATTTTTTATGACTTTGCAATTTTATTTGGCCAATTTAACATCTAAACACAGTGGGAGATGGAACCATGTGGATTTCGATAAATCGTATGCAAATATTGTCCGGCAAAAATTACATGTTTAAATTATGATTGATTAACCAACACTAGATGACAAAATAATAAATGATGAGCGGCGGAATTTTTAAGATTTTTTTTTCTCTCTCTTTTCGCACAAAATTATTAGGAAAGGTACCCGCGCGACACCCAAAAAAAAAAACAGAAATGTTGTTCAACTTATTGTTAATCTTTTTCCACAAACGGTTTTGACCAAACTAAATGCGCCCAGATGTTGGAGCAATAAAAACAGTTGAAGTTGAGGTTAGCTTCGAGCATTTCTTGTGCAATACAATGCATTGTTGGAGCTTTTTTTGCTTTTAACATTCGAATAGCAGCTGACGGTGTTGTGATAAGTACTATAGTTATTGGTACAGTGCATACATGTCGTGTATAATTAAAAAAAAATCACGAGATACAATCTCTCTATGGGAAATCACTATTTTTTACCCGTATCATCCGCATTTGCATATCAATTGGCAGCCGATTCATGTGATTCAGCATGAATCTGTTTAAAAGGTCAGCCGGCACAGTGATTCTAAATGAAGCTGATCCTAACGCACGTTGGAAGAAAAAGAGGCGTTTATCATCTCAGGGAAAAATTAAACATAAACACCTGCACATACATACCTTTATGTCAGTTTATGGAAAATGATTATATGTGGGTACTTAGCACTTTGCAAATAGCTCAAAGCTAAAAGTTTCGCAATTTCCTCAACTAGTACGTTAGCTTGCTAGACTAATGTTGCAACTCCAGGTTTGGCTTGAATTTTGTTGGTGCAACTTTCAAAGAAACCAATCCAATTAAAGCATATCACGTCAGGTGCATAGAAGTTATGTGCTCTTGAGCAGAGACCGAACCCAATTGATCTATTATTTAAAAAGCTCTTAGAATAGGTATTCGTGAAGTAGTTCTTTTTTACTTTGTAATCTCTTTTGTTTCTAACCTTTCTAATTTAATTGCAAAAATCGAGAGCAGTTTTATCCATCTCTGCATTGCAGATTGTAGTAACACTTAAGCCTAGTGTGTTATGTTGCTTAGTAAGAAAGCTGAGCAAATATTGGGCAGCTTCGAGCGTAAAATACTCCGCCGGATATTAGGTCACTTATGCGAGGAGAGCGAATGGAGGAGAAGATACAACCGCGAACTCTATGAGCTGTACCAGGATGTGGATGTAGTCCAAAAAGCCAAGATACGCAGACTACATTGGCTCGGCCACATCGAGCGAATGGACAACAATGCTCCAGCCAAGAGGATCTTCGAATCCCAGCCCCCAGGTTCGAGGCAGCGAAGAAGACCGAACCTCCGGTACAAAGACCAAGCTGTCGCGGATGGAAAACTTGGTCTTCACAACTAGAAGCAGCGTGCTCGGGACCGCAGAGGATGGAAGGCAACGATGTCTCAGGCAGGGACTCTACAAAGGTCAGGAGCCCTTTAAGGTAAGGTTAAGATGCTTAACAAACCACCTCGCAAGAGGTGGGCCCGTGAAAAATCTTTATAGTCTGACACAATGTTGTTTATTCTCCCAAGAGTCCCAAAAACCCAGTATAAGGGAGTAAGGACAAGAGCAAAATGCCTCGCAGGAGTTACCTAAGGGTTCACAAACAAAGTAGGTATACAGTTTGTTGCAGTTCTTGCTTGGAAGAAAAATGACGGACACCAAAGTGCATCCTTTGCTGATGATGCAGCTATCATAAGTGATCTTTACGTCCCTGCAACGAGCATTTGATGTAAGGGTGGTTGTTTTGGAGAGTAATGTGTACCGTATTAGTTCAAAAAACACAGAATATGTGTGCTGCCCTTCTCTGATCCACACCGGCCGGTGTTTCTCAAGTTCGAAAAGACCAAATATGTGGGATTTATCGCTATCTATCTATAGCGTAGGGTGGATTAATAAGCTGAAAAGTGCTTAATTATAAGATGCTTTACACGAAAGCAGGACTTTTAAAGGTTGATAGAATTACAGTGGATCACAGCTTATTTAACCCCCGCCTTATTTACAAATTCATACAAAAAATTATCAACAAAGTAAGAACGCGGAAAAGGCTAACTAAGATTTAAACTTAACAAAACAGTTAAACTTAATACTTCATATCATCATTTAGGAACCATACTCGTTTCAAGTTGTAAGTGTTGGCTGGGTCAAATAAGCTGTGAGCAACTGTAGATACTCAAAAAAGTGTAAAACAACTCAAAAGCAATATCAAACAACGTTCCTAATAAAAGGTTTTTTTACAAAATTTAGCTGAGGTATAATGCAGGCTATATATTCTGGAAATTATTAAAAATAAATGGTAACTAAATTTTAAAATTTTCATTGTTATATAACGGTAAGGCAAAAGCGCTAGCTGTCTACCACAGGTGTTGACAGATATCAAATGAAATAGACTATGTGCGGTACAGGGTGGTATGCGAAGTACAAAAAAAAATATATAAAAATATTAGTCCACAACAAGGCTAAGGCGTACATATACAGGTATGTGCCTTCTCACAATATGTGAGCGGTAAAAATCCTTTAAAGAAGGAATATACAGTTTAGTCTCATATTCAAAGATCACATGGTTTTTCAAAGCCTTCTCATGATAGTAATAAATCTGGCAGTTTGTCACACATTTTATTTATGAACCTGAAGGACGAACTAAAAGCATTTTTCGTCTAACAAATAAGTCTATGCAATGCTTCCAAAATATTTAGAGTTTCCTAGATGCACATTGAAAATAGAAATGTGAAAATCAGAAACATTTCAGCCGACACGTCTTTCCTATTTAATAATAAAAATATCAACCCAATGAAACACTTTCTAGGAAGAAAACTTTTACATACGTATTATATACATATTTCTATGTAATTGATATATCTTTTCCTCCCTTGATCGATTCATAGATTTTAAAGTATCTAATTTAAAAAAGCAGTTGTTACGTAACATTTATTCAAAATTTCCCTTGAGAAAAATGTCTAGTAAATTTTAGTGAGCGTTGTTCGTGGTGCACAGTGGAATCCTGAAGATCCCTTAAACAGTGGCTATGGACATAATGTTCCACATACGTCCGCTGAATATACACTGCAAATAAGTGGCATCAAATATGGTCACGCTCATTTAGATTTATTTCTATACTGATGGATCTAAAATAGAAATTCTTAAATAGAAGTAGGTATCATACTGTCCATATACTTTTGTTGATTTTGTGAACAAATGTCAAAATGACATTTTTCGTATGAAAACGATTTAGGAATACATTTGCCGACTAGAGCTGGGCTAACTATTTTCGGAGAAGAGGATAAAGAAGAAAGAAATACAAAACGTACTGATCTTTCTTAAGTTCAAACGTTCAGGAAAGCAACGGCTGCCAACGTAGGATGATAATGTTCAGTGACTCTGTACTGCACAGTCCAGTACAGAAAATTACAGGTTTTTGCGTTCAATGAGAACAATTATCGTCCAAATGTGTTCTTCTTTTTATTCAATGAGTCTATACTGCACAGTCCAGTACATGATTTTCTGTTCTTGCTTTTGGGGTAGAAAATATTCGTGAGAACTGTCAAAAACGAAAATTGTTTGACAACTTAATACTTTTGACTGCTAATAAGAAGAATGCTTTAGGAAACGCTGTGACTCATTAAATAGAAGTTTGTAATTTTCTGTTCTAATCTGTTCTGACAGTTTTCACAAACTTGTGTTGTTCTGTTCTGTTTTGTGCTACTTTTCAATCACTGAACAGAGCTTACCCACTGTTCTGTTCTGGTTTTTTTTTTTAACAAACTGCAACGTATTTGTCTTTTCGAACTAAATCATGAATTTCTATCTCTTTTTTTTTTAACTTCAAATTCGTCAACAAATATGTCACGCGTTCTTTAATTTCTCATCTCATCTAAACGAAATAGAATATTATGAAATTCATCATAATTGCTATTCGTTAATCCTAAAATAGATGAAAAGAAAAAAAAAGACTAAGACTGAGGTAAACAGGTAGGTAAACTAGTGATTCATAAAATAAGCCGATAAGAGCAATTTTGACACAATAGAACTCGAGTAAACCTATTTATCGAATGATTTTATTGGTTCTGATTATAATTATGTCCAATCCATGGAATTTAGGCAAAGAAAGAGATCTCCAATCATTTTTTCCAGCTATCTCTCTGAGATCCTTTCCTTAGAGTGAGTAGTCCGGTCCTTACTAAAACCGAACTAATAAACAGAACTCATTCTGAAACTTCTTTATTTTTTTACTTATTGGACACGTCCGAATCATCACATTGATCCAGAAATATAGAATGCACATTGTTTATGATCTGCCACATGCCAAAAAAAAACACAATACATCAGCTGACTTTATTCTGATGAGAATTGTCATCAAGCAACATATCAAACCAATACATTAAATGAACAGAGCTAAAAAACTTCCCACTGTTCACCATGAATATGTACATCCTGTTGTTCACCTGACGTACATTAAAAACATTTACTACCCGGATACAATTGATGTTTTATAACACAAATTTGTTCGAGCTTACAAATTAATTCGACAAATACCTAACAATTAAACAAATCCCCATTTCATCCAAATTAAGGCCAACATTAAATGAAATACTGGGAAACTTCCATCAAAGAAGATAATATTATTCTGCAATAAATCACAATTGGTTTCACTTGTTAACACCATTAGCGTTGTTTATTTAAAAGAACAATAAATAATTATAGGTTTATGACTTATTAATATGAATTCACTAATAGTACCTGTCGTGCAATTAGATCGCGAAAATTTAATGGAATTATAAACGAATTTATTACATCAATGTCAGCTACCGGTAGATGTCGATTCGTATTATACCGTTGAATTAAATTATCTATTCACAAACAATAGAGCTTTTAATATGCAATTAAAAAGAATTGTTTATTGCACTTTGTTTCACTAGAGATTATATCTTCTTATTTGTAAAAGTAGAACCAAAATTTATTTTATACATTTTTTTAATCTTACATTTGGGTACTATCATTTCGACGATGTTTTGTTTCCATATTAATTCAGAACGAATTTTTAAAATCAAAATTAGTTCTTGATGCAGATAGATACTTTTGAACAATTTTACTTCTCGATCCAGTCGTTGAGGCTACAAATATTAGACTACCATCATGCAAATCTGTTGAAGTTTTTTGTGAAACAATAACAGTCATCCGATGGGAGGTTTTTGATAGTAGGAGCAAAAAAAAATCCCAAATAAATTAGCAACAGATTTCTAATTGCGCGTGTAAATTTTACAAGTGTATACAATGAATAGGGTGATGACAAAGAGTTCTAAGCGCCGGCACCTGTACAATGTGATGTCAATGTGCGTAAAACTTTTTTTTTGAAAACACATTTATTTGGAAAATATTTGCGTATAAGAAAATCATTCAGCTGATGAATGTAACAAACAATCTGTCCTTGGGTAGAGTGACAAATAGGCGGCATGTCATTAGTTTACGACAAATTACCGGCTAAACAATGTCATTATTATATTTTAAATAAGTTGAATGAAATAATTTCAACTTGAGCAATTGAAATTATGTCAACTTTGAATGAATTGAAAACATATCAAACAACGCATGGCTGAGCTTGAGTTGTGGTAACAATGGCTGATAATTCGGTGCATAAAATGAGAATCTATCTTCTAAAATAACGGCAAATTAATCATTATACCCTATCCTATGGGTATATTAAGTTTGATACATAGTTTGTAACATAGAGAAATATTGCAGACAGACCCCATAAAGTATATATATAAATGATCAGTATCAATAGCCGATTCGATTGAGACATGTCCGTCTGTCACCTGTTTTTGGGCCTTAAATTTTGAGCTAGGACAATGAAATTTTATATACGAAGTCTTTGGTTATCGGGACAGAACAAGTGTAAACATTTTTAAAATCCGCCCACTGTCACGCCCACTTTTCAAAAACAGCACTTTTTTTCACTATTTTCATATGAAACTCGTTTTTTAACAGAAACAGGCAGCAGAGGCACTTAAACCAATTTTTTTTGATGTGAAACCCATGAGCACAGCAGCAAAAGAATTTTTGACAACTACTTACTTAGGGTTATCGTTCAAATGTATCATTGAAAAATTTCCGATTTTAAGATGATTAAAAAAGCAATAGGTCCGTTCGCGTACCCTCCCAAAACAGCGAATTTTTACCAAAATTTACAAAAAGCTGTTCGCGTACGGAGAATTTTTGCAGTTTTTCGCAGAAGAGAGCGCTCACGAGAGAGTAAGAAATTTCCCCATGCTACAAATTTAAGTGCAACAAATTTCTGTGGGTTGGTTTGTGAAAACTGTCAAATCAGTGTACTTTCAAATTTTTCTTGTTCAACCCGTCCGTTTACTTTTTCGTAATTTTAGTTCTCTCTGAGAGTATTTTACCCCCACTCTTTAAAATGTGTTAATCAACGAAAATGAGTACAGAAAGTATGCGAACGGACCTAATATTAGCTTCTGAGCATCTTCTATCACCATCTTCCACTGAACGCACTCGTCATTATACCAAGGGCTCCTTTTTGGTGGTATGCCACCTTTTTTTGGTGGCACTGGCTGTTAGCGTTTGTGGGGGTAAATGCACTGCAAGTAAAAAGATTTCCGATATATTATATTATAGATTACAGATATTATAAGCTAATTTAACAAGTACAAGGGAAGCGAGTGTCTAATGTATGACCAACTGAAGAACAGTTGAAAGATTGCGATCCGAGTATTTCTGTACGCCGAGTCAAACCTATTTGAACTCGTTTAAACAGGCTTCAACTCTACATATAAACGTAATATCTTCTGAGAAAAATTTACCCCACTCTTTGAAGTTTGATAATCTACAAATTTCAGTCCAAAGGTACCCTCATCATATTTTGCTATAAGCAATGTTTCTGTTTCTGCTTTTAAGACCTTGGCATCCTTGTTATCTTTAACCACTTTCTTGTGCTATTTACCTTATCGAAATTAGAAACGAAAATTTTAACTGAATTTCAATTTATTTACAACATACTATCACTTAAAATCTAATTAAACATTCGCTGAACAATTGTTTTGTATTGGTCTTCGTCCTGCCGCCATTCCACCTTTGTGCGCTTGTAAAGCGCGAGGAATTCCTTCTTCCCCTGCATGCCCTCGACCTTTCCAAGGATTTCCAACACTTTCTCATATTCTTTGATATTAAAGAGTGCCATTGCTCGACGATAGACTGCTTTTTCCATCTTCTTTCGATCCTCCTCCGATAATGCGTCTACAAATTCTGTCTGATAAATAACATCCTCGTAGCGTTGCTCCTGTAGCAAGCACGCAGCTATGTTGGACTGGAGAGTCTGTAGAAGCTCCTCTAAATCGGATCCCTCAACACCATTTGACTCCTTTGTAAGGACTTTAAAAGGCTTGAAAGAGATTAGGCATTTGGCGGCTCTGCTGAAGTAGTCATGGGCAAACCTAGGATATAACTTAAACATCCCGACGCCATTGCTGCGGTACTGTTGAGCCAAGTCGTACATCTCCTGAACAGTAAGCTGAAAAAGATATTTGGAATGAGAAATCTCACTCAGAGTGATTTCAAAGGCAATCGGAGGCTCGGTCTTTGTTTGAATCTGGCAGGCGCTCGTTTCCCCCAGAATCATATTCTGCACGAGGATCTCGACGTAGCAATCCACTGGAGTTTTAGCTGTACCCATTTCGAGGAGAAATTCATCGCTGTGCGAAAGGTACTCGCTGTTTCGATCCTTAAGGTTTGAAACGTTTGTGATTTTCACCCGGCATTTAGATAATTCCGTAGGTTTCTGGACCTTTTCGAACCGCAAACTGAGGACTTTCTTGATGAGTCCTTTTTGTGGACAATTCCATTCTTGTCCAATTAGAAAATCCATTGGGAAAGTTTGAAAAATTCCGGGATTTCTTTCCTTTGTCCGCGTTAATTTTTTTGTTCTTGTAAACAAATAGCTGTCAAGATGACGTTACATTAAGCGGCAGATAGATTGGCAGAAGTTGTATGGCTTTGATTTGGTGCTTGATATAATCGGTAAGGTAGTGTTAATAGAGTTTTAAATAAATTGATTGTAACTTTTTTTTTTTTTAAAGTGTCTACCAATGTGAAAAAGGTGTATTGTGATTGATAATGACCTATTCCATATTCCTCTTTAGTACATCTACGATGAAAGGGGATAAACCTGTGTCTAGATAAAGACATTTTCTTTATTCCACTGATTTAAATGATTTATTTTGAAACATACGATCGCAGTTTTCTTCTCTTTCCTAGCTTTAGGCCCTAAAAACGTGCAGTCAACTCTCTTTCTCCTCAATCTTTATGCTCATCTCCATGGATTCGTCGTTATTTTGTATGACTCCTGTAGGTCCAACAATAACACTTTGCCTTCCCCTTTGATTAACAAGGTCCATTCTGCCGAGACAGGTTCTCTGACGTGAAGTCTTTCTCTGATCTTTGAACCTCTAATTCCATCAAACTTTGTAACTGCTGTTTCCTGTACCTTATTCATTTGCATTTGATGTCTTCGAAAAAACAACACTGATTTTGTCTAATGACGGTGCAGGGGACATCATATTATTTCCCTTTACACACGGAAGTGTAAAGTAACAAAAGTTTTATTCTATACTTGGCACACATTTGCATATAAATTTCGTTCTTATTTCGTCTCGTTACGCGAACAAACCATCCACTGTTCTCCAGAAGTCTCTGGTCGAGACTTTACTCATTGTTTGCAAGCCAGTTTGGAAATGTATGTACATAGGCACTCGTATTGTTTAAATTACCAAAGTGATAGGAAAAAGGTGATACAAAAGCTAAACCCACGCAATAAAAACCTACAACTAAAAGCCCACTCCATACTTACGATTTTGAATGAGCACATGTGGGCGTTCAAGTGAGTAATGAATTTGATTTCCCAATATCCGTGAAACCTAACTTAATTCAATCAATAGCTACGTAGTCCAACGAGCACAAATTTCAAAGGTCAATTACTCCAGGTGAAGCCTTGCGACTCCTATAATCGACGAAGCAAACCGAGAACTGCGCAAAGCATTTCTGCCACAAACATCCATTAGCGCAAAGAAAAATATGGAATAAAATCTATTACTATGAAATACGCCAAAAGTGCATTGCACCCATACCTGATAAATAGAAACGAAGTCAAATACAAAGGAAAAAACAATTTTTTTTTTTTTAAATTGAAAATCTTTTTTATTTCAATCTCATCTCAGATTCGAAAGAAGAGTCACATGCGAGTCTTCACCTTTTTGTCTAGTGAATTCTCGTGAGAGTAATTTAATACTCCTCAGCACCCTCGCCCTCACCATCTCCAGAGTCCATACCGACCTCCTCGTAATCCTTCTCGAGAGCGGCCAAATCTTCACGGGCCTCGGAGAACTCGCCTTCCTCCATACCCTCACCGACGTACCAGTGGACGAAGGCACGCTTGGCGTACATCAAGTCAAACTTGTGATCCAAACGAGCCCAGGCCTCAGCAATGGCTGTGGTGTTGGACAACATGCACACGGCACGTTGAACCTTGGCCAAATCACCGCCAGGAACAACAGTTGGTGGCTGGTAGTTGATACCGACCTTGAAACCGGTTGGACACCAGTCGACGAATTGGATGGTACGCTTAGTCTTAATGGTGGCGATAGCAGCGTTGACATCCTTGGGGACGACGTCTCCTCGGTACAACATGCAGCAGGCCATGTACTTGCCGTGACGGGGATCACACTTGACCATCTGGTTGGCTGGCTCGAAACAGGCGTTGGTGATTTCAGCAACCGACAACTGCTCGTGGTAGGCCTTCTCGGCAGAGATGACTGGAGCATAGGTGACCAGAGGGAAGTGGATACGTGGGTAGGGCACCAAGTTAGTCTGGAATTCAGTCAAGTCGACGTTTAGGGCACCATCGAAACGCAGAGAGGCGGTGATTGACGACACAATTTGACCGATCAAACGGTTCAAGTTGGTGTAGGTTGGTCGCTCAATGTCCAAGTTCCTGCGGCAGATGTCATAGATAGCCTCGTTGTCGACCATGAAGGCGCAATCGGAGTGTTCCAAAGTGGTGTGGGTGGTCAGGATCGAGTTGTAGGGCTCAACAACGGCAGTCGACACTTGTGGGGCTGGGTAGATGGCGAATTCCAGTTTGGACTTCTTTCCGTAGTCCACGGACAGACGTTCCATCAGAAGGGAGGTGAATCCTGAGCCGGTACCTCCACCGAACGAGTGGAAGATCAAGAAACCCTGGAGTCCGGTACATTGGTCGGCCAATTTGCGAATTCTGTCCAAGACCAAGTCGACGATTTCCTTGCCAATGGTGTAGTGGCCACGGGCGTAGTTGTTGGCAGCGTCTTCCTTGCCGGTGATCAACTGCTCGGGGTGGAACAGCTGGCGGTAGGTACCTGTGCGCACCTCATCGACTACAGTTGGTTCCAGATCGACGAACACGGCACGGGGCACATGCTTGCCAGCACCAGTTTCGCTGAAGAAAGTGTTGAAAGAATCGTCACCTCCACCGACGGTCTTGTCAGATGGCATCTGACCGTCAGGTTGGATTCCATGCTCCAAACAGTACAACTCCCAGCAGGCATTACCAATCTGGACACCAGCTTGACCAACGTGGATAGAGATACATTCACGCTGTTAACAAGAAAAGAACAGAAGCAATGACATCATTAATAACGAGCAGGAAATGCAAACTCAGCAGAGAAGCGAATGAAATCATCAAAAGAAAAGAAAAAACTAAGATTTATGGGTGGGGCGAGCGAGACAGTTGCGCGAAGCACATCTGCCGGCTAACTTCTAGTTTTCTATAAAAACTTCATTTCATTCTTACAAAATCTTTTTAAATATTGAAATACCAGTCAAAAACCGAAAGATTTCAATTGATAAATGCAAAAAATCAAGAAAACTCAGTTGAAAAATCGATAAATCCCGACGATAACGTCATCAACGAACATATTCGATTAACACGTCGCCATTTTTTCTGGATTTTTTTAATTTTTAGGATTTTTTAACATAAAATAGGAAAATTCGATTGTAAAAATATCTGGGTAAATTGTTAATTTTACTCACCATATTGATTGAAGTTTTTTAAGATTTCACAAATATGTAAATTACAGAGAAATTGTGTATTTAACGGACAGTCCAAGCAGCCAGCTATGAAGCTTCCCAAACTGATTTCGAATGAAAAGAAATTCCTCGCCGCCTCTATTTATAATCTTGAAAAATCGGCAACGACGCCTACTTTTCACGAATTCGATTGGTTGAATCGATAAAGTTAAAGGCACGATCACAAGTGCTATTTTCGGTGAGTATGAGGTGGTGTGGTTGTCTTAGGTGGTAATAACACTTCAGTTGATACTTTTAATACTATTTTTCTTTTCTTTTTATATTCATATACGGATACTGATTGCAAGCAATTGATAATTGCGTTAGAAGGACTGTAATTTAATTGCGCAATGAATGTGTGGCATGGTGTTTTCTTTTCATGAATCTATTTTAACATACTATTAATTTTTCATTTCGGCGCTGGTCTTCTCTAAACGGTCAAGAACAAAAAGAGAGATCAAATAGATTCAGCGGAAATTTTCTCAACGCGAAACAGATCACATTTTACCTGTCTTATTTTTTGGATTATTTTCCGTTTTTGCAGCTACATTATTCAAAAAATCGTATGCATCTAGATTCATTGTGCAATTGCAGACTATATAACACAAGTGAGAGATGCATATTTAATAGTCACTTTCATTCTAGCCTGCAAGCCTTGCAACAAAGTTTGCATAGCGCTACAAGGCTCAGGCTCAGACGGACTTTCTGTTTAACTTTTTAAACCATGTTTCCATCAAACGAAATTGCAAGGTTTTGTCAAATTCCTCCAAACTTCCGAGGTTTCGCCATACATTATACTGCGTTCTCTTCGGACGAAATCTGAAGGTATCAAACTAAACAAACCTAAATCGGAACTTCAGTTTATATTGGTTATCATATTTAAACGTCAAAATATTATATGTCAAAACATTTGCGGCTAATGTTGAGACTTTTACCAATTATATTTTATATTTTTCATATTTCTTATTTAAGTTATGCATAACTTAGATACATATAAATTGTATGCATTGTTTAAGGCTGAATTATAATAGTTGGAAGCAATCGGAAGCTAATGTCAAATCTATTTGTTCAGTTTCCTTCAGTACAGCCATTTTCACAAGTTAAGGCTGAACTATAATAGTCGAATGGTTTCGTTCGACCAGTTCCAAAACTTTGCGAATACAAACGATTAGTGTTGAGCGACTATAATAGCTCTCGGCTTCGATTCGTTCAGTTTTCGGTCAGTTTCGGTCACATCCTAAAGTGTGAATGTATCCAATTTTAATTTTCAATGAGTTATATTATTTTATTAGTTATATTTCCTCAAAACAATTGAACTTTTTTTTATGGAGAAACGCAAAATTAACCAGCGAAACTATTTGACAGGGAGATGATACTCCCATTTTGGATAACTTATTAAAATGAGTGTACTGAAGGAAAGTGAACGTAGAATTTTGACATTAGCTTCCGATTACTTCCAACTATTATAGTTCAGCCCTTAGGCTTTGAAACTGAAAGCTATTACACCCAGTTTCCACGAGACCTTCAAGACTCAAGTCGTGACATTAATATTTCTCATGTAGACCGCACTTTTACGCACTTGACATGTAGTCAGGCATCTAAGACAGCCTTCTGTGTGGACATCAACTCAGACTGAAATTTTACATTTGAAGTTTGGCAGTCGTTTTTAAAAGAAAAAACATGTGTTGTGATATATTAGTGATATATTTTTGATATTCACAAATCCTGTGTATTCGCAATATTTTGGAACTATGTTCGACTATTATAGTTCAGCCTTTAAGATCAAGTAGCTGAGATATGGATGGGTAAAACGTTTACCTTTCACTGCAGTCAACGAGAACATTCACCTTTATGTCACACATTCATTGCGTAATTAATTCACAGTACTTTAAACGTAATTATAAACCGCTTACAATCAGTATCCAAATATGAATATACAAAGAAAACAAAAATAGTATTAAAAGTATCAACTGAAGTGTTATTAGCACCTAAGACAACCACACCACCTCATACTCACCGAAAATAGCACTTGTGCTCGTGCCTTTAACTTTATCGATTCAACCAATCGAATTCGTGAAAAGTAGGCGTCGTTGCCGATTTTTCAAGATTATAAATAGAGGCGGCGAGGAATTTCTTTTCATTCGAAATCAGTTTGGGAAGCTTCATAGCTGGCTGCTTGGACTGTCCGTTAAATACACAATTTCTCTGTAATTTACATATTTGTGAAATCTTAAAAAACTTCAATCAATATGGTGAGTAAAATTAACAATTTACCCAGATATTTTTACAATCGAATTTTCCTATTTTATGTTAAAAAATCCTAAAAATTAAAAAAATCCAGAAAAAATGGCGACGTGTTAATCGAATATGTTCGTTGATGACGTTATCGTCGGGATTTATCGATTTTTCAATTGAGTTTTCTTGATTTTTTGCATTAATCAATTGAAATCTTTCGGTTTTTGACTGGTATTTCAATATTTAAAAAGATTTTGTAAGAATGAAATGAAGTTTTTATAGAAAACTAGAAGTTAGCCGGCAGATGTGCTTCGCGCAACTGTCTCGCTCGCCCCACCCATAAATCTTAGTTTTTTCTTTTCTTTTGATGATTTCATTCGCTTCTCTGCTGAGTTTGCATTTCCTGCTCGTTATTAATGATGTCATTGCTTCTGTTCTTTTCTTGTTAACAGCGTGAATGTATCTCTATCCACGTTGGTCAAGCTGGTGTCCAGATTGGTAATGCCTGCTGGGAGTTGTACTGTTTGGAGCATGGAATCCAACCTGACGGTCAGATGCCATCTGACAAGACCGTCGGTGGAGGTGACGATTCTTTCAACACTTTCTTCAGCGAAACTGGTGCTGGCAAGCATGTGCCCCGTGCCGTGTTCGTCGATCTGGAACCAACTGTAGTCGATGAGGTGCGCACAGGTACCTACCGCCAGCTGTTCCACCCCGAGCAGTTGATCACCGGCAAGGAAGACGCTGCCAACAACTACGCCCGTGGCCACTACACCATTGGCAAGGAAATCGTCGACTTGGTCTTGGACAGAATTCGCAAATTGGCCGACCAATGTACCGGACTCCAGGGTTTCTTGATCTTCCACTCCTTCGGTGGAGGTACCGGCTCAGGATTCACCTCCCTTCTGATGGAACGTCTCTCCGTGGACTACGGAAAGAAGTCCAAACTGGAATTCGCCATCTACCCAGCCCCACAAGTGTCGACTGCCGTTGTTGAGCCCTACAACTCGATCCTGACCACCCACACCACTTTGGAACACTCCGATTGCGCCTTCATGGTCGACAACGAGGCTATCTATGACATCTGCCGCAGGAACTTGGACATTGAGCGACCAACCTACACCAACTTGAATCGTTTGATCGGTCAAATTGTGTCGTCAATCACCGCCTCTCTGCGTTTCGATGGTGCCCTGAACGTCGACTTGACTGAATTCCAGACTAACTTGGTGCCCTACCCACGTATCCACTTCCCTCTGGTCACCTATGCTCCAGTCATCTCTGCCGAGAAGGCCTACCACGAGCAGTTGTCGGTTGCTGAAATCACCAACGCCTGTTTCGAGCCAGCCAACCAGATGGTCAAGTGTGATCCCCGTCACGGCAAGTACATGGCCTGCTGCATGTTGTACCGTGGAGACGTCGTCCCCAAGGATGTCAACGCTGCTATCGCCACCATTAAGACTAAGCGTACCATCCAATTCGTCGACTGGTGTCCAACCGGTTTCAAGGTCGGTATCAACTACCAGCCACCAACTGTTGTTCCTGGCGGTGATTTGGCCAAGGTTCAACGTGCCGTGTGCATGTTGTCCAACACCACAGCCATCGCTGAGGCCTGGGCTCGTCTGGATCATAAGTTTGACTTGATGTACGCCAAGCGTGCCTTCGTCCACTGGTACGTCGGTGAGGGTATGGAGGAAGGCGAGTTCTCCGAGGCCCGTGAAGATTTGGCCGCTCTCGAGAAGGATTACGAGGAGGTCGGTATGGACTCTGGAGATGGTGAGGGCGAGGGTGCTGAGGAGTATTAAATTACTCTCACGAGAATTCACTAGACAAAAAGGTGAAGACTCGCATGTGACTCTTCTTTCGAATCTGAGATGAGATTGAAATAAAAAAGAATTTCAATTTAAAAAAAAAAAAAAACTTGTTTTTTCCTTTCTATTTGATTTCGTTTCTATTTTATCAGGAATGGGTGCAATGCACTCGGGTGCTGCTGGTGGTATTAATAGATTTCCTTCCCTCGTTTTGATGTTGAACGAAGATGTCGGCATAATTTTATATCGAGGAAAGTAAGACAGAAATAGAAGGTTAAAGTTGCTCACCCATAGTTCATTTGCATAAGCAATATTCATACATAAAACAGTTTAGGGGAAACTCAATTTCGTTATTCAATTTACGTGCCAGAATTGCTTGTCTGCACTTGTGAAGATGAAAAACTGAGTACAGATAAAAATTAACCAAAATTACTCTGATTTATTTAAAGTGACTGATTTTCGTTTAATAAGGACAAATTGGGGCACAAATTTGAGGCACTTGACCTCTAAATTTGGCCTTTCATTTGATATATACGTGGTATTGATGACAGAAATTTGAGTGTGGGAGTACCGAAGTCCTACACTAATTCTTTCCTAAGGCCTACAAGTTTTTTTTATCAGAAAAGTGAGTGACGTGATCTCTTGTACATGTCATATGAAGTAGGTAAGTCCATGTGGGAGGGTATTGTGCTAACGAGTTATGAGTCAGATGTTTTTTTTTTGAATGTTTTTATATAGTTACGTATGCGGTATGTAAATAGGTATCTGGAATATACAGTAAATTAGCATTTGCTAACGCCGTTTGCATCTACTATAGTATGCGCCATTTGCGTATATGTTCATACATTGGTATGTTAATCTTACTGCTGGCTTTTCTAGTAACTATAAAGAACATATGTCTTCATTTTATAACATTGTTCATAGTTACGGCGCCTTCAGTCATTTCTTCTTCTCGTCCTTTTTCCTATATTATCTCCTCCTAGGCCTTATGGCTTGTTGTGAAGTACATAGTTAGTTGTAATGGCAAATGTTTCAAATGTAGCCAACTTATTAGTAGCTGTTTCTAGGTAAGTGTACGTTTCTGGGAATCTGAATGGCTATTAGTCGAGAACACAACTTATTACCGAAAACCTGGAATGAGCACTCATAAACACTTAATTCTAGGCCAGGTAACGATACTGCAAACGGTCGTGGACAGGTGAACTTTCTGGCCGAAGGCTATAGGACGCAAAGGTTCAAATGCAATTCCAAACTAAAAAAAAACTCTGTTTACTTGCTGGGTGTGGCGGAAAATTTATAAGGCTGCAATGTCTTACAGATTGGGTTACCCTCTATCACTTGAAAAGTGTATAACATATTGCCTTTTTTCCATCACTAATTTATCTCATAATTTTACGGAAATCATATGACTATACGCCCATACATTTGCATTCGTATGTAGAACTGACGACTTATTATCTCATTCATAAATATAAATTTATTCTCAAATGAATTGCCTCTCGAGTAACACCTCGTGATCTCATTTAATTGAATAATAAGTTGACGAATCAGGTTGTTTTTAATTCGTCATCCAACACGCCACATAATCTCTGTTGGTTCCATTTTAGGAGAATAATACGTACATAAGCCTACGAGCACAAATACAGACTCGCTTCCACCGTCTGTTATAAAAACTATTTCAGGAATTCAAACCATAAGAGTCTTTCTCAAATTGACTTCATTTCTATATATGAATCCAAAAAAAATATCTATGTAGCTATTGTTCCCATCTGGCTGAGGTATTCTTTAACTGTTTTCACCTGTCTTCTCGTTTAAAGAACCGTATATGGTAGAGTTATAAAACTTCCACTTGGCTAGTCGCCAACTACAGTCTATCGTATACTCATACAACTGCAGCATTCAATCACCACAACTAAACCACGCAAGACTAGTTCCCAGTAGCTGCATTGAAATCGCCAGATTCGTATGCGGCAAAACTATCAACCGTAGTTTGTTTTTTCTTTTTCCATATAAGGGCCCAGTCCATGAAGTCATCAAAATGATGACTAATTTTAGCTGGAGAGCAACGTTGCGTCGTCATGTCTACTTCTGTGTGGGGTTATATTATATAAATACATACATACGTAGATGTGTACTACGTATCTATCTAATAAAACACCGCATGGGTGCATTCTGGAAACGTGCCCACGTTGTGCTTAAGAATATATTCAATGGTAGCTGACCTTCTTTGGATGCCAATGGATGTGGGTAGGTAACTTAAATGTTCTTAAAGCATGCAAAGCGTACATTTGGCTGATCTACTTGTTTACTCGTCAACAACAAATAAGTTCTATAACTGATGAGGATGAGTGCCTACGCACCCATGAATTGTAACGTCTGCATTTGGTTACGAAGATTACATCTTTATCTTTATACATAGTATGTACATAAGCTTACGGTTCCATGGCTTTGTTGATTTTGGAATTAATTTATTGTATTAGGCGGAATAAGTATATATGTATCTAGATGGGACATACCATATCCATGCGTATGTATGTATGAATGTACTTGGGTGTGGAACAAATTAAAGCGTCTGACGAGGTTGCAACCATTTGAATTTCGTTCTGATTAATTAAAGTACATATACATACATAGGTACATTAGGTACATATTGAAAATAATTATGTACATGTCTTCAAAAAATAGGTAGGTAGGTACTTGAAATTAAAAAACAAAATTATAATCAGGACACGACAAAAGGGATATAAACACTGATATACAGGGCGCGTACAGAAAAGGATAAAAAGGGATAGCAAAGATTTGAAACGCAGATGTTATTAATAACCCAAGTTCTATTAGCACGGACGCTTCGCAAACCCGATAAATCGATGCCAGGAACACGCCTACGTACTAAACAGAAATCAGCTTGTTAGTCCATCTGTCTTTGGTGGGGTTGTCCAACCTGGCTTGCCAGAGTGCTATAGATATAAACGAGAAGTAAATTTCGAAAAAAGTATTCATTATGTATGGACCTATACATAATAAATAGATCTATTCGCGTGCTCTTCCAAAAATAGCGATTTTTTGAAGAAAAACTGTTCGCGTATGGAGAATTTTCGAAGTTTTTTCCCAGAAGAGATTGATCACAATAGAATTAAGAAACTTTCCCATGCTACGAATTTTAGTGATACGTCTGTGCAACGGTGCCAGACCTGCAGCCGAACAAGTGAAGATGTGCTACTTCCTCGCAAAAGTCTGCAGTTTCTAAATATGTTAGGTAAGACAGTCGACCCAACATTTTTTGATCACGTCGGTCGGCAGATAAGTCTCGAAATCGTGGGTACCATGCTTCAGTGGTTAGTGCGTTGGACTACTGTACATAGAGTTCCACGTTCGAATCGAGGAAAATACCATAAACAAGTGGTTTCACGGCCCACCTCTTCCGGGAATCTGACAAACATCCAAGAGAACTACTGCCATGGGAAGGGAGGGTTAGGTTAGAGTGGCAGCTAGCGCCCAGATACATTTTAGACTAGCTCACTTAGGTCTAAAAGGCCCATTGTGGTACCACCGGATCTACTAAGGAAAATCACTACCAATTACTAATTACTACGATACTACAATGATGAGAGTCAGAGGACCAATACAAAGAGTTTCCGGACAATATAACACTTAGAAGAGGTTATGCTAATGGGTCAGGACAACAGAACGGAGCTTTTAATAAAGCGTAGAAGGTGCTTAACGGGTAAATCTGTCGCCAAGGTCGTCAAGGAAAAAGGACCCCAAGCGAAGGTTTCTTCTTGACGCTAGAGCAGGGCTGTTGAAAAGAAGATGAAAAATCGTTTCTTCTTCCTCCTCCGTTCTCCTCCGACAGAAATCGTTAGATGGGAGGCCCAGACGTCTAGTGTGCAGGCCGATTAGGCAGTGTCCCGACACCGGAGGACACCGATGATGGTGCTCATGTCTGGACGCTTCAGAAGCAACAGTTCCTTTGAACGTCTCTGGTTAAGGTTAGGCCAGAGCTCTCGAGAAATCCTGAAGGGGCAATGAGCCCAGCGAGCATTGGCTTTCCTTATAGCATCAAGTTTGAGCAGGTGATTACAGGTAGCAATTGGTATACCAATTCCCGTCCTTACGGATTCAGTTGGGAGGGTTGTGCCAAGTTTGGCAATTTCTTCAGCCTTACAGTTCCCTGGAATATCCCTATGGCCTGGCACCCAGCATAGGTGAATGTTGTATTGTTGGGAGATCTCCATCAGAGATGAGCGGCAATCTTGTACGACCATTGATGTGGTTGTGGATGATTCCAGAGATTTTATAGCTGCCTGTCTGTGAAAATATTAATATCCCTAGCAGATAGTACATTACACTTCAGCCATGACAGGGCTTCTTTAATTGCCATAATTTCCGCCTGAAAAACGCTACAATGATCAGGGAGACGGAAGGAGATGCTTAAGTTAAGCATAGAGGAGTATACACTACCACCAACTCCGTCTGAGGTCTTAGATCCATCAGTGTAGATGTGAACCGTTCCAACATCCACCTGCTCCACATTAGACCATGTTTCACGAGCTGGGATTGATATACGGAAGTTCCGACAATGTGAAAGCTTTTAAAAAAAAAAACCCCTCCTCTTTTCGGATACCGAGAGATGTGTACCTTCTTTCGGTAACACATTTCGAAATTCTAAGGTGCGCGGTGGAAGAAGCATAAGTCAAAAATTGCAATTTTTCAGCAGAGGTAAAAACTCATTCAATTTTATTATATTATATGGCAAATGTAGTCAAAGTAGCCTTGACCATTGTATTTTTTAAGGATTTCTGTATGTAACAGACTTATAGCTTTTACTAAACATGAAATATAAAATTTTGCAATCGAATGGTGTACTTATCTTATTGTAACCAAATTTTGACGTACAGGTACTCTTTCTACGAAGCACCATAGAATTATTTTGTACAAATCATAAGTCTGCAACATGTACAACAACTAATAACAATTGCCAAACAAGTCATGACGCATCCTATTTTATTTCCACTCAAAGTGCATCAAAGCTTCTTGTCAAAGTACTCGATTCCAGCGCTGCCACTTTTAAGCATTTTATATTCGAACAAAAAAACAAGTTTGTTTATTTCAATCTTAAGAAACATATCATCAATTTAAAAAAAACACTAGGTTAGGTTCATTTTAGTAGGGTTACTAAGTATATATTACTGAAGAAGTAGCTTCACAGGTGTATGAATGGGTCAATTTCTAGAAGTGCTCTCATACTCGCACATTTATGTATTCTACAAATTACTGTTTCAGATAACCCTAATCTGCTGGCCTGATTCCTCAGAAGGCAGTGTACAGATAGTATCCCAACTAAGTCTCCGCTTTATGATCTACCTAGCTTTATAATATCAATAGATATCTTAAGGTTTGTCTCCGGTCACAAAGTGTTATATACCCTGTGTCTCTCCAGATTGGCCATGTTATCATTCAACATGAGCGGCAATTACTGACTAGCTCAAATTTGATACCAAAAGACATTAGCGATCTAAACACAGCCTTATTGGCTAGAACCTCGGCCTAGAAAACACTGCATCCTCCTTGACACTAGCCAGTAACATGTCCTCTGACTCAGACTCCTTATCCAGATGAGTAAGGGTGTATTTTTTGTTTTATTTTTATTAAAGTTAGTTTTTTCTATGTAGTTCCCGCGATTAAGTATTCACTACCCATCCTGGATAAGCCGACATACCAAGATAAGGCATTTATTCTTCACACCTCGTCTGGTTGTCGATACGGACCTTTCGAAACTAGTAGTGTTTTGTCATAAGCTGACCTTGCCATGCTCGGCACGAATATCAATCTCTCAATCTTGGCTTTGATTGATATTTTGTGGCTTCACTTACGTCTTAATGAACATGGCAACATTGAGTACAAGCCGACACTAAACACCTAAGGGGTGAATAGGCTTATTTGGCGGGCGTTCATGTCCGAAACGCATAGCTCTTCTTCCGCTTGGTGCTAGAGTTGTATTTTTCCTAATCAACACTACTTACGTTCTTTAAATGCATACGCACGGTTCGTAACCTTGTGTCCGATTTCTGGTAAAATAAATAAATAACACCATCAAAATACAATATATAAACATTCATACATTTACTACATTTTTATAAATTTAACATTAATCACAACATGAAGTCCTTAAAGTTTGGCCACAGACACAATAGAAAATACATTTAGAAAAAATATAGAATTACTTTTTTTTTTGTTCACTTAGAGTCTATAAAATCTTATGGAACCATTTAAATTAAGTGTTTAACACATTCAACACACAAATCAGTACGATGATCTTTACACATGGCTCGATGGCAACTATAACACCGGTATTTGGTCTTCCTATTCCTAGACCAAGGGCATATTTGGCAACGTTTTTGTTTTTTCCAAAAATTTCCCGTCGATATAAGACTAAGCTCATTATCACATTTTCCATTACTCAAAATATATTCAATCATATCTTTATCTTTTCTTCTTAAATTCAACTTTAGTTCTCTTGCATGTAAATGATCTCTGATCATGCTCATACCAAGTTGCTTTAAAAACTCTCGCTGGTTAATCTTTGTATTGGAATTTACACAGCGAAATATGTCCCATCCTAGAAGTGCGGCACCATCAAGTATAGTGAATAGATTTTGTAGTGATGTATTTGCTGTTTTACGGACTGTACTGTAGTTATCATCAGTCTTTTCGTTAGTCGTACAAGGAACGGCTAACATTGAATATTTCTTACAATTGTTTAGATATTCCTGCTTAAGGTCTTTTTCTTCTCCCATAATAGAAGTTTCGCCGGAACAAATGCATATTGATAGAATCTGAAAACGCTGTTCGGATAGAGCAGCCCTGTATATACCAGGCCCATAAGAATCGGACCATAATTCCTCTATTGTGCTTTGATTTTGTCGAAATGCTGAAGAAACGAAGAGTAAACCAAGAAACGCATTAATTTCAATCTCATTGCAGGGAAATTTAAAACAACTAGATTTCCATTTGGGAAATTGCGAAAGTTTTTCGATGCACCAGTTTGTGTATTTTATAATTCTTCGAATCATATCATCGTTGATTAGTAGTGTGAACGCATCCCTTGGAGTTTTGATGTCTCCTACCACCGACATGTCAGAACATCCAGTGTTGCCGTTTTCATCAACTGAATTCGTTTTATCTCCTTTCTTGGCAGAGATTCCCTCATCAAACTGAATGAGAGCCTTTTGTATAACTGATACGCGAGAATATACTTCGACAGGTTCAGAGTCGGATTCTGTCACTTGTTGCGGACTTTTAGGAAATTCATCCATGTCGATGTCTTCATCGATTACTAGACTTGGAGTACCTGACCTGGTACTTTCTGTATCGTCTGAAATTTCGATGTATGTTTCATTACGTTCAGTTTCGTTCGTATCCTGTTGGTGCGCATTTAATTCTACACCGTTATTTTCATTTTGACTTTTCCGGTGTTGTAGAGAATGTGTCACATCTTTGACTGATCCGTCATTGACACTGGAGTCTGCCTCAGTGTTACATTTGATTTTAATATTTGAAGTGTTCGAATCTTGAGAGGACATCCTATCTAAATTTTGGTCTTCTTCCTGATTAATTTCGTCCAGTTCACTAACTTCATTCAGAACGATTTTAGGTAGTTCTAATATATGCTTATTTTGATCTTTAGTATTAATTGTTTCGGACGATACATTCTGCTCCTGGTTTTGCGGAATCAGTTTCAATGGAAGTTCTATATTTTTCGTATCAAGCATTTGACACTTTCCGAATTGATCATTTCCTCCATGTTGATTTTTGGTTATGGAATTCAAAGCATTTTTAGGCAAAGGTATATGAACGTCTTCATTCGATTTATTTGTAGATTCAAAATTGTTCTCCACATTTTCTTGATTTGAGCTCGATTCCATTTCACCATTTAATATATTTCTGGGCCAACTAGAAGAATCCAATGGTATTTTGACACCTGTAGCGGCACATTTAGGCAAATAAATTGCATCTAAACGAATTTTGACAAGAGTTGACTTTTGTTCTTCGCCTTTCGCGCTTCTATTTTCATCATTTAAAATGTCTTCAGGTTTGGAAAAATTAATAACTTCTAGTGGCACATGGACGCATATCTTCCCATCGGACAGTTGGCATTTTTTATTAAATGACAAATTGTTTTCAACTTCTAATTGTTGCAAAGCGGCATATCTAAATGGTTAAATGACAAATTAACCGAAATTTATATGATCATGAAATCTTACCTGGACTCAATTTTTTCTCTTGTAATATCCTCATTTCGGGGTAAGACTACTGAATTGTACTCGGGGCATTTTGAAATATCTGATACCATTTCAGTCACTGGGGTATCGCTCTCATTTACTAAATCAGTCGTTGTTTCTTCATTTAGTGGTGAAATATGTGTTTGTATTGGAACTTTGACACATGTCACAGAATCTGACAGTCGCATATAAGTGTCAGTATCATCATCTCCATTACAATTTCTAAAAGGAAATAGCGTTAATTTCAAAATGTTACAAGAAGTACAATTTAATGTCTCACTTTAAATCAATAATTTCATTTGAAGAATTTTCATTGTCATTCAAATTCAGTGATTCAAATGGAATTTTGACACCCGTCACTGCGTCGGTTATTTCGAGGGTTGAATCGAAAAGTACACGTTGTTTTGATAGACTTTCTGGTAAAATTCGACCACTGCAAGTAAAGCAAAATTGTAAATTTAAAAAAATGTTGGATTAAATTTGCATCCAGTGTCTAAATTTTGACACAATAATGACAGATAAATGAAAATTAAAATACCACAAGACTAAAACGGCCAATTCGGTAAAATAAGAACACATTTCTACGATGGTTAAGCTGACAATGCAATACTAAAAACGAAATTAAAAATTGAAATTTTATTGCAACATGCCAAAATCTATTCACTGGGTTAAGGTTAACCTAAATGACCTACGACATGGAGGAGCATATCTATTACCTTGAATCATTCTCTGGATTTGAAGAATATTGTACATCAAACCCTACCTCTCCTGTCTCCCAACTGTCATGCGAATTAGCGCAATCCTTTACATGTGACATTTTTACCGAAGCTGAAGATTTAGATTGATGATACTCTTCCGATATTGGAGGATTAATTTTACCCTTAAACTTTAAGAAATTTAAAGCTTCCGCTGCCATTTCAACATCGGAAACATCTTCTGTCATTTGTTCGATTGCACCAGAACGCCAATGCTGTTCGACCGAAGAATTTTGCAGTAATGTTTGCTGAGAGTGATCATCGTAGTCGCCTTCTGAAGCTGCTTGCTCACGTCTTTTCAAAATGTTGCTACCAAAATGTACTGGAGTATCCAGGGATGTAGTGCGTGGCTTAAACCTTTCACTTTGGCTCATCTGGCCTTCTTCGGAAGTAGGTTTTTGCAGGGATGTATCAAGAGCTTCATCTCCAACTTGCTCTTCATATTGTAGCAATAAATCCAAGGATTCGTTTAAACCTCCATTTCGTGCAAGTTTTACATGTTGTTGATCTTGCATAATAATGCCTCCATCATCGTTTATTGGCTTGTGAGAATTATTAGTTTTCGGCCCAAGTTGTTGCGTAGATCTGTCAGAAAGTATATTTGGCTCACAGGTCGTATACTTCTTCTCTTGTGGAGATAACTCAGCAACGTAGTTGGAATTTTTCTTTCTCCAAAATCCTTGAAGTGGTTTTTGAACATTTATTTCATCTTCACCGGGTTCATCTTGTGAAGGTTTCGACTGCTCATATTCCTTTAGACAAAGTGTGAGCTTTTCGAAGAATGTTTTAGAAAATTCATCTGAATCATGCTCTTCTGGTTCGGTTTGTTTGGTAATACTTGATATAACTTCAATCGGAAGCGGTAGGGATACATGTCGGGACAGAACAGTTTTTCGTTTTTGTTCAAATTGTGGTTTTGTTTTTTTATTAGACTCTTTATTTTGCGCTGGTGGAGGATCGATTTTGCACTTTATTGCCCTACTCTTACTTTTCTTTTGCTTAGGGCGTTCAGGTTCTGATGGTAGTGAGATATTATAGTTTGAGATTTGTAAAGGAAGATAGTTTGAATTGAATCCCCGAATATCCTGTGGCTCCGATGTGGCAACGCTCGGTATTTGCAGTGAAATACTATTTTGGTTGAAATCTGCATATAATCGCATCTGTGGTTGTATTGTATCAACGCTTAAAATATGCAACGGAGAATTTATTGGTTTCATTGGTTGCATTGGTTGAACGCTTAAAATGGGCAAGGAAGGGTTAATTTCGTCAATTCCTTGAAGTTCTTTTGGTTGTATGCTTTTGTCATTTAAAATACGCACTAAAGGGTCGCATTGGTTAGGCCCTGCCAGTGCCTGTGGTTGGGTTGTATTATTGTTAGATATCGGCAAGGAATGGTAAAATTGGTTGATACCACTCAGTTCCTGTATTTGAGCTGGATAATTATTTGAAAGTTGTAAAGAAGGATAATTTTGTTCGTGTGGTTGTATGGCTTTGACGTCTAGAAAATATAATGGAGGATCGTTTTGATTAGGACCTCCAAGTTCTTGTAGTTGTGTCGTATAATTGTTCAAAAGTTGCAAGGGCTGGTAATTTTGGTTAGGTAATTCAATTTCCTGTTGTTGCATTGTTTTAATGTTTAGATAATGAATGGATGGATCATTTTGATTAAGTCCTTCCAATCCCTGTAGTTGTGTTGTATAATTGTTTGCCAAGTGCCAAGAAGGATAATAATAGCTAGATCTTCCTAGCAGTGGATTTGTGTAATGGTTTGAAATTGGCAAGAACTCATGGTGGTCAGGTTCTCTGAGTTCTTGTGGATTTAATGTTTCAATGTTTAATACTTGGGAAATATGGTCATTAACGTTAGAGCTTCCAAGTTGCTGCGACTGTGCTGCTTTTTTATTTTGACCAAGTCGTCCTAATTTTGTTGATTTTTTGTTTGGAATTTGCGGTGAATGAACTTTTTGGTTAGGTATTTCCGGTGTCTGTGGCTGAATTGGATCCTTTTGGGAAGATTCTGCTACTTCCTTTCGTTGGGTTGTGTCGTCGTTTGAATTTTTCAAGCTAGGATCATTTTTATCAGCTCCTTCATGTTCTTGCAGCTGATTATTATTTTGTGGTGCATTTTCACTTGTAACTTTTAAGGAAGGATCGGTTTGCTTAGGTTGTTGCAGTAATTGTAATAGTATTGCATCATCTTTGGAAATGTCCAGGTAAGGATCATTTTTGTTTAATACTACAATTTCCTTAGATTGTGTGTCATTTTGATCAGACACTGTTAGATCATTTGGTTTTGTTACTTCCTTTTTTGAACTTTGCACTAAGAGATCTTTTTGATCAGATCTCACAGTCTTATTTGGTTGTACTTTTTTATTCTTTACAGCTTTCAAGGAACAATAATTTTGGTCAGATTTTGCAGTTTCCTGCGACTGTATTGTTTTATCGTCCAAATTATGCAAGGAAAGTCCTCTTTGGCTGAGTTCATTTAGTTTCTGTGTTTGTGTTACTTCATCGTTTGAATCTCTTTGTGAAATATTACTTTGTTGAGATGCTGTAATTTTCTGTGGAGGTGTTTTTTTATCTCTTTGAGTTTTTCCTCCCAGATGTTGTGGAAGGGATACATCATCTTTTAATATTAGCAATAACTGATCGTTTTGGCTAGATGCTCTAAGTTCCTTTGTGTTAATTCTATCAACTTTTAATTTTTGTAAGATACGTTTATTGTAATCGGATTTTGTAAGTTTCTTTGGTTTTATTGTATCACCTTTCGGCATATTCAATAAAGTGCATTTCTTTTTACTACTCTCAGGCTTGTTAAGTTGTCTTGTAGCTGTACACGTGGGCAAGATAGTATCCTTTCTTAAATGAGTTTCAACTTTTTTTGGTCGTATAGCTTTGCACATTTTATTTCTTAATCTTTGCAATTGTTTAGACGAGTGTATATGTTTCTTTAAAATCTTACTTTGTGTGGATCCTTCAGTTTTCCGTGGCTTTGAGTCTGTAGAAGTAACTTCTTTGGCAACATTCAATGGTTTAGTTCTTGGTCTTCCAACAGGTCTCTTCTTTTTAACGGTGGGTTCTTCTGCTTTGCGGTCCTTATGTCTATGCAGTCTAAATGCTCTGAGAGGGCTTATAGTTTTAAGAGTACTAGATACTCCATCACATTTTTTATTTCCCCGTAAAGTAATACTTTCCGAGCGTGGTTCAGTTTCTCCACTTGTAATTGACATTTTCGATAGTGCATCAGTCAGACTTATTTTGGAACTTTTCCTAGTTTCTATTTGTTGCATACACCTACTTTCTTTGATAGCGAAGAAGCTCTCTGCTAGTTTTCGTACAGCATCTGTCTTTAATAGATAAGACTGAGAAAGCCCAGTCCTTTCACTTATTTCTTTTATCACATTTTGATTTTGCAATGAATCATTCGATGCAGTTTCACTGGTTAGCTTCTTTCGAGGTCTACCAACTTTTCTTTTAACTTGTAGACTTGTGCTAAATTTGGTATTTTCAATATCAGCCTTAAATCGTTTCTCTTTGGGCTTTGGTATTGTGCTGCTTATTTTTAATACTTCACCCCATTGTGCAGCACTAGATTTCAGAAAAATAAGAAAATATGAAAATTATATCTTTATTATAAAATTTAGCAATAAGATGTTAAGTTAGAAAAATATTGTCCAAATACAAGAATCTTAACGATAACTCGTGACTGTCATCATTCTTACTGATCAAAGATAAACTATTTTTTGTTTCTGCGGAGTAAAAATTAATTGTTTTTTTGAAAACGATAATTCCTTCAAAACAATATTAAGGGCCGCGAAATTTCGATAAAGAGGTCTCCGGAAAAAGAAGTAGGTACAAGCGTTAAGTGCGTGCGAGGTTCGCATGAGTCTTTTCTTAAGCAATCATTTGCATGGTGTTTCAGTTTTTTTCTTAAAATTTCAGTTTATTCTTTTAAATTTTAAAGAGCTAAAATTACGAAAAGTAATCGAATGCGTTTTATAGCATTAGCGATTTAAAATCTAATGTAAAAATTTAGATAAAATCCTTTAATCCGTTTTCGATAAAATCATCTTTTAGCCAAATTGGCCATATGCACCGTTACAAAATTGTTTGGCCAAAATGTGGTACGCCATTTTATTGCACAGCTCTGTACTAGCCTTAGTGTATAATTAAAACGAAATCGTTGCACCCGTTTTTGCACAAATCGGCTTTTTGCAAAAGAAAAGTTAAGTAAAGTACTGTTTTTAACAATTTTGGTAAAAAATTTTAAATGTCATTTGATTTCATTTTTTGAATCTAAATCAAATATGAAATTTAATAAAAATCGTTGTGGCCGTTTTCGAGTAAATCTTATTTCTGTAAAATTTGCCATAAGTAAAGTACCGTTAATAATAGGGCTAAAATAAAAATTTCAATTGCACCTCTAGGGATTATACCAAAGACCCTTTCGCACCAATTTTTACCTTCGAAAGCTTAGAAATAGAACAACGAAAAGATTCTAAGTTTACAGTGCTTTGGCAAACAGCTTCGCCAAGCCAAGTTCGATGTGTTTAAATTCAAAACCTCTGGGCTGAATTCTAAAGCCCTACTTACACTAAAGTGAAAGTATTGGTTTTATGAAACTAGCGAGCGTCTATCAAGAATCAATGAAATATTTTTTGTTAAAATTTGTCTGCGCTGTGTTCTCACGTGAACAAGACTTCTTTTTAATAAATGGAGGTCCAAATCCTTTACCAATCAGACACGACCGGTTCATTTTACCCCAGGCAGTTACCGTTATTTAGTACAAGTGTTCAGAAAGTCTTATGATTTTTGTTTCTCTTTCACTGTATTACTTTTTCCATACATAATAAGACATATTGTTTATGCTTAATTTACTAACTGCCACCACAAGCTAAATTCCGCTTCTCAAATTTTAAAACAAAATTTGATGTTTTACTGAAGACCAATTTTCAAAGAACAAAGCCTTAAGGCATTAAAGATCCTATTTTCTAACGAGCGGATATAAGCATTTGATTTCCTATTTCATTAACATAGATGATTGATTTATGTTGGGAGTATAACTCACATGATGGCAGGTACAGCAGCCAACAAAAATACCTTTTTGGAAGAACGCCGCCACACACCTTTGAGCTAATTAAAAATCAATATGAATGCAATATGCAGGAAAATGGTTTTGCATACGACTACCAATTACATACACAGATACAGTTAAATCTTTCACAAGACCCGGTAAAAAGTGAAGGCAACCAAAATCATTGTACATACATGCACACTACCTACTCCAACTCCGAAACCCACGCACCCAAACAAAGTATGTATGTATATGAAGAATCGAAAAAAAAACAAGTATAGTGTATTCACCAACCACTATCTTCTTAAATTGCACTCAAAAACACGTAAGTTCACTCACTCACAGTATCTCTTACCTTGGTTCATCACATTCTTCGTCTACAAGTTTCTTTCTCTTTGAAACCCGCCAATTTGTACGTTCTTCATTCTTTGGTTCCTCCCCGTCACTTACATCGAATAGGTCTAAATTCCTTACAGTTTCAATTGCAACGCCGTCTTCACTCGTTTTCTGCCTGATAATCCGTGAAACTTCTTTAACATGTTTAAAGTCAGACATTTCTTAAAGTTTTATGATGCTTTCCACTTCAAAAGTATCAACAAACAACAATCTAACCTCACTTAGAGTCGATGCATTAAACCAAGTGCACAATTTTAACTTAATGTCAATTAAATTTTTTATATTATTTATAGAAACAATCCGATTTGTAAATATATATCATTAACATATTTTTTTTATACAAAAATTTAGATAAATAATAACAACTTTACTGGATGTAAAATATCCTATCAGACATATGGAATACGATTAAAAATCGATTTTGAAACTTTTACAAGAGGGCATCTTTGATATATGAATCGTGCGCACCGGTGAGATAATACACATATGTATGTATACATAATTATAGTTTGAGGATGCAAGTTCTTGTAGTACCAAGCAACAGTTAACAGAAATAAAGCGCAGTCGCTGATGCAATCGGAGATGATGCAAAAATAGTTGGGAGTTGGAAGTGAAACAAAACAATGCATCGTTTCTGATAGATGACAATTTGTAAATACGTAGGTGTACGAAGTGCGAATCATATGAAATAATTTTTTTCTTTTTTTCTAAATTTTACTTTCAAAACTTTGTCTGCTTGAAATATACAAATTATAAAGCTTAATCCATAAAACTAGATAGAGTTTGATAAGATTGATTGATGGATGAAATGTATTTTACATTTTTGTGTTTCAATTATACATTTTATAAATTTGAAGTTTCAACTCACAAATAAATATGTGAGTGTGAAGACAAAAAGGACATTATGTACACAGTTAGTGAAAAATGCACGAATTTTGCACACCAATTCTTTGAAACCCTCTTCAGCGGATGCCGCTGTTCAAAAATATTTCTCCAGTCAGAAGAAACAAAAATAGAAAAAGCAATTGTATAAGGTTTGAAGAACCGAAGTGATTTTATAGCCCTCTGTCTTGATACTTCATCTGTTATAAAAATTTATTTATGTTCTTGCATTAACTGTAATTTAAGGTTGTTGTATTTATTGTAAGGGTATTGGGCTTAGTACGGCAGAACAGAACAGGATATAGCCTAAGTCTGTACATATTTGCGATACTTTCCAAATTTTGGCGAAGTAGTGCAATTAACTTTAACATCAGCCCATTACTATTCCGTTCCAATGTGCTGCCATTTCGATGTGCTACTTGTAGAGTGACCGTTACTTTCACGAGAAAGATAGATAGTACCTTAAAGAATTTCTGGGCAAATTGGTCACATTTTCCGAAAAGCTTACAGGTCTATAGTTGCCCACACGATGCAATAGAACCCTCTAGTTCAGAGTGGCTGGCACAGGATACCCGGCGAACCAAGAAGTATATGGCGCAGAATAATCAAGAAGGAAGCATGGATAGCGTATGAACATTACGCGAAACCATACATGATGGCGCTTACTCATAACAAAATCCCTATGATCCCAGGAAATAAGTAAATTAAGGCTTAAATTAGCCCTTAAAATTGGTTCAGATAATATTAGCTTATCAATAGAGAGCGATTATCAGCAAAGATGAAATGACTATGCATTATTATAGTCAGATTCATTCTATTCGGTCGATGGAAATTATTAACAAAAATACGCGTAATATCACCGTCTATACTGATAGATATAAGATGGGCATTGGTACGGTAGCCAGAGTTTTTTGTGAAGCACTAGGAATAAACCACTCTTAGGATAAACAACAACTGCAGCGTCTTTCAAGCCGAAGTCGGAGTAATATCTTTCGAAAGATGATCACTGTCTATTGCTTTTTTATGTGTTACAACCAAACCCAATTTATCGCTATAATTTTGTGTAGCAGTCATTCATGAGTTGTTTACAAAATCAACTGTTGAGGAACATTTCTATGTTAAATAAAATATGTATAAAAGAGAGCCACAAACAAAAATCCAAATAAAAAATGAGAGGAAAACAAAGGTAGGTAATGCATGCAGCAGCCAGCAACCATAAAAATGAATCAGGTCTCTTTAATTGAATTTTTACGAAACCAACCCCTTTAACGCCTACTCCAAGTATCTCTTACCTTGGCATATCACTTCCGTGATATTGTACTTTCTCTTTAAATTCCGCCAATTTTTCTCATCACCCTCTTCTTCTCCATCGCTCACCATTCCACGGAGTTCCACATCCCGCCAACTGTGATTTTTGCCGGCATTTGCAAACTCATTCCGTCCGACTTCTTTTTCTGGTGTTAACCTGAATATTTCTCAGTTTAGGTATGCATTGCACCATTTGACATGGTGAAACTCAAATAAATTTTGTAGACATTCACTAAATAAATGTATTGATATTAAACTAAAGGAACAGAAGTAAATTTAGTGGTTGTGAAATACCCACGATGCCAGCGGGTGTAAATAGTATAAGACATCGTATTGCAACCTAAAGATATCATCTTGGTTGGCTTCTTATTTTTTTTTTGGCCTCATTTATGCAGCTGTCATACATTGCTAAGCAACAGTTAGAATAAGGCGCAGACGCCAAAATTTTTTAAATATTGTTTCGGTCCATTGGGGGTTATCAGATATTACGTATGTTTTTATGGGTGTAGGTCAAAAACATAATTATTTACCGGCTTCTTGTGGTTGTGGAGTGAAACAACGGCTAGGACGGATATTAATTGATATTGATTTGTCAACTACAGCTGTCTTTGCTGAGGGTTATGTTCTTTAAATTTACAATGGGGAAATAAACTTCGACCAAATAACTGTCGTTGCACGAAATAAATGCAGGAGAATAATTGTATAGAAAGTAACTCTCAGCATTTGTTTTAGTTTGTTACACTAGGATGATTGTGATATCGGGCTAGTAATACAAACACGGTTGTGTGCTTAAGTTCCATCATCGTCACAGCCTTTAAAAATATGTACCTTCTTTCGGAGACAAAACGCAGTGTTTTACTTCTCGTGATAACTCATAGAAAAGTAAAAAGGAATTTCCTGTTTTTGAATACAAATCTCTTGGCTCTTACATTGTAAAAAGTGGGTCATAGCTTTCTGATGGTCACGATGGAGTTCTATTTGGTAGTCGCCTTTTTTAGGTTTTTTCTGTTTCGAGATATTTGAGTTTCGATGTAAAACTTTTTTCACAAGTCTTCCATAATAAGAAGAAGCAATTCATTTCTGTAGGATTCAGTTGATATAATGAATTAAGACAGTTCTAAAATGGTAGAACAAAATTGTAGAACTTAACGCAAATAAGTTGATATAACATATAATTTATACAAATTATGTTAATGTTTACTAGGTACTTTCTGTTTCTTTATTTTTCTTTATTTTTCACACTGATACTATCGATTACGACAAATTATCACGAAATGATCACTACGCTAGATCCATCTAAATGACTTAATACTAGTCACCACAAAAACCAGTCATAAGCTACCTAAACAAAAACAGAGAGTACCTGCCAAAGCTCATAGTGTAAAAATTTCTGCAACATCAGTACTGAAACAAATTTAAATGCATACACCACAGTTTAAATTCCCGTTTCACAAAACGGCCCTCACTGATCTATTATACTTGTTCCATCTAATACCACTTCCACCGCTCTCTTGTCTCAGTATTCTCAAAAATCTGAACAACTTTCATAAAATACTCATAATTACTACCGCACGCATATCAGATTTATTTAATTTATTAAAAACAAGTCTATTCGTACTGTACATGGATAGTCGTTTCGCGATGATAATACAGTGCAGCATAATCGGTCGCCTTCACAGCTGACAGTTGACAGCATCAGTAAACAATTCGATTTTAGTTTGGAATATTACTTTGTTTTAATTTTTTTCTTGTGGATTTATTAAAATAGTATGTCCTCAATGACTCTGACTAAAACAGTTGATCAAGCGACTATCCTAAGTGGCGATAGATCCAAGTAATGCCATTTAACTCAATATCGTGATTTATTTCTAACAATTCTTCATATTTTTCTTTGTAGACTCAAGGACTTGCTATGCAATCGTTTGGCTGAATGTGGATGGAAGGATCAGGTAAAGCTTATGTGCCGTAATATAATCAAAGAAAATGGTGGAAACATTAAGATCGAACAGCTAATTGCCGAAGTCACTCCAAATGCTCGTTCTATTGTACCAGACGCAGTCAAAAAGGAGCTCCTTATGAAGATCAAGACTATTCTGGCTGCGCAGGAAGGCCTAGATATTTGATTAGACTCTCGTTTCGGATAAACTGTTCTCGATTAGATAATTATTTGGTATTTTTTATTTTCACTTTTATAGGCTATATTGACTTGTATTATTAATAAACATAGAACATGTGAGTTAATCTCTATTTGAAGGAGTTTTCTTTGTTGCATGTGATTGTTACCCGTTAATACTCAGATTGTAATTGCCAAGGAAGTTTTTGTCATTTTTTGGCTATATCCGCGCTTAAAAATGGAATTTTCGGCTGATAAATCCCAGTAAAAAGTTTATAACGTTCATATTTTTGAAAAAAAAAAAAGTTTTTTTGTAGGTGTATCGAGAAGCAGGACTCCAATCAAACTCTTTTTGCTCTTTGGAATGAACTACTGACTTGCTAAAAAAATATTCAGGGTCTATTTAGGAGATCCGCTACGTGCACATCTGCTAAGTTCTTATCGTTTCCTAGCTTCTTGCAATTAATTAGGTATTTTTAAAGAAAGACTGCGTAAACGACTACTAACATATAAATTACAAGCAGTTACTTTTTTTTTTGTTGCTTAGGTATTGAAAGCATTTGGGGCTATCGTTAGAGTTGCTAGATTGTTGTGTTAGAATATGGAAGCCGTTCTCAACAGGTTATATTGATCGTTATTGCGATTCTGCTACTCATTATGTTAAGTATTTGCAAAATGAAGTCGAATAGCTCGGCACTATCATGTTAATTGTGGGATTTCATTAATTCCAATTCATGCTTTCACTTTCATCTTTGTAAAAATACATCTATTTGCCACCATTTAAATTCAAAATGATCTTCGGATGCATTTTTTTCTTTAAATGGCTTTTGTTAGGCTCGATCACATCCTCATTTAATTAGCAAGGGTATGTCTATTAAACCAGATCATTAGGTCTTCAATAGAACATAATACCTACCTCTTTCTACACCAAGCGTAGACGCATTAAAGGCTGAAGTATAGTAGGAGAATAGTTTCGTATGGCCACAACAGTGCGAATACAAGGAATTTTGTTTTGTGTGACCACAATAGCTTTTTGGTTCTATTTAATAAATTTGGTTCACTTTTGCTAACTTGGAAAAGGGCGAATTTATTCGCTAATCCTACCAAAATTTGACAAATAGGTAACTAAGGAGAATTCTAAAATGATTTTGTAAATTAAGGTCTGTTCCGGTACTTTCTGCATTAAAATTCAGAGCTTGTCAAATTTCCAAGAGTAATAGAGCTTAAATTAGGAAAATTAATCGAACGGGTTGAACAAGAAAAGTTGAAAATATACTGGTTTTACAGCTTTGACAGTTTTCATAAACCAGCCCACAGAAATTTCTTGCACTAAAGTTCGTAGCATGGGGATATATCTTACTCTCTCGTGAGCGCTCTCTTCTGCGGATAACTACGAGAATTCTCCGTACGCGAACAAATTTCGAAAAAATTCGCTGTTCTAGATGGGTACGCGAACGGACCTACTCTCTGATGTGTAGTCTCTTTTGGAAAAACTTTTTCCTTCTTCTCTCTTCCAAATGAACCTACGCCCTTGTCCTGTTAATCAGTAAAAGGGTATTCATATCCCCTTTGGCACGTGCAGATTATAAAAAAGAATAAAAAAATAAAAACAAATTTTCGTTTCAAATCTACTTTATTCATGTCCGTAATAATGTCCCTCCTTTTGTGGAGGACAATTATTTTTTGGCGTAGGCACCATTTGATGGTTTTCTCCAATTTTCAGTATCGACATCATTCCATTGTCCGAATGAACAGTTAAATGACAATGGAACATCCAAAAGCCAGGATTATCACTGTAAAATCTTATAATCGCATAACCATATCCAGGTACTTGTACAGTATCTTTTATTGGTGGGGATCTATCCAATCTTCGTTTCAATGGAGTTTTCTTATCGATTTCTTCAATCTGCAATCAAATTTTTAGAAAACAAAAAATCTATTTATTCTCCTTAACCTACCTTCAGAATATCAGTTGCACCCAAAACGCCCATACCAACCACTCGGAAATCTATGCCATGAGGATGAAACGGATGACCTCTTGCAATTTCAGACGAAATTACAAATTCAATATACTCATACGCTGGTACCTGAATAACATTGAAACACTTACAAAAGTCTACTTGACAATTTTTTCCCTGTTTTCTTAATGATGTTTTGTTGCAAAAGAATGGTTCAATATTTAGATAACGAGCCTGCAAGGTCGATACTGGTGGCATTTCAAAGTATATGTCGTCCATTTGAAAGCCAAACAATCCATTGCCATTATAGAGACCCAAGCTTGTGTAAGATGTTTCAAATTCAGCATTCGATGGCCATGGAGTGTAATTCAAACCGTTAAGTCCAACTAACGTGAGCTGGGCTCGATTTGTAGATGGTCCTACATCAAGAGGATTCAACTGGAGTCCCTTAACTTCGTGTCCAAATGATAGCTTCTTTCTGGGCAGAAGATAATCTGGTGCTCCCTTATATTGAATTACCGCAGCTTGGTGAATTCCAGAAGCCTCACAGAAACCCCTTCCAGTAACTCGCAACCAATAGTTATCGACTGGTTCCGATGCATATAAAATAAAGTCGTAACGCTCTGCTGCTAGTATAATGATACTCTTAACATTTACAGGTTCAATATCGTTTCCGTCGGTACTGATCACTTGCATTTCATGGTCGTCAATGGATACTTCCAAAGGACAATTTGCATTGCCATTATAGATCATTCTAAAACGATGCCTGTGTGCTTGATAGACTTTGAATCTCTCATAATTAATGTATTCTTTTGTGTGTTTTTTATGAAACTGTGTGACATTATTGTGACCTTTTCCATTTATCAAAATATTCTTTGGATCTGCAAAGGTATAATTGTAAAACCAATCCTCAAGGAATATTATATGCTCTGTGTAATCCGTATCATACAATTCAGCATGGGGATCCAATTCTAATGGCCGATGAATAACTAATGGACCTGCTACACCATAAGCTCGTTGGAAACTCATATGACTGTGCCACCAATAAGTACCATGTTGCCTGACATCAAATTTATACCGGAATGACTCGCCTGGTTCAATGGGATATTGAGTAGTATAGGGTGCTCCATCCATATGTGGTTCTCGTCTCATATGAAGCCCATGCCAATGTATGGTCGTGCCTTCGCGGAGATGGTTTATGACATCAACAACAATCGTATCATTTTCACAAACCTCAATTATGGGCCCACTAAGTTGACGATTTGCTACCATAACACCGGTTGAAACGCCATCGGCTTTAATGCATCCCTTCGACGGATCATAATTGTGCATTGCACATATTCTGCCTGCAACTTCATAGTAGTGCACTACAAACTCGTAGTAACACGTCAAATGATGACCAACAACACACTCCCGTTTGCAAGGATGCGGTTGTATATTATGATATTGATTGTACGCATTATACTCCGCCGAGTAACGATACCAGGGTTTAGCTGGTGTGACACTGTGACCTAGAAAAAAAAGACATATTTTTACAAATGTAACTTGCAATAATTTTAGGAAAAATAAACTAAAAGATTTCAAACTGTTTTTTCCTTAGGTACGAAAATATAAGGACGAAGTCTACCAATAAAGATTTCAGTGAACTAGTTTATTCGCTTCTATAAGCGAAAGTAATTCTGTCTAATATAATAATGTCTTCAAGGCTAAACCGCGAACCCGATTTTGATTGAATTTGCCATCGACAAGTGGATTTTTCCTTCCAATATTCACTATATGTTGGGTGAGCAAGTACATGGGTATTATGCCATCCAAACTCATCCTCAGAGTATACACATCGCGATAAAACATAAGTATGAAGATCTATGCCTCTGCATGTTAAAAACCACACATGACTGAATCACTGAGAAAGTGACTAAAGACGTCTACTCTCTCTTGGTTTCTTGGTAAAAATGTGGACTAAAACCAAAAAAAAATCCTCTGGACTTACTTCGCTATAATTATCTATGTATCGCTGTTATGGTTGGAAAAGGCATATCAAACCGTAGCGTAACCCGTTCCGCTCTTAGAAGATTACCATGGTTAACTGAGGCTGCTAGTGCACTAAGACTTCAGATTTTATGGAACTACGCAACCCTTACCCTAGTTGGACACATTAGGATCCAAAAATTTCGCTACTATTTTCTTAGGTAGACTCAGACTTCATGCCAAAAAGAATC
Organism: Chalcosyrphus nemorum; assembly: GCA_949716465.1. Taxonomy (NCBI): domain Eukaryota; kingdom Metazoa; phylum Arthropoda; class Insecta; order Diptera; family Syrphidae; genus Chalcosyrphus; species Chalcosyrphus nemorum. Next base: position 80,913,394 of record OX454333.1, read on the forward strand.
CATCTTAATCACCCTTTTGAAGCCACAATTCTGGTCCGCAGCTCTTGGGACACACCCCAAATGGCTGAAATAACCGCTTTATTAGATTGATACACTGACGGTTCGAGGATGCCGAAAAGGACATGACCTTGAATTTCTGGTCTAAATTACAAATCTCTTCTCCTCTAGGACAAGACAGAAGCTTGAATTTCAGGTCCAAATTACAATTCTCTACTCCTCTAGGACAATGAAACAAAATCTACCACACAGAGCACCTCGTTATCGACGTCGGTGCCAGAGAATACATTAAAAGAACACTAGTCACAAAGAGCTCATGCCTTTTCACATTGAGTCAATGCTGGCTTGGAATTGTTTCCAAACTCTGTCTCATATTCCCATGACCGAATGCCTGGCCATAATTTACCAAACAAAAATGCTGAGACTACAATTTTTTTCATATGAAAAATTGCCCATTTCCGCTCAGAGCACCTCTATGGCTAATGTTAAAAACTTTTACACTTTTGCTATGATAAATATCCAAGATTGATTAGGTTCTTAAACCTCATACATAATTTAATGAGTCGGTGTGCATTTTTAACACAACTTTGTATTTTGTTTTTGTTAAATTACCATCAAAGACAAAATATAGATAAAAAAATGAATCTATTGAAAATGTATTAAAACGTTCAACGTGATTATATACGCAAAAACCCAGATCAAATTGTTTTTATTCAAATCTTTAAATTAAATGATGAATTAATTTGTGGAATTGGACTTTTTTGCATGGAGTTAAGTTTACATAAAGAAAATAATTTGCATTCGTTACTAATCATACGACTATTAAACAAAAATGAATTTGTGCTTCTGAAATGTTTAAATATGCGTTGATCTTACCAGCTTTTGATATTCGGATCAATAACCTTTTTATGGATTTTACTGCTAGTTTATGGTAGAGCCAATCGCAAAAACAGAAGAAGATGGTTAGGGTGCGTTTATGAAGTATGAAGTTGGTTTTGTTGATAACATTACCGGACATTAGAGGGAGCGCTCTCAGCTGCTCATTGCATATGGGAATTTGACAGTTGGTAGTAATTACCCAATGAATTCTGCTTTCATTCTTGTTTTATTAAATTTCTGCTACTATCCATTTTTCACGTGAAAAATAAAAACTAAACACCAACAACGACAGAGAAAAAAATTTTAGATTGTGTTGACGGGCATGTGGGCAAAAGTTTAATGGCCCAGTGGTTGGAGTTGATAGAACATAAGGAAGCATTTCGGTCAGTTATGACATTTCCCAATGTTGATTATGGTTGGCCATTTAGTCTTAAGACCTTTTTAGGTCTTTTAGGCAGAGAGTTCCACTGATACATATGTAAACCGAACCAGAGAACGAATGCACATACAATTTTAGACTGTCTTAGTTTGTAGTTTTATAAGCCCTGGTTCAACCTCGTCTGTGATTATAGTAGTTTTTTTTTTCAACTAATCCTCATTTTCAAAAGGAGATTCCCTTTTTTTGATCAAAATTTGGAATCTCCTCTTATTCTTGATACTTAAACAGTTAATCTTATGTTGCGCAAACATTTTTACACGGCAGCACTGGGCCTAGTTGCTAAGTGGGATGTTGGCCTAATGTCTACTTATTTTTTTAGGACAGGGTATAAAAACAACTACCAACGTTAAAGTTCTTAGTGGAGGCGACCTATTGTAGATCTCAGAACCCAATCTAACTGTAGCTTTCATAGTTCTAGACGCCATTATGGTTAGGTTATTCTTTTACGGTTGATTTTTAAAAGAAATAAGACCAAATAATGCTGCCCTTCCAATAATTGGATGACCTAGCTTTACAAGCACAATTTTGAATCTTCTTTTTATGTGGTTATCTTAAACTTCTTCATAAAGGGGCTTTAAAGTGTAAAAAAAAAATGTCGTTGATTCCATTGCCGTATAACTTTATAGACTTTACTTAACAACTGTCAAGTCATTACATTAAATGTTGAAAAATGGAGCAAGATTTACATATAACTCCCACAACTCACAAACCAAAAGCAGAACTTTCAACAAAGTTTGATGCATAAATCTACAGGGAAAAAACATATTTCATATATGTACACAGACTTATAAAAAAGTTCAAAATTCACGTTTTTTTTTAAAGCTTTCCCATAAGACGAATGTCATAAATTTTCACACACGTTTGGATCAAATTTCCCACTCTTTTCGAAAATACGACGAACAAAATCAAAACTAGATAACTTATTTTATAAAACACATCACTATATCCATTCCATACCCTGAACCGATGTACTGTATCCAAGTATCACAACAGCTGCTAGAATTATCGAATTCATTATTCTCAAAATTGTATTTCACTTGCAACGATGCATTTGACGAGTTCAAAAATCTAGCCGATAAGAAATTAAAGCGCTCATATAAATATTTTAGAATTTGGTTAAAGTATATTCCCGTTCGGAAAACCTTTTTGGTGGTTCTGCACGTACGCGACTGTTGGCCAAAAAAGTCGTCGTTGCCAATTTATAGAATTTCTTTCGTAGAATGAATACATTATGATAAAATCTTTTATCCATATGTACTCACCTAAAAGGAATGAAGATCGATAATTATGCAGATCAGGGAATCTCCATTGATTATGTATAAGACAGCTATTTATCTAGAGCATATATAATTTGCTTTCTTCTCAATTTAATTCTAGCAAGCATTTTGATCATCCATGTTTTAGATTTTACCGCAAAGATAGATCGACTGATCATGGAATATTAACATAATGTTTTGTTAAGTTCGATGCGCCCAAAGGTGCTTAAGTAGATACATTCATAGAACTTGCAAATTTCCATTAATATTGGCTATTTATTTATAGAGGAACTAACGCATTAATTAATTAAAAAATAAACCATCACAAGGTCAGTGATTTATTTGCAGAAGAAGTAGTTCTTAATAAAAACTTTGCAATAAGAAACGACTGATATTTTTCGAAATAGAATATAGTGAAAGACATGAATACTAAACGGAGGCTGCGAAAGATGCAAACGCAGGAAATGTGACGCTCATACCCTAGTGCAGGTAAAGAATGTGCAGAAATGCATTGTTGCTTTCAAAAACAAATTTTTCAACAAAAATCTGACACGTGAGAAGCAGAAACAGCTGCCATATGTAATCTTATAACCGTTGGAATGCTTGTTGTAGCCAGCTCAAATCAACGTTAACAGCGTTCAACAACATGTATGAAAGTGGAGCTTCTGCTCGAGCAACATTGCCAGAGCTTCGTTAAAAAATCTTATTCAGCGACAAGGCTCATTTCTTGATGAATGGGTTCGTCAACAAGCAAATTTTTCGAATTTTTTTTATCGAGATCCACCAAATTGCAATACAACTAGAGGAAGTCATTCTTTGGCGTGGATTTTGAGCTGTCGGCATCATTGGTCCACACTTCTTGAGCACGAAGTTGACCAGGCCATTACCGTCAACGGCGAGCGCTATCGGTCAATGATAACCAATTTCTTTTGACTTTAATTGGATGATACCGATGGCACGTGGTTTCAACAGTACGGCGCAATGTGGCACACAGCTTTTAGTGCAATTTTCTCCTAACTTTCGTTGCATTCTCGTCTCGCTCTCAGTTTTAGACTTTTTTAAGAAATGATTGCTATCCTGTAAGTTAAATTTTCTTTCCTAATTTCATTGGTTAAAAACTCAAACTTATCTCTATGACTTGTTTCATTTTGTAAAAGATTTTGGGTGGATTTTTTTTAGGAAAGCAGCTCTGCTCTTTTATTCGCTTAAAACTTACCTATATCACCCGCAATAACATACATACATTCCAGTTGTCATATAAAACTTCTTCACCCAATTTTCAAAAACATGACAATATGCCTCATCTGAGTTCAACTGACATGCATATGAAATTAGAGCATCATTGAATTGATGTCACGGGTCAGTCATGGTATATATACATATGTATAAATGTTTAGCATCACTAACCGAGCTCAACCGTGTGTCACCAGGTTTTGGGCCCTAAATTTTGAGGCCGAAATACTTGAAATTTTGACGGGAGTATAGAAATTTTTCAAATCTGGCATCCTATTGTCTTTCAAGACTAAATTGGTCACAAAATAAAACTAGGTCCGTTCTAGTACCCTCCCAAAACAGCGAATTTTTACGACAAGCTATTTGCGTTCACATTTGCGTGAAAACTGTCAAACCTGTCAAATCAGTGTAGGTACATATTTTCAACTTTTTCTTGCTCAAGAGGTTTGTTTACTTTTTCGTAATTTTAGTTCTCTCTGTGAGAATATTACCCCCACTCTTTGAAATTTTAGACTCTACAAATTTTAATGCAAAAAGTTTCTCCAACCAAAATTCGTATGGCATGGCAACATTTTTTACTCTCTGGTGAACGCTCTCAGAAGAAAAACTGTGGAAAACTACGAATATTCTCCGTACGCGAATAGCGAATAGCGAATTTTAGGGCAAAAAGTACTAAGTCCCAAGATAGCAAATTTTTACGAAAAGCTGTTCGCTTACACAGAATTTTCGTAGTTATTCACAGAAGAGAGGGCTCAAGAGAGAGCAAGAAATTTCCCAATGCCTTACAATAAATTTCTTTGGGCGGGTTGGTGAAACTGCCAAATCTGTCAAATCAGTGCATTTTCAACTTTTTCTTGCTCAACCCGTTCGTTTTATTTTTCGATATTTAAGTTCTTTTTGAGAGAATATCTCTTTAAAACTTGATTGACTTGAATTTTAGTGGAAAAAATACGCGAACGGACCTATTGTCATTTCCGAAAATAGACTTCTAAGCGAAATCTGACAGGTGTGATCTTAGCCTTGTCCATAAGATAAAACCTGCTATGCACACTGAAGGCTAATGTCAAGCAATAAGCGTCAGGGCGGCAAAAAGCTGAGCTAAGATTGTGTCCACTCATTGCGTGGCCTTAGCCTAAGCAGGCGATAATTTATCAGCAAGTGTCTGGCGATACTGTGCACCTTAGGTATGCATTGATGAAGAAAATAAACCTTTATTCTTCCTCCGTTTCCCCTTCTTCTTCTTTGGTGGCCCAATGAAAAATAAATCGTTGTTGTGTAAGGCTCAACCCTTTCAGATTAAGTCTTTCTTAAATTTAAATAGGACTCTATTAAAAATCCTTACTTATTTTAAAATGGCTAAATTTTATGAATAACATTACAATTAACAAATAGCAGTCTAATAGATAAATAAATAAATAAATAATTTTTGCTCAGGTTTCATTCAACACTTGAGGTTAGGCCGATGTTTTTTCATTTGATGGGGTTCCCCTACTTGAAGAATTGCCATCATACCAAGTATCGAATGATTTTCAATATGACAGTGATACATCCAGTATCCAGGATTGTTGCTTAAAAATCGAATAATAATGTAACCATAGCCGGGTACTTGTACTGAATCCTTTTCCACGGGATAGAAATCATGTCTCCTCAATAATCCATATCTATCGAATTCCTCCACCTGGAAAAAGAAATTATTTAAAAAAAAGCAACAATAATACCAAAAAAAAATACCCTCCATAGATCTTCTTCATGAAGTACTCCTTGACCAACAACTCTAAACGTATACCCGTGTATATGAAACGGATGTGTGCCACTCATATAGTTAACTACTATGAATTCAATCGCTGCATAAGCTGGCAATGATATAACATTGACACATCGACACGTTTCTCGAGAGCAATCCCGTCCTGCCTTAGTCAAAGTGGTCTTGTTACAAAACAAGGAGCTATCAACTAAATCCCTTGACTGTAGCAAGGATACCCCAGGCATTTCATAGGTTATATTATCAATCTGCATCTGGAAGCCTCCATCTCCAATGTGGACACCAAAACTTGAATAGAATTTGTGAAATCTTGTTGAATCACGCCATTCGACGGGACGAAGTGATCTTAGCTCTGTTATAGGAATTCCATTTTCATCACTTTGATCCAGTGGATTTACCTTTACCCCACTCAATTGGAAGTCAGAATTCAATTGGTCAAGTGATTCCATTTTCAAACTATTAGCTCCTTGATAATGTAGAATTGCACCTTGATGGAGGTTATCTATGCTGCAATTTGTATATCCTCTCACCCTTATCCAGTAATTTTGAATATACCGATCGGCATGGAGTACAAAATCAAATCTCTCAGCTGATGTCATGAAGAAAGATGCTGCGACCACGGGTTCAATATCATTGCCATCAGTGCTTATGATCAACATTCTATGATTATCAATGGAGAACTCGATGGGACAGTTGAAAATTCCATTGAAGATGACTCGAAAACGGTAACGATTTCCACGAATAACATTGAATTGTTCGTAACGGAAACTGTCCTCATCTTGTAAAATATGATTTCGTCCTTTTCCATTTATCAAAATGTTGGATAATCTATTGAAATCGTAGTTATAAACGACATCCTGGATCATGATAACGTGCTCGGTTAAGTCAAAATCATATAAATCCCTGTGCATATCGAAGATTCTTGGCTGACGGATTATAAAACTGCCTGCGGCGCCCAAAGCCCTCTGCCAGTGACTATGACTGTGATACCATATAGTACCACTACGATCAGCAGTGAATTTATATCGGAACGTCTCTCCCGGATTAATTGGGTATTGTGTTATAAATGGTGCTCCATCCATGTCAGGTGTTTCACTCATATGTATACCATGCCAGTGCATTGTCGTAGCTTCGGTGAGTCTATTGACAACATCAGCAATGATCGTGTCATTTTCACAAACCTCAATTGGAGGTCCTGGTAGCATTCTGTTAACTGCCACCACAGCTGAATTAATACCATCTCCATAGAGGCAATTTTCTCGTGCACATGCCTTGTGATCGTACAGACAGCGTCGACATTCTGGACCCATTGTTTCATGGAAATGAATGACCAATTTGTAAGAACATGACATGTGCACTCCAGGTGCACAATCACGTTTACAGGGATGATTTTCAAAGTCTCCGTTGTATTTACTCAGTTCTTGGCTTACATGGTTGTTGTAGGTTATTGATTTCGCTGATCTAACATATTTATCTAACAAAATATAAAACAGAAAATAAAAGCGATTAATTTTTGATAACACGAATAAGTAATGGAAATAGGAGAACACCGGTGTACTGGTGGAACGATTGCATCGCTAGACTGAGAGCAGATTGCCTAAAATTACGTAGGCACCAGCAGTGAGCAAGACAAAGAGAAGACTCAGAAGAGATTCGCGAAGAGACTAGACCAGGCGAAACGAGGTAGTTAAAGGGTTCACCTACCTCGAAACAAAAAATACTTCGTCGGATATTAGGCCCCTTATGCGAGGAGGCCAAATGGAGGAGAAGATACACACACGGACTCTATGAGCTGTACTAGGATTTGAATGAGTCCAAAAAGCCAACATACGCTGACTACTTTGGCTGGGCCACGTCGAGTGAAAGCACAACAATGCTACAGCCAAGAGAATCTTCGAATCGCAGGGTTTATTATTTGTTTTGAAAAGAATTATAGATGAAACTAGAAAGCACTACAATTAAGACATTTGTATAATGTTACATAAGGTCCGTTCGCATACTTTTTGCACTAAAATTCGTAGATTATCAAATTTCGAAGAGAGGGAGTAACATTCTCTCAGAGAGAGCTATAACTACGAAAAAGTAAACGAACGGGTTGAACAAGAAAAAGTCTAAAATACATTGGTTTGACAGCTTTGACAGTTTTCATAAATCAGTTCACAGCAATTTCTTGCAATAAAATTAGTAGCATGGGGAAATTTCTTACTCTCTCGTGAGAACTCTGTTCTGCGAAAAACTACGAAAATTCTCCGTACGCGAACAGCTTTTCGAAAATATTCGTAAAATTTCGTAAAAATTCGCTGTTTTAGGAGAGTACGCGAATGGAATTAAAAAAAACTTATGCCGAATCCAAATTTATTGCAAATATTGTATGTTCATTACAAAAGTAGAGAATTTCCCAAAATGTTTCTGGATTTCAAAACAATTAAATCCTTTCACTAGACACTTCTCAGTACAACATACTTAAATGGATAAATTTACAAAAAAAGAATGATATTTAAAAATTCTAAAATTCTCTAGTAAAAAGTACCATTGCTATAGACACACTTAATATCAGCCAACAGGATAATAAAAAACACAAAACGATACATTTTAATTCGATCTTGATGGCTTGCGGTTCGTATATAACCATCAATGTTAGGAGCTCAATCAACTATACCAAAACTGAATGGAATCAATCTTAAGATAGCCCTCGTTAGACTTCCCTCCAGAGGGGAAAGTTTTCAAACATAACCAGTGTATGGAGATACCGCACAAAATAATGAAAATCAGGGAAATCAAATCAAATAGCAATCGACTAACAACAACACAAAAGCTCGTAGTGAATTCAGCATTGTATCGCATCCAAATCGCATATCTTTAACCGAATATCTCTTCGCCATGAAATTTGAATTCTTCACTCATTTAAGGATGATGATTCAACGTCTGTCTGCGGACGTGATATACTTTTTTTCTGTTTTTGTGCATATTCTTGTTACGTGACACTCTTACTTTTATTAGACTATTCAACTGGAGGTTAAGTGTTTTGATTTTGAACCTAGGATGTTGGGTAATAGTTACACGGTGTGGGCTGTTTTTTTTTTCTTGGTTTCAGTAGAAAGATTATTAATCTTGTCTTGACTGAATGGTAGTATGTACAACGAATTACAGGAGGTAGGGGGGATAGAGCTATCATTTTCCAACTTGCATGTATCTATTTTCTAACTTTCACATAAACTAAGTAGGAGTAAGTCGAATAGTTGTTTCTGTAAATTATATCTAAGATTTGTGTTGTAGGTTTCTATTGTACATTTTTTTTCCAGCTCATGAAACATGGTCTAATGTGGAGCAGGTGGATGTTGGAATGGTTCACATCTACACTGATGGATCTAAGACCTCAGATGGAGTTGGTGGTGGTATATACTCCTCTATGCTTAACTTAAGCATCTCCTTCCGCCTCCCTGATCATTGTAGCGTTTTTCAGGCGGAAATTATGGCAATCAAAGAAGCCGTGTCATGGCTGAAGTGTAATGTACTATCTGATACGGATATTAGCATTTTCACAGACAGTCAGGCAGCCATTAAATCTCTGGAATCAGCCACATCAACGGTCGTACGAGATTGCCGTTCATCTCTCATGGAGATCTCGGAACAATATAACATTCACCTATGCTGGGTGCCAGGCCATAGGAATATTCCAGGGAACTGTAAGGCTGATGAAATTGCCAAACTTGGCACTACCCTCCCAACTGAATCCGTAAGGACGGGAATTGGTATGCCAATTACTACCTGTAATCACCTGCTCAAACTTGATGCTATAAGGAAAGCCAATGCTCGCTGGGCTCATTGCACCTTCAGGATCTCGAGAGAGCTCTGGCCTAACCTTAACCAGAAACGTTCAAAAAACTGTTGCTTCTGAAGCGTCCAGACTTGAGCACCATCATCGATGTCCTCACGGGACACTGCCTAATCGGTCTACATGCTAGACGTCTGGGCCTCCCATCTAACGATTTTTGTCGTAATTGCAGGGACGAGGAGGAAGAAGAAACGATTCCTCATCTTCTCTGCAACTGCCCTGCCTTAGCGTCAAGAAGAAACCTCCACCTGGGGTCCTTCTTCTTTGACGACTTCTGTGACCTGACTAGTATACCCATTAAGCATCTTCTACGCTTTATTAAAAGCTCCGGTTGGTTCTCCTGATCCAGTGACAGAACTTCTTCTAAGTGTAATTGTGTCTGGTAATCTATTTGTACTGGTCCTCTGTCTCTCATTGTAGTGTCGTGGTTTATAGTAATTGTGATCCGGTGGTATCACAATCGGCCTTTTAGGCCTAAGTGAGCTGGTGCCCATCTGTATCTGTGCGCTAGCTGCCACGCTAACCTAACCTAACCTTCTATTGTACAACTGGTGAATGCTTACCAATTTTAAAATAAAATATGTAAACAAATATTAGGCCATAAAGAACAGAAGGAACCTACAGTTTTAGGGGAAGAAGGATTTTTTAAAAGCTTCACAAGGTAGTAGAATTTTTGAATGTTTGGTAGTGCTCGCAAGAGGCAGGGCTGTGATAAAACTTTGGTAGTATTTGCTTGATTCAAACTTGCAATCCCACGCACAGTAGTCCAACGTACTACCCACTGAATAGTGCCACCCACTACCTTCCAAAGTCTCTCACAACATTACAAAAATTATAATTGTACTGAAAATGATTACTAGATGGACAATGGTACAGAGGTGAATGTTGGACTTACTGATTTTGGAAAACGGCTTTAGAGCTTTAGAAATACATTTTTCATTGATCCCATAAAAAGGCCTTGAGCTTGTTGGACTGGCCATTAAAAATACTCGAAAATTGTGATTGCTTCAAATGTGTAGAAGCCCTTTTGTTAACAGTCGCACATAAGTGCTATATACTCAAATAGAGTACTGGGTAAATTCAGCAGGGAGATTCTTGATTGTAAAGATGAAGCTTGACCTTAAGGCAGAGTATGCAACTTGGTGTAGATGTTAGGGTATGAGCGATTGCAATTGAGAAAATCATTTATTCCGACCAAAACGCGAAAGGAGAGAAAGCGTGAAAGAGACAAAACACCGATCCATTTACAAATACTCATGTGTATGTATCTACTAATGCCAAAGACTTGAGCAGAAATCGCTGATAGGTTTTTTTGGTTCGCTGGTGATTTGGTTATCGGTTCGTTTGCACGGAAACTCACTTCTGCAAGTGAGCTATGAAGGGCCAAATTGTAAGTATGATTGTTCCTATAAACGTTTCTTAGTCTTGGAATCATTGAATTTAACGTGGCTAAACTTTGTTCAGTGAATCTGTATTGCACGTTGCAGTACAGAAAATTACAGGTTTTTGCGTTCAATGAGAACAAATATCGTCTAAAAGTGTTCCTTTTTTTGTTCAATGAGTCTGTACTGCACAGTCCAGCACACTCTTTTCTGCACTTACTTTTGGGGTAGAACATATTCGTGAGAAGTGTCATAACGAAAATTATTTGCGATTTAATACGTTTGACTGCTAATAAGAAGAATGCTTTGGGACTTGCTTTGGGATACGTTCTGACTCATTGAACAGAAGGTTGTACTTTTCTGTTCTAATCAGTTCTGATAGTTTTAACAAACTTGTGCTGTTCTGTTCTGTGCTATGCTATTCTTATTTTTTTAGTCACTGAACAAACCTGACTATCAATACAATTATGTATACGAAAATCCTTTGCCGTTATATCTGGCGAAACTCTTTTCGGATACCTGCAGAACACTAACAGTTTTAGTAGATATTTGAACCAAAATCATTAATCACCTGTCCCTCTTCCCACATTGTTCTTGTGGGGGATTACACTTAAAAATGTGTGTAAATCATTCTGCAAGCACTATGTTAAATAAGAGTTCCCTCAGTATATCATTCAGGTTGCGTTTGGTCATATTGCAACCTTTTCGTAAAGTAGTGGACGATTCTATTGAACGTTGAACGTAACACGGGTTTGTACATATATAGGGTACATTTTTGTAGCAGGCTCTATTTTCTGCCGAAGACTATTTTACAGACGAAAAAAGCTATACCTGGTGCGGGGGTGGTTCTAAAGATGTACACAGCATGTCTGCGTGATGTCAAGCTGGAATGTAAATGTAAATTCATTCCATATATATGCAGGTTTTGCTTGAATTGATGCCAACACTACTTTTTCTGGCACAACATTCCCGACACTAGGTAGTATTAAAATTCCATCTGTATACCCAACTTTCTTCATTCCTTGTCAAAGGTTAAATGCTTCGACACAACCTTGGAAGCGTCTTTGTCTGAATGATTGTGAATATTATTAGGTCCGTTCGCCTAAACTTCGAATTCCTACTTAAACTTCGAATTTTTTCGAAAAGCTGTTCGCGTACGGAAAATTTTTGTAGTTTTTTTACAGAAGAGAGTTCTCACGAGAGAGTAAGAAATTTCCCCATGCTACGAATTTTAGTGCAAGAAATTACTGTGGGCAAACCAAAGTACTTTCAACTTTTTCTTGTTCAACCTGTTCGTTTACTCTTTCGTAGTTTTTAGCTCTCTCTGAGAGAATTTTACCTCCACTCTTCCAAATTTGATAATCTACAATTTTAGTGCAAAAAGAACGCGAACGGAGCTATTTATTCCGTAGCATCTGCTGCAGTTTTGTTTTCAGATCTTTTCGACGTCTCGAACCTGGGATCTAGGATTCTAAAACTCGTTTTGTCCATTTCAGTGAGCTGTTCTCGTCGACTTTATTTGACTTCTTAGTCTATATCGACATTCAGGAATAGGTTGTAGATATCAAGGTTGTATCTACTCCGCTATTCGCCGTCTTGGCGTAAGGTGCTAAAGAAAGTATTTTTTGTTTCGAATTGTTAAGTATTTATTCTGCTTTCTTACTCGTACTTATCGTGGAATACATGTCGAACTGTTGAGAGCTAATAAACAATATGACTTCGTTTCCTCCAAGACCAACTTGTTTCTCTTGCTGTTCAATATAGCAATGTAGTTCTGAAAAAACTAAATATTTCCTTACTTTCCATCTACGACGTTGGAATCCCAACACGTTTCGCTTCAAATTGGTTGAATATACTAGAACTCAAATAACTTGTCTGCAAATGGATAAAAAAAGCATGTTGGTTGTAAACATCAACACACGGCTAGCACGAATACAAAACAAACTGAGACTTAAATGCTGTTTTTCTTATTATTTTATTTGATTCGCAATGGAAACACAATAGGGGTTATGAAGAGCAAAATGCTCTGCTGCTACATTTTATATTTAGTAATCTCAAAACACACAAATTAATTATTATATCGCCTAAATTGGTTAAAAGTCTAGTTATTCCTGTATCCTCCTCCGCCGCCGCCACCACCGCCGCGGTTGTAGTTAGATCTTCCTCTGTTGTAGTTTGAGTCACCTCTTCTCTGGTTGTTTTGTTGCTGTTGCCCATCGAAGGAGTTGAACGAATCGTTCCCTGAGAAACCACCTCGTCCGGATCGATTATTGTCGCCGTAGGAGTTATTGAAGTTATTCTGCTGATCGCTGAAAGCACCTTTTGGTTGCCAGCCGGAAGATTGGACGCGACCACTGCCAGAGAGCCAATTGCCACCACCTCCGTTGTTGTTTCCTCCTTGATATTGTTGAGGTTGCTGCCAGTTCCCACCACCACCACTACCACCACCGCCTCCACGACCCCCACCGCCTCCACCACGACCACCACCTCCTCCACCGCGACCACCACGGCCTCCACGGAATCCACCGCCACCACCACCACCGCCAAATCCTCCTCGCCCACCACCAGCAGGTCCAGATGATCGTTGCGTCTGCCACGACGGCATCTCAGGTGGTGGAGGAGCATGCTCATTCGCTCTGCCTCCTCGATCCGGCACGTTACCAATGACATGCTTCTGGATCTTCGATCCCGTGTTCTTTCGCACATTGGCACTGCTCGTCTTCTCAATTATAGCCAAGTCCGACCTCGCTGCCAGTAGGGCCACAATATCAGTATCCATTCCTCCAAAGCGATAGTTGTCCAGTTCTTTCATTTTGTCTTGATACTTTTTCGCAATGATTGCTTCGCTCCCTTTCATCCGATCGGACCACTGGAACGACTGCACTGTCACCTCAAGACGGGTTAGGAGGACCTGTCTCCTGAGATTGTACTCCTCGTCGAGATTTTTCTGGATTTCTTCGAGCTTCTTCCACTGCGCTTCATTCAATGGCTTATCAGAATTCAAAAGCGACTCGCTTACCAATAATTTATTCGTATTACGCTTCGATTCTTCCAACTTGAAATTCAGCTTATCAAACAACGCCCTCGGAGATATGTCCTCCGGAGGTTTACCTAAACCCAGTTCCTTCGTGATCCCCACCAGAGCTCTGGCCGTGTCCGTTTCAAACTTTGGAATCACAAACGATTTATCCTCCAGTGGCTTCTGTTTAAGACACATTTTGGTGGTCATCAGCTCGGTTATGAGGTACTCCAGTAGCTGAATACGGGATTGTTTATTCTGGAATCGACTCGAAAGTGGTCCTGCCACGAATTTCTTGAATGGGCAACCCAATTCCTTCAACATAGCCGACAATTCCATTGCAAACTCATTGAAATCCGTGTCCTTGTCGACTTTTTCGTCGGTTTTTCGCAGAACATGCAACTCGAATGCCACCCAACCAACAACTTCGCGAAAATCTTCCGATTTGGTACCGATGTTGAGAGCTTCCGTAAGGATATTGGTTTCAAGACACTTGCCACGGTAGCCAATCGCTGTCAGGGACTCTATTATGTCTAGCTCATTCTCCATATTGAGAATTTTCACTAATTAATCAGATTTTCACAGATCCCAAGCGATATTAGAGATGAAATCACAAAAAAAAGAGTACCAAACCAATGCCGGCCGAAAGTGGACAAGTGAAATTCTGACAGATGTCTTGCAAATTCGGTATTCAGTTCTAAAACTAAAAAGTGATGCCAATCCTTGATGCAAAAACAAAACAACGCATTCAGTGGGAGACAGTTAAATTCTTTTGTATTTTTAAAAGTTTAACGACGAGTTATCCAACAAGAAATTTTGTTTATGAGGATTGTTTAATGATTTCAGGCTGAACCTCATGGTTCGTAAAAAAGATTTCGCTATTTTCTATTGAGCAACAAAAACAAAACAAATGGACTTGACATTTTAGTTTTGTTGTTGTTGTTATTCAATGTTAATGACCTGATCAACTACTCTTTCTTTAGCCTAACGACTAATGATGATATATTTTCAAACACTTTCCGCTAAAAACAAAAACGAGTAAGATCTACTGCGAACGAAAAACACAGCAGCTCTGCTATGAAGCCATAGTTCCAATCCCACTTGGTGCCATTAGGGAGCGTCCATTTGTCTGTAAACGAGCTACAACCGTAAAACTGAAATTTGTCCAGCATATGAATCAAGCATTCAGTTTATGTTGATGTCCTATACCCCCTGAGGTTTGCATAGTTTTGTTGGTTCTACAGATGTACATATGTACCCTCTTCTCAAATTGCTTTTAAGATTTACTGTTCTTAAGCCAGCAAGCAAGAATTACACACTTTAAAAGCAGGCTTAGATTGAAACACTATAATTAGCCAAAGCAGTGTAGTAGGTCTACCTTTATGAATAACTGAACTCTGCTTGGAATTACTCTTCGAAGTAACCCATTCGATAACATTTCTTATTTTCTGATGGTAATACCCCAACCATAGCAAAAATTTTGGCATATGACTTTGACGTCTGATTTCATCACGATTATTCGATTTTATTTATTTTAAAGAAAATGGCGTATCAACAATCGACGATGCCCGACCAACAATTTCTTTGGGATGTTTTCCAAAGGTATAATTCCAATTAACACTTTTAATGTATTCCAAATTCTTCATACATTTCTAAACCCTATTTTAACTATAACTTTAGAGTGGACAAAGACCGTAGTGGTCATATATCGGCAGATGAGCTGCAGGTGGCTCTCTCAAACGGCACATGGAGTCCTTTTAATCCTGAAACCGTCCGTCTGATGATCGGAATGTTCGATAGAGAAAACCGTGGCACAGTATCATTCCAAGACTTTGGTGCTCTCTGGAAATACGTAACAGACTGGCAAAATTGCTTCCGCTCCTTCGACAGAGATAATTCGGGAAACATCGACCGAACCGAGCTGAAGACGGCGCTAACCACATTCGGATATCGACTATCGGATGGACTTATCGACATGTTGATTAGAAAGTTTGATCGATTCGGCCGTGGAACAATATTATTTGACGATTTCATTCAATGTTGTATTGTATTATACGTAAGTACATTATTGTGTTGGTTGTTTTTTTGCACGCACGCGTGAGTCATAGTTGATTTCGTAGAAAATATTGTCTAATGACGGTGGGGTTCTTTGTTATTTTATCATCTTGTGTTATTTGTTTCTATTACAGACACTCACATCAGCATTTAGACAGCATGATACAGACATGGATGGAGTTATAACGATTCACTATGAACAATTCCTAAGCATGGTATTCTCTCTGAAGATATAATCCGGCAAAAGAGGTGAGTACAAGATGTAAACAATTTTTTTCTGGCTGGCTTCCAATTAGTCTGTGTTGATGTAATTGGAAATCTAATTACTCATGGGGAAAACGACAACCAAGGTGTGTGGGTTTTTTGTTTTGTCTTATAATTTTATTTCCTCGTTGGGTTTTAAGGGAGTTACGTATTGTGCACTGTTTCGTCGATAGAAGTTCAGAAAGTGCTCACAGAAAATCTACCTTCTCCCTAATTAATTCTTTTTTTCTAAAACGAAAGTCTTCTCGACTATATGATTCTAATTGTTTACAACTCTTGAAGTGGAGATCTGTTGTAATTATCTTATCTCGTAGAGAAAGTACCTACATATGGTGAGTGTTACACTTCAAATGAGTTAAGTGATTACAAAGTTCTGCCCACAATTGAATTCCATTTCGATAAGAAAAATCGAAACGAAAGAATTAGTCAAACTGACCTTAACAACTAAAAATCGCCATCATAAAGCGATTTATGGTTATATTGCCTTGTAAAAAGTTAGTGTATTTTCGATTAGCTGATAGGAGAATCATAATAGCATCAATCATGTGATGATTAGTCACATCAAACATAAGGAACTAGCTAATGGGAGTAAGGTTCTTAATTTCTTTTTCTTTATGGTAATGTTATGATCCGAAATCGAAGGATCAAGATCCTTCCACTTTACTGAATGTTTATTGATCGGCTTGTAGAGCTTGCCGGCTTGACCTTAGTCCGCTTCGAAGATCTTCTTGGCTAGAGCATTGTTGTACATTCGCTCTATCTAATCGAGCCAATGTAGCAGGCGTTTCTTGGCTTTTTGGGCTACATCCACGTCCTGGTGCAGTTCATAGAGTTCGCGGTTGTATTCTGTCCTCCATTCACCATCCCAATATTTCCATACAGCAAGACTCGTAAACGCCTCTACCACGGCCTGTCCATGAAGTCAATATCGTCTGAATGTCCCAGCAATTGTACTAATATTAGGCGTTCAAAGAATACGTTGGATAAGATGTAATATGCGGCACTGCGTTGGTAGTTCTTACAATATATAGGATCGCCTTTTCTCAAGATGCGGCACATAGAATACTTCAATTCAGTAAAAAAATCAAACAGGAAAATGTGTTCTGACATTGAAAAGCTGTGCAATTGAGTAGCTTTTTTTTTGTTTTTTGGTTGCGCCACGGATGAATAATCTTCTAGCATGCACGATTCGCAAACCTGAGTAATCGATGCCAGGAACACGCCTTCGTACAAAACACACACACTTCAAACCACTCTCCCTGCGGGACTGCCGTTAGGTATTACTTCGTGGGGCTAGTTAGTATCTTATGCTCTACTATCTCTATTTGTCTCCTCGTCCCTTCTCAATGCTTTAATTCTACGCAGTTCAATCTGCACGTCCGTTATGAGGGAACAAATCGCCCGATGACCTCATCATGAGGTCTATTAGGCGCTCCGGGCTTCGTACATTCGCTATGCTAGTTGTGAAGCGTCTGCACTGGAACATAACGTGCTCTGCATATACTACTTCTACTTCTGGGCATTCTGTGCAAAATGGCGAGCTATCGTGCGCAAATCTGTGGAGGTATTTTCTATAACCACCGTGCACAGACAGGTTTCAATGTTTTGAATCAGCTTATGGGTCCATCTACCTTTGGTGGTGTAGTCCCACCTGGCTTGCCAAAGCGCTACAGATGTTGCCCTTTCTTCCTCCTTTACGCTCTTCGTAAGCTTGGTATCTTGTCTTGGATGCTATTATCAGGAATACGTTTGTGAAATTGATGTAATGATATTCCACTAATTACAAAACTACATTTCATTTATCAATGATTTTCTCTCCTATCAAAATAGATTATGTACATTATTCATTTGTATCTGTTGCCAGCTTGAAGAATTGTTTATAGACTACAACTTAATTATACCGGCTACAGTTTGCGGCATATAATTGATTACGCAACTAACTGTCTTCATTTCATTTCAGATAATAAGGACTAATAAAACAAAATTCATTCATCCATTACCTGAGAGGCTTCAGGCTATATTCTAACGTATGGAAACTAATTTCTTCTACAACTGAATGACATATACATTAAGAGGAATCTTTTTTACATTTTCAATATTATTATGTTCAATTCCCATCCTTATTTTTTTTTTTTTGTTTTTGGTAAACGGTTTATTACATTCAGTATAGACTGGAAATTTTGCACTACCGAACTCCTACCGATTTCCTTTGTGCCAATTTCTACAATTTAAATTATAATCTCAATCATATAAGAACCTCAGTAACAAAAATAGTTCCTTGGGGAATGTGCAACATTCGCCAGAACAAGGATTCAAACGAAAAGTGCTTTAACATCGAGAAAAATTGTTTATTCTTTTAAATAAAAAACAAAACAAAAACAGCAACACTTTAAGTGTATTTTTTTAGCATCTTGTTATTGTTGACATTGCAGTTTCAAATGATCGATATTGTAATCTTATGGTAATATACTATCAAATCAGAGAGATTTATGTAATTGTATTGCTACTTTTTTTGTAAAAAAAATAAAATATATTTATCTTAAATAAATAAATATAAAACTGTCTTTTATTTGAAAATAAAGGCTATGATTGAATCAGAAGTCCATGCGAATTCTCTTAGTTCGAATCTACAAAAATCCAATTCAAATATGTATTAAATCTAGTGCACAACTGGATCGCAAGTACCTATATATATGTCAATCAGTCTTTCGAAAGTTTTGAGGATAAACGAGGTAAGGCTGATTAGACGGAAGTCCTTCGCGGTTTGGAATAAAAACCACCTTAACCTCTCTCCATCGCATAGCGATATATTGATGCTTCAGGCTGCTTAAGAATTGATCTTTGAACAGAGGAGAAATAGTTTTACTTGTCTTTTGCAACATGATCGGGATGATTCCATCTCAGCCCGGGGATTTGTAGCGAGAGAATGATCTTATCGCCCACTCTATTCTATCCACAGTGACCATATCCTCATGTGTGCCCGTATCCATGATGCCATCAGTATAATTAGGTCTGGGTGACATTTCTGTACAGCCCGGAAAGTGAGTATGTACTCATTAAGAGTTTTAAGGAATCAGAAATGGATTCTGTCCAGTAACCTTGTACTACTTAATTAACTTATGGTGTCAGAATAGGATTCTTCCCCTAAGACATAGAGAGAGTATTGGAGTTGCTAAATAACGTTATGTCAATAACTTCCTGTCTATTCTTAATGGCAAAAGTTGGTTCAACACCACTGTTAGCTATTAAAAGGTTATTTTCTATTACAAATTCAAATACCGACTCACCTCGTGTGTTGGTGTTACTACTGCCCCATTGCACATAGTGAGCGTTCACATCGCAGCCCATCAGTAGGTCCCACTTCTCCTGGCTGGATCTGCATACCAAGGCGCTTGTTAGAGCCGCTAGTGGCTCGTCGGCTTCGTAGGGCATGTAGACTGATAAAATCAGTGGGGGAAGCCCCCTCCGTCCATGCCTTACAGTTGTCCGGTCTGGATTGCTGTAGGTAGATAGAATAAACCAATTGGTAGTTTGGGAAATATTTTGTTATTTAGCAAAATAACAAAATAGGAAAAAAAGAAAAGAATGACTGGGTTCTCCTCAGTCAGTTCAACTAACCTATTTTCGATCTTTCAATCTTTCAACTCGGTGTGCAGAAAAACCTAGATCTAAATCTCAACTCGATCCCTCGATCCTGTATGTAAACGTATTTGCTGAACTCCAACCCTTCCCTCATGCAAATAAATGCAACGAACAAACAATTAAGCCACGGCACCCACCATTAGTGAAACTACTTTGCCAAATATCTCGTCGATAAGGAGACGTTCCCGGCAGATTACGCGATGCCAGTAAATGCCTTTTCACAGCTCAATGACCGGCGAATGGGCGAATTACGAACAGACCTTTTTTTTACATATTTAAAGGCGATTGACGATTTTATTATTCCAATAGAAAAGAGCTTAATTTTATCTATAGATTAATATAATATTCTTTGACTACGAAGAAATTAAGAATTCGCTAATTTTTACTCAAATAACCGAATGCTTCTTGCGAACTGCCAAAGATATGGAATGCAATGCACATTCGCGAAAATTAACCTCATAATTCTTTTCTAATTTCTGGTGAAATACGCCGATTGGTGCGATTAGATTTCTTGTGCTGAAATTCTCAGCATGGGGAAATGAGAAATACTCTCTCATGAGATCTCTCATCTTCATCACTTTGACTTGCGGGAACAGGAATTCACTATTTTTTGTAAAATTTCGTAGAGTTTCGTAGTTGGGATTTGTGCGGGAACAAGTCTGGGGTCGAATTATGATCTCTGTGAAGGGATCAGCAATAATTGTATCAGACGTATGAAAACAAAATACGTCACACGTTATACGATTGAACGTATTGGGATTTGGGATACAATGCCCTGCGAAAGTAAACGGAACGTATTTTTTCCAATTATACTTATTGTCTAACTTCAAACAAATTTCATTCGGTAGTGAAATTGAAAACTGAACAATTTCATTTTAATGGAAAATGGAACTAGTAATATTATTTTATGTAAGAGGATAAAGAAAAAGTTCGAAAACAAAACAGTGTAAAAGCGTACGATCAATTTCAATTACTGTATGCAAATAGAACTTATAACAACAGATTTATTAAAAGGTTTCGATTAAATAAGGAGTCTCTTTCATATTTTTTTCGAAGCTTAACTTCGACTTCGCTTCAACCAATTCCACACTGCTGTATATTTATAACAAACTAGCTGGCCCGGCAGACGTTGTTTTGTTCTTTCCTTACTCACGGCGAATATCAATCCTTACAAATAAGGAACGTGCACTGTCAGGCGAAAATTTGAACTCAATTGGTTCGGTGGTCAAATCTATAGCTCCCATGGAAACAGACGCTATTAAAATGCTAATATTTTATTTTCAATTTTTTTCATCCGAAAAGCCATTGCGGAACAATTGCGTACAAAATTATATACATTCTTTTAATTATTCTCTTCAAAACTAAAATAACGTCCATTGCAGATCAATCGAACAACAATTTGATTGAACGAATATATTCTTGAACTCGTTTACGGAAGCCGTAATGCTAAATTACGTTCAGAGATGTCGTAATTCCAAATACACGCATTCCATTCACTCGTTACTCGTTTACGGAGGACGTGATTCGACCCCTATTTTGTTTACATTTTGATTATGAATAAAATTTCCCTCGAACTTTTTCTCCTAACCGGAAATCCAGTATTCTGAACAATCTCCCCAATTCTTGAACTCGAATACGACAGTGGAATCCGATTACAGTCGCATTGAGTTATTACAAAGTCGTATATTTGTTCGTAAAATACGACTATGGTCGGATAACTTTTCGGTGGATTTTTTGACAGAATTTCCCTCGAAAGTAAGAGAAAAACAAATAGCATAGCTATTTGACGCATGATTTTGAAAATATAAGTTTTTTAGTTTAAATTCTGATGAATTACTTCGCCAAGCAATAAAAACACAACTATTTGGCAGAACTCATAAGATCCATTCGCGTACACTACCGATAACAAAAACAGCGAATTTATAAGAATTTTTATGAGAATTTTACGGAGATTTTTCGTAGTTCGTAGAAGATAACGCTCATAAGACAGTAAAATGTTACGATTTTTAGTTCAAGAAATTTAAGATTTCCTCTCAAATCTGTCAAACCGTTCATTTAATTTTTCATAATTTTCGTTCTCTCTAGGTCCGTTTGCGTACCCTCCTAAAACAGCGAAAATTTACAAATTTTTACGAAATGCTGTTGAGAATTTCCGTAGTTTTCTTACAGAAGAGAGTGCTCACGAGAGAGTAAGAAATTTCCCCATGCTACGAATTTTAGTGCAAGAAATTTCTGTGGCCTGGTTTGTGAAAACTGTCAAGTCTGTCGAACCAATGAATTTCCAACTTTTTCTTGTTCAACCCATTCACTTTTTCATAATTTTCGTTCTTTCTGAGAGAATTTTACCCCCACTCTTTGAAATTTTAGAATCTACAAATTTTAATGCAAAAAGTTTCTTCAACCAAAATTCGTATGGCATGGCAACATTTTTTACTCTCTCGTGAGCGCTCTCTTCTACCTGAACTACGAAAAATCTCCGTACGCGAATAGCTCTTCGTAAAAAATGGTAAAATTTCGTATAAATTCTCTGTTTCGGGACCTATCATCGATAGGAGGAACTTTTCACTTTGCGGATTTGACGATAACGAAATTTTCTTTCCATGAATAACTGCACCGGAAGATTGTACGATAAGGGTGGTATTTTACTTGTGTATTTCATTTTTCACATAAAAACAGCCATCATTCCAAATGGTTCGGGTAGAGAAAAGATTAGGGAACAAATTACCAAGTAGTTCGCAATGGATCCAAACTCTGATAGCACAGTAGTCCAACGCACAAACCACTGACCTACGGCACCGCCAAGAGGACCGTGAAAACGACGTTGATGGTAGCCTTTCACACTTACAAAACAAAAATATTTTTTACTTGTTTATTGAAATGTCTTAACGAAATTGTTTCCTAGTCAAATGAATAGATAAGTCTGACATTTTTTTTTGGATTCATGGAGACGCAATATTAATACAATTTTTTTAAATTTAACGTTTTCTATAACTGTCAAGTATTTGGCCCGCCCAACCAAACCATAGTGAAAGCTTTCATCCAATCGATTGTCATTCAAACTACGAATACGAAGTTACGTATACATATGTATAGATAGAGATACGAACGAAATGTTTTGAAAAGCTCATTGCATCTTGTAATGACATTCTATTTATCGTGAATGCATTATTAAAATCGCAAGTGTAAGAAAATAAGTAATTTTAGAACTGCTCGATGGAATAATTCTACAAAATGTCATCGACGAGTATTTTAAGTGCTGCTATTCGAGAAAATAGAAAATTTCTGCAAACAGGGTTACGTGTTACGCCAAACTTGTAAGTTGTGACAGAAAATCTTTGAAAATTTTGCATAATTTTATTGTTTTTGTATTCATGCAGATATGGACGATATATATCGACCTTTATACGCCAAGAGACCACCGAAACCATGCCGGAAAGTATGAATGCACATACACATTTGTTTTTATTTGAATATTTTTTATTTGTATTCGTAAACAAATAACAGAAATTTGTTTATGCTGACGACTGTTGAGCGTTGACACCGGAAGCGGTGTCACGGAGATTTTGTAGATATGATTTAACTACAAAGAAGCGAATCATAATCACTAATCACAGTCTATTGCTTATCTAGAGTGCAAAGTATTGTTTAAATGTTTTATGCATTCAAATTTTGATGATTACGCTTATTTGTTATCAGTACACCTTTATAGAGTTTATATAGCATTCGTGGCGGCAGAATATTACATGTGAATAGCGTGTCGTTTTACCTTTATAGTTTATAGTTCTCAGTCAAGCTTTTCTAGAGAGATTAGAAGATTGAAGATTGAAGATCCCTTCAGGGATTTTTAATCTCTTTTCTTCTTCCTGCACTTAAGTATAATTTAGTTAGGGTTAATTATGTTTCCAAGAACAGAGTTGACAAAAGTTCTTTATCCTCGTATTTATAATCGCATGTCATCTGTGGGGACGAGGCTGAGAAATGTTGGTGCTTCGTTTTGATGTTTCTGTGGTGCATGATTTACTGGTATGGTGTTTTTTTTTTTTTTTTTAAAAAAAAGGTACATCAAGGGGTTAAAAGAAGTAAAAGAAGATGCACTACAGCTTGAGTGAATCCTTTGTTCTACTCCCTAATTGCTGGTAGATTAGCTGTTGTGCTACCTAGTAAAATTCATTTATGAAGCTAAAGACAGTTTGAGCTGAAGCAGAGGAGATATCAGAGATGAAGGTCTTAAGTCTCAGCCGAGCTATACTTACTTACTTTACTTGAGTCCTTTCACCCCTCGGGTGCATAGGGCGTCAACAACACCTGCGCGCCATCTTGTTCGTAGTTCTGCAACGCGCTTGAGCTCTCTCCAGCTCATTCCCAAAGAGCTCGATTCCTCCACGAATGTTCTGCGCCACGTTTGCCTAGGACGTCCCGCTGTTCTGCCTGCTTGGGTGAGTGGATTCCACTGCATAGCGTATTTCGCAATGGAATTGTCTTCGCGCCGTAGGGTGTGTCCAATCCACTGGCACTTTCTTCTTCTTATTGTAATGTCTATCGGTTCCTGGCCCGTTCTCATATAAGGCAGTTCGTTGGAGATACGGTTCGGCCAAAAGATCCTCAAGATGATTCTTAAACATTTGTTTACAAAGGCTTGCAGCAAGCGCGTGTTAATGGTGTCCACTTTCCAAGTACTGCACCCATAAAGCAGTACCGATTCTACGTTGGAGCGAAACAGTCGCAGCTTGGTTTCCATGGTTTCCTTCCGTCAATGCTGCACGGAGAACATCACTGATAACCACTAAAAATAACAGCGGTGACAGAATGCATCCTTGACGTACTCCGCTTTGGACTTCAAATTCTTCTGACACCTTGCCATTGTGCAAGACGTGACACTTACTGCCCTCATACGTAGCCTTAATAATAGCTATGAGTTCTTCTGGGATACCTCTCCTGCGCAAGGCCAACCAGATAGCTTCTCTATCTCTAACTGTCGAAGGCCTTCTCCAAGTCGATAAACAGCAGATGTAGCGGAGAGCTGTACTCAACGCATTGCTCGATTATGATCCTTAAGGTGTTAATATGGTCGATGCAGGAGGATCCAGCACGAAAGCCTGCCTGCCGTCGAGAGTAGAATCTAAATGCTCCCGGATCCTTTCCAGAATTGTTCTTGCACTTATTTTGGCTACGGCTGGCAGAACACAAATACCTCTCCAGTTTCCACAATCCATCAGGTTTCCATTTTTCGGAAGTTTGATGATCATCCCTCTTTTCCACTCCTGCGGAAACTCTTCGCTATCCCAAGCTCTTCGTATTAGCGGATGCATCAAATAAAAATAGTTCGGCAGAGATGCTATCAATACCAACCGCTTTATTTTTCTTGAGGGACCTGATCGCTGTTATGATGTCATTCTTACTGGGAGGTGTGGTGCGGATTCGAGCCGAGCTATGGCTAGACATTACACAGTATGTGATGGGGACGTGTCCGATTGCATACGGCCCATTTTCCTGAGATGATAACTGAAAGAGAGATCTTGGATCTCTTTTTTGAGAAGTTAATACATTTTCTGGCACATTTTTAGACAGTTTAAGAGCACTTCTTGGCAATCCCATCTATTGAGCTCAATCTCTATCTGGTTAGTTTGTAAACGACAAAATGGTGCAGGACTAATGAAAAAGGGCTGGGAACCGAATCTGCAAAGCTCGTCAGCCGGGAGGTAGCTGCAGGAGAGATTGGAGACTAATTGGAGACCAGATTAATTTTGACTCAAAGTTGAAGGACATGAGAGATCTGATAGCATATTTATAATACCTCTGCCTGAAAAATACTTCTTGCTTGTCCTAGCGGAATACATAGTTTGTAGTTTGTAGCCTTTTCGAAATCTTCGATCCGTCAGAATAACGACTTAGAAGGGGTAATAGAGAAGGCCGTCACAATAGTGGGATACCCTAGGCAAACATGACGCAATACATTGATAAAGCTTTGTATAGAAATGAATTGGGGCAAGTCACACAACTCTAAAAAATATGAAACGCAGGCGATATTGATGCTCTATATCTCGCGAGGTAGGTAAGGTACCTACATAAGTAAGTAAGTACGCGGGGGCATCAAAGGAACTAAGACATTCACATGCGTGTTTTGTCCCTATAGCTTACCATAACCCATAGATAACCGAGGTACCGCTTGTCAAACTATATACTTGTTATTTTACACAATAACTTTACTATTCCTTGTTCAGGTTATTAAGAGATTTGTTATTAATAAATCAGTTACATCTGTTTTTTTTTTCCCCATGAATTTTAATAAATTCTACATTTTCATGCACCACTAGCTCACAGTGACAAAGCAAAACTTATGACGGGCAATTGTTTAAAACACCAATCACCTTAAATCAAGCCAAGTCATTAGGTCCGTTCGCGTACTTTTTGCACTAAAATTCGTAAATTCTCAAATTTCGGAAGAGTGGGGGTAAAATTCTCTCAGAGTGAGCTGAAGTTACGAAAAAGTAAATGAATGGGTTGAACAAGAAAAAGTTGAAAATACACTGGTGTGACAGCTTTGACAGTTTTCATAAACCAGTCCACAGAAATTTCTTGCACTAAAATTCGTAGTATGGGGGAATTTTGTACTCTCTCGTGAGCGCTCTCTTCTGCAAGAAACTACGAAAACTAGTCCGCGAACAGCTTTTCGTAGAGATTCGTAAATTTTCGTAGAAATTCGCTGTTTCAGGAGAGTACGCGAACGGACCTATTTTTTATAAATTATCATAAATTGTCGTTGCTTGAGTAATTGAATTAAAATACTTTATATTTTTCCAGTTAAACATAAAATGATGCAGAGCCTTGGTCTTAAATCTGGTTACGATCCCTCACCTAAGGCAAGAGATCACTTGCTACAGTATACACCGAAATGGGAGGATCTACCAAAACGATCTATGCAAGATTCTTTTTGTTCTGCAATAATTCCACTTAAGCAAGATTATGCATTACAAGATAAATACATAGCTAGCTTAGGTCACTGTCGTATGGGAAGACTTATGGAAGATATGGATATGTTTGCAGGTTCGTTCTTATACAATTCAACAAATACGATTTATAATTTTTTTTTTTCTTAGTTTGGGTATGTCACCAGCATTTGAAAATCCCCAAAAAAGACCCATCGATACCCCTACCGTACACATTCGTTACAATTCTAGTGGACAAAATAACATTCACTAAGTTTATTCCGAGACCAAATAAAGATATACGACTGTCCGGTCACGTATCATGGGTGGGCAGAACTTCACTGGAGATTGTAATATGGCTTGAACAATTGCGTGGTCAAAAGTATGAAAAGATAACTCGAGCGCTCTTTTTAATGGCATCTAGGAACGCAAACAACACAAAGTCAGCTCCAGTTAATCCCCTGGAGCCAGCCAACGATAGGGAAAAAGTTATTTGGTCTGGTGGAAAAGCTCGCAAGGAACGGAGGCAAGAAATTATGGCATCGTCACTGCAGAACGTAGAACCGACTCCCGAAGAACAAAAGAAAATACATGACTTATTTATAAGAACCACCGAAAAAGATACAATGCAATTGAATAAACGTGTTCTACCGGAAAATGCAGTTTGGATGAGTAAGACTTCGGTGGTATCAACAATGGCTTCATTTCCGGAGCATCGTAACGCACAAAATACAGTTTTCGGTGGTTTTATAATGAGAAATGCATTGGAAATTAGTTTCGTATGTGCGGCACTATTCTGTGGCACGCGTCCGAAACTAGAGACAGTCTCTGACATAAGATTTCAGAAGCCAGTTAATGTTCATTCTTTCTTACATATAAAATCACATGTGGTCTTTACTCAAGATGATTACGTGCAAGTTTTGACTATCGCCGATGTATTGGATCCAGTTAAACACACTTCCATAACGTCAAATGTATTCAGTTATACTTATAAGTCTCCAGTTAAAGTTCCCGAGGTGCTGCCATTGTCATATGATGAAACATTGTGGTATATAGATGGTGAGAGAAAGTTAAAATATGCTATGGAAGTTGAATGAAGTTATTGAATTATTAGCACGGATATTAACTAATTACCCAATTGGTATTACTATTTTAATAACTAATAAGAATTTAATTTAGGCTGTTAAAACAATTAAAAGAAAATGCGTAACTATATTGGTCTTTTTATTTTGGTTTTTGTCTATATCGCTTTAAGAAGACCAGTTTTAAGATCTATTAGGTCCGGATTTTGACAAAATATTACGAAAATCTGTCGGCTTTCGAAGAGTTCCGTAGATCTTCACAGAAGAGAGCGATCTCGAGACAGTAAAGTGAGAAACATAATCAACATTTCGCTGCATATGCACGCAGATGTAAACCCACGAATACTCATGATCTTATGGGCCTACACATAATAAGCCCAGCGTCGTTTAGTTTAGTTTTCGGTCACTTTCGGAAACCTTACCGAACATTAGGGAGAGCGCTCTCAGCCGCTCATTGTATATGCGAATTTGACAGTTGGTAGAAATCACCCACCCTGTGTGGTTACATTAATTGCTTATATTTTATTATTTGAAAATGTGCAAATGATGACTGCTTTCATTCTTGTTTAATTAAATTTCTGCTCCTATCCATTTTTTACGCGAAAAGTGAAAACTAAAATCCAACAACGAGAGAGAAAAAAATTGTAGATTGTGTTGTCGGCTGGCTATGCGGGCAAAAGTATTATGGTCAGTGGTTGGAAATAACAGAACATAAGGAAACATTTCGGTCAGTTATGACATTGGCTCATGCTCCCTAACATTAATTATGTTCAGCGCTTAAGAAATTTAGTGCAAGAAAGTCAGTTATGACATTGGCTCATGCTCCCTAACATTAATTATGTTCAGCGCTTAAGAATTTTAGTGCAAGAAATTTCTTTGTGCTGGTTTGCGAAAACTGTCAAATCATTGTATTATCAACTTTAGGTTCGTTCGCGTAATTTTTGCACTAAAATTTGTAGATAATCAAATTTCGAAAAGTGGGGGTAAAATTCTCTCAGAGATAACTAATATTACGAAAAATTAAACGAACGGGTTGAACAAGAAAAAGTTGAAAATACACTGGTTTAACAGCTTTGACAGTTTTCCTAAACCAGTACAACGAAATTTGTTGCGCGAAAAGTACGCGAACGAACCTTTATGTCCTTCGATCTTATTTAGAGAGCATACTATTTACTGCGCCACACTAGCGTTGATGTTAACGGTAAATTTATAAAAGCATTCTTTGTTGACAGTTGAAAGCAAGTATTCGCTCGCTATACTAAAATAGTTCGCAGCAAGCAAAAGCTAATGTCAAAATTGTACGTAAAATTTTCTTCAGTGCAGTCATTTCGATAAACTGCCTATAATAGAAGTATGTGTTTGAAATCGTCGTTCAAAAATAGTTTTGCTGGTTCGATTTGTGTTTTTCAAAAATATTTTAATTGGCCCTTAGCCGTACGCAACCAGGTTATTCGCCCGGATGCTTTTTAAAGGTTTTTTCGTCCCCACGACATACAAATATTTCAGACATTTCGTCAAGCATATTTTCTTCTGACTTAGCTGTCAGATTGATTGATGGCTTGTAATCGGGATCGGTTGAAAAGTCGAATCATATATATCATAATTTTCCTACGTGCAGAGTTACTTTTGCCAATCAACACAACAGACTGAGCACGATAATACCAACAACAACTTCAACAGCAGATTTAGGACTTAGGTCTAACGTTGAAGTTGCTGCTGCTATAGACGGGGAGCCGCAAATTTTATAGAGTGTGTGGTGAATATATGCCAAATCGCTCGATCTACCTAACTTTGTCCTGCCACAAAGCGCTTTCATTACGTCACTTCCGGTCGAATTTGTGGACGAATACTTACGTCATTCAGTTACAGTTTCATCCTTCTATCTTGCTTTACATGAAAAATTACAATCCCATCGCAGAAAATTTTGTGATCCGATCGAGTCAATCCTGTTGCAATTCGTTTCAAATTAGCTTTGCACATATAAACTTGGCTTATGTGGCGGATTAAAATTGAGTTTAATTCGTATAGAGCGAGATCAGATTGAAACAGAATCGACTCGATTCGATCACAGAATTCTCAGGGAACGGATTGATAATGTATTTGTAGACTGCCGCTTGGTAATACCGTTCACCAGTTGGATTCCATAATGAAGCCATGCTTGTAAAGTGATCTAGGATAGATTCCCTCTGCAGGGCATAAAGGAATAACTCAGACCATTTGCAACCATCTATACTAGTAAGCTTCCAACATTATTGTCCATCATTATACCTAACGTTGACCAACCACATATTAAAAAGAAAACCATCGATTCATCGATTCTTACAGTACATGTCTCTTTTATTAACAATAAATTTTTCAAATTCTAAACGAAAAATATTCTTTTGGTTTCTCTAACACACACACACAGGGACGTATATAATTACGTATAGTTTAAGCGTGACCCGCGGATCTACACTCGTTCCAAGTCTTGATTAGTTCTTTTGAATCTTCAAATCCATGGGTAGCCACAACATATCGATAACTATGCGGACCCGAATATGTAGGCCGATGGAAATAAAATTCCTCACAGTGGTGCAAATTTATTTTCGCCTTTAATGCAACCAATCCCAGGTATACATCATCAAAACGAAAGTGCTTAACATACATACTAGCGAAATACATCTCAAAGAGTGCCTCGCGGGAGAGTATAAATGCTCCCGCTGTTACATACGGCGGCCACATATGGAATGGATACTCTGCCAGGCTAACGTACCATTTACTTGGCTTATGCCGATGAGGCGAAGTATGGAAGACAAAACCAGCGAATAGTCTATCATCGTTATAGTTATCGCCGGCAAGGGCACTTTGCTTTTTATACTCATCATTTGGATTTATCACTGCTGATCTAATGTTGTCATCGTAGAATTTGTTATGATTATGGGAAAGAATCCCTCGATCTGCAGCTCGCTGTGGACCTAATGCTTCTGCAAACTTATTGTAGAAAGCTCTCTTACTCAGACGACGACCCAGCTTCCGAAGGGTCTCATCGGCTTCCTCCAGATTACGAGGATAACTCTCTGGATTATCGATAAATCGAAGAACGTTTTTCGGCGACACATAGTAGTCATCATCGACGAACATGTAGAACTTGCTAGTTGGACAAATTTCGACTGCCCACTTGAAGCCCATCATCGTCTTGATAGTGTTATTATAGTATGAGTCCTCAAAGTCCGATTGCACTATATCGCCATACTGTTTCGCCTCGATTCGGATATGTTTTTGCAGCTCATGGTTCCTCGTCATTCCCACCATGAAGACTGTCCGAATTATGACATCAGAAAACCGCTGTTCGTAACCCCAACTCTGGCGAATAGCCAATCGTCGCTCAAAGTTTGGCATCGCTGATTTAACTATAAACGTTAGTTTTGGCGCTACGGGAGAACCTCCTTCTTCGACACATTTTTGGCGGCACTTCTCAAGGAATGTGTAATTATATATATTAATCGGTTTGACTTCAACCTCCTGATGGAATCGCACACGATGCGAATACTGTAGTATGTCACCTTCTAGTGGATAATTAAACAAACGATAGTAGTCCAACTCAAACATATGAGTCAAGACACCAAAGTAATCGATTAGGAAAATGATAAGCAGCACGATGAGAAGGCATTTTAATTTGGAATACAAATTTGAACGGGGAAACATGATGACGACGCTTACATGGTAATCAAAATATAAATTAAACAAACGTGAAACTATGTATTTGAGTGACTAGAATGCAAATGCAACGGAAAAGCTGCATTTGGTTAAGAAATTCTGTTTTTAATTTTTATATGAGTACCGGCGAGCACATATAGGTTTTCTTATGATAACAGAAATTTTGACAGTGACAATCAAATGACAGCTGATGATAAGGTATGTTCGATGAAAGAGCAACGAATCATACGTAGACTTGAATGAAAACGGAAACGGAACTACAACTAAGTTTAAAATTATGATTTACTTTCCAATTTTGAATGGACAGCTTTCATATAGTATGTATATTGAATCTTAATAAAAATAAAGTAAATACTAGGCCAAAATGCAAAGCTATACGCGTTGTGCGGGTGTAGAACGAACTTTATTTTATGCTTCATCTGTTCGATTTGAGTTTTATATTCAAGAACATGTTTAAAGTGAAGCCCTAGTATACCCAATTGACTTCTGTTACTGACAGAGTGTTTCTTCCTACCAGAATTTTAATTCGTGTCATTCTACCCTGTGTATCGTTACCTTACATCAAAGGGAATGTAAACACTCCTTTACTGATGCACAGAGCAAATGCGTCAGTAAAATTAGAAGACAGAAAACTCGATAGAAAAGAGGTGTTGTATTGGTATTTGTAATCAGATGGTATTAGGTTTGAATATTCCTTCTCAATTGGTGGTGTACAAATTAAAAGGGGGAAGTGTATGTAATTTTTTCATTCGATTGTAAGTCACAGTCGTTTTTCCGTGTTCGTGTTAAATAATGCCTTTCATTTTTGGCTTAAACCTGATTCTTTATTTGTGATCTGAAGCCTCCTGCTTATTGTAATATCTATATTAGTCTGCATTTGAGGTTACCTGGTATCGATATCTATTCTGGATCACTGCTAGTCTCAGTGTTGTAATAATAGTAATATTGTTGGTGAATTTGTTTGAATCCAATGATTTCAAGCACGCCTTTTTTCCGTGTTAATTTTTATGAACGGGGTACTACTCGATTACTTTCTCATCGTCTGTCGGATTCTAAAACTTCTCATCGCCTGTCTGATTGTCATTGTGGATGTCATGCAAAGCAACCTGGACATTCGTTTCAGTTTAGGTGGTATTTTTCGGTCATATAAAATGTGGAAGTTGTCATCGGGTACGACGATGATTGATAGCACAAATGGCATTTAGAATTATTCTTCAATTTAAACAAATCTGTGGAACAAGCCATACAATCGCGGTTCGTAATCGAATCACTAGCCGTCGCTCAAAGTTTGATATTAGGTTAGGTTAGGTTAGATAGATGGGTGCCTTCTGACCAGAAGGTCACTGCTCACTTAGACCCACAATTCGGATCCATTGTGCCCAATCACGTACCCTGGGAACGCTGTAAGAAGGTCCGCTGTTAGAACCACTCAGATAGTAATATAAATCTTAGGAGGTCCACCAGCTCCGAGAAGAAATG
Source organism: Chalcosyrphus nemorum (assembly GCA_949716465.1). NCBI lineage: Eukaryota > Metazoa > Arthropoda > Insecta > Diptera > Syrphidae > Chalcosyrphus > Chalcosyrphus nemorum. The sequence continues at coordinate 80,946,340 of OX454333.1, forward strand.
ACTGCCAAGAGTTCTCTTTCTTCTAACAGATAGGGCAGGACAGTAACACAGTAGGTGACGATTAGATTCGATTTCTTCTTCGTCTCTGCAGCTTCAAGTTTGATATTGCTGATGAATTTCATGTGGCCGCTGACACAAGTATGCTCTAAGTATATGTCAACAACTATTACCTCGATCGCAACAATAGAAATAGTGTTGCATGTTTCTAAGTTTAAACTTGCGTTAAGAATATGAAATAGAACGAAATGTTTTCAATTCTAATATCTCAGACAAGGAGTACAATTTATTCTTTTCTACCAACTATGATATAGTTTCACAACACAATCAATACAACATTACAATTCGCTTATATAAGTAGCTCATTACAAAAAATAATAATATCTAAATGCAAATAAAAAATAAAAATAAAAACACAAACATTCAACGAGATTCGAAATATAAATATCATTAAGCTTTCTGCAATATCAGAATAATATCAAATTTATGAGATTTTCGAATATTGTTCCTTTAGTCCGCTCAAGTCGGGATATAAAACGCCCGCGGGTACATAATGAGATTCAACACGCAGTCCATTCTGGTAGATTTCAACGACACCTTTGCCGGTATTTTTAGCAACACGCTTTGCAATGCCTTTCGGGGTGATATACTTGACATTTTGGCTCACGGTGAATGCATTACCGAGCGTATCAAATGTTCCCGAAGCCACTTGACCCGCTGATGGACCATATCTAGGTAAGAAAAACATTTTTTTTAAAACACATTCACATACAAATATTATTATGCTTTACTTATGTTCAATAATTTTAACAGAATTATTGCTAAGACTAGTGCCTAGAATCTTAGCGGATTCTTCAAGGCCACCAAACACCGTACTGAAACCTTGCACCGCGCCAGCGGCAATTGTTAAAGCTCCTTGCATCTGAAAAAAGACATCTTGTTTTAAATCGGTTGGCTCGGGAAAAAATTTGATAGAAGCTATAAGTCTCACCTTATCTTGTGCTTCTTGTTCGTCCATACCGAAACCTTTCGACAATATACTCGCGCCCTGGGTTTTGATATGTGGTGCTAAAAAACGTCCCAAGGCCATAGTCGCAGAGCCAACCTTGCCTGCTATGTAGCCAGTGACACCAGCAGCTGCACCAGTCACACTCTTGGCCACTTCAACTGAATTTTGAACCGTTGATGACACCGGTGGGGTATCTGGTGGAGCTTGTGACATTTTCGATATTAAATATGGCGTTGATTTGACCATCAGTTCGCCCGTCTTTTCGGCACCTTTCACAAGATTTTTCGCTATAAAATCAGCCGTACCAACAATAGTCTTCGAAACTGTAGTACTGACATCGCTTGGCACACGACTTGGTCCTTCTTTGATTTCCAAAACTTCTCCAGTTATAATAGCCTCGATTAAATCCAACCAAAACTGATTGAATTCCGGCTCCTGTCCTTCGAGAATTATGCCAAAAGCTGAGCCTGGTTCGTCCGATTCCATGTCGGGAAAGATGTAAGCTCCATACCCAGTCCGGAAGCATGTAGTAACACCAGGGACTAGTGGATACACCCATGACATCTGATTTTCCGACTGCTCACCGCTGGCAGTAATGGGGCAGTGAATGAAATACATATTGTTTAGATATTTCCAGTCCGCTGAGTTTGTACCTATGATGGCCAAGGATAATTGCGTGCCACCCTGAAACAAGTTCAATCTTTGTATAAACAAATCATGCAATCTTTCTTTCCTTACCTCTGCGCTTGAGACAGCGCCGCTTGGCTGAATCTTATACAATTTAGCTCGTGACTCGAAGACGGTGTCGAACGTCAATGGCGATTCTGCTGTACCAATAGCAGTTCGCAGTCCTTTAATTATTTGCCTATATGTCATTGGAATTCCCGATTCGTTGCTTATCGCAAATGGGGTTGAATTATTTGGGCCACAGTTTGACGATAGTTTTGTAGTGGTAGCCGTTTCGGAGGCTTTTTTCTTTGGAATGGGTTCAGTCGGATCGTCTTCGGGCGTAGCCTCACTGGCTTCTTCTATAGCCATAACTTTCGATTCTAAAGTTGTGCGTCGATAAATCACTTCCGATCGATATGATTTCAATTTTTGAATTATTGTGCAGGCGTCATTCCATTGGCTTTCAACCGTTTCCACGTGATCCGGTAGGCCAACTGGTATGGCGAATATCATATCTATTGCGTCTATGCATTTCGTATAACTGCGTATGGCATCAGTGATTTGTTCTTCTTCTTCCAGAGTCACAGCAGCGTCTATATGCTTTATCACATCGGAATAGCCTCGTTTGATTTTCCCATAGCATTCGAGAAATTCATCCTCTGAAGTCATGGCTATTATCTGTAATGAATGATTTATAAAGTTTATTACAAAATAAAATAAAAAGGAAAGACCTAGCCAGATTGAATAAGACACTGCTCTGTTCACTGATCGAGTGATTGACTTTTTTGTTCTTCTTTTTCTAATATTATGGTGACTCACATATGAAATCTGAAAGTTATCGTTATCAAAACGATTAATACAAATCTTTATCTTAATCTTGTTTGGAAATTTGCTGCGAGCATTTTATACTCTCTAACAATGTCAAATGGAAGCACGAAGCACTACAATTCTAACAGAAGATGTGTAGCCTTCGCATAGACCCCATTATTCTAAAAGTACTGACGCGTAAAGCATAACGATTGGCGCTAGAGTGTACAGTAGGTGCCTTGGTATAAGGATCATTCTAGTTTATAAATATAAAAAGGCCCCAAATCGAATGTAAATCTGTAAGTTATTTTCCTAGTGACGTCGTGAGCGTACAGCTTTACATTTAGACAGTAACGAATTGTTCAATCTTACCGCAGCTTTTACTATATCAACAAAATCCGAGAGATTTTAGACTAAATCTTAAAACAGCACGACTTTTTGTTTTCATACCGCACAGAATGATAATAGATAGGTTATTGCGTGCGTAAATCTACTGATGACCTCGCAAAGATAGCGTTTGCATTTATATACATATTCTGAAATAAATATACAATCAAACCAGACGCGGAAAGTACTTTATATAATGAGTTGTGAGTAATCAACAGCAAGATAGTTAAACTATTATATTCACAAAAAAGGATAGTTTCTTCTTCTAATTTCTTATCTCTAAAATCGTTGCAGCTATCATTTAATAAATGAAGCTATTGAGAAGTAGCTTGTGAGATCACCGATAGAAGTGCTGATGTGTTATCATTTTAATCGAATGAAGTCATTGAATAAAGGCTACGACCACCGGTATTGAAACACAGACATCTGAATTCATATTCAGGCTGTGTAGGAAGAATTCAACAAGGCGACGAAGTAGTACCTTTCCTTGACATTAAATTGCCATCCCGAGAAAGCAGAGCAAAAGGTGAGGTCTTTAAACACTATATTTGGGGATGGATCGAAAATGGTCAAGGGTATAAAGGCACAGAAATCTATTCGGAGGAACAAGCAATTGCTCGGTGTAATTCCTAATCATTTAAGTGTATAACAAGTGGAAGTAGGTGGATCATATCTATTCTGACCTACAAGAAGCCATCAAAGTCACTACATGCACTACAAAGGGAAGAGCTTGTCTTGATGAACCACATGACATCACATTTCTACATCCAATTATGTACGTACAGACAAAAACTCTTAGCACTAAATATCATAGCTTTGCATCGTTGAATTGTGAACCTAATCTTATAACACAGATATGCCTCTATCGACTGATACAACTCAGATTGGGCTGAAACTACGAGTACGTATGGTCGATGAGGAAGAAATCTCCATAGTTTCTCAACACTTGAACCATTGGATAATTAGAAAATGATATCTTGGCTTTCCGGCATACGGCAACAGTGGCAGTAACAAAACAAAAGAAATATTTCGGTATAGTTCAGTCAGACTACTAGATGAACTTTGACCCCAAAATGTAATTCCTTGTCATGCCAGTATTTTCAGAACTTGCTTAGCTGATCATTGCGCACAATTTTGAATCACTAGTATATATCTGCTTGGAAACTGAAAACTTTCGCAATATAAAATATCAACAGAACCACAAAACTTGCATAACTGACCACGATCAACTGAAACAAAACGAGTTGCACTTCTTTCCTAATTCACTGCCGACAACACTATCTATGTATGTACATTATTTCACAATTCACTAAACATGCTAGCTAAGCGTTTCATTCTTATACGATTTGCTTGATTACGTGTCCTTAAATCAAATACAGTCTAGTAAACATATAAAAGTTCTCACTTTATTTAATACTGAATCCATTTCGTTGCACTATTGTAGTACCGAAGAGACAAAACACAATCTTGAAAAACCGCTAAACGACAACTGAAACGATGTTTCTTAAATTTCTTGAAAAAACGTGTCTGTCGTGGAAATTAGTTTTCCCAAATTGGACTTCATCCAACATCTCATCGTGGAGGTATGATTCAATTATGTGACGTGTTTCTGCTCTTCACTTAAAGAATAATTATTTCGCGCAAAGTGTCATGACTAATAGAACGCCCTATCGTCTTCTACTGTAATCTGTTTACCTAAAAATATTGTTTGTCTTGTGCCGACGTCACGTCCTAGATTAGAAGAGATGCAAAAAAAAAAAAAAAAAACAAGGCAAGGTTCTTCTTGGGGGTCATGCGATGTCAAAAGCATCGCTTGCACTTACCGAGCTTGTGAATGGGTTGCTTTCCTTCTTCACACAATAAAGAATATTCAAATTGTATTCTATATCAAGAATTACTATTTACAAGAATAAATAAATGCTTTTAAAGTGGAGTTTATTCGATATATTTGAAATGAATACACTTGTGTCTAGGCTAGGCAGCCATGTCGCGATGATTAAAAAAAAAGTAAAAACCAACAAAAGCTGTCATCCCCGACGCATGTTTATCAAAACAAAAATGCAAAAGCAATAAAAAAGCTGTATATGAAGAAGAGCTTTTCAGAGAATAATTAATACAAAAGCCTACAGTGGGGTCAAGAAAAAACTAAATACAAATGATATGCAGGGTATAAACTTCACTATCTATGTACGTCTTATTTTCAATTAGCTTGCATTACAAAAGAACATTCATTTTATAGACATATTAGTAAAAATCACTTTTATAATAGCCACACATGTTTTTTGCGATGTCAATTAAAAAAGGAACCATAATTCTTTACTGTTCCATGCAGTCTTTGTATTCATATACCAGGGTCATCGCTTGTAATCAACCGATCTTCGGCGTCAAATTATAACTTGGTTTCTCTCACTATTGGTTTAGAATATCGTATATCGGTTGACAGGTAGAAGAAGTTCGTAAAAAAGTATTAATACCTACTTTCATGTTATAACTTGTGTGGCCATCGGATTAACTAAGAAATGCATATGTATCTGTACTCAACAGATGCTGCTGATCGAACATAGGACCAAGTTTGGTATTCCCTACAACACAGCTCATAGAAAGTCAAGGATTAAGTTCTCACAACTGTTCCTGTTGTGTATGGTTTACATTTCTGCACGTACAGAAAGGACCAACAGTTTTATGTTGCATACGAAGGCTTCTTGGATGTTTGCCAGATGCTCGTTATGTTTCTAGAGATATCTGCCATAATATGAAAACTGATTTTGAAACGACATACCAAGATTCTGAATCTATATATAGCTGAACACACTCATCACGCTCGCCTTCAAAAATCGAATTACGCTTTCGAGTATCGAACTATCAATTGTCATGACGCTGTCATTTTCATGGCTGTCAAATTTGTTTACTGTGCTCCGTGTCTTCCTCCGAATTAACTTTTATTTTCACGGTCGGGAAACGAAAATTATTAATAATCTCCACAAATGAGCTACACAATGAACCTCTTAAGTTCGGTGAATGTATCCGTCGAGGCGCCTTGTGAGAATCAAATCCAAGAGATCACCTACGACGGAACCGAAATCTACCAGCCGTAAGTTGAGCGCTCCTCCGGCATCCTCGATTCGAATTTATTCGTATTTTTTATGTTTGCAGGCCACCCACCCTGTCTGAGAGCCTTGCAAAATGTGCAGCACGCATTGATTTCAGCAAAACATCCTTGGACGACCTGAAAAAAGAGGAGAAATCATCAGACGAAGAATCCAAAGATCCGTCACAGTTTCAACCAAGTCTTTGGCCATGGGATTCGGTGCGTAATAAACTAAAGGACGCCCTCACCGAAATCTGTGTATTGTCAGATGTAATTTCAATTGCCAAGGACAAACGGTATTTGGTCCTTGATCCAGTTCCAGAAGAACCAGAGGACACAAAACCCATAATTCAGGTTTACGCGCGCAAAAAGGCCCTCACTCAAGCAGCCAATGTACTTCTGAGTGGTGCCGAACGCTTACGAAGTTGCCACAGTGAACAGAGGAATCGAAATGTCTCTGATTTTCATATAGAACTGCTGCGCCTGCGACAAAATTGGCGGCTAAAGAAGGTCTCGAACGCAATTATTGGAGATCTAAGCTACCGAACGGCAGGTTCCAAGTTCGGCATGAGTGGAACGTTCGAGGTCACCAAGGCCGAGGATGTGGTTGATGAAGATGCCGTCGCTGTTGGACCTGGCAATGGTGCTGTTCCCCCAGTTACAAAGCCCTCATCAGCATTGCGTGTCAATGTTCCCGCAGAACTGCAAGGAGTCGCTTACATAAAAGTGATCACCCAAAAAGACCAAGAGGATCTATGCACGGCGAACGTAAATCTCATGGGCGCCGGACAGAATATCACCCAACAGGTGGGAGTGTGGCAAAAGACTCTAGAGTTCGCCCAAAATGTTCTGTTCTGCAAGGAACTCTTCAGTCAGTTGGCCAAGGAAGCTATCCAGTTGCAGGCACCTATTCCCCACGTTGTTGTGGGGAATCAAATTCGGGCGACACTCCTTCCTGGCATACAGCTGATCATCTCTCTTTGCCACTCGACAACTTTTGACTCAAGCCAACCTGGACCCATTAACGATCATGATCACGTTCTGGAGCACTCCCTACATCAGCTACTGCGTGAAGTGCACCATAAAAACAGCCATCACCCTTTTCCGCATCCGGCAAGTGGGCCAATGGGACCAAGTAAACGTCGAATGCTTGCTGGACCAATTGCAGCCGATCGACATGAATTGCTTGAGATGACCAAGTCCCAGACCATACTAGAGCAGATTATCGCGCAGGCGCAACATATTTTCATGAGGAAACGAACGCAATATGTCTTGGATACGCTAGCGAGGGACGTAAAGGATCCACAGATTGTGTCGCATTGGAATGCGATGAATAGCCCCACAATGTCCTGTGTGAAGATAAATATTGTTACTCATGGGTGAGTCAATAAGAAATTTGATTTTTTACTTTTCTTACAAGTGCCTGTTACAAAAGATAGTCCTGAATTGACTTTTTTATCGTCACTTTTCACAGGTACGATACGATAAACCGCACCTCCCTGGTAATTCATGTCAAAGAGCGCTCGCTCAAATGCATCTGCCGAGATGGCCGCGTTATGCACTTGTCCTACGAACCGCAGGAACTCCGTGACTTAATCCTCTGTCAAATAAATCAACATCAGATATCCTGTCTCTTGAATCTAGCTCGATGCATGGCGTGGCAGGTACTCTCCAATAGCAATCACTTGGGAATAGGTGAAGTGGAACCACTTGGCAATGCAAGCTCTTGTCTTTTGGCGTCACCAAACAGTGATCGAATGATCGCAGTTCAGATTCGTTGTGATCCACAGATTGACGTTAAAGTTTTTATTGCACGCAGTCCTAGACAGGATTTCTTTCCCAGTCCACTTGTGCCTGAGAAATTCTGGGAGAATTTGGGCGGACATTTTAAGGAGGTATTTTTTGTAAAACTAAACTTCTATTCAGTCAGTGATTTTAAAATATATTTTTCTTTTAATTTGCAGGTGCGGTTCGACAAGATCGAAGGAAAAAGTTTTCTGAATAAAATGGAGTTTCTCATGGCTAGCCTCACCAGTTCTTCGTCATAATTTGAGGATTAAATGGCTTCTAGTGTTTGGATAAGAATAGAAAAAAAATATATATATTAAAAATGATTAAATATAGACACAAAGCGAGAGTTTTGCTTTTATAATTCTTCGTTGGGAGTCTGGGAAATCATAGCAGGGTATTTGCCTACAAAGGTAAAGTTTATTTCGTGAATATTTCTTGTTCAAACTATAGCGCACCCACTGTGTTGCGATCGAGGAGGGTTTTTAGTGCTCCATTCATCACCCATTAGCACTACTGTAATGTCTGCGCTCATCTGGAGAATCATCCCGATGCAAAAGTATCCTAGATGCTAGATCATAGATAAACTAACATAGATGGTCGTCTTCTCCCTACTCTGCCGAAAATTTTGTAAAGCACGCCGATTTGAATTTTCCTATCTGTGAATACATGTGACCGAACGTGCGAACAAGACGTAACTATAAAAACAATCGTGGTGTCTCTTTTTTTCCTTTTGCACACCACATTTTCAGCAGACTGTCATTCAATTAACAACAACAAAATGTACAGGAAAATGGCTGCGCCCATGAAATGTCCCGCGGTTTAAGAATGTGTGCGTGAGCTCCGATTTGATTTTGACGGAAACGTCAGAATACATTCAAAATCCGTGGTACTTTTGCTCTTGGGAGAACCAACGGTCAAATCGGCCGAAGACGACCATCTATGTTAGTTTATCTATGTGCTAGATTACTCGAAAACGTGTAACTGTGCTTTTATCACAACAAGAGGGAATAGAGGAACAAATAGAGAGGAGAAACACGAGTGTTTTTCGTCACATTAAACGAACTTCTCCAAGTCTGCAAACAAAATGTAATAGATTCTCTTTTCTTTCGCAAAATGAAACACATCTATCTGTCATATTTGCATTTGCATTTCAAATCCTGCACTACCCAACTATGGAGACGTCAAAGCCGGTGTCCGTCAGGGTTTCGTACTAGGTCCACTACTGTGGAATCAAATGTGCGACAACGTCCTCAAACTTGCTTCCTAAAACCTCTCGAGGTCCTCGAAAATAATTGGCTTCGCCGACGACATAGAAATCTTTGTAAAAAAGTGAGAGCATAGCATGACTGCAATTTAACCATCGGAATGGTGTACAACTGGCTAGTAAGCATGGACCATCGACTAACAGATCAAAAGCTGAAGGTAATACTTATCACCAGCAGACGGGTTATAAAGACTGTAAAGGTGAATGTGGGCAATCACTTTAAAGTTTCTAAACTAGAATTAAAGTAACTTGGCGTAAAGTAGCATCTGCAACATACAGCGGAGAAAGCAGCAAGAGCTGCAAGGCAAAGATTATGCCGAATATTGGAAAACCTAAACAAAAGTAAGGACTACTACCGAATGGAAATATCGTGGCAAGAAGACAACGACTAGTCGAAATGATAGTTACGTATCACAAAGAACAAGCCTGAAAGAGTTTCAAGATAAATGGAGCCCTTGACAGATGTCACAAAGAACCTACTATTAGATGGTCTACTTCGAGGGATCTTCTCCTTAACCTAAAATTTGTACACTGGTGAGCGAGAATATGTTAGTGATTTTCCCTGTTCGTGATTTTCACTAACACATTCTCGCTCACCAGTGTAAAAGCGTTTAGATCTTCTCCCTAACCTCCGAAGTGGACTATCTAATAGTAGGTTATTTGTGACGCTTGTACATAAATGGACGCAAAATGCCAATGTTCCCATATTATCCAAGCTGTCGAAAACGTGAAACACTTAATATTTCACTGTCCACGATATCATAATGTGGGCGTAACTTGAACCTGGAAAGAATTGGAATTATCTCTTTAAGTCGAAAAGTACATTCTTAAATTGGCCGAGTACGTAATGCTTTACTAATCTAGCTGCTAGAATACTTTTGCACCGGGATGACAGATTTGTTGCTAACGAATCTAGCGGCCTCTAGGACAAAATCTGTCATCCCGGTGCAAAAGTATTCTAGCAGATAGATTAGCGAGGTGTTGGAAACTCGGCCATTGTGTTGCATCTTATGGCCCTTCACACATTTAATATTTTGACAGCTAGTGACTCAGAAGCAGACTCAGACGCAGATGCACATTCTGTTCAGCTCTTTAGCAATTCTAACGGTATTTCTCCAATTTTGATTCCAGGTTAATTTTTTCACAAATGCAGATAAGGTATTTTATAATATCAGTGGGAAAAATTTAAAGAAAAACAGCGCCGCAAAGCCGCTTTACTTCTCACGTATCTTTCCCTTGTCTTGAGTTTTCGTCTGCTCCATTCCACGTACATCAGATTCAATAATTGCAAAGTACAAATATGCCAACATAATGTGGAGTTGGCAACTCCTTCCTTCCATCAAATACAACAAGTAGGTGGCTATGAAAAGCTCCCAACAGCTTTTCCATCGTCGATTTACATTACGTTACAATGCCGACACTTCGTTACGTTTTATTTGTTTTGGTTAGTTTTTTTGTATACCGAACGCTCTACGCAGTGCGTTCACCCTTTTCTGTCCCTGATATTCCCGTAAACAGATTTTATAATTAATATTTTTAATAATGGAATACACTACCCCTTTCCCACGCAAATAATTTGTAGTTTCTCTGATTTGGTTTGTTACTCCACGAAAAGAATCATTTGAATAAAGTTAAAAGCGTAATCTCCACACCCTCTACAAAAAAAAAAAAATCAATAAAGTTCCTCGGTTTACTAAAAAAAAAAAAGAAAAACTTGTTGAAACGACTTCTTCTATTGCCGAGTAAATTATTAGAATTTTATTTGATGTCAAATGTACTCAATTCGTTGCCAAGGATCGAACAATAATGTTAAAAGAACACCTCTCGGGGCCAAGTGATAACAGAGACTCGACTGATAGTAACAGCGTCAAATCCACCCCCACCCAGTTTACCACCAATACCGTTGTTAGCCACCGGACGCCGGTGTTATTCTCAACAAATCGTGGTCTATTTCTAAGAAAAGTGTCTCAGGCGGCAGTAACCGGTCGCTGTAGCAGCACCAATTCAAGGAATTGTGAATATGAATTAAATTTTTGCGATCTAGAACGATGGGTAAGTCGGTTGGTTGGCTATTTCTTTCCTATGTGTTCATTCTTGAATGTTTTCCTTTCAGAGTACAAATCGTGCTAATAGTGTTTGCCTGAATGATACAATAAATTCGCAGACCTATTCGTTGGGTAATCTAAATAGGCCATCGGTCAGATTTGCCACCGTGGAGCGTGACATTAGAGAGAACTACGAAAACGAAGGAGTTGATTAATTGCGGAAACACTCGTCGAAGAAGGAGGTTTTCATGTTCATACGAAGGCTTTGTAATTATGTGAGTTTTATATTGTGATATTACATATGTATTTGCTAGTATCCTAGCGTTTCCATTACAAAACGTCGCTAGAATTTTTATTCAAATAAACAATATGAAAGTTGTCAGAATGGTTCTTATATAAATTATTGTGAGTTTTTCCAGTCTATAGCATTTTTTTTTTTTTTGTTTTTAGATGATCTTCATCGATCTTGACATAGTTTTGAACAACGCAATAGGTTTGAGTTTCCTGTGATTCATTTCGAAAAGATCTCAATTCCTTCTTAGGTTTTCTGTGACAGTTTTGTGCCCATCTGTTCTGTCTATGTGAAATGCTTTTGCGCATTAAGGAATATTCAATTCACTGATGGTCTCCCCATTTTCCAACCAAAAAATCCTCAAGATGATTCTTAGACATTAATTAACAAAGGTTTGCTGCTTACGTGAGTTATTGGTATCAACTGCGACCTAGAAGATTCATTGTGCTGGGTCAATGGTTACTCAGAAGCCAGATTGAGGCATTTGATAGCGTATTCGGTTCCGTACTCGGCTGCAAAAAATTATATCCGCGTCAGGTGGAGTCACAAATAATATGGTCTACGGTCTTTGTTTGACCAGAGTCATGGCTTCTGGTTTGACTGTGTTTATTTTAAGCTTTATTTTATTATATTTGTAGTCGAGTTTTTTAAGATAGGGTGTCATAGTCTATGGAACCGCATAGTTCCGTTCCGAAGATGATAGTGTGAACGCCAGACACTTCAGTCTTGAAAATTCTTCCGAATCTTACCCACGCTTTCATAATTGCTATAAGTTTTCTTGAAATGGTTCTGCTTCACAGGGATAACTACACAACACTTCTCGAAAACGATAAACAGTAGATCCATATCCATTCGTAAGGTGTTCCAAATAGGTTCTACGATTTGTTGCCTTTAAAGACTCATTAAACTTCGCTTAACTATCGTCTAAATATGTAGTTTAGAACTGAAATCAAAAAAATTCAGTCTAAGTTCTTCATCAGATGTTTGGAGTTCTGACCGAGCTTCTCGATGATGTAGGCAGACCCATAGTTAGTCAGTATGTTGAGGTTTGTCTTGTCTCCTTCTTCACGCGATATTAAGCTTCTAGGTCGGCTTTTTCAACTTCTGAAGCCTTTGCAACAGAGTTTTGTTTATGATCGGGCAAAAAAAGCTTAAAATAAACGAGTTAAGGAGTACTTGATTTCCCATACATTAATTAGCGTTGTGGCTTACATCGAATTGATGCCACAATAACTTTCAGGAGCCGGGGCTTGAAAGCCCATAATCGTTTACTATCCTAGGACTACGACGAGTTTTATCTTGTTGTGCTTCGCAAGAGACTTTATAGTTCACCTGCCTCGGAACAAATATTAATCCTACAAATGACACCTTTGTAGAGATCCGACGAAGAATAACCGCTGCTCCTTCGGTTTGGCGAAACAACTGGGTTCAAAACTCCAAACTCCACAGACCAAATTAATGCTCTACAGAACGCTCATCTTACCAGTCCTGCTGTATAGAGCCGAGTGCTGGACGATAAGTAAGAAAGCTGAGCAAATATTGGGCAACTTCGAGCGAAAAATACTCCGTCGGACAATAGGTCCCTTATGTGAGGAGGGCGAATGAAGGAGAAAGTACAACCGCGAGCTCTATGAGCTGTACCAGGATGTGGATGTAGTCCAAAAAGCCAAGATACGCAGACTACATTGGCTCGGCCACATCGAGCGAATGGACAACAATGCTCCAGCCAAGAGGATCTTGGAATCCCAGCCCGATCTTCGAATCTTAATGGCATGGAGTTCAACCTGAAACACAGTGCGAATCGTACCGAAATCTTTGTGTTAGGTCCAAAGACCCCAGCTCAGAATCCATTTATGATCCGTCAGTGAATAAAATCAGACTTCTAGAGTCGGAATACCAACCGACCTGTTTCTTCGGTCCAACATTTCAACCTCAAATAACCTGTCGAAGCGCATTAGCTTGCATTACAAAGGGAAACAAAATTCAAGTGAACTACTAACGAATCTATTTAAAACGAGAATCACTTCAAAACTGATTGAATGAATTCATTGATGCGAAGTAATCTAAAGCAGCTATGGTCGATTAATTTATTAATTTAAATGCTAACCCACGGATCCTTTTCATAGTTCTCAACAACGGAGCGGGTTTAATCCTTGCATGTTTCTGCAATACTTCATCAACTAATTTTGACCCCAATTCTAGCAGGGCGTCGGTGGTGTAATGGTTAGCATAGTTGCCTTCCAAGCAGTTGATCCGGGTTCGATTCCCGGCCGACGCACACTTTTTTTTTTCTTCTTTTTTGTATTTTCCTTCTTTCTAATCATCCAGCTCGTATTTTTTATCAATAAAATTATCTCGAACAAGACTCCTTTTGTACGATGAAAACTCAACAAGGTGTACATACTCCTGAAAGAGACTTACACACACCCTTGGTACACTTGGAAGAATTGCTCGGATAATTTGATTTTCACGGAGATATAAACTGAGAATAGCACTTTCCTATCTTCCCAGGGGGTAAACAAAAAAGAGGAAAAAAAAACCCAAATAAATTCCTTGCCAAAGATATCGATCGAAGTGTTTTTTCCTTCGTTCTATAGATGTAAACAGGTGTACCTACTCGGCTTTTGTGGATGAAGGATATTCTTTGAAGAGGAATACACATACAATACCAGAGGAGGGAATGACCTTGAGACTATATTTACGTTTTGTTTGTGCGCTATAAGGTTGTGGTGTGGGATAAATGGTATCGAGATGCTTTCATCACAATAAATGTGGCTTATGAAAGAGGCAGGCAATGGAATTGGCTTTGAAATTAAATAAAAAAAAAATATATATAATTTGACAGGAAAAAAAAGAAAAAAAAAATTGTTCGCCCGAGCAGGGACTTGAACCCTGGACCGTTGGATTAAAAGTCCAACGCTCTACCGACTGAGCTACCCGGGCACTTAGTGGTAGGGAGGCATATTGCAAACTGCAAGACGGGATTTAAGCATCCATATTTTAGACAATTCTGCTGACGTCATCAAATAAAGATTTGAAATCAGCAATAGACGGGAAATGGAATGTGTTTTTAGAGCAGAGTGTCGGATTTCACTTGTTAAAGGGTTTTCCATTTAACGTTTCCTATCTTTAAATTTTAATAAAATAAACTGAGTGAGTATGGATGGATAATATCATTCAAATGCCTTACGTCCAATTTCCGATAATTCCAGCGCATAAATCAGGTTGAATTTAACCAACGGCATTGATTATGTTGCCTTTCTGGGCAGTGGTGACTTGTGGTTTATTGGCGTAGATCTGTGAGTTAAGAAAACCCCACAAGAAGAAGTGTACTTACTTAAAGGGCTGCCGACCCTTGTAGAGTCCCTGCCTGAGACATCGTTGCCTTCCATCCCCTGCGGTCCCGAGCACGCTGCTTCAAGTTGTGAAGACCAAGTTTTCTGGCATCCGCAGCAGCTTGGTCTTTGTACCGGAGGTTCGGTCTTCTTCGCCGTCTCGAACCTGGTGGCTGAGATTCGAAGATCCTCTTGGCTGGCGCATTGTTGTCCATTCGATCGATGTGGCCGAGCCAATGTAGTCTGTGTATCTTGGCTTTTTGGACTACAACCACATCCTGGTACAGCTCATAGAGTTCGCGGTTGTACCTTCTCCTCCATTCGCCCTCCTCACATAAGGGACCTAGTATCCGACGGAGTATTTTTCGCTCGAAGTTGCCCAATATTTGCTCAGCTTTCTTACTTATCGTCCAGCACTCGGCTCCATACAGCAGGACTGGTAAGATGAGCGTTCTGTAGAGCATTAATTTGGTCCGTCGAGTTAGGAGTTTTGAACCCAGTTGTTTCGCCAAACCAAAGGAGCAGCGGTTTGCTAGGTTTATTCTTCGTCGGATCTCTACAAAGGTGTCATTTGTAGGATTAATATTTGTTCCGAAGTAGGTGAACTCCTTAACTATCTCGAAATTATAGTTATCAGCGGTGACGTTCTGCCCAATGTTTTGGACAGATTTTTGGACTTCGTCTTGTCCTCATTCACTTCAAGACCAACTCGTTTCGCCTCCTCATCAATAGCCGTAAACGCCTCTACGACGGCTTGCCGGAATCTTCCGATGATGTCAATATCGTCTGCGTACCCCAGCAGTTGGACGGATTTGTGAAAGATAGTGCCTTCCATGTTGACACCTGCCCTGCGCACTATCTGCTCCAACACAATACTGAAGAAATCACATGACAGCGTCTCTCCTTGCCTGAATCCGGTGCACGTTTGGAAGAGCTCCGAAGAGTTGTTTCCAAATTGCACAGAGCATCGCGTGTTTTCCAGCGTTACGCGACACATCTGGATAAGTTTTGTCGGTATCCCGAATTGGGCCATCGCCTGGTGGAGTTCAAGACGATGAATGCTGTCATAGGCGGCTTTAAAGTCGATGAAAAGGTGGTGGGTTTCGACTTGATCTTTGGTCTTTTTCAGGATTTGTCTGTGTGTGTAAATTTGGTCTATTGTCGATCTGCCGGGCCGGAAGCAACACTGATATGTGCCGATTAGTGTGTTGCAGAAAGGTTTAAGACGTTCACACAATACGTTGGCTGGGATCTTGTATGCGACATTTAACAGGGATATGCCTCGGTAGTTCTTACAAGACATAGGATCGCCTTTTTTGAAGATGGGGCATATAGAGCTGATACTCCATACGCCGGGCAGGCGTTGGTTGGTAGCCAAGGTTTGTCCAAGTTTGGCAGTGATAATTCTACTGCTAAGCATGGAACGTATCCATCTGATAGTCTGCGAGTCAAAACCTTTAGCATCCGCAGCAGATTGAATGGAATCAAATGTCGTGTTGTCGAAGGCACCAGCGCACTTACTTAGGTGGCGCTACAGTCTGTGGTGGATATCGGCTTCAATTACAGTTGCGCACGACAAGTTAGTTGAGGTTCCTCTCCACTGGATTGCGCTATTTACCGCGAAGTCATTGTCTACTGCGTCGTGCCTCCGGTGCGGATTCGAAGTCGCTATATGCTATAAGCACTGCACATTCTTCTACACCAAAAACTACTCCAAGAACTTTTGTTTCAAAATAACGAAGGGCATCCTCACCCGATTTCTCAAAATCCAGGCGTCTGCGCAATACAGCAGGACTGGGATGATTATAATATCTTATAAAGAATTACCTTAGTAGTTCGAGATACGACTTTGTTATTCAATTGCCTTGTTAGCCCATAGGAACACCGATTGGCAAGAGTGATTCTTCGTTTAATCTCCACATTGGTGTCATTTGCACAGCTCACAAAAGGCCTTTATTATCTACCTCTGAATTATATTTTTCTAGAATTCTGTCCAAGACGATGTTGAGTGTCCTTTTTTGTAGTATGTGGTCCTGCTTTCATTTATCGCTAAATCCATGTTTGCTGCCTCGATCTTAATACCTGCAAATATCCCACTGACAGCCATCTGGGTTCTTTTGATTATGTCAATGTCATCGACGTAAGCGAGTAGCTGTACAGGCTCATAAAGTTTATTATTTAAATACTTAGGACGCCTTCTTGTCCAGACTTCTGCATCGCGTTTAAGCTGGCTGCAATTCAGCCTTTTACCGCCGTAATGCGTGCACAGTCGCAGAAGCATATTTCAATCCATCCTGCATTGAGTTGCTGATCGCTTCGGCTTCTGTTTCTAAGGCAAAGTGGAACTGATTTCGCCTGACAATATTAAGCTTAAGTGGGTGCCAAGTACAAAAGCGTCTGAGCTAACAACTGATGATGGTGATTTCCTTCTTCTCCGATGTTAGCTCAGCATTCGTTTTGGGCATCTAAAATACCCTTTCGATCGATCTGTGGAGATGATTGTTGCCTATTAGTTGAGATACAATCTTATTCTTCAATTGCTTATACTTAAACAGCTTGAATACAGATTGTTCCTTTAAATATATGAACAATGGAAGTGATATGAAATTAAATCCAAAAATACATGCTTTACGACCTTTCAATAAATTTTCCTTTCTTTCTCAAGCAAAAAGTAAATAAGGACTCATCTCATCACAACATTAAATTGTAAGCAATACTCCTCTTAATTAAAATGGATTATTTAAAAGCATCGTCCTTTGAAAAGACGTTCATATTTGCTTTAACTCAACGGTATCGTAGAATTATCAACATCTAACCATTTCAACGATGAATCGTTTAGTTGACAGTTACCTAGGGTTAAGTTATGCTCAAGTACCCCTAAGGATCTCATTCTCAAGAACGACATCAATAACACTCAAACTATATTCAAAGTATCATCGTTGTATCTATGCAACAGACGACATAAAGAAGTGACATAAGTACATATACATCTTATGGCTTAATTGATGCCGGTGCAATCCAACTTGAGTGTTTATTTTGATTTGCTATGCATTTCGCTGTGTTACTGAGTACTTGTAGATTGAATAGAGTTAAAAGCAGTACACTCGAATGGTTTTAGCTACCGAATACAGTCTGTTTGGAAATTTGACGGGCAAAAAGAGTAGAAGATGCTCAGGAAGAGGACTGTAGTCTGGTTTATGTAAATAACTTATTTTGGTGTATAGTCTGCAGCTTTCTTGTGACAGGAGGGGTCAATCTAAATCGATGACAGATGACAGCTTAATAGTACTTTTTCCGGTGGATTCATTTTTTAATTACCGTAACCGAGCCGAGCATCTCTTCACGTATGAGATGACTTTTGGGGTGTGTGTCTTTATGGAATTTCTAATAGGAAGCCAAGGACGTTAAAACCTTTTTCCAGTTCCAGTATGGCTAGTATTTTTGGGCTTAGAGATGATAATGACGTTGACTACTTTCCAAATTTGTGGGTACGTAGTAGAAAAAAAGCCAAATTTCGATTAAATTGAATTTATTGATAGGGCCAAAATCAAGCAGCGTTATCTTCAACAAAAGCATTCTTCTCCTAGAGGTCAAGATAAAGAGTGATTAGCTATTTTGACAAATGTATTTCATTTGGTGAATCTCGCCTCAAATTACACAGATTCTCCCTTTCTTACTCAGTCGAACTATACATTGTGTTCTATCTATGGCAACACATCGTACCACAAATAACCTACGATAAGATAGTCCACTTCGGAGGTTAGGGAGAAGATCCAAAGGCTTTTACACTGGTGAGCGAGAATGTGTTAGTGAAAAGCACTATCTGTGAAAATCACGAACAGGGAAAATCATTAGCACATTCTCGCTCACCAGTGTAAAATTATTAGGTTTAGGAGAAGATCCCTCGAAGTGGACTATCTAATACTAGGTTATTTGTGCATCGTCACCTTCTGTCTCGTCATAGTGACACGATGGACCAATTTTGTTATGTTCCTTCTTTGTTCCTCAGGACACTAAAGTTCCATTTACAGCTCAGCGTTCTACAAATACACAAATTTTGACATTTCATTTACAAGAACTTTTTACTTGCACCGATACGTCGTGTAGGGCAAGTTTTGGATTCGTGAAAATTTTCGATCTCGGGATTTTGATAAATTCTGATATGACCTTCATAGAGAAGTCGAAAAAAGTGGGTCTGAAAATTCTGTCTGCCTGTCTGTCTGTCAGCGAGGCTACAGCCTAAAAGGGTAAACAGATTTTGGTCAAACTTCATATATATATTTCGGCTAGTTTGGCAAAGTGCTATAAGATCGCGTACCAAAATTTTGGCCAAAAGCGTTAATAACTACTTTACTTATAGCCAAATTGGTTAAAAACCGATTTGCTGGAAAACGGCGATATCGATTTTGTTTAAACTTTGTGCTGAATTGAGTTTAAATACATGTTGTAAAATGGCTTACAACATTTTGGCCAAAATTTGTTATAACGGCACTTAAGGCCAATTTGATTAAAAGCCGGTTTGTTAAAAAATGGGTCAACCGATTTCATTGAAATTTTTAGAGTGTATAGAACTGGGCTAATGCTAAAAGATGGCGTTCCAAATTTTTGGCTAAAATTAATAATAACGGTACTTTTCTTAGGGTGAAGCGGTTTAAGCCAATTTGGTCGAAAACGGCTCTAAAGATTTTGTTTAAATTTCATATTTATGCTAGTCTTGTGAAGTCTAATAAAATGGCGTACCACGTTTTCGGCCAAAATTGCTTATAATGGTACTTTACTTATAGCCAACTTAACGTAAAATCGGTTTACTCGCAAACGGCTGTAAGGATTTTGATTAAATTTCATATTTGAGCTACTCTAAACAAATGCCATAAAATGGCGTACCACGTTTTTGGCCAAAAAAGCGTACTTATTAACTGGTTTTAGAAATATGGCCATTTGTCGGTTAATATTCAATGGATTTTGGTCAAAATCAAAGCGTGAGCAAAATCTAATGAATACAAAAATATGGCATTTAATTTTATGAAGAATTTAAAAAAAATATTTTTATATATAATTTTATTTTTTAAAGTTCATTCATTTCCAACTAACAGCACAAAGATTGATTGATCAAAAGATTGATTGATCGCAAATGTTTTGGTCGAAAAGTAGATTGCATTCCACATCTGTCAAATGTGAATAAAATTTGACAGTTCGCAAGGAGCATTCGCTTATTCGCGGAAAAATCAGCGAATTTTTAATTTCTTCATAGAATTGAATTACAATTTAACTTTTCTATATTGATTTTCTAAATTGATAAAAAGATTAAAGTCTCTCTATGCTGTTAATGAGCGTTGAGCTGATGGATCTCCTAAGGTTCATATCACTATCTGGGTGGTTCCAAAGCGAATTTTTCTTTTACAGCATTTCCATGGGCACAATGAATCGTTTAAATTCTCTAAGTGAGCAGTAGTTTTCTTGTCACAAGGCACCCATCTATGCTTTGATGACGTGCAGAAAAGTACTCAACATTTGCAGAAGTTAGATCCTAAAAAAAAAGGAATTCCACTCTGAGATTAGGATAACAGCAGGAATATCGTGCCAACATCAAGAAGGCGATGTGATGCGGCTAAACATTCGATTTAAAGGCTGGTGCCGTGAAGGCTATGCACTCAAATCGTAACTGCTCCCGAAATAGAAATTCTCTAGAAATGCACTTCCGCTTTTCTTTCAAAAGACTCGACCCAATTGGCCACTGAACATATCGGTTGCATACCATTAGCCAAACTTATATCGTACAAAAACTATGTTCATAACTCTTGTCACAAAACGGATATCAACTACAATTATTGCCAGTAAACTTTTCCAAGTCCCAACTCTACCTCCTAATAGTCTTCTTCTCCCCCAACAAATATTTCAACCCCACTGATTTGAGGTCAGACAGAAGGCAACAAAACAAGAGAAAAAAAAGGAAAATCGCTTCATTTCTATTTATTATTCCAGACATTGGGTCAATATAGGAAACTCATTTGATGTGCCACCCTATTTGGATGTCAAATTATTCACCGGCGCGCCCTGACAACTTGTAATACGCTGTTGACACACACCTGACTGTTACGCCACCCCAACAAAAAGGAAAGGAGGAGCGAGGAGGTGGGCGGTATGTATTACCGTTTCCAATGAACTTCGTTGTGTACTCCCGGCTGAAAATAAATTTATGACAATGACCGAAAAATTCTACCTAAAAGCCAGCAGCACCAGTCTGAATCTGGATTCGTTTGAACTCATTCCTTTTTTACGTTGATTCCCCCTTCTTGTGATTCTTTTTTTGGTCCCTTTATGGATGAGCTATTTTCGTCCACACAATAATAACACAATGCATACAATGGGTCCTTTGATTTGCACACTCTCTCTAGCATCCGTTGTATTTACGTAAGCAGGATCTTTATAATAGGTAAGCCCAGTGCGACCACCAAGCGGGATGGTTGGCTTATTTTTTTTTTATTTGAAAAGGAAATAAATTGCAGTACGCCACAGCCATAATGCAATTCACCTTGTGGTACTCCATTCACAATACTGCAAGGTGGCACGTTGTGTTTTTTTCTTTCTACTTTTGCTTCCTCTCTTTTAACTTTTGTCACCCCTTCTACATCTGGTAGTGTAGTACTCGTACTCAATGGACTGGTACCGCAGAATGAGAGTGGTCCATAATGTTGCTGCTGCTGCTGCGTTTGCATCCTTTGGTAGCGCCATTGCATCTGTTGTTCTGCACACATACATACGCATTGAATCTGTGCTTTTGGGGATGCTGTGCTGAATGTAGAAATTTACTCGACAATGTTTTTCCACGGAATTACCAGGTCCATTGAGGGTAAAGTGAATGGAGAGCCAAGGACTAAAGAATAAGGACCACCATCGCATAAGTTTGTTGCCGTACAGCATCCACTTGAAGCTAAGAGGCAAAAACACACTGGGGGGGGGGGGGGGGGGAAGCCAGGCGAGAGGGTGGTAAAGTTCTCCGCCTGCCCCTCATAGAAAAACCCGAACCACTCCAGTTGTGTAGGTCCTTCATTCGTAGCAGCAGCACACTGAGTGAGAGAGTAAGTGGAGTCTGTTCTGTTCTGTGTGTTACTCACGTTCCGTTTGTTGCCGTGTTCTCTATTGTACTGTTTGCTGGTTTTACTCTGACTCTGCATGAGCACAAGAGTGGCTTTTGGCTATCGTACGTACAGTGTGTGCAGTGTTCGGACTTTACTGCAATTGCAGTAGATCTACTGCGATTTTGAAAAATATTTAAAATCTGCTGCGCCACTGCGCTTGACTTGAAATCTACTGCGATTTTTGAATGTAAAAACGGTTGAAAATTGGATGTTTTCTAGATGAAAAACGTAACACAATCTAGAAAAAACGTAAATTTATTGATGGAAAATTTCTTTTAAGAACTGAATTTAACTGAAAATGAATCAGTTATTAAAAATTTTATAAAAAAAATAATTTCGTGCAGAGATTTGTGATTAAATTTACTTTAAACTGTGCAATTTAAGTTTGTTTTAACCTTATTTTATCGTAAAAAATATATGTGTATAAATCTAAACCCTATTATTGTTGTATTTTTTGCAACAAAAACAAATCTGCTGCGGAAAATACGGATCTGCTGCACTTTCTGTAAGAATCTACTGCTAAATTTTATTATTGAAGTCCGAACCCTGAGTGTGTGTTTGTCTCTATTTGGGGGCGGATGGCGAACATTTTTGGCGGCACATGCTCTCTCTGGAAACATTTTTCTAGGATACACGTACGTGGTTGAACTTTTGTACATACTCGTACGCTCTTCTTATCTTAAGGTTGTGGGGTGAAGCTGTGTGTGATGGTGCTTTGCCTGTGGGATGTGGGATGTGGGCTACGGTTGGTTGCGGTTTTCGTAAATTCTGTGGATGTACGATGGAGAGTTGCTCCTTTTGATAACGCCTGCTGGGTGGTAAAGTTTACTTCAATGCGTCGAATGGAGTGTTGCCAGATGAACAGCGTAGGTATTGAGTATTTGAAGGATACAAATTTTGTCCTTTTGCGCTCCATATAGCAATATGGAGGCTATTTTAAGAAGACAGTGTCCGTCTTCTGTATGGAAAAATATGAGAGGATACTGCACAATGTTATAAGCACGATGAGTCATGTAACTGCAAGAATAGTCGCAATGGCTCTCCAGTTTGAACGCCATGCCACGCCTGACGTCTGTAAGATATCAGCAGACTTGATTTTTTTGACATCTACTGGCAATGACATTTACGTCAATCTGGATCTACATTTTTTTCAATTTACTGGACTTTTTTTGACACTTGGAAATTTCAACCGGTGTCACTCGACACTTTTTAGACGTCACTCTTTTTTGTATTGTTTTAATTTTAATTATTTTGACAGCCAACAACAACACAACCATTTGGCAGAAGTCATAAGTTTGCCCATCGAACTTTCTTGTGCTAAAATCCACAGAATGGAAAAATTTCATACTCTCTCTACGAAAGTTCTTGGTACGCCTACAACTTTTCGTATAAATTCGCTTTTTTGGGAGGGTACGCAAACGCACTTAAAGGGCCAAGTAAATTTGAATTAAGGCTCTGGACGCTGCCATACGTAATCATGCGAATACACATAATTTGTATACTGCACCCATAAAGACTTTACCCCTAGTTTCGTCGAGTTTTCGTTCACTTTTGCTTCCATACGTACGCAGTTTTGAGGATTGCTACATCGTTCTAAATACGTCCACGTTTTCTTAATGCAATTATGGGTGCGCTCAGATTTTGACAGCGCGCGAGCAGAATCTTCGTTCGATTATGACATAAGCTATCGCACGCTTAATGCAATTATGGTTGGGGATGAATGACTCTCGGTTTCGTCAACTTTTTGATTCAAATTATGGCAATAGCAATCGTACACTTTGTGCGATTGGGCCTTTGACCTATCTAGAGGTTTGACTCTAGCTTCAATTGGCCTTCGACCATGTATGGTAGTTGAGCCATGGACAAATCGAAATTAGACCGACAACTTCGGTTCGTTTGACAGATTCGCTCCCCCAAGCTAAAATCCGCTAGATTTTGTAATTGTATTCTGACGCTCAAGCAAAATCCGGCGATTATTTTGACATCTATGGCCGCAGCCATTTTGTACATACAATTTGTTGTTGCTAATGGAATAACAACCAGAAAAAAATATTTGCAGCAATAAGGGGGCAGAGGAAGTTCGAGTTGACTGTCTAGTTTAGTTTCTCTATGGTTGAGTTTTCACCTAAATTTCCGTCATTAATTTGGTTGACTTCCTCCTCGACTTTTGAATTCTAGAATTTTAACTGCCGACACATCAATTGAAGACGTATTTTCTTAAATTATTTTTGAAAGGATTTTTCCTGTTTGGTTTTTCTTTGTATCTGGTAACGCTGTTTACTCAACTATGACACAATAATGATGCTCTCTATTTTGATGCTATCGCATAGAGATGTGTTTTTACTCTCCGGGCAAAGCTCTCACTTCGCATCCACAGGACCATCAGCATCAGCATCATCACAACACAACCATCAGCAGTACTCCACCAGAAGATCCTTGGACAGTTTAGAATGTTACCGTGAATCTTTCGGTACACAACGGTTTAATCTGTGTGCGGATAAAAACTGCAACCATCGAAAGATTAACCGTCGAATCCTCGAACTAAAAAAAGGACTCTAACTCTCTCGCTTCGTGTGCTTAGTTTATTCGTATCATTCGTATGTATTTGTGTGTGCGTTTTTTGTTTTAATTTTTTTATGAAAAGGATGCAGTGAAGGCGGTTCGTGTTAAATCACTAACAATTTACTGCGATTTTATTCAAAGAAAATAAAAAAATAAATATAAATCCTGAGATGTCCCCAAGAGGATGTACATCTGCTGCATGCTGCCAGAGATGTTAATTACAATTTCGTGCCCAATGAGCAAGTTGAGCGTCCCTGCAGTGCATCACTTTTAATTAAAACTCGTGATTTTTTTTTTGTTTTCTTCTCAATCTTGTTGCTAAACAATTAATGTAAAATAGTAATGAGAATCAATTCAGTGCGGCTGCAGAGTGTTCCTTGCGGTTGATGACGTTGGATAGGTCCTGTGTCGTCCTCGTGTGTGCTGTGTGGCTGTGTTGTCTGCATTGTTTACGAATTCAGTTGCGGAAGTTACAATGATGGACGTGTGCTGATGTTGATATGCTCTTGCGTGCGTTTTTGTACATCGTAGTGCGGGTAAATCGATGTAACTACATACATAGTTAAAATTTGCAAGTAAATTATATTGTGTCCGGACAAACAGGCGACACAAAATCAGAAAGAGAGAGGACATAAAATATACACAAGAGGAAAGGTAAATTATGCAAATTGCTACACATTAAAGAGGTTAGAGGTGGCGGCAGGACACATACTATCAGATTGAATGCAGTTGCAGAATATCCCTGTTTGGCAAATAAAATTAAGTTTACTTTTTTCTTTCGAAACGTGATTGCTTAGGCGATTGCATTTTCGTATTGACTTTCGATTCGAAAGTAAATATTCCTTCTATTTAGATTGTAAAGTGGAAATTTAGGCTGTGCAAGGTTCAATTTTGGGATTTTGTCGAATTGACATAAAAATGTTTGCCTTGTTAGGCACACGTTGGCAAATTGATGAAAGAGTGTGATGGAAATTTTGATATTTTTGGAATAAATAGAAGTGGTTGTGATGTATCCTTAGGCGAATGGAATTTTATTAGTATGTGTGCACATGGTCCAGTGGTTAAACAATGAGTCGGCTATTTTTTAAGTGCTATTGGTCTATTTGCTATTTACTGGGCTAATTCTATTTAGAAATCGGTTGTCAATAGTTTTAGGGCTATGTACATATATTTTGTGGTTAATGGTTTCGAAGCGAATGAAATGGGGATTTACAGCTGATGGAATTGCATCGCCATGGTGATTGGGGTATTTATCGTGTGTGCGTTTATTTCTTGTTGCTAAATAAGGAGCAATAAATGTCGGGAATGCGGTCCTTTGAAATCCTCTTAGTTTGTAATGGAGGGTTACAGTTGGAACGGGTGATTATTAAAGGCTTATCTCTGACGTTAGTACATGGTTGAATGATGTCACATATCGTGTATACCGTGTACTTGAACCGGTTCAGTGAATAGCTAATGTTTGTCCTTTGGCAGGGAAAGCCTGAGGGTTATCCCTCATTTGTAGATAATCCACATATGTATGTACATATGCACATACACATTTTAGATGTACATACGTGGAAAGTGTTATTAATTCCTATAGACTGTTAAAGGTGTACGATTAAATGCTGTAAATAGTATAGCATTGTTCTAGTACAAACGTTTGAGAGTCTCTCCTCAACACAGCACAAAATTATCATATATCACTGCCACTAGAGTCAAGAAGTTCATTGTGACATGGGCGGTACTTTAAATCAAAATATGAAAATAGTACGATCCGTCAAATTGTATGATTGTATAGATTTCCTGGAATACGTGAGCGAAAAGAATACCATCAGCCCATCAACAGAAGAAACAAAGGCGGTTAGCAAATTCCCATTGACTAGCGAAAAGAAGAGTCTTCAACGCTTTCTGGGCCTTACGTCCTACTTCATACTTATTTACTCTATTGCTATGAGGAGTATGTGGTTGCACTGCTTAGACTCCATGGGTCCGACGTGGTCGATGTGAAAAGTTCCCTGCGGCTTATCTTCCTTATTAATCGGCCTTAGGTAACCTTCTCTTTTCCCGGTCTTCGCATCTGAAATTATGCACCTCATGCAAGTTCTCACAACGTCTCTAACTATCGCTGTTACACTTGGGATGAAGAACGTCTTTTCCAGTATGTCTTGAGTCTTCTTGGTAGAAAAGCGTTCTTGCTGATACGCAATGTCTATCACTTCTCGCTCCATCTCTCCAGGTGCAACCATGAGTTCTTTGAAGGGATCTTTGTGCAGCAAATCTTCATAATCATCCTTTTCCAGGACTTTGACTACTGCTCTTATCCAGTTTTTCCTTTTCTGGTTCTCTTTGATTCTGTGACTCAGCGAATCTTCTACCAGGAAACAGGATACGCGGCTAATATCATAATTTAACAAAAATTCTGCTCGTGCGCTGTCAAAATCTGAGCGTACCTATAATTACATTAAGGTAACATGACCGTATGTCAAAGTGAACGAAAACTTGAAGGCACTAAGCAAAGTCATTATCAGTCGTTATGACTGCAGTATACAAATTATGTGCATTCGCATGGCTACGTACGATAGCGTCCAAAGATTTAATTCAAATATAATTGTGCCTAAATCTTATACCAGTGTAAGGAAGAATCGACAGTTCTAGATCTGCTCTGTACGCCCATTAGGTTGATGTGTTGTTGACTTTCTGTCACTTAGAATGTACATATGTTCTACCTACAAAATTTATTTTACAACACGACTCAGTTGGTTGATCACGAGGTCCAAGAAAATCTGGTAATTTCATTTAGGCTTCAAAAAATTATATGTACATATGCATATGTATTTGCTTAAGAAATTTTGTTTTTAAAAAAAAGTACCGTATTATTTACTTTTCAAAGAACCTCGTATACAAAATTTTATCAACCTATCTCAGAACTTAAGGACCAAAAACTGGTCATACATACATTAACGGACGAACGGGTACTACTAGGGTAGTGACAGTTCATCTATGAAGGTAGACATATGGTGATTTGTCAAACAATATTGAATATGAACGTCAAAGACCTGTCGAAAATGATACCAGAACACGAGAACATATTGCTGCACTGGGGAACGGTCTGCATGAAGAATTGCCACTTTAAGCTGGGATCCAAAACAACAAAATTTTGGATTTGACAGATGTCAAATGTGAACCAATTTTGTTTCAATATTTTATCTATTGTGTAACTTTCTTACAATACAAACCAAATGCACTAGATAAGAGCGGAATAAATCATCACGAAATAGTTTCTAATTGAAACTAAGAGAGAATGCATTCTGAAACACCAACGTAATATTTCGTCACCAGCTTCGTAATTAAGTAGTGATACCGCGCTGCACAAATGTTTGACGTTTCTGATTTCACATCATAATTGAACCTCACCGTATGTTGTGAGATATTGTGCCGTAAATTTTTTTTTTTAAATAAAACAACTAAATACAATAGCTGTCATTATATTACACTCTTATACTTTAACAATGGCCCAACCCTATTGATATGGACAGTGTAAAAGTGTAACAATGAATTGATATGGTTTGACAGCTGGTTGTTGTCATTTTGTTTCCCCAATTAATAAGAGTTATACATATAAATGGAAAGAATTCAACCAAAATATGAATGAGAAAAATGTGGTGATACAGAAAAAGTGATGAAGAGAAAATCCCGTTAACGATGGGATTATGAGGAAAAAAATATGGAAAATTTCTTTGATATATAAAAAATACACTTCTTTACTTAACTTAGACCATATGGAACGAGAGTGATTTTCTCTATTACAGAAGCCTCTGGCTTGTTCGTATGGGCTTCAAAAAACTCAAAAGAAAGAAGAATGAAAAATTCATAAAATTCAAAGCATGAATGAAGCTGGGTAAAGGCTCCTGGTACCTATGTATGTATGTACACCTATACTCTTGACTCAGTTTCTAACAGTTTTCGTTTACTTTTAGCTCTTTAAGTAAAGTGCGTTTCATTCTTACATTCAGTACGAAACGTTGACAAAAATTATATGACATAAGGTCGCGTTTGCCTAATGCAATTATGACTAAGCGCAGATTTTGACAGCGCGAAACCATAATTAGCATTCAATTTTGACACAAGTTTCACACACTTAATGCATTTATGTATGTTTAGGCCTTAAGAAACTCCTAGGAATGTAAGGAATATAGATATACAAAGATGTAAAAATATGTATTTTGAGGCAATGAGGCAGTATTCTAAAAAAGACCGAAATAAGTGGGCAAATACTTACTTATAAACATCAATTATTAGGTGGGGAAATCGCGTTTCTAAAGTCTACAAAAGGTACTTTAAGACAGCTATCGCTCGCCAACAGAAAGTAAGAGTACAAGACACTCAAAATCGTTCCTCGGAGAATCGTACAGATGATATTTTTGTGGAAATCTTACGAAGAATAACGCTGCGTTCTGAACTTCTAATTCCATAACGAAATCGAAGAAAAATGAAGCAATTATACAATGCTATTTTTATCGCAATCACTTTCGCGGCGGTGTGTTAAAGCCTTTAATCCTCAGAAGTCATAATGGCGTTGAAACGAGACGCCGTTTTCTTAAAATAGAGCATCTTTTAAAAGTCTACTGATCTTTGCACTATCTTGTAAAGCTCTCGTTCTTGGCCGTAACATTAAAATATAATTAAATATTTTTTATAAGCAATCATTTTCCTTCTTCAACAACAATTAAAAAGTCAGTTGTACATTTCATGTCAGGACCGTAATTTACAAATAATAATAAAAAAGGACGAACAAATCCCCCACCATTCCTGGTATCAAAATTAATAAAACACCATCACTAATTACATTAAATGCCATTCGAGACCTTGTTACGCAAACAAGATTCCCTTTAATTGCCCTAATTGGTTGCCCTTAATGTGAAACTAATTAAACACAAATCCACTCACCACCCTTGTACATCCAACACAAAAATGAACAACGAAACATAAACAATCAAAAACGAATTAAAAATTTCCATCATTAAAACAAAACCAAAAAAAGAAAAAAATGAGAATGATGCACATTTGCCATCATCATCTAGCGGCATTAACCCAAACACCATTCGCAGCACCCGCCTTACGTTTCGCATTGAAATGGATCTTAAAAGTGTGAAACTTAATTAAAAATCACAACCCCTTTTGGAATGAAACATCTTAAGGATGCCAAATTACACGATGTCGTTCAAAAGGACCAACAGCAGCGAAGAAAAAAAAGAAGGTAAATAAGATAGTTTCTGCCATACCGCAGATAGACATTTTCACTGTTTCGTTTCACAATTATGCTCTCGGGGGAAGTGTGCGGTGAGTGTTTGTTTTCACTCTTCTTTGCATTGTTATTCTTTGTCACTGAATAATACAAAAGAACCAGTAAAAAACGGTGAAAAAAATGGCGAAAAAACTACAAAAGAAGGCAAAACGCTATTTTCTCACAAGCTTACAGTGGGAGAAGTTGTCTGTTTTTTTAGACCAAAAAGGGTAAAAATCATGGAAAGAAAGAACGGGGTATTTCCATGGTCACCACTAAAGTTGTTTGTCTTTTCAGAAAAAAAGGATACGACCTAAACTGTGTTTCAGAACTTTTTTAGATTCATAAGCACAGATTTTGTTTTGTTGTTCACGATGTTTTGAAGAATGACATTCATTCGTGGGTAAACTGGATGAGACCCTTACCCCTGATTATGGGCGCGGAGATGTCAGGGAAGCAGTTAAAGATACTTCATATGAAGGAACATAGCAAACCATTTGGTTTGTCAACTCAAAGGAGGCGTGTTGATAGGACTGAAGTCTCTCCTCGCAAAGAAATGCTTTTCAAGATCTTTGCATAGGACCACTGTTACTGTGTTGTAGTGTCCTCAAAAGATTCCCACTTTCCGACGAAGAAGGACTACTTAAGGAATTAAGGAAGCTTAATGGGAAAGGACTCCTCTTTCTTTACCGCCATGACTTTTTTTTTACACCTGACTTACTTTACTTATGTCCTGTATCTCTAGCGAGTACTAGGGCTTCGCCATCATGTGCAGTTTCTGGAAATGTGCCTCAGCTCCCGTCAACTCTTTCCCAGAACTTCCCTTTTTGTGCTTCCTTCTCAACCATGTACTCTAGGACCTCAGCGTATTCTGCCATCCTGAATAAGCGGATTCCATTGCTTCGCGTGGTAAGCTATAGACTATGTTTCTGCCTATGGGTTCATGGCGCGTTCTCTGATAAAGCTGTTCGATAGAGATACGTTTTGGCCAGAAAATCCTTAAGAAATTCCCTGTGTTAGTGGTGGTCACTCTACAAGTACCACATCCATATAGCACCACGGATTCAACATTGGAACGGAAAAGTCGTTCTTCAAGACGCCACGACAATGTGATCAAGCAAATTGAGGTCATCACTTTGAATGTGTCATTGGTATTGTTCAGGCACTGCAGAGATTGATAGTAGGAGGAATTTTAAAGATCTGATCCTATCCAACTCAAAACTGTTCAATAAACAATCAATTATGAAAATATTTTTGTAGATTTCTTGAACTATAACAGATCATGAACATATGAAGCTCAGTACATACGAGTATCATGAGAAGAAAAATCTATGACTCAAAACTCAGGCGACAACAGTTTCCCTTTTTTGATGCCTCGTATTCCTTTTTATTTTTTCCCTGAATCAACAATGTTAAAAAATTCCGTAGCGCATCTAGATCCAAGGACAAACGCCGCCGAGTGGAACTGATTCATTACGTGCAAGCTCCATCGACCAATTCGTTATTTATCTTTAAATGCTTGAACGAATGCATGCGATTTTTTCAGTAAATAATGCAAATTTACGATACATTTAAACTTCACATCAGTGGTCATGCACTTGTCTATTTTCTGCATGCAATTCTTCGGTGTTTAACTGCACGATTTTAATTGGGAATAAACAATACATAAATAAAAAATTTTGTATACTTTTGAATCTCAAGTCGTTTTGTGTCTTTTTATTCGCAAACGCAATGGAAACCTACAAATACTTAGAATACTTTGTGTCATCGTACACATGATAGCTTTGATTCGTTAAACGATCGTTCACTTTTGTAAACATCAGTGAACATAAAAAAGAGAAGTCTCACGAGCCAACCACAATGAGCTTCAGCTTAATCTTATGTCAAAGCAATCGAAAAGCTCATTTAAAGCGGTTCAGTTGTTCATAATGTATTATTACAGCAAACTTCATAACTTGTCAAAAAATGGAAAATGAACTAAATGAAATGAACTCGCGTACGGAGAATTTTCGTAGTTTTTCGCAGAAGGGAGCGCTCACGAGAGAGTAACAAATTTCCCCATGCTACGAGATTTTAGAGCAAGAAATTTCTGTGGGCTGGTTTATGAAAACTGTCAAAGCAAAGTATTTTCAACTTTTTCTTGTTCAACCCGTTCGTTTACTTTTTCGTAATTTTAGTTCTCTCTGAGAGAATTTCACCCCCACTCTCCGAAATTTGATAATCTACAAATTTTAGTGCAAAAAGTACGCCTTATTTCATATCGTTTTTGTTTGACTTTCACTCTCAGCGCTTCGTACAGAATGTCCGAATGAATGAAACCAAAAGTGAATGAATACTCGACGAAACTGAGTGAAAAGTCATTATGGTTGCAGTATGGAAGCGATGTTTATTTCCATGGCAACGCCTGTAGTGATTTTATCCAATTATGGTTGAGCCTTAAGTCGTTTATAGTTTTCCCTTCAAATTCTTTCAGTTTTTATATGATTCTATTGAGAAGAAAAATGTCAGGCTACGAAATATAAGAATATTGTTGAAAGCATATGTTTCCCAATATTGATTATGGTTCAGCCTTTTGGTCTGTTTCCGAAATTCAAACGAATAACATCTGTTCTGATCAATAGTGTGAATAACGCGCTCCATATTTGAATTTATGACTCCTTTACTACATTTTGTTTTTGCTTACAGCCAAGTTCCTACAGTCCTGTCCATCAGCGGCGTTGAAAGCTATGTTCTGTCAATCCGTCTGTTTGCGCAAAGACTTCTGCATTCTGACAAAGAGCTGTTACCTGCAAAAGTTTGTAATTAACGTACTTTGCGTCTCCAGCTTTTTTTTTCTCCGCATTCAATTCAGTTTCTTAAAAAGAAAAAACTCTTCACAGCAGCCCTTCTTCATTACACGACTGACACGACTGCATAAACTACAAAGTCCTCTTCGAAGTAGTAAAAGAAACAAAAAATGGGAACACCTTACACTTGTTTATTTTCGACCACTTTGAGAGTATATTTCTGCCATTGTCTGTCGCCAGGACTACCTCGATGATGACGACGACGAGATCAGGATTGGCAGTGAAAAACATCCTCCGCCTGAGTGCTCAACTAAGAAGTACAACACATCTCTTCTCTCCTGGATATTAAATTTAAAAACAAAAGGAAAGTATTTTATCAAAGAAAAAAAAAAATTAGAAAGGAAGAACAGTTTTGAGTGTGTGCATTGGAATTAAAAAGTTTTGACGTTGAAACTTCCAATACAAGAGCGAAATAACAACGGAAACCTGTATTTGAGATACTTTTCGTTAAAATTACTTTAAATTGTATCTCCAAGTGTATTTCTATAAAACAAAAGCTACATACATATGTTTTTTGTTAGTTGAGTGTTCTTTAGATCACACTTGTTTGTTTTGAATTGAATTACTCAGTTCTAGGATTACAGCTTGACAAATTTTGTGCCATCTTCTCTAGGTATTAATTGAATTTCATCCAGCCGAAAAGCACTAAAGCGATTTCCATTAACCGTTTGATCCAAGTCGGGGAAAATAAAATTACAACTTTGTCTGAGCTGATAATAGATTTGACAATCGATGTAAAGTACGTCGCATCTCGTTGGCAATTGGTAATTTAAACTGTGCGGCTTTTCCCAAGTGATGGTCCTAGCTTATTTCGGATAAGTCCAAAAGATGGAAGAAAATGATTGAAGAAGTCAAACTGTAAGGCTAAGAAATCCCGGTAAAACTGACAATAAGCGATCGAAGCACTGAAGTTTTATTCGTAAATGCTTTAAGCCGATAGTTAAGTTTTTGAAATATCTCAAATGGTTTCCATTTTATTTAAAAAAAAGTTGTCAAGTTCTTATTGGAAAACCCTTTACTTAAAATAATCAGATTCATAAGTGCTGCCTCCAGAATTCTCCTCTGCCTCTACTGACGGGTCAACTCATTTTTATGAACCTACTTGAATCTAAAATACCGGTAAATTGGTTCCTTAGTCACTCCAGCACCAACAGGGACACGACTATGGTCCTCAAAATGTGCCATTTGTTCGTTTTTTCGATGGTTAAAGTTTTCAAAAGTCAGACCCCACTTAGCAATACGGGGATTCACTTTCTTCTTGTTTGGAACAATTAATAGTCACAATCAGTGACACTAACAAATGGCTATCGCCAAAGTTATCTTATAGTAACGCAACACAATGTAGACAAAAGGCAACTGAAACTCGGTTGGTAATAGGTCTCAGTATGCAGTCTCCATGGGAGGGTTCCTACCTTAGCTATTTCAGAGAATCGCCCCTATTTTTGTATTCCATTATGATTCGTAGTAATTTTTTCACGTACGTAATAGTAAATTATTTATTTTTATTAGCGGGTAAATGGAAAATATATGGTTGGGCTTAAAGCACACATTAAATTAACAAGAGAATTTGTAACTGTAGTCATTACCAAAGATACTGCCTGTTTTATATTCCTCTAAAAGCCTGCTCTGAATATTCATTTCAAATCTTATTCCACAACCAAAGCTTGAAATTAATTTGTAGTAGCTAACTCTCGGATATAATTCACTGAATCGAGGGGGGATTATTCACATTAGGTCATCAAATAGACATTTCATGCACAAGTACATTGACATCGTTAACAATGTTCACACATGTCCTGTTAGACTTCACATACTATATAAATAAATCACGTAGAAGTGAGATACTAAAATCTACTATTTGCCCTACATTTTAAGTGTCACATTACGATATTTTATGGACTCTCACTCCAAGCGGGATAGTAATTTAACGCCCTCTTAAATCTGATTACATTGTACACTGTATCTAGTTTATATGAAGAGCTTCAATTGCATCTGGTTCACTATCAATAAATAAACGTTTCGCCCCCCTACAAAAACAAACAGAAACATAAACTGAATGCAATGAGTCTTCCTCACCAAAATAAGAACACAGACCCTTGCTTGCACGTTTTATTTTGATGGGTATAGTCATGTTTGTCAACAAGCTCCTCAGGTTCTTTTCTTCTTGCGAATACGAAAGCACCCATTGAATAGAAAATGTATATTCATCTACTTGCTGCGTTCCCATACAAAAACATCATCCTTTGACAGTATCCTATTCAGTTGAATACAGAAAAAAAAGCATATGTATATGATAGTCCTTATGAAAGGAAACTCATTTCGGAAAAAAAAAATAAAAACCTTAAATTATTCAAATGCATGTGTGGCCTCAATTTACAAAATAAAGAGAAATGAATTCTATACCGTTAAGTACGCAAGAATTTTCGACATTTGAATTTAAATTGATAAGTCAACGAACCATTTAAACCCAAAATCTTAAGCAATCGTGACATTTGACATCCACTTGACACCCTTAAAGGGTTAAATATTGAGTCCAATTGTCAGAAGATATTTGACAATTAGGTCTCCATTAAATGTAATTGTCCAATGGGATAATAGGCCCTCATTAAGATGGGTATACACTTGAGTGAATTCGCCGCAACCTAAACTAACAATACAAGCCGCCACCATCACCACCACCACTACCACCAGTATACTTATACTTATCTCAATAATTGTTTTTCGTTAAGAATCGTTGTCGGTACAGAGTCAATGTGTGGCAATACGATTCATTGCTGGCATCTCTCCAATTCAAGTTTCTATACCTATAACCTTTTGGGAGAAATATGTCACTTGTTACAGATGCAATTCATGTTGGCTTGACTTGACTGGCTGGCGGTTGGCTCCCTGTGTGTTTGGTGTGGTGAACGCTTTTCTTTTCTTATTTTTTTGGCGAACACAATCAATTTTGGCACTAAACGATGCCAGACACTGGGGAGCCGGTTGACATTTCGAATTTAGCTTGTTCGAGTATTTGTTACAGTCGCGTGGATGGATAATGCTGCTGCACTGACTGGACTTCTTGTTAAGAGAGTTTTTTCGGAATTACATACATTTTTCTTATAGGATAGGGAGGTTTTTATATCCTTTTTACGTTCTATTTGGGTCAGTTTTGATGTCGTTATTGATGATGACACTTAGAAACTTAAGGGTTGAATAGTGTTTTCGAAGTAGCAAGAGATTCTATTTGCAAATATGTGGCCCCCTATCCTTGACGTTTACATAAATTGATCGTTTTTATTACAATGGCGACAAATGACATGTGAAGCTTTCAAACAGACTGACAGATGTGATCTCAGGTTAGAGTTGAAGAGATTTATGATTAATTCATATTTTGCTGTTTTTGTCTCTTCTTTTGCTTTGATGTCATGAGTTGATGAATTTATTACACGAATGTCTGTGTCATTAGTTATGTTTAATTCGAAGTATAACAGACGTCAACATTCTTAATGTCAAATGTAAATGCATATTTGACATTAAGACATCAATTTTATTATTAGAAATCTTAATTTAGAAATGAAAAGCAAAAGATAGGGAGCGCTATTAATATTGTAATGTTGTTTTGGGTCAAATTGATACTTTAGGTTGATTACCCCTGCTCTAGAGGCACCCAACGGTATGTGAGATTAACATTATTCAAAATTCTTTACTAAGCAAAAAAAAACTGCAAATGCAAATAGTTGCAGGGCTTACTGCTTTCTGGAATTGATTTGTGTGGTCATAGACCACAACTGAATGATTGTCTTGGTTCTTTGCGTAAAACATTTTTCAAAGTATCTTTCGATATTGTAACACACAACGTAACTTTAACTGCACACTTTGAGGGTTGTATTGCATTCGCCCAAAGAGACTAAACATTTTACATATTTTATTTGAATGAACTCATCGATGGTGTAATTTGAAACCAATTGTTACTTGATGCGAATAAAGCTGGTAGTTTAAAAACCACAGATTGATACATATGTAGTTAGTAATACACTTGCTAGGTTTACTTTCTATTACTCTGTAAGGATAAATCTCTTTTCAATTTCTGTGTAGGTTTTAGGATAATGGTATTAAAGAGTTTTCCAATAGGAATTTTTGAACTTGTATAGGTAATTGCGGCCATATTGTTGAAGCTACATCTGTCACATTGGCTGTCATTTATTAAGTCTGTCTTGCCAAATTAATTTGGAGAGTTATAGCGTTCAACATCATGTGCAAATGAAACTGAAATATAAAAACGTCAGTACTCATTTGACAAGGGGGGTCTGTCTTTCCGGCAAAGTTTTTACAATGTCTCTAGAAACAGCCAAGCTTATTACCTTCCTCAAACTTTTTACCACTTCCACATTTGTAAATGCAAGAGTTCTTAGAACAATGTTAGGCTCATTCCCCCGGGGAAGTTTATTTCAGTTCTAAGTGAAAGCCTCAAGTTCATACTAAAACCCTTTATAAAAAAGGCGGTATTTTTGGTTCACTAGC
Source organism: Chalcosyrphus nemorum (assembly GCA_949716465.1). Lineage (NCBI taxonomy): Eukaryota > Metazoa > Arthropoda > Insecta > Diptera > Syrphidae > Chalcosyrphus > Chalcosyrphus nemorum. The sequence goes on from OX454333.1 coordinate 80,983,340, forward strand.
TGGGTCTTAAGGAGCATTATCGGCATTCATGGGACTACTACTGATACAACCGGTGATGCTTCAATGTAAACCGTGCTCAGTTTCATTTATACGGAGTGTCAAACAGCTGTCAGACAAAAAAATGTCTAGACGATTACTGAGGCAGCTGTTAAAGCTCTGGGCTTCGTTTATTCGATTGAAACTGGTGAGCAACTGCAAATAGCTCCTGAACTCTTGTTTAGAGCTAGAGGCAATACAGTAACTCTCTGTTGGGTACTAGGTCCAACGGATATTGAAGGAATAAAAGGGGTGACGAGCTTGCAAGAAATGGGTCGCTGTTGCATCCATCACATGTTCTGTTTGTTTTAACGAAAGAAATGGAAGATGAAGCCATTGATCAAAAAAACAGAGGCTGGGTTCATCCAAAAACATGTGCTAAGGCCGGTCTATGTTTCTGGTAAAGCTTCCATCTCATACCACACTGCTTCTCTTTGACTGAGTGCCTCGGTGTGCAGCAAAATCTCTCTTCTTTAAACGGCAAAACTTTAATGAAAAAACACGAATTACTTCGGATGACAAGCTTCTTTATTTCCTTTAATTGCTTTAATCCTTTTTCCCTCTGCGCTGTCAGTTTGTTTTTTAATTCAACCTGAAGTCGGATATAGTTCTACAATTTTATATATTAACAGAAAGAGGGCGCTCACAAAATGAGTGTGTTCAACAAAAACTAGATTACAGAGTGCTTACATTTTATATGATAATTAGGTGCAAGCAAACAATAAAAAAAAAAACACGCAAAGAATCTACGCAATATGTTATTGTCATGAAGTTGTCTGCCCTTACTTTAGCCTGATTATCTAACACAAAATGGCCGGATTATCAGATAAAACTAACAAAACATTTTGCCAGCATTACTCCATACAAACTCTGTTATTCCTATTCATTTATATAATATTCCTTGTTATAATCTTTCCTCTTCATCTCTGCAGAAAAAAAAAAAAAAAAAAAAACAAATAAAATAACATAATCCTTTAGTTGGCTAATACAAGTATGACAATGACAATTCATAACGACGCGCGGCGGCGGTGGCGACGACAACAACAACGCCGACGACGGCTCCATTAAACCATACACAAATCGAATGACATATGGATATTCAATCCCTCTTCTTCTGCATAATGTCCTCTCAAATCCTTACAATTTATGCTCACAACCTACTTGGCAAATGCTTTCGAGAAGGTAATTTTCCATAATTTTATTCCTCCATGGATAGAAAGAATAAAGGGAAGGTTTTGTACGAGTTTATAGCAAAACCACAAAAAAAAGAAAGAACAACATGATTCCAGGATATAAAGACTCCACCGCTTCCCTCTGGTATAATATGACTAAAATTGTCGTATGGCGCTGTCGTAACTACTGTCAACGTTACGCTAAACAGTGATTCTATTAAAGTGCATGAACCTACACACAGAGAGCGAGCACCAGAGCGTATAAACAAAAACAAAAAAAACAAAAAAGGACACAAATGAAACATAAAGGAGAGTCCTGGCAATAAAGTTTGTTGTGTTGTTGCCAACAAAGCTCTCAGATTTATGACATATGCTGGCTTTTTTTTTTTGTTTCGCCGCTATTCTGTGATGCTTTTTCGTTTAAATTAAAATCCTTGTGGATCCAACGGTGGATATGTGACAGTTTTTGTTCTTTTGCTTTCCGCAAGACATTTTGCAGGATACTTTTTTTTATGTATGAAAATAGTTATTCTACTGTCAACAGTGTGACAAGTGTCATCTGTTATAATTGGGTTGTTAAAATAAAGGCATTCAGAGTCAATGGTGGAAAGGTTTTTTTTTGTTTTGATAAAAGGTTGGCTTTTCGATTTTATTTATAGCTTTTTGTCGTAATGATGTTTGTATATAAGGTGTGAGCCTGTCAAAGCGAGATGGAATTGATTGCTTTTGGGTAAAAAAGGGCTAGTTTAGTCCATGTGTGGAGCATGTGACGATGAAATAAAAATTGTGAAATATTTTTTTTGGAAAATATGACCACAAGCAAGGTATAGAAAGTCAAAACAACGGTACGTGTTGTGCGCAGTACAACAATTCGTGCAGTTTTGCACGAATAGCAAGGATAGACAGGACCTACTCGTTCCACTTATGTGCCACATGTACCATTCAAATGGCCGCCGCGGCTTCGCTGAGTGACGCGCATTTTCCATAATTCTGGCGCATAAATCAGGCTCAAGGTGACCAAAGGCATTGACTATGTTGGCTTTAAGAGCAGCGATTTTTTGGCAAAGACCTGTGATATAAGTCTAACGGGGTAGAATCGCACGATCACGATCCAGAACTGGTCCTTGTCGCTAAATATGATTTTTCAACCAAAATTCGATGTAGGCTTAAGTAATGACGCAAAATTCGTCAAGTTGTTGTGTACAAAAGGCCGCAATTGACTGTCTCGGAACCTTCTGCACACTCTCACGGACAGCGATTTTTGGAAGATCCTGCTTTTCATTGAGGGGTTGTTAGCGGATTATTAGCGGAACGGATCGGCGTGCGAAATGTTGCTGCAAATGTAGTTGAACGCTCCATGTTGATTTGGCGACACAGACTAAATAAATAACAGACCATGACCATGTAAGCCCATCGGAGAAAAGGCTGAAATCTTGTGAGCGAATCAAGCGATCCTCCCACCCCAGGTTTTCTTTTTTTCCAAACTCGAAAATTGCACAAGACTGCTGCCAGTTTTTGACAGAATCTTGACGAAGTAATGAATTTCCGCAAGCGGTTAGACCCTGCAGAGAAAAGGATTCCAGTTGCCTTTGTGTAGCCACATATAGCAAGGCAACAATCGTAGATTGCAGACTTAGTTGTGCCACTATTGACTGGCTATATGCAATTCTATTATGGGATGAACCAATACTCCAAAGATATTAAAAATCTGCTTATTTGACCTGATCAATACAAGTTTTGCCGAGTAAATTTTATGTCTTACGAAATCTGTTCCTCTCCTCTATCATTTGGTGAAGGTCCTCAGCCTAATATTGATCACCTCTTCTGTGCAAGAGACACTAAATGACACGATGAATTTTATCTTATAAATCGGCAAACAGCTCGACGATGATTCACTGGTCGATACAGGATGATCTACAACGAAATCGGTTTTTTCGACATCGAGTACATCTTCGAGGTTTTCTTTGTCTTAGACCGAGATAGCAGCAGGCATTGTATGTATGTTTCTCTTTTTCGGGAAGTTGACGATAATTCTAATTTTGGCTCAGTGGCTTGGTCGACAAGCAAAATTGTTGTCAAAGACACCATTACCGTCATGGACCTAGGTATAGAGCTATGTTAGTCATCAGAAATTGGACCGACCGTTTGAAGCACTGCCAACAAAGCCTAGGCTTCCATTTAAATGATGTGCCCTGCCACACAAAAAATCATGAATGTAGCTTCAAAATAAAGCTGAATCAATTTTATATCTCACACTGTTGTTATTTTATTTTCATTTTATTTTCATATCATTCTTATCTGGGCACCTATATAAAATCTTAAGGACCTCTTTTCGATTCTCATCCATATGTGTAGGGTATATGACACATGAAACGTGTAACACCAAATGTGTCAATTCATTCAGCACTCGTTATTTTAATCCCCCAGACCATGAATAACCTATAATAGTTAAAGTTTTGAATTTCGACTCAAACCTCCATAAGGTTTTAGTGGATTTTAGAGCACTATCATGACCTGACGTTGTTATTTCGTAATTAAATTATTTAACGGCTTTCAACGCCTTTCGTGTGCCTGACACAACATTAAAATTAATAATATTCTCTGCGTTAGAACGAAGGTGTATCCAATGAATTTTTGATTTAATTGATGCATTCCATTTCCATGACAACCGTAGGCATTTCGTTATTATATATTCAACTGTTATTATGCTCCCCACACACACACGTAATAAGCCACAAAATTGCGCAGACTTAATTAATGCACAGAAGTATAGAAGTCTATTGCTTCGAGAGGGCCTCTCGTCCTGCATGTGTGAGGCAAAACTGTACTGGCAAATCTCGGGGCATTGTATGAATGAAAGGGTAACATGCTTGAAATAAAATTCCAAAACGTTATGAAGACCATGTTAAATGATGACCACCGACATACGTCCTGTTTGAATTTTACTACCCTTTTTTGTGCTCGCTCTCTTAACTTACATTCAATGACTGGCAATGTTCCAAGACTGGATGTGTCTGCAAGTAATATTCACATACTCGTAGGTCCTTCAATGGAGGGCATTCTTCTTGTATATTTTCTTCCCTTTTTTTTGCAAGGAGCGCTGTTGGGGTTTTTATTACTCTTCCCATGGGGTAAATTAATTTTAATCCATGGCGAAATAATGGAGATGGATTTAGTTCCAGTAAGGTAGACGTGTGTGGCATTGCCTTCTTGTTGAATAAAAAAAAAATAAGACGCCTTAGTATAGGATATAAGGGCAATATAACTTGGTTTCGTAAATTTACCAAGTTCCAGTAGGGACGTGTTTAAAAATGAATAATTTTCGAAATTAGTTGGAAATAGCTCTATTGGGGATTGAGCAGCTTGCATTATTGTGTGCATATCTCAAATGTACTTGATTTCAATTAAAGTATAGATAGGGATGAATGTGTTTTGATTCCATTGGATGGAAGGTTCAATTTAATTTGGACTCAACTTCGCTGGTGAGGTTAAACTCAAATGAATTACAATTGAATCACTTAAAGTATTGCCCAACGCTAGCTACTACTTGTTTCCCATCTTTCTGGTAGAGCGTTCATCTTTTGGGACAACCACGAGTTAAAGCATTTTTTATATTTTAATATGATCGGAACTGCTGATGTGCCAGACAATCGCATTAATTAAAGTCGATACCGTTCCCCAATGATGGTTTCCTTCGGTTTCAACAGTGCATAATAAATAATACAGACCTGGTCCCACCAGATACTTAGCATAACCTTCCTTAGCATAACAATATTGGGTCGAGTCGACGACGTAAAAGCATGACCGGGCTGACCCCATGACTCTCTTTTGTTTCTAGTACTCTCATGAATCCATTTTTCATAACCCGTCACTATAAAATGAAGAAAACACTTCCTTTCTTGCCGCTGTTCCCAGGCGAAAAAACGACCTTTGTCCTCAAATCATAAGGAAGCCAAGTTCCTTGTTTTTAAATCATTCCCAATGCATGCAATCGCTTGGAAATGGCTTGGCGAGTAACTCCTAACGCTGAAGCTAGCTCTTCTTGCATTTAGCACGGATCCTCGCCGAGCAATGGCTCCAATTCACCATCTTCGAAGGATGATTCCTTCATGCGGACGGTCGTCATCATCGTAATCACCGTCTTTGAAGCAATGGAGCGAACTGCGGGACGTTATTTGACTTAAAGCAGCATCTTCATAAAATTTTTAGAGCTCTCGATGCGTTTTCTTTGAATGAAAGAAGAAAATCGACACTTCCGGCAATTATTTGGCAACACAATCAGACATTTTCAGGCAACCAAAACTACCTGGGAGCATCCGTTTAGTTAGCCTACATCCAGAAGAGACATGCCACAATTGTGTTCATAACAACTCCAATCTTCTATGAAATCTAGCAATCTCATCGGATATCTCATTTCTCAAAAAACCAGTGTCACCTGGCTCCCAATTTAAGGATCTCTTGCATTCACCAAATAATTTGGAAGTGGTTAAAGGGCTTAGCAAGGTCTTAAGCGCAGCTTGACTATCACTAAAGACACTCTGTGTCTCTTTCACCTATTCTTAGCAATGTGGCTTGCAGTCACTAGGATTGCAAAGATCTCTGCCTGGACTAAGGAATGGTTGCCCAATGAGTATTGCAGTCTTGTGTTGTCGTCTTCCACAGATACACCAGCCCCTGACCCTTGATCGGTTTTGTTACCATCTGTCAAAATACGATTGACTCTAGCCAGTCCTGAATACCAAGAAAGACGAGCTCATACTTGCGCTGAAGCCTCGGTGTCATAGCATCGAACGGCATATTCATAACACCTGAGTCATAGAATAAATGTCGTACAAGATCATCAAAGCTCCAGTGTGGCCATCCCGTCTGAATAAGCTTTTGGCGAACACCTCATGATATAAGTATCAAAAGGAGATAGAGTCAGCAGAGCCGGGAGTATTCGGATAGGCTTCCGTGCACCCAAGACAAACTGTTGCTTGTAGTTTGGCTCAAGAAGCAACCACGCGTTTAGGAGCAAGACACTTCCACTAAATAATCGATGCATTATCCATAAATGGTCTTATTATGGCTGTATAGATCCAGAGAACCTTTTTCGGTGATAAGCCCCACGTCTTTTCAAAAGCACCCTTACACTTTCAGCAAACTGAAAGCGACTTGGATGTTTTTGATTCTATTTGTTTTGACCAGAGAAGCTAGACATTTGACTTCGTCTGAGAGCGAAATGGTGACGCCAGTCATGATTCTCCTTCTTTTAAAGACAACAACTTTGGTCTTGAGAGGATTGACGGAAAGCCCATTCCTAAGACAATAAAAACTATCATGTCCAAGGCCACCTGCAAATTAGGACAGACAGTTCTTAGGCATGTACCAACAGAGAACACGACGACGTCATCTGCATATGCCTGTGCATAGATGTCAGAACTATTGAGAGCGGTCAGCAAAAAGTCTACCAGCTACTGCCTTAGGCACATGGACAGTGACCTACCCGGCTTTAAGGATTATACTTTTCTTTTATGTTAAATGCTTTACAAATACACAAGCTGCTGTACATACCATCTGTTTGACCACTTCTTGTCCTCAATAACCTTTAAAAGCTTAAAATCGTTAAATTTTTAAACGAAAACTTTACAATCAGACACTGATTGAAATGGCGAAGCTGTTCGGACTTCGGACCTTTAAAAATGTATCAATTTTATCTTCTTTTTTTTACCATAGGAACATTAGTTGCCAATGCCACAAGATCCATCTATTGCACGGATGCTTTGCTTTTGTAGGACTTTTGCCAAATGTTTTATTTGAATTTTTTTTAAAGAATTCCAACCAAAACATAGATATAAATGGATGAGTTTCAAAGAGGGCACAGATAGGAATCCATTCTGGCGTTCTTCTGTCTATATACGAATAGGACCACAGCAATGCGGAATGAATTTAATTTCCACAGAAAATTTATGTTTGTTTCATTTTTATTTCAATTTGAATTTTTATTCTTTTGACTACCGATATCGAAATAGATAAAAGGGATTCCTTTATATCTATAAACATATGTATATATGTATCTTCTGTATTTTGTGTTCCAGTTCGTGGAAAATCCTACCCTTAGAAAAGAAACAAAAATTTATCGCAGAATACAAATTATTTCTCATTGAACAGATTTATAATGCATGTCCTTGTTTGTGTTTATTTGATTACACACATAACTCATCGTGTCCCAAAGCATATACTACTACAATTTAGACGAAGACACATGTACGAACAACAATGTAGAGCACTTAAATAAAAATATTTAATTCAGGACAACAGAGAGAGGCATTTCATAGATACCTACAACAACAGCTGAACTAATTTCCCATAGATACTTTGTTGAAATTTCTTCTCAGAATTTTCCGCTTTATATAGAGAACGTGCAACATGCATTAATAACACGTCATGGGTGGGTAGTGTGTCTGTGTGCATGGACATGGAATGAACGTAATTATGACATGAATGCATTATTGAATTAAAAACTTCTCTCCCAGTTTTAGGTTTTGCAGATAGATAACCTAATTTGCAGTATTCGCAAATCAAGGGGAATTGAAATTCCACTATTGAAATAGAAGTTTGTTCCAAAGTTTGTGTTAAAGTCCATTTACAACTCAGCGACCAGCGAATATACGAGTAAATTAGCGAATATTCGCTAATATTGACATTTCATTGTTTAGTTGCTGCAATCTAAAGGTGCGTGTCCACTTGAGAGCACTTTCGCTTTCGTTTTCCATATTAGAGTAAATTTTGTCAGAGCCATGCTCGCGACTAGCTACTCCCAGAATACGAACATTGTTTGAAAAGTACGTGTTGATCTCCGAGAGTAAGAAAACATGTGTCCACTTGCGAGCAACTCTTTAAAAGTTTGAAAGCTGAGAGTAGTAAACTAGATCTCTGCGAATTGCTCTCAGGTCCGTGTCCACTTACACTATTTCTCTCGAGAGCGGGTTGAGAGCTACTCGTCCAAATTTTACTCTCAAGTGGACAAGCGCCTTAAGAATTTCATTTGTAATTTACCAAAGAAACAAACACTTATCACGCGAGTGAGTGTGGATTGCGTTCCACATCTGTGGAATGTGACCAAGATTTGACAATTCGCAAGAAGCATTCGCTTATTGGCGTAAAAATCAGGGAATTGTTGATTTTTCGTGAAAACTTATACAATTTAACTTATTTTATGTAAATAAAGCTAAAAATGGTTTGTTTGCGATTCGCCCATACGCTGGCCTTTAAGCTATGAATGTATACCTTTAGTTTGAAGATTAACATTTTTGAATTATAACCACACCTATAGTTAGTTATGATTAGTTATAAGGTCCGTTCGCGTACCCTCCTAAAACAGCGAATTTTTACGAAAAACTGTTCGCGTACGGAGAATTTTCGTAGTTTTTCGCAGAAGAGAGTGCTCACGAGAGAGTAAGAAATTTCCCCCTGCTGTGAATTTTAGTGCAAGAAATTTCTTTGAGTTGATTTGTGAAAACTGTCAAATCTGTTAAACCAGTGTTTTTTTTTAACTTTTTCTTGCTCAACCCGTTCGTTAACTTTTCGTAATTTCACCCCCATTCTTCGAAATTTGATAATCTACGAATTTTGGTGTAAAAAGTACGAGAACGAACCTAATGACTCCTTCATGGAGTAGATTCATATGATATATCGATTTTTTTTCAAAGTCTAGACATTCGTTTAAGAGAATTGGGCAAAATTTAATCTACTCTGGTGCCCGCGTATATGTTGTTTCTTTTGATTTGGTCAACACTTATCTCACTCAAAACCAATATACTTCTAATCCCTGGTAATTAATTTTGGTCATTCCAACTTGTAAGAGAATTAAACGCTTCAGTGATAATTGATTTACGAATAAGGATTTATTTAGGTGAACTTCTCCCCTATTTTTGAAAGTAAAATACCCAATGCCAATGAAAATTGTACATACATATACATATGTAGCAAAATGAACACCAAATCCTTTTAAAACTTTTTTAATTGTGGTGAACCTAAACATTTTTTTGAGAGTTTTCTAAACAAAAAAACAAAAACGTTTAAGGGGGCAACAGTCTTACAGCCTCTGACAACTATGCAAGCAGTATAAGGATCACATCCTAACCGTAACAGGCCCTCCTGTCAAAGAGTTTTAAAAAATCGATAAACAACAACAACAACTTGGGTTTTTCTGAAATTTGGCAGGTGATTGCGGGCATGCATGTTGAAGCTATATATGTCAAATTAGCTTTCACTTATTAAGTCAAGTTGGCAATGCCATGCCGTGGCTCAGTGGTTAGTGCGTTGGACTACTGCGAAAAGGGTTCTAAGTTCGATTCCAGAAAAATACCATCAAAAGTTTTTTCACGGCCCCACCTCTTCCGAGTGTCTGACAAACATTCAAGAGTATTGCAGTCATGAGAAAGCTTCTCAAAAACCCTCCTGCCCTTCGGATAGGGCGTAGGTCCCTTCTGTATGTGCAAAAATGTATATAAACGCACAACATGTACAGTTGTGAGAAGCTAGGTCTTGGTCCTCCATGCGCTGCTTACGGCCTGATATTTTTTTTTTCTTTTTTGTCCTCATAAGCAGCCGCAAAAAAGTGGAGCACCTGACAATAGAGTTAGGCGAACACACTATCGAGTACCTGGGAGTATTGCTTGACCATAGACTAAACTTTAGAGAACACCTAGTCGGGCAGGTGGTTGCCGTAATATCCAGGCTTAAGCCCAATATTGGAGGACCAAAGCAGCCTATAACAAGCCTACTTGCGACAGTTAGCAAGTCAATCCTCATGTACAATCCTCATACCTCACTCAATTCCTAATACAAATACAATATCGCAGATGATCCTTTCTGCCGGCACTGTGAAGGGAAAGTCCAAAACGCGGAACACGTCCTTGTAGGGTGCAAAAAGTATGAGCCTGCGAGAAACCCTTTAGAAAGAGAGATTGGGAATGCGGTAACCCCAAGGAGCCTAATAGGTTTCATGCATTCAAGAAGAGAAGCTTGGGTAATCGCCGACAACATAATGCAGGAGCTACAGCTGGAAAACCAAACACAAAGAGCTGAAGAAGAACAGACCCCTGCAACATAACGAAGAAGACATGACGTTAAAAACCTGCCCCAACGAAGGAATGCCTTGATCGGCGGTACCATAGGGGGCAACAGGACAGTTTTGGGGGCTGGTGGTTAAGCACATAAACATACTAGAGCATGGAGTCGGGCATAACTTCGTAGCACGGGCTGCGAGTATCCATAAAGAGTCCATCGCCTTCATCGTACGAGTCCATCGGTTCCATCGTACGAGTCCATAGTAGTTCAATGATGGTTAGTCCTTTGCGCATTTTGTGTTTCTGAAAATTTGCAAGACCAATCAAGCGCGAGGATATCCCTCTTACTAAACATACATATGTATGTATGTCCCTATTTTTGGAGGGATCTACTTCGAATCCTATTCGATTTGCTGTGGTCTTATTGCAACTGACATTATTGCACTAGACGTTGAATAGTGTATTTCTTTGTTTTATAATCCAGTGTTCTTACAACTTACTCCCTAGAATAAACTAACAAAAAGTCCTTGCACAAAAACCTTTCTTTTTTATACTCCAAGCAAATGACTGAACCAAAAACGGTCATTGTTTTATTGCTATTGTACCAACGACATCTAATCCAGTTCTTTGTACAAGAATTTCTTTGTTTCTCTAAAAGCCCCTAACACTTGTGCTAAAACATGATGACTTGCTAAATAATTTATCTGTACAAAGAGTTCTTCACACTTGAAACTTTTGTTACATCCGGATATTGTCTGCACTTAGGAATATCCTCGAACTTTTTTTCCCTTGCACCGTGCATTATTAAATGGCTGCCACCTGTAGGTTTCATGGTTTCCATAAAAATTGGATTTATTATCCTTTGAGTCTTTGGAATTATGTATTACTCCATAAAACCATTGCAAATCGATTTGAAAATAAGAGTTACCCCTAAGCAAGCACGATATCCTTTTCTTTGAAGCAGGACAAAAAACTTTCAATTTTAAAAAATTTCCTCTCCTTAATCTTTCAGATGCAGTCCAATTTGTTCATTCTCCTTTGGCGAAGAAAACTTTCAGTTCTCCTTGTCTCGTCCAGTTTGTTGCTGCTTGGTCTCTGGACTTGGGCACTATTTAACGGAACCTATTCAACGGCGGCGGCGAACGCCAAGGATAAACTATTTTTCATCAAAGTAAGTAACCAGATTGTTGAAAACCGCTAGGCTTTAACAAATGCATTTCCTTCTTATTCATATGATTTAGGAGTTCAATAGCGGATCAGCCAATAAGAACGAGTATCTTATACAGAAATTAATTTCACAAGCTAATCGCGTTCTCAGATATCAACGGCAGCAAGGAAACGATTTATCGGTACCAGAACTAGCAGCGCTATCATCTTCCAGCAATAAAATCGGTAGTGTGCAGTTTGTGAAACCCACTCAAAATCCAGTGTCAACTTCATTGGTTGAACGACGAAAGAAATCGTCAGCGGGTAGCGCTGCATTGGGTGAGAGTTTCCTATTTGAAGAGGAACGTTTGAAAATTTTACAGAACCAACAGAAGGTACAAAACGACGACAACGTCATGGACTATGAGAGAATTTTATCGTCGGCCGAACGTCAGTCCCAATACGAGCACGAGTTACAACGAATGGGAGTACCCATTATGGCGGGAATCGGTCCCGGAGGACCACATCCGCCTAACGAGCGTTTGGTGCATTTAGATCTGAAGGGAGCACCGCCGAAGGTAGTTTGGTTATTCTTTTTTTTGCTCTCTCCTTTTTCGTCCTGTGGTATGTGTGTGTCAAAAGTTTAGCCTTTTAAAGAAAAAAATAGGAAATACGTTTACGTTTCGTATTTTGGAGAGTTGAAGGTGGTGGTGGTGGTGACTGGGTGGTGGTTTGGTGCCAGGAACATGTCGGGTTAAACGGCGTTGGGGACTTTTTTATATGATTGTGGTACCTATAGGATTTTGGTTTTTTTTCGAAGTGGAGTTGGATGGTGTTAACGTTTCGTTTTCCGTAATTGCAGTGGTGTTATGAGTTTTAGTTTTTTTTTTTTGCTAAATGGCATGAGTTGTGTTATGGGCTTCGAACTGGAAGTCAAAATGGATGAACTCCGCAGTGAAACCGTCGGGAACAATGACTTTAATTTAATGTTGTAGTTCATGAGCGCATAAACTCATTTTGTGTAAGCAAAGTGATTTATTCAAATGGGAAGAAGTGGTTTGTGTTTTTTTTTCTTCGATACTTAAAGCGAATGATAGTGGGGGTATTTTTGAAAAAAAAAACTTAATAAAATGTTGGGGATTTTCTTTCTCTTGCAGTGCTGTTTTCTGTAGCATTTAATAAAATTTAAAACTCGGTTTAATTTTGATTGTTTTACCGAAATCAGTCAAAATTCTATGGTTTTTAAGAACAAAAACTTAAACTTCCCAAAGGCTCTGAAATTTTAAGAAAACAATATTGAACTTATACCTTGTTCCAACCGAAATAAAGCCTCTAGATTTCGATGAATTTTGGCGAAACGTTAGTAGGCTATGTTCCCATCAGCGAAATCGCGAAGTTTTGTCAAATTTCTCCAACCCGCCGAGGTTTCGCCATACATTTTTGAAACCTCGAAAATCTAGTTGAGTTCATCCGTCTGTGGTTGTCAAATCGAACAAGCGTACAGTGTGAACGTCAGTTAATTTTTCAGTTGTCAACATAGTTTTTGTTTCTGTCAAAGTGTTATAGTAGAAAAACATTGACACAGCAACAGCAATTTCAACGTTAAATCTAAATTCTAAGTCGGCTGTTGAAATTGCTGATGTTGTAACCGTTCTCAGATTATCAAATTTCGAAAAGTGGGAAAATTCTCTCAGAAAGAGTTAAAATTATGAAAAAGTAAACGAACGGGTTGAGCAATAAAACTTTGACAGTTTTCACAAACCAGCCCACAGAAATTTCTTGCACTAATATTCGTAGCAAAGGGAAATTTTTTACTCTCTCGTAAGCGCTCTCTTCTGCGAAAAACTACGAAAATTCTCCGTACGCGAACAACTTTTCGTAAAAATTTGCTGTTTTAGGAGTGTACCCGAACGGAACAATTGCCAGTTTAATAATCAAGCCTTGTTTTCTATTCAATCGGCATGATCGTAAAAATCTATTCGCAATTGAGTCTTAATACATAAATTAAAGTTGACTGTTGCTAGCCAATTAAATGAAAATTGGTCCTTCTGACTGATAGTTTAGCCGAACATCGACCAACTTGATTTGGTATCATTGTGTCTGGCTTCTAGCCCCAAATTGATTAGAATGACTTTCATTCACCACTGTCTTCAGAAGCCAGAATGATGCTGGTATTTTCCGCAAGTAATTTGTTGGCCACAAAACTTTTAATATATTCCCAACCAGAAAAACTTACGTACCCTGAAAGGGCTTGTTGTTCACTACACAGGTCCTCCTGGATGTAAAAGCAAATCGGTGGCATTCTTACTGTCTCTCAGAAGAAAGGACTACAGAAAATTTATTGGCAGAGTTAACGGATTCTTAACATCTAGCTTTAATACTGCGAAGTATTTCTTTGTGCGTCCTTCGTATCTCCTCCTCTGTATTACTTCGGCAGCTGTCTTTATGGTATCGACAGTAGAACGCTATTTTCTGAAGCTATACTGGGACTCCGACAAAACTCGTCTATTTTTTTCCGCTGCTGGCTGCCTTTACTATATGCCGTCAGGTCCGCATACTTCATGTAGCTCATCCGCCCTGATTTCTGGTTGTTGTCCTCATACAGATGCGTTGCATTGTTGGTCTAAGGGTGGGTAGATGTTCAACTAGTCTTCATTATTGTCGGACAGGATATTTGCGTTAAAGATCTAGACTGTGATTATATCCGTTTTAAATCTTGTGCCGCCACAATCGCTTGTCAAACACAATTTCGTCATTTAATACCGCAGAGTATCTGTCTCTAATACCATATAACCTAATCTCACTAGTATACCGTCCGAGAGTATTGCTGCGGTATACAGAAATCGGTTCATAAAAGGGAGCAGTATAACTCACTCTGAAAACTTCCTTTTAAAATCCGATTTTAAGCCCACAATGACTCTGAGTGAGGCTGACACATTCACTATCATCTGCCCACAGAAAGACCCTTTTACTATAAGATATGACCCAAATGGCTTTCTAAAACTATGAGTCACTTTTATAGAAAAAGTTATAAGCGCACTCTGTGATAGAGAAAATTCTTTGTTTGAAATCCTTTCAATTAAGTTATTGGTCTGCTCGATATTCTCTGTAATTAAATTTGCTCATGAGCTTCCCCATTCAATTCCTCTTTTCCTCCTCTAAAACCAATAATAATCACCTCCCTGTCAACTCTGTTTGTTTGCTTAAGCAAAAGACAAACAAAACTGCAATTCAATTCACCACCAACCAACAGAGCTACTCCTATGCAAAGAATCTGTAGTCACCTCCTCTTCATAATAGCAAATCTCCATCGTCATGAATAAAACATGTCTCCCTCCTTATGTGAGTGTGTGTTTGCGTTGAGAATAAAAAAAAAAAACAATCCCATGAACCCCTTGCTAGTCCTGCTTATTTATTTGACATCAATTATCTTCATATCGAATTTGAATTCCATTTTAGTTATCCTTCCTGAAACGCCTCCTGCCAATTCTTAAAACTCTTGGAGCAACTGGCATTCTAATCGAATACGAGGACATGTTTCCCTACACAGGATCACTGCAACCTCTAGCCGCATTGAATGCATACAAACCTGACGAACTAAAGGTACATATGCTTGTGTGTATGGGAGAAGGAAAACGAATATTATCCTGCATAAAAGTCAATTTCCATTTTTTTTTCAATGCAATTTCGTTTCAGGATTTTCTCGAATCAGTTGCAATGCACGGTCTCACCATTATGCCGTTGGTACAAACCTTCGGTCACATGGAGTTTGCCCTCAAGCTGCAAGGATTCGAGCATATGCGAGAATTTCCCGAATCACCACAGTCCATATGCCCCAGCCGAAAGGTATCAATGTCCTTCCTGCAGGATATGCTGACACAAGTGATTGAATTTCATTTAAATGTTGGCGCTGGCGACAGCTATTTGCCGCACGCGAATAACAACCTGTCACATCAACCGGACCAGCTGGCACAGCAGCACCAGCATCAAGCTCCACACCAACACCATCAGACACTGAGATTCAGTCACATTCACATCGGATGCGATGAAGTTTCTCGCATGGGCGAATGTGATAAATGTCGGCAACATTCTCACAACGAACTTTTCCTATCGCATGTGACGGCCGTTGCCAGCTTTGTACGGGCCAAATGGCCCCAACTGAAGGTCGTCATCTGGGACGACATGCTACGAGGTATGACATTAAGTGAAATGCAACATTCGCACATTGGGAATTATGTGGAGCCAATGATTTGGGTATATGCCAGTGACATTTATCGCTTTATACAGCCTCAACAATGGGATATGTACTCGAAAGTGTTCCCCACTGCTTGGGGTGCGTCAGCTTTTAAGGGTGCATTCGGCGAGAGCCGTATGATACCATTAATACAGAGGCATTTGGAAAATAATCTCCGATGGTTGGCTGTGATTGCCAGAGAGGGTGGACGGTGGGTTTATTTGCTTGTTTTGTTTGTGTTACGAAAAATTTTGTTTATTTTGTAGATTTTCGAAAGGCTTTAAGGGTGTAGCTTTGACTGGTTGGCAGCGTTATGATCATTTTGCGACGTTATGTGAACTCTTGCCGACTGGTATGCCCAGTTTAATAACATCACTGGCTACAGTATCAAAAGGATACTTCGAAGTGGATCCGAAGGAGAATGATATATTCAAGGTGTTGGAGTGTGCTTTTCATCCAGATAGTCGGTAAGTATGATGAGGAGTTGTTTCTACTTAAAAATATGCTAATTTGTGTAAATGTTACTCAACGCTGAAGTGTTGATGTTGAATTATTTAAGAAATTAATATGTATTTCTAGTTTTGACGAGGGAATTTATAATTTTCTTTCACTTTAAAATGAGAAAAATGCTATAAAAGGTCGTGGATAAGATTTTAGTGGCTACGCTCGATTAAGCAGGAAATTATATTTGGTTAAAGACTAGGCGAAATTGAATTTAAGCCAGTTTGGAACAAAGAAAATTGCGGAGTAAATTGATTAATTGAATTTGAAATGCAAGGAGGCAAATCTTATTTTGTGCTTAGGCAAAAATTCAATGGCGTCAAGAATGACGCCATTATAGCCTTGTTCATATTCAAACAAAAATATATTAAAACAAGAACTACATACAAGTTTTATACTAAACAATACATTATAACATTAAAGATGTGCGAAAATAATGCCAAAGTTAAAATGGGGCAGTTGTTGAACACATCCTCCAATGGGCGACAACTTCATTATCCATTCGAAATGTTGCCAACTTCGTTACATTCATATATTTTTGATACTGCGACCTCGTCCAACTTTGCATTTGTTTTTCTACCTATTTGAAAATACTTGTTCTTGCTTACGTCCGACCCCTGTGGAGTCGCTGAGTCTGAGACAGGGCTGTCATCCATTGTCACACTTCCCGAGCACGCTGCTTCTATTGGGTTTTCCAATAGCGTTCCGTATCTTTAAATTTGAATAAAACAAACTGTGGGTTAGATATCACTGATTTTTTAAAAGGTCAATGTATGCCATTGTGCATGGAATATAATATATTTCAAATGTCCTCTTTGGTTTCGCTGGATGACGCGTACCTTAAATTTTAGGGTTTAGGCGTAAATTAGGCTGAGTTTGACCAACGACATTGATTATGTTGGCTGTCAGGGCAGTGATTTATTGGCAAAGACCTGTGATATAAGGAAACACTAAGAGAGGAAGTCTAAAGAGGTCAAATCGCACGATCTCAGTGGCTGAGTCACATCGGCTCTGCGTGAGATAACCATGTTCGGAAATCGGTTGTGCAAAATGTCAATTGCACGACCTGTGTGGCACATAACGCCATCCTGTTGAAACCACATGTCGTCGATGTCCAAAAGAAATTGCTTGTCATCGACCGAAAGCGCTCGCCGTTGACAGTGCTGGCCAACGTTTTTCTCAAAGAAGTATGAACAGTCCAAAATCGATACCAAATGATGACTCTCTCTGGATACATTGTAATTTGGCGGATCTCGTGCTCGTTGCACTTGCTTTTGAACGCTTTAACTCTCCATGTTGATCTGTCTGTCATGTTAGACTTAATAAATGACAGCTGATTTGACAGATGTAGCTTCAATAACATAGCCGCAACCACCTGTCAAAGTTTAGAAATCTCCATTTGACAGATTTATCTTCAATAATATGGCCGCTATCACATGTCAAAGTTTAGAAATGCCCATTGGAAAGAAAACCCTATATTTGCAGCTTAACTTACTCGAAGATTTGTTCGATGGTGGGCCTTGGGTATCACCAGGACTTCTAATTGAACTTGGAAGTACAATTTGAGATTATAACGACTAGATACCCCAGTCTTTGTTTTGAACTCTTCTGCGAGTCTCCTCTAAAGAAGCTCTGTTCTGACGTTTACACTGACATGGCAGCATGCGTGTTATATGTGTTATATATTTGTACACGTACAGAAGGCACCTACAGTTTTATGTTGCATTCGAAGGGCAGAGATATTTTTGACAAGAAGACAGTAGTACGCACGAGGTTTCTGGCTTTAAACTTGGGTCAGATAAAATTTGTTGTTCTTATTACACTTTCAATAGGTTATAGTTCCGAGGCCATTACATGTTATTTTCTTTATTATCTTTTCTGATTTACAGCCGTTCCGGTCATCCTTGGATAGAACTACAAACTGAGTCGCATTTCTGTAAACTATTTACCACTTGTACGTATCCTGGAAGTCTAACCTACAAATTTGCACTGCGTCTCTACGAAAAACAAGTAGAGATAGAAAAATATTTGATGCATGTGCAAGAGAAAAGTGCCTGGATGTCTGACTATAATGTCAGGCATAATTTCAGTTCTTCATTGCGAGTTCACGAGTTGACCGCAAATACTCCATCACTTATCGATGATCTGACAACTATGTCCAAAGAAGCTCACAATGTGATGGCCGAAGTGTTCGATGAGGTAATTATATAGTTTTTGTTTCTAGCTTATTTCTCGACTTGTATTCTCTTTCAGCACACAATAGCAGAATTTATTGAACAGAATATCTATCCGCTTATTGTTTCGTTACGAAAACATATTGAAAAGGCTCAAAGTCTGTTGCAACCACGAGTGTGGCCCAGGCGTCCACTTCCCTACGCTCGGGAACTGGTTCAATTCGATCTGATTCCAAATGATGAACAACACGACATTAAGTAGTTATTCGGTTATCATTTTTTCTCTCTCTCTCTTTTCTCTTACTCTTTCCACTTAACAAGTCATAACACAGTTACATTTGAACACACACACAATAAACATAATGTATGATACTTATACTTAATACAAGAATGTCTGTTCTAAATTTTAATTTAAATAGAATTAAAAATGTGTTTTTTTTTTTGTTTTTTTAATTAGGATTGTTGATGAAAAGATAACGCAATGATAAATAATAATGTTAATTTTTCTAAAGCTTTGTAATTACATGAAAAGAAAACGACTTTAAGTGACGATGTGTTTTATTTTGGGAGAAAAAGTGAAAAGCACACGGTAAGTATGAGACAATTTTAACTTTATTATATTGTTGAAACTAATATGTACTTACATAAGTCCGCGAGTCCAGATTAGCAATGGACTCAATTCGAATTAAAACCGAGCGAAGTCAGTAGGTCCGTTCGCGTACCCTCCTAAAACAGCGAACTTTTACAAAAAGCTGTTCGCGTACGGAGAATTTTCGTAGTTTTTCGCAGAAGAGAGCGCTCACGAGAGAGTAAGAAATTTCCCCATGGTACGAATTTTAGTGCAAGAAATTTCTGTTGGCTGGTTTATGAAAACTGTCAAAGCTGTCAAACCAGTGTATTTTCAACTTTTTCTTGTTCAACCCGTTCGTTTACTTTTTCGTAATTTTAACTCTCTCTGAGAGAATTTTATTTATTTATTTTTCTTTTATTATTATTATTGTAATTTAACAAACTAAAAACTAACTTATGGCTAACAGATTAGTTTTGAGGGGGGAGGTCAGGAGGAAGTGAGTGGATTTCTAAGAGAGGATATGCTGTAATGGAAGTCGAGGAGGTTCTGGGCATTCTTACCAGCATTCTGGAGGCTCGTTCAAAAAGGCCAGAATTAGTGCGGTGGAGAGCGAGACGAAAGAGAGGAAGAGACCTGAGGTAATGTGGCTTTTGTTTGAAGCGAAATCATTTCCAGTAATGCGGGGGAATCGATCGTACCGTCGGGACCGGGAGATGAATAATTGTTTACCCCCACTCTTCGAAATTTGATAATTTACGAATTTTAGTGCAAAAAGTACGCGATAGTGTGAATGCGGCCATATTGGTGAAGCTATGCCTGACACATTGGCTGGCTTTTATTAAGTCTGTATTGTCAAATAAACATGGAGAGTTATAGCGTTCGAAAACATGTGCAAATTATTAAATTGTTTTATGAAAGAGGATCTTCTGTTCGAGCAACATTTCGTCCGCTTTGTCCATTTTACGGTCGCCATAATCGTCCCAAGGAGAAGGCTATTTGCAATTTAATGGATAAATATGAGTCAATGAACAATCTGCTTACACTCTTACGTCAATGAAAAATATATAAGATCTGTCAAAAATATCGTCGTTGTCCGTGAGAGTGTCTGAATCCGAGGCAATTCCGCGCCGCGAACAAGATCTCATCTCATTTTCTCATTTGGAAGTTAGCACCAATTGCGGTCAATTCAGTGATGAGGACCATTTCCACTTTTTTGTTTAGGTAGTGGACTGATTTAAAGGTAAGAAAATTCTCCGTACATTTTAAGTCAAAAAACCTTTTGCCGTTCAAAAAATAAGGCTTTACCTCAAAAAATAGACCTAGACTTCAAAACGCGCCCCTTGAGATATCTGTATAATGAATGACACAAATTTTCTATGGGAATTTCAACATAAGTTTTCAATATTTTTAATTCGTATCACGATTTTTTTCGAACTCGTCATATGTTATTATTATTATTATCAACAAGCACACACCAATTTGTCCCCCCTTTCCTAACCACAAACAATTTTCTACATCAATTTATTGTATCTTATTAATTAGGGTTCACTCAACCGTGCTTTACTCTACCCGTTTCGGTTCATAAAATTGATTTTTTTTTTTAATTTGGTCTCTTGAAATAATTGTTTGAAATTACATTCATATGAGGCGAGGGTATTGAAATGAACTTATCGTTTTATAATTTTCGAATACGAATAAAATATTGCCGATCATTGAGGAGTTTTCTTGAATCCAGATATTTGATGAGCTGATGATTTATCAACGTTTCCATGACCTTGGAAATAAGCGACGTAAGTCCAATAGGCCTGTAATTTCCGTAGAGAAAAATCTCCTTTTTAAAAAGACAGGATGGACAAATTCCATCTACCTACTTGGGAAGAGCCCAGAAAAGTAGGATAGACAGGAAAGTTTGCGTAGAAATTTTGCCAGCGTGAGAAAACATTTCTTCAGAACTGCTTTAAGGGGAATACCATCTGGTCGCTGGATCACCGGATTCGTGTTTATCAAAACCAACTGTGTGAAAGTCTGATTGTCCTATAGAGAACCCAATGCTCTCAAGCACAGGAACAGACAAAGCACTATCAGCAAAATGACTTTGTCTAAGGAGCTAAAACCTGGAATGTCATTGTAAATGAGCGTTGGGATGGCAGATGAGGCAGACTTTTTAATGTTTTTAACGAATAACCAACAAATTTAACTACCTTTGAAACACTGTAGAATTTTTTGCATCAATTTTTGGTCGTATAGGAATTTTACACGTTGAATGTTGACATTGTAGTCTTTTTAGGCTCTCTTTACAACTCTGGTCGAACCGTAGGTATGTTAGGAATAAAGTCATTCGTACTTAAGAGAATCGTATCAGCGGCGGCACCTCCGTCACTATCGAGAAAGCACAGTAAGAATTTGCAGTTATTCTTCTTTTTAAATGGAACTAGAGTTCGGGGTGAACCTTATCCTCAAGCAACAAGCCTCTCCACTTAGCTTGGTCTTTAACCAATTGCCTATATTTGCACACTCCAATTTGGTCGATGTTTCATTGAGCTTGTTCTTCTGCTCCAAAACCTGTCAACACAAATGGGACCAAATATCTTACGAAGAATTTTAATCTCAAATCTAAAAAGGATATCTTTATTGACTTTCAATAAAGTCCATGTCTCAGAGCCGTAAAGCAGGACTAGTATGAACAGGGTCTTACACAGAATCTCCTCAGTTCTTCTGCCCTCTGTGAAGTTCTGTTCAATACTTCAGTGTTCATTATCCCTTGTTGTTTAAAGCATGTACCTACTTGGTTTTTCCCTATTCTATCGCTATCGCAAGCGCACCGGTGACAGCCTGCTGAGTTTTTCCAATTATGTCAATATCGTATGCGTATGCAAGCCGTTGTAGAATTTAGAGTTGGAATTTGACACTTCCTATTATTATCAGTTGTATTTTTATTACCATTATTCTAAGATTCTACCACTACTTAGTTTAGGGCCTCTCTGTCCACATGAACTGTAATTTTGTGGAGATCCATGATTCTATGAGAAAGTAGGCATACATCGTCAGCGTAGTCAATATGCTTCAGTTGGGATGTAAGAGTCCATCGAATCCGCTTCGCGTCGACAAAGCTGCACGAATCATATCGCCAATCACCAAAAGGAATAGAATCAATGAAAGATTGCAACCTTGTCTTACACCATTTTGGATCTCGAATTTCTCTGAGAACCTTCCTCTATTCAGGACGTGAGAGCTTGAGCCAGCATACATATGTAGCCCTGATAATAGCTCATGCGTAAGGCACGCCAAATAAACTCCCTGTTGACACTATCGAATGCCTTCTCACTATGTACCAATACCAGAGGATGTCTGGATTGTAAAACATCCACCTACAACCTTACACCCTTTGTCTTACTTACTTACTTAAAGGGCTCCCGACCCTTGTAGAGTCCCTGCCTGAGACATCGTTGCCTTCCATCCTGTGCGGTCCCGAGCACGCTGCTTCCAGTTGTGAAGACCAAGTTTTCTGGCATCCGCGGCAGCTTGGTCTTTGTACCGCAGGTTGGGTCTTCTTCGCCGTCTCGAACATGGGGGCTGGGATTCGAAGATCCTCTTGGCTGGAGCATTGTTGTCCATTCGCTCGATGGTGCCGAGCCAATGTAGTCTGCGTGTGTTAGCTTTTTGGACTACATCCACATCCTGGTACAGCTCATAGAATTTGCGGTTGTATCTTCTCCTCCATTCGCCCTCCACGCATAAGGGACCTAATATCCGACGGAGTATTTTTCGCCCCTTTGTCTTAGCAACATAATAAAAACCAAAAACTTAAATGCTCTCCTCCTGTGATCAACAAATTGATAACTTCCATGTAAAGAAAAATACAAAAAATAAAAAAAAAACACGTTCACCCAGCTCTAAAGTCTAAAGCGAACCGCGTCGTTGTCGTGGCGTTTAAATTGCATTATGTCGCTGTTTGTTAATTCATTTAAGTACCAAGTAGTATTCCTATAAACCCGCTACACCACGATAAAGGTGTATGTCATCTTAGTTCGCCCCCACTCCACTACGATTCCATACATACCAACAGCTCAATGCAATTGCTCTGGCATGCACCGCACATGTTTTTTTTTTTCTTTTACCCCACCCTGTCGTCAACAACACACAGCAATTGACTATTCATTTCAATTTCAATGAATAGTTCTCGCCGATAAGATCTTTCGGACCAGAAATTTCGAATTTATTTCAAAACGATTTAATTTCAGTCTCGTAATGAGTCTCGCTGCTGTTAGAGTGTCTTAAGTTAAAGAAAAAACAAGTTTTCAAAAACAATAGCTACTCGCTCTCGTAAACGGTTTCTAATTACCAACGGATACACAGTGTTTTCTCAACTAGATGGCAGTGTGCCAAAGTGAATTCGTTGACAAATAAGAGTGGAAAAAAAAAACGCACAGTCCTTGTTCCTTGATTGAAAAAATCAATAGTATAAATTGTCACTTTGTGCGTGCTCAACACAAAAACTTCAGGGGTCAGTTCCAAGTGAAAAGTGCAGCGGAATTTTTGGTGTTTCCGTCAAGAATTTGCGTCAGCGATATCAAAAACAGGGTAGTGTCTGAATTTAAATAGTTAAGTTCAACTTACAATGGGTGTTAACGATCATTCGCCGACGTCGAAACTTTCATTGGACACATTTCAGGAGATTTTCGAAAAAGCCGAACCGGGCGTACTCATTGATTCGTATGAGGTGTGTTTTTTTTGTTTTTTTAGAATTAGTTCTCGAATCTCCTCCTCCTATTTTGTGGAAACTTGAAACTAATCTGCGGAATAAATGGCTCAATACATACCTAATATCGATGTAACTTTTGAATTTTTAATTTACTTCTCTTATGTAGGAAGCACCGGGATCCGGTCGTGGAGACAATTACACCGCTACATTATATCGGATCCAATTGACAGGTCATCGCAAGTGCTCAGCTGACGAAGGCAAGAAGCAAAAGTGGGAGAAGAGTGTGATATGCAAGAGACTTCCGGAGAATATTGCTCGGCGGGAGGCGTACAAGAGTGATAAGTTATTTAGGTAATGAATACTTTTTTTTTATTTACATTATGTACATATGAGGAGATTTTATAAAACTAAAAAAAAAAGTGTGCGTCGGCCGGGAATCGAACCCGGATCAACTGCTTGGAAGGCAACTATGCTAACCATTACACCACCGACGCCCTTGTGACAGTTATTTCACAGCGTTTATATGTGTCTAGTAAAATTAAATAAACAACTGATTGTTTTCAATCTTAAAACAGTGACGACAAAAGGTATACATACATTCTTAGAAAAAGTGCTTCTCATGAAGCAAACGCATTTTAGTACAAGAAGATTTATTTGAGCTGAGAGGAAGAGAGCTCAATTTTTCTATTGACTTACATTAATACATATGTAAACAGTTAAAAAGTTTCTGCGAAGAAATCAACTACACGCATTAGCGAATGATTCTTGCAAGCTGTTAGATTTGATTCACATTCGCGAGAGCTTAACCTCACAATTTTTTTTTTTTTTTTTTTGGGCAAATGAGAAGTATTGCACAGATTGCCGCAACTACACAAAAACAATTGATGTGAATGAAGTGTCAAAATTTGCGAATATTCGCTCGTTAGCTTTTCGCTGAGGTGTAAATTGACCTTAGGAGAGAAAAGATAAAGCAATATTTGATCTCTTCACTGTGATTGCTTGATTTTGCTTTGTCGAAGAATCTACGAAAAATCGCCAACGGAAATTGGCACTACAATGATTAAGAAGGTTCCTCCAAAAATCTCAATATTAGGCTTGCTTGGTGTTACAGTGGCAGATATATAATACAGATCATAATGGTGCTTAAGCTCGTTTTAGATCCAGGAGTCCAGCTTGTCCATCTGAGGCGAGCCCTATTTTTGTCGAAAAATCATGTTTAGTAATGAGGATCACCTTTGACTTAATGGGTTAGTGAGTTTGCGAAAATTCCCTTTCTAGATTAAGACAAATCCAAAAGACGCATGAGATTAAAGTTCACAGTACAAGTGAACCTTAAAGGTCCATTCACAGCAACTTTTTTTATCAACATTCGGCGAGTTTATTTGGCATTTGCCAAAGAAAAATAAATTTGTGAGGTTAAACTCTCGCGAATGTTTTGGTCGCACGAATGTGGATTGCGTTCTACATCAGTGGAATGTGAACAAAATTTGGCAGTTCAGACAGAATTGATGATTTCTTCGCAGAAATTAATTACTATTCAACTTTTATTCTATAACACGATAGATAAATTAAGCTTTCTTCTTTAGGAATAGTAAAATTGCCTTAAATGTGCTAAAATTGGTTTGTTCGTTATTCGCCAATTCGCAAGTCGCTAAGCTGTCAATCCTAAGCTGTCACTAGCTAATACAACAATTATATCGCGAAACGGACCAGTGAATTAGTGACTGATGTCGTGCGACTCGCAACTCGAGTACTTCTTGTAGGGTTCTCTAAAGAATTTAGTGTGTGGATAGTACTGATATTCGGCAAAGGATATTGCTAACTTTAATCAATTTTCTGATGTTTTCTTTTCTTACTTTTAGAAATGAAGTCGAATTCTACACGATCATAATGCCCGAACTGATTAAATTTCAAAAATCAAAAACTGATAACTTTTTCAAAGCGATTCCCAAGTGCTATCTAGCACGGCAAGATCTCCTAATTATGGGTAAGAATTGATTTCAAATATTACTCCATGTATCATTCTTAATTAATTTTTAGAGGATCTTCGAACTCGCGGTTTCAAAATGCCCGACCGGAAGAAAGGTTTAACCGTAGACCAAGTAAAATGCGTCCTCAAAGAAGTCGCTACATTACATTCACTCAGTTTAGCGTATAAATTTCAAAACCCAAAACAGTTTGACAAACTCAAGAAACTTATCACAGAAGGGCTATTCTGTCCATCGAATGAGCTGTGGTATAAAAACTATTACGAACAATTGACGAAGAATGCAATAAATATGGTAAGTCCTTTCTATCTGAATGAAGTCGTAAACTTGATCGTTTCTCTTTGTTTTTTAATTCCAGGTTTCAGACGTTTTACCCAGCGACTCCAAATATATTTGTGCCATCAAGGAATTTGCCGAGACTTCTTCGTTCTTTTCGCGAATGGTCGGATTGGTGAACACCGAATCACCATTATCGGCAATATGCCACGGCGACTGTTGGGCAAATAACTTTCTTTATAAGTATGACTCTGAGGGGAATGTTCAAGAGGTATAGGGCTTAGTTTTTTTTTTTTTAAGTGGATGTTAATCTATCTATCTATTTATAGGTCAGCTTAGTCGATTTCCAACTTATACGATACAGCTCCATAGCATTGGACATTGCGAACTTACTTTTCTGCTGTACAAGCAAATCAATGCGTGATGAGCATTTGGATTCCTTCCTCAAGCACTATACCACTGAACTGTATAAATCATTAAAAGTACTTTGTGAGCTTCCAGAATTTTGCGACACCGAAGAAAAGCTTGAAAAAATGTAAGTCAATGTTCACATATATAGGTATTTATGTATTTCATACAAAATTGACTTTCAGTTTTGCGATTGAATTGAAGACCTATGGAAGATTTGCACTGGGTCTTGCACTGGATATTATTCCCATTAGTACGTGCTCATCGGAAGATGCTCCGGATTTGTATCTTGTTTCACGAACTGATGCCACCTCTGGGGCCCCAGAATTGAATTTCCCGCCAAATGATTTGTGTCGACAGAAAATGTCCGAAGTACTCATCGACTTGGTAGACGGTGGAATGCTTTAGAAGACCAGTTTCTTTGATGCCAACAGTTTATAAATGATAATTATTTCACAAACCCATGACAATATTAAAAAGAAACAAACACTTCGATAGCAAGCAAACAGTTGACTTTGCCAAAATTATGGAAATAGCTTATGTGTATCGCTGTAGATGGTTCAAAGGTTTATTTCTCTTGTCGTACTAAATTACTGGTGCGATTATTTTTCAACAGTATTTTATGAAATTAGAAAAGTATTAAATAAACATTTACGTACAAGCCAAATAAAATATGTATACCTACTAAATGTATTGTTATTTTCAAATTAAAAACAAAATGGATTAACAAAACAAACATGTCTAATTAAGCTGGCTCTATAGAACACAATGTGCACAAAGCGCACATCTGCTTGAAAGCAGATTTAGGACTTGAAAGTGCAACAATAATTGAATTAAGGCTTTGGACGTACCGTATACACAGGTCTGTTCCCGTACTTTATGCACTAAAATTCACAAGCTTGCCAAATTTCTAAGAGTAAGGGTAAAATTATCTCAAAGAAAAAAAATGTAAGGGAACGGGTTAAACAATAAAGCTGCCCACTTTTTAGACGTGGCTTTTTTAAATATTGATTTACTTCAAATTATCTTGCCAGCCAACAACACACCCATTTGACAGAACTTATATATTTGCCTAAAGAAATTTTCTTGGACTCTTTTTCTCTTCTGTGAAAAACTACGAAACTTTGAAGTACGGGAACAGGAATTCGCTATTTCTCGTAATACGGGAACAGACCTAATATGTACATATATTGACAATAGGTACCAAACCCGCTCTCTGGCTACTTTTATTTGAAGCCTCAAAAAAAGGATCAAATCTTTCGTCAGCCGTCACGTCATACAGGAGCAATCTGTCCCATATAAAATAAAAAAAACTTAAAAGGACTTTTACATTAATTCCGGAGTTCTTATGAATGGATGAAACGGCTGCTGAGGAAATTTCTATTAGGCTTAGAAAAAAAATTCCAAAGGTGGAGTACAACGCATCGTACAGAGTCCCAATTGCTTCCTTTCCACTGAATTTCCACCACGTTCTGAACTCAAAACATCCTTTTTGAGATAAGACCTTCATAGCTCAGCGAGCTGCGATCACGGACGAGCGAATAATCGCCAGGTTTGACGTTTCATTCACAGCAGCTTTTTTATCTAGTCGCTACAATCGGCGAATTTCATTTAGCATTTGCCAAAGAAAAATAAATTTATGAGGTTAAACTCTCGCAATGATTCTTGGTGGAAATTAATTACTATTCAACTTTTTTTCTATAAAACGATAGATAAATTAAGGTTTCTTCTTTGGTCAATTGTTTGCCTTTAAATGTGCTTAAAATGATTTGTTCGCGGTTCGCCCATTCGCTGGTCGCTGAGCTGTGAATGTACCTTAACACATGCAAACGTCAAATGATTTTTGACAAATCGCACATTGACTTAAATGTTAGGGAGAATTTTCTCACCTTAAAATTCAGTCCACTACCTCAAAAAGAAATGCTTTACTTTGCAGGCAAAACTGAATCTCTCGACCAATCAGAAACGTTTGACTACCTATTCCCTAAAATGCAGAACGCGCCCATTACCTTCGGAGGAAAATCCCCTTTACAGCTAGAAGAATCGCGCTCTGTCCATTTAAATCGGTCGTATGAAAAGTCTTGGATCTCAGGTCCAGAAGAGGAATTTGTTTTTCTCTCGACAGTATAGGTATTCGGTTGCCAGATATCCGGTTACCTGACCAAATAATATACTGAATATCCGGTATGTATTTCGTTAAATCACTCACCCCAATTACGTTCGTCGGAAGTCTAAAACAACTCAAGTCGGCTGTCGAGTCTTACCCTAGCAGAGAATAGTGGAAAGACAGTTGTATACCAAATGCCGAATCCCTAGCTATTTACACTGATGGATCAAAAATGGACACCGGTGTAGGATCCGGAATCTTCTCCGAATCACTGGGTATATCTAGATATACATATACGACTCCCAGACCACAGCAGTGTTTTCCAAGCGGAGGTCCTGGCAGTCTGCCGTAAAAACAATACCGCCAGAAGGTATCACTTTCTTTATCGACAGCCAGGCAGCTATCAAAGCAATTACCGCTATAGAAATAAAGTCCAAGCTTGTGAAGTGCTGCCGCGAAGAGCTTAAGGTTATTGTTACACAATACAATGTTCTGCTCCGCTGGGCCGCTGGACACGAGGGCATCCCGGGAAATGAAAAGGCAGATGAATTAGCAAGGAAAGCTTCATCTGACCCACTTGAACTGACCGACCTCTCCACAAGCACCCTCCCTGCGATCTTAGGCTTTAAGCAGGTAAACTAGCTATGAGAGAGGCGAACTTGAGATGGAAGTCCCTAGATACTTGCGAAACAAGGACCGAGAGAATTATTCGCTCGTGGGGATACTCACGAATCACAACACTGCGGTACCACCTTAAGAAACTACGTTGGACGGCAGAAGAACTCTGCACAGGATGCGGCGATGAGGATATTAAAAAGGACACTACCCACTTCCTCTGCCAGTGCCCTGGATTCAAACATTCCAGGTATAAATTCCTCGGCAAACACTTCTTTCAGGATCTAGGAGAACTCTCCAACGCCAACACCGACATGTTATTGAACTTCATCAGAACATTAAGATGGTTTTTATACACGGGTAACGAGTAAGTACAGCCGTGGGAAGTTGTTACAGATATTTATGGGTTAAATGGGCAAGGGGTACTTTTTCTAAGCCACCCTATGGGTAACACAATGGGCAAGTGCTGACCTGAGTGCGCCGGACAACCCACAAACCTAACCTAACCTTGGGAATTGTCAATTCTTTGCCTTTAAATGTGTTAAAAATGGTTTGTTCGCTCATTCACTTCTTTGCCTTTAAATGTGTTAAAAATGGTTTGTTCGCTCATTCACAGAATGCCTACTCTCCTTTTAGTTAAGGTCTTGAAGTAGACAAGCCAAGTATGTAGAGTATGCAGATTAAAACATGCATTATTCAAGAAGAATGCAACCCTCAGCACCAATATAACCGAAAATAGAAATAAAAACACCATTATTTGTTTTTTATATCTTTGTTTTATAATTTTCTGTTGTTAATAATCTCTGCATAACAATGATTCCACTGCAGCTTAACCCAGCATACATACAGTTTACGTACATATATATGATTTTTGTTTATATAATTACGCATAGAATAGATTTATATACTTTTGTATTCAAGCTTATTCATCAGTTACAGGTCTTAATGATTATTTCACATAGTCCTTTTCTTTTTTTTTTTCTATACTCCCAGTGCTCCCAGTGGTGGATTTCTCTTAAAAATTTGTTAATATAAAAAAATGTTTCATTTATTTTGATTCTAAACAAAATATTTAATAAAAATAACTTTGTATGCACAAACTGACCAAAATTCATTTATATATAAAACAATTAAATTCAATCGAGAGTTATAAGTTATCAGTTAGCAATTTGTAATTTAAATAAAAAAAAAAGAGAAGGAAACATGATAAAAAGAAATACTATACTGTCTTATGGCCAGCCAAGAAGCATTTTGTTCACATTTAATTTGTTAAATACACATAAATGCCGACGCATGGGATGTGTTCTTTCATCGATTTATATTTTTTTTCATTTTAAACAAAAATGAAAACTTAACAATTGAGCGTTAACATCCATATATATTTTCATATATATATATATTTGTCATATAATAGAAATAAAATAAAAAAAAAAAAAAACAAGAGTAAGAAGGAATATAAAAGGTTTTACGCCCAATCGACATGAATGCATTTACTTTTCTCATTCATTTTTTTTGTTGGTTTTTTTCGTTGATTTTTTGCGATTAAGAGTATATAAAAAAATATTATCATTTATAATAGTAATAGTAAACAAAATCGATGGAAATTGGAGAAGAAATAATAAAATAAAAAAGTCTCTCCGCTAAGCCATCACACCTTCATTCTCCCTGTCGTCTTCTATCTCTCTAACTGCGTGTGAAATTCTGCTGCCTAGTATTACTGTGAATTATGCTGGTGGAGGATTTGCGAATTCTCGGTAGGCCTCTTCCAGGCCATGCTTTAATTCGGGCGTTAAAATGCTAATACAGGCTTGGAACACTTCGGGATTGGACTCAACCTGTTTGACAATGCCAATCATGCGGCTACCTTCCTCGCTGAGCGGCTTCACAACTGCCGATTTGAAGGCTTGTGCTATGATGGAAACGATGCGCGGAAGATTGGAATTGTTTGCACCGAGGATGACTGGATGATTGGCTTGAATAAGATCGCACAAATAACCATAGATGTGAGGCGCTTCATCTTCATCTTCAATCACGGGTAGCCATGAGTACCTGAAGGGATAAGAATAAAATTAGTATTTACAAATTATAACAAAGCTGATGGAATATAAATAAAGAGTTTCAGATTACGCATGCACAGTCTTATTGATTGTTTGATTAAGCATGTGGCATGCATATGAAAAATTTTCCATTAAGCGTTTCCTATCTTTAAATTTGAATAAATCAAACTTTGAGTGAGGTATCATTGATTTTTTATTTTTTAAAAGGCCCAAGCACGCCATTATGTATGGAATACAATTTCATTCAAATATCCGCTGGATGAGGCGTATCCGAAGCGCCAATTTTCCATAACTCTGGCGCATAAATTAGGCTGAATTAACCTATCACATTGATTATGTCGGCTTTCAGGGCAGTGGTGGTTTGCTAATAGATTTATAGATCTGTGACTCAAGAAAACTGCACAAAAATTTTAACGGAGTCAAACCGCACGATCTCGGAAGTCAATTTACATTGGTGGCACGGTTTGCATATCACTTAAATGGGGTCAAAGAAATTGGCTATCATCGATCGATAGTGCTCGCCGTTGACGGTGATGACCGTATCAAAGAAGTCGCCAGTCCTAAATCCACACCAAACAGTGACTTTCTCTCGATACATTGCAATTTGTTGGATCTCTTGTGGATTTGATTTGATTTTTCGATCGAAATAGGGTTCAATTTCGAACTGCCCGAAACCCCAATTAGCGAGCAAACGTCTATGAACATTATCTTTGAGTTCCTGTGTCAGTTGAATCCTTTGCGGTTGTAGGCCCGAGTCATGACGGAAAATTCGTCTGCAAAAGACCGAGTTCTTTTGCGCGGCGCGAAATTGACTTGAAATTGCGATATTTTCCGCCGATCTTGTGTTTCGTTGACGTAGAGGTATTGGCGCATTGTTTACTAAACCAGTCGACTCGGATTTATGCACAATATTGCGGATAGTTTTTTTTTTCGGAAGGACGATTATGGCGCACGCAATGTTGCTCGAACAGAAGACCCACAATTATAAAACAAATTTAATCATTTGCACACACTGTTAAACTTTATAACCCTCCATGTTGATTTGACAAGACTGATTAAATAAATGACAGCCAATTTGACAGGCGTAGCTTCAGCAACATGGCTACAATCATCTGTCAAAGTTTGGAAATCTCTATTGAAAAACCCTGTAGCTAGAGGATATCGTTTGAGCTGAGCCACTGTACAACCTACAGACACAGAAACTTCCAGGAATTGGAACCATATTGGACAATCTGCGATATGCAATAGAAACGATTGCATTGCAACCATGGAGCAAAACAGTTTTACTCTTTGGTTGATCATTAACCTTATGTATGTCCGTCTCCAATATATTTTGTTCACCACAGTCACCTTAGACACCTCTTAACTACATTATTTACAAATAATAAAGAAAATTTAATGTCAACTTACCACGCATTGATGACCTCATCGATATTCTGTAATGCAGAGTTATTATATTTCAAGATTTTTGTTACAGCCGAAATGGCATTCTCCGTTGGATTAACATTCTCTGGTTCACGGCTCTTTGGGTCTTGAATTACCTGAACCAATATTGGGATAGCTTGGGCACATGTTAAGGCGAACTGTTCACCAGCATACTGTAAAAAAAGAAAACCCAATTATGGAAGAGTTCATCTAAATTATACTAAATATGTATGTACCTGTCCCATTACACCACATCCATAGGCGGCAGCCTGTCTGACCTCGGGACTTTTATCACAAGCGTACTGCAATAAAGGTGCTGTGAATATCTGCTGATATTTTATGCAACTTGGACCGCAATATTCTAAAACAAGAATCATATACATAAATTCTATGACCAAAATTAAATTACACAAAGATCATACCGATAACATCATCGAATATACAGAGACCCCATTGTCGGTCAGACCAGGACCGTACTGGCTCCAATAACTTCACAAAATGCGGTACAATAGTATCGAAGCAGGGAAGGAAATTCGACTTGTTGGTCAAGAACAACGAGTGAATAATATCGACAATCTTCGACAACAAATAGGTGTCGGCTTCATCTTCATCGGCTAAGGCTTCTTCAACTCCATCATCGTAGTCCTCTTCGTTGCGTGCTTGAATACGCTTATCGGCACGCTCGAAATGTTCCACCATATATTTCGAGATTATCTCCAGCACCTGCTTCATTGAATCATCAGACAAACAGTTCGGACCCAGGGTTTCGATGCTCTTGGCCAGTGATTGCAACAATTCGGATTGTACCTCTGCTTCTGGTTCGGTACCAATTGCCTTTAGCAATTCTGGGCAAATGTACAACCACATGCCTTCCAAGTACTGAGGACCCTTAATCTTAGCACAGTCCAACAAATATGGAAGCGATTCAGCAGCTGCTGAACGTACACCATCATGGAAATAGAACTTCAACATAGGCACCATTAGCCTTACGACTTCCTCGGCATAATCGGCGAATCCATCCTTTAACTCACGTGCATAACAAACCAACATCTCGCAGGCCGACGCCTTGTCTTCCATACCAGCAGTACGAATAGCAAAGTTCTGCTGTTCACCGAGATTAATGAACGACCAGTCGACATCGCCCTCAATGTCCTCGACTTCGTCGTTATCCAACATTGCCACTTCGGGCTTCATTGCCGCTGTACGCATAACCGGTCCCATAACCAGCGGCAGATATTGCTCAAACTGCTTGCCCAGAATCTTGCACATACGTGCCCAGGCCGAAATCAAATAAGATGTCTGTGGATCGTCATCGGCCAAATCACCTTCGGTGTGAGTTTTAAGCAACATGTCCATGACCTCACTGGCGTCCGTCAAGAACTTGTCGCGTCCCACAGCCAAACCAATGAGACTCACACATTCGATTGTCTTACCACGCAACATGCGCAATTTCTCGTCATTAGCATTCTGAATGATGTACTTCAAGCACGGCATCAGACGATCGTAGTACGTTACGAATTCCTTCTCACATGTGTCGGCCACTGAGGCAATGGTGGTGACTACCTGTTCCAAGACCAACTTGTTGCCCTTTTCAACCAATTCCTTGAATTTAGCATTCAAAATTGTCTCCAACTTGGACATGATGCCATCCAAATACCCAGTCAAAATTGTCTTTGGGCAATCCTCACTAAAGTTCACTAGAGCCGCTCCAGCGTGAGCCTGAACTCGTGGATTCTCCACATCATCCAACAGACTCAAAAGCCCTGGAATAACCTGAGCATGGAATTTCTTTTCAAAGATTGGAGCAAAGTCCGTAGCCATCTGTCCGACAGCATTGCAAGCAGCATGACGTACTCGTGGATGGGGATCTCTTAAGAAATTCAATACCCCACTCATAATGTTATCCAACATCGCTTCCATTTGTTTGTGGCAACCCTCTCCAATAGCAGAGATGGCCATCAAAGCGGCATGCCTTTGCTTCCAGTCACTGTGACTCAACATAGCTGGTATGGCATTGATCACGTGAGGTAAAACTGTCTTACCACCAAGTCCACAGGCCAATCGATCCAGCGATGACTCAGCGATAATATTGTTATCACTTGTGTCATTCTCGGTGACCTCATCAGACATTGCCCAATCCTCGTTATCATCCAGATCATCGGTCATCATCTGCAGCACCAGTGGAATCAATGCAACTACATATTTTTCAGCTCGCTTTCGAACCATAGCTGGGGCATTCTCTGACATCGAAACCATAACTTCCAGCACCAAATGTCGCCAGGCATCCTCAACATCTTGACTGCTAAACACCTTCATACACATTTCGAAGATAACCTCCAATTGAGGGCGCAAAAATTTCGGACAATTCTCAGTCAAATCGATAAGCAGCTTCAATAAACTCTGATCGTCTTGCTGTTCGATACTCTCAACGGTGACCATTATCATGCGGGGCAATAGATCATTGAAATGCTTTAGTACAGCCGTGTCCTTGTCGTGATGCAAAATAAAAGCGCCGATAGCGCGTACCGCTTGGAAACGTACCTCCGAATCTGCTGTCGGCTCAAGACTCTTCTGCAACATTTGTTTAATCAAATCCAAATACTGCGTTTCCTGATTGCCAAATATCGCTGGGACCGAAGCGAATATTCTCAATGCGGACTCTTGCATCTGGGCATTGGGTGAGTTTGCGCATTGGAACAGGAATTGAAGGAAATCGGGCCATTGATTGTTACCATCATCATCGATTAGATTGCGGGCCGCTTCGGCAACTACTTCACAGATTTTACGACGTAGATTTGCCGAAACATCCTGCTGCACTGCGAGCAGGATTTGCTGCAACAATTGTCCTTGAGCTTCTTGTGGGAGCTACATTAAGTAAAAGAATAAATTTTAGAAAATAATTCAAAGAATGTTACAAAATTTTGAATGTTACTTCTGCGTCTAAAGGAAAACTTTGAATGTTTTTAGCGAGATCATTGAAAGGAACAGACATTCTAAAGCTATTCTAACTATTTAGCCAGTGTGGACTGCACGTGGCTGAGCTAAAGTTGAGATGGAGTGACTGCTTATGTCCATCGTTCTCCCAAAGATATTGATTCTTATGTTTAACTCGAGGAAGTATTTAGTTTAGAAAGATGGGTGCCTTGTGACAAGAAAGTCACTGCTTACTTGGAACAACAATTTGGGTCCATTGTGCCCAATCATAATTTAGTCCTCCAGTTCTTCCAGTGACTTCTGTCAGGAATCCTTGCATTGAATCTCCTTTCGAATGTTAACATCGGGTTCATGTGATCTGTTTCCGTCAATCCATTGGTAGCCTCCCATCGGGACAGAATAGAGGCGTGGCCGTAAGAGTTTGATGACCACAATCGACCTTCCTTCAATCTTATAGCAGTTTTGGCTGCCAGACTACTACAATAAATGTCAAGCGGAATGAAACTAAGCATGGTTTCCATTGCCGCCTTCGGTCGGTGTTGTTCTCAATGAACCTATGACTCCGATGCATGCCGCCCTCTGGATTTTGGTGAGGTTTGAAAGCTGGTATTGCTTCTCAAGTACCAACCACCGTTCTAGTGAACTACATGTGAAGATAGCTCTTACAACCGCCGTATATATGAGTACAATGTTTGTTGTCATCCTTCATTTTACTTGGTTGATTGAAGCACTTAACTTAACCTTAACACCTTGCGAATTCACTAACTTATTTGCACCAAGCCACAGACAGTAAGTTGCATCGGTGAACACTTTTGCAGCGGCCAAATGCGTGCTTGGAGAGCTGATAAGATTATACGTGTATTTTTAAATACCGTCCTTCACACTTGTCACCTTGTTGTTAGAGATATATTTTAAGGTTTCTAAATAAATAGACTGCATGTTGATACTGAGTTAATATTTACTGAATCTTAGCTCTTTTTATAACTAAAGCAATGTATTTGCTAATCCCCACATCTCTAGTTTCATTAAATGAACTTCTCAGAATAAATGCCATCTTTATTCTATTATTCACATCGTACCCATAACTACTTGTGTATAATTTTATTTTTCTCCTCCTTTGTTCGATTTTTTTCATCGAAAGATAAGACAATTTTAGCACGTTCTTATGTTGATGTTTACTAAGCAAGCACCACACAAATAGAAATGAGCAAAGCCAGCCATAAATCGATGGAAAATATTGGGGAAAAAAACGATAAAAAAAATATTGATGGACAGAAATAGAAACGAAATGCAAAGGTATGTTTTATTTCTCATTTTAAAAAGTGTGGATTTTTGATCCAAGGCACGTGCTGCCACTCATGAGGGCTAATAGTTTCGAGTACGTATGCAGTGCGATCCACTTGTGATTCCGATAAACTTGGCTTTTTTTTATCACAAAGTCTCATACTTTTCTGCGTTTTTTTTTGTGGTTTATAAAGAAGATATTATTTACTGATGTATTGTACTATAGCATGTAGGCAAAGGCCTTTAATACACGACATGTAGAATGTCACACACTAGCACGCGGCATAAAACCATTGCGACGCGACAATTGTCGTGATTCAGCTATGAAAACTAATTTGTGTTGACTTTCGAATGTTATCAATCAAATAAAGGAGGATCTACTGGCAAGAGTTTTACACACTTGGTCATTCTCTTCTCTTAGCACTGGGTTGTTGAAATTTTTCTCTTCCACAAAGGCTGACAATGCAAATATACATAAGTGCCCTTTGAAAATCACAAAGATTAGTTCCATAAAAAGAGATGCATGGCCTAAAGTTTATTGGCGCTCATAGTTCATTAACTATAGTGTGCTATGTACAGATTGTTCTGCTATATAATGAAACTGATAAAAGAAGCATAACCAGTGAAGTCAACTCGCAAGAGGGCACATTTATACCTACTTACTTCTTACTTAGCGGGCTCCCCTCCCTTGTAGTCTCGCTGCTTTCAGTTGCAAAGACCAAGTTTTCTGGCACCCGCGACAATTTTTGTCTTTATACCGGAGGTTTGCTCTTCTTCGCCTTCTCGGACCTGGGGGTTTTGACTCGAAGATCCTCTGACTGGAGCATTTTTGTCCATTCATTCGATGTGGCCAAGCCTTGACTTTTTTGACTACATCCACATCTTGGAAGATCTCATAGATTTTGTTCTCCCTACGCTTTCCTCGACTAAGGACCCTAATATCCGACGAAGTATTCTTCGCTCGAAAGTATCCAATAACTTCCCAGCTTTCTTATATATTCTTCAGCACTCGACTCCACACAGCACGACTGGTAAAATGAGCGATCTGTAGAGTATTAATTTTTCCCATTTCAGTTGGTTTGTACTCATTCACTTCAAGACCAACTTCTTTCTTCTGCTCTTCAATTGCCGACTTGGTGGGATCTTCCAATAATGGCTGAGTTCCAAAACGTCAAAAAAATGCGCATCGTGCTTTGTGATGCGTTGCTACGAAGTTTTTATTTTGCGATGCATCACGATGCTTTAAAATCTTTGACGTTTTGGAACGGCTTGTGCAAACAAAAAAAAAATGTCTAAGAATTAGCGGCGGTGCTATTTTCAATGAATAATTTTGGCTCATATAATGGCATAGTATATTTAAGAATATTTTCGGCATAAAAAAGAAACAATTTCATTGTTTTTGCGGAATAAAAAAATTGCTGTCAAATTACAACGCATCACAATAACTCATGATGCGTTGGTTGCTTTTGTTTGCGCAGCGGTTTCTTTCATGATGCATTGTAGAACGCGATACATCGCATCACTGCTATATATTAACGATTTGGAACGATTAACGTTGCAGTACTGCGGGGTTACTGCGATTTGGAACTCAGCCGAGGTCAATAACGTCTGCATATCATAGCAGTTGGACAGATTTGTAAAAGATAGTACCTTTCGTGTTGACATCTGCATTGCGCACTATCTTCTCCAACACAATATTGAAGAAGTTACATGACAGTGCATATCTTTGCTGGAATACGGTGCGCGTTTGGAAGAGCTCAGAAGAGTTGTTTTCAAGTTGCACAAAGTATCGCGTGTTTTTCAGCATTACGCGACCGCATGGTAGAGTTCGAGACTTCTTTCGACTGACTTTCGATGAAATTCATTGGTCTTTTCCACGATAAGATTTGTATCAAAGAATAGGGTGTTGTAGAAGGGATTCTATACGCAATCCGACCAAAAAGTGGATCGAAGAAAAACATATCAGCAAGAACTGAGAGTAGCAGAAGTGAGTAGCGTTTTTTTTAGGAGAAACAATTAAATTTCTTTGGACTAGTATTGAAAGACTTTAACTCTTATCTTACTGTGGAGAGGACACGTTGCATTCAACATCCCCAGTGCGTACATAACATTGGAGAGCTCGATGAATATATGTACGCAAGTGAACTGTGGACGCGCACCAAACAGAAGCGATGAAGGAAAATCATCACAATATGTTGGTTGACGGTCCCAATTAGATCATGAATTCTCGACTATGAACCATGCCTTAAATAAAGACATTGAACACTCACCAAGAGGTTACAGAGGTTTATCTGATAATCTATTTGTATTGGTCCTCTGTCTCTCATTGTAGTGTCTTGGTAATTAATTCCTCTTAGGCCTAAGTGAGCTGACGCTAGCTGCCACGCTTACCTAACCTAACTTAACCTAAGCGGTTACAAAATCAAATAATTCAAAGGAGTAAATACATTTATTAGTTCAATTAAAGCGCTTTTCTTCTAAATGAACGTTAGCATGAATTCAAATGTACAT
This sequence comes from Chalcosyrphus nemorum, assembly GCA_949716465.1. NCBI lineage: Eukaryota > Metazoa > Arthropoda > Insecta > Diptera > Syrphidae > Chalcosyrphus > Chalcosyrphus nemorum. The sequence goes on from OX454333.1 coordinate 81,022,534, forward strand.
ATGTAAGGGTGTGTCCGACCTGCTACCATAAAATACATCCTACCCTGCAGACCTCATTCTGCTCTTTCAAATATTTCACCCGAGAAACTTTGATCGACAAAATATTAACAATAAAATACCCAGGTGTTGCTTATGTATATCTCATCAACCTCTTATCACCTTTTCAAAGCGAACTACGTCATGCATTCCAGTGAATAACTTGAGCAGTGATTTTTTTCTCTTTAACCACTACTTGGAAATACTAAGAAAAAAAAGCAAGTGCCTGGCACCAATATAAATTTATCTACATCTCATTAAGCTCACTCGCAAACTATTAAAGAAAAATATTTTATTATACGCATTATCTTTTCTGTGTGGCAAAATTGCATGCCCAAATTAATGAATTCAGCCTCATGCCGGCCGCACCGGTCGGTGGCTCTGTCTGTGTACAAAAAAAAAAAAATGTATGACTCATTTGAAATGTATTCTCTTTAACTTGATGAAACACAACCCGGGTTTCATCAATTAACAAGAGGGTAGTTAGGTATCTGTTGTTCTATTGTTCTTTTTAACTAATTTAATTTTCTGCCTCTCGAAGGAAAAACAAAAAAGTGTATATAGGAAGCACACTTTCTCAATGACAATACCAACGTACAAGGTCGCACACGCGAGAAGTTCTATCTATCAAATGCTCTAATGCACACTCTTCTATTGAATATATGTCAATTAAGATGGAATAAAACGCTAAAAATAACATTCAAACAAGTGTGACAAACAAGGAGACTTTGATCTCTTTGATAGCCAGCCAGCCAGCCCATAATCCAGTGGAATTTAGTACTCACCTCTTTGTAGAACTCAAGGAAATCCGATGTGAATAGCCTTCGCAGTACGACAGCGGCCATAAGCCGTGCCTCCTCAGCCATTTGTCCATTATGCAGAGCGGCCAATAGATGTGTTACTTTAACATTTCTCGGCAGATTGTTGTATGCTTCCTAGAAAAAAAATTCATTGCAAAAGAAAAATTCTAAATAAATCTATGCAGCAGGAAAAATCGTAATCATATTGATTTTTTTTTTATGCAACGCTTGGGCTTGTGTGCATTTGGAGGGAAAAAAAAGGATGTTTGTGTCGAAGGACACGCTCTCAACTTAACAAAGAAGTCCTTGGGGTGTGTAAAGAGAGGCAAAAACGATACGGAAAGCAATTAAAAAACATTAATCATCGACCTAAATTGAGTTTTTAGAACATTTCATGTGTTTTAATTGTTATTTTTAGATTTTTTTCCAACAGTCCTCGTGGGAAATTCGAGAGAAAGAAAAAAAAAAGTTCGTCGTTTTATTTTGACAGACGGTGCTCTGTTGGGAAGAAAAACACGTTGTTTGAGATTGGAAAATGGATATTTTTTTCTCGCTTTTTGCACACACAATTTTGGGGAGTTTTCGGGCGAGGATTTGGGACAATTTTATATTTAAAAGGAAGGCCAGAATTTGGGGAATAATTTGTAATACCTCTGCTTGTTGTCGGACATCGTTGTCAGTAGATAATAGAGAATTTAATAGCTGTTGAAACTGAACTTGATCGGCGGCCATTGTAACGTTTTTCAAAAAGACACCGCACAAGAATTTTGCAACGCAGCACAGGCTGGCACAGCACACGAGCAAAAAAGAGAACAAAGTATATTGCACTTGGGTGAATGTTGGTTTTTTTTTCTACTTCTTCCTGTAAGTTGGTAGCGATTTTAATTGAAAGTTGTTGTTCGTTCTGTGCGAGTTTTGTTTTTTTATTGCGGGGTTGGATAAGCTGACCAGGTTAGGCGTACGCTACATTTTGTTAAACTTTGTACAAACAAATTTTTTAAATAGCAGAAAGATATGTAGTAATTCTGTTTGCGTAGTCTATGCACAGAAAATCATAACAAGTTTTTCGCAGAAAGATCTGAGAATACGAATAGTAAACGAACGCGTTGAAGACAAAAAAGTGAAAAATACATATGCCCCATTTATAAAGCGGTTTGAAATAGATTGGACTCCAGACGATCTTTAAATTTTAGAAAATCGAATTGGGGTTTTCCGTGGCGAATAGAAAAGTAGGAGAAAAGAGAGAAATTACTCGTTATGAGGTCAGACATAAGAAGGGACGGACTATTGTTTTAATCATGAGGAGAAGATGTTCTACTAATAAGTTTGTAACGCATTCATAATGTTTCCATTTATTTATTTTTATAATTTTGTGGCATTATTGCAAAGAATTGATGAGTATATCGTGGGGTCATGATCGATTTTTACTTTGATATCAGTAATTAACGGCATAAGAAAAATTAATTGAGATCAACAAATCCATCTTTTTCGATTTCGGTGTAGGTTTAGGCTTATTGACTTACCTATGGTCAACGCTGCTCACCTTTGGAGTCGGTTCTTTGCAACAAGGAAGGTCTTAGAGCTCGAAACAGAGCAACTGGTATATGAGACTAGCAATTGACAATTTATCTACATATTAAGAGGCTTAGGTTAGCAGCTAGCAGGTGTAAAAGTAGGAATGGGCACGTTCCGAACTCTAGGCCTACTTTTTGAGGTAACAATTTCAAACAACATTCGGGGAAGGTCCAAACGATAACGTTCTGATTTCAGATGAGATTCAGCTCACTAGATGGAGGGAACATTTTGCTTCAGTGTACACTTATAGATGGTATTATGTTGAATTTCCAATGATTATACCGAAGCAATAAATTTTCGAGCTCGCACCAGACCTTCCAGTAAAATCAAAATAATAACAAATCCACCAAGAAAAACAAGGGGATGATTATTGATGGCATCAATATTTTATTATTTTAAGGCTGAACTATCTGTGTCCGAACTATGTATATTTACTTGAAGCTGTTTTGGTGGTTCTGAGCACTCCATTGAGACATATGCTTAGCGATTATTTGTGTATGGCCAAAATAACTCTCATATTTAGAATTTGTTCTTTTTGCCCTTAAAATAAGTATAGAAAATCATGTGCTGGACTGTGCAGTACAGCCTCTTTCAACAACAAGAAAAACACTTTTGGACGATATTTGTTCTCATTGAACGCAAAAGCCTATAATTTTCTGTACTGAACTGTGCAGTGCAGAGTCACTGAACAAATTTAATAATGCCATGAAATGAAAGTGAAAAAACCTTTCCGTGTTGTATGGCAATTAAGAATCTCCACTTTTTAAGAAAATATCCTTTATAACGCATTCTCACAGGACGAAATCTCGAGATTTCGCCAAATCTCTCTGCGGAGCTTTCGAAACCACATTGAAATCTCTTTGAGTTCATCGATTTATAGTTTCCCAATTTGTTCACTCTTAAGTCCCAACACTGATTGCAACAGTCAACAAACAGCTGTTGGTCTATTTGTTTCCCGTCATTTCAAATTGACAGACAATGCCATTCGAAATGAATTCGACTTGGTGGGAACGGCTTACTGAGGTTTCGGCAAAAGTTCATCAAAATATCGATATTTCGCTTTGGTGAGAATGTGGTACATATTACATATTTTTCTCTTTCACAAAGATAAAATAAACCGACAGTACCGAAGTAATGTTAAAGCATCGAAAACGAACAAAGCTAAATGTTATCTTGTATTTACTCTAGAAACACTTCCAAATTTATTGGAAGAGCTTTTGTCGCAATTCGATTTCTATCAAAAGTTTATCTGTGGCATTTTATTGATGTCGTGTTTTGGCTAAATTCAGAGATTGGCAACGGAAAAAACTACACCAGAAGTCACCGAAAATGTCTTTTAAAGTAAGTACATACTCAGTAAATCTTTAAATGCAAGCATTTTAAGTGCATTTTTATCATAGCCAATAGAACCCAAACGTGACGAATTCCGTCGATACTTAGAACGTAGCGGTATTATTGAAGCTCTGACCAAAGTCTTCTCCAAACTTATTGATGAGGAGAAAAGGCCAGAGAACCCATTGGAGTACATAAGGGAACATCTGGGCGATTCGGTCCTTCAGTATGACAACATTGCACACTTGCAGGCCGAGCTGGAAGAGGCCAGAACTGAGATCCGAAAGTTGAGGGCTCTGGTACACGGAAGTGAAACAGAAAACGTTGAATTGGCTGGTCAATCAAATGATGAGAATGCTGAACCAGAAGTCGTCGAAGACGATAGTAATGAGGAAACGTCCACACCAAGTGCCGATCAGAATGAGGAACAGTAATACTGCGGCCAGTATTATCCTCTAACCTGTACAAATTAGTCATAAGTACTATATAAAAACCTTAATTAAAAGTTAAATAAAATCTACAATTTGTAACAAAAGACTGTTTTCCACTGCAAAAATAATAGAGTTTGAGGTGGAATTTCTTGGTTGGCAGTGTGAGGGACTTATGCGTATTGTGTTCCATTGATTAAGTTGTTCCTAACGATGGTCTGTCTCAGCTCTTATGTAAAATATTTGATTTACTGAACAATTAAATAGCAGATTACATTATGGGCGTAATGCACTCGAGTGTAATCATGCTTCCCGGGCAAAGACAGAAATTTTTAATGCCAGATTCTTCTGACTCGGATGAAAATTTACCTAGGCTAGACATTTTGAATGCCAACGATGTAAGATAGCCATTTTGAAAGACCAGAGAAATGAACTATCGTTGATAGTAAGCAATATCCTGGCGTCTTGCCTGCCACCTTGTTACACAATTTTTTTGGCCAGATTTTGGGCTTGAGGACACTGCTTCATCAAAACCTGGATCATACAAATGCCAAAAACCAGCTTTGAATTGGCCTCAATGACAAAGCGATATCAAAGCGAGAAGTTTAGTTTAATTTAGAAGTTTTAGTTTCAGTTCCTCAGGTTAAACTGTCAGACCAGTAAGAATGCAGTAAATTGGAATGGTTGTGATCCTCCTACTCCGTCTAAAGCAAGAAGAACATGACAGCAATGGTCTATAAGGAGCTAGTGCCTTTTTTATCGCATAAATATGAGAGAGATATGATGGTGGGAACTAAGTACATCTTGCCAACAAAAGAACATTTTCGTACAGGGTTTCGTCCGAAATATGGACTAGTTTTGTAACTTGAGGATTGTCTTGCCAAAGAGTGGGCTAAGAAATCAAGAATTCAGGGCGTAAAAGTGAACACTCCACACCTCAAAGCCGACTTGGCTTATGCAGAGAACATCCAAACGTCGGGAACCTCTCTGAATAAGGAAGATCGTATGACATATGTACATATAAGGCAGGTACCCGTACGTACATTTTAAGACGAACAGAAGGGGCACAAAGTTCTACTGCGTATCCGAAAAAAAGAGGATTTTGATAATCTTTCTTATGACAAATTTCTTGGATCCCACACACAGTAGCCCAATATACAAGCCACTGAGCTATAGCGCTTACATTTAGCATACATTTTGCACTTGAAACGCAACTTATTTATTAACACCCACTAACGATTCAGCAGGGAACTAAAAAGGAAGAAAAATTAGCTAATCAAAATTATATTTCGCCTGTTTTTGCTCTCAGTCCTCTTTAATGCATAAAATATGTACTGTACAAAATTAAATGCTAACATTGTCCATCAATTGCTTAACATTCTTTAAAATGTCCTCATATGTTCGGATCTTCTGTAAAAGAATCATTTTTTCTTGCATATACTCGTTCTTAGGCATTTGAATGTACTCCTGTCCCTTGAATATGAACGTGGTGACATTATCTGAAACTAGCAGCACGTTTTCATTCAGTTCATCGATTTTAAGACCCCTTTCCTCAGATGTGAATTCATTTGATGTCTCAACCGCTATAGTCGATGAAGTCGCCCTATTCGAAATGATGTTATGATTAGACGGTACCAATTCGACTGGTTCGGCTTCTTCAAGCTTAACAATCTTCCGCTTAAGTGATTTCTTCTCAGGTGTTAGCGCAGAAATGGCAAACTCATGCGAACAGGAGTCATCGTGGTATTCATAGCTCTGAAGAGCATCTGAGGATAAAGACTCTTTAAAGAAATTAACACTTCTGATGTTTATTTCCTACCTTCAATTGAATCAGTCATGTTTCTGATGTCGTTGGATACCTCAACAGAAACGGCATCATCGGGGAACCGCTCCAAACTTCCGTCATCGTCATCATTGTCGTCCATTGTCGATACAACACACTGATAGTCGACTTCATCGGTAATGATATCCCGCTGTGGTGACAGATTGTAGGGCCATGGGATTGCAGTGCTTAGAAGCTGTTTTCTCCTCTGATTGTGGGCGACATACTTGGATTCATCAAAGTGTTTCGAGCAGAAATATCGCATGGGATTCGGTATTGGCTCCCGGCAGCCGCCAAGTCTCAGCCAAGTGCGACAACGTTCGGGATCTTTGGGGAAAGCATAGAAGGTATATGGGCTGGGGTTGGATGCTTTTGAGATGGCACCGCAGTTCTTGTAAGCACACCTCTTCACCGACATTTGTTGTTCTGCTATTATGAAATTGTTGATTTTTTGTAAACAAAAAAAATGTTGATTATTTCTTAAAGCAGACGCTTGATTTTACAAGAACTGTCACTTAAGTACAGTACGAAAGGAAATAATTTTGCTCTCACATATGGTGCGATCACAGTGAATATATTATGCTGCAGGCATATGAGCAAGAACAGCAGGTTATATGAGCTTGCCACTGTGTTCGAAAATATATCTTCCGCTTATAGATTTGGATGAACTTAGAACTAAAATACTCAAGGCGTTAGTTCAAGATGAAGTACAATGGCTCTCTTGTTATTAAACCTTATGATAATGGTGATTATTTCTTTTTCAAGAAGGTGTAAGGGTATTAAAATCCCCTTTAACGAATGCCAACCAATATTAGGTCCGTTCGCGTACTTTTTGCACTAAAATTCGTAGACTATCAAATTCCGAAGAGTGGGGGTGAAATTCTCTAAGAGAGAGCTAAAATTACGAAGAAGTTAACGAACGGGTTGAGCAAGAAAAAGTTGAAAATACTTTGCTTTGACAGTTTTGACAGTTTTCATAAACCAGCCCACAGAAATTTCTTGAACAAAAATTCGTAGCATGAGGAAATTTCTTACTCTCTCCTGAGCACTTTCTTCTGCGAAAGACTACGAAAATTCTCCGTACGCGAACAGTTTTTCGTAAAAATTCGTAAATTTTCGTGAGATTTCGCTGTTTTAGGAGGGTACGCGAACGGATCTATTATAAAAAGGAAAGAAGAGAAATAGGATAGGAAACCTATCCTAGGAACATGTTCTTCGATCCCTGGGGCGGATTCCCGTTTAGGAAATTAACAAGATGATTCTCGAGCCTGCAAAGCATTATCTATTATTTGTCGAATGACATTTGTAAATGCGGCAAAAGAGAATGTCAAATTTGTGCACAGCTATTGGGTCCCTCAGAGCAAAGTCTGGTATGCTATGCAGCAATATATATTGTACATCGCTTACAGAATTTGCATTTGACACAAGATTGCGATCTCTCACATAGACTTTCAGGTTGATGAGTTTTAATCCCAGAAACTTGTGATAACTGCGATGTTTCTGTCGCTGGAGAGGGAAGCTTCTTTGTAGCTTCTGTAAAGTTTGTTGCGATGCACACGAATATCAACGTTCTGCATAAAAACCCATGATACAGTGATCTGTAGTGATACCAGAGACAACTCCCGCACCATGATAGATTAGTGGCCTTATTCTCAATATTCTCTTTCAGTTTAATAACACTTCAATGAGCACTATGATATCGTGCTTCTTGCTAATGTTTTTAACTTCTAATCGCAAAGTAGTCTTATGGAAAGTTGTAATTCTTCTTCAAGTTCTCAAAGTAAAACACAATTTTTTAACCAACTTATACGTATGACTTACGTACAAATTATAAAACTCTACGAGTCCGCTTTTATTCCTCAATATATCCCTCTATTTGTCTATAAATATAAAAAATACAAAGCAAGCATGTATTCTTTTTAACTGCACACCAGCCCCAGATAATCGTCCATAAGAGTACCGATGGCGAACTGAAATGAAACATTATTAGACACTGAACTCGCAAGGGTTTCATAAAACTTACAATTCCCGTCGCATCGACACGAGTACCGACGATTTTTAATCGAATCTTGTCCTCTCCAGAGATCACGACATCCTCGTCTTTGGATTTATAGCATGGAGGGTTGCCATTCGGACAGAATTGCATATCAGCGGGAATGGACTAGAACGGAAGACACAATCATTATAAAATTCTATAAAAAATAAGTTTCATGAGCAACTTACGTGATGTGAAATAAAGCACGATAGTGGACCAATTTCGGCGAACATTCCAACCTATAAAAAGGAAACTCTTTAGTCCTGTTTTAGGAGCGTAAATCTCTTGCGACTCACCTTATTTATCTGCTTAACAACAGCGTCCAGGACCTCTCCCTTAAAGGGACGGAACACTATCGCCTTGTACTTGACCGGATACACGACGAATCCTTGCCCAGGTTGGATGACACCAGAGCCAATCTGGTCGATGGTTGTCACGGCAATAACGAAGCCATATTTTCCCGTACAGGTTCCTTCGACCTCTGTGTAGAGTTTCTGTTTCACGGTCTCTAGGAGCTGTGGTCCAAAGTACCGGGGATGCAGGAGGATTTCGTGTTCCAGAGAGATCTAGTTTTAATGTGAATTTTGAGTGAAAAAAGAGAAAAAAATTATAGATTTGTTTACTTACGTGGTAGAACATGTTTGCTACTTTATTTTAAATAAAAATTTACTTTAATTTCAGTGATTTTTTGCACTAAACTAGAGAAGTTCGCGAGTGAATAGTTAATAAACAAAGTATCAGAAGAATGCGCCTTTTATACAAATGTCAATTGTCACTAAACAAAAAAAAAATCATTAGAGTGTGTTCAAAAGTGTGAATGTTTCCCTACCTGAGGGCGACAACACATGAGCAAGACCAGATATATTGTCGAATATTTAAATAGGTAATTTCCGCGATATCTGTGATTTTATAATGACCAAAAGAATTTTAGAAAACAAAAAGGAAATTTAATTATAATTTAAATGTTTGATCATTCTACCAGTTAAGGAATACAAAAATTATTGAAATTAATACCGAAACGTGTTCAACATTGACATAAAAAAAGTGTGCACCATGATGAGAAAACCGTGCATCAATAAATGTTAAGACAATATAAAAATAAATGTGCGACATTCTGGGACCAGGCACGATGAAATTCGTAGCTAGCTACATTTGACAACAACCAGATTCAGTAAAGTATTCGGTTTTAGATCCGAAGATAGATCTATCGTTCCAATTCAGTCACTTATATCAGATTATTTATATCTGAACACGAGCAATATTTCATAGAAATCCTCTGTCAATATTCATAGAAAAGAAGCCAGATAATATTTTATAGAATTTAGAGTGTTTTTTTTCTCTATAAAATACTATTTTAATCAGAAAACTGAGCAAAGCATTTTGATGCGTTATTACATAATAGACATTAAAAGCTTTGCGCAAAATAGAGAATTTCTACTATCCCGTGACAACTGCAGCACTTTGTGAATTCGTTGTGAAGAAACACAAATACCAAGCCAAAATTGAAGGTGTGTACTATCGGCATATCAATAAGTAGAAAGCAAAATTTCATAGAATACTACATATTTTTAGTCTACATGAATATCATCTCGCATCTCGTGGGGCCTAAATTCCCCTGTTTTTTAAGTAAATGTGAAGTAGCGTGTGAACAAGACGTAACTATAATTTTGTCGAGTTATCTCTTTCTGAACAAACAATTTCTTGCACGTTGTTATTCCATTAACAACAACAAATTGTATGTGTATGGCTGCGCCCAAAAATGTTAAACCGGCCGCTGAAAACGTTACTTGTTGTGTGAGACTAGTGAGCTGAGTACAATGACATATTTTGGCGATTTTAAGCTTGGGGGAACGAATGTGTCAAACAATCCGAAGTTAACTGTCTAACTTAGTTTTTTTATGGTCAAAACACAACTCAATTTATACTCTAACTAAAACACAACAAAAGTTCAATCCGTTTTATTTTAGACTGGGGTAATGTACTGTAAGTGTGCATATCTAAAAATGTTTGTAATCTTCATTGCTCAAACTGAAGTTTTTGAAATTAAATAATTTGAGTGCACTAAATACTTGAAATCAAATAATGTGAGTGCAGGAAATGCAGAATATTTCAAAAGAATCCAATGGCTGTTTCTGAATTCTTTAATTCAAGAAATCGTGAGTTCGTCGGTAGAGCTTTGGATCACTCTCAAGCTGTAAAAAAATTTTGTTACGCTCTAACGTAAAGAATTGTTTTCCACAATAAAAGCAAACAATATAAAGAATCAAATAAAAATAAAAGTTGTTTAATTTTATATTTTTTAAATGTATTATATTTATTTAACTTTTTTTATTACATTTTTATTTTATTTAAAAAGGAATACATCTTGACTATGTAGCTCCCAAATAGTTAATAAATCCTTCTCCATCCACTAGAATTTTCTGTGGCCTCAGTCTGTAAGCCTTCTTGATTTTTGATTGGCTTTCTTTCTAAGCGTTTTTGAATTGCACTGGGTCGGTATGTCCCTTGTTCCGCCGTCTTCTTAACGTGCCCGTCATCAATACGTGATCCGGCAAATTCTTCTTTTCGCAAGGCACTAGATGGTTTCTTTTCCGTGGGCTCTATGACTGACTGGACACTTTTCTTTACCTCAGTCTCCATAAGGTTTACTTGTGGTCGTTGTAAATTCTGCAACCGTTCCTGTAAGGCACTAGATGGTTTCTTTTCCGTGGGCTCTTTGACTGACTGGACACTTTTCTTTACCTCAGTCTCCATAAGGTTTACTTGTGGTCGTTGTAAATTCTGCAACCGTTCCTGTAAGGCACTAGATGGTTTCTTTTCCGTGGGCTCTATGACTGACTGGACACTTTTCTTTACCTCAGTCTCCATAAGGTGTACTTGTGGTCGTTGTAAATTCTGCAACCGTTCCTGTAAGGCACTAGATGGTTTCTTTTCCGTGGGCTCTTTGACTGACTGGATATCTTTCTTAAACTCAGTCTCCATAAGGTGTACTTGTGGTCGTTGCAAATTCTGTAACCGTTGCTGTAAGGCACTAGGTCTGTTCTTACTGTATTGATCATCAGTGCGGATTGTTCTTTCAGAATTTCTTGGTAAATATTGTTTCGGTTTTTGCAAGTTTTTCATACGATTATTCAAGCCATTGACGTCGCTACTTTTACTTGCAAAGGATTTGTAGTTTTCCATAATTAAGTTTGTTAATTCTCGTGTAGTTCCGTTGGTATCTAGAGTTGTACTGTGCCTTTCGTGCTCGTTGGGCCGGTTTTTATAGGGTTCGCAGTTAAGTTGTCCTAAATTATGCTACTAATACTTGACCTTTTTTTTGTAACTATCCTTACCTACCTGAGGTGATGAAAGGTAGGTACCTTTAATATTGAGGAAATTAAGCACCTGTGACAGGGTTTCCCCAAATTCTTATGATAAGCAATAAAACTATTTTTGGACTGAAGGTGTAATTAAAAGTAATTAGTACCAAAGGCTTATTGAAAACATATGGATGAATCTGAACACAATTTTTTTGGATTTTCTCACAAAATATACCTATACTCTGTCCAACATAAATTGTCAGTACAGGGAAGATAGGGATGTTTGTCTCTCATTCGCACTCTTTTGTTTCCCGTAAGGTGCTATTCTAACAAAAGCTCTTACAGAGTTGCTGGAGGAACATTTCAAACTATAAAAAATGTGAAAAAAATATTATTAAATATTCATTGACTTTTTTTATTTTTAAACCACTCTTGAAAAACCTCGACATTTAAAAAACACTTCCTACAATAAAGCAATGAAAGATATGTACACACCCTTCATCTGTGTTCTGTTGAGATGAGCGTAAGGGTATAATGTGTAGTTTTGTATTTTTCAACGTATTGAAAATTGAACCCAAAGAAACAGAAAAATATATGCGAACAAACAGAAAACATCTTACAATTTTGTAACTGCATTTTTACGTATTCAGATCAAAACAAGATCGCCATGGTAACACTTATCATAAAGAACTTTTCCACAATAGAAACCCAAGGAAAAAACTGAACGAGCTACAAAACGGACATTGGTAACTCTGAATGCACATCAATATAAATAAAGGTTGAATTGCAGCAGCCAATCATGGATCTACGTCAGATACAAATGGAAATTCACTGGCGGGTATACATATTTTATGCGGGGTTTCTCTCAATTTAGTATGGTGAAATATGGCACGCTAGTGATTTCTAAACAGCTGTCCCATAACACGTGTACAGACAATTTATGTTGGACAGAGTATAGTTTTCTTTAAATATTCTAAATTTTACTTCGTGATATAGTATTTCTGACGCTTTCTCATTCATTCTAATAAATAGTAGGAATGATGTAAAAATTATTTGTTACGCTCTAACGTAAAGAATTCTTTTCTACAATAAAAGCAATATATGCCACACAACTGTTTTTAATCATGAATGCGATTAATATAGAATCAAATAAAAATAAAAGTTGTTTAATTTTTGTATAAATTATATTTATTTAACTTTTTTCATTACATTTTTATTTTATTTAAAAAGGAATACATCTTGACTATGTAGCTCCCAAATAGTTAATAAATCCTTCTCCATCCACTAGAATTTTCTGTGGCCTCAGTCTGTAAGCCTTCTTGATTTTTGATTGGCTTTCTTTCTAAGCGTTTTTGAATTGCACTGGGTCGGTATGTCCCTTGTTCCGCCGTCTTCTTAACGTGCCCGTCATCAATACGTGATCCGGCAAATTCTTCTTTTCGCAAGGCACTAGATGGTTTCTTTTCCGTGGGCTCTATGACTGACTGGACACTTTTCTTTACCTCAGTCTCCATAAGGTTTACTTGTGGTCGTTGTAAATTCTGCAACCGTTCCTGTAAGGCACTAGATGGTTTCTTTTCCGTGGGCTCTTTGACTGACTGGATATCTTTCTTAAACTCAGTCTCCATAAGGTTTACTTGTGGTCGTTGTAAATTCTGCAACCGTTCCTGTAAGGCACTAGATGGTTTCTTTTCCGTGGGCTCTTTGACTGACTGGATATCTTTCTTAAACTCAGTCTCCATAAGGTGTACTTGTGGTCGTTGCAAATTCTGTAACCGTTGCTGTAAGGCACTAGGTCTGTTCTTACTGTATTGATCATCAGTGCGGATTGTTCTTTCAGAATTTCTTGGTAAATATTGTTTCGGTTTTTGCAAGTTTTTCATACGATTATTCAAGCCATTGACGTCGCTACTTTTACTTGCAAAGGATTTGTAGTTTTCCATAATTAAGTTTGTTAATTTTCGTGTAGTTCCGTTGGTATCTAGAGTTGTACTGTGCCTTTCGTGCTCGTTGGGCCGGTTTTTATAGGGTTCGCAGTTAAGTTGTCCTAAATTATGCTACTAATACTTGACCTTTTTTTTTGTAACTATCCTTACCTACCTGAGGTGATGAAAGGTAGGTACCTTTAATATTGAGGAAATTAAGCACCTGTGACAGGGTTTCCCCAAATTCTTATGATAAGCAATAAAACTATTTTTGGACTGAAGGTGTAATTAAAAGTAATTAGTACCAAAGGCTTATTGAAAACATATGGATGAATCTGAACACAATTTTTTTGGATTTTCTCACAAAATATACCTAGTTTTCTTTAAATATTCTTAATTTTACTTGGTGATATAGTAATATGGATAATATATGCGCAGATTACGAAAAATATCGTTGAACAAAAAATCTTAACAAACAATTAAGAAAAGGGTTTTCCAAACTAAATTCAACTGACTTCTATATTAAGTGTAGTGGAACTCATTTTTAATTTACATTAAGTATTTCATATAAAAATCAAATATGTGTAGGTATCAGTGGCGTGGCGTGGATAATTTCAAAGGGTAAGTCGAAGAAAAATGTTGCAAACGTTTATCTTAAATTATTTCGTGTAATGCAGATCTGCTTATCAAAGTGACTTTTTTTAGTCAACTAATTTTTTCATACAGAAACCTACCTCTACCTAAAAAAACTAAAAACGTCACTTTGATAAGCAGATCTGCATTACACGAAATAATTTAAGATAAACGTTTGCAACATTTTTCTTCGACTTACCCTTTGAAATTATCCACGCCACGCCACTGATACCTACACATATTTGATTTTTATATGAAATACTTAATGTAAATTAAAAATGAGTTCCACTACACTTAATATAGAAGTCAGTTGAATTTAGTTTGGAAAACCCTTTTCTTAATTGTTTGTTAAGATTTTTTGTTCAACGATATTTTTCGTAATCTGCGCATATATTATCCATATTACTATATCACCAAGTAAAATTAAGAATATTTAAAGAAAACTAGGTATATTTTGTGAGAAAATCCAAAAAAATTGTGTTCAGATTCATCCATATGTTTTCAATAAGCCTTTGGTACTAATTACTTTTAATTACAACTTCAGTCCAAAAATAGTTTTATTGCTTATCATAAGAATTTGGGGAAACCCTGTCACAGATGCTTAATTTCCTCAATATTAAAGGTACCTACCTTTCATCACCTCAGGTAGGTAAGGATAGCTACAAAAAAAAAGGTCAAGTATTAGTAGCATAATTTAGGACACCTTAACTGCGAACCCTATAAAAACCGGCCCAACGAGCACGAAAGGCACAGTACAGCTCTAGATACCAACGGAACTACACGAAAATTAACAAACTTAATTATGGAAAACTACAAATCCTTTGCAAGTAAAAGTAGCGACGTCAATGGCTTGAATAATCGTATGAAAAACTTGCAAAAACCGAAACAATATTTACCAAGAAATTCTGAAAGAACAATCCGCACTGATGATCAATACAGTAAGAACAGACCTAGTGCCTTACAGCAACGGTTACAGAATTTGCAACGACCACAAGTACACCTTATGGAGACTGAGTTTAAGAAAGATATCCAGTCAGTCAAAGAGCCCACGGAAAAGAAACCATCTAGTGCCTTACAGGAACGGTTGCAGAATTTACAACGACCACAAGTAAACCTTATGGAGACTGAGGTAAAGAAAAGTGTCCAGTCAGTCATAGAGCCCACGGAAAAGAAACCATCTAGTGCCTTGCGAAAAGAAGAATTTGCCGGATCACGTATTGATGACGGGCACGTTAAGAAGACGGCGGAACAAGGGACATACCGACCCAGTGCAATTCAAAAACGCTTAGAAAGAAAGCCAATCAAAAATCAAGAAGGCTTACAGACTGAGGCCACAGAAAATTCTAGTGGATGGAGAAGGATTTATTAACTATTTGGGAGCTACATAGTCAAGATGTATTCCTTTTTAAATAAAATAAAAATGTAATGAAAAAAGTTAAATAAATATAATTTATACAAAAATTAAACAACTTTTATTTTTATTTGATTCTATATTAATCGCATTCATGATTAAAAACAGTTGTGTGGCATATATTGCTTTTATTGTAGAAAAGAATTCTTTACGTTAGAGCGTAACAAATAATTTTTACATCATTCCTACTATTTATTAGAATGAATGAGAAAGCGTCAGAAATACTATATCACGAAGTAAAATTTAGAATATTTAAAGAAAACTATACTCTGTCCAACATAAATTGTCTGTACACGTGTTATGGGACAGCTGTTTAGAAATCACTAGCGTGCCATATTTCACCATACTAAATTGAGAGAAACCCCGCATAAAATATGTATACCCGCCAGTGAATTTCCATTTGTATCTGACGTAGATCCATGATTGGCTGCTGCAATTCAACCTTTATTTATATTGATGTGCATTCAGAGTTACCAATGTCCGTTTTGTAGCTCGTTCAGTTTTTTCCTTGGGTTTCTATTGTGGAAAAGTTCTTTATGATAAGTGTTACCATGGCGATCTTGTTTTGATCTGAATACGTAAAAATGCAGTTACAAAATTGTAAGATGTTTTCTGTTTGTTCGCATATATTTTTCTGTTTCTTTGGGTTCAATTTTCAATACGTTGAAAAATACAAAACTACACATTATACCCTTACGCTCATCTCAACAGAACACAGATGAAGGGTGTGTACATATCTTTCATTGCTTTATTGTAGGAAGTGTTTTTTAAATGTCGAGGTTTTTCAAGAGTGGTTTAAAAATAAAAAAAGTCAATGAATATTTAATAATATTTTTTTCACATTTTTTATAGTTTGAAATGTTCCTCCAGCAACTCTGTAAGAGCTTTTGTTAGAATAGCACCTTACGGGAAACAAAAGAGTGCGAATGAGAGACAAACATCCCTATCTTCCCTGTACTGACAATTTATGTTGGACAGAGTATAGGTATATTTTGTGAGAAAATCCAAAAAAATTGTGTTCAGATTCATCCATATGTTTTCAATAAGCCTTTGGTACTAATTACTTTTAATTACACCTTCAGTCCAAAAATAGTTTTATTGCTTATCATAAGAATTTGGGGAAACCCTGTCACAGGTGCTTAATTTCCTCAATATTAAAGGTACCTACCTTTCATCACCTCAGGTAGGTAAGGATAGTTACAAAAAAAAGGTCAAGTATTAGTAGCATAATTTAGGACAACTTAACTGCGAACCCTATAAAAACCGGCCCAACGAGCACGAAAGGCACAGTACAACTCTAGATACCAACGGAACTACACGAGAATTAACAAACTTAATTATGGAAAACTACAAATCCTTTGCAAGTAAAAGTAGCGACGTCAATGGCTTGAATAATCGTATGAAAAACTTGCAAAAACCGAAACAATATTTACCAAGAAATTCTGAAAGAACAATCCGCACTGATGATCAATACAGTAAGAACAGACCTAGTGCCTTACAGCAACGGTTACAGAATTTGCAACGACCACAAGTACACCTTATGGAGACTGAGTTTAAGAAAGATATCCAGTCAGTCAAAGAGCCCACGGAAAAGAAACCATCTAGTGCCTTACAGGAACGGTTGCAGAATTTACAACGACCACAAGTACACCTTATGGAGACTGAGGTAAAGAAAAGTGTCCAGTCAGTCATAGAGCCCACGGAAAAGAAACCATCTAGTGCCTTACAGGAACGGTTGCAGAATTTACAACGACCACAAGTAAACTTTATGGAGACTGAGGTAAAGAAAAGTGTCCAGTCAGTCATAGAGCCCACGGAAAAGAAACCATCTAGTGCCTTGCGAAAAGAAGAATTTGCCGGATCACGTATTGATGACGGGCACGTTAAGAAGACGGCGGAACAAGGGACATACCGACCCAGTGCAATTCAAAAACGCTTAGAAAGAAAGCCAATCAAAAATCAAGAAGGCTTACAGACTGAGGCCACAGAAAATTCTAGTGGATGGAGAAGGATTTATTAACTATTTGGGAGCTACATAGTCAAGATGTATTCCTTTTTAAATAAAATAAAAATGTAATGAAAAAAGTTAAATAAATATAATTTATACAAAAATTAAACAACTTTTATTTTTATTTGATTCTATATTAATCGCATTCATGATTAAAAACAGTTGTGTGGCATATATTGCTTTTATTGTAGAAAAGAATTCTTTACGTTAGAGCGTAACAAATAATTTTTACATCATTCCTACTATTTATTAGAATGAATGAGAAAGCGTCAGAAATACTATATCACGAAGTAAAATTTAGAATATTTAAAGAAAACTATACTCTGTCCAACATAAATTGTCTGTACACGTGTTATGGGACAGCTGTTTAGAAATCACTAGCGTGCCATATTTCACCATACTAAATTGAGAGAAACCCCGCATAAAATATGTATACCCGCCAGTGAATTTCCATTTGTATCTGACGTAGATCCATGATTGGCTGCTGCAATTCAACCTTTATTTATATTGATGTGCATTCAGAGTTACCAATGTCCGTTTTGTAGCTCGTTCAGTTTTTTCCTTGGGTTTCTATTGTGGAAAAGTTCTTTATGATAAGTGTTACCATGGCGATCTTGTTTTGATCTGAATACGTAAAAATGCAGTTACAAAATTGTAAGATGTTTTCTGTTTGTTCGCATATATTTTTCTGTTTCTTTGGGTTCAATTTTCAATACGTTGAAAAATACAAAACTACACATTATACCCTTACGCTCATCTCAACAGAACACAGATGAAGGGTGTGTACATATCTTTCATTGCTTTATTGTAGGAAGTGTTTTTTAAATGTCGAGGTTTTTCAAGAGTGGTTTAAAAATAAAAAAAGTCAATGAATATTTAATAATATTTTTTTCACATTTTTTATAGTTTGAAATGTTCCTCCAGCAACTCTGTAAGAGCTTTTGTTAGAATAGCACCTTACGGGAAACAAAAGAGTGCGAATGAGAGACAAACATCCCTATCTTCCCTGTACTGACAATTTATGTTGGACAGAGTATAGGTATATTTTGTGAGAAAATCCAAAAAAATTGTGTTCAGATTCATCCATATGTTTTCAATAAGCCTTTGGTACTAATTACTTTTAATTACACCTTCAGTCCAAAAATAGTTTTATTGCTTATCATAAGAATTTGGGGAAACCCTGTCACAGGTGCTTAATTTCCTCAATATTAAAGGTACCTACCTTTCATCACCTCAGGTAGGTAAGGATAGTTACAAAAAAAAGGTCAAGTATTAGTAGCATAATTTAGGACAACTTAACTGCGAACCCTATAAAAACCGGCCCAACGAGCACGAAAGGCACAGTACAACTCTAGATACCAACGGAACTACACGAGAATTAACAAACTTAATTATGGAAAACTACAAATCCTTTGCAAGTAAAAGTAGCGACGTCAATGGCTTGAATAATCGTATGAAAAACTTGCAAAAACCGAAACAATATTTACCAAGAAATTCTGAAAGAACAATCCGCACTGATGATCAATACAGTAAGAACAGACCTAGTGCCTTACAGCAACGGTTACAGAATTTGCAACGACCACAAGTACACCTTATGGAGACTGAGTTTAAGAAAGATATCCAGTCAGTCAAAGAGCCCACGGAAAAGAAACCATCTAGTGCCTTACAGGAACGGTTGCAGAATTTACAACGACCACAAGTACACCTTATGGAGACTGAGGTAAAGAAAAGTGTCCAGTCAGTCATAGAGCCCACGGAAAAGAAACCATCTAGTGCCTTACAGGAACGGTTGCAGAATTTACAACGACCACAAGTAAACTTTATGGAGACTGAGGTAAAGAAAAGTGTCCAGTCAGTCATAGAGCCCACGGAAAAGAAACCATCTAGTGCCTTGCGAAAAGAAGAATTTGCCGGATCACGTATTGATGACGGGCACGTTAAGAAGACGGCGGAACAAGGGACATACCGACCCAGTGCAATTCAAAAACGCTTAGAAAGAAAGCCAATCAAAAATCAAGAAGGCTTACAGACTGAGGCCACAGAAAATTCTAGTGGATGGAGAAGGATTTATTAACTATTTGGGAGCTACATAGTCAAGATGTATTCCTTTTTAAATAAAATAAAAATGTAATGAAAAAAGTTAAATAAATATAATTTATACAAAAATTAAACAACTTTTATTTTTATTTGATTCTATATTAATCGCATTCATGATTAAAAACAGTTGTGTGGCATATATTGCTTTTATTGTAGAAAAGAATTCTTTACGTTAGAGCGTAACAAATAATTTTTACATCATTCCTACTATTTCTTAGAATGTAATGAGAAAGCGTCAAAAATAGGTATAATACGTCACGTAACAGCAAATATATTTTGTTTACCCTCCTTAAAATATGGTAATATAACTACATACATATATATAGATCAATATTTTACTTTACTAAAGAAGAATGAAATAATGACTTTGACAAAAACCTTTGGGTTTTCAATAAATTTTATAGATTGCAAATTTTCAAGGAGTGGAAGCGAAATTCTCTAGGACAGCTAAAATTGCGAAAAAGTAAACGAACGCTTTGACCAAGAAAATGTTGAAAATACACAGACGACAGAGAGGAAACACATTTGACAGCTTTCATTAACCTTACTTAAATAAGTTGTCGACTTGAAAGCGAAATTCTTATTAGACTGGAGTAAGGAGTAGATTTTCAAAAAATGAAATATGTAATTTGTTTTGCATTACTTTTATTTTGGTTTGAGGTTTTGCTGAAGAGTACTTTAAAGTGCAGTTATGAATTGATAGATGGCGTAGTTTTTCAAGTTTTTTATAATTCGCTGTATTTTATTCACACCAACACAAGTACTAATATTATCAAAGAGATACAGTACTTGTTCTTGCTTCGGCAGAACATATACTAAAATTGGAACGATACAGAGAAGATTAGCATGGCCCCTGCGCAAGGATGACACGCAAAATCGTGAAGCGTTCCACATTTTTTTTGCTAAAATTTTCTCTTACGTTAAACCTGCATTGCATACTGTGGCAGAAAATTCCTACGCACAAGGGGATGGTCGGTTAGTAAGAAACCGCGCTTAGATCAATATTAGTTCGATTGTATTTTTGACGGATACGTCAACCTGTTACACGCAGTCATCCAAATCATTGGAAATAAGATAGCTTTCCTGTCACCTATTTCACTAACTTCAAGTTACAACTTAAAATTAATATTATTGCCGATCTCGGCTACAAATTTGTGATCAGAATTCTTGTTTGGAATTGGAATCTAAGCTTTTAACTAATTATCTGAAAAAAATGCTGGTAAATATCAACTTTTAAGTTTTACAAGGCATCATAGGAAATAAGTAGTACATTATTGGCTGAACAGAACGAAAAAGTGGTAGATTTTTTGAAACGTACTATAAATGGGACCAACATATTAAATAACGCTCAAAATTTTAGACTCCAATGTTTCTTTTATAAAACTGTAAATAAATTTACACAGAATGGCCGCGTTTTCTATCCAAGAACTTCGCAAGCCGATAAATCGCTAAAACAAGCTAGAAGATGAAACGCTCCGCTTGAACTAAAAAGTCTTTTCCATAAAGATCGTATTGACGAGTCACCTAGAAATATTAGGCAAGTGGAGCTCTGCATTCGACATAGCATCTGCTATTCTTTGCGAATTCAAAATGCTTTCGCTCGGAACCTATACGAACTAAATTAGATATCGTTTGACAGTTTCGCTCGCTCAAGCTAAAAACCACCCAAAAACGCATTTGTATTTTGACGTTTCAGCTAAATTTAATGAGACCCCACACATACATATGTATATTTGGGTGACTCACTTCACAGTGACAGCACAAGGTTGCAGCGATGTGTACTATAGTATTTTCTTTTTGCATACGAATTGAACTGACGTTTAAAATTATTAGATTTGGGCCTGAGAGCAAGCAACTACATTTTTTGTAAATGAAAAAGTTGTAGATATGGATTTTAAAGTGGTAGAAGTTCCAATGATGAAAAAATACGTTTTTGATTCAATAGTGTGAAAAGCAAAAAAATAATATCTGTTTCCGCCCGGGATCGAACCGGGGGCCTTCCGCGTGTTAGGCGGATGTGATAACCACTACACCACGGAAACACTTGCAGACTTTATTTAGTTTTTTCAACATTTTGACTGTAAATACTTAAAAGGTGAAAGTATGGGTCAGTTATGTGGCTCTTTGAATAAATTGGATTAATTATGCAATAAACTTGTTGAGAAAAAGATTCAATGTAATGCTGCCATAAGTTTGTTTTATGTTGAACATCTTAAAAGCAATGCGTATGTGTTTCCGTGGTGTAGTGGTTATCACATCCGCCTAACACGCGGAAGGCCCCCGGTTCGATCCCGGGCGGAAACAGATCAATTTTTTTTTTACTTTTTATTTTACGTTTGCACGTAATTTCTTTTGTTTTAAGTGTTGCAGCCATCATGTAATGCTTTTGGGGTATTCACTCTTCGTTGTACATTTTTACACGAAAACTGAGTACACTTCTTATATATAAAACAACTTAAGTCTTTTGAACCCTAGGGCAGTTACTTCGTTTGCAAGCAAAATTATTTACTTTTGTTTACTGATTATTATTTAGTCTTATAGTACGTTTACACCGCACCCAAATGCAACATTTCGGCTAGTTTCTGCATTTCAGCCCAAATACATAGCATTTCGCCATACATTTTTCTGCATTTTAGAATGCTGGATTCCAGCGAAATACTGAATTTCGTCGCTGCATTGTTCGTCAAATCGAACAATCCTCTTTACAAATTCAGTACGTCAAACAATGACATTTCAACCCGCTGAATAAACAAAAAAAAAAAACTGCTGTCAACTAAATAATAAGTCATTATTCAAGTAATCATTTCCAATCAGAAAAAAAAATATCAGTACTCAATTCTGACACATTTGAAATGCTGAAGTTGCAGTGTGAACGCAAAATTGGATTTCGAAATTTTTTTCCTGAAATGTTGAATTTCCAAACGGAATTTAAAAATTTAAAAACTTTGACAGGTGATTGCGGCCATATTGTCGAAGCTACATCTGTCAATGTGACTGTCATTTATTAAATCTATTTTGCTAAATCAAGTTGAACACATGAACGTAAATGACACAAATAACCTACTCTTAAATAGTCCACTTCGAGGGATCTTCTCCTTAACATAAAAATTTTACACTGGTGAGCGAGAATGTGTTAGTGATTTTCCCTGTTCGTGATTTTGACAGATAGTGCTTTTCACTAACACATTCTCGCGCTCCAGTGTAAAAGCTTTTAGATCTTCCCCCTTACCTTCGAAGTGGACTATCTAATTTAGGTTATTTGTGGTAAATGATTAAACTGTTTTATAAAAGTGGGTTTTCTGTTCGAACAACATTTCGCGTGATTAGCCCATTTTACGTTCACCATAATCGTTCTTCGCAACGTGGTGTATAATTCTTAGTCGACCTGTTCAGCGAACAACCCAAAACAGTGAAAGCCACTGCGTTTGGTGTGGATTTCTGACTGGCGGCATAATCGGTCCATACTTCTTTGACGAGCTATCGGTCAATGTTAACAAATTTCTTTTGGACCCAATCGGATGACATGGACACCGACGATATGGGGTTACAACAGGTCTGTGCTACGTGCTACAACAGACATTTTGCGAAAGCGATTTCCGAACATGGTTATCTTAAGCGGAGGCAATGTGAATTGGCCAATGAGATCGTGCGATTTGACCCCGTTAGACTCCTTCTTGAGAGGCTTTCTTAAGTCACAGGCTTATGCCATTAAATTACAAATAGCCATCACCATATGTCGCAATCACAGAAAATTTTATTTTTCCATTTCTCTATTACGAAATTTCAAAATTTTATAATTTAATGTGACGTACACAAAAATCATTTTGGTATTCCAAAGATTTAAACAACATTTGCGATAAGAGTCCAAATGGGACATGTACTTAATTTGTCTTAGATTTCTTCCTATCATTTTAATGAGTTTCCAAGCTTTTTTTTCATGATAACACAAATGCTGCGATCCATAAAATTTTTCTTTGACTGTAATAGTCCTTGACTTAAAAATAATATAATAAGATGACTGTTTCGTTGATTCATATTAGACCTGGTTGTGGGTGGGTGGACATGAAACAGAGGTCAAAAAGAAGCTTTTTAAGACCACGTTACTTATTTATGTGTCTTATCCTCTTCTGGGTCCTAGAGCTCCAGCAATCAATCAATGCTATCGCCAGCGGTTTCTGAACCCGTCTATTGCCAGTTCCACTGCCTATTTGATCCTGGTCCGTTCTTTAGGTGTAAACAAATTAGGTGCAATAAGTGCCCGACGTTTAGAACAATTCAATCTTTTTAGAGAGGACCACATTTGGGGTCATTTACATCGTAACAGAGGTTACACTTTAACCTAAACGTCAAAATAATCAAGGGAGGATGCAATGTAGACTTAGGAAAGGCTATGATACTACCAATATGCATTCTATTTCTTTTTAAACTACATATATTGAGTCTGTCTATAGAAACAGTTGTGTTTTCAGAGCTCCCCATAAATCTGATAACGATTGTCGCCTTTCGATAATAAGCTTTAGGACCATTCACCTAGAATCGATCTAAAGGTTATTGAACGATTTACATTTACACTTTCAAACAATTGTCATCGCCACTACTCACAGCATTCCACGTCAGAGCAAAAGTAAACAACATCTTGTAGCAAGTACTAATTTTACACTTAGAGTCCACTTTAACACTTAGTGTGCGATTTTCAACGAAGTTTTACTGGGTTTTCACCCAAACCAGTCAGAGATTTTTTCTACAGAAAACATTGGAGTGTATCAACACAAAGGTATATCCCAATGAAATGAACACATCTAGAGTGAGAGAAAAAAAAAACATGTTTATAATAAAAATAGCTCGGGCATAAGATTCTTGTTATTTGACTGTCAAACGGTCAATTAAAATGTTTATTTAAAAACATAACAACGCTCTGCTAATGGACTTTCCAAACCTGTTGCACTGTTTAATAGCTAGAACAGGAGGCGACAAATAGAGAAGCCCCACTCTCTAGTCCTGCTTAACGAAAAAAGGGAAGAGATTCATGATGTAACGAATGCAAGCCGAGCGATTACTTTTATGGAAATACCTTTACGAGTATTTAAAACCAGATTTAAGTTCATTTTACCATGCAGCCGCTCCGCAGAATGTAGATTACCACTTCACTGACTCACTCCATAAAAAAAAGAGTATAATCTATAAAAAAAAGTGCAAAAAATCCCAAAAATTAAAAACCTGTCGAGCGAAATTAATACACACGTCGTTGGTTGGTCGTCTTCACGGTCAAGAGAATCGCATCTGTAGTATCTCGAACTACTTTTGTGAGTATCTCAGAGAAATTCCTCTCTCATTTTGAGGAGGGCAATTGGCGGAAAGTCTTGATTACTCGCTGACTGAAATCAACTTCAGTCATTCGTTAAGTAACAACCTACGCGATCGGACTTAATTTTCAGCTAAGTAGCACGCGGCTGTTCTATACTCGAAACTAGTCATTTGTGAAATTGCTTGAGATACAAAACAAAAACATTCTCAAACAGTCTCAGTATAATTAGATGCGTGCCCAAAGGTCATTAAAAATCAATTCAATCGTCGAGTTTACACTTAATTTATCTGCTAGAGTTTGAGTTTTTATTTTCACAACAAACGATTTATTTGTCAAGACAACAAGTCTGCTTGGGTCAGTAATTAGTTGATAAACTTTGAAAAAAATTGAAAATGATTTCATTTTATTTTCCTGCTCTATAGATTGTTAGAATGTTAACAAAGATTTTCTTGCTCTCCTGGGCACTGTGGATCAGTGGAGTAAGTGCACAGGCACAGGATCTTCCCACGAATATCGATGGAGTAATTGCAGATATTTTTAATACAAATGCATCAACACCGACAAGAGGACCGACAACTCGTCGTCCAGGAATCGGTGATATTGTAACCTCTGAACCGATCACAGCAACGTCAGAGCCGCAGATCTTAAAGACCGATGAAGGTGTGAAGTGCACATGCGTGCCGTACTATCTCTGCAGACCGGAAGACAATACGATTCGTGACGATGGAGAGATCGATGGTTTCGGTAAAATCGACATCCGTTTCGATCCGTACAGCTGTCAGCACTATCTGGATCTGTGCTGTGTTGACAATCGAACTGTGACCGAGCCCATTAATCCTGTGCCAGTTGTGGAGAGGCCTAATCAACCGACTGGATGTGGTATTCGCAATTTACAAGTAGACTTCCAAATAACCGGCAACAATAATAACGAGGCGAACTTTGGGGAACTTCCATGGACTATTGCCCTGCTCAAGAGTGAAAATGAGGAATACTTCTGTGCTGGATCGTTAATTCATCCACAAGTGGTGCTCACCGCTGCGCATTGTGTCAGGAAATACACTCCCGCTCAGTTGAAAGCACGCGCTGGTGAATGGGATGCTCAAACTACTAGGGAGCGTCTTCCATATCAAGAGAAACCCGGTCGCGAAATCATAATGCATCCATCATTCAACCCTCAAACAGTGGCCAATGACTTTGCACTGATCGTGCTTACAGAGCCCGTCACAATGGCCGATCACATCAATGTTGTATGCCTTCCGCCAGCGAATGCTAATCCAACAGCCGGTGAAACATGCCTATCCAGTGGATGGGGCCGCGACATCTTCGGCAGCAAGGGAAAGTACAGCGTGATACAGAAACGAGTTCCCCTGCCAGTTGTGGCCTTCGATAAGTGTCAAGCGCAATTCCGAACCTCACGATTGGGCAAATTTTTCGTTCTAGATCCATCGTTTATGTGCGCTGGCGGACAACAAGGAGTGGACACTTGTCAAGGCGATGGTGGTGGTCCACTGGTGTGTCCAGCAGTTGTAGCAGAAAATCGCTACTACCAAAGTGGTATAGTCGCATGGGGCTTGGGATGCAATGATCCAATTCCAGCGGCTTATGCTAATGTCGCGCAGGCGCGAAACTGGATAGACGGGGAGATGACAAGGCTTGGCTTCGGAACTGCGTCTTACAGTTACTAAGTGTGATATTGAACGTAATGTGTGATATGAATTTGGATATTAAAGTGGATACAAATTAGTTTTTGTTTTTTTGTTTTACAAGAAATTGTGTTTTGTTTTTCTCCTTCCTGATTAATGGAAAATCCATGCTAATTATACAGATCATCGTATCAAATGGATTTTTTGTTATTTCATCGAATGAAATTATTTCCCCTTTGGTGGATTTTTTTATGGATTCTTTCATTATCTAACCACCGAACCAAGTCTGACCTGAACAGTGACAAATTTTAAGTGTTATTTAAATCGCAGCGAAATTGTTTATACGTTTTGTTATACATATCTTTCTTCGAACCGGTTCTGTTTTGATTAATGTAAATATTTTGAATGTCGTATGACGCTGATCAGGGGTATGGAACATATGTACATACTGACGCAAAGCAATTAAAATTCAAGTGAAGTTCTTTTTATTACAGGAAACATATATTTGAGATTAGAATTCCATACCGGTCTTTTTAATGGTACAGCAGATGCAATGGGATCTTAGAATATGTATATCTTTCAATAAGAACTTTAGGTCTTAGTGTACCTACAGCTTTACGGTCTACTTTTTTATATTGGAAACTATTGGTTTAGCCCACTGTGGCTCAGGGATTTGTCGGTTGAACTACTGTGCGTGAGCTCAAGGTTTGTGTCCTATAAACTTGCTTTATAACTCTAACTAATACAGGCGACAAATATTATAGCGAGAAGCTAGGTCTTGGTTTTTATAAGCTGCTCATGGCCTTATATTTATTTATTTAATTTTTGTTCCACCGAAATACCTTTTTATCACTTTAACAAGACTAGGGACCGATTTACAAAAACGATAACTAGTAACTTGTTATCGAAATGTCGAGCATTCACTATCGAAATTTGAGATGACAGCTCACGTTAAATTACGTCAATTCGTTCAAACACTGATGTGCTGTCTTTAGCTATAAGCACTAGCAAGTAAGTGAAACAGATATATTCATGTAGAAAAAAAAAAAGAAAAGACTTAATAAAGAACTGAACTGAACTGAACTGATGTGCTGTCGAGTCGACGTGCAATAACTAACGTATGTCCTATACGTGTCCTGCTCAATCACTCGTTATCGATGGACAGTATTATGATTTCTGATAGACTTTTTAATGAGTAGTTTCTCCGGCAGTAACCCTAACTACAAAAGTCAGACTTCAATATTCAACTTATAAGAGGAGATCACATGTCAATTCACTGTGTTTACAAAGGGAATGGCGATAGTGAAAGGTGAGAGATATTTTAGAAAATAACTTCTGCTCTAGACGCCAGCCTGACAGTTGTTGGAGGGGAGTGACGAAGTTACTTGAGCATCTAAATCTAAACCCAACGTTAAAAGTATCATGTTAGCAAAACAATTGAAATTTGACTTCAATTTGTTTCTTTTGTTTGAAATGTTGCTGTCAGTGAACGACTTTAGCTCGGGAAATCCTTTTTGGGGGTATTCCCGCATTTTTACAGAAAAGACGTCAGGCACTCGAAATTTTCGTTTTTATATTTAAAAAAAAAAGATAGTCTTTTGAATCCTCGCTTTCGGCGGGTTTAGTTCTGTTTGTTGTATTATTTAGACGTTTAAATATTTGCTTGAATTTTGTTTTCCAATACGAAACTTTGAGAGGTGATTGCGGCCATATTGTTGAAGCTACAGCTGTCAAGTTGGCTGTCATTTATTAAGTCTCTTTTATCAAATTAACTTAATGAGAAATAGAATTTCGTATGGATTTTGGACTAGCGGCATCATCAGTTCATTCTTCTTTGACAACGATGTTGCCCAGGCAATTACTGTCTTCGGCGAGGGCTATCGGTCGATGATAACCAATTTCTTTTGGCCCCAATTCGACAAACAGCCATCACCATATGGTCGCAATCGCAGAAAATTTAATTTTTCCATTTCTCTATTACGAAATTTCAAAACTTTATGATTTTATGTGACGTACACAAAAATCATTTTGGTATTCCAAAGATTTAAACAACATTTGCGATAAGAGTCCAAATGGGACATGTACTTAATTTGTCTTAGATTTCTTCCTATCATTTTAATGAGTTCCCAAGCTTTCTTTCATGATAAGAGAAATGCTCCGATCCATAAAATTATTTCTTTGACTGTAATGGCCCTTGACTTAAAAATAAAATAATAAGATGACTGTTTCGTTGATTCATATTAAGCAGGCCATACACGATTCAATTCAATCATCAACTTATTCAAATCAGAATGAAATCAATCTATGTAGGGCTTTGTCCTTTGATCGATTTGACGGTTGACAATTTGGTTGACAAAAAATCAAAAGATTTAGATTTTTCGAAATTGATTAGCAGTAGCTGTCAAATCTAAGAATTATCAGTAGATATTCATTGTGAAATTGTCTGCATATGCCCTAGTTGTATCCTAGGGAACTATTGAAGATAGACCTAATAAAGTATATACATGATCAGCATTACCACCCGATTCGATTGAGCCAAGCAAGTACATCTGCGGAAAAATGAGTTGTGTAGAAAAGGGATAGGGGATTACACGATCTGCTTCGGAATTATTGTAGTATTTTTAGGAGTAATATTTTCTTCAACCTACTTCAAATGAATACGTTAAAGAATCTCTTCTTTTATGTCTTTAATTCAGTACACAACACATGTGCGGTCTTCTTTTGTTACAATCTTTCTCTGACTTTCTCTCTGCAGTGATCCCAGATTTTCAAAATGATTTTCCCTTTTTTCTCATTTTTACCTTTTTTCACCCATTCTTTTGTCTATTTTCACCGCAATTCCCCCTTTCCCCCTTTTGGATAAAGAAGTGCCAAAATTGGCTCTTTTCCCTGCAATCTGGGAACACTGTCTACGTGGCTGTCTGAATTTCAAAAATGACGGACTCCTACCCGAAGTTGGCTGCAGTTCCCATGTTTATCGATAACGTCGAGCTGCCCACACCGGGTACAGGCTCAACCAAAATTTATTTTTCTTCTAACCTACTACACATTTAAATATTCTTTTTTGACAGCATAATCAGCCTTTCAATTCTGTTGATATAGTGTATTGCCAAGTATCAATTCGTTGACAGCAATCAATCAATGCTATAGTGAGCGGCTTTTGGACCAATCCATTTCCAATTTGATTCTGATCCATTCTTTAGATGTAAATGAATCAGGTGTAATAAGTGCCCGACGTTTCAAACAATTCAATCTCTGGAGAGACGACCAAATTTGGGATCGTTTATATTTTAATATAGGCTACACCTTAGCTTAGAATAGTTAAGAAAGGACTGGTCTAACCAGGCCACTAGGCCGGATGTATATGTATGTACATATCTATGAGAGCGCGGGTGCGGTAGTTATAGCAGAACGAAGATCTATTAAGGAAAGCCACCTCGTGACACTGCAGTGGAGATGCATTGGCAGGATAGTGAGCTGTACAAAACATTTTCTATCTCCCCTCAAATTTGTCTAATCTATGTTACTTCGACTAGAAAATGCTAGACCGTTCGCGCTTGCAATTTTATCTTAAATGCATTAGACCCGGGGACTGCAATGAGGAGGTAAAGCAACTACTTCACCACTAACTTGATAGTTGCGCTACTGTCCCAATCCAAGTTTGAATCGATCTAAAAGTTATTGTACGATTGCTTTTTACGCTTCAATCATTTAAACAATTTTAATCGACACTACTCTCAGTATTCTACGTCAGAACAAAAATAAAAAAACATCTTGTAGCAAGTACTAATTTAAACTTAGAGTCCTCTTTCACACTAAGTGTGTGCGATTTTCAACGAAGTTTTACTGGGTTTTCACCAAATTTCGTTAAAATTCAAACCAGTCAGCGATTTTTTCTACAGAAAACATTGGAGTGAGAGAAAAAAAAAACATGTTTATAATAAAAATAGCTCGGACATAAGATTCTTGTTATTTAACTGTCAAACGGTCATAATTAAAATGCAAATTTAAAAGCACAACGACTTTCCAAACCTGTTGCACTGTTCAGTAGCTAGAACAGGAGGCGATAAATAGAGAAGCCCCATTCTCTAGTCCTGCTTAACGAAAAAAGGGAAGAGATTCATGATGTAACAAATGCAAACTGAGCATTTAAAACCATTTTATCACACAGCTGCTCCGCGAAATGTACATAGATTATCACTCTACTGACTCACTCCATAAAAAAAGAGTATAATCTTTTTTAAAAAAAGTGCAAAACATACCAAAAACTAAAAACCTGTCAAGAGAATCGCATCTGTAGTATCTCAAACTACTTTTGTGAGTATCTCAGAGAAATTCTTCACTCATTTTTTAAGCTGAGGGCGAAGTTGTGATTACTCGCTGACTAAAATCAACTTCAGTCATTCGTTAAGTAACAACCTGCGCGATCGATTTGTTCTCTTGCTCTGTAGATTGCCAGAATGTTAACAAAAGTTTTTCTGCTCTCCTGGGCGCTGTGGATCAGTGGAGTAAGTGCACAGGCACAGGATCTTCCAACGAATATCGATGGAGTAATTGCAGACATTTTAAATACAAATCCATCAACTTCGACAAAAGAACCAGCAACTCTTCGTCCACGAATCGGTGATATTGTAACCTCTGAACTAAATATAGCTTCTTCAGAGCCGGAGATATTGACGCCCAATGAAGGTATGAAGTGCACATGTGTGCCGTACTATCTCTGCAGACAGGAAGACAAAACGATTCGTGACGTTGGAGAGATAGACATCCATTTTGATCCTCACAGCTGTCAACACTATCTGGATCTGTGCTGTGTTAACAATCAAACAGTGACTGAGCCAATTAATCCTGTGCCTATGCCTAATCAACCTACTGGATGTGGTATTCGCAATTTACGAGTAGAATTCCAAATATCCGGTAACAATAATAACAAGGCGAACTTTGGGGAACTTCCATGGACAATTGCCCTGCTCAAGAGTGAAAATGAGGAATACTTCTGTGCTGGATCGTTAATTCATCCACAAGTGGTGCTCACCGCTGCACATTGTGTCTCGAAATACACCCCAGCTCAGTTGAAAGCACGCGCTGGTGAATGGGATGCTCAAACTACTAGGGAGCGTCTTCCATATCAAGAGAAACCCGGTCGCGAAATCATAATGCATCCATCATTCAATCCCCAAACAGTGACCAATGACTTTGCACTAATCGTACTCACCGAGCCCGTCACAATAGCCGATCATATCAATGTCGTATGCCTTCCGCCAGCGAATGCTAATCCAACAGCCGGAGAAACATGCCTCTACAGTGGATGGGGCCGCGACATCTTCGGCAGCAAGGGAAAGTACAGCGTGATACAGAAACGAGTTCCCCTGCCAGTGGTGGCCTTTGATAAGTGTGAAGCGGAATTTCGAACTTCACGATTGGGCAAATATTTCGTTTTGGATCCGTCGTTTATGTGCGCTGGCGGTCAAGAAGGAGTGGACACTTGTCAAGGTGATGGTGGTGGTCCACTGGTGTGTCCAGCAGTTGTAGAAGAAAATCGCTATTATCAGAGTGGTATAGTCGCATGGGGCTTGGGATGCAACTATCCAATTCCCGCTGCGTATGCAAATGTCGCGCAGGCGCGAAACTGGATAGACGAGGAGATGACGAGGCTTGGCTTCGGAACTGCGTCGTACAGTTACTAGGTGTGATATTTAACGTAGTGTGTTGGATATTAAAGTGGATCTTTTGTTATTTCATCGAATAAAATTATTTCCCCTTTGGTAGTTTTTTTATGGATTCTTTCATTGACAAATTTTAAAACAAATTTAAAGTGTTATTAGCAGCGAAATTGTTTATACTTTTTGTTATATGTATCTGTCTTCAAACCGGTTCTTTTTTTATTAATGTAAATATTTTGAATGTCGTATGACGCTGATCAGGGGTGTGGAACATATGTATGTGCATACTGACGTAAAGCAATTAAAATTCAAGTGAAGTTCTTTTTAATACAGGAAGCAAATATTTGAGATTAGAACTGAGCCTGCCTGTTTCAACGTATAGCAGATGCAATGGGATTTCAAAATCTGATTGAAGAGTTATAAATAATTCTGACAAGACCATGGACTGAATTACGATAATCAGTAGCTAGTAACTCGTTATCGAAATTTGAGGATTTGGCATTACTGCTCTGGTAATCGAGCATTTAGGTACTATCGATACACGTTCATGTACGAGTACGTCATTTCATTCGAAAACTATTGTGCTCTGTAGTCCTCAAACAAAGATATGAGTGCATAATTCACATTCACTCAGTCGTTATCGATTGCGGTAATTCGGCTCCAACCTTTTACAAGACGGCAAATATAGATTGGTATAATGAAAGACATTTGAATGAGTAGTTTCCAACAGCAGAAGGTCAGGCTTTAAAGAAAATAAAAAAGGAACAGTTGAAACTGGTTTCATAACCAATTATAAAATTCGATTGGGTTACACAATGCTGCCAAAGCTAAAATCAATCGACCCAATCGACGATCACTGATCGGTACTAACAATGAGGGTCAATATTAGAGTCAGACTTCGAAAATACCTCCTGCTGTACACGTCTGCCTGACATTTGTTGGAGTGGAACAAAAGACGCTGTCCACACTGACGCTTGTGCTTATACAATATTGACAGTTCAACACTCAAATGTGGAGTTCAAAACCATTTCCTATTGGTTGTATGACATGTGGTTTATTAGCTAGCTTAGTCAACGATGTAGAGTCTTCTCAAGTTAAATTCGGATCTCACAAACTGGCCGATGAGTGTTGAAGGACATTCTTTTGATATATGCACCAAATATCAATCCTGAGCGACATTTTTGATAATTATATGAAAACACTTATTAGATACCTATAATGTGTGGGTGATGAGCGTAAACATGTTTAGAAATGAATCATTTTATTGGGAACATTCAGAGGCAGATAAGACTATTTTTTGTGAGATTCCCCGTATTTGATTTCGCCCACATATTCTGATTTCAAGTTTACAAATGCGTTTGTACGTTTTGCAAAAAGCTACATACATACGAGTACATACGTATGTGAAAGTCAAAACAAATGCAAAATCAATTTATTATTTAATGAAACCTTCAGCCTTAAATTTCCCCCAGAATTCTCCGTATTTACAATTTGCTCCTAAGTAACAACAAACTACACGTGAAATTTCAGGGGAAACAATTCTGTCAGAATTGCCGATAACACTGTAGCTGAGTTTCAGAACCACGTGACCTAAAAATGTTCATTCTTTTGATTCAATTAATTGAAATGTTTTACTTACAAATTTAAGTTTATTAATGAAAATAATACTAGGTCCGTTCGCATACTTTTCGCACTAAAATTAGTACATTATCAAATTTCAAAGAGTGGGGGTAAAATTCTCTCAGAGAGAATTAAAATTACTAAAAAGTAAACGAACCGGTTGAAGAAGAAAAAGTTGAAAATACTTTGCTTTGACAGTTTTCATAAACCAGCCCACAGAAATTTCTTGCTCTAAAATCTCGTAGCATGGGGAAATTTCTTACTCTCTCGTGAGCGCTCTCTTCTGTGAAAGACTACGAAAATTGTTAGTACGCGAACAGCTTTTCGTAAAAATTCGTAAAAATTCGCTGTTTTGGGAGGGTAAGCGAACGGACCTATTCTTAGTTCTTTTGATTCAATTAATTGAAAAGTTTTACTAACAAATTTGTTTTTCAAAATTTTTATCATGACTGTTCAATCAATTAATTCAATCCAGTAAATTCAGCCTGTTCATATCCAAATAATCTCCTATGTCCCGTTGTTAAAGGGAGCAAAATGAGAACGAGAGGCGTAAGGGAGTATAGTCGATGAGAAGGGAGTACAAATACTCCTTTAGTTGTACCTTCGACAACCCTGAACTGGATTGAATCGTGAGTTCAAGAAATAAAATGAAATACAATATTACTTTAAAAACGATATATTATATTTGACCATAGAAGAAGTCTTTCATTTCAGTTTGTGTAGTATGGGATCCAGTATCAATTCAGTTGACAGTGCAGTTAACAATTGAATCATTTCGTGCCTTCTTGTTAAGTTTTTGTTGGCCATGTGCGCATAGTGAGTCGACAAAGTGATTGATTGATGGGTACTCATTGCACCGTGACAATATTTATCAGTCCGATTTTTATATTTCTTTGTGCGAGTGCTGAGAAAATTCCCCTCTTAGGGGATTTCATTGATCAAGGTTCATTTATTCCACATCAACGCCAACTACCGTCGACTTTGATCAGTTCGAGAATCAAAGTTCTGCAGTCTCTACATTTGAGTACAAGGAAATGTTATTAATTTATTACATACTCTTAGGTGGCAAAACTTGAAGCTTTTGTAGATTCGGTGTTTTTAAGTCAAAGGTGAGTGGAAAGTGAGCTGAGCATTCATTGAAAATCCACAGCAAATCTATTTGCAATTGTCATCGAATGAACGTCATTTCTAAAGGTAAACCAAAAAGAGAAGTTCAAAACCGCAGATATTGTATTCGTCCTTAATACCCAACATGTAACCAATCACTCGCCACATGTTTGATGTACCTTCAAGAAATTCCTGATCGTAAATTTGGAATCTAGGTGCATTTAAAGTGATGAATCCAATGAATCCGAATGGTACGCCGCTGTGTCGATGGTTGGCTAACTTTTTACTTCCGTGGCGGGACAGGATGGAGAACCATATATGTAGAACCCATGGAGGATCAAGGCCTAGCTTCTCACAACTGTACGCATTGTGCGTGGTGTATACTTACAACACATCGAATTCCATCTGTTTCGCATCACAACCAACATCCGAAGAAAGAATCAGAGCATCATCAGCTTCGGGCACCATCAATGATTTAGTGACGGGTAAAAAGTCGAAAAGCTTAGTCTGATTTCAAACAGCAGAGAAGCAAAATTACTACCGACCGCCCATAATCTACTAGTAATTCAACAAAAAGAGTGTGGCTAAGTAGAAATGACCTTTACAGAGGATGTGGCAATATAGACTCTGCTTTACCAAAAGGACATAATATTATTTTCATAATTCCCTTTGGGATGTTCCAGAGATTACAACACATACCATCTTTAAGCTTAATTCATATATTTTACCTTTGCAGGGGATCCAAATGGATCTTTCTTAGACTTGAGTGCAGACTGAAGGTAAACCCGCATATGTCTAATCGTTCGAAAAGAACATACTTTGTGAACAACTCCAAAGCGCAGTTGCAGTGCGTGACTCACTTCTAATAGCTTACACTGTAACCTCTGGCCTTTGGGCCAAGAAGTATGCAATGAAATTTATCAAAATGCATTGACCAAAGGCCATGTGCATCGAACAGTGGGGGCGAAAAATGATGGACGAATAAGAAATTGATATATAGGGATTTTAGGCGAACATCATATAGACTTGATTTTATTCTTGTCTGTGACCTGAATTGAATTGAACGCAGATTACCAGAGCTACCATGCACATTTTTACTGTTTAACTCATGAGTATCCAAATTCTTTTCCCGTTCAACGGACTGCATCATTTGTGATGGAATACATTCTAGTTGACCATCCACGATCCTATTGAATAAAACATATAGTCCAGGTGTGTATGTATGTACATACATACAATACAACATATATGCTTCTATTTAAAAAAAAAATACAAACACCTTGCCATGTACAATTGCTTTAAAACAATGAATACTCCAACTCCATTAATTTATTCCCTATCTACTCAATATGGTCTTCTTGTGCTTTAGAAGATACAAATATTCTCACATAAGACCACTTAATCCCGTACTTGAAAAAGGCCCCATACGGGAAGTAATACATCAAAAGTTCAGTCAACCAAACGCGGAAGTTCAAATACCACCTAACAATGGTGAACTTGTGTAAGTAAGTAACCATAAAGAGACCATATATCACGAGAAACCGATCCCACCATCCCAGATCATCAATATACTGCTTTTGGTTCGGAATACGAATTCCATTGGGGAAATCTGCATCAAAGAGCTCATAGCCCTTACAGTAGGCTAGTCGCTTTGTGAAGAAGATAAACGAACCGGTTGTCAGGAAGAAATTGACAGGCTGTAGGCCTTCCATAAGAGCTTGAGTTAGTTTATAAAATTCTGGTGTCGTATTGTCTAGAGCTGGTTGATAGACTTTACGCATCGCAATATCCAGTCTCAGTCTGGTCTCTTCCCAATTCTCACCGCAGATATTGTATTCGTCCTTAATGCCCAACATGTAACCAATCACTCGCCACATGTGCGATGTACCTTCGAGAAATTCCTGATCGTATAACTGGATCCTTGGTGCACCTAAGGTAATGAATCCTATGAATCCGAATTGAGTGAGAGCCATGTCCTTTTGAGTGATTTTTCCTCCTATTTGCCGAGCGCATGTTCGGCTGGCACGCAAGTGGGTCTTTCGGACACTGTGCAAACTTTCCCAAAATTTCGAGCCTTTCTCTACTGGATATTGATACCATGCCAGGGTGTGGAATATCGTTCGAACATAACGTCGGTAGGCTGTAGCTGGCGTTGATGATTGACGGGTGCAGACTAGAACTTTCAAAATAGAAGGTATCGCTAAAACAGCTACTAATCCACTCAGCATTCCGGAGAAAAGTACGAAGTGGTATTTTTTCATGTACGTCTGTCCACTGAAAAGAGAAAAACAGAAAATGGATTGGGGGTTAACATATGTGAAAATATTTTGACGTAAGGATGACCATGAGTATGAATATTTACAGATGTTTGGTATAGTAAAGGACCAGTTTTTGTTTCAAATTGTGGATTGGTATACTTTTCAAAACTGTACTATGACTTGCCTACATAGCGCAAATTACGGTAAATTACTGCCAAGCCCAACTGAACTACCACTGGGATGATGTTGTGTTAACCATTTTCAGTGAGGTGAAAAGAGTGGATCTTGTCAAAGTGGCTGCTTGATTAGGGACAGAGATTGGTGGTGGTGATTTGGAAATCGGTTGGTACAAGTGCCCGCTTATTATAAGCTATGATAAGTGTATATTAAGTTTGACTCTGTACATGCATAGTCATAGACATAGGCCGAGTCGATTAAGAAATATTCGTCCGTACGTCTGTGTGTCTGTCATCAGTTTTTGTTTAGTTTTAACCTAGTTCGAGTACATTTATGATCAACTTTTCAATATTTTACTTGAGAGGGACTTGTTGTCTTATGTGTTATATAAATAAATATGTCAGACAGTTGATAGCGAGCTGATTGAAGTGCATATTATGAACCTGAACATTGGGCAATATATGTACTATAGTTTTAAAGTGAAAATTTTGGGTGACTGTTATTGTTTTACTCAAATTCTTCTTTTATGAAAAATGATGTACGGCCAACTTCAAGCTAAATGTGTGAAAGACCTCTATTGGGGATTGGAGGAACTACCGAAGATGTGAGGCCAACTTCAAGCGAAATGTGTGGAAGACCTCTCTTGGGAGTTGGAGGAACTATCAAAGATGTGCGGCCAATTTCAAGTAAAATGTATGAAAGACCTCTACTGGGGATTGGAGGAATTACCGAAGATGTGCGGCCAACTGCCAGATAAATCTATGGAAGGTCTCTATTGGGAGTTGGAGGAACTATCAAAGATGTGCGGCCAACTTCAAGTAAAATGCATGTATAAACGATTAGAAATTGATGGTCTACTTTTCTTAATGTAAATATGGTGCGTTATGATTTCAGCAGCACCTGAGCTGAGCTTCCCTTAATAATGATAATAGCCCTAATGTGGCAATTCTGCTTATTGACGAATCACTGAAGATGATTTTCTTCGAAAATTGATCAGCCACTGTTACCAGTGACCAATTTGTTTTTGAAATAAATTAACAATTCGTTGAACTGTTCTTGTGCACTGTCAGATTTTATTTACCTTCCACGAGTGTGGAACGCGATCTATATTGGATAACTTATACCAGTGGTTCCCAATCTTTTTCAGCCTGCGGCGCACTTACAAGCTTAATGTTTTGTCACGACGCCCTACCCTAGCTATTTATAAAAATACAGTC
Organism: Chalcosyrphus nemorum; assembly: GCA_949716465.1. Classification (NCBI taxonomy): domain Eukaryota; kingdom Metazoa; phylum Arthropoda; class Insecta; order Diptera; family Syrphidae; genus Chalcosyrphus; species Chalcosyrphus nemorum. The sequence continues at coordinate 81,060,928 of OX454333.1, forward strand.
GAATGAAATAATAGATAGATAGACACAAAAATTAAAACATCCACAATATGAAACTGAGCTCTTTAATAGGCGTGTTTTTTTCGTATCCTATATAGGCTTAAAAAAGTATTAGCCAATAAAACGCCTATCGGGGCTAAGGAATTTCAGTATCGCAGTTTGGAAGCACTTTGTACTGACATTTAATAATTTTGATTTCAGTAATCCCAACACCTCCTCATTTGCCCATGTTTTTCGTTTTCTAATGACAATAAAATCGTGAATAAATGGTGTATCTTAGGTTCTACGTACATTTTCTCTTTAAAACACATTTTTTCTTAATTTAATTTTTTTTTTATGAATGACTGCTGTCTGTTCAATCATTTTTGACATTTTCTATATCATTTTTCGACACAATCGAAATAAAACAATTTGGGAGCACAGTTTTTATTGTGGCTAAGGAAATAAGGCTCGATAATTATCCAGATTTCGTTATTCTATATAGGTTGAGTTGTTAGTGTATTTAATATGGAAAATATATTTTAAGCCTATATAGAATACGAAAAAAACACGCCTATTGTATTTATAAGAACTCAGAGTTGAAACAAAAAGAGAGACTTGAGAAAAAACAAAAATAAAATACAAAGCTACTCAATAAAATCAATGCGACTAGTGAGCCTGGTGATCTCCACACAGTTTTTCAAACCGGGGAATAAGGCTTGACACTGCTACACTCATTTCTTGCTCCACATTGATCTTTGAGCGATACTTACTCTTGATTACAGCTACAGCTGAAAATCCAGCTTCACACAAATATGATGTTGCAAACGGAATGAAAATTCTTAAAGCTTTTGAAGTTAAGTATTTTGAAAACCATTCGATGAGTTTCGAAAGGTGTTCCGTGAAAAGGGCCCTCAGGTCTTGTGAGACAACCAGTTTATTAGCACAAATATGCTAGTTTAAGCAAAAACCCTGGTTCAGCAAAGTTTATGGCTTTTTCATGACGTTCTTATTGTAAAAAAAGTGCGAATTTCTTCATGTAATTCGTACACACGAAATAAGATATTTCCACGTAAAAGCCATCGTGAATTGCAGCTCCCATATCTTTGCATAGTTTTTCGAAAAAACTGGCCTTTAGCGGCCTAGTTTTAATGTAGTTTACTGCACCAATGAAACATTCTAGTGCTTGGTTCAATTCAGAACTCATTGACTTTGATGCAAGAGCTTCCCTATGGATGATGCAATGGGTCCACATAGGTTTCAGAGCTTTTTTACGAATAAGCATTTGTATTCATCCATACCTGCTAGACATGGATCGAGTACCATCAGTCCATACACCAATACACTTTTCCGAATCCAAACTATTTTCTGCAATAAACTTGTCAAGAATGTTAAACATGCCTTGGGCCTTCGCACTTTCGGTTATGCTTTCCCAGAATAAAAGTTCTTCGACAATAATATTATAAGCCAGAGAGCGTACGTAACGAATAAGATGTGCATCATTATTACTGTCAGTAGCCTCAACAAGTTGCAAACTAAAATCCTTGCCTTTAATTTTTTCTATTAATTGACAGTTGAGATCCTCAGCTATGTCATGGATTCTTCGACTGATAGTAAAGGGTCCGCCAAATAACTTCTTTTTTTTTTTGAAAATGCTATAAAAAAAACTACTGCATATTAAATCCTTCCGGTTAATAATGGAAAATAATTTCATTCAAATGACTGCACATTATCGATTGTGTGCAGCTGTATTTCACCAATGGCTTCACGAATATTGTCCTTTAAAGCGTCAATTGTCTCTGGCTTGTCGGCATAACACTTATCTTTTACGGCACCCTACAAATAATAGTCCAACGGTGTCAAATAGCAGCTCCGAGGTGGCCAAACTACATCAGCTCTGCGGCTGATAATGCGATCTTCAAAAACAGGGCGCAAAACATCGAGTGTAGCTTCGGCTGTGTGGCACGTAGCGCCGTCCTGTTGAAACCAAATGTTGCCAATATCCTTCGCTTCAATTTTTGTGAACAAAAATTCGTTCAGCATGGCCCGATAACGATCCCCATTGACTGTAACGGCCACTCCTTGCTCATTTTCGAAGAAAAATGGCCCAATTATGCCTCTGGACCAAAATCCGCACCAAACAGTGACTTGTTTTGGGTGTATGGGCTTTTCAATGTATGCGTGCGGGTTTTTGTGCCCCAAATGCGACAATTTTGCTTGTTTACATACCCGCCAAGATCAAAATGAGCTTCACCTGAAAAGATGATTTTTTTGGCAAAATCGGCATCTTCTCTAAGTCGATCGCAGGCCCACTTAGCGAAGCGAAAACGCATTGGATGGTCAGTTGGCTTCAACTCCTGAACCAATTGGACTTTGTATGATGTCATACCAAGGTCTTTATGCAAAATTCGTCTCAATGATGTCTCCGAAATGTTCAATTGTTGAAAACGACGGTGACTTGATGTTGATGGCGCTTCACGCACACTTTCTGCCACAGCAGCAATTTTCTCGGGTGTACGCACTGTTTTTGGCTTTTCACGCTTCGGTTTATCAATGAGGATGCCAGTTTCTTTCACTTTTTTCACAAGATAACGAACATACGGAGCTGACGGTGCTTCTCTTCTTCCAAAATCCGTACGCAATTTTCGCACACATTCTGCAACATTACCATGATTTTCAAAGTAATGTCGCAATATTTCCCAGTGTTGTTCAAGCGTATTCGTTCAGCGGAAGGATAAAACTAATTATCTGTCAAATCAGACATGAGCTAAGTGTTACCATTCACGAAATAAGCACTAGTTGAAAATAAAAACGTTAGATGGCGGACCCTTTATAAACGCAACGCAGCGTATTGTGCTCAAGTTTCAGGCTCAAGTCTTTCTGACAAACATTAAGTGATACAAATATAACGAAATAAACTATCATTATGATGGGCAACGTTCTTTTGTATTATTTGTTGTTGAAGTAGGTCAGACCATATGAGGTCGTTATAAGCTATCTTGGCTGTATTTCCATATGAAATAAATGTTAGATCACCTCTGTTCATTTGATTGTACCCCACACTATTTCTTTTGGCACATAAGGTAATTTACCAATCGCGAAGCCAGTTAATTTAATTATCACCATCTTACACACACGCACACAAAATACATACACTTTCGTTTTCAATCTTCGATTGTTGAAACCAATTGTGAAGATATAGTTACTCAGCAGTTTTTTCTGTTTAAACCACAAAAAAAAAAAAAACAACAAAAAACCTCTTCATTCAGTAGAGCAAGTATAATATGTAAATGAACCAACTATGTTACAAATAATAAAAACTTTTTTACAAAAGAATCACAAAGGGTTTACGCTTTTAACACTTAAAACGATTTTTTGCAGAAAAGATTCTTACGACCAGCTTAAAATCAATATTTAAGAACATTGTTGACATACTTTGTATTCTGAATGCGTGCTCACTTTCATGTTTAAATTTTGGCTTTGAAAAAGTCAATCACTGTGGACGTGCCAATCATGATGCCGAAGGAGCGTCTAAAGTATGCTTGAAAGCTATGTGTATGTATAGTGTATTACGTGATTTAAAAAGAAAATAATTCAAATACTATTAAAAAGACGAGCTTAACGATTAAGCTTATTAGAAATCGAAAGTTTATTTATTGATTAACTAACACATGAAGGTAAGTGATATCGATTGCAGTTGCTGAAGCGCAATATGATTCAAATGAATGCACAGGGTTTATTTACTTCCTGCATCGTCTCTTATAATTGTTATTAGCAATGGAAATGAATTAATAAACTTATTTACTTTCTTTAATGATGAGAATGATTGTTTCTAAAAACGGTTGCTTAGACCTGATGTCATGGTATTAAAATTGACAATTGGATTAGCTCACACTTGTCTTTTCCTGAACGCCATGTCTGACGAGGCAGATAGATTTTAAGTGAGAGGATAAGCGAAGGGTTGCTCTTATTTCACTGAAGACTTGTCAAAAAATACTCATTAAGGTTGAGCTACTCATACAGGCAGGCTTTCGTGCTGGATCATCATCATCATCATCAACCATATTAACATCTTACGGATCATAATCGAGCAATGCGTTGAGTACAGCTCTCCGCTACATCTGCTGTTTATCGACTTTGAGAAGGCCGTCGAGAGTTTGAATAGAGATGCTATCTGGTTGGCCTTGCACAGGAGAGGTATCCTAAGGCTACGTATGAGGGCAGTAAGTGTCACTGTCTTGCACAATGGCAAGGTGTCAGAAGAATTTGAAGTCCAAAGCGGAGTACGTCAAGGATGCATACTGTAACCGCTGTTATTTTTAGTTGTTATCAGTGATGTTTTCCGTGCAGCATTGACGGAAGGAAATCATGGAATTCGCTGGACTATGACATCTTACTTTAAATACCTAGACTACGCTGACGATGTTTGTCTACTTTCACATCGGATAATGGACCTCCATCTTATGGCCCAGAATCTAGAAGCTGAGGCAAACAAAGTGGGGCTCAAAATTAACAAAGCCAAAAGCCCTGAGCACTTCTAACACCAGCGCTCAACTTACCATTGCCGGACAGGAAGTAGAAAAAAATTGACAACTTTCTTTACCTAGGAAGTGTAGTCTCGGCAAACCGTGGTGGTACCGAACTGGATGTGTGCAGCAGAATCGGGAAGGCCAAAGCTGCGTTCGGCATGCTGTCCACCATCTGGAAAAGCAATGTTATCAGCTTAAGAACCAAGCTACGACTGTTTCGCTCCAACGTAGAATCGGAACTGCTTTACGGGTGCACTACTTGGAAAGTGGACACCATTAACATGCGCCGGCTGCAAGTCTTTGTAAACAAATGTTTAAGAGTCATCCTGAGGATCTTTTGGCCGAATCGTATCTCCAACGAACAGTTTTATATGAGAACGGGCCAGGAGCCTATCAACATTACAGTACGAAGGAGAAAGTGGCAGTGGATTCGACACATCCTACGGTGCAAAGACAATTCCATTACGAAATACGCTCTGCAGTCGAATCCGCTCACCCAATCAGGCAGAAGAGCGGGACGCCCTAGGCAAACGTGGCGCAGAACTGTCGTGGAGGAATCGAGCTCTTAGGGGATGAGCTGGAGAGAGCTCAAACGCGTTTCAGAACTACGAACAAGATGGCGCGAAGGCGTTGTTAACGACTTATGCAACCCGAGGGGCTAAAGGATTCAAGTAAGTAAAGTAAGATTCCCCTGTCAGTACATTTTCTAAAACAAGCGGAGCCTACATTGTCCTATGTGTGAATAAGGAGCCCTCCTAAAACAGCGAATTTTTACGCAAATCTACGAATTTTTACGAAAAGCTGTTCGCGTACGGAGAATTTTTGTAGTTTTTCGCAGAAAAGAGCGCTCACGAGAAAGTAAAAAATTTTCCCATGCTACGAATTTTAGTGCAAAAAATTTCTGTGGTTTGTGAAAACTGTTAAACGAGTGTATTTTCAACTTTTTCTTGTTCAACCCGTTCGTTTACTTTTTCGTAATTTTAGTTCTCTCTGAGAGAATTTTACCCCCACTCTTTGAAATTTGATAATCTACGAATTTTAGTGCAAAAAGTACGCGAACGGACCGGACCTATTGTGAATTGGGTGGTGATTCCTTCTTACCTTTTGAACACTGTATACACTTTTGGCAGACTGTCATTCAGTTAATTGGTGGCTTGGGGAAACCAAACGGCAAATCAATTGAAGATCTATTATAGTTCGCCTATTCAGCTAGCTTGGACTTATACCTCACTTAGTCACATGATGTCTATTTTATCGTGCAAGTGCCAAAGTTATATTACCAGGCATATACGTAATGTAGATTCAAGAACTTACACTAAGTCATACACTTTTGAATTTAATGTTAAGTTTAATACGTACATATATCTTCTTATTATAGTTAAGTACGTACATAACTGGCTGATATAAGTCGAATAGAAAAAGGTGCGGTTGCGGTTTTAAATCATGTGGCTTTAAGGCGGTGTCCGCATTAAGTACTTATTTTAGTTGTCTATCTACATATTGATTTTTATTTTGGTTGGTGTAAAGAGGTATAATAATTATAATTGGATATAAAAACTTTTGAATTATAGTTAAGTTATAACCTAAAACACGAACCTGATTTTTAACAATGAAAAGCATTTTATGTCCAATACATACATCATCTACATATGTATGATGGGTCCACATGTCACGTCTTGCACAGAGGAAGGCTGTCTGATGAGTTCGAAGTCCAAATTTGGGGTTCGACAAGGCTGCATACTTTCACCAATACTGTTCTTATTGGTGATTAGCGATATGCTGAATGCAGCCTTATCAAGAGGATATGGTGGAATTCGATGGACTCTTACATCTGAACTCAAGCACTACGCCGATGATGTATGCCTTCTGTCTCACAGAATAATGGACCTTCACCAAATGACAGCCAATGTGGAGAGGGAAGCAGACGTCGTTGGGCTGAGAGTCAACTCGGCAAAAACAAAAGTGATCAGCCTAGGACCAAACTCATCAACTCATGTATGCATTGCTGGACAAATAGTTGAGAGAGTAGAGAGTTTCGAATATCTTGGGAGTATTGTTTCAACCGATCGCGGAATCGAACTGGATATAGCCAGCCGAATAGGTAAAGCAAAATCGCGTTTGTGATGCTATTCACAGTTTGGCGAAGTAATGCAATTAGCCTAAACACCAAGCTACGACTGTTCCGTTCCAACGTAGAATCTGTGCTACTATATGGATGTGGTACCTAGAGAGTGACCGTCACTATCACGAGAAAGCTGCAAACGTTGGTCAATAGGTGGCTGCGCTACATCGTAAGGATATTCTGCCCAAACCGTATCTCTAACGAACAGCTTTATCAGAGAATGGGCCATGAACCTATAGGCACAACCATACGACGACGAAAGTGGCACTGGATTGGTCACACTCTCCGAAAGGGTGACAGCCAAATATGCGCCATATGTTCCTTAGCAAAAGTTGGTAAATGCCAATACGGTTCAACCGGTTTTATGGCAGGATTATACGACTGTGGATTTGCGCCAATATTTACGCGGTTAATAGCATGGTGAAGGAAATGAGGAACGAGAAACCATTACCGTCAATGTTCTCAGGTATTGAGCGATGTTAATCGACTTTCTGTGGCCAGAGATCAAGAAAGTGGATATATCCGAGATGTGGTTCTAACAAGACGGGGCTACATGCCATACAAGGAGAAATTTGGTGACAACATTGTTCTAGGACTACGTCAAGTCCTTAGCCTATGCAAACAAGCCAACCATTTTGAATAAGTTCGAGGGCAACATTTTAGGCGGTATTGCCAGACTAACACAGCACAAATTGAATCCTCATCATCAGAAATTGGAACGACCGCCTGAGATACTATATGATTATCATGCAGTTTCTTGTCATAAAGCCCACCCTGAACCAATTTAGATCAAAGAAGTTGGCTTATAAAAGATTCACATGATCACATGGAATAAAAATAAATTTACAAAATTCTTAACTTATTAATGTGGCAATTGTACAATAAAAATAAAATAAACTTTACACAACTCACAGTATGATCATAAAAAACGATACATCTTTGAATGTGTTCACAATCTGCGGCTCCTAATCACAAGCGATGTCATTGTACTCTTGAAACCGATTGAATGAAATTATTTTCTCGAAGAGATCCGAGATAGAAATATTTTTAGCGCAATCATCTACTTGTAAACAAACTATACTTAGTTAAGGATTTTGCTTTTTTATTTTGCACTTTTGAAAGGGACTTGTTTTGCTTTTATGTGTTATAGAAATAAATAGAACAGACAGTTGATAGGGAGCTGATTGAAGTGTCTGTTTTGAACTTAAACAGTGGTTGATATATTATGGTTTTAAAGGGACAATCTTGGGTGACTTCTTCTTTTATGTCACACAAAATCTTCTTTTAATGATCGCTTTTATTGGGAGTTTGATGCAATATCGAAGATGTGTTGCCAACTTCAAGCGAAATGCATGGAGGACCTCTATTGGGTTTTGGAGGAACTATCAAAGATGTACGACCAACTGCAAGTAAAATGTATGGAGAACCTCTATTGGGGGTTGAATGATCTATTGAAGATGTGTGACCAACCATAAAAATACATAGTTCTGAGCTATGTCTTTTAATTGAACACTCAAAAAACCACCTGTCGAATCACATTAAAACCCAAAATTTACTGTGAACGTGAAAATAAATTTCACCTCATTAAATGGGAAGAAGTTCAGAGTTGAACCGAAACCACTTTTATGGCAATAAAACGCCTCATATAAAAAGAACCTTTCACTAAAAGCGATCAGACAAAGATCGCAGGTTATTCTACAACGATAATAATGTTTGTCTCACTTAATCGACAGCTACTGTTAGTAATACACGTACATACATATGTGAATAGACAGTTTTCGGGAGAAAAAATTAGACACTTTACAATTTAAGACTGCATTTCATGCTAACATAGGGTTAATTACTTGTTTACTAGTCTATAGCTGCTACCTATTAAAATCTAAGTACTTTTAGCATTCTAAGGCGCCCTCCCGGCGTAAGACATGCGCACAAATTCCTTGAAGCGTGCACATTTAAACCACAATAGCAACGCAACACAGCCAACAATCAATCAACGTCCAACAGATTTACTATGTTTTATTGTCACTTGAGAGCACCTACCTATTCACTGTAAAGTACGACCATCAATTTAAATTTACAACTTGTCATTGGGGACCAATTAACCGATCGTAGAAACCATGAACAACTTTTCCATTAAAATTGCAACGTCAATTTGCATCTATCGTATTTAATTTCTCTAATTAATCTAACCAACTGCGAATTCAATCCATTGACGAAGTATCTAGACATGTGCATGTAATGAGTATAGATTGTTTGAATGCAATAACGTTCCCACCTGCACTAAGTCCCACGCAAGCCGTAAATTAAATTTAATTTACAACAAGAAATATACACCAGTTACACTCATGTAATTCGCCGCCACAAATCACGACTCACGGTTGAACTTACCGCTTAAATAATTCCTCATTGTACCACGGTGGTAATTCCAAATGACGACCGTCATCCTCCTCTTCAGCACCTTCTTTTAACAAATGTTCTAGATACTTTGCAGCTCTTGGATCTTCTTCGATTTCTCGAACCGGCATTGCTACACCGAAAGAGAGGTAAACAAAAATAAGAAAATGAGAGAAAGTTCAATGCTTTCTTTTCTTTGAATTGACCTACTTAGCATTTGTATCTGTTAGATATTTTGAGCTTTTGCATTTCAATATAAGCGCCGTTTTCCAGACGACCTTCACTTACCACTAACATAACACTTTGTATCCTTTATATCCTCCATAATAGGTGAGTACTCTTCCACATGAAATGCTTTTTCTGTGTATCTATTCCTGTTTTGTTTGTATCTTTGCAAAGAAGCTGTGAGATGTAAATGTTTTGGGGTAGATAAATTGACTGATTGCTAATTGAATGATGAGACTCCCCCAGTTTGAATTTCCCCTCGTATCTAACGATATGAGCCCCACGAATGCACTACCACGACTGGCAGTGACGATGTTGTGGGTTCATGTGAAGATATGTTTATTTTGTTCGTTTTGTTTTGAGACGAACGTATGTATTTTATGTATCTGATGTAAAGTTAGTTGGGTTGGTTGGATGTATTTGTAAAGCTTTTTCGATTGTGCAACAATTTTCGAATTTAGTGGGGAACTTGGGGAAAGTTGGGGAATGCAGAGAAAGGGGCGCTACTCTTATTCTTTTAGTTTTTTTCTGTTTCTTGCTTTTTATAGTGGCAGTTTGATTATCTGTACATCTGGTTGCATTTAACATTAATAAGAATAGAGATGGGCGTAAAAAAAGTACTAGAAAAGTAGTGAAAATTGAGTTGAAGATGTGTGTAACGCGATTAGCGCAATTTCCCACGATCATGATAGGATCTAACCCAGGGGTGTCAAACTCAAACTCCTTTAATGCCAATTTTTTGTTAAAGTATGACAGCGAGCCACTAGACGTCTACCATACAATTTGCTTGAAGTTGGCCGCACATCTTCGATAGTTTCTCCAACACCCAATAGAAGCCTTCCAAGCATTTTACTTGAAGTTGTCTGCACATCTTCGATAGTTCCTCCAACCCTCTATAGAGGTCCCCCATACATTTCGCTTGAAGTTTGCCGCACATCTTTGATAGTTCGTCCAACTCCTAACAGAGGTCTTCCATAAATTTGCTTGAAGTTGGCCGCACATCTTCGTTAGTTATTCCAACTCCTAATAGAGGTCCTTCATAAATTTCACACATCTCTGTATTTCGTGCAACACCTAATATACAGTGGTGGATACATAAATACCACACTTGCATTTCTTTCAGTAAAAAGACAGTATTTCGGCGGTTAATTAAACAGGAGATCTTTTACTTATATCAAAAAATTCAATTGTTTTTGGGAAATGTCAGGTTATTTTTCTGAAAAAAAAAAATATATTAGCCAATTTCTAAAACTATACCTGGCCACATGAATAGCGCCGTTATATTGCATTGCGCCAAAATTATGAAATACCTTGCGAGACAAACTGTTGGAGTAAGTACCTTGTCGGAAACCCTTTATTCATCACCATAGTTGCATATCATCTTGGAAGACTCTGCACTTTGCACTGATGAAACTCTTTAGGAATAGATGTTCAAGTGATTTGAATCTTGTTGGCCAGCAAAAAATACGTCCTATCACGTTGCAATCAAGTTGTTAGTGGTTGCTATCATAGATTAGTGCGTTGAATTACTGTGTATGGGGTGCCAAATACAAATCCAGGAAAAATATCATCAAAGTCCCAAGTCTATGCCAATAAACCGCAAACCACACAGCCCTGAAGGCCAACACAATCAATGCCATCGGTCAAATCCAGCCTGATTTATGCGCCAGAGTTATAGAAACTTCAACCAAAGCAACCAAAGTCGCTAAGGATATTTGATATGATATGTCTTCGAAACAAATAAAAAACTTTGATTATATCTCACTCACAATTTGTTTTATTTAAAGTTAAAGTTAGGAAATGTTTAATGGAAAACAGCGTAAACTGAATGTATACAACTTATTCACTCAAACAGTAGGAGACAATAGGAGATCCTTTCGAGACAGTTTGTAATATGTGTTTTAAAAAAAAAGTTGTCATGAATAACAATCCCCCATGTCTGTGTATACAACGAAAGGACGATCGCTCGAAACTGGTGGAAGTGTTAGATTATAATTTGAAAAGTCTATCCATTCTTTTGTCCGTGGATCATATGCTTTTGAATGTTCTTTTGCGAGTAGTATTACTCGATTATTAAATGCTGTGCAACTAGTATATGATTCGGATTCGATTTTCTGCAGCAAGGACCATACCTCCGTATCGGGATTGTACTCCAATAACTCTAATTTTTTATTTATAATTGCGACCAAATACAAGGCTCCTCTCAATGATGTCACACCAATGAACCGATATCCAGTTGAGGGTTTATATTCAATTCGCTTCCATTTGTCTTTGTTGGGTTTGTACACCATTACACAGCTTCCCCAACCCGTGATATATAATAAATCGTTAAGAACAGCTGCTCTATATTTCTCACCTATTTCCGGTAGAGGTGAAATATTTTTCCAAATTTTCGTAGAGAAATTATATTGTTCAACTGAAAAAATTCCTTTCTTGGTACTATCCTGGCCGCCAATCACATACAAATGTTCTTTTAGACACACCATTGTATGATCGAAACGTTTAACACGCATTGGATTCAAATCGTACCACTTCATGGATTCCAAGTCTAAATATTTGATTTCATTAGTTAATTCGTCGTTTACTGTTCTTTTACCGCCGGAAATGAAAAGTCTCCTTTCATCGATAACTATACTGAATTTAAATTTATTGAGCCGTGACAAAGGAAAATATATCTGAACCCATTTGTTTGTAAATTGATTATAAGCTTTTACATTTATTCGAGTAAAATGATCGAAGCACTCTGTATTCAAAACAAAGAGTTTCTCTATTTTTGGAATTTCACTGCGCATTAGATTCCAATCAAGTACAACTGGCATACCCTTTAGCAAATTTAATTGAATAAAGGATCGCATAAGACTATCCATTACATCGTTCCGATTGATTTTATCATAACAATACCATCGCATTAGAGAATAGTACATCAATCCATGCTCTGGCTGTACTTTGATATATCCAGATAAGAATTCACGTAACTGATCTATATTCAAACAATGGAACTCCTCAAAAGTGCAAATTATATCCAAGTTCCTGTAGGCAATATCTAAGAGTTTTTGCTTCACCTCAAATTGTTTGTCGTCCTTCAAGTAATTTAGGGATTTTTTCATACAATCATAACATTCTACTTCCAATTCGGTCATTTCTAACAAACGTGCTGCGGTCAATATGGCCTTAACATTTTCACTTTCAATCTCTATAGAACCTGTATACATACACTTTACGATTTGTTCTAAAACATGTCCTTTCATATTAATAAATTTAAAAAACGGTTTTTTATATGTACGAAATAATTCTAAAAAAAAATAACTCGATGTACAGAGAACGGTCCGATGTACACGACAGGTGGTTTGGTCAGCAATCAATTGAAAATCAGAGGTTTCCATATTTTCATATAAATATTTATATCTTGCAACAACATTTTCAGCAAATTTTTTTATAGAAACGGTGTCTGAAATGAATATGTTATAACTTATGGAAAAGAATAAAACTTATGCCGGATCGACACTCACGTGATAAAGGCATTTTTTGAAATGAAAACGATTTTAGAGAAATGTTATTAAATGTGGTTTATTCGTGGGTACTAGTCAAATATCTAAAATTAAATAAAATATCTAATCAGACATTTTTTTGATAAAATACACATATGTATCGACACAATTATTTGATATTAAGCTCCAAATCTAATCACACGAAGCAATAATAATCTACATATGTATTGAAAGAATGTTTTTTGATATTAGTTATCACAAAATAGATTAAAATTTATATTTCATTGTCTAAGTCCTCCAGCTCCGAGAAGAAATTACTGCCAAGAGTTCTCTTTCTTCGAACAGATAGGGCAGGACAGTCACACAGTAGGTGACGAATAGATTCGATTTCTTCTTCGTCTCTGCAGCTTCTACAATAGTCATTATGCAGCACACCGAGTCTCTCTGCCAATGACACAATGGCCGGTAATTACGCCAGAAATGACGACTGAGTTTAACCATAGTTGATGATCTTTTCTTGCTTAAGGCTGGCCATAGAGATCTAGCTGTTACGCATGTATCCAGATGGACCCTGCGTCTGCTTGTACGATCGATGTCTTCATCTTCTACTTTTTTCTTTAAAGAACTGACTGGGGCTGCTACAAAGGGAAGGGCCCTCGATAAGTGCAGCGTCGAACCTTTCCTAGCAAGCTCATCCGCCTTCTTGTTTCCTTCGATATCCATATGCCCTGGCACCCAACTGAGGGTCACCGTATTGGCTCTTGATATCTCGTTTAAAAGTGATTTGCAGGTCCTCACTAGCCTCGACTGAATTATAGCAGAGTCCAGAGCCTTAATGGCTGCCTGGCTGTCTATATATAGACAGTTATCGATTTCCCAACGATATTACTCTCGCGTATAATTTCAGCAGCCTGCGTGATGGCAGTGACTTCGACTTGAAAGACGCTGCAGTCGTCGTTTATTCTAATGGAGTGGTTCAACTCCGCCTCCTGTACCACTGTCCATCTTCGAACCGTCATTATAGAATGCCAACTACTTTCTCTTTTTAGTCCTCCAGTTCTTCCAGTAACTTCTGTCAGGAATCCTTGTATTGAATCACCTTTCGAATGTTAACATCGGGTTCATGTGATCTGTTTCCGTCAATCCATTGGTAGCCTCCCATCGGGACAGAATAGAGGCGTGGCCGTAAGAGTTTGATGACCACAATCGACCTTCCTTCAATCTTATAGCAGTTTTGGCTGCCAGACTACTACAATAAATGTCAAGCGTAATAAAACTAAGTATGGTTTCCATTGCAGCCGTCGTCGGTGTTGTTCTCAATGATCCCATGATTCCGATGCATGCCGCCCTCTGGATTTTGGTGAGGTTTCAAAGCTGATATTGCTTCTCACCTCAGGTAGGGGTATTTCCTCCAGAGGCTCATTTAAATCAGCCAATATCATGCCGTCATTGAAATCACTCAGCAGAGGGAATATATAATTTGACGAAATCATGTCTGATGATGGTGAGACTGATTCGAGAGCCGTGGCTCTGGAGCAGAACTTTGCAAAAATGTGCCAGTATAAGGTATACGCGGAAGTATTTGCTGTGGCGGTTGAGGAATGCCGCTGTCAAAACTTGCAATTGATGTCGCAAACTCTTCTGTCGGCGTTGGACTACTCGAATGGGCTGATAGAGATGAAGGTCTTGGGGTTAGTGACATTTTCGACAACACCTGTGTCCTAGAAGCTCTACAACTGGACTGGAATACAGGAAGCTGATGTGTATGTATTCTGTATTCTTTGCTTTTTTTGACTTCACTCTCCTGTTTCGGAACCAAGTTTTAATTGTTGTCTCCGGTAGTACTAGCCTTTCACCTACAGCGACTCGTCGCTGAAGAAGAATTTTCCTAGTGTGTGGGCCTAACTAGAACCAGACGCTTGCAAAGGGAAGGTGACATTTTTCAGTCTCGTTAGCCCCAAACGCTCTGTACTGAATGCCAAATTTAAGCAATATCTGCATGGTTTCTGTTTTGTGGGTCTTATGTTTTGTGTAGTGTAGTTGAAATAAATAAAATAAATACAAGGCCATAGGAAGCCAAGAGGGCGCAAAGGGCAAGCTTCTCAAAACTGTACGTGTTTTACCTGGAATATGTCATATTCAAAGAGCAGAAGGAGTTTTTGAGAAGCTTTCGCATGACGTAATACTCTTGGATGTGTGTCAGACGCTCGCAAGAGGTGGGACCGTTGATGACCGATGGATTCGAACTTGGAACTCTATGTACAGTATGGATATAGAATTTACCAACCCATGCGATCAGTTATTTGCTCTTCCCTTTTTTGCAACTTCCTTCGACATCAAGCTACTCGCTAAGAAACTGAGCTGCATATCCCTCATCCTTGGTATCAGTTGTTTCCTTTAGCCAATTTCTATATTGATCAAACTGCTTAATAGCATATGATTGCTCTGGCTTCTCCAGATCTACTGTTGATACTTCTAGTTGAGGAAGACTACCAACTCTCGTTTTAACAAGTGATTTCTTTACTGTGTCGACAAGGAAGCCATTGATTTGGCTTGGAAAAGCGGTCTTCGACTTTTATTTTTCTCCACGGGTTTGGTAGGCGTTCGTGATATAGGAAGGATTAAAAACATGTAGAGTCAGACAGCATAGACTCTACATACAGTCTAATCAAAGTGTTTAAGCCAATAGAATTGCTATTCCTCTCAAGTTATGTACTATTTGAGAGAAGAAGGGATTGCAATGGAGTTTTGGTGAAACTTTTTCATCACAGCATTACTGTTGCTTACTTGGTAGATGTTTTAGTATTTTCTCGAACTCGAACCTTCAAGGAATCCTTTACAAATATGCTTTTCTCTATTGCACATACATGTCATAAGGCCATCATAATTCACCACGTACGATCTTCCCTTCCCTTTATTTTCTTAGAACCTGTTTAGATGATGACTATCGACTACGTAGTAAAGAGTAATGTTGTGTCTACCTGCTATAGTGCTCACTCCTGCACTATTTTGATAAAGTTTAGGAGAGGGAATGAGTAAATTGAAACATTTCTGTATTTTTTGTTTGTTCTCTCGTCCAAGTACTCATTTTAATGCGCAAACTACCTTGCTCAACGATCGAACTAGTAGTGATAAAATAGAATAGGGAACATTTCGGATGTAGAACGCGACTCTCCCCTCTCTTTACCCCTCACTCTTCTTACCCACAAAACTACCGACACAGTCGAGTTTTAAGTCATCATCTAAACAGGCTCTTATGCCACGTTTCTGTTTTATTGTTCGTGTGACTGAAAATTGACGTTTTATTACACCTCTTGAGCAGAACAAAAACAACGTTGTGAAATATAAGGCGCTTTTGCATTTATGGTGATTGTTTTATGGCTTAATCGACTAAGCTATTAGAACTCTCTCTCTTTAAATCAAAAGAAAAGCCCAAGTCATGGCATGTCATGTCGTCTATCGATCATAACCAAATGTTGAGCAAAAATCATTAGCGGTGATTATTATTAAAGTTAATTACTGTAACACTTTGCGAGCTCGTCCGTCAAACGGCTCAAAATTCGAAACTCGAGATGGATTAAAACGATGACAGGTAGCGCTCGGTAAAAAAAAAGACAATGGGTTGATTGCATCTCTGCAATTTTCCCTGTGCTGGATTCCCTTCGCTTCCCAAAATTCCTTGAAATACGATTACGTGAATGCTGTCGCTCTGTTCGTGATTACCCTGCATAGTAGTCTGAACTAGTTGGCCAACTCGTTGTTAAACGATTTGACAGCTTGGAGTACTTAGTGAAGTTGACGATCATCTTTTCAAGTGTCTCCTCCCTACAACATAATCATAGCATAGCTATGATGATAGCCCCGTTTTTCAAATTCAAATCACATCAGGAAGAGAAATCTGCCATCTGTAATACGCCGAATGTCCGGGATACCCCTATTCGCTTTGAAGTCGAAAACGTAAAATGCTTCCAATACAATTGCATGGTAGTTTCCTTCCAACCATCTTTTGCAGCAAGCGCGACAAGTAGCTATCCTTGTAATTAGTTCTATTCTTGAGCAGTACGCTATTATAAGACGCAAATCATGAGCTCGTTTTTACATGCTGCCCCAACAGTTTTTGGTATTCCATTTAGATCATTTTGACCTTGCAGGAAATGATGGAAAATATTCCATTACTCGCCGAATTTGTTGGACACTTAATCGTAGAAATGACTACCTACTGCCGATCCCTTGCATGGCCAACACGCACTTATACACTTACATCCACATGTAGAGAGACGAGTAGATTTTGACAGTTCACGGCAGCCATGTTATTTTATGTGTTACCAATTTTCCTGTTTTGTTTTGCTTGGAGCAAGAAAATAAAGTGAACTGCGGCAAGTTCCTAAACTAAACTATTGTATAAAAAAAAAAATATAAAACATATTTTTGAATTAAGTTTTTATTTTAACTGTTAATTAAAAATTACAAGTACTATTCACTTAGAAACTACATAATATACAAAATAGTTTTGACATACATATGTCGATTTACAAAAACTTATGATATTTGCCGTGTTTTATTGGAAAGTATATAGCCAGTTCTTAATAAAACGTCTACACTCACTTCTCATTTGTATGTTCAAAATGACATTCGAATCCTAGATGGCGCTGAATAGGATTGTAGACAACAACCATTAACGAACAAATCGTACTATCAGTGTAAAACAAATAATGGTTCTTGTCTACGATTTGAGTGATACGACTTTCTCCAGACTTTATGTTCAATTTTGTTTAATGACTAAATTATCTTCACTTTTCGTTTTGTTATTGCTTTGTGTGCAAAAATTTACCGAGCTATCTATACACTTTCCAATAAAACACGGCTATTTATTGATAAGTATACTAAAAAGGTGAATTCTGTCGAAATTTGCCAATTTTTTACTATCGTGTGCAACATTTGGTGTATGTATATATGTACATATGTGCATGGGAATGTTTCAAGTTAACTTAAAATAATCTTAGCTCAAGGCTTTACAATTAAGTTGAAAACTTTTAAGTAAGCTAAAGTAATATAACTAGAAATAGACTTAAGTAAAATTAAATTCTTAAAAAACCAGAGTTATGATCATTAATTTAAGAGAATATATATATAAATATTATGTTACGGCTATATGGGTGAGTTCGCAAAGTAAAACTCATTTTAACCAAATGGAACACACCTCTCGGGTTTTATGTAATTTCCTTTTACCTTTAATTTATCTTTAGAACATACTTTGCAACAGGAGGCTCTTGGAGTATAATACGCCGGGTAAAAGTGTTGAATTTTAACAAGGGGCGGTCTAAATTTCCTCATGTCAGCCTCAGTAATGGAAAAACTTAGTTTTGGAATATTTTTCAGAACTTGTGCTTTAAATTTGTCAGAGATCACATTATTACAATGCATACAGTAATCGGTTAAGAATTCATAGCCCCTACAAAGCCTTGTTATCACTACATTCATTAAAAGGCTATCTTTTTTATATAACTTTTCAAACAACATCAAGTCGTTTTCAAGCTTTTTTTTTTCTTCCTCATCCTCTTCCAAAGCTAAAAATGCTGCACCCAGAATGGATAATACTTCTCCAAACTCAAAAGGTTTGTTACAAAAATAGACACCTCCATTTAAACATAGCATATAAAAACTGTCAATGTATGCCAAAGGTTCATGTAAGCTACCAAGCTTTACCAAAATTTTTGCTACAGGACTAAAGTCCTTACCATATTTGATCTGGTTTAGTAATTTCGTTTTGTATTCATATTTACCCAAACATAAATAGATCCTATTAAGGCAGTCCAATGTAACGGCTAACTCAAAATAATAAGATCCAATATATTGCAACAAATAATGCTTCAGAAATATCCTGAAATTTGTCTTTTCATTTTTCTTAAAAAAATGTTCATTTAACCACGTTATTAATTGAATTATATATGCACCTTTCCTTCTGTTATCGATTGGAATCCAATGATCAACATGTTCGACAACTGATAATAAATGCGATTCCATTTCCAGCTTACAAAGAACATTTGTTTTCATCAATTCGAAAACCTTTTCTAGAATAAGGTCCTCCTGGTTCTTTAGGTTTATTATTATGACTTGTTGCACTAATCTATGAATAGATAGTGATTTCTTGTTCTGATCAAAATCAATCATTGAGTACTGTCTTAGCAAGCCTATGGGATGTAATAATTCACATTCTTTATTATTTACCAGACTTAAGAACAGTCGCGGATCAATATCATCTGGCGAGAGATATGCCATCATATTTAAAATGTCTACTGCTAGGGGACCCCACTCTGGATCGTGCTTAATTTTCTCAATAGTAATACTCCAAGTTGTATAGGTTGTTCTCATGTACAAATCATCGCTATTACTGGGAAATTTAAATTCCAGTAACCTTTTTGTCTCTTTTTTGAAGAATTCTAAATAATCTTTTATGTGGGATGTCCTGGATTTTTCACCAAATAATTGTAGACTAATATCTCGTCTAATATAAGCTAGTGCTTGTTGCAGGGCTAAGGGAAAATATCCCAACAATTTAACGAGCTCTTTAATTTCCTGTGAATCATCTTCTAAAGTCAATGCCTTCTTTACTAATTCTATAGCTTCAGTTTCGGTGAAAACGCGTAAGTATATCGTTTTGGTAGTTTCGCCCCAGTCTCTGTTGCGCGAAGTAATAAGAATAAAGGGTTCATTCATATCCTTAGGTAGAGATGGAAGAAATTCACTTATGCCAGCATCAGCATCATTTTCACTTCGAAGGTGTTCAGCGTTGTCAAATATAAAGAGGCTCTTTCCACTTGAGAAAAATCTATATACATCCTCAACTATGGTTGTTATGCTCTTTGCTTTTGCATCTGAAATTCCTAGCTTTTCTGCTAGATCTATAAAAGATTTTGTAAGAGTTTGCTTGCTTTCCGCATTGATCCATGCAACTTTACTATCATAGTCTTTGCTGTGTTCGTACGCATACATTCTGGCAAGTTCACTTTTGCCTATGCCACCCAATCCACTTATAGATGCAATGTGTCTAGTTTGGAGTCCTTCATGCAAATCGTTGAGTTCCTTGCTCCTTCCAGTAAAAGAGTCTATTGGCGTACTAAAACCAAACAAAATAGGTATTGGATTTAATGCGTTTTCTAAAAATTTCTTTATCTCCTCTTTGCTTAAGAATATTTTTTCCCTTGGGCCCTTGAACCAATTTAAAAATGATTCGTAGAATCTGTAAAATACCTCTTGTTTTGCTTTTCGATCAAAAGATCGAGTATCGGGCAGTTTACCCAACTCATCCATTAAAATATTTTTTAGCTTCTCTTCGTTTGGTAAATCTACACCAAATACTAGGTGGTTTAAAAAATCTTCTACATCACCTTGAGGAATAGCGTTATATATCCAGATTTGGTTCTTATCTTCTATCTTCTTATCTTCCTTTCCAAAACCATTCGACAAATTTAGGCCAACATGTGTAGTTTCCTTAACTTTATGTTTATTTTCAATTGCTTCATTGATATTTTCGAGACTTAGGCTGCCTTTCGATTTTCCACTGAGTTCGCTTCCAAATAGGCCTCGAAATATTTTAGCCTTTTCCGATAAGGAGGGATCGTTTTTAATAAATGCGTCCTGAAACAAATGTATCTTTCTCGTTCTGTTTGAATCGATGAGGAATATCTCTTTGACTAAAGCCAGATGGTAAGTCTTGAAAATACCTTGATGATGTCGCATTACCTTGTTTTCTAGGAGACAGTCTGTCAGGCTCATTGCCAACCTAGTGAGATCATAATTTTGTATTTTTGGTAGTAGCAATGGAATGATATTCTCCTTAAATTTATAGCTTTTTGGCTGTGTTTGTTCCTCGTTAGATTTAACAAGCAAAATATCATTATCTTCGATTTCTTCCAGACCAATTTGTTCACGTTCTAGATCGTCGAAATCAAAAGTAATAGTAGTATAAAGTTTAACGTCCATGGTTAGCCTGTTTCTAAAGAATGGGTCTCTTTTTGAATCTGTATAAGAGAAGAAGTATTTTGTTAAACTATAAAGACCGTCCATTTCTGTTAATAAGCTTTGTGTGTTAATCTTTTTCGATTCGATGGACGAATGCTTGAGTTGAAAGAGTCGATATTCTTTTCCCTTGCCGGTATCGTATTGAACTACAATATCATCAAATTTGTTGGCCTGTTTTACTTGTGATGCTATTTGAAAATCATGCCCCGAAGAAAGTCCCCTGATCGAGAGTAGCATAATCCAATATAATTCATATAATTCACCTGCGAGCGACGGCTTCGATAATGGCTGTTCACCTGTACGTCGAGCCCTCAATTCCGTTTTCTTGTTGAAAGATTTTGAGGTTCCTGGTTGAGGGTCATCAATCGGTTCCAGTGAGCTTGAAGACTGCTCCATTTTTCCTGTTCAACACTTGATCTTGAGCTTCTAGTTTATACGGCAGAAATTTCAATATTGTATTCTCCTGTAAATAAGAAAAAAAATATTATTAATTAAAGCAGATTTTTATGGTTTCACACTAATATATGTATTTATTTTCAGGTCGTAGATAGTGTTCCAAATACATTTCACAAAAAAGCAAATAAGTTGCTTCAAATTTATTCTTACTGAATCTTCTTAAATGAAAACTAACTCAAATGATAATGAAATCTGTAGCGAAAGACGAAATTGCCTTTTTAGGAGAATGAGGTACCTTCAGTGTTGTGCAAAACAAACGCAACAAACTAACTTTTCCAAATTCTCATATGTTCTCAATTACGTATAAAGAAGTGAATCCTGGGTCAGTCAAAAAGATATCTTTCCTGTCTGTAGAGCTAAAACAATGGCCCGAAATAATTTAGCCGCTCACATAAAATCATAAATAATTACGATTTTTTTTTAAATTAAGAGATTTTTATTGCTAAAATATTTTATGTAAACTGATCCACTGTATCACAATTAATAAAAAAGTTTAAAACAAAGGGAAAATGTAACTACAGCCAAAATTTGGGTGTTCGACCTAGGAAAACGTCAGAGAAGTCGGATAAAAAAATGTGTGCTTTTACTAAAAATAACTATTTCTGTCTTCTGAAAATATTGTGGCTTCACTAAATTTAAGCGTTCATCCTAGCACTGTTCGAAGAAAAGCTTTAGAAAACGATTTGAAAAGTTAAAGGCCAGCGGGAAAAAAACCAATGCTTAAGAAAAGTCATTTGTAGAAAATATGATTTTCGAAAAATGTCGTTTTTAAGGCAGAAAACTTAAATAAAGCTACATTTCTTAATTAATAGATTAAATTTTACAAAAATGCATCTGAAGTGGTTCATAGAAAAATGGAGAACCGCCTTTTAAATGATGAATTTTACTTCAATTTGGTCAATGCAGATTGTATGTGCACAGTAAGGTATCGGAAAGGAGTAAGACTCTAGCCTGATGGTGGTTTTCTTGTTGATCTCTTTCACAATATTGGATCATTTGGCATACAAAAGTATTTTGGAGATGCAAATTATGCCACATGCTGGATCAAGACCCGAAGCACACATTGAAACTGGTTAAGGACTGGTCAAAAGACAATTGGGGGCAAGTTCTTGATTGTCTTGAATCCTATTGAAAATCTCTTTGAGATACGAAAGCGACGAGTTGCAGATAAACACTTCCAAAGTAAGCGAGAGCTGTTTCAAGCTTTAAGGACTAAATAGAAAAAAATTCCTAAAAGCACAATTTTAAATGTGATAACCTCCATGCCATTATTATTAATAATTATTAAAAATAGTGCCTCCTATACCAAGTACTAGCCTTGTTGCTTTAGTTTTACACTCTGCCATGAACTACACATTGTTGTTTTTGTTAAGGCACTCTCGTAATAGTACGTTTACACCGCACCCAAATCTAACATTTGAGGAAAAAATTTCGAAATCCAATTTTGCGTTCCCACTGCAACTTCAGCATTTGAAATGCCAGCTAGTGTCAGAATTGAGTACTGATATTTTTTTCTGATTGGAAATGATTACTTGAAATGACTTATTGTTTAGTTGACAGCAGTTTTTTTTTTGTTTATTCAGCGGATTGAAATGTTATTGTTTGACGTATTGAATTTGTAAAGATGATTGTTCGATTTGACGGACTTACAAATGCAGCGACGAAATTCAGTATTTCGCTGGAATCCAGCATTCTAGAATGCAGAAAAATGTATGGCGAAATGCTAGTACACCACTATGTTTCTGTTTCGTTATTGAATAATTGGGTTTTTTTTATAGTGCTTTCACATTTATGTGAGCAAATTACATTTGTTGCGTTTGTTTTGCATGCATTGGGAGTTTTTTTTGTTTACTAAATTAATGTTTCTATTTATACATATTTCAAGATTTTTTCTTCGATCTATAAAATTAAGATGGAAAGAGCTTTAAAAAATAAAAAAATAAAAGCTTTATAATGTAACGCACTATTTAAAAAAAAAAAAAAACTTGGAATGGAATATTTTGCACTAAAAGTACCTACTCTAGATAACAATATTTAATGAAGATTATTTTATTCAAGAGCATAGTTCAAAATCAATTCCATTTTCAGAAGAAGAATATTTTTATCGACAATATGTATTTGAAAAGGCTTCTTATGTCCAAATATGTACTGGCAGAATGTATGCAAACTTACCTGGTGAGAGTGTTAATCCAAGAAAATATTTAATTCTTTTTATTTACATTGCTTAATAGAATAACAAAAAAAAAACACCACAATTCACCGGCATTCATGTAATATCCACCGGCACTAGTGAAATACAATAAGCGTTCTACGTGCGGACTGTACACTCATGAGCTCTGTTTCTGTTGTTGTCAGTGTTGCCACAGGAGTTTTAATAAAAGTATCTACGCAGAGACAAAAAAGTATCAACAGGTATCATAATAGGTCTGTTCCCGTACTTTCTGCACTAAAATTCGCAGCTTGCCAAATTTCGAAGTGTGGGGGTAAACTTCTCTCAGAGAAAGCCAATCTCAAAAAATTTACAGGAACGGGTTGAACAAAGGTGCCCACTTTTTGAACGTCACTTTTTTTTGTATTTATTTACTTCAAATTGTCTTGTCAGGCAACAACAACACAACAATTTGACAGAACTCATATTTCTGCCCAAAGAAATTTCTTGGACTAAAATTCGCAGTGGTGAAATTTTTTTCTCTCTCGTAAGCGCTCTCTTCTTTGAAAAACTACGAAACTTTGACGTATGCGAACAGGAATTGGCTTTATTTCGTAAAATTTCGTAGATTTTCGTAGTTTTAGTCAGTACGGGAACAGACCTAATAGGAATTATGAGTCAAACTGGAATTAAACTTTAAAAAATGACAGAACAATAATCTACAATTCAGGGGATAAGGGGATTGGCTGAGCTTTTTGTTGTCGAAATTAAAAAGTATCAACATAGGCATTTTCAAGAAAACCAAGTATCGTCTCGAAATAAAGAGTAACAAGTATCACTTTTGATACTTTGGGATCATTGTGGCAACACTGGTTGTTGTACGTAGTTAAAGCTGTGAATTTCCAAGAAACTTGCAAAAACGACGCGCATTTCGCTGCAGAAAAAGCTCATAAGACAATAAAACATTTGATCAGTGCACACTGCACACTGATACAACTTTTTTTTTTCTACGAACTGTCAGCCAAATTATGAAAAGAGTAGTACTACTACAATAAGATCGTTTCATGTATACATCCATTGCGTTGTTTATCAAATTTGCGATTGACATTGACTTTGATATGTTATAGGTAAGAGATATCCCGGTCCTACCCCACGGTGAATATAATCCTCGCGCTGCCCCACTACCACTTTTGAATTTTAGTCAAAGAATTTTCTTATCTGACCTGTCATGATGGCAGTGCCTATGTATAAGTTATTGTTTTCGTTTTTCTCTTACGAAAAGTTTGAAGAAAACTACTTTTTTCTCTTTTGAAAGATTTCCAATCACTCTCTTTGATATGGTGCAGAAAATACGTGGGCGTAAGTATAATCAGATTGTAGAATTTGCGGTTATTAAATCAGCTCGTACACATACTTGAATATATGTACATATGTTTGACTCATAACACATTGATTATCAACTATCAACAATTTACTCATATGTAAGTAGGCATAATCGCAGTACCTACATAAATGAAATTTTGACAGCAATCACTTGAGGTTCATAAACAGGCTTCGCATCGCTGTTTTAACTACATACAAGGCTTTAACAGAACGTAATTCTGTTGAAATGAAAGGTTTTCGAAATTTTATATAAAAAAACAGGAAATATTTTATTTTAATCTTTGGAAATTTTAATAAAGCTTACAAACATAAAAATCAATAATAGACCCTCCTCCAGCCATTAGCAGCACATTCTGCCGAGATTGAATACTCAGACTCCTCATGGCTGTTTTCATCCAAGCCTTCTTGTGTGGCGCGTGTGCACGATTTCTCCTGTTCTATAGTCCTTTTTAAAGGCCTCCTTGTAAATGGTTCTATTCTTGTGCAATACCCCTGTATGAGATGCAAGTCATGTGCACGTCTTAATAAGTCGTGTTGTTTCATCAGCTTTTGGTACTCTGTGAAGACCATCCAGTCATCCTCTGGTCCTTCAAGAAATGATGGGAAATACTCCTTTACTCGCCGAATTTGCTGTTCGCTTAGTCGTGTTGCAAGACTGTGGCGGCTATTTGTTAAGGTTTCCATGGTTTTCGAATGTGACTTCGTTGCTGCGTTTGGAACGTCTACTGCCTCTTTTCACTTGCGGGTCGCTTTTATACTCTTAAGGTTGGCAAAACTACCTGTTAGTCCTATGACGGTTGGGCCTCGTCCTTAATTAGTTGTAATTAGATGTATTGGTTAAATTTAACTTAAGGGTTGGTTTTCCCAAATTTAAGAAATTAAATGTCGTAAAAGTAATACGTATAGGTACTACGTAAAACCCGTAATTAGCTGCTACCTGTGATGCAGCACAGTTTAGCGGTTTGCGGCGACATTGTGATAGGATACATTAGGTCTGTTCCCTCACCTGAAAATGTTTACAAATACCTACGAATTGTTACTAATTCTAGAGCAACTTCGTTTCTTAACACAAAAAAATCGTAAAAGAGAGAGGACACGAGAGATTAAAACATTTCCCCTCCATGACAAAAGTCACCAATTCTTACCCAAGTTGGAGTTTATGTAAGCTGTGAAAAGTAAAGTGAAAATTGAAGTCTCTCCTGAAATATTCCAACGCATTAAAACGTGTACTTTAAAATCATTAATGGAAATCGTGGGTAACAATTGTTTCTTCACGCGTTCCATTACATTTTTTACTCTTTGAAATTCGGAAACTACAATTTTTACGGAAAAAACTAAGGGAATAGACTTATTCTTTCCTATGTTTCAATTCATAAACATCAGGAGAAGTCGAAATCGATGAGCTAATATGTTTCGGGTATTCATTTTTCGTCAAACGATGTGCCATAAGAACGTCCCTATGAGGCTTAAATCAGGTGACAGGAGCCGTGTGGGCAGACGATGTTCACTATACCAGCCGTCATGGAGTGCCAATCAGTGATGCGGAATGTACTACTAAGGGAGTATTCGTACTCCCTTCTCATAGGCTGTACTCCCCTCGTTCCGATTTTACTCCCTTTAAAACATTTTGATTTGATTTCATGAGCATATATTTATTTGTTTGTTTATTAAATGGTATCATACTTTGTTAAAACACTAACACAGTAGCTCTAATTGTGTTTAGTATTTCATATTTTAATTTCAGAAATATCTTTGGGGAAACTTATAAGTTCTGTCAATAGTTGTGTTGCAGTTGGTAGCAAAATAATTTGAAGTAAAACAAACCGTTGAAAAAGCGGTGTTACGGTACTGAAAATAGGAGGTAATTAGGAATGTCCTGTTTATTATGCCTAATTAGTGAATCGGGTAATAAAAATTTTTAAAATTTTTGAGCACCAAAATTGCTATTCGGTACACAACCATAAACTTGAAACTGATTAAAGTTAAAATTAAGGGCTGTAAGGGGACTTGAAAAAAACCTGTGTTAAACGACAGGTAGCAGCTAATTACGGGTTTTACGTAGTACCTATACGTATTACTTTTACGACATTTAATTTCTTAAATTTGGGAAAACCAACCCTTAAGTTAAATTTAACCAATACATCTAATTACAACTAATTAAGGACGAGGCCCAACCGTCAGAGGACTAACAGGTAGTTTTGCAAACCTTAAGAGTATAAAAGCGACCCGCAAGTGAAAAGAGGCAGTAGACGTTCCAAGCGCAGCAACGAAGTCACAACGAAAATCATGGAAACCTTAGCAAATAGCCGCCACAGTCTTGCAACACGACTAAGCGAACAGCAAATTCGGCGAGTAAAGGAGTATTTCCCATCATTTCTTGAAGGACCAGAGGATGACTGGATGGTCTTCACAGAGTACCAAAAGCTGATGGAACAGCACGACTTATTAAGACGTGCACATGACTTGCATCTCATACAGGGGTATTGCTCAAGAATAGAACCATTTACAAGGAGGCCTATAGAACAGGAGAAATCGTGTACACGCGCCACACAAGAAGGCTTGGAAGAAAACAGCCATGAGGAGTCTGAGTATTCAATCTCGGCAGAATGTGCTGCTTATGGCTGGAGGAGGGTCTATTATTAATTGTTATGTTTGTAAATTTTACTGAAATCTGAAAAGAAAATAAATTTAATGAATAAGATTTTTGTGTTTTTTATCGAAAATTTCGAAAACCAACTTTACCGTGAGGTAGGATATACTTCATCAATCGCAAACTGGATGAATGGTTTGGTTCCGAACAATATTCATAGAAAATTATTATTGGTCGTACTGTAACCTCTTTCTGATGAGCCCAAAAGTATGCAATAGGTTTGATTAAGCAAATGTGAGAACCAATTGGCGAATTCATAATACAGTATGGGGTAAAAATATCAGACATAATATAGAACATTTGATTCACTTTTCTTATTTTTGACGTTAGTGAGAGTACTATTATGCAAAAATCAGCGACGTAAATCTTTGCATTGATATTTCTCAAAATGTGGGTACCTTTAGAAAGAACATTATAGTTTTGAACCAGCGACTTGTATGTATCGTTTGCTGCAAGTTATACGACGGATTGTACATATTTAACGATTTATATGGCTCGCGGGCACAGACCAATTGACACTTATCTTACTTTGTGACGCAGAAGGCTCCTCATTCATTTGAATTTTCATTCAAACTTTGACAGGTGATTGCGGCCATTTTGTTGAAGCTACATCTGTTAAATTAGCTGTCATTTATTAAGTATGTATTGTCAAATCAATGTGAAAAGGTCCTTAGCGTTCAAAAACATGTGCAAAACGACACTTCGCGGCCCTTCGCCCCTTTAACGGTGGCCATAATCTTCCCCCCGAGAGGACCGTTCGCAAAGTGGTGGATAAATTTAAGTTGACCGGTTCAGTGAACAACGAAATGCAAGATCTGCCGAAATTCGTGAGAGTGTGCAGGAGAATCTAAGGCAGTCAATTCACAAGACCTCGGGCTTTCACAGAAAACAAATTAGAGAATTTCGCACCATCACTTGTGTCTACACCTGAACAAGATTCAACTGATCCATGAGCTCAGAATTAATTGACAATGCAGTTGGTTCCCTGACTCGGCTCTCGAGCAGATAGAAGTTGTACCCTATTTCGGTCGTAAAATCGTATTTAGCGACTAGGCCCATTTCTGGATGAATGGGTTCGCCAATAAGCAAAATTGTCGAATTTGGGACGATAACAATCCATACGAAGTCCAAGAAATTGCAATGCATCCAGAGGAAGTTTCTGTTAGGTGTGATTTTTGGACTGGCGACATCATCGGTCCATACTTCTTTAAGAACGACGTGTCGGTCAAGCCATCACCGTCAACGGCGGGCGCTATCGGTCGATGATAAGCAATTTCTTTTGGCCCCAATTTGATGATATGGAAACCGACGACATATGGATTCAGCAGCATGGCGCTATATGCCACAATGGTCTTTTGCACGAGCGATTTCCTAACGTAGTTATCTCACGCATTGGCTATGTGAATTGGCCACCGAGATCTGGCGTTTCACCCCGTTAAACTTCTTCTTGTGGAGATTTCTTAAGTCACAGGTCTATCTCAATAAACCACAGAGCATCATTACCTTGAAAGCCAACATAATCAATGCCATTGGTTAAATTAAGCTTGATCTATGCGCCAGAGGGTTGAAAAATTGGACGTTTCGGATGCGCTTCACCCAGTGAAGACGTGGCAGACTTTTGAATATTGTTATATTTCGTACGAAATGGCATACGTGGACCTTCCAAGAAAATGAAAACATTCAATGACATCTTACTCACAGTTTGTTTTATTTCAATTTAAATATAAGAAACGCTTAATGGAAACCCTATTATTGCCTAGATAGCGAGGGTACGAGGGCACTCCCACAGTAAGGCTGACTGGGTTCAAGACTTTTTATAAACTAGAAATTAAAACCCATAAATAGCTAAGTGGCAAAATTACTAATAAAACTTCGAAGACGCAATCAGCTGGCTCTTATCATGAGTGTTAATTGCGGTCAGTAGTCGAAGACCTTGTTATCGGCTTTGAGTAACTCAATTGAACTGCGTTCCGCTGAGTGTCTTGCAACTTTTTTGCTTATCGATATTATTTTGCAGTTCCCCCCACCTAACCATTGTATGGCTTCATTGCAATTAATTTGAATAAATTATACCACAGCAATCAGTCTAAGTGGTGCATTTGTTATAGATACTTTATTTGGTGCTGCTGCCAGGAGTATCGCTGCACCAGTTTGTGGCGAAAGTGAATATTTAAAATTGCTTTTATGACTAAAACTCAAGTATAATGGAAGTGTTTACCCCTCAAGTCGATGGAAAATTCAATAATGATGACAGTGAGTGTGTCGTTTGCTCCTTAATGACTATTCTGGAACCAGTTCAATGTTATATATCCTTTTTTCCATTTTTGGTTGCTCGACGTTCGTTTTTTTTTTCTAATGGCAACAGTAGTATCGCTCAAAGATGATGATTCTTTGGAAGCAGTAAAATATTTGGAGCAGCTGTTGAACAAAGGACGTAACGAGGGAATCAGTGAATCAGAATTACAATTGCCAGAGTGGTACGATGCAAAGCTATTCAAAGAGTGAGTTCAGTATACTGTATAACTTTGGAGCATATTATATTTTTCTCTTTACTATTTTATTGATTTGGTTTCAATGAAAACAAAAAAGAAGACCTTGACACAATGAACCTAGAAATGAGAGGGTGGCACATCCTTGAGCGCAAAATAAAGTGTTTTATGGGCGCTTCCATTTGCGATCGGTTATGAATTTTATTTGGTTACATTCCTGAATGTTCAATTGGAAACAGTGATAAAGAAAAACTCGGTATTTTGTATAATTCCATTGAAAGATTATAGTGAATAGTTGTCATCTGTTAGTCCGTTACTCAAAGACAAGCGATGTCCATTTATTGGCACTTGAACAAACAACATCATTATAGCGTAGGAGTTTTTCGCTCCACTGGGTGTCCACGAGATACAAATTTAATTTGTTACATACTTACGCTTTTGCTTTCCTCTCAAATTAAATTAAGTTGTCAGCAGTATTTTGGTTGAGATGTCTCGGTCCTGACGCTAGTCAGGTTGCCCTAAACTCGATCTAGGCCATCAAAAAATGTCTTGGAGTAAACCCGAAGTAATCCAAGACAAAAAGCATACTGATAAATTTAACAAAGGCTAGCCTATGTTGTGCGCCAAATAGAGGGTATGAAACGAAATATGATCTACTCGGCGTACAGCATTATTATGATGATCTATTCTTCCGGAGGATGGTTGTTTACAATACCTGCCGGCAAAGCTATAAGGAGCTTCACATTTTTGTGACAACCATGCAAAGTTGCACCATGGGAACTGCAAGACTAAAGATCCACTCACAGCTCAGCGAACTGCGAACAAACCATTTGGATGGAGGAGATCATGCCGTGTCTCTAGAAAAGTCTGAACAAAAGGTGAAAGTCACATCCATCCACCCAACAGGCGGCTCATCGAAAAAGAGTGTGTCTTGGCCCAGACATGGCCAGAGAAAGACTTAGAATACATTTTTGTGTAAATGCTCTAGTATCTGCTTGACCAGAAAGACGCCAAGTTCTTCTTCGATGAATACTCATCAGATTAGTTCCAAGAAGCCCACTCAAGCAATATTCTAAATGAATATCGCTTAGCTTAACATTCAGGATCCCTGCTAAGTCTGATTGCGGGCTGCAGCTTCCCACTTAGATCTAGTCTAACAGCTGCGGCACGGCATCGTATTTAGAGTAAAGCTTGGTTGAAACTTACCCTCGATGTACTTAAACCAGGGATAGGTCCATTGTGCTGCTGATATGTGAGATAGATAGGTCACCCATCTAGCTGTTGGAATAATGGGTTTTGTTTTAAGAATGAATTAAGTTTGGCTATACAGGGTTGCTCTCTAATGGGCTTTGACATCCATAAGGCTGGGATATTAAAGCAGAGTCTTTCGAGAGGATTTCGGTTCCTATTCTGTCCTTGACTTTGGACTAGTCGATCAATATTGGCAGCGATTGGTTTTTGTACGGTTTTGTGATTGCACTCAGTAAACAAAGGACATGACGTAGCTCTAAAGAAATTCATCGAGTTGTGTCAAGGCGCATGATCGCCACGGCCAATTGATGAACGCTTTCCGCGAGATGACCAACTCGCCAAATTTATCCTTCATAAGGCCGTTGCTGTATAGCATGTAGCCCTGGCCACAGATGTGATGTTGAACCAAACAAACCTTTGTCCAACACGGCATGAGCTATGGTCGTCCGACATCAAATCTTGTATCAGCAGATTCTTATAAGCCAGGTTGACTCTCTGGCGATGTCAAGTCGACATTTTTGGGTCTTTCGTTGATACTGGCCGCTACGACGGCTATTTTTTCTTCATAAGAAAAGGTTAAGGTTCAAAAGAGTGTACTGCACATTGAAGCCTTGATGGCGAATAAGTGTTCATAGGAAAATAAATGAGTAGGAACTATAATTTTGTCACACGATCGCTTGTGTACCCTCTTATCTATCAAAGAAGAATAAATTTGCAATCCAATCCTTCAATAGTATCTATTGAAAATATCTACTTTTCTTTCCATTTCAGAGGTCAAGGATACATCAATAAATACAAATTCTACATGTCCACTGGCTTTCTGATCGGTTTCATAGCATCTCTATCGATTCCATCGATTTTGAAGATTTTAATTTCTACTCATCAATCGGATACACATAAGAAAGCCTATCGCCGATATGTCGGAACCATATTCCATACAATGAGTTGGTACAATAAGCCACTAGAACCTGGATCAGAGCTATGGGATAGTTTGATGATCGTTCGAAACGCCCACTTTCGTACGAGTAGGTCCGCCGCCAAAATGCATGAGGGGGCTATAACCCAAAAGGATCTGGCTTTAACACAGTTTAGTTTGATTGGTTTCTTTATGCTTGGAGCTGATCGAATGAATTTCAATGATTTGAAGTTCTTAGAGGCCACCACGTACATGTGGCGAGTGCTGGGCTATCTGCTTGGAATTAAGGATGAATACAATGTATGTGGAAGGACGTGGAAGGAGACAAAATATCGTTTTGAAATTGTCATGAATCAAGTATATAGACCGTCCTTAGTGAATGCTGATCCTGAGTACTATAAGATGACTGAAATTTTACTAGATGGATTAAGACCAGTGCATGTGGTTCTCACACTAGATGGCACAATGTTCTACATCAAGAGATTGGCCAGATGCGAGGGATATGCGTTTTTGGAAGATGATTTCATTGATACCAAGACGAGAGAAAGGTTAGAGTATGACTCACTAGGATTGTGGGATCGGATTGTCGTCAGCACTGCCATATACACTTTTACGTATTTGTATAGTTATAGTTTGGTCAGATGGTATTTGAATTTCTTTGCATGGCTAAATGAGTTGGTAATGACGTACTTTCCATACGTTGCCATTTGTAGATATGGCTGGGAGTGGGCGTACGTTAGAATATTTAATAAAGGGAAAAATACTTAAGAAAAAAGTTAGACTGTATCTTATGTCACATTTTTGTTTTTTTCACTCAGCTAAAAGCGTCTTCGTCAGTGTCTACGATTATGTCATCCAATTAGGGCCAAAAGAGGTTATCATTGACCGGCAGCTCCCGCCGTTGATGGTGATGGCCTGACCAACGTGGTTCTCAAAGAAGTATGGACCGATGATGTCGCCAGTCCAAAATACACACTAAACAGAGACTTTCTCTGGATGCATTCACATTCGCCTCACATTCGACAATTTTGCTTGTTGACGAACCCATTCATCCAGAAATGGGCCTGATTTTTCGACCGAATTTGAGGTCAACTTCCAATTGCTAGCCAGCATAGTCAGCGAACAAACGGCGTTGTCTATGGCATTAACTTTAATGAGCGAAGCGCACGAACAAAATGTTGCTGGAACAGAACGTTGTTGAACGCTGTTGTTTTTTTATTTGAAAAAATAGATAAGGTCCGTTCGCGTACCCTCCTAAAACAGCGATATTTTACGAATTTTTACAAAAAGCTGTTCGCGTACGGAGAATTTTCGTAGTTTTTCGCAGAAGAGAGCGCTCACGAGAGAGGAAGAAATTTCCCCATGCTACGAATTTTAGTGCAAGAAATTTCTCTGTGAAAACTGTCGAAGCTGTCAAACGAATGTGTTTTCAACTTTTTCTTGTTCGTTTACTTTTACGTAATTTTAGCTCTCTCTGAGACAATTTTACCCCCACTCTTTAAAATTTGATAATCTACGAATTTTTGGTGCAAAAAGTATGCGAACGGACCTATTAAATAAATTACCGATTTGACAGAAATAGCTTTAACAAAATGGCTGCAATCACCTGTCAAAGTTTTGAAATCTCCATTGGAAAACCCTTTACAAGTAAACCTTCAACCTTGATATTTTGGCTAACTGTCTGCAAGGAAAGGACTGCTTGTGTTTCACGGAGGTAATTAGTACGATTTCACTATCTGGATAAATGATGATACTAAGGGACCTATCGACTAGCCTCCATTATGATAGGTCTGAGGGACATGCGTGTGCCAAATTATCTGCTGTGAATAAACCTTTTCGAATAGAGTCACAGGCTTTGTGCAGGAGAGGCATCGCAGAAAAACTCTTAACGATTACTATATCAATGGTTAGGTGTCGAAGAAATTTGAAGTGGGGTACCTCAAGGATGTATACTATCACCACTGTTGTTTTTTATGGTTATTAGTGATGTACTGCGGGCAGCATTGACGAAAGGAATCTATGGAATTCGTTAACATCTAAACTACGCTGACGTCGTACAAAGAACCAATCGATCTCTTTATTAATGAGTTGAAGGGCAACATGCATTTCAGAAGTTCAAATAAGATGACGGCATAGTATGCCCCCCGAGGGGTTGAAGAACCTATGTAAGTAAAAGTCTATCTGATATAACCCTACTCATGACAAGACGCATGCTACGACTTTGGTCCTGTGGTCAGCAGCAGTGAGAATCCTCAAACCCCATAGAAGAATTCCTTCAGCTTCTACTGGTATCATCCAAACTGTCTTTACTGCAGATTCTGAAACAATTATCGCAATTATTCTACTAGATAATCTAATATCTAGACAGAATGTCAAATGACCCATCGCAACAAAACAAGGTAGGTTCACAGATCCCAAACAGACTATCACCAACTTCAGCCTACAAATTTGAACAATCTTCCCTTAAAGGCATGACTCGACACATGTAGGTATCGTAAGTACGAATCAAATCTACAGAGACGGATCCAATAAAACGAAGTATTAGGCATGGTATAACATATTAGATCAGGAAACTATTCCCCAGCAATTCAAAGAAGCTCTAATCTACCCATTACATAAAAAGGTTTGCACATCAGAACCTGGGAATTATTGAGTCATCTCCTTTTTAAATGGATCTTATAAAATCTTCACTGCTATCCTACAAAAACGACTTACGGCTTGGATTGGTTCCAATAACCTTCTTAAGGAGAATCAGGCTGGATTCAGATCAGGATATTCCACCATCGACCATATATTCGTTTTAAAAAGTATAGCAGAGTTGTATATCTTGCGAGGAAGAAAAACTATATTCGATGTTTGTCGACTTCAAGGCAGCCTTTGACACAGTCGATCGAAATGCTTTATTCTACGTGCTCTATAATGGGAATGTCCCGAAAGCTTTATGCAGATACTCAGGCCGCGGTATGGGATAGAAAGGCGAGTGGTCCGAGTGGTTCGAAACGATATCAGGAGTCAGGCAGGGATGCGCGCTTAGTTCATGTTTATTTTCGCTATTTATTGAAGATCTAACCGAATGCTTACCCGGTGGCATAGATTTTTCCGGATCATGCAGCAGAATCTCTCCAACTAATGATCAACCGTTTGTACGAATACTGTTCAATTTGGAGCCTGATAGTTAACTTGCAAAAATCGAAAGTTATGATTTTCAAGAATGGTGGAGGTAGAAATCGATCGAACGAGAGGTGGAAATACAATGGTGAAGAAATTCAGGTGATGTCTGAATATAAGTATTTGGGGCAAAAAACTTGAATATGGAGAAACATCTGGAAGTAAAGCTAACTCAGGCCAAAACTGCTATAAATACAACATGGAGTAGATGTCTTGCAAACAAATTCGTAGCCCACAGCAGCAAGTTTAAGGTTTTTAAGGCAGTCTCCGATTCTATCCTGTTTTATGCGGCTCAAGTATGGGAATACAAACATTTCAGTTTTATATCAAGCGTACTTTTCATCTTCCACCAAACACTCCTAACTACGTCCTTATGCTAGAAACGGGACTACACGACATACACCAAAACGCCAAAAAACGTCTACCAAAAAAAGCTGCTCTTAATATGATTAACACCAGAGCAAGCTGGTATGCTGAATGGCTGAATTTAGCTAGAAGCTGTGGTATGGAAATAACCTTAGATGGTGAAAATTTTGCAAGCTGGAAGCCCGTACTATGTGACCTTATTGCAAGAGTTGATGAAGATTTCGTGGCCCGGTATGTTGAGGAAGCATCGAGATCTGCTTACTACTTACTTACTAAATAAAGGAAATATCGATGATGCTGCGGCTAAGAGCAGAACTCCTCTTAGTAATCACTAGTGGGAATAAGTATGCTTTAGCTACTCAAGGTAGGATTATTCAAAGCCGGTAGCTTAGAGCATAGCTCCTTCCTTGGAAGTGTTTCTCGTATCATCAACTTTGACAGACTATACGAAGTATTGTAGCCTTTAACATTAGATTGCCATAGATACGGATGAACTTAAAACTAATTAGAGACGAGAGTCAAGAGATATAAGCCTAGAGATGGCTCTGAGACTTGCGATCTTATGCAGTGTTTTCCAGGTGGAGGTCAAGCCGAGGAAATACTTCAAGAGCAAGAGGATCGTCATCTTCATTGAAAGTCAACATTCCCCACTCATGCCTTATGCCTTAAAACACAGTCATGAGGGCCGTATTCGAAAACGCTTTGGGTCACATCGACATTTGCGTCTCGAATTGTAATGCAGGCAACTAGTACACACGATAGATGGAAATCGCTTACCTCATACCGTGTCTCCAAAAACTTCTGGACGACACTCAACCTCGTGGTAAACAGACAAATCTTAGCGCTTTACATCGGAATCATTATCAACAACAATGGATTGGTGGCTCATTGAAGAAGACTAAGACTAAACGCAGGCAATCACAAGATTATTGCCAACCACTTTTTGTTTTTATATCGAGCACAGGACTTCTTCTTTAGGAAGAAACGTCTATCCCAGGGGAGCATAATGGATCCTTATGAGATGAGACTGCTGACAGTACCTATTAGTAGAAGCTAACCTAAGAGTCTGACATCCTAAACACTTGAGTACTTCTGAAATTTCTAACAAAAGAAGCACCAATAGTCTTAAAGTACATCAGCATGGTATACATGAGGAGTACTCACAGGACGTTCACAAATTATCCGAACATTTTAACTGGTTCATCCCCCAAACTGTAACTGATAAGCAACTCTTACCTAAGTGTTATCGCTTACCGCAACACATCCGTTTTCACTTTCCGCCGTTTGTCCTTAATAATTCAAAAGGCCCCCCGAAAAAAGGTCAAATGCCATTAGCTCGCTCCAAGGACACTCAACCTGAACAGCGAGATACTTTCGATTTCAATTACCTTTTACCCCCACGGGCGTTGACTTTCTAGCCGCCGAGTTGGCAATGAGGTTAATTGGATTTGCATATTAAAATTTATCTGGTTTCCTGGGAAAGGATTAACCCAAAAACACAATTCACTGCCGAGCAATTCAACATTAATGTCTAAGTACGCGGTTCCGTGTGCGGTGCAACAATGCATTGGTTTGCTCTGATTGTCCTTTCGTTTGTTTACGGTTCAAGAGCTAAGTTGTAAGGCATATCCCAAAAGAGATTCTCGTGTTCTTTTATGGATAAATTGAAAGTTTTCAGAAGTGTCACGGATTCCAAGGAACATCTGAATGATTATTTTGAACAGCTTCGTTTGTTACTTACGGAGATTTTGTACACCACCCAAGTAGACCGTTGTTATGCGATAATAACCGATGACACCCATTGTGCGCTGTTTGAGAAGTCGGTCTTTGAAAAATCCCGAAAGCTACAGTTGAATTTCTTTTTGAAGATTTCTGACTCTGAGGATTTGTTGGCTCCTAATTATCAGACGGTCAGGGTGTTGAAGGAAATTCGAGCACAAAATTGTGACTTGCACTTTGTCCTGCTGTCAAATGGACATCAGGTGAGAAGGTTTCTGATTTTCTTAGACGAGACGAGGGTTTTGAATACGCGCGCAAAGTATGTCTTGTTTCATGATCATCGAGTTCTGGCTAAGGATATGGTTTATATTTGGAGGAATATCCTTCAAAGTATCTTTGTAAAGTGGAAGAGTGAAGTGAACAATGGGAAAGTTGAGAGGTGAGAGTTGCTCAAAACTTTGTGTCCTTTGTTCGTATGCGTTTCTTGCAGGCAATTTACCCTATTGACTGTTCCATATCCCAATATCCTTAATGGATTACTGTCGACAAAGGATATCGCCAAATGGAAACATGGGAAATTCCAGAAAAAGGTCAATCTTTTTCAGGACAAAACAAGGAATTTCAATGGTAAGTTTTGCTCTGTATTCATCCATTTCGAAACTAAAGCATTCGGTTCTGTTAGGAGCCAGTCTAAGGACTGTAGTTTTCGAACACATACCAATGGTAATGAAGGCCAAGAACGGCGAGTACTCAGGCTTGGAAGTGGAAATCATTCGATCTTTGGAGAGAGCTCTAAATTTTAAGGCGTACTTTTATGAAACAAATGACGCTGAGACGGAGCGATGGGGAAGGATCTTACCAAATCGAAGTTACACTGGACTTATTGGGGAAATGGTAAGAAGACAGAAGACTCCTTGCAGCTTTCATTGGTGTTGAGTATTCTTTTTTGGTAGATTAATCGTCAGGCCAAACTGGCCATTGGGGACCTCCACTTGAACGTTCTCTACTCAACCGTGATGGATCTGAGTGCCCCACACACTCATGAGTGTTTGACATTCCTAACTCCAGAATCATCACGTGACAATTCATGGAAGACATTAGTCCTGCCATTTAGGTTGGGATATCATTCTGAGATATGACAAATTGCTAATATTTTCCTTGCCTTTCCAGTGGCAATATGTGGGCTTGTGTAATCGCAGCACAATTGGTAGTTGGAACCGTGTTCTATTTGATGTCTTACACTCACTCGGTGAACATTGCTGGTTGTGCCTACAAAAAGCAGGACTTTTTTTCCTTCTTCAAGAAACGAAGGACTATTATTGATCCGCAGAAATTTCGTGACGTAAAATTTCGTTCGTCCTTGAATCGACGCCTGCCACGTCGAGAAATGAAAGATTTATTTGATGACTTTTCCAATTGTATCCTGTTGACGTACAGTATGTCGTTGTATGTGGCCTTACCCAAGATGCCTAAGAATTGGCCACTGAGAGTCCTGACTGGGTGGTATTGGATGTATTGTATTATGCTGGTCGTGTTTTATAGAGCAAGCTTTACGGCCATATTGGCTAATCCAGCGCCAAGGTGAGTGACATGTATCTTGCAAAAGATGGCAGTGTTAAAAGAGGTATTATTTTTTCCAGAATAACTATCGATACGATTGAAGAGCTTGCAATGAGTCGAATCACTGCCAGTGCATGGGGTACGGAGAATAAGAAGTTTTTCGAAGAAGCATTCGACGAAGTGGCTCAAGAAATCGGCGAAAAACTTGAGTTGGTCGATGATATATATGGTGTGGTGAGTATAAGACGATTTATGTAATTGTTTGCATCAAATTGTGTCCTGGATTTGTTCCACTAAATTTTCTTGTGCGTGGCAAAGGAAACACGAATACTCTTAAACTGCTTTTCGGTGGATAAATTCAAAGAGAAAAGAAGAGATAGGAAAGTGTTGGGAGCCAATATTTATTCTGTGTGGATGGCGTCTAAATAACTGAGGGAGAATTGTATGTAATTTTTGCATTAGTTTGTAGTTCGCAGTATTTTTTTCGTGTCTGCTCTACTATTCTTCTCATGATTGGAAACTTATACGAGGTCATCCTAAACGAGAGATAGATTTCCAACAAGTTGTCTGATCTCTTCCCTGTGGAAAGTTCCCTGCAAGGGAACATGTCGTGCTTCGCGCCATCGTCCTCATCAGAGTTGTCATACCCAAATCATAGTCTCATAGTTTCATGTTCGGATAATGGTAGCCTCCTTCCCAGCCATTGATTGCACTGGTACGTCAGGTATTGCCCGTTCTTATCGTAAAAGGTCGCTCTAGGTAAATTTCATCCTTTCATCTCGTTGTCGATTGGCTGCCTTGTCAGAAATGGTTTGGAAACAGCTTATTGTTCTACTGACTGGGCGAAGTCTATACTCATATGAGAACTGTTTCCCTCTTTGTAAGTGCCCCTGCCCGGGACTGAATAGCGTATAGAACGATTTATCTACAGGAACCGGTAGTTGGCATCAACCAAAAAAGAAACGTCTTGATACAGTCTTTTTCGGTTGGTTATTTAGACAATCTTGGCTAGTTCAAAACCAGTGGATTATTAATCTCGGCGACTGTTTCATCCGTGACGTACTCTATCACGTGAACGTGCTCGATCAGCTTAACTCCTTCTCGCAGGAGAACATAAGCGACAGTAAATGAGTAATACAACGACTTCTTTTGAAAAGACTGAGCTCAGTCTTAAAAGAGTTGAACACCCATTTCTGGAACAAAATTCGTCGATTATTTCTAGAGACCTTTCCTTGGTTTTGCCTGAAAAGCCTTGGGGTGTAAACTCAGGCAAGAACTTCAGATCTATTCAGAATAAGCAACGAAGAGTAAACCAACATGTAAAATAGAAGGGGGCATAGTACACTACCTTGTAGATGTCGAGACGTTATGTTTAGGCCGTAATTCTCACCTACAACCAGAGTTCAATCACCCTTCCCATTACTGGTCTTATTGGGAGCAATAAGCTTGTGCGAGTCATGTCCATATGAAGGACTCTTGCCGTACACTTACCGCCTTACCGGTACCTAAGGAACAGTTCCCGATGGCGGCAGTTTACTGAAGACGTTTAAGTTTTTTGGCATTTGTTCCCATAGACTACATAGACTCCCTTTTGATCCACTGGCTTCGAGATTAGTTACAAGGTTTCGTTTCAAAATTTGTCATTCAGATACCTTTCCAGTGGAAGCACAGGGTTCTTGTTGAAGAATTGGCCTTTAACTTCTTTGCCTGACAGCTATCTTCTTGTCTAGGGCTTGCTAGAATTAAAGTGGTTCCTTGCGATCAACTTAATCGGGTCGAGGTACTACTGTAATATTTACAATCAGTGTCTGTATAGGAATGGTAGTCTTCTCTGAGTTCCTTATATTTAGTTCTACCCGGTTGTTGCCCATATGTAAGTGTCGCTTCATATCTTCTCAATGAAGTGTATCCTTATTGAGAGCCATTTTCAGTGAATCAGTCGGTATAGAAGGCCAGTCTGACGATTCTATGGTGCTTCCAATGGGTTCTTTTCGGAATTCGTGTATCGAATCTCCTTTCAAATACAAGCATCGGCATCATGTGGCCCTCCACTGAGAGTACCGATCCATGGCCATAAGTGTTCAATGACAATGATCGTACATCCTTCAATTTTAAAGTGCTATTGACTGCCAGACTATTAGAGTACAGATCCAGGGAAAGAAGACTGATTATGGTCTCCATCGCAGATCGATCGATCGCCAGCCAAAACATTCCTGTGACCAGGATGGCCACATTATCAGCATTTACCAAAACGTTGAAGTTATTTCCCTTCAATGTTATATTAGGAGAGAGAAATCTCCGCCTTTCCGCGTTCCTTCATTTGCTGTCCTCCGGATAGCTGGCCAAACCGTATCTCTAACGACCACCTTTATCAAAGAACGACAAAAGTGGCAGTGGATTGGTCACACTCTCCGAAAGGGTGACAGATCCATAGCTAACCAAGCGATGCAATGGAACCCGCTTACCCAGGATGGTAGGATAGGCGGCGGTCCTAGGAGTACGTGGCGCAGAGCCGTGGCAACTGGGAAAGAGTTGAGGTGAGCTGAGGCATATTTCCAGAAATCACACACGATGGCGCTTAGGCGTTGTAGGGGCACTAGGACCCACAAGGGGATACAGGATTTAAGTAAGTAAGTTGAGCACTGTTGCTAGTTTAGTTCCGGCCTAGGGATATCTTTCTATGGTTGACAAAATCCAGGTAGAGCCGCGTCTACCGATCTACCGCGGACGTACGCATCTAATGATCTTGATAGATAGTTATTGCCAATCATTTTTCGTATATTTTCATCTATTAGACGTTCCAGAGCTCTTAGCAGGACGACGAGTGAAGATTGAAAGCGAAAACGACTTTCTAGTGGCTTCTATCTGTCTCCCACTTTGACAAGGTAGGTAATGGGCTGACAGCCCTACTTTAGGTTAACCGAGGACCTCGCAACTAGAACTACACATTGCAGCACATTTTGTTTGATCAATTACTTAAGCACGGTTTATTCGTCCTCCTAACCTAACCTTCATTTAATGTTCTAACTTTTACCATACAGACAGATCGCATTGCAAAAGGCTACTACGCCTACTACGACAATCAATTCTTTTTGCGGCACCTTCGCCACTTGGGCAGTCAACGACGGGAAGACGACGAAATTCTGCATATCATGAAGGACTGTGTCGTCCATATGCCCATCTCTATTGGAATGGAAAAGAATTCTCCTCTCAAGCCGAATGTTGACAAATACCTAAGTTGGATGAAAGAAGGAGGTACATACATATTTTCACTGAAGTTTTCCCCTAAAAATCTCTTTAATTTAAAGGTCTCCTTACAAAGTGGCTAAAAGACGCAACAAAAGACTTATCATCCGAAGAAATGGCCCCACAAGAGGCACTAATGAACTTGAAAAAGTTCTGGAGTTCCTTTGTAGCACTGGGTCTTGGTTACATTTTGAGTATCCTCACCATCATCAGTGAAGCAATTTACTTTAAGTATATCGTTGAACAACATCCCTTGTATGATAAATATAATCCAAGGATTTATTATAATTTTCAAAGAAGATTCAATAATTAAATGAAACCATACAAACGTAACTTAAATTAAATCATTTCCTTCCTGTGAATGCAACCGGAAATGGGTAATTTGATTTCCTGGAAATTTCCTTCTTTGAATATCCCTCCTCCAATTCAACCCATAAAATGCAAATTTTATTGTTTAGTGTTCTTTGTTTAGCGATTTTTATTTTAGTTTTTATTTTTATTTTTTTAAATATCTATTGGGCAATAATTTAATTAATACAATTAAAATTTGAAATTTTTCTACCAATTTGTTATACATATATATTTTTGTTTTAATACTACACGTAAACATAATAGTTTTTTTTTTTTTACTTTTTCATTTAAACATTAAAATTATTATTAATATTTACATAACTCTATAACATTTGTTTCTTTATAATTTTAGCTTAAAGTTGTCAATTTTTGTTTTTACTTTAAATTTACATGATATGATTTCTACCTATGCTCTATAATATAGGCAATATTTTTCTTTTTTTTCCAGTAATATTTATGAAATTAGTATAAAAAAGAAGATTTATAAAACAAAAAGCATTTATATATCATTTTGCTAGAAGTATTTGTTTTTTTTTTTTTTTGTTCACTTAAATATTAATTTATTATTGCAAACTGGTGGCAAGTATTTATTTCTATGCAGCTGCTGCTTGTTTTGTTTATTGAAAACTAAATGTTAAAAGGTTCGAAACGTTCCCGAGAAGAACGTGAAACACTTTTAGAACCTAAAACAGTCTTTTTTTTTATTGAAAATTATTTTAAAACAATAATAAAAGCTATGATTTATAAAAAAAAAATAAAAAAAATATTTAGCTTAATACGAGTAATTTGCTATTTAAATGCTTAAATTAGTTTAAATTAAAACAAAAAATACTATTTACGCTCGAAACAATTTTATAAAAAAAAAAACAATGAAAGGGTTTCGATTTGGCCAAAAACTTACATGAAACTGCGGGAAATTGTAGTCGATTTTTTATTTATTCTGAGCCAGAACTGTTATTTGGTAGCTGTTTTGAACTTTAAGCTCTATTCAAACATACCTTTTGGG
Organism: Chalcosyrphus nemorum; assembly: GCA_949716465.1. Taxonomy (NCBI): domain Eukaryota; kingdom Metazoa; phylum Arthropoda; class Insecta; order Diptera; family Syrphidae; genus Chalcosyrphus; species Chalcosyrphus nemorum. Next base: position 81,104,394 of record OX454333.1, read on the forward strand.
CCTTAAATATTCAGCCAGAAAGTACTTCTTCTCCCCAAAATAAGTTTGTTCAAGTTTTTCCCAAGTCTTAAGGACTAAATACAGCAGGGAGGGCCATAAAGATGAGCGGTTTTATATACTTTACATGGAGTAGGATTTTAGACGAACCATGAATCATTCTTTTGGGCCTTAAATATTCAGCCAGAAAGTACTTCTTCTCCCCAAATTAAGTTTGTTCAAGTTTTCCCAAGTCTTAACTAAATTCAACAGGGAGGACCATAGAGATGAGCGGTTTTATATACTTTGCATGGAGCAGGATTTTAGACGAATTATTAATCATTTTTGAATGAATTCATTAAAAATGATTCAATGAATTCGAATCTATGATTGCATTCATTGACTTCAATTGGAAATTACATGTATTCATCATTCTTTTGGCTTAAAAGATTATTTTTTTTAAAAAGGGACAGTAATGAACGAAATTCTATGGAGTGGACCTCTAAATTTATTCTAAATTTTGGGAAAGTAAGGGTATGGATAGTCTTTTTAGTTCAGGGGATTATTAGTCCTTATTTCTTTGGACATCGGGCGGGGATGTTATCTAAAAAGAGGAGGCTTGTCTACAACTTTAAAACGATTTGCACTTTGTCATGTTCTGAGAGGGAGTTGAGGATTCTGACACTAGCAATTTTTCAGTATTTTGGAAAGAAAAACGTAAGCTAGTTAAAAATCAAAAGAGGAACGGAAAACTGTGGTGTAATGGGTTAAACCTTAGAAGAGCTCCTTAGACGAAGTAGGGGAGATCTCTTGAAACTTTTTTGTCTTGGTGCCCACTTTTTGTTGCCTTAATCTGAGAGGCTAGGTAAATAATCCTATTTCGAATGCAAAACAAAGGATCGCCATTGTTTGGCGTTTACTGGCTTGAAATTTAGACTGAGTGCCTCAGCTTGGTTACAACCTTTTATTCCCTCTTTCAACTTGAGACACAAGGTCTACATTCAATGGAGTTTTGAAAATGAAAAGACATTATCATTGGCATAAATATCATAGAGGTTAAAGGTGATGTAGTAATGTAAGGTTTAGAGGTGCCTGTGCTAACTGGTGGGGGCTATTGCTACAAATCGTTTCACACCTTGGAAGCGAGGTGTTTAACGTTGCTTCGAAAGTAAAACAAATCACTGCGATTGTTGATCACGGAAAATAAAAGAGACAAAAGGTTGATGTTTTAGCTAAATGGACAGCACTGTTGGAACTTTATTAACTTCGGAGCAATTTTTGGCCCGTATACAGCTGAGGAGCTATGTCTACAACGTCGTTTCGCGAGTGAGGCAACCCAAAATTGTCTGGCATTGAAATTATATAGGCGAAAGGTGGCTTAACGAAAAGTGGATTGAAGCTTGGATATAGTGCATGAACTACACGGAGAGCTCTGTTGCAACTTAGTGCCTTTATTTGCCGTTGTAACTACAGTAACTACAGACCTGTAACAGTAACAGTAACATGTCGATGCCATGTGTTGAATATATTGTCCACTCACTAGATGATGAAGAAAAATTGTGACTTGAAGCTTAAACACGGCGATAAACAGCAAGGACTGTTGCGTTAACTAATTTGGTAGCAAACGTTTTCATGTCTCAACCTAAAAAGCTTGACTGACCGTTTTGAAAGCGAAAGAAAGCATCGGTATTTTTTGGCATAGATAAAATAAAGTAGTAGATGATGTATTGGTTTGAAGCTTAGATATAGTGCCTCAACTAAACGAGAAAGACTGTTCTTAGTTTTTGACCTGATGGCAGGCCTTTTCTTGCCTTTCGATGCCTAATAGCCAAGGTTTATGATATAGATATTGCTATAAATTTAAATCCTGGATTTTAAACGATTCTAGAGAAAATTTTGTCAAAGGTTTGGGACTCAAAAGACCTGTCAAAGTAAAGAAACTCTTCAATTCACTTGCATCCAGCTTTAACTCAAAAACCCACCCTGAAACCGATCCCTTCATTGATTTTTTTGTTGTTGTAAAACTTTTAGCTTGAAAAAGTGATCATTAGTTTTTTTTTTCAGTGTATTTTACGAAATTTCTTTAGCTACGCGCGCATTTGGTTTCTTCAATTTGTTTAATCCTATGAACATTTTGTTTTTGTTTTGTTTGTTATTAAATTAATTTAAACTATAACTAACTCTATAATGCTAATAATAAATATATACGAAGGACAATTCTTTGTCGTTGTTCACTGGTTTAGTGTGTGTGTGTGCTTATTGTGACTTGTGACACTTTTTGTAGTCAAAAAAACAAAAAATAAAAAGAAGATATATCCTTCAACATCAAAGCGAGCGTACGACGACGGAAGAGATAGTGTGGTTGAGGCGTTATAACGCTAGAATTATACCGATTCTATTGCGTTTCATTCTGATGCCCAAATTGGACGCCTCTTATTGTGCTGTTGGTTTTGGTGATGTGACTGATTCTGGTGATGATGCTGCTGCTGTTGTTGTTGTTGATGCCATCCTTGATGGAATCGATTTCGTCGTAATGGTGGCGAGTCCTGTCCATGGTATTGATGGAAGAATTGTGACTGTTGGTGTTGTTGCTGATGGTGGATAGGTTGCTGTTTCCATGGTTTTCTTTTGGTGTGATTAGTCCATCTGTGGCAACAAAAAAGACGGTGGCGAAATGTTTATTTAAGTCTCATTTGGAGTTTTATTTTGTTTTATTTTTTATGTTTAATGAAGAAAAATGATCCTTAAGCTGGTTTTAATGGATTTAAAATTACAACAATGAAAGCAGCAGATATTGATTTTATAATTTGCTGGAGGGGCAGGAGCCATAGGAAATATTAATATTGCGCAACGGAAAATTTGAAAATTATCGCAAACATGCACAGCGACAGAGACACAGAGGGAAGATAGTATATGTATGTAGTAGAGGGAATTAAATATTCATCGGATATCCTGTTTCCGGTGGTGCAAAATCGATTTACCACAGAAATCGGGAGATGATTAACTGAATTGCTGGTAGGATATATAGTGAGGCATGTTAACTTATCAACAGACAGAAACACTATCCTGTTGTTGTATTGCATAAGTCCTTAGCTTTAGTTATGCAACATGTCCTTTGAAACATTGGGTTAGAAGCTTCAATTGCATGAGTTATTTTGAAAGAGAACAGAGAAATGTGGACTCTTAGCTCAATTCAGATATCAAGTGTCCATTCAGAAGAAGCTAGAAACTGCACATGAAAATAAATTGAACACCTGTAGTAACCTGAGTTTAAAATCGCAGGCTGGCTGAGGCACTCGGTATGTTCCATCGGCAGCAATCAGGGCTTAGCACCATCATCAAGAATGTATCTTAGACTTCCTTAGGCTATCAGGTGCCACTAAAAAGGAGGCCTATATGTGTGTTCAAACGAAATTGAAAATAAGTCGATGTAGCAAGCGCGTAGTAGAAAATGGGAAGACAAGCAATCGACCGTTGAATATAAAGCCAAAATGCTGCTCTTCAGAGCAGCGAATGCAAGTTAGTCATAGGAAAATTTACTTGAGCGACACTTCCGGCAGATCCTAGATTTGTTTCAGTGATAGCTTAGCAACAGAGCCCAACAACCAGAGAATAATAAAGTGGGGCCCTTACCTAGCTTCAAATAGGCCAACTTGTAGGCCAAAGTAAAAAATGCCGGTGTATCTTCAGAAGTTATTGATGCACTTTTCGCAATAGAGTACATACTGTCCTATGACACCAGCAATGAAAGCGCAGCATCTTGACAGGTGGTGTCCCTCAAGGGTCTGTTTTAGGTTCACCACTGTGGAACTTTGTGTACAATGATGTTCTTAATCGTTCATCAAAAGCAATAAGATCAGCTATCATTGTAAATGAGTACGCAATAAAAATGTTGGGATTATCCGTAACTGGCTACCGAGGCAGTCTAGAGTTTGTTAAAAAAAAAAGGGCCGATGGGACTCTAATAAGCTGCATAAAAGTTATGGGCTCTGTCGTAGTCGTAAATGCACTGCTTACCTTAAAAAAACAACTACACTACTCAACTGATAAGTTAGAAAAGGCAGCCAATATCGTGGACAAGGATTGTCCAGCTTACCTGGACAAAATCGAAGACGCTTAACATAATTATGTTTCATTGTACGAAGTGGAACGACATTTACTGGCAAAGAGAGTGGATGAGCACATGATCAGTTGGTGTGGTAGTTGGAACACTGTGGCTATAATTACTATGAATACAGTACAGGACACAACGGATGATAAAATACAGCTTTAGAGCGAATATATATACAAATATTTCCTGACGACAGACTGGGAGACGATAAGCGTTGTTAAAGTGTGCAGTGTACTTGTTAGAATGTAGGTGTATTCCTGGAATGGATCATTAAGGATGATGGCATCTTGTGATGTCAACTCATCAGCTTCTTAGGTATAAGGATGAGCTTAGATTGACAAACTTTCTTGTCGTCGTTCACTTTGATTTAACTGACTTATATAGGGAGCTTTGCAAAGAAAAAGCCCAAACATATGAATCATAATTCTTAATTAAGAATACCCCATCCACCCGGGATGTACTTGATAAGCTAAAAACTTTTAGGAAGATAAAGGTAATGATTCCTCAAACTGTATGCATATTTACAAACATTTAACACTATACACTTACATCAAACACAAAAATACATAAAAGAAAAAAAAAAAAGAATAACAATTAAAAATGAACATATCCATACTTAGAGATTTTCCTTCGTTTCGCTTGAGGTCCATCAAAATCTGGATACGAAGCAGACGTCACTGAAATAGGACAAATCATTTGTTGTAGAGACAAAAACACAGAAACAATTCACAATAAAAAGAAATAGAAAATAGAAACGATCAAATAAGTGCGAAGAAGAGTATGCGTGCATGGTTTAAAGATTTGCATATTAAAGGGTTTCTCACAAACTCACCTAAACCAGGATGTTTTCGCTTTGGTGCTCTTACAGGATGTTGCACTGTATCCAAAGCGGTGTGATGTCGTTTCAGGGTACAACTCTTGCCTCGACAGCTTTTCAGTCTATCCAAAGCGTCATGCATGTATGATTTCTCCTCCATGGTGAGCGAGGATGCTCGGTTTAGTGTTTCAAATGGATCTACCAAAAAAATGGATGAGCTAATAAGTTGTAAAATGAAAAGTTTAGTCCTTACCAATTCTTAAGTTATAATAAGTGATGAGACCGGTGGTAAATTCACAGTACAGGTAATCATGTGTAGCATTTATTGTCCTAATACAGGAATAGGTATTGTTATTGGCATTCATGCAGAAACAGAAAGGACTATCGTTCCATAGAGGAGCTGTTCGCCAATGACTATTGTCGTGTGAGAAACAATTCATTTTCTCCGAGAGGCATTCCTTTTCCAATCGTGCCTTCTTGATGCGCTTACGTTCCTTTTTACGTTGACGTTCTTCTTTCAGTTTGCGACGTGCTTCACGGGCTAGTTCTTTCTCATCGGAGACACTGTGGGAAGAGATAAGGAAGATGCATTTCATAAAAGGAAAAAGGAAATACTAATTCATGATCTTAGAGCAAGAGACAAAAGTGCGCCGAGGGAACTGCAGACCGAGAAGAATATCGCAGAATATATACACCGCAATAGATCTTGGTCAATCAATTTATGTACTTGCCGATAGTACTTCAAACCGTAATTGAGTTTTAACTCAATTGCAACCATTACCTCCTAAAGGATCAAATAGTCCTTAACAGAAGGCTTATGGCTATAAAAATAGATTCTACAATCTAAGTAAGACATTAAAATTGTAATAAAAAGTAAAAAACATTCATACTTGGTCTGAACAAGCCAGAATGTAAGCATTCAAAAACATGAGAATCAACAAGAAGGAACATGTTTGCTCATAAATCGGTTTCCAATAGCGATTACCAAACTTTGACGGAAGATTGCAGCCATATTGTTGAAGCTATATCTGTCAAAGTGGCTGCCATTTATTTAGCTTAACATGCCAAATTAACATGAAGTTATAAAGTTTAATAATATGTGCAAATGATTAAATTGTTTTATGAAATGTTACTTCTGTTTGTCGCGCGCTTCGCACATTTTGCGGCGGTCATAATCGTCCCTCCGAGAGAATTAGCATTCCAATTAGACGAATGGTGCAGGAGCCTATAGACCACACACATGCGGACATTGATTTCTAAATATTTTTCCCTTGAAATTTTTCATAAGAAAAGTATGTCCTATTTCTGTTTTCGCTGAAGGGGAGAACTTTTCTGCTCTTTTTTTCCTTGCACCATGGCATTCCTTCTTTTCCAATTAAAGTCCAAGAACTTCACTTCAAATTAGAAGAAGTATTTTGAACTTCTAAAGACGCCAAACAAGCTATTCAAACTGACGAAACTTTGGCTACGTACTTTGTAAAAAACTCCTTCGATGGAATTCACTATTGTTACTTAGCTCAACCGCATCTTCCACCTGAAGTAACGCTTTGTTGATCCCAATCAAAAATTTTTCTCTCAAACTAACATCCGAATTCAAATACACAAAAAGCCAATTTCCAGTGAATGCAATTGACTTGCACACAAGAAAAAAAGAAAAAAAAGGATCAACAACAAACACATATAACAAATCAGTCTTCTTTGGTCAAAAAGTTCTTCCACAAAAGTTAATACCCCGCTCTTAACCATTTCAAAATTGAAAAAACCCCATCCCCGATATCACTGCGTGCGGTTTCTCTTCCTATGGAAGAAAAAAAAAAAAATCAACTCGCACTTCAACCCCCGGATATGAGCATTAAAACGAAAAGAAAAATCCTGTTTTCCTCGTCGAACAAAATAAGTACTAACCTTTCAATTTCCGGTTCACAATAGCACTCTGCTGGTCCAGAAAATTGAAACTTTTGCTGATGGAATGGCTCAGAGTTCGTTCTGGAATTTAAGCCGCTCCCCCCCTGCTGTGTATGCTGAAGACGAGTACTTGAATCATCTTCCTCTGTAAATATATGAGAATAAAAACAGTCAAGATGTGGCAATAAAATCTAGAGAAAGAAAGTCTTTTTTTGTTTGTTTTGACCAATGTGACAGTGCTTACCGTTAAAGTTGTTTGAAATGTCATTTGCACTTGGAGTTGGAGAGGCACTGCTGCTACTACTGGTCATTGTATGTGGACTCGTTGTGGTCATTGTCTTGCTTAGCGGCAGCATCTCATCCTCCTCCTCGTCGGCATTGTCGTCTTTCGATAAAGTGACAGGGTCCACTTGCACCATTGATGATGATGAGGAAACAATTGGACTGGCAGTTGATGTCGAAGTTGTCGTCGTGGTTGCTGTTTCATTCTGTGGAATTAAGTCCTCTCCAGTGGTTGTGGCAACTGTTGTACTTGTTATATTTGTCCTTTGACCAAATGGACGTCGAGCATTGTAACGATGGTGGCCGGGTCCTCGACGACGTGGATGGTGGCTAAATGGCGCCCTGTGTGGGGCCTCTGGAATGTCATTACGATCTGTGGTCTGTGAGTGAAAGTAACTCATATCGATGAGTTGTCCTTCCTCACTCTGTGACGCAGTTGATGGCTTTTTTGGTCGATTGTGATGATGCTGTCTGTCGAATTTATGCCGCTTACCATTTTTCGCAGGACGACGCGATAGTAAATCGTCCTCAATCGTTGAACTTATGATTAAATCATCATCAGGAGCATCACTCTCATCATCGTCATCGAGTTTTATAACGCCTGCCGCTGATGCTGCGGGCTTGTTCTCTTTCAATTGCTTTTTAATGTCCTTCAATTCAATTATCTTGTCCTTGAGAACTTTGATCACCAAATCGATTTGGCTGCGTGACTTCCTCCAGTGCTTCTCGTCGTCATAAATCACATCGGAACAATTGACTTTGCCCGTTTCGGATTCGATGAAACATTTTGCCCCCAGCTTGCCTTTGGGCGGTTTGCCACCACCTCCACCACGAGTTATATTATTTGTATACAACTCGTGTTCAAGGAATTTCACCTCCAGAGTTTCCAGATTGCTTTGGATATCTTGAATAACCTTGGTTATTGGGTCACTAACAGCAGCGTTACCACTCGTCGTCGATGGTGTATCTCGTTTGTGGCGGGATTTCATCTCATTACTTGGCTCGTGAAGATGAGATTCAATTAATGATAGCGCATTGGTTATGTCAAGGAGTTTCTCAACCTCCTGAGGAAAGTGGTCATGGTGAATTTCACTAAAGGAATAAGACTCATCATCGGCATCATCTTGAAGTGGTAATTCATAGGGCGCATCACGTTTGTGACGACGTGAATAGAATGCTTGGTTCCTGTGGAATTTGGGGGATGAAATTCTATATGATTTGTTTTTTTTTTTTCTGGGTTCAAGGTTGTGTTACCTTTTACGAATCCTTGTGCCGAAGTAACCTCGATTTGTTTTGATTTTCGTATAGACAACACCATCTGGAGTGAAACAGGCACAATTTCTTTTCGCTTGCTTTGGCAGTTTGTTCATTTCAGCCAAATGGTGCTGGAGCTGTAACTAGAAATAAGGACATGAGTAAGTGTTCGCTTTGATAGATTTGGTAATATAGGCGTTTTAACCCTATTCGCTATTCTGTTAGCAGAATTCTTCGTGACCGGCATCAGTCAAATGAATGGCGCGAAACATGTGACAAAGAGGATGGTTTTATTTACGACACAACTAATACCCTCATCAAATCCATTCGAACGTTCAGCTATAAAACGCAATTGAATGTAAAAATCATATGAAAGGACAACACGCGTGTAATAACAATAAAATTCCATTAACTTTTTTCTGTTTTGTTCTACTTTACTGACATCAGCATTTTTGTACATACGTCAAGAGTAATACACTCCTCGGTGAACGTCAGCACCTGTTTGTTGCAAGTGACTGACATCTCTTGGTGATCTGATAGAGGGCTTAGAAGTCGAGTAAATTAACTTTAGCGGGAGGACGTGCCGTGGAATCAATGGTGACATCAACAGACTGACTAACATTCCGCACTGCGATTACATTTTTATTGACAGAACTCTTCTATGTAGCTAACAAGTATTGCAATAGAAGGGGCTTAAATGAGATCAGCGGTAAACTAGTCCAAAACCAAGTAAGTAATGAAATTCTCGACTTTGCTTAGCTTGGCTCTGCTATGAGTAGTTCTAACAACAAGGAATGGGCGAGTTCCCAACACCTCGCTAATCTAGCTGCTAGAATACTTTTGCACCGAGATGACAGATTTGTCGCTAAAGAATCTAGCGACCTCTAGTACAACATGTGTTATCCCGGTGCAAAAGTATTTCAGCAGCTAGATTAGCGAAGTGTTGGGATCGTGGCCAATGATCAGGCGATGTGCGCCATCTATGCATGAGGAAAAGGTTACTGCGATCTCCCTAGTACAATTTCTTTCTGTTTTTTTTTAATAACAGTCCGCCATCTTTCGAACTGTTCTTTGAAATTTTTGGTTCTGCACGTGGTGATCGATGACAGCGCTTTGACAGATTGGTTCTTGATCTGGGGAAATTTTCGATTCGTTTTGCGGCGCAGGAAGAAATAGGAAGCCAAAGGAAGAATAATCCTTGCCAATCGTTGCTTTTTTTAGGGCTGGAATCTCTCTCTTATAAAACGCTAGTCATCTCAGTCCTACTTCATGGCGATGAAAGTTGGAATTTATTAAAGAAAGATGAAGATCGCTTTGGTTTCTTCGAGACAAAATTCTTTTTCGTCCCTGCTTTTGTTGACAGATATTCGAGGATTGAACTAGGAATTCACGAGTTGAGAATAAGGCGAACCAATGCTCCATTTCGAAGAGAGACAATATTGCAGAAAGCCATAAGTGACGTACAAGTTCTGCGACCTCAATCAACTTGAAATCCAACATTGGAGGCAATTAGCCACAGGCAGACATAAAGGGGTGAGCATGTTTGTTGAAGCCCAGGTTAAGTGCTACTTAGGCAGGAAAGTAGCATGAGGAGTGATAGAGAAACTACAGAGTGATGGATCGACGCAGTGGTCAATCAATCATTTAATTGATCATAGATTGCTCATATACGTAAGTTGACGAAACTGAAATGAAGATTTTGATAAGTAATGTCAACTTTTGGACAATGATAGCTAGAGCTAGACTCAAAGAGTGAATGACCTCAGTACGCCAGGCATAACACAAGCATACTATATTGCAGACTATCTGGAAGGCTCCGTAGTTATAAAGTTCGACTGCTGTAAACACTCGCAGCACGCAGAGCCCTATTTTCTTGGCTCGCGATATGATTTTAATGGCCAAATTTCATTACAAAATGTTACACTACAACGTTAAGGAGAATTGATGAAGACAAGACGGCCTTTTCCGACAATTTGGCTGCCGTTTTTAATACAAGGCGACATTGATATAACGTTGGAGGCCTTAAACATCGAGGTAGAGCCAAGACATCTTGTAAGAAAACACGAATCGATTGTCAAAAGTGACACCATGTTGTCAAGCAGTCAAGGAACAAGCATAGGGTTGCTACGAGATGACCATGCGACCAAATGCAACTGTTAAACTCCTACACTTCGCAGATCAAATGGCAGAAGAATGTCTAAGTTCCACAGACTAAACGATTTAGTGACGCCACTAAGTATGACCTATAACGAGAGTGTGGAAAATAGAAGGAACTTCACTGCTCATGCACATTCGTGATGAAACATTTGTCGGTTAACTACAGGAATATATCCTTTAGTGTGGTATTGCAAGTAACTGGAGAGTGATCGACGAACGAAACCACTTTAAGGTTAAGTTGGAAGAGCTATAAGATATTCTTACGCCACAAGCGACATGAAGAAGCTACTTCCTAACTACTGGGAGAAACTGGCAGTCCGAAAGTTAATTGGAAGAGGGGAATGACCAACGTAACCTAATGTAAACATTGAATGCTGCCTGCTCTAGTATTTCTTGAAAAAAACATCTCGAATACACACTCTATGCCAAGCAAGCTGGTCTGCGCTCTGTCTCCTGCGGATTACCATCAAACAGTGCATTGAATATCGAATGCCATATGTCGTTTTAATGCCGGTCATGATCGCTGAATACCATGTTGACTCTATGGTCTGAGCTCTAAGTACCTTACTACAAACTTAACTTCTGAGTTCACATCAGTATGACACATGGAAAAACATAAAACATACCACGAATCGATGAAAAGCGATTAAAGTGCATTATATCAAAATTGAACTCACTTGGAACTTGCACTTGTGCTTCCGCCAGCGTCCGGCCTCGTTGATACACTTCCACTTCTGTCCTGGTCGGCAATTCTCCAACAGCGCCGGATCCGAACACTCTGAATTCAATCTCATCATCTTTGTCATGTACGGAGCCAGGGGCAAATGATTATCAAATTGATCCTGCTGTGTTGCTGTATCTGTTGCATCCTCACTGCCAGTATAATCGCCAACACCCGTTGAACTCTCCGTATCCTTGTCATCTTCGACATCAGATTCAAAATCATCCTCATCATCGTCATCATCATCACTGAACTTATTGTCATCTAATTGCAAATTGAATTCAAAAGATACACTCAGTTAGAGAGGAAGGAAGGAAGCACCGATCGTAAATTATAAATGCAAATTGCCACCTCATAATCAACTCACCATCAATGTCATCGAAATCATCATGCTCCTCGTGCGATTCCAAGTTAATATTGTCATCAATGCCACGAGCAATAGAAACACCCTCACTAACGACCGTCCTGCTGCTGCTGCTAGTTAGATTCTTTGGTATGTCCTCCACTAAGGTACTATTAACTAATTTCATATTTAGCCTCTCTGCTTGGAGTCGCGCCTTTGATTCGGCTATCTGCTCTGGAGTTTCTCGTCGACCGGAACTCTCAATTAGAAATGTATCCGGCCATTGGTCACGTATACTACGGTGTCTACTTAGAAGTAATGGCAAGATACTTTTGCCATCCATATGCGCGGGTGTTGGTACACCGCCCATGTCGAGGAATGTTGGCGCCAAATCAATATTTAGCACCACTTCGTCCACTCTGCACGGATAGGAGGTCGTAAACGAACGGATGGTTGTGAAATGAACAGGATATACTTACACAATTGAAGGTTGAATGCCAGGTCCACGAATTAAAAATGGCACTCGAACGTCAAATTCGAAGGGAAAACTTTTGCCCTTAATTAAGCCGAATTGTCCCAGATGATATCCGTGATCTGAGGTGTAGATGATGTACGTGTTGTCGAGTTCGCCGAGGGCTTTCAACTCGTTGTATACTCGTTCTACAGCCACATCGACGCTTTGGAGTGTCTGCAGTCTCTTTGTCATTAGAATGTTTGTGAAGCGTTTATGCACCGGTTCCATGGGTTGGGTCACTCGCAGGATCCATTGTTTGTCTGGATTCGGTGCATGGTCGTAAGATGGCGTGCTGCAAAGAGACAAAGAGATGGTTTTTGAATTTCAAATTAAGTTCAAGGTGATGAGCTCTGGAGAGTAGACAAAGGGATATACTCGTAGATTGAATGATTTGAGCGAAAGTCGGGAAAGATTGAATGAGTTGGGAAGCTAGTCCGGCATTGGTGACAGAAATTGGCAACATGGCTGCCTTGCGGGATTTGGGGTAAACACATTATGGCAGCAGGAAGATGTTAGTTCTTGGCTTTGTTTTTGCCTTCTCTAGCTACCTGCTTAGTAGCTTTAAAGATTGATTTAAGCACTCATTTACAACACTCGGCGCTACAGAGCTACAAATAGGATGTGGGAGAGATGGGAGTTCGCGGTGCTACTAGTCTTAACGGCGGTGTTCTCACTCCAAAGTAGCACGGATTTGCTAAGGGTTAACCCTCGTCGCATCCCAAAAGAGATGCTATTTGAAAAAATCATCAAAAGGAAAAGGAATTGGCCGAGGAAATTGTTTCTAGAATGCTGGAGTCCTGTGCATTGGCAAATTAAGTGGGTGGTATCCTGTACACCTCCCTCATCGGCGCATTCTTTGAAGAGTCCGACGCTATTTCTTCATGTTGTACAGTAGTGTGTTATGCCCCGTGAAGTCCCCACGATAATAGAAAGGGATTGTCTGTCCTTACGGTCCCTGCTTCATCGAAGGATGGTCATAACTTTCTTGTAATGTTGCAATTTTCCATAAATTTCAACCGTAAACTCGCCTCTCTTGTTGCTAGTTTCCCTGCTTTAAGCCTGAGCACGCAGGACAAGATGTTTACAGAGAGATAAATTGCTAGGGACACCTTCGTGTCCAGCATGGCATTTAACCCTGGGAACGCTGTAAGAAGGTCCGCTGTTAGAATCACCCAGATAGTAATATAAATCTCAGGAGGTCCACCAGCTCAACATTGTCTAAGTCCTCCAGCTCCGAGAAGAAATGACTGCCAAGAATTCTCTTTCTTCGAACAGATAGGGCAGGACAGTCACACAGCAGATGACGAATAGATTCGATTTCTTCTTCGTCTCTGTAGCTTCTACAATAGTCATTATGCAGCACACCGAGTCTCTCTGCGTGAAGGCCAATGACACAATGGCCGGTAATTACGCCAGAAACGACCCGTGCGTTATGACGACTGAGTTTAACCAGAGTTGATGATATCTTCTTGCTAAAGGCCGACCATAGAGCTCTAGCCGTTACGCATGTATCCAGATTAAAGAACTGACTGGGGCTGCTACAAAGGGAAGGGCAAGCTCATCCGCCTTCTCGTTTCCTTCGATATTCATATGCCCTGGTACCCAACTGAGGGTCACTGTATTGGCTCTGGATATCTCGTTTAAAAGTGATTTGCAGGTTCTCACCAGCCTCGACCGAATTATAGCAGAGTCCAGAGCTTGATGGCTGTCTATATAGACAGTTATCGTTCTTCCGACGATATTACTGTCGCGTATTATTTCAGCAGCCTGCGTAATGTCAGTGACTTCGGCTTGAAAGACGCTGCAGTCGTCGTTTATTCTAAAGGAGCAGTTTACTCTTAGGGCAATAAACTCCGGCTCCTGTACCACTGTCCATCTTAGAACCGTCGGTATAGAATGCTAACTCCTTTTTCTTTTTAGTCCTCCACTTCTTCCAGTAAATTCTCTCAGGAATCCTTGCATTGAATCTCCTTTCGAATGTTAACATCGGGTTCATGTGATCTGTTTCCGTCAATCCATTGGTATCCTCCCACCGGGACAGAATGGAGGCGTGGCCGGCTTGTGTAAAGTATTTTAGTGACAGTAATACTCTTGCTATTTTTTAGGATTCGAACTTGGAACCCCCTGCACAGTCGTCCAACCCAATAATCACTGAACCACAGCACTACAATCTACCAAATGTTTACCTGGATCAAATGAGACTTGACATACGCTCATTGTCAGTTTCAACCTTCGAGTAGGGGTAAGTATAAAATCAAATTTGTTCCAAAGTCAAACTGACGTATTGCATTATTTGATCAAATATTTTCGATTAGAAATCCGAGTGTACATCAAATAAAAGTCCTATCTGTCTGTTATCAATCAAATTTAACATTTGACAAAATGTTGCCATCATTTAACTGCGGTCATGTCCAAAGTTGTTCAATCATCCAAATTTCCAAATAAATACTGTGCCAAAAGGGACCATTGACCAATACCACTTTTGCACAATTACGCAAATTGGTCACTTAATTCAATAGACCTACTATTCACCTATCCGCATGTAGGTACCAGAAACTCGTCCTGACAAATTACACCCTCTGTTCAAGTTTAATTTGCCATTCAATAGAATTTAATCAAATTCCACTGACATTTACTTAATTCACTTGATTTGCAATGAACCAGTTGTAAATAGTAAATTAATTAATTCGAGAGCATTATCCTTGTGACCTTATTGGAAATTTTGCTGGACTCGGCTTAATTTAATGAAAAATTAAATCCTGATTACGTGTCACTGTGCTGCTGGGTTAAAAGGAGTACGAGTACTAATGCCTGCAGGCATCAGACTCATTTGTAAATCAATTTAATTAGTTTACCAAGAGGCAACAAAACAATTTTCAGGGATTGCATAAGCCAGCCAATCAATTTGAGATGAGATTACATAAATATTGGTTGGGGCATTCAGCAGATTCAACAGTTTGATGCAGAATTATTCAGTGACTTTTGGGGCTGGGGAGTTTATTGATTTTTGGAATAATTTTTTGTACAAAAGAAAGTTTTCTCGGAAACCTATGGCCTTAAGGACATAAAGTTTAGAGTAGAAGGAGGCTTCGTGCATATGATTTACGAGGACGATATATTGCTGTTGGAACTTCTTAAATGCTGGAAGAAAAACAAAGAAAACCTTATCATGCAATTTCAAGAGGCACTAATGGATTGTCATTTAAATAAAATTTATTTAGGCGAAAGACATAAGTAAAAATGAAGTTTAGCTTAGATTTAAGTTAAGCTTAAGTTCTTTTTTTAGGTACAAGCTCCAAATTACATATGTATATCAGAGATTTTCTTCCCACTCGTTAAACTGTAGTCTCAAACTGAGGTAGCAAACCGTAAGCAGTTCAAAAAGTCACGACACATACTATGATGTCAGGGCATCGTCTCTACTATCGCACTTAAATAAAAACTACACTTTTAAAGTCAAAAATCTAATACCTTTTTCAGCTTAGTCCCTTCTCTATCGCGAGCTATCAAAGTGTCTCACCCAACCCGTCATAAGCTTCTGTCAATCTTGTTTTAGCTGTCAAGGCTTCTCCTCCTCCCACCCTCTTCAAAAATATTTTCAGGCGAATTCCTAAATTTTATTTTACCATTTGGAAATTTGTTTGTCAAAAATGCTGACAATCTCTGTTATCTTCGCGATATTTCTCTATAGGTCCGTTCGCGTACTTTTTGCACTAAGATTCGTGGACTATTAAATTTCAAAGAGTGGGAGTAAAATTGTCTCAGAGAGAGCTAAAACTACGAAAGAGTAAACGAACGGGCTGAACTAGAAAAAGTTGAAAATACACTGGTTTGACAGCTTTGACAGTTTTTATAAACCAGCCCACAGAAATTTCTTGCACTAAAATTCGTAGCCCTCGTGAGCGCTCTCTTCTGCGAAAAACTACGAAAATTCTCCGTAAGCGAACAGCTTTTTGTAAAAATTCGTAAATTTTGGTAAAAATTCGCTGTTTTAGGAGGGTTCGTTTGTGTATGTGTTTTTGTCATAGACGTCAAGTCAACTTCAGGTAGTTTGACAGATTCACTCCCCCAAGCTAAGAACAGTTTTGGGTGCCTCGACCTATTACAATTTAGGTTCAGGCTATTTTAGGAAATGAGCGGGCAGGGAAAGTGCTAGGAAAATGAACCTGACGTACATCAAGGTCAGTTCAATCCAGAATCAATATAACACGATGAAGAACTGTGAAGCATTGCGGATGATAAAAGCCAACATTTGACCCAATGTACCAAATGTAAAGGCAACAGACAATCGCGGGCAACAGGTGGAACATGTCATACAAAATCAGGGGTACGCAACGCAAGACTTATAATCTAATTTTGTTAAAATCCCAGCATGACCTGAGATCCAGTTGGAGAATTTAGGCTTACAACTGAATTCGGAGTTTTCTTGTCCATGGCCGGTAGCATATCGCATGCGTCAACAGCTTATCTACATACTGTGCGAACTTCCTGTCGTTGTGCTTGCGTTGAGTCCTTATACAAATCCGCTGATAGTTCTGAAGATATGTTCTTCATCGCTGGCAAAAGCGTAAGCTTTTCTGTCTGTCATGCTCATCTGGATTTATTTCGAAAGGATGCACAAATGCTAAAATTTACCGACCGTCTTTCGTTAGCTTAAATATGTTTCCTGATTCACAAAAACACCTCAACGATCAGTACTATGGTCCACTGATGATCTTATCAAGAATTGAAACCAATCTCTCCATTACTCTGACGAAACAAACAAGGTTGCGTTGGATATTCCAAAAAGCGTGCATATGCCATCGATCAGTTTAACAAAAGTTGTCTTGGAAACTTTAAGCTCTCTCTCTGGTATTCCCCAGGGCTCTGGTTTTTCTACTACATCTTTTCTCATTTTTATAAATGATGCCACTGTACAGTTCTTCTTACTCGTTCTCAATCTCACGTCCCTACTCTTCGACTTTTGAAGAAGCACGTCTGCGTATGTTAAACAATGATGTTGGGTTTCAACCAACAGAGTGGAATTTAATGCTTTCAAGACTCGGTGCTTAACCATTATCCATAATTGGTACTTGTTTCGCAGAATTGCCATTGGAATGATCATATACACCAGAATGCCAAAAATGCTGCCAAATATCTAGGATTCCTTCAGCGGTACAAGAATTATTAAAGCACGTCTGACATGGGATCGATTTATAAGGCATTCATCCGCTGGAATGCAACGGCAACATCTGCTCTAGTGCATCTAAAATTGCTTGGCTCATTGTAGATAGCGTTGTTTGGTTGCCCACAGGGTATTGGCCCGCCCTTTTTGCTGCGTTTTCCATCGAGCTTTTCAAAAAACACCCGCAATCGCCAGTCAATGTTGCCATTTTTTGACAGTACCCGTCCTGGGAATTTTCGGTGCAGAAATTGTTTGAACCTATTTGATTCGTAGTGCGAGATGGTGTAACGTCTTATTCAAACTAGTCACCGTCTTTTCACACATTTGTCGCAGACATAATGATCCACCGATATCGAATCCCATCGACTGTTTCGCGGTCAAATGATAGTCTCGATACGACATATGTGAGTTCTGGGCAACCGCTTCAACACGTTCTTTGAAACGTCTTAGACATTGAACGGCATTTCGATGATCTCCCAAAGTTCATTCTCTGCGAAATTCGACACCAAACGACGAATAGTGTTGTCAGATGGTGCTTGTTGGCCACGATATTTTCAGCGATGTGAACCTTGAGTTAACGCAACTGAACGACTATTTTCAATATACAAAAATCTACTCAAGCCAAGTTGTTGATAGATGTCAAATTTATTCAATGTTTAGACACGGCGATGGATGATGCACCCTGTACATATGTATGTACATGTGACAGAAGTTTACTTTCTATAAATATTTCGGGATAAATAGCACCTCTATTGTGCGATTGATGGAATGCCCAAGTCTGTATTCTAACGTCAATCTGATGCAAAACCCACACACGCATGTTATCTTCAACATACCATGTCCTACAGGCTTAAGAGTACTTAATTGATTTCAGAATAGCTGACAACATGCAATCCTACCAATCAATATCTCATTACAAAGTATTCGTCAGATTTGACCCTTGTGTCATTGGTGTCAAATGTGCCATATTTGTTCACAAACACGAATGTGCCTCCTCATTTCCATCAATTGTAATTCTTTCCAACAAATGCATCTCAAGTTACAAATTCACGTGAAACATTTCAACCGGAAAAATGTTCGAAATCATCGCCCTCTTCTGCTTGTGTTCTGTGGTGTCACATGCAATGTATTGCTCACGTCTTATCGGCTTAAACTCATTAAGGACCTTTGGGTACAACTTTTGTTTACTCAAATCGTTTGTCCAGATAATTTACACAGAATAGAGCGAAACGTACTCACTTTAATCCCTACTTCAACCGCTAATACTTCAAATGAAATGGTACACCCTGAGTGCCAACCTAACTCCCTACGTATATCAAATGACGAAAGAGAGAGTTTACCCTTCGGGTTAAGTGCTAGATACTTTTACTTTTTTTTTTATTCCAGTCCCTCGTTTTGCCACTGTTTTACGATTCCTTTTTTTTCTTTTGTGCATAAAGTTTGAAACCGTAGAACCATGATGATGTATAGCAAAAGCTACAAAATAAAAAAAAGGATTCATTTAACAATATTCTATTGGGGAAGAAAGTTTCCTGCTCGACTTGAAACATTGAAACCAATAAACCGACCAACAAAATACAAAAAAAGGGGTTTTGCACCATCTTTTGTGAAAGAGAGGAATTATGTATTTTATTGGATATATTCGTTAAAAGGATTCAGATAAAAGGAGGGAAATTTAATTTCTATTGAATTGGCTTTTCATGTTTAACTTCCACTTCAGACGGATGGGAGAAGGCCTGCCTTTTTGCAAAAAAAAAAAAAAAATGAGACCCACTCATTGTGTGAGCTATTTTAAGAGCATCAATTAGTCATCGGAAATTGATGGAAGTCAAGATGATTGAAATGACTTGTGATTGTTTGTTTTAGGTTGCTTATTCAATTTTAATGAGAATGAGATTGTAAAATTCTATACTTTTGTACAAAATTGTGAACAAAGCAATTGTAATAGGTTGTACTCGTATGTTGGAATTATGGTGACAGGCTGCCTCCAAATATTTAATTGCCTTTGAACATTTGTAGTACTAGCTTGTAGTCTAGGATCTTCCAAGGATTCCGAAGAAAATTGAACTGAATCCAGTCTATACTTACAAAGACTGTAAAAACAAAACAAGTATCGTAACTGTTAGCGTTTTGTTTTTTATAAAGAAATAACTTTAAATTGGCAGCACTGTTTTTGTGACAGTTTACTTCTCGGATGTTTTGAGGTTATTTTGGGTTGGAAACTCAGCACGAATACTTAAAATCCCCTTGTGTGTCCTAGGGCCGTGCTTCCTTCTTCACTGTTCTGCGCCACGTACTTCTAGGACCGCCGTGTATCCTGCCACCTTGGGTAAGAGGGTTCCATTGCATCGCTTGGCTAGCTATGGATCTGTCACCCTTTCGGAGAGTGTGATCAATCCACTGCCACTTTCGTCGTCGTATGGTTGAGCCTATATTTTCATGGCCCTCTGCTAAAGCTGTTCGTTAAAGATACGGTTTGGCCAGAATATCCTTAAAATGTAGCGCAAGCACATATTGACAAATAGTTTTCAGCTTCCTCGTGATAGTGACGGTCACTCTCCAGGTACCACATCCATATAGCAGCACGGATTCAACGTTGGAACGGAACAGTCGTAGCTTGGTGTTTAGGCTAATTGCATTACTTCGCCAAACTGTGAATAGCATCCCAAACGCAGATTTTGCTTTACCTGTTCGGCTAGCTATATCCAGTTCGGTTCCACCATTTGTTGAGACAACACTCCCAAGGTATTGGAAACTCTCTACTCTTTCAACTATTTGTCCAGCAATGCAATGTTGATGAGTTCGGTCCCAGGCTGATCATTTTTGTTTTTGCCGAGTTGATTTTCAGCCCAACGACGTCTGCTTCCCTCTCCACATTGGTTGTCATTTGCTGAAGGTCCATTATTCTGTGAGACAGAAGGCATACATCATTGGCGTAGTCGAGGTGCTTGAGTTCAGATGTAAGAGTCCATCGAATTCATTGCTAATCACCAATAAGAACAGTATTGGTGAAAGTATGCAACCTTGTCGAACCCCAATTTGGACTTCTAATTCCTCAGACAGCATTCCTCTGTGCAAGACGTGGCCTCTCCTGCGCAAGGCACGCCAAATAATTTCCCGATTGACACTATGAAACGCCTTTTTAAAATCGATGAACAGCAGGTGAAATGGTGATCGATATTCAACACACTGCTCGATGATAATCCACAAGGTGTTGATGTGGTCGACACAGGAGGATCCAGATCGGAAACCTGCTTGTTTGGCGTCGAGTGTGTCTTCAAGCTGGTCTTTGATTCGCTCCAAGATTATTTTAGCTATTATCTTGGCCACAGCAGGCAGCATGCAGATACCTCTCCAGATTTCGCAGTGCATGAGCTTGACGATCATTCCCTTCTTCCACTCATCCGGAAAACTCTCGGCTTCCCATGTTCTCCCGACAAGCGGGAACAGTATCTCAGCCGATTCCGTTGGCGTAGCTTGAAAAAGTTCTGCGGGTATGCCGTCAAGTCCTACTGCCTTGTTGCTTTTCCGTGCTTTGACCTCTTCCTTACTGGGGATTGTGGTGCGAATTCGGGAATTTCTTTCTACGAACACTTTAGTCTGACTTGGGTGCGTATTGCTGGCGAATACTCGGTTTAGAACCGAAGCAAAATGCTCCTTCCATCTCTTCAGTTGATCCTCATCCGATACTAGCAACGAACCGTCTAAGCCTTTCACTGGGTGTTGGGTAGAGCTTTGGCTACCTATGAGCTCCTTGGTGATTCTGTAAACGGTTCTGCTGTCGCACCCTGCTGCTGCTTCTTCTGCTTGCGTGGCCAGCGCGTTGATGTAATTGCGCTTGTCACGTCTCACGCTACGCTGCACTTCCCTCATCTTCATGCGATACATGGACTCTAGCTTGATCCTCCCTGCTGCTGGAGCTGCTGCAATTCGACCTTTTAGCTCCCGTGAGAGATGGTCCTTAGTTCTTGGCGACTCTCAGTCGTTTTACGTTGAACCTGGGTATTCTTGTGTCGTTAGGTCTTCGAAAGTAAGACGAATAGACTCATATTCAAATTTAGTTTATCAAAAACATGCTTCAATTCAAGAAATTCATCATGACGATGACGTTTCTCTGATCCCGTCTAGCCTTAGCCAAACCAAAATTGTATGTTCATTTCTTTTCATGCATCGCAGTGTATTTCAAACAGAGCTCTTGGGAGTGGACACAGTCATTGATTCAGGTCGCTTATCTTGTGATGTGCTGTCATAAGGAACTTAAGGCTGTTAAGGTTACAATGATAAAGCTGGTAAACTTGTAAATAGAAGCTCACCATTAACCTCAAGACAAATTTTCTACGGCATTCATGACAGTCCCACCTTGTCCACTTGAACTTGAAAAAAATTATACCTTGCATTTGTCCTGACGTTTGTAGGTACTTCTTGTTGCCTCTTAGGGCAAAACATTATCATCCTTTGAACCTAAACAAACCAATTACACTTGTAAGTTGTAAAAGGTTTCCTGTTCTTTCCCCTCGTTAGGATACCGAAGTGCAATAACTCAAACCACTCATTATACTTAGGTCCTGTGATTTAATTTCCCTTATTATAGGCTTTAATGCTAACTTAAGGACTTCATGTTACGAAACTATTCTGACCCCAAAGTATTACAACCAGGACTTGCCTATTAGTCGTATCGTTACGTTTCCCAAATGAAAGAGAAATATTATAAATAAACACCACCGACAATAGGAGTCCTTTGTATTCGTGTTTATTAATAAATTAAGTTGATCGATATCCGCACACGAAATGTAAACACAACTATTCACTGCTTTCAGAAAGGACCTTTCTATGCCACCATTAAACTCCAACCGACCGTCATCTATTGTTGTGCGTTTATTTTTCTTTTTCTTTTTTTTCTGTTTCGCCTTCAATATGGCACGAAGGAAGCCTCTTCTATTTGTTCAATATCCTCGAAATAAAATAACATTCATTCGGCATGCGGCGCTATGGCCGGCGCGGCGGGTTGAGGTGAAAAATTGTAAATAATTCATTCGCTTTTGTGAAAAAGGACTAAAGAGAGAAAGAGCTCTCACAGGACTAAAGATCAACTGAGAATCCATCCTCGCCTAATGGATGAACTACACGCAACCAAATGTTGTCTTCAAAAAAAAAAAAAAACAGAAGGAGAACTTTTGCCAAAACGAAGGATACGTCTCATGATTAACTATCCGATGCGGTTGTCAAATTGTTGTTCTTCTGTTGTTTATGCATTATTGGATAATAAAATATCGTACATATCCCATAAATAAAGGACTCTTCTTTTTTTTTAGTTCGTATTAAGTACGACACGGTGATATATTAATTGTCCTTGCTGTGCTGACAATGACGATGACGATGACGACTATTTTTTACACAACTTTGTGTGTAATTTTTGAACTAAAAGTTCAAAAGTTTGTGCTTCGTTAGGTTTCTGCCTGAATGGAATAATTTAATGGTTGCCAGGACTATATATACTGAGTATAACTGTAACTATGCGTGTGTGTGTCAAGTATGTTGTATAACTTTGATATTTTTGCTGACAGGTGTGCGCTGTTGGGTAAAATTTTATTTGCGTATAGAGTATATCCTAAACTGTGTTTTGACAGTGAGATACTTTCTGATCCCACAAAAAAAAAACTTTTAATGGCACCATGAATATGCATAAGTTCCTATCTTTGTCATTAGAAGTGAAGGTGAACTTTAAAGGTTAGACTGAACTGGTTTTTTTGTTCTTCTTTTCTAAATGAGTCAAATGAAGTGTGAGTAAAGGTCGTCGATTATTTGTGTCAATGAGTTGAAAGATATTTTTATAAACCTATGTTCTAGTGAAGACTGTATTTATAGAACTTCAATGGGGGGGTAAAGTGACAATGTGTACTTGAAAATGTGACAGTTGTGTCAAGGTTCGTGGAAATTAGTGTAGCGATTATCGTAACATATGTCAAGTACTTATAGAATTGGTGTCGCTTGTAGTGTTGTGTGAGAAATTGTTTCTGTCGTTCTGACATGTCAAATTTTAGCTGTGATATAAGAAGCTTTTCGGGTCGTCTTGAGGTCAGGTTTTCTCTCAATTGATCCAGGTGACCAATAAATCTAGATTACTTACTTTTAAGACTCCGAGAATGTTGTACTCTTCCACCTGTTTCAATGCTTAGTTACTTTACTTATGTGGGACCTTGAGGCTGTTCAATGCCCCGTGGCAATATGCGGTTGCTGGGAATGAGCCTTCTTTCTTAGCTGGCGCAATTCCATCTCGACAATTCTGTGGTATGAGCTTCTCTGACGGGTTCTTATACATAACGTACTTGGCCATAGACCAATCCCGAGTAACTCCTTATCGAAATATGAGAATAGTATAGTTTATGAGGTATCGGTTAAAGAATATCACTCACTTGTGGGCCAAGATAATGAGCCAACATCCACCGATATCGATTCTCAAAGTTTTGGTTTTGGGGAAAACGCCTACCCAAACAGTCACTTTTTGGTCATACAATGGTGTTTCATGGATGTCGTACTGATTTTCCGTTCCCAAATTTTGTTTTTAATGGCAGAGAGTATGAAAGGAGCATCATCGGCCATCGAAACTTGCTTCCAAAAATCAGATTCAGTGTCAACCATTCGAGCAGCTGTTTGGCCGTATCTCAAGTGACGTGGATGGTCTGTCGGCATACAACAAATACAAATCATCCTTTAAAATGCGTCACAATGTGGCGGTTCCACTGACGCCAAAAAGGGGGCCATGGTGACGATACGACACATATTGGTTCTTTGCAACACTCTCTCTTACCACATCAACCAGTTCTTTGAAAAGTCCTGGGCCATGATAGATGGCATGTTGACGATCTCTCATTGTCCCATTCGACATCAAAAGACGAATAGTGTTGTCGGCAGTGCTTGTTGGCCTCAACATTTTTGACGGTATGCACATTGAGTTAACACAACTGCAATATTATTTTTAATGTTCGCGTCACTATTTAGTCACGTTGCTTAGGTCTGATGCATGGTCGAAATTAAATTGTATTGACGTTTGAAAAATATGTCTTCTTAAGTTAATAGGTCCGTTCGCGTACTTTCTGCACTAAGATTCGTAGATTATCAAATTTCGAAGAGTGGGGGTAAAGTTCTCTCAGAAAGAGCTAAAATTACGAAAAAGTAAACGAACGGGTTGAAGAAGAAAATCCTGAAAATACACTGTCAAATTTGACAGTTTTCACAAAGCAGCCCAAAGAAATTTCTTGCACTGCTTTGCAATTCGTAGCATGGGGAAATTTTTTACTCTCTCGTGAGCGCTCTCTTCTGTGAAAAACTGCGAAAATTCTCGAACAGCTTTTCGTAGAAATTCGTATCGTTTTAGGAGGGTACGCGAACTGACCTAATCAGTCGATAAATGTCAAAGTTATTCAACGTTTACATATCGACATAAAAGATGGCGCATCCTTCGGAATATCAAATAAGTAACGAATATCGAATACAGAGTATAAAATATCGAGTATCGAATATAGAATATCGAACCTAGAACATAAAGTATCGAGCGTAGAATATCGATTAACGACATTGTAGTAGGAGAATAGAAATAAGGGAAAACGTTTTCCAGATTCGACAACTGACTGGCTGTTATAGAACTGCTTACTAATTTGTAAAAATGTAGTTCAAACAGTATATGAGATATCGAGTACAGAGTCTAAAATATCAAGTATCGGCCACAGAATATCGAGTGAACGTCAAACATAAATAAACGGACTGCTTTCTACTTTGTATAAATATCCTTCGTAAAAATAGAGAAAAAAATTACTTAACAAGTATTGTAATTATATGTTTTAATAATTTATTGCACTTGAGTATAAGATTTATTGCTTCCCCGAAACGCTGTCCATTAACTTGTGTCTGAAACTTTTTTTTTTTAGATCTGCTAATGTCCCTTATTAATAGACAGTCTCTCTGCCCCCTGCCTCTTTTATTCATAAGTTATGTGGACACATTTTGTCAAGGAAAAAACGAAAACATCTTACAACCTTTAAAAGGACTGTTAGGGTCCTCCTTCCAAACCATTTATGACCCAATTAACGTCATTACAATTATCTTTTAATGTTTCTCTCTGCTTTGTCTCTCGTCACCCCGAAGCTTTTCTTGTAGACTTTGTTATTCTTTTATAGAACTTCTTTTCCCCGTC
Source organism: Chalcosyrphus nemorum (assembly GCA_949716465.1). Classification (NCBI taxonomy): domain Eukaryota; kingdom Metazoa; phylum Arthropoda; class Insecta; order Diptera; family Syrphidae; genus Chalcosyrphus; species Chalcosyrphus nemorum. Next base: position 81,129,829 of record OX454333.1, read on the forward strand.
TTTTTTTTTTATGTATCCTTTTCAATTATGCACCCTCCATTGTTACAGTTGTTGTTGACGTCGTGTCATCGTATATTGTACAATTTGCCCCCCTACATACATAAAGTATCTACCACTCCATCTGCATAAAATAACGCGAGTGACGAGCATTATTTGGAAAAAAAGGAAAAACCAAATTTCCTTCTAAATATAATTCGACACAAAAGTAGAAAAAAATGTGTACCCTCCATTCAAAAGAGTGTCACCTTTTTTTTGCTTACCTCAATCACATCTCATCCCAAAAGTGGATACACAAAAGCCTGACGATGACTCTTACTCAAAAGAAAACCCAAACATGTCATGTACTGGAAGCGATTTTGAGGAGCAGGGCAAAAAGTAAATCCTTGTTGTTGGCTCCATTACGCCGAACAAGATAACGAATTTACATAAATATCTATATGGGGGTGTGGGCATAAAGAAGTATCGTATGTTTAGAACGATTTTATGTTCCCCTTGCAGTTGTTGTGGTTTTAAGACAGCTCGAGGATATGCAAAATGTGTTTTAGGGCTTTCAAGGTGAAACCACATCTACTCGTACGTGTCCTCCGCTCCCAAGTGACATTAATTATGACAAAAACCATTTGAATGTCTGACTATCGCCGCATTCGTAGCCACAACAATGTTCTGGGCAAGGAGCCCAATAAAGGTGGCTGCTGCTACTGCTGCTGCATGCCTGGTGTAGGTCCATTATCGTACTAATTAGTACAAACGACTACATTCGAATGCTAATCAGATGGAATTAATTGCACACAGAGTGGGAGTGTTGGCTAAAGTGGAGTTTAACTTTTGTGGAATCCTGTACTCTGTTCTCAGGCAAAAGGTCATTCAGAGGTTATGTAATAAAGGAATGAATAGCTTATCCCGTTTCATTTAGCAGGGTCTCCCCTTTGCACAAGTGGATTACACGCAGACATGATATCCTTTAACCTGAGCCGGCATGCCATTTTCGGTTTCCTGGGGTATTCCCCAAAACGCAGAGGTATTTGTCGAACCCTAATTTGGGTGCAGCGCCTTTTGTTGTCGGTGATTTCTCTGGACAAATTAATAATTCATGGCGACTCAATGGGGATTATGTGGGGATCATTTGTATGACAGGTTAATGGTTGGTCGTAGTGGTGGCGGTAGTGTCAGTTGGCTGAACATGAACAGGGCGTTTAAGTGGAAATGATATGAGTAAGAACTGTCTTTGAGTTTTGGGGGCGGTTTTTTTTTGTTTGGCTACTTTAAGTACATTTGTTTTGTCATTGGAACTCCAAGGTCTGGTCTGGCTTAATTGGATTTTAAGTAAATGTCTAGAGTTCCTGGAAAAAATATATAGACCAGTGGAAGGGAAAATTTAAAAGAAGAAGTATGTGAATAGTAGTAAAACAATTCTAGAGCCTTCATCCAATAACCTGAGTCCATCAGTCTCTAGCGACGGACGAAGCGGTCATAGAGAGAGACATAGAGACATAGAGTCTACAACCAAACATTAGGTACGTTTCTATTGGAAAAGAAGCCTAATTGAAGTCTCTTGCAACGAGTTGCATTGTTCAGCACTAACGATGATGAGAACCTCACGCATTGCGGCTCCTCGAACACATGCTCCACCCAGCGATGCCAGATGTGGGGAAATTTCCCCATTTTGGGGAATTTTTGAGTCAATGGGGAAAATGGGGAAAAATGGTCTTCAAATGGGGAAAAAACCGATGTCACACAAAATGTTAATTTCACATAAATATTAAAAAGCATTACACTAATAATTAGTTTCCAACTAAAAATGAAAAAAGAAATTAACTTGTTTAATAAACTCAAGCGGTTGAATGTTAAATAAATTTCGAGCTTAACACAACCTACAATATCATATCTCACTGACTTCAACCGAACCGAAATCAACTGTCAAATGCGCAGATTTGCACATTCAAATTCAAAGCAAAACACCGTCATTCACAAAACAAAGAAAGTTTCTCCGTTGCTATTGTGTTTATACCCTATCCCAAGGGTATATTAAGTTGGATACATAGTTTGTAACATAGAGAAATATTACAGTTAGACCCATTAAAATATATGTATATATAAATGATCAGCATCACTAGCCGAGTCGATTGAGCTATGTCCGTCCGTCTGTGTGTCACCAGTTTTTGGGCCTTACATTTTGAGCTAGATCGATGAAATTTTTGTATACAAGGTTCTCGCAGAAGTAAGCAATACAAGTGTAAAAAAGTGGGCGTACTTTTCAAAAAACTTTTTCAGTATTTTTATAAAAACTTTTTTAAGCACATAGGTAGATATTTTTCTACCCGACATATACTCCATACAAAGTATACGGCCACTCCCACGTTTTAGGGGCGTTTTTGTCCAAAAACTGATTTTCGACAGCACCTTTTAGGAACAAAATACAGTATATGTTGAACATTTTTTGAAATCTGGCCACTACCACGCCCAGTTATTGAGAAAATTCGTATTTTGGAGTCATTTTATAAGATATTTGAAAAAAGTTGCTTAATCACCAATATACGGTGGAAGAAGAAGCTAAGTGTATAGGAAAGGGATAGGGTATCAAACGATCCGCTCCAGAGGGATTGTAGCATTTTCATATGTTTTAATTACTATTTTTGTTTCAATAAAAGAAAATGAAATTGTTTTTGTTTTAAATTATCCTTTTGAAGTCATTAATTGTATGTTAGAAAAGAATTAAAATGGGGAAAATAATGGGGAAAAAACGCTTACTGAATGGGGAAATTTAAGAAAAAAATCCCCAAAAATGGGGAATTTCATCAAAAAAAATCTGGCATCACTGGCTCCACCTACTTTGAACTTCACAGCTTGAGCAAACCACTGGCCACTGCAATAAGACTAAGAATGGGAATAGCAATGATACTTTTCTCAAATTGTTATGTTTCAGTAGCTGTCAAAGTTAGCAATGACATCCAGCTGTCAAAATATTCACTAAAGCTTGCCATTTAATCGTGCATCGTTTCAGGATTGTCCAATATATACATTTCGGCTCAGTTGTAAATACGCAAAGTGATTTTCGCCGTGAGGTCGGTCGTTGCGGTAGGTTCACTAATTGGCCATTGGAAATGTTGGCCTGGGATCTGGAAATATATATTTGGCTCAGCAGCTATCACAAAAAGAAAAGTTGCCATCATTGGAGAGAACGCAATCGACAATCGTTCAACTAAGCATCAATGTATCCACAAATATTGACGGTTTGGTGTGGCTTTTGGCACGACAACATCATAAGACCTAATTTCTTTCAAAATGAGAAAGGAGACATCTTTACCGGCAATAGTCTCAATTATAGAGCGATGATAACCGACCAGAGATAGACATTATTGCAATATCTGAGCTGTAGTTCCAAAAAGATGCAACGCTAAAGAGATCTAAATTTTCTTTGTTCAGAGCGATGGATGGATTTGGCTTTTACCCTACAATGTTTTATCTACAGTTTTCCAGAGAAATGGCATGATCTCCATCCATCATCTGCATGTCAAGTGCTAGTTTTGATTTGACAAGTTCAAAGGAATTAGATAAGACGTATCAAACATTGTCTTGTCAGTCTTATTTTTGTTTCCTGTGATTTTATTGCGCCCGGGAATACACCATGCTATTACTGGATGTCACAAAGAGCCTACTTAGCTTAAGTCTTACCCCTGCAGATGACAAGGCTTTTATGACAGTTTGGCTATAGAAGAAGAAGGAAGAACTTGAGAAAATTCTGTGAATTACATACGAATGCAAAAATCACATGTAATTTGCCCCAGTTATTTGTTGACTAACCTCCGATATTGACACCTAATACCACCTGAGTTTCAAATACTACTATACCGACTATGTTCTATTCTTTCTTTCAAGAGAGATGCATACCTACAGGTCGGTAAAAGAGTACTCATAAAAGTTTTGGAGCAGCTCATCGGACCAATTGCTTTCCCTAACCTTACACATCAAAGAGGGCTTTGAGGATTGCCTAAAAACATTAGTGAACTTCACAGATCTAACAACAGGAGCAAGCCCTGATCATTTGGCCTACATATTTTGCATTAAAAATGGCATTGAATACATAATGTGGGACAAAAAACAATTCCTGCACCTAACCTCCCTGAAATCCATACACAAAGCTCCCACAAAGACCTCCCAACACCACACTTCAAGTGGCATATCTTAATTGCCCACTCTTGTGAAAAATGCAAATTGACTACTTGACAGTCCTCACATGCATCATTAAACTTATAAACTTCGAAACAAAGAATCATCATTCCAATTTCTCATCTCATAAACCCACTTCACTCGGCAACTTCATTGCAGTACCATATTGAGACAAAAGACACTCTGAAACACCCTAGAATGGTGCATTATTCAACCCAAATCTGTCGAAAGTGTCAGCATTCTGAAATTGATTGGACCAATAGTCATTCATTACTTATCGCCATTGTTGGCTTTTCGCCCAAATGGCAATGCCATCTGTTTGGTTGCCAATTCCAATTTAAAAATCTCCATATCTTCTCCAAACGACAAGATGTTTTACGGTATATTGTCCCTTTTTTTGGGGGGAAGTCTCATATTCAATTGCAGCAAAACTTTGCAGAAAAATTCTTCATCCGTGACTTTAAATTGATACCTGCAGTTTATGGCTTCTAATTTTTCCTTTCCTTTTTTTTTGTGTGTGGGTTTTCGTCCTTTTTTTTTTGCTCACATTTTTTCTAGTTTCTTTGAGATGAAAATTTAATTAAAAAAACTTGGGCGAAAAGGTGTAAATTCGGTCGCACATAAGGTATAATTCACTAGGCAAGGACGTGGCTGGGAACTAGGAACGTGTAAACAAGTTATCTCAAATATTTCGCAGGTAAAAAGGACCTAAGGAGGGTGGTGGTGAATTTCATAAATGCTATTGTGAAGTTTACATTATTCTCTACAAACTAGAAGCGGAAGGACATGGGTGGAGAGTAGTTTTTCAGAGCGCAATCAATTTCATTAGCTTCGAAGGATATGTGTGTAGGAGCAGGAGACCGTTTTTATGTGTGTGTGTGTGCATTCATGTGAAGGACATTTTTATTTGAAAACAATTTTTCATTTTTTCTGACAAGTTGCTTGGAAATGAAATGAGTTCGATATTTCTTTTTTTGAAAGGATTATTGCAACGATTTCAAATGGAATGGCATTCGTATGAAGTCATAAGTTGCAGGTTCGTGCCGTTGTTGAGGAGCAGGACGCAATGCAGTTATTAAGTTAATTTGATGGTCGAAGTTAAGGATCTTTGTTTTAGCATTTTTTGAATTATCCAGTTGAGTTGTGTTGGAAATTTTGTTGCTTTTGTTGCTTGACAGAAGATTGATTTGTGCAGGAAATGGTGCCACTTGATGGTTGATAAAATGGATATGAATTTGAGAATTATAGGTGCTGAGCTAAAACTGATTTCGAAATAAAATTACGAGAGAGGTTTTATCATTTTAATTGCGAAACAAACAAGTCAAATGGAACTGAAGTCGATAGAATCGATTATCGAAAATTGTTATCGATTTTCGGGGATGGTGAATCATTTTGACATTTACCTATGTTCGATGTCAGTTCACAATGACAATTTTAGTAAGAATTAGTAAGAAATTAATTAATTAATTAAGAGAGTGTATTCGTTTGTTTGCACTTAGTTGAAATGCGGGTTTTGCATCATTACGATGACGTTTACATGCGTGGTATGATTGGGCGGAATAGAGCTGTTCACAACAAAGTGCATTATGTACGTATCTGAGAAAAATATCCAGATAATGCCACGTTGAGACGATTTAACCATATGTATATCCCCGCCTAGCAGGATTTTCCCAATTCTGTCAAGGAGACAGTCATCTTGAACTTCCCCTGTCCTCTTATTGATGAAAATAGGAGGATCCTTAGTTGCCCTTTTTGTAAATAACTGGAAAGTAGCGTGTGACCAATACCTAATTATAAATTTGTCGAGTTATCTCTTTCACCTAATATTTTTGCAGGTTTTTATTCTATTAACAACAACAAATTTTGTGTACAAAATGGCTGTCAAATCAGCCACCAGGATCTTTACTTGTTGTGTGAACTTTGTGAACTCCCCTATAATTTTGCTTCAACATCAGAAAACAGTTACAAATCTCGGCGGATTTTAGCTTGGAGGAGCGAATCTGTCAAACAACTCGAAGTTGACTGTCTATTTTAGTTTTGTTATACATTTCTTGAATATGAGTCACTAAAACTCTTAACTTACTATCACCATGGATCTCCATAATTAGTTGATGGTGTCATTTCCACTATTCAACACATTCTATTCGAATCCTTTAAGTAAAAACTAATTTAATCAACTACAAGACCACCTAAAGAGCCCATAAACCAATCCTCGCACATAAAAATTTACCCAAAAATATGTAGTATGTGCGTGCAAGTCCTTATTACCTTTTTTCAAATGTCTAATTTGTCACCCAATTCCCTGCCGCCTTTTATCGTAAACATATTCCTTTTGCTAAACTCTCTCTCCCAATCGTACACATAAAATCCCCCAAAAGGTCACCCAAATCATCTTATTAATTTGAATACCAGATTTCCTTTTACCAAATTCGAATTCAAAAGCAGAAATATCCTGTGTGCCTTATCTCTCTTGTGAACACCCAAAAGCAACACCTCCCTCCTCCCTTTCCTCGTACACATACATTGCGCCAACAAAAGAAAAGAAGAGAAATCCTGACGACCTATTACATTTTTATTGCCACAAGGATTCAGAGAGAACAAAAAAAAAAAAAAAAACAGACTCAAGGACTCTTATATTGTCCAAAATGAAATAAAAAATCAATAAACCATCCCACACAAGGCACTCAAATCTGAAGGGTATATGACTGTGTGTGAGGGGGCTCCTCGAAATTAAGTAATAAAAGAGCCGCCCAAAAGAGAGAGCGAAATTCTTCCTCGGCTGCTCTGAGAAAAAAATTCTCATTTTGCAACACAATCAATTCCGCTTGAAGAAAGACCAAAAAAAAGAACTCCGTGATTAAATTAAACACACACTGCCGCAAGGACATCAAGGCGAACGCCGAACTACAGAGGGGCAAATGAATCAGTAAATCTTATTCAACAGAGAACCACCAAAGGAACCCCAAAATTTCCGTCATCATATTGTGGTGCCTCTCTCATTACGAACAATAAAACGATTCGCTGCCATCGTCACCCGGCCACAGATTTTGCGTTCGGGGAATAAGGCCCGACGAGGTGCCTGACCCCGTCCAAAAGTGAACACAAAAAAAGGTTAAACGACAGAAATTCCAACACCACCCACTACATGGCGGGGTGACCCCTACGGAGGCCATAAACACGCAATTTCTTAATTCATCCTCAACCCCCCGAGCCGGGAACCTGCAGGAGGGGGACAAATAGTCAACAGTTCAGAGGGATTTTTTTTTTGTTCTGGGGAATTCCTTTGGTCGATTGAACAAACGAAATTTTAAGGATGGGCTCGGAATTTCTTTTTCTTCTTTTTGACGGATGAGTGCCGGTGATATAATCGCAACGCAGCAGGCGAATATGAGGGATTCTTGTAAATTGCTGGACATTTGCCTTCAGTTTTTCTTTCGTTTGCTTCAAAGGCAACATTATGTGACCTGTTTGAGAAATCAAAAAAGCATTTCGTGTCTGGAAAAAGGAGTCAAGTGTTAGATCTAGGTCAGGCAAATGGTAACCAAACTTCTTATAGTCATCATCATCATCAATTTATTTTCGAAAGAAAAATTGTGATTAATGGTTCATTTGTAGGGGGATAGCTTACATCGGTAATTTAGTCTGTAGCGATTGCTTAATCAAGTGTGACTGGGGGCTTTCAACGAGGGATTTTCGGGTCAAGGGAATTGAAATGGAAAAGGGATTCTTAACGCCCGTGCTGAGATTCTGTTAATCACCATTGTGGAGTGGGTTTGTGATTGAAGATGGTTAATGATTGTTCGATTAGTAGCAGTGGATGGTGTGAAAAATTACCAGGACTTGGTTAAATGCATAGTCCTTACTCATAGGGCATTCATTTAAGTAGCATCACTGGCTTGAGATTGAAGTCGCCTTCAAATTTAATTTCAGTGATATGGAGCTTACAGTAACAGCATTTATGACATGAGTCCCTAAAACCTGCACACCGATACAACTTAAAGGGCTCCCGACCATTGTAGGGTCCCTGCCTGAGAAATCGTTGCCTTCCATCCTCTGCGGTCCCTAACACACTGCTTCCAGTTGTGAAGACCAAGTTTTCTGGCATCCGCGACAGCTTGGTCGTTGTACCGGAGGTTCGGTCTTCTTCGCCGCCTCGAACCTTGGGGCTGAGATTCGAAGATCCTCTTGGCTGGAGCATTGTTGTCCATTTGCTCGATTTGGCCGAGCCAATGTCTGCGTATCTTGGCTTTTTGGACTACATCCAAATCCTGATACAGCTCATAGAGTTCGCGGTTGTATCTTCTCCTCCATTCGCCCTCCTCGCATATAGGACCTACTATCCGACGAAGTATTTTTCACTCGAAGGTGCCCAAGCAAATGCAATACATTCACTGAGAAAGCAAAAGTTTCATGGGTCCACAGAGTCAATGGGTCTAACTAACAACGAACTATTAGTCATGACTTAAAAAAGGTGTCGACTTAAATATTAATACACACTTAAGTCTCTCTTAAGTCTTTCTTTCACAACCTGGATGATCATCATTTTCCCTCCTTTTTGGTCTAAGATCTAGAAAAAATTGTATCTCCTCACTTCTAAGGATGGTACAGTACCCATTTAAAAGAAGTTTTTTCCAAATTTCTACTGTCATACTCACGATCCTTTAACGTTCTCAGAAACGAAGACATGTTACAAGAGTGAAGTCTTATAAAATACTCCTAGACACTATTTCTCTTTCTCCCTACAAATTCTCGGTATACATATGTAAGTAATTCTTTTCGCAAGGCCACACCAATTCCCAACAGGATCAACGTTAAGTGCTGCCAGCTGTCATGTTTCTATTCACTACACATCCCAGCAGAGACATCTCCATGACATATTTCGTAAAACTAACTTAACCCTCGAAATTCTCGACACGTTCCAACTGATTGAATATAGTTTCTATGGCTGTGACACATATTCCACATGAGATATAGCACAATACTTGTACACCATACATCCAGTGTTACCTCTGAAAATTTTCGGAAATGGTCCTGAAAAGGGTCCCTGCTGAATGAAAAGGGGCGCATATAAAATTGAAGGACCAAATTTAGCGAACCAAATAATACTTGCCTTATTTACTTTTTTTTTTTTACTTTTCTTAAAAAAATAATTATCAAAATAAAAAAAGAGCAAGAAATATAAAGTTGTGATTTCAATTCAGTCAAAATCGGTTTTAAAGACTTCAAGGGACCGAAGAATTTAGTCGTTATAAGTGATTTTGACTGTGTTTACATTCAATTCAATAGGAATGGAATTCCTAAACTTTCTATTCTGTAGGTATGCGAAACAAAAAGCACTTACTACTTGAATGTATGCATCGGTTCAAGGGGCGAGTAAATGTACATTTTTTTGGCTTTGGAACAAATACATCAACACAAATCGGTTAAATGAGAAATGAATGTGTCAATTCTGTGCCAATTCGCAAAAAGGGTCCAAAAAGGGTCGTATATTTAAAAAAGGGTCAAATTTCGACTATTTTTGAAAAGGGGGGTCCAAGGGTCCGATGCATCAAAAAGTGGTCAATTTGCCCCTAAAGGGTCCGAAAGGTAACGCTGCATACATCCTTTCTTAACACTAAAACCCAAAAGGTATGGTAGATGCCATCAAATTCTGGAAACAAATTATATTCATTGCTAACCCACTTTTCAACTTCACTTCCAAGTGAACAAGGAATCCTTTTGTCCCGTATTCCCAATTCAATTCCCATATACGTTCGAGTAATCCCATATAAATCGTATCTATATACACAATGCAATGTTACTTACTGATGCGTTGTCACATTAAAGAACAAATGGCTGTATTGTGGCGCCGAGTCCTCCGGACCGTGTGGTGCTGGGAAGCTCATTGTCAACATCACAGGTTTTCTTTGGTTTTGCTGTTTCGATTGTCGCAGGAATGCTATCGAATCATTAGCTATTAAGTCGGGATAATAGTCCTGGGAATAAAAAAAAAAAGGAAAAGAGAAAATAGAGATTGTGATAGACATGACGTCCTTACCTTGGCATAATCGAAGCCGTGCTTAATCTTCTGGCCGTTCATGTTTATACTGTAGTTGTAGTATTTGGAATTCATTATAAGTCCACCCCATTCCCGCCAGCCGGGTGGGATGTATGAGCCATTGTACTTGTTCAAATATTTACCAAAATACCCGGTACGATAGCCCGCATTCGATAGATACGTAGCAAAGGATCTCGTCTCGTGTGTCGCCTGCCACTGGGGGCTAGAGCAATTGTCGTTGTTCGTAAACACCATATGATTGTGAACGTACATCCCCGTTAGAAGAGACGAACGTGCCGGACAACACATTGGTGTTGTGGTATACGCATGTCGGAATTCGGCGCCACCATCCCGTAGGAGACGCAAGGTTCGAGGCATGAAATTCAATGAGCCCAACTCGACATCTTGGTCATCGGTTAGGATTAGTATTATATTGGGTTTACGTTCACGCATCCCCTGTGACATTGATAGAATCGAATTGTATGGCGATGAGGATGAGTCCACGGGGGCAGTCGCCGGTAGACCACCCATATTCTGTTGCTGTTGTTGTTGTTGATGGCGATGCTCGTGATTGTGATGGGAATTGGCAATTTTCTTCGCCCGTTGGCTGTGATTCGATGTTGTAGTGGTACGAGACTTTCTTCTCACCGACGATGATGGGGATGATGATGCAAATGCTGATGATGCCGATGATGTGGTATCTCTACTGGTGCCTGGAACATTTTCTGCCGCAGAGAGTAAATCCATGAGGTAAATGAGTGATACGATTGCAATCAATGCGAGGCGATGCGTTCGATATGACCACATAATTGCAAGAGTGTACTGGATCTAGAGGTAGGTCTTCTTGCTTGCGTGTGAGGAGGTGCTTTAGAGGACCAGGTGAATTTAGATCTTTTAGCTTAGATTGGTTTCCATTTTTCTGTTTTCTAAGATGGTGGCTAATGGTTTTCTTCTTCCAGCATGAACTGGTGGTAGTTTCTGAAATGAAAACAAAAAAAAAATGAAAATTTCCTTGTGCTGACTTAGAAATAGAATATGTCATTTCTTGCCGTTTATTTAATTGATTTGGGATTTGATATGGTTAAAGGTTATAAAAAGTCAAACTGATAAATCGGTGCATCTAAATAAAATACATAGACCGTGGGCATATAAAAATATGAGAATCAACAAGAAGGAACATTCATTCTAAAATGTATGCGGCGCAAAGGCTCAGACTCGATCTTGTGAGGCAATAACTATTCTCGTGAATTAAAAACATTACTTCTGTTTATTGATTGTATTTACTTAAATGTTGAAATTTTATTTTCAATACGTTCCCAAGATAAAATCGGTCAAATACCCGCCGACAGAGCCAATTCATTTTCGAACTCCGTGCACAATGCAGCAAATTTGAGTGGATACAATGGCCTTTCATTCATTGTAAGTTGATGTTCAGTGTCGCAGAGTTTATTCATGTCGACATATGTACCTAGATTACCGGATTATCATGTATACATATGTACCAAGATTGACGGATTATGTAGATTATACAAAGTGACCTCATCCTTCTTCATGACGCTTCAATCGAAAATACTCCTCATTGTGATCGACGTTAGGAAGTATTGACTACAGGCTACGCTCCAGGCAATAACTGATGCACTGCTTTAACTCAACACTAGTACATCTGAAGTCTTAAATCGCAATAAACATCGTTTAGTGATGTTTAATAGCGAACCTCGTCGTTTGGTTGATATTTAAGAGTCCTTTTCAATATATCGGAAGCACTTCACTATTGTTTTGGGTGCTCTGCGGCCAGCCACATAGTCTTCTATGTCTTCTTGAGACGAGGAGTTAAACGCAGCCCCCTTTTTTCCCAGTTAATGCCATTGACAACGAAATTCCTAAGGCACTGATTGATTTGATTTCTCAAAAGGGTAGAAAGAACTATTTGATATTCCATTGCCATCCTTAGTTTGTCTACTTATTTCCTACTTCTGCCTACGTCACAAATGTCAATGTCATATTTTGGTAAAGTGACAGCTTTTGCACGACTATGTATGTACGTACTCCAAAAAGGAGGTAATGGGATCCTATATATCAGTGCTTTGATGCTTATAATTTAAGAGATCTTAGAAACTCTATTGGGTTCTTAAAGTTGAAGTTTTTTGCGACTGAGATATTGCAGCTTTTCTGAAGGGTTTCAATGTCAAAAGATGCCAAAATAAGACTGCCAAATACGAGTTTAAGACGAGAAGTGGATTGCTAATGAGTGTAAATGACTGTTGACAAAAGGTTTTTGCTGAAAACTAACAAGTTTACAACGGAAAAATAAAGAAGTTTCCCCAGCATTTAGCTGAACCTAAATACAATAATCAATGCCTTAGACTTCCTTAAGCTAGTGCTAAACATTGTCGAACGTCAAAGTGGACAGGCGTAATTATAAAATAATGCTCCAAGTGAGAGTGCATATAAAGATGATCGTGGCACTCGAGTCACGATAGAGCCACTCTAACGATAATTGCTATTTTCCAGTTGATGTCTTTTCACTCAGTATACTTATCCTGTTTTCAATTTCTTTACTCTTTCCCATTCACGCCAGAGATACGACTGGCAGTTAGCATAAAAAATCATCATAATCACATCTAATGTGCCTCCCTGACATCCCCCGTTCCGCAGCTGAATACAAGCTGTAAAAAAGCCTCATTGAAGAACACGTTTCCATTTGACACTCGGTGTTACCCGCAAGAGTAGCGCTGGCAATCATTTCATGCAGAACGAATACCAAAAAACCTGACGCGTCAGTTGTGTTTTTTTTTTGTTTTTGTTTTTGCTCCTGCCTGTGGTCCACCACATGCCCGTCTGTCTGTCTGGTTATTTCTCAGCTTACAGATATACAGATACGAGTCACAAATCTATTCGCGGGGCAGTAGCATGTAATTCCATGCACCTCAACGCCGATAAGGGAGCACATGCTTGCCTCTGCTCGATGTCACTCAATCTGGGTGCTCAGCACATGCATGTCCATTGGTGCAAATCATTCATTCAAACACTTACCGCTAGTGACACTTGAGATGTGAACACGTTTGTAACTCACGATGGCATTCACCTGTCAGTGGGTATTCTGTGTACGGCGGCAGTTTGGTCTCAATTTCAGTGAATGCAAAGATTTTTGCGAAAAAAAAACGAAGATTATCTAAGATTTAGTGCGACCTTAACCTCAGTTGAAGGGTGTCCTTGATCCAAATAGGATCTGCATTGTTAGCCATAGCCTCACATCCGTATTTCGGTGGACAAACTTTCCCACGTAAGCCCATACATCCTCAAAGAAGAAAAAGGATACCACCAAAAGCACAACGACCAAAAATAAATCCCTTCGAATCCTTTCTATACCTTTTCATACATATTCGTTGAGAACACAAATTCAGAGACTTCTCCTCCCGCTGCGCTACCTCTCTATCGCTCTCGCAGAAGGCTGTGTGCTTGATATGCGGAAGTAATCATTTCCCAAATCAGGAAATGTACAGGAAATCAAATGTGCACAGGCACAGGCAGGGAGTGCATCCCTTCAAATGCATGCGGTATGGTCCTTCTTCGTGCAGTGGTTATGATTCCAATTTGTTGGGATAATATAAAAACCGACAAAAAAGGAGACCTATACAGAGTATAGAAGGACATGCGGTTGCTTTGGACGGGCTGTTATAATTTCCTAAGTAATTGGTTTTTGAGGGTGGATTTGGATTATGTCGTGGGTCAGGTTCACTTTAAGTCGTTTTTGTGGAACTTTATTGAAATTGGTAATCAATTAAATGGAGACATGTTATGTAAGAACGGAGAGTATTACTGCAGATTATAGCGAGTCATATGTGCCACGTCTGGAAGGAAATTTTAATCGAATCAGAGTCGTTATGGTTAAGGTGACAGGGATGTATCTGATTGAGCGGAACATTATTGGAAGTGAGCAAGGTTTGAGTAGAGTGCGTAGTCAGAGTCTGAATTGGTTGAAGTATGTCATCTATTTGAAGTAGTTATGTGGTAATTGGAGTGATCTGTTCGCATTTAATCTGGCAGTGGCAGGAGAAAGTGCTGATATTTTTGCATTAGTATTTGGACTTATAGAGCTCGATACATAAAGTTTCTCTTTTAGGAAGGAAGGAGCAGTTATTTCTGGCTCATTCAAGACAAGGGCTACAGAATGGGGGAATGGGGCTACGGAAAGTATCACTCGAAACATACAACACCAAAGTACAAAGATATGTGATTATTTGGATCAATTGGTGCGATAAAGTCACCGCAGATATTGCACCCACAGAGCTAAATAATCGCTACAGCTTGCAATGTAGCAGTACATAGAAGATCATCTAGCAAAAATGGTGAACTTTGTTACAAAGCCAAAAAGGTTCGGGAAAAGTACCTTCACACCTAACGCAGATCTAACTTGAATCCTTTAAACCCTCGGGGGGTATCTAGTTCGTAGTTTTGCAACGCGTTTGAGCTCATTCCCAAAGAGCTCGATTCCTCTTCGACTGTTCTGCGCCACGTTTGCCTAGGGCGTCCCGCTGTTCTGCCTGCTTGGTAAGCGGATTCCACTGCATAGCGTATTTCGCAATGGAATTGTCTTCGCGCCGTAGGGTGTGTCCAATCCACTGCCACTTCCTGCTTCGTATTGTAGGACGCAGATCTAAGCGATTCAACGAAAGTCTATAGTTTTAGGAACGTTAGCCTACTTTCAGGCTGGCATGAACCGACATAGAAAAAGGAAGGCAAGGCAATATGCTTCAAATGACTTTGTGACAGAGCTTGGGCCGAATCAGTGCAATCGATAACGATTGAGTGAGTAGGATTCGTATTATTGTTCTTTCACTTGTCGGCTCAACAGCACAATAGTTTTCAAAGAAAATGACGCGCCTTAACGTATGCTGTCACTTCAAATTTCGATAACCAGTTACTCGTTATCGATTGTTGTAATTCTTGCCGTGCTTCTATATCGAATGTTCTGCCATTCTGAGGAAGCATGTTCGATTGCATGGCGTGCTGTGACCCTATATGCCTGCTGGATAGAGAACAATATGACAGAGAATATCGTATGTGACACATTGTGCTTGCTTTTGTAGAACATAGGCGCACACGACACTTTTGCATAGTTGGGGAAAGCTAGGTTTTGGTTAGTAGTCTATTCACAGTCAATCCAAGCATCATCAGTCTGAACTAAAGCTAAAAAGACTATTTGTTTGATATTGAAGCCTTACTTGTATACCTTAACAATGAACACTGTGCTCCATTTAACATTTGAACCCAAAGCAAAGCACATTTTTTAATGCAACAAACTGCAATGTGACCGATACGCTTGAAACGTATTTCATTCCAACAAATTGGCCTCGCAGAATCACAAAGAAAAACATATCTACAATCCTATGTCTGCTTCCAATAATAACAACAAACAAAACGATCCCGAATGACAATTTTTACACACGAAGTGATGGCTCGGTAGCACTTATGAACGAACGTGAGGTTTCAGCCGATCTTTGTCCGCGGATGCAGCAAGTTCGTATCTCGTGTTGCATTCTCTTTCTTTTTGTGTTTGTTGCATTCGCATACCACACGCATCGCTATGTTTCGCAATAGAGTTGGCTAAAAAAGAAAAAAACTGAGAAGAATTCTAGAACCCACTTAAGGCTCTTTTTCGAATGGATACATTTCATTTAAGTATCGAACTTGCACACAAGTTTTTATGGTTATTGTCGTCGATTTTGTCCGGATTTATGGGAACTACGCGCGAGGTTTGATCTTTTTGTTTTTTTTTTTTTGCCAACAAGGCAGTGTTTGGGGGCGACTGAGGCTTATTACGGGTAAAGAGATAAATATTCATATTTTATGCGATGGGTATGTCTTCGGCGACATTATGGCAATAATGTTGAATGTAAATTTTATTTTGCAGTGAAAAATGTAGGCCCAGACGAGAGGTAAAGATTCAAAAACACTGATAGCTGTTAATCCGTGGTGGATTCTTCATAAATGTAACGAAAGTGGGTAGTAAATTTTGTTGATTGGCAATCAAATGGAGAAGAAATGGGTACCGATAGGTACAACTAGATGGCGGTAATAGAGTTGTTATGCGTAGATTAGACATCAACTAAGAATGACATTAGTTTGGATGGATGTGGTTGTTGTCTTGGATATTTTATAAGGTAAACAGTGTGGTTTTTACATGGACACTAAATTCACCAAAAATCTAGATTCAATGGAATTCAGAGGAATGTGGTCACCGCCGAAATACGAAATACCACCCTCATTTTCCTGTTGAGACATTTGCAATACATAAATAATATAAACCGGGAATACACCTACTAATCAATACCCTTCACGTTTCTACCACCATCCGCACAAAGCTTCCTATAGGTAATACCTTGCGGAACAAGCAAGTAAACTATGCTATGTCATCTGAATCGGCTTTTTTAAGTTTAAGGACTCTTCTTAGCTCATTGTGTAAGCTAATTTTGAGGAAACAGATCTCCAACCAGTTGCCTCTGATTTGGCTTATTAGAAGCAACCGGCTTTGAAGGTCTTGCTCTTTATCGGGACAAAGTGAACAGAATGGGGAGCTATCGTGCCTAAACAGCAAGATTGTGGGCTGGTAATTGCAGTCAAGAGGAGCTCTCTTTACCAACGCCTCTAGTTTGGAGAGCAGCTTGTGCTCACATATACCTTTTGACAAGTTATCCCACCTGGCATGCTATTCATTTCTATTCAGGGTTCGAGGTATATCTAGGGTTAAGACCTTTCCTTTTCTTTAAGTGTTGAGGCGGACTTATTCATTCTTATTGCGCAGATCTTATAGACTTTTCTTGTTTTCTTGTAAGTACTTCCTGTCAGAATGAGGCAGCGTACGAGTATAACACCTCGAGAACTTATTAGTCTTGATAACATGAATCTCCTGGCGGATCTGGACACATCATAGTTTGGCATCATACACGAAAGCGATGCGTAGTTGTTTGACACTTTTTTTTTGTCTGCTGTCTAGCTATTGCCTGGCTCTTTAGATCTGATGCCCACAAGGCAGCGCAGCAAGAACTTGAAGATCAAACAGAATCCAAGAACGTATACAAGAAATGTGAAACATAAAAACGACAAGTCCGTAAACCCATCGGCTATAGTTCCTGAAAAACATGATGAGTCGGCAAGCCTAGCGAGCTTAGATCCCGAAATTGGTATAATGTCATTCGTCTGGCTATTAGGAGAGTCTATGTCTTTAGCTAGTTCTAAGCCAACAGACCCTTGCCTATTTTTGATCCTGAAAACTTCTTTATCAGTAGAAGATTCTGATTCTCTTCGATGTGGCTTGGCCAAGGCAATCACGCTAAAACTAGGGGAATTCCAAGGATCTTATCGATATAGGGGCAGCAAAATTTGCAGATTATTATGAAGCACGAATGGACGATATTACTGTGATGTACAACTAGATGGCGCTACAAAAACCATTGCATTTAGATTGGATATTAACCAAAAATGATCTAGGGGCTTGGTGCTTATCTACGATAAATAGATAGATTCCAGGCATTTTAAAGAGTTAGTATTATACTTTGCATTAAAAAAAATAAAATAAATAGCCAACCTCTTCTACATGTCATTCGAGAGAAAAGAAAGAGAGATTGTAATAAAGATTTTGTAAGACCGTTTAGTATTTCCTCATTTCGCAGTACACATTTTGCCTCAAGCAAATACATATGTATGTAGTATGTGGCCCCCCCATTAACAATAGAAAGAGAGAGTGAGTATAAAAGACGCATATCCCATTCACATCCCACAAATGCACATCTTTTCAATAGAGCAAGCTTCGTGCACAAAATATTCTCATGGAGCACAAGCAACAACAATAGATTGTATCTTTCTCCAAATAATAGTAGCATGAGAAAAGTATCTCTAGCTAGTTCCATGTGCTGGGTGCAATATAACAATACATTCTATGACCTCTTTTGGGAGCTCACTGCATCAGGTCATCCGGGATCTCTGTGGGTGACATTTAAATCTACCAAAAGCTCTGACAGACTGTCAGTAAATTGCTGCTGCCTTTTCACACTCGTGTGTGCTCGTGTATGCTTTGTTTGGTCTCCACTGCCAGCCAAATTTCAGAGATTTTCGAATGAATCTTCGTTGATAATTCGACTTTAAATGGACCACAATACAAATGGCTGCATTTCTGGGCGTTTAAATATGTAAATTTGAATGCTTAACACCTACATTGTTTGAATATCTTTTGATAAGTTTTTTTTTTAAAAAAAAGAGCGTTAATTTCTTTTATGATTTGATGGACCACGATGTGGGAAGTTTATTAGCAAAGAAAAAATGGAAACGTTTAGAAGGGGGTTTTGTATTATTCTTTTGCGGTGAAAGTTCAATGGGGTTTTAATGGATATAAATATGGCTCAGGTCAGGAACAATAAAAGGCAATAAACGATGATCAAAGGCGGTTTATGGAGCGTTTTAAGAAATTCCTTTATTAGGGGTATTAGGAAGGAAATGTCGTTAATTGTCAATACAATGAATTATTCTAATGGCATTCCAATGACTTTAAGGGAACAAAGAGCGTGTGCTTCGCTGATTAGAAAGGCCAGAGGCGGAGTGTCCAAACTTCTGAGACAATGACAGATATAAAGGGTGACCTGATAGCTATGATAGTTGTTCCAATTCTTATGTTTCATCAGCTGTCAACAGCTTGCTTGCTCTCTTTATCCCTCCAAAGTTTGGATAGCATTCTATATACAATTTCAGCCTTCCCCATTCTTCTACTCGTTCGGTGCAACCTCGGGTAGTTGAAGCAAAAAGTTGTCTACTTTCTAGCTGTCCTGAAATTTAGCAGTTGAGCTCTGCAGTATACAGCGTTTTAATTTTTGTCTTCAGCCTTATTTCGTTTGCCTCAACTTCTAGATTGTGCATCATAGGATGGATTTGGTATTACTGGTATCAGGAATGTTTCTTTTAGTATTCAGTGAGATTATGGAAGATGCTTTGAACAGGATCAGCAAATGGTCCACTGATTGTGCACTCCGCATCAAAAGACCTTCAATAAGAAACTAGAATCGGCTGAGCTACTGTTCCAACTTGTCGGGAGAACATGGGAAGCCGAGAGTTTTCCGGATGAGTGGAAGAAGGGAATGATCGTTAAGCTCCCTAAAAAAGGTAATCTTATGCAGTGCGAGGTATCTGCATGCTGACTGCTGTGGCCAAGATAATAGCTAGAATAATCCTGGAGCGAATCAAAGACCTGCTTGAAGACACACTCAACGCAGAACAAGCAGGTTTCCGGTCTGGATCCTCCTTTGTCGACCACATCAACACCTTGCGGATTATCATCGAGCAGTGTGTTGAATATCGATCGCCACTTCACTTGCTGTTCATCGATTTTAAAAAGGCGTTTCATAGTGTCAATCGGGAAATTATTTGGCGGGCCTTGCGCAGGAGAGGCCACGTCTTGCACAGAGGAATGCTGTCTGAGGAATTCAAAGTCCAAAGTGGGGTTCGACAAGGCTGCATACTTTCACCAATACTGTTCTTATTGGTGATTAGCGATATGCTGAATGCAGCCTTATCAAGAGGATATGGTGGAATTCGATGGACTCTTACATCTGAACTCAAGCACTACGCCGATGATGTATGCCTTCTGTCTCACAGAATAATGGACCTTCACCAAATGACAGCCAATGTGGAGAGGAAAGCAGACGTCGTTGGGCTAAAAATCAACTCGGCAAAAACAAAAATGATCAGCCTGGGACTGAACTCATCAGCTCATGTATGCATTGCTGGACAAATAGTTGAGAGAGTAGAGAGTTTCCAATATCTTGGGAGTATTGTCTCGACCGATGATGGCGGAACCGAACTGGATATAGCCAGCCGAATAGGTAAAGCAAAAACTGCGTTTGGGATGCTATTCACAGTTTGGCGAAGTAATGCAATTAGCCTAAACACCAAGCTACGACTGTTCCGTTCCAACGTTGAATCCGTCCTGCTATATGGATGTGGTACCTGGAGAGTGACCGTCACGTCGTGAACGTAATACCGCACATTTTGCCTCTCGACACTCATATTATGTTGTTGTCTACCTATAGTACAAACTAAGAAAAGCAGTATGCTGTTGCACCAAACATTATGGTCACAAAAGCAACCTAAATCTGTTACCGCAAGAACTGATAACTAACCTAAACGATATGAACTTCAGAAAAGATGTAACGATTAGAAAGGGAGGTGTGGGCAACAGACGAAGTAAGAAGAGTGAAGAAGTGAGAGATTCAAAAATGGACAGTCATTGGTGTAAAGGCGGCAATATTCTCTGACTATTTTTACCAGCGTTCTTACTCGTGCCTTATAATCAAGCGTACGACCTTATCTCTAAATACCATAGCCATTCTCATGGACAGCCACCAAGGCTATTTTGCCTTCAACAGCTTCGAAGTTGGTAGAACAGTGCAAGGAATAACTCGCCTCGCTGGACTATCGACTCAGGACCAATCTCCTTTCGAACTCATAATCGCAGTTTATTTTCACTGCGATTTATAAATCACAATAACTGATAAAAATGTGATTGTAAGATAGCTACTCTGCTACTTCAGTAAAGTGAACTCACAATAGCAGTCCATTTTCACTGTGATCGCAGTTTATTTTCACTGCGATTTATAAATCATAATAACTGATTGTGATTGTAAGTAAAGTAACTGAAAATGTGATTGTAAGTAAAGTAAAGTGAACTCACAATCGCAGTCTATTCTCACTGTGATTCATAAATCGCAACTGCTGCTAAAACCCTGATTGCTTTGCCTATCAAAAAAACAAACACCCCTCATGTGTACTTAATTATCAAGCCACATATAAAAGCACGAGTTTCAGACCATTTTCCATAAATAATACTGTGCTATACCATTCACATTTCTGTGACATTTCAACATTTGCTAATTTAATTAGCACAACCCTTCAGGTAAATATAAATTAAACAACGAAAATTAATTCCACTCACTAAAACACTATTTAATAGTAAAGCATGTTGTAAGAATTCCATTAAGCAAAATTCCTTTCGGTCATAAATTTTATATTCCCTGTTTTCACTTTCGTTCGCTTCCTGTGACAAATGGATTTCATTCATTTTTAAATGAAACCTACACGTTTCTTTAAAAGGTTGTATATTTAGCATAAACAAATATTCTACGCAATAATTTGCAGCTCATTTTATTAATTTTATTGTTCTCTACCTAAAGCCCCCCCTTACTGCTCAGTGGCGCCACCATTTCTATCAATAAAAATTCGTTAAATATTCAACTCTAATGATTAAAAAAAAAAAAAACAGGTCCTTCATAAATCACATTGACAAAAGCATTTATTTGTTTATTTAAATTTGCCACTCGTTCTTGTTCTTTTGGCGCGAAAACTTGCTAGACTTCGAAGGTGGAAACCCAACAGATAGGTACCACGAGCAAGATGTCGACAATTGACAATGTGCTAAGCAATCAAATAAACAAAACAGCGGTATTTTTTTTCTGCTTTATTTAATTGCAGTGGAATTAGTTGAAAAGCATATCAATAAAACTGGATTTTATTGATCACGACTTACTTAAGGTTAATCTGCATATTTATGATGTTTTGATGCAGTAATTGTTTCGATTTGAATGATGACTTAAGGTAAGCTCGGATTATTTATGTATTATTCGTGAGTAATAATAATAAAAAGAAACACAAAAACTTAGAATAGCCAAGTGAGTGATAAAGTTTTCAATTTGATCGCAGTCAATAGAGATGTACTCAATTCCATAGTCACGCTTAGCAGATAAAATGTGAGAGGCTCACGAAGAGCTTTTATGAGGACCACCGAGCGGTTGTATCAAGTTGCATTCCACGACTTTAAAGATTGCTCTTAAAAGAATTTGCTTGCTTCTTTATCGAACTTTTTCCTGCGTGTCCATGACATAAGAGAAAATATACATAAGTTAATAGAATCACAGCCGAAGCATTCACTATCGAACTTTGAAATGACAGCTCTATTTTGATCTACCGAGTCGTTGAACGAAACAACAAAGATATGAGCACAGAATTTCTACTCACTCACTCGTTATCGAGTCCAGTGACTCGGTCTTAGTTCAGCGCTTCATTTCTGGTCTTTTATGTAAGAAAAACTGTAAATAATCGCGTATCCACCTTTGTAGGTCGTTGACAGCTCCATCAGAAATATTTTGACACTTAAATGCAAAAGGTTGCCAAAGTGCATAGGCAATAAATCACGACAAATAAGATGCAATCAACGGAAACAACTTTTATTCAAAAATGTGTTGTTAACAATTACAAACATTATTTCATATTTTCATCCCGCCTATCTACCAAACCTCTGCAATAAAATACAATCCACGACTTGCAACATCTTTAACACTTTCGCAAAAAGATTACAATCTTTGACACCTGCAAGAAATTCATTTGACATTTCCAATACCAGCTTTATAGCACCAATGAAAATCCGTTAAAAAATAAACAACAACCACATTTAAGACTTCATTTTCTCACCTTCTCACCTTTTAATGATAAATTTGTAGCCGCATAGATCAAGCGTAGTAGATACATACAGAGGAAACTTTCCCCGCGAACCATTAATCCAACGACTTGGACGTGAGAAACAAGTTAACAAACTAAACAAAACTCCTGCAGAATCATGGCTAAACATCAGCGCCTGCAGAGTACTTGCATTCAAACAGCCCAAACTGACGGTTAGTTAGGTCTTCACAAATAGTTGAGATGCATATCGTCGCAGCTAACGAGATTTCCAATTAAAAAATCAAAAAAAAACTTGCTTCTCTGTACCGCTTAATGAAGTGGTGAGTGTTTATTTATTTTTCTTTGAAAAAAAAAAACTTTAAATCCCCATCGAAACGCAGAAATGCTTAGCATATGGCAATACCATCTAATTGCTTTGAGTGAAGTGCTGCCAAATATGGCATAACTTTGATTAAGAAATATTCATAGAAGTTGGAATGTATCTTTTGATTTATTTAACCCGGAAAAGCTATTCTGTCTTCAAATTAATCACAAAGTTAATAAATAACCTCTGCCACGCTCATGGAAACCAGAAAAAAGAGCCACCATATATCGTTGAATGAAATTTTATTTTATCTTTAAATCAGAAGACATCCCATTTCATTGACAAAACGAATGCACACCTACGTGCTGCATGAGTTCTTTTGCGTCTTCTATCTCTGCGACACAGGAAGACGTGGGCTTTTTTTTTTTTCTTCTTCTGTAGGAAAATTCAATCACAAATCTCCCGCAGAATCTTCATCGTCTTCTTCTGAATGAAATAAAACTCAAATGAATGGAATGCGTTGGGTTGAGGTTTTCGAGAAATAATGATGACAGCTAGAGGGCAACCGACCGGCTCAGTGTCGGATTGTGTCAATCTGACAGTTAGATTATGTTTGAAAAATTTCTGCCAAGAGTCTTGAAAGTAAATTAAATTAAATCAATGAATGGAGAAATGTTTACTTTTTTGAAATGCGATTGCCGCTTCCGGTTAATTGCGTAAAGCATTGCTTTTATAGTTTGTAAAATGAAAACTTTCAACTACTTTTAGCTTAAGGTTAAGTGGTTGCACATAAGTTCGTTTGAAAGATTGTACAGCAAAAATGGGTAAAGTTTTGTACAGAAGGAGAAGAAGTTTTTTCCAAGAATTTTAAGTTTTGGTAAGAGATTCTCTGAGGTGTAGGTAGTTCGGTTCTGTTGCATTGGTTTGCACTTTTGGAGAATTTGTAGTACTTTAACAGCAAATTTACTTTATGAACTGAATAAAGAGCGAATTGGGAATGAAGTTGGGTCAAAGAGTCAAGAATGGGAAAGTTGTGCATGTAGGGTAATAGAAGGAGGAAGAGGGTGACAGAAGATGCACACAAGAGCGCAAAACAAGAGCAGCGAGAGAGGAGTATCGGAACAGAAGAAGGGAAGAAAGAAGAGAATCCTGCCTAAAAAAAAAGAGACCACGCAGTTTCCCAACTCAAGGGTATCGAGGAGTCTCGCGAGCGTAACAACATCCGGAAATTTTATCGAAAAGCCAAGCAGCTGGCAGCTGGCTACAAACCCGGAACGCAGGCTCTTCGAAATAGCGAAGGCAACCTAGTCACCTAGTCGGATTCTGGCAAGGAGACACGCTGTCATGTGGTTTCTTTAATATCATGTTGGAGCAGTTAGTGCACAGGGCAGGTATCAACATGGAAGGCAATATCTTTCACAAATCCGTCCAACTGCTGGGATACGCAGACGATATTGACATCATCGGAAGATCCCGGCAAGCCGTCGTAGAGGCATTTACGGCCATTGATGAGCAGGCGAAACGAGTTGGTCTTGAAGTGAATGAGGACAAGACGAAGTATAATTTATCAACAAACAAAAATTTATCTGTCCAAAACATTGGGCAGAACGTCACCGCTGATAACTATAATTTCGAAGTAGTTAAGGAGTTCACCTACCTCGGAACAAATATCAGTCCTACAAATGACACCTTTGTAAAGATCCGACGAAGAATAACTCTAGCATACCGCTGCTACTTCGATTTGGCGAAATAACTGGGTTCAAAACTCCTAACTCGACGGACCAAATTAATGCTCTATAGAATGCTCATCTTTCCAGTCCTGCTGTATAGAGCCGAGTGCTGGACGATAAGTAAGAAAGCTGAGCAAATATTGGGCACCTTCGAGTGAAAAATACTCCGTCGGATATTAGGTCCCCTATGCGAGGAGGGCGAATGGAGGAGAAGGTACAACCGCGAACTCTATGAGCTGTACCAGGATGTGGATGTAGTCCAAAAAGCCAAGATACGCAGACTACATTGGCTCGGCCACATCGAGCGAATGGACAACAATGCCTCAACCAAGAGGATCTTCGAGTCCCAGCGCCCAGGTTCGAGGCGGCAAAGAAAACCGAACCTCCGGTACAAAGACCAAGCTGTCGCGGATGCCAGAAAGCTTGGTCTTCACAACTGGAAGCAGCGTGCTCGGGACCGCAGAGGATGGAAGGCAACGATGTCTCAGACAGGGACTCTACAAGTGTCGGGAGCCCTATAAGTAAGTTAAGTTTACCAAACGTAAATGTTGACAGGTTTGATGAACCGTTTGTGGTGCTTGGTATATACTTAAATGCCATTGCTTTTGCTCTGCGGTATATACTAAAACATGGCGCCCTTAGCCCTCCGTTTCTAGTTATTAGGTAGAAATTGTTCGCATAGCTAGCTGCCAGAGCTTGTTAGAGTTTTAACACATCTGCCGGCCTTATACATAGAACTCAGATATGGCTGAAGAAGTGCAAAACTGTCAGGAGAACATAAAAGGCTGACAGATATTGACAAGCATATCACGCTCTGGGGTCAGGCCCAGGAACTAGCGGTATATGAACATCTGATAGTTAGTTGGTAGTCGTGTCCAATTAGAATCGGTTATAAGCCATTCAATTGTCATTTGGTTAGGTAAGAGCAAAGAGTGTGGGTCCCTTATGTCCATCAGTTTATGCCTGAAACATTGTAAGGTACAAGCGCTACGTCAAAACCACTCAAACTGTAATATGAACAAGGGTCCAACTAAGTCAACTAAGTCAAATAATAATCGGGATCTCAATAGGACAAGGGTCCACAACCACATTCTTCTGACGGATATGGCAGGACACTCATACAACAGGTGACGAACAGATTCAATTTTGTTCTCGTCCGAGCTGCTTCTGCAACCGAGGTGTTCCGCATGAATACCGATGGTTTAGTGATTATGCCCGTGTATTATAGTGACTAAGCTTCACCAGAGAAGTATGTGCATGTATCTCTTCTTGACAATGACCAGCCATAGCGTTTTGGATATTGCCCAAGTGGGTAGATGAACAACTAGCTGATAAGAAAATTTCTCTGTGTAATTGACATAAAAAGCAAAAATAAATTTCCTCTTCCTCTAATCAAATGTCATCTGAGTACTTTCCCTTTCACGATGTACACACCTCCCACAGCTCCAGACATAACTCACTAGACTCCAGGTCAAACGTGTACCAGCAAAGTGAATAAATTTAGCAAACATCCCGTATCCCGCTAAGTGTCAACTATTCTCACCTACGCTCGAGTATCTATTTCTCTCTGTCGGCATATGCAGCATACATATGCTGGCATGCATGCATCCTCCCAACAGATTCGCAATCAACAAATCATCCCCCGACATGCACTCAATGAGCCCAAGCCGCCCACAGCCACAGCCACAACCAGCCTAGAGCTCGCTCACAAATTATCCATTTATGAATTTTTTTAATATCACCTCAGCAGCAGCAACAGCAGCTTCATCATTTAAGAGATCTCTTTTTTCCATCTTATAAATGGGCGTGTGTGTGCGCGCGTACTGAACTGTAATAGACCCTAAAAGCCACCCACACGCAGGGGTACCTGTAGGTGTGTGGTGTATCTCGTACTCGTACATCTGCCGCAAAAATTAGACAGAACACAGACATCTTCCAGACGAGATAAACTCAATCCAGCCTCTCAATTGATATCAAGGAACGGGTTAAAGATACGTAGATACATTCTTTGAAATTATTTCATTCGACTGTTGACGCGCGGCGGCGGCAGCGGCGGCGATGTCGTGTGGGCCGCCGTTACTGAGTTGGAGAAACTACCTCGAGCGTAGGTTTACATGATGATGACCACTTATGTTGTATTGTATCTCAGATAGAGTATAACCATGAACGCCATATGGCATCCACAACAGATTTCCTGCCATTCATCATCATCGTCTTCGATGTCGTTGGTCCAGAACACCGAAGGAAGATTAGATTTAAGGTAAGGTTCACCTCTTTGTCGTTAAACACCCACCGAAAATTGATTCGATTTTAATGTTTAATTAATCTTGCGGTTTTCTGCCGCTCCGATAGGTAGCCGCCACAGCACAGATTGACTGGCGTGGGCCATTTAGATTCATTCATTGTCAATAGGCATCCCAAAATTGGTAGATTATACTCCAAATTATGGTAATTTCTTGTATTTTGTTTGTTAAATTAAAGTGAGCGCGCGCTCGGGGACAGTATCCATAGATACTCGTACCGTTTGTGTGTGTGTTTTGTTAGGTTTTGTTAGGGTGCGTGGATGTAATGCAATTAATTTCTTGATAGCCTTAATGGAGCCATTATTGATTGCATGAGCACATTATGGCTCGAGCAATTCATTTTGGAAGCACACACACTCTTCGCATATATATGGCCAAGTAGGACAAGTAGGAGAGAGATCGCCTCTGGTCTTTTGTGTGTGACATGTGGGTTTTGCTTGGACATTGACAAATTACAAAACGCTTATGGCGACGTTTATGGTGTCGTGGTTAAAGTCACTTAACATTAGTGTGAAACAGTTCTCTTGGACAATGTGCTGGGCAAGCTTATTATCGTTAGCAGCAAGGAGTTGAATTGCTTTGGACGTGTCGCGGCAGATATTTCAATTATAAGCTTTCATGTCCTGTCTGTGGCGATTTCATGATTTCTAAACACAAACCAGAGGAGAAACTTGTGGAACCTCTTTTGGGTTGTGGGTAGAAGTCGATCATCAGATGTGGAGTAAATCATGTGTCGTATAATCACTGCCCTTAGGCGGATTGAAAATTATTTACATCGAAGTCACTAGGCCAGACAGAGTGTGCAAAATTTTGAGTCATTAGCACTGTAAGCTTGTTTGTTAACGACTATGAGAATGGGCTTCCGGAGGAGTGTAGAATGATATGCTGGATCCCGTTTGTGTCAGCTAACATTACAGAATAGCCTCGTTTCAGGTTTGCTCTATCCTAGCCTGAGTGTTCAGGAAAACTTTGCTGAGTTAGAACATCATACTAGAGGCAGTTTTGCCTCAGACAATGTCTAAATGAGGACAGCAACTGTCAGAGATAACATATCGTCCAAGAAGGATTGGTTTACGGCAAATACTTAAGTTGAGCTCTTGGCTGTTCCATTTTGACGTTTTCAAGCCTTCGATATCTTTCTGGTATATTTCTGGCAAAGTCTCAGATAAAAGCGTAGCTCTCTACTCTTGCAAAAAGGAATGCAGCAGCACTTGGGGCTTCAGACCAGCTGTGGTATACTCAATAAACGCGGCGGTTGTAAGAGCCATCCTCACATATGGTTCATAAGCAATATCAGCTTTCAAACCTCACCAAAATCCAGAGGGCGGCATGCATCGGAATCATGGGATCATTGAGAACAACACCGACGGCGGCAATGGAAACCATGCTTAGTTTCATTCCGCTTGACATTTATTGTAGTAGTCTGGCAGCCAAAACTGCTATAAGATTGAGGGAAGGCCGATTGTGGTCATCAAACTCTTACGGCCACGCCTCCATTCTGTCCCGATGGGAGGCTACCAATGGATTGACGGAAACAGATCACATGAACCCGATGTTAACATTCGAAAGGTGATTCAATGCGAGGATTCCTGACAGAAGCTAATGGAAGAACTGGAGGACTAAAAAGAAAAAAGAGTTGGCATTCTATACCGACGGTTCTAAGATGGACAGTGGTACACGAGCCGGAGTTTGTTGTGAAGCCCTCGGAATAGCGTCTGCAGCGTCTTTCAAGTCGAAGTCACTGCCATCACGCAGGCTGCTGAAATTATACGCGAGAGTAATATCGTTGGGAAAACGATAACTGTCTTTATATAGACAGCCAGGCAGCCATTAAGGCTCTGGACTCTGCTATAATTCGGTCGAGGCTGCTAAGAACCTGCAAATCACTTTTAAACGAGATATCCAGAGCCAATACGGTGACTCTCAGTTGGGTGCCAAGGCATATGGATATCGAAGGAAACGAGAAGGCGGATGAGCTTGCTAAGAAAGGTTCGACGCTGCACATATCGAGGGCCCTTCCCTTTGTAGCAGCCCCAGTCAGTTCTTTAAAGAAAAAAGTAGAAGATGAAGCCATCGATCGTGCAAACAGACGCTGGATTTATCTGGATACATGCGTAATGGCTAGAGCTCTATGGCCGGCTTTTAGCAAGAAGAGATCATCAATTCTGGTTAAACTCAGTCGTCATACAAACGGGTCGTTTCTGGCGTAATTACCGGCCACTTTGTCATTGGCCTTCACGCAGAGAGACGCGGTGGGCTGCATAATGACTATTGTAGAAGCTGCAGAGACAAAGAAGAAATCGAATCTATTCGTCATCTGCTGTGTGACTGTCCTGCCCTATATATTCGAAGAAAGAGAACTCTTGGCAGTCATTTCTTCTCGGAGCTGGAGGACTTAGGCAATGTTGAGATGGTGGACCTCCTGAGATTTATATTACTATCTGGGGGTTCTAATAGCGGACCTTCTTACAGCGTTCCCAGGGTTAAATTATTGGGCACAATGGACCCGAATTGTGGGTCTAAGTGAGCAGTGACCTTTCTGGTCACAGAAACCTAACATAAGTAATCGCACAAAAAGAAAGCATGGTCGTCTTCGGACTCTGCTTCGAGATTGGTATCTATCGCAACTTCAGCATTGTGTGCAGGTTGACACAATCATCAAAAATCTCGATACCCAGAGAATCGAATGTTATCGTTTGCTGTCACACATCAAATTTCGATAGTAAATGTTCGATTTTGGGAACAGTAATGCCAAATCCTCTCAAACGAGTAACTCGTCAATGATTGATGTAATTCGGGGTCTGCTTCTACTCCTCGCACCAACCTGCAACTGTGGAATTGGAGGACCTGTTAGCACAATTTTAAGAACATTAGATGTACAATTCCATTGCATTATATCAGCACGAAGGAAGCTATAACTTCTTACTGCCTCAAAACATGTCCCATAACCTTGATCAAAAACATGTGTAACAATCACATCGTATGAGGATGGACCAGAATCCATATGAATCATCACAAAGTGTTTTATTTTATTGGCTCGCTGGTCGAATAATAAATAAAAATGACTTATCACATCGCTCGTCCTTGACTATTCTCATACAAAATCAAACCATCATCCAACGCACAACAAACAAATTGGCATAATTTTTCAAAAAATCACAAAAAATAGCAACAAAAACCTCCTCCATTTCTTCAAGGACATGCTGACTTGCAACTACACTCACTGACTGTATATACCATAAATTGTGTTGCCTATTTTTTTAATGTCACTTCATTCTTATTAAAACAGACTGAGACCAAACCAGCCAAACTTAATGAAGATCCTCTGCCAAAAGTTTCCTTTTCGTCCTTCCAAACCGACATTATTCTTTGTAAGTTCTCTACCACACACATTAGAGTATCTTTTTCTAATGGGGAAAAAAACAGATATATAGTTTGTGGCCGCAGGACTCTCTTTAAATTGCCACTCAAGATTTATGAGGTTATTTAGTGTGGATAATGTTCACCCCGTTTTGTACTAGCACGTCAAAAAGCACTTCCGAACCGGAAGTTAAGTACAATTTCCTTTGTATCTTCTATACACTTACCTCGAGCCCGAAGAAGATTCCTCTCTTTGTTTGTGTGCTTTTATGAAAAATTATCTGGGAATTTCGCCAGATTTACTGCTGCACCACCCTTAGTACTCGTATCTAAAACGAAAGAAAAAAAAAGAACTGCTTTGCTGTAGGAAATGTTGGCAATCAAAATATTTATGAAAGTCATTTGAAAAAACTAAAAACGTTTAGTTGCAGTCAAAATGTAATTTTTTGCTTACTACCCGACAGGCAATCACGCAAGTACACATACGTTGTCGCTCAAGAGAAAGAGTAGTAAATTAGCATGACTCTAGGGAGGCTAGTTGCGGTCAATTTGCAGTAAAATATACGCGGTTTTTATGAGAAATTTTCTCAGAGCATAGAAACACTCGTATTGACACAAGCGTCTGGTCTGTGGCAGGTGGTTTTGGTCACACAACATTGCTTCTGGCGCACCTCGGCGCTCGGACACTGATGCCCACGAGCATATTAGTTTTCAATTAAAATGCAACCCAGCAGTTGTTTTATGGACGCAATCGTGAGAATGCGCTTAAATTATTCGTAGGGGGTTGTGATCTTAATTTGCACGCTGTTCACAAGTAATTACCAATTAATGTTCCTTGTCAATCAAGGCAGTGTTTTTTGTTTTTTTTCTTTTTGCATTATCTCTTGTAATTGGTTGTAAGAAATTCAATTAAAATGCGAGGTAATTAAAAGTGAAAGCGCAGTGACTTTTGAAAGGTGATGGGATAATTTGAAGACAGATTTGTTTGCAGTGCATTGCATGGATAATGAGAGTCATCGATCATCGATTGAAGGTGAAGCAAGTACCCTTTAATGACAGTAGGTGGCACACCTTTTTCTTTTCTAAAACAAAGTACAGGGTGATCTACCGCTCATTACCGCTCATTTGCCGTCCACCTGCACTGGTTGACATGAATGTATATCCCTATAATAAAATGTGATTTATTTAGAAGTACTTTTTTGTTCATGGAGTTTTTGACAGGTGACGCATCAATCTTGGTAATCTGTCATAATAATTTCATTGAGTATTGTTTGACATTTCATCATGGAAAAACTTATGTCTAAAAATTATTCAGCTTTATTATGCAAATCAGAGTTTTACGAGCAATGTGTTTCGTACACTTAGAGCAACCTAATTATTAGATAGTACGCTACCAAATAGACCATCCAACACGTAGTAAAGATGATATTGGAGCGGTATCTGAAAGCTGACTGCGATCAAACGATTCTTGCTTGTCGTGTTCAACAATTTGGCACATTTTACGTAAAGATCTTGGCCCAAAAGCAAGCAATATTACACTCATGTAAGAACTGGAGCAGTCTGACCTACCAAATCGTCACCGTTTCAGTGTTTGGGCTCTTGAAAAACTTGACGAAATCCATTGTTTTCGATTGAAATTTTGTTCAGTGATGAGGCACATTTCTGGCTTAATTTGTACGTCAATAAGAAAAGTTGCCATATTTGGACTAAAGGACAATCTGTTGAAGAGCCTTTCAGACAAAAGGAAGGTTTGATGTGGTTTATGGTCTGATGGAATCATCATTATTTTCTGCCTCAAATAGAAGCCCTTGATCTCCAGGATACTTGGTACCAATAAGAAGCTGCCTATGAAACCATGTCGCCAGACTAAAAGAACGCTTCTTCAACACCTCTTCTTTTATGCCATCTGGACCGGAAAATTTGTAATGATTGAGATTTTGAAGGACTCGAGCTACTGAGTGGTTGGTTGGTTGAAACCGACCCTCGATGAGGATGAACTTAGACCAGTAGTTGGTCCATTGTGCTGCCGATGTGTAAAGGTGGATGGGTCACCCTCTTATTCAGGGAACCATGAACTCCTTAGTATGAAGGAGCCGATCTTAGCCGTACAGGCATGGCCTTTCTAATGTTGGCAAGTGCTGGGCACGTGCATAGGAGGTGACTGATAGTCTCTTCTTCTTCTGCATCTCTACAACTTCTACAGAAGTCATTGTAGGGGATGCCCAGTCCTTGGGCATGCCTTCCTATGGCACAGTGTCCGGTGAGGGTGTTTACAATTTTGGAGAGGGTTTCTCTCTTATGTTTCAGAACTCCGATGGACCTGGTTTCGTTTAGCGTGGGCCAGAGCATCCTTGCAGTGTTACAGTTGCCGAGCTGTTGCCACCGATGGTTGGCTTCTCTCACCGCGTCGGCATGGACGAGGTATTTAGCATAGGATGTTGGCGCCTCGATGTCGGTGACGTTTATGCTGTTTAGACCTGAGGAGCCTCGTCGGGCCAGTTCGTCAGCTTCGCAATTCCCTGGTATATTACAGTAACCCGGTACCCAGCAGAGGGTGAGGTTCTACTGTCCAACTATCTCGTTCAGAGATACGCGGCAGTCCTTCTCTGCCTTGGATCTCGTTGTGCTGGATCCGAGGGATTCGATGGGCGCTTGGCTGTCGATGTATATGACAATATCCGATACTGATACTGCATTAACCGCCAGCCAGTCTTGACGAATAGCAGTGACTTCGGCTTGGAAAACGCTGCAGTAGCTAGGAAGGCTGAAGAAGAGGTGGATGTCCAGATCTTTTGAAAAGATTCCAGCACCGACTCCTTCTTCGGTTTTGGAGCCGCCCGTGAAGATTGTCAGCGATTCATGGTGAAGGACATGTTGAAGTTGTGTTCAGTGGGCAAGTGGTCGGTGACCTTTGGAAGATGGCGGTGCATCTGAGTAGGTTCGGGGAAATATCTGTTCTACCTCCTATAAATCCTCATACGAGGATATGATACGTTACGTCAATCAATCAATCGTAAGATGTCAGAACAGCTTGAGTATGACTAGTCTGCCTGACATGCTTGCTCTAGAAGCTGAGGCAAAAGAAACTCAGCCCTCACGTGTCTTTGTCTCTGGATAAGTGCAATAGAATCTAGAAGGCCACATTCACAGCTTCGACATGGAGAAAGTACTTAGCATAAGAGATTGGCCATGGATGCCGCTGATTTGCCCCAGAAGAACCCATCTCGTGAACCTATATTTCCTCCTCTTATAAATTTTTGCCCATTTTTCCCGTTTTCTGATCAAATTCTCCAAAGAAAACAAACCAGGCAAGATAGCAACAGCATACTACGTCATACTAACCAATTAAATTAAAAGTGACCTCCAAACCGAATAACTACAAGCAGTGAACTATGCCACTGAAATTATCTCCAGCCCCCTCACATCCTCACATACATAATGCATACAAAGTATCTCGACATCCGAATAAATACAATTTTAATCTCCTTTTGAGAGAAAGAAAATGTTTCACATTTTGCGCGACTGTTTTGTGGGATGGGACCCGGGACGCGCAACCAAATTCCCAAAGCGAACGTTTGAATGAGCAGTTGTTTCATTCCATTTTTTTGTGCAAGAATGCTACAGCCAGCAGTTCTCCCTCAATTCGCGACTAGGACGAGAGGGGAAATAAATTCACAGCGACCACATCAAAATCGATAAATCGCAATCGGAAAAACTGTGGGAGAAATCATTCCAAAACAGTGCCAGCAATGAGGCACAGAACTGTGCTCCAATTTCATTTACTCGGACTGAAGCTCCTTTCACTCTCTATCTCACTCTCTGCTTGTGGCGACCCAAACAGTATCATTGCCAAATGGACGAGTCCTCGTCCTCGCCCTCGTCCTCTTCGTCCACACTGCTGTTGTTGAAGTCGCGCGAAATGAAATAAAATGAAAATGCAATCGTTGGGATTTTTCCGGGCATGAAATTTAGTTTTTTCCCAGATTAACTTTGAACGGTGAGTAGGTTCTTGTTTTTTTGTTTTGTGTCCACGAGATGGGATGACTGCTGGTGGACGACGATAGATTTCTGAAACAAGAACGGGAGTAATCCTCGCTTGCATGCATCTGCTGCGGTTGATTGTCCGTAATACGAATGCGATTGTTGTTACGCAGGACACGGCACACGCTACGGCATTTTGTTTCACCACACGCCAGTCTGTGCCATCTGTTTTAAATTGGAGTAATTGGGATTTCGTAGTAATCCTCAGACTGGAGCTGGAAATTATTATCCGGACTTGAGACGTCGCAGTCGCGGTCGCGGTCGTCTACGCCTACACGAGAGAGAGCAAGAGATTTACATATGAACACGTTGACATGTACAACATTGAAATTGCATGCTAATAGCACATATAAACAGTCGCAGATACACGAATTGTTGGATGCAGATACGAGTACTAAGGTACTTTATATGCGGCATGGTTGCATGATTTTTGAGCGAGCACCAGTGTAAAAGCCCAGAATACCAATTTAATTAAGTCGTTGAGGTTGACAAATTTCTGCCAGAGTTTAGTTCATTGACACGGTTGTGAACACGAACACCGACACCGGTGGGATTGTGTAGAGAACTTTTTCGAAATACTCGTAACAATGCCGAGGAAGTGGAACTACGGAATGTGGTTCAAGTTATGCAATTTTATGACACAATAAAGTGAATTGTTTTATTGCGAATATGTATGAATATTTAGGCACTGATCCCATTCAGGAAAGCAATTGAAAATTTACAGACTTTGGGTCTATAAAAGAAGGCTTATAAATCACTCACTAGGATATGGCTTTTATTTCTAGAGGAATCTGAAAAGCTAGGCTATCAGTGAAGCCTTAAGTGGCTGGGATGAGAAGGTCGACAAGGAAACGGCTGCCAGTTGAGAAACATCGGTGTATTAGGCAGAAGAAGGACCTGCTCTTAGCAGAAAGAAGACGGGAGCAGTTTACGGAATCAAAACCTCGAGAGTAAGCAGCGCCTTCCGTAGTAGTGACTAAAATCGAGAAGTTTCAACTTTAAGAATCGCTGAGGACACATCTCGAAGAATGTCAATGAGATGGAATCACTCTGATCAAAGCAGTGGGGTACAGATTGATACCTTTTCACTGATCCAGTTGCTAATTGGCTGTTGATGCGGAAGAGATCACCTCCACGGAACAACGAACCCCCAATAGAAGCAGTTGATGACGATTGGAATGATGTTGAGGATACATCCTCTTACATTGTCCACTATATTGTGAGCAACGCCACAGGCTGATGGACATACTGAGGGAGGGACTAATCCTATTCATTATCATGAGACCAAAACTGAAGACGAAAAAAGCTGGGAAGTAATTAAGGACACTGGACACCATCATGGAAGAACAACGAAGACACGAACGACAAAAGAACGCAGTATTTAAGGCTGGACAGCACCCATGCTAACAGCAGTGACACGAAGACTAAGGCTGGGGATATGGCAGTGCTACGAAAACTAGGGCTAGGAGGTGAGTTTAGGCTGACTACAGATTCAGAGTCATCTTTAAGAGATTGGGCAGAAAGATGAGACCACTTCGCGATCGCAGCAAAATATGCACGACTTAAGCTAACGAAGAAGCAAATGGTGCCACCAATAAAAGGAGGACTCATGTACTTTGCCCTTCGGCAGTTCAAACGTGATAGTTTTGATCTTAGTGTATCCTAATCGATAGACCTTTCTAACCACCAGCACCTGAGATACGCTGATTATAAATACATTATCACAAAGTGAAAGAAAGAAATAAAGACATCAAAAGGAGCCAGTATCGATGACTCCACAACTCGGACATCCTCAATAGACCGTTTCGTCGATGGATTTGGCATATCGGTGTCCCAATCTGAAACCGGACGAGTCAGTATACTCCGGCACTAGTTCGGGCAATTTTTCCATGCTCTGAAAGAAGATATAGCTTTCCAAGCTCTTGCATATAAGTAATGGCAGAACAGTGGAGAAGGAAGCAAGTCACATTTCCAGAAATCGCAGAACCCACAAGGGGATACATGACATAAGTTAGTAAGTAGCTCTTGCATCTTAGCATCCTAGGATTACGACAATGTACTTTCTCTGCATAAGCCTAGGTGGGGGCTTCTCCTAATGGAAGACGGCGGAACGCTTGCAATTGCTCGATTCTGGCTCGTCGGATGTGGTGGTTCCGCCTCACAGTTGTGCTGAACACACAAAATATTAAGGACATAAGGGAAGAGCAAAGATTCCGCCAATAACCCAGAGACAGATCGGAAAGAAAGGGACAAAAGGAACTACCCTATGTAACCTAAAATAAACCTAAGCTATTCTATGATTTAAACTAAGCGCAGTTCAAACTCGTTCGCCTTTTTTTCCCAACCTCTCTCTAAAGTATAGGTACTTCAAGTCTCTGAAGCTCTTGTTACCGGCTTGTCCAGCCCTCTTATATGTGTTACCAACAGATCGATCGCTGTCACTATGAACAATATTTATAAGAGACAGTCCCTATACCGTTGGCGGATAGCTATCTGTGTTTCACAGAGAAAGCCACGAATCAATTCAGAACGTCCCTCCCCCATTTACTTTACAACGAAAATTAGGATCAGGAGCAACTTCGTTTTCGTCCCTTTCACCGAAAATATAACCGCCATGCGGCGGCTTAAATTCTTGCACGACTTGGATCTTGTGAGGTCGTAAACCAACATCTTTTCGTGAAAATTGATGGTGCACAGCTCCAATTTGAGTGCATGGTGGTCAATCGACTTACTCAATCGAACAATAGCTTCTTCGATGCGACTATACGACGTTACTCTGGATGCGTCCTATTGATTAGAGAGGTTAGTGTAAAAAAGCTACAAGATCTTCGAAATAAATTTACACATTTTGCCCGCACAGTTCTAACGTAAAACTATTCACGGTAAAATGGCAAACAAAACTCTCAGTACAAATCAGCTGTCAGTTAGCTCAGCTCTCAAGTGGCTGCTGTCAAAAAAGTGTTGCCAATTCGAAAAACATCTCTTAAATAAATTATAAACAAAACAAAAGCTAGTAATGGCACCAAAGGTTATTTTTAATGCTATTAAAATATTCACCAACAGGTGAACAAAATAACACTTTCATCCTGTCTAGGTCAAGGATAATTTCACACCCTAAAAAGACGTCTTCCACAATACAACATTGCTGCAGTGCTTATATAATTTTCCTCTTTTCAATTGAATTATAACTCAGTCATTCAGCAGCATATGCACGCTGCAGTGTATTTTGATTATACTTTCATAATGCGCCGCATATTCATTTTATATCTGGAACAGGAACAGGGACGACGATTCATTTCTTTTATTTATGACCACAAATTGTACATTACTTGCACCATTGAATTTCGCGCCTTACAACTTTTCATGTGTTTCCTGCTTTAAATAAAAAAAGAAAATACATTTTTGTTCACCCAGAGGCGGCATCGTTCACACCACATTTGGGTGGTGACACATCATTTACTTTTGCATGTAACAGCATGCGAAATATGAAATAAATCGTGCGATAAAATTTCGCACCGTGAACCGTTCTCTCTGTATTTCCTGTTTAAGATATTTTATTCAAATTTATATTTTATGTATTCCACCAGCTTTTCTTTTTGATTTTGAAGGAGATCATTTCACAATTTCAAAACCAATTGCACTTTGAATTTTCCAGCTTGTCTCTAATCTGCAAACTCTTAAGCGAAATTGTGTGTAAAAATAGAAAATTTAAAGCGAAGAAGACATAAAAAAGGCGGAAAATTTAATTTATTTTCGTTTTCTAGAAGAGGACGCGCAAAATAAAATGAGAGACAAAGCAGATGCACTTCTTCTCCAAATGCAAATGAATACTTAATCTCCATCTCTTGAGCGAAATGCGCATCGAAAAAAAATATTTCGAAATAGAATTCCCGTTCCCGTATCTCAGAAATTAGTGCAGTATCTCTTCTAAAAGAATCATGAATGCTAAATCTTGTTTTTTTATTTAATAATGAATGAGATGCTGACAGCGCAGCGGAACGGAGCGGATGGTGGACGATGGATGGAATGATACCATCGCTAGGCTCATTTCATCTGTCAGTTCGGTTGCGTTCGACAGCATGGGTTATCGAAATATTGAAAACAGATTTTATATATTTTACTTCTGATTAATTAGAGGAAAAAAAAATCACGAGTGGAACGCCAATTATAGATACAATTTGTTTGTATTTAGCTAGAAACCAGACGAATCGATGGGTAAATTTGTAATTTAAAGAGAAATTTTCATAGACGCTTTGGAGGATTGAAGTTCAAGGGCAATGTGGATGAATCATAAGACCTTAATCTGAATTTGATGGGCGCTAAGCTATCATGTAGATGGAGCTTGTGCAGGAAGGAACGATAGCGGTTTTCTAAGTATTTTCATTTTTTTTGCTACATTATTGATTTTGAAATGTGCTAGATATTTTGTGATGGAGTGGAGAAGCTGAGGATTCTTGAAAGAGTAGCATCTG
This sequence comes from Chalcosyrphus nemorum, assembly GCA_949716465.1. Lineage (NCBI taxonomy): Eukaryota > Metazoa > Arthropoda > Insecta > Diptera > Syrphidae > Chalcosyrphus > Chalcosyrphus nemorum. The sequence goes on from OX454333.1 coordinate 81,168,744, forward strand.
TTACTTGGGATCAAATTTTGTGAATGTGGGCTTTTTGAAAGGACGTGGGTCATGTTTAAATGTCAGTTTTGTCAGAAGGAATAACTAATCAATTTGTCACTTTTGTGGAAACCAAGTTGACCAGAAATATTCTGGTTCAAAAGGAAATGGTTCTTACTTTCTTGGGGTGCTTTCTTCGGTTGTAATTTACAGAAATTTTTAGCTTTCCTGCTCTTGATTCAGAACTCGAACCGAAGGATTATGAATAGCCTTGTGTATTCGCTGATTCCAGCAATCAACGACCTATTAGGGATGAGGAAACACTCACTTTTAGCGACCCTATTCGCATTTGTTACTCTGAATATGAAGCCAGTGCCTCTGTCAAAATGACTGGATTGTGTTGCCAACCCTCTAAATGGTAAGCACTCGATGGGGATGCCAAAAGGATGTCCTCTGTGCTGCCTTCTTTGGGAAGCCCACTTCAAAGGTCAGTGTGTCCAACTCATTCAAGGGACAATATCCTCGCATCTCAAGAAATTTGTCGCGAGCAACACCCAAGGAGTGTGTCTCCAACCACCCGTAGCCGACAAAAGACATAAAACAAATAAAGTCAGCCACTCAAATTCCAAAAAATCGCTGACAAGTCTCTCAGGAATGCTGATCTCAAGAAAGAGTGACCGTAAAATTCAAAATAAAATAAAAAATTAACACTTAAGCTGCCCAACTCATGCCATGTGACACGCTAGCTTGAGTTTCGTCAAGTCTTACATCCTCAAGCACTTCACTCTTTCCTCATATAGAAGACGGTATTCTACGGATACGCATCCCTGAACAGAGAGTATCATGCAGACAAGTAGTATGACATTCTTTGGCGTTTTTTTTTGTTTTTTGCATAGTCTCCCACAATCGCGTGTCGTGTCGCTTGTGGTGTCTTCTTTCGTCGCACTTGACGATGACAAAAAAACACCACCATAAAGTCGCTCACCTTGGACTAAATTTTTGTGTTCTTCTTCTTGTGTCTGGAGGAGTAGCGAAGAGATACCTTACCTACTCCAAGAAGCATAAAAAGACATCCATGTCGCCGGCGACAGGCTGCAAAAATATACAAAAAGCAGTCAAACGAGAACATAACTCTCGTAAGCAAAAGGAAGAAGACCTGTGGTGCGCGATATGAAATGATTCAGCCGTAAAACGGAAGCTCCTGCTCCGCCACAAAGCACATCCACACACACACACACGAGAGCAACTGGGACAAGAGTGGAACCTGGCCACAGATTGAGTTTCGCGATAGATACATCGCGCGCCAAATCCACTGCAGCTACCTCGGTTACCTCCAGCTTTCGTCTTGATGAGTCAAGAGGAGATGAGAGTGCGATAAAAAAAACATTCTCATTTAGGTTTTTTTTTTTGTATCTTTTCGTTCGGATTAATATCTTTCCACATCGATGAGGAGCACAGTAGAATGGAGAGCAGATAAAAAGAAAACGAAGTCTCCATTCATGTCGGAGGAGGATGCTTGTGCTTGGTTTTTTTTTTGTCAATAAATCGTCCCACAAGGTCGTCCCTGACACATGTCGAAGGAAGTAGTATAGGGACAACGTTGATGGTGGGATCTGTGTGGGGATAAAGTATTTCCTCGTCGTTGTCGTCGGACATATGTACATAATATTTAAATTGGGGAATTATATCACTTTGATTATGGTTGGATTAAGATGCTGCCTGAATTGGCAGTTTTTTTTTCCTTGTCCTTTTTTTCAGTTCTGAGTTCGGGTATTAAATGCGTCACATTTAATTAAACTGGCTAGAGGCACACTTGGAATGTGAGGCTTCAGTTCCTGTCAAAATATAGTCATATATCACTGGAACGTTACCGCATATAGTGTACGTGTGAAGGACATTTGTGGGAACTGAATCAGATATATGGGTAAAGGATACCGTAATAAATTATAGTTAGCTCTAAGTAGGTAATCCTTTGAGGTGGATAGCTTATAACAATGGAATAATTGGTTGGGTTAGAGAGAGACTCAAAGCACAATCGGCGAAATCTAAAAGACGCAATCCACCCATGTCTAATGGATTTGTGGCGCCGCAGCACAAAATGGATGTTCAGTGTCAAGAAATAATTAGGGGAGGGATATTAAGGAAAAATAGCAGTATTATCCATTTGATTCTACCCGAAAGAACCAAGCCATGTAATAAATTCCCCATCTGGCTGGAAAGTCTTCTTTACAGGAGCAGAAAGTCTCGAAAACCCCGAAGAACTTATCGCGATACAGAAAATGGGTTGTGGACACAGACTATTTCACACTAAGTTCTGATTTGAGCCTAGACATTCTTAGACATCCTTCAAAACGATCGATGTTTTAGCAAATGAAAGGTCAATCAATCTGACTGAAACATCAGTGTTCACAGGCGAGTCTACAACGGAGGCAAGAGGGAGACCTACTCAGTAATGGCAGAGAAAGAACGAACCACTGAAGTCTGTTCGCAACTTAGTCTTAAGGCTGCGTGACATGTTACAGATGCATGTTCAATCTTTTTGTGCAAACACACTTCAGCATTTGTATGTAAAATCCATGCAAGCATTTTTGATTGCATAAGTAGCTTGAAGGTTGATCAAATTAAGATTTTGACAGTTTGTAACAAAATATACCCATGTGACACATTAGAGAGAGCATGAGTGCCATATCTGTACCAGGTTGTGCAATTGAACATAAGTTTTGAGAAATATTTGTCTATTATCCTTGACAACTCTAGTTTTAGTCACTGATACATTATTACAACTACGTAACATTATCCACACATAAACTGGTGGTTGTTTAAAGGATACTTTTCCGTTTGGTTCATGCTTGTGCAAAAAGATTGAATGCTTTTCAAGTTTATAGTTACCTGTATAGCGAACTATACTCCATTGTGACTGGTAAAATACAACAGAACCTGAGCAGATTCCTATGTTAAACACACTGCACTTTGCGGCTTTCAAACATGGAAATTATTTCACGGGAGAGGTCCCCCAAGGGTGAGGTCTTGGGCCAGTTCTATTGAGCTGATGGGATTCTGAGAACATTTGTCCCAAGCGGAGTAAAGATGATGATATTGCAGTAGTCGTTGTGGCAAAAACGGTGGAAAAAGTGTCTTATAAATTTACAAAGGTCTCTAGACTCTAGACACCAAACCAGGAACATGCAGACCACAGAACAGAAGCAGTATTAAAAAGTGGCAAAGGATAGAGTAGAACACCTCGCAATACACCTTGTGCTTACTATTGAGTAGAGCTTTTGTATCAAATACCTAGACATGCTGCTCAACTATAGACTTAACTTGAGAGTATATGAGAGAGCTGGTGACAGCTTCCCATGATATAGGGTCACTGTCCAGGGTAGAACCGATTAATGAGGGACCCAGCCGACCCAATTTATAGCATTGGTGAACAAGTCGATACTTGTATGCACCAGGGGAAAATGTAGAATCTTACATACGACAGGAACTCTGGGTATAGAATCGCCAACAGTAGGCCTGTAGGACCAAGCCGACGGAACCCATAAGCGTGACCTGCCAATCTACCTAGAACTAAAAAAAATCCAGCAGCATAACGCGAAACCGAGTCAGAAGAGGGGAAAAGAATCGATGAAACAGAGTAGCAACCAGGACGGGACTTTTCAACGAAAGGAATTTGGACACCCTGATACCCAAGTGGAGTTTCAGAGGAACATGGATGCTTCCGGGAGTAGATGCTTCCGGGAAGTGGAAGTTCCTAACTCTCATATTAATGACAAGTAAAACCTGGGAGACTGCAAAGATATCAAGAGCATATTGCAGCAACCAATCCAACATATGTACACAACCTACAACCACTACAAACGGTACCAAACAGATACCTAAAGAACATATGAAATATACTGAATCTGACAGCTTTCATGGGTTATCAAGGTAGAGTTTGCTTTTGTATAGGTATAAAGTTGTTTATCGCTGCGCCGATATTTATCGCAATCGCAGCGATGTTTGAAGGCCTTTATTCCTCGAAGACAAGAGTAAGATTGAGACGCCGAGCATACGCTTCGTTTCATTTCAGGACACAACCAAGATTGGGTTCGCTATAATGGTGGATACCTTCTTCTAATGAACGCCCCTACTGACATACAAAAGCCAGTTGCTAATGTCATGTCAGTATCCATTCATTAAACATACATACATTGTATACATTATTAATTTCTTAAATAAAAATCCGTGAGAACATTTCAGTCAAACCAAATGTATTCCACTTTCATTAGACCACAACCCCGCTTGCAAATAAAACTTACTCCACTTGAACCGAGTGAATAATTAAAAACGTAAATGTAAACCAAACGGCCCGCGACTTACGTAATTAAAAGTAACAAAACCCCGTGCGCAAACTACGGCTTCCAGGCAAAACCAAAAAGTAAAAATTCACTCAAATAGCAATCCACTAAATGAAGAGAAATTGTCCTCGTTCAAGACAGCACACACACACAAGTTCGTCCTTAAAGCGGCCAAAAGTTCACCCTTACCTCCATCGTATATAAATTTCAATTTAGGACATGTATACTCAGAAGGATACACAAAAAAAAAAAAAATTCAAACCAAAACACCTTCAGAAAAAGAACATGTGAAAGGTAAAAAAAAAATAAATAACCATTCCTTAACTACAGCCACAGGACATGTGCCCAGTTATTAAGTATGCCACTCTGCCCGTCAAGCTATTGTAAGCAAAAAAAAAAAAAAAACAAAAAAAAGAAGAGAACACCCCGAGGAGTAACCGTTTTCTTGCTTTGACGTGTGAATTTTTGATTGCAAGGACCTTTTGTGTTTGCATTGTTAAGAGTTAGCCATGTACCTCTTTGCTTCGCCCTAAAACCCTAAAACGGAACCAGTTTATGGCAAAGTTGAAGAAATGTTGCAACAATCTAAAATGATATCTTGATGGACATCCACCAAACAAGGAGGTCCTTAACAGAGAGAGAGAAAAAACTTTAAATGAATACCGCACGGTTGGTCTGCATTTATTCAAATTTCATTCTCCGGCCATTTATTGTACGTCTGGCTGAGTTAAGGGTAAGTATCATATCCTTTTTTTCTTTCCTCAGCTCTGCTTTTGCATTTAATTTGCCAGACAAAAAAAGCAAGCGAAATGCCTGAGAGTAGGTTCCTTGCGCCCAAGGGTGGTACTAGTAGTGGTATGTTATGGTGGTTGGAATATTCTCTGTAGACTTGGTTTTATTTTTTTTTGCGGCCACTTTGAATCGAGCGCGGTTTGCGAAGCGAACGAATGCTTGAGGTTTATCATCGCGAAGCAGGTGCATACCGACCAGCAGGTGCAAAAGAATAAGGATTCTGGGAAGAGGAGAGTAAAAAATCTCTGTTAACCTGGACCTGGTTTTTAACTGAGTTTTTCTTGTTCAAGCAGCTGGAAATTATTTCAAGGAATTACCATCTATTCGGTGAGATTTCTTTTGTTTAGCCATTTTGATCTGTGAGGTTGAAGAGGATTATATTATCTGAGAATAAGTGCCCTTATTTTAAGGAATTTGACTAAAAGGAATCGTCAAGTCGATTATAGAAGTTAAATGAGTCCATAGTTCGCTACACTCTATTACAGATGCTTCCACTATAGCTTGACAGTTCTGCTGCCTATTTTTGTAATTGTTTTGCCAGGACTTCGGACAAAATCAGTTCTAATAGTAGCCTTTAATGCTCTTGCTTGCTCTTAATGAAAATACAAGCCGCTCTAGTTTGAAGAGTGGTTTAAGACTTCCTTTCGAAATACCAAAAGGAGACTCTTAAATTGGCAACTAGCAACACTTGAGAGTTTGAGTATGCTACCTCTACTTAATACCCATTTTCGACATGATTGAGCAATTAGGTGTGGGAGGTCAAAGCACTAGACACTACCTATTAGTAGGTCAAAGCGCCATACATGGAGAGTCTTCTGCGAAAGCATTAATGATCTCCCCTCTGCTGTCACGACTCAAAAGGCTCTCGCCAAAAGCCAGTGCAACGGCATTGGTCTCCTACAAAAATGCGAGGGCAGTTTTACTCTGAACTACTCGGATACATTGAGTCTTCTCCTCCTCCAAACTCATTTCCGAGACTCAGAAACAGCTGACCCACTCGCACCTACCTCATATGAAATTATGCAATACCTACCCAATAAACGTACTAGGAACTCAGCCAAAAGAATTTTCTCTGCTGATTCCATCAGATGGGCCAATTACACATAAAAGCCATACAAAGCTCCTGGAGGTGATGGAATATTCCCAGTTCTTCTGCAGCATGGAATAGATATTCTCATTGAATCCCTAGTACCCATCTCCAGATCCAGCTATGAATTAAGCAACATTCCGTCAATCTGGAGGAAGGTTAACGTAGTTTCATTCCTAAATCTGGCAATAGATTACCTTCAGACCCTAAGGCCTACAGGCCTATCAGTCTCACCTCTGTCATCATTGTTTTCCATATTATATTCCCAATAGCGCAATAGATTCAACATCCATTAAACAATATGCAATTTGCGTATTAATCTGGGAAATCTACAGTCACGGCCCTACATATTCATTGAGGAATCTCTTTCAAAGAAGGAAATCGCCTTGTGCTGCTTTCTGGGCATCTCTGGTGCCTAGAGCCTTCTGGACCTGCTCTAGGCTTTTCGGCAAAACATGGGGATCAAAACCAAAAATGATCCACTGGACTTACCTGAGAATCATCATTCCAATTATCACCTACGCTTCGCTAGTATGGTGGATAAGGTCAACCAAACGGTCACGCGGTTTGCCCTCATAAGAATGCAACGCTTAGCTTGTGTAGGTATTACGGGTGCAATGCGCTCCTGCCCGACAGCTGTGTTGGAGGTTCTCTTAGACCTCTCTCCCCTCCACATAACTATTATGAAGACTGCAGCTGCTGGTGCATTAAACTATGCAATAATTCCTCCCCTAACTTAGACGGACACATGAAAATCCTTGAAATAGTTCCTCTGCTATCCAATCCAGCAGTGTGCTTTTTGGATTTCATGCTCAAGAGAGAGTTTCTGGGACAATCAGCCTACTCCCCAAACTTCCTCATCAATAGATTGGTATACTGACGGATCTAAAATGTCAAGTGGGTCTGGAGCTGGAATCTCTGGTCCAAACTACAAATTATCTGTTCCTCTAGGACAAACAACCACTATCTTTTAGGCAGAGATCCACGCTATCGAGCTCTGTGCCAGAGAATGCATTAGAAGAAACCTCCGAAGATCTCATATCAACATTCTTTCAGACAGCCAAGCAGCACTAAAGGCTCTTAACTCCTACAACTGTGAGTCTAAGCTAGTCTGGAACTGTCTGTACACAATAATATCACACTAACTTGGGTTTCTAGACACAGGGCTGATGAGCTGTCTGGCAAGCTCAGGCTCCTTTCATTGATCCTGAACCTTTTTGTGGCCCACAAACTAGTCAAATCAGAATAGAGCTCAGCAGATGGGAACGACACGAATCGCTCTCCTACTGGAACTCTCAAAATGGCTTAAAACATGAGGGACTTGTGGAAGTCACGGGAAACGAAACAGCTGACGCTTTGAAAGAAATGGCTCAGATGCATCTTCTTAGGATCACAGCTGCACCAAATAGAAGTAGAGCTGAGAAAACAAAGGAATGGATCAAACCCTTCAATGACAATACGAAGAATGAACCAGGCCAAGGAACTGCTGGAGTCCTACAACTAACGGACCAAAAACATTTACCCAAACAAGACAAGTATTACAAATTCGAGGTCACAATAGATCTACATAAGGTCACAGGGCTTCTCACGCAAGCTATACTTTTAGACGATATCACTTCCCGAAACCCAATTCAATTTAACAGCTCCTCTGGATGTGAGGTAATGTTAAAGATCCTGATGAAGTGAAGTAGGATCATCTGCTAGTATGACAAGTTTGTCAGTGCAAAGCAGAATATCTCTTAACGAGATAAGTGGGACGAGATAAACTGGATGTCATGTCACAGTGACATATCGAGGAATTTCGAAGCTGACAAGCTGGCTTGGTAAGGCTCATCATAAAGAGAGAGAGAGAGAGAGTGATGCTAATCATCGATCACGTACAAATGAATTAGGCTAAGAGGAACCTTCTTTGATACAACAATCATCCCCATCGGACACTGTGCTGTAGAAAAACACACTCACGCCAGACGGTTCTACAGATCCTGGAAAAGGAGACCAGACCTTGTTCGACCACCAAATCAGCTGACAGCTTTTAATCTCGAAAAAGCAAAAAATTTAGTTCCTATTGTACTTTGTGTTTCTCATTTTGCCATTGCATGTGACTTGAGTGTCAATAACAGACTTCCAGTGAACAACAGCCACTGCTCTTAGACATGATTTTCAACTCAAATTATAAAGCTACACAAAATATTAAATTACACAAATACCACATTTCACTCGGTAAGTTGACACAATTCCGCAATTCGTAAAATAAACACGTAAAGCACGTCAAAAGAGCACATACACCACGGCTACCAACCAAGAGACTCCTTCAACGCAATTTAAAACCGGAAGTTGACGAAAATGTCAACAAAAGTCAACTTCTAACTGAGTGATTTCATAAATGAAAACTTTTATAATATTTTCCATCCATCTCTCAACTCGTCAGCAACAGCAGAAAAGTATAATACACCTTGCTCCTGGCACGTTCGCAAAATAAGCTCTCTTCTCCAGGCAATCAACGTCTCATTGTGAAATCTCATTAAACGATTCAATTAGTACAACGCGTAGGTACCTACCTACCTACGAGTATCTCCTAACTCCGGACATAAAACTTAATCGGAAACTTAAACAACCAACCGTAGAAGGTACACGCACAGCTTGCATCCTTTTAAGTGGTACCGTAGGCACTCTCTTAACTCTATACTCCTCACTTTAAGGTTGGCAAACATATAAAAGCGAATTAATTCACATCTCCGGATGAAGTTTCTGCTGCTTGTGCTGCTCACACTCAACCAACTCTTGGTTTTTTTTTACAGGCGATTATTCCTGCCAACCAGGATAAAAACCATTGCAATGTCATCCTGCACGTTTGCACACAGCCAGCGAAAGGATAGACAAGGATAGACAGATTGTAATTCATCTTATCATCGTCATCATCATTACTCATCTGACCCGAGCATAGTAGGTACACAAAATTATTCATGCATTCAGGCAACTCATAAAGTGCAGCATATCCTGCGCCCAAGGATTGAGGTTATGCATGGCATTACAAATGCCATTAGAATGCCACACGGATGGTGTGTGCCGATGTGTGCAAGTGTTTAGAAACTTTCGCTTGCCGTGTCGTATAGGTAGGTACTCAGTATAAGATAGTCCGTGCAAAGGAAACAGTTCCCGAAGTTATAGATATAGCGTCAGGAGCGGTGCGGTTTTGTTAGCAATTTTTTTAGGGCGGAGGGATGTAGAGAGGGCCACTTGACTCAATAAAATGTGCTCCTTGCCAAAAGAAAGAAAGCTATTTATCATATCGCCTAATTTGTATAGTTCTATAGATTGGGAACAAATGCTAGAAGGAGTTATGTTAAGCTGCTACCAATAGGAAAAGAAAAAGGCACCCTTTCCGAATGCCGCTTTGGGCTCTATAAAGGACGATCGGACGCTATAAAATGGTGTCACTGCCGTTGAAGGAAGATATTGATAATGGCTGCAGTTACACTAGATATTAAGAGCGCTCTTTATTTCACAAGTTGGTCATATATAGTGGACTCTCTTTTGAAGAATGTCAACATCAAACTAGGGACCAAATGCTACAATATACCGATAGACGTACCTCAAGAATCAGTACTAAGGCCCCTTCTATAGGGACTCTCTTTTGAAGAATGTCAACGTCAAACTAGGGACCAAATGCAATAATATACCGAGAGACGTACCCCAAGAATCAGTACTAAGGCCCCTTCTGTGTATAGTGACGACATGCTTAAGTTAATGTCATCAAGAATAAACGTCATAGGCACTTTGGACGACATAACTGTAATATCTAATAAGTAAAAGCTCAGGAATAAGGACCAGGATTGGAGAAAACAGGTTTAGATTTAGTGTAGCAGAAGATGGACGCAGATATAGCGGCTGCAAGACAGTAACAAATGAGTGTGCACCTAGAAGACCAAACGATTCAATCCAAACAGGCCCTCAAATGCATGATATTGAGTACACTGTTAAACGTAAATGGATCCAAAACTGACGGATATATAGTCATATGTAGTGGGATTCCAGACATATCAATATAGATGGAAACGAGGTAGCAGACGAGTTAGCAGTTAGATTGTATCGCAATTTACTAGGATCACACTCTGTAATTTTAATTGTGGCAGATTGAAATAGAAGACACGTAAGCTGGTCCTATAAGTCCATTTGGGATGACGCAACAAAGTGATACATAGGAAATTTAACTTTATTTCGCGTAACACTTAGTTTCCTTCTGCGTTGGCCCCACTTTCCCTCATAAAGACTACTACAATATCCAAGAGGACACTGTCATACTCTTGACAGCTGACAGCTGTTCTGTCATATTCCCCACTATAGTATTGGTAAAACGTCTGAACGCTTAAAGTGACATTTGGTTTTGTTTTTATTTGTCAATCGATTTCTACACTCGATTAACTCAATTATTCGTACAACAAGCGCCCCAACTAACCACAACCCCTTTTTAGTCTTTAGAATTCCACTGCGAACCGTCACTGTTCCTTATGATACCACTTCGGAACGAGGACACACTTAAGCGTACAACAATAGAAAAGTGGGTAAAGTGGTGCACTTCACTTCGTTTCTATGCAAATAAAATGCGATTTATGCTCGTGCACTTTTGGTCTCTTTTGCGTTTTAATTTCGCGTATTATGTTGCAACTGCACACTGTACTCTTATACACACGCACACCAATAGAGGACAACCATTGAGGTGTGTGAAGCCTTTGTCTAGAAATGCATATTCTTTAGCCAGGAGTATGCGATTGTGGTGTATTCTTCCAAGGAGAGAAAACCACAGGAATAATTTCTCACACTCTCTTAGACAGTTTTGAGCGCCATCATACAGAACAATGAAACTAAAATTCCAATTAAGTACGTCACTTGTGTGTAGTTGTCCCTGGAATTTATTGTCACAATTTGAAATTCCTAGCACAAGGATGTGGGTGGACGAGGAGGACAATCATTCACTTTATTTGTTTTTGTTTTTTTGCTTTCATAAGTGAGCAATGAATTTGTATGCATTTTTATGGCACGCATATCCATTAGGGGAAATTGTTTCACATACAAGAAATTGTCATAAATCTTATGAAACTGTCACTTGTAGATATCTGGGTTAAGTTTTGTTGGTGTCCACCTTCTTTAGGTTAAGTGCTTATAAATAAAGTTTATCTGTCATTCAACATGACAGCTGTTGTGCTCTTATCACAAATGACAAATGAAAACGTCAGAATATACCGGACACTTTTAGAGACATCGTTTGACATGTGCCGAAATAGCTCAGTTGGGAGAGCGTTAGACTGAAGATCTAAAGGTCCCCGGTTCAATCCCGGGTTTCGGCAAATCTTTTTTTTTTTTTTTTTGCGTGCATGCAGATAAATTCTGAGAAAAGACGAAGGCATCTGGAAAATTTCATGGAAAGAAGCTAGGAAGGAACAGTTTCTTGTCTACTCTTTCACCAAATCGTGCTCATGACCGAATGTAGTTTGGGCTTCTCAAAAAACTTTCCTCTCCTTAAGCATTCGGTCTGTATCTGAAGACAATAGCACATATCGCCTCATGGCTTGTGGGGGGAAAATTAAGTAACTTATACCAAAAGCCGAAGAGCGTTTGTGGCTGTGCTCTCAAAAACTTTTCACTTTACTGTCTTTCCTACTGAAAACTGTTAAAAAACGTAATAGACATTCACATTTGCTTCAAATTTAATTTTAGAGTCATATTGTCTATCCAACGAGCATATACATACATATGTTGCTGTGGAACTTCGTTCATGTTTCTTTACGAAATGCATATCTATGGATGATTTAATTTCAAACTGCGTAAAATAATGTGTTCATTGAAGTCATTCTAAAAATTCACATGGATTTTCTTTTTATTCTTCTTCAACTCATAAAAAAAAAATCGCCATTCGTTTTGAGTCATGATGTAGTAATCATTTTCTGCAGTCATAATTTTGAAGTCAAAATCATTTTGATGGCTCTCAATTATTGAAGTACCCTTGAAGTCAGTAGCGTTTATTGCATTCACTTGAAGTTTTCGAAGTCATTGATGTCATCCGAAGTAATTGAAGTCATTGAAGTTATTGATGTTTTTACATTCAATTTAAATGTCAAAATTTTACAGCTCTGATGTCTTTTGCACCGTTAAATGCTTTAAGCTAAAAAGCCGAATTATGTCTAGAGAGACAGACTCAGGGAATCTTCAAAAAAAAAACACTTCGAACTTCGAAAGTAAGCACTATGAGAAAGCCAATGAAGGTTCCTGATTGGCTTCAGACTCTGTTGCTGAAAATAATATAAGCAAGGCGGCATCCTATCCTGCTTCGACTTAGCCAAAGTAGTTGAGGTAATCATAAGCGAGGACAGGCTCTCCGCGATCTTTCTCTGGGCTTCACTAAGATAATTGATACATGAAGTACCCTGAGGTTCAAGCTAATCCAAGATAAGACATCAAAGATCGAAGACCTGCATTTGGATTCAGAGTCTAAAATTCCAACACCCTACCGGCTTTAATACATAGCTGATTGGACAGACATCAAGACAGAACAGCCTCCAAGGAAAATTTAGAAGAGCTTAAAAATTCTGACTACCGCTTAAGGTTTGGCTTGATACGATCCTATACTTCCTTACTTAAAGGGCTCCCGACAATGACAAATGAAATTTGCAGATTGCATCGACTAGAAGAGTTGATTTCGTTCACCAAGAGGAATGGCCTACAGAGGGCGTGTTATTAATAGTAAAGATCTATTACACTTTGAATGAAAGAAACTACAGAGGGCGTGTAATTAGTAGTAAAGATCTATTACACTTTGAATGATATTGGGCGAGTTCCCAACACCTCGCTAATCTAGCTGCTAGAATACTTTTGCACCGGGATGACACATGTTGTACTAGAAGCCGCTAGATTCTCTAGGACAAAATCTGTCAACCTGGTGCAAAAGGATGTGCGAAGTGTTGGGATCGCCGCCATTTCCTTTGAATTTAATTTAAGAACTAAAACAACCATAACTTCAGACAATAGACAATAGTAAGTCAAAAGTTTTTTCCTCCTCAATTTCAAATGTCAAGTGACCACTCGAAGCGATAACACAACTTCGATTTGCTTGAATCTATAAAAAGAAGTTAAGCTAAATTAGTAATGTTTGTTTTGAGTACCAAACATGGTTATACTGCAATTCATAGAATTGCCTCAAATTTTTATTACTCCTTCTGTTTAGGGGGAAATCGCAATGACAACCAGTTGGTGAGCTATAAAAATCAATGTGAGTACATATTTTTTTTTATTTTTTTACAGCAGCACCTTTTGAAAACAAATCATTTTAACGATTCAAAAATTTACTGACTTAATGCCTTTTATGTGCCCAGACAGCGCGCAGTAAAATGTACAGAATTTCAATGGAAGTCGACCCCCCCTCTGGTGACCATATTTCACAGATGAGACATCTCCCAAGAATGCAGACGACAACTTAAAGAGAAAATCTCAATTTTATTACACTCATTACTCTCGTCTTATCTGATCTGTACACCAGACAATTTCGAGTGTATCCTCCTCAGCCAGCTCTGACTCCAATTAATCACATTCAAGCCATTTACAACTAATTACAAGCAGCAAACGTCAAAAGGAGAAAACATATGTTTCGTCTGGTGCATCTGAATCCCGGCACAACTATGTAACTTTACACCCATCAACTTTATCTTCATTAATTACGGGCGACTGTCAAATCGGACTCGAAAAATATTGACTACATGCGACAGAGTCGACAAAGAATCAACTCCTTATGCTCGAAGCACAAGTCATCGTGTCATGTGTCAGCAATTATCACAAAACATTAACACAACTGTTAAAGGAAAGTGTGACGGGCACTTAAAAAACAAAAACAAAAATAACAACAAACTTGTCAAAGGGTGTTCTTAAGTGCGGTGGTGTCTACTATGAGTATAGGACCCGCTCAAGTGGCGATCTGTCATCTGCAGAGGTTCTAAATTGCGATGCAATTTTATCTCTGCCAGTTCTATCTGGCGGAACACCATTCTACTGTCTTAAGTCAAATGACAACTATTCAGTTGAACAGATGTTTCGAGGCATAGAGACTAAATCCGATGCCGCTTTCGAAGTCGATTTATGACCAAAAAGACCCGACGACCGGAGATGTCACTATGTTTAGTTTCGCAACTCGTAGGTTAGTACCTACTTCTGACAGGCCCATGACTGAGCCTATATTTAGCAACACAGGCCAAAGAAACGACAACGACTCTACAGAGCAAAACGTTTGATGAAGCGTGTAATTATCGTGAAATTTATTGACTTCGAATCGGACGATGACGGCGACGCCTGGGGACCGAATCGTTTGGGCATTCCCCCTCCTACTAAGTTGCAGTCATGCAATTCGGATTTCCTGGATAAACATGAAAGGCGGTCGGTGGTGCCACATAAATAGTTTTATGCCATTCGGCCCACAGGAGGAGCGGTGCTACACCGGAGGGAGACAGACAGCCGCAGTAAGTAACAGCAGCCGCGGTGTAGTTCTGATGATCTCTCCGACTGACGACGAACACGAGAGTTGTTTTGCGATCAGTTTCTGAGAGTGCAACATACGAAAATTTTGGGTGCAGTAGGATTCACGCAACAAGATTTTAATTAATTTTTTTTTTATTTTGAGTTTTAAAAGCGTGAAGAAGGTGCGACGATGCGGGAACGCGCAGCATTTGTTTCGGCAATTGAAGCGTGTACAAGCATTTTACGGTTTAGGGCTCTCGTTCTTGACAATTTTCTGGCTTTATCCCACCCTGTTGTGGGCTTTGATTGACTTAAATTGTTTGTTCATGTGAGGTAATTAATTACCTGGAATGTTTTGAGAATTTGTGTATCTGTTTCACGGTTGCGTGAACATTATCGCGAGGAGAATTTTCATAATGGATTGCTTCCGACAGTTTAGGGCTAATGTCATTTATGACAACTAATGAGCAGATTGAGCTCAAAAAGTGCAGTCCTTTAAGAATTTAGTTAAGACATTATCATGACGACAAATGAACAGACAGAGAGCTGATCAAGTCAAGTGGAGTAGCCCATTGACCAAAATACGTACCTTTTCGGGCTTCGATTACAATTTGAAGTCAGGCGTAAGCTAGGCTCCACCTCGAAGTAAGAGAGAGAGAAAGACCCAAGGAATAACGAGGTTCAAACACTGATGTAGCTGATGCCAAAGAGGCTTGATTTGACAACCAGTCGATAGCTAAGACAATGCTGCACCTTTGAACGCTGCATGTTACAAGGAAGCAGAATCCTTTAAATCTTACCTGCCTCTGTTTTTGCTTGAATACAAAAGGGGTCGAAGGACAAAATATTATCGACGTAGCACAAGATTTAAGGCCCAAAAATTGGTACAGAAGGACGGATGGATGAATAGAATGGGAGAGCGGGCGAATTGGCGAATGGGCGAATAGATCAATGGATGAATGGATGAATGGATGAATGGATGAATGGATGAATGGATGAATGGATGAATGGATGAATGGATGAATGGATGAATGGATGAATGGATGAATGGATAAATGGATGAATGGACGGATGGACGAATGAGAGAGTTGAAAGATTAAAAGTTGAAAAATTAAAAGTTGAAACGTAATTGAACCGTCAGAAGATCAGGGCGGCCACAACAAGTAAACAAACAAATTCAATCCACTCAAACAAAGAAAAGGCACTCTTTACTCTGAAAGCTCTGAAAGCTGATTCGATTCAACTCCATTTGAACTCGATCTCAGTTTAAAAATATGCATACAAATGTGACAATTGAAACTGCTTCCAGCAAACAGAACTCCTCAGAAATTACTTTTCAAAGTTACTCTTTAAACTTCATGACCTACATGATCTCTATTACCCCTGCATCCACCAGAATAAGCCACTTGCATACTTTAGAATAAATTTTCAATCTCATTTACAAGCATCTTTTCTGCTTTAAAAACCTACTAAAAATTTAAAAGAAAGAAAAAAAACTATACTCTATTTGTCAATTGTTATCACGTTTGCACAATTTTCTTTTATTCCTCCTGCCAAGAGCTAGCAAACGAAACGAAATCCTTGGAAAAACTTCAACGTAATTTGCAAAAATTTCCTCAACGCTTGCTCGCACTCAAAAGAAAAACTTTACACCATTTTTCTTCTCCCTTTTTCTTTTTTTTTTTTTGTTTCTTCTCCACAAAGAGAAAAAGAGTCCATTCCATTCCTTCCAAGTGCATTAAATAATGAATAATGCAACAACAGGACATACGAAAAAAAAACAAAAAAAACTTCAACACGACAATGCAATTCGCGACAACCAGCCAAAGTCATTGCACACACACACAAATCGACGACCTCTTCTCAGATGCAGCAACCTCGGCGTTTGCTTCTCTGGAGTCCAGAAATGGGACGCGATTATTTACTTTTAATATGCAAGTCGTGACCGATTCTTCGCTATAGTCTCCCCCCCTCTTGTCCACCCTCTGTATAGAGTCCTTAAAGGGCAGACAGTAAGAAAAAAGAAAAAACCGGTCCAAATTGCACATCTCTCCCAAGACCCAGTCATGTGAGAGGAGTAAAGATGTTGATGATGGTAATGACGACGATGATGATTCGCAGAAGGCAAAAAAAAAAGACAGGCCCTGCAAACAGTGGTTGATTGACCGTCTTTTTCCTTGTAGGTACGAGTACTTTTCTCCTTCATCGATTCCTGGACTCATCTCCTATCGATTTGGTCGTGTTTTTTGGTCATCTTCGTCATCATCATCATCGCATCGACTGCCACTGGCCATGTACATGAATGAAGCCAATTGCGCGCATTGCAATCCTAGTTGAGGGCTGAAGGATAAGGGCACAGCCAGACGACACACACAGAGCGAGACAAAAACCCATAACGAAGCACGAAGGTGCTGTGGAAAACTGGATTCCTTCGGAAGTTGCATGCAATTTTTGAAAGTGCAGCGACACCGGATCGGCATTTTGTTTAACAAAGTTGTTTCGTTACTACATACATATGTATGTGTGTGTATCCTTTTTTTAAGCAATCGTCCTGTCTCTGTTGTTCATTATATTTCATTGCTCAGTTTGTTGAGAAAAAAAAGTACAAAATTCAAAGTGCTTTTGCGGTGCAACACTCTTTTTTCGTACTTTTTTTGTCTTACCGTTATACACTAAAAGTACAAACACGTTAAGTGCATTATAGTAAAGTGCAGTGTTTTTTCTTCAATTATTTATAAAATAACGGCATGATGTTGATTATGCCCTCGTAAGAGATAAATTATGTTTAAGTTGGTATTTTGCTATTACTCACCTTTCACAACGAGCGGTGTTGCCTTGATAGTCGCTTTGGTATCCTGAAAAGAAGGAATGGTTAAATATTAAATTATAAAATTGTAGACAAGGTACAAAGATAGATGGAAGATTTTTACATAATTCGATTAATTTTACACACACTGCGTGCAGTAGTAAGGAGAGGGAAGATTGTCAGATGATGTAGCGCGTTAGACACCTTGTAAGTGAATAGAAAGGATTGTCTATCTACAGGTTTGAAGATACGAATGTAAGCCTCGTATAAATAGGCAATGTGTAAATTGTGCTCAAATATGACACCACTCACAGACAACAGAAACACAGGAATGGCACATCATTCAAATGATTCCTGGCAGTGCTTAAAGCAGTCGGTCCAATATGTGATGACTGGGTTCATCATGGCGATTATCACTGAGCAGTGAGTTGAATTGGTGGAAGCATCTTCTCTGTCGTCTAAGACAAAGACTCTCCAAGGGTCGGAAGCCCTTTAACTAAGTTGGTTGCGATGGTATTTCTTGGGATTCGAACCATCCAACTTGCACAATGGCAAGGTGCCAGAAGAATTTAAAGTCCAAAGCGGAGTACGTCAAGGATGCATACTGTCACCGCTGTTATTTTTAGTGGTTATCAGTGATGTTCTCCGTGCAGCATTGACGGAAAGAAACCATGGAATTCGCTGGACTATGACATCTTACCTTAAACACCTAGACTACGCTGACAATGTTTGTCTACTTTCACATCGGATAATGGACCTCCATCTTATGGTCCAGAATCTAGAAGCTGAGGCAAACAAAGTGGGGCTCTAAATTAACACAGCCGAAACAAAATCCCTGAGCACTTCTAAGACCAGCTTAACATTGCCGAATAAGAAGTCGAGAAAGTTGACAATTTTCTATACCTAGGAAGTGTGGTCTCGGCAAACTGTGGTGGCACCGAACTGGATGTGTGCAGCAGAATCGGGAAGACCAAAGCTGCTTTCGCATGCTGTCCACCATCTGGAAAAGCAATGTTATCAGCTTAAGAACCAAGTTGCAACTGTTTTGTAGAATCGGTACTGCTTCATGGGTGCAGTACTTGGAAAGTGGACACCATTAACACACGCCGTCTGGAAGTCTTTGTAAACAATTGTTTAAGAATCATCTTGAGGATATTTTGGCCGAACCATATCTCCAACGAACAGCTTTATATGAGAACGGGCCAGGAACCCATCAACATTACAATACGAAGGAGAAAGTGGCAGTGGATTGGACACACCCTACAGCGCGAAGACAATTCCATTGCGAAACACGCTATGCAGTGGAATCCGCTCACCCAAGCAGGCAGAACAGCGGGACGCCCTAGGCAAACGTGGCGCAGAACAGTCGAGGATGAGTTGGAGAGAGCTCAAACGCGTTGCAGAACTATGAACAAGATTAAAAGGACTTAAAGAAGAAGAACGTACTATTCACTGAGCCGCAGATTTCACAAGTGGTTATGGATTCTAAGTTACTATACCGATGCAATCCGCTGTCGTTGTTACCACTTCATGTAGGGCGGTTTCAAATCATTATTCCTTTGTGTAGGCATTATGTCTCTCGGGCTTGGATGGATTTGAAAGTGGCTATAACGACAGAGTCTACTCGGCCTTATTTGAATTTCGTTGGTCACTGAGGTCCATATTACTTTTTCAGAGACCCAAAGCGTACTATGCAATGAAACATCTAATCTCAAACCAAATGCGTCTTAGTCTAGTGATATATTGTACCGAGCCCTACCGAAAAGAGTCAATACTTAGTTACACTTCTTCTCATGTGATTAAAGGCTCCTTCTATATCCAGGTATGCTACTACATATATATGCACATAGTATGCACTCCTCGTCATGCAGTGATTTTTCAATTATCGTTGGCTCGGTTTGATGTATATATGCCTTCTTAGGGTAGTCTTGAAGAGAAATCATTCTAACTGATGTTTGTTAAAATTTTTTCGATAAACAATCTCATGCTTAACGATTTGAAACTCTTCAATTAAACGCAATTATCTGAGTAAATCAAACACAAAAAAAAAAAGTTACTTGGTGTGAAAATATCTTTTCATTCAGATGACTGAATGTGTTAATAAGCAAAACGTGCTTATGAGTCAATTGAGGGCATTTAATTAGATACTGATTGACAGATTGGTTGGGCAAACCTCAGCAAAAATACAAATATCTTCTTTCACAAATCAATTTCAAATTAAAATTATCATTAACTGGCGTGTAGCAAGCTGTCACAATGAACTATATAAATACAGGATGGGCCATCTAGTGGTTTCTTTTTGAATCATAGGTTATTTTGACACTGACAGCTGTTTCCCGCTCGAAATCCTGACAGAAAGTTAGTATCATACCTCCATACTTTCCAAAGTGCGTTACCCATAGGGGGGCTTAGAAAAAGTACCCCTCGCCCATTCTCAAGATCGCCTCTCTCATAGCCAGTTTCCCTGCTTTAAGCTTGAGAACGCAGGGCGGGGTACTTATGGAGAGGTCGGTCAGATCAAGTGGGTCCGATGAAGCTTTCCTTGCTAATTCATCTGCCTTTTCATTTCCCGGGACGCCCTCGTGCCCAGCGGAGTAGAACCTTGTGCTGTGTTCCAAGAACCTTAAGCTCTTCGCGACAGCACTTCACAAGCTTGGATTTTATTTCTATGGCGGTAATTGCTTTGATAGCTGCCTGGCTGTCGATAAAGAAAGTGATACCTTCTGGCGGTATTGTTTTTACGGCAGACTCACGGCCCGCTGTTGTCACCGCCAGGACCTTCGCTTGAAAAACACTGCTGTGGTCTGGGAGTCGTATAGATCTGGATATTCCCAGTGATTCGGAGAAGATTCCGGATCCCACACCGATGTCAATTTTTGATCCATCTGTATAAATAGCTATGGATTCGGTATTTGGTATGTGGCTGTCTTTCCACTCTTCTCTGCTAGAGTAAGCTGAGGTAAATGGTATTTTGAAGACAAGGTAAGGCGTAGTGTAGTCTGTTTTGGGTGTATGGCCGGAAAATCTGCCAAGGATAGTAGCGTGCACTATCGTACTTGACTTCCATCACGCAGTCTGACACTGATGGCTGCCGTTGATCTTGTGTAGATGTCTAGCGAAGGCAGGTTGAGAATAGCCTCAAGACCCTAGTTTGAGTGGTTCTCATAGCATTTGTGGCACCAATGCACGCTAGTCTTTGTACTTTAGTGAGCTCCTTCAGGTAGGTGGTGGTGGTTATGATAGCAGTGTACATCCAGAGAATTGTTTTTGGAGAGGGTCCCCAGGTCTTTTCTTTCACAGCCCATACCATAATAGATTTTTACGCACCAAATTCCCAAATCGCATTGTCAGCCGTCTTGAAGCTGTGATTTGACCTCTTTGGACTATTTTATGGGGAACAGTGAAGGGCCGATCTTATATTACAGTCCGGAAACGATTCAAATACTTAAGGGCAATATCATCCAAGCAATCCGTGTGCTACAGCCCGAAACTATCGACAAAGTCTTGGAAAATTGGAGTGACAGAATGCGCTACTGCGAAGTCACTTGAACGACGTTGTGTTCCATAATACATGGGAAAAGTTATTTTGTTCATTTTATTGCTTTTTTAAAAAAGAAACTTGTATTTGGCCCACCCTATAGAAGAAAGGAAAGGAACAGATAATGGTGTACTAGATCTGTTTGGATCTATCATGCCTCGTGCCAAGTCGATGTCAACATTTCCTCTAGTCAATTTCTTTACAGAACTTGAGAATCTTTGTTGGATCCTATGCACATGTTCCTTCTTTAGGACTTAACTTAACCCACTCAGGTCCAGGTACTCAATCGAGTCTGTGCAGCAGTTCTTCAAGAACTTAGTCCTCTTTGTAGAAGCTAACTTTGCCAGATTATTCCGAAATCTGTTAGATGTTACCAAATGGTTGTCTATGACCTTCACTAAGCACATAATGAATACTCTCTCAAGAATTCTAAGATTCTTATGTCGCCATCATAAATCTTTTCACTCATCATCCACTAATTCACTCCATCCATCAATTTGATGCCGACATTTGGTCCATTATAACCTCAAAACCACATGTCTCTTTGTCTTTTGCTAACCAACCAAACCAACAGCTCATAAATTATCGTCTAAATTCCACCACATAACCATTTCGTCAACGACGACAATTTAGCCCCTCAACATACCTAATCCCGCAGAGAAACGCTGAAATAAATTTTGTCTAAACGTTCAAATAATTGATAGCCATCTCCCATCCATTAAATTTTTTAATAAAAAAGAAAGAAACACCTTTAAACGGATGCCGCATAATGAATTTATCCACCACATCACGTAAATAAATTATTACACGAAATTATTCACGGTTCTTTGCACCCCATGTGTGAGTTTCGTATCCTTCCTCTATGCCATTTATTCATTCATACGAACCACCATCCCACACACAACTCGTCTCGATTGCACCTTTACAATTCAACTGACAGAAATGTGTCAGATGACTACAATGCGGCCTGATGTTTACCTTGGAATTTAACGATCCTGAACATAGAAAAGATAGATATTGTACTTTTCCCACAACTTTTTTGAATTGAATACTTCGTTTCGGCGTTCACACATTTTTAATTCATGTGCGCGGCGGTATCATCCTCAGTCAAAGGATTGGATAGGAATGTGTGCAACCTCAGACACTGACACAAAACATACCATCATCACTTTGTTTTGTTTGCCATCTTTTGTTGAAATGCCACAAGGTTCGGCGTTCGGTACTCATTTGTTAACATAATAAATCAATCAGTTGCTGTTGCTCTGCCATGTGAAGAATCTGGTATCTATCAGACTAGATTCAAATTAAAATCTTGAAAGTTTCTTATTTAGTGGTCGGGTATGTAAATTCTAATTAGCGTTATTTATTCCAGACTAAATTTTCGCCTCAAAATTATATCCAAAGGAAACGTTAATAGACTCATAAAGCTTCCCAAAAGGCCGCTTCCACAGTTTTTAATGACCAACTCCTTTGACGGCGCGTGGTTTTTTTTTTTTTTTTTTCTTTATTGAAATGACAGATGATTCACACTGACAGCGATGTGTCTCTGACAGAACTCGCGATGACACTTCTTTAAAATAAAAAACAATCGAAAAGCATTCCATGAGTTCCTCTGTTCCTTTTTCTGATCCAACGGTTTTTTATAGTGAAAAATGCATTCCTCACGAGATGGATACGCAAAGAATTTTCATTTAAATTCTCCACACATCAGGTTGCACCTATCCCATCTCTGACTGAACTGACAAATGGTTGACGTTTCAGAATGATTTTAATTATTTAATGGCCAAGCTAATGTTTTAATCGAGCACAACACTGAGTGGTTGTTAACATGTTTGTTATTTTAGTCGTAAAGCGGTGCATTTTTATAATGCATTCACACTTTCTTGAGATATACAGATACTTTGGGGAGACGTTCAGAATTAAATTAAATTTATGTACGCGCCCGTGTGTACGCTTTTAATGGATTCATGTGGGGCTTATAAGAGGGATTTCTTTATATATTTTCCGTGTGCTATGTTGTAAAATTGTCGAGATTTGAGAACGTTTGGGATTTTGATGAATTATTTTATAGGCAGTCAGACACCTAGATGATGAACGGTTCTTTATGATATTTGTATACAAAATGTGTTAAAGAGGTTAATTGCATTTTTCGAGATGGCGCTACACCAAGCCGCATCAGATGAAGGTGGATGGATGGATGGTGGAAAGTCATCTTAGGTGGGCTGGGGGTTTGTAAAAATAGACACGAATTGTTTTAAATATTTGACAAATCAGTTTAAAGCTTAGTGTCCTCACTCGGTAGTACAAAGTCTCAATTTCGACACATCAGTGTCTTAAGTTTGGACAATTCTTCTAGGTATGGCTGAAAGCGCTTAATTTGGAGGTAGTGAACGACAAAGGGAGTCCTGAACCTCTCACTATGCTCAAATCTATAGAGGCAATCCGTCTCAAGATCTATGAGGAAGTAAGCACATGGCACGCATCCTGCTGTTTTTCAAAAGAGGTAGCCTTGGCAGGAGGCATTTATTGTAGATAATTTGCACAGTGACTTGTGCAGTAGGTAGACATAACTTTTGTCAGATTAGTATGGACGAGGGGCAACCTACCTTATGCTTGCATACCCTTTATTATTTTTTTTATAATCTGCACATGCCAAAGGGGATATGAATACTCTTATACTGCTTAACAGGGCACGGGCGTTAGTTAATTAGGAAGAGAGAAGAAGGGATAGGAAAGAGTTGGTGTAGTGATTTTTGAAACTCAGGTGATATTAGGTTTCAATGTTTATTCTTCATGGGTGGCATCCGAATCGATTGGGAAAAGAGTTATTTAATCCTGTATCCCCTTGTGGGTCCTAGTGCCTCTACGATTTCTGGATTTCTGGAAATATGCCTCAACTCCTACCAACTCTTTCCCAGTTGTTGTGCTTCCTTCTCCACTGTTCTGCGCCACGTACTCCTAGGACCGCCGCGTATCCTGCTATCCTGGGTAAGCGGGTTTTATTGCATCGCTAGGTTAGCTACGGATCTGTCACCCTTTCGGAGAGTATGACCAATCTACTGCCACTTTCGTCGTCGTATGATTGTGCTGTTCGTTAGAGATACGGTTTGGCCAGAATATCCTTAAGATGTAGCGTAGGAACCTATTGACAAACGTTTGCAGCTTCCTAGTGATAATGACGGTCACTCTCCTGGTACCACATCCATATAGCAGCACGGATTCAACGTTGGAACGGAACAATCCTAGCTTGGTGATTAGGCTAATTGCATTACTTCGCCAAACTGTGGATAGCATTCCAAACGCAGATTTTGCTTTACCTATTCGGCTGGCTATATCCAGTTCGGTTCCGCCATCATCGGTTGAGACAATACTCCCAAGGTATTGCAAACTCTCTACTCTGTCAACCATTTGCCCAGCAATGCATACATGAGTTGATGAGCTTGAGTTCAGATGTAAGAGTCCATCGAATTCCTCCATTTCCTGTTGAAAAGACTGCATTCAGCACATCGCTAATCACCAATAAGAACAGTATTGGTGAAAGTTTGCAGCCTTGTCGCACCCCACTTTGGACTCCGAATTTCTCAGAGTACCCTTCACAATGTTTGGGACAGACTAAAAGAAAAGCTCTACCGTGAATGAACCACTACTTGAAGATCTGACGTAAGACCTGTATGCGTAGCTCCTGCTACGTTATGTTACATTTTTCTTTGAAAAATTGTCGCCGAACATATAAGGGATCTGCGTCAGCGTCGATACAATGTTGGAGCTGGGGGAGCTCGTCCCCGCCCCTTATTTCATTTGTTTACATCTAAACAACATCTAAGCGAAAATCTCCCTCCAACTATCTACAATTACAATTTAATGAAAGCAATTTCGCAACACTTCAATTGAATGCCAATCACTTTCAACAAACGTGACTTTTTGACTTTTATTCGTTTACGTGGCACTTTCTAAACTGCATGTCGATCTTTCTGAATCCTCGAGGCACACGTTTACACATACACTCGTCTCTAACCAATTGTCAATTGTTTTATGCATTAACAATTTGCTGTCTATCATCCAACAACATCGGATATCGATTGCATCAAATGCACCTCCAACGGGAAGCAATAGATACTATCATACGTGCAAATCCACCCCTCCCCGGCCTTGGATTCGGAAAACGTTTCGAGTAAACAATAAAAGCTCCTTGCTGTGTACGGAATTGAAAGTACCCTTACAGTCTAGATACGTTGTCACAGTCAATAAACGTTAAATTGTACACAAAATAGACAGCTGACTATCTCTGGCACGTTCAAGCGAGTGTGAGATTCATTTTCTCATCCTGTGATCTGATTCATAATAGATTGGGGTGTGAGCTGGAACATAGGGACTATTACGAAAGTTTTGTGTTCCTATTTAAATGCTCCCATGATGCAGATAAGTTTTTTTTTTCTTCTCTAAAGATGCACACAACATACATATGCACATTAGATGCACGAGTGCACACCCAAGTGAATTGGAAAGATGTTTACCTTTTTTTTTTGTGCTTGAAGACATGCATCCTTTCGCAGAATGAAAGGAAAATGTTGTAATCCCTTTCGCGTTTACTTCCCATCCAACCTTCATACTTTCACTTTGTGCTGCCAGTTTTTCAATGGACAACTCTCCTCCCTTGCATCCTTTTCCAACCAAATAGCAGCACCAATGGAAATAAGACTTTCCTTTCTCGAAAAGAGAATTAAATTCTGCTCACAGGCACACAGATGGAGAAAGGATTTAATTTACGAAAAAACATGTACCACCGCGAGGAGCTTTTAAACTCATTACAACAATTATTCCAGCTCTCCTTGGAACAGGACG
The DNA here is from genome assembly GCA_949716465.1 of Chalcosyrphus nemorum. Classification (NCBI taxonomy): domain Eukaryota; kingdom Metazoa; phylum Arthropoda; class Insecta; order Diptera; family Syrphidae; genus Chalcosyrphus; species Chalcosyrphus nemorum. The sequence continues at coordinate 81,194,627 of OX454333.1, forward strand.
AGGGAGTTAGAAGGAAGCAAAAAAAAAAGAAGAAACGAGCGTAAGAAAGTGCAGATAATTTGTCAGGATGTCAGTAATTCAGGATATTCCCTCAAGAGGCAAATGGGTTATACTTGTATAATTTTGAATTTGAATTTTTCTTTCCCCCCCCTACAAGCGATGAGGCAAAGGAGTGCTCCCTTACCGACATTCTGTCGTTTCAGGGGAGCCATGAAAAAGGACGAAGGACAGTGAAAGTAAGAGATTATAATAATTGTCTGTTTGCTCCAGTTTGACATCAGACAGACGGAAATAAAATTAATGTGAATGAAATGAAAATGAATTTTTAACAGTGAACCAAAGATTTATTTTGTAAGGGTTGCGCAAAACAGGCAAAAAAGAAACGTATCCTTGTACCGGCTGCGACTGAAAGACTTTAAAAAAATATCCCCTCTCGGAGATTGTGTTTTCCTAAATTAATTTGATTTTGTTTGTTTTTCTTCGACGCACATGTGCGAGTTGAGATGAACTACTTTCTAGATTTATAGATGTACATATGTACCTACATATTTTGTCATAAATTTTATACTTTTTTTTCTTTTGCTAATCCTGACAAGCTGATATTTACTCTATCCTGTGGAGGGAGAACTTCTAGTTTACGATATGTAACATTTGCTACAGCTGCGTTTCAAGAGCACGAATTCTATTAGCATACCTGTTTGTTCTTATAAAGATGAATAGATACTTTTCCCCTTTTTTTGTTCACAGAGGAGAAAGGACAACAAAAAAACGTGATGTATCCCTTTTTTGTATTATGCTCGGACCATATGTGTCGGTCTCATTTGGAAAATTATAGTTAACCCCATCATTGAATCCTTTTTTGCTTTTTGTGTGCAATATAAACAGGAATAGAGTTTGATATTACATACATCTACATAGACTGAACATTGTGTGGGTTAAGTTAGGATTGTTAGCACGTTGTATTGTTGGTTTTTTGAAGTTTAATTGTTACAAACCGGTCCTGGTGGTAGCTTGGATACTTTAAATATAACGTAATGCATTGGGAGAGAGTTATCCATTGAGCGTTTCCTCTTATTATATTTGAATTAAACAAATTGTGATTGAGATATCATTGCAAGTTTGTACTTTTTTAGAAGGTCCATGTATGCCATTATGTATGGAATATAACGTCATTCAAATGTCCGCCGCGGCTTCGCTGAGTGGCGTGCATGCGAAACGTCCAATATTCCATAACTCTGGCAAATAAATCAGGCTAAATTTGACCAATGGCATTGATTATCTTGGCTTCCAGCGTAGATGTGGTTTGTGGTTTATTGGGATAGACCTGTGACTTTAGAAAACCTCAGAAGAACGGAGTCAAATCGCACGGTCATTATGTGGACAATTCACAACGCCCCCACGTGAGATAGCCATGCTCGGAAATCGCTCGTTGCAAAATGTCCAATGCGGCATGGACTGCATGTCTTCATGTCTTCGGTGTCTATATCATCCAATTGGGGCCAAAAGAATTTGGTTATCATTGCCCGATAACCCTCGCCGTTGACGCTGATAGCGTATGGACAGGTGATGCCGCCAGTCCAAAATCCACACCAAACAGTGACCCTTTCTGGATGCACTGCAATGCACTGGTCTCAAATTGACCAATTTTGCTTGTTGACGAACCTATATGATTTGTCGACTGAAATTATAGTTCACCTCTAACTGCTCGAGAGCCTAGTCAGAGAACAAACGGCATTGTCTATGCTCATTAGCTTTGAGCTCCTGGGTCATTTGAATCTTGTAAGGGTGGAGACCCAAGGCATGATGCGAAATTCGACAAGTTGTATTATTTGAAAGACCGAGTTCGAATCGTGGGTCCGAATTGACTGCCTCGGATTCTCCTGTACACTGTCAGGGACAGCAGTGTTATTTTCGGCAGATCTTGCATTTTTTTGACGTATGGGTGCTTGCGGATTGTTTTCTTAACACGTTGCGAATAGTCCTCTCGGAAGGACCGTAAGATGTGCGATTCGCGCTGTTGCTCGAACCGACGATCCATTTTCATAAAACAATTTACTAATTTGCACATTTTATTGAATAATAACTCTCTAAGATTTTGACAAGGCAGACTAAATAAGTGACAGTCAATTTGACAGATGTAGCTTTTACAATATGGCCGCAATCACCTGTCAAGGTGCTACACGTAGCATCGACAAAATGGCCACACCCTGTTCTGTGAATCCAGTCGTTGAAATCGAAACTTGTGTGTGGTAGCTCTTTGTTAGCTATGTTAGCTTGGTAGAGGAAGTCTGTCAAACGACCCGAAGATGACGAAGTGAGCGTAACACTTTAGCGTTTCGTTGAAGACTATTTTGAAGCCCTTTTTTTCTTCGGGAAAAGATCATAAAATACTTTCCAGTGCATATACATATATATATTCATTAATTTTCAGTAGAATTTACGCTTGGCTTGGTATTGTATTTGTCAGCCTAGACAGACACTTGAGGCACGTGGCATTTGTTAGAACATTCGTGTAACATTTCACTTAATCTGCTTGTGACATCTTCCATCAAGTGCTCTTTTAAAAAAAATTATATTTTCTGCGTCATTGCACAGCATCACATGGCTAAACTTTTGTCATAATTTATTCAGGTTTCCCGAGGCCTTATTTTTTCTTTTATCGGATTCATAAGCAAAATATTAAATTTATTTGCGTGGTTTAAACCTCCATCCGGTGTGTTACAAAGTTCTCATTTTTTTATGACAACCACACTCATCAAACTGAATTGTAAACAAACACAAAACAATTTTTGTTTTTTTTTTTTGTCGGAAAAAAAGAAAAAGATACATTTGGTGTTTATTGTACTCGAATTCCCACAAAGCCACCGCCGTAAATTATTACGTAACTTTCCCTTTCACATCCACTCCAGAGTGAATGTCATCCCCTTTAGCGAAGCCGGCTTTCATTTTAATTGTATCTTCTGGGGGCATGTCAAACATGTTGAATCCTAAGGGTAAATGACATTTATATACTTTCACTTAATGAACACAATTTATGTCATTCTGAGAGGCTTTTTTTTTCTCTGAGAAAAATATATAAAAATCTTTTAATGGTTTTTTAACCCATCAACTGAGAGATTATAGCTCAAATGGCTATTCACAAGAACAAAAACTTTAGTGCACAAATGATAAAGTCTAACAGCTGGGCTAACATCTTAGCGTTTGTTGTATTCATTTTTGAATTAATTCGCAGGAAAATTTTCTTCTCTTAATAGATGAACAACGACATCAAATGTCTATTAACGTCAAAAGTTTATGAGTCAAATTAACCAAGTTTGACAACTTGTTAAGTGTTTCTAAGATGATGAGACTTAATAGTTGGGGTGACATGGTTTTAAGAAGCTAACATTGTTTTATTTTTTTATTATGAACGGAAGGTCAAATATGAATCTGGAAGGCATAAACTTTTATGATGACGGGCAAAAGACGTCAAACGGAATTATATTCAATTCTATCAAATAAAGCCGGTTTGATACCTTGATACGTCAACCAAACTGTCTAAAACTATCTTCATCATCAAATCACTCCTTTGACATAATTTTTGTCAAACTTATTTTTTTAGAGTGCCAATGGCTTAAGTATATGGAATTATGGTAGTAAGTAGTTGAGATATATGACAGTTTTTCGATGAAAGCGCGCTATAATTATGACAGTGTGCCGTTCAGTCAAATAAACTATGGTTCTAAGAAGCCAGCCAGAAGAGGAGAGGTTGTGAAAGGATGACATAAACTTTTATGATGGCGGATAATAGACGTCATCTTTGTTTGACATAAATTATAACAGTATTTGTTTTTTGTTGAATAAAACTTCTAGTGGAAGTCGTCGACCAGAGCTGTAAAACATTGCAAACATTTTTGAATATAATTCCTTGGAATGTTTAAAATGACTTAATTCATTGACTTCAATATTCACTTAGTTGAAGTCTTTTGAAGTCGTTTGAAGTCACTTGAAGTCTTTTGAGTCAGTGATTGCATTGTCTACCCTGCTTTCAAAGACTTCAAGTGACTTCAAAAGACTTCAACTAAGTGAATGCAATCACTGACTTCAATTGACTTCAAAGATTTGAATGCTAGTGACTTCAAGTGACTTAAAAGATTGCAGAGCATTCAAAAACATTGCATTCTTCCCGACTTAACCATTCTGAATGCTAAAATTGACTGCTACAGTCATGACTTCAAAATGAATGGTGATTTATTTTGTTCAATCTGAAGTCTTTATTGAAGTCATTGAATTGAAGCAAATCTCCACGCAAATGATTGCATTCTTTTACAGCCTTTTCACCGACAGTAGTTCGATTCTTCAAACTCTAATTATGACAGATAGATACCGTCATCGAGAATGCTTATAGTTCTGTCGAATAAACCATGGCTGTCATTTTGTTGAGAATACAAGGAAAAAATAAAACCTTACTATGACAAATGGACCACACTGCCATATTCAATTCAATTGAACTATTCAAGTCATCGAGTAATACTCAGATTTGTTTGACGTAATTAGTAACAAAAGGTATTTCGCGTTGGAGACCACTTTTAGTAGACGCCGTCGACTCTAATTATGACAGATATAGTTACCTTCATTAAGAATGCTTGCAGTTCTGTCAAATAAACCGTGACATTTACATTACCTGCGACTACTGTCTTTTTTTTAAAAAAAAAGAAGACCAAATACAAGAACAAAATGAAGAATTTGACAGCACATACATAACTTTTGCAGCAATGTCACATAAAGTTTCATGATGTTAGGCGGTAGACATCAATATTATCGCACTTCACTGAAACAAAGTCGCGTTTTGCTTTTACACAGCGACCAAACTGCCACATTCAATTGAAAACTATTGAAGTCATAAAATAAAAGTCACATTTGTTTGACATAATTATGTGGTAACAGTACTTATTTGACGTTGAATACCACTTCTAGCGGAAACCTTCGTCAGCAGGTCGATTCACTAAACTCTAATTATGACAAATAGTTAACGTCATCAAGAATGCTTGCATTTCTGTCAAATAAAGCTTATCATTTACGTCACCTATGACCTCTGTCAACTTATTTCTTCAAGTGTCAGTTCTTACTTTGTGTTCAATGCCTTCAAGTGGTAATTAAACATGTAATTGAGAGCCAGATACTTCTGCCCAAAGAGATTTCATCAGAGAAAATAAACTCATTACTTCAAGTATATACCGCATTTGCACTTTTAATTGAAAGCCACCTTCTCTACACATCAATCGGAACGTCATTGCACAAACTTTGCTGTCTATTTTTAGTGATTTTCTCACTTCAATCCCACAATGTTGTGGAGTAAAGTGATTGTGGTTATATTTACTATATTTGTCATTTTGGTATCGGTGTACTTATCGATGATGATGATGAGTCGTATGAGTGCGAACTCCTACATACTTGCAACTGATTGACACATCTTTTGATGAGTATTTAAGCTGGAGGATTTACAATTTCATTTCGAATAAATCTAAACTTGTTAATCTTTCTAAGTGGGTGATGCGCGATGGTGGGTATATAACAATGGAGATAATAATGGCTTGTGATTGCTTCCGCGCTACTGAGATACTCAGATACACGACGACCATACAGCACACACAAATTGTGTGTGTTTGGTCGGTTCCCTTGTAAGGGATTATCGCTTTTAATTGAAAAACCTTGAAATGTTTCTGCTTGACTGAGCACATAATGAAAATTTAATTGGTTTTTATACATTCATGTTTCTAGAGTAATTGCGGATTAAGAGATGTAAAGTGGAATTAGAAGAAGAGCTTAATTTTATTCATTATCTGTTAATGATTGTTAATTTGATGGATTTTTTTTTTCATTTTAAATGGGGGTGCTGCTTCCCTATGGAATTATACGCGGAGATGGAAATTGTTATGTAGGCATTTAGATTTTAATTGTAGCGAGAGCATTAGGGTGGTCCTCTTCGGTGTACTCGAGACAGATGTGGATGTCGTAGAAGTCCTAAAAAGTTTGAGACAGGATTTTAATCAGCGTAAAGCATATTAGATTCATAGGCCTGTGCAATCTTTGATATAGGAATCGGCCGGGTTTTGTTATCAGAGAAGTCTGTGAACACATTCAGACGGAGAAAATTGTGGTGGACAAATAGTACTCGCAACGTTTAATCTGCTTTACGATTGGTAGGCAACTGACCGAGATTATGCTGCTTACAGATTGAATCGAAAACCCAAAATGACTGAACGATTACCAGAAGTGATATAGGTACTCCTAAGAGCTTTTATTTGAGAGGCAGAAGCCAAGGAAACAGAAGAAGAAGGCACTGCGCATCGAAGCTAGGTTACGGAAAGAGTTGAGCCTCATTTGAATCTCATTTATCGATTGGCTGTGTGTTGCATTGTCATGCCCGACAGTTCCCCCTGTGCTTCTGATTCTGATAAGCCAGCACTTTCTTTGTAAGAGATCTCTGAGCTCACTGATCCTCTCCTTATCTAAGTCAAGTCACATTCCTCCGTCGGATATAACAATCTTAAAATCCAATACGTCGAATCCAATACGTTATGTGGCAAGGAACGATGATGCATCAGTGAGGCTGACACATCCATATAGCCACCGATCAAAAGCTGTATACTATAATTGATGACATAATAGAGAATGATGAGCCTCCTGGTCGTATAGAAAAGACTAACTAAAAACAATGACCCTAGAGGCAGGGGATCGAACTCGCTGAAGTAATCACAGGACACTGGGACACAGCCACTACGCTCCATAATGGAATGCAGAGTCCAATGCTTCTTCTGTCACTGCCCGACAACGTTTTAGAATCCTAGGCCACAGATTATACCTAACACTTCAAAGGTAGCAGAGTTACGGATAATGAACCTCCTTTGACTCATTAATAGCATCAACTGGTTTAAGGAGAGACCAACACCAACCTCCCAGTATTTAAATATGTCCCTTCCCACTCTAAAGGGTAAGCAGAATGGATCTGAAGTGTCTCCTCTTCAGGTACACGTGATGAGTTCTCTTTACATCACACACCCTTATAACCTAACCTAAATCAATGATTTCTTTGTAAGGATAAGATAATCTACAATCACAGCATCTTCTAATCGATTTCCAATGCACTATCCACTAAGTAAGCCCAAACAAATAAATGAAAGCTTCGTTAACTTACACTGGAAGTGTCTTTGCACCTGATCGCATGCTTCTGCTGGGGACTTTGCTAGAGTTGGTATTTATTCTGATAAAAGCTGGTGCTGGTGCCTCAAGAGATCACAGCACTCGGCTTTTATCAGCCTCTAAGTGAAGACATTTAGTCAGCTGAGATTTGGAGCTTGGAGAATTCTTCAAGCATGATTTGGAGGCAATTCAAACGCGTTCAAGAAGTTCAAATATGATGCCGCGCCAGCGTTGTTGACGCCCGATTAATATATAAATAAATAAGTTAAATTACATGACAGCAGCTAGTTACTTTGTTGTGGGTTCCTTTCTCACCCTCAGCCGCCTAATAAGTACTTACTGTAACTGAAGCTCACACACTCTACAATTTTTTGCACTTGGCTTAAAAGGATATCGCGAAGGAGCGTCTAACGTAATACAAAATGCACTGTAAAGCAAGCACAATCACAATCGCAGCTTATCTTTACTAATTTGCAATCGCAATTCAAGCAGTGATTGATAAACAGCTATGCGCAGCTTTACTCTACTTCTAGTCTTCTTCCAGTTCTCTTTCTTTTCGAGTCAGCGCCCAATTGTTTGGCCTCGCCCTCGCATCAAGATACTTCTCTTAGTTGATTTGCTTTTTTAAAACAATGCTCTTAGATGCCACTTCTTACAGTTCACAGTTCGCCATAATAGAAACTGTGAGAACTCCATTTAAATAGCTTTCAACTTCATTTATAATTCAATCTAGGTCAACTACCTGAAATAGACCACCGCCAATTAAGACCGTCCACACAGGTGCAACAAAACTTTGCCTCCATAGAATACACACGCCATAATTACTGTGCCAAACAAGTAGACACACTTGTATCACTTGTGTATCTCTTCAGAGTTCTTTGCTTTTTTCCCTGAAAGAATAAGAAAAATTACAACCGCTTTCATTGTTGGACAGCGGCTCCTCAAAACGGCACCAAGCCATTTCCATTGAGACATTCAAACCAAACCGAAAAAAAATAGGTCCCTTAAAACCAGTTTCCTTTAATGAATATCTCCAAAACGTGTATCTTTCGCAAAAAAAAAAATAAGAAAGCCTCAGATACCATGCCTTGTTAAGTGGAGTCAAGTACAACACACACGGACCGAACCAATCTGAATTGGGATACAAAAAACCAATGTCCAGCTTCACTCGTGCACCTTTTCTTTATTTTTTGTTCCATGGACCGTATAAACAAATAAAACTGACGAAAACGAAATAAAACAAAATGCCATCTTAAGGTGACTTCCCCGCAGCTCCTCCTCCATGATCATCATCATCATCGTCATCATCGTCGTCTGGGTCTGGTAGCAATCAAACGGAAGCTCAATTAGACAACCGAGAATCGAATCAAGAAAGAAGCGCTGATGAGAAACGACTGCCTGCACATAATTCATCTCATAAATTCAATAAACGACAACACAAAAGATATGGAATATCAATTTAAGAATGAAATTGTTAGATACTCAAACTCCATCCAATGTGGTAGCGGATGTGATGACCTTGTTAGTTTAAATTGGCTTTTCTTTTAAATTTTTTGTATCTTCTTTCCTCTTCAGTCTGTATCTTCTGTTTAACATTAGCATTTAGAACGTCATCGAAGTATCTAAATGCAATTGCAATAAATTTCTTGCTTACACACATGAAAGCCCAATGGATTTGTGACGTTAATGGGGGGGTAATATCTCAACTGATCTCTTATGGCTGATCAATCAGCGAGGATTGTAAACTGATTGATACCAAATGCCTGTTGGCTATATCTAACTGACTTGACGGTTGTTTGAGCTGAATAACAAATCAAATCAAAAAAAAATATATATATATTAACTGGTTGTTTTGCGATTGCGACTGGGCTGATTGGGGAGAGGCTAAACCGAGGGTGAACACTGTGGAACACACTGACGATCACTTCGAGGAATTGGTGCTTTAAGTGGATGATGCTTTGCATTTTCCTTGTATCGAACGGTTTGTTTGCATGATAAGTCGATGGGATATTTCTTGGAATACGGAATTTTGTGAATACGAAACCGGGGATATATAGAGAAAAAGTTGTTAGTCATAGAGAATTGGGTGTAACCAGATGGTTAGTCGCAAGTTGATTGAATGGTTATCTACTTATGCATCACACGTTTGCAATTTATTCAAACGAAATAAAGCTGGGGCTGGGTTCATATGCAAACAAATTGAGAAACTTGACACAATTAGATTGACACAATTGATTAGGCAGTTCCCCTGCCTTAGTACTGGTCTGATCTAGGCAATACTAAAGGGCACAACTCTGTCCTCCGCTTTGGCGTCCCGCCTTTCGATTTGGACAAATTTTTAGAAGATGCCAAGATGAAAGCAGTTCTAAGCCCCAAAAAAAAATATTGTGAATCTAAGCTTTTAGCTAAGCATCAACTGTCCTAAGACTAGGCTTTTTATAGACAATCTGCGCCTAAAATACAGTGTCAGCAAAATAGCGGTGACATGGTGTCCACTGACGAAATAAAGCGAGTAAGTATAGAAAATGAAACACGCTTATCGACAGCATGAATGAGGAAAGACTAACCTTAATCGCAAAATCACAAAGGTGACGGAATGGTAGTACAACAAAAAGATGGTCTACAATAGCAGCTTGAGCTACTGTTGTCTCTTTAGGGAACATCCATGCATCTTAGCAAACCAATAACATCTGGCTTTTGTGCATGATGTTTTCTTAGTGGCAAGCCTTGTTGAATGGGTGATGTTTTGTATACCTTGCCCTTGGCTGGGACTGACATTCTTCTGTCGCACAAGGTACCTGGTAACGTCTTGCACAGCTAGTACCAGTATGATGGTCTATGTCCTCATTGACTTGACAGTCTCCAGATAGCAAAGATCTTAGGTACTTAAACTCTTGAGGTCTCTTTATTGAACATCCATCTAAGCAGACAATATATGGAAGCTCTAAATCGTAAAGACTTCAAGTCCTATACATTGGCCTTCTGCCTTCAGACCCGAAGGCCCCATGATTCTAAGGCAAACTACCATTCCTCTCTCATTTTACTTGCACCTATAACATAGGGCAAGTATTGGATTCGTGCAGATTTTCGATCTCGAGATTTTGATGAATTTGAACATTACCATTATATAGAAGTTCAAAAAAGTGGGTCTGCCGATGTCATCTGCCTGTCCGTCTGTCTGTCTGTGCACGAAACTACAGCCTAAACGGGTGGACGGATTTTGATCAAACTTCATATCTAGAGCCCTTGGGATAATCCCTAGAGGAGAAATTGAAATTTTTGATCAAGCCCTTATGTTAACGGTACTTTAATTAAGGCCAATTTTACAAAAATTCCAATCAGTCACCTGATACAAAATTTCTTACCAAAATTGTTAACAATAGTACTTTACTTATAATTTTTTTTTATACAAAGCCGATTTGCGCGAAAACGACTCTAACGATTTCATTTAAATTCCTCACTGAGATTAGTACAGACACATGCAAGAAAATGAGGTACCACATTTTGTTCAAAATTAGTTAGAACGGTACTTATGGTCAATTTGGCTAAAAGACGTTTTTCTTGAAAACCGATAAACCGATTTCATTAAAATTTATACATTAGGTTACAAATTGCAAAAACTATAAAATGGCGCTGAAAATTTTTGGCCATGAATTAAGTCCATGAATTCAGTCGTTTTAGCCAAACGATTTTCTTAAAATTTGATATTTCCACTACATTGATAGAATCCTATAAAATGGCGTACAACGTTTTATGCCAAAATTGTTAATAATGGAACCTTACTTATAGCCAACTTAACAAAATCTTACTCAGAAAATGTACATTATAAATAGATCGTTGGTTTTATGTATCTCAACTGCACATGAAACTTATAGATATACGAGTAGGTGCAAGTTAGTACGACCCAGTCGTGCACTTTACTTTAAGTATTCTTGGAAGAGGTCGTAGAATTTCAGCAGTGAAATAATTTTCGTTAAATTGAAAAATAGTGGTCTGAGCGCTGAATCATGGTGGACCCCAAACCAATTTAAAATTTTTCGATGGGGACTGCTGGCTCTTTTGCACAGAATATATACACATTGTTCAGTAGATCTATGAAGGGTCTTGCTCGAGACTCTATCGCTTTTGTCAGCAAAAGAGTCAAAAACATCAAAAGCGTTCTCTGTGTTAAGCACTACAAAAGGTACTTTGGTTCTATGATGATGCATTTTGTCTATAATAAAACCTTCTCTTTGCCTTCTCTTTTCTTAGATTCTTTAACCCCTCGAGCACATAGGGCATCAATCACTTCTGGACGCCATCTTATTCGGTCATCGGTCTTCTGCACCGCATTTGAGCTGCCTCCAACTCATTCCTAAAGAGCTCAATTCCTCATCGAATGTTCTGCGCTTCGTTTACATAAGACTTCCTATAGCAAACAGGCATCTCTACATTCTCCTGTCCGCACATTATCTAAAATAGGCGAAGCCTAAATTATCCTCTTTGTGAATAAATATTGATTGAACTTGTGATCAATCACTAACCATAAGTGCGTCATGCTGTCTCTGTTTCCTTTGGAGTGCCTGTCATTGAACTAACAACAGACATTTGGCAGGACCATCAGAGTACATTAAAAATTAGTAGTATATTACAGCTTAAGGAAGCCAAATGTCAAAGAGGCTGAAGGTGTCTGTCTCTGTCTATGATGCCAACGAATTTTGTGAAATATTTACTTGAGATTTTCACGAATTTTGGACTAAGCGACCGTGAAGCTCTTCATTATTAAAATGGCATGGAATCGCTGCCAAATATGACAGCTGTCATATTTCGTTCTTCATACAGACAGTTTGCAAATGCTGCCAAAATATAAGGTCCGTTCGCGTACTTCCTGCACTTCAATTCGTAGATTATCAAATTTTAAAGAGTGGGGGTAAACTTCTCTCAGAGAGAGCTAAAATCACGAAAAAGTAGACGAACGGGTTGAGCAATAAAAAGGTGAAAATACACTGGTTTGACAGCTTTAACCGTTTTCATAAACCAGGTGAAATTTCTTACTCTCTCGTGAGGGATCTCTTCTGCGAAAAACTACGAAAATTCTCCGTACGAGAACAGCTTTTCGTAAATTAGCGTAAAATTTCGCTGTTTTAGGAGGGCACGCGAACGGACCTATAATTTATTCGTTTGTAATGCCGCAGGTACTTCTTCAGGAAAGTTTTCGTTCCTAATACTGGTTCACTGGCAAGGTCGATAATCAACACTCAAAGGACAATACACTGCAACACTACCCCTATTGATCTTATAACGAAAGTCTTGCTTTCAGTCGTTATTCATGTGTTTTATAGGTAAAATCCAGCTGATTTAGAGAACTCACAAGTCAAAAAGTTCACCTTCTTAAATCTAACTTTCAAATCAATCTCCACGACCGTAATGACCCCTCACAAAGCACGCCGATATCAGAGGACCTCATCAGCACTCCACCTCGAATTGAACGTATTTATTTTCTGATTTATTTAATGATAATGAAATTTTGAACTCAATTCTTTTTTTATTGACAAAACGTCGACGTCTAACTTCGCTAATCGTTTCATCTTATCCAAAAGGTGGAAAAGAAAAAAAAAAAAACTCTAAAGCATTTCTATTTGCGTTCCAATCTCCCGATCAGGGGAGGTTCGGATGTATGAAGAAGAAAAAAACGACTCCAAATATAAACAAATTTAGATCGGCAACGAGGAAGCGGTGCGGTGCTTGCCTGCATACCACTTGTGATCACAGACATGAAGACTGGTGACTCTGGGCTCCCTCTAATCAAAAAGTCCCCATCGTTGTCGTAGCATTGAACGTTGAGATATCAAAAAATTTGTTTCTTTCAGCGCCCAGTCGCTAGACATCAACGGCTACAGCTACATTTCACGCAACATGCGAATCACGCCAACTAAAAATAAACAAAGCGCACACCAGTCCCCACGGGTGGTTTGCAAAAATTCATGGGGGCTCTCAAAAGAGAGTCCACTGATGCAGCGCCAGCATTAGCTCAGTTCGTTTTGTTCTTGTTTTGTTTACACAAATTCAAAACTAGATATGTTCGCTTATTAGCATATTAATTTATTGTTACAACATGCTGTGCCTCTATACGTGATGTATGGCACGCAGAATATGGGTCATTTAGACGAGCGAGGAAAGTTTAGATTGTAAATTGCATTAATCATTGTCCAACGAGTAATTAAACAAAATTATCCAAATAGAAATGAGTGTGTCCGTCAAATGTTTAATTGTGGATTTCTATCTGTCGGGAGCTGACACAGCAATATATTGTGACACGTCTTTAGCCATCGATGGAAAAGGTCAGTACCTACATACATACCGGTGCTATGTGTTTGCCTTCTGCTTAGGTTCTAGTCTGGTTCCAAAAGGGTGGTGTTGTTGTTGAGTTCTCTGCAGGCACGAGAAGGAGTATAAACATTTATTTAAATGTCAACACAAAAAGTGTCGAGTGTTTGTTCTTTGATTGCATGGCACAGCTAAATTGGATGAGGAATCGGAGTCGTCGCCGCCGCCGCACACAGCAGGCAAAGCGATATAAACAGCATGGGACTATTTTCGGGTGAATCTATTGATTATTCTGACTTTGAAGGTTCTTTCGAGATCTTTAAATAGAATAGGGAGTTGGTAATAAACAGCAGAAAATAATAATAATAAGGATGGATTGGTATTTGCTTCAGAAAATTGAAGGAGCTGCTTCGAACGTGTCTGAGCTGAGGATATGAGAAGTGGTTCAAGGAGAACGACAAACTGGCAAATGTATCTTGTCTGTTGACATACGCAAATGAGGTCTATCTTTGCTGTGTTTTATATAAATTTGTTTCATATATCGATACTGGCACATCGAAGGTGTCGACAATGAGGATTGACGACAGTCAGCGTGATCGATGTGAAGCATGTTTCATCATTAAACTCACCCCTTAGATGGCAGTTTTATTTAACAGAAGCGATTTGTCATTTAACTTTTGCGACATTTTTGTTGCATCTAGATTTGTAAGTTGCTTTCGGGTTTGAAGTTTTAACTATAATGATACATGATACAGTTCATCATCTGTTGCGTCTTGTCTATCCATTAAAAGAACAATGACTCTTGGTTGTCACTATCTATTACTAACTGAGTGGTTCACTCGATTACTTGATCTCATTCTACTGTACTTAGTGTCAACTATGATTCGCCAAACCTTTGACCATTAATGTACATAATCTTCAAGTTTTGTCGGTATTCTCTTCGACCGTTTTACCCACTGCCAAAACACAGTTTCGTCCAGAAATGAAGCTTACTGAAGCGCTCTCTACTTGGGAGTGTATGTATAATAGATAAAAGATTGGACTAAGAACGCTTCCTTGCCGCACGCCAGCCAATATTTTCTTAGTCTGGATATTGTTTCCACATTTTATGCGGAATAGGCTACCTTTATTCGTATGGTAGCTGGAGGACTTATCACGATCTATTACTAACTGAGTGGTTCACTCGATTACTTGATCTCATTCTTCTGTACTTAGCGTCAACTATGATTCGCCAAACCTTTGACCATTAATGTACATAATCTGCAAGTTTTGTCGGTATTTTCTTCTACTACCAAAGCAGAGTTTAGTCCAGAAATGAAGCTTACTGAAGCGCTTTCTACTTGCTAGTATAAGTATAATAGATAATAGATTGGACCAAGAACGCTTCCTTGCGGCATGCCAGCTAATATTTTCTTAGTATGGATATTGTTTTCACATTTTATGCGGAATTGGCTACTTTTATTCGTATGGTAGTGTTCCAAAATATTATTTAAATGCCTAGAAGACAAACAGCTTGTAGTAATTTAAAAGTTAATTTAAAAGCTCTTCCCCTTCACATTAATCATCTGTTTCCTTTCCTGTTGCTAAGTTTGAACATATGTAAATGGGCGGTTTTTATTTGATTTGGGTATATTATTACCCAATTTATTGAAAAAAGAAACTAACTGAACTAGAAAAAACCTTGTTCCAACAAAGTATATTTTGAAAAGTTCACAGCGCCATCTCCAGGAGAAGTATTTCATAAAATGCAAGATGACATTATATGACAATTGCTCTTAGAGACCACAACTGCGGTTAGTATTCTATTGGCTGTCATTTAGGATTTCACATTTGTGTTTAATAAATACAAACACAAAAGCTTTGTTCAGTGACTCTGTACGGCACAGTTTAGTACAGAAAATTACAGGTTTTTGCGTTCAATGAGAACGAATATATTGTCCAAAAGTGCTCTTCTTTTTGTTCAATGAGTCTGTACTGCACAGCCCAGCACATGATTTTCTGTACTTGCTTTTGAGGTAGAACATATTCGTGAGAACTGTCATAAACGAAAATTGTTTGACAACTCAATACTTTTGACTTCTAATAAGAAGAATGCTTTGGGAAACGTTCTGACTCATTGAACAGAATGTTGTAATTTTCTGTTCTGACAGTTTTCACAAACTTGTGCTGTTTTGCTCTCTGCTGTGCTACCTTTTCAGTCACTGAACAAAGCTAATATGTACGACGGAAATAGTAAATTTTTCTATCAAAAATGACAGATGGGTTCCTATAAAATACTGCTGGTGGAGACGGAGTGTAAGTCTTCAAGAAAGTGGCGATAGTGTATATTGAATGCACTAAAGAGAGGTATCTTACTTCTTACTTCTTTATGATAAAACGCGAAGACTTTTTTAAGGCAAAAATGACATTTCAGACTTTTCAGACAAATTTTGCGCAACAACATAAGACACACCCTGTAACGAACAAGAATAAAGGATGGCCCACCCAAAAAATGGCATTCGCTCTGTTTGTTTACACTCAGCAAATTAATGATCATTAATTTCACGTTAAAATGCGAGGAGGAAGACTCTGTGGTGTTCACTTTGTTGCTAGTAACGTTTCATTTCAGTATCTGATGGATGGACCTACTCGTATGTATGTGCTAAATGCATGCATACGAATTTTTCTTTGCGTTGGCGTACACTAAAAGATTTGTTAATTTTATTTTAAATGAATTCTCTCTTAAAACAAAAGATTCATTCTATTTAATTTTATTTGCATAATTAACACTTAAAACTGACACATTTCATATATTAATATAAAATTAACAAGTTGTTAAAAAGAATTTATAAATAAAAATAAAATTAAGCCACAAAATAAATATCTGCAGCACATTCACATAATTTAATAAAACAGAATAAAAATACTGATTGTCAGCGCGTTCAGATTGATACAAAAAATAAAAATAAAAACAAACCACATAACTAGTGATTGAGAGAAATTGTATGATTTATCTTAGCAAATGAGTTGTTATGGATGAAAAAAAAAAAAAAACAGCGTACCGCATTGAAATTGACTACCATATTATTAATCATAATTGCGAATAATTGGAAATAAATTATGAGATGCTTTTTTAATTGCCAACCACATATGGATGAGGCTCAGCAGTGGTTGAAAAGTAGCATTCGTTTCAATTATTGGTGGTGTCGGTTGGATAATTGAATAGAGTGCTATGAAATAAATTGAAAATGTCCTTAAAAATTATAACAATTGCAAGTTTGTGGCGAATGGAAAGATCGATGCAATTCTACATAGCTGGGGCTTAGTTGATGTGAATTGAAAGAGATTGAAAGTTGTTTGTTATGAGTCTTAAAACTTAGTGGTTTCGTGCTGGTTTTCTTACTTCAAACATTCAAATATTTATCCACTAATAGTTTTAAAAGATGCCTTAGAACTGTCGCATATTTAATTTGGCGCTACTTTTCTTTTTGGTTTGCCGCTATTAAACACTAACCTGTCATTACTTCACAACTGTCAAACCATTTGATTTGTATGCAAAAAAATGTATATAAACTTTAATAGTTCACTACAAAATCGCGAAAATCGTTAATGAACCATAAGGGCTAAACTGTCGTTAATAAGAAGAACTAGAAGACTTGTAATATTTTCAATTTTGCGTTACTTTCTATCTTCTCAACATTAAGCTGACAGCTATGACAGCGACTGCTCGCAAGGATTCATTAATAAATAAAGCTGTTTTCGACACTGATTATGACAGAACTAAAAAGCCTGGTTTCGGAGAGGTAACAAGTTAGTTTAACCTCCCAATTGAACGGAACTGAACGAGTTAAAATATAGCATTCAATTTCAGAATAATGATCAGTTAGACAAATTTGAATTCGGTTGCATAATTGTGGCCAACTGAACGATCGGCTCCAAATTTATCTTTTTATTATAATCGTCCAGAAGAAAGTCAAGAATACTTCCAAGTTCTGCCTAAGAACTATCGTACGATGAAAGAAAAAGAAGAAATAGTGCCGAGAAATAATTTTCGTTTCCAAATAAGAAGCATCCTGTGAATACTGTGAGTGTATTTGAAACGATATCGCTCACATCTTATTTCTCTTCCTGATACGAACCTGGTTATCCAAGAGTTGCGTTGTTGTTGTGGAGAGAAAGTTGTCTTCTTCTCTTACATAAACGAAAAAGTGATACAAAAAGCTTAATACCGTTATATGAAGCTAATAACCAAACCATGTAGATCGTTGAGTGGACACTAGATGGCAAATAACACGGCAATCTGAGGAACATTGCGGGGTTATTTGAGTAAGATGTCCCGAGGGAGGCACAGAATCATGTATAGAAGCATCTTAAGTCCTTTGGTATTCATTGCAGGATCGAACCCAAAAAAGCTTCTGTTATGCTTTGCTGACGTTGGAGCCATGATAAGAGAGGATCGATGAGCACTTTACAATGAAGATGAGTGTCGAATTAGTCCTGCAAAGAAGATGCAGTACCGGTACCCTCTTTCGAGAGTTCAGTCTCTCATATAAGGTCAAGTCCAATCCTCAAGAGTCAAGACACTTAATTTCTTAAAACACGTAATTCTACAAAAGACGACCTCGTAAATAATTCCAAAGGACTTTATCCTTTTTAAATTAGTATTTTCTTCACAAAATGTTGTCTGGCCGTTATCGTCATTAAAAAATCGCAACATCAAACGACAACAGGAGACCATGACTAAGAGAATAATGACTACACTAACTAAACACTTGCGGTTATTGGATCGTAGTTAGGTATAACTTTAATTAAACCATTCTCCCCCCTCGAAAAACTAACAACTGACTGCAAAAAAAACTACATTCACAACTAGGTTATGTTTTAGTTTCACTACTGCAATCTCTTTGAATACAGCCATCACAAAGGACACCCTCAGATCCGCTCTGTAACATTTTCATTTAACGGTTGCACTTCAATTATGCCAACTGTACAGTGTGTTTACACTCGGCATGAGCAAAAGAAAAAGAAAAACTACGGCGCCTTTTACCCACCAGGATGTTTACTTGTCCAGTTACGTAATGTGCCTTTTTTGTTCCGTCCCTCCTGCAGGGATGCTGATTTTTCACGCCTCACATACAACATTTACGTGCACAGATACTACTTTCCTTTCAAGGGGCTATGGTCAACTCTGCGGAGGTCCAGGTGCAATCAAACCCTCCTTCCTCCGTATAACTAGGTACACACACATTTCCCCTCTCTATCGTTCTGTTTGTTTAATGACATTTCTAGTGCGTGTGTCCACTTAAAAAATCACTCGAATACATCCGAGGCGTCCTCTATAATCTACCATGCACTATGTTCACGGTAATTCAATGTGACAGCTCGAGACTACACGAAACGAACGAGGATTGCATTGGGTGTGGGGGGGCTAAAGGGAATCAAGGATAAATCGACTGGAAAAATTTCCTCCTCAATTCATTAGTTCGCCGTACACACAAGGATAGAGACAGTTCGAGTCATATGCAGCAACGAATGAACGCATTCGTACAATGCAAAAACGATCAGCGATGCATTTCATAGCAAATGACAGACAGACGGTCATATTGCTGTTGTTTATGCATTCATATGTATGCTGTATGCTACTTTTTGAAATGACTTGAACTCGAACATGGTTTTCGCATGCAGGTGCGAACATTTATTGAAATGTCATTATGACATGCCAAAGAGGCGGCTTAATGTCCGCAACTAGGGATTTACCAGCGAACACACCTAGTTCTTTGGAGGACTGCCTGCTCAACGATGATGATGATGATGACGATAGAGCAACAGACTGGCGTGGTTGTGGCATTAAAATTGAATTAAAAATTTAGTGATTGTATGCATGAAGGCATGCGTCGATGCTCATATTTCAGTTTCATAAGAATGAAAGAAGCTGATTTAAGCGGATTTAAGTCGACACCAGGCAAGTTCAGATGCAAAGCAATTTTAAGTAGATTCTGTGCCTGAGTAAGCAGTTCATGTTCAAATGGGTTTTTTTCAGAATTAGTTTGATGCAATAGACGAAACAAAATGGGAGTTTTGGCTGTGTCACCTTTGAAAGTTTGCGAAATTTTGAAAAGTGCTGTGACTAGGTGTGACTCAGATTATGTTTCTTTGGGAAGAAAATATGTAAATAGAAGTATTGAGAAGCCATGAACGTAAATGGATATTCACCTGCATTAAGACTTATTAAGCTCGGTTAAGTAGAGCTCGCTAGTTCAACCTGACACTTCCACAAAAGCCAGGTTTCTACAACCAGCAGACTGATGACCTGGGAAAGAAGTCCATAAGCCCTTTTATGCTTTATAGTTTGGTTTGATTCGTAGTCTTACCTATTGAGGGTACAATGGATCGACTTGTTGATCAGTAGGCTGCGACTTAAGATCGTAAAGTACACATTAACCTCACTTAACCCAACTTCAGACGAATGTCTTCTCCTCCTCTAGCAAAGTAGTAGTTAAGGAAACAATATTAATGCTGCTTGTAACAGCTGACCAGATAGCAATGATACTTTTTCCAATTTTTATGTTTCAGCAGCTGTCAAAGTTACCAATGACATTCAGCTGTCAACATATTCACTAAGGTTTGCCACTTTATCATGTGAAACACAAGGTCCGTTCGTGTACTTTTTGCACTAAAATTCGTAGATTATCAAATTTCGAAGAGTGGCGGTCAAATTTTCTCAGAGAGAGCTAAAACTACAAAAAAGTAAACGAACGGGTTGAGCAAGAAAAAGTTGAAAATACACTGGTTTGACAGCTTTGACAGTTTTCACAAACCAGCCAAAAGAAATTTCTTGCACTAAAATTCGTTGCATGGGGAAATTTCTTATTCTCTCGTGCGCTCTCTCTTCTGTGAAAAATTACAAAAATTCTTCGTACGCGAATAGCTTTTCGTAAAATTTCTTAAATAAGCGTAAAAATTCGCTGTTTTACGAGGGTATGCGACCTTCAATTACTCTTACCGAACGTGCGGAAATTATTAAAATATATTTTCGAAATTCCGGCTCAGTTTTAAATACGCACTGTGAGGTCGGTCGTCAGATCATGGCTTTTTCAGGCAGACAATTCGTCGCACCATGAAAAAGTTCGAGTGTGAGTTTTATCCTATTGGACCTTAGGCCACCTGGAAGTAACCAGGAAGAGGTTGGTGCAAAATGAAGAAAACATAGCTGCAAACGTAGTGGCCAGTAATAAGACCCAGAAATGTCAACCCGGCTAGTTTTTGAATGGATTTGAGCCTGCATTGGTACAAGATTCTGATGATGACGAAAGAATTGAAGCTAGATGGCTCTGAACAACTACGTTAGTTCGCTAATTGGGTGAAGAAATGTTGACCAGAGAACCGGATTTTTGACGAAAATCATTTTCTCGAACGAGGCTCATTTTTGACTCAACGTCTATATCGCTAAGAAGCACCTGGCACCTGGAGTTCAAAAACTTCGATTTATTCGAGCGATGAACGCCGCTACATGCTGTACAAGCGACGCAACGCTCCAAGTTATGAAGGAAAAATTTGCGTAGGTACTACGTCATTTCACGACGAACGTTTATCACTGCAAGTATACCACACGATTATTTTCTCTGGGTATAGTCTACGCTAACAAGCCAACTACTTCGGACGAGCTCAAGTCCAATTCGAGACACTATTTTCGGACCGAGTCATCAAAAATTGGACCCACCGCTTGAAGAACTCCCAGCGAAGCCGAAACGGCCATTTGAATGATATGCTATTCCACACATAATGACATTTAGACAAACGTCACTCTTTAACCCGATGACATCAAATTAATAAAGATGTCTTCAAGGTCTCTTAAAAGTAAACAGATAAATAAAGGAAGCGGATTTTTGCTTTTGTCAAGTGAAACGCTTTCGCTACGTGCACCTTTGAACGTCTCAATACACCTAATCGTTAGTCAAACTTCACCTCGTTTAGGTTTTAGCTACATTCGAAGTCAAAACACGTCCCAACCTATACATTATATTGACTATCAAAACATCCGAAACCACCCATTCACTGACAGCAACTTTAACCATTTAAAAATCAATCACTGACTCAGAGGACGTCAATTCAAACTCAATCATCGTACCAATTTCTACACCTAATTCCGCAGTCAAATTAGAAATACAAAAAAAAGGAATCAAAACAAAAAAACAAAACTGAGAGAAGAAAAAAAAAGAAAAGAAAAAGTAAACCAACAAGCCACTGACCTACGCACGCGAAACTCTCATAAAAGTCCCTGATGGCTGATACGTGAGCTTGGAGGCCATCTACTAACACAACTACTGTCTCATTAATGTGCAATTAAGTGGCAATTATCACCTGCTCCCCGAGTTGTATCTGCTTCCAGATATAACATTTAGATAGAATATTTAACAGAAACAAGTGTTAAAAAGATACACGATCTGAATCATAATCATCATCGGGAGACGACGACGACGACGTGTCGTAGGAGGAAATCTGTATCTTTCTCGTCGTAACATACTCGTATATGTATCTTTTACACAAAAGGGGCAATCATCTATGGATTAATGGTTCTGGTTAAGTGTAAGGAAGAACTTCACCGCATACTTGTGGGTTATCTCAATTTGTTATGCAACAAGATATAAATATCTCAATTGGAATTGGGAATGAATGCATTATCAGAACGTTTCAAGGTATAAATTATTAGATTAGAATCAAATGCCTAATCTGGTTAACTTATGGTTGTATTGGTCGATAACGAATCACATGGAGTTCAGAGACTACATTGGTGCAGGTCACTGCTCGTATATCAGTGTTAAGTAACAGATAAAAAAATTATAAAAAAAAGTCGATTACGTAAAAGAAGCTTAGAAAATGTGTTCCTCATTTCTTTTAGCGATTGTTTTGCAAGATTTCTTAGGTATCTAAGGACTGAAGGACCTGTTTCGCCACACAACTCTAATTTCAAATTCAAATGTGCAGATTTCATTAGTGTTTTTTACGATAGAAGGGGTTATGTTTTTACTGCATCTTTCCCCAAAAGTTCTTCGTTCGTTTTATTTTATTTTTCACTTAAACATGAACAGCCAACTTGGTAGCACGATATTAGGTCGTTAACATTTATTTCGTATTCTAGCACGCACTTTGAGACCTTCAGTGTCGTCTGTTTGTCTGAAGAAAATTTAAATGGTCTCATACTAGTACCAGCTGTTAACTATTAACATCGATTCCTTCATCAGTTTCGATTGAAGACTCTTCTGGAAGCATTTGTTCAGTCGATAATATTTTAAGTGCTTTTAAGCTCTAGTTTTGTGGAGTACCGTTTGTGGGCCAGCACAAGTATTCGATGAATTCCAGAATGGACATGAATTGAATGGTCCAAGTTGAAGAGATTTCAGACATGGCATTTGCTCATGGAAGACGAACTTGATGAAGTCCCTAGAAAAGAGGGACAGAATCGAGGATTGTCTTACAAGGACCCAGCATTACGGATGAACTGCGTTCCAATGACATGCTTGTCAGTAATAAAAATTTAAAATGAAAATAGTATTCAAACTGCCGAAAATCGTAATGAGTGACGAGCTCGAGTATGACCCAGAAACCTAAAAACAAGCTATGGAATGGAGCCCAGAAAGTGCAAGTTAAAGCACGACAACAAAAGGCAGCACCAGAAATGATGATGTCGATTTAGTTGAAAGGGGTAAACAATTGCCACTGTACATGGTTGTTGCAGGGTCAAGTTGAGTCAACTCCATTTGTACTAGTAACATTATCAAACCTCGTTTTTCCTGAGATAATCAAACCTGAGATAGTCGTCACAAGGCATGCATCCAAAGATAAAAGAAGTGAGCGAGAAATCAGATGAACGTTGGACCTTCAGAAGAAGCAAGAGCTTACAAAGAGCACCTGACTGAGACAGTCTTTGCGATCCATGCACCCATACCAAACGCAAACAATCAGTGGACCGAATATAAATTCACCAAGGAGGTGACTACTATTGGTTCCTAACCACCATCTAAAATGAGCCATTGGTATGATTAATGAGTAAAGAAAAACTATCACGTCTTTTCCCAGGTCACAGATATTCAAGCGTCTTGCGAAGCCTTTATCAAAAATAAAATAGGCACCAGCTGGCCGGAGCGCAGGCTCTGTGAAGTAGCAAGGGGAAACTTAGTCACCGGAGCGTAGGACAGCAGTTGCAATAAATAGAGTAGTAGGCCAGAAGGGAACAAGAAGTGTAACCCCCCCCACTATTAAAGATGGAGTCTCAAGCTGGAACTTTTTAAATACCGAGGTTATGTCTTGGGAGAGCTCATGCATCATGCGAAGTGAAAGAACGAAGAATGGGGAATCAGTTCTACATATATGACCCATAAAAAGGCCAAGGTTAAAAATTCTCTATAACCGCATAAGTAGGCAAAATTAGTTTTAGTAACTAGTATCTCTAAAAAATAGGCCGTATTTATACTCCCGACTTATGTTTTTAAGGCACTGAAACAGCCCACCGTAATTTGAGTGACTGTCCTGCATAGCTCGGCTGAGACTTATGTTCAAAACACAGTGTGGCGTTCAAGCACTTGCAGGTTTGACAGGCATTCTACCGACTTACGATAATATTTGACACAACGCCCGACTTTAAAACTCCCAGCACCAAATGCAGCTTCATGAAAACAGCAGTAAGTTGTCATTCATAATACAATTTGAATTTCGGTTTGTGTTATAATTATTTATTGAAATAAAAATTTGGAGGACTTTTTCGATTTCGCACTATTTGCTCTCTTGGGTTATGCTGAACTCGAAGCAATAAAGCAATATAGAAGTCGTTCTGATAGACTTCTATGGGTTCGAGAACTTAATTTGGCTAGGGACTTGGAAGGGTTTTATGACCTAAATTCCATGCAAGAACGGAATCCAATTTTATAAGTTTGAGTTGCTCTGAACTCTGGTGGAACTAGCGCTAGAAAAAACGTCGTGGAGGAAGCCAATATAACCTAGTTGCCGTTTGTTCATGGTTTTCATGCTGTTAGTAATGGTTCAGTTATATGTAGAGTAACATTGTTTTATACATATCTATTTATGTATACCAAGGTACTTATCTCAAGGAGTTCCAAAACAAGGCTTGGCATGAATTTTTAGAATGGGCTACTCTACAGTTTCAAAAATAATTAATGAAACTTGTGAGATTCAGTGGAAGATATTGATGCTTGTATTTATCTCCACCACCAGAAGCAAACTGAAAACAGATTGCAAGAGTAGAGAGTAGCACTACTCCGACGTTGAAGTGGCGCTTACGATATTTACCATAAAAAATCGACTAAACGCGTGAGGTCACATTTGGTCAAAGAGCGAACGCCACATTATGTTTCAGCTTTAAAGTATTTTAACATCACATCTGGTCACACCTCGCCTTCAACTAGAACCATTATAAATGTAGGTACTAGATTTATTTTATTTATTTTCTACCTACGTGCAACCGTATTTTTTTTCAAAATAAAGCTAATGAAACCATATTAGAGAAAGTACCTACATATTTCGTTATCGAGCGATTTTAACCGACTTGACAAAAAGCTTGAGAAGCATTTGAAAAACTATGTCTTGATTTTGACAGCCATTGGGATTTGTAAGTAGACCATAGGGAAATTGTAGTGAAACTTCAGAGCAATTAAAAGATTTCCGACAAACATTTATTAAATATGTACTGTTTAGTCACTCCACTGTATCCATTGCTACATTTTCACCTAACTTAAATCCGGGTAGATAGAAGCTCGAGATTACAGAGGAACTCATAGCGTTTCTTTGAAATATTCCCCACTTCTTACACCCAATTCTCTTGGCTTTCATTTTTCCAAAGAAAATTGAATTGAAATTTTAGCAAAGTAGATACTATGGGAGAAATTACTTTAATTCCAGGCATAAATGCCCATACTGTAATATTTTTAGAAATTTTGCTTACAATCATCCATTCATTCACCAAAATGGGTTGCGTATTCGCTGTCTAGTCTATGACTTCAAAATATTTAGGTATAATCAAATGAATTATTAATTTTATGTTTTCGGAGGCAAAAAGTTCATTTTAAAAGCAACCTTTGAAGCAATATTGACCGAATCCTCCATCAACTCGACCTTTTTTTTCTAATTTAAAATAAAAGGTCACTTGAACACCTTTTACAAGAGTCAAAATTGACCTCTTCTAAGGTAACTACAATTTAGTCCCCACTTAACGACAGGCAAAAGGTACTTTCAAGGCATTTTCTTTTTGAAGACAACTCACAACTAAACAGGCCTCATGTTGCTTCCAAGCACACAGACCCTAAGTAAATATTTCACAAGTAATTAATATACACATTTACTGACGGTCCGTGACCTACGTTACTCCAAGAAACAGTCGAGCTAACTATACCTTCCAAGTAATCAAAACCATCAAGGCCACATCTCTAAGATGGCTATTCACACGTCCACACCGCCTCCAGTTACTCATGTAATCTATCTACTTCAATAAATCTTACGGTATACGGAATACCCCGAAGCCACGTGCTCCACAATAAAACACAAAAGGTAGCCAACTTCGCCAAACATCTCCTCAAGATTAAACCGAAAGTAAACACGCGCAAATAAAAAGTGAAACAGTAGCAAATTATCTAAATGTAAACAACACTACATCCAACGAATAAACAAAGTACAATCCAACAGATACTTACCAACTGTGCGTACTGTTTACTCTCAGAAAGAAAAAAAACCGTAATAAATCTGACAAAACACAAGTTAATCAGTAAAAATCAAGCACAAAGACTGAATGAATCTGCCATTCGATTCGACTTGTATGTTTTAATTAATGATCGAAAGGGTTTAGTCGACGGGAAGAACAAGAATTGATTTATGAACTACTTTCTGGACGCACTCGATTAATTATTTATTTGCCGCTAAGGGCGTCACAACATTTTCATTTAAAATAAATTATTACACTACACCACATAGTGCGAGCGCGCACTATCAATCACTTCACTGATAAAACGCAACACACGAGGAAATACAGTAGTCTTAAGAACCAAAATAGTGAAAGGATTGAACTTACTAGATACAGATACTCTTCGAACTGACCACTGACATTCAGTGGCGACTTCTTTTTTTTTTTCACCCGATAAACAAAAAACACGAGGAGGAGTATACAACTGCGAGACAAAACAGAGAAATCAAAAAAACATTGCCGCCTTTCGAAAGAAAAAAACCGCACGCGTTATAGTTTTTGTTAGACAAAAAAAAACGAATAAAACAAACCGGTGTTCCCAATAGAATTCAAAAGAAACACGAGAGTAGCAAAACACACTCGCTGATTAACTTTTTATCCGCGATTTTTCTAAACCAACAGAAGAACGTCAGCGCGAACTCAAACAGAAATCCACACCAACTGACGAGACGACTCGGAAATCAGGAGATTGGCCGCGAATCAGAATTATTCCGCTGTCGACTATTGACTGTCGCGAACAAGACAAACGGCAAAAGCCAAAACCGCCACCATCACTACAACCACACACGTCCACTCAAAACAACTGACCACAAAAAAGGTGAATCTCGTTTCTGGAATTGAAACACAAACAACAAGGTAAATGGTTGGTAACCTGCTGCAGCGGGGGATGTTGTTATGATTCCTCTGCAAATAGCGGACGGATAGTCTACCGCGAGAGACCAATGTGAAATTATTACTTTGCGTCTCGCACACAGTATCTATGCCAAACAAAGATTCTTTAACATTAATCCAACAACAAACAAGAACTGAGTGTAACTGAGTAGCGAAAGGAATTGTCCTTTAATCAGCACCCGCACTTTATGTTCTCAATGTCGCCGACAATCGACTGGTGGATGATGGAAATTCGTGCAGAAGGTTGACTCTTCAATTGGAGTGGAAATTCTATTTTGAAAGTTCAACAAAGTGGATTTTTCATTTAATGCTCGATTGTGAAGTAAATGAGTTTTACGGGGGGAATCACTCGGAATTGGACTGAAGTGGAAAATGAGTGTTAAATGCAGTTGAGTGGATGAGTAGGGTTGCCAAGTAAGACGAATGACGGAGTGAGTTTAAGAAAATGAACCTAGACGGGGACGTTTTAGGTTCTTAATTTTTTGATGCCACTATAAGGTGACCAGATACCAATGATAGGAAAAAATGAAATGACATGAGATATAGAATTGATTGAAGCTACATTCACGCCATTGTGTGGGGTAAGAGACCAAATCAAATGGCCGATTTTGTTTCGCTTGCAGTCGCTCCAAATTTTGGTGACTAGATGTCTTTATTCAGGCAATAGGATCTCGATTATTGGCCTCGATCACGTCCACAATAATTGGCTTGTTAAAATTCAGAAGGAGATACAATACATGCATAAGTAAAGATCTCGCGATGAGGGATATGAACAAATCGAAAAATTGGCTACACTGGGGCCTGTTGCCGTGGAATTGGCCGTGTTGTTTTCCGAAATGTAGCTCCGAATTAAAAGACGAATTTAATTTAATCTGATTAATCCAGCAACTTTGATTTCCTATATAATGTTTTGTTAGCTTAGTCTTAAAACGTTGACATATACATATATGTATACATACGTTTGATCTTTCTTCAACAGGTTTCTTCTCACGTGGCTCTCTTTTAGTGACCTAAATTATACTTAAATATCTAATTAACCTTAAATTGGAAACCGGAAACCTTCTCCCATCTGCTCCTTAAACATTTGCAGAGGCAAACAGTGCTGCCTTCTTGGTGACTTTATAATGCTGCCCATTGGCGGCTACACAGTGCTGTCAGGTTTGTCAACAGAGGTCAGATCGCTAGGAAAAATTATCAGTATTGCGCTAGATCCCGGGTTCTTTTATTACAGCCAGTTTCTTATTGTCATCTCTACAACGCATTACATTTATATCGCCTTGCTAGTTCAATAAGTACATATCTACCATTTGTAATATTTTATAGCCTTTATTTCCTCGATCAAAGTTGTTGCCTTTCTGCTATAACGTTTCGTAGAACCTTAATGTATTTACTAATAACAAAAGCAAAGCAGTAACTGCTAAAATGCTACAAATAGAATACAAATAGCCCTTAATTGATCGTATATTTCTTTAAAGACACTAAAATCATAGACTTTCTAGGAACTAATCTTATAGTACTCGTACTTGTCAATTATCTGCTTTTATTTATCGCGAATTTGTAAGTTATCTGTGACATAATTCCATAATTAGATACGTTTTGGGGCGAAAAAAATTGTAAAATTGAGTAATACTTTTTATTCCATCTTATCAATCATTTGATGAGTAGGCACTGAAGTAAATTAAAATCGAATAGGCCATAGTCAATCAAATGCGTCATGAAATTCTTTTATAATGATTTTTTTTTAACATTTTAAGCGTCTAGAGTAATCGAAGAGGTCGAAGTCCAGCTTGCGGTATGCCTTAGAAGGCCAATTAACTTACCATTATTTTAAACTTTCACTTCTGAGAAAAAGTAACTATTACTACTAAGTAACTAGTAAATCTACAATTTTAACTGTCATTTTCACAACTACATTGTTAAATTTACAACCACACCTCTGTAAAATTTACAACGGAAATTATCGGGTCTATTCTGACAATGAATGCAGTAGAATCTACAGAGTTTTACTCTATTTTTACAACACCTTTTTTTTTGGGGTGTACCAAACCAAGATCCACACCCTTTCTATCGATGGTGTTAATACCTGACCTGATTTGGCATTCCTCGTTTTTGTAACTTTCACAACAGTTTCACATGATTACAAATGACACATTACCCAATAATTATGATGTAGTGTTACAGCAACTGATCTTTACCAGATTTACAAACATATATGTACATGTGTAAAGTTATTTTTGTCATACGCCAGTCCAAGCATCCCAGACATCAACTCGACCTTACGGGAACGGATTTGGACAATCATGCCAAGCGAATTGTGCATGAATTTCGCAAAATATGTGCATGAGATTTTCAAAACATTTATAATAAGTTTGCACACTGGATGTGGTAGTTGACTGTAAAGCGCTGCATTATGCATCTCATCTGTCATACTAGGCATATGACGGCTTAGAAATGGCGCGAAAATCTCGCATGGGTTTTTGTATATGAGATGTCAATTATGTATCAATTTAATTTTATGAATCACCTTGCGCAAAAACACATGTAAGAATATACAATTTAGCCTTCTCTGACATGAACATAGGAAAGGATTTAGAACCATGTCGCGAACTGTAAGCCTATTAGCCATAGCCCATAGTAAAATTTGTGGAGCAAATTGTTTCAGATCGTATACCTATTGAACTAGCGTACCTATTGAACTCCACTGGCGGAGTAGTAAGAATGCAGTGAAGTGAGAGTATTGTGATAGAGACAGGCTGACAGACTGATTAAAAAATCTTGCCGATGAGAAATATCTCGTAAAAATCAAAAAGTAATGAAGTATTAAACATAAGGTCTAATACGAGGTACCGCAGGGTTGAGAGCTCGGATCCATACCTTTTGTTTATCGAACAAATGAAATCTTAATGTTTTTCATATGCATATGGTGACAAGTGCACAATTGTTCTATGTACATACGTATGTCGTCCCTCAGTGGATGACGCTAAGAAAGTGATGTAAGAGGAGCTCAATGAAGCAGCTAAATGATGCAACGATAAGGAGTTGTTATTAAACGGGCTCATTTTAAGCCCGTAGTATTCTGCATCGCATATTATTCTGAAGATTCTTAAATGTGTCAAGTAGTCTGACTGCAAGCAAATTGAAGTTGTGGATACTTACGAGGATCTGGGTATTATCGTTGACTGCCTTTGTCTCTGCAAGGCTTAGAAAAGCTATCAACAGAATAAGCTAAGATGGTCCTTCTTTTCGCTCATTTGCCTGTAGTACAAAACCAAACGTCCAGTGTACAAAAATACTAACTCTATTCCTACTTTTTGAGGTAATGCCTAAGATATCGATCTGTTAATTGGAGCAGAATTATTCCCCGAGCTAATTTCAATTGGAAAAATAAAAATTCATGAGATGATTTCTGAGCCTGGAAAGAAAACTATATAAGAATCCAGAACTACGGCAGCAATATATTCAATTCATGGAAGAATATATTAAACTTAACCATTTGACAGAGATGAACGGCAAGGCGAAACGAAAAAGTTTGCACATTGACTTAAAAGGTAGGGAAAATTTTCTAACCTTCAAATTCAGTCCACTGCTTTACCTTGTAGGCAAAACTGAATCTCTTGACCAATCAGAAGCGTTTGACTACCTAGTGCCTACAATGCGGAAGGTGCCAAATAATAGCCTATCGCTTGTTACATTTCCTTCCCTACATTTCCAAATGCATTCTGCCGCATTCAAATACTTTGAGTTAAAAACAATAGGAATTTTCAAAACTACTCAACTCAAACTTCCCCTTGCTCGTAAAAACTCAAAACGAAAGCAATTATTTGAATTTTGGCTCCTTTGAACAGATTTTAACGGATAAACTGAGCGAAAATATTGAGAGCAAGTCTCACTCAAGTCTTTGAAATGCAGTGCAGCTGCAGAAGCAGAAACAAAGTTCAATGCAGTACAGAAAAGTATCTCTGAGCTAAAATTTTCGCATCCATCACCAGCATTACGACCACCGTCAGTATCTTTTTCATCTTCATGAATGAATTTGGTATACCTACATATGTTTGAGTTACACAAACAAACATGAATTGAATGAAGGAATGGAACCTGTTTTGTTTTTGGCGATCAAACTGAAAAGTGGCATTTTCTCAACTTACGTAACTTTGCCTAATGGGAGAACCAGTAATATGAAATCCAATCAGAGTGCAACTGCGGTATTGCACGGATACATACTCGTATATGTACAGATACACTTTAGTTTTGGATAATTTTATGGTAAAGGTATGCAATGCAATCTCATAAGATTAATATACGTAGAAGCTTGTGAAATATCATTTTTTCGTGAACATTTAATTTGGATAGGTGTTACTCTAATGTTTACGACATCCTGTACTGCCTTTTAGTGGAGTAGGCTCGACTTCATGCATGGAATAATGTATTTACACAGGTGCATACGAGTGCGTACATTTAACACATGCATTTATCATAGAGAACGTGGAAAGCGCAGGGTTGAATCTTATTAGGTATACTATTGTCTGTCGATGGAATCCTAAATATTGCATTAAATCGGCAATTAATAGGCGCCCCCTATCTTTGAAGAGGTTTACAATGCTTGCCTCAAGGAAGAAGTATTCCTCAAACAGTGAATGAAACAAATTTTGGGTTCTCTTAACCAAAATCGAATAATTCACTGCAGGATACCTCATCGTATAGACTTCTCTGTATGCTGGATGAAGATTGGAGAGTCTGATCGATGAAGGTCTTGCAGATCGACAGTATGGTTTCCACAATCCATTTTCGACGATCGACGCCACCGACGAATTCGTAATTATACCGAAAAAAGCCATACAAGGGAGACCAAGGAAAGATGGGAATACAGAATACTAAGACCGTTCTCAACACTGCAAACTGGAGTGAAATTCTGCGAATTCTTACCACTAGAGAGTACGTCCAGACCTCTAGGAGATTATGACAGACTGTTTTAGAAATAGAAAACTGCACTACGACACCGACGACGGGATAAGGCAGTATAACGTCCCCCAGGGCTATGTATTACGACCACTACTGTGTAATTTGATCTACGACGATGTTGCAAGCTTCAAACCCCGAGGTTAACTTCAGCGATGATAGAGCATCGTTGTGTTAGTTAACCTTTTCAAAGAGTAGTTAGGTTAGATCAGCTAGACGGGTGCCTTGTGACCAGAAGGTCACTGCTCACTTAGACCCACAATTCGGGTCCATTGTGCCCAATCATTTAACCCTGGGAACGCTGTAAGAAGATCCGCTGTTAGAACCACCCAGATAGTAATATAAATCTCAGGAGGTCCACCAGCTCAACATTGCCTAAGTCCTCCAGCTCCGAGAAGAAATGACTGTCAAAAGTTCTCTTTCTTCTAACAGATAGAGTAGGACAGAAACACAGCAGGTGACGAGTAGATTCAATTTCTTCTTCGTCTCTGCAGCTTCTATAAAAGTCATTATGCAGCACACCGAGTCACTCTGCGTGAAGGCCAATGACGCAATGGCCGGTAATTACGCCAGAAACGACCCGTGCGTTATGACGACTGAGTTTAACCAGAGTTGATGATCTCTTCTTGCTAAAGGCCGGCCATAGAGCTCTAGCCGTAACGCATGTATCCAGATGAATCCAGCGTCTGTTTGCACGATCGATGGCTTCGTCTTCTACTGGTTTTTTTTAAAGAACTGACTGGGGCTACTACAAAGGGAAGGGCCCGCGATATGTGCAGCGTCGACCCTTTCCTAGCAAGCTCATCCACCTTCTCGTTTCCTTCGATATCCATATACCCTGGTACCCAACTGAGGGTCACCGTATTGGCTCTGGATATCTCGTTTAAAAGTGATTTGCAGATCCTCACTAGCCTCGACCGAATTATAGCAGAGTCCAGAGCCTTAATGGCTGCCTGGCTGTCTATATAGACAGTTATCGTTTGTCCGACGATATTACTCTCACGTATAATCTCAGCAGC
Source organism: Chalcosyrphus nemorum (assembly GCA_949716465.1). Lineage (NCBI taxonomy): Eukaryota > Metazoa > Arthropoda > Insecta > Diptera > Syrphidae > Chalcosyrphus > Chalcosyrphus nemorum. Next base: position 81,227,708 of record OX454333.1, read on the forward strand.
CTGCGTAATGGCAGTGACTCCGGCTTGAAAGACGCTGCAGTCGTCGTTTATTCTAAAGGAGCAGTTAACTCCTAGGGCTTCACAATAAACTCCGGCTCCTGTACCACTGTCCATCTTAGAACCGTCGGTAGAACCATCTTAGAACCGCCAATTCCTCTTTCTCTATAGTCCTCCAGTTCTTCCAGTAGCTTCTGTCAGGAATCATTGCATTGAATTTCCTTTCGAATGTTAAGAGTAGTGCTAGTAGGACTATTGTCGTGTCCCTCTAATAAGCTTAAGTATCAAGAGATGGTAAATACATCAGCATGTCTTCAGCAGAGCCCGAGAGGCTTGGAAAAGATTCCGTGCATTTGAGACCGATTCTTCTTTGGAGTATCTGCAAGATACAACCACATTTTTAAGTACCTTCCTTCTCCTTAGTCATGCTTCCCTTCTAAACCGATAAACCACCACCACCTCCATTTCCATATCTGAAAATTTTCTCGTAATCGTCGTAAAATCTGAGGGGAAAACAGCTAACACTCACTTCCCAGACTACTTTTCATAGCAACTATAACTATCACCACTATGCCCATTGTCAAGTCCACCAACGATCTTGCTCCACATTCAAAGTCATTAAACCAATAATACGCCAATTTTCCAAACAAAATGAGTGAAAATCGTTTAAACGAAACCGCCTCCAATTTACATTCATGAATAAAAGTGTCTCAAAAGTGACTTGTGAATTGCCTCCCGCGCACAGTAGTCACTTTGCGCATAACAATACCCTCCAGGGTGCATCCGTCTGACTGTCAATCAACTTACAGCCATGCGCGCGATCTTAATTATTCCCCCGTCTCCCCTGAACGCCTACGTTCGATCGGGGTGAACCCAACAAGAATTCATTACACACGATCTGCCGAAAAAAAAAAAAAAAAAAAAATACCTGCTAATATGAAGCCTCCAGACAGGACTTAAACGGTTTTGCCTGGATTGCATTTTGATCGTCGGGGCAGGCGCTAGCACAGGTCTTGAATTATTAATCGGGATAGTAAGATTCATTAGCAACCATATACTGAGCTTGGAGTGTGATCCCTATTCGGGTGACTTCGTCTCCCAGCCTAGGGCAACACCTGAGAAAGTAGGCATTCATCATCACACCTGATTGTGATTTATATTTCAACTCGGACACGTTAGTTTTGCTCTCATATACTCAGTGTGAGTGGAGCTGTGCGGAGTGTGGGTTGTCGATTATTTATGGACATAATGCGACTGTTGAACTGCGGTCGCCGCTTGCCACCGCCGCCGCATGCTTGTGAATGAGCACACGATCACATTCTAGTGATCGCTAGATGGAACGATCAGTTGACGGCGCAATGCAGGCGGAGAGAAAGAATTGTAGGAATGTTTATTGTTGATTGTGATACGTTTATGAGCTCTTGGAATTAAACAATCAGGATCTTGGAATGCGTATGCATTGTGTTGTGTGTGTATTTTTTTGGAGAGGCAATAAAATAGGGTAATAAAAGTGCTTACCATCAAATTAGGATTTAAAAAAGAAAGGAGAAGAAAGGCGGCTTATCTATTGTGTGGAAAATGAGGAGTTTTATTTCAACATTAACAATAAAGTCGACGACGTTAGACAACATAAATTCAGGGAGAAGAATTAAATGGGATTGTCATATATAATAAATCAACTACCTCAATCTGGATATAGTTGGTCAAGGACTTATGACTTAACAGATATGAATGATACAAACCTGATGTAATCGCAAGCAAAGCAAAAAATGAAGACTTACTGACATACATATGTTTTGCCACTAAAAATCCTACGCATCATCATGCGCAGTTTATTGCAATGTGCCTCAGCTGCTTACTGATCTACTGTTCTGTGCCATGCGCTAATCTGGACGATCCTGTTACATATACCGTCATATCTAAAGCAAAGAGTGTGACCAATTTCTTGTCACTTTCATTGTTCATCGATCTCTGATAAATCTGTTCGCTGGAGATATGTTTGCATCAGCAAGACTCGCAGATTTTTGTGCTATTAGCGTTCACTCTCCATTTAGCAAAAAAGACAAAAGAAAGCCGTTGTCGTAGCTTGGTGTTAAAGCTGATTGCATTACTTTGCCAACCTGTGAATAGCATACCCAACTACTCAGAGTCTTTTTGTCTATTTGGCTGGCTATATCTAGTTCGGTTCCGGCATTAGTTGGTCCCACCACGAGTATTATGGAATTAAGGTCCACCCTGGTAGAGCATTGGCTACGACAGCTCTTGCCTGAGCAATTGAAAGAGCTCCTTAGGGACTGGTTTAGCCCCCAGCCTTATGCTTAATACCCGACAGAACAGAATCGACACAACGGGATGTCCTTCTCCATGAATCGCTGACAATCTTCACGAACGGCTCCAAAACCGAAGAAGGAGTCGGTGCTGGTATCTTTTCAAAAGATCTGGACATCCTTCAGCCTTCCTAGCTACTGTAGCGTTTTCCAAGCCGAAGTCACTGCCATTCGTCAAGCAGCTGACTAGCTGGCGGTTAATGCAGTATCTGTATCGGATATTGTCATATACATCGACAGCCAAGCACCCATCAAAACCCGTGAAGGACTGCCGCGTATCTCTGAACGAGATAGTTGGACAGTAAAACCTCACCATCTGCTGGTTCCCAGGTCACTGTGATATACCAAGGAATTGCGAAGTTGACGAATGAGGCTCCTCAGGTCTAAACAGCATAAACGTCACCGACATCGAGGCGCCAACGTCCTATGCTAAATACCTTGCCCATACCATCGGTGGCAACAGCTCGGCCACTCTAACACTGCAAGGCTGCTTTGGCCGACGCTAAACGAAACTAGGTCCATCGGACTTCTGAAACATAAGAGAGAAACCCTCTCCAAAATCGTAAACACCCTCACCGGACAGGTGCCATAGAAAGGCATGCTCAAAGACTGGGCATCCCCTACAATGACTTCTGTAGAAGTTGTAGAGATGAAGAAGAAGAGGAGACTATCAGTCAGCTCTGAATACTTGTTCAACGATCTAAGTGATCTCAACAATGCCTGTACGGCTAAGATTATCTCCATCATACTAAGGAGTAAATGGTTCCCTGAGTAAGAGGGTGACCCACCCACCTTTACACATCGGCTGCACAATGGACCAACTACTGGTCTAAGTGCATCCTCATCGATGGCCGGTTTCAACCAACCAACCAACTAACCCCTAGTCTTGCATTCTTGGGCACTGATTTGTGCTCTGCAGTACAAATCTCGACATTTACTGTCGTTTAATAAAGTTCCATTTGCTTTTGCTCTACGGGAATAAACAAACGTCATATGTATTTAAGTTCGGATATAAATAAGACTCCATTGATTCCCTCCGTTTTCAATCCACAAAGCCACATCTAGTATATGCAGCATCTAAGCTGCAGCCTTGCCGACCCTCACTCTGGACTGAGAGTTCCTCAGAAAGCCTTCCACTGTGCCAAACGTAATGTACAGTATCGGACAAAACATTTGCAACTAGAAGTGAAACCAAGCAATTTCTTCAAATTCATAAAAGTTTTATTCAAAAACATAACATTCTTGATAAATTATGAAAGCTCTGTATTTCAGTTATACAAAAATAAATAGTTTTCAAAATAAATAAAAACATTTAGTAATCTACGTTGAATTGTATCGAGTGACTTCAAATAACTGCGCGACAAAACAATTGCAACTTTTAATTCAAATACAAAAAAACTAAAAAATTATCAATATTTAGTGGCAAACCCATTATTTTGGATGACTGCCTTGAACCCACGTGGCATTGATTCAATTAAATTTTGTATAATATTTAATGGAATTGCATTCCAGGCCATCTCTATTCTTTTAAAAAATTCGTCTGCACTTTTAAAATTTTCCCGATTGATGTTCCTCTTGACGATCTCCCAAAGACTTTCTATTGGGTTCAAATCGGGTGACTGCGGTAGCCAATCCATACCCGTAACATTGTGATCACTGAGCCACGTTTTGACTAGCCTAAAACAAACTCTCGAACGGACGCTATGTTGGTAAGAAAAGTTAAAACAAATCCCTTTATAACTGCGCCGAAATTGGTTCAAGAGTGCCAACTATCAATAACTGCTAGAACTGTAGGTCGTCAGCTGGCCGTTGCTGATTTGTGCACTTATCGCCCTGCTAAAAAGCCCTTAATTTCGATCCGAAACCAGAAAAAACGACTACAGTTTGCAAATGAACATCTTTTTTGGGACATACAGAAATGGAGTGGAGTCCTTTTTAGTGATGAATCGAAGTTTAACATCATCGGTAGTGATGAAATATCTTACTTTTATGAATTTGAAGAAATTGCTTGGTTTCACTTCTAGTTGCAAATGTTTTGTCCGATACTGTATATGCACTTAGCCTCTGCTAATAAGTCATCTTATCCTTACTGGAGATTGTTATATCAATTTGGGCATTTCTACCACGGACACCTCAGTCTTAATTGGTTGCAAATTGCTTTCATACACTCGATTCAGAAACAAAGTGCTCCTTTCATTTCTTGAGCTGATCCTCATCTGATTTCATATGTATGTAAGCAATGAACTGCCTAATACTTACACTAGATGTTGAGTAGAGCTTTAACCGTCTATTAGCTCCGTGGCAATTCTATAAACGGTTCTGGTGTCGCGACTACTTATGTAGCCAGCTCATTGATGTAAAGATAGATATCACACCGTCATACGATAAACGGACTTTAGCTCGATTTTACCTGCTACTATAGTCACTGCAATTTGTAGTCTAAGCTGCTTACGTCCGCCGATCTTTCTTAAGGTGTCCTCGGATAGACAGGGCCTATCTTCCTTGCTAAATCCCTAAATGGTTCATTGTTGCAGGAGTGCCTTACTCATTAAATCCTGTATCCTCTTGTGGGTCCTAGTGCCTCTACTACGCCTACGCGCCATCGTGTGCAATTTCTGGAAATATGCCTCAGCTCGCCCCAACTCTTTCGCAGTTGCCGTGCTTCCTTCTCTACTGTTCTGCACCACGTACTCCTAGGACCCTTCTACCAATCCTTCTACAAAGAGTGTCTTACTGGATAAGATGGTGATCACGTGCCAACTCCAAGTCCGAATGTCTAGAAGACTACTTTTAAAACCGGGACTAAGGGTGGCGAAATGGTCAATTTGGTTGGAAGTTTCTTGTACGTCAGTAGACACCCAGCTGACTTCATGGGCCTGTGTTCAAACATGGTGCCTATGGCAAGGCGACTCGCCGCGAAAATTAACGAATCTTTCGCCTGTGCCATAGAAGTTGCCTAATCCATGTTTTCCCATAACATATTTGAGTCCTTCGTAGTTGCTGCCTACCTTGCCATTCACGTCTCCATCACTATGACATTGTGAACTTAGGGTATTGGATTGAAAGCAGTTCCCAAAAAGTTGTAGGTGACTTCTTTTCTTCTATCGGCATGTGACCGTTAAGAGTAAAACTAAAACATCAGCTTAGAAGTATCAAAGCAGCCTTTTTATGTCTTTGGGTACTAGTAACATATTCCCCGCATTTTTTTTAATCTCCGCTTCAACACGCGTATACATAGGAGTCCTGAACGTGAGAATGAGCCTGACTATCATAACGCATAACCAGTGCATCATTGCTAGTTTCCGCTCACATGGTTTGCATTTTCAATAGGAATCTTGCTTGTATTCCAAATCAAGAAAGCAGCGTGCAATTGAGGTTATCCACCCCATAGAACCCAAAACAGCTTATGTCCCATTGCAACAGACAGATGAATGTCAACTGGATGATCCAAATATTAATCAAGCCTTAACCGATTGTTCTAATTGCATCTCAACCATATGAGCCGCCATCTGTTTTAATTAAAGTTGTCTTCCAAATGTCTAGTAACTCTAAGCCAATAATCCCCATCTGGTTCACTTACTCATCCCCATGATTTAACAAAACTCCATTCATGCATATTAGAATCTAATTAAAACTGAAATAGATGACCAACCATTACTTGACTTTTATGAATTGACAAAGGCCCTGTTCTTCGGGACGACAATTAGACGCCAATATTGTCTCGCGCAAGAGTTCAGTGGGCACAAGTGAATGCAGAAATTGATTAATTTTTTTTTTAATTAATCGCCTAGGTTCCATTCCCACCGAAAGCAAAAGAGACTATTCCGACTAGTTAACTCCATGTACGAGTCGCATATTTGCTGCTTCCTCGATCGATAGGACAATATGGCATAGCTTTGGTCCATCATCCAATTAACGATTCGCCTCACGCGTCGCAGAAGAATAATCACGCAACCCAACAGCAGCAACATTACAATCCATGGCAAATCATGGAACAGGAAGAGAAAAACCAACAAGATGCTTGGCCGAGGTTAGATCTTTGCCTCGAACCGCGGTGGATGCGGATGATGAGGAGCGCACTGTTTTGTTCCCAGCGCAACGTGTGCGCAAGCGCGCATTGGGGAAATAATGGCTATTCTTGTGATTTTAATGACTTTCTGTTCGTTGCATGAGCTTCCATAAATTCCCACCATGGATGGATGTCAAATCGACTGGGTTCGGATGAATGGGTGAGCCCCAAGGTACATAAACTTATTCCCTAACCGTTGGCCTCATGCCGTGCGTGATTGTTTGTTGTCGGTGTCGAGTACGAAATTAGAAGGAATCATCTTTCGTGGATCATAGTAGTCGTCGTCGTCGTCGTCGTCGTCTACATGGTGGACACATTGGTGAAAGAGGTAGCCATAGAGATTCATTATCAGCTTCAGTGGCTAATGATGGTGTTCGGAGGCAGTTCCACATGATGATTTTCTAATTGGAAAATGCCCAGCATGAACGTTAAGGCATTTCTAATAGCGATTTCCCGCTGTTATTTGTGTTTGATCGTTCGCGGTCATTGATGATTCATATCTGGGATTCCTGTTTTAGTTTTTATGAGGCTCTTCTATGGACCAAAGTAGCAGCAGCGGCGGCGGCGGCAGCAGCTTGGGCAGTGATGACGTTGAATTATTTATTGTTTTTACTTGGCTTTCCACAGAACCGCATGGATCATTCATCAACATCAGCATCAGAGTCTGTGTGGCGGTCTAGCGGTTTTTTTTTTATTATTGAGTTGCGTGTAACAATTTTAAATTGATGCGGTGGTGTATCCTCATAATTGGAACAAGTCACAGAAAGGAGGAAGTATTAGAAAGTTTTTGTTTGCCATTCGAACTTGTAGGGAATAGAGATGCCTTAAAAGGGTTAGAAGGTGGGAGCTGTTCATTATGAAGTGTAGATCATATTGTGGGTGCAGCTTAACAGTTACTTAAGTTAATGCAGAAACACATAGAACCAAGCCCAGAACAGTCAGAGTCTAAAAGGAACACTCAGAAGATCATTCAAACACCCAGAAGGAGCAGAGTATATAGGGCACATATGTACATAACTTGAATCCCTTGAAGGTACATTCACAGCTCAGGGACCAGCGAATGGGCGAACGTCGAACCAAATCATTTTTAGAACATTTAAATACAAACAATTGACAATTTTACTATTCCCAAGGAAGAAAGCTTAATTTATCTATCGTTTTATAGAAAAAAAAGTTGAAAAAAGCAGATTTCAGCGAATAGGCGAATACTTTTTGCGAACTGTCAAATTTTATCCACCATCCACTGATGTAGAACGCAATCCACATTCGCGCGACCAAAACATTCGCGAGAGTTTAACCTCACAAAATAATTTTTTTTGGCAAATGCCAAATGAAATTCGCGAATTGTAGCGATTAGTCCGCTATTACACGGCGCATGTATTTAATGCGCAGTTCTCGGTTATTTTGTTTTGAAGTGTCATTCGGTGTTGCGCTCATTATTACACGAAGACTTCTCTGATTTTTCAGTATTGTGCATTGTTTGACAGCTATCTTTCATTTTAATTTTCGTTGTTCGTTCGGTGTTTCGGTGCTCGGCTTAGTAGTTTAAAAAAATAATAATAAAAATACAAAAATGGAATCAGTGAATGATTTCAACAATTTACTAGATTCAGTGTCAATGGTCATCGACTGTTTGGATACTGATAGCAGTTCATTTTTATTAGCCATAGCCATATTAAAGATGTTTGCTCACCAAAGAAGAAAAACGAAATGAAGCAAATTCGAAAAACAACGAAGAAGGAGAAAGAGAAACGTCAAAAACATGCAAGGAATATCCTACCCGTGCATGTCGAGAAAGATTTATTTCTGTTTCATTTTTACTTTCTTCCTTTCTCTTTCGCACTTCATTCATGCAAGGCTAAACATGCGCCGTGTAATACCGGACTTAGATAAAAAAGTTTCTGTGAATGAAACGTAAAAACTGGCGAATATTAGCTCATTCGTGTTCGCAGTTCGCTGAGCTAAGAATGGATCTTTATAGTATGAAGATGAGAGAATGCGTTCCATAATGCATATGTAAAACAGTAAAGCAATACGTTCCAAAACAGATTGTGAATAAATCACAACAAAAGCAAACAGCGCATCGTGAACTGATGTGATGCAAATGTCATTTAACATTTCATCGTTTTCTATTCTGACAAAATGGAAACGTCATGTCATAGCCAAATCTAAAATCCGCTAGATTTTGTCATTGTATTCTGACAGTCCAGCAAAATCAAACGGAAGCTCACTAATATCACACATACAATTACAAAATCCGGCGATTTTTTTGACATCTATGGCCGCAGCCATTTTTTACATACAATTTATTGTTGTTAATGGAATAACAACCAGAAAAAAAATGTTTCCTCGAAAGGAATAAAAGAGATAACCCGACAAAATAATAGTAAGGTCTTGCTCGCACGCTACTTCACATTTATTCACAAACATGGTAATTAGGCTCCTCCTATTTTCAGCACTAAGGGGGCAGGGGAAGTACGAGTTGACTGTCTAATTTAGGTTTGTCTATGCGTCATGTCCAGATTCATTAGATCATTCCAAAATGTCAAAGATTGCAACGCATCACCGAAAACTTTGACACTCCTGTATCAAAAGCTTGAATTTTGTATCTTAAGCCCGATTCACAATACAGCTTTGTCTGCTTCGCTTTGACAATCATTACGGGAACTGCTTTCACGGCTTCTGTCATTTTCTTTTTGAATTGTCGGTCAGCTGTATTTTGTTGACAAATAAAATAGAAAATACGATTTTAAAAAATCATTAAAAAATGAGCCGACAACGTATGCAAAACCGAAAAAAAAATTATCAAAACTGCTAAATTAGCTTGCGTAGCTTATTTGAAGTTGGACGAGGATTTTAACGACCAAAATTTGAACGAAAGGCGATGTTGAGTTCGAGTGCTAAATCTTAAAAGAGATTCGGAAGGATATTTTGCCACAAGCTTCGAAAAAATTAAAGATGTAGCCCCAGTAGAAATGTTCAGAATAACGTGAATAACATTTGAACTATTGCAAGCGTTAATTGAACCGCATCTGGCGATTTTGAAATGATTTGGAATTTACCCAACTGTGTTGGGGCAGTTGATGGTAAACATATTAACATCAATTGTCCCCCTCGAGCTGGTTCAGAATATTATAATTATAAGGGCCATCACTCAATTATATAACTTGCAACTTGTGATGCAAAATACACATTTACCTCAGTCGACATTGGAGTTTATGGAAGCCAAAGTGATGGAGGAATACTTTCTGAATCTTCATCTGGAAAAAAATTGTTTGCTGAAGACTTAAATTTTTCTCCAGCAAAGAAGCTTACAAATGCAAATTACAATTGCAAGAACTATTTAGTTGGAGATGCAGTTTTTCCCCTAAAAACCTACCTTATGAAACCTTATCCAGGAAAGCAGTTTTTGTTTCAATGAATGAATTCAAAAAAATTCTCATAAACTTCAAAACGAAGCAAAAGTTCAATTGTTTTGACTTCTGCGTAATGTTCTTACGTGTATTTACGACTCTCTTACGTTTGTCAACCGAAAGCACAAATAAGCCATATTACATAGTCCACTTAGGAGGTTAGGGAAAAGATCTAAAAGCTTTTACACTGGTGAGCTAGAATGCGTTAGTGAAAAGCACTATCTGTGAAAATCTCGAACAGGGAAAATCACTAACACATTCTCGCTCACCAGTGGCAAATTAGGTTAAGGAGAAGATCCCTCGAAGTGAACTATCTAATAATAGGTTATTTGTGACCGAAAGCAACGCACTCAAAGCGTAATTGTGATTGGATACACGCATATCCTATGTTCCAATCTGATCTTTGTGTCAAAGTTCTCAACGCGAAGCAGACAAAGCGGTATTGTGAATCGGGCATTACTAACAGCTTTCCCTGTACGAAACGTCAAGAGTACACACAAATTTATGTAAAAACCCTGAACCTGAATATATGAAGAATAAAGAGGCGTTGTTAACGCCCGATATCACAAGAAGGCGGACAGAGCTTAACTCGAAGATACCATATCATTAACTTAATTAGAAAACTATTTTATGACGAACTATTTAGTCACACAAAAAAACCATTTAAATACCGTTTTAATGTTTTGTATAAACTTGTAACAATGTTACACATGCTTCCCACTTCACAATAGTTTATTGCCTTCCTACACCACCCACCTTTTTGCTTTTTATCATTCTCTAGTCACCTTTTAATGATGACGCCAGTGACTTAAATAAATTAATAAACTGTCCCAACCACCCACTGATCTTAAACTATATTTTCTTGTAATGTTTTACAACATATTTACATAATATGCATTGACTTACATCTCTGTCGGCAAATCACAAAGACCAGCCGGGCACACTTCCTCATAAATCTAAGTTATAATGAGCTATCACTGTGAATATTCAAATAGAGTAGCACTTAACGCCGTAAACCATTCACAATTGCAAGAATATTTTAAATAATCAAACTCAGTACTAAGTGTCACCCACTCACGACAAACTTCATTTCACACGCTTTGCGTTGAAATTTACATATCACTGGCTCCAGTGATCTTGCTAGTCCTGCAGAGTTGTCATAAATTTATCAAGCGATTAACAAGTGATCGGAATCTGATTTAGAAATCACTTAAAATACCGCTGACATTACTTGCAATGTTGTTGGGGTGAGTGTAGGCGTTGTAGCTACAATAGACCCAGATGTTTATCTAGCGCGGACGACAATCGAATTTATTACATATTGTGTATGAGTTTGAGATACTATTTCTAATTGAATAGGATACACTGGTATCTTATGATTTATTTTTGTCGAGCCCAGGTTTTCTGATATTGGTCGTTATTTATGGAACTTTTGATGGACGTAACTAATTGTTTTTTTTTAGCTTGGGGTGGTATTGAGTGGTTAATTAGAATTTGCTATATTTTAGACCTACGAAGGCATGTATTTAAAGTGGACATTGAATTGTATGTACGCCTACAGCTTGAAATATATAAATTACCCCGGTGTTTTTGTAGATTGAACTACAACTACTTGTGCTGTCCACAAAACTCGAGGATCTTGTAACGCAGCACAAGATAGAACTTTGCTGGGTTATTGGGTTTAAAGCATACCAGATACTGAGATAAGGCGAACGCATTAGGAAGAGAAGGATCGGCAGATATTCTGTTGCACTTAGTAACTTCTTTTCGGTACTCGCTTAGGGTGACCAGATAAACACGATAGGAAATAAATTTAAATGGTGTGAGATAAAAAATTGCTTCTGGTTTCATTTCGAAGCTACATTCATGACATTTCTTGTGAATTAACACATCATTTAAATTGCCACCTCGGCTTTGCTACCAGTGCCGGTCCAATTTTTAATAACTTGGTCCAAAATGGCTCGTCCAAAGTCGTTGGCTTGTAAGTATAGACGAAGGAATTGATGATGTCCCAGAGAAAATATTCGAGGGATGTCAAGTCGCATGATCGTGGCAGCAAATTGAATTGAGATGACCCAGTCGCCAAATTTTTCCTTCACTACTTCGAGCGTTGCGTCCTTTGCGTAGCATGTACCGCTGCGCTGTCTAGTATCGAATATATCGATGTTTTCGAACTATGGCCACAGAAGGTCGGCGGCCTACATCGCTCTGTTCCTAAAACCACTGATGGTAACGGTGTCTCTTCCTCATCTCAAAAGATATAGGCTCCGACGATGCCGCCATGCCATAACCCGCGCCAAATAATCAATCTTTGTGGATGCATTGATACTTCGTGGAGCAGTTGTGGATTGTGTTTGCACCTTTTATAGCAAATGTGGAGAGGGAAACAGACGTCGTTGGGCTGAAAATTAACTCGGCAAAAACAAAAATGATCAGCCTAGGACCGAACTCATCAACTCATATATGCATTGCTGGTCAAATGGTTGAGAGAGTAGAGAGTTTCCAATACCTTGGGAGTATTGTCTCAACCGATGGCGGAACCGAACTGGATATAGCCACCCGAATAGGTAAAGCAAAATCTACGTTTGGGATGCTTTCCACAGTTTGGCGAAGTAATGCAATTAGCCTAAACACCAAGCTACGACTGTTCCGTTCCAAAGTAGAGTCCGTGCTGCTTTATGGATGTGGTACCTGGAGAGTGACCGTCACTATCACAAGGAAGCTGCAAACGTTTGTCAATAGGTGCCTGCTCTACATCTTAAGGATATTCTGGCCAAACCGAATCTCTAACGAACAGATTTATCAGAAAAAAAATATGGTCCTCGTCTGAGAAGATTTTTTGGCCAAAATATGGATCTCCTGTCAACATTTCCAGCACCCAAATGCACACAGGCAATTCGAATCTGACTCCTATCAAGTTGTAGTAAATCATCCATTCAATATCTGAATGAAATATATTTTTTTAATCTTATTTCATCTTCGGTAATGAAAATAAAGGCGTTGATCATGATTTTTCCCTTTATACATATAAAGATGAAGAGGTCGTAGGCAAAGAATACATATGTAAGTACCAGCGCTGCTGCACAGACACAAGCTAGTCTTTGAAGTTTGTTCAGCTTTCCTGTGCTCTACTTTTGTGTAGTTTTTTGCCACTACATTAGTTCGCCGTATGTGATAATCGGCCTTGCTATTGTAAGATGAGAGTTTCAGTTTAAAGTTTATCATTAACCTTCTTAGAGAAGTCTTTGTTTCACCGAAAAGTGTGGGAGCCTTCCTCCTTTTTACTTGCACCAATACGTAGTATAGAGCAAGTTTTGGATTCGTGAAAATTTTCGATCTCGGGATTTTGATAAATTCTGATATCACCTTTATAGAGAAGTCGAAAAAAATGGGTCTGAAAATTCTGTCTGTCTGTCAGAGAGGCTACAGCCTAAACGGGTAAACGGATTTTGATCAAACTTTATATCTAGGGTCTGTGGGGTAATCCCACAGAAATTGAAAATTGAAATTTTTGTTCTAGCCCTAATATTAACGGTAATTTAATTAGGGCCAATTTAACAAAAAAAAAACAGATTTGCTGGAAAACGGCCAAACCGATTTTGTTTAAACTTTATACTAAATCGAGTTTAGATACATGCTATAAAATGACTTACAAAATTTTGGCCTAAAATTTGTTATAACGGCACTTAAGACCAATTTGGTTAAAAGCCGGTTTGTTAAAAAACGTGTCAACCGATTTCATTCAAGTTTTTAGAGTGGTTAGTGCGTTGGACTACTGCGCAAGGGGTTCTAAGTTCGAATCCAGAAAAATACCATCAAAAGTTTTTTCACGGCCCACCTCTTCCGAGTGTCTGACAAACATTCAAGAGTATTCACTGTCATGAGAAAGCTTCTCAAAACCCCTCTGCCCTTCTGATACGACGTAAAACTGTAGGTGCCTTCTGTATGTGCCGAAATGTATACCACGCACAACATGTACGAGGTGTGTTCAAAAAGTATCGCGAATTTTGTGTTTTTTCAAAAATTATTTATTTATTCATGAATATCTATTTTGTCCCCTTCAAAGTAATCCCCATGAGATATTATACACTTGTGCCAACGGTTTTTCCAATCGTCGAAGCACTTCAAAAAATCATTTTTTTTTATCTTGTTCAGCTCCTCTTTCGATGCCGTCTTTATCTCGTCAAGCGTAGCGTAACGTCGTCCTTTCATGGGCCTCTTCAGTTTAGGGAACAAGAAAAAGTCACAGGGGGCCAGATCTGGGGAATACGGTGGCTGCGGCATCATTAGTGTGTTGTTTTTGGCCAAAAAGTCGCGCACAAGCAACGATGTGTGAGCAGGGGCGTTATCGTGGTGCAAAAGCCAATTTTTGTTCTTCCACAAATCCGGGCGTTTCTGGTGGATTGCTTCGCGCAAATTGCGCATAACTTGCAGGTAATATTCCTTATTGACCGTTCTACCCTGTGGCAAGAACTCATGATGCACCACGCCCCTGTAATCGAAGAAAACTGTCAGCAAAACTTTCATCCATTTTTTTGAATAGGTAAAAATCGAAGACGATCCAAAACACGTGCAAGCAAAGTAGCTGTCAACAATTAAGTGAACATTCAAAATGGCCGAGCTTGTAGGCATGAGTGAGAGACATGAGTACCAACATAACGCCACAAAAAAATCGAAATTCGAATATACGTAACCCGCGAAAATTCAAAATTCGCGATACTTTTTGAACACACCTCGTACAGTTGTGAGAAGCTAGCCCTTGGCCCTTTATGGTTACGGGCTAATATTTATTTATTTATTTATTTTTTTTTAGAGTGTATTAAACTATGCTAATGCTAAACTATGGCGTTCCAAATTGTTGGCTAAAAGTGATATTAACGGTACTTTTCTTAGGCTCAGACGGTTTTAGCCAATTTGCTCGAAAACCGCTCTAACGATTTTGTTTAAATTTTATATTTATGCTAGTCTTGTGAAGTCTGATAAAATAGCGTACCACGTTTTTGGCCAAAATTGGTTAGAATGGTACATTTACTTATAGCCAACTTAACAAAAAATCGGTTTACTCGAAAACTGCTCTAAAGATTTTGATTAAAATTCATATTTGAGCTAGTCTAAACAAATGCCATAAAATGGCTAAAAAAGCGTATAACGGTACTTTACTTATTAACTGGTTTTAAAAATATGGCCATTTCTCGGTTAATATTCAATGGATTTTGGTCAAAATCAAAACGTTTAATTTAATTCTATGATAAATTTAAAAAAGAAAAATATTTTTTTCATATAATTTTATTTTTTAAAGTTCATTCATTCCCAACTAACAGCACAAAGGTGCAAGTACGTACGACCCAGTCGTGCACTTTATTATTTCTATGTGACCACAAACGTCAGCCCCGTGGCTGTCAACTTAAGAGATTTCACTGTACCTGAAAATTCAAACAATGAAAACAACATTTCTTTATTTTTGTTCCATTTTTTATTTCATCATCATAAATTATTATTAAAAACACTCAACACGACAAAATATCCTAATATCAAGCTTTAGTAGCAGTTTATCTTTTTTTTTTTTTTTTTATTTCACATAGGATATAAGAATGTAAAAAAAAAAAAAGAAACTTGACATTTAAACAGTGCAAAACTTACGTTATATTGTTTTGTTTTCTGAAAGTAGTTTATTAAACAATCATGCATCAAGAGCTTTTGTCTGTCATAGAGTTTGTACACCTATGATGTGTTGGTGTGTGATCCACACTTCTCTTCCTTATAAACATGTTAATCTTTACACCAATAATGATTATTAAATTGTTTTTTTTTTTTTTTGTTAATTTAAAACCAAAAAAAATAATAAATGAGTAAAAAAAAAAGAAAAATAAAAGAAACATACCACTGACTGACCGACCACCTACAATACACACATGCAACATGAGAAGTGAATATACATTTATATATTATTTTTTTTATCCTGGGACTCGCATCCCATAATCCATCGTGGAGAAGAAATTCCTCTTTTAGATTTTATTCCTGTCCGCATTTTCTATTTCTGAATGATATATAGTGAGTATCCAACGAGAGAATCCTCAGAGAGGTGCGAAGGAGAAGGAGATTCGGTTTTGTGCTTTCGGTGGGTCGCCGCGCATCCAAAATAAATTAATCCCGTGATGGTTGTGTGTGATTACGAAATATTGAAAATCAACAAAAGGTGTTTAGGTGCTGTGTGTGTTACATTGTTCTTTGGCGCGCAAAGAACCTTCTACTGAGAAAGGTGAATTTTGAAACTTGAAAATCCTCCCACGGCGTCCTAAAGTTTTACTTTATTTTTTTTTTATTATTTTTTAGTAGCAGAAGAGGAGCAAGAAGAAAAACATTTTGATTTCCATTCCAAAATCCAGAATCACACGAGAGGGCATTTTCAAAATCCTAGTGTCTCTCCAGTAGAAAGCAGTAGCAGAGGGTTCGAAAGGAGGAGACGAGCGTGGAGAGCAGCAAA
Organism: Chalcosyrphus nemorum; assembly: GCA_949716465.1. Taxonomy (NCBI): domain Eukaryota; kingdom Metazoa; phylum Arthropoda; class Insecta; order Diptera; family Syrphidae; genus Chalcosyrphus; species Chalcosyrphus nemorum. Next base: position 81,243,998 of record OX454333.1, read on the forward strand.
AGAGTGCATGTGAGAGCATACGCCAAGTGTGGAGAATTGAATTATTATTTTTTTTTTCAATTTTTCAAGGGAAGAATCCTCCTCCTATCCTATACCATTTTATATATTTTTTTTTAATCCGAAATTTATAAATCCTTAGAACAATTTTGGCAATCCTGTTGTGTGCGTATGTAATATTACTTTCACATCCAGGGTTTCCATTTGTTTATGTATATTATGTCCTTCCAGAGGGTTTAAATAAATTTTTTTATGTTTTTTTTTTTTTCCTGAGCTCCAATATATTGCACTCTCACTGCAGACTCTCTGCGCGCCATTCTGAATCCTTTTATCATTAATCCTCTTCCAAATTTGCAAAAACCAAACTATCCAACTCCAAATATATATATTTTTTTTTGTGAAAGAAAAAGAAAATAAATGTTAATTAAATGTTTCTTTGCAGTAAAATAGTTAAGTTTAAATGACATTTAGTTTATTTAATGAATAAAAAAAAAACAAGCTGTTAAAAGAAAACGAAATTAAATGCTTCGTTAAGAGGCGAACGCGAATGAATTTGCGACTTGCATTGGATAATACACGCTTGTGTTTGAATTCAAACAAAGAAGGCGATTGTGTACTATACAGCTGGTGGAGGATGGGAGACAGTGCACCAACTAATGGTCAAAATTCAAAAGTACATTTCTTTAAGAAGGATGTTATTATTTTTTTTTATTATGTACGGTTACAAGGAATGTGGAAGCGCGTTCGAAATCGAGCTTCAGTTCGTTTTTTTATGCATGAATTTTAAGGTCTGCGTTATGAAATGCATTGGGATGAAAGAATTCCAAAGCAAAATTTACAATTTTTCGACTAAAAAACTTTCTAAAAGTTTATGTCGTTTGTTTTTTATCTTTCTAGTGGTATAGCCAAGTTATTTTGTTTTTCAGAAATAATTATTTTACAGATGTTGTTTGTGTGTGTTTGCTCGGATTGACTGATAAAAAAAAAATAGTTTGTTTGGTTTTTTTTTTTAAATATAAGGTTTTTTTTCGATTTCTGATTGGTTAAGGTGATTGATAGGTTTTTTGTTTTTTTTGTTTAAAAATTAGATCTGGAGTCTGAACGTGACCTTGAATATGATGTCCGGCGTACTGGTGAGTATGTGGGAGTGCCACGTCGTCTTGGTCTCGGCGAGTATGAACGGGAACGAGATCTAGAAAAAGAAACATTTTTTGAATGAAATTTTTAAGAATTGAAATAAAAATTGCATTACCTGTCGCGGTAGTCACCACCACCGCCACCACCTCCGCCACCGCCTCCACCGCCGCCACCACGTCCTCTTTCTTCACCGCTGTCTTCTCTGACACGAATGTAGGAAACTTCGCCCTGGAAATTTAAAAGAAATAAAAATATTACTTGCTTTTCTTTAAGGCGAAAAGGAAAATAAGATAAATGGTGAACGCTGCTTTGAAATTTGATCGTTGAGTGTGTCATCAATTTTGTTTGTTCTTTGTGGAAATCAGTAACAAGATTAGTAGTGACGAATTTGGTTTCATGGTTTGTCTACAAGTTTCAGTCAGGTGTAGTATGCTTCATTTCAATATATGCTTGCATACACATGATATTTATTGTACATTGAAGGTGAATGAATATTTGCGTATGCTTGAGTAAGGTAAACGAAACAGCAGACCTTCTAGTAAGAGAGCAACTTCATAAAGGTATACAGTCTATAGCATTCTACAGAGTCGACAATCCCAATCAGGTCATGAAACTAGAGAGAAAACAGATCTAGAACCTAGAATAAGACTGCATGAGAAAGGCTGAAGAGCCGTAAAATATGAAAAATGCAAATACAATTCAATCCCTCAAGAAAATACAACTGTAGCCATCAAACCACTTCCACAGCAACACAGTTACGCTTTGCTGGGTGATCATGTCGAAAGGAAAGGTTATGAAGCAGCATAAGCCTTGGCAAGGGAATGAGAAGCAGAAGCCTAAAAATTCTGCGGAATAGGGGAACACACCATACGTGAGATTTTCAGGATAATGGAGAAAGAGAACAGAAGTAAGAAACCAAGATACTACTAGGAGTTTCAGTTATGTTAGAGTGGTTGTCTGTACCTACAAACAGTTTGGTAGGGACGCACGTTAACCACAAAGGGCCCAGATCTACATAACACGCACACTACTAGGGACATAACAATTACAATGGAGGCAATAGTAAAAGTTTTAAATCAAAGAGGGAAAATTCCAAATTGAGCATTCCTATAGCAAAGAGGACAGCACAAGTACAAAGAAAATAAGGAATGTTCTCATCTTCGTCTTTATCTCTGCCACTTTTGTAAAATCCATTTGACATTAGGGATGCCTACAAGATAACTAAAATAACATGATCAACTCCGACTCCGATCGAGCTTGGATCAAAACCTGGGATAAACAGACAATATTGACATCATCAGAATATCCCGACAAGCCCTCGAAGCAAATGAAAAGCAAACGAAACAAGTTGTTATTGAAGTGAATGAGGACAAGACTATGTCTGTATGTATATGTTATCAATAAACTGACTAAGTGTCCAAAACATTGGGCAGAACCATACCTTTGTGGAGATTAGACGAACAATAATCCTAGCAAACCGTTGCCACTTCGGTTTCAAGACTCCGAACTCGACAGACCAATTATTTGCTATCTATGTAGCCCAGTCGAATCCCAGCCCCCAGGTTCGAGGCGGCGAAGAAAACCGAGCTGTCACAACTGGAAGCAGAGTGCCCGGGACCGCAGAGAATGGAAGGCAACGATGTGTCAGGCAAGGACTCTACAAGGGTCGGGAGCCCTTTAATTAAGTAAAAAGTAAGTATGTAGTCCAAAAAGCCAAGATACGCCAACTACATTCGCTCGGCAACATCGAGAGAATAGACAACAATGCTTCGTCTTCGAATCATCCCAGGAAAGGCCAGAAAGCGTGGTCTACACAGCTAGCGAATAGACAACAACTGTGCTTTAGCCAAGAAGAAAGCATCACCTCAGTTTCGAGATGCCGATCTGGTACTAAGACCAAGCTGCCGCGAATGCCAGAAGCCATGGTATTTAAAATTGGAAGTAGCGTCGCAGAGGATGGAAGACAGTTGGGTTTCCGGCAGAGACTCTACAAGGATAAGTTGATACTTAGATTTAACTAAAAAACGTCTCTTTTGAGCTCAAAATATCCCGATTAATAAATGCTTTAGGCAGATAGGGTGTCACTGGCTTTGAAATTTATAATAAGACACTAACTGTCGCAAAAACTTAAGCATGTACCGCTAGCAATCGGCAACACGTGTACATTTTCTCTGTTACATCAATTTCCTACGCCAAATTACAACATTAAACACGAATCCACTACCATTACATCGATATATTACAAGTTGCATGCAAATAGCTTACTCTTACAACAACGCTTTGTGGCTAAACTAATTATCTTTTATGTACGAATGTACATGACTTTTGCTTTAGTGTGCTTCGTAATCGTTATTACTGCGACGTTAAAAAAAAAAACATTCAAATAAAAGAAGCAGCTTGTAATGTAACATATGACCGGGCCAAGGTAAGAAGAAAAGAAACAAAACGTACGTTAATCTCTTTTTTTATGAGTGCCAAACAACTACTCCAATCAGTTAAGTTGATTAAAAAACAAAAAGCAAACACCAATTACTTACGCATCCCGTGACAATAGCACGATAATGCACTAGATACATACACCGCTCTATCTACATATGTAACAACAATTTAGAGAAACAAATTAATCTACCAGTGGTATAGAACCTTAAAGTGCGTAACGTGCATTTTGTTTAGTAAATTTCAATTTTGTTTTCAGCAGTGCATGCTCGTACAGCTCGTACTGCAGAAAATATTGCTGCTGTTCGCGATAGTGTGGCTGAAGAGCTGTCATCGTTCCCAACTCGTCATCGTTCCCAACAATTGGACGCTATCGTGAGATGATAACGAACTTTTTAGGGCTCGAATTGGAAGATTTGGATGTGGACGATATGTGGTTTCAACAGGACGGTGCCGCTTGCCACACAGCTAACGAAACAATGGCCATTTTGCGCGACAAATTGAATGGCCGTGTTATCTCACGTGGTGGCGATGTCAACTGGCCGACAAGATGATGTGATTTGACACCGTTGGACTTCTTTCTTTGGGGTTATTTGAAAGAAAAGGTGTACGTCGATAAACCAGCAACAATTCAAGAGCTAAAGGATAAGATAATTCGGCACATTAACGGCATAGAACCTCAATTATGCCTCAGCGTCATCGAAAATTTGGACCATCGGATGGAGGTGTGGCCATTTGGCCATACATAATTAAACCATACCAATATTATCATAATAAAAATAAATGACAATAATTTGTGTTTTATTCAAAATCAAAATCGGCCATTAAAACTTAACCACCCTTTATAAAAGGAGTTTGCTTGTGACTTCTAATTTTGGTCATAGTACCCAATCAATTTCAAAGAGGCAATAAGTAAGCAAGTAAGACTACAATTGGACCTTCTCAAGAGGAGAAATCTGCAGCTTGAACTTATTTTTTATCTACGAAGGGAGTCATGCAAAGCTATGACTATATTACTATGTGTAAGTTCTTATCACAACACAAAGGAATCACAAGAACTTCCGCAATTTGAATTATGTTGAAATGACTTTTATCTTTTGTTGAACAAAAATAAATAAGTGCTAAATTTATAATTAGAATAGAGTAAAAAAAATGATTAATTTGTCGATATAAGTAGCGACATACGACTGAAAATTGTGTACTTCAAAATAGTAAACCAAATTGTGAAGATTTTTTTTTTTTTTTTTTGAAGCGCTGGAGGCGATGGACTCTTTATGGATACTCGCAGACCGTACTCCATGCTCTAGCATGTTTACGTGCTTAACCACCGCCCCCCAAACTGTCCTGTTGCCCCCTACGGTACCGCCGATCAAGGCATTCCTTCGTAGGGGCAGGTTTTTGACGTCATGTCTTCTTCGTTATGTTGCAGGGCTCTGTTCTTTTTCGGCTCTTTGTGTTTGGTTTTCCAGCTGTAGCTCCTGCATTATGCTTGCAGGAATGTTGTCGGCAAATACCCAAGCTTCTCTTCTTGAGAGCATGAGACCTATTAGGCGCCTTGTGGTTACCTCATTTCCAATCTCTCGTTCTATGGTGTTTCTCGCAGGCTCATATTTTTTGCACTCTACAAGGACGTGTTCCGCGTTTTGGACTTTCCCTTCACAGTGCCGGCAAAAAGGATCATCTGCAATATTGTATTTGTGAAGGTATTCCCGAAAACTTCCATGTCCTGTTAGAAATTGAGTGAGGTGTGTGTTTTCTTGTGGTCCACTCTTTGATATTTGGCAGCAGTTTGTAGGTCCACAGGCCATCGTCTTTGACATTCTACTTTTGCAGTCGCTCTGATGGAGCTTCTTTCCTCGTTGTCGCTATTCTGCATGCATGCTGCATGATAGGCATTCGCGCTGCTATTACATTAATTGCATCCCCCGATACTGTCCTATATGCGGAGCATATTCTAAGAGATGCTCTTCTGTGTACCGAATTAATCCCCCTCATGTATGAGTTTACAGCTGTAGCCGGTTCCCATATGGGGCTGCATACATGAGGATTGACTTGTAGGCTTCTTATAGGCTGCTTTGGTCCTCCAATACTGGGCATTAGCCTGGATATTGCTGCAACCACTCGATTGGCCCTTACGCTTGTGTGGGCTAGGTGTTCTCTAAAGTTTTGCCTATGGTCAAGCAGTACCCCCAGGTAGGTACTTTATGTATGGCTTCGACTTGATAGTGTGTTCACCTACCTCTATTGTTAGGCGCTCAACTTTCTTGCGGCTGCTTATGAGGGCGTCCTCCGTTTTATGTTATGCCAGTTCCAGGCCTGATGAACGAAGCAACGTTTTGCACCCCGAGTATGTACATCGGTGATTGTTGCTATTGAACGAGTTTATCGCTGCATTCTATCGTTCTGTCGCGCAGTTGGGAATGGGGAAAGTTAATTTCCCGTATGAAAACTCATCCGACGATGATGATTGGGATAAAAATGAGTGCAAAAACGTACTCCATTGCTATCTATTGCTATCTTGTTGTCCTATTCATGAACAATCACCGTACGCACTAGATTTGTCTCAGGGACTAGGTATTCCTTGTAACACTGTATCAAGTATCATAAATTCAAAGAAATAAACCCCATTTGATCGTAGTTCTTCACCAATTCTTCGAAGGAAAATAAATACCCGAAGCAAGTTCGTTTTATAGTTCACCTAGCATATGCGAGAAAGTTATATCCATGGATTACGTGCATTTGTTGTTATTAAACAAGCCAATACAAGCGAATCCCTACAAGTGAAACGCAGTAAAGTAATCCAGGGCACTCTTCTCGCTGGACAGAGGAAAAAAATGTCGTTGCTACACAATGTGTTTCGTGAATAAAACTGTAACTGACTTTGGGGTCTTGTTAAACCGAATGAATACCTTTTACTCGGATATCCCGACTAACGAGTATTGCCCAGATTTTGGTGTGCATGAAGATGAAATACAAAGGAAATATTTGCTCCTGAAAAAGGAACTCAAATATAGACTACAAAGGAAGACGAAAACGACGAGTAATCCTAAATCCTGAAGTGACATGATTTGGCAGAAAATAACGCGATCTGTAATTTTTTCTCTCGCGTTTGAACATAAACATCGCACTCACACTTTTGTTTCTATATTACACATAAGCAATTTGACAGTTCTTGACGAAGTTCCGCAACTTTAACTTGAAGGATTATTATTTACATCGAATTGAGTCTTCCCTTTAGCGAAAGCTCTTCAATTTGTATACTTTCCACCCAAACAAAGGCCGCCACCTGACTAGTGACTTGAACAAAAGAAACAAATATTTTCCTTTATCTGCTGGCAGGTGCAGGTTGTTTAAAAACAAACACCAGCTGTTAGTCGAGGTGAATGACCGGCTAATGTAAAAGAATCATGTTTTTCCACCCTTAAACGCGCAACCACGACACAGTTCCATACCCCTGTCGAGACAATATCACAATTTATTTTCAATTTTCATGCAGCCCCTTGAATTCCATTTAATAAAGAACAATTCGCCACCACAAATTACTTGCACACTCAAACTGTAACACACTAAATTGATGAGGGAAAACGCGCAATTCAAAGCAGCGGCGCTACACCACTTAACTTCTTAATTAAATTAAAAAAAAAAAAAAAAACAAGATAACAATGAATAAATATTTAAGAGACCCAGCAACCAAACAACCAGTCAACGACTAAACTCACACTCACCTCATGCGACCGGAATCTGGAATCGTCAAGTTTCTTGATGGCGTACTTCATGTCCTCATGCCGGAGGAATTCCACAACGCCGGTGCCGTCTTTGTAGGTGTCCGCGAAACAAACATCGCCGGCCTCACGCATATGGTCTTTTAGGTCCTGCCATGATCCACTTGGCGGTAATCCGGTCACCATGACGCGGAATTGTGAACGTTTCGTTGGTGGACCTCGGCCACCACCGCCTCCTCCGCCGCCACCTCCACGGCCTCCCTCTCCTCGGCTACGGTCACCACGACCGCCGCGATAACTGCCGGGACCGCCACCTCGAGGGAATTCAACCCGCAGGCGGTACCCGTCATAGTCGTAGCCATCGCGCGCCTTCACTGCATCCTCGGCATCTCTGCAAAGATCAGCAATATATCAATTAATTCAAATGGCGCACTTATAATACATCCCGGCGGCGTCGAGATAAAAATCAAAAAAAAAGGAACACTCACCTAGCGTCTTCGAACTCGACAAATGCAAATGGCGGACCACGCCGGTTCTTCAGATCGACAAATGTTACTTTACCGAATTTGTGGAAGAGGTCTTGGATGTCCTTGGTCCTTATGTCTGGCGGCAAGTTGCCCACGTAAATGCGGCACTCGTTTCTCGACATTTTCTCAATTTTGACAAATTTATTGGGTTTTCGGTAAATTTACTCAAGAAATTGTTTTATTTTTTTTTTTTTTGCAAAGTCTACACACAAACGTATGGCTGAGAGAGAAAAATAACACGCCTTTACCGCGGAACGACAAGTTTGATAATGCGAAAAAACTGTACTGCAATTCCTGATGTCAGTTCGGTGAAAAGAGATGGCCTGTGATTTGTATTAGTAATTAGCGTATGCACTACTAAAGTGTAAAAGGGATAATTAGAGAGTGCAAGCAATCGATATTTCTTTTATTTCTTTCGTGCACTTATTCACCACTATGGGGTGTGTTCAAGAAGTGAGAAGTGGATGTAATTTGGATTGTTATACCTCGCTCACACTAAAGCTTCTATTTTACGTGAGCAATTTTTACAAATGTTTTGTGTGTATTTTGTAAAATTACTAAAAACGAGATCGTTATTTAAAGATTATTTTCAATCCTGCAGGAAGATTGTGAAATTAAATACACAATAGTTTGGTTTATTATCATTGAATTTCAATTGAATCTCGGTTTACTAAAAATGTAGTTCTCCTATCATTTCCTTGTTTCTACATCTACGGTAATGGAATTTGTCTGTTTATAAATAAAAACATTTCAAAGTAGCTGATATTTTTTTTTAACGGAAAGGTGTTCTGTTTTGTGAATTAGTTTCTTGCATATTTTACACACAAACTTCGCCTAACGCATAAGAAGAAATTATCGAACATTGCTTACAATTTCTGAGGCTCTTTACACTGCGTCTTCACGAGTCTGAAAAAAGGCAGACGTTTCAGTCGATGAATGGTCGAATTTTGTTATGACTTTTCATTCTTCAACATGTCGTCAATAGCAAAACAAGTTCACTTGTTTTTAAAACATCAACAAACTTATAGTTTCTGTTCGTAGAAATCCAAAATCTGCCATCTGTCTAGAAAGCACTAATAAATCGCAACAAATGTTTTTCTTATAAAAAACGACTGCCAAACTTCAAATGTCAAATTTCAGTCAGGGTTGATGTGCATAGAGAAGACAAGACAAGGTACAAGGTAGTAATGTATTCGGTACTCGATTGGTTTGGTGCTCAGGTCCCAGTCAAATTCAATAAATTTTCATAGTAACAACGCTCAAGAAACCCTAGTGTATTTCAACCCCAACCCGAGTACTGTGAATAACGAACAAATACGAAAATCCAAACAAAAATCTCGCAATCTAATAAGACCAATTTACAGCTTAATTAGCATTGTACGAAACTAAACGTAGACAGTTAAGAACTCAAATATCGGGCATAATTATCATACAACATTCTTTTTTCACCTCACCCCACACAATACAGCGGCTTACATTGTCCAACCGCTGTAAATTAACGCATCTTGAATCGCGAATCGATTTTTTTCTAACCACTGTTCCGAATGTCACTTTTTCAAAGAGGAAAAAGGCCAAAAGCAAGCAAAAATAACAAGACAAGCGTCACACAAAAGGGCTTTTCATTGCATAATTTGTTTATATTTCTATAAATTATTCGACTAATTGACCCTTAAACAAATTGGCGCCACTTAGCCTTTGAATTTTACAATTGCCGGCAATTGTTTATCCACAAAACCAGTCGATTGAGTCCTAAAAGCCCCACGCTCGACCCCATCCAAGTGGAATTTTTGATTTTTTCTTTGTTGATGTGAGTTTTCGATTTTTCCGCGATTAATTTTTGCGCAAATACAGCACTTAGGTTCTCTGTGATCGAGGAATTGTTGAATTCAGTTGCTTCGTAATGAAAAAGTGTAAGAATTCGGCGTAAAAAGTGACTTTGCAGCCGGAATTGAGTGGCGGGAGTTCTCTACGCAGGAAAAAAAAAAGCTTAAACTAGGACTTTTTTTTTTTTGCGAAAAGAAAAAGAATCCTGCAATGGCCGGATACAGATGTGTTAACTTCTTCGATTTGTGCCGCCTTTGTACGGCCAGTTCGGATTCGAGGATAAATATTTTCTCGCTGGAGGGAAAGCGCAAGAATTTAAGCAAAAAAATCGCCGAATGTCTCACGGTTGAGGTAAGTTTAATAATGTTTCTTTGCAGACAAAATGAATCGAGGGATTTGAGGTGGTGAAGTGGTGAAGTGCTGTACCGGCACAATTGACTACAAGGAGACAACTTAGTTGTTTCTTTTTTATTTATAATTCTGGAGTAATTTTCTATAGATGTAATGAAGGCTTCGTAAAAGACTGCCGAAGTAGGTATTTCAATTCTTTAGGATTAGACAGGAAATAAATTTTCGTTGATCGCTTCTAAGCTTAAGTTCCTTGGGAAAAAAAGAGCAGTTTCAGACAGACAACAGCCTAAAGATTCAACAGCAACTCTGCAGTACGAGTGTGCTGATTAGTGCTATCTCTTATTTATTTAATCCTTCCTTAGCAGAGGCGTTAATGCAGTAAGTTACAGGAAATACATAAGCCTCTCCTGTATTCCAAGTAAAACGATCAGTCTTAAACAAATTTGGTTCACTAAGCCATGTCACTCGAGAGCTCAAGATTCCACAGCATTTCCCATGACTTTTCCCAAAACTTCTGGCTATTAGGGCAGACAAGATCTTGTTTGGTTTGTTTGTATTGATTTGTGGCCTCAAAAAAGCCTAAAGGATGAGGTAGGGAATCATGCGATAGGCAACTTTTGCTGCACTCGTTTTTCGTTGTAGAGTCTGTGCGTGAGACACGGCTGCCTTCTATCCCCTGTAGTTCTGGGCACCCTGCTTCCGGGAAATGTCATTCGAAGATCGTCTTTGCTGGAGCATTGTTGTCCATTCGCTCGATGTAGCCGAGCCAATGTAGTCTGCGTATCTTGGCTTTTTGGACTACATCCACATCCTGGTACAGCTCATAGAGTTTGAGGTTGTATCTTCTCCTCTATTCGCCCTACTCGCATAAGGGACCTAATATCCGACGGAGTATTTTTCGCTCGAAGGTGCCCAATATTTGCTCAGTCTTCTTACTCGTCGTCCAACACTCGGCTCCATACAGCAGGACTAGTAGTAGAACATTAATTTCGTCCGTCGAGTTAGGACTTTTGAACCCAGTTGTTTCGCCAAACCGTCGGATCTCTACAAAGGTGTCATTTGTAGGATAAATATTTGTTCCAATGTACTTCGTCTTGCCCTCATTCACTTGAAGAAGAACTCATTTCATCTGCTCTTCAATTGCCGTAAACGCCTCTACGATGTCTTGTCGTGATCTTTCGATGAGACCAATGTGGTCAGTGTTGATCACCTTCTCTGCGCACTATCTGCTCCAACATGGAGCAGTCACACAGCAGCGCATAGCATGTTTTCCACCATTACGCGAAATATTTGGACAAGTTTTACCGGTATACCGAAATGGGCTATCGCCTAGCAGAGCTTGAGACGATGAATGCTGTCTAGGCGATGAAAAGGTGGTGGGTTTCGACCTGAAATTCATTGGTCTTCTCCAGAATTTGTTTGAGTGTGAAAATTTAGTCAACTATCGATCTGCGGGCCGGAAGTCACACTATTACGTGCTAGTTCACATAAAACGTTACGTAGTTAGTAGGATCGACTTTTTTGAGGTTGAAGATGAGGCATATAGGGTTGATTATCCAGTCGTCGGGCATGCGTTCCTCCAACCAAACTAAATAGATGAATGAGTGTGCCTAAATACCAGACATTAGGCCTGAAGCTTTTCACGTTTATTGGCAACGGTTTGCAGATCATTTCAGTTGGGAATAGATAAACTTACTTACTTACTTTTCTACCTCTTCATTCTTACCTTTTCCTTTTATTTTTTTTTTTTGTTTCCCAACAGGTTGATGAAAAAGATCGTTTGCCAAAGGTTTTATGCACTCCATGTTTGCATCAGCTCGAGTCAATAGCAGAATTTCGTGGAACATGTATTAACTCACAAAGTATGCTTAACAATTGTCTAACATCGGCAACAATACAGAATGGCGGTAAGGTTTACATCAAAGACACATTAAAAACGGGACATCAAATAGTAACAAAACCTCCTAAAGAAAATCCACTAGATGCATTTGTACAGGGAACGGATTTTCTTAGTTCAATCATACAAGCTGTTGGTATACAGGTAAATAGATTATTTCTTCTTTTATTTGGATTTATTTTATTATTTTTATTTTTACAGCAAAATGAAGAACTTGAACAGAAACCACAAATTCTCCATCAGTATACCTTGACACTGGACAAAGGAAGCATGAAGTCTGACCAGATTGAGTACAAACTTGAAGAATGCACGATTGATCCGCAACAACAGCAACAACAACAGCAGCAGCAGCAACAGCAGCAGCAACAGCAACAACAACTTCAGCAACAGCAACAGCAACAACAACAACAGCAATTGCAGCAACAACATTCCGAAAAACAATCAAAGCATAAGTAAGTGTGATAGTATTTTCTGGAAGGTGAAATGAGGTGAAACATAAGATATTTAAGAACGTTCCCTCAATGACGTCTAGAGCACTACTTGCACAACGGCAACTGATGGCAAAATTGTCGATTTGATTGACTGAGTATATCCTTATACCATGCTTAGGCTCATCGTTGTCGCTGCCGGCTTAATCGTGGCTATAAATTCACAATAAATGTTTGGATGTGACACGTTCCATAAAAACCAAAGATCAGCTGGTTGTGGAAGGTCTCCTTTTGGTCTTGAAAGAGCATCCGTTGAGGTATAACAGTATGTAATGGTGACGCATTGTATTCTTCTCCGGCATCTGGTCGTATGTTGGCGGCAAACCAACCCCACACCCATGGGAGCCTTTGGATTATCTTTAGCGTTGGAGATAGGTACTCATCCACGTCTTATTTCGCTTGTTTCCAATGTTTTAAACCTATATCTGGATCTAGCGTTCAGAGATCCTTCTCTCTTCGTGTACGATAGTCAAAAGCTATTATCGTGTTTTCATTCCTTGTGTGAGTATTTTTTTAGTTGCTGTAGCGCCATTTTGTTCGGCAATGCAGAATGCTGGCCGAGATTATCTGGTCTAGAATAAATATAACATTCACAGCCATCATGAGGAGGTAAAGATAGCAAGATAGATAGAAGAGAGCACAACACATTTGCGAACACACGGGCCACAGATGTTGTTGACTCATTTACTAATTGAAACGGGAATATGCAAAGCACTGCGGCGATGTATCGAACAAATATTTTTATTTTCGTATCCTTCGAACAGTTATTTAAATATATGATTTCTCTTAGGATCAAGAAGATCGTTGTTCATTTAGATAATCCTCTTAAATTCCAGTGCCCTGGAGGAGTTTCTTAAAATGAAGCCAAATATTCGAGTAACACCAATCAGGAAAAAAGACAACCAACAACAACAGCAACCGCAACAACTGCAGCAACACCAGCAGCAACAGCAGCAAACACATCAACAAATTCAGCAACAACAACAGCAGCAGCAAACTAGTGCCCAACAATTCATAGCTCAACTGCAGGCGCAACAACAACAACAACAACAACAACAACAGCAACAGTTACAACAACAAATAACTATAACCCAAGACAACGGCAGTCCGAAGAATAAAAAACCGAAAATAAATTTTGTTCTTACATCGCCCTCTAATCAAATTCAACAACACCAGCCACAGCTTCAGCTGCAACAACAGCAACAAAAATCCACAATATCCCTGCCAACATTAACGCCCATGAACCAACAGCTGCAGGACATGAAAATCCTTTCGCCCAACAAGTGCTACCTGCCAATTACGATAAAAGATGAAAATTCTGATCAGCAAATTGTAGCGCATATCGATGCGAAGAATTTCGTGCTCCCCACCACGTATCAGCTTCAAATGAAGGTGAGTCCATTGGGTTTCACTCTTGTTTATTCTTATGCCATTTGTATGTTTTCCAGTTACAGCCTCAGATTGCAACAGTTGACGGGCAACCGATCATGCAATTAACCCCAACGTCCATTCCAGCAACCCTACAGTTGGCACCTCAGTCGCTAAACAATTCCACGTTCCAAACCAACAACAATAGCCACCAATTGACCACGAATCAAATCATATCAGCCAGTTCGATTGATGCAGCTACATCTACCACTGAGCAGGATGACTACATTCAGCAGCCAAAATATAGAATCACTGCACTGCGTGCTGGGAATTCAATTGCGATAACACCCACAAATCAACAGCAAGTTGTTCAAACTCAGAAACCTCAGCAACAGCAACAGCAACAACAACCGCAACAGCAGCTACAACAACAACAGCAGCAGCAGCCACAACAACATCAACTAGGTGGGATTACAGTTCAACGAATAAACCAACAGAATGTGGTGAAAAAACAGGTCCCAACGCGTCTACCGACGCTAAACAAGCAGAACGTGACAATTAGTCGAATATCGGGTCAACAACAACAAACTCAGCAACCACAACAGCAGCAGCAGCAGCCGCAACAACAACAACAACAGCAGCAACAACAACAGCAGCCACAACAAACCGTGCAAGTTGTACACAATACGACACCTAAAAAGACTACCATCACCACCACCGTACAAGCTGTTAGCTCCGAAAATGGCAACAACACATCATCAGATGGCGGCAGTCAAACCAGTAGTACTGGTGCGCGATTGGAGTGCAGTACATGTAATCGAGTGTTCAAGAAAAAAGAACACTTGGCGCAACATGTTAAACTGCACGCCGGACTGCGACCGTTTAAATGCAGCGAGGCAGGATGCAACAAAGCATTCAGTCGAAAAGAACATCTCATGCGACACACTGTCTCGCATACGGGTAAAAAGATGTTCAATTGTGACCTGTGCCAGAAACTTTTCTCACGAAAAGACAATCTCAATAAACATAAGAGGTATTGCTTATCACTTAAATGTCCCAATAGTGGTTTCTAATTTCATTATTTCAGAACTCATGCCGATCAGGGTAACTCAGGAACTTTTGTTTGTGAAATATGTAGTAAAACCTTTGCCGTAAAAATGTATTACATTCAGCATAAGCTGATGCATGAGAAGAATATTAGTGAAGCAGCTGGCAATGCTTTAAAGGTGAGTTCCATAATCCTATGCTTAAAATTTAATCAAAAAACCCGTGGCTTTGAAAAGATGATGAATTGAATTTTGAACGGATATCTGAATGGCTGTTTGAGGACCTACTTGCGGATTTTTGTCGCAATGTTAGATTTGCACTTAATGAAGCAGTAGAGCTACCTTGCAGTAAATGTTTAAAAACATTCACATAATTCTGATTCTCAAAGTTGCTGTTAGATTGTTGTTATTCGCACTTTCAATGTCTAGTCTAATTAGTTAAGGCAATTATTATTATCCAACCATTGTTAGACAAAAGCAACCACCCCATTTACAGTAGATAAGTAATTACAAAGTTTCTCACCATTACCTCATGGAAATAGTATTTTCTGGCAGCGACTGTACGATGGAGTCATATTTTTTTTGGGTTACTAATAATCTGGAGCATATCCACTTAGGTTTCTTTGGTCAATATGTCTTTCATAAGTTATACTGGACCGGAACGTCATCGAGAGATTCAAACCCATATCATTACACGTTCACCTCGGTGTTTCATACTTACTTTACTTGAATCCTTTAACCCTTCGGGGGGCATAGGGCGTCAAAAACGCCTGCACGTCATCTTGTTCGTAGTTCTGTAACGCGTTTGAGCTCTCTCCAGCTCATCCTCGACTGTTCTGCGCCACGTTTGCGTAGGGCGTCCCGCTCTTCTGTCTGCTTATGTGAGCGGATTCCACTGCATAGCGTATTTCGCAATGGAATTGTCTTCGCGCCGTAGGGTGTGTCCAATCCACTGCCACTTTCTTCTTCGTATTGTAATGTTGATAGGTTCCTGGCCCGTTCTCGTATAAAGCTGTTCGTTGGAGATACGATTCGGCCAAAAGATCCTCAAGATGATTGTTAAACATTTGTGTTAATGGTGTCCACTTTCCAAGTACTGCACCCATAAAGCCGTACCGATTCTACGTTGGAGCGAAACAGTCGCAGTTTGGTTCTTAAGCTGATAACAATGCTTTTCCAGATGGTGGACAGCATGCCGAACGCAGCTTTGGCCTTCCAGATTCTGCTGCACACATCCAGTTTGGTGCCACCATGGTTTGCCGAGACCACACTTCCTAGGTATAGAAAGTTGTCAACTTTCTCGACTTCCTGTCCGGCAATGTTAAGTTGGGCGCTGCTGTTAGAAGTGCTCAGGGCTTTTGTTTTGGTTGTGTTAATTTTGAGCCCCACTTTGTTTGCCTCAGCTTCTAGATTCTGAACCATGAGATGGAGGTCCATTATCCGATGTGAAGGTAAGATGTCATAGTCTAACGAATTCCATGGTTTCCTTCTGTTAATGCTGCACGGAGAACATCACTGATAACCTTGACGTACTCCGCTTTGGACTTTAAATTGTTCTGACACCTTGCCATTGTGCAAGACGTGACACTTACTGCCCTTATACGTAGCCTTAATAATAGCTATGAGTTTTTCTGGGATACCTCTCCTGCGGAAGGCCAACCAGATAGCATCTCTATTCAAACTGTCAAAGGCCTTCTCGAAGTCGATAAACAACAGATGTAGCGGAGACCTGTACTCAACGCATTGCTCGATTATGATCGTTAAGGTGTTAATATGGTCGATGCAGGAGGATTCAGCACGAAAGCCTGCCTGTTCGACGTCGAGAGTAGAATCTAAATGCTGCCTGATCCTTTCCAGAATTATTCTTGCAGTTATTTTGTCTACGGCTGGCAGAACACAAATACGGAAGTTTGATGATCATCCCTGTTTAAACTGTTTACAGCCTATCCCAAGCAGATTTTATTTGGTTCCTTTGGTAAAACATGACAAAAGTAAATCTCTTCTATACGAGTACTTTTTTTTAAATGTGGCACTTTCCACAGAGCTTAAGCGTGCAGCTCTGCATTCCCTAAAATTGAGTGAAAATTCCTGGCACTCAGTTCAATTAATGTTTCGCGATTTAGGTCTTCGGTGATATTAAAGGGGTTAGTCTAAGCTTTTCCGACCAATAATGCCGAATGAATACTTTAATTCTCTTCACAAAAAAGCAGTAGCTACGTGCGATTTCATTCGTAATCATTTATGGCTATCCAGCGTAAATTTCCCCATGGAACCCCAGAGTAGTTTAGCTCACTTTCCCACGGCATTCACTCCTGAAGTCTGACAAATTCAGATTGACTTAAGCTACAACATGCAAGGTAATTAGACTGACTATGGGTATCTGAGGTCGTCTTACATTACGTATTGGATGGCTTCAACTCCGCTATT
Organism: Chalcosyrphus nemorum; assembly: GCA_949716465.1. Lineage (NCBI taxonomy): Eukaryota > Metazoa > Arthropoda > Insecta > Diptera > Syrphidae > Chalcosyrphus > Chalcosyrphus nemorum. The sequence goes on from OX454333.1 coordinate 81,261,218, forward strand.
CACCACATAAATGCTGGTGTTCCCCAGGGCTCAGTTCTGTCTCCGGTACTGTTTCTCATTTTTATAAATGACCTCTTGTCTGCTACCTCTAAACAAATCAATTCCTTCGTTGATGACAGTACCCTTAGTTTTACATATTCGTTCCCTAACTCACGTCCCTGCTCTTTGGCCGTAGAAGAGGAACGGCAACGTCTGTTAAACTCATTTAATTCCGATCTAGACAGCATAAACAGAGCAGAATTTAATGCATCCAAAACACAATGCTGTCTACTGTCACTCAAGTGTAACCAGACCTCCCAACCATTTTCCATGAATGGTACTTGCTCGCGGAAACCGAAAAACTTTCTATTCTCGGTATGTGTATCAATAACCATTCAAAGTCGCCAAAAATTGAGCAAAAGGTCTATGATTCCTTAAGCGGTGCACGAAATACTTTACCCCGTCTGATCTGGGCACAATTATCGAGGCATATATCCGCACAAAGCTGGAATACAACGCCCACATCTGGTCAGGTGCACCTAAGACCGTTTTGCACCAACTAGACTGGATTCAAAAGCGTGCGTGATAGAGACATTGTAAACTCCATAGCCTCTCTAGAACATCGAAAAAAATGTCTCATGTCTCTCATTATTTTATCGCTTTTTCCATAAAAAATGCTCCAGCGAAATAGCCAGTTGCATTCCACCCCTTCAACATTTTGCCCGCAATACGCGTCATGCTTCGAATGCACATCAATTCAACTCTACAGCCCAACTTCGGATGTACTGTCAAGTACAGAGATTCATTTATTAGCCGAACGACACGCATGTACAAAGAACTCCCAGGCTTTGTGCTCCCTCATCGCTACAGCCTTCAAGCATTCAAAGCCCCTTTTCCCTAAACGCCCGTGCCCTGAATATTCAGTATAAGGGTATTCATATCCCCTTTGGTGAACGAAAATTACAAAAAAAAACCTATAGAACTGCTCGTTCATAAGATTAACTTGATAACTACTAAAAGCCTTAAAACAATTTGTTTACATTCTATTCCATTTCTAGGATGATTCGGGAGAAACCAGTGAAGATAACATGTCGGCTGAGATCAATGAATCAGAGCAAGATCAACATCAGCAGCAGCAGCAACAACAACAGCAGCAGCAGCAACAACAACAGCAACAGCAGCAACATCAAATAGTTCAACAACATCAATTAATTCAACAGCAACAACCTCAGCAACAAATAATGCAATTACACCTGCCCGTAGTGACAACCCATGACCTTTCCGGTCAAACAATAACCATCACCCAAGCTAACGATCCCAACCAGACCACAACCCTAAAAGCACTCGGCTCCCATGATACCACCGTTCTCAATTTACCCTCAAACCTAGCGAATTTCGTTTCTCTCGGCTCCGGGCAATTTGTTCAAGCAAACATCAATGACATTATGGGTCACATAAAAATTGAAAAGTAAACGAAGTGCGCCCCCCCAAAACCAAACAGCGTATCTTGCCAAGTATCTGGGGATTTTCGTGCATATATTAAAGTAAAATTTGTCTTTTGTTACACATGTACCCAAGAAGAACCACCCCTCTCTCTCTCTTTTAGTTTTAAATTTGCTCATAAGTTTTTACTACATAAAATGTAAATACTTCTAATACCACTAGGATGTAAGCGAAATTATTTAAAAACAAAAAAAACATAGAAAATCATAGATTCTCTCGAAAACAAAAAAGTATATATATCTCACAATATAAATGTATGTACGTATCTATAAAGCATTGAGCGAGAAAAAACAAAACAAATTCAGCATGAAACTAGTCTCTTCATTCGAAAGCCATTGCACATACATTTCAGTGAAATTTTAGCATTTTTCCGATCAAACGACGATAATTATGTTAAGCCCTTAACTCATTTACATTTACATATTTTTTTGTTAGTATATTTATTTTAGGAATCAATAGACTAGATTGTAAAAAGCAAACCGCAAACACCAATTCATACAATAGCCGCAATAATATTGTACATTTATTTATTTTGTCCGTTCTCTTGTTAAATGTTGAAACGATGTTTCATTTTAAATTAATTATTATTCTTTTCTACTTTTAAACTACATTATTGTAAGAGCGTATTTTTAATTAGACACCGAACGTGAGCAAGAATTTCAAAACAAAATAAAAGTAAAACAGACTTAAGGACACGCGTAATATATAAGTACTATATATATTTTTTGTAATAAAGTATCGTTATTATGTAAAAACAAAAAAAAAAGATGAAGAAACAAACAAAGAATTTGAAAGAAAGGAAATGTTAACGCGTTGTGTGTTACATTTCTCCAGTGCGAATAATTTGATCTGTAAAATTTTAACGAAATAAATTGAATAAATAAGAGTATCACATGTGATTTATTTCTTTTTTTGGGTAAAAGTGGCGGTAAACGCCTCATTAAAAAGATAGATAGATATGGTTGCAAATTGGGCACTAAAACTGGTGATATGCCAGCTTTTTTGTACCTACTAGGTATTCCATTTGTAAATTTCCATTTCTATGATGATTCGGGAGAAACCAGTGAAGATAACATGTCGGCTGAGACGTAGAATACAATACGACAGCAGTGGATCCACTTGAACGCCACTCGTAATAAGGGTGCGCACATCTTTGTTTCTTCTTGATATGTCTTCTGTGTTTGCACCGTTTCATGATATCATCGACTTTCGGGCGAGAAACGAATGTATTTTTTTCCCCCCTGAATAAAGACCTTTAACCAAATACAAGCAAAAGGGCACATGCCGCCGCTCAGCCTGAAATTAAAAAAGCATCGCTAGACAATCGGTAGAGTGAATGGAGAGTTTCCAATATTTGGGAGCACTTTTTCAATCGAAGGTGGGACTGAATTGAATATAGCCAAGCGAACACACACTTAGGCCACATATGGGCCCTATGTGACCCCACGGGATCAGTAAGTACGCTACACTACTGAGGGACGCGCACAAATACTGGAACAACCACTACAATACAACACAGAAGTCTATGAGAAAACCAATGCACAGAATAAGTTGGGTTCAGTTGAACCAACCGGAACTTTTTGCCAAAGCAAAGCCGATTCACGGCGTTGTTGATTTCAGACAGATCGTTAAGATGATTGAAGAAAGAAGACTCAAGGTAAAGTCTCCTTCTAGCGGGCAGAGCTAGAGCTCTAGAGTCTTCCTCCTCCTCGTTTCTGCAACTCCTGTAAAAGTCATTCGAGGGAAGACCCAAACGCCTTGCGAAACTGCTGGTTTCTGGTTCATAAAGGCAGTAATTAGTGCGGTGGAGAGCGAGACGAAAGAGAGGAAGATACCTGAGGTTACGTGGGTTTGTTATGGATTGACGGGAGAAGGTTATGGATTGACATTTACTGACGTTAAGTTCTAAGTTATTGACGCACCGAGTGTAGAGACTTCAGGTCTTTTTGAAAAGATAGAGTCCGTCGGGGTGGATATAGCCTTAACTATATTCATGTCGTCCGCGTAAATGAACAGATGAGAGTATTTAATGATTTGCCCAACATAATTTGTAGTTAAGACGAAGATCAATGGACCAAGATGACTTCCTTGTGAGACGCCTGAGGTTGCGATAATGGGATATCTGACTGAAAATCTAAATAGAACTCTGTACTGGCGATAAGATAAGGTAAGATTTCAGCCATGAGACAAAAGATGGTGGAAAGCCAAGGGCTTCATGTTCGAAGTAAATTGTAGGGTGACATATTTTATGAAACGTTTTACTGAAGTCAGTGGTAATGACGTCAACTTCCTTACCTACCTCCAGTGCCTGTTGTGTTTTTGAGACGATACCTTTTTTCTGCATAACTTTATTTGCATATTGATATCTGTCGTGCCTTGTTTAGGAGAGTAATTCCAGCCTTGGACCTCTCCTCGTATAAACATAATGATCCTCTGTTTTAAAAAATTTACACAGAAACTTGCAATACTTATTTTTATTATTATTTTAAGTGCAAATTCATTTATTGGTAGTTTTCTTTTTTACGAAGGATCTATATTTTGTTATTGAACCATTTTACATTTAATGGAGATTCAAAATACCAGCGTTGTATATAAAAATTAAGTTCCAATTATTAGAAAAATATATATATTAAGATAAATACGTACATAGAGAGTCACTTATATTTCACAGAACATTTAAATTATTACCTACAATTATGTAGGTTTAAAACGTATTCCAGGTCAATAGATTGGCATAGTACCGTTCCATACTTTCATCTAAACTAAAGGCACGTTATAAAAATCTACACCAAACTATACATACAGATAACTAAAAATCACAAAAGGATCTTTCTCATCTCACTGTGAAGCCCAGCACGGCGTCTTTTGGCGGCTCGTAGTGCCTTTTCTTTGGGGTTTGGTGGATTGTCATCATCATCATCGCTTACTTCAACCACATCTGAGGCTCTTCCTTGCAGATTTTACAGTATTTTACAATTCTTTATAGCAAACGAAGTAGATGAAAACTTACTTTGTAATGTTACTTCAGCTTCCAACATGTACATTTCATTTGAGATCGCAATTTGCCTTGCGAAGCAGCAGAATATTGATCCAACTTTGCGGACGTTTCAGACAGCTATTTTAAGTGTCGACCCAGTCGGTGCCTAATTTAACTACGTCCTTCAGGCTTTTGTAGTGATAGGACATTCGGCTTTCTAGATCAATTCCAATCATCTTATTTCGAATTAATTCTTAAATCAGACAATTTGTTTAGTGTACACAAATAATTGTTGTTTTTATGTTTGACAGCACAAAACTTGGGTATGTTCAACAGCTTTTTGCCGGCTGCGTAGAGAGCTTTTGGAGGGTGTTCCAATAAACAATTTAAAGCAGTTGTTTGAACGAAGTGTAACTTGGAATGCTAGAAGTCGTTATATTTCAAAAGTTTAAATGTGGTAAGGTGGAGTATATAGGGCAAAGGGCTGGATCGATTTGATTTAAACTTTATGCCAAACTTTATAAAGTCACAAATATATCAATATATCACGAAATTCACTCAATATATTAGGTCACAACTAGCCCAAAGAGGGCCAAGGCCTAGCTACGGACCCTACTTGTTGTGCTAGGTATACCTTTCTGCACGTACAGAAAGGACCTACAGTTTTATGTGTCTCAGCTCTCCCCATCTCTTTCCCGATGATCTTTCTCCGGGTATCCTCGAAAAGCCACGCCCTATGGCTTCCCTGTGATCGACCGACAATCCTTTCAACACCTGATATGAAAACAGTTTTCACAGCACACCAATGATCTTGAATGGTGGCGGGCAATGAGCTGCTGATTGTTTCCACTCCACGTGAGAGATGGTCCCTAAGTTCTTGGCGCACTGTGGGAACTCTCAGTCGGTCTACGTTGAACCTAGGTATTCTTGTGTCGTTAGATTTTCGAACGGCAGCACAGAGGTCGTGAAAAAACGATGGTATTGGATTTGAACTTCGAACTCTTTGCGCAGTAATTCAACGCACTAACCACTGAGCCACAACATCCACTGGACGTTTGTTTTAGTTAACTTTTAATCTTATATTGCCACCAAACACTGGTGTTGTAGGTTTTGTGTTTATTCGTTATCTAATGTATTATGAGCTCCTCAGAACAGCAGGACAACTCCATGCTACATTGTCTAGAAAGGCGTGATGGCACACAACGACCAGTCCAGTCGTCCTGGCTCCAGAAAAAGGTTTCAAAGCCATCCTGGTAACCAATAAAAAATGATCTTGCATACTAATTGGTTCGCATGTGAATCTTTATATTCGTCTGCGCACTGAGGTTACCATCAGTATTGTAGGGATCAATGGTCTTTCACTTTACTTAATCTCTATTGATCCGCCTATAGGTTTCGACCTCAATAAGTATCTGAAGCGCTCACAGTTTCGCATCACTTTGTAAATAAGGCCAATCAAATTCAGCTGTTTTTGCATTTGTATAACCCAGGATTTTTTAGGCCTGCCACTCCTCCGCGCTTATATGTTCGCCTTCAAGTTATAAAAATAAAGACTTTAATGAATTTCAACTAATCTTTAATATGATCAGGCTAAAGCTTAAAAGTCTCTTCATCTACGTCACTGTTCATAAATTACACTCACTACTCGCATGACAACGCATTTTCTACAGGTCAAAGTCGCAATATTATGCCCAGATTTATTCAATAGGAACCAACTAATTAGCCTATCATGTATCGTCGTGATACTTGGTGAATCACCCAATCTGCTGGCTCGTGTCCGAGTTTCGGGGAATTCTCGCGAATTTCACGTCACGCAGAAATCATAGTGACAAGCTCAATTCGGTAGATTTGCCACTTTATATTGCATGCGGGTATTCATTTGGAGAATCAATAAACTTCACACCTGCGAAAATATTTGCCCAATGTTTTAGAGTCCACCAACGTACTGACGAGCCTAAATTCTTACTAAAATAACCCATATTTCTAGTGACTAACAGCAAGCTTGTGCTAGCGCCAAAGATGCCAAATCCGCTTTCGTGGGAGTTAGAGATACATTCCTCTCTGATGAAATTCCGTGGACCTTAGTTTGTTGACTTTTAGAAATTACCATAAAATGATTCACAACGTGCATACTTCTAACAATAGTTAGGGTCACAGGTTGAAAATGTGGATTTCCTTTTTAATACCTTTGGTGAAGTACCTCAAAGAATTATATTTTCTCATGCTAATTTGTACAATAAAAATTTAGTAATTACTACCTATGACGTGTGTCGCCTTACGTGAGCGCTAACATATTCGAGTGTCTATAAATTTAAATTAAGATAAGTTATTTTTGGAAGCATAAATCATAATTGATGGTGATGAAGCATCTATTTTTGAATGAAAATAAATGAGATACATAATAATATTAGACGTGGTGGCTATTGTGCGTTTATGTATCTACTATGAGAAAGTGCGTGCGTGCTGCACTCAACGATTACCGATGGTTACTTGTGCACGTACGCATTGCTTTAATTGCGAAAAGAAAATTCTCCTGTGCAAAATAATATATAATTCTATACTACATCTTCCTTTGCACGTTGGAGTGTGTCACGAAACGACGAGCGATCGGTGTTTCCCTAATTCGGAAGAATTTTATGAATAGTTTTTAGTCTAAGTAGGTATGCAAGTATTCTTTATGAGATTTAGATGAAACTTTATATTACCGTGACTGGGAATTTAAAAAAGTGGTTCCAAAAAAAATTATATACATATGTATGTCTGTCTTGTCTTTGGACGACTTAGACTCAAATGCAGCCTGAGCAGATCGACCTTTTTGTCACAAAATTCATATCTGAGCTTTGCCTTTAGATTTTCCAATAATATACATATGTACCTACTGTGAATATAACGGTTATAACTATCATAATAAGCTAGACCACCAACTTAATGGCCATCAGGAATGAGTATCGCGCATTGGTACCACTAAGCCAATGAGAACAACACCAATTGTAGGTCTCGAGTTTATCCTGAACTTAGTTTCGCTTTATATCCTTATGCTATCAACAGCCCTGAAAAAAGGCCAAATAATATTAATATTAGTACTCACTAAGAGAGTCTCACCCCCACTTTTTGAAATTTTAATTTTTTTTAGTGCTAAAAGTACGGGAACGGATCTATTATAAAGGGTTGTCCAATAGGGACTTGGTAACTCTGAATTTAATTTGTGAACGCACTCTTTCACTAATCATTAAAATGTCACTACCAATTTATTCAGTAAACTCAACATTTTCATTATGGTAAAGTACATGAACGAACAACGACTACAAATTATAAAAATTTTCTACCAAAATTCGGAGTCGGTGATCGCAACTTTAAGAAAGTTAGCTTCAATTTTCGGTTGTAATTCTCGCCCTAGTAGACAGGCAATAACAATTTTATTGCAATAATTTGAGTCTACATATTCGTTGTGTAATGTTGCCGTATCATTGAGACAACGGGTTGTTCGAAATGTCGAAAATATCGCTGTCGTTCAGGCGTCCGTAGAAAACGATCCAAATCAGTCATTCCATGGCGTTCTCAAAAATTGGGCATCTTTCAGACCACATTATGGCGTACAAGAATTTCATCGATTTATTTTTATTATCAAACAAATGTTGCAAAATCAGCGACTAACATGGTCCATTCTAAAGTTGATGACGCGTCTGATCATTTCGAGGGGTATTTGGCGAATAACTCGAGTAATGTTGGTTTCCAAATCTTCAGTCGTACTCGGGTTATCGAAGGAAAAAGTCTAGAAGTGTGAGATCACACTATCAAGGCGGCCACGACACCAGTCCGAAGTGTGAAAGAAATTGTTCACCGAATTGCTCTCGCAATAAAGCGAGAGCCGAAAGCTATTCACGCAGTCTTGTTGGAACCAAATATGATGGAAATCACGGTCTTCAATTTGAGGCACCAATTAGTCCATTATCGTGGCGCAATAACGGGCTCCATTGAGAGTTGCGTTCTGCCCGGCCCCGTTCTTGATTCCGAGTGCCGCTTTTCAACCAATGTTGTCGCTTCTAATGCAGTTGAGTGGGCCAATTGGTTAGGAAGCTAAAGATTTTTGAACGAAACAGTCAGCTTGCCAGGTAATGCAGATGGAGGATTTGTGAACCATCGTTTCTGTAAGGAATAAAATTTAGTTTAAAAACTTTAATTATTTCACGAAACATAATACTCTCAATTTATCAGTAAAATACCTTCTATTTTCCGGGTGATGGCTTAAATCCTTATTCCTATTACGGGTGTTAGAAGACATTTATAGATTTAAATATTCTCCATAAGTATTTTCATGTATCTTAGCAATGAAGCTGTACAATAGTTCCTTACATTCGTCCACATTTTCTGTTAATATGTAGCAAAAATAATGGTCCTAAAACAAAAATAAATAAGCTGTCTGCAGCCTTTTCAGTTTCAGCATCTGGAAGCAGCCGTTTAGCGAACCTGCATCCAGGAGGGACATGCCATCCACAGTTGTGCTCATATGAAATCGAATTGGTAATAGAAGCCTGTTCAGGCTCTGGCTAAAGTCAGTCCTAAATGCAGGGAATGGCGACTTAATATTTGTGCCCCAGCTGGAACTTTGGTGTCATAGCGTCGGATGTCATATCCTACATATCTACTGCGGATTATATTAAAAGCCCCCTTGTCTAACTGCTGGAATATAATAGGCCCGTACTTTTTGCACTAATTTTTGCAGCTTGCCAAATTTCTAAGAGTGGGGGTAAAATTCTCTAGGGAAAGACAAATGTCAAAAAAAAAATACGGGAATGGGTGCTGCCCACTTTTTAGGCGTCACTTTCTATTTGTATAGATCTACTTCAAATTATTTGCCAACCAACAACAACAAAACAGTTGACAGAACTCATATTTCTGCCCAAAGAAATTTCTTGGACTAAAATTAGCAGTATGAGGAAATTTATTACTGTCTCATGAGCTCTCTATTCTGAGAAAAACTGCGAAACTTTGGCGTACGGGAATTCGGAATTCGCTATTTTTCATAGATTTTCGTAGTCTTAGTCAGTACGGGAACAGACCTAATGATCTAAGTGTCATAAGCTTCATCGTTGTGTCTGTTACTCTCAAAAAATTAATTATTAACATTTTAAATAACTTCATGAAAATGTAATCAGTTAAACATATTAGGTCCGTTCGCGTACCCTCCTAAAACAGCGAATTTTTACGAAAAGCTTTAGTTTTTCCTAAAAGAGAGCGCTCACGAGAGAGAAAGAAATTTCCCCATGCAACGAATTTTAATGCAAGAAATTTTTGTGGGCTGGTTTATGCAAACTGTCGCAGCTGTCAAGCCAGTGTATTTTAGACTTTTTCTGGTTCAACCCGTTCGTGTACCTACTTTTTTCGTAATTTTAGTTCTCTCAGAGAGAATTTTACCCCCAAGAATTTTACTGCAAAAAGTACGTAAACGGACCTATTTTCAAGATCCTTAAAGTATTGTAACTGTTGTTAAATTTTAAAAAAATAAAAAAACCTGTCCTATTTATGTAAGATTTTAAATTAAAGTCGGTAGAAAGCTTTATTGCTTTTACAAGAGCTACTTAGATTTGTTTAGCAGTGCCTGGCTTGCTTAGGCAAGCTCCTGTGTACCCAAGACAATGTTTTTTTGCAGTTTTGTGAGTCAACAATGTATTCAGGAGAAAGTTCCTTCCACCAAACAACTCCCGAATAGACATAAATGGTCATATCATAGCCGCTAGATCGAGACGCTGACTTTCTAAAAGCAATTGAAACGAATATTATGTATATGGTTGACCGGAAATAAATAGTCATGTTAAATTATTTTCTACTGGCCTATTAATAAATTCTTTTGGACAACGATCTTAAGAAACACGTCAATGCATGGTGTCTATACAACATCCTGCTTAAGCTTGGATATGAGTCAGTGATAGTGACGAAAACTCGTTGACTAACGTCTTAAACCAAATATCATCACCATCAGGTAAAACCGGCAGATTCATTTTCACACTGACGACAAGAGTATGTACCAACATTCCAAATGACTTAGGCATCTTTCAAGGAGTAGGACTCATTTTTACTTGCACCCAAAATATAGGGCAAGTATTGGATTCGTGCAAAAATTCGAACTCGAGATATTAATCAATTCTGACATAACGATAGAGAAGCTCGAAAAAGTAGATCTGCCAATTCTGTCTGTCTGTGTGTCCCCGAGGCTACAGCCTGTACGGGTGGACGGATTTCGACCATTAAATACAAATTTTGACTAAACCTCATACAATTAAGACTGAAAAATTCCAATCAGATGACATAAAAAAATTTCTTACCAAAATTGATAATAACAGTACTTTACTTACAAATTTAAAAAAAAGCCGATTTGCGCAAAAATTCTCGAACGATATCGTTTAAATTCTATACTGAGACTAGTACAGAAACGTACAATAAGATAACTTACCACATTTTGGCCTAAAGTTGTTGTAACGGTACTTATGACCAATTTGGCTGAATGACGATTTTATTGAAAACTGATCAAACGCCATAAAATTGTTTAAAACTTTTTTGGCCAAAAGTGGTAATAACCGTACTTTTTTAAGAATTTAGGGGTTTAAGCCAATTTTCACGAAAACGGCTCCAACGATTTTCTTTAAATTTCATATTTAAAGCTCTATAAAATGGCGTACCACGTTTTTGGACAAATTTGTTAATAAGACTACTTTGCTTATAGCCAACTTAACAAAATGCCATTTTCATATATGTATGTAGATTTTGATTAATTTTCTTAAGTCCTTTGACTTCCTTCATAAAATTTTATTATAATTTATATATAAGGTAAAGCGCTAGTTTTCACCGTTTTCGGCTATTTACTGTCTTCCGCAAATAAAAGAACCGAATGACTTTCGTCAACATGGAACTGACCTATTGTGGTGGTCTACTCGATTCAAAGGAGAGGATTCGGTAGTGTATTATGTCATCTGAAATTAATAAAAACTTGCCAAGCATTTGCATATTCAGCTCGCTTTTAATGATTTCAAAAACACATTTACCACGAGCCAATCAATTCTAAAAAATATAACGATATTTCTAATAGCCGTACTAATTTATTTGAGAGCAAAATCATCGAAATGCAAATGACTTACGCGCTCCGTCATCAACAAAAAAAAACTTTTTAAAACAATCAAGTTATGGGAATTTGTTCTTCCTTCGACATTCTTTCACTAGAATTAGAATAACCATTTGGACATTAATCTTTCAGTCAACCATCTGTTTAATCATTTTTTTATTTGCTCAACACAAATTAATCCGAAGAACTATTTTTCAAGTGGGTGATGAGTGGAAGGAATCTGTTTTTTTTATTTTAATGGCAACAAGTTGGTAGTTTGTTGAATATTCTGGCGAAGCCATAAAAATTAGTTTGATAGCTTTTTTTTTATTCGCAAAATATATGTCCGATTGAATAGTTTAAATAAATGACCAATATTTATTTTAAGAGTTCAAGAGCAGTGGGTCATTTTTATAAATAAGATTTGAGAAACAAAGAGGCGCCAGGCATCTATGCTTTTCGATGAAAGAGTTGTAGGAAAGGACGCAACCAATTCTGGTCGTTCCATCACATTCTACAGATGTGCAAGAAAATTGAAGGCCTGTATTAAACGCGATAAGTTTTTAAAGAAGGAGTGAAATTTGACAGCTTGTACAAAGTAATGTCTGACCATAAGTTAATTGAGTTCCCTGCAGAAATCCAAGGAAAACACGATGGGATCTCTTCAGCGATGAGGTGGTAAGAAGTAGTAGGTACCTCATAGAGGGCAACCTGCAGAACCCTATGGACATTGATCAACAAGCCGAGCAGATTGTTTCCATTTATAAAGAGGTTTTCGAGAAAGCATGTCCTAAGTCCAAACCGAGAACAAAATTCTCACCCCCATGGTGGTGTAAAGAACTAGGAAGGAAACGCGTAGACTCCTTAATGCGGCCAATCGAACAAAGACCGATGAAGACTGCGAATCATATAAAGTCAGCCAAAGGAAATTCAAGAGCGCCACACAAAGAGCTTAACGACAAGCATGGAGAAGGAGCTTTTAATAATGTCAATATTGAGGCGGTGGGTGAGAAGAACATTGAGTATGCTCAACATTGATGACATCCTGATAAACTGGATAGTCAGAATGCTCGAAAACAGACGTATAATTACTGAGATTGGCGGCACCAAACTAGATGTCTACGCCTCCAGAGGCACCTCACACGGCGGGGTCATCTCCCCGCTTATCCGGGTCATTGTGTTAAATGAAGCTTTGAGGCTACTCGAAACATCTGGAGTTAAAGTCGTCGCCTATGCAGACGATGTAGTACTGATGGGAACAGGCAAATTCCTCCCTACACTCAGTGAGCAAGCGAACGGTGCCCTGAAGATCCTGGTCAGATGGTCCACGACATGCGGCCTTACCGTCAACCCCTGACATATGGCAGCCTTGTATGGTGGCCAGCGTTAAACAAGTCCACCTACCTGAAAGAGCTCACTAAAGTACAAAGACAAGCGTGCATTAGTGTCACCAGTGGGATGAGAACCACCCCAACTAGCAACTGCTAGACATTTACACGAGATCAACGGCAGCCATCAGTGCTTTAAAAATAAGTCAGACTGCGTGCTGGAAGTCAAATGCGATAGGGCTTCCGACCATCCTTGGCAGATTTTTCGGCCATGGACCTACGACTACATTACGCCTTACCTTGACTTCAAAATACAATTTACCTCAGCTAACCCTAGCAGAGAAGAGTGGAAAGACAGCCGTATACAAAATGCCGAATCTATAGCTATTTACACAGATGGATCAAAAATGGACACCGGTGTAGGATCCGGAATCTTCTCCGGATCACTGGGTATATCCAGATCTATACGACTCCCAAAACACAGCAGTGTTTTCCAAGCGGAGGTCCTGGCAGTGACAACAGCTGCCCGTGAGTCTGCCGTAAGACAGCCATGCAGCTATTAAAGCAATTACCACCAATGGAATAAAATCCAAGCTTGTGAAGTGCTGTCGCGAAAAGCTTAAGGCTCTTGGAACACAGCACAAGGTTCTACTCTGCTGGGTCCCTGGGCACGAGGGCGTCCCGGGAAATGAAAAGGCAGATGAACTAGCACGGAAAGCTTTATCGGACCCACTTGAACTGACCGACCTCTCCATAAGCTCCCCGCCCTGTGCTCTTAAGCTTAAAGCAGGGAAACTGGCTATGAGAGAGGCGAACTTGAGATGGAAGTCCCTAGATACTTGCAAAACTGCAAAACAACTATGGCCAACTTTGTCAAAACAAAGCAAGGACCGAGAGAATCATCGCAAGGACAGACGTTCACTGTCCATGCTCGTGGGAATGCTCACGGGTCACAACACTCTGCGGTACCACCTAAAGAAACTACGCCGGACGGAAGAAGAACTCTGCAGAGGATGCGGCGATGGGGATGTTATAGAGGACACTACCCCCTTTCTCTGCCAGTGCCCTGGACTCCCCAGGTACAAATTCCTCGGCAAACACTTCTTTCAGGATCTAGGAGAACTCTCCAATGCCAACGCCAACTTTCACGATGGGCAGTTGTTACAGATATTTATAGGGTAAATGGGCAAGGGGTACTTTTCTAAACCCTCTATGGCTGACACAATGGGTCAATGCTGACCTGAGTGCGACGGAGGTATTTCGTTTCCTCTGACACAAGCCTAACCTAACCTAGTTGAAGTCTTTTGAAGCTTTGCATACACCCAACTTTGCACCTACTCCAAATCCAACAGGGCCTCCAAGCAGGGGGGTTGCAGGGGGCAGCAAATACATTCGACGGTTTATGCCTTCTACCATTGCAATTGGGAATTTTTTTCTAGATTCTTGTTCTTCGAGATTTTGCTTTCGAGATTTTTCGTCATGATTGCACAGCAGCTTAAGCTTTTGTATCATGACATTTGACCTTATATCCATAGGACCAGAGTGATATGGTCACTCTAGGTCATTTAAAAATAAAATCTAGTGCATAGTTTACTTCACCCTTATATTTATAAATGATTTAATGGTTTCCACTTAAACTTAACATTAACAATAATAATTTTATTTCATATATAGCAGTTGTCATAGATTTTAAAAGATAATAAATACAAATTGAACAAAAAAACTATTTAATATTACATAATTTACAAAATAGTACATCTTCAATTTATATTTTAAAAATAGGTAGCTTAAGATTAACAAGGAAAACAAATAATAAAATAAACATAATAGTTGTCATGTTGATATTGATATTACAAAATAAAAAAGAATTGCTTTATTTAATACTCATCGTTGTCTTCTTAAGTTTAATATAATCATTAATAAATATTTATTTTTTAATTTAATTTGTGATAGATAGTGACGTCATTTCCGGCAGCAAGTGCAAAACTAAGTAATAAAAAAAATAAAACAAATTATTCCATGAACTCATAACGAATCTGGAACGTGTCTGTGTCGATTATTGTTTAACAAAATAATTTATTCAATAAATAAATGAAGCTGATAGCCAAATGAGGATAAGGGTAATTCCAAATAAACAAAAGAACATTCACATTACTACTAGACTGGACACTTGGGATGAGGGCGGACAAACACGAAAAACATGATTTAATGCAAATGACTGAGAATGACGACGGTACAGCATGCACATTGCACAGTCAACCATAAAACTACACACTTATGGATACAATCGAAGGAAACATAGTCTTTGGCTTTGACATTTTCTTTTCTTAGTACTACTATGAGGCATTTTTCTTTTTCTTATTTGTAGTTTTTACGTTAGCATAATGAGCAACAAATTAAAATAAAAATTCAGCAGAAATGCATGCATGATTTAAAAAATAAAATAAAATATCTTTAAAGGAGGCGGCGATGCAAAAAAAAAAAAAAAAAATTGGTGATGATAGGTGTCGTTGTTTGTTTCTTTATTATGAATATCGAAATGTTATTTCTTGGACTTTTTCCACATCACCCCAAACCTGAACGGAATGAATATCACTCAATTCGAAATCGTATTCATAGAAGGTGACGAGATTTCGCCCATTTTCGCCCTCAACCATATAGACGTAGATGGTGCCATCGGTGAAGGCAAATTCAAGGGCAAATCCTGGCCCTAAAACAAATGAAGAACCTGAATCATTGTTTAAATTGGGGAATTTTAAAGGTATTCGGAAATTCAACCGACCATCAGAACTGGGCCACTCTTTCACTATCTCATCGTTCCATTCGCCATTCTTTTTCGAATTCTCCACGATAATATTCTCCGCAACAATTGTTTTGTAATGGTATGCAACATCACTGGGAGTTGGACTTGTGCCACTGACAAAATTTATTGAATATCTGAAAAGAGAAACAAATAAAGTTAGGTATACGTGATTATTTGAGAAATTCGTGATATGCGTTAATATAGTGTGGGAGATTTTTCTTAAAAGAAATCCCCTTTAATTTATGGGAGAAAAAAAAATTCAGATCGAAACTGTGTAGCATTGACTTGCTAAAGTGCCGGAAGTTTATTTGTGCAAAGATTTATTTTAATATTTTCTGACTAAACTCGGAGAGGGTCCTATAAACTTTTTCCTTCCAATTGAAAGTCACGTATAATTGTAGCGCTTAAGAATGTCAAAGGTTTCTCTCAACGTATTGGGAAAAAGGATAGTAGACGCCGCGCCGTAAGCCTTCGAAAGGGGAACGTTCATGAGCAGAAAATTACAAAGCAAACTGTCTGCGTAATATGTCTGTATAGTTGCAATAAGCGTCCTCTACATAGCTAGTGTCAAAAATGAACGACAATTCTGCTCGCGCGGTGCCAAAATCTAAGTGCACTGATAATTGCATGAAGGAAACATGGCCGTGTGTCATCATCTTTTCACACGATGTAGCCACCACATATAGAAACCGCTCTTGACGTATGGTTATGCAAGCAAAAGTGAACGAAACTCGACGAAACTGAGCGAAAAGTCATTATGGATGTAGTACACAAATTATGTGTATTCGAACGTATTACTAAAGGAGTATTCGTACTCCCTTGTCCTGATTTTACTCCCATTAAAACAATTTAATATATTGTCACCCTTATTTCATTGAATGAGCCATCATACACTGGTGCAATTACCCCGGGGTTAAACTGACTTTATAGAAGAGAAAAATGAGGTGTGAAGCAAGAAATGGGGTAAAATCTTCATCCAGTGTTAATCAGTTGAACAACAAGTTGTCAATTTCGAAGTGAAAAAACTGCTACAACGGAAGTCGGTTCATGTACACAGAATTTTCATCCAGTGTGAGATACCCAGGGGTAAAATTGCTCCAAACTTTACTCCTCTCAGACACAAAATGCTCCTCTGTAAACATCTAAAATGCTCCCCCGAAATTGGAAAACGGCATCCCTGCTACGTACAGCAGCGTCCAGACCTTTAATTCAATTATGGTTGGCCCTTTAGTTTAGCGTGGCCAACCAAAGTTTAATAACGAATTTTGAATAAGTTATATACGTGATCCTTTTGGTGTTCATACTGATCGATCCGGGGCATGTAACCATAACGAGTTCTTGGTCAGTTTCACCAGGTTTCCCGTTCAAGTAATTGTAATGATGAGGGACTTCAGGGTTAATCTCACAATCATTCGTGGGCTAAGAATTAATGAACATTTAAGAAAAATACAGGCAGTGGATGAATCTTTTTTTTTATCGATGTTATTCATGAATTCTTTTTTCTGCATTCCAATGATGAACATGTAATTTGTCTTCCGCTTAATGGATAACCAAGTCACCAAATAAAAGTGGTTACAAATCCTGAAGAGTTACCGACAGTACTTTAAACAGATTCATTGATATGACTCAAACTGTACACCAAAGTGCGTGCTGGGGACTAGAAGTAATACGATCAAAAGAGATACTTAAAAGCCTGTCATCACTTGTCTATTTATAGACTTTTCGTTACCTTTAAGGTACTCAATAACACATATCCCCTTTTTATGTATTAGATCTAATGATTGGGGAAAACAATTCCAAAATAGAAGACTTCATGCGTTCAATTAACTACGTAGTAATACATTAAAGAATAATTATGAAACGAATGACTCAGTAAAAAGAACAAACTGTTCGTCCATACTCGTACAAGAAGTTTTTTTTTCGAACAATGATTGATTGACAATTGTGACTCACTGGGATATAGATTAAATGCGGCCATTCTTCCTCTCCCTTTCGCAAAGATGTGAGTAGGTTTTCCTAACAAAACTGTAAAGTCTTCGACCAAAACCAAAACTTACCGAAAGATGCTGATCAACAACAATATGAAAGGGATTTGTCAAAGTGTTGGATGTTTCATTTGGTTTTTTCGTTTGACTTTTACCAAATAGTCAGCGTTCACTGACACCTGTCCTAAACCTAATTAGCTGTCAAATTAAGGATACAAAATGGATCGCTCGAACAACATTAGCCGCCATCTTATAGGAGCTTTGTTACTGTGAAATCTTTGGTTTAGAAGGAGATTGTCTTTATCGGTTTGATCCAATTGATAAAAAAGAAAAGAAAAAAAAACAGATATTTACTTTAGTAGCTGTTCACCCTCAAGAAAAGCGTAGCGTAGTTTTAACGGCTTCAGGCTGAATAAAGAAGCATTAAGTCTGTTAGATAGTGTCATAATTTAACGACAAACTGCTGTCAAAATCTGCATGTATCAATAATTGCATTAGGTAAACGCGAACGTATGTATGTATGTATTTTGTCTGTCCATAGCTCTTCACTTACGTAGCGACACAACTGATCGAAAAATGAATATAAAAATTGAGCGAAATGATTGGTGCAAAATATCTACACAATTATCTATATTCACTTTACAAATAACGTATTACACCGTTGAGAAGCTTTATTTAAATATGGTTGACCGTTTTTTCATAGGTTTCGTATGAAAATTTGACAGTCAGTGAGGGAGATTACCGAAACAATTTCATATTGTACAAGATGCATCTATTTGTCAAAATGACATTAGCAATTAGCTTTGTGTTCTGCCTTAACACGTGAATGATTTTCATTTCGTGTTGTTCCCTTCACAAATTAAAATCAATCATTTCAGTCTCACGTGCTGCTGGTAATTAAATTGCAAATAAGAAAAATAAATCTTTCACAGTTTACTAGTCAGTCAAAGTAAACCGCAAAACGATGTATTCCTTGGTCGATTGATTGATCATTTACTCGTACATATAGGTGCTAGTGTAATTGCCCTGCATGGCATAATTGCACTCACTCTTCAAATAAAACAACTAAAGTCAAATTCTGTTGAATATGACATACAAATCGAACAGTAGTTGAAACGTGTTACACAACTAGGAACAAGATTTGGCGGAAGTATTATGAATGCCCCTCGAGAGTAAAAGGATCTACCTGCTAACTATTATGCCAAGGTCTATTGCTCTTTGGACGGAATCTTTATATGTGGTTATCACTTCCCCAAACTAAAGGGACTTAGGTAATGAAGGCTTGTTTAAAAAAACAAAAAATATTGGGCTATAAGCAGCCGATAGAGAGCCAAAGCCATAGACTTCCTAAATTAGACAGTCAACTCGAAATTCCCCTGCCCACTTGTTACCGAAAACAGGCGGAGCCTAAATTCTGCTGTTTGTGAATAAATGTGAAGTAGTAGTAGTAGATCAAGACCTAACTATAAGAGTTATCTCTTGCACTCCTTTTGAACAAAATTTTTTTTGCAGGTTGTTATTCCATTAACAACAACAAATTGTACATACAACAAAATGGCAGCCCCCAGAGCTGTCAAATTTTATGCCCGAAATTTCAGTTGAATTGGGAGCGAACGTGTCAAACGGTCCGAAGTGGACTGTCTAATTTAGTTCGTTAATGGCCAAGGCTTCTATGGGCTGCTCTCACAACTGAACGTGTTGTGCTTATTGTACATTTCTGCACGTGTATGACTGACGTACAGTCTTATCCTGCATCCGAAGGACAGAGTTTTTTGACAAACTTTCTCATGACAGTAATGGTTGATTGTCAGACTCTCGACAGAGGCGGGGCCATGAAAAAGCTTTGATGGCATTTTTCTGGACTAGAATGTGAAACCTAATGGACATTGAGGCATCCACAAATAGCAGTGACCTATTAATCAAAAGGCACCTCCCTAAACTAAAATTACTTAAGTCGAAACAATTTAGGCCAACCCTGTAGCTTAAAGTCAATAAAACAAATTAACAAAATCCCATCTAAATCCTAGCTCAATAAAAAAACACATAATTCTTGTTGTTTCCCTCTTTTTATTACCACTGTTACAGTCGTAAACAACACCCACGCGTGTTTGCCAAATTTGTCGCCAATATGAGCAAAACCACAATATTCTCACTCAAACTCAATCAATCCTGACAATATCTGGAAATAGGCGCTTCAATTTAGTTCTTCATTCAGCCTTTAGCAGCCATTCATGGATCCGTAACGCCATGAATGATGTAAAGCAAATATTCAAATTCGCTCGGCAAATAGTTAATTGGAAATTTAAATTCTGTGACACTTAAGCGAGCAGACTGCGTGTCTACGTGCCATGACTTGACGAATGTATAATTGTC
Organism: Chalcosyrphus nemorum; assembly: GCA_949716465.1. Classification (NCBI taxonomy): domain Eukaryota; kingdom Metazoa; phylum Arthropoda; class Insecta; order Diptera; family Syrphidae; genus Chalcosyrphus; species Chalcosyrphus nemorum. Next base: position 81,281,262 of record OX454333.1, read on the forward strand.
TGTATTTTTATTTCCACTGCTTCACAATAAATTCATTAATAAACCTTACGTGTACCTTGCATTTATGACGCCTTCGGGAATTACATACATTTTCAAAATACTTACTTAGAGGGGTACATTTAAAGTGCTCGCAATGTATAGAAACAGGGCGTTTCAACAAGTGTAGGTGGTTCCCTCAATCTGTTGACAAGTACTTACGAGTTAACACTTGTTCAAAGTACTTAAGGTTGTTTTTCATACTTATTTCCATAAATAAACAGACGTAGGTATATTTGCATATACAAACACATAGAAAAGTGTAAAATTAAATATTGATCTTTTACGGTTAAATGATAGGAATGCGGTTGTAGGCATTCTTCCATAAAATTTCTCAAAATCTAATCAAATTGAAAGAAATATTTCGCATGAATCGGTGGTTGTTTACAAGTCTATAAACGATGTGAAACGTGTGAGCCGGATCATCCCTGCGAAACCACAAAAAATTAATTCGAAAAATCACCGGCACATGTGGGATAACCTCATTAATTTCGTAGGCTACAGTGGGCGACCAAAAAATGTGTTTTTATGTTTTTTGGACCTTAAAGAAGCAAAAACTTTTGGACCAGAAATTGTATTTGTTAACTTTTTGATAGAGAACTAAACTATTTTGGTTATTTGGGACCAAGGACCATAGAGCATAGAAGCTCACGAATTTTACTGAAAAACTGATGCAGATTTCTTCACCGTTCCAAACAAACTGCTATTTTTTTTCTGTTATACTTGCTGACTTAAAGAAAATAGAAAAATGTAAGAGTGAGTTATTTAAATCGTGTTCTGAAAGCGCCATATAACAATAACAGTTTTTAAAATGCGATTACGTACTAGTTCTCAGCACTTCGTATTCGCAATGACATGTCACAGTCGTAACTATGTACAGCAATATACTCAGGCAACATAGAGTGATTCCATTAAAGGGTAAATCAATTTGAATGGGTTATACTTTGTTCACAATGAGGCAGTGGTTGCGACTGGATAGTAGCAGTGAAGGCACATTCACACCTAAGCGAATTGGCAAACTGCGAACAAACCATTTTTATCACATTTGAATGCAGACGATTGAAAATTTTAATATTTCCAAAGAAGAGAGCTTATCATATCTATCGATTGATACAAAATATTGTACCAAGATTTGCTTGGACTCGAGATATTCCAACAATGAAGAAATTGACCAAAAACAGTTAAAAATAAATGAAACATAATCCGTATAAATTTTAGTATACCGCGTGGTCGACAGGTCTTTATTCTCCTCTCTTCTATTGACAGATGACAACTTCTAATTGTTTTCATTCTCATGCAGCTCCCGACTACGGGTATGTTCGTCAGGATCGTTACAATATGTTAAATTCTAATTAGTTTCTGTGAAGAAGTCAGCGATTCGTCGGTTCTCTCGCGAATAAGTGAATGCTTCTTTCGAAATGTCAAATTTTTCGCAGATTATTGCGCCAAGTAAAGATCCCCAAATTTAGTGAATCTTAGTCGCTGTAATAAGTGAGTTGTCTCTGGCTCTGGCACAATAATAGTGTCATCGGTATTCATGCATATCGCATGAGTATATGACTGCCTGGTGCCAATCTTTGACTTATTATATTGCGTTCATCATCATCATCAAATTTAGTCACACTGCCCCTATTCACATGTCACCCACTGTAGTTCATTTATTTATACACAATTGAGTCAGATTGATCCATTAAAAGCAAAAAAACAATAAAAATAAAATTTAATTCCTAACTACCGAATGGACGTCTTCAAAGTCGAAAAGCAGCAACTGGTTTGCGGTTCTTTCAGAGTTCACTGGCGTCTGACTCGGCTTATTTGGCGACTTTTTTTTTTATTAATAAATTGTGCACGAGAGCGAGATTGAACCTCTAAGCTCTAGCGGGTGTCTGGTTTGGAGGAGATTATTGTGTGAAAACAACATGAGGTCTAAACAAATGCTTATCGCATTATTAGAGATGATATAATTAATAGAATATCATGCTATGAGATAAGTCAATAGATCAATTAATTTCAGCGGGAGTTGGTTTATGTGCTAATGATAGTTTAATAGACTGATAAACGATTCAATCGGAATGTATTATTATAATTTTTTTTTTTTTGGGAAATATTTCAGATTAGATATTCAATAAACTTATATTTTTTAAAGTGTTAGATGCTTTAGGGTTTTATTTGTCCCAAAACGTGCCATTTAGAATGCAAGTCCATCTGACACAATTTGGAATATGAATATTTTTTGGACGACTTTCTGACTCATGCTTAGGTTTGCATTGATAGAATTTTAAATTTGGCATTTGTTTACCTGTCAGCGAATATTGGTAGGCAATAAAAGATAACTCATACAATTTCGCCACATTATTTAAGTTTAAAGTTACGTGATGTGCTGTAGCTCTGTTTATGATAGGTTTATGGTCATGGAGACTAAGAAAAAAAATGTGAAATGCATGAACAATTTGATCAGTCAAGCCTAACAGATCCGAGTCTTTGAATTTGGTAATATGAATTCGTTAATAGCCTATTTTTAGTTTGGATGATCATTTGAATTTTTTTTTATAAAGAAGTGAACCTTTTTGTAAGGAAGTTTGAAGCAGAAATTCAAAATTTTGATCTTTAATTATTTAGTGTTAAAATTGAGATCATCTTTAGAGTTCCGGATTAATACGTATATTGAATCCGGGTAGTTTGGCCTTTTGAAGTTAGTCAGCGACCTTAATGATGGAACAATGCTTTGAGTTAATCTACTATGAGCTCGGAACAAATTGGTTAATTTTTATTTAATTAAGAAACAAAAAACATTTAAGGAACAATCGAATATTCTGTGACTTTTTTGACAAAAATGAATAAGTTCAAAGTTTTGTTTAGCTGACCGGATCTTAAAGAAATCGTCACAGTAATTAAGCTTCCAATGGCGACAGATGTTGAGAAAATAACTGTACATGAGAAAGGGTCCAATGACGAAAGTGGCAGTGAAAAGGTGACAGTTCCATGTAAATACGTTTTTGGATGGTTTTTAGGTTGAAACAAAGAATGTGTCAAACGATCCAAAATAGACTTCCTAATAAAATTCGACTATACCATAAAGAGCCCCTACTTTCGTACATGATAAAATTTCTTAGAGGCCATATTGCTTAATGAACAAAAGCAATCAGATGTTGTCGAAAAATAATGAACACTAAAATTCTGGCATTAGTTACCGAGTGGAAGATTGCAGAGAGATTGTGTCATTGAAGAGCGCATTTGATGCAAGCCTTGAGAGTGTAACCAAGCTCAACTGTGTAGGTCCGTTCGCATACTCTCCCAAAATAGCGAAATTTAACGAATTTTCCCCAAAAGCTGTTCGAATACGGGGAATTTCTGTATTTTATCACAGAAGAGACCGTTAACGAATTATTGTGAAAACTGTCAAATCTGTCAAATCAATCTCTTTTTTGTTCAACCCGTTCGAAAGTTTTTTCTTAAGAGAGAGCTACTTTGACAGATTTTTATCCCCACTCTTTGAGATTTTTCAATCTACGAATTTTAGTGGACAGATAGACTTGAATTGGATATATTTGGACAGATGTCTGCTGATTTTTAATGAGGACTAAGCATGGTAATTTAAAAGCACGTTTTAAGTATGGTGGACGTAATGCGTAGTCCGAACAAAAATAGGTTTCGCATTTCGCCTTCCAATAGAGACAGCTTTCCTGAGTAGTTTTACTATAAGTGCATAAGGCTTGTAACAGGAGAAAAAGAGGAAAGGAATGCTTGTCCAAAGAAAGGTGATTTAACAGTGCAAAAACTGGGGAGACATTTACGTGTTCCCTGCAGTTAAAGCTAATGAAAACTGCCACGAGGCACAGCAGCGGCAACTTCAAGAGTTCCTAGAGTCATTTCTTATTGCACTTTATTGCAGTGTTATTTTTCTAAATAAAATTTGTCATAATGCTCAATTCAGATTAACTTTTTTCATATATGAGAAATGTCACGATTCAGATAGAACGATTTGCTTAGATCATGGTGCAGGTATTTCTTCGACGTCATATAGAACGTGACTTTAATTTTATAGTCATATAGTTTTCATAAAACAATTTCACTTTCCTAATCCATTGTTCGAAATCAGCAATTACGAAACGAAACCCTTATCGAGTATGACAAAAATTTGACAGTTCTGCTAATTTTAACGCATGAAATATCTTTGAACTGGTTTATGAAACCTGTCAAGTGTCAATGGTACCTTCAAGCTTTTACTATTTACTTTTTCCTCTTTGAGATGGTGGATGAATTTTATGCCCATTCTTTAAAATTTGACAAGCTATAATGTTTTGTGCCAAAATTCGCGAACGGATCTAATAAAAGTCAACAAAAGTTGACATGAGCACGCTAGCAAAACTAATTACTTATCAACTGATACATAGAGTTAGACATGCAATTGCTTTACGACATGAAACGCCTATAAATTTTATAGTTGAATTGTAAATTGTTCTATTGTAAAATGTTGGCATATGTCAGGTAATTTTTTTCCCCATGGAACTTATGTACAGTGGACACAAGACACAACGCCTTAACTGTCCGAAAAATATGTTATTCGAAATGATAAATTTATATATGTATTTTTCTCCTTATCTTTACGATAACATCCCCCAGCCTTTAACGGTAAACAACCTTAACTCCATGAGTGTCACCATGATTACAGGTACTCACTGCCAATCACGAGGAATCTTTGATTGAATAAGTCACAAATATTCTTATCAAACAAATTAATATTTGGTGTTTGTAGCTTTTTTTTTAATTCAAATTCTTAGATTTCGTTTTATTTCTTCCGTATTTCTCATAAAATTTGTGACACTGACAATCTAGTTGAAGAGAACTTGAAAGCTAATTTTATTCTAAAAATACAAAATGTGTCTTCTTATAAAATTGATCTTCTGCACTTTAGATTCTTGGGAACAAATCAAGTGAAAGAGATAACTTTTAGCAGATTGTTTAGAGGTTGATTTTTTTTTCCTTCAAACAAATCACATTTATATTTAGAAAGAAACCACAAAATTTTTGTTTGAAATAACGATTGACAAGAATTAATTGCTTAAAACAGGTGATGCCAGCACGGAAGTAATTCATTATCTGTTTGAGTGTTATGAAATAGGATGTAGCTAGGGACTTCGGGAATTCCGCTATCGAGGGTAGTTTGTTTACAAATTCGTTTGATTTGCTTTAGATAACGGTTGGGCTGGGAATGTCATGACTTTTGTCATTACCTGTTTGAATTATACTTACGAAAGCAAACTAAACTCTCATAAGTGCATTTGCTTATTTAATTATAGGACCGTTCGCGTATCCTCCTAATACAACGAATTTTTACGAAAATTTATGAATTTTTACGAAAAGCTGTTCGCGTACGGGGAATTTTCGTAGTTTTTCGCCGAAGAGAGCGCTCACGAGAGAGTAAGAAATTTTCCTATGCTACAAGTTTTAGTGCAAGAAATTTCTGTGGGCTGGTTTATGAAAACTGTCAAATCTGTCAAAACAGTGTACTTTCAACTTTTTCTTGTGCTACCCGTTTGTTTACTTTTTCGTAATTTTAGCTCTCTCTGAGATAATTTGACCCCCACTCTTCGAAATTTGATAATCTACGTATTTTAGTGAAAAAATTAGGTGAATGGACCCCATGTAAACATGGTTGGGAATGACAGATGTCAAAGACATTACTTGTTTTTACCAATTTTTCCTTGACGAATATAAGGTCTGTCAAGTCAGTAAGGTAAAACTACGAAGATCTATGAAATTTTACAAATAATTGTATATTTTCCCTTACATCAAAGTTTCATAGTTTGTTACAGAAGAGAGAGTAAGAAATTTCTCCATGTCTCGAATTTTAGTCCAAGAAATTTCATTGAGCAAATTTATGAGTTCTGTCAAATGGTTGTTTATTGTAACAAAAATCAGTGACGTCTAAAAAGAATGCAGCTTTTTTGTTCAACACGTTTTCGCACATTTTTTGGCACTCGTATTTTTCTGCGAGAATTTTACTCCCACTCTTGAGACAAGAGAAATTTGACAAGTTGCGACTTTTGGTGCAAAAAGTTCGGCCCGTTATTTGAGTCATTTCACTTTTGCGCAATATTTCACTTCTTGACATTAACGACATCTATTTGACGGCATTGACTGATAAAATAAAACATGTCAAATTTTGCCAAGTCTTCAACTCACCTGTCATAGCAATTTGTGTGTTCTTGCACATCTGTCAGTAAATTTGATTTTAAATGATGAAATGTTACAGATGGTCTATATGGCATGAATTATTCTTCCGCGTGATTGAACAAAACAATTAGATTTACACTGACATGCTTCCAGACAGCGCATAGACATCACCTTGGCGCACGTAATATATGAGATATACAGTAAATGCAAAGACTCTTACATCAGCTGAATTTGACCGCAATTGAACGCTTGTGTCTTAGATTACAATATAATTTCTATGACACGCCAGTATCCGAGATCATAAAATGCTTTCTATTGGTACCAACATGGCCATTAAATTGTTGACTCAATAAAAAAACAAAATATCGTTAATCTCTAAGCTATACCACGCCAAATCAAACAACAATTAAAACATAATGAAGTGTATTAACCTCGAGGTATGCTCTCCAATAATAAATCATTCAAGAAGAAGGAGAAGAAAATGTGCGGCACATGGTACATGGAATGTTAGATGCTTTAAGCAGTTTTCTGAGAAATAATTTGTTCAAAGAATGATGAAATTTTTAATAGAAACTTGTCAACAGTTTGTGGACATAACGCGCCTTCTGGCTTAGTGGGTGAATTCATCTTAATTGATAGCTTCTTAGTTGAGTTTGAGTAATTATTTAATTGAGCGCTATGCAAATTACACTCGCAAGCATTTTTTATCGAAAGAACTGAAAGCGTTTTTGTTTTGCATTTTAAGCTGAATGGTATTGCATTTAAATCAAGAAGAATAGCCCTACTTATGAAGAAATCTGTCAATTTGATTGATTTCTCATGGAAATATGTTGGTATTTTCCGATGTAGAAAATGGATAATTTTGATCAGGTGTACTATGAATACGAAGCAGACTATAGCGCCTGAACTGCAACTGAACTGTGCTTTTATTAGATCGAGACTCGTGAGGAGTATCTTTTTGACAACTATTGATGTCGAGGAACTGGAAATATGGTGACCTTCTTTTGGATACCATGGTGTATGGACAGCAGAGGAACGAAGAAAGCGGTAGTTGCCATCGCAGGCTCCCGCACTGATTGTAGGCCCAAGTAGCTCTCTAAGAGAGATATGATAAGGCGAATCCATCGATTGAACAAAATGATGTTTCATCTAAACATCTATGCCATGACTTGAACCGTAGACGGCCTTTAAAAGAATAGATCTATGGATCTCTTGTGTCCTGACCGGCAGTGGTATCCACTATTGTACAAAAAGTAGAATCTCCCTTCCACCCTCTGTTGCCGCCTTACGCTATGAGTAGGTAGAAGATCTTAAGCTATTTTGAGCTGATGGACAAGGAAAAATTTGCTCTGAAGTTGAATTGCCTAGTGAGTGGTCTACACCATGAGCTACACTAAGTTGCCCTGTACCCTGTATCCATCGGATCCGGATCAACACACAAGTTGTACACACTTCCTAAGTAGGTAGATTTCAAGTTGTAATCTGCGGCTGAAATTAAAGAATTTACCGATTGCCGGAATTGAGTCCATTACAGTGTGACAATTTTACACGTCATTGAGATTTTAAGAATTGTGTATATCATTCCATTCCTTAAATGGAGTGTAAATTTACGAAAGATAAAAAGTGTGTAATGCTTGAGTTTATCAGTGCCTCAGTGGGTTAGGTATTCAATTTTCTTGCGAAATACATAAGGTGTTACAGGAAGTCAATATCAGTGATGAGTAGTTGCAGAAATATTTTTTTTTTTTTTGGATCTCATCCGTGAACACTGGTAACAGGAAATCAAAAAGGGTCAGATTTGTGAGTAAAAGTTGAAAATGACTCATAGTGTGTGAAGAGAACAGTGCTAAGCTCCAACTACCTATATTCAATACATTTTTAAAGCAACAAAATCCCTATAATAAGTCACTCTGAAAGCAGTCAATATCTTTCTACATGAACGCGAAAACTACTGTGAATTACAAACGAATGCAAGAACTACATACGATTATCACGATTATGTCAATTTGGACACCACCCATGGAGAATAGGCGTGTCTTGTAATAACAATAAATATGCATTCATATCTTCTTTGGCATGCGCTGATCTTAAAACAAAATGCATTTTTTTGCATGAATAGAAGGGACCTTTACTGACCTTACCCTTTTTCATTATACCTTGCCAATAATAAAGATGTATTTTAGGTAGAAAAACACTCTTGGCATCAACCTACAAGAAATCAAACAAAAAATATAAATAGGTTTCAAATTGAAGGCTGCACCAAACATTCAAACATAAGCATTATCCAACTCAAAACAAGATTTTTATGTCGACTTTGGTATCTCATCATCACCTCCCTTTACAATTTACGAAACACCCTGTAGATTAGACTATAGTTTAACCCAAATTAACTTTTCAACATAACCCCAAATGACTAACGGTATTAAGATCCAAATGTTGATGACCGTTACAAAGGGACAAACTTTCCATTAGTTGTCACCAAAAATTTGGTACAGTTAAATATCCTTGCTAGGTAATATTTCACAGTAGTGCAACAGAAATTCACCAAGGAAACAGTCCTAATTTTTTTTTCAGAATCTCCAACTACGAAGTACCTTTCCCAATAAACAACATAATGACCCAGTTCAAGAGAATATAACAAACAACCCCATCAAAGCGATAAAATGCCTACCCTCCCTGTCCACTTCAAACCCTGACAACACACACTTGAACTTCCTCTTGACCTTCTTTAATAAATATTTCACAACTTTGCGTCGCCACTGTCTAGGCCGACAGCCAATTATAAAAAAAAAAAACACCTATCAATCCAAACACACAAACGACGACGCATTGCCGGGTTTCTTTGGCAATCTTATCGCCTAAATTAAGTGCTTTTCTGCTGGTCTTCCCTATGAGGATGATGTCATTGAAGGATACCTCATGCCCTTTCGCGCAACCTACTTTAGGCATTTTCCACTGTTCAAATAATTCTATTGATTTTCCTTTGCTCTTTTTTTTATGAATGAAAAGAATTTCCACTGTACTTACTCGTAGGCATCGTTTTTCGCTAATCCTTTCAGCAGAACCTTGTCTCCATCGCGAATGGTTTGTGGCACAATAGCAATAAATGGTCGCGACATATTTTTTTTCTAATAAAAATGCTTAAACTTTGAACACAAAATTTTACAAGAAACGACACAAGTTAACGGTGTAACGGACTAGACGTAACTGAATCCCGAAATATATTTGGAGGTACTTTTATAACTGACAACGAACAATTCTTGGATATTCTATCTCGCTATCTTGATTCGGGCAGTGTAACGTGATTTGTTTTGGCGCGCTTACTTAAAAACCGTTGCTACGCTATTGCGGAAATATCAGTTAAAACAGCTTTTTTTATACTTTTGTTGCACCGTAGTGTAGTTTCCCGAAGGTCGTCATTTCCTTTTCCTGATTCCAGGAACTGTTTCCCCTGAAAAAAAAAATTCGTACGTAAATCGTGCGCTGTTAGTGGTAACTACCGGTAGACTGAAAAAAAAAAAAAAAATTTCTAACCAAAATCCGTTTTTATAGAACTTTGCTCAATTACGTCACAAGTGAGTGTAGCGCGCGGGTGGTTAGATGGGAATAAGGAGCGTGAACGCGAGCGCGGGGAGTACAATTGAAAGTGTTTGGTCCGGGTTTAGTCACCACTAGTAGTAGCCGGTTCGTACGGTAGAATTTAAATTGACTTCGTGACGGCGTACAGCTCCGCGACTTGACCTAGGCTAAGAAGTACTGAAAGGTGGAATGGCTTGGTTCTAGACGGAATGGAAATTTTCCTCGAATTCTTGCGGTTAGGGAAATTAATAATCAAACGGCTTTTATGAAAGCTTTTTCTGCCGTTGAGTGTGTTTAGATTACAGGTGTCGGTAAGGTGGGGTTCTGTGAATGCGTTCAGTTGGGTGAAAGTTGTGTTGGGGATGCTAAAAAAGTGGCTTACAAAAATTCGTTGTGAAAAATTGCCACAAGCATACGGAAACTTGTAACGAAATTGAGAATGTAAAAAAAAAATAGAAAAATAAGTCAAAGTCTTGGTCCCATTTGTGGTTTTGTATTTCACAAGCAAATTAAAACTAAGACTTACAAAATTTTAAACATTGATTTTAGGAAATCATAGCTGTGGTATAAAAAATGCTAATCTTTAAACACTCTCATTGAAAATCAACCTCTTCTTAGATCAATAAGGATACTGGTGATTTATCTGTGTTATTTTGGCACAGATTGTCAAAATAAGAGGAGCTATTAAAGCTATTAAGGCGCAAATAAGGTATAAACCTGTATAAAAAACAGAAATTATGGCTTCAATGCTCCGCACCATTAATCTAGATTTGGATTGGGGGCATACAATAAAAATATTGGCTATCTGCCGAGCAGGCTATGCATGTGCGGAATACCGTTAAGCTGACGGCTAAATAAATATTCACGGTTCAAGAAAAAAATATACAAATTAAAAAGCATATGCCTGGTCATCTAATGAAGCTTGGATCATCCTTCGTTCATCTTGGTTAGGTGAGAAGTATCTTATCCAGGCGTCAGTCCTATCCATTTTTGTAAAAAGGGAGTCTAAATTTAGCAGGGACCTACTTGGAATCTTTTTTGGTAAAGCGGTGGTGTTCAATTTTTATAATGTTATTTCTAATTCACAGTAATTTTCTTCAGGTACGTCTTGGATTACGACAATGACAAGAGTTGATGTTGGAACATCATTACCGATACCATAAAGAGCGAAAAATAATGCTTTCGATGTTTTTTTTTTATCTAAAGCATCCAAAATTTCCACTGGCCTTTTTGAGATCTTTCTAAATAGAATGAACTTTCTCCTTCGGTCTGTTTTAAACTGTTAAGAAATATGCTCTGTCGTAAATCAGGTATTTGTCTTGTTCGATTTAAGTCTATTAGAATAAAGACAAAAAAATGTAATTATTAATTGTAATATTTTTGTGGTCTATCAACCAAACAAGTAGAATTTTCTCGAACATTTTCCACCAAAAAAAACCTCTACCAGCCGAACGCATCCAACTGTCACCGGCTGAACTGTGATTTTCCACTTTTATGACGTATCCCAATCGACCAATAGGAAATCGACAAGTTCGTTCACTCTAGTGATGTGTCAATTGTATACTTTTTCCACCGGTATTCCACAAGCACTTTGAGGCGAGATTACTCTTTTTTTATTAATTAAAGCCCATAACCATTGTTACATGGTAGCATTTATAAATTAAACTCAAACGGAAAGATAATAATACGTTTATAGTGACAACAATCACACAGAAAAGACCTAAATATTGCCTTAACACGCGTCCGCAAGTCGAACACGCAGTCAGCCCACCCGATTTAGTCTAGATTTTTCACAATAAAATTCATCTAAAATGAAGACACAAATATTTATTGCATTCTTGCTTGTATTTATTGCACACACATCCGGTCTCAAGGAGGAGGATTGTGAAGGTAAGTTTTGGGTGTAAGTGGGGCAGGATGCTCTTCATATAATATTTTTTTCTCTTGATTTTAGTTTGTATAAAGACTGTAAGGCGTTTTGCTGAATCTCTTAGTGAAGCAACAAAGAAGGATCACAAGCTGATCGAAGAGGAATTTAAGAAATTCTGTAAAACTCAAAAGAATAAGGAGCAGAGATTCGTAAGTTGTGATTTGTATGACCTTGAAGGAGGAAGATACTAATTTGTGATAACTTTTTTTTTTAGTGCTACTACCTTGGAGGGCTAGAGGAGTCTGCTACTGGCATCCTAAATGAATTGTCCAAACCATTGAGTTGGTCTATGCCAGCTGATAAGGTCTGCGAGAAGCTGAAAAAGAAGGACGCTCAGATCTGTGACCTTCGTTACGGTAAGAATGACCTAAATTCTAAATATAACTTATTACAGGGCAGCGTTAGGATTAGAAGAATGTTTTCATTATCTTGCCACTGACTGCTGAGATCCAGCAGTAATGATGCGCTCATATATGTACATATGTTGCGTTGAGTTTTTGCTGAATATGTGGCGTAGTCCAACAACTAGTTTAGTTTAGTGCTTGTCTTTCCAATTAGACCTTCGCTCATCTTGTTTATCCCCTAAGATTTTGTATACGCGAATCTGTTTTATATTCTTTCGGGAGTTGTCCACGTTTCGTATGTGAACAAGGCCTCCAAAAGTCAAATTCTAGTTTTCGACTCAAGTTCACTGCATAGAAAATGGCACGGTTTTTTATCTCGCTTAATCTATCCTCATTTCTCATTGCTCCCGCTCCCACAGCCGCCCGTTAATATGGAGATATTGTTCTTACCCTGAGCTTCTTCGCACTCTTTCTTTTTAGTATAACTTACGCCGTTAGACATACCGACCACGTCAAGTCTTGAATTCAAGGAAAGCACTTCTAAGGATAGAGCTATAGACTAACATTTCTTGTTGTGAAGAACATTAGTGAGATAAAGAACATTTGTGATTCATTTTTTGGCTCAACTAACGCAAGGTACAAGAATATTTAGAGTGCCATCGCACGCGTGCCTCGTAGAGCTTCGGAGATCGTAATACTTGCTGATCTTTGTAGCGCTGCCTTTTCTCTGTATTTAGTTTAGTCGTAGCGTAGCACTCTACCGTAGACGATATGCATCTGACTATCATGATGTATGCTTCTAGTACTGACGATGACACAGCAACAGCTTCACGATAGTTTTTCACTCTATGTATTTAAGTGGACCAGTTGTGCCGAAAGCGTTCAAAAATATTTTCATTAGTATGGATTGCATGTTAAACATTTATAACTCAATCCTGATTGATAACTTTGCTTACTTTTCTTTGGCAGTTATAAACTCTTAGAACTTTTGTTATGAAAAGCCAAATTCTTGGGTCTCATATTGGACAGGAAACTAAGCTGGAAAGCCAATATTATAGGACTCGTGAAGAAGGCCAGTACTGCCCTGTACTCTTGTAAAAGTGCGATTGGTACAAGATGGGGATTAAAACCTCACGTCACCCTCTGGCTATATACGTCTGTTGTCAGACCTATACTTCTGTATGGCGTGTCCGTGGATAGCTCTTCTAAAGGCTGTTAACCTCTCTCTCCTTAGCAAAGTTCAAAGAGCTGCATGTATTTGTATATGTGGAGCACTAAGAACTGCTTTCTCCGCAGCTGTAGGTACCATTCTTCACCTACTGCCCCTAGACATCGTCAGCAAACAAATAGCGGCCTCAAGTGCAATTCGTTTGTCTGCCTCTTCCTAGTGGCTGTCTCTTAACTATGGCCACTCCACCGTTCTAAATAAATTTAACCTCATTAATGTAATCACTGACTACACCCCCGTTAAACTCAGTTTTGGTCGGAACTGTCGTACATGGTCTTATCTGGAGCAGGTGGATGTCAGAACGATTCACATCTACACTGATGGATCTAAGACCTCAGACGGAGTTGGTGGTGGTGTCTACTCCTCTGTGATTAACTTAAGCATACCCTTCCGCCTCCCTGATCACTGTAGCGTTTTTCAGGCGGAAATTATGGCAATCAAAGAAGCTCTGTCATGGCTGAAGTGCAATGTACTATCTGCTACGGATATTAGCATTTGCACAGACAGTCTGGCTGGCGTTAAAACCACATCAACGGTCGTACAGGATTGCCGTTCATCTCATAGATTGGCCTGTACATAACTAGATATTTCCACGGCTCAATGAATGTTGTTAAAGGTATTCTTATCCTGGTTTCCTACTACTAGAAGGATTGGCTGATCCACTTTTCCATTGGCATTTAACATATAATTAGTCGCCCTCATTTAAGACTAATTGCAGGTTTCCTATCTTGGTCTATCTGCCCTCTGTTACAACGTTCAATACTCAGTCTATTAATATACTCTAGCTAGTAGGAATCATTTCAAGGTTTTTTTTAAAATGTGTAATTATGAGGCCAAAAATATTACTTTTGGAATTAATGTATAGTTACCATAATAAGAAAAAACAAATGATACCACGTCATCCATTCATATCAATTACAACGTTAATGCCTCTAAGCGCGTGCATAAAACTAAAAAAAAACAATATTTTCTCTTTAGTTCCCAGTCCATTGTATGCCTTATTTAAAAGAGCATAATTAAGAACCGACTGTAATCCTCTTTCGGTCTTTCACAACCTTGTTTTTTTCGCAGAAAAACATATTAACTTTCGGTTATAAAAACCTTTTGAGAGTAGATAACACTTTTGATGAAACATTATAAAATATTCAGAATTATTTGTTACGAAGACTAAACTATTCCGCCAGTTGCATCACTCTTGTTATCGCGAAATAAATCTAAACAGATCAAATGAACTAAATGAATGCAAAAAAGTGCACTGCCTACGCTCTCATCCGATTTATTAATTAATTTGCGCAGATAAATGACGTAAAAATCATTTCAAAACGTAGTTTTTACTGTGATGTTACATAAATCTCTTTAAATGGAACTACATATGCATTTTAGACTTTATTTGCAAATGTTTTGATTCCTCTTCAATTGTTCTGCGCCACATATTACACTCTATGATGTGCATTGCAATGGATTTGTATACGCGCCTTATTTAAGGCTTTCTTGCATTGATGAATGGCGCTATTTGTTGCACAGAGCGCCTCTGTAACTTCCAACTTACCCGCCTGATAGATCTAGCAGTCATTAGATCAGTAGCAACCTCCACACTTGCCCCTTCAAGTGTCTTTCAGCACTTGTGAATTAGTGTCGGATGAAAGATGATCGATCAGCCAGATAAGTATAGTTTGACAAGTGAATTTAGTCCAGTCGACTTGTTATGTTGTGTTATAGTACGTTTACACCGTACCCAAATTTTACGTTCCCACTGCAACTTCAGCATTTCAAATGCCAGCTGGTGTCAGAATTGAGTATTGATATTTTGTTCTGATTGGAATTTTTTTGTTTATTCAGCGGGTAGAAATGTCATTGTTTGACGTGCTGAACTTGTAAAGAGGATTGTTCGATTTGACGAACTTACAAATGCAGCAACGAAATTCAGTATTTCGCTGGAATCCAGGATTCTAGATTGCAGAAAAATTTATGGCGAAATGCTAAGTATTTGGGCTGAAATGCAGAAACTAGCCGAAATGTTGCATTTGGATGCGGTGTAAACGCACTATTACTTGATGTATTGCGCTATTATCATCCGTAAAGTCTTTATGTGGTCAATGCAGGAAGATCCGGCGCATATGCCTTCCTGTTCGAGGTCTAGAGTTAAATGTTATTGATTTCTAATTCGTTTCAATAAGATTTTATGTGTTATCCTGGAACTGGCGGTAAAACACCTATAGCTCTCCAGCTTCTTGACACTCTTTTTCAGTCCTTTGTTCAGTCCTCTTTTTCGACTCCTTTGGAAGTTGTGATATGACTATATGAGCGGCGTGCAGTTCTACCCATCTTTTTGCCTTGAAATAGTTCAGTAGGTACCCACAGCTTTGGTTTGCCAGCGACTTGATTCGTGTTCCTATTTCTGTTTTTTTCTGGGAGGAAATTCGATTGTGGCTTGAGGTCCATTCTCAAATAAGTTAACTTAATGCCACCAGTACTTCTCTTCGTTTTATCAACTTGCAATGCATTTTAAATAGTTCATACCTTCACACTTTAGAAGGATCATTATATCATGTACATATTTTGAATTTAATATTCGTTTATTTATTTTTATTTTTTAGAAAAACAAATCGACTTGAACGCCGTCGACTTGAAAAAACTAAAAGTGCGTGACCTGAAGAAAATTCTCGCCGACTGGGATGAAAGCTGTGATGGTTGCTTAGAAAAGACCGACTTCATTAAAAGAATAGAAGAGCTTAAGCCAAAATATGTACGCAATGAATTATAAAAATAAACTCACTACTTTTTAGATTAGACTACTATTCATTGCATTTTCCTTTCTAATTTAATTTCCATTCATTATTAATCGAAAAAAAATGCTTTTTCGTGCGTTTTGTTAAAAAAAAATTCATCTTTATTTCTACCCATTTGTTAACAAATTCATTTGTTCTTAAATTCGGTGAGCATTGAAATGCATTATAACATTTGTTTTTTTTTTGTCAAATAAATATTATTTAATTAGTTTAAACAGTACATAAATAGATTTATTTCGAATTTATTTAAAAAAAAAAAGAACTGAGAAAAGATAAATGATAAATGAGATTATTTAACGACGATATGGCTGTTTGTTGTAGCGTCCTCTTGAGCTTTCCTCGGAAAGTATAAAGTATTCGCTATAAACAACACACCAGCAGAAAGTTAGAATCACTGAAAAGATAACAAAAGAATTTGTGTTAGATAAATAGTTTTATTGTTTTTGGTTAAGTAAGTAAGATATTTAGTGTGATGAGTGTTGATTGTTTTCTCGTCATGGTGAACTGAAAAATTCCATGGGTACCGGTTTTAGGAGGGAGGTTGTTGACCCTCCGTCACCACCTGTTGAGTAGGTACGAGTATCTACCTAGTTTTGTTTGTATGCATAGTGATTCAGATAATTGTGATTTGTTTTCATTTGATCGTAGATTGTGCAGATAATTTGATTGTGTGGGACGAATTTGGAATACAAATTGTTGTAATTATGCGGATAAAATTGTGCGTTACAAATTACACCTTTTGCAGAGTTGCTAGGATTTATTGGAGCATACATTTGAATTTACATTTGAAGGGTACTTATTTAGGAGGTGCGAGCCACGATATTTAGTCTAATCCAGCGGCTTTGATAGATGACAGTGCTGGAGATAAGGGTGCGTATCATAAAATTTCGTTTCGTTGGAATCAGTTGGCGCTTGTGATGGGTATGGAATTTAGGAATCAGAGCTAAGCAATCAGGAAAATATGCAAATTTCCCATTGGATAGGCAAAATAACTTAGATAAACTTAGCGAGGAGCATGTGTCAAATGCGTCTCAGCAGCATTCAATGTGGCATCTCTTACTGCCGCTATACAGAGCGGGGCCTTAAGTAGTAACAGAAGATTGCACAGATGGTGAGTCGAATATATATTTCTGCACCCAAACCCCTTTCTAAAACATTAGCCTGATGTGTGTAAACTCCTTCATTGAATAAGTTGAAGAGTCGCCTAAGGGAGAGGTCTATAATCTTCTGCTCTTTTATAGCTAAGAATACGGTAACAGGCAACAGTTACAGCAGCTCGAAATACAAAGATAAATAGAATCCTAAGTTGATTATCTACACAGCAACCTGTGTAAGCATTCAACATCTTGGATGTGTGTACTTTTTGAAGGATAAACTTCTACTCTGACTATTTTGCTACTGCGTACAGAATACAACTCTCAGTCGAGAAGAAGCTTGAGCTGGCCAGAAGAAGAAGAAACTTATTGTTGGAAACCTTAGCACGCTATAGGAGGAACTGACTAGAAAACCCTGCAGTGCATTCATCACTCACACACGCCAGTAACCACTTAGTTACTAGAACGAATAGCGTAACTTTACTAGATCTCTTGGTATGATGATGACTGTTTAATTGAAGGTACAGACAACAGACAGCAGTCAAAGAGACTCTGATGGGTTAAAGAGAGAACCATTTTCCAGTCTACAGACTACAAAACCTAATGCAAAAGCTTTGATGATTACAAGTTAATCTTGTTTAAGTTCAGAGAGTATGCCTTGGTAGGCCTCGCTTCCACTGTTCACTATTTGGCATGCACCAGTGTAGCTTCCTATGAGGCACACACTATTTTACACACGTTTATTCGTACTCAGACCATGGGGTTCTTTGTGGTAACACTGGATCTGAAACATAGCAAGGGTAAGGTGAGCCAAATTGAACAAGGATGCGCTTGCTATTGAATAAGAACAGAATGATTAGAACACAGAGAAGATAAGAAATGGTGTTCTAGAATGGCTTAGTGACCCACTAGAGGTTAATGTAAAATTGGTCCGACATCTTCATGAGAGAAGCAATCGATGGTAGCCTTTAAGGAGGTAGACGATTCCATAGACTTTCTAGCTGCTTTACTATCGGTAAAAATGCTAATATCTTTTGCGATTAAGTATAACATTGTTCTTAAGCCAAGAGAGGAGTTCCTTAATCGCAAAAATGTTAGCCTGGAATAGGCTAAAGTGAGCAGGGAGCCGGAAGAAGAAGCTCATTGGAAAAAATTCAACCACTTAAGCCATCGTTTGTCTGTGAACTATCTGTGTAGTGGATACTAGTATCCACCGGTACACGGGAAGGAATGGATGTACGGAAGTTACGTCTGAATGTGAGCCTTGATGGGGAGCACGCGGACCGTCTTGATTTTTTCGGAAGATCCCATCGTAGAGATGTTTGCAGCAATTGTAAACCATGCGAAACGAGTTGGTTTTGAAGGAAAGGATGAAGGCACATTCTCACCAAAGAAAAAGTTTTATGTCGAGAACGACATTGTTCATTGCTACACCATTAAAGGAGGGAAGGAGTTTATCTACTTTGGAGCAAAAATATAAGATCCTTAAATTGACACTTTTTGCAGATTTAACGAAGGATACTTCTTGCAAGCTGCACCACTTGGGTTTGGCAAGACAACTGGGTTCAAATCTTCTACAAAATTCGACGGATCAAATTAATTATTTACAGAACGCGCTTTATGTTTTTGGGTGCTGGACGATAAGTGAGTAAGCAAAGCTAATATTGGGCACCTTTGAGAAGGCCAAATGGAGGAGAATAAACAACTGCAAACTCTATGCGCTATACCAGAACTCTAAGTGCTATCGTATTCTTCTTATCTGGAAACACATTTTATGGTTTGGGTGCATAGATTGTGTGATATCACTCCTCTAGAATATATTTTTGGGGGAAGTCCAAAGTTTATATGCATAACCAAAATACGATTGTAGAATTGGAAGTCCACATTGCTCGCTTTATTCACCAAATACCACTTGAAATGCTGCGCTGTGTCTGTGCTTCAGAAGTTCGTACTGATAACGACTTCGAGGTTAATGGCTTCTGATAATTCCGAATCTTTTCTTTTGGCAAATCTCACTCTAATCACCCGAATGCTTTTGCTTTCCAAAAGAAGGGGAAACCTAACGCACAAACTTATGTTAATCAAACTTTCCACAGCATTTTCTTTACAACCGGAAAGCGTCAACATCAACACTCATATTTCATTTAATTGAAATTTTTCGCACGCTTATTGCAGCTCTGCTATGCCATTTGACACCCCCCCAAACTTACCGACACACAGTAATCCAAATACGAGCCACAGCACACCGGTGAGAACGAATCCATCGATGAAAAACACCACCGCCGTATAGATAACCGATACGAGTAGGCCAATAGCAATCATTATTCCAAGCACGACCCATGGCATCATTAGGTAATGATTTCTCTAAATGTCATAAGAAAATGAAAGAAAATTACAAAAAAAAAAAAAACAAAAAAAAAAAAGAAAATATTTTATTTCACTTTGAAAGGGGGTGCGCTAAGCGTCACACAAGTCAACCCCATCAAATGTAACCACATACCTTGATCACACCGACAATCATCAGTGTCGATATCAGTATCGTCATGGCCAAATTAATTACGAGGATAATTTTCACCACATCCGAGCCCAGGGAGTCAAATACGATGGTTTTGAATTCCACGCGTGTAGTGAAGATCACTACGATTGTGAGTATGGAAAGTACGATCGCTAAAATACCGGATATGATGGAGCCAGTCCGTAGGGATGTGCAACGGCAGCATGAGTTTAAAAGTGGTCCAGCCATTTTTCAATAAAGGGATGTGTGCTGTAAGACAAGAAAAGAAGAAATGAAATGAGTTAACATATTCAAATGAGAAGTAGGAAAAGATTTGTAAAGGTATCTGTAAAGGTACCCCTAACCTATAAATAAAGCGGGAAAAATTGTGATGATTTCAGAAAAACCAAGCCGAAGAAAGTAGTTATGGTGTTAAGCGTTACTTTTTCTTCTTCTTTACTTTTTCGGGATTTTACATAAAGTGGGCATCCCGTGATCGGCAAGATTCACTCAGACCAAGTGAAGTCGAAGGCCATTGAGCTGCCGCATAAGCCGGTGTTAAGTTACTCTTCGAACCAATTTGAGAGCGTCAGCAATGTAGGTAAGTACTTAAGAGAAACATTGCCCAAGAGCTTACTGCCTCAAAGTGAATAATGATGGCTATACTGTAGTATTGACAGACAGAAATCATTGGTATATCGTGGCATATCTTCCGAAGAACAGGCTCAGATTTTTTGTGTAGCTCTGTGGGTTATTAATCTACAAATCAATTATGAACTTACAACCAGAGGCTCTGTGCTCTTTTGTCTTCCACTCGCACAGATTTCAGCGAAGGCCGAAACGAAGAGGTAGTAGAGGTGCCAAATCTAACGGCTCACTAAACTATTTGGTGCCGAAGTCGATAAGGCGGTGATCGAATTTGCTAAGACGGAACCAGGTAAAAAACTCAACACCGAAGTCATTATGATGGGCAAGGGCAGAACACCAACAGCGCTTACGAAAGAAAAGCGAAAGGAGTTTACTTCCATGAGGGAAAGATCTCAGGAAGTGGCAAGCAACCCAGTGAAAAGAGTAAGGTCGAGAGAGTTCAGTTTATCGAGGCTGTAGGAAATGCTTTACAGCTTGCTGTATTGCATGTCGGCAAACCCAGTGTACAATATTTCTTCTAATAAGGAAAGATGATCAAGAAGGTTATGGCCAAGGCAATATTTGGAAGAATATTTGGACGACTGTTCCTAGGACTGAACTGCAAGGCAGCTGCAGCCTAGTGGGACTAGGATATCAGAATACTTTGACAGCCAATGAAGGTTGTGCAAGTAAATCTTCAGCACAGTGAGGCCTTCTGCTCCTACGGAAGGAGCAGTTTAACTCTGCCCTAATCCAGGAATCATGGTTAAGCAAAGGAAGCGCATCATCGTTCGAACCTGACAGTGTCTACACACAAACGCGCACTTGTTTGGAAACTATGTGTACATCAATAAGAAGATTGAACATGCATGCTATCCTTAAAAGGGGAAAGGATAACTCCGATCCGGCAAATCTCCGGTCGATAAGTCTCCTTCCGAATATCAGCAAGGTATTCGAAGAAGGGATCAATAGAGCCTTGGTTAAATGGGTTGAGGACAATAAAATAGTTCCGGATAACCAATTCGGTTTTAAGGCGTAGTATGATACAATACATGCCGCGTCTTAGCTGGTGTCAGATATCCAATGGAACAAACACAAGAACCAATGCACGGGTGCCTGATTGACTTGGAGGAGGCCTTCGATACCGTATGGTTGGAAGGGCTTTTTTACAAGTTGAGTTGGTTGGGCATAAGTAAACCACTTCTGTTCGGCAAAAAGTTCGTTGTGAAAAATAGCAATGTAACTTCTATTCGCACGTTCGATCTCTTCAATACGCGATAGCGTATGCGGATGATATGATAGTGTACAGATCAGGCCTAAGATCGACGTTATTGCAACACAGCAGCGTGACTTCGATAAGATCCAGCAATATTGTGACGACTGGAAGTTGAAGATCAACTGTCAGAGGTCTGAAACTATTCTGATCAGAACCTCATTGTCTGGGGCTCTAGGGATACCAGGAAGAATAGGCGAAAGTTCTCTATTGTTGGACGGCACGGTCATGGACACTGGCTAGACCAATATCTGTATTTTAACAAACATGTAGATGTTGTACTCGCCAGAGCCCGAGCGGCTTTTGCCCTCACAAAGATACTGTTCTACAGCAGCCAACTCGATGCGAGGGTGAAAGTTATCTGCTACATGGCCCTCATTCGGCCTATGCTCGTATATGAATGTTCAGTGTGGTTCAACATGGGAGCAAGTAGGATGGAAAAGATTCGGGTATTTGAGAGGGGCTGCCTGCGGGCTTGCCTTCACTAATACAGTACACCGGAGTCTCAGTACATAAAATTCTGTTCCAATGAGGTCCTATACAGCAGGGCAAATCTTATAAGAGTGGACAGTTTCCTGATCAAGATGACTCGAAGGCACATTGCAAGAGCAATGACCTCGATGAATAACCTGATCTTCGGGGCTTATTACCCCAATAAAATGTACCATGAAAGGGTACGCCTTAAAAATGAAAATGAACATGCATGCTTAAATGTTTAAGGATTCCCGGACTGATATTATTGTCTCTAGTTTATAAAAATATTTCCAGAACATTTCTCCTAAAAAATTTACGTTTTTTTACGAAAAGTTATTCGCGTACGGAGAATTTTCGTAGTTTTTCGCAGAAGAGGGCGCTCACGAGAGAGTAAGAAATTTCCCATGCTACGAATTTTAGTGCAAGAAATTTCTGTGGGCTGGTTTGTGAAAACTGTCAAATCAGTGTATTTTCAACTTTTTCTTGTTCAACCCGTTCGTTTACTTTTTCGTAATTTTAGCTCTCTCTGTGAGAATTTTACCCCCTTTCCTCGAAATTTGATGTTCTACGAATCTTAGTGCAAAAAGTACGCGAACATGTACATATGTCGGAACGCCTTGGATAGTAATTTGCACTCCAAAGAGATTGTTTTCCCAAAATATTACCATTTTATAAATAATTTTTGTTGTTTACGATTTTTTATTGTGTTTTTCGCATCTTCTTTTGGAAAGTTTCCATTAATCAATCTGCGCATTGCAACAGTGGTGATGGAATGCAAAAATCGAATAACAAATACTTAATAGCTTCCACAACGTATACTTTTTTTTTATTTATTTTTTGAATGCTAATTTCTATTACGCTTTTGTGTATCAGACTGTCGACCATCAACACACCATATTCGTACCGCGTATCTTATCAGTTACGGTGCAGTTTTGTGTGATGTGTTAATTTAGACAGAAATAATTTCGCGGCCTTGACTCTTAATCGCTCTTACTTCTGCTGTTTGTATTTTTTTTTTTAGAATCGCAAGAAAATCAAAAAAAAAAAAAATTCAGATACATGATTCATCATTGTCAGCGGATTTTTAATACATTTTCGTTCATTCTTAACGGATGTGAGCCATCAGCAAAATGCTTCAAACATTCGAAGCAGCATGGTGATGGTGATGAGATACATAGATATGGCAAAAAAAAAACACCAAAATCTGAATTAAAAATGACGCAATTTTTGGAAAAGAAGAAAGTTGTGCGGTGGGTGGGTGGATGTTTGTGCCAAAGGCATGATTTTCGGCTTAGAGAAGACGACGATTTTCAAAGCAAACATATTGTTCGGTTTGTAGAATTGTTGGATACCTACAAGGTATTGCTAATATGGTAGGAAGTAAACAAATACAACTTATGCGAGGGTGTGACGTAAGATTGTTTTTATTTTACCATAAAACACATTTTGTGCGGAGGTAAACTGGTTGATGCTGTCGGTCTTTTTTTCTTGTTTAGAAATTGTATTTTTTTTTTAATGATTGTATGTATCATAGTGAATATTGAAAACTAGAAATAAATACTAAACAGATTCGAGAATAGATCCGAAGAAGAAAGAAAGATTTGAAAACTTTCAAATTATTTTGATTCGAGTTCATTTTGCGAAAAATCATGCGTTTAAACAACCTTTAAGGCTTGGTGGGTTTCATTGGGAGAAGACGGATTGTTATGGATCACACATTATACATTTTACACCAACGATAGCTGATGAGAAAGGAGGTAGACTACAAAAGCATAGTTAACGTGTTTAAATAAGCAATTAGGCCCTGGTAGGCCCCTGCAGAATTGTTAAGGCTAAACTTCATTGCTAACCAGTCATCCAACAGAGTCTTACAAATGTCATGTAAGAACAAACCATGCTCCATCTACTTCCAACTGACATCGTCAGCAAACAACTGGCTGCAAAAACAAGACTGAGATGTTACAAACAATGGAAACAACAACACACTGGACACGTCAGAATACTTCTGATTCACCGCCATCTTCCAAAGGTCACCGACCACTTGCCCACTGAACACAACTTCAACATATCCTTCACCATGAATCGATGACAATCTTCACGGACGGCTCCAAAACCGAAGAAGGAATCGGTGCTGGTAAGTTTTCAAAAGATCTGGACATCCACCTCTCCTTCAGCCTGCCTAGCTACTGCAGCGTTTTCCAAGCCGATGTCACTGCCATTCGTCAAGCAGCTGACTGGCTGGCGGCTAATGCAGTATCAGTATCGGATATTGTCACATACATCGACAGCCAAGCGGCCATCAATTTTGCGTTGTCTGGAAGAACGCCATTCAGAAGTAATGATTTTGTAACTTAAATTGACGAGCTGCAGGAGCCGCTTATCCTATCAGTTTTTATATTCTGGTGAATAAGGTGTTATGTGCTATACAAAACTTGATTCCCGTTTCGAGGATCCATCCTCGAATTCGCTAGCAATATTTGGCCCCAGTGCAATGCTGTCCACATCCAAAGTATCGAAGCTATCCACCGATAAAATCGACGCATTGGCACATTGAATGGACAGTGTGCGCAGTAAAAGAAGGCCTTGAGGTAGAGAGGGACTTTAACCAACTTGGCAAGATGATTTTCTTAAGGCTCAGGTCTACTTTACTTATGTAAGTTACGATTCATACAGTTTGCCTAATAGGCCACAAATTTATGCATAACTACGTGCCCATACAAGGCCAGAAATATACCTAGTACCACAGCTTTAACCTCTGACATAGTCACATACGGATGTGGCCATCTAGAGGCTGTGACTACAAGGCTTATGTTCATATGATATGAGGAATGCGGTCCTAAGGTATTAGACTTCTATTGATTCATTGCAAGCCCCTCCCTGTATTTTGACCGGAAGGGGATCTTGTATTAAGCTCTCTCAAAACAGTCAGTCTGATATCGGGACAGTCATATGAGCAAGAATTTCTGTATCTCCAGTATCATGGCAGCTCTTGCGACTGAACTAATGACTAATTTTACGGTCATTACAAAATCTAGGTCAGCCTAGATGTTTAGCCAGCTGGTAGTCCGGACCTAAGCTCTTTGGATTAAAAGTTGTGGTTCGTTTTAGAGGCAATAACCTGCTCTACTCACCGCCGAAATATTGAGTCTTTGAAGCAAACCGTTGTCCGCGGTATCACCATCAATCTGATGGATGAGGTTCGTAATACAATTGATGATTGGGCGGTGCGTCTCAGGTCGTTCTTTGAGGCAAATGGCGCCCATTTCCAATGAAGTCTTCCACAACTTGTTGCTAGGGATTTGACAAATAAAATGTGTAAATTTTATTAAAAAATATCAACGCGTTTGCGTTTGATATAAGTTTTTCTTTGTATCCGTATTTATGACTAGACTGGCTATGTACATCGACAGCCAGGCAACCGTCAAAAGCACTTAACACTGTGAGATCCAGAGCTTAACACGTGAAAGACTGCGCCGTAATGAAGTAGCTAGACAGTATAATCTCACCCTCTGCTGGCTTGAGATCAGCTCATCAGGACACATCGACGAAGCAAACAAGCTGGTGCAACAAGTCACACCAGGTGTGATTACCATAAGAGTTGACGATCGCTGGGCTACCCCGATTGCTCCACAAAATCAGGGCAGTCCGGCTCTTGAAACACAAGAAAGGAAGAAAATAAGCATCCTTACTGAGCACTGTTTCATAGGAAGTGACGCTTTCTAAGACTGGATATTCCTCATAATGAATTCTGCAGAACTACGGGGTCGGGAAGGAAGAAGAGACTATCTAACAAAGCACATGTATCGAATAGTGAAAGGGTAGCACAGTGCACATATCTTTTGTCTAAGGCATCCTCCTTGAAGGACTTTTGCAATAAACAAAGCAACCATCAAAAGAATGAATCCTCGTGGAAATTTATTCTTCTCGAAGCTCGGGGATCTTAAGAAATGTCGACGTTCTGAGATTCCTATGTCTCGTCTAGCTCATTCGTACGCATGAGCTGTAAGTCTACTACGACTCAAGTAAAACTAATTATTAGTATTAGATGTTATCAAATCCGTTAGACATTGCATTGTGAGGAGTAGGTAATGAATAAAAATTTATCTAAACAATGACTAGTACTGTTGTACCATTCTGATAAAATAATATTCCAAATTCCTCAGTATTTTTATCAATTCTAATCGTGTAGAAGCTTTCCAGTACCTATTTTCTTTATGCCATTGGAATGTTAATCTATTTTTTGTGCTAAAATTGCACCATATCCATACAAATGTATCGACACATGGCCTCAATTATTGTTTGTTGTTTCGAGAATTAAACATTTAATGGAACAAAAATAAATTGATTGCTTCACGTAAATATTAAATAGTATCTACCCTCCTGGTTCTTTTCAGATATTTCAATTCTTTCCAAAGGAAAACAAAAAACAAAAACTGTAAAAGCTTACATATACGTACGAGTATGTATCTGCTTCGGTGAGTGGGTAAATATTTTTGGATTGCAATTGAAAATGTGTTGCTCCATCACTACCAAATTGGGCAAAATAATGTCGGGGTTTTATTGCCCGTAACCATATAACCGCCAGCGGTATTCTAGATAACAAAACACACAACTTCCTTTCGTCATCTTTGAAGTTGTGTTTTTTATTAGCCAGTTGATCATAGAATTCAAATTAAAAAAAAACTAAAGGGCATTCTATACACGACCCCCACAACTGCAACTACTGGGAGGAGGGTAATTCAAAACGTTCCGACGACCGACACACAAGGAATACGATACGAATCTGTGAGCGCTGCTATGTAATGCGAAGCAATCTATCAATCGGATTGGTTTGATTGCATAATCCCGCTTCAGTAGATACAAATGTAATGGCTAACATGACTGACGTACTGAAGCTAATAATTCTTCAAGAATTTTGCATGTGGGTATTACGCACAGGCATACGAGTATGTTTGTGTTATGCTTCTAAGCATAAACGCCACGCCAATCACACATGAATATAGCGGTTGCAATCATTCTGTGGGATGAAATAGAAAATTAGATACTTTTTCTGTGTTTCGATTTGAAACCGCTTGATTTTTTTTTATATACGTTTTGAGGTTAAGGATTTTTTTTCTAATTGTGGTATGGGTGTAATGAATATTTCATTCCATTTTATTAGTCTAAAAGGAAGTCGATACACGGTCGAGTTGGATTAGTTAAATTATGGCAACTTAATTCTACCAACTAAGTCAATAAAACTGATTTATAGAAGGTTTTAATGGCACAGTGTGCCTCGGTTGAAAGGTGAAAGGGCAAATTGCCTGAGAGCTTTAATTATATGTTTTGACAGATTTGAAGATGGATGACGCGATCGAAAGGTAAGCAGTTTTATGTGTTTACAAGTGTCTTTGTTTGGAGATTTATCAAAAATTTATGAACTGAGAAGTTTTCTTTCTTTTTTTACGCTTGCTTAACGAATGTCAAACAAATGATGTCAGCATGGTAAATTATACTCCTGATTTATGTTGATATAAAATTTTAATTTACAAACACATCTGTTGCGTTTATTTTTTGATATAAATTTTCAAGTAAATAGCAAATTAGAAGCTCGTGTGCGTAGTATCGTGACGTGGAAAAACCATAAAAATTCTTCACAAAGACCTAGTGGAAGCATTTCTTGATAAGAGTTAGTTCATACATATGTACGGTCATTATTTTCCCGTCTAGTAACTTTGCTTCCTTGGAGTTCTGAATATAAATATTAGTCAGCGATGTTGGTTAAGCAGGCTTATATAACTCGATTAGCGATTTCAGCGGTTCAACGCTTATACATACTTTGCGGACAGAGCCATAATGGACAGCCTTTACACCACCTTTATACACTATGCTTATATGACTGGGTCCACGTTTTTTCTAAAACTGGATTGAGGAATTGAGTAAGAATCGAAAGAGGATTGAGTTTGACACTGATTTTTGATTTTATTTGTTTTTACTTTTTAGTTCACTCCGCACAATATCTGGACACTACAGGCAAGAAACACGAAAGGATAAGAAATGTCTTTACCTTCTTCATCTTTTTTTCTCTATATGTCAAACTCAATCTTTCGATCTGTCTCAATGTAGAAAAACCCAACTCGATCGCAGGAAATTTTGTGATCGGATCGAGCCAATCCTGTTTCAATTCAATCTGCGTTTACACCTATGGCACTCAACCCGAATTGAATCCGGTTTCAATCTGCATATAAACGTGGTAATTTATGGGGGAACTATCGTCCGTCATCTGTCAAAATTAATCGTTTTTTAGGATTGTATTAATAAAGAGTTAGGTTATCTCTAGAACTGGTCCTATTTCGTCTTTTATTCTAAGGTCTGGAACAATAAAAACTTTAATTTGACACACCCGCATCGATCAATTGGTGTAAAATATAAATAAATCTGTTTCAATTAAGAGGTTCGTTCAACTGCACCTCAAAAGTGGAGAGTCTGCGCAGATTTAACCTTTGTAATACAGTGAAGTTTCCTGATAGCAATTCTTATGCTCGTATACCTAAGAGAAGGTCAGAAGTGGTCAGCGTTTTGAATGCGAAAGGGGTGGCAGAATTCGTGAGTGACATTAAACCTTGGAAGCTATTATGGGCCAAGTGAGTGATAAAGAGAGGGGGATAGTCATGAAGAAAATATAAAAATCGAGGAGAATCGCGTTCTACATCCGAAATGTTCCGTCCCTATTCCGTTTTATCATTACTAGTTCGATCTTTGATCAGGGTAGTTCGCGCATTAAAGTGAGTACTTGGACGAGAGAACAAACAAAAAATACAGAAGTGTTTCAATTTACTCATTCCCTCCCCTAAACTTTATCAAAGTAGTGCAAGAGTGAGCACTATACATGTAGACATGACATTACTCTTTACTACGTAGTCAAGAGTCATCATCTAAAGAGGTTCAAAGTATTCTTGACTCGCATATCACATATAATCATATACCCAAGTAGCTCTCAAAGCTTTCATGTTCTATAACTTTGAGTTGAAGCTGGTTTGAAACTGTCTCCAAACTCTCTTACAGCTCGCTGGCATAATAAAATCATCATCATCATGTGCACTACACTACGTCGTATAATCGGGAAGGCGTCTTGGAAAATCGTAGTAGGTGAGCCACCGATTCCTTTCATTCTGAAGTGTGTTAGATCTGGGCTCACTGAGGACCGCAGTACCCTCAAACGAACTAAACTAGACAGTCAACTAAAATTTCCTCTGCCCTCTTATTGCTGAAAACCTAATTTGCCCTGTTTGTGAAAATGCGAAGTAGCGTGTGAACAAGAGCTCATCATAAATTTGTCGAGTTATCTCTTTCATTAATTTTGAAAAAAAAAATAATTGTTACTTTATTATTCCATTAAAACAACAAATTGTACATACAGCATCTACAAAATGGCTGCGCCCAGAACTGTCAAGCCAGCCATCGAGATCTTTACTTGTACACTTCCAAAAAAAATTCTACCAACCTTTATAATAAAACCTACTAAAGCATGTTGGGTTTTTAAATACTACTTCGGGTACTTGTCTGAAGGAAAAATTAATAACGTAAAATCTCATAAATCGAGTGGAAATTCGCCAAGTTTGTCTGCTTAAATTTAATTTATATAAATTACTTTTCTGTCCAATCTTAACCTTTTCACTCGTTTGACAGTATTAATTTTTAGTTATGTACATCGAAATTCTGTTGGAAAAAAAATGAAACGAAAGCAGTTTGGGTCCAGTATTTAAGTATACAAATCATGACATACCTAAAGATATCGCGTTTAGGCGAGTTGATTCAATTATGCTCTGTTTACACGTGTACTTTTACTTAACACAAATGTTTTTGAGTTGGTTGGAAATTATTTCAGTTTTTAATGTCCATTGTTAAAAATGTTTGCTTCATAGGGTTAACAGCTGCAAAAAAACCTACCAAATCAAACTAGAACCTACCAAAGCTGATAAAAACCTACCAAATTTGTTAGGATCCTACCAAAACGGCAACCGTGCTTGTACATATCTGTGAGCTTCCATTTTACATTTTTGCTTGAACGTTAGAATACAATTACCAGTTTCGGCGGATTTCAGTTCGAGGGAGCAAATATGTCAAACGATCCCAAATTGACGGCCTATTTAAGTTCGTCTATGATCTTAAGTCTTAACCTTACTGTTGCAGCACAGTGGCAGAAGAAGTGTTCAGCTTTTATAGCCTGAACGCAGAACTATGAATACTTCTTCTATATTTTCGTTTTAAAGAAAACCATTCAAAAGTTCGGTTGTTGAGTTTTTACCATTTCCCGAGATTAGAATCTTACGTCCAGTAGTCCGACATAGAGAAGAAATTATAATGTTATATAGTAACACAAACCATTGGTTTTGATTGGTATTATTAATCCGACCGATTATTATATTTGATCCGCGCTCACTTAAGTCGATATTATTCAGTACGCCGGATGAACTGTATTACCTACCAAGCACAACTTCTGGCTTCAAAAGTCAGCTGTTGAGTGCTGCGTCTATTCACCACTGTCATTACAGTTGTGTGAAAATAAAATAAACCAACTAAAAGTTCCTGCAAAAATTATCATAAACCATTTCTTTGTGGTTCAAAGGCCTCTACAGTCTCCAAAGGCTTTACGGTTTAATTATGATGGAATACATTGAAACTGTAAAAGAATAAAACCGAATGAGTAAATTTTTGTACGATTGGGCTATAAAACTTTGCTCAAATAGTATAACCGCAGTAAAAGTATCCAAAAATACCCAAGCGGATGTCCGGTTACAGACAATGCATTTTTAATAAATCGTAGTGAACAGGATTAAGTTACAACACTTTGTGTGCCTTTTAGCGATCCTAAGTGATCAATCAGTTACCAAATAAAGATTGCTCAAAAGTCACCACAAGCAATTACACCATTGTATCCCTCGAATAAGATAAACTCAATCTTTTTATTGCTCACGACGACATCAATGCACTTTCGATTACGTCAAAAGTGTAAATAAATTCAGTCTGTGGCATGACAGTCATTTCTAAGGTCAACAGTGCAAAAGAAAACAAAATAAATTCATAAAATGTAATTTATTTGTAATCTTCTGTTGACTAAAAAGCCATAAACAGTACATTACAGGAAATATTGACCTTCAGGGCTAACCATAAACTTCACAAAATTTATGTTTAAAAATGATTGCTCGATCATCATCAGTTGTGTGATGACTAAACGGAAAATATGTATTATGAATATTTAAATTAAGTAAATGACACCACACTGTTGTAATATCAGAATGCGAGATTGTGGGTGTACGATGATTGTTTAGTGACTTGCCGGCTGGAGTTTACTCATAGTGTGAGGTAAGTGAGAGGTAGTGACCTTAATGCCCAGTAAGCCATTACTCTTGGAGTATCTGTCACAAATTTCGTACGAGTTTATTTATTTTTAAAGAAATAAACGCATTTTTTGTTTTTTTTGCTTATTTATGTCTCCAAGAGCATGTGTCAGAAATGCTTAATAGCAGAAACCCGCACATCAGAACGTTAAATTTAAGACAGGCAGTCACTTAACAGTTCGTCAATCGAATTAATGTTGTTTTTTTTTTTTCGTTTTAATCGATGGAGGATACTTTTTGATTGCATTTTTTTTATGATGGAATATTTTTGTGTCAGTTGCCATTTGGGGGAAGCTACACGTTCTGCGAGTTATGTTTGCCTCTTAGTCAGAATGAACGCGGGTCAAAAGAAATGAGTCAGAGTCCTCTGAACAATTATGGACTAATTGGGCTATAATGAAACTGCATTTACTAATCGGTTATTCTATATAAGGGCAGCATGTGTGTTAAATAGTACTTAAATAGTTGTTTACTCATTTGCGAGGCACATTAGCTAAAGAAAAATTGTTGAGGGCATGATCTTTGGCTCAGAATTTGTTCAGAGAAACTGAGCAAGATCATCAACGTCAACACTTAATAGGTAACTTTTATACCTTTTGACGTAAGGGTGTTGTAACGGTTATTAAGAATATGAAGTTTACGTCACTGTTATGACAGCTGTCGTAGCAGTAACTGACAATTGTAAATTGGTCTTATTATACAACTGAGCGCGTTCTGTTCTCTAGCTAGTCCCGTTTCTGACTGGTTGAGAAAATCAGTTTTACCTGCAGAGCAAGGCATTTCTTTTTCAAGTAATGGACTGGATTTGAAAGTAAGAAAATTCTCTTACTTACTAAAAACCGTTTACCGCTCCACATGTTAGAGATTGCCCCAAAATGTAGACCTAGAATTCTGAACGTGCCCACTAACAGTTGCATATGAAAGAAATATGACAGCTGTCATCATGAAGGCTAGTTGAATAATGGAACTGTTGCTGGTCGAACATCGCCAATATCTCAACACTTTGGTCAGTATGGTCGGTTAAAAATTTTAGTTTCACCGCATAAATTCGGGTCTACTATGAATGTAAGTAAATATGCTGGACGGAGCTTTATTTTGAAAACAAACTAGATTACGGCTTAATCGCTAAGTCCAGGTGGCATACTCGGGTGAATTCGCCATTCTCCCGATCCTAACCAGAAACCTATAGGCACGATCATGCAACGATGAAAGTGGCAGTGGATGGGTTACACGTTCCGAAAAGGTGACAATTCCACAGCTAACCATGCTCTGCAATGGAACCCGTTAACCCAGGATAGTAGATAAACCGCCAGCCGGAGAACGTGGCGCAGAACGGTCGAGATGGAGGCCCGACAGTCGGAGAGAACTGAGGCACATTGCCAGAAACCGAACAAAATAAAGGCTCTAGGTCCCACAAGGGAATACAGGAGATAAATAGCTGCCTTAAATGTTTGGGATTTTGGTCCCTTAATTACACTCAAATCAGGAAGTTGTCAAATGAAGCTTTGAATAAAGTTCATTTGGTCGATGGTTAGGTTTAAACATACATTCTTGATGGGATTTTAATGTCCATCTATAGATACCACATTGTATGCCTAGTTGCGTTGTTGATGTTCACTTTATTACATGTTTGCGACAAACCCCGATCAGTCCATTTCATAGCAAAAAAATCCACAAAAAAAGGCTAGTTTTGATTGCTATATCCGCGGCACATTCCGACCTAGTGACAGTTGGTTGTATACAACAAATTAAAAGCTCATTAATATTGAGATGCGAAATGACGAAACAATGGTTCTCTTCGCGCCGGTCGTGATAAATACTAATGACTCAGTTCTTTCATAGTATCTGCAGCACCTTATTTCTATGACTAACTCTCTTTGAAATGCTTTTCGTCATAGGAAGTTGGAAAAGGTGTTAACATCTGGGTTATATGGCTAAAGCCTTCTAAAAAAACGTTTTTGAATGTTCTCCGGAAATGCTTAATTCACACTTAATCAAGTGCAAGAATCCAGACATTCTTAAGACAACTCTAAGCTTTCCATTATGCACTTCCATTAGTAGATCATAAAGCCATCATGTCTATAACAGCTGCTGTGAATCTAGTGTTACACGCATGACTGACAGAGTACCAAGTTGACCCATATGTCAATTCTTTTCACATTCAAATCAACAATTCAACGCATAACGCTTCTATTCAAACACTTTGTAAGCACGACGACGACGACGACGACAAGACGACGACGCTTCTAACGTATGTATAGACGACACTCCAGTTCTTCTTGAATTATAATTTCTATGGCGAGACGGCATACTAATGCAAAGACCCCCATATACGAGTATATAGGTACCTTGAATGACAACAAATTTATAACGCCAAGGAGCCATATCTACAAGCACTGACCGAGTTGTTTTGTGTTCTCAAAGATACATTAACTCCAAGATAAAAGTTGTTTTGGCTCCGCTTCTCCTCGGTTTTCGAATGTAGCTCTCGCTTTCTATGGTCAGAGTATTTTAACCGGTTTTTTCCTTCTTTTTATCGAAATCACTCGCAACTGATCGTAATACACATCAGTATTTAAGATATAGACTAGAAATTAAAAACACTTGTCAGAGATACGTTCTATGTATGAAATTTTTGGCGGCCTTCTGTCCGCCGCTTTGATCTTAAACTTGCAGAAAATACTTAAATCCATAAAAAATAAATTTTTAAATTCTGCCAATCACCGGAAAAATAGCGAAACACATAGGTTTTCCGCTGAACTAAATATAGAATCAGAATTTTGTTTTTTTCGGTTAACCAACGTAAATATCAAGATCATCGAAAGTGCGATCTTCAGAGTGTGGGACGAAGACGCCTGTTCACTTTTCGGCACAAGGAAGTCAAGGTCTTTAATTTAATTTATATTTGTGTTTATCTGTGGGATTGTTTCTCTATGCTAATTTATTATCTCCCAGTGATGGATAGGATTTTTCTTACTGATCCTCTCACTATCTTTCACTGATCTTAGTGATCTTTGATGACCGAATTCTTAAGAGAAACAGGTTGCACTTAAATAAAATTTCTTATAACAAATACATCACTCTTAAGATACTAGTAGATTACTTAACCAATTGTGTTTAATTACTTTTTGTATATTTGAATTTATTTTCCCTTGGGAATGAACTTGAAACTAATTTAGACAAAAAATTCGTATGTCTAAGCTCGCGACGATAATGACGACAAACGTGTCGAATGTTTATACTAGAATTGAGAATTGAGAATGTATCGCGTGCGCGTATTATTTTTTCGAGGTACAATCGTCGGAGAACACAGAAAAACAACTGAAACAGCTTAGAAGCACTCTGATGAATTACCACCAACGAACGTTTGTCTGGCTGGCTGGTAGAAAGATGAGATTTTGTTGTTGTTTTTTGTCGTTGTTATAACGTACTAGTACCACTTGCTATTTGTTTAGGTTAACTGCGATTAATGTGTGCGATTTGAGAGAGATTATACAGAACAGCCGCGCTCTCGATCTCGACTGCTTGCGGTTAGGTTGTATGTTCGATTGGATCTGTGTGTGCGCGACCTGCGATGACCGACACGATCGGTTAGTTTAACATTGCTGTAGCGCACAGATACGAGTATCTATACTATGTAGGTGGGAAGCAGTGCGAAAAAACTTGGTGCTTTTCATTTTTTCTTGTGTGTGGGAAGATATTTGGTTAACATTTTGCAAAGCTTCTATAAGCTTTTCAAAAAGATCGAAGAAAGCTTTTGAATCAGATCAATCGGGGGAGAAGCACTTGCACATTGCAATATTTTAGGAACTACCTATACAGTTGGATTTTTGGTATTCTCTAGTGCTCTAAAAATCTTATAAAAGAAAAATAATCAATCGAGTAAGTAAAGTTCCTAGTAAAGACTTATTTTCATATGTAAAGGGTGATTTATTTAAAGGTCCTTTTTTTCCAAAGAGAAAAAAGTAAGAAAAAATAAATTTAATCGGATTATTTTTATAATCAAAAAAATAACTATTCTAGGCATTTATTTCTTAAAAATTAATTCTTTCCAATGTTGGCCAAAATTGCGGTCCAACCTGAAGTTCCAATTTTCGATAAAGCTTCTGAGCATTGGCGAAGAACGCGAGTAATGTTGCCTTTCCATTCCTCGATCACATACATACATATCCATGTAGACTTTGAACTTAACATAGCCCCAAAGGAAAAAAGATAGAGGTGTGATTTCAGAATTCAGCGGTCTGAACTGCCAAATTAGTTGTTAACCGAATTGTATCGGAATAAACCATTGTTTTCTGGGCTGTGTGATAAGTAACGCCGTCTTGTTGATTTGGTTAGACTAGGTAGATGGGTGCCTTGTGACCAGAAGGTCACTGCTCACTTAGACCCACAATTCGGGTCCATTGTGCCCAATCATTTAACCCTGGGAACGCTGTAAGAAGGTCCGCTGTTCGAACCCCCCAGATAGTAATATAAATCTCAAGAGGTCCACCAGCTCAACAGAGAACAAATGACTTCCAAGAGTTCTCTTTCTTCTAACGATTTCTTCTTCGTCTCTGCAGCTTCTACAATAGTTATTATGCAGCCCACCGCGTCTCTCTGGGTGAAGGCCAATGACACAATGCCGTGCGTTATGACGACTGAGTTTAACCACAGTTGATGATCTCTTCTTGCTAAATGCCGGCCATAGAGCTCTAGCTGTTACGCATGTATCCAGATGAAGCCATCGATCGTGCAAACAGACGCTGGCTTTCTACTTTTTTCTTTAAAGAACTGACTGGGGCTGCTACAAAGGGAAGGGCCCGCGATATGTGCAGCGTTGACCCTTTCCTAGCAAGGTCTTTCGCCTTATCGTTTCCTTCGATATCCATATGCCCTGGTACCCAACTGAAGTTCACCGTATTGGCTCTGGATATCTCGTTTAAAAGTGATTTGCAAGTTCTTAGCAGCCTCGACCGAATTATAGCAGAGTCCAGAGCCTTAATGGCTGCCTGGCTGTCTATATAGACAGTTATCTTTTGCCCGACGATATTACTCTCGCGTATAATCTCAGCAGCCTGCGTAATGGCAGTGACTTCGGCTTGAAACACGCTGCAGTCGTTGTTTATTCTAAAGGAGCGGTTTATTCCTAGGGCTTCACAATAAACTCCGGCTCTTGTACCACTATCCATCTTAGAGCCGTCGGTATAGAATGCCAACTCCTTTTTCTTTTTAGTCCTCCAGTTTTTCCAGTAACTTCTGTCAGGAATCCTTGCATTGAATCTCCTTTCGAATGTTAACATCGGGTTCATGTGATCTGTTTCCGTCAATCCATTGGTAGCCTCCCATCGGGACAGAAAGTAGGCGTGGCCGTAACGGTTTGATGACCACACTCGGCCTTCCCTCAATCTTATAGCAGTTTTGGCTTCCAGACTACTACAATAAATGTCAAGCGGAATAAAACTTAGCATGGTTTCCATTGTCGCCGTCGGTGTTGTTCTCAATGATGACATGATTCCGATGCATGCCGCCCTCTGGATTTTGGTGAGGTTCGAAAGGAGATATTGCTTCTCAAGTACCGTCCACCATACTAGTGAACCATATGTGAGAATGGGTCTTACTATCGCCGTGTATATCCAGTATACCACATCTGATCTGAAGCCGCATGTGTTGCTGAATGTTTTTTTGCAAGAGTACAGAGCTACGCTTGCTTTTTTGATGCGTTCAGCAATGTTTTCCTTCCAGTTTAGTTTGGAATCTAAGATCACACACAGGTATCTGGCTGAACTGGAGATATTTAGGTCAACACCGCCGATATTTAGGAGTCTGAAGGTGGGGATTGATCTCTTCTTAGTGAAGAGAGTGTTGATACTCAATATAGACCGATCATTCGAGAATTTCATAAACCATACCGAGCCCTTGTTCTGTCTGGATGTAATGGCAGCTCTTCAACCTCTTCCGGATGCACTTCAGCCCAAGTATGGTAATTTTGATTATTGGTATACTCATTAAGCCAGAAAAATGCCTCATCTGAACAAAATTTTTCTCGAAAACAGTGGACTTTCTTCAAGCTTTTCCAGCAAAGACTGAAACAGTACGATTCGGTAGGTCTGCCAATTTGGCTTAAGTTCATGCAGGAGTTGAATCTTCTGCTCTTTCAAATAAAGATTCTTACGTCAAATAGGCGAAGTTCTCAAATAGGACAAGCCAAGCTCTGGAAAATAGCGCCGAATGGATTCATCGTTTTCGTTGCGTACACTCTCAGTTATCGCTCCAATATTTTTTTCACCGCGTGCTTGATGTAGTCTATTCTGTCGCGCACTGTCTAATAATGAAAATTTGGTTTTAGTATTAAAAAAGAGCTGAGTTCGTAATCGCAGTACCAGCACAGTACTGCATTGCAAAGCGTTCTTAATTGCAAACATATGGCAATGATGCCATCTGTGAATGCAGCACCGAATTCGTAAGTAAGCAAGTGAATCGTCAGGAGAAACTACAGCATACTTTGAGTATTTTGACATACTCCATGAGCACTATAGGGAGAAACATATCGGAGGCGTTCGAAAACGTAAACAAAATTAAAGCATCGTGATGCATCACAAAATTAAAGAATCATTGCTTTGCATTACTAAGGTAGTGATGCGCATTTTTTTGACGTTTATGAACTAAGCCATGACAGGTTAGTACGACTCAGGTGTCATCTGTCAAAAAATTGAAAAAATGAACTCTATATTCGCTTACCTACAGATTATTCACACAAAATCCATTGAGGCGCAATCGGTTAAAAACATCATTAGGGCGTACGATTTATTTGCATTATTCCGGTTAAGCTGATTCGATTTACCTTTCACTAGCGAGGAGTGTATGTGGAATTTTGTATTTTTTTTTTATTATTCGTTGGACGCGGCGGCGTCATCGTCCCTATTTATTGTCGCAAGCACTCAGGCATAACAAAATGGTCCACTTAATTCTGACTCCTGAAAGATAAAATGAAAAACATTGGAAATTCTTTGTTGTCTGAATGGAACGCAATCATTTATGCTAGGGAACGAGTAGAAGACTACTAAAATCTATGACATTGACATTCAAAATATGCATTATTTATATTCATGAAAATCCAAGGCATAAGAGGATAAGCTGCTTAGTAATAGCTTGGATGACTAAACTTAATGTTTGACATTTGGAAGTGAAATTCATGTAAACTTCAAACTGAATGCTAATTCTAGTGACATTACCTCTAGATTGTTGGTCTAATTTATTAAGTAGGTCCTAAATTTTTTAATTGGAATGCTTTTTAAACTTCCCAAACCAAGAAATGCAGAAATACACATTTGCGGAGGATCGCTCTAAGTCTAAGATATACAATGTGTAAAGGTTTAATTGCATAAAAGATCGGATGGCAAGTCACTAAGGAATTGTAGACTTTAGGTTAGGACGGAATGTGAAGACTCATATAGCGCTAATTGACAACTGGAAACACAGGCCTAGCTCACTGTTCAAAATAAATTGCCAGGGGGCTTAAATAGTTGAAAAATTTCGACAGAATGACTATTTGAGTTTGAGTACATACAAAGCTTTGTTTTGGGAATATAAAGACTCTCCTTGATTCACAAAAGAAAGGACCTAAAAACTCTAGATTCTTTCAACTGCGTGGGGCATATTGGATGGAACATATTGGGAAGTAATCGAGAGTAGAGGGTTAAATACCGATGAATACCAAAGCGTCAGATTGTAATGTTTTACTCCAGTACACCAACGGGAAGCATTCTTGGATGCATTGGTATCGAATGTTAACTGCACTGATATTTTCTAATCGTTTCCGCCAGTTTACTGGAGGCTTTGAGTCCCAAGGTAGGCAACGACAAGGAATGACTTAAAAATATTATGGAAAGGCGTGGCTTAAGCAGCAGCAAGGGTCATACCTTTTCATAGTTGACACTTGGCACCATAATTGAGCAAAAAAGCGCCTGCCTGTCTGTTGACAGACGACCAACTTTGAACTTTCAAGTAGTCTTCAAAACGTCCGAAACAGACAGCTAGATCAGCTGGCTACGATACCGACTGTCCAATTAGGTACGCATTGCTGCTGTTAAAAGAGCTAGCGACACAAGAACGCCCGGTTCAACAACGACTTTCGAATCCCACAATTCGTCAAACTCAGGTGGGCAATCCTTGGAACTATCGGATTATCTCAGGCTCACCATACATAAATAAGACCAATGATATGTCCTCTTATGAACATAATTCTGTGTAACATATATGGCTCTCTTGAGTGGCCGGGTAATCGAAGAATATACACATAGAGACCACCAAGCGATAATGTTCAACGTTGAAAACGAGAAGCCCAGGCAGCCAGCGCCCCAAACTAATAGGACCGAAATGGAAAGAAGCATCCTTCGACAAAGACACGTTCGAAGAAATGATGAACATCGACCTTACAGATAGTTGCGGATCAGCAGAAGCACTATCGCCGCATCTAATTTAAGCGATAACCACAGCGTGTGATGGAGAAGGGGTGGACCTTGCTACTGGTGGAATGACGAAATCAGAGCACTTAGAGCAAACTGCCTTCGGGTCCGGCGAAGGTCGCAACGTTCAAGGGGTAGGCCTGAGTTCCACACGAACGACTATCTACGTTCAGACTGGCAAGACTCGACATCGATAAGGCTATCAAGCAGAGCAAGGCAAGATGCTTCAAACGAAGTAGATCTTGATTCCTGGGGAGTGGCGTATTAGATAGTGACAAAGAAACTGAAAAGTAGTACGTCCCCACAAATATCCTGCCCGACAATGCTGAAGACAATAGTTGAGCATCTATTTCCCCATAGATCAACTACGGAACCCATCCCCATGAGGGCAACAACTCCGGAACATATTCCGGATGAAATGACAACGGATGAGCTATGCGAAGCTTGCAGGAAAATAGGTGATAATTAAGCGCCTGGACCTGACGTCATTCCAAATATTGCTGTCAAGGTAGCCGTCCATAAAAGACCGGACCTGTTTATAGCAACGATGCAAAGGTGCCTAGAGGAGGGGATCTTCCCTGAACCATGGAAACTTCAGCATCTGGTGTTGTTACCTAAGGGAAATAAACCACCAGGAGAACCTTCGTCCTATCGACCAATATGCCTGCTAGATACACTGGGAAAAATCATTGAACGCAATATAGATAGCAGACTACTATCAGCGGCAGAGGAAACAGGAGCTTTGTCAGACGGCCAGTATGACTTCAGAAAATCGCGTTCTACCATTGATGCCATAAAGACGGTAGTAGATACAGCAGCCGAAGCAATACAAGGGAGGAGATGGAAAGGAGGCGCAAAGAAACACTGCGCAGTATTAACACTAGACGTTAAAAATGTTTTTAACTGGGCCTGCATTGGCAGATCACTGGCCAGAATGAATGCCCCAAAGTACCTATTAAAGATAGTCGCAGACTACTTTGCTGAAAGAAAGCTTAGATACCAGACGGACGATGGCGTAAAGTACTACAATATCACTGCGGGAGTTCCGCAGTGGTCAGTCCAAGGACCACTTCTGAGGAATATCATGTACGATGGTGTTTTGCGCCTAACGCCACCGCAAGGAGTTAAAGTGATCGGTTTCGCTAACATATCGCCGTGGTGACTGTGGCGAAGTATATCAATGAGATAGAGACAGTCTCCAGGATTAAATATTGGAGTCATGCTCGACAACAGGCTAAAATTTAAAGTACATTTCGAGTATTCTAGGAAAAATACGTCACAGATGGAGGCAGCGCTCTCTCGGATTCTGCTAAACATCGGAAGGCCCTGGATACGCAAGGACAATCTTGCTATCTAAAGTGGTGAGTTACATCCTTCTGTATGCTGCCCCAGTCTGGGCGGCTGCACTCCTCTCAACAAAGGAATTAAGAAGGAAACTTTCGTCTGCTTACAGGCTCTGCGCAATCAGAACAATTTGCAGTTTCCGAACAATTTCGGATGAAGCAGCCTGTGTCATAGCTGTGATTACACATCCGTGGCGCAACCAAAAACAAAAAAAAAAGAGTGGCCACTTGACATGTTCGTCAGAATTTACGTCAATAAATGTCAACTGCGTGGATGCTCTCCCAGCAAACGTCAGAAAACATTCAAAATGGGCCAGCGCACACTAGAGTAATCACTCCGGGATCATTCCGAGTTTGTGGAAGAGAGAGACAAAGTGTACAGTATGAAACGGGGTGAAATTTTATTCTGGCATTGAGGCCGTTTGACATCGGAGTGAAGCCAATATATACATAGGTAAGTGGGAAATTCCGTGGTGGGAAAAATATGTGTATGTATACACAAATTTCACTCCGGGGGAATTACTCCAGTGTGCGCTTGAAGCAAAAATTGTTCCGGTATGATCCCAGAGGAGTGAAATTACTCCAGTGTGCCCAATGTCTGTTTATTATACATAATACATGTGTATTTTGTCTACGGCATTCTGGTCATTTATGATTGGTATTGGATCATGATGGACAGAATTGGATTAACTCAATTTGGAAGACTTTATTGCAAATGCCTATAAAAATTCCTCATCTAAATTCTAGATTCGATATAAAATTAAAATATTTTAAGGCTACACTAATGAAATTGCGGCCTAATTGCACAAAATGTTGCCTTATTTATTATAAGAAATCATGGACATTAGTGTGAAATAAAAGTTCCCAAATGTATACTGACTCTTCTTTACAATTCAAATGTTCGCTTCTTAATGCGACATACTTCTCATTTACCATCTGTTGAATTCGCCAAATAAACGATGCTATTCTTCAATTTAATTTATATTTCCCTCTCTTCCTTGTTTCCTTAATTGACCGCCCGCTGGCAGCCGCCCTATAGCCCTACATTAACCAAAATCACAAGCTGTTGGTTTTTTAACGCACAACACCATTATTCATTTGAAAATGCTTCTGTATACTGTATACCTGATATTCATTTACTTGCCTTGCGCCAGGACCAGACGCATTATTGTTAAAGTCATTAAATTCCAATCCTTGGAGCACAGTAAAATATCCGAGTAGAATTTAATGCCCCGAGAAACCATAACGATGGCTTAAGTCGTTAAGACGATCCCAAAAAAACGCTTCAGCCACTACTATCCATTAATGACACTTATATTGCCGAAACTGAAATTTCTTTCTTATGTACATATGTATGTCTGGCGTTTATGTGAGCTAAAGTCGCCGGTGAAGGATATCCTCATAACTATGTTATACATTGAGTTTAAAGCAATGCGTATCTTCTTGAGGGCATAAGTAGATAGATCTTTAAGTGCAATTTGAAAGTGATATGGCAAAGGTGCCTGAAGGTTGGTGAAGAAAACTTTTCATTAAGGACTCAAAAGGAAAGGTAGCCTCAAAGTATAGACATCAAACACCTTCTATTGATTTCTTTCATTTCGATTCACAATTTATTTTCTTTTCTTCATCTCGTCTTTTTATTTTTTTGATTTTCATTAAATTCAACGCCTCCTTTTCTACCACCGTAAAAGAAGGAGACCTTCTCCTTGTGTGAATTGCTTTGCATAGTACCCTACATACACTCCTCGTCTTCTTTTACTTTCTAAAAAAAAAAAAACCCAAACAGAAAGGAATCAGCATCAACAGCTCCTGTATGATGATGCTGCAAGGAAACTTCAGGCAATTTAGGGATGATGTTATGCAAATGCGTTTTCCAACACAAGAACATTACGAAGTTTCATTTTTGGGGGATCCTTTGTTTTCGTCTCAAAATCGCGCAAAAGAGAAAAAAGGAGAACCGTCAAGTCTTTTGATGTTTGATGATGGCAAGACGTAGGCAAATAATCACACACACACGTTCATCTATCTACCACCCTCGCGCACGCAAAAGAAAAACACACCCATAAAAACAATAAGGACGACTTGGAATAATACAAAGGACACGGGTGGTGTTTTCTTGAGAAAAAGTAAGAACTCACTCGCATTGGCTTTAAATTACTTGAAAAATCTTTTTACAAAGATTTCAAGTCGTTTTTTTTGGATTGAACATAGCCAAAAAATTTATATGCGCGTGTGTGTGTGTGTGATTTCGAGGGCCAAAAAGTATATATTTGCATAAAAAATATATGCGCTGCAAATGACAGTTCCGGCACCGAATGATGTGGATTATTTAATGCTTTATTTGGAGGATGTAAATAAAATTACACTTATTCTGGGGATATTTGTTTATATTAATGTGTCAAAAGAGAAATGACATTGGTTAGCTTTATTTTTGTTCTGTTTACCGTTGTTTTGGAAGGGGGAGGTGGGGCCGTTCTTTGGCAAATTGTGGTATTTTGAGATTTTAAAATAATTTTTTCTCATTAAGAGGAATAGATGACTGTAGTGAGGAGACGATGCAAATATCCTGGGGGGAATTCTTTAGCTCAAGGGCTATCTTTCTTGCTTTCCAACTTTCGTTTTGAATGCTACATTTTTGATATACTTTAATTCAATAAGAGAGGAGTATCGGACCAGAAGAAGGCAGGAAAAGAGAATCCTGCGTAAAAAGAAAAGGGACCAAGCAGTTTCCCAGCTCAAGGATATCGAGGAGTCTCGCGAGCGCAATAACATCCGGCAATTTTATCGAAAAGCCAAGCAGCTGGCAGCTGGCTACAAGTCCGGAACGCAGGCTCTTCGAAATAGCGAAGGCAATCTAGTCACCGACACACAGGGAATTGTTGATGTGTTTAAGCAACACTTCCAGCAGTTGCTTAACGAGCAGCAAATAGAGAGAGTCATAGGGCAAGACGAGAACCCACCTCCAGTCAATGAAGTACCAACGCCTCCACCCAGTATTGAAGAAGTTAATGTAGTCATCAGAAAATTGAAGAACAACAAAGCCGCTGGCTCTGAGGTGATGTCTTGGAAGGGTGCATGAATCAAGTCATCAATCAAGTATGGGTGGAGAAACGCATGCCCGACGACTGGAGTATCAGCTCTATATGCCCCATCTTTAAAAATGGCGTTCCTATGTCTTGTAAGAACTACCGAGGCATATCCCTGTTAAATGTCGCATATAAGATCCTATCCAACGTATTGTGTGAACGTCTGAAACCTTTTTGCAACACACTGATCGGCACGTACCAGTGTGGCTTCCGGCCCGGAGGAGAAGATACAACCGCGAACTCTATGAGCTGTACCAGGATGTGGATGTAGTCCAAAAAGCCAAGGTACGCAGACTACATTGGCTCGGCCACATCGAGCGAATGGAAAACAAAGCTTCACCCAAGAGGATCTTCGAATCCCAGCCCCCAGGTTCGAGGCGGCGAAGAAGACCGAACCTCCGGTACAAAGACCAAGCTGTCGCGGATGCCAGAAAACTTGGTCTTCACAACTGGAAGCAGCGTGCTCGGGACCGCAGACGATGGAAGGCAACGATGTCTCATGCAGGGACTCTACAAGGGTCGGGGGCCCTTTAAGTAAGTAAGTAAGT
The DNA here is from genome assembly GCA_949716465.1 of Chalcosyrphus nemorum. Lineage (NCBI taxonomy): Eukaryota > Metazoa > Arthropoda > Insecta > Diptera > Syrphidae > Chalcosyrphus > Chalcosyrphus nemorum. The sequence goes on from OX454333.1 coordinate 81,326,111, forward strand.
AATTCAATAAACTACAACAAAATGTACAGAATGATTCTACAAAATGGCTGTGCCCGTTAAAACTACCATCGATTAGGAATTTGTGGTTGAGCTTTCATTCGATTCTACTGGAGACGTCAGAATACATTCAAAAACGGTGATAGTTTTGAGGTTGGGCCTGTAAAAGTCAGATCAATCAAAGATGTCTGTCTATTGTAATTGGGCTATTGTCCGCTGGTGATAATGGCATTCTGTGAAAGTAGACGAAAATGAACGAATCCGCCTCAGATGGATTGTGCATTTTCATGTGTTCTTTTTTAAACATTATTGCGCTTCTAGACTAGTCTTGATTCCTCTGTGCTCATCGACCTATTTTCAGGTGTCTGCCGAGAGCCATGTGGTATTTTTTCGTGCTTTAGGAACATATAGTACGTCTGTGGGAAAGCATTTTCACAGCATTCGTGTGGTGATTAACGTTCTCTTATGGTACTGCCTTGCTTTTGCTTTTATGGGAGGTAAGTTCTCTAGCTTTTAGTACTCTTGGAGAACCCTGAACCTATCGATATTGAACTCGGTTGTAATAAGTAAGTTTAAGCCATTGCTGTTGACGAATTCAGTACGAATGCGTATATGATACGCTATTTCAGGATTTATTCCAGGGCCACAGCTCCTAGTCCATATAAAGGCCAAAGAGTCTTTCACGAGAAAGATTCAAGCCCTAAGAAGAAATATGTACAGCGGAAGCCATAGATGGTTCGGAAGATACCTTACATGAGCTACTTCGACATATTCGAAGCTCAGGATTTATGTTACTGCGTCAGGGTGAATACAGATGGTTGGTGAATGAATGCTAAATAAGCCAACAGCACAGCAGTGCTCGTGCCTTTGAATTGGGATACTAAGGCCTAAAGCAGATTAACATTTCCGACTAATCGACTACTCTGTAATACCATTGTATATAATTATAGATTTATATACAATGGTAATACCACGATAAGTAGTTTAAAGTTTCCTAACATAAGAATCCGCATACCTAGCTCGATTTCGTTTGATATAAAGGTGCTTATTGCATACAGGCATCCTACATTTTCAGCCTGCACACTTTTCGGTAAATTTAAGACTGCAGTTAAATTTAAAGCCCGACTGTCTGACGACAAGAAGCTGCAAGCCACCCAAACGAAGAAGCTCAACGTTGAAAGCCTGGCTCCATTTTAGACGGATCCAGAGCCTGACAGAGAAACTTTCTGAAGTGCATTCCCCAATCAGCAACGTCATCAATCAGTGGACTGAATACTGTAACGTCATCAAGGAGGTATGTAGCTGTTACCACCTGTGAATACAAATCACCACCAAAAAAGAACTGGCCTTATATTTGTAGGTCCTTCAAAGTAGTAAATTTCAAGCAGAGTCAGTTGTTGGTTGTTTTAGCAACATTTTCAGCAGTAGCCTAACGGGTAGCGAAAAGAAAGTGAATGCACAAGAAGAGAACCCACTTTTAGTCAATCGCCATCCATTAGAAACGTCGCCCTTACCCTATTCACTTCTCATTTTCGTTTTGAATCAATCTGAAAAGGTTTCAATCCCTCTCCTAATCTGTGTTCAAATTTTTTCATCATTTAAACGTAATATCTGGCACCATAGATAGAAAATTTAATTTTGCCTCACCTTCTTTTAATCTTATTTCCCTTTTGTCCAAATCAAACTCTAATATGTTTTTCTTTTATCTTATTATGTAAATATTTTGTTTTTTCAATGTTTTTATTAAATCTTAATCACGTTAGTACAATATTCTTCATTGATTTTATTTAAATTATTTACAATTTCTTTTCTTATTATAACTGCAATCTAGAAGTTAAATTTTATATTTATAATTTCTATTCCTAATTCGAAAAAGACAATAAATATATATTTATACCTACGAAATTAAGTGACTCTTACCAAATTAATGTATTTATTTATATATGTACTTAATTTTCTTTTTTCTTTTATGTATCCATTTATTAAATTTTAATTATTAATATATAATTTATACTATTTTAGTTGTTACAAATGTACAACAATTTATTTATGTTTTTGTATTTTTATTTAGTAAATTAATATCGCATATTATTATACCCCTTTTGGATAAAGTTGTGTTGTCTTGAACTTAACTTTGAGGCAACTATCTTTAAAAAAAAAAAGAAAAATATTTTTTTTTTTTTAAGAAGAAATCATTGGTAACTGGTTGCCTTAAAGTTAAGACCGATAATACCGATTTGTGTGTTTTATTTACAACCAAACTATAAGAAATGTTTTCCTCAACAACAGGGGTTTGTTAGTTCATTTATTTTTTTTTTTACAAAATCATACAAAATATTTAACAATTTTCATATTTTTTTTTACAATTAAATTATAGCAAGTATTTGTTTCTTTAAATTTTTTTTCCTTGTGTGCGTTTAATTCAAAAAAAACTTATTTTAAAATAAGAAAAATATTTTGTTAAAAATTCATAAAAATATACTTTACGTTGTTGTATATATGGTAACGGCAGTTATAGATATACACTTAGGGATAAATGAGTATTCGAATGAAAAAAAATCTATTTCATATATGGTTTCTATTTTTTTTTTTTAGAAATTAATTAGAGAAAACTTTTTTTTTTACTTTATATGTTGATAGGAACTAAATCATCGTCATTGTTAACCTCTCTTAATTTCGTTTCATTTGAAAAATGCTAAAAGTAGTTGTAGTGAATAAAAAGAAAAAAACAAAACAAAATACTTTGGAGTTTTATTCAGAATTTTTTATTGGTGTTTTTTTTTTTAAATTTTTTTTTTAATTTATTTTATGTAAATTAACAATATTTTCTTTTTTTAAATTTTTTGCTTCTACAAAGAAATGTATATTACAGACATCACAGCATAAAAATAAAAATACATTTTAACTAAATAATTGCATGCGATATAAAGACGAAAACAAAAATAATAATAATACATTTACATATATTCTATATTTAGTTTTTTTACTTAAGGATACACATGCGCAAACTAAATTTTAAATAAAAAAAGAATAAGAAGAAAAATACAAACACAATTTCTTTTAGAATTATTTTAACAGGTTAGGGCTTTCGTATTTTTATTTTTACTTTAAAAATTACTTATGTTTGATTGGGATGTGTCGAAAGTATCAAGAAGAAGGGGAGTTAATATTGGCGAATTGCGACGTAAAATGCCGTTCATCAAGCTCATGCAAAGTACTGAGCACTACCTTGCATTTGTTTCACTAACGCGAGAAGAAGTCAGGGAGGTGTGGATCTATGACCGGACCGGAGAACTCGATAAGGCGTTAATTGATCGGTCATCACGCATTATTTTCACCTTTTAAGACCTACTTTGCTCGGTCATCATGAGCAAACTGAACTCTGTCCCGCTCTCCTATCAGGCTTCTTTATCTCCTGAAGCATCAGAAAGACTTAGCTCTAAGAACAAAAAATGTGGAAGATCATAAACAAGAGAGGAAAAACCCTTTAAGTGAAAACTATTTTGCTCGGTCATCATGCTTGCACCTCCTTCTGACCATTTGTAAGAAGTAGTATTGGCAAGTTATAGGTTAAGGGTTGCAAGATATCAAATGATGTAGATAGAAGAAGAAAGCAAAAGACCTATTGATGAAAGCAAGCTTGCCGGTCATCAGGCAGATCAGATATGGCAAATCTAGGATAAAAGAAAGAAAAAGATCTGAGCTGAGAATATACGTTCAGTCTGACGGATGAAACATCTAGGACTTAGTTTAAGAACTATTCGATTCTTTGTCTTTCGGAAGTCATGCTTATTCTGTCTAAGTTGATGTATACTGAAGAAAAGAGGCAATAATTTGAAGTCTGGATGGTCTAGGGACCTGTATGTAACTTTAATTGAAAATATGAGATTTGCAAATATTGTTGCTTGTGTTTAAAATTCGTAGCTGTCCTAGTTTTCTGGGTAGATAGGCTTCAAGGCTTGCTCGGTGGTCATGCTCGACGAGCATTGGTAAACCAAAGTTCTGCATTCCGCGTTGTTTTGAGGATAAGATCGTTGAATTTAGGGAAAGAAGCGAGCTAGAGACTAATAATTCCTTATAGTGACATTGAATAAGCTCGGTGGTCATGCTCGATAAACCTTTGCTATATTTTTAGATATTTCTAACGATTTAGTATAGTTTGCCTTTTTCACTATTGTTCATATAGCAAACTAATGCTTTGACATGACCCCGACCAGAATTCAGCAAATTCCTTTAACTTAAATGCTTCAAGGCTTGAAAGACACTTTAGCTCAGGCATGCCTCTCGCAGAATATGCTCACTAGAAAACCCTTCCGACACATCCTCTTGTTAAAAAAAAAAACAGTAGAAGCATTTTGTATTTATTTTAAATTTTACCTTTAATGTATGTAAATAATTTGTTCATTTACTGCGACTTGTATTTACACTTTATAATTGAAAAAATAATAAGAATATTAAATTATTTAAAAAAATGCATGCCAATAAATTTTAAATCTAATTTCTTGCTAAAAAAAATAAATAATTTTTGTTTTTTTGTTTCAGCTCAACTGAAATATTAAATTTCCTTTCAAAACTTTTTTGAATTTTTGCTTTCATTTTCAAAAAAAAATCCAAATTAAGTGTTTTAACTTTGACACTAAATATTAATTAATGTGTGATTGGCATACTTGAGTGTTTTTTTCTTGTTCTGTAATGTTTTACTAAGTTTTCTTGTTTTTTTTTTCTTTTTTATAGTAAATTTTGGCATCAGTTTTTTTTTTTTTTTTTATACACATTCAGTCCCTAATTTGTTGAGCGGCTGCTTTAACTAAAAATAGAAATGAAAAAAGAAATAAAAAGAGAAAAATTAATTAAAGTAATTATGTATGTATTTATATTTAATATAAAATTAAGATTAGTTTTCTAACTTATGAATTAAATTGAAGGTGTTTTTAAATAAAAGCAAATGTTGTGTTAAAATTTTTAAAATGTTTTCCTAGGTTTTATGTTGTTTACAGAACTGTGGCGTATACGTAACGTTTTTTTTTATTCAAAGAGTTCTTTCATAGTTAATTGATTGATACTCCACCAAAACCGTTGGTAATTTCTTTATTTTACAAAACAAATTACTTTCAGTAGCGATATTGGTGTTTTTTAAAAAAAAAAAATCAGATCACGGTTCCGTATAGCTATAAAATAAATCATGGCGCGAGTGCAATCGTGAATGAATGTAATCGCATTCACTAGGGTGATGGATAGCCTTGGCGTGCCTTGAAACCGCATTCACTGCAAGGGTGTGTAAGCTTTTTTTTCCGTTTGGATTTATTTAAAATTCAACAGCAACAGATTTCATATCGATTTGGTATTTGCTTTAAAAGGATTTACCAGTTTTTTTTTCGTTTTTCGTTTGTAAACAAGCGAGTCATGTTTAGATTGCTTTAGAGCACTCCATCGGGAATAAATCAATTCACTGCAGCAAAAGCTGTTATACATAATTGTATTTAAAAAAAAAAAACAATAGAAAAAAAAAGTGGTATATTTATGAACCACCCTCAGTTTCATAAACTAATTTGTTTTGTTTTTTTTTTTTTTTGTGTATTTATGATATAGCGGTCTTCCTCCAACATACAATTAGGTTCATTGGAGTTAATTAATTTATTCATCTGCACAACAATTCAGTGTTCAAAGTTTGGTAATTTGGCGTACACATGGTTATTTGAGCGGTAGCACAAATTAATGACGTTATAGGAATTAAAATTACTAAAATTTTCGTGTAATCCAATTATATTTCATTAAACAAAAGCGACTGGGTTGAAAATATATAATTACATTTTTTCAAAAATCGTTTTTGACTTGAAATTAGACCTTAATTAGGCTTGGGAATAACAACGCCTATTGTGTCATATTTCTAACATTAAAGGTGTCAACAGATTTTAATGGACAAACTTTATAAAGATATTAATCTCTCTCCGGGGATTGTCACATGCATACTTTGTGCGGTTGATAGATCATATCATATATGTGGGTGCCGTGGCTCAGTGGGGTGGACTACTGTTCGAAGTTTGAATCCAAAAATATGTCATCAACGCTTTTTTTCATTGCTCCATCTCTTGTGAGAGAGAGTACCTCTGGCCTTCGTACAAGACAAAAAACTGTAGGTCCCTTCTGTACTTGCAGAAATGTATACTTACAAAGCACAATACGTACGTTTATGAGAAGCTAGTCTTGCTTTCCGGTACAAAGGAGTCTGTACTGTTTAAGGGTAACGCTGGACGTTAAAAATGCTTTTGATTTAGTGAACTGGTCCTTTAGAACACATCTCTCGTCGGGATGGGTATCTGCACCACTAGATCTAGATAGTTCTGAGATTTCTGACCTCATGCTGAATGTTCGAAATGTCGAATCAACTATTCATATGTCAAGAGAACTACCATGCCTAGTGCCACACAAAATCAACTGTCACTCAAGAGAACTATATATTAGGTGTGGTCTAGGTGTGAATTTGAGATGATGACTTTTTTCACCCCGAATCAGAAGACAGAAGTTGAGACATGCCAATGAATTATTGGTCAAAAATGTCTAGGCCTATCATATCGCAAGAATCAGTTGGTATCTGTTAGCCGTCTTGGTATTTAAATTTGACGGCATTAGGAAATATTATTGTAGTGGCTCCGGGCAACTAAATGGATGAAATTTAAGGCTACAATAGCGCTGATGTGGTACTGTCATTGGTTAAGTGGAACCAGGATTGAAGGATAGTGAGGGGAGGCCTTTGAAGCTCTAAATATCTTTAGTGCTATTCCTTAGCAGGTTTGAATATAATTAGTTTTTTTTTCTGTGGTTCAGATGAAGTCTAGTTCATTTATGAATCTAAAGACATCTATAGCTAAAGCTCAGGAGACATCAGAGGGAGATGTGAAGCCTTTGTTAAAGTAGGAGAGCGATTCTTGTCGTTCCCATCTGCTGAGCTCTATTCTGATTTGACCAGTTTGTGGGCCACAAAAAGGTTCTGGACCAATGAAAGGAGGCTGAGTAAAACTTGTATGGCAGGCTCATCGGCGGTTTCGTTGCCAGGGATGTCCCTGTGTCTAGAGACCCAAGTTAGTGTGATATTATTGTGTCAAGCAAGCTGCAAGATGGATTGGAGGCAGTGGAGCTTAGACTCTGGTAGGAGTTAAGAGCCTTAAGTGCTGCTTGGATTTCTGAAAGAATGTTGATACACTTCGGAGGTTTCTTCAAATGCATTCTCTGGCACAGAGCTGGATTGCGGGGACCTCTGCCTGAAAGATAGTGGTTGTTTGTCCTAGAGATTCCAGCTCCAGAACCACTTGATATTTTAGATCCGTCAGTATACCAATCTATTGATGAGTAAGTTTGGAGAAGCAGGATTATTCTTTGCTTGACTTCCAAAGTCTATACGTGTTGTGTTTTATACAGACATTTATAAGAATTTTTATAAGAACATACGGTTTAATGCATGATAGTGCAACTTCTTGCTTTTATCTGAGATTGAACAACAGACTTTTGCGTAGTAGTCCAAAACATTGACACCGGCTACAAGTGTCAAAGATTGGTCTTTATTATAAAAATACATTGTGCTCTAGAAATGCGATATAGACTTTTGTTCTCACAGAGATCATTGGCCTTACTCACAGCATCCAGCCTAAGCAGTAGTTTAAATGTAGCTATTGGCATAAAAAGGTCGATTTCATCGGGTCTGGTTAGGAGTGTTGTACCCTCACCTAGCACACAGCATAGGTATATATTGTTATGTACTCAAGTCTCCATAACAGACAAACGGCAATCATGTAGAACCTGCGATATAATAATGAACGATTCTAGTGATTTGATGGCCTATCTGTGAAAGCTACTTCACTGATTGGGGAGGCAGAAGAAGAAACTTAAATTAAGTTCACAGGAAAAACCTTCATCCGTGGTCTTTGATCCGTCAGTAGGTCCATCTGCTCCTACTTAGACTAGTGGTCTCGAGCTCGGATGCTATCTGCATTTATTATATGCATGATAAACCTCACTCCTGAGCATTTTCCACAATTAAAAATCTACATCGTTAAATTCAAAATTTCGTATTGGCAATAGTGGTTTGGAATACCCTAAATTAAAGTGTGTATGTGAAGGGTATACTAATGTACATTCAATCCATCTGAGTGTTGTATAATCAAAAAGCTGATACATCAAAAGAAAAACTACCACAACATCGATATACTCACCATTTTAAGTATTTTTTTTAAATAATTTCTTTTCTATCATCTGCATTTAATATGCTAATACAAAATTCTCGCAGCGTGAAAATAAAAAAGAATTTACAAAATAAAGCTACTATAATTTTTTTCTCATAATTTTTCTTAGGTTTTTTTCTTTGTTTTCTTTTTTATTTTAGCAAATGAGTTAGAAGTGTGAAATAATTTTCAGCGAAATTAATCAAATTTCACAAAAAAAATAAGTTAAACATAAAATAAATTTAATTTTTAGAAAACTAAGCAAATTCCATGATTTTAATCCTAAACAATATGCTGGTCATGAGTTGAAGTTTTTTATTATTATTATTTTTTTTTTTTTTTACATAAAACATATTTCCTAAACTTATGATACACATAGGTCTTATGTGTTGTATTTGTTTATACTTTCTTCTTTTACTCTTAAAAGTTAGGCAAAAAACCCTTATCTTAAGATTATGTAATTGGTATTCTTTGTAAAAATTCATATTTTAGATTTTAGAAACAAAATGTTTCTAAAAAAAAATTGTTTTTTTTTTTGTTTTTAATGTTAATACTGCGCGAACAGTCTTCTCTGTGAACAGTGCAGCTAGAAAAAGTTTTAATAAAAAATAAGACTTTTCAATACTTTGTCTACGGATCTAGATTTTTGTTTTTTTGTTTTTTTAGTTTTTGAAAATTACTTTTTACATCGTGGATTGGTAAAATGATAAATTTTAATTTTTGTATTTAACTAAACTACTTTCTTAGACTAGTGGGGTTTTTGGTTGGTTGGTTTTTTTTTTTAATGATTTATTTACTCAAGAGTGTTTTTTTAACTACGATTTTATGGACATTCTCTAGAATTTTACGTAATTGAAATCACTAGCGATATATGTGCTTACCTCTTCGTCCACTGTGTTGGCAAACATTCGGGCCGGCATGTTTTTCTCTAAACTGAATTGATCCTCTGTGGTTTTTCTGTACACGGGATTTTCAAAGTTCATTGAGGCGACCGCTCTTCTACTACAATAGCGGTATGCAACATAGAGGATCTGAAAAAGAAAGTAAGAAAAGAGGACAAATTTAAAAATGGAGAAGAGTTTTTTTTTACAAAATAGTAATTTTGTTCAGTTTTTCAAGTACTAGACTTCTGTTTCTGCAATCAAACTGATGAATTTAGGACCGTTAGTCTCGCTCTGTTTTCAACCATTGATCCTACTCCTACACCCCGAACAAATGGTCTTCCTGTCATTCTTCTTAAGCAATATTCCTCTAGCCTGCCACTCACCCTTTCTTATCTCTTTCCCTTTCGACCTTTCACAAGTTGAATTCCCCATGGTTGAGAAGACCCGTCACACCCTAACACAGAAAGGGTTTAAGTAATAAAGTATCGGCCTAATGCAAAATTTTCCCATACACCCAAACTTTTCCAAAGTAGCCCTAAGTTCTCAGTGCAATTTTGCCCCTGTTGTTCCACAATACAGCTGTTTAGGTCCCCTTCTTTATACATCACTAACTATAAACTATATTGAAGGGGTAATCAAAAACTAGTCCCATTCTCTTTAAGCTGACGATACCAAATTTATAGTCCTAGAAGACCTAGACAGTTCTTTGAACTTGTGCCTACTACGAAATTGCTTAAGACTCAATAGCCAAATGGTAATCTATTACTTTATCCCGTAAATATTACGTATCGACTGCCAAAAATCGTACGCGATCAACGACAATATTCGCAGGTGCTGGATCTCCTACAAACTTATAAATCCAAAGTAGGTGTCCCACTGAATCATTGGGAGGAATACAACTAGATTGGGCCTGCCTGCAAACGATTTCTGCAGGAGCTGCATGGAGGAGGGGAAGGACGAGAGTAGGAGACTATTCCTCATCTAACCTAACTTACAATTATGCATAAGGGGAATACTGGCTAGAACTATATACAGTCATAACATATTCACCTAGCACTACTAAATGGTGTAATGGAAGCGCTTTCGGTCATTTGATGAAGGTATTGGTCCTCAAGCCACAATTATATCCATCTAATGTTCACAGTAATAGAATAAATAATGCGCCCAAAAAAAATTAATGTTTTCTCACACAATTCTGTGAATTACAAATGAATGTAAAAATTACATACATGTCTCTCCTACAATTTGGACACCACCTACGGAGAATACATATTGAGAGATAATGCCACCTGAGCTTAGAATTCTTTTAAAATTTCTCAATCACACTTGCTATCAGCATTCATATAGTCTTTTGCTAGCGCTTATTTTATAAAAGAAGGAGACTTGAACTACAGTAATTACAGTGAATATGGAAAGAATTTACTTGCTAATAGGCCATGACAGATCACTACTTAGATGGAGGCAGAGGCTAAAAGACTACCCTACTCCGCTATGAAGTACTTAATTGCAGTTCGGTGGCTAGAATGTACCAATTATGTAAAAATGCAGCTAAGTACACAGTCGTGCATCTAGCATCCGTTATTCAGGTTTTGATTGTCAATAGGGATTACTTAACGATAACGTTAACGCTTCTTAGTAGCTTTTATTCACGAAAATAAGGATGAGAGCCTTAATGGGCTACTTCCAACCTGTTCTAGTCGCTTCCATGTGATATTTTTGAGTTAATACTGAGCATTTTGAATTTAAAAAGCCCTTCCCACTTATTTTTCTGTGAAATCCAAAAACAAATAACTTACCGATCCGATAACGACAACAGCGCCAAGTAAACAAACGATCACAATAACCGCAACATCTCCAGAATCTGTTGGCTGCGAGGAAGACCCTGTTCCATCCGATTGTGTTGTATTACTAGCTGGTCTTGTTCCCACTATTAAAAAAGAAAAAAAAAAGAAAACCAAAAAATTTAAGTAAAAATCGTTAAAATTTAAAAAAAAAAAACTATTGACTCCTTTGTGATACTCATACAAATGTTAAATCGTAAATCTATTACCTTCACCAGATTTTTGTTTTTGTTTAATAGACAGCAAAACACATTTTAAATAAAACGTTAAACAAAGCCAGTAAATTAATAAATAAATGGAAAAAAAATGTATTTAATTAAAAAAGCATAAAGGCATATGAAAAAAAAGGATTTATAAATTGTCAGGAAGCGGTATTTTTTTTATTTGAAAATCCTTTGTTCCAGTCTATCAGTGATGGCTGTGCGTTGGTTTTGAATAAAAATATTGAATAAAATACGTGTGTATCTACAAAAGCAAAAAGCAGAACTATAGTTGACTTCATTTTGTGTTGATTCATTTATCTGGTGTGGTGAATATATGTAGGTTAATCCATGTTCGTTAAAAGTGATTTGCTGAAAAGTTGACATCTGAACTTTCGCTTGGGTTAAATGGTTTTTGATTTGTGTACCCAAGATTAAAATTTCAAAGGATACATTTAATTTTAAATAAATCTCTATGCCGATGGCATTGTTTTCTAATTAGTGAGGTGGCATCGTTGATTACTAAGTGAATTAGGAGGTATTGACCCTATTAGATCTTCGCATTCATTGAAGGCAATATCATTCATTGATGTCTTTGGAGTCATCTGTCCGTTGAAGTATGTAGAACATCTGACTTCTTCAATCCACATTTATTCAACACGACAGTGTCAAAGATTAGCAAACTGTCATGATTTAAATAATAGAATCTCAAAGTGCCTTGCCGTCACGTTTTCAAGTTAACTTTAGGTTTTATTATAGTGATTATCTAGACAACGATACTTTCAAATTAGCCCTGAATCCTTATTGCTGACCACGCCTCTGGCAGTACTAACCATCTGACTTCTTCAATCCTCATTTATTCACCACGACAGTGTCAAAGATTAGCAAACTGTCATGATTTAAATAATAGAATCTCAAAGTGCCTTGTTGTCACGTTTATTTATCGGTTATCTCTGAGCTTAATTAATCTATTATTATAGTTGTCAAACAACGAAACTTTCAAATTATCAAAACATAAACTTATTTAGATTTTTGTATTCATCAATAAATCATTTATTGAGTCATAGACCGGATTAAGAATTGGAACTTTAAAGTTTTATGACCTGAATCCTCATTTGCTCACCACGCCGCTGGCACTACTAATCATCTGACTTCTTAAATCCTTATTTATTCAACATGATAGTGTCCGATATCATCAAACTGTCAGAGTTGAACTGAAATAGCCTCAAAGTGGCAGTAAACTTCAAATTCAAGATATGTTTTAGTAGACACCCAATCAACAGTCATTACTTTAATAATTAATAATTGAAGCCCACAAAGTGCAACCTTTCTTAACTTCATTCATTCATTGAGATCAACAAGCAATTGGGTATCAATCATTGAAGTCTTTGAAGTCATTTGAGTTATACGAGTATATCTTTCAGAATAATTTAATGGCAGTGCGTGCTTTATTTAAATGTTTGCACTTAGACTCCATTCCTTCAGACACCGGAACCGTCAGAATATATAATCAGTGGTAGATTGCAACTTGATGGACTGAACACACATACAAGTTGATGATGGTTGCCTAGTGTGCTTTGCAAATGTCATTTGAAAGAATTCATTGATGCCATTGTCATCTTTGACGTTTTATGCTTCAGAATATGGTCTTTCTGAGATAATAATATTTCTGTCAAGTGATATTAAATTACAGATAAAAAATGGCTCCTAGAGATTATAGTGTATAGCAAATCAACTAGTCCATCGTATGTCACCACTGTAAAGCCTACCTGCAGTCATCAAATGAAAAGGTTTTACTTCATTTTGATCTTGAAATTCTTGTTTAAAAATAGTTCCTTCCTCTTCGGAGCCAGTACTTGTCGATATCATCATTTGGGGTTCATCAAGTTCAACAACTCCTGCATCAGTATTTGTTTCAATCCTTTGATCTATTGTCGTATTGACCATTCCATCAAGTTTAAATGGCGTCTTTTCTGTTTCACATTTTCTACAAAATATTTCAATAAACACATAAATGTTTCAAGATTGAAATGAATGAAATTTTTACTCTCCGGACTGAATGGTGTCATTGAATAACGATAATAGTTTCGTGTATTTCTCCGATATAAGGTCCACAATTGCTTCTCTTGAAATGTTGCAAGGGTTTCTTGCAAACTGGCGATAGGTTGTGATTTGATCCAATTTGAAAAGAATGAATGTCAATTCCATTTTCTCCAATGATGACAAGTCGCAAATTAATTCGTGAAATAAATTGATCCTCATGTGAAAATCTTTATAATCCGGATGTTGGTCATTCCATAGACTTGGGTTGTTTCGGACAATTTCCATTAAGCGTTCTACAGTTTTATAGAATAAATATTTGTCAAGTCATTGCGAGGAATTGATGTCAATCAATAGAGATGAGAATGCCGCTCTTGGTAGTCCACTTTGATGGATTTGATGCGTAAATGGTCAGCATGGAAGGGTTAGAAATGGTGTTGCCTTATTGTAGTTATTCGTTACAATTTAACTTGTAATCGTTAGCCCACATGGAATTAGTGGTCCATATTGATGGATTAGATGTTTCAATGGTCAATAACCCATAGGATTGGAATATTTTTGATATTTTCTAGTAATTAAATCCGGATTTTTTTAAATCATGCCACTAAATATCGATTGTATTTCATAATTGTTCTAATCCGTATCAATCATTGACTTCAATGGGTATGGATGTTAGTATAAGTAACACGAATATGGTAAGACCCATGCCGCATGGGTAGACGCTAAATGCTCAGTTGTTGAACAAATACCTGTCCTTAAACATTTAAACACAAAATAAAAAAAAACCCCTTACTTGATGTCATTGAATAGAGCTGAATATTTTAGCAACCAAAAGATTTAATTCAATGAAGCCATTTGACATCAATATATTTTTGAATATTTTTTTTCTAAAAATGATTTCAAATGCGTCAATATAGAAATGTCTAACAGATTTCATTCGTCTGAAGTTGCTAAGATTGAACTCATAATACTGAACTGAATCAATGTACTCCATGTCGTCTAAATGAACCAATTATGTATATGTGAGCCATCGACAACATGCATAGGCTTACCCCTCTACCTGATCAAAGAGTGTAAAAGTCAGAAAAGCCATTGATGTGGCAACATATAGCTCAGAGTAGAAGTTTAAACTTTAGTTCTTGACACGAACAAGGAAGACTAATCAATTAAAACCAATAAAAGCCGCCTGGTATGTAGTATTGATCGTGTAAATACACCAATTAAGAGAATAAATGACATACAGACTAAGTTACGACTTTAAATTTCTCTTCTTGACATTGACATTCTTCTTCTTAAATCCTATGACCCCTTATGGGTCCTAGGGCCTCTACAACGCCTACACGCCATCGTGCGCGGTTTCTGGATATATGCCTCAGCTCACCCCAACTCTTTCCCAGTTGCCTTGCTTCCTTCTCCATTGTTCTGCGCAACATTGACATTGACATGGTCCGATCTGTACTATTGATCGTGTAAATACACCCAAATTAAGAGAATGAATATTTTACAAGTCAATTTTAAGTATTCCGGACCTGAAAAAGAAAGACAGAACACTTACGGGTTGGATACGGTGTCTGCCTGTCCGTCAATCTGTCACAGCCCTTTAACTTTGGAACCGGTAGACGTAGAGAGCTGAAACTTTCGCTATGTACATGTACATTATGTGGAAGCCCGCACAAGATGGTAGCGATGATGCACGAGGCCCTTCCTTGTACTTGCTCAATTTTTAAAAACCCCGGGTTAAAACCCGGCTGTCATTTGTTCTGAGCAACTGCTCGATGGTTCGTGTCCTTGCTTACTGTTGAGAATTTTCTTAAGAACTTTTATGTATAAGAACGTTTCGAACCAAATCCCATTCTTATTTCGGTCTTTCAATGAATTGAATTGAATAGAATTAAAAAGAATTAAATTGAAAAGATTCACTAAACGAATGCATTCTCTTAGTTTCCCACGAATTTTACTTCCTTGAATGGCAACTCCTCTTCTCCTGCGTTAACTTGATACGAAACAAGCGAGGGAAATTAACTCGACTATTAATTGGATTAACTTGAAGAAGAAAACAAAATCATGTGTGTATAGCTAATCATTACTAGGTTCGCTCAAGAAGGAAATTAGATTGCGGAAAGTTTTTTTTTTCTTTTCTGTGGCCTGGGTCCAGAAAACAATTTCCATCATCACTTCCTCTTGATGGAACTTTCGTTGAATTTAAATCGTATGTCTTCTCCTTCCGGAAGGAAACTTGTTTTTTGGTATTTTTTTTTAGCCTTTCAACGAGGCGACGAGGAAACACATATCTTGCATTTAAAAATCAAATTAAGAATATAGCACCGTATGTTGGGGGGAAGTTTCTTGACTCACTTTTGTCTGTAGTTCGTTTGGATGATTTTCTTTTTTGTTCTATGTTTTTTTTTTGTGTTTTTCTGCAAAATTCCACAGAGAATGATGAAGGTGGCGCGAGGGTGCACTCTGAAAGTTATAATTTACAACATCCCTTGCTGGGGTTGCTTTAGGATTTCGCCTTCTACTCTCTAACTTTGGTTTTCTTCATTTTTCTATCGCTCAAAGTTAAATTGCAGCAAGGAAGATGCGGACGAGGAGGAGGAGAAGGAGAAAAAACTTTCTGCCATTATGGTTTGTACTTTTCCACTATGAAATCCTTTTTTTTTCCTTTAGCTTCCTTGGTATGTTGTTTGG
This sequence comes from Chalcosyrphus nemorum, assembly GCA_949716465.1. Taxonomy (NCBI): domain Eukaryota; kingdom Metazoa; phylum Arthropoda; class Insecta; order Diptera; family Syrphidae; genus Chalcosyrphus; species Chalcosyrphus nemorum. Next base: position 81,341,980 of record OX454333.1, read on the forward strand.
TCTACATGGACTTTTTCTTGTCTTACTTTGTGTGCGTTTTTTTTTTTTGTTCGTACTTTACTTTCTTAATGCCTCCATTTTATGTCTTAAATTAAAAACGATTTATGACCTTCACAGTACATCATAGTTAAGTTGGAATTATTTAGGTCTTACAACAGACGGCTTGGCTCGTTGTGAGTGTGTTACGAAGAAGAAGAATGCCTCGTATCTTGTTGTTTTTATTTTTTCTCATTTAATAGACTAAAAAGTGTGCTTTAGAGTTCTAAATAAATTGCTGTTTATTTTCATATGGTTAAGGCGGTTGGGGGAGATACTTTAGAATGAATTTTTGTTTTTAATTTGTTTTTTGTTCTCTTCTTTCGTTTTTTTTTTTTTGTGCCTAAATGTAGGTTGGGCAGGTCATAATGAAAAGAGAATTTTTCACGTCAAGTCATTGACTGTGAAGAGGAGAGAATTAGAGGGAAGGAATTTATATTCATAGTTGCCAAGGGAATATACCTTAAAATGGTGTTAAGACTGGATTGGTTTATAAATTCTGTTTTAGTTCTTGTTCTCTTGTTAGATGCCATTTTATACCCTTTAGGTATGTCGACTCTACGACCTAAGATTTCTACAGTCGAGCAAAAGGCTTTTGTTGGGCGCCAATTAAAACAATTCGTGGTCCTATTGACGTTTTATACGTGTATCAACGAAACTGTGGCATTTGATACGCAAGATGATTTGCAATCATCAATAGGCTACTTAACACGACTTCAAATGGTGATCTTAGTCGTTTACTGAAACTTATTTAGAGGCCCCTTGTTGGGCGCCAATTAAAACAATTCCATTTCATACGTGTATCAACGAAACTATGGCATTTGATACGCAAGATCGGAATCATCAATAGACTCAGAAACCGACTCAACACGACTTATTTAGAGGCCTCTTGTTGGGCGCCAATTAACATAGTACTTTGAGTAAGAACGGGTATACCTCCTAAAACAACTAGATACATACAAAACAAGCTTTGTAATCTGCAACAACTTGAAGAGATTCTTGCCTAACAATGGGATCAACTAGGCATTGAAACAGGCCTGTATGTATGCTGTCAACAAAAGGGGACAATCCTACAGAATTAGACAGACAAACAACAACTTTGAGGTAGTAAGGGACTTTGCTTACCTTTGCCTCTGCTCTGAACTTTGAAAACGACATCAACATAGAAGTCAAACGAAGAATAACTTTTTGTTTCATTGGGCTAAAGAGGCATTTCGATCCTGAAAAAGTCTTGTCTCAAACAATTGAGTAGACTTAATAAAAGGCCCTGGTTATCCCAGTTCTACTTTGCGGCTCTGAGACATGAATTTTATTGTTAGACGATGAAGATATCTTTGGTCGTTTCGAGAGGCAAATTCGGTGTAGAACGCTACGAGCTATACAGCGGCATCGACGTCGCCGAAAAACAAAGTATTGGACGTTTGAGATGAGGAAATGTACAGCGTATGAACAGCAATGCTGCTCGCAGAGTCTTAGAATCAAACCCAGGAGCATAACGCAGTAGCGGACCTACTCGCCATAAGTGGCGCTCACAAGTTCAAGGGAACCTCAAGCAACTTGGAATTGGCATAAGCGTTTTTGCGACGAGTTGCCATACAAATCCTTTCGGCTTACAACAAGCATTTCAATAAGGACGACACCAGGAGGCAGCCGTTTCTCCATTGGGATGAGATCAAAGACCAATTTATAGGCACCTCAAGCAACTTGGAATTGTGTGATTGACTGCAGTTAGCTAAAGACCAAGTTAAATGGAGAGACGTGTGAGATGAGGCTGGGAATTAAATTGAGTTGTAGCGCCATTTGAGGAATTACTACAAAAATACAAGTGCAATATGTTTTTACGCCGGGAGTCCAAAAACACCAAGAAATATTGAGAAACATCGCAAACTGCCTGTAGATAGAATTCCATCGGCAAAATGGGAAAATATGAAGTTCGCTCAAAAGCCAAGAAGAGGTTCAGTGTCAGACTTTCACAGCTAGCAGTCCTAATGAAGAGGCTATGCTGAGCTTAAAGAAATTGTACTAGATTATTCTTGAAAATAAAGAGAAATATAAAAGTTTCTACCATCTCGGGAATCAGGAAAGTTAAGTTTGATTTGAAGTTAATAGTTGACGCAACAAGCAAGTATAACTTTAACGTCATAGTGACAGACTCAGTGCTTAGAAGACGTTTTCGCTTTCTTTCCCATCAGCTAGATAGCAAATAATTGTCTCTTAATCAACCTACCCAGCCTTTTAATCCCGTTGCCTGTTAATTGTCTCTTCAGCCTTAAGTGTCACGCACTACTTATTCTCTCAATAAAAATCCAATTAAACCGAGTCTCTCTTTCCTGGTTGTAGGTACCTACCCACCCACGCCAAATCCCTTTTCACAAATAAAGTATAAATACCATGTCAAGTGAAAGCTCCATCCTGCAAAGAAGGATACAATGACACAATCCGACAACAATCCTTTTTGCCATCGTTTGTCCTTTGCGCAAAAATATGATTAATAATTCCACTTTCACGCAATCTTGTCATCAATTGCCATACAAGACAAAACGTTTGACTCGCATACAACACAAACGTCAAACCTTTATGTCCCGGAAACATATCCTTCCATAAATTATATTCTACGCTAAGTTATACCTACGTGCACCGAAACAAAAACTCGTTCTCTTTCTGCAAAAAAAAAGCAACAATAACATCCTCTCAAGCACTGACACGTAAAAAAAAAGGATACACGACGAAGAAAGCAAAAAAAGCAAAAAAATATAGAACGCTTTTTTTCTTATCCTTAATACAACAATAAAACATTTAAACCGAACTCAAGAGAGAGAGAGACAAAAAGCAAACAGGGATCATTCCACCGCCTCCACATACATATTTAACATGGGGAAACGTAAAAAGATTATACGGCCATGCCAACTGCTTCTCGCACGAGCACCAAAAACAAAAAAAAAAAAGGATATCCGTGTGAGAGCTCACCCGGGTGCCGCCGCCGCGCGCCGCCACTGCTAAAGCCTCTCCCCGAATGTGGAGTGCCACTTTGAATTTATCGAGGGGAAAATCGAAACAAATATTTTATTTTGCTTTTTAAAAATTCATCAAAAGGACTCAAAAAGTTTCACTTTCGCAACGACAGCATTGTCGCATTGAAGACTCAGTAACGGCGCGGCGGCAGGATAAAACTGTTGATTTGCAAAGTTCGAAAATCATAAAATCGTTGAGTCATAAATTCACAGAGTGTGCTTGCCGAAAAACAATCCAAATACCGACACAAGCGTTGCCATACAAATCGTTTCGGCTTAGCAATTCTATTGGATTACACAAGCATTTCAATAAGGACGACACCAGGAGGCAGCCGCTCCTCTAATGGGATGAGATCAAAGACCAATTTATAGGCACTCGTGAAAGCCACTTAAGAACATACGCTAAAATCAAAGAAAACTCTTTCATTCGATTGTAAAATGGTAATGAGACTTACTAAAACCGACATACACACAACCCTTTCGATTGATGGGCGGGCAATTTGCAAACGAAAAAAGCAAAAAGGATAAGACAGAGCCTTTCCTCTTAAAGCTAGTGTTTATTTGGTTATCTGTAGGAAATTACATCTCAACAAAAGTGGGGTTTTCTTCTCTCTACTCTTCTCGGCGGCGGGTTTCGACTAAAGTTAAGCCTCACTGAGCAATAATGTGTATTCGAGGAAAAAATAAATAAAAATACGTCAGGATTGTAGCGGATGTACGCCGCCACCGCCTCCCTGTTTCTAAGCAGGAACTCATTTTTCTTTTCCCCGCAAAAAAAAACAAAGCAAAGGGTTGTTGTTTGTATCATTCAATGGTTAAGTTATATCCCAAACGACTTTAAAGCATTTTAATGGGGCTTCTTCTTAAAAGGTTTTTACAGCACGCGTATTGTTTTGATAATGAAAAATTGTGCGGAATTTTAAAGGCAAAATGCCGGATGGTTTTCTCTCATACTTTAGTGTCATTAGAGGCATTCATTTTGACTAATAGCCGCTAGCGTTGTTCTATGTACATAGTTCAGTTGATGACGACGAGTCTAAATCTCATCAGTGTTTTATGTTGGTTTGTGTATTTTATTATATTTGACTTGAGGTTGTAAAATTCACAAATTCACTACAGGCATGACCGTTTTTTTTTTGTTTTTTTTGCTTTGTTTTTATGTTGCAATAAAATTTAGATTTAAGATGGAAAGTTAGTGGAAATAAATTCGGGGTATTCTAATATTTTGCATATTTTGCGTTGCTTTTCAATATACAGTTTTGTTTGTTTTGGTTTTACGAGTTTGATGGAATTAACATAAAGAAAAAATCTGACAGTTGACAGCTTTACAGGGGTTGCAAATGTCAAAATTGGAGGACAAACTATGAACTGTAAAAGGGCCTCTGAATAGGTCGAAGAGTGGAGGTAAAATGATCTCAGAGAGAGCTAAAATTACGAAAAAGTAAACGAACGGGTTGAGCAAGAAAAAGTTGAAAGTACACTGGTTTAACAGCTTTGACAGTTGTCACAAACCAGCCCTCAGAAACTTCTTTCACGAAAATTCGTAGCATGGGAAAATTTCTTGCTCTCTCTTCTGTGAAAAACTAAGAAAATTCTCCGTACGCGAACAGTTTTTAGTAAAAATTCGTTAGTTTTCGTAAAAATTCGTTGGTTTAGAGGGGTACGCGAACGCACCTAATGTTTGGTTTTGCGACATTTGACGTTTATATTTCATATCTGAAATATGAACTGTCAAACGAAGGAGCTAAGTCTTTGCTATCAAAGTTTTATTTCATTTGACATTCGCACGATCATTTGACGCAAACAGTCCTGATGTCAAATCTGACAGTGAAGATTTTAAGTGCCAACATTTGTAGTAAAGAGCTCACAGAGCGTCACACGTCCAATTCAAAGAGGACATACATACATACTACTGCATAACTCTCTTTTTCTAAACTCTACAAATGACTTATGACATGAAACACTGTTTAATAGAGTTATTCGAGGTTAAATAGGCTGACAAGTTGAATGTGTGCTTGCATGCGAAATCACCTCTGCTCGCCAGGTTGAGTGCTGAATGCGTTGCGTCATTAACACTCTACCACATGGTGCCTAGTCAGGCAGTGATCCACCAAATTCCTTGACTACAACAAAATAAATCTAAGGTAGTGATAGACTGTCAAGCATCTTTTAACGACCACTGTGCCTAATCAGGGAGTTTCAAGTGTGACTTCTCTGGCAACTCTGTTATTTGTACTGTTGAAACCCAAGAAAGGATCTCTGTAGACTTCTGAGCGTAAATACTGTTTCTTTGGGTTACATGACCAAAGGCTCAAAGAGCAAGGTGAAGTTTATATACCAACTCAGGCCTGTTAAGCATAAAATGCGCTGAACATAAGTTAAGTTGGTACTAAAAAATCCAACTGCAACGACGATTTTTAGGCCAAAATCTTTGTCTTTGTCAGCAGTGAGGCCAATTTCTTGATCGACGGGTACATAAACCCTAAAAAAAGACTTCATTAAGGAATCACCAACAAGGTTTAAGGTCCAAGGTCCTTAGGATGTCCCGTGCTTGACAGTTTGTGCTTGAACGCGGTGGGTTTTGCCGTCAAATCACACGACTGTTTGAAATCCATTTATTTTTACATAAATAACTTTGGAGGTCGCCTGAGATATTATCGTAAAATTTCTACAAAGTCTGCTTCAGCTTCTTGCGCAATTATTTTGATCAAATGGGCGTGGCCCACTTGACTTACCGACTCGTCAAAAAGGGCTAACCATTTTTGCATTAACTGTGTCATAACTGAACGAAGATCATATCACGTGGTTCGTGCATGTGCTAATGTCATAAAGAGTTGAGTTCCCCGTTACTTTTGTCAACAACTTCGAAAATATAACCAGCGTTTTTCAACTAACTCAAATGTCGAAAACGCGATTTTCTAAATTTTCTCCAAAAAAGTAAACGCAAAAGATTTTCAAGCAATTTTCGCGGGCAAATACATAGCACTACTTACCTTGAGTACATTAAGCACTTGTTTCGTGTGGTTCTTGTGAATTTTTTTTTAACTTTGTGTCAAAAGAAAAGATCTCTATCCACATTCAACTTAACCTTAAAACCTCTAAAGCGCTTTTAGAAAAGAAAAACACACACCACCATTGAATACTAAAAAAAAAAAAACTAGAACACGAACCTTCAACACCACATTCTATAAAACGAACAAAATATGTACTACAAACGACCATGAAATTCTGTAGACGACACACTTAACCGACAGGAGCTCCACAGACATTATGTAGAGACTGTATACGACGCGTGTTATGATTCTGAGTATATACCATGTTGCAACTTTTTACACAGCCACTGTAGATACACTGGTGGTCCAACGTTGGACTCAAAAGCACGAGCCGCTTTCCTTAGTTTCAACCATTTAGAGGAACTTTGCATACGTATCAAACGTCCTTTTGTCCATGTTAGCTCATTAGATTCATCGTTTTGGTCTGCTGGTGATGCTGTCGGCGGCGGCGGCCAGTTTCCATTCAATTCTGTCACGTCGAACAAGGATGGATTTTGATTTTTTATATCTAGTCGAAGGATGTCATGGCCTTTGACTGGGGACAGGATATCCCCCACCATCATCGACTGGTCTATTTCGGTCGATTGTTCTGCCTCAACGGCATTGACAATTGACTCTGTCGATGGTGCTAACGAATGGCTCCTAATATCCACCACCATGCCGTTTGCATCACTTGCATCTTCATAATCGGTTCGTGATTGAATTTTTTTTCTAAAACCATCCGCCATCGATGAGGATAATAATGATGATGATGATGACGATAATGCTGGTGATGAGGACGATTCATAGAGAAGGAAGTCTGATCGTGAATTGGTTATTCGTTGCTTTGTCCTAGACGAGGACGACATCCATTCATTTTTATGGATTTTTTCGCAAATCGAAAATAAAAATGTACCCGGATATGTGTCGTCGTATGCTGCTGGTGCTGTTTGAGTGGATGCTGTGACAGATAGTGCTAGGATGCATGGTACAAATGTGTGCATGAATGTGTTTGCATGTGTGTGTGTGTGTAGATACGTTTTTAGCGATGAAATATGAAAGAATAAAGTTTTTGAAATGAGTTTTGGTTTTAGATACGAACAGAAAGAGAGAGAGAGAGGAAGATTGTCAGTTCACATACAGAACACATAGGTATAGATAGATGTAGAGGTAAGGGAAGTCGAGGACGACTACAGAAGGACAGAACGAAACAATACTACAAAGGTGGGTTGTTTGATAGAAGCACGTTAAGCTTATTTGGCGAAGAAATTGGAAATTAAAAGAATTAGGTGTGCTAACATGTTCGATTTTTTCTTTTCCTTCCTTTTCGCTGATAAAGTCATAAATTTTTATCTAAGAAGAGTATAGGAGGACAATTTCACAGGATAACGATTAAGAACGTAAGCAGGTAAAATGGTCACGTTTGGAATTTAATTCTTATGGCTGGACAGGACGCACATGGACATATTTGAAGAGAAATACTTATTAGGGATGTGTGCTTTATAGACACAAATAAATATGTTTTAGGCTCATTATGTTTTTGTTAGAGATAAATATTTTGTACACGTGTGTCGTGTAGACATCTTTTAAATTTGGAAAGTACAAGTTTATTGGAAAAATAGACTGTTGGGAGGACACATGTTCCAAAGGAACACGTGTTGTGGAATCGCAGCAGGATGTAAGGAAGACTTCTTCCTCAGCTTAGAGTGAACAAATTATGAGACGTGTACTCAAATTGAAAAGTGAACACTTCGAAGCTGTATTTTAAAGAGCTTATTTCGAGATTGACAGGAACCACTTTATAAGCAAAGCGTTGGAGTATACACTGTAAGAAGGAAAGTTAGCTCTTCAGGTAAATTGACGAGAGGAATTTAGACCCATACCAGGTGTCATGTATGTTGTATTCATGTCCGCTCACCTGAGATCAAAGAAAGTAGCTAAACTTCTCGGCGGAAGGCCAGAGAACTCACTACTACCAGGGACGCAGAGGAGAAGGATCTGAAAGCTGGATTCCCCAGCCGCACTGAAAAAAAAATTGTTATCCAGTATGAGGTTGGTTACTGACAAACCCAAGCCAATATCCAGCATAGCACAGTACAGCGATGGAACGAAGGCGAGATCGGGCGTAATCGCTATAGTTGGTAGTGCGCACATTCCCAGCTGGTTGTCTGCTGCATACCTAATGCCTGCCGAGAATCATTTAAGAAAAAAGGGACGAAGGAAGAGTCCTTTACTACCAATGCCGATCGATTTTGGATTCACGATTCGAGAAGAAAAGCCCTCAGATCTGGATAAGGACATTCTGAAAGTGCTCTCTACCAACATCTGTAAGAAACAAACGTCTAAGTACTATTTTTGAATTATCTTTGTATGTACTTTGTACAACTGGAGTTTTCTGCGTATGGCGAAAGATTTTAGGCTGTGATGCTCGCAGTCAAACAGTAAGAATTAGTGTCCTAATCTGATACTGTATGGCGGTAAGTGGGCTTGGATTATAACAGTCTGAGCATTGCTTTTGTGAAATACTTTAAGCACAAGTGAGGAATACTTCATGCCATCAGTCAATATTGACTCTTATGCTATTGCTGGGAATTTCTGAGATTTTTTTCATTCGATTATAATTCACAGAAGTTTTCTCGCGTACGTGTTCGACGTTGTTCAACGTGGTTGGTGTTCTTACTAATGGGGAACGCAACTGGTAGAATTATTTTTGAGCTTATTTTCTGTCAGAAATGCACAAAATCTTAAGAAATGAATAGAATCAATCCACAGAAAGACTTAAATCGCAACAGTGGTCTCAAATTGTGGAAGTTTATATCCAAAACGAGGTATTGCCGAGCACTTCGTCTGTTTTATGTTGCACACAATCAGCCAAGGAAGCGTGCAGTTTGACATCGATGTCTTGATGCTGTCGGTAATATTCTCTGATTGAAGTTCCGCAGATTTTTTGGACCGTCTATTGGTAGTAATAAGGATCTTTATAAAATAGTGGTGGTACGAGAAGAAGACCAAGAGCAGCATTCAAATAAAGAACCACTGAACCGTTCAATAGTGATTCAGTGAATGATTCGGGACCATTTTGCCGATAGAAGAAACAAATTTAAATAGAATAAGGATCTGGAAAAAAATTAACATGTAGCACACCTAAAACTTAAAAAAGAAGGAAAGAGAAAGACAGAACAGGAAATATATTTTGCAGAATTTTTAAGCGAAATTTATAGTCGAAGCAAATTACTGAGCTGTCACTTTCATAGGACAAGTTACTTTGCAAATTATCATTTCGTTTTGACAATTCCCTTCTTAATGGTTGTCCATGCTTATTGTTCTCCTCTGTTAGGTACATCAAAAATTGCCAAAACTTGCAAAGCAACTTCGCCACATTGACAGAATAATACCGGCTTAACTTTACCCATCACCAATTATCTACTAGTTATTTACAAACAAGGATACATATGCAATAAGGTAAAAATCTCATACCGTCGTCGTCAGCCTCATTTGAGGTATCATTTCTATCATTCGTCGATGGAGTGGATTCAGTGAATAGAGGTAGGTTCGTTGTCTTCTTTGGTGACGGAGTTGTAATTGTGACTTTTTTTTTTCAACAAAAAAAAAAAAATTATCAACACAACACATAATCGCATAAAAAAACAAAAATAACAAAATAAATAAATTGAATATAAAAATTGAAATCTATTTTTTTTTTTGTGTAAGCAAAAGTAAAAAAAAAAAAAAAATTAAATCACACAGCCAATTTGACATAAATGTTAAGCTTTCAGATTTTAAATTTATTTTTTAAGTGAAAAATTAAAAAAAAGAAAAAAACTTACGGTCTTCGACACACATCAGTCTATCGTCCATTAATTTAAGGCCCGTCGGACAGGCACAGGATATGCGCGGACTGTGTTCATTTATTTGTGGCGCTGGTAGGCATAAATGCGAGCAATGTCCATTCACGGACTGACAGTGATTGATGCCATCAGGCTGCCGGTATGGATGGTAAACATGAACAGTCATTGGATGTTGTAGCTGAGGGCGGAATATATATATATTTTTTATTTTTTGAATTAATTGTTTCTTTTTACATTGTGCAAATGCATAAATATTTATTTTTTTGTGAGATAAATTGTTAAATAATTGCTTACCATATGAAGTGCTGTAATCGCCTCCACATTCTGTCCATTGAATTTGTTGGCTTTGAAAACAGTCTGTTTATCCCAATCGGTCCAGTAGACCCAGTCTTCAAAGGTGGTTATCGAGAAAGGATGCCTCAAGTGCTCCGCTGAATACAGTATCTGACGACGTTGCGTTCCATCATAATTAGCCGATGAGATCACATTCAATTTGGCATCCACCCAGTAGATGCGTTTTCTTACCAAGTCCAATGTCAAACCATTGGGCCATTTGACATCGTAACTTACAATTGTTTTGCGATGTGTACCATCCATGCCAGAACGTTCAATACGTGGATTCTTACCCCAATCTGTCCAATACATCCATCTATAACAGAGAGAAAAACAAAATTCTATTCCCAAGGCCTTGACTCACTTAAGCTGTAGGTACTCACCCATCAATAGGATCCAATGCAATTGAACGTGGTATCTCGAGTTCGTCCTTGATGAGTACCATACCCATATTACCATCGAAATTTGTCAGCTCAATGGTACACTTGTGCGTATCCGTGAAATATATATGATTATAAATCCAATCAACGGCCAAGCCATCTGCTGTCACTGAATGATCCTTCAGCACTACGGTCTTGTCATTACCTTCATCGATTGGTGCTCTATACAAAAGGGGGGGGGGGGGGGGCGATAGAATGTGGAAGCAAAATCCCAATTGAAATTAGCACTTCATCTACACACACAGAGAGAGCTGAGAAACATACTTGTATATCCTTTGAGTGGTTACATCGCTCCAGAATATCATTCCGGTACGGAAGACAAAGTCCAATGCTGTCGCTGATTTAGTGTCATTCACTATCGATGTCATTTCCATGTGATCTAGGGCAATTTTACGGATATCATGTCGCCTGGCAAACAGTAATGACGCATGTCCTTCAGTCGCTTTACATCGAGTATGGTTTCTAGGATCTCTCATATAACCCGCTTGGCACTCACATTTGAAACCACCAATCTCATTAATACAGACGTGTGAACAAGCGCCTGGTTCTTCACATTCGTTAATGTCTTCACATAATTTACCATCGACGAGTTTGTACCTAAGTAGGGGAAAATAATTATTTAGTACCTATATAAGCAGTTTAAATGTATATAATAAGGACATATAAAAAGATGAAACGAATGCCGGTAGAGGTCACTCTAAAAGAAAACCGAGACCAGCTAGCAATGATACCTTTTCCAAGAATTCTGTTTCAGCAGCTGTCAAAGTTACCAATGATATTTAGCTGTCAAAACCAGCTGTCAAAATATTTAGTAAGATTTTCCATTTAATCATGCAATGTTTCACACTTGCCAAGCGTACAGAAACTGTTAAAAACACCAAAATACCGGATCAGTTGTGACGTGAATTTCGGTGTCAGGTCGGTCGTCGTCATGACACCACGAAAAACTTTGAGCGTGAGTTCACTCTTTTCAATCTTAAGCCACCAAACAGACAGATACCTATTAGTTCGAAGCCGCCGTAGTGGCCAGAATCGGAGAAGACGCCCATCAGGTGAATTGAGCTACGCCAGAGAGTCAACACGACTAATACTTCTTTCGGGCCTTATTTCTTTCGCAATGAACAAGGATGCAGCATCACCGTCGATGATACCAGGTATAGAACGATGTTAAGCGATTTTCTGTGGCCAGAGAGAAAGACCTCCGATTGATGCCCAATGGAACATGCGGCGTCTAGTCGATACTTTAGGGTCCTTTGCGATAACTTCAGTCACAGCGATATTCTCACCAGAACGGCTACCCCAGGGCCTAGACTAAAACTGGCAGTAACTCATGCTGTGCTATACTCTTCTAGGAGAGCTGCTAAAAGTCAAATTGTTTTCCCAGTTGGTGTCGGACGACCGGGAAATCTGCGCCGAAATTCACGCTGCGTCAACACCCTCAACGAAGTATTCCACAAAAAGATCTTAACAATTATTCCGCGTTTTTTAGGAGTAGCTATAGCCTTTCATGTCATGTTGACGTGGTTTTCTTTACAAACGTCAGAATAGAACTGACATTTGCCGCCATTTGCAAAAATTATAGCATCTTTTGTTAGGCTAATGACTTTTGCGCCACCTATTTCTATTTAATCTACTTTGCCGTTATACTCTTATTTGATTTCAAAATATCAGAAATATAAAAAAAGAATTCAGGGACTACAATGATTTCAATTGGCTTCAATGAATTGAAATAAATTTAGTAACTTGAAATTACTTTAAAAGCATTCAGTAAAAGCCACTTGAAGAAAACTTCGAATTCTTTTTGATTTCAACATTGTGATTGCTCAAAATGACAGCTCCCACTAAGGTGAAGTCACAATTGATGTCATTGAATCGAAACATTTTGACATTTCTGTTTGGCATTGGATTTAGAACTGTGTTGGCAAGAATATATCGCCTAGATGGCACTATTTAAGGTTGAGTACATGTAAAAATAAATATCCACAAACCGCTTTAATCTATACCAACTTGATATCCTATCTGTTTGTGTACAAACCATTCTGATTCAAGGGAACACATTGCGGTGAAATTTGTTATTAAAGCGAACAACTAAATTTCAATTGAGGGTATAAATTTCCCTTCAATTGCATTCACATCGTGTCTCTAAATTTCCATAAATCTCCTCATAAAAAATAAAATTGGTAGAGAAAAATAAAATAAAAAAATATTTTTTTCCATTTGATAAAATTTCAATAAAATTCATAGACACTTACCCGTCCCGACATTCGCATCTATAGCCAACAGGTGCATCGACACATTTATGTGCACATCCACCGTTGTCCTGGCTGCACTCATTGATGCCACATTTTCCCGCAGGTTCGTCCTCGCCATCGGGGCAATCCTTTTTCTGGTCACACACTTGTGACAATGAAATGCATATCCCGCCTCCACAATCAAACTGAGTTGTTTTATTGCATTCGGTTTGATTAAGATCTCCGGCACCTTTAAATTGGCAAAAATCAAAAAAAAAAGGACATTCAGTACTTATGTGATACCATTCTTAAAGGTATCTTTACTATGTCACCTAGATAAAATGACAGACAGGCAGACACTTACCACAATTCAATTCATCGCTTTTATCATGACAGTCTGCTATACCGTTACACATCAAATGTCCTGGAATGCAGCTACGATCCGCACACTGAAATTGGTCCACACGACATGTGACATTTAAGCAATTCGATTGAATTTCATCGTCACCATCTGGACAGTCTCTTTCGCCGTCACACACCCAGGTACGGTGTAAGCAGGTAATGCGATCCTTGCATTGGTACTCAGTGTGTACACATGGTGTAGAGATTTGTGTGGCATTCTTGCAGTTCTAAAGGAAACAGAATGAATTATTTCTTGTGATGCAAGTGTGTGTGGGTGGCTGTGTGTGTGTTGGGTTATAACTCTTCCTGTAAGGGGATTAAGGATGAAGTAGATGCCTCCAGGTGTGTAGTAGTTAGATACAACGACGTGCCAGATATTTGACTTTGTGAGGTATGTACTCATTTGAATCCTGCTGAGGCCATCACAAGTATGCACAAACAAGAAAACGAGAAGACTCTGGCAAACTAACTTTTTGGTAGCGCCCAAAAGGATACAATCCTACTTGTGTTTGCTCCTCGTATAATTCGGAGGTGGTTAAGAGAGATTGACCTAATTTGGGTGGCTAACATTTGAATTGGAATGGTGTTTGTCTAGCTAAAATGGAAGTGTGCCTCACAGCTATTTAAGTTTTGATGAGAAAACGCTGGTAGGTCTTATTTGTCATAGTTGCAATGCCTACAAATGGACGAGCATTGTTCCCATCATCAATTGAAGTCGTTAATGCTCTACCTGAGAAGATTGAGAGAGTGCAACTGTCGTTGCAAATAAAATACATATGCATCAACGAAGACTAATAAACTAGATTCGATTGGCGCCCAACGTGAGGCCTCTTAAGAATCAACCATGGAAAATGCAGTAACAAAATTCTATGTACATTTTCCAATGGTGAATTGAAGGATCTAGGATGTTAATACAAATGAAGATGAGGAGGATTCAATAGCAGAGACGCTGGTGTAAGCTTAGAAGGCTTTGCACATTAGGACTCAATGTACAACTGGCAAGTGAGTCGAACAAACACTTATCTGCCTATAAAAGGCTTGGGGAAATTGGAGGAGGCAACGAGGTAGACTTTTGGGTATCTATCTAAAGCTTTAGGTTAAATGGTAACACTTCTACAACCCGAAGCTGTTATACAGAATACCTCCACCTACTCCGCGAAATCAAGTGGCGAGGACACAAAGAATCTACGGTGATCATCCACTATCTTACGCAGTTTCTGTGGACACGGTGGCTATCGGAAATGTCTTATAGTACGGCGGTCCCGTAGGAAGACTTCCAAGGTTTTAAGAAGAAATCCTTAGTCATCCATAGTAGAGCTAGGAACTCTACTACTCAAAGAACGAAACAATAAACATTGCAAGACATCTGAAAAGTGAAATAAAGTTTAATAAATAAAAGAATTAGAGCGCCCAACGCGGGAATACTCCTTTTCATTAAATTTAGTCCATTATTTTAGGCTTAAATAAAGATTAAATACAGTGGCGCCCAACGCGGGGCCTGCAAATCTAAAATATGAGCAAAGCATTCGATAGAAGACCTCGCTGTAAGTATGGAATAGAAAGCTACATAGAAATTGTCATAGAAGTTGATAAAGAAAACTGGTTCAAAATGCCCTAAATTAAAACGCCGACAGTATCAGACGAGATCTATTAGCTCACTTCATTTTTTCCTGACCAAAGTACCTTGATAAAACTGTCTGGAAAAAGTACTTCAAAGAAAGCCATCCATTGTATAAGGAGCTATAATATTTGCTTATCGGATTATCGTCCCTAGAATATCCTGCCCATGCGATTGTACTCAAACAGGCTTCGAATAGAAAGAAATGAGCTCTAATTGGCATGAAGAAAGCTGATTCACCTGAACGAAGGATACAAAAAAAAGAAAATCTATTCAAACATACACCCTTTAGAAGATAATCCTTTTATCAATGGAACGAGTCCTTTTTGACACATTTTATCAAAGGCTAAGCCCAGACAGATAAATTCAAGTCAAATATAAAATCCATAGCAACACATCACATTGGCTATTAAATACTTCACAGGAAAATTTTAATGACGTATCCCTTCCCCTACACCAAAAACACTATCCATTTCTAAATAAATTAAATAACTTTCGAAACTTTAATAAAAATAAACTCCACTTAAACACACAATTTCGCCTCACCAAGTCCTGTCATAAAAGGGACATTGTTTTTCACTACTCTCTATACTCCTTGTGTTTTATGGCAATGTTATGCGGGATTAAAATGAACCTCCCTCTATCTCTCACATCCTTAAAACAGGACAATGATAGAAAGTACAATATAACAATTTATCGATGCTTCTCACAAAAGCACGACACCCCTCGAATCGTCGTCGTTTTTGACACCTACCCAGAGGAGTAGTAGTACCAGTAGATAGTACTACCACCATTATGGTGTTACAATCTCTCTTTTAATACTTTGAAATAAAAGCAAACAAGAGTAAACAAGGTAATGGCAAGCGGCAAAAAAAAAAAAGGTCAAGAAAGAATGCTGAAAAGGATTACTTAATAATGGAATCTAATTAAAGTTCGAAGCTAATGAGGATTTTTTTCTTGCTTTTGTGTCCTGTACTAACGATTACATCGAATTTAATGGAGAGGCGATTTTTTTTTCGAGAATGTATTTGACTGATAAAGGTACGAGTATTGATTGGAAATAGGAGGGCGAAAAAGATTCAAAGGATTTGTTCCTTTTAAACGAAAAGAAAAGAGGACATTTAAAAATCAATACCTTTTTGGGAGCTGCGAAGTGTAAATACTGCCTAAAAGCATAAATAGGTGTACAAAAGCCTAAGTGGCGCCCAACGATAAGGTCCTAGGGTTAATATCCATGTAATTTGTCATTCTCAGCAGATGTTCTAATCAACTGAAGAGAGTGCTGTGGAATGCTATGCTTTGAGGAGATTTCAAAAAGTCATAGAGAAAATGCGGGATAAGAGAAGCAAATTTGTATCACACGTAAGCCAAGCTTAAGTCGACAGAGGTTACAAAGGACAACTCTTTCCAGAAAATTTTATAGTTTTGTATCTACTTTGTTGTGACGAAAACGTGCCAGGGCCATCTCTAGGACAGCAGTAGTCCCACTCTTCTTACGAGGCAAAAATTTCAGATATCTAGGTCACTAGGATATACCAAGGACTTGTGTGCCTTGCGAAATCTAAATAGACTGATGCAGAAAGCGAACTAGACCAATGTAATACTCCATATTAAGGTTCTTTGGCCATCACGAAATAGCAGGTCCACTGAAGCCCCAAACTTGACAAACCTTCTCATCAGACACTATACAATTCGAAGACATTCCCAGAAACTGCTCATCCGCTACAATGCAGAAGCTTTGAGGACGAGGAGGATGTGGAAACGGTCACTTATATTGCATTTATCAGGCACTAGACACCATTCAGATGATTATAAGCGATCTCAGCAACGCCTGCCGCGAAATTGGACTCTTTTCTTAAGAAAACCCGGTGAGACCTAGAATAAGAGTACAGAGGACCAACTTATGGTCTAAGCCAAAGAGTACGAGACATACCAGATCACCATATTCATATGAAAGTGCTTCGTTCGCTATGTCCTGATAAAAAAAAAAAAATCACTTTTTAGGAACAAGAAGCAGTTCAGCCGATATTGTATAAACAAGACAAAACCATTTATAGAGAGAAGTCTTACGACTTCATGGAAACTTTATCAGAGAGTCAATATTATTATATCATAAAGAATTAAAGCCCCTTTGACGCTCCATACTCCAAATGCAAAAATAACTAATAAATTTTTAAATAACTCCAGTCAATTAGGCAGACAATTGGCACAAATAAAATTGGCGCCCAACGCAGGACTCATTCAACTGCTGACCCAATTCAATGACATTTTTAAATTATTCATATTCCCAACATACACATATGTTGTCTGGAATATTATCATCCATAATAGAAGTGTCACATACAGAAAATAAAAAAAAAAAAACTCACAAAGCCACCACCCCATTGGGCACTTACCATTTCATCTGAGCCATCCGGACAATCAATATCCCCATCACAATGCCATCTCTTTGATATGCATGAACCGTCCGCACATGTATAATCAGTTTTTGTATTGCATTGAATCGTTGGACAATTCTTTTCATCGCTACCATCTCCACAATCATCATCACGATCGCACATCCAACGTTTTTGAATGCAACGTCCATTTCCACATGTGAACTCATCCGTTCGACATGTTTCATCTAAAAAATATAAAACACACACACATACATAAATATAAAATTGACGTTTATGTTGGTGACAAACACAAGAACAAGTTCCCATATAAAGAATGCAAGCGACTACAAGCAAATAATAAATATGCAGTGTTAGTATGGCCAAAAGCAACGTGCATACAACAAAACAAAAAAAAAAAGATACCCTTAGAGCTATGAAAAATTTAAACCCCTCTCTATCCAAACATACCTTCATGTGCTAAGTACTTGCTACTAGGCTGTTAACAGGCCGTCTATATATCATTCATCACGACACAGGGAGACCGGGAGAGAGCTCCTCCATCATGCACAATAGTAACCCCCCCAAAAATAAAAACTAGTCCCACCTTATCCAATACTCTACTACAAAAAGCTACTGCCTGTGTTTAACAACAAAAGTAATAAAACAAAAAAAACACAACAAACACCAAAAAACAAATGAAAACTTTAGCGACAGGATGCAGGCAGGACTGTTAGTACCACACTCACACAGGCACACACACATATGGTTATACCGCGATGTTATATTCATTTTCACTCAGAATAAAACATTTGTGCATCCATTCTTAATCATCTGACGACTCCTAGAGCTAAGATTTCTCCTCCCTCAACCCTTTGTCTAGGTATATCCTCATTTTCTATGCGGAAAAAGTCAACTTACTTGTACAAAAAAATTTACATAAAATTCCTGTATACACACATAGTGTATGTCCTCGACATTTTTCTCTTTAATTCTGACAGCACAAGCAGGTAATGAAAATAAAAATTTTTAATTTGTATAATTTGTTAACCTAATTGGAACACGTCGTCGTTGAAATGAAAATTAAATTCTTAATAATAAAAATGTTGTGCTAGTCGCCGCCGAATCGCTCGCTGAATGCAGCCTCCCATGTGTCTTATTATTGCTCTCTAACAGAGGTGTTTGAGACTTGACGGTATTTTTGTTTTAATGAATTCAACGCAAAAAAACATGGTGAAAATTAATAAAAAGCGGTATACCTATATATTTTTTTGGGCGAAATTTGTTGACGCTACATCATGGAAAGCGCACAAAATGAGATCCAACTTTATCCAGTGAAGCATATGTCATTTGGTATGTCAGGTACCATATAGGGTTTCCTTCAGAGGGAAGGACGTATGTGTGTAACCTACACATACTTTGTTCTATTCAATCCAAAAAAAAAATTTTGTATAGGCTTTGTTTACAGTACATACAGTAGGGTGAGGTCAAAAGTCGAGGTGAACACGTATTCTTGAAGGGGATTTTTTCTTTTAGAAAATGTCAGAAGATAAGAAGAAGAAGGCGCTCTCAGTGACAGATACTCAAAAATTTGCAAACATTTGATTAACCTGAGGAATTTTAAATTGGATAAGGTCATGCTATCGATTGAGGTTCTGTTTGTTGAACTCCCACATCGAGCTGGATCTTAAAAAATGACTCACTGCAAAACTCTAACACTGACCTTGTTGAGGTAACGTGATTCATTTGCAACTGTTTACACTGGAATGTTGTGTGTTTTCCTCCTTAGTAAACATACATACGTATACGTATTTCCTCTTTAGTAAACATACATAATGAACACAGCCGACTATTTTGACAGCTGTCAGTCGCTTCTAAGCAAAGACCATAGCTGAAGGTTAATTTAAAAAGCGCCATCTATTTTTGAACAGTTAAGAAAGCAGCAGTCTTTTGGTTTCAAATGATCGGGGAAATCATGACATTCATGGCCCTATTCTCGAAGAGATGTACTACTTCCATTTTTTCAGTTTTTTATGTCTTATAGTTCACAGAATATCGGAGCACAACTGACAATTATTAAATAGTTTGACAGTTACATACTAAGCTTACACATTTGAATGTATAAAGGGGTGCATTGTCAGTATTGGTTGATTCAAAAAAGGCTGACAGGTTAAAGGGTGACAGTTTCATTTGTACACAGGAAGTTGCCTAGCAAAGCAAAGTCTTAGCAGTGGCATCAATCACCTATGCGACTGTAGTGAACAAAGAATGCCCGTAATGTTGTTTTTGTTAATCCAAAATGCGAACAGATGATCATGCCAAATTGTCACGTTGTGTCACTTTGACAGCGTCACTTTCTTTCCTCGAACCAATAATAATACTTGATCGAGAAGTTCGGTTCATCTCACTTCACTTCAAAAAACAAAACAAACAGAGCTACTGCAACACGCTGCAACTTTCGATTCTTAAAACTTGGGCGCCAACTAGCGCCTTGAGTTATTCTTCATTGATGTCATTTTACTTGACGTCAAAAATAATTCAATTCCAATTAGAAAGAGTCCGGCAATAAGGTCTTTAACCACATCACAACGCATAAAAGGAAAATACTGACGAACTTTCGAATTTAATAAGACAGAGTGATCTCCCCCACTGTTTAGAATCAGTCAACAAATTTTTCTCAGAAAAGCTGCGAATCGGTTATCATCTTCAGATGTTTACACAGGAACTGTTGTTTTGAAATAAACTTCGTAGAAAACATTACATACAGAACGTTCCATTGGAATGTGCTCAAGCCAACCATATCCTTGTGGCTTCTGCAGTGAGTTTCAATAGAAACGAAGTGCTATTGTGCTGATGAAGGTTCCAAGAATTATGACATGAGTCTTAAAATGTTTTCCTGGAAAAAATTTCTATATCATATATCCGAGTTGGATGAAAAAGATGGATTTTAAGATCTCTTGGCTTTTGTTCTCAACAAAAAATTATGCGGTTAGAGTTGAAGGGAATTATTTCAGAAAATAATGACGCTAGTGTTTGAAGTCAAACATGCCATGACAGCAATATCTCCTGAAAAAATCCGCACAAATCTCGGAGAAGCTGATTAAAGTTGTGAAAACTAAGTTTCCTGGCATCCAGCTTTGCAGAAGCTTAGTGCTATGATAAGGACTTACACGTGGTTGTTCGAAATATCAGACGCATTGGACTCTTCTCCCCTGTTCCGTGTGGATATGTTGTCTTAACCACTATAAGGACGACTCTTCTATTACTCAGGAACGGATTTGGAAGATTTTTGTGCCAAGAATGGATTGCAGACCAAGGGTTCAAAACCGATCAACGATTCAGAGCTATATAGTTTCTATATGAACACCACTAACGAAGGGAGCAAGTTTCTGTCATCCAGGTGGAATCTATGCAATCCTTATAACTGCGAGAATGGTTTCCGTCTGAAACGACAGTTAAACTGGCCTTAAGACCTTGCTCAAATATCTAAAAACTTCTAGATACTTAGCCAAAAAGACAAGAGTTCTCTAAGCAAGTTCTGTAAGCTGGAATTCTATGATCTTTGTCTGAAAAAAATAAAAAATATTAGCCCGTAAGCAGCCCATAGAGGACCAAGGGCTAGCTTCTTACAACTGTACATGTTGTGCGTGGTATTCATTTCGGCATATACAGATGGGACCTACAGTTTAACGCGGTATCCGAAGGGCAGAGGGGTTTTGAGAAGCTTTCTCATGACGGTTATACTCTTGAATGTTTGTCAGACACTCGGAAGAGGTAGTAGTCCAACGCACTAACCACTGCGCCACGGCAGCCACATGGGTATGTTCTCTGGACAACTCTTATCTGAATGATTAAGCGAAGTTGTCTACAGAAAGGACGCCCAACATCGGCACTTTAAATAGACCCCCTTCAAAGGCAGATATAAATCTGATTTAGCAAAAGAGTTTCTCTACTTAGCCCAGGTGCTGATGGCCTACCTCTCGCGAAGCTCACTTCATAGCAAAGTTTCTCAAATTCAATTTAGGATAGTTCATGAACTACCCACACCTCTCGTGTAGAGAAGCTAGATGTTGGTCCTTTATGGGCTGCTCGCTGCCATTAGTATTTTTCACTCTAAGACTGTCGAGATGTCATAAAATTCCAGCTTTAACCAAAGTATTTTTAGCAGAGAGCAATGTCGCATTTTCAAAAGAAAAACGGCCAGCGGAAAACTTATAGCGGTTCTCAAACTTAAATTCGATTTTCTCAAAAGCCAATACATATTTTGTTTTCTGTCATATCCTTTTGTCGCGATTTATCTATTCGATTGGGATCAGCTCAGCATAATTCCATCTTTCCTGGCTGAACCCATTTACTTTTTTCTCCCATAAAATATGCGGAAGCTAAAAAAAACATACAAACCTATTTCCATCTATTAATAAAGGAGAAACAGAGAATCTCTTACTTTTTTACTTCTGAGGTAACATTACTTATTCTAAGGATAAAATAACCTCAGGTTTGTTAAGGATTCACAAATGGCATTGGCATACCTTTTCTTAAAAAGAAAAAAAAAACCAAGCATCCTATCTCACACTCTCCTCCCGTCATCGTCGTCTCGTTATACACCAGCTTAACGATCGAAAATGAGTGTAGCTGTCGCCTTAGATTTCTCCTTATGCCCCAAATGATAACATGGGTTCAAAGAGTGCCTAAACTTTACGACGAGACCACACAAAGTAAAAATGAAAAAATACAAAAAAATACAAAAAAAAAAAAAAGCCGAGCTAATTTAAATTTCAAAAAGGGATATTCTAAGGTTTTTGACACACATAATAACATAATCTGTAAAGAAAATTGGAAAAAGAGGTGACAACACACTACGATGTAGGTTTCCATAAGATGTTCCTTGAATAATTTATACCTGATTCCTTATGCATGGCTTTTTTCGGGGGTAAGAACATGTTTGTTTGTGTCGTTTACATTTTTTGCTAAGAAAGGATATAGCCCCCAAGTTACAGATTATTGTTATAAAAAAAATGTGGTTAAGGAAGGAGGTGAAATTCTTTGGAATTTATTCTGATAGTTATGGGATTTTTTTTTTTCTTCCAGCGTGGACATACTTATTGTGGTCTTATTGTGCTAATGACATTTCAGTTAAATTGCAAAAAGCAAATCTGGGGAGTCCTTTTGAAAATTGCTCCTTTGGGCACAATAACTTTTAGCAAATGCAACGAAATGGTACTTGAGAAATTATTTAATTAGGGGCTTTTTTCGAAAGTGCTTTCAAGGCGAGATGGATCGTTCATGGAGAGAAAACCTTGATGTGCTTGACAAATGTCCTTGTTAAGTTGTAGGTTGCATTTTTTATCGCCTACTGCAAGGCCATTAACGTGGCCTTGGATGGTGAGCTGTTGAATTTTAGAATTTTGCAAACTACAGTACTTTCAGTTATACTCATAACTCGAAGTCCTGTTTTTTAAGTATACATTGTATATAAGAGTAAACTGATCAAAGGACATAGATATATATGATATGTTTGATAATGTACCAGATAGATCTGTATGAGACCTGTCAAAATGTCAAAGGAAAGGAATTTTATACTGGCATGCGACAAGGCTGTATTCTGTCACCTAATCTTTTTACATCCATGTTCTTAGGAAATGTAAGTATGGTGTTCGTACGAAAATGTGAAAAACTAAATCATCAGGGTATGAGAAAAGGAGGACTCGAGTCTCGACAGTAGTTGTATGGGTGTTTGTCCGGAGAAAAGTATTACGAGTAGTGAGTAGGACTCTTGTACTCATATCTTTGTCGTTTTGCTCGACAACACAATAGTGAATGAAATGATGCCCCATAACGTTTGCTGCCATCTTAGATTTCAACAGTAAACATTTCGATGACGTGTTACTTTTTATCGATTGCCTCAGCTTTTTCTAGAATTCAGTAATTTTATTTATGACAATCATCGCCTCCCAAAGGGGATGTAAATAAATACCCCCATACCGATGCACTGGAAACGGGTAAATGAGTAAATTGGAAGATAGAAGAAGGTATAGTGGTCAGGGATGCCGTTATCCAATCTCCAAGGGAGTATTTTAGAAGCTTACAGAGGAGTATTTTGTGTCGGAGGGGAGTAAAGGTGTAAAGTTTGCGTTTTAAACTTTTATTCTAGTTTTAACAGGATTTTTTGTTTCTGACAATCTGCCAGAGAACTTTAAAACTTGTCATAAGGATTCGTTGGCAATCATATACTAGAGGAACTCTTACTCCTATTACATACTGGATGAATAATGCGGGGTAAAATTCTGTATACGAGTACATGACCCAACTTTCATTGTAGTAGGTAGTATTTTTTTTTTTAAACCTCGAAATTGACAACTTGCCGTTCAACTAGATGAAGATTTTACCCCGTTTCTTACTTCCCACTTCATTTCTCTCTTCTATAAAGTCAGTTTTTCACCGGGGTAATTGCACCAGTGTATGATTGGTCATTCAATGAAATAAAGGTGACAAAGTACTAAAATGTTTTAAAGGGAATAAAATCAGGACGAGAGGAGTAAGGGAGTATAGTCGATGAGAAGGGAGTACAAATAGTCCTTTAGTAGTACTTACGACAACCCTGATATTGGTATTGAAATCTCAGGTGACATATACAGGTTTCAATATTTAATCTCCGCAGGGGAATATTTCCTCCACTGATTTTATTTTAGAGTGAACAGTAAGCACACAGGTTCAATCTTTTTCTACAAACATCCGAAATTCCCCCAAGCCACATAACGTACAAAAAGAGTTTAATACAAGCTCTTAGTTTATATGGGGGCAATGGGAAGTTCGAAATTTATAGTTTTTATTACACTTTGAAACTTTCAATTCCTCATCATCTACTTTCGATAGTGACATTTGACATTTGAACCGGCTATTGTACCACCATTTTGAGGTTTTATTTGAAGTATTCTCAAGCATTATTTGAGGTATCCATTAATTTTAGTGATGGATTTCTCATAGAAAATGCAAACATTTATGTTGTTTCCTTTCGCAAATATTAAATTAAACTTGCTCAGTACATATTTAAGTAACACTGTTGACACAGCAAAATACTACCTCCTAAGAGGCTTAAAAGCAAATCTCCACTTAGGAAATGCTTACCACTCTCACTTCTGACACCTGATTTTGTCATCTTACATGTACTACATGTACATTTCATAAAATTCATCTTTCACAAAACTCATGCCAATTTTATTATTCAATTCTAAAACAGAAATGCATTCACATTTGTCTCTTGGTTTTGAATACGAAGACAGTTGCTATGACACATTGTGATCAAATTGTCAACTGATGTTTAATAGAAAATTTAGTTCGAGTGTCAACTGTCAAAGTGCAGCACAAATAATAATAATTTTATATCACCTTAACACTCATTAATTGTGGTGTTACATTTTATTTCGTTTGTTTATGGTTTTTCTTTTTCATTATATGCTACGTTCAGCATTTAATTAATGTGTGATGAATAATTTGAGTCAATTGTCAATATAGCGAAACATTTATTATAGATTCAGTGAAAATAAATACATAATAATAAATACAGTCAAAGAGAATTATCGCAAGAAACAATCGACAGAAATACACTATCCTTGTATTGAATTTTTTTTTTTTTTTTAATCACCACCACTACCACAATTTCCACTTAATTTAATGTAGGTAGGTATATTTTAAAATATATCTCTTATGCTATATCATTAAATCATTTAATATATTGATTTTTAATTTACCAGACAGATTCATACACATATATGTGGTCAAATTCATATGAAAACTGCATTGCGGGAATTATTTTTCAATAATAGCCTTGATACAAGCAAATGTTGTTAATGCTGATTGCAGCGAAATTTTTGACAGATGTGCCATAAAAAAAAATTGAATTTTTGACCATTTTGCAATGAATTTGATGGATAAAATAAAAAAATCTGAAATTTGACAGAAGGGATCTGTTCGTTAATTCTTTTAAGATAATGAGAATTTTTGACGTCCACTTTAAGAGTTAAGTTTGTATTTGCTCATTGCGTCTTCTCCAGATGATTGTCATAACAATTTTGAGAGTCATCCAATGTTTTTGAACAGCGCCTTTGTCAGTTAATATAAGGCTTTGACAGTGAAATGATTTAGGGGGCGGTTCCCAAAGTCTTTCCAGATTTCGTCATATCGGCTTTGATAGTTAAGATTTCAACACGATTTCGAGTCAAAGCAAATACTGAATGTTTAGAATATTTTCAATTTCGTTTGCAATTTAAAGTTTTCGTATTTTTTTTTTGACAGTTAGGTTGTGAATTGCATTACGGGTCCTTTTCCTCTCCTCCTTTTGTCTTTGAAACATGGAATGTCGGTTTATTCACTATACGATTGTCTTAAGCTCAAGAAAGTACTAGCTGTGTGACTATTTTAACACTTTGTCTTCAAAATATGACCTTCATGTTTCTTCTTCTAAGGCAACTGCCCTAAATCCTTAAATATTTCGGTAGTTTGCAACTTTTACAAATTGGATTTCAGACGAAACATATTTTTATTTTGCCTTTGACACTTCAAATATTCGTTTGACGTAAAAGAATGCATTTCTGGGGTATGTTCGTAAATTACTTTTCTTAAGGTGGACTTTGTAAGATGTCAAGGGGCTGTCGATAAAGTCAAAGCTTCTGTTGATCGCCTGGCACGTAAAGCAATTTTCGGTTTTTGGCATAATTTGAATATTTTTTCACCAATATCAAAGGGAATTTGGTTTTCGGGCAGAACTTTGTGCTGGGATTACCATTGTTTGGTTGCTTATTTAACTGTCTGGCAACATTTAACACTGCGGAGAAGAGAGAGATGGGTTCAATTAAGGTCGAGTAAATGGGTTTTGGCTGGATCTTACCTTTTTAGTGGCACCATATTTGATAAAACATGACACTAGTAAGCACGCAAGTTTTAGTTGATGCTGATCATCTGCAGGCAGATATGTACGTAAGCCAATTTTTGGTGACATCAGCATCAGAATTTCACCTCACCAATACCAAATTGATTTTTGATCATGTTAGTGGGCGGAGCTTTGTGTTGAGACTACCATGTTTGACTGTCTGGGCACTGATCTGTCAACATTTAATTTTGAGTGACAAATTATCTTGACAGATTTTGACTATCCCATTCCATTCGAATTCGGTTGAACTAGTTTGAATTTGAAGTTATCGTTGAGGACGATGTTTTAGCATTAAGAGGCGGCTTTCAGTTCGTTTGTAGACTGCTGGAGGTCTTATGTATAACTTTTCATTCGAAGGAGCTATCATCTTGATACCGCCCCAATTCAATGGCGCCCAACTCGGGACTCACAAGACAGCTTTCATTGATTGTCAAAAGAACTTTAACATTTTTCGTTTTTTTTTTCCAGCACAGAAAGAGGTGCCATTAAATCCTTTTATTCCACTATAATATTTATATAATTTTTTGGGCTACTTGCCAACCACACAAAACGTGGATGAAACACCCTAATGCCCATTAGGATAGTTAAAATCCGATTAGGTAGGTTAAGTGTGAAATACTTCCTGCTCTGTGGCACTTGCTTACAATCAAACGTACTTCCAATTATCTTCCTCGGTCATAACTTGAATAACAGGAAATCCAAGTACATAGGTCAGGAAACCATCCTACTCTCTGTCAAATATATGAACCAAAACGACAGATTCATTTTATGGTTTCTAGGTTTTGACAGTTATAGTCACTCAAATTCAACTGAATAAATCTATTCTTTTTCTCAAATTGCCTGACAATGCTAGTGATAGATGCAGTCAATGTTTCTCCTTCGAAATAACACCTTCTCACACGTCTTCTCATGGTTTCAATAGAGAAAATCGAAAAAGGTAAAGTGAGGAATTGGCTTTCCATCATCGACATCCAACACAGCCAAAGGATGGTAGAGACAAATGAAATCAGAAAGAATTCACAATAAAGCATCGTCATTCTGGGAAAAAAGGATACCTATCTCTACGAAAATGGAAAGGCCTTTGGGGAAATGCAAAGGATGTACCATGCGGATACAAGTGACGTTTCAAACGCACACAAGAGGGAAATTTATATTATACATAACCTTGTAGAGAGAGAGAGCCCAGCGCACCCCAAAAAATGTCAAGCAAGGTAAGTGAAATAGATGTTCTTTTAAATACATATGGATGCCAGTGTGTGTGTGTGTGTGACAAGGTGAAAAGTATGTAGGTATTTTAAATAGACTTTCTCAAAACAAAAGCTCTCCTCTCCCACCGAAACACTTAATCATGTTAATAGTGTGTGAGAAGTAGGAATATCCTTTGATATTTTTGAGCCGGAAATCATCAACCTTTCGAATTTGTCAGAGGGCCTTTCCTTCTCTCCTTTTTGATGAATTCAACCTGTCAGTCATTTTCTTCTTCTTGCCACAAACATACACACACTCAACACGCTCAACTCCTTGGAACATTTTACTCTATAATATCCTTTTGCAATCATGCGGGTAGAAATTTCTGAAATATGCTTTTGTACACGTGCCAAATAATGAAATCTATCCACTGAAAGGAACAAAGTTTAGGAGAAAACTCCCAACCTCCCGAAAAAAGGGGTAATTTTCAAACGATTTAATCATACCGCACACCTGCCAATTTCTCTCTTTTCAATGAAATAATCCGCAAAATTTTAAATTAGGGTTCATGTTACGTAAATTTATTACACCTTTTCATACCCAAACACACACACACCTTTTCGTGTGTGTATTTAAGTTTATAATCTGACTAGGATTAGAAAAAAAATAAAAATGAATGAATGACACATTCTCTCATTTTTCATTCTAAAGTGCCCCACAGTTTGAGGTAGGTACTGTAAGGTACTCCCACTTTGTTAAGTACTATAAGAAGGACAATAACTTATGTCATGAGTCTGTGTGCAAAAATATGATATATGAAAGCTCTGGCATGTGTCTAGTGACAGTGACGAGATGCTATTATCATTTTTGACAAATTTTTGTTTGCCTCCTTTGAAGTAGGCATATGTATTAATTCGTCTTTCTTAGAAAATTCTTAGAAAAGAAACGAGAGTAGGAGCAATAGACTGTGGCGTGAAAAGAAGTTCACATGACAATGGACTTTAGGTGATGAGGCACGTGGCAGGATAGAAGCCGTTGATATACAGTTTGTCAAGAAAGTGTTTACACAAGGGAGAAAAAATGAAAGTTCTACTTTTTTATAACAAATAGAGGCACTTCCAGTAACTTTATTTCATTTCTGCTTTTTAACTTATGATAATTTACATTTCAAAAGTGATATAGGATAAAAAAATACTTCATTTCATTTAACTATGACAGTAACACAATAAAAATTAAAAAAATAACAAAAAATTTAGTGTCAAGAAAGTGTTTACACATCTAAATGAGTAATACATAAAAACTAAATTACTTTAAAAAGAAAACGGAAATGTTACATTTGTACTTAATCAATATTTAGTGTGACTGCCTTTTGCATCAATAACTGCCTGCAATCTTCGCTTCATGGACCCAATTAGTTTTTTAAGATCATAATTAGTGGGAATATTAATCCATTCTTCTTTAATGTATTGGAAAAGTTGGTTTCGGTTTTTCGGGTTCCTTTTTGCTACTTTTTTCTTCAAATACGCCCATAAATTTTCTCTTGGGTTTAAGTCAGGACTCTGGGCTGGTGTATCTAGCACTTTGCTACAGTTGTAGAGCAGCTACGTCCTGACTGTAAGCTCCTTATGTTTAGGATCGTTGTCTTGATAAAATTTGAAGGCTGGTTTTCTGCTAGCATCAACATCATTAAAACCAAAATTATTGGCGCTGTTATGTAAATGATTTTGCAAAATGTTAAGGTATTGTCTAGCGTCCATGGTATTATCAATAAATACTAAATCTCCAACGCCTTTGCTGGATATGCATGCCCACACCATCACAGACAATTTTCCAAATTTAACAGTTGGAATGATATTCTGATTGGATAGTGCTTTTAAAGGCTTCCGCCACACTCTGTTGGGTCCATCGTTGTAGTACAGCATTATTTTCGTTTCGTCGCAAAATATTACATCATCCCAATATTCTATTGGGTGAGTAATGTATTCTGTAGCGAACGATAACCGTTTTTGTACATTTTGAGATGAAAGCAAGGGTTTTTTCCGCGCTACTCTAGATGAATACTTATGCTTTAACAGTACTTGCCTTAGAGTTTCGTGAGACACTTGTACTCCGCATTTTTCTCTTATTTCCCTTGACAAGGCTCTAGTTGAGATTCGGGGGTTTTCCTGCACCATTCTTACTAAAAAGCGTTCATTTCTGCGTGACAACTTTCTTGGCCTACCTTTTGGAACGATATTCTTCAACCGATTTTCCCGATTTGCTCGATTTATTATATTGTATATGGTTTTTTTTGCATAAACCAAACATATCGATTAACTCCTGAACTGTTTTGCCCTTATGATGGTTGTAGTAAACCAATTGTTTTACGTCAAGTGATATTCTTTTACCAGGCATATTTAAACTAATCAATAAAACCACCCCAAACACTTTTATCGAAAGAAGTATCACTAAAATTGTGTCGTTTCAATTTCCTTTATCTGCTACAAAACAGAAAATACGAAACCGCTATAACGGTACTGTTATGAATCTATGTATACACTGCAACAGTGGGATTTGAGTAAATTGTGTAAACACTTTCTTGACAGTAAAATTTTGTCCAGTTTTAGGTTTTCATGTTTTTATTGTTGTAATTGAGTAATAATAAAGAAAATTTTAATACCATTTAGTTCTTGAGGTGTGAATTGTTATTAGTTAGAAAAAGAAATTAAATAAAGTTAGCAGAAATGGCTCTATTAGTACTAAAAAAGTAAAACTTTATTTTTTTTACCTTGTGTAAACACTTTCTTGACAAACTGTATGCTAAAGGTTACTACAAATAAGTTACCTCCTACGATATACAAACAAGCAAAGGTGAGGATTCCAATAAAATAAATTTCATGTCGTCTAATTGTGGCTGATTGGTGCGTGCCATACATAAATAAATCAACAACGACGCATTGATATACATTCGATATTGAAGGAGAGACGAAAAAAAAAAACACTTCAAAGAATGATTGGCAGGACATGGGCAGGGAGCAAAAAAAAGTCAGTGACCTGAATCATGTATGTCCGGATGTGTACCTTGACCCAATTTGATTTGAAAAGGCATTTTTCGAATGTGTCCTCTCTTTATCCTTGTGATGTTGCTTTTAGTACAAGTTTTTTTTTTTTTTTTTTACACAAAGTGGACCTTTTGCCACCACAGTTTCATTTCACAGACTTTTTTTTTTCACGAACAGATTTAACTTGCGAGTAGGGGTTTCATTTCAGAACCCTCAAGCTCGATAGATGGTTTTAATCGTTTCTGTTGTCTTTACCAGAAACACGGAGCAATGGGCTGCATTTACTGGTGGAAAACAATTTTCGTTTCAATTTACTCATTTTCGTTAGCGAATGAGTTTGACTCACGAGAAAGGCTTACATTTCTAAAGCTGTGTCTAAATGTTCCCCCCACCAATTTTCTTTCATGAATTTCAGAAGGGAACATTTTTGAAAACACAAGCTTTGAAGATGAATTCAATGTTCCCATTTTCCCACAGAAAATGACGAATGTTTTACGTTCACATGTCAGTTTTGTGTCCACTATCTTTAAACACGAACTCTCTTTTCTATATACACATGTATGTATATGATCTCTGTCGAAATCTGTCAAATTAAATGTCATTTCGTTCTGTCAAATTGAACGTTGTTCGAAAAGAATTCAAAACGAAAGGAAAAACGATTCGACTTGGTGTCCATTATTTTGTGCTTTGGTACGTAGGAGTGTCAGAAAAGGCTAGAGCAGGACAAGTTTATGTCTGTGGTGTCTTCTTCTTTCTCGTTTCTATAGCTTGTTTAAAAGACATCGGATATCTAGTTTTAAGGTACGTCTCCATATTGCACAGTGTCTAGTGCGGATGTTTTCTAGGAGTCCGGTGGGCTGCTGTTGTTCCCTATTAGCCAAAGTCGAAGGCGTGTACAAGGGGGGAATTTTGTCAGACAGCTTGTCAGCATCACTGTAATGTGCTGACAGTGACAGCACTTTTTTCAGACCGCGAGCCAAAGTAATGTTATACTGGGCAGACATCTTCGAGTCGTTTAACTGATTGACTCTTTAAGGTACAGTCTCCTGTTTAACAAACTCATTGTGGAACCTCCTTAAAAATTCTTATTTTGACAGTAGATGAGTGCGCCATTTTGTATATTTTGTTGTTAATGTTAAATGACAGGCTTTCTAAATTGTTGCATTCCATGAGAGGGAGAGGGATATATCACGTCACTCTAAGCCTAAAATAAAGACCGCCCATTCGAGATGATACGCTGACAGGGGAAATTGAAAGCAAGACTGTCATTTATTGTTAATCCTTGCCATGTTTGTTTTGAATACCTTTTTGCGATCAGCGTCATCCTTTTTGCCAAACAGGACGTAGGTACATAGGCCAAATACTATGCCTACCACAGAACCCGTTCGTTATTTATCACACGTCATCCATTGAAGTTTGACAGATCCGTTTAACACAGACCTTAATTAACAATCCTAACAAAAGAGGCTGAATTAATTCTCTTAAAAGAAATTTCTATAGAAACTCTCACAAAAGGGTCTCAACATTATCTGCGAGACATCAAACTGACATTTCTTCAAGTTTCTTCCACTG
This sequence comes from Chalcosyrphus nemorum, assembly GCA_949716465.1. Taxonomy (NCBI): domain Eukaryota; kingdom Metazoa; phylum Arthropoda; class Insecta; order Diptera; family Syrphidae; genus Chalcosyrphus; species Chalcosyrphus nemorum. The sequence goes on from OX454333.1 coordinate 81,374,033, forward strand.
AAATTGACAGCAACCAGTGTCACAGCAAATAAATAACAACCACCATTGCCTATAAACGAAATAATTTGTCTCTGTCTAATTGTATTCCCGTATATAATTTCGTATGTGTTTGACAAAACCCATCTAACAACACAACACACTAACTAACAACAACAACAACAACAGCTGTTCAAAGCATAAAACCAACACAACTTTTAACTGAAAAACTTTTCCTTCTCACTGACAAGTCGTTCAAAGAAATAAATCTTATTTCAACTTGAACTTTTTTTTTTTTTCGTATTCTTCTCTTTTGCCGTGTCCTCACTTTTTCGCCGAGTGAAAAGAAGCTTAAATGAAATCCCAAGGAAATATCATCTATTTAGTCTACATCACACTGAAAAATTTACCAATGACAGGTTTGTTTTTTTTTTTTTTTTTTTAAGTTCTACCCTCTATAACTCATTTGCATTAGAGAGAGAACGATACCATCCCCTTGGTGCCATTATATATGTATTTTTATCGAAAATCTCACTAAAAGTTTGAACACAAAACTTCACAACGATCTGAGAAGATGTGTGGTGTTGTGTGATGGCTGGCTCCTTAGGTATGAGAAAATCGAAACCAAACTAATAGACGTAGAGACACTCAAGTCAAGGCTTCGCACAGGAGCACAGCTACTCCGGATTGAGTAGTTTTGCACACTAATGCTATAGCTGAAGTTGTGTGTGGAGTAGGTTATTAGGACACCGAATAGGGCTTTAGTGCTGTTGCGTTGGATAGTTCTTCTCGTATCTCGTCGTTTTGGAGAAAAGTTTCGCCCAAGTGCCAAGAGTCATAACGAAAAGTTGACGTCAATTATGGGACATTGTCACCCAAAATTGAAATGGGAGAAGTGGAAAAGAAGAAGTTTTGTTGAACATAGCCCGTTCGTTGTCGTGTGAACCTTATGGTGGAATAATAAATAAAACTTGTGCCTATACACCATACACAAAAAAAAAAAAGGATTGAATTATGTCTTTCTCTGCGCTTTACGTCAAATGTAAACGAATATTGAAGTGAAATTATTTTCCCATAAAAAGAAAGCATGTATTTGCCGTGTATTTACAACAAAAGAAACAAAAAAACGATGTTAAAAGTTAGAAAGTCAATTTTAAGATGCTTTTGAACAAGGAAAACATAAATTTAGAAGTTTGACGAGAACATTTCACAAAAAAAAAAGAAAAAGTTATAAACGAATGTGAGGCTGAATTCATTCATATTTTGCTGTGACGTATGACGGTGACATATGGGCTGAGTTCAGTTGAAGAAAGTTTTGACAGCTAACGAAATTTTCATGATCCTTCAACCAAATTGTTTGAAAAACGTGAGCAAATGCAATTTTCTTGAAAAATGTACATGGTTTTGAAATTAATAGAATCATTTTGTATAAATAATGAGGCTTCCGCCAACGTGCATAGGAGTTTAAAAAGAAACTACTTCCGTTTACAACTTTAATTTTTGACGTGAAATATTCATCTCTTTTGATAAAAGAGATCATTTACACTGACAGGAGTGAAACTAAGAATAAAAGGGGAATAGTTCCAGTTTTGAAGGTAGAAAAGAATCCTGATGATGGTAGTTTTAGCTCGCTTCTGCTTGCTTATAAGGAAGCGCTCTCATCCACTCTTTTCAATCGGAAATCTTACTTAGAATGGAGAGTGGTCTGTTATGGCTTTTAATATCCAAAGACTACAACAAATAGACTTGACAGTGACAGTTGATTCCTTTCACATCATTTTTTTTGACTGCTTAAGCAATTGACAGATAGAACAGAAGTTGGCAGCGACTTAAATAGACATGTTGTAGTAGAATCGAAGTTGATGTTGAGAATATCGAACGAACACCTCATCAAACTGTCAAACGGCATCTATGGCCGACATTCAGCTGTCATGCGGAACGAACTTTTCAACGTCTAAGACTGTTGATATTTCCATACCTCTTGCACAGTAGTCCAACGCAAAAAACCACTCAGCCACAAAGGACTTTGTCTGCCTGGTGAGCCCTGTATAATGTTTTGCCAAAACCGGAAAATCTCCAAATATGCATTGTATGAATCCCGGACTGAGGTGTTAAATAAGGAAGTATGTAAGCCAGTAAGTAAGTAAGGAAGTAAGTGAGTACACAAGTCTGTAAGTAAGCATGTAAGTTCGTAAGTAAGTAAGTAAGTGAGTAAGTAAGTAAGTAAGTAGGTGAGTAAGTAAGTAAGTGAGTGTACAAGTCTGTAAGTAAGCATGTAAGTTCGTAAGTAAGTGAGTAAGTAAGTAAGTAAGTAAGTAAGTAAAGAAGTAACTAAGTACTTAAGTAAGCAAGCCAGTAAATAAGTACATAGCTACGTAGGTAAGCAAGTACGTAACTACATATGTAAGTAAGTACGTACCTACGTAGGTAAGTAAGTACGTAACTACATATGTAAGTAAGTACGTACCTACGTAGGTAAGTAAGAAATTTTGTGAATAACATCTTTTTATTTGAGAACAATGTCAGCAATTTGTATCTCATCATATCAAGTGTATCTTATTTGCTTGGAGTAAGCAGTTTCGCTTTTTAAATAATTCTTTTCTGGTTAGAGTATCACCGTTTGAATAAAATAATAAACATAAAGTAAATAATATTCCTCCACCAAAAGAAAGTCCCAACAGTTCCATAGAAACATTTATAAAAATAAATTTGATGACCAAAGGGTACCTACCGTAGATCTAAAACTGAAATACATTTTAATCAACAAAATTTTGGTACATAAAACAGAAAAAAAGGCGATTAAGAACAAATCTACAATATCTAAGGTGCTCTTAGGCAAGCAAAAAGTGCAGTGCGACTACAAAAGAAAAGTGCAGAATAAAGCATCTACTTATAAAGCAAATTATGAAATATAATTCAACGAAAAACAAAAAGAGAAAGAAAGAATAGAAGAAGAATAAATTGACCACAAATCGCTGAAGCAGAGAAAAGCAGAACAAAAAGAAAGAAAAAAAAAAACATGAATCCTTACTGCAAGTCGCTTCATCGGATCCATCGGAACAATCTTTACTCTGGTCACACATCCATGCTAGTGGGATGCATTCACCTTCACCAGATTTACACGCAAACTCGTCTGGTGAACAGGATTTCGATTCTGAAAATGAAAGAAATATTGACACGGAATATTATATCAGTCGTCGTCATCTGCACACACATTCGATATTCAAGTGGCCACTATAAGGATAATGGTCCTTAACATTTTTTTCTTTCAATAGAGAGTAATATCTAATGACATGTTTATTGACCCTACCATGGAGTAGAGCGTAGATAGTACTTCTGTGTTTGTAGCAGATACTTCTTATCGAGAGGAGAATTCTATTAATAAACACTTTTGTAACCCGATGACTTGTGTTACACAAATAGAGCGTAAGCGTTGATTAAAATTTATGCCTACTAGAAACGTCGGGTGGGTATATCAATTTACAGTCAAATAGAGCAGAAACCAACATACAGATACAGAGCACCATCTATCTCTTAAGCAAACAGTCATCAAAATAATTTCAATTTTCCTCATTAATTCTGTCAACATCTGGCTCAACCATCAGTCAACAATATCCCACCGAAAAGTGACATTTATTTATACCCCCTTACAAGTCCTTAAGGCAAAAACGTGACGTTAGTGTAACCGCGGTTTTCACAACTTCCTATACCCCATCCCCTCACAAAGTGAAAAAGCCACAAGGACAACCAGATGATACCTTGCCTTCTAGTTGTACAGTTAATTATTTTACAAAAAAAAAAAGAACTTAATATAATTATATAATTTCTATTTAAGTGTACACCGTTATCCTGATGAGAAACTTTCACTTTCTTCTCCAATCAGATTCATATTGTGCGCAGCTCTTGTCGTTCTATTATCTTTCCACATCATTACGTCCTATGTCAACTGAGATAATGAAATTTCAGAAGCGCGACGATGACACCTACAACCCCTAAGCATCCATTCCCCATTCCCAGTCCCGGCTTACACCCTCTCCTCTCCTACAATAACCATAAGCTAATTATAATTATAAAAATAAGTCGTCGAAAAAAAAGAAAAAGTAAAATTTAAACCACAAGGATATTTGTCTTTCGGAACAAAACTTTCACCCTCCAAAGGACGAATATGATTCGATCGAAATTTTAATAAATATCAAGGATCGTCCCTTTTTTTATCATTTTAAATCGAGAACTCACATAATAATCCCTGAGAAGATGGATTTATGAGACCAAAAATGAAATAGTAAACAGTTCTTTTTTTTTTTTTGTTCGTCCTTCGAGAGATGAATTTTGCTGATATTCATAAGAGGGAAGGTAAAAAGGTCTACTACCCACAAAATTTGGCTACCTATACCTCAACTCTTCGACACCGGAAATCGCCTTAATGGCTTTGAAGTGTATACACAAGTAGATAGGCATTAGTATACGTATGTGGGATATGTGATTTCAACTTCAGAATATATCCTGTCATTTTGCTTTTAAAAGTAAGAAAAGCCCTTTGCCTTATCAATACTCCTTTAGGGGTAATATTATTTGAAAACCATTCAGAAAAGGGGATCCTTAAAATAATACATCTTTAAGGAGACAGAGCGAGCATGTATCAGTTTGTCCCTTGGCATTAGTTTTTGTCTATGTATAAGGGAAATAGGATTAAATTTTAATAATAATACCTACTGTTTGATATACAAAGAGAATGGTGTGTAAAATTGGACAGGATTTTAATGGGTATTTGGACAATATACATGTATGTAAGTGCAATGATTAACTTGCAACTGGTGCCTTGAAAAGGGCTTTGTCCTACGACTATATACTGATGCTTTTAACGCCTTCAAGGATGTAGTCATGAGTGATTGGATAGTAAACGAGTAGCACAAGTGAGGTGTGTCAAATGATTTATTAATTTTACTTAGAGTTTACTTTACATGGTACTGATTTGAAAATTCAATTGAAAACCATTTTGATATCAAAGAATATAGCAATCTATTTTACTACCCAAAGGACTAAGGTTAGATATTTGCAATCTGTTTTATTGGATCTCATTCATTGAAAGCATTTTTCATTAAATTAAACATATTTAAAGCCATTTGTAGTGGTTTTATGCCTTCAAGTCGTTAGAAATCATTTGAGATCAATTTAATTCAATTTTAACGTTTTGAAGGAGAAGAGAGTTGACTAACAACCAGCTTGCAATTTGATATCCTTCTACACTTTGGAAGAAGTTCTTTTCAATTGAACTGGGTCTTAATCTCATGGAAATATTTTAAGTATTGAAGACAGTTTGATGTCAATATATTTTAATTGATGGTTTATTTTTTATGACTACTTTACTCTTATGTCTATGCTTTGCATCGATTATTTTCGGTCTCCCAGTGAGGAGTAAACTAGTCAACATTGTAGAAGAGCCAATAAATCTCAGAAGATTGGCGCCCAACTTGGGGCTTCTGGGTCTATGTGTATTTTTAGTATAAAGGTGTCAGCTGAGGTGTATAACTAGAATTATAATGGGCTATTCTAGAGAAGTCAATAATTCTTAGAAGTTTGGCTTACAACGTGGGGCTATTAGGTCTATTCCTCTTTATATCATATCAGATTAAGAAGAGTCAACTATGCCATATTGAGGATTGAAAACGTAATTTAAACAGTCAACTGTACTTTACTTGGGAGTGAAAACGTAATTTGAATGGAATAGTCGATTTTGAAGTGAAGTCAATGAATCTTAAAAGATTGGCGCCCAACGTGGGGCTTAGTTAAAAGAATTTAATGGAATTATCTAGCATTACTGAGGAAAAGATCAGAAAGCTGATTAGACCACTGCTAATTTTACGATAACCGATAAATTTTATAAGATCGAAATGTGGGACTCATATTGACAAATATGATGGTATTTTGTCTGCTCTTATGTTGGAAAAGATCTATCATAGGAAAAGTTAAGAGTGAAGCGAACTTGATGAGTTGATTAGACCTCAGTTGAAAATAAAGTCTCCAGAATCTAATTTTTTCTTAAAATTGGCGCCCGACGCGGGATTTTTTCTTTCTTTCTTTTAAAAGAGGATATAATTACTCAAAGTATGGAAGAAGCAGAAATGAATTGAAAGTATACCATAAAGATGAATAAAGAGCTCAACAAGCTACGTCAATGAGTGGAGAATGAAAATTATTATGACGATAATCTCCGTCACTAAAAAGTCGCTATAAAATACCTGAGCATTTCAAGACATTTTTTTTTTTTTGTTTGCCATGGCAGTTTGCTTCTTTTTTTTAATCATTAAGAACAAATGACAAGAATAGATTAAATTGAAAGGCTGTTATTCTCTAAAGGATTCTGAGAATAATTTCTGCGTTGCCTTTGGGGTAAGTAGCTGCATGATTCCTTATCAATTCCCACGCAGCTAAAAATACTTATCCTTGGTGGGTGTTTACATCCGCTATTTATAATTGGCAACAAATTCAGCTAAGAATAGAGTAATTAAGTATTTTATGTAATTGCAAGGTTGAGGAAGGTTAATGTAACATAGCCTCAGACATTGAGTTGGCTATTTTTACTTGTAATTAAATATGGATTAGGTTCAAAGTGGTTTGCATAACATGTGGGATAGGGCCGATGTGAGATTTTTGGCACTTCCAACTGAAAGAGAATAGGGTAGAGCCGTCTCAAGGTTGAGGATGTAGTTCTACATGATTCTGAGTGTTTCCAAGTGTGAGTGTGAGTGCTAATAGCTATTAGCTTGAAATCGAGTGCTACTTCTATTTCATTGATAAACTAGTGACGAGCAACTTCGGTTGATTAGCCTTTTCTGTACGCCCATTAACTCCAGTACTGGACCTACCCTTCTATTTGTGTAAAACCGCATAACCTGCACACTAGACGAACTGAATTTATGTATTTCTTCGTTAAATGCGAGTCGTTTGACAGATTCGCTCCTCCCAGCTGAAACCACCCAAAAACGGATTTGTAGTTTGACGTTTCAGAAAAATTAGACAGAACCTCACACATACAAGTAAATGACTTTCTTGACAGCACAAGTTGCTATACAGTTTGTTCTTGTTGATAGAGAGAAACAGCACTACACTTTTATAGTTAGATCCTGGTCAAACGAAAGTTCATAAGTGTTAACAGAAAGGACTATTTATGTTACGCCCATTTTAGGAGTGCCAGTTATACTTAAGATGCTTGTCCACTTGAGAGTAAAATTTGGGCGAGTAGCTCTCAAGCCACTCTCGAGAGAAATTTCGTAAGTGGACACGAACCTGAGAGCAACTCGCAGAGAGATGGCTTTATACTCTCAGCTTACAAACTGTCAATGAGTTGCTCGCAAGTGGACTGATGTTATCTTACTCTCGGGGATCAACTCGTAGTAGTAGCTAGTCGCGAGCATGGCTCACATAAATTTTACTTTCATATGGATACTCGAGAGCTACTCTCGAAAGTTTACTAGCGAAAGTGTTCTCAAGTGGACACGCACCTTTAGTCTATGACTCGCACAACACACTTATGTAATTGTGAAGAGCTAGGACTTGGGCCTTTATGAGCTATTTTTGGTAACTTGACAGTGGTCTTTATTGAAGATTGACTTATATCAGCATAAGCCGACGCGGTGAGTTCAGTGTGAGCCACATTTTCCCTCTGTTGACACTGTTCATCATGATGGGTGCATAAGCCACTTGCGAAATGTGACTTATGCAGTGCATGACAGCTTTAAATATGCGACAATATAACGTTCTAGTACAAACCTCAATGACATCAAAAAATAACCAACTTGCCTTGATTAAAGTTTCTTCCCTTTTTTTGCAAACAAGATTCTTATCCGCAAATAATTAAATTGCGAGCGAGAAAATAAACCTAATACCAGTTTGCACACGTCATAACTCACTTTGAAACGACTTCCTCTGGCTACACATCACAAGCCCATAATCAGACCACAAAGCCTGTTACCTGCCACCTGTTTTTGCACATTTAACAACCTGTCATCGACCTCGAAAATCTACTCACACACACAGACACACAAAAACAAAACACCTCCACTCATACTCTATTGAGTATCCATAAGATTTAATTTTCTCTTCGGTACATAAACCATACGTCAACGAGGTCTGTTCCGCGAGTACCTCATTTAAATATCACGCAGCAGGTTTCACATCACGTAAACCAATTCTCACCTCCACACGGGTGTTCTCAGGTTCCATGCGTGTTCCTTGCTAATGTCTGTTTAACTTTGACTTAAGAGGACTAGTAACAACCATCAGCAGCAGCAACAGCAGCAAATATTTCCCTAATTAAGTCACACGCATCCAACCCGCACACACATTTTGTGCACAAAACTTATCTACAGCTATTTAGCTTTCCCTAATGTCATTATCTTTCATTCTTATCACCAAAAAATAACCAAAAAAAAAAAAAACAAGGAAGCCTAGGACCTCCCGTTCTGGTATGTCTCTCTCTCAAATTCAAACTAAAAAGGTCGACTTTATCACAACATCACCATAAAAATAATTTCTCTCTGTTTGCCTCTTGCTTCCATCAAACACACACACACAACTCCCTTCCTCAAGGATAATGTATTTCGACTCAAATTCTGTTTTGAGAATATGATAATTTCTTAATTGCAATTTTCCAACTCTTTCCTCGCCGCCCGGCCCCCCAGGAACAGATATGAGGAGTAAAACACCAACACGCATATGCGGTTATCACAAACGCATGTAGAATCCATCCCAGTGTTGGAACGAGAACTACCAGCTCCACCTATAGCTTTTGTTAATCCTCCCCCATACGCACCTCGCCGCACCGGAAGTCGTTTTCGTCCTGGCACACAGTCTAAACTTCCGAATTGCCGCCAGGGGTTTATTGCTAATAATAAACACTCGAGATTGTTTTGAAAATAACACGGAACCCAGTGTGGTGTAGGTAGGTGGAAGGATCTGGATCAGGAGCCTGAAAGAGGAACTCTTAATTTGCTACTTAGGCTGGAGTGTTCTCTATCTCACTCTTGCACTGCTGCGATTGTGTCTGAAGGTAAAGGACATTAAAAATTAAATGCCTTTTGTGACGTGCGGTGTAGGCACAGATATTTAACAAAACAGTAGTTAGGATGAGAAATGAAGGCGCCAAATATAAAAAACACAACCTTCATTAAGGATATAAATAAACCGTTGAAACTCGTCGTTTTATTGGCCGAGGAGAAAACAAATCCAGCAGCTTCATCATCATTTCTAGTTGTGGCTCTAGTGCGACTGCTGCTGCGCGCCTTAGAATGAAATTAAAATTCTTTGAAAAGTAATTAAATATTTATGAAAATATGTGCTTAGTTAATTGACATCGTATTTCGACAAGGATGCGGTAGAGTCCTTAACTCCTGCTTGTTGTTGCCGCCGCCTCGAGACCGTCCTTGTCGTCGTCGTAGCTCTCAGCATGAATTTCTTAATCCAAAGTGTAATATTGAAATTTTGTGTATGCCTTTCAACACGCAAAATCCTTTTGGACGATTAAGCGTTTAGTTTGGTTGGTTGAGAGAGAATATCCTTGAAAGGTTCATTTTATGTATATTGAATGAGTTTTAAACCAAGACTCTGTGTAGTATTTGATGTTGGAAACGTCACGCGTAATAAACCTGTTAGTTGTCATCTTACGAATATATGGTGCGATACAATGTATCACACATATCCTTGTTAACTTGTTTACACTTACCCAGTATTGGTGTGTAATATAACATCTCTTAGGGGACATAATTTACTTGCTTCTTTTTGTAAACAGGATCCCATCCCCTCCACCCAACTCTTTAGAAAAAGGGCAACCATGTATCTTGGTTTATTATAAAATTAAACCGAAATTGTTTGGGAAAAATTTAATTTATACCCGGAAGGGGACACATCACAGCAAACATCGAGATTAAAAGCGCAAAAGGACGAAGGAGAGTGTTGGTTGTGTTTTTTTTTTTCTGTTGAATTGGTTAGCGCGTTGGTGCTGCGCTTTGGGGGGAAAACTAAAAGGAATTTAATACCAAAAAACGATTTGTGTGTCCTGAGAGAGAAGAGGGAAGAAATGGGCTATTGTCATACGCCCGAGTGACCGATGAGAACGACCTAGGGTGGGATCGGTGCTTTTAATTTAAATTTAATTTGAGTCGAAATGGTGAATTACTTTTTACTTGCGTTCTACTTTTCTTGTTTTTTTTTGGTTTATGGTTGGCTTAATCGGAAGTAGTTGGAAGACAAAGTGCCCGGCGACAGGCGACACATACACAACCAGCAAAAAGAGGGCAAAAAAACCTACGAATGCTCGTAGGGAGTTTTGTCGCATATAAGTGACAGAGAGGATGTGAAATGTTTCCTGCTGCGGGGTATACACCTGCGAGAGAAGGTGTATAAGTATATTTGTTTGTGTGGAAGAGATGTCAACAGAAGAGTGACAGGACAGGAAGTGAAGTGACTTTGGACATGACCAACATTTAATGAAAATCATCATCATCAGCAGTAGCACTCCCGGCAGGCGGTGTGTTAAGGGTGGGAAAAGTTACATTTAATGAATTTACGAGGTAGTTTGTCTTAAATGACGCAAAACAGGGAGGAGAGGAGTGCAAGATTCAGGTGGTACATAAGTAATATAAAGGACAAAAAATACAAGAAGAGATTAAGAAGGTCAAACGAGCGTGAAAAACCATTGGCCAATAACCGAAATTGTCTCTCTAAGGATCAACGCACACTGATTACTTTCTGTCAGGTGTTTTGCTGAATAATGGAACACATATAGCCTCTTATCTATACAAATGTCATCGATATGAAAAACTAATGTCAACTGTCAGTTCATTGTTAAATCTGTTTTTTTTTTTTACGGCTGTATGAAACTCAACTCTTTTGCTGTCAATTTCAGTGTCATTTTCAATGGCATTGTAGCTGTCAGTGTCACTGTCACTGTCAGTGTTCATTGAATAAAAAATATTTTACTTGTATGCAAAATGACGGTCTATGACTTGTACCGTAGGATAATAAAGAGTATGTAGGTATTTTAAATTGTAATCTTCATTTGTAGTGACCTAGTTTTAAGTCAGTGTTTGACAGCTTACATCGTAGTAGGTATACAAGAAAGAGTATCATACGAAAGTAATTTTCTTGGAAATCCCTTGACTGAACCAATATTAGCCAGTGAAACCAGTTTTTATCCCTTACATTCGAATGAAGTACCAATTTTAAAATGCAAATGTTAAAATATCTATTCACTTGAATTCGGCACTGTCAATTTCTACGAGTTTATAAATTCTTGGAAATATGTCTGTTTGTTTTTAGTACCATCAGAATTTCCAAAATTAGGTACTCCTACGTATAGTCCTGTGGCAGGAATTATCGATACCCCCTCAACGGTCACAGAGTATAAAATCTTTTTCATGTTCAGAGAATTATATGTGAATTGATAAATGGATGGATTCGGATATTTTAATAGATTTTTGCAATAAAAGGTCAAGCAAATCGGACTGAAATTTCAATTAATTTATGCGACACTTAACCTACAAACTTAGTCCCATTGATTTACCTCCTGATGCGAAGATATCAAAACTCTGACTGCGGTTCAAGAAATAGATGTGTCTGGTGTTTACGACTGGCTTTGGGTATATTCCAGGACAGCTACAGAAAGCCCTGTATTTTAAGCTGAAATATTCACTCAGCTGGGACATGTTCTCCCAGTGGACACTTCTTATCAGGGTTATCGAAAGTACTACTAAAGGAATATTTGTACTCCCTTCTCATCAGCTATACTCACTTACTCCTCTCGTCCTGATTTTATTCCCTTTAAAACATTTTAGTACATTGTCACCTTTATTTCATTGAATAAGCTATCATACACTGGTGCAATTACCCCGGTGTAAAACTGACTTTATAGAAGAGAGAAATGAAGTGGGAAGTAAAAAACGGGGTAAAATCTTCATCTAGTTGAAGGGCAAGTTGTCAATTTCGAGGTGAAAAAATACTACCTACTACAATGAAAGTTGGGTCATGTATACAGAATTTTACCCCGCGTTATTCATCCAGTATGTAATAGGAGTAAGAGTTACTTTGGGGTTATGCCAGGACAAAATTGCTCTAGTATATGATTGCCCAACGAATGCATATGGCAAGTTTTAAAGTTCTTAGGCAGATTGTCAGAAACAAAAAATCCTGTTAAAACTAGAATAAAAGTTTTAAACGCAAACTTTACACCTTTACTCCCCCTCCGACACATAATACTCCTCTGTAAACTTCTAAAATACTCCCCTTGGAGATTGGATAACGGTATCCCTGTTTGTGATGCACTATAAAGAAAAGGGAGTTCAAGGAGTCAATCTTTTCATTTAAATAACTTCAGTACTGGTGAATTGGATTTTCATAAAAAATTGGTCTTGTTTGATTGGCGCCCAAGCAGGGACCTCTAAAATACACTTTCTGCGTAAATCTCTTTTTGAAGTTTGGGATTGTATTATCGTTATAAGTTCAACCTTATCCCAAATATCGAGTAGGCTGCGAGTTAAATTAATTAAAGATCTGTCAAAAATGATCGTAAAAATTGGCGCCCGGCATGAAGCTCTTTCAATCTGTTGGAAAGTAGATCAAGTTCAAATGCTGGGCTTTCACATAGCTCAAAAATGTGCTCATGGTATCCGCGAAACATTCTTTAGTTTTTAAAAGTGGTCACAAACGTCGTAAATCAAAAGAATCAGCATTTCTTAAGCAACTTCTTTAGTGGTACTTCTGGTGGCCAAAAGTGCTTCCCAAGTCCTTCTGTATTTCCATACTTCTTAGAGTCACTTTTCGACTTAATATATCAGAACTCTATTCTCACTTAGAAAGTAGTGAGTTTCAAAAATATAAGGAAAAAAAATAAACTGTGTTTATAAACATTTCATGTAGACATTCCCTGCAGTCTTAGCCTTATTGGAACTGGGAAAGAACCTATAAATAACTCCACAACTAACTTCTTAGCTATCTAAATCCAAGAAGCTTATAATATCTGAATTGAACCATTTAATACCATTAAATTTTATAATTAAAAATAAAATAAATATCTAACGCGCAATGCGGGCATTAAATACGAATAAGATACCTTTTGGGTACGTTCTATTCACCTTGATAATTATCCAGAATACACTCAATTACTCCAAGGAGATTTGTTTTTCCATATAAATAGAAAAAAAAAATATAATATCCTGCCTCTCCTTACACGAGGAAAAAGTACGTATTAATATCTTTCAACAGTCTCAAAGGAAAATTAAGACTTAAGAGAAAAATATTTAAGTATCTCAAGGGAAAACGAAGTCCATTCTCAGTATTCTATCGCAGCATATCATCTGTCATTTGATGAGCTATTCTTATAGAATATCCTTAAGACGTAGTAAGGAAATCTTAACAAACTAAGAAAACTTACAGACCATACTAATATCTATAAGGAACAATTCTAAACAACCTTTTAAATGATTAAATTGCTGTGGAATTAAATCCTCGTACATGACTCAGGTTATACGAGTAATTCAATCTGCTTTAATCATCCCCACGTGTCCTATAAAATAGAAAAAAAAAAATACCAAACCCAAACATTAGAGCCTAAATCAAATCGATTTAATGGTTAAATTCATGGTGAATTCCACGTGAAAAGCATCAAAAATTTAAACCTAAAACTTCATTTCACAATGAATTCACTTGATCCCCGAAGACTTTTCAAATAATCTCCTTGGAAAATTGATATCAAAATTAAGTCCCCTTCGGCCCTTTATAATATCTTCCTCATCCATTATTATACAGGTATCCATATGCCCCTACTACCGAAAATCCCCCTCTCGCATTACGCGATTAATTGGTTCCGAGAAATCGTTGTGCGTAATTGACTGTCATGATTGACACAATATGACATAAATACATTGACAAAATGATTTTCCTTGATATATCTACAGGATATATGTATAGGTTATTCACATACAAGATGAGTGATATACCTGAAATGCGATTAATCTGTATCTATAGAGTTGTACACCTAGTTATGTCAAATGTGAAACGTGCTTCTATCACATTTGACAAATCATTCACATTGACATTTGCAATGTCAAATATTGGATTTGCAGATTTGCTACTGGGATTACGGTTATAAATTAATGCATTTTCCGAATTTATTTTAACGTTATCTTTGAGATTGATTCTTGAACAAACATCGAATGCAAATGAATGAAAACAGATGACAGATATGTTTGACATTGACACATTTTAACGTGAGTGGAGAGGTTGTATACAAATTTAATGAAGTAAATGGTAAAATGTTCGTGGTCCTTGTAAAATGTGACAAGTTTAAGGTCAGCATTAATTGAAGCATAAAAAGAAGGCAGACATTATCTTTTGAAAAAAAAAATATATGTCACTCTGATTGAATCATACTTTTGAAGGCTGTATGACGTTGACATTTTTAAATGGAAAGATTCATGTAGATGACGAATTTTTCACAGTTGCCCTGATGTATGTACATGAAGCATATCTTCTAAAAGAGTTTTGTACACTATTTCAAATTTAGACAGTTTTGAGAGTTCTGTCATTGAACATACATATATGACAGATGTAACCAGAAAGAAACATCCCTGACTAGGGATAATTTTGAATGTTACCCATTTATTCACATGCAAACTAGGGCTACTTTTTGTGGTTCGTTTAAAATATGATACACTTTTAGCGTTGATTGTGACCTGAATGAAGATGCGCAGATTTTTTGAAAAAATGTGTCATTTTCATTGAACCTCACTGCTGACGTCTGAATGAATGATGCAATGACAGGTATACAATTATGATATTGACATCTTTAAACGAATGAATGGTCCCCTACAAAAATTTAAAAGGTTCTGTTGTTGAATAAATATGACAGCTGTCACTTTGACAGAATACCTTCATATTCCTCTACGGATAAATTCATTCACATGCAGACTAGGAATATCATAACCCAAAATACGATTAAATTATCATTAGTAAACAGTAATAGACATCCCATTTTCTTTGAAAATCAATTCTTACCACAATTGGCTTCATCGCTATTGTCTAGACAATCGTTATCATGATCGCATACCCATTCTCTAGGGATACACGTGTGCGAAGTCTTACAAGCAAACTCAGTGCATGGTCTAACTTTAAATTAAATAAGTTTTATCAAATATTTTAATCTGTAAAAAAATAAAGAACTAAAAGGAATAAAAAGAAGGTAACTTACTGCAAAACTCGTCATCCTCATCGGAGCCGTCGCTGCAATCTTTCTCTTGATCACATCTCCACTTCCGTGGTATGCAGGGACCATTCTTACATCTGAATTGATCAATTCCACAGGTTTGTTCTGAAAAGAAAAAATTTAAAAAAAAAAAATTTATGAGTACATGGTTTTTAAGTGATAGAAGAAATTTTGGAATTGGCGCCCAAGTAGGGACCTTTTATGTAAATCGCTTTTAAAGCCTGCGCTTTCAATACATATCACAAAGTGTTAGCTGAATTATCAATTGGTGCCTAAGCAGGGAACTGTGCAGACTACCTTTTAATATCTATACAAATAGCTGAGTATTCAATTGGCGCCCAAGCAGGGACCTGTGCAGACTACCTTTTTTTTATCTATATTTTGAATGTTGTTTGTAAGTCTTCTTTAATTCGTCGCATTCTTTGCACCACAGAACTGATTGCGATGAATGCACATGCATAAAATTCTCTTAATAATTTTCAGTTTAATTTCATTTAAATGCAAATCGAATAATTAAATTTTAATTTAATTAACTAGTAAAATGCGAAGTATTAAATGTAGCTTTGGGATGATTTCATTCACTTGTTTCAGACGAAAAATGTGAGAGGAGAGGTTGCCCTTTGACTGAATAATGGCAAGAATTTTTCACTTAATTCGGGTTAATTCAATTCGAATGCCTTAAATTCCTTACGAGTTTTTCTGTTTGATTGAAAATTATTATTGAATAGTCGTAATGTGTTTACAATTTATATCAATGAGTGAAGGATGGAGGGAGAAATGTCTACGTTTATTCAGTCAGTGACAGTGATTTAATTTAATTGAACTATTGGCTTATAAAAAGTCTGACAGATAACACAGAGTTGGGAATATTTTGACAGAATGTCAGCAGAATGATAAAGTCTGTTGCATTGCTTTGAGTCAATTGAACGATTCGTTCTTGAAAGACTCTAGAATTGGAGATCCACCAAATTTTTATGTCACTGAATGAGTAACAGTCGCTCGAGTCAATTGAACGATTCGGTCATGAAAGACTGAAAGACTCAATACGAAAGAAACTTGGTTTATGTTTTTAGGTTTTAGGTTGTATTACTGGTACCCGGCAAACCTATCTTCCTATCTAGGGTCCGTGAAGTTAAGCTTCAGTAAATAGGTACACTGAGTCCAATTGAAGGAACTAGAAGAACGAATCAGTCCTGCTACTCAAACAGCTTGAAGAGCTTATCTAACATTCAATTCAATTTCTTTTTCTGCCAATCATCGATTGAATCTTCCGATCGAATATAATATGTACGAGTATAAACCAATTATATTTTTCCAATCGTCATCATTTTCTCAAATGAAAAACTCTTGTACTCCACGAATAAGAGAGAGACACCGCTTTTAATTTACACGTCGGTATTGTCTCGCTATTTCGCACCTAATGTTGCGTGAAATGAGATACATGGTTTCGGGTTTTCTTCTTGAAAGTTTTTTTTTGTTTTTTTTGTTTTTGAAAATCCATTTTAAGTTCAACTTTGAGTCCTTGATTTTCTTTCGCTTGCGCGAATATCCTTCAACGTTAAAACTGGAAAGTTTAATGAAATATTTTCCCTCCTGAACTGCGCCCCCTCCAAAAATCCAACTAAACATCGACTATTATACGAACAGACACACGTACATATACATCCATACATACCGACAAACAAAGTAATTATAATTGCAAATTCTCGAGAGTAAAGTGTCTGGCTTATTTCTTTAATTGAATTCTAATTGAAAACGTACGTTCCAGGAGGAATAAGGTTGTTTTTTTTTTGCTTTGTGCTTGCATTTAAAAAAATATTTTTCGTCCTTGGAAGGATCTATAAGCGTGAAAAGTTCTTCGTTAGTCGTCGGGATGTTTTCGACTTTTCTTTTCTTTTCTATTTTGTTTTTTTAATTACATCTATAAATCTTTGTTATAAACGTAATCGATATAAATTGTGAGAGTAATTTAATTTGCTCAGTGAAAATAATGGAAATAAGAAACTGACTTTGTTGGCTAAGGTGCGCACATCAAGGAAGAGATGAGTTAAATTCGAGGAGCAGATGAGGTAGATAAAGCACTCATCGTAGTATGAGTTGATTTATGACAAAGTTTCAGTCTAAGTAGAATAAAAGACTTGCGAGATACTTGTAGAGAGAACCATCTAAGGTAGATTGATGGCAAAACAAGAGGTAAACAGACCACATAGCGGAGCATAGAAGACGAAGCCAGTATAAATCATTTGATATCATTGTGCGGGACATGTTTGTCACCGTGATCGATTGCCACATCTATGAGGTTGTTTCTAATTTTTTTTTTTTTTTTATTATTTTCACTATGTATTTACTCTGTGTGGTGATAAGTTTGAGTGGCCGTAAATCGAAGGATACACACATGTGATAAAGGACACACAATATTCATTGGTTTGTCTGTGTTTTTTTTTTTTTTTTTGGTTCTTTTGTGGAGTCCTTTTTTTATTGCCTCTTTGAACGAAGGACATTCAATTGACATCACACATATTTGCCAGGACACTGTGTCTTATTTGTCGATTTATATTAGAAATACATAGTACAGGCCAACGGAAAGAGGTGTCATAAAAATGATCCATTATTTCCATCAATTTCTTGGTGATAAGTGAAAAAAAACTTCTTCGATTATGTCATTCAAACCTTTCAGGGACATCGAGGAAGAACCAACATGTGCTAAAATAAAAAGTAATTGCTTCTTTCTATACTCTCAATTGTCAAGCAACACCTAAAACAAGGCTTCAGTTTTTGAAAATATCAAATTTCAAAGCTCGCTTTAAGGGGCATGTACTGAAATTTCGTGGAAATCTCTCATTTATAGAAGATTTCAATTCTTAGTGGGAGAAAAAAGTATCCGCCAATTTATCGGCCACTTAATTTACTCGCTGACAGCATGCTTTAGCAGGGAATATGATTTTGTAAATTTATAGTCCTTATTTTTAGGGGGGGCGAAAAACTATTATAATATAGCTTTTTTCCGCCCATTTTACGGCTATATGCACAGATAAAACGTAGTAGATACTAGTAATACACGATGCTATGTGACCAAAACTATTTCATGAATATTTAACTTTAGTTCGTGCAAACAGAGCAGCACATTGTCCAAAAATGTATATGTATATTCCCCAGTGGTGAAAGGTTATTTCATCCATGAAATCTAAAAGTAATGTTCTCTAGTTGTGTGGTGGTGTGTGTGTCTGTGTCATTCGCTACTTTAGGAAAATAAAATTTACGACTTTAAGTAGTCGAAAATGATCATTATGCTGTTAGTAGTTGGGTGGGTTTATATACTGTATCCAATGTGGTTTTGTTTTCCCAACTAGATACAAGAGATTATAAAGTGTATTTGTATCTTAGAAGAATATAAATCATCAGGATTGCATGGGGAAAATGTGTGGTGAAACATAAAGATACATGTGAATTGGGAAACGTACCTGAGAAAGGGAAATAAATAATGTCTTTCTTGCCAGGGAAAGTATTCAATAAATAGCGACATCTATATGGAAGCAGTGTAATTAAGTGGTTTTGATACTGGGTGCAACCGTGTAAGTTGGTAGGTGTGGTGACTATCGAGGGAACACGGTCCATACTTTGTAGATCCGAGTGAACGTCTCAAGAATCCGATACTAGCTCATGAGATGTAGGCCCCCTAATTACATTTCGAATAATGCTGAGACCATAGTAGACCTCGCACTCATAGACGACCTACTACTAGTAAGAAATGACGTCAATAATTCATGAAATACTTTGGAGGTGTTTCTAAAGGCCTGATCTGATCCTGTCCCGCGCAACGATTACGGCAAGTATTTGCACTTATCAACTTAATCCTACGGCAGAATATCTGTATCTGTCCAGAAAAGAAAGTTCAAAAGCAGAGAATGATCAAATAACCTGCCCACGATCGGTTGTTGTCTAAGATAAGCGATGCATTAGAAAAGAGTAAATGAACGGTATTATTAGCTAGTGACATCTATTTGAATATGAAAGAATCTACAACTAGTTGGTTTGGGTCTAAAATTAAATGATTGATATCAAGAGCTGATGACAGTATCTATGAAGTGATGAGAGGAGAAATTGTATGCTAAAAGATCTGCAAAAAACCTTAATATCAACATTTCAAGATATATCCGAAAGAGCTGTAACAAAATACTTTATATCATGAAAGAGTTAATTGAAGCGCTTCATTGGCTAGCGTCATCTATTGAAAGGCAGATGAAACAGATGCTGAAAAGGTTTTGGTCTTGGATGAAAAGCTTGCTTTCGAAATACATGATTCAAGACTGGATACAAGACATCTGATATCGTAAGGACTCAATGTGGCTTTCCAAAAGTGTCCAATGACAGGGAAAAGGGAAAAAAGAAAGCTGTAATAAAAGGGCTTAATTCCCTATAAAATCCCTTTGCGAACACGCACTTGGTTTTCACCTAGCATAACCAAATAAACTTCAAAAGAAATCACCCTAGAATGGCAATAATGCATCTGATATCGCAAGGACTCACAATGGCATTTGAGAAGTGCCCAATGAGTGATGTCAGGGAATACTTGCGGCCAAATATCCCCCACAAAATGTTGAGTTCAATGTCTGAAGATACACTCGAATGTGTTACACCAGAGAGTGGTCTACAACCTCGCATGCAACTAAATCACTGTGTCATCTTGGGAATTCCCCTTTAGACTGCAGTTAAACACTTTTCCAAACGTCGCATTCTCCTAAAAAGACAAAGAGAAACTGTCCCAAAACTGAGAAGTAGAACTCTTTTTGCCTCTGGCAACAACCTCTTCAAGAATTCTTGAGCAAAATTGAAGAAAACTTCAGACAAACCCCTCAGCGAAAAATCCAACCATCGATTGATTTTCTGTTCTCCTTCCATGCAGCGCCCAAATCATGTTTCCTAAAAAGCAAGAGGTTTATCGAAGAACAAGAAAACTTCTTCATGTACGTCAAAGAGTTTATTGTGTCCTTCTTTGGCCACAACAAAGAAACAAAAAAAGAAAAAAAGAAAAATGAACTCCATGCAGCAACCCATCAGAAGAGAGAGAAACACTTTTCCATTGGAAATTCTTTTCGATTTTTTACAAAAGGAACACAGGACGACAACAAGGACGACGAAGAACACATCTCTCATGTTAAAGTTAATGGAAAAAAATTTAAGTTGCGGGGGTAAAAAAGCTTTTTGATGCAACTTCACAATTTTCATGCATAATATTCGCCAGCTACCTACGTTCAGTTCGTCCTTGTGACTTTACTACCTATTGTGCACCTAGCGAAGAGATACATGACAGAAGGATGTATCTACGAATAAATGGAAAAACATGTATGCGATAGGTAAATACCCATCTAGCGACGTGATTGGAATCCTAGTTAGCCCCGAAAGATACTTCATTTCGAACAAAATGAAAAGCACCAGATAAGATAGGGAGCCATATCTGGGTAGAATCGGAGGATATAGCCCAGCTTATATCTTGGGTATGGTTAGGATGTATCGGGCGGGCTCTCTCTTGCCATAAACGATTCTACACATAGTTGAAGGATCTTGCCGTGCAGATATGAGACTGGAATTAAATTTGCTTTAATGACTGTTCGATTCTGTTTATTTCGCCTGTTTGAATGTGCCATCGTGTGTGTATGCTCACTCGATGGGTTGTGGGTGGGAAATTTTTTTACGATGATGCTTCCCCGCACCGCATCCTGTGTGAAGATTAAAGTACAGGACTTTACTTATTTATATGCGTGTGTGTTTATATTGGGTTTGCGGGCAGTTTCATTATTTTGCGTGATGTAGTCATTAGCCCAAAAAAAAAAAATTAAATAATGTCTCTCTCTCTCTGTGTCCCCCTCGGCCTCCCTCGTCCTGTCTCCCTGTCTGTCTGTGTGTCTGTTTTGAAGGAATGTTTCTCTCCCTCGTAATGAGATTACGTGAAGTAAGAGCAAAGAGGTCCTTTGTGCAATCACGCACCACGCGCGTTTCATTGTAATAAAAAGAAAAGAAAAATAATAATAATAATATAAAGAAAGAAAGAAATATGTCGGAGAAACATTTAACGCGTACCAATGGAAACAACAATAAATTATAATTTGCTTTCGCTCATGATGATGACGACGACGATGATGATGATGCCGATGATGATGGAGGAGAGCGCACCAGCCGCCACCATGAATGTGGGTCCTGCTACCACATCCAGTGGAATGGGGTGAAGTGGCCCTCTGCAATTGTACGTTGGATGTGTTTTGTTGGACCATTTCCGGTGTAGTGACAGTTTTTCACTTGCTTTTTTTCGTTGACATTTCTTATTCTTGATGGTGGTTGCCAGTCGTGCTCTGTGGCATGGTGGCGTTTTCCTTAATTGAGACAGAATAGAGAAGGGTGACACATTTCTGTGGTTTTCTTTTATGTTGATTATATTTTGTGGTTATTTGTGTCATGTCGCAGTAATATTTCTTCTCCAAGGATATATGCGGGGTGGTAGTGGAAAATCCCTAACAAATTGCAGACGACAGCAGACTAAAAAAAAAAACGTGTTGATTTCTCGAAACGTTATATACTTTTCTCCTTTTTTGTAGGTTAACATGCTAAGAGCCAACATCACGAATGGAGTTCTTGAATACTTCAGGCGGGTTTAAATGGCAGTCCTTAGAAAAAAAGAAAAAAATAAAGAAGAAAACTTAACTCCGACGATATAGTCGTTAGATTGCTTGAGGACTTCTTAATTATGTGGGGTGGTTCTTCTCTTTCTCCTTAGAAGACGCTTGTGGTGGTAAAATTGAATAGGAAGGGAAGAGAACTCTTTCTAGTTCCTTATTTAATTACTTTAACTAGAAAAAGAGTGCGTAACAGATGTGAATATTGAGTAAACATGTCCTTTGGTTGTGCGATCTTTGTTCGAAAGAAGATGAAAGGGAAAATGTGTCTGAAAAGCTGACCTTAATTTGAGTTTATAGTTTTGACGCGTGAAGAAGACATCATGCACTCATTCATTGTCATTTATGAAGATTCATTGTGTTTATAATATTTCAAGAAAAATGGTGAGTTCAAATTTAGACAACCTTTAGTCTAAGTAATGATGCAGATCACAATAACAGTGCCCGATCATCAGGGACACCAACCACTGAAGTTCATACTCTATCCAGCGCTTTCCAAACCTAGTAACTAGTGACTATAAAAGAAGAGATGGAAATATGTACAATGGATCCTTCTAATTAGCACAGACACCCTCCACGGAAGACAATCCAAAGCCCTTAGTCTCAAGTTAAATGCCATATTCCACATAACAACTGCACAGACAAAAGCCACTGAAGTACAAAATATAACCACTGAAACGGATAACCAAAAATGGAGCCCTCTAGCCAATGATTCTGATCGTTTAGCACGGACATCCACCACTCTTACGCGGGCTTTTTAAATCAATAGAATTAACAAAAATAAAATTAAGCCTCGGATGCAATGACATGTGGATGGAAGTCAAAATTGAAGGCAATAATAGGTCCGTTCGCGAAATTTTACGAATTTTTACGAAAAGCTGTTCGCGTACGGAGAATTTTCGTAGTTTTTCGCAGAAAAGAGCACTCACGAGAGAGTAAGAAATTTCCCCATACTACAAATTTTAGTGCAAGAAATTTCTGTCAAAGCTGTCAAAACAGAGTATTTTCAACTTTTTCTTGTTCAACCCGTTTGTTTACTTTTTCGTAATTTTAGCTCTTTCTGGGAGAATTTCGCCCCAACTCCTCGAAATTCGATAATCTACGAATTTTAGTGCAAAAGTATGCGAAGGGATAGAATACTCATTTCCTAATTTACTTATCCCCGTCTATCAAATATTTTTGATATTTTAATTGATGGAAAAAATAAACAGACTAAATGATCTAATCATGTGACAACTGCCTGCGAATCGGAACAGCTAAATACAAAATGATAGCAATTCTGCGTTGTAAGTACAGACACCTACCACTGAAGTACATACTCCAACCAAACTGAACAATTTTCTGTTCTCATGGTGGAGTTTTTGCAAAGGATTCAGTCATTATGAGGAGCCTAGATGATGGTTAGGTTACCAGCTTCAATGACAAAGCATTAAGAGCATTTCAAAATCTCTTGTGGTGCCACATAGATTCTGGAAGATTTCCCTTGCTGAAGAAAGTACTGCAGTTTAAGACAAAAACAGAGAGTATGACTACCGTATCAGAAAAATCAAGAGAGGAGGATTCTGCGAACGAAGAAAGGGACCATGGAAAACTGAGCAGCTACTGCTAATGGCCTCGTGTTGCATTGGTAGGGCGCATACACCAAGTCATGAGTCAAGTGTGAGTCCTCTAAAGAAAGGAATTATCAATGTATATTCCTCGCTTTGCAGCTCTTTCAAACAAGCACCAGATTTCGACAAGAGATGGACTTTCATGTGACTTCTTAAACATAGTGAAGTGTACAGAAACGTGAACCTTATAAGATGTATTAGTATTTAGATGTAGTCAACAAAGGAAGGACACGCTTACTACATTGGGAACGCACATAATAAAAGGCTGCCATGTCTCAGGCAGAGACTTGCCAAGAGTAGGGATACCTTTAGGGAGATAAACACATCCTGGGGTCTCCAACTACTAAAAACTTGACATCACGATATTTTCATTTCAACAATTAGTCTTGGACATGGAATCGTTCGAGAGGGCTTTCATTTGTTAAATAGATATCCGTAAAAGCTCCGATGAGATCCGAGTGAGGCCGAATTCTTTGAAATTATCCCACTCCTTGCTTATGTACATAGAAGATAAGTCATAACGTCCTCCTCTTCACTCATACAGCATCATTTGATTTCCTTACATAACTTGTGACATAACTAACTAAATACAACAGCTTAGGAGGATTCCTGCACATATCATAGAAACGACGAAGTCCCACAAGGTTGCACTGCATTAACTCTACTTTTACAAAGCCAATTAAAAAGTTCTGCGGTCATCCGCTTAGACAAAGCTCCAATGAAAGCAATTTGTAAACTTTTTTACCTTCATTTATTTTTACATATGAACAAGTTTTCTAGAACCTTAAAAGCATTGTTGAAATATTTATAACTGAGATCCACTCCATTATTTCTTGGGAAATGCATCAATTTCACATATAAATGTATAATTAAACAAAGCTTTTTTTCCCCGGAATCAGATTGTAGAAAAGTCCACCAACACATGTAATGTACATCCTTTCATCTGGATTTTTTCCCGGAAATAAAATTATCCCAACAGACGCGGGTAGAAAAAAAAAAACATGACTATAATTTGAGAGTTAAGGGGTAATATTCAACTTTTACCTTCGTAACTATGAAAGGTAAAAAAAAAAAAACATGAAGAGAGATTGATACTTAAAGTTGGTGCATGATTTATTATAAATTTTCGAGGTAAAGGGAAAGTTTTTCTGGATTGAAATCGATACAACCACGGAAGGATAACAAGTAGATACATCAATTTGCTTGCATTACTTAAAAGCGAGTACCGATTACATTTCGTTCTTATTAATTTAAAGCCCCTAAAATGTTGGTAGCATAAACCAGGAACTCAACATCGGAAGTTGTAAATTGTTGTAAATTTGGGAAAAATTTTGACAAGCTTTGCTTTGATGTCATTAGTAAAAGAATATTGAAAGTTATAAATAAATTTAAATTCAATAAAGGATAACATAAAGCGAGATCAAGTGTGACAGGTTGTGCGAAAAGCTGGATATTTTAGATGAAGTTGAAAACTACAGTCTAATTGCTGCACTAATTGTCTATTGAACAGATCAGTTTTGAAAGAAAGAAAGAGAACGAAAGAGTTTTTGGTCATTGTTTCTTCAAACTCTTGAAAATTGGTGGTAAACCCAGATAGCTCTGTTATGAAGTACCACAAGGTGGAGGGGTAGCAACAAATATATTTAAACTTGCAGTTGCGTTAGCTATCCAAAGCCAACAAATAAGGATTGGCGCAGAAGAGATTTTAAAGTGCTTAGCATCCTTATGACAAGTATGACTAGAAAGTGTGACTACTCTGCATGAGTAGCAATAGAGAAGGCTCTATTGTTTGAATATCCGCTATGACGCTCGGAAAGAGAAATAATTTAATCCACTTAACTAATGTGAAACTTTGAAAAACTGCAGAACAATACCTTGTAACAAACTATTCAGTACCTTTCAGACTTATTTATTTTTTTTCTTTCTCATAGCTTTATTTTGGTTAGTAAGGAAATCGTTTCAAAATATTCCTTTAAAAAACCAAGACACACATTATTTTCAAGATCAGTTCCACACTTAAATGTTACATACTTTTCTATAAATCTTTAAGACCACTCTAGCACGAGATACCAAACGGTATGGCATCCTCCTACCTTGTTTTTCAAGTCGTTAAACTCAAATGTGCGGAAGATTTCTTTTTCATTCAAAAACACCGTTTCTAACCTTTCAAATTCATAACAAAGTGCAACGGATTGTGGGCGTTTAATCCAATTTTATTTGCTCCATCGATATGTGAATAAAGAAGAACACAATAACCACACTGCCGACGCACGCCTACAAAAATTCAACAACTTTTCCATTCGTGAACTTCAAAAACTTCGTTCTCTTCTCAACAGTGTTGTTGTGATGACAGTGCTCCTGTCCTCGCTTGGAATACTACTACCATAGAATGGAATATCCGGCGTGGAATGCTCCCATCAAAATTCACTTTTCTGCACTGTTTATTGACAAACGAATTCCGCAAAGTCTATGTGTGTTGGCAGGAGGAAATCCTTCATAATAGCGTTATGAGAGACGAAGAAGAGAAGGCAAATTTTACCAGCAAGTGGGTGGTGTTTCCTGTTTAGAGGAATACGCAAAAATAATATTTCTTATTCATATCCACATACACATAGTTGAATATTTAAAACAACATGTAGTGATGCGATGTGCGGCGAATAACTGAGCAAGGACAAAATTCATACATAAGTCCTGGATTCTAGAGGTTCCTTTTTGAATGTAAATCATGTTAGAGAGAGAATTCCAAAGGATTTTTGACAAGTACCACACAAAAGAGTTAGACACGATGTAATAGGTTTTTAGGTAGAAGTTACAATCCTTTTTCTCTCTTCTCCTTCAAGGATAGTGTTCCCTTTTCACCCATCATTTATACTCTCTCTGGCAATATATATTCCATCCACGCGATATGGCAAGCAGCAAAAGATGAATTCCTACTCTCCAGGTAGTCTTCCATGTACGCGCCATACTATCATCCAGCTGCCGATGATAAACCGGTGGAAGAAAATGAGAAGAAAGGATACTCTCTCTTCTGAGGAGAATTTTAATGTTGGCAATAAATCAGGTTGCTAGTGGCACCACATCAAAGGGTTGTGCTACCCCCATTGGGATTGGCATAGTACGAAGGATGTTTCCCCATCTCATTCGATTCTTTTTTTTAGTTTTTGGTGTGAAGTTTGTAAGCGCTGGGTGTAAAGTAAGAGGGAAATGAGTAATTGCGAGAGTACAGGTAAAAGTGTATAGTTATACGATACTCGCTTGATATGATACACTTTCATGAATAACGTACAAGTTTTGCATATTAGAGCGACTAAGAGGCGAGTGTAAAGTGGCACAAGGCGGGTAAAATGCCGAAGAAAAAAAAACCTTTATTTTCAAGGTTTAATCAGCAACTATATACAGGCTTCTGTGGAGAAATATTGCTCCCAAGTGGCGCGGCGATAGGACGGAGTTGGTTGGAGTTTTTTCATCGTTCTGGTAGACAAGTGACATGCATTTTTTGGTGTGGAATTTGATTCTTTTTTTGGATTTAAGGATGTTGCAGCATCAAATTTGAAAAATGATTTCAGTTAAATTATGGCCAAGCATATTTTATGACCAAAAAGACTAGACCACATAAGTTTGATGGCGCGGTCCAGTCTGTGGTTATGATGAATTTATTGGCAAAACCACAAACGACCACAGTACACAGCAGTGGGTACTCTACTGTGAGTACTTGAAATTTATAGACACAAAACTCACGCCAATTAAATGCAAAAAATATTGTCCCAAATTTAATGAAATTTACTAAAGTATTTACATAATATTTTAAAAGCCCCCGAGCATCCCCCAAAGGCCGGAGAAAAAAACGAGTTAACTTAAAGGATTTCGGTTGGAACCTTAATTATACCTTCTGCAGGGATTTTAATTTTTAATATTGTATCTGGCTGTGGGAAATTTGCTGTCAAAGGCTTTAAAACTTTTGTTTAAGTTTAGTAAATAAGATTCTTAGGAGAAAATGAAAAACAAAGCGGCAGCAAGGGAGTGGAGGGAGTGTTTAAAAGTAGGTTCAGTGCAACTAATTAATTGTTCAACGTGTAAAAGGAAAAAAAAATAAACATATTTTTAGGCGCAAGGGGGTTTGAAACTCAGATGATGGAACGTTTTAAGGCATATGCCGTCCAGATATTACTCACGCACGTGTTTCGCTCTTTATACAGAAATGAGGTGTTAAGACTTCGAGAAGAGGTATAATCAAGATGTTGAGTTCAAGGATTTGAACTTATTTGCTCATCAAGGTCGCGAATAAGCCTCATTGCAGGCTTACTTTTAGGCACAAATAACCTACTATTAGATAGTCCACTTCGAAAATCCTCTCCCATGTGACAGATAAAGTGAACCCTGGTTTTATTGGTATTGCAGGCAGAAAAACGCACACTAGAAAAACTAGGGTTTAGGATATCTGTCACATGGGAGAGGAATTTTAAAGAAAAAAAATCGGAAAATTGAGAGAAATTAAGAAATTGGGGAGAGGATGCTATGTTCAATAAACAACTACGGGAAATATTTTTCGTTTCGTGGTGAATCTGTTAAAAATATAAAATTTAAAATTTAACGTCTTTTTTCAAACGTTTATGCTAGTTTTTAAATTGGAAACTAAATAAAAACATATTTATGTATCACAACATACCCAAAAATAATTTAATTGCTTCCGTTTTGTACTTTGAACAAATATCAAGTACGTTTATCATATATTTTAGTTCGAATAAAAACAAAAAAATGTTTAATAACAGGAAATGTATGTGTGATAGGTAAAACTTATCTTGTGTATAAATAGAATGTTAAAAAGTGGCGATTGTGTAAGGTTTGAGATTTCTGGTTAAAAAAAAGTATAAAAAAACTCACTAATTCGAGTACAGCGAAACTCTTTTTATTTTTTATCATGATATTCAGACAGATTGGACAAAACTATTATAAAATTATATAACTAAATATTTTAAACAAAATCATATAACATTTAAAATCCTGACGGAATCGTCAATAACCCAACTTTACTCAAGTAGGTGTTGGGTTTTG
The DNA here is from genome assembly GCA_949716465.1 of Chalcosyrphus nemorum. Classification (NCBI taxonomy): domain Eukaryota; kingdom Metazoa; phylum Arthropoda; class Insecta; order Diptera; family Syrphidae; genus Chalcosyrphus; species Chalcosyrphus nemorum. The sequence continues at coordinate 81,402,595 of OX454333.1, forward strand.
AAAAGCACATATTTAACCTAATAAAATGTATTAGCAATAAACTAAATCCAAACAGAAGAATTAGACTTATTTCTTCATTTAAGTACTATACAATTTCAAAACCAAGACTTTGAACATGTTCGAATCAAACGATTCTATTGTTGACCACTAGTCGTCTGTAAAATTTATCATAAACTTACAATATTAATCTATGATCTGTTTTTAACTCTCTAAATATATAATACGATTTTTTTTATGAAAATAATCGAACTGAAGTTTATTTTAATTCTTTTGGTTTTTCGAGCACATATAATTCCAACGCAAACATGCACTTGTACGAATATATACTTTGAACAATAAACAAATTAATGGGAAAAAAGCTAAAGCATACGATAAATAAAACTATTTCACAAGTAAATATATATCACAAGTAAAATAATCAAACAACAAATAATTATTACATAAATAAAATAAGAAAGAAATACGCATGCACTTGCAACAATTCTATAGTTCCATAATACAAATATTTTTATTTCGCGACACATTTATAAATTATTATACGAAAAATATTTTTTTAACATCCTAAATTCACCACCGCACTTTCCAAACACAGCCCCCACGGCTCACCACCTTTGTTTAGTGTGGGCAGATAGGAAATTTACATCTCCAATTCCCTTTTTTTTAGTGACAAAAATGGGGCAAAATTGTAATTATTTTCTTTTGCAGCAAATTGCCTTGCTAGAGAAATTAAATTTTAATCGGAAATGTATACAAATAAAAATAGATCTTCACCTCGTCAAGAGTTCGATCTTAACACGCCAGCTACATAATCCGTTTTTTGGACCTGTAGATGGGTTGATTAAACTTCAAATCTTTCATCGCACGTATTCACCGATACGAAATAAAGAGAGGATATTCTTACGCTCAATTTTTGGTGTTTTAGGGAAGAGTGGGGGGAGTGGACTATCTATTAATGGGTTATTTGTGCTTTTAGGTCAAATGGTTTGGAACCTAAATAATGTACACTTTTTTTAATTAGTGCCATGGGTAATTGTGGAGGGTTTTACAATTTGATGAAATTTCTTGAACATTTTTAAGGGACTTGGTGTGGAAGAAGAAGAAGAATTTCATTGTTGGAATACATAGACGGTACTACGGGTCGGTACTCTAAAAGTCTAAAATATGAAGTGATAAGTAGAGCTTTAGAGAGGATACTTTGGAAGTTACAGAGGCGCAGACGGCACTATTTTGACAAAATGGCAATAGTCTTCAGTCCGAAAAAGCCGTGAACTGCTGTCACTGTCAGACAGATCCTTCTTCCACTTGAACCTTAAGAATTAATTCTCATTTATTTGAAGGATATGGTACGCATGGGTTTTTGGGACAACCATTTATCGACATTCAATTTATTAGCAAATAATATGTGAGAACTCTTGAACTTTTCTAGTACTAACCCATACATATTTGTCTGTAAGTGCAGTAATCCTTTAATGAAAAGAAACCCAAAAAACTATGCACGCTTTTAGGCGCAATGGTTTTGGTCTCAAATAGTGCACGTTCTTATTGACACCGACGCTCTCACTAATTGAGAGAGAATTTGCATATGCTGTTGGTCGTCGGCAAAAACTTAACGGTCATTTCAATGGTTGTTGAAACATTGCCCATGAATGCAATTGAATAATCACCATAAATATGTAGTGCATTTGGTAGCAAAAAACAGAAATTACAGCATGAATTAAGGCAACCACTTCGAAAGTACTCAAAGGACTTATTCAAAAGTCTGCTGTCTGTAGCCACCTGCCAACATTCGGTTTATTTGCCAAGGCTGCCTAAGCCGTGGGTGGCCACGGCGTAGTGGTAGTGTATTCGGTCATTGAATGAGAGGTTTGGTGATCAATTCCCGACCAAGTCCATTCAATTTTCACAGTATTAAAAATTAAATAATTCGCTTAGAAAGCACTTCGTGTATTTCAACATGAACGCGAAAAAAATACTGTGAATTCAAACGAATGCAAAAATCACACACAACTCTCTCCCCAATCGAATTGGAAACCACCCATGGAGAATAAACATTGAAACCTAATATCACCTGAGTTTCAAATACCACTACACCAACTCTTTCCTATCCCTTCTTCTCTCTTCCAAAATTAACTAACGCCCGTGCCCTGTTAAACAGTAAAAGGGTATTCATATCCCCTTTGGCATGTGCAGATTATAAAAAAAAAAAAAAAAAAAAAGTCCTCTTGAACTTAAAACTTTTGACGGTTGCCCTTGAAAAAAATACTTTTTCAAATTCAAAGACATATTTGACTATAAGTACTTTAGTATGCACGCAGCAAATATAATCCTTGCGGACTTAGCGCATATGTATGTATCTTGTGCTCTCTCATCTTCTTCAGCTTCATCTTAATCCACGTTCTGCTTCTCATCCCCTTTCAATATTCTGACCCTGAAGGCGCATTGAACTCAAAAGTTCAAGGATATCTGCTCGTACTCATGACTCAGCGAAAAACTCTCCACTCAGACGCATGCTGGTACACTACACGTGCTACTATTTTACATCAACAACCGGCAGGAGATTTTCTTCTTCTTTCTCAGCAGAAAAAAAAAAATAAACCAACACAAATAGATAAGATAAATTGCCACCCAACCCCTTAGACCCGAGGTATTAGTAAACGTACATACATCACTTTATCCTGCTGGTCAAATACATATATCGGTTGAAATTTCAAATGCAAATCCTACTTTAAGACAGGATACCAACCCACAGTAACGTTCTTGAAACAGAAAGCACATGGATACTTTTATTTTAAGGATAATATTACCAAATAATCCGTCTTTGGCTTTTGTGGTTCTTCCTTTTTTTTGTTGTTTGCTTCAGTTGTATCGATTTATATATATTCGCCGTCTGTCATAGTCTATTTTCATTTTATTTGTCTAGGCCACAAAAAGAAAAAAAAAAGCAAAATAGATACGCGGGTAAAAGTTGATTACGTAAACCACAAAACGATACTATAACCAAAGTTGTACGGCTCCATTGTCCTAGTTAGACTCGTGGGACATTTAAAAAGTAACTTCCAACGATTTTTCGTTAAATTCCTTATGATCCTGGGTCATTTTCATTTAGTTGTGTGGATTAAATCCTTGTGGACTCTTTTACAGAGAAGAGGAGTTATTTTTCTTTTGAAATTAGTTTTTTTTTTCTGTTCTGTTCTATCTGTCTTACGGCAGTTGTAAGTGATTTTATTGCAATAGATATGTCTTAAAGGATTCTTTACACTTGTGGGTGAGAATTTTGTTTTTTGAAATTATATAGAAATTCGCAGCACTAAAGTTTTTTTATTCGAATGAGGGACGTAAAACTATTTATAAAATACGAAAGTCGTAAATAAGTGCGGACTTGCTATTTCTTTTGAATTACCATTGTCATTGATGTCTCGAATTGAAGATACTATTAATTTGATTATAGTTTGCACTTTTAGTGAGAGAAATTTTCAAGATTTTCCGATACGATAGTCGTAAGGGTCCACCCGCTGCAATCGCCTTTAATAGGTAAGTACTTTCCTTTAATTGTGAACAGTATTTTGAAAATGAAATAGCAGAATTTGATTAGAAACTCATTTGAATTAGATCTTCAAATAGTCCGTATCTAGTTACGATAGTCGTTCGGAAGGAATTAGGAATAGATACTTTAAACTGACAAGTCACTTACAATGCGTATAAATTTTGTATTCAACTCTTCGTCTTTTGTGAGGAGTACGCCAGATTGTCTTGAAGTTATTTGAACTGCAAAGTTTTGCATACGATAATCGTAAGTACATTTCAATAAAACTAACTAAAGTGCCAGGAGTAAAATACACCATAAGACCAAGCATATGGCAATCATAAATCGTAAGCAATTCATATTTAAATATTTGTCAAAGTTTCATTTCAGTAAGAAATCTTCTTTATACGATAATCGTAAGTGATTTCGATACGATCAAGATCTTTGAAACGAAAATGCTTCACGTGAAGATGGTACGAATCGTTTGCTGGAACGATAGTCATTTAAATCTCAGTTGTAGTAGGAATAACTTACGATAGTCGGAAGATTTTTCTTCACAAAATTCGTAAGCTTTTGATTACTTTTTTTGACACCTTTTACAGCATCTAGAGCGCCTGTATCTGCATTCTTTCCCACTCACAAAAGAACACACATTTTATCGCAAGAAAGCCATTCTTCTTTTGCGTTATCCCAACGATAGTCGTACGTTTTTGACTTTCGTATCGCATAGCAAATTTTCGTATAAAGTTTTCAATGAAACCCGGAACTTCTCTAGAGTCTAAGCATAAAGGCTAAGAATCTTTATAACTTTGTCTATGGATATGTGAAAGTATCTCCTACGATAGTCGTACGTGCGTCTTCATAGAACCTTTCAAAATTCCATTTTCTCACAAAACTACTCTGGAATCTAATCATAGACGAAGGAAGATACCTTAGGATATCTATAATTCTATTCTTTGCCGAAACTTCAATCAAAACTATGGGATAATTTCTACGATTTCTAAAATCTAATTATAGACGAAAAGAGACGGGTTTTTTTTTCCCCATTCCCGCATATCATGTCACGTATCCTTTAATTCAACAGAACCACACCCACCTAGAGCAATTACAACATTTCTGTGGTAATTTCCCAGCAACCACATATCCCTCTATCTTGACACACAAAAACCCTGATTGCATTGTACCTCGTAACGCTGCTATAGGTACCTACTACCTACTACCATTGTTAGCAATTGCCGGTAGCGGCCGCCCCGTACTGGTTATGTTTAATTAACCACACCTACTATTGACGCAATCTGTGGGTGAACATTGTTTGTTGGACGCCTCTCATTATACAAATGCTAACATACGTCTCATGATTAGCCACTAATAGGTATCACTTATTAATCGATATCTAGATACTCGACATGGTGAAACCGTTTTATACCCACAACAAAGAGCCCATTTCTGATAAAGCCAGACACAACGCCATCGATTATCCTCATCGTCACCCCGTTGTTTCTGTCTCTATGTACATATGAATGTATGTCTGTTGGGCTATAAGGGGTGATGGCATACTGAGTTTGCAGAAATGTCTACCAGGAAATTAGCATATTCATGCCAAAGGATAAAATGTATAACGTATCCCTCCTCTCAAGTATCTGTATTGCATTTACCTACTGATATCTGGCTGTGTTAAGCCTTAAAACTTTGTGCATACAGCCACAATGAGGTGGCTTCTAATAATTTAACCACAGAACGGGTATGCGGCGGCACACCAGTCTAAGGATACTTGGAATAAACTAAAGAAATTAATTAACTCCAGTGCAACAAATTGAACAAATATGTAGAAAATAGGTGTGACCGCAAAGGTGTACTCGTATACGCATCAGACCATAAGGACTCTATGAGTTTGGTCTTTAATTTTCGAAAATTTAGGACGAAACTTTTTCCATCCACACCCTCGCCGCATCCGCTTCAAGGAAAAGTTGAGTGTGTGTGTGGATTTAAAGTTTTGCAGAAAATGCAAACTATGTGTGTTCCAAGGGTGTCCGTCGACGGTTATATTTGAGTTTATACTTTTCGGTGTGCGTACGAGTATGTGTGTATCTTTTGCAGAACAGAGCGAGTGTCATTGATTTTTGTTGCTCCTCTCAACATATTCATATTAAGTCTGGGCCACCACCATAATCCCTGTATCATGCAACTACCATACCCAGGATGAGAATATTTTTAATTTAAGCTCTCTGGGCAGAAAAAAAATAAAAGAAAATAATATTACAACCATGATACGGAGTATATGTTTGCTTTTCGAAAGAATAACGTTGATCTTGTACTTCCCTTGGCGCTGACCAAGGATTTATATATATATGTACATACGTAATATGTGTTCCCTTTTCCGCCAGAAGTTAATAATAATGGAAAATGCTTTCGGCTCAAAATCTGTAACCTTATTCCTGGGTGGGAGGAGGGAATCCTTTGAACTTGACTCCCTTATAAGATAAATAATAAATTTATCCAAACAGAGGAACGGTATAATATTTTTCAGTCTTATTCGTTTTCCAATTCGGAATGAATTTTTATTTTGTTTTTCTTTTTGATGGAAAAGTATCTTTTGCTCTAACCCTTGGGAATTATTATTTTGTTCACACATTCGGATTGAAGTCGAGTTCATCTTCATACACGAATGATTATTATAAGCGTTTTTAGGTCATGATGTGAACATTGAACCTCGGGGTGTAATGTGTCATAGAATCGAAACTTGTTTTGTTTGTGGCTTAACACGAAATAATGCGAAGTGATACCGATTTGAGAAACGATATTCCCAGAAGAGGGTCTCAGAACTACGCGGTAAGACCTACTTTTCCCATTCCGAACATATTAGTTTGCGCGTAAAAGTATGCTTCATAATTGGTGGTGGTTTGAGGCTTGACTAGTGTCATTTGCTCTGATTCAACGGGTGTTACTTAGAATTTCTTCTTGATTTTAGAATTTATTTGGATGCCAACTTTTTAGTTATAAAATTCGTAGGAAAATAGTTGAGAAATAAATCAAAAGGCTACGACAGTTAGTCAACCCTTCGAAGAGTGATATCCCAACTAATTGGAGGCGATTCCTTTTGACAATTGGTGTTTGATTCCCATTTTGAAACAGTGTTACTCCAAACATACTAGGTTCAGTTTCCAGCGGTCACTTTCATAGAACTCCTGGTTTGATGAAACATCCTTGTAAGCATCTGCAGCAAAGAAAGATGCCTTAAAGACGGCCCTTCATTGAAGCTCGAGAAAAGAGCAATATCGACTTCTCAGGAGGAAAAAATAGGACTCTTGCCAAAGGCTTCTTTAGTGAGCTAAAATGTCAATAGGATTAGCAAACCCTATGAGGACACTCTTTGTCAGAAAAAAGCTCTTTGGTTGGTGCTCAGTTGCTTTCAAAAGGCTAATCGCGGTTGACAGCCAATTCGTTTGACATTTCTATTGCACATCAGCTGCAAATTGGTAACATTTCAATTAACTCAAAGGCCATACTTTTCAGTACGTATTCCATCAAGTCTCGTGACTTAAAATCACTTTCGATGAATTGACTTAAAATGACATTTTAGCCTTAAAAGAGGAAAGTAACGCAAGACCTGACTCTAAGTCGCCGACTCTTTTCAGATGAAAACTTAGATAACAGTTCGATCAGTACACAATCATCATTTCCTTCTTCACATCCTTAATTTAGATAAAACAAAAACTTCCAACAAATCCATCAAAACTAAACGTTTTTACGACAACTCCTGTTGATTTCGATAATTTTACGATGTGATGAGCATTTTACGACCCACTCCCACAACACAATGGGGAATTTCAAAAACGTCCCTCTACCAAATCCAAATGTATAGCATTCGGCCATTACAGTAAACTACCTAGACATTAAATTGAAACGCACGTAGAAATTTTCGACACATGTCAGAAGATTTGACTGAATCTAACCAAATTAGCTAATGTCCTTTGTGTGGAAAATAGTGCTTCATATTATTAGTTTTACGATTATTAGTACACAATCCACATTGGCTCCCTTAAAATACCCCCAAATAACAGTTCAAGCTTTTCTGCACTAATCATAAAATTTACTACCCGTGCAGTCATTATAATAAAATGAAGAAAAAAAGGAAAACCTAAGTCATGCACTATAACAATTCTCTGAGGAAATAAATCTAGTCATTTAGAGTTTACAACTTTGCTATTCAATTTCAATGGGAGAAATGTCAAGTAAAACTAAATGTTCCATTTGGTTTTCTGACCTTCAAATTTTCATCTTAAAATACACTTTTGATGGAGAAAAAAAAAAGTTATAAAGAAACGGGTTGGGTACAGTTTGATGATAAAAATGAAATGACTTTTAGGAATTGACATATGCACGTTTTGACAGTGGTTTTGGTCAAGTGAAATTGGAAAAATGAAGACAAAAATTTGTGCGAATAAAAGAAAAAGAAAAGAAAGCGTCAAATTGCAATGAAGAAATGTGTAGAAATGCTTTGAAGTGACAGCTGAAACGTCAGTGGATGGATAAAAAACTTAAAAACGCAGTGACAAAGTAGGCCAGGAAAACATTTACTAACTTTATGTAAGAGGCGAGTGAATCAGTAGCTTTTGACAGGCGATTTGTTCCCAATAACATTTGAAAGTCAGATTGCGTTTACACATATTAACAAACTTTTGCAACTCTTAAGCCTTAATGTGTTGATGCTTGTTTCTTTAAATATTCATTGCATTTGACAGATAATTGAATGACATTTCGCATTCCATTGTGAATTGCTAATTAATGCTGATTCTGTCACATGTCTCCTCAAATATTTCAGCAAGTGCACCTCAAAGTTTGTTATAAATAATTGCTGGGACTATATGGTTCTTGTACTTACTAAGGTCAATCAACTGGGAAAGAAGAGGGTAGCACAGTCAACTTTCTGACAGTTCTTCTTGTCGAGTGACATATCAAATGTCAAAAGCCTATCATATCTATAAGTGTTATTAAATATTACGAGTATATTTTGTATCAAGAGTGTTCTATAGGTAAATGGTGTAACAATAATAAGGAGATAATGAATAGACATTGTCCATCCCAAAATGGAGGACTATTAAGTCTGTGGTACAAGGTGACATCAGAACCACACACGGGGATACTTTAATTGATTGTCTAAGAATGGTGTAGCAAGACTAAAGACACAAAGGTTCTCAAAGCATCTGCATAATTTAATGTAAACCTGTTGAACAGAGCTGCAAGAGGCACGGTTTTGACATGTACAAGAGGCTAGCTTTCTAGTACAAAGCACACTCTGGTGAGTTTGCGAGGACTATACTGATAGATATTGATTCAGCTAGAGAACAAGAAGTCTCGTCTAGGATTTTGTTATCAGGATCATGGGAGAATACCGTTTCTAACAGAGAAGAGCTGAGGAAGTGATCAGCCTTAAGCTTAGACCATACCAGGCTACAGCTTGGGGCTTGGATTTAACTTATAAGTATGTAGTTTAAAAATTTGTTAAAACATATTTTATGCCATTTCAAAAGTCATATTCTGTGCTCCAAGCATCTGTGATCAAATAAATATCCGTTCGCGTACCCTCCTAAAACAGCGATTTTTTACGAAAATTTACGAATTTTTACGAAAAGCTGTTCGCGTACGGAGAATTTTCGTAGTTTTTCGCAGAAGAGAGTAAGAAAATTCCCCTGTTCTGTGGGCTGGTTTATGAAAACTGTCAAAGCTGTCACACCAGTGTATTTTCAACTTTTTCTTGTTCAACCCGTTCGTTTACTTTTTCGTAATTTTAGCTCCCTCTGAGAGAATTTCACCCCCACTCTTCGAAATTTGATAATCCTCGAATTTTAGTGCAAAAAGTACGAGAACGGACCTAAAATAAAACGCTCAATGACATTTGAAAACCCAATTAACCGACAGTTGTTCCCTCCTAATGACATTTGAAACGTCAAATATCTCCTTGAAGAAACTTCAATGAAATAAAACTTTAAATTCTTAATGAGTATCACGAAAAGGAAAAAGTTCTCAACTATCTTATCCTCACATGAAATACTCGCACACACATAATATTCCTAGAACCAGTATTAAACACATTTATTTTGCTGCTTTATAAATATTTAACAATGTTATTACTTTCATCTTTATTTTGGTTTCATAAAGAAATTTTTTTTGCTTTTTCTTTTTCAGTTTCAGTTCCTTTTTTTTTTTTTTCTTCGTCCTTGTTATTGCCCATTTTCAATGGCGTCATCATCATCGCCGACCGGTGAGATGAGCAAGGAGGACTCAAGGCGAAATGTGAAACATTTTTTTTCGAATGAATTTCCTGCCCACACGTACCTATACACCTATACAAAAGGGAGCGAAAAAATACCTATGGTTTTGGTTGGGAAAGTAAATGCCATCTAAAAAAGGCTCATAACTCAGTCAATAAATATTTAATAGTTTAATTTACTTCCAGTAGCAGGTCTATCGGTATCAATCTCGAGTAATATTCCCATGCTCTTCTATAGATACTCTTATTTGTTTCTTGTATTTTTTTATGGTATCAAATATATGGACTCGCTATTATTGACATGATACATGCTTACATACATACATAGGAGCTTATGCTGGCTTGAGGGTATATTTTGTGAAGAATATGGTCTTCGCCATTGTGCCAATGATTTATTGTCAACTAAAATATCGAAAGAGGGAGAGTTTTTGTGATTGATTGGCGCTGAAATCTCTCATAAAAATGGTGGTTGTGTTCCTAGAATTCTTCGGCACAGAGTCCTTCGGGATTTTGAGTGAGACATTTGGTGCTTTGAAAACATCTTGTTATTTCAGGTTTTTTTTTTTTTTGTTTCTTCTAATTTTATGAGCGAGATCCTTTAGGCACTGTTACATCAATGAAATGCTTTCTATTTTTTTGCTTGTGGAATTTTTTCAGCATTTTTTTTTGTATCTTTTGTAAGGAGTGCTCCTTTTTATGCACATTTTTGTATGGCAGAGTTCAGCACTGTAAGCCTGCAAGTGATTATTTGGATTTCCAGACCAATGCGTGTAGTCTTTTTCAAAATATACATACATACATTCAACTGGCGATGACAGTACTGAAGTTATTGTGAGTTCGACCTCTTTGAACTCAAAAATGTGGAATTAATTTTCTCGTTATAGTTCTGGAGGGTGGTGAAAGAAAATGTATCTTTATGAAGATATTTACTCTTCCGTTGAAGTTCAGAACTCAAATGTAAAAAACAGTATGAATGAACCTGTCACCTGCAGTAGTCTGGCAATTTAAAAATGGTTAAACCCATCAGAGTTCTGGATGAAGGCGTAAAAGTTAGGTAAGGAACTTTAGCTGTTGGGGATGATATGACTTGAGATATGACCTTTAACAAGAAAACGTTTCCATACAATATGCAACATTACTGACGGGTACTTGGCATTATTGGCTATGGATGCAAGGTAAAGCAATTTTCAGCATGCAACCGATAGAAGCAGTAAGGATCATACCAAATATCGGAAGACCAGAGCAAGAGTTGCGACATATGTAGATCCTACTCTAAAAAATAAATATTAAGCCGTAAGCAGCCCATAGATGGCCAAGGTCTAGTTTCTCACAACTGGGACCTACAATTTTATGCCGTTTCCAAAGGATAGAGGGGTTTCGAAAAACTTTTTCATGAGAAATATACTCTTGAATGTTTGTCAGACTCTGGGAAGAGGTGAAGCCGTGAATAAAATTTTTAATAGTATTTTTCTGGATTCAAACTTAGAACCCCTTGCGCAGTAGTCCGACGCACTAAACACTGAGCCACGGCACCCTGCTCAACGGCTCCCAAATATAAGCTGTACCATGAAGAAAATTTCGTACAGAAGGAAGATAGAGCCAGTCTAAGAATCCACGCCTTGAGAGTATGCAGTGCTTTCTGGAAAACCTGCTACGATGCAGCATACTTTGTGGCTGGAATTACACTAGTACACTTTTTTGTTAAAGAATCCCATCCTATGGGATGGCGAGCAGGGCAATGACGAGTCGAAATAATACCAAAGTCTAGAGATGTATAGGGTTAGTACCACTCTGACAAAGGAAGATGGAAGCAAAGATTGGTCCCAACTTAGACGTGGTTACGTGTTTTAGTTGTAATCACCGTTTGGTCTGTGGCTTTAGGTCTGTGGTCAACTTATCTGTCAAACCATAAGGCAATAATCAACACTTATTCTTTCCAAATGACGTTTGAAACGTCACTCTTATGATTTGCGGAGCAAATAGTCATCATTGGTTTCCTGTTGCAAATATTATTGCCGATTTACTGAACTCAATCAAGTGATAGTTATTCCTTGGCATTGACGTTTGAAAGGTCAAACATTTACCTTCTGTAAGAAATTTCCATTAAATGAAATTTCAAATTTTGCATGATCACCACGAAAGGCTACTTAAAAATATTCTCAACTATCAAACGTAACAAATGTCATGTTCGAGGATTCTGACATTTAAATTGAATTTGTCAAAGCTATGTGTCATAATGAAAGCCTATTTCTGTAAATTTCTATAATCTTTTGTGATCTAGGAACCAACTGAATGAAATGATTGTTAGCGAAAGGATCATGTCTTAAGTAACAAATACTTGCAAGAAAAATTTGATAGCTTAAGTAACACAAAACAAAAAATCGTTACCACATTTCACCCTGCTGTCCCTGTAAAAGATAAGATAAGTGATGTCATCGACTTGTCAAAATTTAAAGCTGTCTCCTGCATTAACCATCAAAATTATCAAGATAAGATACTTTTAAAGGAAAAATCTCCTTAGTCCAAGAAGCAGTCAAATAGTATAGACACAATAATACACCCTTGAGGCATACCATGATTTACAGCCCAGAACTTTAAAATTCAATGACTGACAGCTCCAAGTTCAAGAGCAATTAAAGTAAAACAAATCGAACTCAATTGTAAAGAGATGAAGCCTCCATTATCTTCCAGCAAAGGTAAAAAGACCCATAAAAATTAATCCATTCTGTCGGAAAAAAATTTTACTATAAAACCTTATCACACACTCCTCGCTGAACGGATTATCGAGGCCAGTTGTGCAAAACAGCTGATTAAACTCCATGCCTGACGGACGGTATCTTTTCCCTCAAGAAGCATTGAACTTCTTTGCCCGTGTCTTCAAGAAGATTGTGTGTCTTGTGACGGCATATTTAAGAGTGTCTTTGGGTTTTTTTCTTCCCTTGTTATGATCTCATTAATCGGGTCAGCGTTTTAATTGTTTTATTTGGACTGATAGCTGAATTTTATTTCGCCGAAATAACTTATCTCCTTTGCTCTTAGTTGTAGGGCATTAGCATTAAATTGCGGCGTGAATTAAATATTATTGTTTTTTGTTGATAAACCACTAACCAGTGACCGATTTATTCGAAGAGAGAGCAAAGTTCTATAATTTTTAAATTGGCTTGTTTGTAAGAAGAGACAAATTCATTGGTAAGTCATTCCAAAAAGATGAGGTTCGGACTTGACCAGGCTTTTGTCCTATGAAACCTAGGACCTTATTCTCGATCTTTCGTAACAAGTATCACACAGCATGACTAAATGTCTCACGAGGTATTGCGTGATTCGTTCTGAATTTATCTGTATGTTTGAACTTTATGATGGACTTATTGCATAAATTCCAATCAGTGTTGCAATACATCATAAATTTCATGTTCAATGCAAAAAAATGTGCACGACTGGGTCGTACGTACTTGCACCTATGTGCTGTTAGTTAAAACTGAACAAGTTTTTTATAAAAAAAAAAAAAAATATTAGATATTAAAAAAAAATATTTTTAAAAATTTTGCATAAATTTAAATGCCAATGTATGCGTACATACACACAGACAGACAGACAGACAGACAGACAGACAGACAGACAGACCGACAGACCGACAGACAGACAGACAGACAGACAGAATTGGCAGACCCACTTTTTCGAGCTTCTCTATCATCGTAATGTCAGAATTCATTGTTATCTCGAGGTCGAATTTTTTCACGAATCCAATACTTGCCCTATATTATAGGTGCAAGTAAAAATCGCATAACAGATACGGTCTTTGAACATCGTTATCTGAGTTGTGTCATGTACAGGACATACAGACATAAACTTGTCAATCATAAGACGCAAACTTATACATCAAAAGTAGGTTGCTTAAAGTCGCCGGTGTATCTCTCAGCGATATAGAGTATCTACACTGAACTATTTAATCAGAATCAAAGTAAGACAGTTTTTAATTGCCTTAAGCACTGAAGTCTCGGGGTCAGAGTCCTTACTTAGAATTTATTTTTCATACTTAACCCAAATTCTTGTCAGAGTTTGACAGATTTCGAACAAAACAGAGACAGTGACTCACAGTCACTTTAAGCCTTAGACCTTAAAATGCCATTTACCTCAGCTAACATCAACAGAGAATAATGGAAAAATAGCCATAGTGATCAAAGATGGACACTGTCGTAGAGTCTGGAATATCCCTGAAGATAGCTAGACCCATACGATGCTCAGGCCTTAGCAGTGTTTTCCAAGCGGGGGTCCTGGCAGTGACCTTCTTTATCGACAGCCAGGCAGTTACAAAGATTCAAATCTTGTGAAATGCTGTCGAGCTTGGTCTCTCTATAAACGTCCCGTTCTGCTTTCTCAGGCTTGAAGCAGGGAAATTAGCCACAAGATAGGCGAACTAAAGGTGCAACTCCATAGAAATTTTGCAACATTGCAAGACGACTACGGCCATCCTTCGACAGAGCAAGAACCGAGAGACTTAGGCGTAATGACAGATCTTCTTAGGGCATAATACTCTATGAAGAAACTGCGTCGGTCGGAAGAAAAACTCTGCAGAGGATCCTTTGCTAATGCCCTGAACTCCAGCATTCCAGAAACCTCTTCTAGAAGAACTCTCTAGCACAACCGTCAGAAGGTTGTGGCCTGTAATGATACCTTTTAAGAACTCTAAGTATTGTTTGTTTACCTTTCCAGCATGGATCGATTTAGTCCTCACTTTATTCTCTATTAATCAGAGACACAGTCACAGATATCAACATCCTGCATCTTTGATCAGCTTGAATCCAAGTGTTCTTTTTGGATTTGTCAAGTTTTAAGAGTCGAGGAATGCTCTTGGGTAGATCCAATTTTTGCCATTTCAATTGCTCCTCCCAGAGTGGTTTGTCTCAGACAAAACTCAGCACCGATTTCAATTTCCATTAGTCTTGAGTTAAGGGCCCTGTATACTGGTTAAGGTCTCCCAAGTTAATCTTATGAAAGCTTATGAAACGCCAGAGTCTGTTGCCACGAATATAGTGGGCATTCAAAGAGAACCTCTGCTATAGGGACCTCTTTCCATAGCTTTTTCTTTGTAGATTTCTTACTTTCACTTTGTTACCGCCTCCACTCATTTCCTTACACTCAGTTGGAGCTGCAAACTATCTTCAAACTTCTGAATTAAGCTTGAAAGAACACTCAATTGCATTATTTACTTCTTTTTTTCTTCTTGCTCCCTTTGAGAAAATTTACAAGGAAACATTCCCAATTACCACGCAACTTCTTTCAAATAAAATTAACTCTCTGCTTAAAGTTTCCTTCAATGATTCAACAAGTTGCCTCGCATCGACAGTCAAAGCAAATAGATTTGTATCTTCCCACTTTAAGGGACTAATAAATTTGGGTTAAAAAGTATCTTAAACATCGTTGCACATCCGTAATCGCTCACAAAGCGAAGACTGATTTCTTAACAAAAATCTAACGAACCACTTAAGTACCATCAACTTGCTAACTAGTCGTCAGTTATTTAATTACACACAGGCAGCAGTTGCAGTTTGTTTGGAGCAGATATTTTAGTTTTACAAAAGACAACAAACATCCATTCACGCTAGCGTATGATAACAACTTTTATAAACACTCTGCCGCAACACTTAACACTCTAACTCTTATGTATATTTAGTATTTATAAGCTAAAGTCGACTCGTGGGGTGTACACGATAAGACGAAGGACAACAGGATGCAAAAGTCCTAAACTTCTTCTCATGAAGGTATACCTATATCCTTTCAGAGCAAAAAAAAAGAGAGAGAAGCAAATTAACCAACCCAAAACAGTCGTAGATACTATTCAAAACAAAAATAAAAAAAAAGATACTTTGCACAGTTTTGTGTTTCATTTCAGTATTTGTGATTCATTACAGAGACTTTTTATCCGGTATTCATTTGCCAACCAAAGCTCTCGAAATAGTTTTGCTCCTTCATCGTTGTCAGGACGAGCAGCACACAGCACACAGTACAACTCTCCCAATGGATTACAAATTTTTTGTTATTGTAGTACTGAATTGTAACCGCACAATCCTGGGCGAATATTTGTTACTATCGTTCGTTAGATAAGGACTTCAAATCTGCTTGCAGATTACCATTGGGTGTACTGGAAGAATTTTAATTGGAAATCTTTTGTCCTTTTTTTGTTTTCCTCCTTGCAGCGAAGTATTTCGCCCTAATTCCCCGTCTGCCCATGCCACAACTACAAGAGGACTACTACTAGCGTGTATAGGTACTTTTAAAACTTAATTACACAGCTCTGTCCGTAGCGAAAAGGCTGATGATAGTTGTTCGCTTTGGGAGTCCTTTTCTTTTCTTTTTTTTTGGTATACAAAACTAGATTTAAGTGTTCATTTTTATTTCGAATCCTTTCGACAGAAAGCTTAAATGCTCTCATTCAGGGACAGGGACAGGGTGACCAACTATTAATTAGCTCATACAGAAATTCATGTGGCAGTTTGGACGCAATTCGGGACCACAATTTCGATTGTGCTGCGACCCGAGTAAAGTATTTGCGCGATCGTAAAAATGTGGTTTTACGTGATTGTCCTCCTGTCCATGCAAAGCGAATCCTGGCAGATGCTTTTTTTCCCAAAAAAAAAAAAACAACAAGCAGCCCTCGAACCACGTCGTCGTTGTGCCATTGTCGGCGGCCGACGCAGATTGCAGCGCTGCAGGTCGCTCACATTGATTAACACGAAACCGCAATCACGTCAAAGCCGTTGCGTGTATTTAGTTTTCGCAAAACCAAACCCATTGTCGGCGGAAGGTATTTTTGGTTACGTGGTTAAATATATATCGAACTGGGTTAGTTGACTCTATCGCACGGATGTGCTCCATCGGTAATGGATGATAGGCAATCAATTTGGACGCCAGCTGCCCCGTGGGAACGTGGGCGCAAAATGTCACATTTATCCTAGGAGAGGTCATTTAATGAATTCGAGAGGAGGATTGAAATTAGAAAAACATTTTCCTACTACCACGTATAGTCTATCCTCCCATCGCATAGCATCCCCATTGTATATTTCACAGTACGTGCGTTTGTATTGTGCCTTTTTCTCATATAATCTATATATTTCGTCCCGAAAAGGACACTTGGCGGCGACAATTAAAGGATGACATCGGCGTGCGCGTAGCAATTTGTTATGAAAATTGGTTATCAAAGCAATCTGTTGTGTGTCCCAGCGAAATGAGTTGTAGGAGTTTATAACTTAATTTTAAGGATAATTTATCTGTACGCGAGGATACACTGTGTAGAGAACGGGAGGAAATTTCATTAAAAAAAAAACTGTTAAAGATTGATGGTGAATTACATCCGTAGGGTTATACCTAGTCTTCTATCCAAAAATACACAAACACACATGATGGCTTCGAAAGACAAACATAAAAATCAATAGAATTGCCAAAAGAGGAGGAAGTTCGACAAACTTTGAGTTTTTCTATTCGAAAAAAAAAAATAAAATACAAAAAAAAAAAACCAACACCTTTGAGCTTTATAGATACTGTACCACATAGATACATATGGCAGAGAGAAAGAGTGTACTCTTCGGCTTTTGGGTATTACGTTTCGGTGCAAAAGTCTATTGGGCTCCCGGGTTGGGATTGGGAAGGAAAAAATTTGCCAGGGAATATGGTCTGTAAAGCTTAACTAAAGCAGATTAGTTTTGTTGGGTTTTGTTCATCGTTTCGTATATTTGAACAACACAGCCGTACATTAGGGAATGAATTGTTAACAGCACGGCATTGAAGATGAATGCAAATTGACACCTGTTGGGGGCTAAAAATAGAATTATTCAAATTCAAAGGATGAGAGAGGATAGTATTTTGAATGAATTCCTATCGGAATATAGACGGATGTCCTACAAAAAAGGGATGTTGTTTAGTTTTTCCAATTTTATGCATGGCCACTAGTACTGTCCACTGTCAGAGACTCCTATTTTGCGCAGAGGATAATCTCGATTCAAACCTTTTTGAAACACCCGACAAGTTTTAGAGTGCATCCATTCCCAGAAATGAAAGGTCGGATTAAACTTTTAGTCTGTGGGCTTACTTAAGCTGATTGGCTTACTTTATTCAGTCGATTCAACTCTCAGTCGCTTCAGTGATCTACTCACTCACTTCAGTGATCCACTCATTCACAGCGTCGACACAGGTGGCAAATAAAGAGTACCAAGATTAGTCTTAAAAAGAACTAGCAAAATTCACTCTTTAGCGAGTCACATCACTTTACCTGATTCGCTTTACAGTGTAGCGACTCACTTCAAGTGACCCACTTGCGTCGACGAGTCACTTCAGTGATCTACTCATCTACAGCGTCGACACAGGTGGCAAAAAAAGAGTACCAAGATTAGTCTTATGCTCATTTAAAGAAGGAAATAGCAAAATTAACTCTTTAGTAAGTCGAATCACTTTAACTGACTCGCTCTACAGTGTAACGACTCACTTCAAGTGACTCATTCACGTCGAAGAGTCGAAACAGATAGAAAAATAACAAATAGGCTCAATTCAACTCTTGCTTATATCGACTCACTTTAAGTGACCCACTTACATGGCAGACGTTGTAACTAATCAAGCACAGAGACAACTCCTCCATAAATCGACTCATTTCAACTGACCAGCTTAGTTTACAAAATCTCTTTAAAAGCCTGCTCTCTCGTAGATCGAGACTAGCTAGCTCTTAGGACTATGTCCAAAAAAAGGGCGTTATAACAGGGAACTCCTTTACATGCAGCTTATCACATGAACCCAATGCTAACATTCAAAAGGAGGATTCCTGACAGAAGTTACTGGAAGAACTGGAGGACTAAAAAGAAAAACGAGTTGGCATTCTATACCGACGGTTCTAAGATGGACAGTGATACATGAGCCGGAGTTTATGGTGAAGCCCTAGGAATAAACCGCTCCTTTAGAATAAACGACGACTGAAGCGTCTTTCAAGCCAAAGTCACTGCCATTACGCAGGCTGCTGAGATTATACGCGAGAGTAATATCGTTGACAGCCATTAAGATTCTGGACTCTGCTATAATTCGGTCGAGGCTGGTGACAACCTGCAAATCACGAGATATCCAGAGCCAATACCCTCAGTTGGGTACCAGGGCATATGGATATCGAAGGAAACGAGAAGGCGGATGAGTTTGCTAGGAAAGGGTCGACGCTGTACATATCGCGGGCCCTTTCCTTTGTAGCAGCCCCAGTCAGTTCTTTAAAGAAAAAAGTAAAAGGGTTCATCTGGATACATGCGTAACGGCTAGAGCTCTATGGCCGACCTTTAGCAAGAAGAGATCATCAACTCTGGTTAAACGGGTAGTTTCTGGCGAAATTACCGGTCATTGGCATTCACGCAGAGAGACTCGGTGTCCTGCATAATGACTATTGTAGGAGCTGCAGAGACGAAAAAGAAGTCGAATCTATTCGCCACCTGCTGTGTGACTGTGACCAAGAGAACTCTTGGCAGTCATTTCTTCCCGGAGTTGAAGGACTTAGGCAATGTTGACCTCCTGAGATTTATATTACTATCTGAATGGTTCTAAAAGCGGATCTTGTTATAACTTTCCCAAGGTTAAACGATTGGAAACAATGGACACGAATTTTGGGTCGAAGTGAGCAGTGACCTTCTGGTCACAAGGCACCCATCTACCTGACCTGACCTACATGCAGTTTAGCCCTGTATAATCTCCCGGTATGATTCTTTTATCTCTATCAAAGTGAGTTCATATGAGGCAATTATTTGGACTCATTTATGAGTTGAAGCTCAACTTTCTAGCAGGCAAAAATATGCTCTCAGGAGAAAATGAAAGGACTTAAGAGTCAAAACTGAAGACAGGAGTTAAGCCAATCGAAATGAAATGATGACAACATGCTAATAGCAATCCACTAACTCCTCTATAAACTTTGGTCCGACTAATAGGCTCTCAGCATCGTTAGGCTTATCTTAATGAAATAAAGATAATGAACTATGTCAACTATGAAGTCTAATCAGTAATCTAAAGATCTACCATTGTCCAAATATTCCCACCACCGCTGATCTTGGAGAAAACCTGGAAATACTGAACCGATATTTACTGCCTACTCATCAATTTTATCGTAGCATGCAAAGAAACGTTTCCCAGTCACGCTCGCCTGTCTGTCAAGGATGACGACGGATAGATTAGTGCTGTTCCGTCAAAATGAATAAGAACACCACCAAACCTTTTTATGTCAGAAAAGGTCTTAGACAGAGTGACTCACCTTTATGCAACTTCTATGTCTATGTGGTATGAAGTCAACACCATCGGATGTTCGATCTTCTACAACTCCTAGCAGTATACTCGCTTACGTCGAAAGTGACACAAGTGGAGCGAGCTGTCAGTGAAGTGTTTGTAAGTATTAGGTCCGTTCGCGTACTTTTTGCACTAATTCGTAGATTATCAAATTTCAAAGGGTGGGGGTAAAATTCTCTCAGAGAGGGTTAAACAAGAAAAAGTTGAACAAGAAAAAGTTGAAAATACACTGGTGTGACAGCTTTGACAGTTTTCATAAACCAGCCCACAGAAATTTCTTGCACTAAAATTCATAGCATGGGGAAATTTCTTACTCTCTCGCGAAGGGACCTATTTTGAAACAGAAGTTTGAAAGATTAATTGAACGAGATGTATGTTGGAACAGGAGCTTTAAAGAAATATGCAGGATTATCAGCAATTTGGACGCAATTTTTCTCTCGAAAATATATATTTTGTTTATTTCTGGTTAGGAAGACTATTTTTTAAAAATTCCAAAAATTCCTGGGTTAATTTTATTCACGATACAAGAAATGACACATCTATGAACTAAGTTTATGTTGAACTACTCTGATACTGCCTTCCACATGTAACCACCGATCTTAGGTCAGTCCATGTGCTACCCACAAAACAGGGAATTTTACAAAATCCTGTTCGAGTACGGAGAATTACGTAGTTTTTTCCAAAAGAGAGAAAGAAATTTCTACAAACTCCGAAGTTTAGTGCTCTTTTGAATTTTGGAACTGTTCGTTTACTTTTCTATGCTTTTACCTCTCTCTGAGAGAATGTTACTCCCAGTTTTTGACAAGAAAAAAAAAGCTTATAGAGATTTTGTTATCAACAAATTGACGTAAAAATATTATATTGCAATCAGAGATCTTTACGGAACATATTTAAAAAGCCATAAAAATAAGTTTTGAATAGTTCGCTCCAGAGTCTAACTATACAGTTGGGTTACCTCTTGTTTTATTGCTTCAGGTCCTCTATAAAAGACTTACAATTTAGGCCACTATATCACAATCGACGTCATTTGACAAACGTAAAAAGCTTCTTACCTGCAAAGAAAGAAAAGAAAAAGTTAGTAAATATTTTATTTTTATTTTTTCTTATAAATAATAGTCATATTTTTATAGATTATAGTGACAGTCAGCAATGACAGTTAGCTCGTACTGTTTCCATAACTAAAGGAAACAGCTGAGCTGAGTACCTTACTTTTAGAACTTGTAAACTGAGCAGCGTTGGTAAGTTAGACATGTTTTTAGAAAGTTATAAGTATCTTATTGAATTAGTTACGTGCTAAATGTAACAAATGTAACTAATCGCTGTTTCTAACCGTTCTATAGAAAAACATATTTATTGAATTAAAAACAATTAGTCGCGATTATAGACACATCACAAATCTGAAAGGAATTGGTGTCAGAATGCAACCTTGCAGGGTGCCAAAGTAGAGCCTCGTATTTCTCAGAGAACTATTACTGCACGGAGGGTGACATTTGGACCAATGATTTCTAGCTTTGATAATGGCTACTAGTTTCTGCAAGATGTCTGTCTCTCCTTCGTAATGCAAGCCAAATTCCTCGTTAACACTACCCAGGCAAGGTAGTCATCCGTAGAGTCGTAAATAGATTTCGAATCCCCGGGCTCTCCAACGCATTTAATATATTCAAGCAATTTACTCACTGGAGAGACAATTGTCTGGAAGTTTAAATTAAAGTCTAAATGAATATGGAAGTGTCATTGCTCGCAAATAGCAGTAGGACTCAATTTTTTGTGTTATACGCATGACATGACTAATAATCATGGACACCTTCAGAGGCATCTTGAAGAAACTTCTTGGCAGGCTGACACACGATTGGACACATATCAAAATTATACCAGATATGTACATATATACAGAACCTCAACCGAATTTGAAAACAGTCTAGTATATATGTATTTCCCATTCAAAATCCAATAACCCCAAAAGTGAAACACCCTGCTGAGAGCAGATGTCTACTAAAAGCCAACCGCTCCAATCATGGCTCTGCCCATAAAAGAGAATATTTCTCCAAAAATGACAATCTCAATGAAACGTTTAGTAGAACGTAATCGTACAACGACATCTCCAAAAGATGACTCTCAAGGTAAATTATAATCAGGACACCAAGCAAGTTCACTACTAGCCCATTATGACTGTTTCAAGGCAAATACAAAGGAATGAGGAGGAATTTTGAAATTCAAAGTGAAACCCCTTTCAGCCCATTCCCCTCCCCCCTCATACAGCTAGTTCTGGTAGCTCGTAGAATATGCTTTCGAAGCAAGCGAGTGAATTTACCATGAAATGTACTTTCAAAACACCGGCAGACGAATATAAATGAGATGTCTGAAACCGTTTAGCGAACTATCAGAAATGTTGCTGAACGATGACGGGTAATTAAAACTAAAAAATGCAAAGTTCCATTGTATTGGTATGCGCTACGATATTTAGATACGTATTCAGATGAAAATGCAAAAAATGACTTTCAAAATTGAGATATTCAATTAGGTTCCATTGTTCAGATGCTGGAAAACAAGATCGATAGTTACTGGGACAATGAACATTGGAAGTCCATTTAATCAGAAGAGTAATGAATATGCAGTTTTTTTTTTTGAAAGGATATTCAAAGCCCCCTTCGAAGTAGGACCTTTAAGTAATTTTTAGTTCTTTTATTTAACCCCCCACTGTATGTGTCCACCTCAATTATCTGTTGAATTCCAAGAGTTCCCGGAACCGAAGATTCACAGGTAAACCCTAAAAAGGGTAGAAGAATGCTTTGTGACTGTAAATTTCATGGGAAAAAATTGCTTAAAGGGTTGAAAGTTTTCTCGAAAATTTGCATTTTTTCCCAAAGTAAATTTGTATGCTCATAACATCAAAATAGCTTAAGAGATTTGAATGAAATTTATGATATCATTTAGGGCAAATTTTTGGGTATAATCCCTGATAGTCTCAATACTTTAGCAAGGGGAGACAATGTATCACCTAGAAGAGGTGTACAGATAGATTATATTGACCATTAACTGAAAATATTTGCGACATTTCAATAGAGAAAAGGATCAGAAGGGATGTGGGGGATACAATCAGAGATTGTAGAGTCAGGAATTTATTTATTTTTTCCAAAAACCACCAGTAGCTTGGAAGTAGTCTTAAAGATTGAAGCGATTGCAAACTAAAGCCCCGCGTCGGGCGCCAATTGATATCAAAGAAAAATTCTTTCACACGGATTCTGTAGCTTTGTTTTTGCATAGATTGCGTTGAATTTATTATAAGTTAGCGACATCGTCATATTTTTGTCACTTTAAAAGAGCAAAGGACCACAAGGGATGAGGAGGTTACCTAGATAGAAGAGATATAACAAGGATATCTTAATGGAAAAAAATCTGGGAAATTGGGAATTTTCTTAAAACTCAGCGGAAATTAACTTATGATAAAGAACTGAAAACAATGCATGAAACCGGCAAGTTGTTGTGTACGTTCTTGCGATGGTTGCTATATCAGTAGTGCTAATGTACGATAGGTGGCGCGCTGTTTTTTTTTATGACATCGCTGGCTTGAATGAATAGAAATATAGTGACTGTGTGAGGTTCAAAAGAAGAAAAAGTGAATTGTTTGTGTTCTTGCTTTATCAAAAGACAGAAATAGATAGAGACAGAACTTTAAAAGATTCACTTAAGTAAAGTATAGATTCCATTTCATTCTGCCAGGATCATAACCTCTTTCTAGAACTGTATGCAATATTAAATAAATGCATTAGAGTGTGTCAATCGAATTCAAGGCAAAGCCCCCTTTCCAAAAGGACCACATTCAAACACATATGACACCAAAAGCATACGGATGTGTGCGTTCATGCGACGTACAATCTCATAAAGTGTACAATCCTTGTTACAAAATACATATCGCGAATGCACAGCATTTCCCCGGAGCACTTGCAACCATACACAGCAACTTTGACGCAGGAAAAAACAAGCAACCGAAAGAAACGAGGAAATTCCTCCCAAAAAACAAAAAAGGATTATTTGCTTTCAATTTACCCTTTTCTCTTTACATTCGGCAATATGACGTTCGTTACATTTCCGTATCCTATCGCTCTCTCTCTCTCTCTCTCTTTATTATTCCCTTGAGGTATAATCTAAATTGAAGTAAATAATATTTTTCAAGGATTGTTCCTTCTATATTCATTGGACTCTTCGGTTTGATCAAGCAACCTGATGTCCTTTGTTTTTTTGTTGTTTTGTTTAGCTGACCCTAAAAAGTTACATAAGGTCCTGTTTACATAACAAAAGCAATATGTGAAGCGCAAACACAACTGAAACAAGCAGCCAGATACATTAAATACAATTTTAAAGTCATCTTCCTCAAGATATTTTCTGTGTCCTGGACGATAACATGGACATGCTCTTACGATGTCATCTTCGGGTATGCGCCTCTTTTTGGATGGATGGACATCTTTTTCAATGTTTAACACATTTTTTGCTTCAAACTGTGGTTTGGGCCATACGAGTGTGTATGACTTGACAAGAAAAAACAAATCACAGAATTCGATTACTCAGCATTGAAAAAAAAAAAAAAATTTAGATTCATGTCCTTTGGATGATTTGCCATAATTGCTAATAAAACTTAAGGGTGGTTACATTAAAAAAATAATAAAAAATATGGTCGCAATGTAATTATGACGTTGTAAAGTTTTAATGAACCACCAGGTGCAGGGGGTTATGGCACTAATTAAATGGGAAACGTTGTAGGGTTTAGTAACTGGGACAACGAGGAACCCTATCGAATGTGAATGGCGAAGTTTTTTTTTTATTTTTTTGTGTAAAATCATGAGAATGACGCTTGCATACGGGTATAGATTTTTACAGCTAGGGATGACAATTCAGGAAATCAAATAGAGCAAAGACCTCGCAGGGAATTTTCAAACTTTTAATAGGAAACGTGCACTCCGAGTATTAAATACTCACTCCCGATCAGGGGGCGCCGGTTTTTCCATAGAAATGTGAATAAGAAAAGAACGGGAAAAAAAAGGCATTTACGCATAAAATTTTGCACAAAAAATTCAAAAATTTCCTAAGAAATTCTTTCGAATGAAAAATTACTCACAAGTAGAGGAGGAGAATTACAGTTTTTATTATAGAGTTCGCGTGAATAATCACTTGGTTTACATATTCCAGGTCAGATTTAGTTCTTAGTTCAGGGAGAAAATTTACTCGCGGGAAGAGAGGGACATTTTTAGAAAATTTTTACAAATGGTTTTCATATTTCTTCCCAAGAAAGATCTTAAAAAGCGTCAGTTTTCCGTACCTTTCTGGGAATCGAAATTTACTCGCGAGCAAACAAAATTTGTCTCAGCAAATAAGTTGGACAATTCATATGCAAAAAGTTGTGAATAAAAACTTACTCGGGAGTACAGGGACTTTCTCTGTTGAGAGTTGGTTTTGAACTTGCATGTTTCTCTTTCCTGAGTAAAACTTTACTCCCGAGTAAACCAATTAGCTCATTTGTATAAAGAGTTTCGAAAGAGTGAGAAAATACTCAAGAAACTTTGAATTAATTCGTGAGTCAAAATATACTCGCGAGTTTATAAAGTTCAGAGCTTTTAACGAATGCAATCATTTTTGAATATATTTCCTTGGAATGGTCCGAAAAATGATTTAATTCATTGACTTCAATAAAGACCATTCATTTTGAAGTCATGACTGCAGCAATCAATTTTAGCAGTCAGAATGCTGAAGTCAGAAAAAATGCAATCTTTTTGAATGGTCTGCATTCTTTGAAGTCACTTGAAGTCACTAGCATTCACCGATTGCATTCAGTTCCTTGAAGTCAGTTGAAGTCAGTGACTGAAGGCAGGGTAGACAATGCAATCACTGACTTAAAAGACTTCAAGTGACTTCAAGAGACTTCAACTAAGTGAATGCATTTACTGACTTTGATAGGTTCGAAGCTGTAGCTTATAGGTAAGGTATGCTCTCTGATTTAACAATGGAGTTAAGAGGATTAGTGAAGTTGGAAACTAAAAGCAAAGGAAAATGAACGTCAAAAGCCGTCCTGAAAATATAACGACGTTGGCTTGTTAGATTGGTAGTGAGAGAACTTTCCAAAGACAGTCCTTCTCTTTTGGATATCTCTCCTCCAAATTGTCTCTATCCCACAACTCACTAGAGCTTTAACTTGGATTGTCACTGTGTGTATAAATCAACTTGTTTACTTGAAGCTAGTTTCGTGGATAGTTCTGGTGTAGCTAATGGTATAACTACGACTTCCAGCTGAAACATACTGCCATAGGCTGTGTAGCCGACCAACTGTTTCCATCTGGTTTGAACACATTCAGGATTGATTTTGGTTTTATGGGGATCATACTAATTGCTGAATGCGGCTTTATCACCATGGAATGGAGGAATTCGGTGGAATCTTACATCTGAAGTCAAACACGTTGCCTACTCCCACGACGTATGGCTACTGTCTCACAGAATATTGGACCTTCACCAAATGACAGCAAATGTGGAGAGGGAAGCAGACGTCGTTGGGCTGACAATTACCTCAGCAAAAATAAAAATGATTAGCCTAGGACCATCAACTCATATATAGATTGCTGGACAAAGGGTTGAGAGAGTAGAGAGTTTCCAATACCTTGGGAGTATTGTGTCAACCGATGGCGGAACCGAACTGGTTATATTCAGCCGAATAGGTAAGGCAAAATCTGCATTTGAGATTAGCTTAAGCATCAAGCTACCACTGTTCCGTGCCAACGTTGAATCCGTGCTGCTATGTGGATGTGGTACCTGGAGAGTGATCGTCACTATCACGAGGAAGCTGCAAACGTGTGTCAATTCGGGCCAAACCGTATCACTCACGAACAGCTTTATCGGAGAACAGCCCATGAACCCATAGGCACAAGCATACGGCGACGAAAGTGGCAGTGGATTGGTCATACTCTATGAAAGGGTGACAAATTCATAGCTGAGTGGTCTGAGGAGTACATGGTACAAAACAGTCTAAAAGGAAGCACGCCAACTCGGAAAGACTTGGATAGGGCTAAGGCACATTTCCAGAAATCGCACACGATGACGCGTAAGCATTGTAGAGACCCTAGGACCACAAGAGGATACAGGACATATATAAGTAATTAAGTATTTTCCCAGTCCTCCTTTGATGGAATTACTGTGCTCTGTCTATGACTTTATTGCCGGAATTACACTGCATACTTTTTGGTCACAGTCTTTTAAAGAAATGCGCCAGAAGGCTAGGTCTATATGACATGTTTGTATCCAGGTACTGCAACGACATCCGAGTCTCAGAGGATATAACGCATATATAGGCATGGAACGAAAGCTATTGGTGTAACCGCTAAGCAGGAACCTTATTATTGGATTGGAATAATTCCATTATGGTGCCTAGTTCTGTACGGTGACCTCAACTTCACCTATTCTAACGCAGATTGAAGTCAGAGTATACCAATAGGTAGCCCAGGATAGAGTGAAGGAGCACCTATATCGTGATGTTGTGATGATCTTCTCTCTGAAGGTTAGATTTACTTTAAACGTTGCTGATCACTCTCATTTGCGTCCGCCCATCAGACTATGCATGCAAGGATGGGTCTGACAATGGCTGTGTACGTTCAGTGGATGATGACAGACTTGGGTTCTCAAAGTTCTTGCTGCATGGGTAAAGGGCCATATTCTTCTCAACTTTTGGTCCCTCCACTTCAATTCGAAGTCGCAGATGCCCTATATTCAAGGATTCCCTAGGTTTTATTCTTCTATTTCATCGTCCGAGTCTTTTCGCCGAGTCTTTTCGCCCCACTGTCACGGGTGAAGTATACCTAGAAATGACTGTTTCCTTCACTCACTCTCTTTCAAAATAAATTATTCACGTCTTCCTAAAACGAGCGGCAAATTTATAAAAAGACCACTCTTTCCGTCAAATCTCTATTCCAGTTCCTGTGCTTAAAACGGAAAACAATCGCCCACCTTTAAACATAAGACTATCAATTGCCTCGTGGATATTATTTGGTGATTCATTCCCATTGTCCTAACTACTCTTCCTTCATCTTTCGCTTCAGAAGTCTTCTTTGGGATTCTTTTTTTTCTCTGTCCAAAAAAATTATTTCCAGAGAGCTTCGACAAAGAAGTTTATTTTAAGGATTCCTGTCCTCTCCATTCAGCTCACTATTGTTACGAATTATCCACGAGTTCTAATTCAATTCATTCACTTCCGCCTTAGAATGGGCTTCAAGCAATTTGCGCCATAGTGTTGTGTCGTCAAATGATAATGTTCATTGACAGTGGTAAGAACAGCAGTCCCTGATGCGGAATGCCTCCTCTGGAAACACAAAGCAAGCAATCATCGTTTCGTTCGTGTATTCACCATTTCAATCGAATTTTGTTGGGTAGTAGTACTTCCTTTTGTTCCTCGAATCGTTTTCCATAGTCGCATTGAGGCTCGATTGGTGTGTTTTGTTCCCCCAAAAAAAAAAAAAAGTCATAAGCATAACCATAAAGTTACTGAGTTATTTTCTCTCTCTCCCCGTCTCTCTCTCTGGCATCGTTGTCGTCTCATTTGACCATTATTATGATGCGTTTCAGGTGGGCGGCGGCATGAATCTAACTCGAGAAATCATGTCCTTCGAGACCGATTGATGATTGCCAATTCAGCAACAGCATCATCGGCATAAATTTTGTGACTATTCGATACGTTTTCGTATCGAGATTGCTCAATTGAAATGGATGTTGCGTATGGCAGTGGGTGTGGGTTTCTTTTGTCTCCACATTTTAGTAAGGATTCACTTTGTCCAGATTATGGTAGAGGTAATCGAAATTGACTGACATGATTCTTAATTGAAACGAAATCAGAGGCAATTTGTAATCCGACCAAAACTGTAGGCAAACTCTGTATAGATGCAAGAGAACTTTTCGGAAATGAGTTGCACATAATTGACAGGTTCAGAACGAGAGAGGCGAAACATTTGTTTACAATAGAGACTATCAATTTGGAGCCGAACAATAGCAGACAACTCAGGAGTATTGCGTCAAACTATTCGAAATAACAATTAAATGCCATAATGAGTTGGTACGAGAGACTACAAATTTCATGAATATCTAATCCACCAGCAGTCCAGAGCTCTCGGAATACAACCAACATCGCAAAGTTTGGTTGGCGCCAAGTTAGTCTAGCTTCAGGCTGCTTGCGAGTGGTTATACTCCCTTCCGTTGTCCAAATAATAACACTCTTCAAGTAGTCATTTACGAGGAGATTAGCTTTACAGAAGTTATATAGCTCATTCGCTGCTTGAAGTATTTTTGCTATAAAAGCGGTCATTACTGCTGGTTTAAGGATAATAAATCACTAATAAGGAGTTAAGATCACTTAAATGATGCATTTAAAAAAGCAACTTAATCAAAGAATCTTTACAAGAACTTGAAAGGAGTCGACTGCCCTCAACTGTGGCTTTTAAAAGGAGTTTAAAACTATTATCTGAGGTATGAAAGTATGAACATATAAGCTAAACAAGTGATTGAGTTATCAAACTCAATGTTGAGTCAAAACTCTTTCAGTGAGTCATAATTCTTAAACTGTGATAGGAAACCAACTCTGCAAGATATACTATGAGCCATAAGAAGTATGCAGTAAACCAAATAGTGTATGCCCTTTGATCTCACTGCCAAAGGTTTGTGTCTAGGATTCATTCAAATTAATCCTCATACAAAGTCGAATATAGCTCATTCAAATGAGTCAGTTACTCGACGGAACAGAGTCATTTGGATTATACTGCTTAACTTTTTAAGTTTAGTTCATAAAAATTGTATTTGAAATTTGATCTCAAGATTATTAACGCATTCACTACTTAACAAACTGCTATTAGAGAAATCACGAATGTAGTTCTTTTTTTGAGGAACCACAAAGAGGAATGCTGTGAACAAACAACCATGATAAATACATAAGACCAAGTTTGTCACCCTGGCTAAAGATTTTCTTTGTGCTCTAAGAGGAAGCAGCAGTAACACATAGCTCCTATGATTCCTTGTCAATTACGAACTAATTCACTTAATATTTTTGCCTCCAATATCATGCTCATTCTGATACCTTTTTGAGTCTAAATCCTTACAGAATTGGCTCATTTCGTAGTCTAGCAAGAAGATGTCGAAATGATGTCGAGCTACAAACGTGACTCGTACAAATAGGCTTTTAAGTTTCTATTTAGCTTTTGAGCAACATTCGGAAGCATTTGACTAACTTTAAATCTACCACCATAGTGCTTCGGATAATGATTCGAAAGAGCACGTGGAAAAAAGGAGCACACTGTCACTTTCTTTTTTATAACTGAGAACCAGGATCATGTTAACTAGTGGTTAATGCATCGAACTACTGAACGCGAGAATCAAGGCTAAAACCCCAAAGAACATCAAAACACCTCACGTTTTTCTTCTTAAAAATATTCAGCAAGAGTCATATCATACAGTAAGAGTCCATTCACAGCTCAGCGACCTGCGAATACGAACGAGCAAATCTTCGCAAATCTAGTTGCAACAATCGCTGCAAACTTCACATGTCATTTACCAAAGAAAAAAATGTTTATTGTTAAACTCGCTCGAATGTTTTGGTCGTGCAAATGTGGATTGCGTTCCACAACTGTGGAATGTCATCTCAATGGGTACGTTCAACTTGAAACAAATTAACGTACGAAGGGGATACTGGTAATGTAGAAGAGAGAAGAGAGAGGAAAGTATAAGACAAAGATGGTGTGGTGAATTTGAGGCTTTCAAAATGTACTCCCAATGGTGTGATATCCAAATTCTAGGAAAGAATTTGTAAGCGATTTTCGCATTCGTTTATACTTCGCAGTACGTGTTTTTTTTTTGTACACGGAAACTACGTATGTACGTCTAGATCATACTATAGCAATATATTGGAGTATGGACAATAGCCATTAGAGTTGCTATGTAGCACAAGAGACTTGCACCACATCCAAAACACATTTGGCAAAACGAGAAGAGACCTCTACGGAAGGACAGAAGATCCATTTCTATCTTTATAGGAGTCAGTACGTAAAAAGAAATAACCAATATTCTATGCCATTTCTTACGAAACAGCGCAATGGCTTTCAGCTTACTAAAAGACATGATTACAAACTTAACATCAAATCGTCAGTGTGGTTTTTTTGAGCAAAAACGTAAATAATTAAGTAGAGTAGTTTGTTTGTGAACAGAGGTCAATAGTACTCTGGCTGTGATCCGGAGTAATTCCCCCTGCTAATCAACTTGCTGCTTGCCTAACCTAATGCTAAATAAAAGATGGTCCTTGTGAATAAGGATGAGAACATGCACACATAGATCTACAAAGCAAAAAGGCTAAGGAGTGAGTTTGTTTTCCAACGACAAATTCCGGAAGAGCAGGCAGTATCTTACGGTTAAAGCTAGTTTGAGCAATTGATGGCTCACGCTGCTAAATTGACGAACCTGCTGGGCTTAAGTCAAGACTTTATGACTAGTTATTCCATTAATAGCTCTGTCCATAAGTAAATTGGTAGCTAGCTTCTAATGCATTTTTGCATAAATAGAAGGTACCTACAGTATTAAAGCGTCCCAAAAGTAGACGGGCTAGAGAAGCCATCACATGATAGTAGTAAGATTGGTTGTTCCCGAGAGCTGAGACCATCTAAAGCTCTTTGGTATTTTTCGGGACTCGAACCTTGGATTCTTCTCCCAGCTGCTGAGACACGGCAACCACTTAAACGCTTCATGATTGTCTTTATCATCACAGAACGCCACGCCATAAAACCGTTGGATCAGAGGCTTTAATTGGACATGAAAGTAACACCAATGCAAGCTTCACAATTAGTGAGAAGCCCTCTAAGAAGCCTCCACAAAGTCCAAATCAAATCAGAGATGGGAGTTTCTTTAATAAAAATTCTAAGTGAAACAGAATTTAAATCGGTCAAATCGTTACATTTAGTTCACGCCAAGAGTACTTTCTCTTCTCTCCAGAATAATGGCGCCCAACGTGGGGCTACTATGCTGGAACATGCCAATTCACCCAAACACGGTCAGGAATATCAATGAAATGACACTTTAAATGACCAAGCACATAAGGTTGCATCGGTTTTTATGTAGGCACATACAGCAGTATACTTTGACTCAAAAGTGCACATCGCCTATCAAAATGTACCTCTCTTTTTGTACACCCAATGGACACAACCGCACATCACCATTATCCTTTATTTGTTTTGGAAAACCACAAAATGCCCTCTCATAAAATGATTCTAAATCTAGACCTCTAGGTACCATCAAAACAGATATAAGAAACGACGTCCTTCTGCCCAAAAATCTTCCCACCAAGTACGCTTTAAACCATGATATAAAGCTGCCATAAATTTATTTGGAGGAGGGGTGGAGGTGTTTTTTCGCTCCCGACCATATGGAATGGATTTCTCCAAACAAAAGACCACGTTTTCGTCACAAACGCCACATGACTTGCACTTGATTCAAACCAAAAATAAATTTATATGGCAGATTCACCTCTCATTATTTAAATTAGATTCGTATCCATAAAATATTCAAAATTCACGAGAATATACTCAGGCTGGCAAATTAAAAATTATAAACCAAAACAAAACACTCCCCCTCTCTCTCTCACATACTTTCGGAGTCCCTCTGCCGGGTTCTTGGTGTCGTAAATTATTCAAAATTGCAAATCCAAAAATAAACAAAACACTAAGCTTGGCTAGATAAATACCTGATGAAGCGAATACGGGCTTCAATTTAGTTGTCGTCCTTGCAATGAGTATTCCATTCAGTAGCAGCATCCACCATATAAAGTACTGGAATCCTTCCATCTTGATTGCAACACTATGAGAGATCCTTTCAAGGGTTTTTATTTTTTCTCCTCTGAATACAAATATATGTATGTATTCCTTTCTTTCTTCCTTTTTATTTGGAACTAGGATCTCCTTTCAAATCCACTTGACATTGAAAATCATAGGCAAAAAAAAAAACCAAAATAATAAAACAAACCGAACGTCGAGAAAAACGGACACAACTCTTGCTCCGTTTGCTTTTCAAAAAAAAAAAAACTACACGTTTTCGCACTTTTGGAAATATTTGTGTGTAGTGTGTTGTGTTTTAATAGAAATTCATCACACACACACTCGATACTCGATACTCGATATTCGATTTGATTTCACTTGGAATGAATGAATGGGAAAACAAGAAAAGGACGACGAGGAAACGAATCCGGAAAGGAAAACATAAATATTTCCACTCCTTGCAGCAGCAGCATCAATCGAAGATGGTCTTCCAAAACATCTCCCTCTTTTGCAAACAAAAGGACGAAACGGATTTTGTTTTCTCGACTCTTTTTTTGTTGTAATTTATCTTCACACTATATACACGTACTATAAATGCAAAGCTTCACGAAAGGATGTAACGAAAAATACGTAAAAAAAAATAACACACACACGAAGTAAAAGCTTTCACAACACAGAGAGGGAGTGAGAGTCAACCCACAAAAAAATCAAAAAAAAAAAACAGAACCGATTAAAAATTGTCGATACAAATGGAAAAACAGGACTCAAATCCTTTGTTGCAATATGTTTTCAGTTTTTAACCGCTAAATTCACATAATTTCCACTTAAAAGGATGCAACTTCGATTGGAAAAATGTAGAGAATCTATCTTCTTTTTTTTTGTAGGATTAAAGAGTATCTATGTAGCGTGAAGCACACACTATGTAGTTGGCACTATGCGCTGCGTCTAGTGTTTACGTCCGAATTAATATAAAGTTGGCAGATAACTGAAGCTGTGCCATTTCAGATTCATCGTAATGTATTGAGCTTGACGGCGCTGCTCCAAAGGAGATAGTCGCTCTCTCCCTCATAGCTCTCGCTCTCTTGTGCGTTGGTGCTCGCGCTCTCCTGCAATTGATACTGGACCAGTTTGGCCTTATCTCAGGGTTTTTGAGGGGGGAAACTGTATACAATCTGCGCATACGGTGAACTTTTGCGGGTTGAAAAATGGAGAGTTACAGTTTTTTTTTTTTTTTTTAAAATACAAAAACTTTCATCGTAAGCAACTGCGCACTTCCTCCCCGACACAACGGATGACGACGAATTCCAATGCTATAAGGGAAAATCCTTTTTGTGATGCTGGAAGGAAGAGCAGCAGTAGTTGTTGCAAATTGACAGGTCGGGTTAAGCCTTGTATTTAGTGGGAAGGACGACGACGCACGGTGTATTCATTTATACATATACAGACGCATTCACATAAAAAGGGATTGAGAGAACGGAAAAGAAATTAAGGATATGAGTTATGGTGATGGTGATTAGGGAAGCTTTTTAACCGAAAATTTTCAATTTTGAAATTGAAGTGGGATAAGCTAGTATAGCGCGGGGGGTTTTTTGCTTTGCTTTTGGGAATAAGTAGAAACTGGAAAGAGTACTTACTGTATTTTTTATTATTTGCTCTTTTATGCATTCCTTGTGAGGATACTTTTGGGAAAGCTGCTGTTTAGATGGGATGATTGGTTTTACGATGGATGGCGCTATAAACTGATCGAATTGTTTGGTTACCTTCAAGTGGCATAACCCATCTATAAATTAGTTATGCAAATGGTGTGTGCCTTGACTAATCTTTGATATTCTTACGACGCCATCTAGTTGCATGAAGGAGGACTATTCATGGTGGATAAGTAAATTTTTCAAAAGTGGTTGCGTTTTTATTTTGGAAAGGAAGAGGAGATTTAGGACGGTTTGGCTGATTAGCAGTCTACAGCTAATAGCTAATGTACACCTGGGAGTCCTTTACTAAAACTCAGCGTAAGAACCTTTAATTGATGTCCAATTGCTTAGCCAGTCATCTTCTTGACTTTTGAGCGTAAATTTTGGACATTTGCAGCGATATTCTTCGTGGGGGATACAGCTCCTTATGCATATTTTTTTTGAATCACTCTCCATGAATAAATCCTGAACTAAACCAGGCTTGGATGGGGCCTTTCTTCAAATTTCAAGTTCAATCGAATGAAATGCCCAAAAGTTCCATGTACACTTAGACCCTGGCCAAAAGATGTTCTCAAACCTTTACCCCATGGACCTTCACATCAAAGACATACTACTATGCATTAAAGAGTTTAGATAGGGCGACGCACGAAGGACATCGGAATTAAATATCGACGTCTAGCCCGAAACGCTACAATGTACAACTCTGCCAAAATTTATCAGCGCGGAGGGGAGACGTAGAATAACACTGTAGACACCTTAAGACAGACTGTGACTGTGGCAGTCATCGTAATCAAGTCCATCGAATTCCATAGTTCCCTTGCGTCAATGCTATACAGAGCACTTTGCTGATAACCACCAAGAACAAAAGTGTTGACAGTCTGTACCCTTGACGTACTCCACTTTGAACTGCAAATTCCCCCGCCACATTGCTATTTCGTTAAATTTGTTCTACGCAAAGACCTGGACTAAAGTTGACCGCGTCACGAATATACAGAGTTAGGCCCCTAGTGATGACTCTTCTGAGGGAGAAAATTAAATCTTCTTCAACCAGTTGTGCCTCTGTTTTTAATGCAACACCCATCGGCGGCATTGTCATAGTAATGGGGAAGCTAAATACCGTGATATGTAGGTAGAGACAATGAAGAGCTCAAACTTGTTCTAGAGAGACTCGCCACAGGCATAATACAAAGCAAATCGTCATGTCAAAGCTTTAAAACCTGCCACAACCTCCACTGAAGTGTCAACTGACAGGTAAATAACCTCACAATCAAACTGATGAAGGAACCGGTAGTACAGTCTATTCCATAAACAGGTTCCCAGTCACCATTACATAGACTAATTCTAACAAATTTTTCGTCACCTCATACAAAGTGTCTCCTTACTCCGTTGTAGATAGTTATTTTTGTAAACAAATTAAGCTCTTTATCTTGTTGACTTAAAAGATCGAATTCGATTTCGATTAGTAGTTGCATCAGCCAATTTGCGCGACATTTTCTTTTTTACTTCAGATTCTTAATGCACCTTAGCCTTAGCTTAGAAACTGAATAATTGCAAAATTAACAAAGACTCAGCGAATATTATTAAATGTTTGCTAAGACTTGTTAAACTATTTCTGATTTCTAAATACAAAAATAAATAAACTTAACCCTGCCCTGTACTAAGTCAAAGCGATAGATAATGTGCTTTGTTCGTAAAATAAAAATTAGTGTCACTATAACGATTGATAAGAAATCGCTGAGTCGAATCAATGGAAAAGTGTTTACTAATTTAATTTAGTTGTTTGTGAGCTGATCACATTGCTTCGTGTACGCATTTGCTTGCACAAGCCTAGCTTTAGAAACAATCGATCGATAGATCACTTTTTTTCCTTTGCCTCCTTTGTCTCACACAATAAATGATGTTGAGTGGAAAAAATGACAACCATTTCTGTCAAGAAGCACTCAGACAGTTTTGTTGCGCGCCACCTATCGTACTTTAATTGTACTGTTTCAGAAACCATCCCAATCGGATGAACGGTATGCCTATGAAGAACACACACACAACCAATGCTTTTGTTTATAAATTAATGGCAAAATGTTACAGTAAGAGTAGAAAGTTGTGAGCCACTTCAAAAACTCCTAAAAACTTTGACAGTTGAATGGAAATTCAAGTCTCTAATGTTTGCAACATCACTGGAAAATTTTATAGCATTTTAAGACCTCGCCCCTTTTTTTTGTCATGCTATGAGCTAAGGGATATGTTAATCTTCCAAAGACACTAGAAGCCTGAAAAAAGCTAGCTGATTGTGCCAGCATACACGATTCGAAAGTCTCAGTAATCGATGCCAGGAAAATTCCTTCGTACTCTGTACTGAGCAAAGTTACAACAGATTTAGTCCAGAATAGTAGGTTTCATCTTGCAAAACATGTAGGTCCTGGAACTGCCTTTTCGTCAAGTTTAATCATTTTGTTAATCAAGATGAACACTTCTAGTTGACAGGAGTTTTGAGCCTTAGACTTATCATTCACAAGCAAGCCAGTTCCAGTTATACTAGTTCTTATGTCATGATAACTATTCCAGTCAGTTCCATTTTCTCCTTTTGACAACACTTCAGCTTCGGTTTTGAATGATCTTTCAATTTGCCATTGACATTCGTTAAGAATAACGTAATGATACGTTACGTGACTTGCCTTCATGTTAGACTGAGTTGATCTTTTACTCGCTTTTGACAGTTCATTCCGCTGACATGCTCGATTTAAGAGCGGTGCTGAGAAAAGAGATATGTCATTTTAAAGTGGATGAAATTAAAGCCGATTCATGTTTATGTTTTGGATATAAACCTTTACTGAATGGCAAAGCGAAATTTTATGTGGGGATTCCAGAATCCGTCACGTCGTAAGTAAGGTAATAGGAAACGTAAAATCGTGCATTTGATAGTTTGTGGCATATTTACATAAGTTGGAGGCGACTCAGGGGCCGAATTACAATAATCGATAACGAGAAACGATAACTCGATATCGAAATGTGAGGATTTGACATTTCTGCTCTTGTAATCGAGCTTTTACTTTCGTAATTGGAAATGACAGCGTACGTTATAGTGCGTCATATATGACTTCACGAATCCTATTCACTCACTCGTTCTCGATTGCTATAATTCGGGCCCAGTTCCTTCAGAATGATGTGATGCTCAAATCGGAGCAACATTAAATACATATGAATTCAGTCAATGCACATTTTTATAAGAACAGTCATCATATCCTTAACATAGTGTAAACCTTTCACCCACACAATAACCACTTCCTTACAGATAACTCTTTCAAAAGATTCAAACTCATCTAAAACAGAGATAAACTCATCATACTACACTTGATTTCGCCGAAAGCCTGCTGATTATACATTTTGACGCAGTACTTTATCAGTTTGACGCCATTGTAAGGCTGAGATGTTTTTGCGCGCAACGCAATTCAGAATTAAATAAAACGTACTATCCACTCTGTGAATGAACTACAAAAGGAACCGATAAAAGTCAAGTGTTGCTTGTATACTGCTTCAAACAGAAAGACCCACAAAATTTAGGTCACAAGGCGCTGTAATCATTTAGTTGTGACGATTTGCAAATTAATGCAAATCTCAAACAAAAAAGCACGAGAAACAAACAACACAGCACTGGAGACAGTGAATCTAACCCCAGATAAGTAGAGTTGAAACTGTGTCCAGGTCCAAGGTTCCTAATCAAGTCTCGGAATCACTAGTTTTCAATTGATCGTTCCGCCTTGAATTCCAATGGATTAATGGGGTTTGTTTATTTGTCTGTTTAATGCGTGAAATTGAGTGAAATTATGCTTAATATGTGAAATTAAGGAATTTATGTTTTGTTTATGAAAATATGATAAGGTTTTTGGGATTTCCTCTGCTGAGTCAATCCTATAATCTGTGCAATTCATTGTAAATTTAGAAACTCTTGTTTTTAGGGGGTTTTTTGGATTTTGAAGCAAAAAATTCACCTTGAAAATTTCAGAAAGTTCTGCAAAATTCACTTTTTACTCATAAGTTGTGATTAAGAAGAATTTGAAATAACTCTAGTGCGGAGTGCACTGTAGAGTAATCTACTGTAGTGTAGAGTATAGTGTAGTGTAGTGTAGTGTAGTGTAGTGTAGTGTAGTGTAGGCAAATGGTGTGTTCACTTCGTTATAAACAAATATGGATTTGAACGGTCTTAGATTAAGCCTTAACCTTATGTACAAGTTATTTATACGTATGTATATGCATCAGCCTGCTCTAAAGTGAAAAGAAATGTATAGCCAGAACATGTACTCATACTCTGCTGTTATGTTAATTGAAATGATCGTGATCAAATACACTCATGTAGGTGAAATACCAGGATCTAATGGTTGATCCTAATCAACTTTAAGCGATATTATTCTATGCCTCTCACTGACTCACTCACTCAGATTCATTTCAGAAAAGTGCCAAAATCGCACTGTTGATCGCAGTCTACTTTGATTTAGGATTTAGAGTTGATCGCGATCAAATACGATCTCACACAGATAACAAAAGATTCATGTGGACTATATTATATATATATGGAAGCGAAGAAGGTAATTAAAATAAGATGATCCAATCTAAAAGTGATCGTGATCAAATACGATCTGTGACTTTATGCAGTGTGCGATTAGCCAATTGGTTAAAAGAAATGAGGAAAATGTTTTCCTTTGCATGGCGTTTGCTGAACAAATCCTGAACAATACTAGAGTTGATCGCGATCAAATACGATCTGTCATTGCTTTCATCGTACAATTGGACAAAGTATTCTCGTTATGTTCTTGAATCACCACTGCTATTATAGAACCTAAAAGAGATGACACAAGAATCTGATATGCAACTTCTGATACATCAAGCACACACCAGATTTACTAGTAATTGCATTAAGTGTCGAAACTTTGTCTTAGTTCATCCATGAAATTTAAACTCAGTCTCCACTTTACACCAGCTACATTGTCACCAATAGCTTCGATATCTCAACACTGACATCACGTCCATAATCCCTAATGGAACACCGTCAGAAAATCCAACCAAATCTCGCTACCCCATCTCCCTATCTCTATCTCTCTGGAATCGATTTTAAAAGTAGTTTCTTTCGTAAATTTAATCCTAGATCTGCGTTCACGTCAGTTGACACTATGCTCCTAGAGATATCCTTTCAGTTTTCTCTTCTCCTTTATTTTTTTTTTTTTTCATCGACAAAAATCTCCAAAAATGTTGAGCCATAACGCAAAAGAGATTCCATAGGTGATGTGATCCTGTGGTGATGGCTTCCAAATATTTCATATTAGATAAACTTTTCCCTAGCACAGTGGGGATTGAATGAGGGTCCTTGTATCTCCTAGCATCTATAAGAGTGTCGTCTGTATGTATAAACCCTCAGAAAAGATATTGACCATGATGTGTTGACTCAAAGGGAAAGCTAAGTTCGTACTCGTAACATATAGATAGTTTCTGGAGTATAATCTTCAGTGTGATGACTTGATTTAGTCCTTGTAGGTACCAACCCCCGTCGGTCGTCGTTGCTTCGCGACTACTACCAGACTATTACACATGTCTTACAGAATGTCGCTCAAGGAGCACAGAATGGATTTATCATTCTCTAAAATAATTTGATAAAAAGAACACGTATAAGGAGCGGGGGGGCGAATGATATTTTGACATTGACAAAGGGCTCATATGTATAACTTTGAGGATTGTGTGTGTGTGTATGAGTGTGTTTTGTACCGAGGGAAGCTTTACGCGTTCAATAGGAAAAAAAGGAAACATTTTTCTTCAGCTCCTTCACATTCCTTTGTCTGGTATGAGAGGAATTGCTTTACGACGACGATGCCTTTTCCTTCCTTTTTTATGCCAGTTGCTGCCGCACCACTGTACATATAAGTAAGAGGTCCTTTATTTTTGGGTTTTAGTTGCTTTATTTTTTTCCAGAACAAAAAAAGAACACAGAGAGAGATACTACTAGTCGTTTAGTTGTTTTGTTTATTTATTGCCAGGATTAAACTAGTTTCCTTTGTTGCAATCTATAGTAGGATAGCAGTGGGGACAAACATAAATAGAAAGAAAGAAAAGAAATACCAACAGAGAGGGACATTTTGAAATCAAGTCATTCTCTTTGGTTGAGTTTATTTAAAATGTTTAAAAATAGCAATCCTTTTGTGTAGGCGGGTGTTTATTAGGAAATTCTAGTCAATGAGGACTTATCCTCGGTTGGGTATGAGGCAAAGAACATTCCATTACACATTTTTTTATTGGTCTCGAATAAAGTCCTGTATCAGGGTTAACAGTTCGTCTTACCTTACATCGTTTCGTTTGGGAATTCCAAACCAAATAATTTTGGTAGAAAGAGGATGCCAATGCTTTGTGTTTGAGTAAAAGAATAGTTTAGAAAAAACTTGAAGAGAAACAATGTCAAAAAGGGGAGTTGCTTTGTTGTGTGGGATACAGTGGAGCAGTGAACAATCTCACTACAAAGAGGGAAAACTCTTCTGGTTACAGTTGACGTAATGCCCAAATAAGCTGTTTGACGTTTTAGCTGTCAAAATGCTAAATTCTCGGTTTGAACTTGACAACAAATTCTGGTCGAAGGTACTTAGAATGACATTTAGTTTGACTCGAAAGAAACTTAGAATCCAATGAGCAAATGAACTGGAATGTCATTTACTTAAATTCGCCTGGAAAAGCAGAATATGCATGATAATGTCGCACTTGTCATCTTAATGTTTTCACGATGTCTCACTTGTCATCTCTTATCGCGACAATTGTCAAAATATTTACCTTTTTATGTTACCTTCTTACAATTTTTCGAATTTCACTTGTCCTTGTCTCGTTGTATTACAGGCCCCAGATCACACTGGTGTAAAAGCCCATCATACGATCTAGGAAATCATGAACATAAACAGCTCAGACTAGCTCTGTTAACCTTCAAATGTAAATTTTTCCCTCAAATTCTTAATTTTTGACGAGTGGAACATCACTTCAGCAAGATACATGTGCAATGAACTAATTCCCCGCCGAAGAATATGCAACAATTTTTATTTCGAATGACCACCTAACGATGTGTGACATTTTATTTCGATTGACATTACTCACCCGAATCCAGAGCTTGTGAAACCGTGACAATTTACTTTCGTGTGGCTCTGCTGCTTGCGATATATGTTCCATTGGAGTCTTGTTTAATAAAAAACAGTTTCTATTTGTTAATTATTTTTCTTTCTCTTTAGAGACTTCAAATTCATTTCATGAAAACTTCGTACATCGGGTATATATAATACCGTCATCATAAAATGAGGCGAAATTTTAATTTCAAAATACGCAGGCACTTCCATTTTGGCAGATATGTATGTATATTTTTTAGCTTGGTAGTATATTTGTCACCGACATATGTATGTGTTAAGTTTCATGTCAAAATCTACATTGGTTGAATAGTTTAGTTACACACCTGTTTTGTGAACGAAATTGTTGATTTAGTGGTTTTTACAATGTCTGATTTAGTTGGGCAAAGAAATTGGATTAAATTTTGTTTATAGAATGACATTTCAGCTGCAGAAACATAGAGAACGTTGCAGAATGCAATCTGTGATTAAGCTATTCTACAAGCAAATGTTTACGAGTGGTGCAAGCAAATGAAAGAAGTCAGAGAAAGCATTGAAGACAAAGATCACCCTGGAGGGCCATCAATCAAGGAAGTCAATGATTTCGATTGGCATTTGATTGATAATCACTTTAACCCCTCTGAGATGATCATGTAATCTACAGCCCACACACAGCTAAGAACTGGTCACATAGTGTATCATATTGAAGAGATGTGATACTGCTCTGGATCCTCCTGTGTCGACCACTGTCTCTCGACATTTACTGGTGATCTGTTTTTTCGTATTGGCGATCAGTGGCGTGCTTTATGGAGCGCTATCAACGAGAGGTGGTGGACTTCAATCGATTCTTAGATCCGAACTCAAATACCTCAACCATGCTGAAGATGTGTGCTTGCTCTCTACCAGTTAGGCAACGAAAAATATGGCGACGAACAGTGGAGATCGAGGCACAACAATTTAGGAAGAGTTGGGGAGAGATGCGGCACACTACCTGGAACCGTACAAGCAGTAGAGGCCGTCCTAACCAGTTCTCTCAGTCCATCTCTTCATTGGAATAGCTCGGAAAGGATTGAGCTTTGTGTTTAAGTCGATGGATTTCATGTCAGCAATTCAATTTATGAATCGGTTGCTCCTAGTCTCTCAACTGCTTGTCTCATCGAATAAGAACAAGTGTTCGACTTTGGAGAAAACCATCAACCTAGCCTCTACAACTGTCACAAATTCATGAATAAATCCCTGAGCAGATTTGTGTCTAATTTTAAGCAGATATTCAAAAGCAGAATACAAATCCTGCCCATCACAATAGTCCAATCTCAGATTCTATAAATGCAAATGTCAATTCTCGTCCTTCTTGTTCCAACGCTCCTATCTCCTTACATCAGCGCGAACGTCAGACCACAATTTATTCAATATAGCCATCGTCCTTTCAGAAAATACTTCCACCATTTCTCAGCAAAAGAAAAAAAAACACATACAACCGTCCACCTCTTCCTTATCATCTTATTCAATCTTCAAATGAATATCCTTTCATTGCTCCGCTAAGAATTGGTAACATCCGCGCCGCCCTCGCAACAATGCTCCACTTCACCGTTGTTAACTGGAATAAAACCCAGATGCAATGTCGACCTATATACAACGCATTGCACACAACTACGATCCACAAGGTGTCAAGAAGTCGCCTTCAAGGACAATTCACTTGTTAGCGAATAAAAAAAAAAGCGAAAAAGAAAAAGAAATGCAGGCTCCACTCCTCCTTAATGCAGAACACGTGCGAATAGATTGCATTTGCATAATTTTTTCTGAGAGCTCTTAATAGCATTTGGGACGTGAGCTCGCATTTCAGGAGAATTTTTGATGTACAAATCCTTCAAAAAGGATAACATTGTTTAGAGAGAGAAAGTTTCTTCTTTTTCAGTTGGTTGTCTTTAAAGTGCAATCCTTTAAGCACAAACAAAGGCAAAGAATTAGAATCATATTCCTTTGTCCGCAGCGATGGTTAGTAGAAACAAAAATATGAAATCCTTCTGATGACAAATGCAAAAGGATGCTACTGAATGACGTATCCCTAATCCACTGCGAATATCAAATGCGGGACACATCACTGTTACACAAAGCTTCTTTGTTTAGTTTTTTTTTTTATATTTTTTTTGCTGCTGATCCTTGTCCGCATGCACTCGAACCCACTCAGAGCACTCTTCTTGTGGAGAGTAATTTAAAAAAAAAAAAAAAAATTTCATAAAAAAGATTTCCTGTAAACATTTGCAATGGAAGTCGATAGTACCACTTCTGTCCCGATAGAGGTCATGAGCCAGTTCCATTGCACATGGGGTGGTGGTAGGTCAACACCAGTCAGCGCGCAGCAGTCCTGTCCCTTGGCGTTAATAACCAGCAGACAGCAAATTGTGGGGTGACTGCAGAAGGGGTCGGTCGGTCTGCTACAAAACAAGGACTTTTCGATAAAATTGGTTCTTCTTGTTATATTGAGGTCAATTGGAAAGTTTGTTTTCTTTGTTTCTCAAGTAATTGTAGTAGTTTTCGGTAAGGGTTTTTCTCTCTCTTCTGGATTTCTAATCTGCTTAACAAGTTTGTGGTTTCTTTTTTTTGTTTGCTCCTGTGTCTTGGCATTTGGTTGTAGCAAGAAGAAGAACAACCATCTTACAGGAATCAAATGTAAGAAAGAA
Source organism: Chalcosyrphus nemorum (assembly GCA_949716465.1). Classification (NCBI taxonomy): domain Eukaryota; kingdom Metazoa; phylum Arthropoda; class Insecta; order Diptera; family Syrphidae; genus Chalcosyrphus; species Chalcosyrphus nemorum. The sequence goes on from OX454333.1 coordinate 81,446,981, forward strand.
AGAAAATATACAAGGAACAGAGAGACGTCGTCGTCGTCGCTCGTGTAGTATGAAACTAATGCGGTTTGTGTTTTGGAATTTTATGCGGAATTTCTGTTTTTATATTCCCACAGGGAATCGTTGTATGCGGCGGGGCACTCAAAGGGAAGATGAGTTGCCTCTGCATGTGCAGAAGAAGAAGAACAGTAATCGAACTTGAAATTGGCTCCATCCATTATGGTACTACGTGGATGATAAACAAAGCAATTCCCTGCACACATTCATCATAGTCATCATTGTTTGGCATTTTCTCTATGGTTCAGGTACATATGTTGCTTTTAACAGAAAAAAAAAACCTAAAACAAGGTCGCGGCAAGTCCTTGTGGGAACCTAGGTCATGAATGTTTTATGGCTTGCACCGGCGTTCTGTTAGTATTTATCATAAATCATAGACGTCTACATGATTTGTGTATTTGAACGCATAACGCATGGTAAGCATTAGCTGATTATTTGCTGGAAGAAAAAATTGTATCAAATGCACTTTTAACATTGACGTCAAATGTTAATGGAGTTAATGTCGTCCTTGAGTTTGCTTTGAATGGATTGAATGTTTCGTCAGTTCATTCAGATTCATTACATTCATTTAGTGCAGAAGAATTGATGGAAACATTCAATTCACTTATTTGAAGTCATTTGACATCAAGTAACTTCTCAAGAATGAGTAGATGACAACAAGGAGCTAAGGGTAGACTATGAAGCTCTGTGAGAATAACTAAAAAACGAAAGAAAACAGCGTAGTAAGCTGATAAAGAAGACCAAGAGAGAATCCTTCCAGGCTATTAGAGATAGACTGCAAGCTTCGCAGAAGTAGGTAAGTAGCAAATAGCCATGAACAACACAATACCTGCACTGTTCTCAAGGGCTTTCCTTGGTCGATGTACTAAGAAACATCAATGGAAGTGGACTGCTTCTGAAGAAAGGAATCAAATTGGCTAGAAAACTTTTGAACAGGGCAACGCTTGCGGACGGGAAAATTGTGGAAAAAGAAACAGCTACTCGGTATCCGCAAGAAAAACAAGTCTCCTCTTAGTACAGGTCATTGGGCTTGTTCGATGTCCTATACTACGTATCGGTTCAAGTAAAAAAGTCACACGACCAAAACTACAATGAACTGAAGAAATGTTGTCCTCTCTTACAAACAAGTCGTCTACAAGAGGATTTTAAAGAGCACACAGGCCACAGAAGCAAATTAATCACGAGACAAGAGAAGAAGGAATGGCCAGACAATACTGTGTAGTCTTAACGCTAAGCTGGAACTGCATAACCAGAACCTGAACGCTAAGTTACCTGCCTGTCAAACTACTCGGACTTAAAGAGAATAATGCCAGCAAAGAGTATAAAATTAGGGAGTGTTCCTCAAAGATTAGTGCTTGGTCCAGTCTTATAGCACATAAAACAGTAAGCCTCCCACGCAGTAGCTAATGCCAAATACTGAAGGACCACGGAACAAGTCATAAATTAGTTAGTTTCCTTAGTTATATGACAAGCCTTCGCAATGACAGCTGTCATATTTCTTTCTCCTTATGACAGTTTGAAAATTCCCACGAAATTCGTATTGTAGTAGAATGAATCGGAATTTATTGGCCGAGTTCCCAACACTTCGCTAATCTAGCTGCCAGAATACTTTTGCACCGGGATGACACATGTTGTACTAGAGGCCGCTAGATTCTCTAGGACAAAACTCGGCCATTATCTTTTACTCGTTTTCATCGTTACCCTCAAAAACTCTGACACTTCATTCTCTTTATGACAGTTCGCGTGGTGAAGTTAGTTTTGGTGGAAAACATTACAGACAAAAGAGTACGAGTTCATTTGTGCGTTCCCATATATTTTGACAGCTTGCAACTGCTGTTTAGTACTTTAAAAGTTTCATTATTTATATGACAAGTTTTCATAATGACAGCTGTCATAGTTCATTCTCCTTACGTCAGTTTGAAAATTCCCACGAAATTCGTATTGTATTAGAATGAATCGCAATTTATTATCTTTTACTCGATTTAGACAAGATACGATCGCTTAGTGATCCACTTCAAGTTGGTTGTAGAAACCATAATCTAGATCGACTTTTTCGTAATCTTTATTGAATCGATGTAAGATTGGTAAAATACTTTTTATTATGTACTTTGATTTGGAATTCCCACTTGTTTAATAATTTAGTGTTTTAACATTTTTATTTTATTAAGTCGCCATCAATCTTTATCTTTTATTGACCTGTCTCACTGCGAAGTAGGCGTGGCGAAAGTGCGTAATGACAATTTAAATTGTTAGCTGAGCAGTTGTACCTTAGGGCAATCGTAGCGCGGAATAGTTGAGAAGGACTCAGACTTTTTGTGGCTACTAAGACACGTTTGCAGAGATCGATGGTAAAAGAATTTAGGGCGAGAAGGTGGCCCTAGACCTTATTCATACCAGTCGTGCTACTAGGTAGAGATGTGCATAGTATATACCCTACCGAAACCGGCTGATCGCGTCCTTCCTGTCTTTGAAAGAAGGGTTTCCATAAGCCTAGATCAAGAGACGATTTGTCTGGTCTATACAGAGACATCGATCTAGCTAATTATTATACAAAAACTAAGCTAAGCTCGGATTTGTAGAACAGGGTCTTCAAATAGATTCTCGAGAGCCGACGAATAAGAAGAGGACATCACCTTAAATGGCTCTACTAATTGGAGATCTTAACCAACTTGATTAGCATAACTGGCTGATCACCAATCCAGCTTGTCGGTTGAGGCCAAGGTCTAGCGCAGAATACTTATAGCGCCATCTATGTAAGTAAGTAAGTCATTGAAAGTCAGTTGGTTCCTTTTTACATTACATTTTAGTTTGACATAGTACCATATCTGCGGGGTAGGTACTCCGGAAAACCCACATGTAGTCCAGTCAAAGGATCCTCAGACATTATTGGGATTGATTGGAATCTAAACAAAATGAATTTGGATTCCAGCAAGGCGAGTTTCAATATCTTCTCTCCATGGATTGTGTCCAGACTTTTGGAGACGATTATATGTCTTTTTTTTTGTATTCGTTTACAATTCACAGAATTTTTTCCCCCCGTTCATGTTGGATTACACTAATTGCTTTCCAAGAAAATTATTTTCTTTTGCCACTGCTAAATGGATATAGGTCTCTATAGGACCACATCCCCCTTTCCCAGTAAATTTATAAAAAAAAAAAAAAAAACTTACCTCTAAACCTGCACTCTGGTAGCAATTCATCACTATGGTCACTGCAATCCGAGTCCCCATCGCATACAAAACGTATAGGAATACAACGTCCATTTGAACATTGGAACTGCTTGTCTTCACATTTGGTTAACAGACTTTGGGCTAAAAATAAACAAAAGAAAAACTTTCATTAAAACTAACCCAAAAAGCATATAAAAAAAATAAAAATCAATTCAACGTTACAACTTTTCGAAGGTCCTTGCTTCTCTTTTCTTTCCGAATATACTTTTCATTGAGTTTCCTTCCTCTGATTGATTGATTTTTCATTTTAAATTCAATGAATGGCTTTGAAAATTCAAAGCAGCTTGTTATGAAAGGAAATCTGTTTCAAGGCTGCCGCCCCCCCTATTCCTATTCCTTCCTACTCCCAATGGGTACACTGTCAAAATGTCCTTCGAATAAAGAAAATAGCACAAAAACATTCGAACATTTGATTAGTAGGAAAGCAATTTATCGTAATCCTTGGACCGTATATGTCAGAATGGTTAAAATGTATCTCGACCAATAAATTACCGACATTTATCTAACCGATTCATTGCACATCGTGAACGCGCGATGCTAGCAATTATATTTCATCAACGTGATCCAACGCACGGAATAAATTCCATCTCCTATAAGTATTTTAATTCAAAATTATGAAAGCAATAACTGAATCTGCAGCTACAGATTCTTCTTCTCCACAGATACTTTGTGTGAGTTATATTTATTGCCATCAGTCTCTCTGTGTGTGTGTGTGTGTGTATAAGGGGGGAATGGCAACCCTCTCTCTCTCCATAGATACCTCCATCTACCACACAAGATGTTCAGTGAAGTTTATATAATCTTATTATTTCATTAGTATACGATGTACGAAGGGCATCGCATCTACTACCAGGAGCAGCAGCATTCAGTGATTCTTCCCAATTAATTTGTGCTAAATGGCGCGGGAAGAATTCGACATCATGTCTCGACACCAAATAAAATGAATACATTGAGGTCAGTGTGCACTCTGATATGGGAACCAATAACCACTACCGGTACACTCTTGCTGATAGAATGACATGGGCAATCGATAAAATACACCAAAAAAAACCGAAACCAAAAGAAGCCATCGAAATTGTAGCAACACAAGTTTGTGTTGTGTATTGGACATATTTTGTGGCTCTGAGGTTAGGGAAATACTGAACATTGGATCGATTTCGGTTTTGTGTGTTCGAAAGCTTCTGCACTCTGCTCCCTCGCTCTTCGCTCTTTGGTCTTGGTTTGGTTCAATTGACAAATTTGTTAAGTGACTTGAAAGTTGCTTTTTTGATTTAATTGTTGATTTTTTTTTCGATTTAGATACGGATGTTGTTGGTGTAAACAAGGGGAGGGGGCTAGTCAGGAATGATTTGCTAAAAAGGTGTGGGGTGAGTCTTAGGAAGCAAAAGCGATGGACTTGGGTCTCTCCCCTCTAAACAGGTGCAAGTTTCGATGGCAAGGCAGTTTTGCTTTATCATTTTATTGAAATTACTCAAATTTTTATTTGAGTCTAGACAGTCATATTCGCAGCTTAGGACACGAACAATATAAATACAGACTGAACATTAACATTCATCTTATTTCCATTGAATGGCATTACAGACAGAAGTAAGCGCACAAACAGCTGTTGCGACTTAAATTTCTAAAGGACCTATACAATTGCTTGGGATTAGGGTCTTGGGCTCTCAGTTCGCGAATTTGTATAGAAATTGTTAGCAAATTATCTGCACTGGTTTGTATTCAAGGATGCAGACTTCCCTAATTGCGTCTTGTACAAAAGCAGTATTCGCAGGATCACTTATTGAAATTTGTCTGCGTGAAGCCTTTCGTCGTTCCTTGTCAGTGCTACCTTAAATTCCTATCTTTGAGTAGTTTCTACAGGGATATACATATATACATCCTTTTGAGAGACTTCGAAACAGACTATCGGCTCTTATCCACGATCCAATTTAGCCCGAGAAACTCTCTGGATTTCCCCGTAGTTCTTCTCTGACTTTGATTTCTCGTGTTAAGGCTATCATCATCATCTTTTGGGTTCTATAGTGTGACACTCCAAGGGCACCATTCTTCTAGTGGCTAGTGCCGTCGCCGTCTCGATTTCCTCTAGGCATAGTTCACAGGTATAATCCTCACGAAGATCCTTCTTCTTAAGGTGATACCAAAAAATTTCACTGACCTGCATTAAAGCTGAAGATATTTTCTGTGAGTGGTGCTGAACGGCATTTAAATGGCCATTTTAGCGTGCCTATAATATTCCACCGTTGACGAGCTTCTTTGATGTTCCGTCGGATCCCAGTCGTTAATCAGGTGCTGTACCACTCTTCTGCTAATTTCAGCAAATCGTTCCAGACCAAAGAACTCCAACGTCGACTCCTGCTTGGCCAGGGTGTCATCCTTTTCTCTCATCCAGAGCAGAGTCATCCTATTTACAGAGCAGCACTCCTTGACTTTATGAGCATATTCCATTGCCAGGGATGTATTAATATTTGTTTGCTTGACCTGACCTTGTTTTAAGGTGATCCAACGCATGCATCAAATGAATCATGTCGGTTTGAAAGACTGGTATGGCAGGATGGATCCAGTTCTTCTAAGAAGTCACCTGCTCATCGTCATAAAACATCGAAGTCAATGAGTGCTTCAAAGACCGAAACTCTATTCATCAATTGAGAGACTTAGAGCTATGATAATTTTATCAAACCTTCTGCTACTGCTACTCCTGCTTCATGCGTTCTCTACTTCTGCTTCATTAAACGAGTTAAAGTCTCAAAAGACTACAAAGTCATGTGGGTACAATTGCATCGTATAGCTTGATCAACATCCTAGTACGTAACATCCATTCCATTCTCCCACGTCTTCGCAAACCTTCTACCTTCCTTTTATGATTCCCCCTTACCGTTTAACTAAAATCAAAACCCTCCATCAATCACCAATTAATTTACACTCAAAAACAATTGAAATCCATACTCTTTCAACCCTCAAAAAGGATATGAAATACAATTGTAGCTGTCAAAATCATTTCCAGATTATAAGGGTATCAGAATAATTGATCAAAAGAAAAAACTATTACACTAACCACTTTCACAAATTAAAGGAGGAGAATCCTCAAAACATGACACAAATGTCAAAAGAAAATGGGTATTATTTCATGCAAAGAAAATGCAGGTCAAGGACGTCGCATTGCAATCAAAATTATGAGATATCTTTCTCTGTCTGTACACTGCATACTCAAACCACTCGTAATTTATTTGACAAATCAAAGGGAATATCTCACGATAATCAGTGCTAGATAGATTTGGATAAGACACCATAAATATGACGAAATTCAACCGAAAATTTTCCTTCAAATTTAATTGAATAGAAAATATTGCGATAACGGTATGGAAAAAAAAATATTTGCAATCAAAATGTCAAAAGAATGTAAGGCAATTTATCGATTGTGTCGGCTCTTTAAGCAACCGATTTAGTGCCTAGTAATTTATTGACAACTGAACATTGGACCCTACTGTTTGTTATGACATTGAAGGTCTAATTTTGTTTGTTATTACCACCTAATTAGCACGAGGTCTAATTTTTGCTGATAATTCTAGAGAAAGTATTTTATTTTTTTTCTATCTTTATCTACAAAATTTGTCTGTCACTATTTTTAACCACCTGTCATAAACGTCGTCAGTTTTTTTTTTGGGGGAGAGAGCGCCACCTATTAATGAGATACCTTTAAGGGATAATAATGAGTAATTTGAACACATGATATGCATATGTGTGTAAACCTTAAAGCTATTACGTTCAAACAGTCTGTGATTTACTCGACACCAATAACATATAACCCAGCGTGTCCTTTGAAACCGTTTTAATTAAATGCAACGCTTTGTGCCACCCGCTCGCGCCTTATCGACAGCCATATCGAATTTTCCAACCCCAAAACTATTTTCCACTCCACTAAGCGTCTACTTACTCCACCAGCTCTCAATATTGGGGGGAGTGACTATTGAAAATATTTTTACTTTCCCATACATCGTGCGTTGAATTTCAGCAAACAAAAATGGATGTGTATTTAGTTTTAAGCTTTTATGTTTTCCAGTAAATTTGATTTAAATCCTTTCAACTTTAGACGGTGAAGAAGGGGAGAAGGGGTGCTGCACTCCCTTTTAAAGTCATTCGATTTAAAATAAATAATTTTTGATGTAATTTATTACAATTTTATTATTCAAATTGATTCCATTCAATGAACAATAATCGATTTGTTTAGTATATGGGGTTTAATTCCGCCTCGATGAAACAACACATTTCAGACAATTAACAACAATTGAGTGTAAACAAGTTCTCGTGATTTCTAAGTAGAGAACAATAACATGGTGCAGCAACGTAGCTAGAACATTACACAACTGCCAATTTAAGCTACACGTTTTCATTTTTTTAAATATGCACATAGTAAACAAATCGGTGGAACACGTGCTGTTGCTAGAACTACAGTGATTAGTTGCCCCCTTAGGCGATCGAGGAGGTGTTTCATATGAAAATGAGGAATAGTCCAAGGCTATGTTTAGATAGAAGTATCTATTGCCTCGTTGATTTTCTTTCAGAGGAAAATGAGTAATTAAGAAACCCGACTTCATAGGTGCATATTAATTTAAGTAAAGTTCTAAGATTTGAGGGGATTTTTTTCTTTGTAAATAAAACCCACAAGGTAGATGAAAGTAGTTGTCTGATTTGGATTTACCAATATGTCTCTGATTGAGCAACTCAAGTCCAAAAGTTGACGTCAACGTCAAGTCAATTTTTTTTGAATTTCTTTTCCACATTTGCATACATGACTCAGTACAGTCGATACGTGTGAATCTTCAAAGACTTAAACTGCTTCAGAGACTTTATTGACTTCACGAATACGACGAGTCTCCTGAGAGAATTTTTACGATCTTATTTAAAACAATTAAAGCTTCAAACGAACACAGTTGAAGCCTTTGTGCTGTAGACGATGTTCCCGTAATGCTCTCCTGTCAAACTATTTGGCGCTTGTTTTTACACTGAATTTCAATTCGATATTAGAATTATAGTCTTCATACAATCTGTGGGATCTATTGTGCTAAATTTTCTAAGACGCAATAATTGCTTTGCATTTTTGTCTTAGTATCGAATAAAAACGGAGCACATTAACACGTCAACGTGACGGAGACGCAACACTATTTTTGACAACTAAAACAACTGACAGCCGCAAAAAAAATTGTGCTTTTTAATGGGATAGAGCACAGGAACGAGAACGGCAATTTCAACGTTAAGGTCACCGTTGCTGTGATCAAAATTTTCTGTTCCATTAAAGAGCTAAAATTTAACTGTAGTTGTCAATGTTGACGTTACTTTCTGTTCGCTGTAGAATGTCAAGTACGTTGCGCTTACACACCACACAGTCTGCCACTTGACAGTTCCTATAATCATTATTAAGACTGTCTTTGTTATGTAAAATGATTCCAAAGGGCTTAAATGACAGCAAGCTTTTGCGGATCACATTGAATTCCAGCTTAGACCTTGTTGTAAAACATTTTCGTTCGCTGTCAAACTTCAAAATTTGTTGTTTGATCAAATAGATCGACTTTTACTTTTATACTAAATGACAGTTCTAATCATCGGTGTAGACGTGTGCTTTTCGTAGGATGCAAGATGATTTTACGGAGGCAATGAGTACTCTTTTTCTTTCTGGCCGATAATACAGTTTTATTTCACTGTCGATAGACTTAATCAAATCTGTACGGCATTCTGCAGCCGGGACACCACCGAACAGCTTTGAATCTTCTCATAGTGGGTTCAGCATGAGTCTCCACGTCTTAACTGACATTTATTAGATGGTGCCTATCTAGCGAACGTCAAAAAATGCAAGACAAAAAGATAATGCATTGAAAGGTGACACTTGATTTCGCGTGTACAGCGAACTGTCACTTAGAAAAAATTTCTTAAACGATAGACCCAACCAGCACAGTAGTTTTAATGCCAAAGACAAAATTTTCCAAATAACGATTGCGAAACAACAAACGTCAAAATATTAAACATGACACGACAATTCATTCAAATGTGGCATTTGTTTTCGGTGTGCCCTGTAGATGGAACTTTAAGAGTTCCATTCAATCACAGTCATATTTTACTGTCGAACCAAGTATTTAAGAAAACCAATTTCTTTGTAGCAAACGGCAAAATCAAAAACATGACATGACAGTTGTTTCAAATAAGACACTTGTTTTCAGTGTACCCTGTTCAGAAACCAAAAATTTTAAGACGTAAAAGCAATTTTCGATGGTGTCCCACCCAACCAAAGAGTTGTTTACGTACATACTCGTACACATGTATCTGTTAATTCCTCTAATTTGTATGACAATCATGTGAAATAACATTGTGGGCGATCAATAAAATTCAATTTATTTTTGACACTAAAACGGTCGTTATGTAACATTTATCTACTACATATAATCTGCTAGTCTACTTTTAAATCTATTAATCATAATGACTAAATCAGCTTAGTTACTGATTCTTAAACGTCAAACAAGCAAAGTTTTGCCCCCGATAAACCATTACCATCCTCAACCCAATTCATTTCGCTACTTCCAATAAAAATAAAAGATGCGCATTTTACGGTTGTTTATTAGTAAGACGACGTTTAATAACTAAAAATTAACATCTAACCAAATGGCCAATAAATTAAACTCTCTAATCATTTATTCACATGTCAAAAGCCGGTTTTGACAGCTCAGTTTTATTTAAGACATCACGAGTTGCTTTCAAAATTATTTTCTCAATTCTTTTTTTTTTCTGCTAATTAAATGCTATCCCTTAGGCTAGACATTAAATTATTTACATCAATCTGCGACCCAAAAAAAAAAAGTATTTCATGGAAAACTAAGTAACTGTCAAATTTAAAACTGACTTACTGACAACGGATATAAAGCTAAAACTTTGCTGAATGAGCTTACTTCCACATCATGCCAACACTCAATGGCGTTCAATTTTGCATCCCATTCGCGAACCAAAGCAACAAGCAATATTCATTAAAATTGGTAAACAAATGTCACGTCATCATACGTGTGAAACGTACACGTAATTTCACCGTAAAAAGCATGAATGATTCACGTACAAATGAATTTCGAGATGCCACTTGAACTAGTAATTGTGTTGATTGCGTTCATTTCTCACTAACACTTGGTTGAAATGCTCTCTTAAGTGAGTTTTAAGTTTTTTTTCTTTTTTGTGGATTAAGAGAGTGCAAAATTTCGTGGATAAAAATCTTTGGGAGAGTATCTTTTTTATGACGTACGTTCAACGCGCGTCTAACAATTTTAGCATGACCCAATATCGTATGATCGGTCTACTAATAGATACATTTTTGAGCCAAATTCCTGCACACACTCACAAGAAAATGTATAAAGACATGGAAAGGCCCCCTTTTTTTATGTCATAATCAGTGTTATACAGGTAAACGACTAAAAAGGAAAAGCAAACAAACAATTTAATTGATAGTGAATCACAAGATTTCCCCCACAGCACCTTGCCGCGTACTAAAGATACTTTATATATTTTTTTTGAAAAGTCATGCAAAAAAAAAAAAAAACCGACTGCCTAGCGACCGGTAAAAAAATGTGAAAACATAAAAATCCACTGGCACTAAAGGCGCAGTAGAGAGAATGGATAAAAGATGAACGAAAAAGAAAACCGGTGTATTCGAACATTAGAAGGGCCAAAACCAGTTTGAGGCAAAAAAACAAAACAGAGATACAAATTTTAAAGACGTGTACGTGCGTAGATACCGCGTGTAGTATAGGCAACATTTTATCTAAACCTGAGGTAGTACTTATGTAAATTATATCGTCCAAGTGATAAGAGGTGTGTTTGCTTCCTATCAGATAGCGTACATTGTAGTTAAGACATTTGTTTTAATGAACAACTAAATAACCGCTGAACTCGAGTGTGTTTGTGCATGAACAAGATGAATGTAGAAGTGAAGGTTCATTGGTTTATACGTAACCAGTTGTTGACCTTTAAAATCTTTTTTTTGTAAATAAAATGAACAGCAATTGGGAAAACAAGAAACACACCCATTTTTTCGGAAAAAAAGGGGCACGTACTGTCAGGCCCAATTTAGTTTTGAATGAATTGCAGTAGAGCAGTGAATGCTACGAACTGAGATTACCTAGCAATAGAATGACTGAAAAACTTCAAAGATGGTGTCTCAAATAAGCGCTCATAAGATATTCAAAGTTGCAAATCATCTGACAGCTCTGAAGCTATTGTTTTTGCATTTGCTAGCTTTCACTTTACTCTTTTAAAAAATGTTTGCTTAAGAAACTGCTTCACTAAACAATGGGAACTGACATAAAAGCATTTCGTTTCGATAAAGTGCATAGCAATTGCAAAAAACTTAACAAATTATTTAAATCTGAGTTATAAATATTAACGTAACGTTACGTAAATTAACGGTGTAAATTGAATTGTGTACCAATTTTCTGCCCAAATGTGTTTCTGTGAGCTGTCTAAACTTTTTAGATATTTATGACCACCTATCCTGCTAAATATCAGCTCTCTAAGCCTACACTTTTGAATAGATTTTAGGAAAAACAGCAGACTTAATGATAAGCAAATTATTGCACTAAAAATTAGAGCATTCACTTGCCAATTTCAAATGGTTTCCTCAAAAACTGTTTTACTTTTGGAAGCTTTGAGCTTAACTCTGTTCAAACAGTCATCTTTTTTTAACTACTTGTGACCAATTGTCATTAATTTTAATACTTCTTGCTATAATCCAGACCAAAAACTATCGAGAGAATGACTCAGTCATGTTTGTACAGTCATGGACAGTTGGGAAATATTTTCGCCGACTGTATCCAGAATTCAACAGTCCTCAGTCTTATTCAAGCAGGTGATTCATCAGTTTACCAAATATTCGCGGTTTATCGGAGGCATTTGGTGGGAACCCTGACCGCACCCTAACCTGCTTGAAGATTAATCATCAGTTTACGCAATGTTTATGGCGAAGAATATCGGAAGAAGTTACACAAACAGGTCTACTTCTTTATTTATTTTAAGGTAGCATTTTTAAACGGGAACAAAAATTCGGTTCGCTACTGAGCAAATGAGAGGTCTGTCTCCAAAGTTCTTAGCAGATGCACAAACTAGCCATAACTAGTCATAAGTCATTTTCGACTTATTTTGACACTGGGACAAAGATGATTGTTAAGTCCTATTCATAGGTCCGTTCGCGTACCCTCCTAAAACAGCGAATTTGTACGAAAAGCTGTTCGCGTACAGAGAATTTGCGTAGTTTTTCGCAGAAGAGAGCGTTCACGAGAGAGTAAGAAATTTCCCCATGTTACGAATTTTAGTGCAAGTAGTTTCTGTGGGCTGGTTTATGAAAACTGTCAAAGCTGTCAAACCAGTGAATTTTCAAGTTTTTCTTGTTCAACCCGTTCGTTTACTTTTTCGTAATTTTAGCTCTCTCTTAGAGAATTTTACCCCCACTCTTCTAAATTTGATAATCTACGAATTTTATTGCAAAAAGTACGCGAACGGACCTCATATCTAAAGAGGTCCAAGTGTTCAGTTTTTACTTTTTAACTGACAGCCCATAAACCCTAAGGAAGCAAAGTTGTAAATTAAAATACTTCTTTCAGAACTGACGTCGTACAAAGTTAAGTACACAAATTGGTATCTAAAACTTAATACGCACTTAAGACTTTAAGGCGCACCAAATTTTTATTTTCAGATTAAAAGTCAAAACAACATGAAACACAGCTGCACGACTAATAAACAATTATCCGCAATTAAACTGTTACATATTTGTTTATTGCAACTTTGACAGGTGATAAACAATAAACAAAATAATTGAGTTGTTCTTTTACGAAAAAATTCAAAAACAAAAAAGTTATGCAATTTGAAGAGCCATGTTGACCACACTACTGGTTCAAGTAGTTGTCTGACAATGTCGACACTACAAAAGTATCTGTAAGCAGTTTTCTCTTCAATGTTTATTTTGTATGTTTTCTTTCATTTAAATTTCTCTATTTACTTCTAAAAATAAATTCAAAGAATTTGCAAAGAATATCGCGGAAATATCTCAAAATAAAAATACAAAATAAATAAATTTAGTTTCGAGATTATTATGTAAACATTTTTCAAGGAGTTCTTGTATCCATCAGATGATTTAGATTTCTTTATTATTTTGCAACTGTGTGCAATATTATGACATTTCATAAAAGATAAGATAAAATTTAATTTTATGGTTGAAATTTTGGTAATTACTATATTTTTATGGAAACGTTTACAATGCAATTGCCGAAATGAGTGAATTACAGAATTTTAGGGGGAAATTAAATAGATGTACATATGTTCGCAAATGCAAATTTTAAATTAGTACTGTCATAAAGTTGCTGAAAAAAAAGAGAGTTTAAGTCTTAAGTCGACAAAATTTAGTTTAATATTCAAATGGAAACGCATTGGCAATGGCAACATTAACTGTCAGATGGTTGGCAATGGATTTGACATTTGACTTTTCTTGAAAATGGCTGAGTCTGAACTAAAGTGGTTTGACAGTTTGAAACCCATGTACATGAATAATTGTTCGTCAACAACATGCTGAAATTTGACAATTGAATTCAAGAGTGGGACTCTGCCTATTGGCATTGAAATTGAAAGCCTCCTAATAAATGGCGACGTCAAGGAATTCAAAAAAAAAGTAGGAATAAGTCAAATAAATTGAATTGAATGCAATTGAATACAACACACTTGAAATGAATGAAAGAGACTTCAAATGAACGCCAAATGATTTGAACTGAAGGCTAAGGACCGCAAATGAATAAAAAGACTCATTTCAATTGGACAAATTTCACTCGCTAAAGCTGAATGGTGATTTCTACTTTTAATCTAAGCCACCAATCATTTCTCGGACTAAATTATATAATGCATGTACTCTTTTACAGCTCTGCTGTCAGATGTACATCTCTCCCATGAACTTGTGTAACCTTCACACATGATGCTTAGAATAAACATTACAATCTGCTAATTACTCGTTTAACAACCATTTTGTTTAGTACCTACATCTTTTTTTTCAATGATCGCTTGTTACTTGTAAATTTTTAGGTGTAAATCCAAAGTTGACCCTCTGATAATTGCAGCATAAAAATGTAACATTACAGGGGTAAACACAAGTAATACAATTGTTATTCAGTCATTCTGTCGAAAAATATAAAAAATAAATAAACCCAAGTGCAGATAAACACATAATAAAAAAAAAAAAGGTGCCTAACTAAACACTGACCCTCTTGATTTTATTTTTTTCATTTTTGTCATTAATTTCGCCCGGGAAACTGCTGTTTGACAACAGTTGAATCGTTTGAAGTTGGCCCTCTCTGGCAGATTGTATGTATATTTTCAGTGAAAGTGTGAAATTTTTAAGTAAATTTGTTTTGTAAATGAAAATCTAATGGGCACTAAAGTGCTATGAAGGAGAATAATTGAGTAGGTTCTTTGAATTAAAGACGGCTTTCATTTGGTATTGCTTGGAGTAGGTTAGTTGTTGTCGTCTGTCGTCAATTGTTGGACCAAAAATTAATGGTTTTAGTTTCAAAGTTGAGTGGGAGAATTTATCGAGAATTTAAAGTTTTTTTTGCAGGACCCTCATTTGCGGGCCAACTGAGTTGATACTATTACTACAAACTCGCCACTTATCTGCCATCTGATTACTCTTCAGCAGATTGTCACGGTTTAAGGCGAATCCTTTCCGCTTTCTGTAACTACAAAATCAAATTTAGAAAATATTTTACAACATTTTTTCTAAAACTGAGCGACTCCCTTCTTTTTCACAAAATAGTTCACAGTACTTGTTTCCTAAATTCGATAGCGCTTTCTTCTATAACTAAATACCCAAAACTAAAACTAGAAACTAATAATTTTAAAATACTATCCTTCAGGTGAAAAAGTACCTTTTATTATAGTTAGGTGTCAGGTTCAAGTCAATAATCTAGTACGTTCACCAGTGCATTTCTTTCTGCCATTTCCTCTCACTTGTAAAATCTTCCGGTTGTTTATAAGCGTCTCTCTCGTTTTAGTTATACACGTGCAATCGAGGACAGAGACAAATACAATTTAATAAAAGGGGATCTCTTTTTATCATCGAACCAACGCTTGATGTCAACTAAATGACAGCAGCAAAACAAAATAGAAAAATATTGTTTTGTGTCGAGGGAACACTAAATGTCAACTTTAAACAGCTTACGTCAAAAAAACATAAAGATATTCATAACATTTGAGTCTTTTTCGACCTTACACCTAAATTTAGTACATGATCTCGGTCCCAATGACAGGTGTCATAGTAGCAATTTAGTTCGTAAATAATTTAACTATTTCTTTCATTACTCTAGATTTGACTTCGGAAACAGACACGTGCTGAACTTTGAAAAAGATATACTTTATATCTTGGTAAGGTTCGCGCCTCCTAAACCTTTAGAAATATAAAACCTTTTAGGCATTATTTTATTCCTAATATTTTTACCACAAAAAGCTTGCTTTGAAGCAATTGGTAAAACTTGGAAACTTGAGGGACAAAGGTGTGAACACTCGATACTGGCGATACAAGAGTGTGTTTGCTTTTAAGGGTGCAATGTTCAGAGTAATGTGTTGCTACTCCATATCTACATATATACAAATAGTAATGTTCCAAATATTTGACTTAAAGGACTACTTTGAATAGACAAAAACCTTTGGTTGCTTAATTGATGCACCCTGGTGTTTTTATTTTTTTTCGCGGTATTAGGTTTCCATGGGTTGTGTCCAAACTAAGAGGCAGAATCGATTGCATTTTTCGGCTTTTGGTTATAATTCGCAACAATTATGCTGGATGTTTTTTAACCTCTCATCGGCTTGTCATTGGAAGTCTAGTGCTGTATTTTTAATTGAAAAAGTCTTATGGTTAAGTAAAACTTAATTTTCGACTTTTGATGAGAACCTTTCCGTACTAATTTGATTTTGTTTAATACTACTGTGTCCTGGGTTCCACAAAAGCGTTATGTTCTTTAGATCTAGCTGCTGATAATGATTTCGTTATACAGCAGCTTGAGTGTCTGTCACAGTATTGTGGTTTAGAGGCCGAGTTCTGCTAAACAGATTTTCAGATTTACTCCTTTAAAGTTTATATTTTTGTTTGGATTGATAGCTTGCTTCATAGTTTGCTTAGTCCTCCTCTGAGAAAATGACAGTTTCGACGCTTTGGTTCCACATGGCACAGGTTACTTCTTAGAGCTTCTCCCCAAATTTGCGAAAGCCCATTATTCCATTTTCAATCCTTCGCACTCGTTGCAACTTATTTCCTCTTACACTTAGGTAGAAGCTAATATAAATTCAAGGCTTGTGTGGTTAGGCATGCTAGTCTTCGGATCATGGTCTAGAAATAGTAGCTTTACTTCCTACTGGCCACTATGTTATGCATTCGTCAGTCAGAATGAGTTTGACAGTGACTGTATACTGTAGATGCGTGCCCATGTGTTTTCCAAAGATTCTATCAAATTCGTAAAAAGCTTAGGTTAAGTTAGGTTAGGTTTAAAAAGGGTTATGAGTTGATGAGCCCTTCGCGATCCCTTCAGTGAGTTCTAAATGGCATTTGATTGCCCTGCAAAAATTGAGTAAGTCCTTCACTTGGTTACATGAACCTTCTTCCTCCAGACTGCTAAAAAAATATCTGCCTGGATATATGTACGTGTAGATCCTGACAATTCCTACAAATATCCCATTCTGATAGTCCTACTGGCGTGCCCTCTCAGAATCAGAAGACAATGTCCAAAGAGGATAAACTCGATCAAAAACGCTGTCCACTGACATTAATGGACTTCGTATTGCTACACGATTTCTAATTGATGCAAGTCATAGTCCAACTGCTTTGAATGAAAGTGCCGACGTATTTCTAGGTCAAGTGTAACTAAGTGTTCGGTATTTTAAAGTCCGGAACCAAAAGATTGACAACTAAATGATGTAGACTCGACTGGGGTTTGAAGAACTTCATGTTGATGACTGTTACTTGAACCAATAACGCACTTCGCAGCAAACCAGTCCAAATTATCACGCAGGAGTCAAAGAGCGTTGATCAATTAACCACTTACCTACGTCAGAGCCGCTCTACTATAAACTACTCCAAAGACTGTAATTGGTGATTGGCCTTAATGGGACAACAGTCACCTGTGTGTCATTATACTTTTTACTATCGGATAGTTTAATTCGAGTACACCTGCAAACACCATGAAAAAATTTACTATCCTTGAAATGGTCAATTCCTTTCTGCACCCAGTTGAGTCTCTTAATTTGAACCGACTCCCATGAGCTACTAAAAGCCAACAGAACTACACACCAGATGCACCTAATCAAATGGTTTGATAATAAGCCATTTACTCTGCATTAGCCAGATTTATATCTTCCGAAGCCATAATGTTCTGAAATTGATAATTGGACGTAATACCATCTGGTTGGCCAGTAATGAACAACGATAAATATTAATTAAAGTACATACGCTGTTTGGTTTGGGCAATTAGAATCAATTTTTTACGATGGGAACGCACAGAGTACTCGTATCTCCTCGTAATTGTCATCGTATTTGCATCGTTTAAGTTCCATTAGTCCGGTTGGGTATTCCGGGTTGAACTAGTTCAAAGCGGAATACCTTTAGATTTTAATTGGATTTCATTTCATGTGGTGCGTTTGATAATGTGATTATTTGGAGAAAGTAGGGCGGACAAGGAGTGTAAGACTCCTTGTGGGTCATTAAAGTTCCAGGAATCCTTTGGAAAATTTTCGAAAACTTGGTTTGAAAAACCCATCTCTTGTTGTGTTGAAATCCGATAGGAAAGCCAACTTACAACTCAACATGCATCCGCTTAGGGAATCTACATGAACATGAGCTCTACCATGGGGAATTATGAATTAATTTTCCTCTTGACATGCATTTTACTAAAGGTATCTAAAACATTTAAGCTACGCTAAAATGCATTTAGTTGAATAAATCAATATTTATTAGCTTTTGAATAACTACTGTACACAATGCCAAAAAGCCCCCAAAACACAAAAGAAACCGCATAGCAGAGCATAGTAGAGAACAACGAGATTGGTATAGAGTGGTGTATACGTATCGTAGAACCCAGAAGCTGCTTGACCATAACATAATCTGAGGCCAACCAACTCTTCTCTTCCTCTCCTATAGTACATCATGTGGCAGTGTTGCTGCTGCTGCATATCACTTAATCATGTTCTCTGTCGGTTATTGCTTACGGGGTTGGTCAGTGGTGGTATTTTGTGTTTAGTGAAGCATTTTCGTTGTTTTTTTTTTTTTTTATTTTTATTTTATTTTTTTCTCCTATCCCCTTTCATCCCTTAAAGTATCGCAAACAGATCCCCCTTTCGATGTTCATCTTGGGACACGATGTGTGCAGACTATAGGATAGATGATTTGATACAATATACAACAATGGAAGTCCTATTGACCACAATGTTTAATGGACGAATGGACAGAGAGATGGTAAATAAAAAAATATATATATAAGTATAACAAACACATATAATGGATATGGAAGACTGAACAGTGGTTGCGATAAATACGTTTAAGGGTTCTTTAAGTGAGGGCTTACACATCAAATAGGCGCGCTTGAATGGAGTAAAATCAGTAACACAGATCCTTTTGGTCAATTGCCAGTGAATTGCAATTATTTGAACCGAAACTATTGAAAATATTTATTGAATTCAATGTAAAATTTTACAACAGTACGGAACATAGCCCTATTGGTTCATTGTTCACACAAATGACGTATGGACTAATGTATTGCCAAATTTAAATGCTTAGCGTTGAATGAAGGTGTATACGTCAAACTACTTAGAGATATTTACAAGACTTTGTGCATTATTTAATGTTTTTTATGCGATCTTTTGACGTTTGTCAATTTTATTTGATGAGAAATGACATTGCTTTGACAAGACAAATGTCAACAGAAATCAAGCAGCCATGTATTCATACTAAAAGTAGATGTAGGTGAAGAATGCAAAATGAAAGGAAGCACGTTTGGGTTCCCGTGGATTCCACTATATGTGCCAGGAAGGCTGACCCTCCGCTACCCTATTTGAGTACCAAAACCAACTCAATTCACATGTATTTAGTAGTAACAACTATATTTGCGATCTGTCACTTCTTCTATATGAACAGTTTGACTCTTTCGCAGCTTGATACCAACCTCTTTCAAACTTTTCGTATGGAATTGCCATAGCAAAGTTTCCAGAAGAAACCGATGATCGTCCCTAAAAGGATCGGCCTTTATCGATGGATGTCTCCTCTGCAAGTAGCGTTACATTTACTTTCTGCTGCGGATCACTTCAATAAGATATTCGTAACTAAAGACCTTGCGTAACGTAAGAACGTAAGAACAAAGTCCGCACAGTTACTCTTGGAACAATTCTAGACCTTGTTTTTAGCCTGACATCCATCATCCCCCTTCTACTTGTTGACTTAAGTAAAAGATTCCTTTAAATTATGAACAAAGAGGCCTTGAGATAAGTGTAACTATAAAAACAAAATCCACAAAAGGGTTAATCGATACACAACAAGAATATGTCAAAATAACGAAGCAAGTTACACTTCTTCAAAAACATTCTGACTGACACTTGACATAAAGGTTCAAGCGAGCGTGTTCGAAAAAACTAATTTTAAAACCAATTGACAGACAAACACGTCAATAGCCGCATAATTAGTCAAGTCATGTCAAACTTTGACATACATAATGTACACTTTATAATGCAAAGCCTTTATACATATTGTCATTCATACTTTAAGTCTTTTGTCGACCTCATATTTAAATCAACAACAATAGCAGTATAAGAAGGACAACAAAATCGACAACAACAACAAGAAAATAAATAAATAAATAAACGTCAAACAAATATGCCAACACATTTATTTTACCCCCCATTATGTCTATGTCTCTAAACAATGACATAAAGTCATCCACAGCAAATCGACAGAGAGAAAGAGAACTAACCCATTTGGAATCAAGATGATACTCAAAAGAATCAGCACAATGAAACTCAAAAGATACCAATGGAGTGTGAGGGTGGTAGATGATACTTGGGTATAGGCAGGAAATCCAAAGCCAAAGCCAAAGCCAAGCCAAACCAAGCCAACCAGTCAATATCGTCAATCATCCATTTATTTGGATTTCACAAGGGTTTACGGTCTACGTGGCGTTGACAGCCGGAGAGCAACCCTTGTATATCGAGCGACACGACAAAAGAGGCGATATGATGATAATGGCCATTAATATGTCATAGCGATTTAACTTTTATTCCCTTTGAAGTGCTAAAACATTAGCCAAAGATACAAATAGAATCAATTTGCATTACTCTTCGGGGTCCCCTTCCGTCGTCCGTATGAAAATCAACCAACAACCAACAACAACCCTTGTGACTATGAAATGATGATGGGTTTGTTTTTACTTCAAAAATTATGAATGATATTCTATGGAGATTTCCAAAAAAAAAAACAAAACAAAACAGAGCACAGCAAGAGTAAACGAGTAAGAGATACTATTTCATTATTTAAAGATGACAGAAGAAAACTTTACGTTGTGACAGCTTAAAATGACAGACAAACAGAAGCTGTCATTTGATGCAATTCAAAACATGTTCAAACGATTAAAATTGAAATAGAAATTAATTAAGCTCAAAAGGTGAATACACCTCTGGGGGTTACTGCTTTTTGCTGTACACTGAGGGTATGCTACAAAAAGGAATAAGAAATTAATGCGACGCTCATTTTGAAGTCAATTAATTTGCATTTTATTTTAAGTGATAGGTTAGACCTAACACTAACTTGTGTCTAAAAACAGATGACGTACATTCATGAATTTTGCAACTTTGGCATTAGCCTACATTAGCCTTGTTATTTTTAGGAAATCTATTTGCTATCGATACAGTGGAACATTACGTGGAGGTTATTAGTCTAATAAACTGAAACAGGTCGATTGATTTGTATATATTCTTTACTTGAGTATGTTAAAAATATAAATTTGACGTAATCAAATGGTTTGACAGCTGATGAATTGCACATTGGATTGACGTTTTGATTTGTCAAAAATTTAAGGAAATGAGTTGAATAAATATCTTTGAAGCAAGCCAATTGTATATCAAAAATTAAATGGCAAACTAAAATATTAGGATGAGTGGATAAGTCAACGCGTAAAGGATCAAACGAGTAAAAAGTGGACGAGTGAACAAGTAGGCGAGTGAACAAGTGGACGAACGAACAAGTAGACGAGTAAACATAGCGTGAGTGAACAAGTAGACGAGTAAACAAGTAGACGAGTGATCAAGTAGACGAGTGAACAAGTATATGAGTGAACAAGTAGACGAGTGAACAAGTAGACGAGTAAACATAAGGCGAGTGAACAAGTAGGCGAGTGAACAGGTAGACGAGTGAACAATTCGACGAGAGAACAATTCGACGAGTGAACAAGTAGACGAGTGAACTAGTAGACAAGTGAACAAGTAGACGAGTGAACAAGTAGACGAGTAAACATAAGCCGAGTGAACTAGTATACGAATGAACAAGTGGACGCTTTTTCAATTCGAATATGCGCCATCTTAGAGCTGTCCAACTTAGGAGAAAATAGTCTGAATGGTTTCGATTTCTGTGCAGATGTTCGTGCCACTGAGGACGAGAGAACGCCCACCAATTAAAATTTGTCGATGATTGCAGAGGAGTAGCTGAAAAGGAATTGAAAAAGGAATCGACCCCAGTAGTACTCCGAATAGAACTCCTCTCAAAGTCGATGAATATTCACACCTGTTCTGCTTCAAATCTCTAGGAGACATCTTTTAAATTATTACACTTTTCATTGGGTAAGAAAAGGTGAATATTATTTTAAGTACATATCGTGGGTCAGTCATATTTCCTATCAAGCAAGCTATACTACATTCGTACATTATTATCTATTCATCACACCATAACTAACTACCTGAACATACCCCCGCCATTAGCTTATAAATAAATACTTTATGTCAAACTGACATCTGCACCTTGACATCGGTTTAAAGTTGCGGTAACATTGCAACCATAGTCAACGGTATGGACCACCACACCAGTGTTGTCTATTCAGGTCAATTTATAAATTAAAACGTCACAATGTCAGTTCAACTTAAATGTCAAAGTTATGCTCTCTCTCCTTTAATCTTTTTTTTCTTATATTTTTTTCTCACGTCAAACACATTAATTTCAATTTTCAAATATGTCACCGTCTCAAAAACAGAAAAAGAAAACTAAGAGACGGTGTTTGGTGTTCCGTGTAGTGTCATGAACTTGTAGCCTATATTTAGTTAATAGTGAGCACATTAATTGGATCAATTTTTATCTTCAATAATACTTCGTTAAATGTACGTTATTGTCGAACTGCCTAACTAAGTAAGAGAGCATAAGTGACGCCGGTTGAATGTGCCAATCAATTTGTCCATCAGGAATCATTAAAACACAATTTTTTGCTCCATTAAATGACGATTGTTCGTTACTCTGTTTCCAATTTACAACTTCGATATAGTATCCATAAATTTTACTCGTACCGACTCCCTGGTATAGCGTATCTATATCAATATAATCATTTGTTGACAGAAGTATTTTTTTTTTCCAATAGTACTTTTTGCGATGTAGTTTATTGTGCAATTGATCATCAATTACGACGGTTTTTTTCTGTTCTGTTCTAACCGATTGGATTGTTTTGAAGTGGTATTTTTTGCGTTTTGGGTTATCCATAAAAGAGATTGTTTATATTTTGATTAAAAGAAACACCTCATTAAGATGCTGATATCGCATTTTTTTTTACTACTCGCCCTACGACAACACAAAAAAAATACAAAAGATACATACCCCTCTCTATAAGTTACGTAAGGTGAACGTAGTTTTATTTATTTTTGGCATTGACAAATGTCATGATACTGAAGCATACTAGTAGATATAAACTAATCGCGTGAGCTTCGTTTAAGTATCTGTGTCTATTTTATTTTTTTTTGCGTGCAGAGATATGTAAGTTCGAACGTGTGGTGGGGTTTTCTTTTTGGCTTTTGATTTATCTATTACGCAAAAAATAAATATACCTACAAATGTGTCAATGTGTGAGCAAAAACAAAACTACTATATTCCAATGAATCGCATACAATTGCATGTGAATTTTGAGGTTGATTATGTCGAAAAAGCGCACGTTTTTGGGGGAAAAGTGTTGCCGTTTTAGTGCACCAGATGCATCATTGACCGATGAACTCATGAATGCAAATTTCTATTTCCGCTTTATGCATCTATGCATATTTGTATCTAAAAATTGTTTGTTTATTTCGGTTTGCTTCGATTGAGTGGATGTTATTTTCTCAATGTCAGATATTGGCCGATAAATTTATTAAAAATTGTTGACGCGGTTTAGACGGACTAGTAGAATTATAGAGTAGTTCAGCAGATGTTTCTGAATTGAAATATATATACAAATTGGTATTAAACAGGCAAATAAACCCATGATGTGTCGCGCATTTTTCGATTCTTTCTTAGCGCCAAAAGGAAGCCATTCCATCCGTTCCGTTCCGCTCTGTTCGAGCTTTGGGTTTTGACTATTATTACATGGAATTTTGGACAACCAGTGAGAATGGTCCAGAGACCATTCCAGACAGAGTCCTTTATTAGAAAAACTATCATGGCATCGTGCCTGCTGACCTGTTGTATCTTTTGAAAGTAGTATTCCAATTGCTTATAGCAATTTGTTGGCCAAACGATTGCCAGTACGACAGTCCTCAGCTAATTTTCTTCACTCTAATGGCTGGCTCCCAGCAGCTGATACTTTCTGTGAGCGAAAAAAAACCTTCACTTGAATGTCCCCTAAGCGCCTCTGACCCAAAAGAGTTCAAAGCTCAAGGTAGCATCCTTTGACCAATACTTTATTGGCTTATCCACTCCTGCTAACAGTTTAATTGACACTTATCGACGATGCGGCGGACATTCCCTCAGTTGGCTGATGAAACGCTTAAGACTAATGACAAATCTGGTTCATAATAGCCTTTCAACTAGATTCATGTATCAAACTAACAGAGACAGACGAAGGTGCTGCTCATGGTGCAGTTATACCTTAGACCTACAGATCGAATGGTGTTAGACTGACCATATTTTCTCAACCAGAAAAGCCGCCAGACCTCTAATAATGTGCCAGAACGTAGTGGGAATCTTGGATTGCAGCCCGACCATATTTTTTCCAAATAAGAAGATTTCAATTCGAATTAATTGCACACTTTAAAATGACGTTTTAAATATTGAAAGTAAATCCTTTTTATGTACCCATTTTGTTCAAAAATCCAAATTTTCATGTTCAAGATCAGAATTCTTTTTTACCAAATGATATACATACCGAGGAGAAGAAAAATTGTAGTAACAACTGCAAATTGAATGTGTATGGATCTTAAAGCCATAATATTTAACTTATTTATTCACAATTTAGCACTCTCAAATAAAATTGCCAACTTTTTTCAACCGAAAAATCAGATGTAGAACTACAAATGCACTTAATTTGACAATTTCAATAAATTTCACTAGAATTTAGGCCCGCTATTTCCTTAAAATTGAATTTAACACCATCAGCTGCAAATTCGCTTGCGATAAAGAAAATTAAAAAGGTCAAAATAATCCAGTCAATAAAGCTAATTCTAAACAAAAGACAACCCGCCGCATTTTGTGTGTACGCGCTGTTTCCCCGATGGATACCGAAACGGTGGACGGCAAAAGACTATCTGAAATAAGTTATTAGCATAGCAATACCTAAAAACCTATCTTTTCTGATAACTCTCTTCTTTAGATCCCAAAATACCCAAAATGGCGCCCAACGTTGGGCCCTCTGACAAAGAATTTCGCAAGATAAGAAGCATTTGCTAAAAAAAAAACTGGGAACTTTCCCAACTATTCATTGATCCTAAATTTCAAATTGAATAAGGCCATCATCATATCAGGATCTACTTCCCCTTGGCGCACACTTAACCCCCTATCATCCAGGAAATGTTTCCACACTTGAAAACCAATATCAGTTGTTCTAAATTTTATATCATCATTTTCAATGCCATTAACTGTTATATATGTATATAAAATGACATACCAACGTAACTACAGTCTTATCAAGTAATTTCGTCTGCCAAGTTAATTCCCTTTTACGTGTGAAAGATAATTGGCAACTGCTGCTAATAGAATCAGAACGCAAAAACCCCATGAACTTATAATTGCTATCGATACTATAATCCTTGCAAAATCTCTTCCGTTCACAAATAGAGAAGAAAAAAAAAATATGAATAAGACTGTAATAAGATAGACTAAGACCGACTAATTAATGATTAACTTTATCAGGGCAAAAAAAAAAAGTCGCAGGTTAATCGCCGATTATGGGAAAATTTGTTGTTGCGCACGATATTATGTGACAGTCAGTACACAATTGTGATAAAACTTTAACTCGGCTTGTAAGAGTTTAGTTTGAAGTTGACACAGGTGTACTTGAAGGAATGACGACGATAGTTGATGGTTAATGAATGGAAATTATGGTAAATTCTTAATTTATTGACTGAATGCCAACTGTCACGAGGTGCTGTCAAAAGAGGTTTTGATTGATGTAAAGGGCTTAGAGAGGGTCATCTTAATAAACTCTTGCAACCGATTGATTGGGACAGTAGCATAGCACTTTAGTAGCGCTCTTTATTTACCCTCTAGATTCTTATGCAATCAAGTGAAAATTCAGAGTGAATCCAGACTAAGATTGATCTCGACACAATAGGATTTTTTTTTTCTTATGAAAAACGCTTCGGATTTCGTTTATGGTATCCAGACTAAGATTGATTTCGACATAATAGGATTGCAGAGCTCAACACTTAGTAGAAGATTCAAATGCTTGTGAGCCACACTGTAAAGAACATTTGGAAGGGTTGTATGTACTATCTGCGTCTCTAGCGAGAGTCAAACTGCGCTTGAAACCTTGCTGTTAATGCAAAAGTTCTCTGCCTCACAAGATTTAATACATTGTCTCCTTTTAAGGTTCCAAGTCATATGAAGATCATGGGAAATGAAGCACCCAATAGTCTTCCTTCGTCAGGGCTTTAATTGACGACTGGGTTCTTATGAATAGAATTCTATATGTCAGGACTCTTCTGGACGAAAGTTGGACAGATAGATGCAGAGTTTAAGTACTAATGTGGAAAATACCGTCAATTTTAGCTCATTAGCACTGAAACACATCCAAACACCGAATTATAAGCAAAAACTAACGACAAAACAGTTCTGTCAAACGTGTGACATAATACAGTGTAAGCTCTAATTTACGTTGGAGTGGGATCTGCTGTCAAACACGGAGACAACGCCTGAGGTGAAAAGTGTTGCCACATTAAAATAAATCTCTATTTCTGCATTGAAGTGGAACCCATCGTATGAGGTAACAATACTGGTGGTTCCATGAGAGCTCATTGAGTGTTTAAACGCAAGCCCCGAGGACCCTTCGAATGAGTGAAAGAAAGGATAACAGTCAAAGCAGAAAAAGTGCTAGTTTCTGTGGCGAAGGTAGGTTGATTTCTTCTGCAGCGAATCGAAGAACACTTTACAGCCTTTTTCATCCACAACAATACACTCTTGATCATCACCAAGAATCACCAACTGCTCATTTACTCTCAAAAGATGATGGCAAAGGAATCCAATCCTGATATCAAGGTCCATATGTCGCGTTTTGAACAGAAGAAGACTGTCTCAAGAATTCGACGTTCAAAGTGAAGTTCCGCAAGGTTGGATTCTTTCATCAATATTATTTTCTTTTCTGTGATTAACGATATGCTTTGTCGACGGCAAAGGAAAGACATCGATGGGATCTTAACATCGAATTTAAACTCCTCGCTGATGATGTAATACCTACTCTTTCACAGGATAATAGACCTTCCGCAGATGACAGCGAAAGTCTGGAGAGATGTAGATGTTCTTAGGCTTAAAATGAACACAATTATGCCGGTGATCTATGCTTACACTCTCACAGTGGAATGGGCATTTACAATGCTAAATGTAAATGATAAATGGCGCTATTTGATTTCTTTTGTAATCGCTATCTGGTTGTGTTCGGGGAATGGAAGAGAACTGTAACTGCGGTGGAAAATTCAAGAGATATATCCAATTTCAAAATAAATGTGACACTAGCCCCACACTAACTAACAATTCTACAACTGCAACCCAACAGCCCCAGCTTTGCAACCCTTCTGCATTTCATATCTGAATAGTTCCCCCAATTCCCAGTCCTTTCAAAACTTTCCAAATAAATCTAATGCAACGCTAGAACTTTGCTATATAAAGTCTCTTCCCCTTGAATCGTTTATTTTTCGGTTATATGTCAACAACACCGTTAGATATAGAAACTTTCGTGTAAAGCGCTGTATACTAGTTCTACCCCTTTAGCTTGAGTTGAGTAATTTTCAACCTAGTTGCAGCAGCTTATCAGGATTATTAGTCGCGAAAATTCTCTTTATCGACCATTTTGTGTTCACTAATGCAGTTGACGTGTTAAAGTAGTGTCTGCACCATTTTCTACCTGTGCAGCAGCATGAGGGACCCAAGTATATTCGCCTATCTATATAGAATCAGTTTCACAGCTTAATCACAGGATCTTGTATAAGTGCATTACACTAAAATGTCGTTACCTATACTTGGGTGGAAGGATGGAAAGTATCTAGGTACATGTCTCTCCTTAAGGCAACGCACGAAGTGAACCTTTATTTTTTCTCTCAATTTTTTTTTTTTTTTTTGCTTTTTTTAAAACAAAATCTAAAGTATCTGCTAAACTTTTACTTTTCTTCGTTCTACCTTAATTCACTTTGGGCTGTAAAACTTTTGGTTTTAAGAAGAAGAAGCAGTTTTCCTCATCGTCGTCACGGCATATGGCATAGTTATATGGGCGGGGGGTAGTGCTATCCTGATGGAAATTTAATGAAATACACGTACGATTTAAGCTTGTTAATCAAATACATGCACCACCAAATGAAAACATAATTTAATTACATTCCCCACCGAAAGGCAAACACAACACCAACCCAAACCGAAAGGTGTAATCCCAAAACAAGCTCTCGCAAATGTACATCTGATACCAGAGTCGAGAGTCGAGCGTTGAGTCTGAGAGTCTATCTTTTTTTGTGTAAACAATCCGATTTGCTGGTGAAATGTATCAAAAGTGTTGATAATCATGGCACACGTAGTTATATTCTAGATCTTGTTTGTATCAATTTGTTTCACACTCAACGACGGCGGCGGCGGCGACAAATGCTAAGCACCCAGAACCAAAGGGGGTGGTGAAAATTATTCCGCCGCCTGTGACTACTGCCGGGCGGGAGGGTGTGGAACACCCTTCATTGAATACCCACACAACACTTCATTATGGATGCGACTTACACACGAAGTGAGTGGAAAAAATAACATTGAAACAGAGAGGAAAAAAAAATCAACGGGAATGTCAAATAGAATTTCGGGCGAAACAAACCCCCGAGAGACATGAAAATTCCAACAAATGCACTACAAAATTCATCGGATGATGACAAGCACGAGGACGAGGACGAGGACGAGAAGGGAGAAGGATGCTGTGTGGTGGCAACAACATCGGTGGTGGTGGTGGTGTGTTGAGTGCTCGACGAGAGATCGTCGTCGCTCATCAATGGAGTGGCAGTAGCTTAACTCAAAGTGCTTACGGAAGTGTTCTTAAAAAGGTGTGAGCGATGTTGCTACTGGGCCTTTGATGTACCCCGAAGCATACCCAAACGGGAGCGCCACTGTGGACGATGGTAATTCGAAACAGTGATAGTAAATTATGAAGGGTGGCTTTGTTTTTTCATCGCCATGAGGGGGGAGATGGTTATTTTTGGGTTAATACGATAAATATGGCAATTATTTGGAACCAGAAATCACGAAGCAGACAAGATTGTTAAAAGGGGGCCATAAATACGAGTATAGTTTGAGGAGGCCATTTGAAGGACTTTTGGGGTGGCCATTGTCTTGAGTAATCTTGATTGACTTCATTGTGGTAATCCCTGTAACGACACACATGGCTATTTTGTGCTTTTAACGAACTGGTTTTACGCTTGACCTAAGATGCATACAGGGAGACTTAAGTCCTTCAAGAACCGGGGATTATGCTTATTCATCAATAAGGTCAACATTTTTAAAAGGGGAAAGGTAGTTAGGTCTACTAACTAACAGCATTAGAACTCAATACAAGATGTGGAACCAGTTGTTGCCCTCTTCACAAATTCAAGTTCGCATTGAACTCCCACAAGGTGGCCGATGAAAGGAGGTATAAACACACTGACAAGCAACAAAAAACTTCCCGAATAGGATAATAAATATCCTCTTACAGAGCAAGGACGTTGATTAAGTTTGAAGAGAGAAAAAGAGATAGGAAAATATGAATGTAAAGAGTATTTGGTGTGCACAAATTGACTGGAAAAAAATTGTATGTATTTTTTGTATTCGTTTGTAGTTCACAGTTTTTTTTTCCTTTTCTTGCGAAGGTGTTGAAATATACTAGGTCGTTTCCGAGCAAATTATTGAATGTTTCACACTGAATATTGCCTACACCTTGACCACCGACTGAAACCTTACAGGCCAGAATCTAGATCTAAGTAGACTCTATTGCAACGTAGAGACACATAAGAATACAATCCAGCGCCTAATCGTATGCTTAAACCTGAATAGAACCATAAAACCGGCCCTCGAAACATACTCTTTCAACGAGTTGGCTCATCTGTCAAATACGATATCTAAAGCTTTTTTTTCAGTGGCATTGTCACCTTTATTTCATTGAATGGGCCATCGCAAACTAGTGCAATTACCCCGGGGTAAGACTGGCTTTTTAAAAGAGGAAGAAGGTGTGAAATCTTCATCCAGTGTTGAGGCAGTGCTCCTAAGACTAGCCTAACCTGTGATATTGTTGTGACAAGTTTCTTAAGAAATATTGCAACATAAAGCCTTAAATTTGTTGGACGTTCTTAGCTGCAAGTCACATCCTTGACAACCACTTTCCTTATTGGTTCTTTCAAAGCAGCAATAGCGAATGGTTTGTTAGCCACTGTATTGCCAAATCACAAAAACGCCTTGATTTCGACTGAATTCAGTGGAAAATACTGCAATTTCACTTGTAAAGGGTGAATTTGTAAACACATATCTCGCACAAAATATGCTAAACAAACAGTTCCAAAATGCAAACATAAAATTCCCCGCTAAGCACACTCTCCCAAAATGTAGTTTTCTTGCTCAAAACTAAACACACCTGTGCAGATGTGAAAGCTATGTTGCGCACTTCACTTGCTTTTGACATTTCAGAGGGGTTTTGAATTTGCTTTACATGAATTCTACTTTGCGAATCTTGCGCTTCATGCGACGTCAACTTGAAACCCATTCCTAGCTTATGTATTATGTTAGAATGAGACTAACTTTTTATCGCTTTCGACAGTTCACTCAAATATTAGAGAAAAATACACATACACACATGCCATTCCAAAGCGCACTAAAAGCGAATAAAATGCATAATGACCAAAGCCGCTTTATTTCGCATAGAGAGCACCTTTTAGTTCCCAATTCTGGTTAAATTAATAAACACAGTAGACAATTAAATTGACTATACTTCCACTAACCACTAACGAATATTAATTTTAGAAATTTGAAATTAGATTAAAACCGTATGCTGGTCAAACTTAATAATTTCGCTTTGCCAAATTAGAAAACTAACAGATGACTAAACGTAAACAAATTTCAATGACGTTCGTTAGCGGGAAGCCCCCACACATCATTGCGTTTCCGAAAAACAATAACGCGTGGGAGCTACTAGATTAGCAATTCAATTATGGATGTGACATGCAAAGTTTATATATATAAATTGTACATACACACATATTTTATTTAAGGACTCTACGTAACCGTATGGAGTATGAAATCCTTTAATGGACTCATAGCAATTAAACTTACTTTTTTTGTTTTTTGGGAAAAGAGGTTTAAATTTGGCATTTCATTGAAATTTTAAAGTCGTTATCAGCTGGTTGTTGCATTGTGTGAGCGACCGCTACACTGAACTGAAAACAGGGTTGCCAAAATACTCATTTCAGTTCAGAAGAAAAAGAGATCTCGGGTGGACTTTACTTATAGCAATTTCTGGGTACTCAAAATGCCAATATGAACATATGTCCATTTTTAAGCCCACGTCCTCATACAAATGATAAAAAAATAATGAAACAAGTATCCACTGTAAGATATTGCGACTATCTATCAATAGGAATTACGACGAAAAATTCAGAGCGGAAAAGTGGTCCAAAATTATACATTTCAGAGCAAAATTTATTCTGAAAAATAAAATCTAGAACGTAAATAAATGGTAAATAATAATTTGACAGCCTTTACTTACATATTTCACATTTTAAATGCGACTTAGAGATTTTCTGAATTTTTATACAAGTATTTCTGTATCGTATGAAAGATGCAAAAACTCAAAGTTTTTCAACTACCCAAGAAGTCATTGTTACAGTTTTCACAAGTTGGGCACATGCTTTAACAAAATTTAAGTGGACAAATTTAAGTAATTGAATTCGTAAGCATAAAAGCATTGCATAGTTGGTTAAAGTTTACTGGATGTCACATGGAAAATATAACGATATTTTTTTTTAAATTCTCAACTAACGATTTCCTGGAAAGCAACTGACGATAGTTCACGACAATAAATTCTATATCAGTGCAGTGCCTGTCAAGTCAATTTTAGAAGGTGTGTAATCTGTTCGTTTAAAATAAAATTGCAAGAGATTTAAGTAACTATTAAGTTATATACTTTCTGCATTCAATAATAGACTGAGTGAGTTGTCAAACAAGTTTCCGTTTGTGTTTCTTTATTCTTTCTCGGCAAGATCCAGAGCGTACTCTATGAGCTAAGAATAAACTGACTGAGCAAGTTTTTTAGTTGAACACATTTGACAGGAGAGAAAATAAACAAAATGGTTTAGCATAAAAGGAAGCAGGTTCAATTGAATGAAGAACTAAATTTAGAGTTTTAAAGAACCAAATGCATGTCCATACATATATAAGTCAATCATATGAGACTTGTTTTATAAAGAAATTGAACACTCTGAACACATTGGACGTACTCCGGCTTTGTTCAGTGATCTGCCCTGTACTATCGTGTGTAACTTAGTCTGGATTCGAAAAGCAAACTGTCATATCCAAGTACACCCTGTCATGGGTCACTTTGTACAAGGACTTTGAGATCTTCTCAACAGCAAGCTTCGATATTATTTTATAGCATCTAGGTTTGGGCACGTTCCGAACTCTAGGCCTACTTTTTGAGGTAAGGCCTAACTAATGGAACGGCAAAATAGTTTTTGACAGATGGCGCATTGCCTCAAAAGGTAGCTCCACTACCTCAAAAAGAAATGTCTTACTTTGTAGTCAAGACTGAATCTCTTGACTAATCAGAAACGTTTGACTACCTGTGCCTGGAATGCAGAACGTGCCCTTTGTCTTTATAGCTGACTAGCTGGTCATAAAGGTCTCTGTCAAGCCTTGAAAAGCACTGCTGGTTTAAAGAGGCATTTAAGTTATTGATTTTGCTTCAACTAGTGGTGCGGACAAGATCCCTGATCCTTTGCTGATGTTCATTTTGAAGCGTTTTGTTTACATTGTACAGACTGCACGTTAGGTGTATGTGATACTACTTTTTCCACGATCTTTCCTTTTAAGATAGATGTTTGTCTAATGATCTGATCAAATGGCCCGTCATAACTTAGCGCTAATGGCTGCCGATGATCATGTATTGTCCTACATCCAGAGTATAATTTGGAGCTTAGCTTTTCACAAATCTTATGCTGCTATCTTTCTACTTTCCAGAGATTAAAATTGAGACAGCACTTCCTGGAACTCGTGTTATGTGACCCGTCGATTTGTATTCTAAGTGTCAAAAGAAATTCATGCATTAGCGAACAACGTCATCTGCATGACAAGAGTTCTGGCAACATGATCACATTTCTAGCTTGTTGGTTTTTTTATCAGTTCTCAGTTTTGCGTCAGAAGAGATTACGAAGGAAATACCTACTCTGCTATGCAATCTTACCCGACGGCATATGTAAACACATCGTGACCATAATAGCATCTTAGTCAGTTTTTCAAAGTTTCGGTCACTTGCGCTCATTGAAGAAATGGCGATTTGATTGGCACTTTTGGCGAAAAAAATTTGACAATCAGCTGAAAAGAGTTCTGAGACTGGATTTTAACGAAATGATAGTTCTTAGCCCCAAGAGGCAATCCTTTTTTTGACAGTTAAAAACTTGAGCAGTAAACACTCCTACCTTAAGCTTTGGATATGACAGATACATCGGCTAAAGTACAGTTAAGTCTCTACTTATTGCAACTGACAGTCAATGGAGCGAAGTTGAAAAGCTCGAGTAGTTAGTCTACCTACTTTCAAGAACTTATTTTTTGTCAAACTAATTCTATTTCATTACACATTAAACTGTAATTTAATGCTGAAACGGAATAGATTTGCCGAAACGTCTAGTTGGTACTTTTTTTCTCTTTTGTGTGACCGAAGAAAAGCAGTTTTTTGACAGCTAAGAATCCTAATTGGAGTTCTTTTGACGTCTGGTCGATTTTCATATTGCTTTTAGATCAAACCTGCAGCGTTAATGACAAACCAGACCTTATTTTCGCGCACAACTAAAGGATCAAAAGTAACTTCCTTTCGAACGAGAAATCACATAAAAAATTCCATCAACCGTAACTAGGTACTACCTACTCTACCCACTAGGCTTTCAATTAACCGTCGTTGGTTACATTCACTATCTAGAAGCATCTACCACTTCAATCTAAAAGAAAAAAAAACAAAAACTGTATAAACTTACCAATTCCCAGAGTAGTTCCAACCTTTCCGGATACATTTAAGAATTTAATTTCCATGAATCCTTTACCCGCGCCCGCAAATGGTACAACACTCGACTTGGCTAAACCGGTAACCGTTCGTTGTGCCGGCGGCGCAGCATCCGTTGTTGTTGCACTCCGTAACGCGTTAAGTTTCTCCATCAGAGACGAACCATTAAAACTTAACAACAAATTAACATTACTAACAAAAGACGGTTGTGTTGGAGCGGCTGTAGCCGGTCCAGCTGCCGATGGTGTATCCGCTGTACATAGCTTACTAATGCTCAGGATAAATGTGATGTACAAAAAATTCGATGAGGTAAAACTAAAGCTTATCAACTGCTGTACTTTACTTTGGTAATTTGTACTACTACTAAAAAATTTACTGATTTTCGGTGGCTCATTTGTTAGGGTTGCCATGATTTTATTTCTTCTTTTTACAGTTTTTTTTTTTATTTTTATCGACTCAAAAAAAGGACTAGATATTATGTATCTTCTTTTCTGCAAAAACAAAAATAAATAAATGTATTCCCACTTATTTTTCTAGGTTCAATCCAGGTGAGCAAGGTGAGATATCATTCACGATAAAACATCCGATCCGCTACAACCAATGGGAAATCGAACACGTGCTTGTTTTTCACAGAGAAATGTCTATGTATTGAGTGAATATACCTTCGAGAAAGATACCAAAATGAACCCGCACTCACACTCTTAACTCAAAATATACACCGCGCGCGTTTACTCTTTTTATTTTTTTTTTTTTTGTTTCGAAATGATCACTTTTGCTTGCGCGAATTCTCTTTACGAAAAGAGGAATTCCTCAAAAGATACACCAAAAAACCGAGTGGAGACGATCGGCGGGCAGAAAAGAAGAAAAAAGATGAAAACAGACGAAAAATGCTTACGAACACACTATGTAATGTAGATCTTAAATATCTATTTTATCTATCACAATTAAATCACAAAAAATACCGTTGATATAGTTGAAAAAATCGCGCCACTTTTCCTTAATAATAATTTTTTTGCACAACGAAACCGAAAACTAAACGAAAAATAATTCCAAAAAATAAATAAATAAAAATCGACGAAATTCCTCACGCAAATTTAGCGCATCCAAAATACCGGCTTCTTTTTTTCTTTTTTAATTTTTCTAACGGTCAACCAGTTAGAGAATGAACTGAATGAAGTGAAAATTCCAAAATACTCCGAGTATACTATTTAAATAGTGGCCCGCTCTTGGCTGTCATAAATCCCACACACAGAGCATAAGAAACCGTCCAACTCCCTTCACGTTCGTTTTGTATTTGAGGCGACAACTACACCGCAGCAGTTGATATTTGCACACACTATATGCGGCGATATTTTGTCGACGACGACGACGAGGGTGGGTTGAGGTGCTGAACGGGCGCCGCTATACGGGGAGTGTATTGGACAAACGACAAAAATCTATTTTGTTTTGCTGCCTTTTTTTTTTTTTTGGTTTTCGCTCGCTTTTCTCAGTGTATGCTGCTTGCCTTTTCTTCTACCCGATTTCGTCGCCCTCAATATTGAATTCGTCGACGAGTATAGTGGCTTAATGTGAGCGCGGTGAGCGGTGCAAATATGATGTAGAAGAACGAGGCAACGATATGCAAGTGCGCCAATTTAGACACTAGACACTGACAGACGTCACGTCACAGTAGAGTGTGAATTTATTTTTGAACTGGACAGTGCTGTAATACAGAGAAGGCCACCTTTCTAAAAAAGAGAGCTTTACTTCATATGTATGCTTCTGATGAACGACGAATGGAGTGACTACAAAAGCATCTCAAATCAAAAAGAAAAAAAAAAGAGTTGACGACTCGACAGAGTTTATAAAAGCGCAAAAGAGATAAATAATAAACCAAAAAAAAAGCAAAAAGAGAATCAAAAGAAGAAAAAAAAAGGTCTCCTCCAAAAGACACTAATGCAAAGGTATGTGACGGTGCGGCGCGCGATGACAAAATACAAAAATACAATAACAAGACAAATGAGAGAATGCTTATACATTTTTATTTGGCCTGGCCTGTTAAATACACTGTGCTCCAAGTCAAAGAAGAATACGAACAGACGACGACAACGACGACGACGGTGGAGACCTATCTACCAGTGAAAGAGCTGCTCCGCCAGTAGGTAGGTACAGTGGCAGTGGCATGACACTGGCACAGCATAATTCGAACCGAATCGTGCACAGTGGTAGTGGATGGCCTGGTGGGCCTTCACAAGAGCAAAGAAAAACGATATAAATACGTAGACACGATGACTTGGTTCAGAGAGATACAACAAGATATGGCAACAGTCGAGGGAAGATTTCATAAGGACACTAGTGGAAAATAATAATGGTATCCCTTAATATAGTCTCACTAAAATCAGTTTCAAATAAACCGATCTACTGGATTGAACGCATCTCTCCATTTGTCAATATCTGATACTCAGTTTTCAATCTTGACAGGCAATGGTATCACTACCACAAAGACTTCTTTAAAAATGAATGAAATTGAAGTATCAGATTTACGACAGAGGAAAGTACTAGAGTATTATCGATGGAGTTCCACAGGAGTAGGTTGTTGAGCCTATTTTATGTGGAATGCAGATCTGTGAATATTGCTGCAACAATGGGTTTAGACGACTTTCTGAAAGCAAAAAATTAGAACATGTACCAGCCCATCGGCTGGAACTTGGCTTGTCATTATTTAAATCAAACTTGGTCTTATTAAAAACCCCCAAAATGAGCTGGAGCCAATGCATTCTAATTAAATTGAAAGCTTCTTTTCATATGTCAAAATCCGTGAGCATATTAGGTACTCAGCATAAAATGTTGACAGTCCCAATACATAGTTTCACCCAGGAACATCGCACAAAAGTACACCAACTTTCAAGAGATCAAAATGCAATCAAAATTACCTAAATTAGCTAAAACATGACTCTCGTTATGAGATAAAATTGCAAATTCCGTGCAAAAACGTCAAAGCCAGCGTTATGAGACGACATTTTAGAAGCACATTCCTCTCCATTCAATGTCTTAATTCTCCGACTAAGAAGACTTGGTCGTCATTATAAAACACCGAATGGAATTTGTCGTTATACTGGTCTCCTTCTCTTTGTCCATAGCCCGCATTAAACCGGCTGTCAACGATCATATTTGGATTCACAAAACCCCAAAATTCTTTCCGTATGTAGTAAATGAGGCTCTTCGCTGACAGATCCAAAATGGATTCTAAGATTTTCTGTGAATCGTAAAGAAACAACCTCGATGTCAAACGTTAAACAGGAGAGCCATACTCTGACATAAAAGTTAATTTATCTACATTTCTTTCTGTCCATCGTGCTGATTCTATCATTGGTATTTTTTTGTGGCTAGTTATCCAGACAGTTTCTTTGTAAAAGCAGAAACTCCGCAGTCGATGTCAAAAAGTTCGCTCTTAACTAGCTGGTCAGCTCATATAAACTAGCAGATAATCGTAAGACAGAGAGAAAATTGTTGCCTAACTATCAGAAAAGAAACTTAACCTTGACATCTTTCGAGTTTTACCCACAATGAAATCACTACTTGAATCCTTCATGCAAAAACTTTTTTACCTTGCGTCAATCTACTAATATGTACGTCAACAAAGATAAACTCTGATCTAACTTTTTGGGTCTCCAATATCACCTCTATCTGGCCATATCTCATCCAAAAGATTGTCTGCAACAACAATTCTCGGTTTACTCACCTAAAGTTCAACCAGTGTAATGATATTACTCTAATTTCGAAAGTAATGCGGACTTTTTAATGGTGAGAGTCATAAATACAATGAAAAATAGCTTACAATAAAACGTATTAAATTTTAAAGAGAGTTCTAACTTTTGGAGTACTAAAAGCAGTACTGACGTTGGTCCGATGATGCACATCAGTGGATATAAAACCTGAGTATAACATTCTCAAGTCATAAATATGTTGTAAACATATATTATGTTTCATGATTGCAAAGAACTATATGATCCAAGTGTACTGCGACCTATACTTGATCTGTCCGTCTGATTTATCAGGATCAAAGTAGAGGCTCTTGGTAATATAATGTCTTGGGTCCCAAGTTTAAAATGCCCTCTGGGCTCATTTAGACCCAAGATAAATTGAGTCTCATTTTGTTTATGTTGGGGTTGAAGAACTTTCCCTAAGTGCAAATGTCCTGGCCCTTAGTTCTAGTACTAGTATCTGTGATAGCCTAATGGCACTCAAAGACTTACACCACTGAGTGATTTAGCCTTGCGAATAGTGCTGCTGTTTTAACAATTTAACCGCTCCTTTACCGTTGTAGACCACCATTTCTATCACTGTCACTACGCGTGAGTTATCTACTTCTCGATAAATAAACGCAAATCCTTTTGTTTTTCCTGATAAAAGACCCATACTAGGTGTTTCATACCACAAAGCAACAATAACTTATTCATCATACAATTTGAGGTGGTTATCCATTCTCCATTATTCTGTGTGATTTGCATTCTTCTTATTCAACAAACTTATCGGTCTGTTGCACTTAGAACCTATGCATGTATGACCTGACCAGATATTGTTCCAGTTCAGTCATCTAAAACAATATATTCACATACGCTTCTATCTCTTTGTGGATGCACTCATGCTTCTTCCTGTGACAGTTGTTTTTCGGTTTTGCATTCAAGCTGAGAGCTTTCCCTAAGGTCTGGTGAGGAAAAACTAAAATTGAATCGTAAATTCCAAAGCAATTGTGTCATCGGCATCAATCTCTAGATTCAATGGGAATCAATGATGAATCTTATTATCGTTATAAAAGTATCTGTGACCAACAAATGCATATTTCTTATCATGCACAATGTGTTTGGTTATCAATTCTAAGGTTTACACTCTCGTATCTGGCGGCAATTTGTCTACAAAGGAATTTTTGGACAACAAAAAATCTATTTAAAGGTGAAAGAGATTACCGAATTCCACTCGCCACACACTTATGATAATTGCACAAACTGTTCATACGTTATTCTATTCTTAGTAGAGCAATCTCAATCTATATAGATTTCTAGCTAATTGCATTAGATACAAAGTGCATCTTTAAACACGTCATTCGTGTACAGTTCAACTTGAATTTACCAAGAAGTCATCACACGAATAACTAGTTATTTTCAGTACAAATTCCGTCATAGAGAAATCGGGAAAATAGTTCGGAAAAGATTATCGCATTTGGAATTTCTTATCCATGAGTTACAAAGTTTTTTGATTGAAGCTTTACAGACCTCCTGACGCATTCGTATGCGAGTAATCGTTTGAAATTTCTTTGGTTTTCACCATCTGGTCAGTGTTTTTTACGATTAGGCTTATTCGAGTTAAATTATTCACACTTCAAATCTGATTATAGTACATATTGTGTTTTAAAGAATTCTATATTTAAGTTTCTTTGTTTTGGTTGCAAAAAAAAAAAGAATAAACCCATTAGTCGTGTTTCCGTAAAATGCCATCGCTTTCTTGAGAAATAAATAATTTAGAATTGTGTAATGATAATTATCAAGGGCACCGTAGCTCAGTGGTTAAGTGTTGATCAAGGTTCAAATCTCAGCAAATAACAAGGCTATTACTTACGTAAGAATTTTTTTCAAAACCCACTGCCCTTTGGATATGTCATAAGACTGTAAGTACCTTCTTCTCGTGCAAAAACGACTCGCACTCTGATTGTTATAGATACAATTATAGATGTTATAACAAAAGTTATCTGATTTATAAGTGTTTTGTAGAGGTGAACTAGTATGTATGTGAGAAGCAGTGCTTAGATCAAGTTTCTAGACCTGGTTTTTCAAAATCCACGAACTGTTACAGACAGATTGTCTTGGCAGCATATCAGCATTGTTCCGCGCCCTTATCTTATTCTGCTTGGTTCTGTGATCTTTCTCATTTTATCTGGCAGACATATTGGCTAATACAATGAAAGTTCCTCTGGTGCCTAGTTTGTTTATAGCAGACGTTGGAGCAGTGTAAGAGATGAACAAGGTGACGCAAAAACATTTTACTTTATTGGTTCTGCTTGGTCCCTTCTTTCTAAAGTCATGGAAATGCTGATAAATCGTCATCTTGATTCACTAAATCTTCTCAATGACCAGCAGTATGGTTTTCGTACCACTGGTGACTTGATCTCACCGAGAAGTGGTACCAATCTCTTCATCACTTTGGTGCTTGATATTTCAAAGGCATTTGACAGAGTTTGGCATCAGGCTCTTTTGTCGCTAAGTCTCTTCTTCATTGGATTAGAAATCACATTTCAATACAATTCCTATTAGATGGCTCCAAGCCTGCTATCCACCACATAAATGCTGGTGTTCCCCATGGCTCGGTTCTGTCTCCGCTTCTATTTTTTATTTTTATAAATGAACTCTTGATTGCTACCTCTAATTTAGTCCATTAGTACCCTCAGTTTTTCATATTCGCTCTCCAACTCACGTCCCTGCTCTTCGGCCGTAGAAGAGGAACGGCAACTCATTAAATTCCTATCTCGACAGCAAAATCAAATGAGGTTCAACCAACACAGTGCAATTTAATGCATCTAAAACGCAATGCTGTCTCCTGTCTCCTGTCACTCAAGCGAAACCAAAACCCCAACCATTATCCATGAATGATATTTGCATCGCTGAAAGACATGCCATTCTCCGTATGAATGATCATAATATACTGAAGGTCGCCAAAAATGCTGCAAAATGTCTAGGATTCCTTAAGCGATACAAGAAATATTTCACCCTGTCTGATTTAGCTTCAATTTATAAGGCGTTTATCCGCCTAAAGCTGGAGTACAACGCCTACATTTGGTCTATTGCACCCAAGACCGTTCTGTACTTTCTTGATAGGGTCCAGAATCGAGCACTAAAACTAATAGGCGATAGAGGCATCGTGAGCTTCATAGTCTTACTCGAACATAGCAGAAATGTCACCTGCCTTTCCCTTTTTTATCGCTTTTTTTTTTTTATAAAAAATGGTCCAATTGCATTCCACCCCTTAAAAATTTCATCCGCAATACACGTCATGCTACGAATGCTCATCAGTTTACCCTTCAGCCCAACTTCGGTCGGACTGTCAATTAAAGGAATTCCTTAAAAGCCGTTTAAGGGTATTCATAACCCCTTTGTCACACTCATAGTATAACGTCATCTTCAAAGAAAACGTATCAATCACATTTTCTTTATGAAGAGAATGTAATGACTCTTAATGGATTTTCAATTGCCCAGAAGTGAAGATTTTGCATAGTCATCAGATCTGTCTCAAATTCCAGAGCTGACAACTCTGGCACTCACAACCAAAGATAACGTGCTTATACGAATTTTCCCTGACTTATTTATTGTTACACCAAATTTATAAAATTCACCTATACCTATGGTTCATTCGCTGACTGTAACTATGATACACCTTCTGCTACCGACTAGCTCGTTTTCACTTCGATGGGTGCCTTTAAGCACCGCACAGTGGTTGTGTGTCATAAGAGACTAGGCACACAGAAGAGGTAGCACAAAGATACGTCAGCGCTACGTGGATGTTACCCTTATGTGGTGGTGGTGCGTAGCGTTGTTCACTTTATCGTCATCATCGTCATCGTCATTGTCGTCGTCGTCATCAACATCATCAGAGCCGAAGATATCGTTTGCTTTTATCTTTTGGATACGTAATCGTTCTCGACTGGTACCGGCACAATGAGTAGTTTTGGGGGGCCGTTCTTCTATTGTTCGATGATGGAAACGAGGATGGAAAAGATGGAAAACTGTAACACATCGAACAGTTGGGGTAAAAAAAAAGGGAAACTAAATATGACCATAAAATGTTACGTAAACAACAACAACACAGACATTTAGTCCGAATGGAAACTACAATACCATTGACCTGATGTGACGACATTAAGGATGGTGTGACACCACCACACTATAGGATAAAAATAATCAAAAAAAAAAAAAAGGACAGTTTTTCCCGCCTCCAAGAAGTGAGAGCAGCAGCTTCGATAAAAACAATACCATGTGTGCGATAAGCTATGCTGGGAATTTTAACAATACACCCTACGAAGTGGTCGGGCCTGTACTGTGATTAAGAACGAGATAGTGTATAAAATCGACGTTCTTTTATGGGATATACCCCGCAACCCAACCGATGCAACGATAAAGCTTTACACTTGACGGAGTAACATGAATCTGCTTTCCGGGAGGAAAGATTCTGTGATCAGAATCGCATGAAATTTTGCGGGGAAAATCCAAACAACTTTAATAGAATTCCAAGAACGAATGGCGTTCTTTGTAACACGAGATAAACAGCAAACCGAAATGGATATTCTAATCAATTGCACATTCTCTCTTGTGAATTCGAATGAATTTCACTTTCAATTTTATTTCGAGAAACCGAAGAGGATTGATGAAACTTGTATTCAAGAAAAAAACAAACCAAAAGGCCATTTTTCTTATCGAAAAGGGGTTTATGCAACCCGATTTCGCTTGAAATTCATCAGAATTTCAATATAGTTCGAGGAGGATAGTAGCTAAAGTAAAAGACAGCAAAGTGCTTTGGTTGCATCGCAATTGGGGGATTATTGTCACTCGATGATTAGGTGTTTATCTGAAGTTTCCGAACAAGAGGGGTCTGCTGGAAAACTTTACCAATTTGAATAGTTAAGGTTTCAAGATGTAGGACAACTTGTCTCACTTAAGTCCTTAATTTGGGCAATTGGGATGTGTATTCAAGAATTTTCAATCAATACATATCTTTACAATCTTATTGATTGAATTGGGAAATTAATTATTCAAGCAGACAAGCGGGCATATGTTCAACGATGACAACACCAACTGGAAGGCTTTAGGCTATCGTCAAGCTGTTTCCATATTTTTGTAAAGTAATCAGCAGCGCTGAGAAAGGCAATAGATATAACGTAGACTATGTGGACTTGCAGTTTTTTAGAGCATCTGTCCTAGATAAATGGTATATTCGTTCCAACTCAAAGCGCAATCAATAGTAGTCTACACAGACTTCAGAGAAGACAGGCTAAAGTTCTGGCATCTTTTCTGAAACGCTAAGCATATTGAAGTCAGCCCGATCTCAGGCCGATCTCAGCCCGATCTCAGGCCGATCTCAGGCCGATCTCATGCCGATCTCAGGCCGATCTCAGCCCGATCTCAGGCCGATTTCAGCCCGATTTCAGGCCGATCTCAGGCCTATCTCAGGCCGATTTCAGCCTGATCTCATGCCGATCTCAGCCCGATCTCAGCCCGATCTCATACCGATATCAGCCCGATCTCATGCCGATCTCAGCCCGATCTCATGCCGATCTCAGCCCGATCTCATGCCGATCTCAGCCCGATCTCAGCCCGATCTCATGCCGATCTCAGCCCGATCTCATACCGATATCAGCCCGATCTCATGCCGATCTCAGCCCGATCTCATGCCGATCTCAGCCCGATCTCATGCCGATCTCAGCCCGATCTCATGCCGATCTCAGCCCGATCTCATGCCGATCTCAGCCCGATCTCATGCCGATCTCAGCCCGATCTCATGCCGATCTCAGCCCGATCTCAGGCCGATCTCAGCCCGATCTCAGGCCGATTTCAGCCTGATCTCATGCCGATCTCAGCCCGATCTCAGCCCGATCTCAGCCCGATCTCAGCCCGATCTCATACCGATATCAGCCCGATCTCATGCCGATCTCAGCCCGATCTCATGCCGATCTCAGGCCGATCTCAGCACGATCTCATGCCGATCTCAGCCCGATCTCAGGCCAATCTCAGCCCGATCTCAGCCCGATCTCAGCCCGATCTCATGCCGATCTCAGCCCGATCTCATGCCGATCTCAGCCCGATCTCATGCCGATCTCAGCCCGATCTCAGGCCGATCTCAGCCCGATCTCAGGCCGATTTCAGCCTGATCTCATGCCGATCTCAGCCCGATCTCAGCCCGATCTCATACCGATATCAGCCCGATCTCATGCCGATCTCAGCCCGATCTCATGCCGATCTCAGGCCGATCTCAGCACGATCTCATGCCGATCTCAGCCCGATCTCAGGCCAATCTCAGCCAGATCTCAGCCCAATCTCAGCCCCATCTCAGGCCGATTTCAGGCCGATCTCAGCCCGATCTCAGGCCGATTTCAGCCCGATTTCAGCCTGATCTCATG
Organism: Chalcosyrphus nemorum; assembly: GCA_949716465.1. Lineage (NCBI taxonomy): Eukaryota > Metazoa > Arthropoda > Insecta > Diptera > Syrphidae > Chalcosyrphus > Chalcosyrphus nemorum. The sequence continues at coordinate 81,491,356 of OX454333.1, forward strand.
CCGATCTCAGGCCGATGTCAGTCCGATCACTCTTTGGATATATAGCAGTAACTGCAATAATGGTGATACCAAAACAAAGTACATACATATTACTTTGGTCACTGGCAGAAGGTACTAAAAGCAATTTCCCCCACAGAACTAGAATCGAAGTTTGAAAAGGACTCAAGGAGGTCACGATGTAGCGCCTATGTACATAGTCAACCATTGAATGATATGCATAAGACTTTTCGATAAACCAATAATTTGCACTGAAAGCACAAAGTGTGAATTACAAACGAATGCAAAAATTACATACAATTCTCCGCAGTCGATTTGAACACCACCCATGGAGAATGAGTATTGAAACTTAGTACCACTACACCAAATCTTTCCTATTCTTTCTTCTTTTTCTTCCAATTTAACCAAAGTCCTGTATATCGGTGAAAGAGTATTCATAACCCCTTTAGCATGAATGGATTATAAAAAAAGGTTCTTGAAACACAAAGTAGAGCTCTGCTAAAGCTACTGGAGAGAAGGCTTGGCATGTGCTAGAAGCTGAACGATCTGTGAACAACTCAGTTAAGCTTGGAGCATGAAAAAAAGTTCGAATTGTGTGGAACAACAAGAAGCCACTTTTTACAAAGCCATGATTTGAAGAGATTTATGCGGAAACAGGAAATCTTTTTCCGATCTTGTAGGAGCCATCTATGACCATGATACTCCGCCGTGTCATAAAAGAAGATTGTGTATGTCTGAGGATCAAGTAGAGGCTTTATTGACAAGGGGGCTTATGAGAATCAGGTTCCTCTGGCACAGCCTTGAAATTCATTGACAGTGGTGTCAAGCATCAACAGTGCACATCAAACAGTCACCCGTGGAGAGCGCAATAACTTTTTAACGAAAACATTTGGATGCTCTGAAACCCAAGATCTGTAATTTTGTTTGTTTATATTCCTAGCTCTTGGTCGATGGATTGTTCCACGAATACGCCTATTGAAGAACATATTGGTGACATGAAGTAAAATCTTATGCAAGTTTAAGTAGATGACTTGCTTTGCTCGCTAAGAGGATTCTTTTCTTTGCAGAGTCAAGCGACTTTGTCACCAGCGAGCGCAGTGTTAAGTACCATTTTGAAAAGGATCACAAATAATGGCAACTATCAAGTAAACGGTAAATTTGACTATCGTATCTTCTTCATCAAATGCGTCATCTTGGTCGGACAAAACCCATGACAGTTGTGTCGTTTGGCTAGTGAACAGCATTGACAGTTGCCACTGGTTTTCAAAGTTGATGCTGGCGCCAAAGGATATTGAAAGCTCTGCTTTGGACGCAGACTTTGACGACTTCAATTTTTTGGTTGAGTCCGCTTCGTATAGAAAATCCGCATCTGTCTTGGCACTGCTTGTTGTCCCTTTAGCAAAAAATATAGTGAATATTACAGTTTATTGCTCGCTTGTACAACTAAGACACTTTGGGACACTAAGAGGTGGTGGCATTCCCATTTCAAGGTCCTTATTTGGCAATCAATTATCAACTTGTAATTCCCAATATTTGGAAGCAACTGGCAACTAATTTAACCTGCAGACGCTTTGGGAGGATTTATCAGGAGAATTTACTTTTTTGTCGTCTCTTCTATGTAGAGAAGAAGAAGCGCCAGGAGTAAAAAGAAACTGCTCTTAGACCTTCCAAAGACCTGGTTACCCAATCTCCACAAAGGCTAATGGCATCCAGCGCTTACCACGTGGAAGTAAAGAGTAAGAGATAGAATGGCTTTCGCCGAAAAGGTGCTGAAGATGAGTATAGTGTGTTCCAATGCAAACAGGCAAATTATAAGGAACCAGTAAGTAGGATTGTATTCCTCCACATTCCCCCCCAAGTGTGTCATAGCATTCAATTGATGTCGCTACTTAGAAGATCACTTCAGTTCAGCACTTTCCATTGAATCAGAGTACACCATATGGTCCCGCAATAGATATAAATATCATATCTACATATATGGACAATATAAAACGAGGAGATATCCTTAATAGTCTGGTGGACCTTAAGTATTGTGAAGTACGAGTCTTCTCTGGAATATCAAGAGTATCCCAACAACCATCAGTACCCACAACGTATTGAAGTGCATCACAACCTTTGAAGAAGTTCCAGGAACGAAAAGGTATTTGAATCTGTCCACAAATAAAGGACCCATTGAATGTGAAACATTTTTTTTTTGCTTTAGTGGCCCCCACACCCCCTATAGTCTTAATTTAAGGATTTTTTTCCCAAAAAATTTGAAAATCATTGGTTTTACCTAAATCCCCCGGAGGCACAGCATTGTCTAGGTGAGCTTATCAGGAAGAAAGAAAAAAAATAAGGACTTTATTATTCTGCAACATATCACAAGTCACCCTAAATGATAATATCAAGGAACCAACAAACAAAAAGGAAGAAATGTCAAGCGATGAACTTTATTGAATATTTATCTCTGCAGAGCTTTAAAGCCAATGTTATATGAATTCATCTACTGGCGTATCGGCTCTTAACCAATGTCCTGCCAGGACGAACACTTGGTAAATGGATTTTCAATGATTAATAGAGATTTCATATTGTGTTTTGCTTCTTCACTCTCCTTCCTCCTCTTGTTTTATTTTTATTATTTATTTCAACGACAACGACGACGACTACTTTTCTCATCGAAAGGCTCGCTGACAATTATATGCACTGTCCAGTGGCAAGTCCGTCCTGGGCGCAGTGCCCATACATGTGTGCTTGTTTTTTTTCGGGGGGCGGTGTGTGTGTAGTTTTATTGTGTGGACTTATCCAGTTGATTAGGCGTTCAAAGGTTTGCTGTTGACATCGAATGTCATTAATAATTCCTACACTCTGTCATATTTCCACTCGCACATCGTCCTTGTATAGTTTGCGTCCGGGACTATATGAGTATTTTGACGATAAGCTTTCAAGTGCGCCTTTTGTTTAATACTGGACGGCAAATGCGATTTTTTGGAGTGATGGCATGTGATTTGATGATTCAATTATTGGGGGGGTTTGGTGTTTTATTTATCGGTTCACATTTTCAAAATTGGTCTTAATTGTGCATGCGTTTTGGGTGTCAGGAGGGTTCTCAATTGATTTATTTAATCATCAAGGATTCATGGATGTATTTACTGTTTGACGTGGAGATGACATACAAATTTTTGATTTGTTTCTGGAGTACTTTCGACATTTACCACTCAAAATTGGAGCATTGTGTGATAGATTACTGAACTGCTATTAAACGTTGTATCTGACAGAAGGAGCCAGTTCCCTATAAAGAGCATATGACCGAGAAACTCTCTTCAGTCCATTCACCCTCCCCAAATGATTACAACCAGTGGACCGGGCACCGCAATGTCATCAGAGAAGTAGCCGTGACTTTGGCTACCTACCACCACCAAAAAGGCGCTCTTGGTACAATGATGAGTGCGTTCAGCGGAAATTGGTGACAGAAAATGCACACAAGAAAGCGGTTGCAGACAAGAGAAGAACAACGAGAGGGAGGGAGAGGAGTACTGAACCCGAAGAAAGGAGAAAAAAGGGACCTCACAGCTTCCCAGCTGAAGGTTATCGAGTAATCTCGCGAACTTTTATTGGAAAGCCAAGCTGGCTTCAATTCCGAAGCGCATGCGAAGGATGCCTAGTCAACGGAAGCCAACGAGTTTTAAGTCAAAAGCCACCACCTGTTCATCGATTTTATGATGCCGCCTATGACAGCTTTTAAAATATCCAGATGTTTCGCATAAAAAAAAAAATAGATGCTCTGTGCAACTTGGAAACAGCTCTTCTGAGCAGAAGAGTCATGAGTCATGTGACTGCTTCAATATCAAGTTGGAGATGTTGTCATTTTTGAAGGTGCACACGTAAGTGCAACAACTCCTTAACATCGACTGGATGCGATTTCCCTGTCAAGCACCAGACAATCACACTATTTTTTTCTGGACTGGAATACCCGCCATGAAAAACTAGAGTTTCCAGACTACCTGGGAATTGTATGTTACACTAAACCTGCAAAATATATTATAGAAGAGGGAGCTCTGGACATTGTTATTACTTAGTTACTTACTTAAAGCGGTCCCGACCCTTGTAGAGAAACGCATTTACGACTGCTTGCCGGGATCTTCCGATGATTTCAATATCGTCAGCGTATCCCAGCAGTTGGACGGATTTGTGAAAGATATTGCCTTCCGTGTTGACACCTGCCCTGCGCACTATCTGCTCTAACACGAAGAAATCACATGACAGCGCATCTCCTTGCCTGAATCCGGTGCACGTTTGGAAGAGCTCCGAAGAGTTGTTTCCAAGTTGCACAGAGCATCGCGTGCTTTCCATCGTTACACAACACATCTGGATAAGTTTTGCCGGTATCCCGAATCGGGCCATAGCCTGCTAGATCTCAGGACGATGAATGCTGTCATAGGCCACCAACGACTTTAAGGTCGATGAAAAGCTGGTGGGTTTTGACTTGAAATTCGTTGGTCTTTTCCAGTATTTGTCTGAGTGTGAAAATCTGGTCTATTGTCGATTTGACGGGTCGAAAGTCACACTGGTATGTGACGCCAGATTCTTTACAACGAAGAAAACCATACATGCAGTATAAAGAGCAATCTGTTGCTGATGCCAGAAAACTTGATCTTCAAAGCGGAAGCAGCCCGGTACCAAGGAGAATGGAAGACGACCATGTCTCAGGCAGAGACTCTTTAAAGGATGAGAGTCCGCTATATAAGCAAGTAAGTGCATAACTCGCTCTCGTTGTAGTCAGGATTTTTGGTAAGAACAACTGCCGTCTCTCTGATTATCTCAGGGGTGAAGCAGATAGCCCGAAAAATCTTGAATGAGGAATCTGTAAGTCGCATTCTCTAAGCCTGGCAGAGGCTTTCTGCATCGAGAGCGTCTTTATCCGGTTTCCCTCTTTATGTCACAACCCTTCATCTAAATCCCACAATTGCCCTTCCCCCTTTTTTGCACTTTAGGCCGATTAACTTGTGATCGCTTCAAGCCTTTCGACAGATGAACAGATGGATGGAATGAACAAATGGATGAATGGACGATTAGACGAATGGACGACTGGAAGAATGAACGAATGGACGAATGGACGAATATATGAATGAACGAATGAACGAGTGGATGAAGCGACGAATGGACATACGGACGAACGGGCTACGGGCGAACGAACGAGTGGACGAACAAACGAACAAACGGGCGAACGAACGAACGGACGAATTGACGTGGGGGGGTAGGCAAACGGACCAAAAGACGTATACCTGAGACGTCTGCCAACCAGCTGAGAAGACAATTTGCCCCTCAACTTCCAAATCAAATCACGAAGCTCTCCTCACCCCCAATAGGTATTCAAATAATTGAAAATACATTTCGACGACTCGATTCGAAAGAATGAGATTTAACAAACGCTTCGCTGATCTCCATCCATAGATTACACATAGCATTTAAGTTTGGGTTTTTTTTTTTTTTTTGTTACAACTTTTATAACAAAGGGCTTCAATTTCACAACGCAAATCGTCGTTTAATGACCTGAAAGAACAAATCCACATGCGTGTGTGAAACCTACATTACATTCAACCTTCAAAAGCATAAGATACTTCAATCTGCATACGAACATGAAAATATTTGCAGAAGGACGAGTAGGCCATCTTCTCACCACCTCACCACCGAATCCTGGTTTTCAGTTTCCACATTCCCGACTCTTGAGTATCTGTGTGATGTATAAATCTCCGCCCGCGAACACAAGACGCAATGAATCGAACCCTCCACAGGACCACAATAAACCCTTCTTTCTGGCATTATTATAATATTTAATGGCCTGTTATTTTCATCTCCCCCAGTGGCGCGAGGAACTCTATTTACGTACGCACTGGGACAAAAATATGATGCGATTACGATTTTCGTTATAATTCGACTTTCCATACACACACACACAGTGTATATCCTTGGCTAAGGGTGCTGGGTGGAATAACTTATTCACCAGTGTCTGCTTCTGGTGCTGCTGCCGGTAGAATGCAAAAGGAAAATCAACGAACCGAAAACGATAGATAAAAAAAAAAAAGAAACCAAACCGAAAATATAAATTGAAAAAAAAGAAAAGAAGAAAAAGACACCAAATAGCGAATATCCTTGAAAGTATTGAGGCTGAATTCCTGTTCCTACCCAGCGCGTCACATTTTTTGACCGAGAAGGTTGGCCCGCCAAGCCAACTCCACACACATCTGGTGGACCGACTTAAGCACAACTGTTTAGCACATGGCCTCTACGATGGAGTCTCTACTGTAACAGGACGAACCTTTTTCGACAATTTCTTTCCCTTTTGTTTGGACCAAACGAAAAAAAAAAAAATAGAATTCATCTACAAAGACCAAATATCTGTCTGCAGGATGAGGCCAGTCAACCAACACGGGACCCGGCAATGCAGCATAGCCATTCCTTTTCTCCACTAGAAGCATAAATTGTTTATTTGTTTACAAGGATATCTCTCCGTGTGTGTGTTGGTGTTGGAAGAGAGGGTGGAAGAACTCTAGCCGGCGAATTTCGGGATCAAATCCAAATTCGTGGACATATTTCATATGGGTTTTGCAGGTTCACAGTTCGTTCGTTAAAATTGGCAAATTGTTTTATTGTACTTTGCATCCACCACACACAGTTCATTTCGAATGGTGGGAGGACAAAATGGAGCGGACGAATGTGTTGGCCCCGCATTCTAGGCGGCAGTACACACGAAGCAGCACATCCTATCCAAGTGCATACTGTGTCCTTTCTATTAGTCGAACTTGGATGAATTTAAGCTGCTCTCAGTTTGAAAACTACTTTTATTTGGTTAGTGATGGGATACATGTATCTGTAACGGTTTGTTTACGGATGAAAGGATGATAATCCCTATCAGAGGTATGACTGCAAAGGTAGGAGGTTCTGCATGAAAGTTTCTGATGTTAAATTTTTGACTGTTAATGTTTCATAACCAACCGCCTATTAAATTCAGTTTTTGCACACTACCGAGCGATAAATGTCTTAATGGATGGGCTTTGATGGGAATTATTACCTTAAAAGCGCATCCAATTTTTACTCAATTGATTTCACTGGAATTAGAGGTTTTGGGTCGTATCAAATGCTAACCGACGTCATAAAATTACTCAGTGGAATTTTAGAGAAAATGCATTTCCTATCCATATCTGGATTGTCCTTTTCATTCCTGGAAAGTTGACTGAGGCACACTTGACATACTTCCTAAAGCATACCGATGTTCTGCCCTGTGAGAATATTCTACTGCATGATGAAGTGTCCTTCGTACAGTTGTGCCTTTAGACTCAATACTCAATAATTTATTGACTTAATTTTGTTATTTGAAAAAGGTCAATCCAGTCACCATTCATTGCATTAATTTTCGAACCGTTTTCAAGCTTTGGTATCCCCATATCCACAGAAAGTTCTCTGGAGCACCGAAGATTTTATTAACATTTGCTACCGAACTGGAATTCAAACCTCTTCACTCCTCACAGCATTTAAACACAAAATTGCAATCGGCAATACTGCATCACCATGCACTCATTATATTTGCATTGCTAAATGGGAAATATGCCAATAACTACTGCAATGCTCATCACTGGACAAATGTCACAGAATCAGTGCAATTATGTTTGAAACAAATCAAAATTGAATGAATTAGGTGTTCGAAGTGGGAAATATTTTAAAGGAATTCTACGAGTGGTTCTGAAATATCTAACTGAACGCTATGGATGGGTTTCAATGTAATTTTGTATAGGAAATGACTGCCTGTATCTACCCCACATTTTCGTATGTTCTACTCACAAATTTATATATTTCTGTATAATTTCAGATTGATATGACTTAGGTTTTGGTGACCTGATGAAATAACTATAAAAGCAACTTTCTTTTTAGATATGTGATCTACCACGTGAGATATTCTTAGCAAATAACCTTGTGGTAAATTCTAATAATGTATAAGTTAAACTGTAAGTATTAAAAAAACCTTAACGTGAAGTATTAAAGGAAAGCCTTCTTGGGTCGAATTGCAACAAAAAGGTCACGCTACAGAACTACTGATTGCCCAAACCATGGATTGGGAAAGTTGCACAGCAATTAGATTCGTAATATCGTGCTTATAGTACCGCGTTGCTGAATGTAGAAATCTTTATACATGAAAATGAAATTGGATGTGTATAGGTAGAATTCTATACTAAGTAATCAGACTCAGCAGAATTAAAAACAGTTGCACCCGGACTGAGACTGGTTTTTGGAAACTGTAGATGCTGTTAGGGTTCCAAAATAACTGACCTCGGATTGCATAGTTTACTTTTGTACAAAAGTATATATTGAAAGTATCTGTCTAAGTTTCGTTCAACATATACCAATTTTTGGAATACGTTTACAGAGAGATTGCATTCGCTGAACCCCAGCACACATTGTGTCAAAACGCTGAATTTTCACATATACAACGTTCTACAGAATATGGCAATGAAAGATAGTAAAATCCTCACAGTCAGTTTAGAAAATAAAAAGTCGGTGCTACATTCTTCGTCTTTTATAACGAACCCTATTGGCTCCTTTAAATGGAACATACCTCTAAGTCCACCCAAGCCGGTTTTAACAAGAAGATATTTTTATTCCGGTAAAGTTTATTAGCCATACGGTCGTTTCAGGTCGTTTGTTCGCTTTTTCTGCTTAACCAGAAAAAAAATCCTCGTAATAGTTACATTTTCTCGTAACTGAAGGATTTATGGAGTAATTGACTTCTATATCACTTTACAAAAAGTTCCAAAATAGCTTCCATCTCTTTGCAATCTTTCATAAAGTAAATTAAATGAGAAGGGAGGACCTAAAACACTGTATCATTCATGGAATTCGATCCCTCAAAAATAAATAATTTCCACCATTACACATGGCAATACTTCTTTCGCCAAGTTTGAGAGCAACTGCTCTCGGTCCATTTTACGTCACCTTGACACATGTCAAATGTCACAAAAATAATTTCAAACAACTTCCCTCGCCTTAGCGGCATTTGCTTTTCATTTCAAATCCTTCTAATTTTCTCACAGAAAACAAAAGTAAATTCTAAATTAAAAGTAAAAAAATGTCTGGCTTCGGTTTACCATCAACAACACCCGCCAGTGGCGGCGGAGGCTTCAATTTTGGCGCTCCTTCGCTTCAACAAACAGCTGCCGCTGCAGCTTCGCAACCACAAACTGGTTTCGGCGGTTTTGGCACCATGGCTGCGAAACCAGCGACTTCTGAGGCACCTGCTTTTGGTGTGAACACACTTGGACAGCAGGCCGCATCTGCCGCTGGAGGAGGATTCAGTTTTGCCGCTCCAACAGCTTCATCAGCACCAGCAACGGGAACGACTTCGTTTTCATTTGGCGCACCCGCAGCGCAACCAGCAGCAGCAGTTGCCCCAACTGGAGCTACGGGCTTCGGTTTTGGGGCACAGGCAGCAACAACATCTGCCCCAGCGGCAGCGGCACCGGCATTTAATTTCGGAAATCCAAATACTAATGCAGGAGCTGCAGCCCCTGCCGCGGTTCCTTCATTTGGAGCCTCTCTAGTGGCGACTAGTGCCGCACCAGCTCTGGGAGCGTCCTTCTTTGGGAAGCCAGCGGCCACGACATCAGCGAGTCTGAACTTCGGAACAACGACTACGGCTGCGACTGCGTTCACCGGATTCAATGCTTCAGGAGCGATTGGCGGAATTGGCGGGATTGGCAGTACTCAACCTGCTGGAGGCATGTTCGGAGCAAAACCCACCTTCAACACCCTCAACACAGCCCTGCCTTTGACCTCAACAGCAACCGCGCCGGCACCCTTCGTCGGCCTCGGTGGCATCGATGTAACTTCATCCCAACCAAAACCAGGCGAGTCCAAGCAGGACAACGTCAAAGTCAAGGAGACCCAAGTCCCAGAGGAAATCGCCAAAACTGTCGAACTCCTCAAGACGCACATTAAAAACCAGAAGAGCATGAGCTCCGATATCGGCCGCGCCTCTACCAGCAAACTCTCGAACGTATCGAGCGCGATTCTCTCCTTGCAGTGGTCCCTACAGGAGATCTCAAACACCGTCGAGACGAACTACAACCAAATCAAACTCCTACGCAAGGAAACCTCACGAGTGATGCAAAGCGTCGAGATGGCTCAGCGCACCCAGGACACTCCCGCCGGTCTGCAATTCGAGAACTCAACTCCCTTCCAGTTCTTTCAAAGTCTCGTCCAGAAGTACGAAACAGATTTAATCAACTTCCGCCACCAGATCGCCCTCACCGAAAAGCACATGCGTTCACTGACCACTCCACAGGCTGTCTCCCCGGACGACCTTAAGCGCGGATTCAAACAAATCAACGAGAGTTTCATCTCTTTAGCCGGCCGCCTTAACGAACTCCATCAAAAGGTCGAAACACACAAGGAGCAGTTCCTAAACCTTCGCAAATACCGTCTTCGCGACTCGTCCAACGTCTTCGCCAAGCTAGACAACGTCGAAACGAACCTTAACACCTCCAAGATCACCTCGGGCCCAACACCCTTCTCCAACATCGGCGGCATCAGCACCTTGGGCAAGACAATGTCCAGCATGGGAAGCTCCGCCGCTGGTCAAGCAGGAAAATCTTAAAAATTAAGCCTCATAACCATCATTTGTTAATATTTTCTTTTCTTTTTTTTTATGAAATAAAAGAGGATCCTTTCAGTAACTGTTCTTTTTATTATCGTGTGGCGGCGCAATATAAACTTAAATCATCATTACATTCTTTACAAAACAACAGCTTATTGCTAGCTATAAGCCCCTCTATACGGGGGAAGGGGAAGTCACTGCAGTGGAGTTTTTTTTATTTTTTTATTTAAAAAAAGAGGAAACAAAAAGGTCGATGAAACTATATATCTGATATCCTGATTCGTTGCAGGTGGGGTTTGTTAAATTATTTCTTGACAACTTGAATGACATCTTCGTCGTGCATTATGTGACTTATGCCCACTCTTTGGGGTGAGTATTTCGTGGAAGTTCCCCAAACTAAAGCGTACTTAAACTGAGCGGCCAGCGTCCGATGGATTGAATGACACACGTGTTCAACACTTACACCCTGGAAAAAGCAAACAAAAAGAGAATTAATGTTTTTTCGTGGCTATTTTAGCGAATATGAAGGAAAATACCAAACCCAGTGTGTATACTGGCCGGTGGAATGGAACAAGATTAAAAGCGGACACCCAATCAGATATTCCTCACCAATGAATAGTCTTAGTAATGATCTCTACACTTATGGTTGCTACAGCCAGGCGAACAGAGTGATACCTTGTCTATATACAACTTAAGTTGAGCTACCATTTACTGGTTAGCTTCTGGGTGTCGACTACCCATAAACACCATTGCCTACGGTTTCTGGGAATGAGTTTCAGTTCTTACGAGCTCTTACCCAACTGCAGCTCTCAATGACATCTCAGCTGAAGGGCTAGGAAATGAAGAGAATTTTCCTTTAGAAGGACTAGGGACCATGCAGCTTCCCAGCTCAATGATATTCAAGAGTCTCGCGAGCGTAATGACATGCGGAGTTTTTATCGGAATGCCAATAAGCAGCTGTACGCAGACTAGTCACCGAAGCAAAGCAACATATTCAACAGTTGCTTAACTCGCAGCAAATAGGGAGGTTGATACGGCAAAAGGAGAACCAGATTAAGAATGGTTACGGTCCTCAAACCATTGTTGATGTATAAACGTCTGCTAATAGCTGTGAAGTAGACGATGATTCCAATATTAGGACTGGCTCTCGTAAGCATACCAACCAGATAACAACAAGGTCTATAATTGGTCCGCTTACGAGCGCTAATTTTGAGTCTAGTCCAGAGTCTACCCGGCGAACCTGGTATGTTGCATCTGCTTTGGCACCTTGTGACGGTTTCAAAATGCCTGGAACCGAAGGCAAATGCAACATGTCTACCACCGAGGAAAATCTTGTGAAACTGCGTTGCAAAATCTGGTCTCCAGAATTGACGGCGCTCTTCACAGGAAGGAATTTGTTATGGAGGTTTTCATTGGCATAGAGGGAGCCTTTGATAAAAGGCTGGCATACCTCGGCCAGGGGCCATGGCATGACGAATTGAAAATATGTTTCCGAACAAAGCTACTACAAAAGAGTCGACAGAAGAAAGTTGTTCTTTCTCCACTATTTAACCGTGAGGATATCAAGACACACATAGGTGATCTCAGACTTTATAGAAGCCTGCATGGCACTTGATACCATGCATCAGTCATTAGATCCACTATTTTCGAAAAGAAAGCATCCTTAAGCAAATGAAAAACTCACCTTTCTTAAAATAAGACCATCATCGAAATCTGGTGGTGCACCAGGCTTCTTTGTGTACACCCTAATCAGCTGCAATGCCTCCCACAGGGCCTCCAGCAAGTAGTCCAAGTTCAACTTCATATTACAACTAACCACAATCGAGTTGGCTTCACGAGCCAGTCTGTCGACTTCCTCAATCGAAATTTGATCGATTTTATTGTACACATACAAGCAAGGCAAGTACACACGATTTGCGGTGACCACATCGATGAACTCATCCTCGGTGCAGTCCTCCCGGAAGAGCACTTCGGCGTTGAAGATTTTAAACGAATGCAAGATCGTTTGGACCATCTTCTCATTGCAGCGTGTCAGTGAGCATGTTGCATTGAAACTTAGTCCACCGCCCTTCTTCACTTTGTAGTAGATATTGGGCTTTCGTTTGTTCAAACGAATCCCCACAGATTCTAACTCACGCTCGAGGAGATCCCGATGGACGTTAGGCTTTGTGGCGTCCAACATCATGACCACAAGGTCAGCGGTTCGAGCCACAGCGATGACTTGTCGACCACGTCCTTTGCCCTATAAAGATGAATCTCTATACCTACGAATCATTCACTAAAAGGATAAACCTTACCTGAGCAGCACCTTCGATGATACCCGGCAAATCGAGAAGTTGTATATTCGCTCCTTTGTACTCGATGACGCCAGGTATACACGTGAGCGTTGTGAACTCATAGTTTGCCGCTTCTGACTCGGTTTTGGTCAACGTCGACAGCAGGGTTGACTTACCCACAGATGGAAAGCCGATTAAAGCCACGCGAGCATCACCGCTCTTGAGTACATCGAAACCGTCACCCTTTTCACCCTTTTTCGAGGGTTCCAGCAGCTGGGAGCGATATTTGGCGAGTTTGGCTTTCAATAAACCCAAATGGTATTCAGTCGCTGTTGGGGAGAAGCGGAAAGGCAAAAAATAAGCAATTATAGACGAAAAGTTAACCTAAACGAGGAGACGAAAGGGACTTACCTTTGTTTTTTTGAGTTCGGGCGATTTCCTTTTCGATTTCTGAGATCTTTTCGAGGATACCCATGTTGTGAGAGGTCTTTCGGTTGTATTTTTAGTTCAATTAATGAGAAAATACATTAATAAACGCGGAATTGGTGCAATAAATAAACTTCTTTTTTTGTGGTTGGAGTGGTCTTGAGGTGAAGAAAAACGCCGTATGCTGACAGCACAGATGGAAGTGACAGATTGGCAACTATGCGACGTTGAATGTCAAATTTTTGGTGAACGCATTCAGTCGAGTATGAAAGGAAATTCTTTCGAACAGGGTGCATCATTAATTGTATTTGAATTTGAACATACGGAAAATCTGTTCCTTCGACTCTAGATATGCAAAAATGGATAGAATCCTTACTTCTAGAGAGACACAATACATAATGTGCATGGAGGAGAAAACAAATTCTCGAAAATAACCCCGTAGAATAAAAATAATTTTTATTAACGTCGCACATTTGTACATCAGCTTTTTATAATGTTAAATATTGTTACGAAAATAAACTTATTTTTTATAGTTTTTTGTTAATTTACATCCTTCACATGTTTTTAGTCCTTTCACATGTTTGTGCTTCATCCATTTGTTGATCGATTCCTACTAGTTTTTGTACGCTCCATCACCTGTATTGCCCATAAATTCAGTCCATCTTTGCTTCTCAATATCGTCCAGTTCCGAACACACTTCACCCTTTTCCAACGAACGACACGTACATGTCAGTGTAATCCTAGTAATGACAATTTGTGATTCATATCTGGGTACAGTTGGTGTCAGGCTACTGATGCTCCTGCCACTGAGACATTGTTTTAGGAACTGTTTCTCTAAAACGCTTAGATTTTCCGGTGTATAAGCTTAAAAGAAAAAACAAGTTATAAAAATGTCTTGAGCCACTCAAAAGATAAATTGAACTCACTTCGATAGGCGCTGATTTTTTCCTCCATACAATTCCAATCTTGGGGAAGGAAAAGAGGTGGGTAAGTCTCTGATTCTCTAATGTTCAGCAGAAAGGCATAGTCTATGGAGCTTCTTGTGTTGTTAAGGGATTTAAGGAGAGTCCCACTGGAAGATATCGATGCTAGGTATAGTGCGTCTTCTTTCTCTTCGTTGCCATCGTCTCGTTGTCGTCGTTGTTGGGTGCCTTCCGGATAGTAATCGTATTTTTGTCTGTCTTTTATGACATCTTGTTCTTCTTTTTCAACCTCTAGATCCCATAAACTTAGTGGTTCTTCTTTTTCAAGGCTGTTTTGTGGAACATTTGGTACTGTATCATTGGAGTTCTCTTCGAGACTTATGAAATCGCTACGTACGTCTCTATTGCCTGGATATTTGGTTCGCAAACGAATTGGACGTTCGTTAGCCAGTCCTTCATTATCGTTGTATATCTCTTGATATTCCTCTTGACTTCGGGGGGTCTCTCCATCGTATTCTTTCTGGAATTTATTAAGACGATTTAGACTTAAATTTGAAACTAATAAATATACATTTTTAATATATATTCTTCAAGGGTGGTGTTCAAATTGACTAGGGAGAGATGTATGAAATTTTTTCATTCATTTGTAGTTCACAGTATTTTTTTCGTGTTCTTATTAAAATGCACTAAATCCAAGCAAGGTTGAGACTTGACTACCAAACTCTTACTTTAAAGGGGTACTACCGCTACAAATACATAATTCAAAGCGAAGATAAAATACTTACAAAATCCCGAGGTTGATTATTCTGATAAGGTGTGTATTGAAAGCCCCTACTATTGCCAAATCCTGGTATCGTTTCTGACTTTTCGTCAAATGCTGTCTTCATTTTGACTACTTGCTTCGGTTTATGCACCTTTGGTTTAACTTCAGGTCCTCTGGTTTCAACAGGACCCTTAGTTGTCTGCTCTGCTGCTGGTTGATCTCGATTCTTCATTAGTTTATTCAACATTTTCGGATGTCTCAGAGGAGACTTTGATTTATCCTTTATAAGCTGTGGGGTTTGTGTTCGATTTAGTCGCACTTCCAAGTCATCTAAAATTTAAACTGTAAGTAAAGGCATTTGGTTCTAGTTAATGGCGTCTAACCTGTGCTAAAAATGACAGCTCCTGGCGGTTCAATATGTCTAGCAATCGCATACAATTTAACAACAGTCGATTCGTTGTAACGAAGTACACAAGTATCAGCTCTAGCTTGAAGGATTATGTCGCTTCCTGTAAGGAAAAGGATTTGAAAACTTCCATTAGGATTGAAAAGAATTACTCGTCAAACCTGGAATAAACTCATAGGCATCCTTAGCATCGTATTTATTCCTACACTGCGTTTGCCAATGAAGGAAAAAGTCTCCACCGAACGTTTGAGATATCGACATCCCACCCAGTAAACTGCTAGCTCCACCAGAATCAGTCATCATTGCATCCAACAGTGGTTTCCCGGTCTTCCCATCCAGGATAGTAGTCTGCGAGTAATAGTAGACGGGAAAACCAGGTCCGGTGTTGTACTTGATCATAAAATCGGTGACATTATCATGACTAAAGTGCCCCGGAACAATGGCACTGACACTTTCACTTGCCGGGAATGTATAGTTCCAGAGCATTGAATAATTTCGTCCATCAAAGGCATAGATTGTCGAATTGAATGATGACACTATAACATCATCGATTGAGTCACCTGTGACGTCAGTTAAAATTGCTGGTACCATAAAGCCAGAGGTGTTCTTCCTGTATAACGGTATAAATTGTTTTTCACTTGTAAACTGCATCAGATTGAGGAGGCGTATTGAATAAACTCCTCCAGGTGTATTCTGACCACCGGTTATGATCATGAGGACCTCTGTGCCATCCTGCTGGGTGACGATCTGTATTGGAACAAAAGCTTCTTCTCTGAATGGTGTTGGGATAACACGGATCACTTTGCCCGTTTTACCGGATATCAGCTTTATATGACCCGACCTGGACGTCTCCCGTTCTTCGACATGAACTGCTAGGATCTCGGGTATATCATCGCCGTCGAGATCGCGAACTGAGTTGATTGTATACAAGTCGATAACGATGGGTGAGTTGGTTTCGATTTCGATCTCTTTAAAGTCCCAGATCTTGTTGCCATTCCGACCGTTTATTGCAAAAATCATCTGAAATTGCGACATAAAATAGTTTAAATGATTTAGTTTAGTGTTTATAGCTTACGCCTAATCGTCCTGATGCAACGCAATCGGTGAAGCCGTCCTTGTCAATGTCGACTGTGCAGTAGAGCGAAAAAACGTTGCCTATACTCCACGTTTGCCAGAGAAGTTTTCCATTTACACCATCAAGCGCGATTACTCCTCCTTCACAGGGAACTTCGTCATCTGTGCCTTGTTGTACAGACTTGCACTTTGGTAAAGAGATCTCGTCGTATTGGATATTATCGTCTACAAAGGGAAAATGGATAACGTAATCGTTTACACAGTTGCTTTCTTATGATAGCTTCTATTGGCCATGAAGTTGTTGTACAAAAAGCAGATCAATCCGAAAAGAAGTCTCCTTTTCCAGGACGCTTCCATTTCTATGCTATCGAATGATCCTATACTCTGAAGAGAGGAACAATTAATTGCCTAAGCCAAGAACAAAAGAGCCCATACAGAAGTACAAGGCAAAGAGGGGCAACTTTCATAACAGCAAAGGAATTTTCGGCATCAGCTTCCACGTATTCTAAATCAAACAGATGGAATGTGAGTATAACGAAAGATTGCAGAGATGAGCGTCTGGGGGAGAAGTCAAAAAAGGTATTTGGCTTTCAGTGCTTGTGGCTTCACTGACATCGAGAATCCGATACGCCTTCAAAAGAGTCTTGAGGGAGGTTCAATCGAAGGAGCCAGGAGGATCTCATTGCTATAAAGATCTGTCTAGGCTAGGATTTGTATAGGCTCTATCAACATCAACGCCGCTCAGTTCTAAATGTTGACGTGTGTAACAAGCTCAATTGGCAGTGTTAGTGAAGTTTCTAGCGCCAAAAATTGAAAAGGATCACTAGAGGGTTTGTCAGCTACTTGAAACCGAAACCCACCGCATCCAAAGCAATCTGAAAGAGAAAAACAAATTGAAACAACATCTTCGCAAATTAAAAGCAGACTTGAGTTCGAGAGCAATGCTTTTTAGGCTAAGTTGAACCTAATCAAAAAAAGAACTAAAGGGCTAAGGAGCTACATCTGTAGATTGAGTTCTGCATAACCATCGCGCCAGCATAATAGATATTAAAGATATCAGTGCACAGTGGCTCCAATTATTGTATATGCTGTCCTTACTTGATGAAGTGAGTGCTGGTGAATTACATTCCTAGAACATCATTTTCAGTAGCCAGTAATCTTCCGTGGTGATTACTATTCTCACGGAGTGGGCGCAGCGCTGTACGAACCACAGCGAACCCGCTTCGGCATGGCTCTAAAACTAAGTACGAGGTCGGTACTGCAGTTTTAAATATCTTAAGATCCATTCTGTTTTAACCTTAAAAACCAGTGCAAAGTTTTTCAATCGCCAGTGATGGTATCAGCACTAATCCTTGTCATATGCATCGGCAGTCGGACAGCTTATTAAATGTCTCTAGGACACCTCTACCACTATAGGATAGGGACCCACAATTTTATCCAAAAGGACAGATCAATTTCTTGAGAAGCTTCTTATGACGGCAATATTCTTCGCAAGAGATGGCACTGTGACTCGAACTTGAAACTATGTGCTCAATAGTACAACGCTCTAACAGGCTAACCACTGAGCACCGGCGCACCCACTCACACTGGGATCTAAGGCAGTCAAAAACTGTCAATTATCTCTTAACGAAATAGCTGTAGAGTACAACTTCATTAATTCTGGGTATCAGGTCCCATTTTAACTCGCAAGAATACTGGTTCAGCGCTGCTCAATTTCTTCAATTGACATTGAATATCTCGACCAGATTTCTCCTTAAACTTGGCTGCTGCTGGCAAGGATATTAAGAAACCCCAAAGAAATTCTGCCTCTGTGCACCGCATTCGCATTAGCTTGACCTCAAGGAGTGTTCGTTCGCTGGAGAATGTCTGCCGTAATTTGATCCAAGGTTCCAAGACCTAGGATCTGCCAGATGAGACTCCACAAGAGAATCATCGACTTGCACTCCCCGTCTGAGATCGCGAAGATCTTTTTATATATAAATATATAGATATTTTTCGAAAGTTTATGGCCACTTTTCCATACAAAGCAAAAACAAAACTAAAATTGAGGATAAATTAATCGGTAACCAAAAGTGCTATACTGGAATCATAGATGGCGTAGACTATTAATTGTAGACAGTACGAGTAATGGTTGTTGTCTACAATCCGATTCAGCGCCATCTAAGATTGAAATGACTTTTAGAAAATAAAAATGAGAAGTGAGTATTGACGTTTTATTAAGAGCTGGATATACACTTCCCAATAAAACACGACTATAGATAGAAAAACAGTTTAACCTTAAAGATCGAAAAAGCGCTTGTGAATTTGGAACCATACGTCATAGACCGAAAACTTCATAAAACTATTCATCTACAAGGCTACGTGTGCTCGTAAAAATACATGCACATTATATCAATAGGTCCGTTCGCGTACTTTTTGCATTAAAATTCGTAGATTATCAAATTTCGAAGAGTGGGGATAAAATTCTCTCACAGAGAGCTATAACTACGAAAAAGTAAACGAACGAGTTGAAGAAGAAAAAGTTTAAAACACACTGATTTGACAGCTTTGACAGTTTTCATAAACCAGCCCACAGAAATTTCTTCTCTCGTGAGCGCTTTCTTCTGTGAAAAACTACGAAAATTCTCTGTATGCGAACAGCTTTTCGTAAAAATTCGTAATTTTTTGTAAAAATTCGCTGTTTAAGGAGAGTACGCGAACGGAACTAAGTTATTAACCAAGCTTCAAAAGAACGAACAAAAATCGATTAAGGGCCTTAAGATCTAGCGAAAATAAACTGCCAGTAAATAGGTCTTAATTTTTTTTTAAATAATTCACAAAACTAAAGCCTTAAAAACGTCTTCTCTAATATAACACATAATTAACTTATTTACTCAGTCAGAGAAGATAGGTACATCAAAACCGCCCAAGGATATTAAATTAAAGAGGGAATAGCATTCATTTGATTATTTACTCACCCACGCCATATCCGAATATAATATCCTTAACATCGTCGCCATTTAAATCTGCTTTCCTTATGGGACTTTCGCTGTTAATTCTAGGAAACGTACGACTCCACACCTTCTGTACACTTATTTGAGTGCACGGCACAAATTCTGTACCCATACTATCGCCATACGAAACGGATGACGGCAAACTAAGGCTGGGTTCTTTTTTCAGCCATATTTTAATTTTTTGCAATGGAATAGGAAACATTGTCAAAATCAAAGCCGCCAACATTATCAGTCCAATTAGGATAGTTAACGCGGCCAGACCATAGCAAAATGGTTCACAGCATTTCCAGCATCTTCGATGTTTCTTCATAATCGGCGGGAGTGAACTTTGTGATTTTCCACCATTTTTTCGTCGAGGTGCCATCAGTGGCCGTTTCAAACCTTTTTCTTCATTTAGCTTCAAGAAAACAAAACACGGAAAATATTTTACACATTTACTGGAGTTGTTTTAGAAAAGAAAAATACCTTTGCTGAGCGAGCATCTTTTATGAAAACATCATCTTCAACTTCATCACTAATGTCTTCTTCGATACTGTCGCGAATCGCAATCCGATCCGATGGAACATATGGTCTCATTTTTATCATGTTTATGGGGAAAATTTTGTGCTTAGACCTTTTAAAATGCAGCTTGTTAACTTCGGAAGTGAATTGAATTTGTTTAAAACTATGTTTCGACGATGAAAATATCGTTTTTTCGGCGCACTAAATCTAACGCGAACTATCCTATAGAATGCATCCGAATGGAAAAAAAAGCAATATGTCAGTTTCTTTTCGGAATGGCAACGAAAAATCAATATTTAATTCATAATACATTTGACGCGTATTCGAAAGACATGCGCGACGGAGAGAGCCACTTGCACGTGGTGGATTGTTTATATTTCCCATACATTTTGGGGGGGTTAACTTGTTACATTTCAGTTGTTTATGTTTACAAGGGAGGCTTAGAGGAAGAGGGTGCCGATGCCGTGCCGGGCTGCACTTGTTTCGAAAATAACTACCCTCCCTGCATACAGTAGCTGTCATCTGTTATTTGTGGCTTCGCAGAGTTGTGCTTTTGTAGATGTATAGAGTGTTTTTCCATAGACATTTGGTCCTGTGCCTTATTGTGGTATAGGGTGACCAAATGGTTATTGAATTACGAATCAAGTGCATGAGTTCCAGCAAAATTTTTGATGTTCTTGTAATTTAATAGATCCGTTCGCGTACCCTCCTTCACAGTGAATTTTTACGAAAATTTAAGAATTTTTACGAAAAGCTGTTCGCAAAAGAGAGCGTTCACGAGAGAGTAAGGAATTTCTCCATGCTACGAACTTTAGTGCAAGAAATTTCTGTGGGCTGGTTTATGAAAACTGTCAAAGCTGTCAAACCAATGTATTTTCAACTTTTTCTTGTTCAATCCGTTCGTTTACTTTTGCGTAATTTTAGCTCTCTTTGAGAGAATTTTACCTCCACTCTCCGCAATTTGATCTACGAATTTTAGTGCAAAAAGTACGCGAACGGACCGAATCAATGGAAATATTTTTGACATTAAATGTCTGACAAATGTTTGTGGCTTAGTGGTTCGTGCATTGGATGGAGTTTCAGGTTCGAGTCCCAAAAAATACCTTCAATATTTTTTCTGGTAAATATCCAAGCGTGTTTACTGTCACGAGAAAGCTTCTCAAAGCTCTGGAATGATTTCGGGATTAATGGCTTCACAAAACGACATCGAATGCAAGGGAACGATGGGATTTTGATCTTTATACAAAAGTATAACGTTTCATTCGCTTCATTGGGGTGGAATCGCATTTTGTTCAAGCTTAATATTTTGCATTCGAGCCACAAAAATTCAACTCAGGTGGTATAAGGTTTCAAAAATTATATTGGGAAGTAAAGGGTGATTCATTTAGAGGCACCTTATTCAAAAGTAAAAAAAGATATGACAAGTTCAATTTTATCGTATTATCTTTATTATCAAATGAAAGAACCAGTCTTGACATTTTTTTTTTTCAAATGTTGACGATAACTGCTTTTAACACGGTCCGTTCTGAAGTTCCAAATTTTTACACAAAAGAAAAAGTTTAGAGGTCTGATATCACACGATCTAGGCAGCCAATTCACCGGTCCGAAGAGAGAAAAGAACTATTCACAGAATTTTTCTCACAAAAAAGCCATTGGACTGTGTGGCAGGTAGCACCTTTTTGTTGGTAACAAAAATCCTTAAGATCACGGGCTTCAATTGGAGGCAGCAAATAGTCCTTTGACAATTATGTTCTAGCTTGCCGGTGAAGAAATTAAGACCGTCGATTCCACAAGTCCATAAACCATACCAAGCTGTTGTTTTGTCTAGATGTAGTAGCAGCTCTTTAATCTCTTCGGGATGCTTTTCAGCCCAAATATGGCAATTTGCTTCTTGAGCCAGAATTTTGCAACTGTCGAAACCAGTCGATTTTCTTTGAGCTTTTCAAGATCCCAAAAACTGAAATGGTGACGCTTCGGTGGGTCAACCTAATTCATTTCTTGGAGGAGTTGAATTTTGTATTTCTTAAACCAAGATCTTTATCTAAAATTCGCAAAAAGTGAATTAATTATGACAATCTTGGCGCTGAACGATTCATCGCGGCCGTTGCGAACACTCTTAGCCATCGCTTCAATATTTTCTTCACTACGTACTGGTTGTGTTGCATTGTCTGAACATGAAAATTGGGTTACAAATTTTTTGATGATATAGCGAACCGTGTATTCGGGAGACCATAACTGCTCGAGGGACATTCTCTTAGAATACTGATTTCCGTAATACAGCTGAATAATTAGTACATGCTGTGCCAGGCTAAATCTTTTCACGATTAAATGCCAGACAATAGTAAGCAGAAATATCATGACAAGTTAATTAGACTCATGCGTCATCTGTCAAAAAATTCATAGACAAAAAAGTACCTCTAAATGAATCACCCTTCATCATATAGGTTTTTGTACTCGTTTATAATTCACAGTATATTTTCCACATTCATGTCGGAATACACAAAATGCTTTACGAGCACATTATATACTTTTATTACTGTACAAATTGATTGGGTCTTGAACACTGAACCAATTATTCAACGACTGTCACTGAATACACTACTACTGCACCATCTCCACGTAATATAAGGCTGTCATATGATATATACCAACAGTGTAGTCACATGAGAGTGCAATGCCTGTCCCAACAAGTGAGAGAACTGATCTCAGCTCAATGGGTGTATACTGTCAATTCCCGCCGCTCTTTCGCTTCGATAGCGGTATCTTTTATTTAGAGTTGTAGTAGAATACGCTTCCTAATTAAAATGAATAAAAAACCTCCATAACTTAGACCCAAAATTTATTTTTCAATCTTAACTTAAGACTAAAGATACAAACTAGTCGTGAGATAAGATCCGTCGCACAAATCTTTCTAAACCTTTCAAATGTACCCTTTAAAAGCCTTTAAGATTCACACGAAGAAAAATATCTCTCTTAGAAACTAAAAACTTCAAAGGGGGGTAACAATTCCAAATACCTAACATACACACACAAGATATAAAGACAGGATACTTACACAATATTTTCAATGACACAATGTCATCATACAATGACATTTGGTACACCAATCTCTTTATTTAAAATCAACCATGGTCCTGATTTGCAAAAGAGACTACTGTAGCAAAAAATCATACAACTTACATTTTGCCAATCGTTTCCAATAGTCTTTTAGATATTTACTGTGCACACGTAAACGTCTAAAAGAGTTTAACGATTTGACACTAAACGATTGTCGACAAAACTCTAATTTAAATAGGACTAAGGACTTAAAACTAATCACACTCATCATTCAGACACAAACATTCATTTCAAACATCTAACAATAAATAATAAAAATAATTACAATAAATAAATAAGCAGCTTAAATATTAAAAGTAAACAACACAGCACTTTTGGTCAAGCCTTGATGAGCAATTTGTAAAAGATATTATTTACACGAAATCGCTGTTCAGTACTCGATTTCAGACTCGATCTTTTGTAGCACTCGTTGTCGGCCAATTTTATTCCAAAATAGATAGGATTCCGGACTTCCTGTAACTTGACGTGGTTTACTAAAAAAAAAGAAATAAAAAAAAGTAGAAAAACACAAAATAAACTTTAAACTCACTCTTGAAAGCAATCGAACAATGTTTGTCCTTTTTCATTGACCACACACGACCATATGTCAATGACCTTTGGTGCCCTTACTTTGATGAATGCATTGAGTCGCTCCACCTTATCCTTGATTGATTTCTCATGAGCAAACAGTGCCAAAGGTGCGAGTGTTGTCACAATCGGAATGACTCCACGCTCCCTTAGTACCATGAGCAATTCAAGAAAATCATGTTGAATCTGAACCAGAGCCTTGCCATGAAGAATGTCCACCGAACCGAGATTGATGATCATGCGTCGGTTCACGTAGCCCAGTTGAAGGACGCGTTTGGTTGCCGCTGAGATCGTCTGACCTGAGACACAGAGTCCTGACTGGAGAACCTTTGAACCTAAATTGAGTTTTAAATCAATCATCTAATGACTGCCTCAAAGAGTAGATACTCACCTTGCTTGAATTTACACTTAAGCTCCATCCGGGCCATGTATAAGAAGAAATCATCACCCATGAGTTGAAAGTCGAAAAGATGAGCATCATGAGTCCAATCGTTTGTCAGACCCCAGTCGTAATCTTGAGTACTTTTCGTAGTTGTTGGCGATGGTGGTCCTCGGCTGCTGGTGTAAATGCGAGGCTTTGGGAGGGGCTTTTTAAAAGGTCCATCGTCGGTATTGACGTTCAAATTTTTGGGGAAACTGTTCAATGGCAATGGCTGGTTGTTGTTCAGATTATTCAAGTTGTTCGAGTTCAAATTGTTGGCGATTTCTTCACGTGGATGGAAGCGATTGAATCTGAAATAAGAATGGCAAGAGATGAGCAGGAGCCTCTTCGAAAAGTTAAAAGAAGCAGGGTTTTATGTATCAAATATTTTACTGAGTTTTTAGAGAAGGAGGGCGAATGGAGGAGAAGATACAACCGCGAACTCTATGAGCTGTACCAAGGTGTGGATGTAGTCCAAAAAGCCATGGTACGCAGACTACATTGGCTCGGTCACATCGAGCGAATGGACAACAATGCTCCAGCCAAGAGGATCTTCGAATCCCAGCACCCAGGTTCGAGGCGGCGAAGAAGACCGAACCTCCGGTACAAAGACCAAGCTGTCGCGGATGCCAGAAAACTTGGTCTTCACAACTGGAAGCAGCGTGCTCTGGACTGCAGAGGATGGAAGGCAACGATGTTTCAGGCAGGAACAAGGCTTAGAGGAGAAACTTAAAAGGAGCTGATTAAAGCGCCGAAGAAAGGGGAGCTGAGGGATGATAACTTGCACAGATGAAGCGAGCAATCCTGGGAGTTGCTTAATTCCCAACAATTTACTTACGATGACAGACTTTGACTGTAGAAGAAGTCGCTTAGCAATGAAATTTCTAAAAATTGACAGACCTGCTATTTTGACTGAAATCCAACCAAGAATGATGAAGGGGGTAGATAGAGTCCGAATAGCTGATTGCAGAGGCAAATTTGAAGCTAAGGCAAGTGTTCATCACATCTTCAGGACTGATGACATAGATCTCCTAGCAAATAACACAATGGTGTTGCAATAATAGGCATCAGTATGGGTGAATGCTCTTCATTCCCGTACTAAAACCGGAATGGTCGTAGCCTGTTGTAGCGAAAATTGTGACAGCTATGTTCCAACCAAAGATCAACCAAGGATCAGACTGTACCTTGGCCTTTTCGGAATAGCCTCTCTAACATGAATCACTTAGACACCTAAGTAGTAGTATAACAGCCATCGTACGACAAAGCTGACCAAAAGCCACCAATAGAAACTGAAATCTTAGAGCCGAGTCTCTTGAAATTATGGGTTTCCAATGCAACGAATGGACCACCCTTCAGTGGTCTTGCAGCCATATGTGGGGCACATACACATCTCCAATCTATGGACGGTCGATAGCAATCAGAACACAATTGTCGCGCCTCATATGGATCCTTACATGCCACTTACTTGATGGCAGTCCACCAAAAGGGAATGGAGACAAGCAGGCGATACAGACGCAGGGGAAATCCAATAGACTCTTATAGCTATCCGACACCATGGATTACACTGAGTCCTTTGACGCATATCCAAAGACACAGTCACATCCTTAACCTAACAAAACCAAGCCTAAGTGGGGCATTGGGGTCTAGTCTCTTGCGAGGAAAGTTGCTCATAAAATTCAGGATAGTTGGCATCAACCAGCAGACATTAGGCCTGCAGTTTTGTAGGTCTCTGTACTCTGTACTAGAGGCTGTAGCATAGTTACAACAAGCTGTGAAAATCTCAATAAACACATATTCGCTAATATGGGCATTTCATATGGAGATCATACTTAAGACCACGCGGTAGGACAAGCGACTCAAAAGCTGAAGCAACACAGCACTTGCCGCAGAGAAATATGAAAGACCAGATAATTCAAGATAGAACAGTCGAGCTATATAAGGAGAGCCTAGCTTAAAAAGTACTAGTGCTAGGACAAGGACGAAGAAGAGCACGTGTCTTACTTCTGGGTGCAGAAAGGTTGTGTTTGAAATATGTATGTGGAACATAGCATATGGACAGATGAACAGACAAACGGTGAAACTCTTGAGGCTAAAGTTACAATATTCAAGGGCAGACTCCAAGGAGAAAGAACTGGATAAGTCACCCAACAACTCGTACTAACATCCAAATGAGAAGCGTAAGCCATTAGCTTCTAACCTTGATGCGAGGTGAAGAGTCTCAATGAAGAAATGATAAGTTTGATACTCACAAATACTGATAGTTATCCTCGAAGAAGCAATTCACATTCTCATAGAAGCCCTCCGATTCACTGCGCGAACTATTCTTCTCCGATCGTGTTTTTACAGACGATGGTCGGTTGCTGTGGTAGTTATTGTTTTGATTATTATTCCAATAATTGTTGTTGTGGTTCATATTATTGCCAAATGAACTGTAAGATGACTTATAAGATGGTGGCTTCTGTCCAATAACCATATCATAGACATGCTGGTTCTTCTCCGATGGCAGGATGTTAAATATACGAGTACCATTCTCATTGCACATGCAAGTCACGTATGGTATGGTTAGAAGGAAATCGGTGGCGTTATCATAGAGAGGGAACTTCTCTCCCGTTAAATTATAGTAATCCTCTGCAAAGTTGGGACAAATTAGTCTTATCTTTTGTAAAGGCATCCTCTATTTACCTTGAAGATTTTGAATTGTGGTACCATTTTGAGCACGAGCCATAAGAATCCCACGTACTTCCGATTCGATGTTGGGATAATCTTCCTTAATTTCAAGATAATTTGTATGGATGGTCATTTTGGACAGACACAAAAGGTTAACACTTAGATGGGAGTTAAAACAAATATAAAATTTTAACAAAACACGTGTTTAGGTAAATCAATTTGGCCTTAGACAGCTAGCTTGTGTGTGCGCCTCTAAAGTGCTTAAAATTGCTACTGAACTTTAAGCGGGAAATAAATTCTGCTTGGAGTTTACGAAAACAAGCCTTGCTGTTAGGAATATGATTGATAATTGTAACGGTATTGAGTTTCATTGAGTTGAATGAGAACGAAGAGCTTTTATAAAACACAGTGGCGAGGGGGAACATGTATTAGATAATTCCTCAGCTCCTCAAAATGTTGTCGTTCAAGGGGCAAGCAAGAGTTCAGCAGCTAAGACTAGGACTAGGTTTCTGAAAAACCCCTCAATTCTAAATCAAGAAAGAGTTAAGACAGGAATGAACTACATCACACCACCTCCCGATTGCCTCTATTAGTATTCCTGGTAAGAAACTTTCTATACCAACGACTCCAAATGAATATATGCACTTGAACCGGTCCGAAATACAAGAGCTAGAGCTGTACCAATACAAAATAAGCGGCAGATTATTTATGGAACAAAATTCCAGGCTCGGAAAGATGTGTACCAGAGATTCCGTTTGCCAATTTCGAAGGGGAGTATTTTAGAAGGTTACAGGGGAGTATTTTGTGTCTGAGGGGAGTACTGGAGTATAGTTTGTCTATTAAACTTACTTACTTTTCCATTTTGGAGTTAACAAGACGCTTTGAAATAATCCCATCACTGTCCAGGACAGATATACGACGCCGCCTTGTACTTTATTTAATGCACTTATGTTCGAACTTGCAATATGGACTCGTTGGACCATCACACGCTTGAGCAATTTTACTCTTTATCTCTTACTCTCACTTCACTCTGGATCAACGCGGGGTAAAATTAATTTACTTTCATTGTACTAGTATTTTTTCACCTCAAAATTTACAACTTGTGTATGTATTAGTTTTGCCCCGCTATGCAACTGCTTCAACACTGGATGAAGATTTTACCTCGTTTCTTACTTCACACACTCTTCTATTTATAAAGTCAGTTTTACTCCGGGGTAATTGCACCAGTGTTTGATGGCTCACTCCACAAAATAAGAGTGACAATATACAAAAATGTCTTAAAGGGAGTAAAATCACGACGAGGGGAGTACGGGAGTATAGTCGATGAGGAGGGAGTACGAAAACTCCCTTAGTAGAACCTTCGGCAGCCCTGATGTCTACAAAAACTCTTGTCTAGGTATCACTGACCAACTAGACCACGCTCTACTGAATTCTTGGTCCCTAGTCCCATTGATATATTTGAAAAGAGGATCAAGTTTTCAGTAGAGAGTCAAATATGCGCTGTCTAGTGTACTCATTGAGAATAATAAAATACTTAATTAGAAAGGACATATGCTCGTGCTCACACCAACGAGAAAATCAAAGCCACTCCTGAACAGAAATTTGACGAGCTAAACTCAAAGTCACACTGCGGATGTTAGCTCCTAAAGTAAGACACACCTATGGCAGCCTGTGAGAAAGACCCACACTGTTTAGAAAAAGACATTAGTAGACTCTAAAAAGAAGAGTGAGTATATTAGGAAACAATCACTTTCTGGGTCACGATGGACATCACAATGGGTCAGTATTAATCTGAGTGTGAATCCCACTTAGTTGTCTACATACGGAAAAAGGCATTAAATCTAAACAGAAAGGTTAAGAGCAATGGTTACAACTACAAGTGTCGGCTACTCTAAAAGTTGCAGGGCAATGTTGGTGAAAAGATGTAGCCTTGTGGAACTCCACTTTGAACTTCAAATATTCTCTATGCAAAACGTAAGATATGGTGGACCCTTCTTGCGAAACCTTCTTGCTATGCATTCGACTGATTAATACTATCAAGCGCCTTTTCAAATCGATGAACAGCAGGTTAAGTGAGGATCATTATTCAACGCACTTTTCAAAGATGATCCGCAGAGTGTTCAAGCACGCAGATTGATTTTTGGCTAGAGTGACAGCCATTTCATTAGTCTTCACTTCGCTCTAACCAACGCTGGCTCTCCTTATAAGCGGGAGGCGTAGCTCTCTCTCTAAATTCCCCATCCAATAGAGAATACTATATTTCATATGTAAATATATTTCTGATACAACTTTGTTCACCAAAAAAAAAAAAACCTCGAACATTCCAAACCCAAACCTCATTGAATATTTGCAACCCCCATTTATGTTATAACCAGTTCAAAGGATATTTCTTTTTCAAACTTTTCTCTATTTCAGTCGACCGCATTTAAAATTAAAACCACAGAGACAGTGAACTGAAACTCAGGTAAATGAAAAACAAGGACTTCTTTCCTTTCTGTTGGTCTGATTCCATCAGGAACCATTCATGGATATATAAATATTTTATTACAGAAAAAAAAATTATATTATTTCTGCTCATGAATTTGAAATGACGCCGACAGGTTCCGGCGGCAGGTCCATTTTTTCCCCCATACTTTTCTCACTTCCGCGTAAATGACTTGAAGGATATTTCTTTTTTCTTTTTCTGCTTTCAAGTGATGAATCTTTGAAATCCATCCGTCCATCCATCTGTGATATTTTGTTCAGTGGAAGGAAGTAGAAACCAAAAAATATAATGAAGTTCTTTTAACATTCCATGCATGAGGGTACAACGATGGAGGAAATCGAAAAGGTAAGTCATTAGAAAGACATATGACATCATTTAATGGCCGTGCAAGAGTCATAAAATTCATCTACTGACATTTCAGTAGTCATTTTAGTCGAAAAGATAACTGACAGGGCGTGGAAAAGTTCAACTAGATGGTAAATTTAACTGATCATAAAATAGGAAAAGAACATAAATCATAAATGCATAAAAAATGTGATTAAAACCACAAAGAGCTATTAAAACATAACAAGTAACTTGTTACATGGGATAGTTGTTAAAAATGCATGTACATATGACATGTGGATACGTAAAGGTGGTATGTCAAGGAAATAAATGCATAAACCTGGTCCTCGAGGAGAGCCGACGCAGTAGTTAATGGAAAAAAGTAAAAGTTATGGATATGTGGTTAGCGGTCTTTTAATTAAGTTATAAAAAAAATGCACGTGCATTTTAAAATAAAAGTTACATAGGTTAGGTTATTCAACTGCCCATAAAAGCTAGAGGATGATTTTATCAAACAAAATCGCATTAGAAACCAGCAGATGGCGCGAGCTAAAACCTTTACTTCATCCTATCGTTTGTGAAGAGAATCTGTCAGTTAGGGTTAAGTCTTGACAGATGAGTACGCAGACAATCAAACACGAGATCTAAGCTTGTCACATTGCAAAGAGTGGAAATAAAAATCTCTCAAAGGAAGAAAAGTGTAAGATAAAGTACAGGAACTTGTTAACTGCTCACTTTTTGACAACAATACAATTTAAAACACGACATCATTTTGACAGAAGACATAAAGGAGCCCTAAGACATTTTTGGACAAGCGAGCTCTTTTTCAAACGACGCACATAGGGGTATTTCTATCCAAAAAGCGGCCATAAGTCCATTTTTCAAAATGCAAAGTTAAGAAGTAATTTTTTTTCCTAGCGGTAGCTAAATACCCATGGAACAATGCACCGCAATTATTTTAATTTTTTGTGCACGCACTTGACCAAAGCACCAGTCCAAAGTCATCGTTCAAGAGGTTGAGTTGATTAAGAAAAATATTTCGCGAAAACGATACAGTAGTGTAATTAGTTTTTCTTCTTTTTCGCTCATTGTTTGTTAACTTATTAATTATGGATAATTTACTACTAGGTATGTGCTTTACAATAAACATATCTTCATCAACCATGTTGCTATTTTTATATCGAAATTGTAATTATTAAAATAACATGAAAATTGTCTTTTTTATTTTTCATTATTTGTTTATCATGGACCTTTTTTTATATACTTCGGCATTATTCGGTAAAAATTTTTATATCACATGAAGAAACAATATTTCTGGTAAAGAATAATAAAAAAAAATCCTGCCTATTTTTGCCTTTTTAGATTTGTACGTTCAAAATGTATGTGTAGTTCTTCGCAAATTGATTGATAATTTTTACCTTTTGACTCCTGTGCGTCCGTTATATATGTGTCGTTTGTTGTAAGATCTAGTCTGTATTTCACAATCGAAATTTTTTTTTTGCTTGAAGGATGATCCGTTTGGACTCTCAATTTTGCATGCAAGAATACGTTTTCTGGAAAGCATTCTTCATCTTTCATACAAACTTCCATTAAAAAAATGGCAGCTACAAACACAGGAAGACAAAGATATTATGAAAGAGAAGAAAGCTGAAATACAGGAAAAGTTTAGAAAAAAACTAGGCCTCATCGTGGATGTCCCAAAACTTGGATTAGGCATTCAAATGACGGCAATACTAGTCGACGATTTTTTAAGGAACCAAAACAAGTAGCCGAAATAACAGGTGTTGACTTGAAATTAATTTTAAGACTTAAAGTAATCTTAAAAGTATTATCCAGTGGTCTTAGGATAAATACTTCAAAGTTTGCTATATTTGCAAACGATACGGCTAAGCTTTATGTTGAGTTATACCCATGGTATCCGATGACTCCAACCATGCACAAAATTCTTCTGCATGCATCTGAAGTCATCGAAAGCGCTCTTTTACCAATCGGACAGTTATCCGAAGAAGCGGCAGAAGCGACCAATAAGCATTTTCGATTGTACCGCTTCAATTTCGCTCGAAAATTTTCAAGGAGAGACTACAACATGGATGTTCTAAACCGGTTAAATAAAAAAAAGGAGTAATAATTTATTATAAAAAAAAATATTTTACTTTTCTAAATACAGGTTACTCTTAACATCTGATCCTCTCATATCAAGTTTATGATCTCTGCGTATAAGAAAAAACCGACAATTGAGAAAAGAGGCTCTTGAAATGTTAATTTCTGAACCGCCAGATTCATTTTTTAGTGAAAATATCGACAGGGCTTCACCATCGAATGAAACAGCAAAAGAATCCAATGAAGAATCATTAAATGAAGAAGAATCTGGGGCTGAATCATCTGAATAACTTTACATGTTATTTTCATCCATTTTTTTTTCTCGAATTCTAATAAAAATAACACAAATATTAGAAAAAATACTTTTTTTTTGCTTCTAACAAAGATAAAATAGCTTTAAGCTATATATTTAACTGTTTCAGATATAGACAAAGTCATTAAAGCAAAAAAATAATTTTGGCCGCTTTTTGGGTACAAATACCCCTATGTGCGACGCGACGTAGTAACCCTCAGCGCTTTGTTCAGAATGTGCGCACTAAGCTGCTCTCTACCGCCAAAAGTAAACGAAAACTCGATGAAACGTAGCAAAAACACATTACTCTGCATATATGCACGATAGCATCTATTCAATTATGATTGAGCCTTTAGCGAATACGGGAACAGAGTAAAGGCTGAGCTGTAATAGAAGAATAGTTTTCTTACCACCACTGCGGAAACAAAGGATTTGTTCTGTGCGATCATAATAGGTTTTGGCTTCAATTCGTTAAGTTTTCGTTAACTTGAATTCGCTCTCTTGTACAAGAATTTGACAGTCAAAATTTGTTTTACAATGATCTTATCACGAAAAGAGCCGGCAAAACTACTTGGCAGTTGCTTCTGAACACATATCCCCATTAGGGCCAACTTTTGAAAAAGACTGAAGAAACCAACGTAGAATTTTGACATTAGATTTCGATTAGTTATAGGGCAGCCTTCAGTTCCAACCAAAATTTCATCAAGGGTGCGATAGCTAATGTCATAATCGAACGAAAAGACTGTTAAAATCCGAACGCACCCATAATTGTATCAAGGAAACGTGACCATATGTCATATTTTTACACACGATGTAGCTACCCTCAGCGCTTCATACGGAATGTGAACGAAAATCGACAAAACTGAGGGAAAAGTCATTATGGGTGCAGTGTAAAAATTATAGGTCCTTTCGCATACCCTCCTAAAACTGCGAATTTTTCCGAAAATTTAAGAATTTTTACGAAAAGCTGTTCGTGTACGGAGAATTGTCATAGTTTTTTACAGAAGAGAACGCTCGCGAGAGAATAAGAAATTTTTCTGATCGGGCAGCCTGAATAAAATTAGGCCTTTGCTTTTGTGTTTTTTTAACAGCAGTTCAGGAGTGTATTCATTCATTTAACAAACCAATCTTTCGCCGAGTACGATAGCTGTACGCACCGTTTAGCTTAGCCCATAGCCAGAGACACCACATAAACAGCATGTCTATCCAAATACACAAACTTATTTTATTTTACAATAAACACCAAAGTGGTAACACTGACTACAGTACGGGCTTTCTCTTCTCATTTAATCAGCTTAAAGAGCATGAAGGAAGAGTATATAGTTAATATCGTAAATTTACTTTTCTCTTTCGATCTATCCCCATTCTTCTTGTTTATTTGTACGATTGTGTGCGTGAGTTAGAGGAAATTTTGCACACACCGAGCACGACTCTTTACCATCTGGCGTAAATTGCAAGCAAGAAAGTACGATGACGTAGTAAATAAGCCGAATGGCCCAGTCCAGCTGGGCGCATCTGCAATTTTAACAACTCAATCTGAGAGGAAGGAAACATGACGATGGGATGATTGCTTTGCTTCTCTACCAAACGATAATTGGACGTATCGTTTGACAATGTTTATGTAGGTATCTAAGTATCTTTTGATGAATCTTGTCGGTGTTTTTGTTTCTTTTTGGTTGGTAATTTCCCATTTCGTTTGGTATTAACAATTATAAGCCAAAGCCAACTTGAAACCAAGAGTGGAGATCCCTTTAAGTGTGCTAATGAATAATTAAATAGCCCAAGCGGCGCGCATTGTCTGGATTACAAACACTCATTCCCAGATTACAATCTGTAAACACTTTTGGGGAGCTCCCAGCATCACGAAAGCAGGAAATGTAAAACAGGAAAACATCAACATTACGAAGGGGGATTCTATGGTGGAAAACCTTGGGAAAGACTCTTCTCATCGGCGTCATTAGGAAGAAGCAGTATAATCAGACCCATCATCGCCGTTGTCGATAATAATTGGCATTTGAGTCGTCCTCCTTGTTGTCGGTGCATCTGTTGGCGATGAGATGATGCTGGTGCTTCACAAATTGAAATTCAAAGCGGGAGATACTATGACACCGGGGGGACTTTGATGGTGACAAAGTTAAAGCATCGCTCGCAGAAGAACCCATGCGATTGAGATACCAATATTGGTGTCGGATGGTCGGAGGAAAAAACCAATGGACCATCGGAATAGAAGCCATATGCTTATGAACTGGTCGTGGTTAGAAAAGAGAACAAAAACCCACGTACGAACAATCCATCTCTTCGCAGTGCGATTTACAATTGAATTTTGTTAGAGCGAGTGATGGGGTTCCGTTGTGGTGCTGCTGTCGATAGATATCCTACAGGTCCCAAGCGACGACGGGAAGCTGGTGGTAGAAACGAACGACGGCGGCTGCTGCTGCGTCAGTCAATGGGATAGAGAGACGCACATAAAACACGGTACAAACATGAATCCCGCCTCAGCCATCACTACCACCCCATTTAGAAGGCAGCACACGGATTAATGTATTCACCCCTGCTGGTGAAGTGCAATGATGTGTGCTGTTTTGTCTTTTGTTACTCAATTCATGTGTGGATGGGATGTTACTTGTTGGATTTACATTTGGGAAAAGGAAAAGTGTCAAGCAAATTGCGGGCTCTTCTATCATTTCTACTTCCATCGAACTGTATAATAATTGTAAGTTATTGTTCGATGTATGGCAACTATAGAGAGTTGAAATATATTTTTGGAAATATCTTTGAAATAGGAGCTACCTACTGGTACCATGAGAGCAGTGTAAAGAGATCCATACACCCAAACCCGAATAACAACCAAATCATTTATAGGCCTGACAGTAGTGGACGAAGTTAATCCACATTTAAGGACATTACCACCCCTTTAAGTAAAACACAGTCTGCATCAAATTTCTCAGAAATTAAATTACTGAAAGTATTGCCCTAATCTCCATAAGGCCTTCATTTAAATCTGACATTTATCCTTGTTTCTACAGACATCAATACTATTCATTGTTCTTACAGGACACCGCAACTGCCTAAACCTACTAAACTAAAACTTTTTTACACCTGTCCAGTTCCATCTGTTGGTTGGTTGGTTGGTTGAAACCGACCCTCGGTGAAGATGTACTTAGATCAGGAATAGATCCATTGTGCTGCCGATGTATAAGATGGGAGGGTCACCCTCTTCCTCTAGGAACCATTTACTCCTTCGTATGAAGGAGCTAATCTTAGCCGTGCAGGCATTGTTGCGATCACTTACATAGATCGTTGAATAGGTATTCACCTAATGTGGCCTTTCTAATGTTGGCGGGCACCTCCACGTGCTTAGGAGGTGACTGATAGTCTCCTCTTCTTCTTTATC
Source organism: Chalcosyrphus nemorum (assembly GCA_949716465.1). NCBI lineage: Eukaryota > Metazoa > Arthropoda > Insecta > Diptera > Syrphidae > Chalcosyrphus > Chalcosyrphus nemorum. The sequence continues at coordinate 81,526,709 of OX454333.1, forward strand.
TCTACAACTTCTACAGAAGTCATTGTATGGGATGCCCAGTCTTTGGGCATGCCTTCCTATGGCATAGTGGAGAGTGTTCCTCTCTTGTGTTTCAGAAGTCCGATTGACCTGGTTTTACTTAGCGTGGGCCAGAGCAGTGTTGCAGTGTTACAGTGGCCGTGCTGTTGCCACCGATGGTTGGCTTCTCTCACCGCATCGGCATGGACAAGGTATTTAGCATAATAGCATTAAGCACGTTGGAGCCTCGATGTCGGTGACGTTTATGCTGTTTAGACCTGAGGAGCCTCGTCGGGCCAGTTCCTTAGCTTCACAGTTCCCTGGTATGTTATAGTGACCCGGCACCCAGCAGAAGGTAAGGTTGTTCAGAGATACGCGGCAGTCCTTCACTACCTTGGATCTCGTTATGCTGGATCCGAGGGATTCGATAGCCGCTTGTCGATGTATATGACAATATCCGATATTGATAATGCATTAGCCGCCAGCCAGTCAGCTGCTTGACGAATGGCAGTGACTTCGGCTTGGAAAACGCTGCAGTAGTTAGGAAGGCTGAAGGACAGTTGGATGTCCAGATCTTCTGAAAAGATTCCAGCACCGACTCCTCCTTCGGTTTTGGAGCCATCCGTGAAGATTCATAGTGAAGGACATCCCATTGTGTCCATTCTGTTCTGTTGGGTATTAAGCATTTGTAGCCAATGTTGAAGTTTTGTTCAGTGGGCAAGTGGTCGTTGACCATTGGAAGATGGCGATGCATCAATAGTATTCTGAGTTGCATCTATAACACTTGAGTGAGATGTGTCCTCCGTTTTCTAAAGAGATCTAGTTAGTCTACTTAGCCCAAAATTGTTAGTGTTAATTTGGTCAGTGGTTTTCGTTGTCCTTCTAAGGCTCTGTTATATTACGGGCAATATAGGCAAGGATGTTCAGCTCATTACCACACAGGGCAGCTCAGACATGCAATAAAGAGCACAGGGACAGATCATCGCAACTGGTACAGGAGTAGCATTTAACTTTCAGTTTAAACATTTTCTCTTCAACTGAAGACACTCACATTTTATAACTAATCTATGTTGCTAACCGCAGATCCAACACAACTTTTCAAAATGTCCTGAGATCGCAGCATTTGCTCCGTGATATAAATTTCAACAACTACCAAACAGCACTTAAAAAAGACATCATTCAGCCTTTGCATTTCTTTACCACCGTTACCACAAACTTAATAGGCAAAATTCTACAATAAAGATTAGCCAACTCGTATAGCACCTTGGTTTTGTGTACAAATCCAGCGTCCACTCTATTGAATGTTTATTTTCTTCGGCTTTTATTCCCTCTTCCGCCCTCGGTGGAGTGTATTCCTTTTCCATTTCATCATGTACAACACACACGTGCATATGTTTTCTTCAAACACACACTCGCGCTCATTTGCTTCTTGTGCGGCTGTTCACAGTCACAGTGGTGGCCAGATTTAATGCACTTTCGTACTACTCCCGTTTGTTTCGTTCTCTCTGTTTTACGCTTTCCTTTCGTTCAAATTGCTTGTTTTTTCTCTCCTCCTTCACATCATCTTCGTAACATGGTTTTGTTTGACTGCTCTGGTCGTACGGTGTGCGCTTGTGTATGCATGTGTTGTCTACTGTGCTGTGCTGTGTGCCTACACAAGCCGGCTCGTATTTTGCAGCGCATTGGGGGTTCAACGAAGGTTCACGGGATGGCGGCCCGTTCAGTTTGAACGTATGTCTGTTACGTGAATGGTGGTCTGTCAGTCTTACCTACGATTTCGCACACGGATTTTCTTCTTCGTAAATCTTTTCCTGTTACGTGTATTTTTCAAGAATTAACTTCGTGTTTTGTTGCTTGGTTTCAGTTTATTTGCTCTGTTGATCGAATTGAAGAGATTCGTCGACGACTGGAGGTGTTTTTTTTTTGTGTTTTTGATTTTCGATGATAATGACGGGTGATTCCTGGAAATAATCCTCCAGATGATGACGACGCAGCAGAAGTTCGATGTAAAGGCAAACGTAAGATACATTAGTGTTCAATTAGAGTTTTCTGTTTGGGTGTTTTAGTAGTACGCGCTTTTCTGTGCTGATTTTTGTGTTCGTTCTCTCTGTTCCCAATGTTTATTCACTGCCATACTTTCCTGTGAAATGTGAAATCCGGCTTTTGAAGGCGAATAATGTAAACAAGGCGTCTGGCTAGTTCTTTTATAGTGGAAATAGTAGTCTATCAACAGTGAGTCAGTGTGTATTGTGTACGACAAAAAAGGAAAAAAAAAAGTTGAACATCCTCGTTGCAGCAGTTTGTTCTGGTTTTGTTTTTTTTTTCTTAAATAATGTCTCATGAGGAGGAGGAGGAGGTACGCTCCCTGTTGTCGCGACATCAGGAGCGTATTATGAGTGATCTGCAGGGGACAGACCTGCTGGCCGTTTTGGTTAAAAATTCAGTGTTAACGACATCCGAAGAGGAGCTTTTAAAATCCTATCCACCTGCTTCAGGAGGTGGATTCTCCCGTGCCGGTAGTGAAAGAAGTGCAAGTGTTAACGGTGACGATGATAATAATAGTTCACCGACGCCATCTGCCGGTGGTGGCAGTATAAGTGTTCGTGGTGGTAATAGTGGCGAAAATCCAATGATTAATGACGCTGATGTCCAGCGCTGGCAGTGTGCCAATTTAATTGAAATTATCGCAAAAAGTGGCTTTGAAAAATTCAAGCAATTCTGCTATGCAATCGAGAATGAATGCCCGCAACTGATTGAGGATTTGATCAATGATCGATTAAAGTGCGGTAAGTTGGAGACGTTTCCTATTATCGACGATGAAAAGAATGAAAAGACCATCATCTGTACCTTAGAGCCAAGACCATGTAAGTTTTTATATGAATACTTGTTTTTTTAAAGAGACCTTAGGGTGAAGGTAATGAAAGGTGTACCTACTAACCAAATTTTGACCACTAAAATCTGACGTTTTTGTGGTCTTAGCTCTAAGGTTCGGGTCATGGTCTTTATTAATACTTATTCTGATTGTGTGCTCAAAAGTTACCATCAATCGTTGATAAATTCTGAATTTTATTAGAAAATTAAGTTCAAATTTTTGTGCTTGAACTCATTTTGTGAAAAGCTAGGGTTAAAACATTTTCTGGTTATTTGTGTCTTTCTACTGTTCTTTTATATTCCAGGGAGATTGTGACCTAGATCGCATTCCATTTATTTTATTCATTCCTTGTTGTACCTATTCTGCAAAACTACTTTACCTACTGTATTTTCGCTCTGTACAATCTTTTAGATACCTAGTTTAGAACTCTAAATTAGTGCATAAGTTCTTGCATCTGTTAAGTCATCGAATCTACTCATCCCACTACCAGGGTAAAGTACAGGTCTTTCGGTTGACGATCCGAAAAATATTTGGCAGTTCCTTTTGGAAATTGTACCCTATCGTCATGACATTTTTGTTCTAAAATCCAGGGACCGTCACTTTTGTACAGTACCTATGCAGAGACATATTTGAGGAGTCTTTGATGAGAGTAATTTAGTAAACACCCGCAGGAAATCGGGCCGTCAGAAAAATTTTTGTATTAGGCCCTCAACTACGTTCTCGCTGTTAATCAATAGATGGCTCCAGGAGTAAGTGCTGGTCGATTTTGACATAGCTATAGAAAACTTCATCAACCAAGTCAAGATTGCGGTAAACATACACTTTTTGGCACGTTAGTGGTTTTGTTTTGGCATACATATACATATGCACTTATGTACCTACTTTTGGTTGTAGGAAATTGTCTGATTTTGTGCCAAATAAGCCTCATTTGCTTCAAGTGTTGATTTTCTTCTTTCATTCGAAGAAAACGGTGGCTGAAGCGTATCGAGAACCCCAAAAAATTTACGTAGATGCTGCATTAAGTGAAACAACGTGCCGTCAGTCAGAGACCTGATTGTCCAAATAGATGAAGCTGCAAGTTTCGTTAATATTGTTTAGTACAAATTCCCGATTGGCAGAGCATCAGTTTTGGAATGAGTTGGAAACAGTTCAAGCTTGTAGCACATCTCTTTAGCACCGCCTATGAACAAGTTTCATGTCTAGTTACACATTTCTTGATTATTACCATGGACCTATTGAGACCTCCTAGAAATTTGAAATCTCTCGCGCTTAGTGTCTGCAATTTAGAGTATTGGGTTGGCTTGGGTGTTCTCAACGGTTCTTAAATTCTACTACATATCTGTGACGTGACCAAAAGAACACTTAGCATCGTGAGGTGAGATTAAACTAGCGTCTGTCAGGGTTTAATTGCTGCGGTTATCCCTTCACAGGCTAATCGGTGCAGTCCACTTAAAAGGTCCTTGACATTGGCTTGTAGTATTTTGTGCCAGCACACTAGAGCGCTGTTGCATATGTCATTTCTTTGAAGATTGTACTGTAGGTATCTCCTGTAGATCAGCTTGTGCTTACCGTAAAGATTTTGGCTATAAATACATATTGCAACATTCTTTAGAGTTTAAGTTACTTTAAAATATTTGGCTCCTCCTGAAAGGATGATGGATGCGATTTTCAGTAAAAAAAATCTTTAAATCGAGCTTTCTATTCAGTGTTAATGGTTAGGTCCTTGGTCTGACCTGATGCATTCGAAATTATCCATCACATTACCTGTAACCGGATTTGGTTAATAGGCCTAGTAGTTGCCCATTACCGTAGTACTTCTCCTGCCTTCTGTTTTTTCGGGACATTAAATAAACCTAACCTCTAAACTCTAGACTAAAAGTACATACTTTATTACAAAATTATCGCAACAATTTATCCAAATTACAATCATTTAACGCTGAATCAAATTTATAGACCGAAAACAAAATCAATTACAACTCGATCTAAATCTAAATTGGTCGTTTGTATAATCCTAAGCCACTGTCACTTCAAGAAGACGACCGGCCAAGTAGTAGTCACTTGAGTTGTTTTGATGTTAATAAAAGCAGATTAGACCTACCACCTAAACGTTTTAGTCAACAAACTAATCTAAGAACTAAAATCCGAATGAAGAGCCCCCCTTAATCATTTCCCGTAGGCAAGTTCAAAGAGTAGGTATATAAAATTCTCAAAGGGAAACCCCTTAATCTGAAATTGGATCATCTATCTACCCATCATTCAAACCGAAGCTAATCCCATTCAAAGCCCTTTGAGAAAAAAAATTGTCACGTCTTTATTAGTTCGTCAACCATTTGTCACTCTAATTCCGTTCCGAATGCAACACACATGACATCTCTTCGAACGAAATGTCTTCTTCTTCCTCATAAAAAAAAAGAACAAAAAAACAAATCCCCTTAAGCTCCAAACTGACACATGACACACACAAAAAACGGGTTTTATATTATCGGTTATCCTTTTATTACCGCCCGACCAAAGTACAATACGAAAAATCACCTTTGAACCAAAAATCATCATTATCGTTCGTTATTACCTAGGAAACCATGATGAGTCATCATCATCATCAACTGCTGCAGCATAAAGGTAAACAGAATAAGAAAAGCAAAAAAGAAAATGCAACAGGGGAACGGTATAGGGTTTTTTAGTGTAAGAAAAACCCGTCCTCTTCGTTGGTATCGTATCGAATAAAATGGCTGTACAGAGAGTAGATATGTGTGTGTAGTAAATCCTTTGGTCACGTTTTATGCTGTTCTTTGTTTACAGCTCCATATGGAGATCGAGAGTAAGAAAAACAGGATCTGGTTTTTAAGTTCTCTTTTCTGTTTTCTTTTTTTTTTGTAATGATTGTTTTATTGCACTGGAACTAATGTGCGGAAGTAAAAGTGGTTGTAAAAATCAAATAAATTGGTTATTAGAATGCAAATTGACGATAGTGGAGCGCAAAAAGTGCAATTTAACATTTTATTGCCGTAATGATAGAAATTAAAACTTTTTATTATCACAGACATTATTTCCTAACCTTTGAATGCAACCTTTGTGCGTCAAAGCGTTTGAGTGCATCCACATGACGTCCTATGTAATTTGACAACTGAGTGAATGCGTGCAGACCCACAATATGTTTTGAGAGTTAAAAAAAAGGTTAAAAGATTGTGACATTAGGTTAATGTGTTTATCTCGATCCAATTTTGTTGACTTTTACAAATCCAGGAACACAATAATTATTATAAACATATTAAAGAGCCGCTGGGTTAGTTCAACGAAACAAATGGCTGCTCTTCAGCAGAGTTCTGAGATTTTGCTTTGTTTTACTTTAGTCTATTCCCGTTCAACGGGCTTTAAAACTCATCACTTGGACAAATTGTAACATTTTGACAAAAATTATAATGGTGTAAGATTTTCATGACATATGCAAATGTAATCTTACCACGACTCGGTACATGCTACATGCATTTAGTATTACGAGAGGATTAATCCGATACCAGATAATGAATAACCATTGATAAGCACAAGACCAATTTGTATGCCAAGCTCATCGTGTAATCGTATTACAGACTGTGAAATGAAAACTAGGTCATTGGTACTTTTCATTTTCATATCAGAAAATATGGACGTTTTGATATTTTGTATGAGTTAATTTGTATGCCTAGACTTTCGTAGAATATTTGGATTATTTTCTGAATAAATCTACTCAGTTACTCGCGTTGGCAGTACTATTTCGTTGTCGCTCCTGTCTTCGTTGCTCCTCCTTCATGATAATAGCCACGGTTTCACTGACTGCATCCCTTGCTTCTTGCCTGCTCAACATCAGTCTGATTAGATGGTGCTTAACCGGTAGACCTGTCAGGTCGCCGAGGTCGTCAAAGAAAAAGAACCCCAAGTGGAAGTTTCTTCTTGACGCTAGAGCAATCGTTTCCTCTTCCTCAAGCAATCGTTTCCTCTTTCTCTTCGTCCCTGCAACTCCGACAGAAATCATAAGATGAGAGAGATGAGAGAGACAGGCAGTGCCTGTGAGGACACCGATGATGATGCTCTGGTCATAACGCTTCAGAAGCAACAGTTCCTTTGAACGTTTCTGGTTAAGGTTAGGCCAGAGCTCTCTAGAAATTCTCAAGGGGCAATGTGCCCAAAGAGCGTTGGCGTTCCTTATAGCATCAAGTTTGAGCAGGTGCTTACAGGTAGCAATTGGCATTCAATTCAATTAGGAGGTTTGTGCCAAGTTTGACAATTTCATCAGCCTTACAGTTCCCATGGAATATCCCTGTGGCCTGGCACCCAGCATATGTAGGTGAATGTTGTATTGTTCCGAGATCTCCATCAGAGATGAACGGCAATCTTGTACGACCGTTGATGTGGTTGTGGATGATTCCAGAGATGTGTTGTCTGACTGTGAAAATACTAATATCCGTAGCAGATAGTACATTACACTTCCCTGATTGCCATAATTTTCCCCTGAAAAATGCTACAGTGATCAGGGAGGCGGAAGGAGATGCTTAAGTTAAGCACAGAGGAGTAAATAACACCACCAACTCCGTCTGAGGTCTCAGATCCATCAATGTAGATATGAATCGTTCCGACATCCACCTGCTCCACATTAGACCATGTTTCACGAGCTGGGATTGATGTACGGATGATCTGACCAAAGCTGAGTTTAGCGGGGATGTAGTCAGTGGTTAAATCAATTAAATTCATTTAGAACAGACGAGTGGCCATAGTTGAGAGACAGCCACTGGGAAGAGGCAGACAAACGGATTGCCGTTGAGGCAGCTATTTGTTTGCTGACGATGTCTAGTTGCAGTAGGTGAAGAATGGTACCTAGAGCTGCGGAGGGAGCAGTTCTGAGGGCTCCACATATACAAATATGTACATGCAACTCTTTGAACTTTTCCAGGAGAGAGAGCGGTTAATAGTCTTTAGAAGAGCTGTCCACTAGACGGACAAGTCATACAGAAGTATAGATCCCGCACAGCCTTATGCCAAAAAGTGGAGCCAGAGTTGAAACCTTTAGACCCAAACTATGAGCTCTCCATTCCACCTCTGCCTTCCAAGTCATGGCTCATACTATTGATCTCTAGAGTAGGAAACCTTTAATGAACATACATATGTCAACACTCTGTCAGGCAGCGAAGAGGTTCTCAAGTCCTTTCAAGTTCGTGTGGAACTGTTGTGGCGCTCCTTGCTCTCTATGCTTAGAAATACTCTGCCATAGGTCCTGTAGAACGTGGATTCTATTATATATTATTGAGTCCGATTAAAGTAAGTTTTTCCTAAGCAACATTTCAAAAGAAACTTAAAAACGAATCGCCCCAACTGGTCTTCTAAAAACAAGCCCACAAATCAAATTTAAAAATCATAATCAAAAAACGCAACTGCAATAAAAACTGCTAACTTAACTAAGTTCTCATATCCATTACACTCGTTGGGTGGTCACCAGAATCCCTAAACCATGGTTGCATGCAGAAAAAACCCAAATAGTATATCACAAGCGATAGTATCTTAAAAAAAATAAACTGCCACCGTCATCGCAACTCACACAGTCCAATCCACAGCCAGGAAACAAAAAAAAAAAAAAAAAAAGCAGAAACCGCTGACTGCTTTTTTGTCAACTGCAAGTTCTGATTTATTCCAACAGATAAGTGGCCCACAGTACGACACCCGAACCGGTGCTGTTGGAGACAGTTTCACTTATGGAACTCGAAACCCCAAAAAGCCAAACCCACTTGGCGGGCTGGTTGATTAATATCGCTCGGATTCACTTTGTATGGTGCAGGGTTATGAAATATTGCACCCAAATGATCTCAATTCTATCTCTCGTCTGATCTGCTGCGCCACACAGTAGATAATCCCTAAGGCAACCAACCAACCAACCAACCGGCCCAAAAAATCCATGGGAATTTGAATTATATTGACTGCTAGTAGTCTCTCCAGTGGGCTATTTTTAATGAGATTAACAATTAACTTCACTTGTCAGGGTCACCGTGGTGGTGGCGGCTGTCTGTGAATATATTGAATAAAGTCTGCCAGTGACAAACAATTAATCCAATTTTTTTTGAGGTTAATTTTCTCGAGGGAGATTCCACGCCGCCGTCCATGCGTGCAGCGCAGGAGTACAAGTACATTCATCACCAATTGTCGCATCTCCCCTCGATGCTAGACGCCGCCGTTCAATAGGGTTTCTTTTTTTTTTTGATAATTAAAAGCAAATAAAATTAAAAGGAAATATTCAACAAGAAGTAGGTAACAAGAGAATGGTGATCACGGGAGAAAGTGAAGAAACCACTTCCATAAAAAGAAAAGAAAGGGATCCTCTTTTTTTGTCGGTAGCATGCCCTTTTTTTTGTTTACATCCTGTGTAAACTGACCACTGTGCGGTTTTATTCCAAACGAGTTCTTCATTCAAGCGTAAACATATTGTGGTCCCCAGGATAGAGGACCTCTTCAAATGAACTGGGAAAAAATGTTTTGCCTGATGATGATCAGTGAAAGATCGGTTCGGTTTTGCTGATTAATGGGCTTCCGATCTTTGGAGGGTCCAACCGCGCTGTTTTTTTTGTTTCTGGGAACAAAATAACAATTCAATTCATCTTGTTTATTGTTTATCAATGTCGAGTTTGGAATAATAATAATAATTGGCCTGACGGTCACGCCATGTGGAGGGTACTCGAGTATGAATTAGGTTTTTCTGTTGATCGTAGAAAGAAATAAAAATTTTTGTTTGGCGGACGTGATAAATTGACAAGTTTCATGAAGATAATGGGCGAAATTTAGCATGGCAGTCAATTTCAGGGTCGTCTATGTCTGGAGCAGCTGCAGCTTTAGCATGACGGATTAATGCATTCCAATGGAAGATGGTACTTATAAAGCTATGCGGGTTTTTCAAAGGCAATGTTAGCAAAAGTTTGTAGGCTCACAGCCATTAGGTCAAGAAGGACTGGAGAGTAAATCTTTAAAGAATGCAAAGAGAAAATGTTTGGAAGAATGCAACAAAAATCCTCTGCCCACGATATCGATTTAAACAATATTACTCGTCTCCCCAAGCCTATTTGTGGGATAATTAGTATGTAGATACAATATCGTCATTCCAAAGTGCACCAACAGTTAAGAGACTGCAGTAGAAGCAGAAATAACAAGAATCATACTGCAAGAGAGCGTACCGGACGAGCAATCGTGAACACACCCCAATAACAGAGCTAGTTCAGCGAACGCTTTTATATTGGCACCATCCTTGAACGCAACCTAGCTGTCAACTTGGTAGTGACTCTTTCTGACTCTTTCTGACACTCTCTTCTTCTTGTTGATATTCTTGTATTAAGGCTCGCATTGCAGTAACGCGGTAAATATAATGATGGAAACACTCTTTAGTGTAAGACGTGTTAAGCGTCAACACATCGACTTACTTGTGTCAAGGGTTGAAGTAGTTTTGACAGTTTGAATAGAGATCCTATTTGGTGGAATTTGTCCTTAGGTTAGGTTAGGTTTGTGGGTTGGCAGAGGAAACGAAATACCTCCGCCGCACTCATATCAGCACTGACCCATTGTATCACCCATAGTGGGGCTTAAAAAAAGTAACATCTTCCCATGGTTGTTCTTAATCGTTATCCGTGTATACAAACCATACTGATGTTCTGATGCAGTTCAATAACATGTCGGTATTGGCGTTGAAGAGTTCTAGATCCTGAAGCAAGTTTTTTCCGAGGAATTTGTACCTGGAATGTTGGAGTCCAGGGCACTGGCAGAGGAAGTGAGCAGTGTCCTTTATAACCTCCTCATCGCCGCATCCTCTGCAGAGTTCTTCTTCCGTAGTTCCTTTAGGTGGTACCGCAGAGTGTTGTGACCCGTGAAAATCCCCATGGAGCATGGACAGTGAACGTCTGTCCTTGCTTTGTCAAGTTCTCAAGTTCGCCTCTCTCATAGCTAGTTTCCTTGTTTCAAGTCTGAGAGCGTAGTGCGGGGTGCTTATGGAGAGGTTGGTCAGTTCAAGTGGGTCCAATGAAGCTTTCTTTGCTAATTCATCTGACTTTTCATTTCTCGGGACGCCCTCGTGCCCAGGGACCCAGTAGAGTAGAACCTTAAGCTCTTCGCGACAGCACTTCACAAGCTTGGATTTTATTTCTATGGCGGTAATTGCTTTGATAGCTGCCTGGATGTCGATAAAGAAAGTGATACCTTCTGGCGGTATTGTTCTTACGGTAGCTGTTGTCACTGCCAGGACCTCCGCTTGGAAAACACTGCTGTGGTGTGGGAGTCGTATAGATCTGGATATACCCAGTGATTCGGAGAAGCTTCCGGATCCTACATCGGTGTCCAGTTTTGATCCATCAGTGTAAATAGCTATGGATTCGGCAGTTGGTATGTGGCTGTCTTTCCACTCTTCTTTGCTAGGGTAAGCTGCGGTAAATGGTATTTTGAAGTCAAGAGGGAATTAGTCCTAAAGAAGCATCAGAAAAATTCCAAAGCTGTTATGAAGGTTGCATACTGATAGTAGTTTTACAATGGTAAGGTGTCTGAGGATTTTATAGGCTTAAGTGGAGTAAGTTAGGGGTGAATACTGTCACCTGTGTAGTTCTTATCAGAGATGTAATCCGCACAGCATTGTAAGAAAGTAATTCAAATGACATCTTGCGCTGCCGACTCTTGGCCTATTTTCACATCGATAGGAGTGGTTTCTCTGTTGAAAACGCCAATTAACTCTAAATAACATTTTGATCCTCAGGAGAATAGATAAAAGTTCCGCCTAGTACCGGTTGTCTGCCCCAACTAGTGCCGCACATGCACATGCACATGCTTTATAAACTGGATATGGCGTAATATTTCAGTGGCAACATTGTAGCTCTGACAAACTGTGTTCACAGCTAGTTTAGCGGTATAACCTGCTATCGACCGAAGCCTACTGGTGATCGGTTTTATGCAGGCGGCAACTTTGCTTGTTTTTTTTTTAGAAACTCTTTTGTTTCTCCATTGTTTGTTGGCATGTTCCACTTGTAGTTTAAACTTTTCGCTTAACTATTCCAAGCAGAATGTGAGCAATTGGAAACACTTTCATCGTACATATAGTTCAATGGACACAGAATTATGCTAATCAATCGTCGACGCAGAAGTGATAGCAAGAGTAGTGCTTCTTATCCTGTACTAGGCAAAAAAAACTCTTCTAAGATTGGCGACATGATGTAACGAATGTAATGGTGTGTAGTGTTCAACAGTTGAACACTCACTATCTGTAAGTTCCTTCAGCCGCCCTCGTAAGATCTGGTCTTGTACGGCAACCTTAATCAGAGTATATTGGCTCTGTCAGGATGGTCTCTCATCTGCGCTCACAATCTTCGAGGATAGTCAAGATGCACTCAATTTACTAGAAGCCGAGATAACTCTTCGAATTCAGCATCCGCCCACCGACAGCAAATAGCCTTTCTATGTAAGTCGGTATTCGTTCCTACTCTCACCTCTGGTCATACAATTTCGGCTAATGACTGAAGTAATAAGATAGTAGGTAAGAGCAGGCGAAATGAGACTCCTTCATTATGTTCCTAGAATAACTTATAGGTATCTATTCTGGAACATCAATTTACGCCATGAACTCAATATTGAGCAGCTTCTTCTTGGGATAGACCGATTTTTTGTCGAAGTCTCACCAAATCACATAGGATTATTGGGTAATTGAAAGATAATTCTTGAAATTTGCTGTAGTAAAACGAAGTCTTAAATCTATCGTGAAACGTCCCAATAAGAACGTTGAGTGATGCAACAATATTTAATAGACCATTAGATACTTTGTCACGAAGAAAAAAAAATAAATTTAGCCAGCTCTTTACAATGGCAGATGTATTGTCATGAACTCATCAGTTGTTGGAACAAAGTCCTCATTAAACATTGAACTTTTTGTTTTACCGATTATTACAATGTGATCATTGGATTCTATTCGCCTTGTCTTGTTCGTGACCCGTTGCTTTTTATGACTGACATCATTTCATAAATCAATCTCTGATTTCTGTCCAACTTCGATGTCAACGAACGTACACTTTAACGTTTTATTGAAACATAAATCTGTCCTAATGTTCTTTTTATATCTTCATGTTGTATGTACGTACTTTGCTGTTTTACTTAAATTCAAATTATCATGTTCAATATGCGTCAGTGGAAAATGTCATTAAACCAAACTTACCAAAGTACTTTGATTCTTTTCAACCATGACTCAGTCTAACTATTCCAAAAACATGACAATACGACATTCATTCAGCATAAACATAGAAAAAAAACAACCAATTTACAACATTTACTTTTGTCTCTTTGTTAAGTAAATTTTCTTTAGCAACATATGCGTCAGGACAGAACACGATGGCACTTCTAAAATGTGGGATTTTTTGTTTATTCATTTCCACTCGTGTTTAGTATTTTCCAAGTCACGATGACATTGTAAATCATTTTGAAATGTCATTTTGGGCAATTTATCTAGTGTTTCTTACCTGCCAACGAAAAAAAAAAATGGCATCAAAGAGGGAAGTCTAACCCTCGGCAAACATCTAATAGAAGGTGTAACACATGTTGAACTGTATACAAAAGGTTTGGGTACCTGACACATTGGAATATACTACAATGTTGACCGTCAGTAGAGATGCGCGCACTTTACATAGTGCGTGACTTTTGACAACCGAAACGAACACATTTTTGTTCAATGTCATAAGTATAGAGGAGCAAAAAAATTATCTTTGTAGATAGGAGGTCATGTCCGTTTAATGATGGCAAGGTTCATCAAGACGTGGAACTAATTTTAAGTGGGACATTTTTTTTCCCGCTTTTCTATTGGAAGATTTTGAAAAATAGAAATCAGAGCTAGCACACACAAGGGGAATTTTTAGCACTTCCTTACGATGTGACAGCTGTCCTTTTTTAAATAACTTTTTGTTGCGGCTCTGATGACTTTTGAACGCATTCCGTTGACACTTGTGAACATACAGTGAGGTCCAGAAAAGCGTTTCCTATTATTATTATTTTCTGCATTTAATTGCTAAAATTATACCTATTTTCATATTTTCAGGAAATGTGTACGGTTTTGAAAAAGAGTTTTGGAAGTGTGTTCTTAATAACCCATCTCAAAGGACCGCAACTGAGTACTAAGTCGGCGGCAAAATATTGGAAAACATTAGAAGCATCTGCGAGAAAGTGGGTAAAGAGGTAGAAAAGGTAGAAAAAAAATTAAAATTACTCTGAGGAAGGAAACTGAAAAATTGCCCAGAAAAGGTATTAAAGTGTCGGTCAACAAAATACAACGCCTTTTCGGCAGAATCTGACATCAACAACAGGAGTACCAAACTTAAGCCGCTACTCACCTAAATAAAATTCAAAAGAGGCTTAAGCTCCAACCACAATTGCATTAAGCACGCCATAACTAAAGTCATAATTGAACGAAAATTCTGCTAGCGCTCTGTCAAAAACCTGAGCGCATTCATAATTGCATTAAGGAAACGTAGCCGTATGCCATTCCGTTTCCGTCCGTCTCTCACGATATATTCACCTTCACCTGTCCATACGGAATGTGCAAATGAAACCGCTTTCTACGTATGGAACCAAAAGAGAACGAAAATTTGACGAAACTAAAGCCTTGATCCAATTATGGTTGAGCTTTAAATCGGGCTACACACAATTCTGACGGGATGTTTTGTCGAAATCCTCGTGACGAATGTTTCGAATAGTCTCTTTGTTGATGTTAAAGGCTTCTTCCATGATTCTTATTGGAGTATTACGATATTCTGCAACAAAATTAAGTACTTTTGGAGCATTTCAAGCGCCCTTCTGTGTGTTTGTCATTCTCCAGCGTGCGTTTATCCCACTCGAAAACAATTAATCTACTCAAAGAATTATCACGGTACATTTGCATAAATCCGTGCAATTTTTACCAAGTTTTGCGTGGAGTTCAATTTTAACATCAGATGAAAAGGTGACCTTGTGAAATGTCAACCAAATGTCATGAAATTAATGACATGACAGATGATAGAGAAAGATTCAAGATCTAAAACGCATGTTCGAACGAATTGATGGCGCTCTTAATTGCTGAAATATGGTTCGTGTCCAGGATATTTTATGCCACACTGTGTAAACGAAAACCTCAATGGCCACTGCGGCCTGATATACCAGCTCAAAAAACAAAAGTGCCTCGACGACAGTCCTGGTTAGAGAAATTTCGACAGTGGAGTTATAAAACCCGACTTCGGTAGGTCAAATAACTGCCATTTTCTTAAGGGCCTACAGATTAGCATTAAATAAACAATCGAATGTATTAAAAGGTGTTAAAAATGTTCTGCAAGTCTGAGTTGGAGGCTTACCGCCTGCCAAACACAACTCCACCTCCATGTTGTCAAACACAAGGAAACTCTAACGAACCGCCAATAAATAAACAATTCTCGCTCTCTTTCAAATGGGAATTTTGGTTGCATAACTGCATCCACCTTTACCTGAGGGTAAACAAATCGTACAAAGAAATAAAGACTCTGACCCATTTCCAAAAAAATAACTTTTATTATTCCCAAAAGCATTTCCTCAAAAAAAAAAAACCACACACATATGTTGCCAACAGAAATTGTTTATTCCACTTTAACTGCCATAAAACTAAAACAACACCCAACACATTCTTTTCGGCTTTTTCGTTTCTATTTTTCAAAAAAAAACAAACCTCAGATATCAACTACACAATATAAATTTACCCAGCCAACACTTCTGATAAATGGCCAAAACATTGCAATGAAATTCGATTTTTAAACGAGAGGGTGTGTATACAAATGCAGTCTTAGATCTTTCCACCCATTCCAGGGAGTAGGCATTTCCATTAATTACTGGATGCACCATGCGCAGCACAGAAGCAGCAGAGGGAGCACCTCACTCACCTCACTTACCTCACTTACCTCGCTCACCCCAAGCACCAACCAGCCCATGGCATCTGTTTAACATTTTTTAACGAATTTAATTTTACTTTTTTATTGGTTTTCCGCTAAAGGAATCTATTTAAAAAGAAATATCTACAATTGATTTGGAATTTGTATCTAAAAAAAAAAAGAAAACTAGAAAAAACGAGGCATATAACACTTGAAAACATTTTCCAAACGATCGATTTTCAAGTGCTGTTGAGTGAATCAGAAATCGGAAGCCGCCTGAGCATGGAATGGACTTTTTACTAGAACATTACGTCTCCAACTCCTCCTTTTTGTTGCACGTGAGGGTGAGTAGGTATAAAGTCAATTGTAAGCTATATAGTATAACCAGAGCATATTTGTAGTTTCTCATGCATGTTAACATGATGAGAATGCAGAGTGTACCTATGAACACACTGTTAGGCGATGACTATGGTCTGGCTGAACAGTGGGGCAAGAACAAAAAAAGACAATGCAAATCTAAAATATTTAAAGGAGCAGAGTTTTAGACCACAATCGTGTCGCTCTAAAACTCGACAGCATAGGTAATTGTGTTCGAATGAAATGACACACTAAAACGTGTGCTATCATCTCAAATTTCGATAGCGAATACTGGATTACGTTACGAGAGTGGTAATGTCAAATCCCCATATATTGACTGGCTGATAAATTAGGGATAAATTTTTCTTCCTAGCGATATTCGAGTGGGCAAATTTCGTAATTTTTTTCAAAAAAATTCCTCAGAAATGCAGCAAACGGCTAAGGGCCGTCAAGATTACGTACTATGTCATGGACTATATGTGTTTGAATTTTCCAGTAAATGTAATGATTACTCAGGCCGGGTCAACCCTAATCTCCACAACTCTGCACGGTTTTCGTTTATAAGTTCTTGGGTTCTATGATGTTTATATTCAGAGCTCCGTTGGATTTGTTTTCATGGAACCGAGGTGTCTAGAGTCGCAGCTACCTAAGCTTACTTTTTCCGACGCTCTTCCTTAAGCATTCAGCCTAGTTCCGAGTAATTCGTTGCTTAACCTTGCAAAGTTTGTAGTTTCGTCTTTCGTGGCACAAGTTTAGTTCAGGCATTGACATATGTGCTAAAATTGCCTAAGGCACCTTCTACAATTTTCCCTAACATCTCAAATACCAATGTTGCTACATGATCAGCATATTTTCTTCATGTATAAGACAGTAGGGGACTCAGTACCCAACCT
Organism: Chalcosyrphus nemorum; assembly: GCA_949716465.1. Taxonomy (NCBI): domain Eukaryota; kingdom Metazoa; phylum Arthropoda; class Insecta; order Diptera; family Syrphidae; genus Chalcosyrphus; species Chalcosyrphus nemorum. The sequence continues at coordinate 81,543,724 of OX454333.1, forward strand.
TGTGGAACTCCGTCAGTTGCCCCCTTTTTCTTAAATGTCGTCGTCAGAATCATAGAGGATGACTTTTTTACAGAAAATAGTTCGTTATTATCCTACGTTATCAATTCGTCGAGTTAAACGCGTTCTGTACGCAGTATTTTTTGCGCCTACCTTTCAAAGTATTGGTCGAGGCCAACATCCACCGACATCGCCTCTGTTTCTCTTCCTCCTTTTTCCAAACGCGACAGATTTTAGTGTGTCTTAGACCCAGTGCAGTGCTAGGATTATACTTAATGTTGAAGTCTATGCTAGGGGTCAGTAGCTTCTGTTTGGTTCACTAGGTTAAGAACCTAAGCGTGCCCAGTGCCATTGCAGTTCCATTGGGACAGTTCTCTCAGTTGTTGCGTTGATATAAATTCTTGCTAGATAGATGAACACAGGAAAAATATGCAGAATCGTTTCCCCGCGTAGTACTCTGATCGCCTAACATTCCGTCTTCTTAGTCTACTACCAGTCTATAGTCATTAGCCAATGCATTACTTTCTGCAGGACCTCACAACTGTAGCAATAGCGACTTTTTTGGGCCTTTATTTTACAGCTCAGTTTCCTGGCGAGAATCAGGCCTAGACTCTTGGCGTGTTTCATAAAACTGAGTTGTGTCCTCATCAATTTTGGTGACTTAATCTTCGGCATCTTGTGCATCTTGGTAAAGAGTTCAGGCCCAATCCTTGCCGAGTTACAATTAAAATCGCAAGTATCTAGACTCTACCAAAGTTGGTAGTGATGTTTTCATGAGATCTCACAGAATTCCTATAGTTTGTCATCTGGATAGCCTGTGACAATGCCTTTTCTAAGACAAGGATTGTAGTATTTTTAGTAATGAGCTAGAGTATTGGTGATAGCAGCCCTCCTTGTGGCATGTCGCGCTATAGATTCGCTGTGGTCTCTGTCACGCCCTCGTGAGTTCTGTAAACCAGTTGGTTGATAAACACTTGTGTAAACTCTTCATTATTGTAGTTTCAACTAAAATTTCCCAAAATCGCTCAAGTAAATTTCATTTCCCGAAAAAAGTCCCTGCATCTTTTCTTCTCCGCTCTACTGTCGCACTTACTACATTCATTCCGTGTGGTGGCTGGTATCGAAACATAGTTCATAGTTACATATGAACAACAAGCACAGCGGCGTTTGATATGTCTTAAGTAGGCTACACACTATCAGTTTTCAACTGACAGTATTGCTAAATTGATGGAAAACTGATAGTGTGTAGATAGAACTGATCAATGAGGATGGAACTGATGGCGAGGGTTGAATTTTTTCGTGGATTTTGCTGGTGCAGGTAGACTTCATGATATGGCATTTTGTCGAGCGAGGGTCATATTTGATAGTCCAGGCTTCTGTGTCCCACATCTTTCGAATTAGATTACAGTGCGTAAAATTTTTTGCCTGCGCCCAAAGAAGAAAAACCCAAAAATAAACAAAAAAAACTGGAACTGATGAGGATTGAATTTTTTCGTGGATTTTGCTGGAGGGACGGAGAATGCTGCATGTATGTGTATAATGAGAGGTAGATTTCATGATTTGGGTCGAGCGAGGGTCATATTTGATAGTCCAGGCTTCTGTGTCCCGGATCTTTCCACTTTTTCACACACTTTTTTTTGTTGTTAGTGCAATAATAATACATACACACAGGCAGACAGACAGACAGACAGACAGACAGACAGACAGACAGAATCGCCCGACCTACTTGTGCGTAAAAATTGTTGCCTGCGCCCAAAAAAGACAAAAGAAAATGAACAAAAAAAAGGAGAAAACCTTCGAAAAACAGACGAACCACCTGGAATGATAGTGTGTAGCCTGGAATGAATTGATGAGAACTGACAGTCCAGGACTGTCAGTTGAAAACTGATAGTGTGTAGCCTACTTTAAGGATGAGAAACGTTCATTCTGCCTTCTATATACCCTCCAAAGATAGGCATCTGCCTTCCTATGCACTCTCGCTACATAAATGTTGCTTCGAAGCTTTAAGGGTTGTAATTTTTAAATTTAAAAGATCCAAGGGTGAGATGGCGCTGGCAAAAACAACTTACAACAAGAAGTGCTTGCAATTCCTTGTTATTTGCTTTTTTTTTTTTTTTTTGTTTGTCCTGTGTTGGTTGGTTGTCCGTGCGTCGTCCCCATGTGGAGTTTATACAATATACCTACAGTTAATTCCAAAGCGAAGGACAATGACACCTTTAGGTTAGGTTGCTTGTTGGTACACTCACTTGCACACCATGATGGGATTAAAAAAAAAAAAAAATTAAAAAAATACAGGACACAAAAAGGGCTGAGGGTTAAGGATACCAGGTCGACATTATTGTTAAGTTTTATTTTCTACTTTTTGTGCATCATCAACGTCGAGTGGTGGTTGGGTTTTTGTGTTTCATGAACTCGAACTGTTTTTTCGTTGAGTTCGTGTTCTATTCTTATTTTTTTTTTGTGTATAAAGAGGCGAGTCATAGTGTAGGCGGAGAGCATTTGTAACGAGATTACCTATGGCTGAGTTGGCAGAGACAAATTCGTTTAAAGGTGAGAAAGTGTTGGTATGAGACTACCTCTATATACGCGTGTGTCAGACTTCCTGTCTATGAGCGATGACACTTTGCATAGGGAAAAAGAAAGTTTACGCGTTATGACGAGACTTAAGGGCGTTGATGGCATCCTTTGAGGCTTCGTTCGTTCTGTTGGAGGAGGCGAATTGGAAAACAGTTTTCCTTTTTCTTTGATCTTCTTTTTTTTCTTTTCCACCTTTTTTACTTTTGAAGGAAAGATTTGGCTTTGAAGTCGGGAGACAACTCAACCTACATGCAATGATTTAGAGTGGGGCTGTTCCTTAGGTACACTTTTTTCTAGAATTATTCAAGTTGTACTCAGACTACTGAAACGTCAATAAAGGAAGTACTTCGACCTTCATATCTGAGCTCTGTAGGGCCATAATTTGAGGCGTAATCAATGATCTAGCCTTGGTGAGTCAGTTGGGCGTTATAAACATGATAGTGAATACCTTTCATCTAAATCAGTCTCAAGGTGCGTTTTAAAAGGTCCAATTGTTATGCGCGATGCCGAGTCTAGGTGCGTGTATTCGCTCATAAACTTTTAATCACTGTGAACATTACGTGTACACACAAGGTGATTTAGGTTCCCAACGCAAGCAGTTGACTCGAATTAGTGGATTAAAACTTGAACGGACAAACAAATTTTCACCAATTGCACGAAATTTTTGGATCGATTCATCGCCATTTTTGGAATGAATATTTTGTGCACTGCTACAAGAGCTCACCGTGAAGGAGAACGCATCTAAGCTTTTGGTTTTTGCGAGTTGATTTTGTTTCCTCTAAATACTCTAAATCATGTACTCATGTCGAATGCGTTGACTACAGGTCTCCGCTACATCTGCTGCTTTTTGACTTCGAGAAGGCTTTCGACAGTTTGAATAGAGATACTATCTGGTTGGCCTTGCGCAGGAGAGGTATCCCAGAAAAACTCATAGCTATTATTAAAGCTACGTATGAGGGCAGTAAGTGTCATGTCTTGCACAATGGCAAGGTGTCAGAAGAATTTGAAGTCCAAAGCGGAGTACGTCAAGGATGCATACTGTCACCGCTGTTATTTTTAGTTGTTATGTGATGTTCTCCGTGCAGCATTGACGGAAGGAAACCATGGAATTAGCTGGACTATGACATCTTACCTTAAACACCTAGACTACGCTGACGATATTTGTCTACTTTCACATCGCATAATGGAACTCCATCTTATGGTACAGAATCTAGAAGCTGAGGCAAACAAAGTAGGGCTCCAAATTAACACAGCCAAAACAAAAGCCCTGAGCACTTCTAACACCAGCGCCCAACTTAACATTGCCGGACAGGAAGTCTAGAAAGTTAACAATTTTCTATATCTAGGAAGTGTGGTCTCGGAAAACCGTGGTGGCACCGAACTGGATGTGGGCAGCAGAATCGGGAAGGCCAAAGCTAAGTTCGACATGCTGTCCACCATCTGGAAAAGCAATGTTATCAGGTTAAGAACCAAGCTGCGACTGTTTCGCTCCAACGTAGAATCAGTCTTTGTGAACAAATGTTTAGGAGTCATCTTGAGGATCTTTTGGTCGAACCGTATCTCCAACGAACAGCTTTATAAGAGAACGGGCCAAGAACCTATCAACATTACAATACGAAGGAGAAAGTAGCAGTGAATTCCGCACACCCTACGGCGCGAAGACAATTCCATAGCGAAATATGCTATGCAGTGGAATCCGCTCATCCAAGCAGGCAGAACAGCGGGACGCCCTAGGCAAACGTGGCACAGAACAGTTGAGGAGGAATCGAGCTCTTCAGGAATGAGTTGGAGAGAGCTCAAACGCGTTGCGGAAGACGCCCTATGCCCCCCCGACGGTTTAAAGGACGCAAATCCAAGTAAATTTCGATGTTTTTCCACAATTCATTCTTGTATCCACTACTGTCACTGCTGAACTCTCCATTCGAAGAAAAAAGATGGCCGACTTTACCATAAAACAAGATGACAGTCTATTTATCACAACTCTCTTTTCAGCTGTCAAAGTGACAAGTTGTTTTGTAAGTCTAGAGTAAGGTTTTTGTTGGAAGCTTTCCAGCTGTCATGTAGGTATGTACACCACGACTGTACAGCCAATAATTCCCAAATTAAGTGGAGGGAATACTTTCAAACTCAAAACGAGCTGGAAAAGATCATGCCAAACATTGAAGTACCTGGCTCCCAAATATGGGTTGAGGCCTTGAATACAATTGAAAGCCAAAAGAAGTTTACAGAACCAATGCAGAGCCTTCAAACAACTCCAAAAATTTGGTCCTAAAGAAAACTCTTACTGTCCAACTTGCACAGAAGCAGCCGAAAACGTGGAACCCATAACATTCCACTTTCTACGCTATCATGAAGGCCGTAACCTGCTGACGAACAGACTGGATGAGGACTTAACCCCAGAAAACATCTTCAGACAGAAGCTGAGGACACAAGAAGTTGCACACAAGAAGTTGCCGCTTAAGGGCACAACCACTATACTTACTTATATCCTGTATCCTCTTGTCGGTCCTAGGGCCTCTACAACGCCTACGCGCCATCGTGTGCGATTTCTGAAAATGTGCCTCAGCTTCCCCCCAACTCTTTCCCAGTTGCCGTGCTTCCTTCTCCACTGTTCTGCGCCAGGTTCTCCTATGACCGCCGCGTATCCTGCCATCCTGGGTAAGTGGGTTTCATTGTCGAGGTGTTTGAGTTCAGATGTAAGAGTCCATCGAATTCCTCCATTTCCTGTTGACAAGGCATCATTGAACACATCGCTAATCAGCAATAGAAATAGTATTGGTGAAAGTATACAGCCTTGCCGAACTCCACTTTGGACTTCTCGCAACCTTTAATAACTGGACTACTCTAAGCAGTTACATCTTTTCGGAGCCAGACGAGCCATAAAGCAGTGAGGAACTTAAACTCTTGAGATTCACATCTCTACCTGGGAGCGATCGAGAAATTTATTTTACATTCTAGAGTGCGGTCACTGCTCTAAGTAACTGCAACCATTGACCTAAAACTTTTCAAACTGGAAGCTTAGCTCCCTCTGTATCTATCCAATTTTAGCTTTATCAGTTTGTTGACAATGCTCTTGAAGTGACTGATTGTTTAATGATACCCTGACGTGCAGGAAGCTATCTTGTACTTCCATGGTACATTCCTCATTCACATGACACGCATGTAAGTTAAAACAATCATCACTCCGTGACGTGAAATGAGATAAGAAAGAGCTAAGCAAACACACTTTTATAGTCTTCTCAGATCTTATCATTCCTTTCCAGCTTTTCCTGAACTCAATTCACTTTCTAAATGGGCAGTCAATTTTTGACGCCTCCTTCCAAGGTGTCTGTCGCACAAGCGCTTTATGGTTCTAGCTAATTGTAAAAGGTTCCAACAACAAGAGCCCCTCTAAACACGCGTAAACACATGTCAGCCTCTGCGGTAGCATCTTCAAATTTAACCTCTCGTTATCTCTCCGTTCGTATTGTGTTCAAAGAGAAACTCTCAAAAAAAGAACCGGTTTTTGTTTCAGATAAAAGGAAGAAGAAGCTCTGTCATTTTCCATAATCCACTCCATCAAGTGGTCTGTCCTGGACAAAAAGCCGGAAGCTCTTCAGAATTTCATATCTTTATGGCAAGATCCATGATCATATTTATAATTTACAGCCAGTGACGTGAGTTTCTCTTTACCTTGCACGAGCGGGTGTTTCTCTGCATCTTTTGCTGTCTGGATGCAAACTCTAGCCACCATCTGTCTGGGTGTATACCATAATCAAGTCTGACAACGAGCGCAATGTCATGCAGCACCCCTGACCCTTTTGCGGTGAAGCGGTGTGCGCGCTTGAAGTGCATCTGATCTCTGGTGTGGTGGAGGAGAGCAAGAGATGGGGCCCCTCAAGCGCAGTCCATGTTAATTGTAATTCATCGCAATAGGTTTGGGCGGACAATTATTATAACTTTTGGTCACCGGGTTTGTCTGTGTTATAGAAAGCCTGATATATTGGCTATAATTGGATTTTAATTGAACTCTATTCGGTGGATGAGCGTTTGATATGTGGTTCTGGTTGCATGGCTATTTGTCAACTGCTAGTGCTGGAGATGAGTCGCTGCAGTAGCCTCTGAACAACAAAAAAAAAAAGAAAGAGGGGATTTGTGTCCCAAAGTTTATGGCATGAATTACATGGTTGATGCCTGCCAATGGGCATTTCACGCTCCATCGGTTGAATTAAATGCGGAAACTGAGATTAATTGGTGCACCGCGAGTGGGAGCGTTTGGTGGCGATAGGAATACCCCAGTGGCTAGCTTTGTTTTCTGTGGTTTCCCCATTGATATGGAAGTGATTCCATTGAATGCATATAAATAAATGTGATTAAATTTTTTAGAGTCCATTCGTTTGAATTCATTGGTTCCATTGAGTGGCTCACATGAATGGAGAGCTAATTGTATGCCAGCATTTTGGCATTTGGGCTTATAGGCTTTTGAAAGTTATTTGTCGCTGTATAACGGACTTTGTGGGCTTGATTTAACGGTTTGTTGATAGGTTTTGTATGGAAGAGGAATCAAAGTGCGAAGCCAATTTGAAGTGACACCATAGTGCTGTTTTAAAAGCTATCTACGAGTAAAGCAGAACAGATTTGGACAAAATTGGGGGGTTGGAATCTTTTGAAGACTGCAGCTGTCAGTAGCAGTAGAAGAGTTTCACCCACCAGCAAAACCGCCAAGCATTTCATTGTTCGTTTCGAGACTGTACTTCGATTTGCTGGCGCTCCTGTCTTTACTGTTCCTTTTAAATGGTGGCAAATGTGTCGCTTCCCAACCATATGGCGTGCTCTTCATCTGGCTAATGAGGGTGTTCAGTACTGAAAACCTCCTTACAGTCAAGAAGTTTTGGCACTACAAACTCGGGATTCTAAGTCTATAGACATCGTCATACAAAAGTGTCTACAGTAGCGGATCTAGAATGCAGCCTTGAGGAACACCATTTATGATGCTATATTACATTATTCTAAAGTGCAATATCGTCACGTATCGTATCGTAACGCCCCGTCACATTTCGCTCCTCCTATTCCCTGTAGTTCTGGAAGTTGTTTGTCCTAGTTCCTGGTGTTAAAGTTCCTGCTCACTACTAGGCGTTTGGTTGCAGACGGTGTCTTATTGGCTACAGACGTTCTTCTATTCATGTTTGGTTGAGTTTGGTCTCCGATGGTGATAGTTCTAAGCCGTGATCTCCAAGATAGAAGGCTCATTCATTCTGTTCCTGTTAAGATTAGTTCTATTTCAGACGCTGGCTTTCTGGCGTAAAGTACTTGGTTGTGAGGTGGTACTCCCTCTTTTTTCGAAATTCTCAAGGTAATTTCCTGATTCCTTCATGCGAAAAGGGCTGTAGGCTTCCTAATAGGGCTGCTTCTACTTCTGTCACTATCAGCACCTGTGCCTTTTTTTTTCCATTAAAAGCCTTTTAAAACCATCCTCCACAGCCAATATCTCTGACAATTGAACTCCTCTAAGTGGCAATTTAATTTGCCAACGTGTCTGGCAGATGTTTCATCTGGTCTTTACCGTTCACTGACATTTGCGCAAAAGCTAATTGAAAATCCATTAGCTGTCAAAATTGAATATATGTTCGCGCTAACAACATCAGTCTTTATCGCATGGGAGATAGCTCACAATCGTGATTGATGTACGAAAAGTGAAATATAATTTTAATGACTTATCCCTTTACCATTTTATTTTTCGCAATTGGCCGCCGCACGCTGCACGCAGCGGTACAGCCGTTTCTTCACCCAATTACCATTGCAATTTGCCATTTTCAACAGTTTTTCATTTTCCACATATGCATCCTGCATCTAGCCAAGAGGGGTTTTCAGTTACCAATCAATTTTCCTTACCAATTGGCAACTTGATTCGCCATTTCTGCGTGAATCATCTCGACAAATGGGGATAAAACGTATCTGGACAAATTGGCTGTGTTCAGCGGCGGCGACGAGGGCTCTGTTCAACATGTAACACGTGCATGGTTTTCTTTTTTTTTTGTTTTATTATTTCTGACTTGTGTTGTTAATTTTATAATTTTTTTTTTTTCATAAATCTTTCCTCCATCAATTGAATTCAATCAGTTCAGTCTGACGTGCTGCTGGTAGTTGGAAGAAAAAAAGAAGAAAAAAACGAGTCTTTGATAGTTTATTACGCATTCGACACTGTGAGCCGCAAAATGATGTATTCCTTGATCGATTGATTGATCATTCACATGTTGTTGTCATTGTAACTACACTGCATGGCATGGTTTTACTCAATCTAAAAAAAGAAGAAAAACCTAAGGTAAACGATATAAAATTGGCAATAAAATTGGAATATGAAATACAAATCGAAACCGACACAAAGGCGAAGCAAGAAGAAGTAGAAATTAAAATGGTAAAATGGCTAAGAGAGGGACTATGTAACTTGTGAATCATGTTTTCACCTTACGGGGTGTGTGTATCTTATAGATACACCAGTTGTTTGTGTATCTATTCATGCTTTTTTAATTGCATTTTAATTTTGAGTTTCTTTCTCATTTTGCACTCCTACTTCTAGTTTTCTTTGTGGTGGCTTTTGTTTGAATGGGATTTTGTGGCCTTTTCTCTAGATGGTTGCCGTTGTTGAGGTTATGTCATAGTTTTAGGTTATGTGGAAGTGGAAGCGATTAATTGTTGTTTGCGGTTGTTGGCATGGCATTTCGTAGTGTTTGTTTTGGAATTAGTTGCACGAATGTTTGCAGATTTATTAAAGTTTTAAGAAATTAATTATTCGGTCTAAAATGGGACTTTTGGAAGCACTTTTACAATTAATAAGTAGCTGATGAGAAGAAATTTTGGGGCTCTGAATTAAGAAAGTGTGGGAATGTTTATTTTGCCAAATATTTATGTCTGTCAAAAAAATGAGTTATTGTCTGGCACTTACATGAAGATAAATGGAGTAAAAAATTCTAATTTAAAACGTTTGAAACTGTATAATAATCAGAATGAAATTTATTGTCTTATTGATGCTTGGAACCTAGTGCTTTTTTTATCTTTTGATACTTAAAAGTTATTGTCAGGCAATCATCTTAATTGGCGCCCAACTTAGGACCGACGTTCAAGTGTGCAAAATGAATGGATAAAGCTTGATACTTTGTTCACACGATGCACTTTGAAACCAACTATGCTTGTCGTGAAGAATGGTAACATATTTGACAGATAACGGTTCAAAAAAGAACCCAACTAGTGCCTACTATTGGGCGCTATTTCGGTACAATGAACTCATGTATCCCGGTATAGTTGAATTTTGGGATAAACCTGCCTGTTTCCAATTCTTTTGTTAGATATCCTGCCGAAGGAGGATTCAGTCAGATTGTTGTTGTGCCCTCAAGAAACCTTCGTCATCTTAGCTTCCTTTTTTTGTTTTTCTTCCGTCAAACGCAGTCACCTCCTCTGTAAAGCGAACAACTTGAACGCAATCAGTGACTTTAAAGTCTTCAACTGACTTCAAACAACTAAACCTTTTCAGTGAGATGGTGGTTTCAAGTCACTTCAAGGAATATTTACTTTGTAAAAACGTATGTCCTTTATCCCCATCTAGAGCCTCTACAACGCCTGTGCAGCATAATGTACGGTTTCTGGAAATGTGCCTCAGCTCTTCCCAACTTCTTCCCAGTTGGCGTGCTTCCTCCTCGACTGTTCTGCGCCATGTAATCCAAGGACCGCCACCTATCCTGTCGTCCTACGGCTTCCATTGCATCGGGTGGTTAGCTATAGCCCTGACACCCTTTCGGAGAATCCACTGTAACTTTCGTCATCGTTGCCTATAGCCTATAGGCTTATGGCCCGTTCTCTGATGTAGTTCTTCGTTAGATATACGGTTTGGCCAGGAAATCCTTAAGATATTGCGTAGGCACCCTGATCCTCCTGATAGCGGTGGTCACTGCCCAGGTACCACATCCATATAGCAGCACAGATTCAACGCTGGAACAGAACAGTCGTAGCTTGTTGTATAAGCTTCCATTACTTCGCCAAACTATAGATGGCATCTCATACGCAGAATTGCCTTGCCTATTCGGCTGGCTATACTCAGTTCTCTCAACCGTCTGTCCAGCAATACATGTATAAGTCGATGAGTTTGGTTCCAGACTGATCATTTTCAGCCCAACGACGTCTGATTCCCTCTCCACATTTGCTGAAGGTACATTGTTCAGTGAGACAGTAGGCATTCTTCGTCGGCATATTCAAGGTGTTAGAGTTCAGATGTAAAAGTCCATTTCCTGTTGATAAGGCCGCATTTCGCACATCGTTAATCAGCAATAAAAAAACAGTATTAGTGAAAGTATGTAGCCTTTGAACTTCGAATTCTTTAGACAGCTTTTCTCTGTGCAAAACATGACATGTGGATCAAACATTTTGCTTCAAAATTAACTTTATCAGAAGTCTTCAATGAATGACACCAATGAATGCATTCCACAATAATTGGATTCTTTTATAACCCTGCTACATTGCATCGATTTTTAAGTGAACGTTAAGATGTTAATCTCTTAAACTAAAGTACTGACAGGTTCTAAATATCGCAAGTTCTCTAATGAACAATCATCTGTCTAAGAATAAGTAGGAAATCGATACATCGAACCTACTTTCAGAAGCACATATCAATTTACGAAGTAGTGATTAAAAGTTATTACACAAGTCATCGTAATCCACGATTTAATGTTGCCGCTTGAAGGCTACCAAATCGAGGTATTTACTGTCACTTCTATAGAGACGTCTCAAGTGGCATGACCAGCTTCAATTAAACTGCGAACACTCTATAATTTAACCTCGCAAATAACGAACCCGCACGTGTCGGATGCTATTAACTAACTCCCATTTCCTTCTATATACAATTTTGTGACCTCTCCAAGTGCACATTCCACCTAAATCGATCTATAAATTTTTTGCCAGATAATAAAGGCAATCTTTTGAGGAAAATAGATTACCGAGGTTTGTGTGCTCCCTTAATGATCATGTATCCGCATTACATCACAAAAAGTCATCATCGAATTACTTGGAAACTTCCCTCCGTCGCCGCTAACCTTGAATTTTTGATCAAAAAGCATCATCAGCAATTGAAGGTCAATCCGAGGAACAGCAACCGCACATGAGTAATACAGTATCTTCAGATTGTTCTCCTCCGTTTCACATACACTAGATACCACATCAAAGAGAACAACAGCAACAACGAACACCATCTTGATACGTAAGATACTAATGTCAGTCACTCTGGCTGCTGACTGCCACAAATGGTAATCATTAAAGATACTTTCCGCCTGACTCTTGTTCGGCTTGGTGTGGCAAAGATTAAAGCGAAAAAAATAGCACAAATCGTGAGATTAACTTCCGATTTTAAGTTGATTTTAATTCGAAAAGCATATTTCGTAATCGTTTCTCCTACTGCGTAGGAGTCAAGAGGTAATTATTTATAATTTTTATGACACAGCATGTAGTACCTCGTGTGAGCTGCTGCGCCAAAGTGCTTGCCGGCTGTGTGTCTATTGGGCGAGGAAGTTTTACGAGCGTGTTAAGACGGAATTGGAATTAATTTTGAAATTGTTTTCAAGTCAAGCGAATCGGTTAAACTACAATTACTTTGAGGAAGGGATTTGGTGTCTTGAAATTTGAATACTTTCACGAAATGGTGAAGACAAAAAGAGACAACGTGTGTGTTTAAGTTTAAGGCGATTATTCAAATTTAAATCTTTTCAAGGGATGATTGCATTTTTGTGTGTAGAATTCAGTTTTTGGAATGTTTTCTTAAAGGCGAATAGTTAGGGTTGACCTGAAAGTATTTTCATGTTCGAATTCAAATCAATTTGGGGGCGGAAACGGTATAAGAAGGATTAAAGGGGGAAATTATGCATTCAAAATGACAAATAAATTTATGTGAGAGTTAAACATTTGATGTTGAAAGTTTTTGTACAGTCGCCTAAGCAGAATAGTTTTGGCCTCAATTATCAGCACAAATATTGGTAATTTTTATATCCCTCGATTTATATTCTCAAACTTAATTGGCGCCCAATGTGGGGCCTGCAGTGTAAGGTACTTTTTAGAGCTCATTTAACCTCCATTTTCTCTGTGCTTAATGTATCTGGCCCCGACCTTAAAGTAGCCCTACAAAAGGAAATAAGGTGTAGTCGATCAGCGTCTCTACTCTTTTGCTTTTGGTGCAGAATTTTGTACTCCTAATTCGTACTCTATAGAAGGTCCATTGCAAAAGAATGGACGCTCACTCACGGAGCAAGACACGCTCTCTTCTGTATGCTTAGTTTTGGTGTTACTGTTATCAGCCATTCTTGTGTAGGTACAGCATTCCATTATGGAAATGATAACTTTAACTTGATGCCATTTGTTGACATCTGCAATGCAAATCGTTTTGTCATAGGTGGCACCATGTTTAAGCACAAGACCTGCCATAAAATCAGTTGGGTGTCAGCTGATAGGCAAGCAACCTCCAGCCAAATTGACCATTTTGCCATCAGTCGCCGTTTTAGAAGTAGTCTTCTAGACGTCCGAAACAGGCGAGGAGCGGACATGGGGTTGGTACGAGATCACCATCTTATGCCGCTCGAAGATCTAACGACACAGGAATACGCAGGTTCAACGTAGACCGACTGAGAGTTCCCACAGTGCGCCAAGAACTAAGGGACCATCTCTAACGTGGAGTGGAAACAATCAGCAGCTCATTGCCCGCCACCATCCAAGACCATTGGTGTGCTGTGAAAACTGTTTTCACATCAGGTGCAGGATCGAGATGAGGATCAACTAAAAAGATCGAAGAGAACGAGCCATGAACCTAGGCACGACGAAAGTGGCAGTGGATTGGTCCATAGCTAACCAAGTGATGCAATGGAACCCGCTTACCCACAATGGCAGGATACGCGGTGGTCCTTGGAGTACATGGCGTAGAACAGTGGGGAAGGAAGCACGCCAACTGGGAAGAAGTTGGGAAGAGCTGAGGCACGTTTCCAGAAATCGCACACGATGGCGCGTAGGCGTAGGCCCTAGGACCCACAAGGGGATACAGGATATAAATGTTTTGATTCGAAGGCCAATAGTACTAGTATATTCTCCAGCTTGGCCCGAGACTTCTCGGTTCTTTCAGCCACCCCTGGCATCTTTTGCAGATTACTTGGAAAAAGCGTTAGGCACGTCTTGCTCGTCCTTTTAGCTACAGGTATTGATTGAGAAATAGTTCTAGCCTTATGTTCAATTGCCTTTTCTCTTCCTTCTTCAAGTGCAATGACCCATAATGGCAAGAGAGCGAAGGTTCCATGTACTGCCCGTAATGCTGAGCCCTTGGCGAAGTGATCCATCAAACCCCCCAGGTTGATCAAGTAACGATGGACAAAGGTCATTTTTCCTTATTGAACAAGCACTCAGCACAAGGATGTTGGCATCAAGCCCTACAGTCGTGACCAAAGATCGAGAATCTAATCTGGCAGCTCAAGGGGTGGTAACTTTTTGCCTGCTATCTGGTATCTTCTGCACATTTTGTCCACATGCTGCAAATTGTCCTTCTTGTTTTTATTGCTTTTTGTCTATTACATTTCCTTTTCAACGAGTAACGCAGTAGAAGTTGTCCGTCACGCCAGAGCAACGGTCTGGTACTCCTCGAGGCGACCCTCTATCAGACAGCCTGTTTTCAAATATACCTGGTGTGCCCTCTGGCTCGAAACCATCCATCGCTTGAACCCCTGGATTAAGAAAGGATATGCATAACCTTTCCTTTTGAAGTATATGTACATTGATTCCCGTCCAGTCTGTTCACCAGTGGAGAGAGTCACGAACCTAAAAGAACTAAGATACAGAGACTAGCCAGTCTAGATTCTAGATTCACCCTGATTTCATGAACCACAGGAAAATCATAACTAGTCAAGTACGTCTGTCGTGAGATGCTTGGACGTCTCTTCTTGGACCACAGATTACACTTCGATGGTTTCCAGAATGCAGAGACATCCAAGAAAATGAAAAAAGCAGGCAAGCTGGAAAGAAAGGGATCGGAATAAGTCCTATAAAGAACTCCTGATTTCGTTTTGCCCCTTGAGCTTATTACATCCAAAATGGCACTTCAATTCAGGTCCCAAGCAAATAACAGATAGAAATCGCTAACATCTTGCCGTGTCTCTAGAAAAGTCTGGACGAGACACGATAAATCTATAGTTGTCCTCGCGTTAAAGAGACCAAACCTTACGCTTTTCATTGGTATCATATCCGGGTGCAACCATTTGGTTGTACACCGAAAAAGAATGCGACGAGCTTTGCAGGGGCTGTGGTTAACCCAACCCAACCCAACCTCTGCTTCCAAAGAAAGACGGTTCTAAGAAACTTCTTTCTTTGCGACCTCAGCGACCTGTTAAAAAAATCACCGAAGCAAGACCTGGAGTTCATTAGACTTCTTTAGGGAAGCGAATCCTTAATCCGTCCAGTTTTTCGCAGACTTCCTTCATTCCAACTCCAAAGGAGTACAATAGATCTTCTTGAGATCCGAGTACACCGTACCTAAATACCAGATGCAGCTAACCCCTTTCTATCTACCTGACGTAACAAAAGTGTAAATCATAACAATGTCCAAAGAGTAAGTCAAATAAAAGGGAGCATTACCCTCAAATTTTGAAAGGCAACTTACCTCTCTTCGCTGACTTCTGAATTTAGCCCTAAGCGGAACCACAAAATTAAAACCAAACTTAAGTACGAAAACAAGTATAATTAATTTATGTGTCAACGCAAAATCAACGCTTCGTTGAACGTTTTGTTCAAAATTCCGCATTCGTATTGACACATAAAATATTAATGCAATCATCTTTGCTTGTTTGGTTTTCATTTTTCTACCCAAGCACGGAGCATGTCCAAATGTATGCATTGAATTATGAACCCGTCATGGTGACAGTTATGATAATTTACGAAATTATTCAGTAGAACCACCCTGACACGTTCAATGTCATAAGACAGTTGAAATTCGTACGATAAAAAAAACAATAGAGCCTAATAGCCTCCCATGAGGTACCCCTTTTGAAAGTAAAAGACTGACCAACTGCAGCGGCATTCACAACTCCAAAAATAGTCCCATATCCATAATCTCATGGGATTTCATAATTTTCCTCATTTTCTCCAGAATCTTTTCAATTCCATTTGCAAACATTTCTCCAAACACACAGACACACAACTGGACCAAAACCAATTCACTTGAAATGTTTATTTTTACTTTTTTCCATTGAACATTTGCCAATTTCTATTGAAATTGGTTTCTTTTTGCCACTTTTGTGTTCAAAATACTGTTTGTTTGTGCAGAAATTCGATAGACTCGAAAAGTGCACCAGAAGCAATGAAATCACCCCATAATCGCTGATGCAGTAAACACGGCAGCAGTCACACAAACGTGAACGTTTTCCCCCAAAAACAGCTGCAGTTTATGCGAATTTTGAATGCAAAACAATATTCTGAATGGATTTTCGGAGCACTTTTTTGGTTCTAAACAAAAAAAGAATGAAAAGAGTTTGGTGTTTTTTTTTTAGAGGGTGCATTCAAAAATAAGTTGATAGCTCATTAGAGGAGAATGGATAGAAATGGTTCTGTTTATTTTGCTTGGACTGGTAGTTAATTAAGTTTTAGATGTTATAATGGAGATTTTGAACTGTAAAGATACAATTTTGAAAGGGACTAGGAAGAGACGTGGATGGTGTACCAAACTGTTGGTTTGGGGAAATTCACCCATAAGAAAATAAACTGAAAACTGAAGAATTACTTCCTCGAAAATTTTGAAATAAAACTAACACATACAGTAGAGACCATAACCATTAGTACAGACAGAAACCAAATGTAGAACTATTTTCACTGGTATAGTTCACTGTCACGCTGACTGATCTGTGGATCCTTCAGTAGAGTAAAAAACCTAACTAATTGATATGTGCAATCAAATGTCAAAAAGTCTTAACTGGTATCGCTCAGGGTTTTTGTTTGTGTCTGTCAGTGAACCTTTGGTATCTATTGGAAATTGAACCTTTACAAAAAAAAGGGACAGCTCCATCTAGTGGTCTATTGTATGAACAAAAGGAAGCGAGAATACTACACAAATAAAATCCACGATTAAGACTGCTCCAAAAAAG
This sequence comes from Chalcosyrphus nemorum, assembly GCA_949716465.1. NCBI lineage: Eukaryota > Metazoa > Arthropoda > Insecta > Diptera > Syrphidae > Chalcosyrphus > Chalcosyrphus nemorum. The sequence continues at coordinate 81,560,424 of OX454333.1, forward strand.
GTACATAGGTCTGAATAGAGGATTTGAGAGTAAGGAAAGTCCTATCTAACTTTACTTACTTATGTCCTCTATCCCCTTGTGGGTCCTAGGGCCTCTTCCACGCCTAGGCGCCATCGTGTGCGGTTTCTGGAAATGTGCCTTAGCTCTCCCAGCTCTTTTCCAGTTACCATGCTTCCTTCCTATAGTCCTATCTAAGTCAACGACAGTTCCTTGAGTCCTAGAAACAGCAAGCTAGATAGACTCCTTACAGGAACACTGAAACAACTTAGAACTTTCCTTGTCAGCTCTTATAGGTTACACAAAGGCTTAGAGGACAAATGTCGTCGAAAGGCAACCATTGGGTTCATTAAATAGTTGAAAAGAGGAAAGACAGGTTCTGTTTCGACAAAACGTCAGGACTTGATGGTATAATTCTGATGATACTGCAAATTTCAAAGCGGGGTTAGTACAGCAAATCTTGCCTACATTTTTATATGCCAAACTTGTTTGCAGAACTTTGAGGACGATAGCGCTCATGAATTGTTGAGACCCTGTAGCCTGAAAAGGGGTATGCCTGCTACTCTAAGGACTATAAGCCAAGTGCTTTTTTTTTAAAGATTTACATGAGTAGATCTCCACATACGTTTCAATAAATTCCAAGAGACGTGCCAAACATTGCAGAGAGTGCTACACGACTTGCTTTACACTATCATCAGGCAAATTCCTGGGCACCATCACTCACTTATGCCAAAGAGCAATCGTTTAATTGATGGAGCCCAACGCAGTGAACTTGGCTCTTTACGAGCAAGAGGGAGATACCTGCAATCTCAAAACTATACCACTCTCAGAAGGATTCAATGCCTATTGTCTGATATGCAACGACGACGTCAGCGGGCACTCGAGAAACCGTGCTCGGACTTGTTCCACTTGACATCTTCACTACTATGGCTCTAATAGTCTAACGTATGAAGGAATAATTGGAATGGCCATCGCAACACCTTCAACGCGACATCTAACTAGTGTTACTTCTTACATAGATCTTAGCACTAAGTCCATTTCGAAGGAGAGTTGTATAAGAAGCTCTTCCCTCGCCTAAAAAGGACGAGAAGAAGTGCTCAGCGCAAATATGTTCGAAGCGAAAGTATATATAATCAATTAACTCCCCAACATGCAGAGGAATATAGACATCAACTTTGACACCCAAGCAGTCTTCCAGGCCATCACATATGCTACAATGAATTCAAAATAGCTCAGATATTGCCTAGAGAAGCTCAGACTTGCCATCGACATAAATCTCGACAAAAATAGGTATATTAGTTGCCCATTAATTGGTCAATTTCGACGACATCTTTCATTCTTTCACTAAGTGACAGCTGTCATCCACTACACCAGAACTGACAGAACCCTCTCTCTGTCGTGTTCATAGGTCTAAATAAATTAACAGATTTCAGCTCCCGCTGTAAATTATCAGACCTGAAACACAAAATCTATTTCGTAACATCGGTGTTGTCAACTCGTCTTTGACATTCCTATGTCAGCGTCTTAATTCATATTTCGTTTTCCTTAAAACAAAATCCCAAAACAGGTGTAACATTTTTTTCTTCCAAACCTGTGATAAGATCTTCACCCAAAAAGATAATTAATGATCTGATTTAGGAAACAAAAAAAAGTGAAATTCCATGGAATTTAAAATCCACTGATAGTCACATTATGTTTTGTCAATTTTTATATTAAAGTCCGTCAATGAATAGATTAACATAAAAATACAGCTTAAAAGTGGCATCACTCTAAGTTTAAGTTTGGGTGTGTAATTAATATTGCTTACATCGAAATGATTACATAACAGCGACTATATTTTAAATAGAATCAAACGACTGAACAAAATTTCAAATTAACTTTAATCAGATGTAATTAATATCATCGGGAGATTAATGGAATTTGAATATTCTATCTTGTGTTTATAAGAAACTCTTTCAACAAGATTCGTTCAAACTTTAATCGATCTTTAAAACTGAAAGATAGATGATAGAAATTCTTTTGTTTTTACTGCTGTTTTCGTTCATAACTTTCAGTGTAACGCACCTTCCTAAGCATAACAAATTATTTAATTCGATGATTTTTAAGTACCACACCACCTTAAACAGCGACGTGCCAAACTGACATTCCTGTGGCACTCCACATTTACGTCTTATTTAATGTCGCCTGTCAAAAATTCCAAACCATTTTCGGTTTCTCTTCGTTTCATTTCATTTTTAATAAAATTGTCACTTCCTTCTAAGGTTCGACAAGCGACAGCTAAGTTCAGTGTTCTCTCATAACATAATCCCACCATTCTAACCGCCATGTAGAATATCTATCTGTATGCTTCACACTAAAAGATATTAATGCCCATTTATGTCAACAATATTTTTTTTATGTACATATTCACTCAAGCACACAGTGTAGTGCACTACTACTCGGATAAGATACGTGGTGTCTATTGACATTCAATTGAGCGTTGTGGCGGCATAGGAAAAAATAAAAAGACATAAGATACTGTCGTAGTACGAACGAAAACATTGCCAACGACCAAGTTGAAGAATTTCAATTGCAACTTCCTGCCTGTGTGTGCGGTGCGGTGTTTTGTTGATCATTTAATCACATGAAATGCACAATTCAAGCAAAGAGACAGACAAAGCCACAACAGTGACTTCACACAGCTGCAGCGCAACGGATTACTTCAATCTCACACCGTAAATGCATTCCAATCGATAATTACAATAATTATTCAACATTGAAAGATAAGTACGAGTGCGAGTATTTTCCACTTGAGTGACACGGTGCGATGCGGTGTCGTCATTGTTTTGTCATATGGTTGACAGTTGATGCGACAAAAGAGGAGGTCAAATTTCTGTTTTCTTCCTGCAATTATAAGCAGGGAGTGTTGTTGGCCTCTCTAATGACCCAAAAAATTACACAACAAAACGGTCTAAGAACGCGAAAGTTAGAGAAAAAAAAAACTTTAATTTAAATCCGATTATAGAGCCACCCTATAGAGCTTGCTTGTCGGAAGTTGACAGCAGCCCAATTCCTTTGTGTTCCAGAAACAAAACCGTATTTCAGTTCGTTTTCTTTGCGAAAATTCCATCACATGATTAGGGGGTGAGCGGAAAAAGTAAAGAAAAAAACTCAAAAGAAAATCAAAAGTTAAGTCACCCATTCACAAACCCTCGGGACATTACTTTCTTTGGATTCTGGAGCGGTTCCCTTCCATCATTGTTCCGTGTCAATGATTGCTTTGCTACTTGTCCCATTCATGAATTGATACCCCGATTGGGGGATCATTTGTAAGACGCGCCAAACAATGTTTCTCCCGAGAAAGAGAAAAATCTTTTTCTCCTTCCTTCTGAGAGCGGAAAAAGTAAATAAATCGTAATTTGATTTCAAATTGCTGTTGATTGATGTTGAAGATTTTTTTTTTTCTATTCGGTGATTTTGGGTTCGCCTCGGAGAAGTTTATTTGCTTTTAATTAAGTCGGTAAATTGTTTTCTGATTTCAGCCAATTGAATTTGGTGTGAAAATGATTTCTTTTTCGATTGTTTTGGGGCTGGGAAAAATTTAAGAAGGGAAACGTGTTCGTGACAGCTTTAATAAAGCTTAAGGCGATGCGATGGTGGAAATTATGGCTATTGAACTAATTCACAACAGAGGAATTCGAACGTGCTGACGAACAGTGATTGGAGGATAATCTGTTGGATTTGTGGTTAGGGCAGTGATTTGGGAAGTCGCTTGGATTAATTAGACTCCTAGGATTTGAAACGTTAGAAATTACCCCCGTCATCAGAACTAATTGTAATCTTACCGCTTTCGAGCTTGTAACAAAAGATAGAGTATAGTTCATTTAGAGGTTGGAGTCTAACATCCCTGCCAAATGACAGCTGTCATCTATATATATAGTTTTGTGAATGTCTAAGTAAAACATACGTTCACCGGCTACGTAGACAAATGAAATCGCATATTTGAGAACGCAATTGTGATCATTGTTATCACTTGTCACTTAGACGTGAACGTGCATTCAGTTATAAAACTGTGAATACATTGTTTGTTGTGATCATAACCTGTGAATGAGGATCAAGATATTGCGGCCTGTTGGAGGATATTTTTGAACCCTAAGAACCCATTTGCGACGTCGATAGGCCATGGGTTATTTGGTTTATAAAATACTCGTAGGATGAGACGCAATCTCCTAAATCACACTTTGACAATTCACTGTTTAATCTTGATGTGCTAATGAATAGTGAATAGGAATAAGTATTGGGGCTATAGCTTTTTTCGAATGGAATAACGTGGTTGAAATAAAACAAGAATCCGTCAGTGATTGCGATCTTATTTTAGAACAAGAAGTATGCATTTGAGGGCTTGAAAATGTTGTTGCTTTACCTAAGTTATGTATTCACTAGTTTGGTGATCGTCACTGTGTGTCATGTGGTCGCATAAAACTTTCACGGAGTTGAGTTGTAGTGTTCAGATGGACGCAGTGTAGCACATCACCGAGCGCTAGTAGCTCTTTATGTCATAAGTAGCGCTTGTCAGCTAAGAACATTTAGTCTTCGCTTAAGGCGATTACGGGCGTTAGTTAAGCATGTATTTCTTTTGGAGGAAAAGAACCTTAAAACATAAAAAAATGATTTTAATTTTCATAAAATATAATATCTTAATCTTAAGGTCCAATCTTAACAAACTCTTCGCAGTAAACAAGGGTAATATCTGTCGAATTTTCGACTTAAATATCTTCAGAGAAAATAATCTTAAGGTGTCAAATCGCGCCAAGGAAGTGGGCTGCGAACAGGTCCATTTCGTGTAATTAATTGTTCTTCAAATATATGTTTCAGTAAATCGCACTCTGTGTTGCATATGGCGGCGTCCTGCAACAGTAATGCCTTCCAATCTAAGCACGATCATGTCTCTATATCGCTTACCCTTGACTGTAACGTTCTGACCAAAATGAACAAATGCTTCCATCGGCCTATAAAGCCCATCAAATGGTGGCTTTCTGTATGTTACGGGTTTTTGACAATAGCTTGTGGATTATCATGGATCCAAATGTGGCAATTAGGTTCATTTGACCAAAAGTGTGCTCCATTATTGAACAAAATTTCCAAATGAAATTCTGGGTCAGTAGGAATGTTTCATTCCGCCTACTCACCAAATGTACGGCACAAACGATGATCGTGTTCCTTCAATGCCTGTACAATTACATCGTTTGTTTTGATGTTATTGTGTATTGTGCACTTTGCACATCTTACTGGATATTCGTTTAGACTAAACGTATTTCGAAAATGATCTATAGTTTCTCCAATTAATCGCTCTGATGGACTGTTATGAACACCATAAACTTAGACGTGAGTCTATTCATGTTGAATTGAAAAACCAAACTAACCTCAAAAGACACGAGAACTGTCAAATCGACTCTTACAGAAAAGAGTGTTGCCCATTTTCTCTTTTTTTTCCTTTTCTACCGAAGTTAGACAAACTTCCAAGAGAAAACCGCTCAAAACCATCTGTCCTTAAAGTTTTTTTACTAAGCCCTTTCTATTCCGAAACTCCCTGCAAGATTACAGTCAATTGAGTATGCAAAGTTTATTTAAAAAAAATTCATGAGGAGTCGAAGGCTTTGGACAGGTATGAGTGACACCGACTGTTCTGTTGCATTGTTGAATTCCCTTAAGACCGCCCTGTATGCGGTTGTGATTGGAACTTTCCAGATCACTGTTGGGTTTGTGCAGAAGTCAGCAAGTGTAGGCCCTGACAAACTTGGACATAGGTGGCAGGAGCGAGATTTTGTTTCTTGTAATATGGCAACGCCCTTTGACGAATAGGCAATCTATTGAGTCGCGCGCCATCTTTAGGACAGTATTAGTTTCACTTTCCTTATGAGAGAAAGAATTACAGCTGCGTAAGAGCTTCTCAAACTTCTACACAGAGCTACATATATGCTCACGTGGGACATATGTATGAATGCGCTCTGCCAAAAACTCTTCTAGATAGAGGCGGCAGATGATTTCCTGCAATGGGGGGGCTTAAGTTCTTCCAGGCCTTTTTTAAGTACAGAAGCTGTACTGCATCCTTATGTCAGTATTGGTTACATGTTAACACACTTCAGACAACATGCGTCACTTTGTTACCAAGACTTTATATAAGTGACATCGTACCATTGAGAGTTTCGAGGTTTTACTTGATCTTTTGAGCAGCCCCACAATAAATTTTGACTTCAATGCACGTTCAAAACTGCAATAAAGAAAAGCCTTTTAGACTAAGCCTTACTTCACAGACCGGTCTTTCTTCAATTATATAGCACAACGAATCTCAATCACAGTCTACGTGATGTTCTTTGTCAGTAATTAACCTAGTTCCCCGAGATCTAGATACAAAACGAGTAGAAATCATTCTTCGTCTGACAATTAGATTCTCTTAAACCAGGTAAACACAACTTCCACTTAAACGCCAATAAATTAGACTTATAAAACTTTAAGCACATGTATGTATACATCCATCCAGAAATTACCTCGTAAATTATGGCACTTCTACAACAATTTGTTTGGTGTACAAGGTCAAGAATAGCCCGTCACTTTTGGACTCAAAACTAGTATCGCACTTAACGCACTTCATTTTAATGTCGGTACACGAAAAGTTTAAGTGCATAAATCACAACAACTTCCTCAAAAAACACACTCAACAGAAGTGACCTCGAAACTGGATCGGAGTAGACTACGTACACATATATGTATGTACCTCCTCCACCGCATTTTAACACAATTAACCACCACCACCAGTTCTAGACCGCAAATCAAGTAAACTGGGTTGTCAATTATCCCATGGACAACTGCTCCACTTCGTTTGTGTGGTACGAGAAAGTGTTGCACAATCCATTGTACAACGCGAAAAAGGAGTGATCTCACCTCACGTAATTCAAGAAGTTCCACGAAGATTGATTGAAATCCAAAACCCACACAAAGTTTTATGATTAAAGGAAATAATTCATTTTCCAAACCAGGAGGAGTAACGCAGTGAAATCACCGGACCATATCCTGAAGACATGCGTGAGAACTACAACTGGATGGTTCCCATGACTTCACTTGGAATGGCTTCTTCAGATGCAACCGAAAGTGCTTAGTGTAATAATGACAGCAATTCTGATGGAAGAAAAAAAATTACCATAAAATGAGAATGTTGAAGTCATGAGTAGGGATAGTAAGAAAGATTAGGTTGCATGATGCATTGCTAGACAAGAGGGTGTTCCCTCACACACTGAGCGGATACCTAAGAATAGTTGGATGATCAATTTCATTTTTTTTGCATTTAAATTCCAGTCATTTGTGCACTAATGAATACTGAGTGACTGTGCAGATACTTTTTTTTCTACTGAAGAAGCACTTAAACGTTATTGAGTATTAGTTTGATTGTACTATCAATAAAGCAGTCATGTCAGCTCTAGAGAAAAGCATTGCACAAGCTCTTTTGTGTCTTGTGGTGCCAGCATTTTTTAGGGAGAGTCTCTGGACCGCTGTGGGGCGCAAATTGAACATGAAACTGTGTATAATAGGAGGGCAGCTCGAGGCATACATTGTACAAACACACTACCAAGTTCAACAAAGCAAAAAACTCGCCATCAAACAGACGTAATGACTCATTGCAAAAGGATTGGCTCATATGAGGTTCAACGGTGGATAAAGAAACCGATAAGCCTACGGGTTACAGTAGAAACGAATTATACCTCAAATTCAAAGTAGTAGCCTTGCCGCCTTCTTTGCAACACCCACTTCTTTAAAATCAAGTCTACGGGCTCGTTTTTAAATTCAAATTAAATTTTATCATCTGCCAATGATATTAATTACATCTGATCAAAGTCTCTCTCTCTCTGTTTGAATAATAAAAAAACAAACTTAACCCAGTCCCTTTCGATCTGAGAAATATTAATTACACGCCCAATTTTATCTACACAAGTTGAATATCTTAAGCGCGTCTTGCTACTGGTAAAGTTGTCTTTTTATGGTAATCTATTCGTTGACAAGCTAATAAAAATTTTGGAGAAATACAATCTGACAATTAGTTGATTTTCGGAATCCGGGAATTTCACTTTTGTCTCATATTTGGATCATTAATTCAATTGATCAAAAGATCTTATCAGTTTGGAAAGATATGTTGCACCTGTTTTGGTATTTGTTTTTTTTTTTTAGCTATTTTAAACCGAAATATGGATGAAGATACATAATACATTTAGAGTTGACATCACCGAGAAATATTAAATAAATAATGAATAAATTTTTTTTTTGGTTATGATTTTAATAATTTATAGGCGAAACATGTTTTACGAGGTCTGCTTTAGGTTTCGAAAACACTTTCATTTCCTGAGTCAATGTGCTAAGGATCATGGATTTTGTAAACAGTTCAAAACAACGGTATTTGAACAGTGCAAGGTGACAGTGACAGTGGTTCTGTTTGTTGGTTATTATAATTTTAAGTTTTGAAGCGTGTGCCAGTCGAATCGAAGCTTTTGTTTGAATTTATGCGAATATCAATCGGTATGAATCGATATTCACTGTTGAAGTAGGCGAAAGCGTCGACATCTGTTACGTTAACTATTACGTATTTGACAGATGGGGCAGTTCCATAAAATCTGTTGTTTGTTCTCTGTATCCGAATAATGGAAAGCATAATCAAACAGTTTCCCTTTCTTTGACTGTCAAATGTCTGCCAACAGATTGAACAGATTTGAATTGGTAAATTCACCTAATCCATCTGTCATCCGGTGAGTCTTCTTCTTCCTTATTGAGGACATGATTCGCAGTAGAAAAATCAGAGATTTAGTGCATCCCTACTGATCCCCTTGTGGAGTTTTCCTATTCAACCTCAAGAAGTACAGACGGACTGCTATAAGCAGACATTCTGTCCAACTGTCAGTTAAGCAAGTTGACGTAACCAATGCGATTGCTCCTTTATTCACTTGATTCTCAATTTCACTTGAGTTGAAGTAAATGTCATTTTGCTTTCATTTTTCAATACACCATCGATATTTTGGATTCTGAAGGTAGAGGTCTATTTCATTTAGTAAAAGAAGACCCTACTTCTTTGTGTCAAAGGGTAAAGTTCGACTTCTTCACTTAGCACTAGACAACAGTGTGGCTGTTGCATCTTTCTCCATTTCCAATATTTCATCCACTATATTACACTACACACATAAGAAGGAACTGACAGGCAGTCTCCTAAGGCAGGTTCTTGATAGGATGTCAGAAGGCTTAAGGTGTGCAAGGTAAGGATTAAGACTGAAAGCAGAGATTCTACACGGTTTCTTTTGCTATTAAGGTTCATAAATATAAGGAGTTGGGGCAATCTTTGAGAAGAATAGCAAATGCAGGACGCTATTTCAAAGAGTAAGCCTCGAAGTCAGGTCTTTTTTTTCATCTTTATAGATACTAATAGCGAGCGCGATTTCTATTAGCATGCACGATTCGCAAACCTGAGTAATCGATGCCAGGAATACGCCTACGTACTAAACACACACCCTACACCCTTCAAACCACTCTCCCCGCGGGACTGCCGTTAGGTATTACTTCGCGGGGCTGGTTAGCATTTTATGCTCTACTATCTCTATTTGCCTCCTCGCCTCCTCGCCTCTTCTCAATGCTTCCTTTGTTAAGAGAGCAGCCGCCCAGACTGGGGCAGCATACAGAAGGATGGACCTCACCACTTTGGATAGAAAGATTCTCCTTGCCCTCCGATGTTTGGCAGCATCCGAGAGAGCGCTGCCTGCATCTGTGACGCATTTTTGCTAGAATACTCGACACGTACTTAAAATTTTAGCCTGTTGTCGAGCATGACTCCTAGGTCTTTAGTTGATCTTTAGCTTTGGAATGGTTTGAGGATTATAGGAGAGAAACGTTTGTCCTGTCAAATCGTAAGAACTGATGTTCATTCCTTGCGAGATCAAATTTTCATAAAAACGTTTTATATCGCCCTCTTCGTTGACAGTCACGTGCTTGGGGTGGCTCATTTCGAAGTTTGGTTGAATAACTCCGCCCGCCCAAAATCCGCGCTATACTGCATTGCGTTGTGTTCTTTTGAATACTCTTTTTCATCCGGCACCTTTGTTTGTTGGCATAGCCAGAGAAGATGATATTGAACCCAAATTCAGCAACGTATTGTCAACGCTCACATGTTCGACGACTTGGAAGCACAAAAGCAATAGCACAACCGAGGTTGATTGAAGTAACGTCAATGCTCTGTCATCTCAAATTTCGATAGTGCATGCTCGATCACCAAATGGGCAATGCCAAATCCTCACATTTCGATAGTAATTCGGTTCCTGATTTGGGCGACCATGATGCCAACCTAACACCCAGTCTGCACGAGACATAATTTCAGTCAAGACTCAAGTTCTGACATTAATATGTCTCGTGTTAACCGCACTTTTACAGACCTGACTTTCAGTCGGACATCTAAGACAGCCGTTCTGTCTTGTCTTCTCTGTGCACATCAATCCTGACTGAAATGTGACATTTGAAGTTTGGCAGTGCTGTGATCGATTAGTGCTTTCCAGAGGTGCAAAGATGGCAGATTTTTGATTTTCACAAAAAGAAACAATAAGTTTGTTGATTTTTTGAAATGAAATGATGAAAAGCCTTCGCAATGACATCTGTCATAAATTGTTTGACATACGATTGACTGTTTAGAAATATGTACTACGAAATTCAGTGACACTTTTCAAATGACGTTTCGCTGTGCATGAATACAGCTCGACTCCTCTCAGTCTAAGAAAAATTCTCTTTCTGCTAAACTTACTATAAATGTTAATTAAAACAAAAACAGGGGAATTGCCTCTCACTCGCCTTATGCAATCACTCAACTGTTTTCAAAGACCGGTTTAACTTTCGTACGTGCATCACTTTCCGCTCTACGTCCGACATTCATTTGTCAACTGTAACTAAAACCTTTCCTTATGTTCTATTCTGTTTTTCTTTTTAAATTATAATTCAGCCTTCAAGATGTGTATTTAATTAAACTCCACAGACCTCATTTATACACTTGCAAATTTGTATTTTATCGACATCACCATCTGCTGAGGTACCTGCTTTGCTGCATCTGTTTTTTCATAAAAAAAAAGAACGTCTGTCACTTCGGCGGACCACAAACAAGATAGAATTAAACTCACATCAAAACATCTTTTTGCCATCTCTATAATTCATTGTTGCAAAATGTAGTGAATTATTTATTAGAATTTCTTTTTTCTGTTTAACAAAATGCAAATGAGACAATGGAGTGTCTCTCTCTCCTTCTATCTAACTGCTGTTTGTTCAAAAAGCACGCGACTTTAAATGACTGCAAAAAAAAAATAAAAAAAAAATAAGTAAATATCATTCGATCGTTGAATTTTTAATTACTTGTTGCTAACACCCCATCGAACAGTCGAACATACCTAAAAAGTGTTGTCGAGAGTGTGCCATAACTTTGAATTAAATTAACCACCAATTAGAGGTTTTACGATATGCCGCGCTCTCTCTTTCTCTGTCTCTGGATGTACATATAAGCTCGTAAAGATTTTAGTCAAAACACGCGTGCGTTTTTATCTCGAATGCGCTTGTTCGTTTGATTTTTTTTTGGGCAAAAATAAACCAAACAAACTTTCGGTCCAAAAGCAAATAGTAGATATATTTCTCGGAGCGGCGAGTGAATCTATGGCAGTGTCTATGAACTCGATTTAATTTCTTTTTTTTTATTGCGTTTGCTGTTGGATTTATTTTAATTGCTTATTTTCTCGTTTCAGATACAACAACTATCGTCAGTTCGAGTTCAAATGAGGAAAAGATTAAGAAAGAAGTCGACAGCGATTACATCGAGAAGTAAGTTTTCAAAAAAAAAGTTATTACAAACGTGTGTTGCACTATCGATTTTGAAATACAACACATACCTAGTGGTGTGTTGTGTAAAAATACAGAAAAAAAAAAGTAAAAGTATCTCATGGATATATGGGTTCCTCCCAGTACTACTTGCTGCGAGTATCTTTGAATCTAAACTAGTTTTGTTTTACTTTGCAAATTTATAATGGAGCATGGTGTGGCACACAGCTGCAATTTTTGAGTTTTTTATTTTTTTATGTTAAATGTGCCTTGGTCCGATGATTTTAATTATTGGATTAATTATTCTTGATACATTGGCAAACTGGTGATTAGGGGTCGACGAGAGATATCTGATCGATCGCGGCGAATTGTTGCGATCGGATGTTGGATAGGTCTTTTCTTGGATGCCTTTCTCTTGGGGGGATTTTTTGTTTATAATTTTTTTTTCTTATTTATAGTTTCCCACATGTTTGGTGTGACTGTATGAGTGTTTTATGGATTTATCGATCGACATCTGGTTTAGGTACATATATTTCATTTCCATTAGCATAAACGGGGGATAGGTCTAGGTAGGTATCTAGAACTTGAACGTTCTAATATAGAATATGTGACTTCCGGTGTTGTGTGGGCTTTGGCAGTGAGACTTGACAGGTGGAAGTTATTGTCAAGTAGGCGCCATGCTGCGTACCTTGTCGGTTTGTGTTGAGTATGCAAAACGTGTTAGCGACAGACGGCGATACTCTGAGGAATGTAGTGATTTTTGCTTGATCGGTAAAAATGATATTTCCCGCCCACTAATCTTCTTTAATCAGAAGGCGCATCTACAGTGTTGAAGTTGAAGAAGCTGCTGCTGGGGTTAAAGTGATTTGTAGCTGATAGGATCACAGCCATTCGAAACTGGAAAGTCAGTGCTTTTGACAGGCAAAATAATTATCTTACCTGGAGATGCAAAAGTTTGGAGGTTAATGAGCTTAAATAAAAAGCTGAAGGCCACAGTTTGCGTAGTTTCGGTTGACTTTGTTGTTCAAACTTGTGCAAAATCATAGTCATCGTACATACATATGTAAACAAATGAATATCTGATCAACCTTTTCGCAACCATTGGGAGTTGTAGTTTTCGCTGAAATGGACGGGATATAGTGCTGTGATATTTGTCAGCCTTTCGTGCACCATTCTTCCTGTCGGATTAAGCCGACTTTAGTTCTTGATAGCGCACCTCACAAAGGTAACTTCCCCACGCCTTAGGGTGTGCCGTGTCCACTGACACTTTCTCCTTCTTATTGTCTATACATTCTGTGCGCGTTTTCTGATAAAATACTTTTTTGGAGATTCGATAGGACAAATTTTAAAGAAAAGCTTAATTGAGAATGATCATAGCTTGGTATTTTGCTACCTTCCACGAACTGCATTGCAGTGGAACATTCAAAGTTCTTAGTCTTTGAATAGCCCTTAGAATGCAGATTTAGGTGCACATTTCCAGTTCGGTATTTGGCATGGTAAGCTGAGGCTATACTTTCTGTATCTAGGCTTCATCTAGTTTTCTAGCTCATCGACTTCAAATCAAAGAATGTTACGCTAAGTGCGTGAGTTAAAAGCTCAGATCATTGGTTTTGACAGTTCATATTTCAAACCTCACTTTGTTTGCTTTGGCCTCTAAATTGTTTGACTTCAAGTGAATGTTCATTATCCAAGGTGAAAGCAAACAAACATTCTTCCTGTAATCGAGTTATTTCAAGGAAGAATTCCACGATTTTCCTCTATAAATCTATGTCGTCGATGGCCAGAAAGAATGACAATAGGGAACCCTAACGAACTTTATTTTTGATTTCTCTGACACCTTAGCATTGTGCAGAACGTAACATTTGCTATCCTCGAAATTCTTTGGATACGCCTCTTTTGCGCAAGGCCCAACAGATTGCATCTCTACTGAATCTTTAGTTGTAGTCTTAGTTCCGTTAGTTCTAGCTTGAGGTGGAGATCAGCTTTTATCGTGGTGTACTACCTGCCACAGTGCTACAAATGTCGCACTTACTTCTCCCTTTATCCTCATCCTCCATCTGCCTTTTGTCGTGCTATCCCTTTTGGGTCACAGTTTTGTCCTTTTTTTCTGTCCTTCTTTCACATCACACAAGATTTTTCGTCCGAAACCACTTATTCGCTCACACCGAAGCAACGTATAAAAGGATCCTTCTGTCGAAGCCAGGGCTACCTATGTTTGACAGCGTCTAGGAAAGCATTCACTGCATCTGTGATGCCTTTTTAGTAGAATACTCGAATTGTATTTGTGTAAATTCAACCTTCTATCCAGAACTCTTTCTGTGACATATGTACATACATAGTTCTCTAAGAGAGCCCCCAAGACTGACCTTCGTAGGAGCCCTCGATGACGTCGCAAATTGTCATACCTAACGTTATTCGTAATATGGTGCCTCAACTGTCTGTCGGTGAAGAATGGGGATCTACTAATATAAAATTATTGTGTATGTGTGTAAATGTATGCCTAGTGGAAGATATTTATCTAGTCGTTTGACAAAACTATTCTATCTGCATTCATCACCTCTCTGTATGTAACCTCTTTGATCTCTTTCTTACAAAGTCTTCAGAAACCTCTTGCCCGGTATCCTTAATGGACTGAATGTCTGGGAGTACTTTGTGCACTTTGTGCTAAGAGGTTGACACCAATTGAGGTATTACCTTGGCTAGGGCTGTGATTACATACATACATATATATGCTTACTTACTTACTTAAAGGGCTCCCGACCCTTGTAGAGGCCCTGCCTGAGACATCGTTGCCTTCCATCCTCTGCGGTCCAGAGCATGCTGCTTCCAGTTGTGAAGACCAAGTTTTCTGGCATCCGCGACAGCTTGGTCTTTGTACCGGAGGTTCGGTCTTCTTCGCCGCCTCGAACCTGGGGGCTGGGATTCGAAGATCCTCTTGGCTGGAGCATTGTTGTCCATTCGCTCGATGTGGCTGAGCCAATGTAGTCTGCGTATCTTGGCTTTTTGGACTACATCCACATCCTGGTACAGCTCATAGAGTTCGCGGTTGTACCGTCTCCTCCATTCACCCTCCTCGCATAGGGGACCTAACATCCGACGGAGTATTTAGTTGCTCAGCTTTCTTACTTATCGTCCAGTACTCCATACAGTAGGACTGGTAAGATGAGCGTTCTGTAGAGCATTATTTTGGTCCGTCGAGTTAGGAGTTTTGAACCCAGTTGTTTCGCCAAACCGAAGTAGCAGCGGTTTGCTAGGGTTATTCTTCGTCGGATCTCTACAAAGGTGTCATTTGTAGGATTAATATTTGTTCCGAGGTAGGTGAACTCCTTAACTACCTCGAAATTATAGCTATCAACAGTGACGTTCTGCCCAATGTTTTGGACAGATAAATTTTTGTTTGTTGATAACATATACTTTGTCTTGACCTCATTTACTTCAAGACCAACTCGTTTCGCCTGCTCATCAATGGCCGTAAATGCCTCTACGAAGGCTTGCCGGGATCTTCCGATGATGTTAATATCGTCTGCGTATCCCAGCAGTTGGACGGATTTGTGAAAGATAGTGCCTTCCGTGTTGACACCTGCCCTGCGCATTATCTGCTCCAACACGATATTGAAGAAATCACATGACAGCTCGACAGGAATGGCATTTTTTTTTTTTTTTTTTTTTTTGATGCGCTGGAGGCGATGGACTTTTTATGGATACTCGCAGACCGTGCTACGAAGTTATGCCCGACTCCATGCTCTAGCATGTTTACGTGCCCCCAAAACTGTCGTGTTGCCCGCTACTGTACCGCCGATCAAGGCATTTCTTCGTAGGGGTAGGTTTTTGACGTCATGTCATGTCAGCAGGGCTGTGTTCTTCTTCGGCTCTTTGGTTTTCCAGGTTACTGCATTTCCAATCCCTCTTTCTAGAGTGTTTCTCTCAGGCTCATACTTTTTGCACTCCACAAGTCCGCGTTTTGGACTTTCCCTTCACAATGCCGGCAGAAAGGATCATCTGCGATATTGTATTTGTGAAGGTATTTCCAAAAACTTCCATGTCCTGATAGGAATTGAGTAAGGTCGAAGTTTACCTCCCCTTGTTTTCTTGTGGTCCACTCTTCAATATTTGGCAGCAGTTTGTAGGTCCACCGGCCATTTTCTGACGTGCTCCATCGTCGTTGCCATTCTACTTTTGCAGTCGCTCTGATGGTGCTTCTTACCTCGTTGTCGCTATTCTGCATGCATGCTGCTACTCTGACCTCCAGGTCGATAGGTATTGGCGCTGCTTTTACATTTATTGCATCCCTCGATAGTGTCCTATATGCGGAGCATATTCTGAGAGATGCTCTTCGGTGTACCGATTTTATCCCCCTCATGTATGAGTTCCCATATGGGGGCTGCATACATGAGGATTGACTTGCTAGCTGTCGCAAGTAAGCTTCTTATAGGCATCAACAGGAATGGCATCGCTTTATAGACAGTTTTATGTTGTGTCGTTAAAAAAACACTCAGTTTTTAAAGAGATTTCTCATGGCTTTTGGATGTTGGTTCGACACTCGCTCGACACTCGATGGGTCATTCTAAATTTAAACAACAAGAAAAATCTATAAATATTTGAAAATGAAGTACTCATGTAAACATTTATAAATTTTGTTATTGTTTTTGGGCTCTTAAAATTTGGTTTTACATTTTAATAGCATCCCTGTCGCAGCTTTTTACAAAGCATAGGTTTTTTTTTCCTGGTTCAATGCTTTTGAAGTTCAGCTTACTTTCGCTTCTGTGTACCACGCATATGGCTTATCTCACCGCATTCACAAAAAAATAAAAAACCAATTCGACAAGTGTCTAATCCGAATGCCATTATATTTTATCACACTACCTACCTACAACTACCGCATTCACATTGTTGTGCAACCATATTAAAACCATTCACTCATAATCCAATTAGATGAATGTAATAACCTAACCCCGGAGCATCTGGTGGGTTGACTTTAATGACCCGAAATTCCAATTTGCTACGCTTCACCCACAAACTTCCATGATACTTGTACTTTGCGCCGTTCTCTCAATTAGAAGCGCATGTGAGTATAATTATTAATTTTCCAAAAAAAAAGGAATTTTTTTTTTATAATTCTAACACCCCGCACAAGAAAACAAAGCAACGATGTGGGCTTTGCCATATTGTCAACACCACACATCGTCCCAATTGCACCGTGCATTATTGCAACAAGCTCTCTTGTCAAACATACGTAACGTAGCCGTGCCTTAATGGACGCGTGTTCAAACGTCATTTTCTGCAAGAAATCAGACAAAAATAAAAAAGAAAAAAACTCAATCTAAAGCGCAATTTACAAGGTTTATGAGGCGTAAGCAATTGACTCGCAAACACGGTCTGAAACGAGACACCTAAATGTTCTTTTCAACAATCTGGGAGTGGGAGTACTTACCTGCATATAATTATGCATGTTCACAAATTTGATATCTTTACTTGAAATTAATCTGCAGCCAAGGGGAAAGATGAATTTCTTTAAAAAAAAAAAGAAAAATTTCGTGTATGCAAAGTCAGTTTTGACAGCCTGAAAATTTTTTAGGTTAAATTGAAGAAGGAGAAGACTAGTTGAACAACTTTGACAATTGAAGCGTAAATTGGCATTTCGTGTTTTTTGTTTCTTCTATGTCATTCAATGAAATTCTCTCAGATAATAGAAATGTCATATCGAGATTGTAGAGACAAGAAACTCACATGGGAATAAATTAGTTGACGTTACAATCGAAATGGAGTTCCCCAGGGATGTTAGTAGCTTGGCAATTGATTTGGAATTTATACATTGAGTGGGTTTTACTACTAGACACAGCGAAAGGGTATTCCCTTGACGGCGGTGTTCTAGAAATCTTATATGAGGTGTAATTGGGTGTTTTAAGAACTTATTTCTAAAGTGGGCGTTACTTTATTAACATTTTGACATCTGAAGGTTCAAAATGTTGCCTGTAACATGCACATTTCAATTAAACGTCAAACAATGGGGTGAAACTATTTGGTACAGTCTCACCTTGCTAAAGTAAACAGAGTGTCTCTCAATATAAAATATCGCAAGTAAATCAATAAGTCATATGCATAGTTCTCGTAAGATTTAGCAACTATAGTACATAAGTAAGTTCCTTTGTATTTCTACTTGCTATGTTCTGTTTATACTGTCATTGTGGCATAAGTGTTATATCTAACCTTTATTTGACCAACTAATAGGTTCTGACATAAGTATAAATGTAAGACTGCCTTCAGTTGTGACTACAGACAAAAAGGTTTTGTTTACTATTAATTTGTTGACAGTTTTCGCGGATCGTTATGTTTGATAAAAAAAAATAAACAGAACGGGCGACATGTTATTTGTACAAATGTCAGATTGTTTTTTTTTCTGATCATCTTTTTGTCACCAGAATGGGTAAGAGCTAGACGGGTGGGTCAGTGTGGAATATGCGAGCCTTACGTTCGAGATTCCAGAAACCCTTCTTTCTCTTCTCACTTTAAGTCTTCCTGTCTCGTGAAACATGACGTTCATGGAAAGTAGTGAGCGAACAACTAGGCCATAGACGAACAGACATCTTCTGTCAGTTTGACGTTTGACTACCCCAAAATGAATGCATTTTGACATTTCTTGCAAAATTAAATGGGAGATCACACACACATTCTTAATTGTTGTTACTGTTTATGGGCTGCCATTTTGTAGAGTCATTTTGTATTATTGGTTGTTGGTAATTGAATAAGAGCCAGAGGTTTTCAAAAGGAACGGAGGGAAGAGCATGACATTCTTTAATTTACGTTCGTTCAAACTAATTCGCATATACATGTGTACATAGGGCAATTTAGACTCCGCTTGTCTTAGGAAATATGCGAACAGGGGAATATATGATAGAGATGTCTGTATATTCGTCTATGAACTACTTAGTTGACGATTTGACAGATTTCGTTCAGGCGACCAAGGTAACGAATAAAGTTAGACAACAAGAAGCTGCTTGCTTGGATGAATTGTAACGTTTGATAGGAAGTGGATCTTTTATGAAGTGTCCTGACAGAGTCAAAGCATCAATCCAAATGCCAAGGATAGCATGGGCTCAATCCATGGTGTTAAGGTGCGTGTCCACTTGAGAGCACTTTTGCTAGTAAACTCTCGAGTAGCTTTCCATATGAGAGTAAAATTTGTGCGAGCCATGCTTGTGACTAGCTACTCTTAGAATACGAACATTGTCTGAAAAGTGCGAATTGATCTCCGAGAGTAAGATAACATCTGTCCACTTGCGAACAATTCTTTAAAAGTTTGAAAGCTGAGAGTAGTAAACCAACTGAGAGTGAGTTGCTCTCAGGTCCGTGTCCACTTACGAAATTTCTCTCGAGAGTCGCTTGAGAGCTTCTCGCCCAAATTTTACTCTCAAGTGGACAAGCACCTATATGTAGTTTTATGCACTATAATTTCCTCAAGTATTGCTTGGGTTTGCAAACTACCGCATGACAGGAGAAATAACAAGAGCCATTCGTTCCACTTAGAGAAGAGTTGCTCAAACGTTGAACCTGCGTCGGGTGTTTCTGTATTCTCGGTCTGGGTTTACATTGGCAATTGCGTTTCTTATGAACAAAGTTGTGTGTCAGGTGACGCTCATGGACAAAACCTATGCTCTCAGGCTTGCAAAAGGTCTCTCAGAAGTCAAAAGGCTACAGACAGTCTATCGGCTTTTCTTAAGGGGGTACTCTACTTTTGCAACCTCAGTAAGTGATGCTTGTAAAGAAGGCGAATTCCTCAACGATTGTCCTGCCTTTGCTCGTACCAGGTGAGGTGACATATCTTTGCTGTTGATGTGTAGTTTTTGTCAGTACTTACCAGGGATGCCGTTTTCCAATTTCGAAGGGGAGTATTTTGTGCCTGAGAGGAGTACAGAAGTATAGTTTGTTTATTAAACTATTTTTTCTTCTTACTTCTTCTTCGTCTAGTTTACTAGACGCTTTAAAATTATCTCATCACTTTCAAGGACAGATACAAGACGAAGCCCATCACACACTGGAGCAATTTTGCTCTGGCTTAACACCGAGTAAATACTCCTAAATTGGCAGCTCGCTAAGAAAAGAGAAAATGTATAAGTTTTACGCCACATTTCAACCGCTTCAACACTGGGTGAAGATTGTACCCTGTTTCTTACTTTACACCTCATCTTCCTCTTCTAAAAAGCCAGTCTTACCCCGGGGTAATTGCACCAGTTTGTGATGGCCCATTCAAAGAAATAAAGGTGACAACATACTAAACACAATTAGAGTTACTTTCTAATACTATTTTGTGGAAAAAATCGAAATGTTTTAAAGGCAGTAAAATCAGGACGAAGGGAGTACGGGAGTACAGTCTATAAGAAGTGAGTACGAATACTCCCTTAGTATTACATTCGACAACCTTGGTACTTATGTCTAAGATCTACAATTTTTTTAGGACAAAAATGACCTAAGTGACCTTTAAAAGTTGTTCACCACATTATTGCAAGGTCCTTTCGTCAACCGATAAGGATTTGTTTAAGCTTCAGCGTCACTTTGTTTCGGCGCAAAATATGTACATATGTAGAGACAAGGCAGCTGTTAGTAATTCTTTTAAAGGCCAATTATCACGATAAACAAACTTCATACAAGTTTCAGGAGTTTCATTTAGACAACGATGCAAGAATCCAATACAAACACTTCCAGGCTACTTGTCAAAAACGACTAGTATCTATCACTTCAAACTCATCACTTCTCCTACACCCCTCTACAGTGACAGTTACGAAACTTCAAAATTTATTACCTATACCTCATCAATGCCCTCTTGTTCACCTTATTACGTCAAACTCTAAACGTCATTAGCGAAATTCCTCCAACCGATAAAGTGCCAAATCAATGTCAACACCTTAACTGTGTGAAAATATTTCCACGTTTGGGTGATAAATTCCCACAATTTCGTTTTTCAATGACCAAGTATAAACTACAAAAAACAAAATAACAACCATGACTGACATAATGAACTAACAAGACAACAAAAATAAGTCAAAACTCCCACGCCCACTCATGAATTTCGTTTTTTTAATAAAAATCAATGATTTCGTTCATGCTGCGTGACCTTAATCGTAATGCTATCATCTGTCAAAACAGCTTTTGACCTCTACAACTGAAAATTATAAAACGAAAAAAAAATACCGTAAAATTCTTCGAATACAATACGTCCAACTGTGTGCCGTGCTTGGTAATAAATTCTCACCATATCGTCTGGTATATTCGTACTAGTAAGTGACAGACGCCACCGCCGCCATTGATGCTGTCGGCAAACAATTTCAAGATTCGTTTCGGTTTTTGCATCCATGATGCAAGTGTGTGTGATGCAGGCTCCAGTGAGAGGATGCATGACATCTTATGGACATCTGTCTGAGATTTCGTGAAACTGACCCATAACACCACTGTCAGAGAAGTGGAGCAACAAGCTCGTTGTTATGCTTTGGTCTCTGCTCTGTCAGAAGTCACGTTTTGGGTTTTTTTTTTTTTGCTGCTTGCCTGCTAGTCAATCGATATACAATGTCTGGAAATGTCAATAGCTGTGTGTCGATTTGACACGAAACAATCACTTGTCTTTGGATACGAAACGAAATTAATGGCGATGACGATGATTGTCAGTAGCATGAAATTGGGATTCCAGCAATGATGCGTGTGTGGCTCACTTTGCAGCCTTAGGGGGAGGTTGTTCCAGTTTTAAGTTTGTACTATCGATACGAGTATTGCTCCTCTGGAGTGTTTCTTTTTTTCAGCTGCATTATGAGGAAAAGTTGTATGGGTCTTGATTGTCTTTTTGTTTGATTGTTTTTGCTTTTGAACAGAAGTTGTCGTTCCAAATGACATAACATTTTTGTTTGGAGTCTCAATTGGATAGAAGGAAGGCGCTTTAAAAAGCATAGGGGACGTACATATGTATTTATATTTAAAATTGTGTTTGCTGTCAGCTGTCGAAGTTGTTTATGGATCGGTAGCTTTAAAGAGGAAGATTTTGCAGTCTCTATTGTCTATCACTGCATTAAGTGGAAGCTCCTTGATATTGAAGATGCTAATAAAGAAATGTAAAATCGTTCCTTAAACAATAAGCGAAAAGAAATGCCATCCTGAGTTGTAATGCGTTTAATTGGCGCCCAACATGAGGCTGATACAATAATTCTGAGACAAAGGCATGCATATTCCCTTAACCCTTGCTCTTTAAAGCGTCTTAAAGTTGGTATCTACTATTGCAGCCTTTCCAGGCCAAAGTTACCGTCTGTTTGTTATTCTAGTCAACGAAAAATCCGGTGAGCTGGCGAAAATCGACTCAGCAGCCGAACTAGGACAAGCTTATCCTTCTACAAGTATCCCTATTCCTGCTTAAGCTAGTTGCCATTAAAAAGGAGTCTTGTGCCACAACAAGGAATATCTGGTCGTCCTTTGATGACGTGAAATCTCTTTGCATTCTCGTAGGCATCATCACGGGGCATAATACTCTGTGGTACCATATGAAGAAACTACGCCTGGCGGAGAAAGATCTTTGTAGGGACCATGGGGAGGGGTGAACTCCTTTGCCACACTCCAGAAACAGGCTCCTGGTAAGTAGATTCGTTCTTTGATCCCTACCTAACGTCATTCCACCGCTGCTGTAGTATTGACATAGCATATTGACTTCGATAGTTCGGGCCAACCATCAAATCCTTCGCATCCAAAACTATAAGATCCGGCGACAACGACTTATGCACGCCATTTTCACTTGAAATTCCACTCAAGCTTAAGGAATAAGTCAATAAGGGAAGCCATATCGTGGCTGAGGTATAATGTAATATCCGCAAAGGAATATCACCATCTCTACTGACAGCCAAGCCGCGATTAAGTTCCTAGAGTCGGTCACACTTAACTTTAAAACTGGCCTCAATTGCCGCCTATTTCTTAACGAGAGGGCTGAACATTGTGACATCGAGGGAAACTTTAGGGATGATAAACTGGCCTGGGATGGCACAACTTTTCCGATTGTACCCGAAAAGGAGAATCTCAACATGCTTCTCGCACTTTTAATTAAACAAAACGCGATCAACGCTACTAATCGCAGGAGGTCGGACTACTACTTGCTCTATTGCAAAGAAGATCTGATCCAAGCTGGATCCAAGGCGTTGCCACAACCAAATAAAGCTAAAAAGGTCTATGGCAGGTGTTATCACGGGACATTGCATTATTGGGAGTCACGCAGTAAGACTGGGCCTCCCTTCTAATGACTTCTGCAGGAGCTGCATGAACGAAAAGGAGGAGGAGACTATTCCCCATCTTCTGTGCAGCTACCAAGCGCTCTCAATCTGAAGGAGGTTGCATTTAGGTGAATCCTTCTTCGACAATTTAGGCGAACTCGCTGAATCAGGCATCAATCGTCTCCACCACTTTATAATAAGCTCCTATTGGTTTTAAATGAGTGTGGCCTAAGTGTGGCTGCACCCACTGCAATCAGCCATTCTAACTTAACCTAGCCTAAGGAATAAGTCGTTCTTAAAGTTAAAGAGCTTCACATTCTAGAAACCAATCTGAGTCCAAGTACAAAAGCCAACAGTTGTCAAAGTACACTTCCATTCCGCTGTTTGCAAGGAAGTGGAAGATGAACGACGCACAGTGGGGTAGAGTGACCCAAAAGATGACATTTATTCCAATTACTAAATTGAGAATATATTTAAATTTTTTGCTTATTTTATTATTATTTTTTTTTGCTCACCTAATATCCACATTATTAAAAAATGTAAATGATTTCATTTTTAATTTATCTGATTCATCACAGTGCAGCTTAGTTGAAGCTTGATTTTTTCTCAGTTGACTGACAAAAAGTGGGCGTGTCATTGGGCGGATTTTAAAAATGTGTACACTTCTACAGCCCAACAATAACTAGGCGAAATTTCAGGTTCCTACTTTTATTGGTTTAATGCCAAATATTAGGCTATCCTGCCCCACTGTGCGACACCTTGAAGAACATGTGTCAAATTTGTAAATATTTTTTTTATACTATAGCATAAAGCAGTGTAAAAATATTCTTTTTAGTAAAATTGTGGATTCCAACACCAGTTTTATGTCCAAAACTATCTCATTAGTCATTCTGTTGAGGCGTCTCTACTGTAAAGTTGGCAATAAACCTACTTTCAAAAAACGCACTAAGATGCTATTACAATAGACACCTGCCATCTTAAACATACAATTTTCCATCATAAACATCTAAAACATGCAGTGTAGCAACCGAGAGATAAAAGAGTAAGTACCTGCCTACAATTTTTCACTAAGTAATGCCTGAGTACGTGCTCATCAATATTTATTTGTAAAAACAAATTACTATGACTCTTCTTTATTATTTCTGTCAAATTTTAATGCAAAAAAACCCTTTTGATGGCCGAACACTCCTTTTAATCCTCGCATGAGGCAGTATCCACCACAAAGCAATCAGCCCGCTTGTTATGTGGCAGCTATCAATGAAATCTCATTACCATTTGCATTCCATTAAATGTGTCAATTGCTTGATCTGAATTTGAAATTTTTCGTTACAATTGTCGATTCGACACAGAGATTTTCGCTATCCCCCATTCAAAGCAATTGCTTCTCAATTTGAATACCGTCACGTCGTCGTGGTTTAGGCTCCAAAAAGCCACACAAAACACAATACCTTCCAACACCTACGTCATCCTCAAGTGTTGGCCATTAAACTGATCGTTTAGCGCGAAGTAAGTTGAAAAGAAATTTCATAAAAAAAAAAATTGTTTGAAAATGAAACCTGCACTCTAATGAATTGAGCCAACTACTCCAACGTGGTAGCCAAGCCATAGATACACATGTCCTCGAGCTCATATGGGCCAAGTGCTAAAGTTCGGTTTAAAAATAGACAAAAACAAGCAAACGAAGCGAACGACCGACTGTGACTCCTAATTCATATCCAAGCGATACTTTGTCGTGGTTTCATAGTTTTCTTAGCTCGTGTTCAGAATAAAAAAAGAAACAGACGACGTCTTTCTGACCAACACCGGTTTCATTATGCAAAACTAATTCCATTACCACTTATGGCTTTAAGAAAACAAAACAAAAAGAACTCTTGGCCACTTCTCAGTCGGCCAAAGAAGGCTTCTTCTTGCGCGGGCCGGCTCAATGGTATAGATGACCAAAGCGGTTAAAACTGTCCGCGCACGATTTAGGGCGTCGCCGGCCGGGTTTCATTCGTTTGCGTTGTCATTCCCGGGTGAGGTTAGGTCTTGCATTCGATATGAGTCACCTGGGGACGGGGAGTCCACCGCCATTACCACTCTCTGAGTGCCTTGAGGCGCAACACTTGCGATGTAAAAGTGCAGAGGAGATTTATCTGCACGAATAGTCGCATTCAGAATCGGAAAGTTGCAAATAATTGTTTTGGGACTGCTGCTGGCGCAATGGACACTTTTTGGACGGTTTTGTTACACCAATTGTGAGGGTTTTTATCTGCTCTGTCGTGGATTGTTTTGTAATTCGGCGACGTGAATTGAATTTGATTTGGATAAATTGGAGAGAAACGGTGTTTGGTTTTTAGAAGGCGATTAAGTTATTATGCATTGGATACGGAAGACGTGTGGGTTACATGATGGTTTCTTGGAAATCAGGTGTTCAATAAATTTAGGTATTTCCATTGGGGATAGACTGTGTCAGTGTTTGTTTTTCTTCTAGTTGAAGACAGACTGATGGCTTGAATCTCGGCGCCAGAGATCCACTGTGCTCTTAGAGTGACAGTTGGTTCGAATCTCAACTAAAGTTAGTCTGTTTCTTTAAAATTTTATCTTGACAGAAGATGCCTGGGACGTATAACAAAAGCAGAGACAGAGGAATATCAAATCAGAAGAAGGGTTAGGGGTCCACGCACCTTCTCAGCTCAAGAATAACGAAGAGTCTCACAAGTGCAACAACATCAGCATTTTGTCATGTCATGTGCTTTAAATTCAGAACGCAAGGTCTTCAAAAGAGCGAACACAACCTAGTCAGAGGACCTGATGTGCTCAAGCAACACTGGCAGTATGGGGTGACCAGATAGCAATGATACTTTTTTCAATTTTGATGTTTCAGCAGCTGTCAAAGTTAGCTATGACATCCAGCTGTCAAAATGTTCAGTAAGGTTGGCCATTTCAACGTGCATTGTGTGACACTTGCTGAACGTGCGAAAATTACTAAAAAAATATATATCAAAATTCTGGCATTCGCCGTAAGGTTAGTCGTCACCATGGCTTCAGTGTGCAGCCAATTCGTCGTTTCATGAACAAATTTCAGCAAGAAGACACTCTGTTAGACCTTAAGGCAGCAACCAGGCAGAGATTGGTGCGAAACGAAGAAAATAAAGTCGCCGTAGGGGGCAGTACCAAAAAAATACCCAAATTTGGTGCCAATCAGGCATGGCTTGGCCAGAGAGCCTTATTTTGCGATTGAATTTGGGTCTACATCCGTGTTGACTCAGGAGTTAAAACTGGACGACCATAGACAACGCCGTGAGTTGGCTAATTGGACGTTGGAAATATTGCCTGGAGATCGGGACTTTGGCTAAAAAATCATCTTCTCAGGCGAGGCCTCAGTGGCTATGACAACGAGCAAAACTGGCGTTATTGGACCTAACACAATCCACAAGTGTTTGACCAAGCATCACTGCATCTATGAAGATTGACTGTTTGGCAGAACGGCATCATTGGATCTTATTTCTTTCAAAATGAGGAAGGAGACACCGTTGCTGTCAATAGTCTCAGATATAGAGTGATGTAACCCAACTTTATGTAATCATCGATATATCCAATTTTTATATATTTGGTTTTCCTATTGTTCTTATCTGGTCACCTAACACAAGTTGTCACCAAATTAGGTTCAAGGCTTCTAACTCGACGGACCAAATTAATGCTCAATAAATCTCTCATCTTACCAGTTCTACGTGGCGGATGATGTGTAAGTAAGACGGCAGAGAGATGCGCCTTCAAGAGAAAAATACGCAAATATTAGGCCTAAGAGGCGAAAGGACCAAATAGAAGGGATAATCAGCGAAAAAGCCAAATACGTCGACTACACTGGCACAACAACGTCCCAGCCAAGTAGCTCACAGCCTCCAGGCTCATGAAGGCGAGTAATACTGAACCTCCAGGACAAAGACCAACCTGTCACGGACCGCAGAGGATGGAAGCCACCACTGTCTCAGGCACAGATTTTCCAAGGGTCGGGAGGGCCTTTATAACTTAGTTTCTTTGAGTGAGACATGCGACTGTGAAGTATATCTGCGATTGCGATCGCACTGTGTGGAGTCTTTCCTTGCTCACAATCGCAGTTTGAAAGAGTAGTAACTGATTTTATACATCGTTCGTAGACTGCGATTTCTATTTTCATTCGCAGGTTGTGTTTTTTACTCCTCAGAACTCTTGTATCGCGAAGTAACTGAAACGAAACATTTTGTTTAGATTTCAAGGACAATTTTGGTCACAATGCCAAGAGGTTGACGCACCTAGTGCGAAAAACTGTCCTTTTTTTCGCAAAATTTCACGACAAAGCCAAAAGAAGCAAACCAGTTCTACACAATAAAGCTTTCCAAGCTCAGGTTATCTACTTGTTTATGTGTTTTAGCCCCACTCATAACTCTTTAGCATGGAACCCCATTACTCTGCTTTAAAGCATTAAAGTCATGGACTAACAATTACCCATCAACACAGTGACTGATAACTTTTACGTTTCCGGCCTTTTTCGCAAATAGATTCTCTCCAAAATAAGAAGTAGGTATCTTAATGCAAAACAGGTAGTCAAACTCTCTGTTTTGATTAAAAATTCAAATATGCAAATTTATTCCACCGTCTCTCTGGTTTATGTGTTCTCCATGTCTGTCGCTACTTTTGGTTTTTTTTTTTTTTATTACCAACTTTCAACTAAATTTGGTTAAAACTTACTAGCAACCAAATCCGGTCTTTTCAAAATTGTAACCAAAAAAAAAAAAAAAAGAAATCTCAAACTTGTAAAATTGTCAAAATTTATTGCAAACAAATCCGCTTAACCGCCCGAAAGATTTGCAACATTTTAATGACACTCTAAGCTGTTCCACCTGTTTTTCTCTAGACGAAGAAAACACATTAATGCGGTCGCTGTCAAATAGATGTCGCTCTGACTATACATTTGAGACTTGAGAGAGTTGGTCTTTCGTGTTTCCTTACATATTGCAATAATTATCATAAAACATTTGCAGAAATTTTTTGATTCGCATGATATAATCATGTGGAAAGCAGAAGTAGACAGACAGAGGCAAACAGAGGTGAGTTTTACATTTTTGTGGTTTTGCAAAACCCAAAAGGGGAAGTAATTGACCGATTAATGGGCGAACGAACAGTAACCGTCACGCATTTGGCCCGAAGTTAATTTGCGAATTTCTCTGTGTTTTTTGGGGTGTGCTCTGTGCACATGCATGCACATGTGTGGGTAATTTGTTATGTTCTGCAATACGTCCGGCAAATATGGCGCGAAGCATATGGGAACAATGGATATTGGCCGTAAGCAGGGTGGTGGAGAAAGCAGTTCACTCGGGATTGAATTTAGGCCAAGTGGCGGCTGGCAGCGCGTAATCAATCCAGTTGGGCTGGGAAGTATTGGGAAATTCATAATGAGAACCGTGAGATGCGGTATAAATCGATTCAATTTAGACTGGCGCCTATGGGAATCAATATGTTTTCTAGTTTGCTAGTCAGATGGGATGTGCTACTTGTAGTTGCCAATTATAATTTTAGACCAATGTATTGTTCATAAGATTAAGCTGATACGATACACTCAACTCTCGTTAACAGTGAGTTAGTTTATGCCGCGGTAATTGTTGTATTTCCTGTGCAAGATGGGATTCCATATGGATCCATGGTAGGACCTGTCGTATTCTTTTACGTCTTCGGTTAGAAGCCAAATCGTATTGTATCTTTCGGAATGTTATGAGTATATATGGGACAGACTGAAATTAGCCATCAATTTTTGACTTCCCATTAGATCGTAGATATCGTAAATGTCACTGCAACGCCAAGCAGATATCGTGTTTTGTATGAAGCGCGTTTGACAGGTCAAAGCTGTCGTGTTTGTTTGTGTTGAGTTGACCACTTAACGCGACATTTCATTTGAGGTCGTGCTTTGGGCGCAGAAGTTCAAAGTGCTAAAGGCTTTAGTTCACCACAGCTTCTAGGTTATGTGCCAACAATGTGAAAGTAGACAAGCATCATCAGCGTCATCAAGGTTCCTAAGATAAGATGCATGGTCTATCGGATTGCATAGTTGCCTTCCATCAGTACTGCACGGAGTACATCTCTGATCACCGCCAAGAACAAAAGTGGTGACAGTTTGGACCCTTGAGGTACTCCACTTTGGACTTCAAATTCCTCTGACACCTTACCATTGTGTGAGACGTGGCAATTACCGCACTCGTATGAATTTTTCTTCATTGCCAACCAAATAGGATCTGGATTCAAGCGGTCAAAAGCCTTCTGGAACTCATTAAACAGCAGATGTAGCGGAGACCTGTACTCAATGCATTGGTCGGTTATGGTCGGTTGGGTGTTGATGTGGTCAATGCAGGTCTGCCTGCCCGACGTTAAGAGTTGATTGTAAATGCTCTTTGATTCATTCTAAAATTGTGAATAAACGGCGCAGTAGAATGTAGAACAGCATTCGGGCCTTTACTAAGCATACGCACCATCGTGTACGGTTTCTGGCAATGTGCCTCAGTTCTCCTCAATTTCTTTCGCAACTGCCGTGCCTTCATCTCGACCGTTCTGCGCCATGTTCTCCTCGGACCGCCGGGTATTCTGCCATCCTGCGTTCACGGATTCCATTGCACAGCTTGATTAGCTATGGATAGTAACCTTTTCGGAGCGTTTGACCAATTCATTGCCACTGTCGTCGTTGGATGATCGTGCCTATAGGTTCCTGACCCATTTTCTGGTAGAGATACGGTTGGACCAGAAAATCCTTAAGATGTTACGTAGGCACCTGTTCACGAACGTCTGCAGCCTTCTCGTGATGTTGATGGTCACCCTCTATACTACAGTACGGATATAACTTTGGAGCGGAAACGTCTCAGCTTGGTGTATATAAGCTAATTGCATTGCTTCGCCATACTTTGGACCACATACCGAACCACAGACCACAGACTTAGCTATATCTAGTTCGGTTCTACCGTCTGTCGAGACAATACGCCAATATACAGGTCTACCCTCTCTACCGGTTGTCCAGCAATGCCTATTTGAGCTGATGAGCTTGTACCAAGGCTGATAGCTTTCCCGCCTCTCTCCACATCAGCTGTCATTTGATGAACTCAAATCTTCCTAAATGTCGATGAGGTTAGAACTTTCATGCATCTTGTTCTGTTCGTCTTTGTGGTAATTTTGAACTGAGTAATAGTGGTTCAGCGGATCAAAAACGAATACGGTATTGCATTTTCTCCCAAGAGACTTAAGCACCTCCCTCGTCTATATTCCCATCAAAGGTCATCACCGTCTGGACACCTCCCACTTTTATGACAACCCCTATGTCATCTTAATTCAAAACTCCTCAGGCGCCCAAAACACCATAAAACTTCGCATTGACCCGTGGGAAAATGTCACTTCGCATAAAACTCTCTTTTAATTGAGTTATATTATTCCTCCGCAGCGATTAATAATCCACAATTCGACATTTATAGTGTCAAAGCAAAAAAAAAACCCATCAAACTGTCAGCAGGCTCATAAACTATTAACATTAATCTGAACGGCCTAACAAACCACTCATAACTTGCATCCGTAGGAGGATACTTATTTTCCTAATCAAAGCTATTCATCGAAGTAAAGTTTTTTTTATGGATCCGCTACTTAATAAGCTTCCCAGAGAAGAAAAGAATTCATAATTCTGTCACCATGAACTGACCCACATATTCCACTTCAAGCGGATACTGTGTAAGCACTTCCGCCGGAGATACTCGCCTCTCGAGTTGTGGAGCGCTGCATTTCATTGAACTCGCAATTGACCCTCAAATCTCCACGGATACCTAATGATGATGCTTTTAAAATAAAGTTTTCCGGTAGACAATCAACTTACATATGCGACAGTGGTTTGTTTGTGGAACATACACACACTTGAAGATTTAACGAACCTCTCATTCAGTCGAGGGATGTGTTCGTTTGTTCGTACACTAATCAACACCCACATGTATCTGAAGCCATAATCACTTTGATTTAGTTTTCGAATGGAGTACGCTCGGGATGGATGGATGGGTGAAAATTTATAAATAAACTTTGTTCACTTTCCTTGAACGATGCAAGCCTGGGAAGTAGGCTGATGGATTATGAAATATTTCTCTGAATGATGATGATTTATGGGTACAAAGTGCAGCTCGAGTTTGTTGTTGGGGACCGGGGGGTGGGGAACGCAATTAAGTGGTGGTTTCCCATTTTGTGTACCTACTGAGTGACACATATTTATTTCCTATGTCAGCTGTGAGTGTGATGAAGTAGGAAGGAGGATTTGTGGGACGAAAATAGCCTTGCGAGCAGATGGGAGGTTTAAAGGAGTTTCTTATTGGTATTACAGGGGTTTTTGGGATCCTATGAAGGCGTACTAAGTATATTGGTGATTATAAATTCATTGGTGAACAGATGTATGAAGATCGATGAAAAATGATTGACAAATTCACATGTAGGATCTTTGGATGAAGATGAATGGCTTCCTCGCATCGGTGATGGATAAGATGTCAAAACATATTTGGGAAGTTAGCATTTGGGTGACATTCGGGAACAGCAAAAGGATAATCAATTAATCGACGCCCACACATCTTCAATGAAGGATTTCGATGGAAGTTCCTTGAACTGAGTTGGCAATGAAATATTAACGTTTATCGTCAGTTTATGTTGACGGACTACGTAGGACATTGCAATGTGCAGGACCCTGTAGTTCCGAAGAAGACAAGTCGTAATCCCATGAGAGAAACCATGAGATATCAGGGAAAAACAGGGAGAGCATGAGATAGGTGTTTGTTCACACTCTCCGAAAGGGTGACAGATCTATAGCTAACCAAGCGATGCAATGGGATGCGTTTACCCCATGATGGCAGGATACGCGGCGCAGAACAGAAGAAGAAAGAAAGAAAGCACGGCAACTGGGAAAGAGTTGGGGAGAACTGAGGCACTTTTCAAAAAATCGCATACGATGGCGCGTAGGCGTTGTATAGGCCCTAGGACCCACAAGGGGATACGGGACATAAGTAAAGTAAGTAATAGGTGTTTGGCGTGGCTTTGGGAAATACGTACGGCACTTTGAAGCAGTTCTTTCTAAGTTTCCCAAGCTCGAACCGGGCTTGGGCAATATGATGTGTTGTCATGTAACATTTTCAATATCGGTGCTAGAGGCAGATAGGGAGAGAACAAATATAAACACGGGAAGCACTCTGTTTCAGAGCTGTGATACGCCGAAGATATTGAATTCATCGGAAGATTCTTGCAAGCAATCGCAGAAGCAAGCAAATGAAAAGCAGACAAGAGGAAATGGTCTTTTGTCCTTTGTCATTTACTTATGTTGCTCTTCTTCAGTCATAACTTATCTACTAACTGCTACCCGATTCTCTTCCAACCTCTTTCTTTCCGGTTGTCAAATAGTCATTAGACGACATAAATAACGTTGATGTAGATGTTCCCTCTGTTGCCCCAGTTATTGTTATAGTTATTAGCGCTGCTATGGATATCAATAAAGCCCTCCAAGAGGTGCTAAAGAAGTCTCTGATCGCCGATGGTTTGGTTCATGGCATCCATCAATCCTGCAGGGCTCTTGACATGCGTCAGGCTGTTCTTGCCATTTCGACAGAATCCTTCGAGGAACCTCTGTACAAGAAGTTCATTTATGACTTTTTTTTTTTATGTTAAGAAGCCAAAACGCTTCTTGCTCTGCAATTTGATATAGAACATTGCTGTCAGATACTTCATTACTCTTTGGATATGATGATTTCGTTCCAAACCTGAAAATTGATGAATTTAACAACTAACTAACATATGTTCAACTAGTTTTAGTCCTGCGGATACTATAGCCAGTTTTTTATGCGAATAATCGCTCTATTTGTAGCTGATAGTGCTGCGGTCTCATCGGCATGTAGTGATGCTTTATAGGTTAGGTCAGGCTAAGAGGTTCCCTGTGCTCTCGCTAGTCGCTTCACATTGTCCAAAGTCCGCTGTATCGGAACCATCCCAAGAGTGGTATAAGTTATATGAGGTCGATCAGCTCAATATGACTGGATCTGTGAAGAAGTATATACACAGCAGGTAACGGGTACATTCAGTTTCTTCGTCGCCATGGAGATCTATTTGGGTTTCGTCTCTATCATTGCTCCTACTTCAAGCTGTAAAGAAGATAGGGCAGGCGATTCATACAGGAGGTTTCCAGACAATTTCAGTACCCTCGTCGTCCCTGCATCTCTTGCAATAGTCGCTGTAGTGTACAACGAGGCCAAGTATCCCGTAATTATGGCAGAAGAAACAACCAACTTTCACCAGAGTAATAGATTTCTTCTTGCTGAAGGCCGGCCATAAAGATCTGGGTGGTGCACATAAGATCGACTGCAAAATTTAAGACAATGTTAAATTTACGATGATAGAGAAAGTCTGCCAAACAGAAAGTCCGCGAAGACTACAAGGTTTAGTGCATACGACTCCGTCGTGGACTTTATTATCTTTAAGGATAACAAGCTTGCAAGAAACAATAAACTTCTGTGCCACTCTTTTAAACGTCAGTGTTGAAGACAAGTTCTATGTTCTATTCTATGGTACTGCCAGTAGGTCCAGAATTAGTACTATGTATCATTGTGTATAGCACCCTTAAGACAAACTCTTGTGGAACTCTCAGTTTGACGCAGTTTAACTCTTCATCGGTATTGAGCCTTCGCTTCCTGTGGTTGAAGTTGCTTGTTAAAAAATGCTTACAAGTACAAATGAATCCAGGAACTATGCGCTCACTGTTAGTACGAACAATTTTTTCAAACAGTTTTTAAGATTCTCTAGACCCGCTACCTACTTTTTGTATTTTGGAGGAGACATTACAAACTACACTCAAGCCAACACTGACCCATACTATATTTCAGTATGTCACTGTGTTAAAACAATTTGATAAAGTCCATCATCTTGTCTATTGGTGTACTGGAAAAGCCTTTTGCGTCATGGAAGATGTAATGTTCAAGGAACTCGCATAGAACCTCAAAAGCTGTCTTCTTTCGTCAGACACAGTTTCTTCATGTGAATGATGATGAATATTGTCGCTGCGACTACTCCAA
Source organism: Chalcosyrphus nemorum (assembly GCA_949716465.1). Taxonomy (NCBI): domain Eukaryota; kingdom Metazoa; phylum Arthropoda; class Insecta; order Diptera; family Syrphidae; genus Chalcosyrphus; species Chalcosyrphus nemorum. The sequence goes on from OX454333.1 coordinate 81,594,586, forward strand.
AAGGGATCTCCTATCTTTTTGTCTTCCAGTTCTGGCTTCTTCAAGGGATGGGCATAACTTTCTAAAGAAGTGGTGACACAAGTTTCCATGCAGGTCCATACCAAGGGCTTTCCTTGAGTGTATTCTACCGAGTTTGGTTGTGCTTCATTTGAGCTCCTACTTATTTATTTTATATTTCTTTAATCATCATCTTATACACAAACCTCGAGTTCTTCAATCCACCATCCATAGAGCGCATTGGTTTCTGTACCTACTAATCATAGGGCTGCCATCTCACCATTCTAATTTGATTAACTTATAAAAATATAGATCAACAAAAAGTGGATATCGGCTGTAATAAATGCAAGAAACCTTACAGTGCTAACGATATTTACATTTCCTGTGACGGATGTGTGAAACTATTTCATCCAAAATGTGTGGCGCTTTCACCTAGAACGGGTGATGACTTGCGCAGCTCTACTCCAAATGGCCTCCAATGGTTTTGTACTCAGTGTCGTAATTTCTCTACGCCTTCCCTTTTAAGATTCCTGGATGAATGTAAAGGCCTATCAAAACTAATTTTAGCAGAGCTTGATCGTCTACAAGACCACTTCAAGAAACATCTTGCCAGTTGCGACAAACTTAATGATCTTGTTTGTTGTAACGTGGATGTATCAAAGTCAAGCACTTAGAATAATAAATCTACAAAGCCTAAGCCAATTCCTAAATCAAAAAGAATGGATTTGGTAATTCAACCTGATGCCGCTACGTCTTCATTGCTTCCTATTAGCGTACCACTAGTGAGTTACCCCTTAACTCCTGTTCCTGATGGGGATTTAGCCATCCCCATACCTACTCAACCGCTCCTGCCGTCCGTGGTCTCTTCTCCTGAGATTCATTTACGTAAGAAATCATCATCAGTGTCTGTCAACCTAGTACTAGTTATAAGGCAGCCTCGTAAGGCAATTTTCATCTCGAGGCTTTCATCTGCTACCACTGAAGCTAATACAATAAACTACATAAGCAGTAAGACTTCGATGCACAACTTCTACGTTAAATGTATCACATACAAATTTAAGGATCCTCGTGAAATTGCATCTTTTAAAATTCTTACACCAGATGTGCATTTTAACCTGCTCAGCTCTACTGATTTCTGGCCTGATGGAATTATTGTTCACGAATTTATTCCTCGAGCTAAGAGCACTTCATCACCAATTACATTTGTTCCTGCATCCGTTAGGCATACAAAAAACGATTAGAAAATTCATAGTTTGCGAGCCAAGACCTCAGTTATTTTTCGACATATTCGACTTAACGAAACTGATCTTAGGGAATTCTACGAATGGCGAACGAAAACCTAGACACGTTCGAAACCAAAGAAACACTTAAAAACGCCCTTTTCTCCTATTCCTAAAATGTTGGTATATTAAATATGTAGTCCAAATTCTAATTATGTACTATATATCTTTTGTTGCTTGTATTAAGCTAAATAAAAAAATAAATTAATAAATCTCCCTTCTATTTTGACATAACCCAGTTTCAAGCTTGAAAGCGCGGAGGGGTATGTTCACAAAGCGCTCTGCTGGTTCTGATACAGGCGCCGAGCCTTCTTTTGCAAATTTGTCATTTGTTTTTCCTGGCCTGGAATGCATTGTGAAGGAAAAGGAAATCTGTTTGTGTGTCCTTTTTAAGATGAAATGTAAGAGTTACACCTACAAATGATTGCCTCCTGATGCAATAAACTTTCATGAAGGGTATTGCATTCTATGAATATTTTTCACCGTGAATTGAGAAATTCGTGCTCGGCTGTCTGTCATATTGAATGCAAAATGACATAGTGCTTACTTAATGCCCAAATGTCTCTATTCAGCAGCTACTATTCACAGACGCTTCTTTGCTAATTCTTTCCATTTATCATCCACATCGTGACTGATCGTCCGCTTAAACACAAGCTCGTTTCGTGTCAGTTAAAGTGAATCATTAAAAGCAGATTTATCTGCAATATGCAATTTGTTATTCACATTATTCGAGAATGACTAGCCATTTTTACATTGAACTGGAGTATTACATCAGCTCTATCATTAAATAATTTCAGTCTAATTTAAATTAGACTTCGGAAGAATGATCACCTGCAGTGATCTAGTACATACAACCACATTGTATCTAGATGTCTATCAATAATACCAACACAAATAAAACTTAAAGAAAAAAAAAAACGTGACAGCTCGAACAATTATCACACATTACAAGGTGTCATAGTCAACAACTGTCAATGCTGTCAGTATATCCGAAAAAAACACCAGCGATCATGCAAAACTATAGTGTGGAGAGAGCGAAAAATAAAATTAACAAAATCCTAATAAGTTATTAAAATAATATAAAAATTTAGATGAAAAATATAAACAAACAGAGAATAAGGTTTTTGTAGCCAACAGATAGTCAGTCAATTGGTGCGTTCCATCCAGTGAATACAGTCTCGTTTTACACTAGTAGCGCATACTCGCCAGAGATACAAACAAAAATTATAATATCTGATAGATTTACAATAAAAAAAAGTGTAAACAATAGAATTATTATGCAATAAGTGAAATTGGATGGTAGATTTATATATGACAGGTGAAGATGATGGAGGCAAAAAGTGACTTCGTGTTCATCACATGGAGAGAGTGGCGGTGAGTTAGAAGTTTGAGGTTATAATCAATTAAGTAGTCTAGAATAAGAGCGGTTGTAGTGTATCTATTTATCGTTAAGTGTTGGTGTTTTCAAAAGTTGAGTTAAGTGTGCTTAGCTTGAATGGTTAATGTTTTTATTTTTAATATTCATTTCATGAGCGTGCTTTGAAATGAGAATAACATGGAAGCTTGGTTTAGTGGCCATGATATTAATGAGTAATGACACTGCAATAAAGCGTCGGAAAACGTTTTGAAATTGTCTGCCCTTTCGCCAATGGAAGAATGAGGTACGATTCGAATCAGGTTAGTTCTTGCTACTAATTTTATTAACCCCATTAAGTTAATAATCGGCGCAAAACGAGGCAGAATGCCTCTTTAGCTGTAGGACTGCAACCATCTAAGTCTTTTACTGAATTTTGGGCACCCATGAGGTCTTTGGTGATCTTTGGCTTTCATATCCAGCGCTTGCTGGGTTACGCCGTACTTCTGTCATCTTTATGCGACATAGGGAGTCTGCAACTCACGCCCTATCGCTTGCATGTAAGTAGACACCCAACTAAGTTTAGGGTTAGCTTTTTGCTCAAGAATGGTGCATGACAAGGCGATTTGTGTTGCAAAAGTCACCGCATCTTTCGCGGTTGTCATTGCACTTGCCTCGATCATCGATGCCGTTTCCTCCCTCGGCATTTAGGTCCCTCATCACTATGACAATGTCCCCATTGGTTGTTGTATTGATTAGAGCTCCCAACTGGAGTGTAGCACTATCTAATAGTGGTACTCTAGTCTGGAATCTGGCCACTTGGATCCTATTCTATCACCTTGTCTATTGTGATGCTTGTGTGAACAGCAGTCCAATTGCATACCCACAGTGACTTCCAGAGTGCTTCTCTTACACCTATACATATGTGCAGCATGAACAAATGGCCTGTCCTTATCCCATGTAGGTTTCCGTTGTCCGTTAAGTTTCGATTTCCTGGGGCAGAATACTTGGTCTAGACTCTAAACTACGTCGCACTTCCAATCTTAGCAGTTGCCCGGGGACCACCAAGAGGAGGTAAAGCAAGTGAGTGATAAGAGAAGGCGATAAGCCTATGAAGCACTACGACCCAGGAGGATCTTTTGTGCTATTCTCTAGCAGGTTTGGATATAATTAGTTTTTATTCTGTGGTTCAGCTGAAGTCTAATTTATTTATGAATCTAAAGACATCTATAGCTGAAGTTGAGGAGACAATAGAGGGAGATGTGAAAGTAGTTAAGTCTCAGCCGAGCTACGGCAGGACATTCGCACAAAATGTGGTGAGCTGTTTCGGTGTCTTCAAGACATTGGCGACACGTGTCCGACACGGCCTAATTTCTTGACTTTGTATTTGCTCATAGAGAGGATATCTTTTTTGTTCTCTTTTTTTGAGAAGTTGATGAATTGTTTGGCGTGTTTTAAGCCTTTTTGAGAGTTCCAGTGGGAGAGCGATTCTTGTTCTTCCCATCTGCTGAGCTATATTCTGATCTGATTAGTTTGTGGGCCACAAAAAGAGTCCTGTGTGCAGGGACCCAAGTTAGTGTGATATTATTGTGTGCAGCAAGCTGAAAGATGGATTGGAGACAGTTCCAAACTAGCTTAGACTCAAAGTTGTAGGAGTTGAGAGCCTTGAGTGCTGCTTGGCTGTCTGAAAGAATGTTGATATAAGATCTTCGGAGGTTTCTTCTAATGCATTCTCTGGCACAGAGCTCGATAGCGTGGACCTCTGACTGAAAGAGAGTGGTTGTTTGTCCTAGAGGAGCAGATAATTTGTAGTTTGAACCAGAGATTCCAGCTCCAGACCTACTTTACATTTTAGATCCATCAGTATACCAATCTATTGATGCGGAAGTTTGGGGAGTAGGCTGATTGTCCCAGAAACTCTGGATTAGGATAACGACCTTAAAAGGGTGATGGAGATGGATTCTCTTAGGCATGAAGTCCGAGAGGCACACACTGCTGGATTGGATAGCAGAGGAACTCTTTCAAAGATTTTCATGTGTCCGTCTACGTTAGGGGAGAAATTATTGCATAGCAGTTGTAGCTTGAATGCACTAACTAGCAGCTGCAGTCTTCATAATAGTTAAGTGGAGGTGAGGAAGGTCTAAGAGAACCTCCAACGCAGCTGTTGGGCAGGAGCGCTTTGCACCCGTAATACCTGCACAAGCTAATCGTTGTATTCTTATGAGGCCAGACCGCGTAACCGTTTGGTTGGCCTTATCCCACCATACTAGCGAAGCGTAGATGATAATTTGAGTGATGATTGACCGTAAGCCCTTCTGATTGACACCAGTTGCTAACTTTGTGAATGGCACGTTATGCACTGACTATACAAGTATACATATCAGTAGTCTATGTTGGGGTACAATAGATGGATACAGAAAAGTTGGCAGCTCCAGAACAATAAGGCAACAACCTCTTTTGGCCACGCACAATATTACTTTGATTTATAAGGCTTTCACTACTCATCTAATAGCCAAACATAGACATATGTCCTTTCATGAAAAAGCCCAGGATCTAAATATCAAGAAGGAGATTCAGCAGTGTATTTTGAGCACAACCCGGGTTACTCAGAAAGACACCCGTGCATCCGAAACGAACTGTTTTCTTAATAGTTTAGCGCAAGAGGCAACCACGTATTGACGAGAAAGATCCTTTCACCAAATATCGCAGTTTATCCCATATTTTGAAGCAAACAAATAGGTTGAAAACAATGTTTTTGAAAATCTCTATTTTAGGCCTAATGCGATTGTACCAAATTGACATCTTTCAGTTGAAGTATGTACAGTACTACCGAAAAATCCTTGTACAAATTGTATGTTGTAAATACTACATACTACATATGTGCGATCATTAGGTACTGTTTTGGGCTTTATTTTCAAAGTTTTTCTAATACACATTCCACTTGTTCCAACGTAAACTTAATCTTTGCGTTTTGTGCTTAGAAAAAACGTGAAATTTATTAATTTTCTTTCGACGAAATTTTGAAATAGTACACGTTTGCAAGTTTTTTCTTTTAAATTTTTACTGATGTCAAACCTTGTCTTAGATGGTTTTGGTGAACAAGCAAGTGAAAAGGTTGGTTTCCGTTCCAGAATTTACTAATTTTTCAACAATAAATTTTTTTTTAGATATATGAAGCATTTCTCTATGAACCTGTTCTCCCAGTGATCGACAAATTGCGCAAAAAATGTGAAAAAGAATTGTTACCCAAGACAATCTATAACAATCCAGTGTTAGGAAGGGCTCTCAAGATATGTCATGCAGATTCTTTCCCTTTATCAGTCATGAAACGAGTCACTTGCCTGGAAGAATAATCGTCATAAAAATTTCTCATAAGTGCTTCAAAAGGCTAAGAGGAGCTACATCAGAAACAGCACAATAAAACTGTTTTTATGTGATCCACATCTGTTCGTTTTAGTTTTATCCACCAGCAAACATTCAAAATCACTGTCACGGCATTAAAACAATTGCTCGACCAATTAAATAGCCATTAAGAACAACTAACCCCCGTCGAAATTAGGGGGAGACGTTTATCCATACCCCGCATCACTCCTCAAATCCACAATCAGTTTAGACGACACCCGCGAGAGAGTGTGTACAGATTCAAATTGACAACTCGAGGGTCGTTGTTTGTTTGTCACCACACGAGCCAGCTAATAGTCCCGGCCAAGTGCATTGTGTCAATTGATATCTGTGGGAAGTACCCTTATGTGCTGCATCTATGATGCACCCAAAAGCGATCACTATCACTGATCGCGCGGTGTGGTAGAACTGCATCAATTGATTTAATGGATGATATCCACAACCCGACCGCACTGCATTGATTTTCTCTTTAAAATTCCTAGATACGAATACTGTGATAGTTTATGAATGGGATTTCATGACGTTGGTGCTGCTGCTGCTTGTTGTCACCGATAGTGGTGGTGGGTAGTCATTGAGTGATTTGTGGTCTATTTTATACCACCAATAACCATTCCCAACCCATCTATCCATTTGCGCGATGACGAGACAGTTGGGTGTTTGAAAACACCAGTTCCATTTTGCAGTTTAAGTTCTATAGCTCACAGCATCGATGGTGGTGCTGCAGCAGCCGCAGCAAAAGTCATCTCGGTCAGTTGTTATTTTAGGCTATACGCACGGAAAATTCAAAGCACTTCAGCGGAACGTTCTCGCGACGCATGCTCCTCAGACGACAAAAAAAAAAATCAAAAGTGTATCTTTACACTCCACTCAGTCCTGTCTGTGTCAGTGATTTTATTTATATTTTTCGAATTTATTTAGGTGACGTCCAAATTTAAAAATAAAAGTAAAACAACAAAAAAGTTTAATAAAACAAAAAAAAAAAACCCCAAGCTACTTACTACTTAAGTCGCATGTGGATCGTGTTTTTTTCGTGCTGGGTTTGTGCTCTTCTCTCATTTGTCGTGTGCTCATCGTTGTAGAGCAGTACGCGCGCGGATACGGCTGCCGCTTATTCAATTTGTCAGACAATACAAAAAAAGTTTAAAAAAAAAAAAACCGTCGTCTACGGATGCCGATGTAAAATTATTGGCAATGGTTCGGTAATTTTGTTTTTTTTTTCGAAAAATTCTAGTGAAAAGAAAAAGTGAAAGCCGGTCTAAAACGGGAAATTCCAAAATAAATCGGTTTTTTAAGTGAGAAATAAGTCAAAAACGGTGTTTTTGAAAGAGCCAAACTAATTTTTCTGTTAGTGTTTTGTTCTTGTGGAATGTACATATACAAAAACTCGTGTAAATCGTGGAGAAGTTTTGGAATTAATTGAATACTTACTGTCAAGCTGTCAAGAAGACCAAAATAGTCCTTAAATCCGTAAATCTTCTTGCATATGTTGAATATATTTTGCTGGTACCAGTTTGTCTCATTGCAGTGGAATTCATGACAAATAACAGAGCTGAAATTTGAGAGATTAAATGAGTGTTTGAGGGGGAAATGAGGTTGAGTACGGTGTTTTTGAAAGATTTCTCATTGCGAGCAAATTTTACGAGTTCGTTGGGCGGATGTATGTCACTAGTGTGGTTTGTGTCAAAAGAAATCCTAGTATTTCAAAGATTTCTCTATGAAAATGAGGTAGAAACTAAGTTTCGAAACCTCAGGTGTCGTGAGCTATTTTTTTGAAGGCGTTAGCGCTTGAGAAAGTTGTCTGACGATGCATTTCACGTGCCATTATAGTGCTCTCAAATAAATAAAAAAGCATACTTCATCTGAAGAGAGATGTACTTTTTACCATTATCGTGTTGAAAATGGAAAGAACTTTGCTGATAGATTCGATAAAGTGGATTTTTCAGCCGAAAATTGTAGCAAATAGCATGTATTTCCAAGGACGTAGAGACTGAATACTTCTTGACGGACTTGGTGTTATTTTTCCAAGAGTCTTTACGACGAATGAGGGTCTCTGACTGTATTTGCTCTCAGAATGTGCAAAATAAACAAAAAATTTACATGAAAATGCAGTTTTTGGGGTCAAAAATACGTCGAAAACGCTATTTTCGAAAGCTATTTTGCAGTATTATGGATACCTGTTCAATGCAAAACATAGGAATGTGCCGAAACGTGATCGATGACGATGCGAGTTGACTGAATGTCTTTAAATAACATGAAGAGGTGGCCAATTCAGATCGTTCGAAATTTTCGAACAGAAAATTTGTAGTTCATGAGACTGATCCGTGTCAGTCACAAGTAGTCGTTGATTTCCTTTGCATTCATATAATACACTTCAATGGCAATGACATTTGCCACATCATTTCCGTATAGTGACAGAATTTCCCTTTCAAAAACAAATGTTCAACGAACTGTCAAATATGTCAAAACATAAACGTAAAAATTTATTTCCACAGCACAAATCTCTTCCTATTTCTTTTTCTACAAAATATCAACAAACCATTGAAAACGACCATCAGCATGTGCAATTTTGGTAACAAAAACAACCAAGAACTGTCAAAGTGTCAATGTCAAAATCGTTCATAACCTACAAAACTGACAAAAACAAACCTAGAATTTATTTACTCTTTCCATCGGTTTTACGTTTGTCTTTTGTAATTCAAATAGGAAGCAATTTTCCAGGCTTTTTTCCGATCTCCACCCCCAGTAATGTATCCATTTTATATCCATCGTGCTTGCAATTTTTTTCCCTCGTTTTGAATTAATAATGAAATGTAAATTGCAGTTGAAATTCTGCTCAACGGTGCCGCGTATTTTTTTTTTTTTTTCTGTGGAATAATTTTTCGGTCTGGTTGATGCAAAGTGTCATGATGATGATGATGGCGATGAATCCTTTATTTAACTGAATGGGGTAGAGATCTACGAGTAAAAGGATAGAATTTTTTTTCTCCTCTTCTGCTTTGGTGTTGGAATGGAATGGATATTCTTTTTTTTTCTGAAATTGTACTGTGGCACTTTTTAAATTGATTTGAATAATTAATTTGATTTGCACTAAAAGTTTAGTAAAAAATTAAAAAAACGTACGAATGGACAGTAAAGAGGTAGACGGTGAAAACTTATAAATTGGCGGTTAATGGCTGATCAATTTTTTTTTTAAAGTTTGTTCATAAATTATTCCAATGGGAGGTTTCAGTTAAAAATTACTCCCTAACAGGGTCATCAAGGTCTTGGAAAGGGGTGTATACATGCACCTGTCAGGCTGACGTAGATAGTTGCTCTTTAGTTTCTTGTCTAAGTTTCGATGTCTAGGGGAAGTAGGTGAAGAATGGTACCTAGAGCTGCGGAGGAAGCAGTTCTTAGGGCTCCACATATACAAATCCGGGTGCTTACTTATAGATCATGGTCCGAGGACATCCCGGGTCGTTTTACCAATAAAACTAGCGTAACTATCTCTTTATCTCCACGTTCTGAAGAAATGCTGAAAGTTACCACAATCGCTTAACTGCAACCTGGAAGCACGCGTCCTTGGATATTTCGAAGGCAATCATTACAGCTTTCTAGTGGCAGTGGACATTACTTACGCACCATATGAAAAAATCTTGAAATTCGTCATAACTAGTAATCTTTCAAAAACACCGTACCCAACTTAGTCTCTCTTTCAAAACCACACTCATTCTCCCAAATGCCATTTTTAGTAGTCCTAACCTAACTTTGGGATATGCAGCCTTTAGGGCAACCAAGGTCTGTGTGGTATTTGGAAAACCCGCGACATCAAAAACACCAAAGAAAGAAGTCTAGAACGGTCAAAATTGGTGGTATGGCAGGCCATTGCCAATTATTTCTCCTGAAGTCTTAGTTGCGCTGATGCAGACGTCGGTCGTCCTCGCAAATACATGGACATTTTTATTCAAAATCAGCCTCATAGGCTTAAGAACGTTTGGCTGAAATGTGCAAGTGATTGGCGGTCAGCAGGCGGTATCTGTTCTACTCTCTGCACTTTGTCAACGCGCTTCTTCAAGCTCATCACTAAAATTCGCTGTAAAGGCCGTCTGTTGATCCTCAATTACGTGGCCCATAATCTAGTTGATGTTTGCAAATTCTCTTGAAGTTTTTTTAGACTGTTGCGGGACTGGCCACGTTAGCCAGTCCGTGGCTCTTCTAGTACTCAGTTGGTGCCTCCACTCAGACTCAGGCTCACAATTTTGATTTGCCCTTTTCGTGAAGTTCGCAGACATTTGAGTACTATGTTCCACCGATTAGAAGGAATTAACTATCGTCAAAAACACTAACGTACTAATTCTACATACTGCAATGGAGAAGAGGCACGAGCCTCTCCATCGAACCTGATAAACTGGGTATTGGAATGCCACAAGCTACATGTAAAGTACTTCTCAAATTGGATGCTATAAAATGGACCAACGATCTCTTTGAGAACAGTAACTTGTTCAAAGCCTCCGGAGAACTATGACCTAATCAGACTCAGAAACGCTGTAATGAACTGTTTGCTTTTAAGCCTGCTTGGTCTATATGCTTGAGGCGGACTCTCTCTATTCGAGTGGACTGCAGCCTTGTCTACTCGGCTCGTTCATATTGGCAGCTATCTGCGCTGCGTTTCGTTGTCGTTCCTTTTTTCGTTGCTCCTTGCTGATTGTAGCAACAGTTTCACTTATTGCTTCCCAAGCTTCTTGGGTGCTGAGCATCAGTCTGATGATGTTCTCTGTGGTTAAGTTCACACCCAGTCTGTTCGCCAACAGGTTACGGCCTTCACGATACCGTGGACGGTAAAACATTATGTGCTCCGCGTTTTCCACTACTTCTGCCCACATAGGACAATAAGGGTTGTCTTCATGCCCAAATCTGTGGAGGTGCCCAGTAAGCATCTGCGTCAAGTAGAAGTTCAGCTCTCGATGTTTCCTGTTGATCCAAAGGTCGAGATTCGGCTCCAATCTCTGCGTCCATCTACCTTTGTCAGAAGAGTTCCATCTATCTACCCCATCTTCCATGTTTGTTCGTCGTGGTAGTCCATCATCACTTCGACTTATTGTTGTTGGCATCATTCTTCTTCTGGCATGATATTTCCATGCGGCTTCTTTATAGAGGAGGTCTATTGTCACCATTCCAACTACTACACACGTCGCGTAGTATGAGGTTGTTGGGAAGGCGCTGCTTACTCTCAATGCATTGATTCTGTATACTGGTTCTGTCTTCATTCTGTATGATTTGGGGCCATATATGGTAGCCATAGAGCATCATCGACATCGCTACTCTTGCCAAGAGTAGTCTTTTCCTTTGTGTAGGTCCTCCAATATCTGGCATAGGCATGATCCTTGCCAGGGCAGCAGTAACCTATCCTGACCTATTCTACATATATCTACACATGTAGTTTGTTTCTGTTTACAGGTATACCCCTTAAATTTGGTTCGCTATTACGTCGGCAACTAATTGTTATCATACATCACTTTTGCGTAACGTAACGTCGTTTCAGCCTTTACTTTTCTTTGCCCCGCATAACGGAACGCATTAACGACGTTAACCGGGGTATGCCTGTACTTAGCAAATGTTAAACTCACCAGAGCATCTGATACTATGTATTTGCACAATTGACAGCACCATACTTTGACTTTTGGTATAAAATGCAAAGTACTTTAAAATGGTCAGTACCCTTTTTGGACTTTCCTTCCAACGGTAATAGTTAGAAATGTAGTTCCATCAAGCACGATAAGTCTTTATTCATGTCCACGATGTAAGCACGATAGCCACTTATCTTCAAATCCAATTCAATCTACGAACCATCTCCTCTGGGTCCCGGCGTTAACCTTTAGGTTACCCACTTTTTTTTTATAATCTCTCACTTATCTCTATCGACAAAAAAGGAAACGTGACAAATATCCCCCTTGAGTGCATCGAATGAGATACCCCAAGAGTGATTTACTATAATCAAGTCTATCTCTTTCCCCACCTGTTGTTCAAAGGAACTTTTATCATCCACTGTCCAGACACCTTCGAATCACTCATCGATAACCCATTTTCTTCATCTGATAAGCCGGCCAATAATCCACTCATTCGGTCATTACACCGCTGATATCATCGGGAAGTGTTCTATCTGTAATTTTCCGTGGATAGCTTTGAAGGCAAGTAAAAAGAACATTGTACACTGACCTAAATAGCGGTCATAGTCTGGCAGAAGTAAGTGCAACTGCTACTTAAATATTCTTAAGCCTCCTGCTGCTGTTGCTATTCATCTTAGACGTGTTGCACTTAGACAGCATTGAAATTCATTTCATGGAAAAATTTTCAAGAATTAATTCAAAAGAGACTTAATGCATATTCACGAACGCACAGTCGGTCGGTCGGTTGCATTTCAATATTAAGGTCACTCAAGTGGATACGAAACGAAGAAAGACCTTAAAGATGATTCAATTATAGTTGGCACTGCAAGTTGTATTGTTGGTCGTAATTCATGGTCATTTGGGCGCAAAAATAACTTGAAAGTCGAGAGAAAGTTAAGGGTAAGTGGCTATAATTTGCAAGCCATAAAACGTCAGAAAGTTGCACGAGCAAATTGATTAAAATCCTAGGATTTATTTGGCTGTTGACCTGACCGAGCTTCGAAAATTAATCGTCAAACATTTTGACCGCTTAAAATTGATACTTCCGCTTGAGAGAAACGAGTGCTTACAATTAAATCGACAATTACCTTTTATTATCAGCCGACGTTAATTGTTTCCATTGTTCGCTTAATAGCTTAATTTGTTGTCATCTCATTCAGTCGTACACGACATAACGAAAAAAAGAAAAACTCCTCTCTGAGCACACGTAATTGAATTCCGTGTGTGAGAAATTTTTTCCACTCACCGCGACCTGAGAGTAAGTCTGTTTTTCCCATGGCAGCAGTTACACATTCTTGCTTTTTTGCATTCGTAATAGATCCAACCTAAGCACCTAAAGTGTCAACAACACCGTCGTCATCGTCACACACAATAGTGTCACTTTACACGGAAAGTAAAAGTAAAAAAAAAAAAAACGGCCTCCCATATGTCTGAATTAATTTCCCATAGAATTTCCCTAAATGAGACAAACATCTTGAGATTACCATTTTTATTAGATGTCACGAAATTTGTTGACATAATTTTCCTTCGGACAGATTTGACGTTTAGAGAGAGAAAAAAAAACCAAAACTGACAGTAATGGATTATCAAGCGCGTAATTTCACATGTTACACGGTGCCTGAATGCACCACGGACGATGAAAGCCAATATAGTAGCGATCGCGGATCGGTTTCTTCTGATTCGACAGTGTCGACATCTAGTGACAACATTAATAAAAAGTCACAAGCGACACTGATCGATACGTCAAAACCCCAAATCGGTACGTTTCATCATGCAAATCAATCGCTACCGCCACAGTTGGGATACTTTGTGCCATTAGCGCCACATTGTTATCTCAGTCCACCGGTGCAGAGGCGGCGTTATAGGTAAGCGGAAGATGGAGGCGGGGACTTAAGCCGCCTCATATGGGAATCATTTTGAAATTAATACTATGTTTTCTTCTCTCACCATTTGTGGTTGCTCAGTCATCATCATTGATGCGATGGGACTGAACCTTTTTCTTGTGGTTTGCTATTTCTATTTACACGCATTTTTTTTTTTTTGTATCTTTTTCAGGGATAAGGACATTGACCGGACACGTCGTGCGGTTAGCTATAGTGGTTCAACGAACAATTCTTTACCCAGAGCAGCTCCAAGACGGATCTCGCTGATGAAGGAACCACCACCACCGCCTCCAAAGCCACCGTTATCGCACACCTCGTCAATACAGTCGTCGGCGGCTCCATCGCCGATTCCTAGTAAATTTCCCCAATCCGAATACAATTTGATACAGAAGCTCGAATCGACATCGAATTTGAGTGTTGCGCAGCAGAATTTGTATCAAGCTCCGTCGACAATATCGAGTAATTATTCGTCGTTATTGTGTCATGCAAGTTCGACGACAAGTCCGGCTGCTGTAAGGAAACGTGAGAAGCTATTGCATCGGTTTAGTGATGCAGCGACTCTGGGAAGGAAGCTTAAGAAGAAGAAGAATACGAACAGGACATGTCATTCGATGACCGAAGCTATTGAGATGCTAGCCGATCCAGTGATTGAGGACGAATTTTTTGTAAGTACTATTCTATTTTTATCTTTTTCTTAAAATGAACATAAGTTTTAGAATATCTTTTGCTTTACAAATGAGGTATTATGTCTCATGAAGAGGTAAGGCTAAGAAGGTGGCACGTCATTAAAGTTCTGAAACAGAGTCGATGTTCAGAAATTCTATATTGGTTTGGAACTTGGGTATTTCCAAGAAAGGCACCGTAGTCCGTGAAGACGTAAGCCTGTGCACAAATAAGGCGTTAATGGCCTTGATTTTTTGAAAATAACTGATATAATGTCAGGACCAAGTACGCCATTTTACTCGCCTTATACCTATAGATGTCGCGAGTTGCTGATTGAAGAGGTCTTGATAAAGTAAAGATCTCTATAACAGTAAAGTTAAAAACAGGAGGATCTAGTCTACCATGATTAAATTCCTAAACTTATCTATTGAAGCTTACTGGCTACTAGCCTAAGCCTCAGCCTGAGCTTGACCTTGACACTGGTCACCAATGCATTCACTTCTAAGTGCCAGGTCTCGGTCGAATGTATCACATATCCAATGCTTTGCATGCGGCCCATAAGGTTTCTGTCTTTTGGTGTTTACAATTTTTATAATGTTTTCGGGTGTCAGTGGGTGCCGTGGCTCAGTGGTTAGTGCATTGGACTACTGCGCAAGGGGTTCCAAGTTCGAATCCAGAAAAATACCATCAAAAGTTTTTTTCACGGCCCCACCTCTTTCGAGTGTCTGACAAACATTCAAGAGTATTCACTGTCATGACAAAGCTTCTCAAAACCGCTCTGCCCTTCGGTACGGCATAAAACTGTAGGTCCCCTTCTGTATGTGCAAAAATGTATACCCCGAACAACATGTCCAGTTGTGAGAAGCTAGGTCTTGGCCCTCTATGGGCTGCTTACGGCCTGATATATATTTTTTTTTTTTTTTTGTAATAACTGGGCACTGCCCGACAGGTACAATGGCCGCCAGACTATGCTTAAGCTTACCAGACTACTGTAGGAGCTGTAATGATATAGAAGAAATTGAAACAGTCCAACACTTGTTATGTGACTGCCCCAACCTCCAAACCCTTTTCTTCCGCATGGGAAACAGATATTTCTTTCATCAAGAGTACAGGTTGGTTCAACACAAGACCAACCAAACTGGTACCGAATTAGACCAATAGACCTACCAGTTTGGTGCTCAAAAGCGCACTTCTTAGAAGCACTTATCTTTGGTTAAGACAGATTACTACTTTGTCTATCATTTCATTGTGCATCCTATCCTCTTGAATATGCTATCTTTCACTAGCTGCCCAACGCAATGATATGCTAATGTTTCATTGGGCACTTGTCAATAACAATGGCAAAGCACAACCCTGCCGTTGTCCCGCTTTTTATCATTGTCTCCCAGACTTCATATTCTTATTGTCAATAGGTGCCTGCGCTACATCTTAAGGATATTCTGGCCAAACCGTATCTCTACCGAACAGCTTTATCAGAGAACGGGGCATAAACCTTTTGGCACAACCATACGACGACGAAAGTGGCAGTGGATTGGTCACACTCTCCGCAAGGGTGACAGATCCATAGCTAGTCAAGCGATGCAATGGAACCCGCTTACCCAGGAAGGTAGGATACGCGGTGGTCCTAGGAGTACGTGGCGCAGAACAGTGGAAAAGGAAGCACGGCAACTGGGAAGGAGTTGGGGGAGCTGAGGCATATTTCCAGAAATCGCACACGATGGCGCGTGGGCGTTGTAGAGGCCCTAGGACCCACAAGACTTCATATTCTGTGAAAATGTGAAATGGCTAGAAAATAGTGTACTAACTCCTTCGATAAACAAATTACAGGTGAAAAACTTCAGAAGGTAGTAAAAGTATCGTTGCTCAGACTCATCAGTTTGGGTTGCAGAATTATTGTTGAAAGGGTTGTCGGTCTGTTCTGTGTATAATGTCCGCTTTCAGGTGGAATTCCCTGATTTTTGCTGATTCATTATCCTTTTCCAGGAATTCATAAAAAACTCTGCCTCATAGTTTCTTCCCTCAGTTCTTTAAACAATTATTCGTGGTCTTTGTCATAAAATAAAAAAAAAAAATCTAACTCACTCCTGCATAAAATTGTATCCCGCCAAACCTGCGAAAATCACGAAACAGTCACCCTTTCAGAACTCGTATCACGCTTCAAAACAGTTTGCTTTCACCTATTCAAAGCAATAAACAATGTCTCACCTGTTTTGTTTTTTTATAACGTGCCATCTAACTATCGAAAGAGCACGCCCCTCTTTGATATTACTAATTTGATCACACTCCACGCACTTGTCAGACTTCGGCCATTAGACATACCATCTGACCCTATGTTCCATGCATCATGGCGCGACACCCTAAGCATAAAATAGGGGGTGGAACATTCGCTCATGATTCATTTTAAAAACAAAACGCAAATTATGGATATATTCTATTTTTTTATCTGGAATATACCATAATTTCCAATGACAGCTATCATTTGTCAGTCTCGTCTTTTGATTTGACGCATTCAGTTCTCAATCGGTTTTGGTGGTTAATAAACGGGTGACATACCACCTGTCAGTGTAGGGGATAGAAGTTTTGACATACATTTTGATTTGTTAAAGATGCTGAGATAGGGCGTTGTAGTAAAAATTTTAATCCCTAACTGTCTGTAAACAAGATTACAAAAGGCGTATATGCAAAAAAGAATCTCATCATTGTCTAACGCACAATTAGGTCGTCGGTTCTTCTCTCTCTAGTCAAATACTGAGGTTTCTGTTTTTCGCGGTTCTAAATACCGTCTGTCATCTTAATAAGAGCTTAACTTTAAAAAAGAAAATATGATGTGAAACGCAATGGAGCAAATTTTGCAAACGACTGTCTAATACCGGTGAGATTATCCACCCTCAAAAGTCTACGCTTAGGATTTATCAACAACGCATCGCCGAGTGTATCCGTATATCTGTTTTAAGTAATCCGCCCCCTTTTTTTCTAGTCGGGTTTTTTTTTCTCCCCCGTTTTGGTTAATATTAGTCTTTCGTTCGCTGTTTTACAGTAACCTAGAAAAAAAGTGGAAAAAAAAAACGAAACAAAACCCTGTATGCATTTTACTACCCATCAGACAAATTGGATTACATTTGCAAGTCTCTTTGGGGTTCTCGTTCAGAAGGGCCTCCCGCTTTTAGATTCTAACTTTTTTCTTTTTTGTTTTCCAATGACCGACTCTAGACGTGTGTATAAAAAATTGTACAAGTGCCATATCGATTTTTATGATAGTGAGACAAAGAAGACAGCTAAATGTTGTAATTGGTAATTTTTTTCAATTTAGTTGCGGAATGGTGTTTATATTAAACGGTTGTCATTTGAGATGTCAAAAAAACGCTTCAGAAATGTAATAAAAGTGTCCGTGTTAAAAAGGGTTTCAATTTAATGGAATTGTTGGTGATAAATTCAAGTTTAAATGAAAGGGGCTATACATTATTAAGAATTGTCGGGAATTTTAAACTAAGCCAAGTGTCAAAAGTGGACCATCTAAACAGCCACACAGAAATGCTAAAAGTCTCGAAATTGTGTTGTGTTTTGAAGATTCTTTTTTATTTTTAAACAGAACAAAAATGTACTTAATAATCGAGTTGAATGATAAGTGTCAAAATACAATTTAGTACCAAAGTGTCAAAATTAATTAATAATCCTTCTGAGCAACCACAAACTGTCAAATAATAACCTACTGTTTGTAACCCTTTTCGAAACTCTCCGTCTGTCGAATATCTGCGTATCTCCATGAAAACGCGTTAATATAATAGCGTTTCTGTCAACAATGTCAAAATAGTGTCTCTTAAGTTGTACATGAAAATGCACGTATCCTTTGAACGATACGAAGTGATCACTAAATCGATCTGAAATTCGTCGAAATAATTCAACAAACATTTTGACAGTTAAAACGTCAAATTAAATGTCTTAAATAAACTTGTAACACTAGTTAATGGAATAAAATGTCAATAAGTACGCCTTAATTTTTAAGGAGTCCAAATTCGTCTAGTAAATTAGCAAATGTTGTAGATACAGGACCTTTTTTCGAAAGGGTCAAACCCAAATTGAAAAATTTTGACAATTCAAATGGCAAACGTGACGTTTGATGATTCCCAAGTAACTAAGTACTTAATGCAATAGCAATCAACTAGCTGCCTTTAATTAATAAAAATAATAATAAAAATAATCAGAATCAAAACAAAATTTGAATTACCTAAATTAAGTAGGTACTTTTGAAAACGTTTGAAAGTTATTGGAAATTTCCAAATGTTGGTTTTATCCGTAAAAACCTATTGGTGCTCTTGTTAACTATGTTGTCAGTGAGACAGAGATTTGTATATACTTAAATTTATTCAATTCAAATTCAGCAAATAAAGAAATTAAATACTAAAAATGCTTCAACAACTTCTGTCCTTTTAATCGCTTTATTCAAAATCTCAAAAGTTAAAATATTTCCTTTCAAAAACAAAAGTGAAAATGTTAAACAAGTGAGTACATCATTTAAACACAAAAAAAAAAAAAAAAACAAAAAAAAAAAGGTATCAACCCGTCTTCACGGTAACACTTCATATCTCACCACAAAGAAAAACCAAAAAAAACCGTGCATAGTTTCAGGCACTCTCACAAATCACACACCAAACAACAACACCATGAAATTATTAAAGTGTTCTTCTAGGCGTCGCAGTTTCAAAGCAAAAGCGAAAACTTCCACATTCGCTCCGCAAGGATCGCGTCGTCATTCGGGCACAACGTCGCGTGTACTTCGCGCTGGAGGTGTTAATCCTTATATGCCAACTCTTATCCGTCATAATGGCGCCATTGGGGCACTTTATCCCTTCGATGATCGCATTTACACATCAAAGATGTACATCCGAGATAGTTACATGTATCCTCGGCAGCCAGGCCAACAGATGGATCCTCGTTTTCCCTACGAACTACATGAATTTCCCCTGGCCAATGCCACTAATAAAGTCCATATTGCTGGGGACTACCTGCCAAATGGCAGTGTATCCTCACACAGGCGACGTCGGAGTGAGGTGGCAGCTAACGCTGCTGCATCTACTGGCGCATCGACTCCAAATCAAGTCTATTGGATGCAAGCAGACGGTACTCTGAAGCAGCATTCTCGCAGCAATAGTCTGGGTTACATACGAAATGTTGATGATTTGCTTCGTAATGAAATACAAACGACCAGTGGACATGGAACACCACATTCATCGCATCGCAGGAAGAAGAAGGTAAGTGGGGTGGGGGGTGGAAACACAAAAAAAATTGGGGGCGAATGTGGATGGCAATTTGAGGGAGATAAAGGGGTAGTCGTAGGATATATGTACATTTTTTTGCTGAGGCAAGCAAATAGAGTGTAGACGGGAACTTGTGTATCGGGTAGTGTGGGCAGATTAAAAATGCCTAAGGACAGTATTGTGTATATCGTATACACATACAGGGTGAGGGAGGGTAGGATTTTAATTTGCGATAAATTGGTAAATTGAAAAGCTGCCATTGCTGGAAGGCTACCAGCGGCGAGATAAGGGCAATTTCCACTGCCGCATGTCACTGTTAATTTGGATTTTGGTAATTCCATCTTCTGCCCTTTTGAAAAACGAAAGTGGTATATAGGCTAGACAAAATGGCAGGCAAATTGACATGACGAGCTTGAAAATAGAACATTTTGTTGTTGATAAGTTGGATATGGCGTCCTTAAAGCATGTAGAAAGGAGCAGCGCATGATGGTGTGAAGGGTCCATGTCTGGCTTATCGGAACTACACGTGTTGGGTTTTGTTGACAAATAGAAGTACTTATGTACATAAGTATCTTTAAAATTAAAAGGTCTTAAAGAAGAGGATAGATAATCTGCTGGCGTTTGTAAAAGGGTGATTGAATCGCCCTCATACGTCCAACTAAGTACGTGCCTTTTATGCGATATGGTCAACTGAGATTTAAGGAAAAATCTGCAACCACTGACGCTTTAGACTAATGGACTAGATGCTATGGTAGACATACAATACATGGGGTCGAAATGTATTGCGACCTGTAAAATCTATTACGGCTAATGCTAAACTTCAGTTAGGTTCCGAGTTATATCTCGCCATAGGTGTCAGTTCTCTTCTTACCAGCTACTAAAACCCATTTACCATTCATTGTTCTGTATCATGCACTTCTCGGTTGACAAGCTCCATCCAGTCATTTGACTCATCCTGTGCCGACATTAAATACTGTGTGCTCTTGATTTGAGACATAGATGATTCTGCGGGTTGGACGTCCTAAGAGGATAAGTTCTATGGATTGTTATTGTTCAACTTTTGTGCTTATTTACTTTTTTCTTTGCTGTCATGAGAAGCATCACCATCTCAGCTTTTTCAGTGAGTGGGCCGTATGAGAGCGCCGGACGTACAACTACGGAGCTTTCCTTTCATCTTCTTCTTCTTGTATGGCGCTACAGTTCTATCTTGGCCTCAACCAATAAGTCTCTCCAGTTAGCCTCTCCAGCTTGGAGTGTCTCCAGTTGCGCACTCTAAGTTGGTCGAGGTACCCTTCAACGTGTACGCGCCACCTGCGGCGAGGAGGCCCCCTATTGCGTCGTCCCTCCGGATTTGATTCAAAGACTCTGCGGGCCGGAGCGTTGTTGTCCATTCGCTCTACATGTCCTAGCCATCTCAGACGTCTAATGCGCAGTTTTTTGACTATGTCCAAGTCGCTGTACAGCTCGTATAGTTCGTCGTTGAATCTTATCCTTCTAAACCCGTAAACGCAAACGGGACCGAAAATCTTACGAAGAATTTTTCTCTCGAAGCGACCAAGGATATCTTCATCCATGTCTGTTGGTTAGATGGGGCTTTACTGTTGAATTGCCTTATCAGCACAAAAAAAAAAACAGCGGTTGACAACTATTGTTCGTCTGATTTCTGCGCTGGTATTATTGTTAGAGTTAATAGCAGAGCCAAGGTCGACAAAGACCTTTACTACCTCGAAGTTGTAGCTGCGCACTGTGACGTTTTGTTCAATTCGTCGGTGACAGCCCTCTGAGTTCTTCCAATTATAACAATATCGTCGGCGTATGCAAGCAGTTGTACAGACTTTTGACAGCCACTGGTATAATGTCAAAGAAATCACATGATAGCCATCACCTTGTCTAAAACCTTCTTTGACATCGATAGCACGGTCATTACCGACTTTGATCGAGCAGTGAGCAAACGGACAAGTTTAGCAGGGATGTCAAAACTAGACATGGCCTTATACAGTTCGTCTCTATTGATGCTGTCATTGGCGGCGTTGAAATCGATAAAGAGAAGATGAGTATTTATGTTGACTTCTTGGGTGTTCTCCTGGATCTGTCGTAATGTGAATATTTGATTAATGGTGGACTTACCTGGCCTGCAACCGGACTGGTGAGTATACTCGGACAATTTTTCATTCAAAACTTAACAATATTGTCGCCCTCTGTGGAGAATTTTGCCGGCTTTCACAAGCAGCTGGCCTGAACATTGTTAATAAATTTTGGAGAATGAATTTCAAGGAATTCAAAGCGAACCTAATTAAAATTTCATCGTTTCGCATCGCAAATAAAGACTGGTTTTCAAAACAGGATTAAAGGATCTTCTTCTTGGTACATTTAAATTTTACTTAAGACAAATATTTAAAAAAAAACAGCACAGTTTGAAAGCTCCCTTTACGGACACAGTTTTCTTTGATGTATGACAGTGGACCACACTAAAAAACCAATAGCGATTCCCAAACTTTGACAGGTGATTGCAACCATATTTTTGAAGTCACATCTGTCAAATTGGCTGTTCTTTATTTTATCTCTTTTGCCGAATCAACATGAACAGTTATAGCGTCAAACAACAGCAAATGATTAGATTCTGTTCGAGCAACATTTCGCATTCATTTCTAGATGAATGCATTCGTCAACAAGCTAAATTGTCAAATAAGGGACTATAATAATACACACGAGATCCACCGAATTGCAAGAAAGTCACTGTTTGGTCTGGATTTTGGACTGGCGGCATCATCAGTCCATACTTCTTTGGGAACGAATTTGGCAAGGCCATCGGTCGATGATAACCACCTTCTCTTGGCCCCAATTGGAGGATATGGACAAGAACGACATGTGGTTTCAACGGGATGGTACTGCGTTCCACACAGCCCGTGCCACAATGGGCATTTTGCACGAGCAAAAAAATTTAGGAAATTTAAATTGCACATGAATTAGAGTCTTATTGAATCGATGTCACGGGCCGAAGTTATTGTCCTGCGGGCGGTATCTTTGACATGCCTGCTTCACACGAATATTTATTTTTATTTTCAAATGACAAACGAAACTTCACACTCACCACTCTCTGCTTAAAGTAGTTACTCTACACTAAAGTCGATTTTTTCTAAACAAAGTTCAAATAAAATAAAAATCAGTTTAGTAGGTCTCATCACGATTTCCCCTAATTAACCAAGCCTCCTTCATTGACATTCGTTTCTGGAAATTGGCTAACACCTATAGTTTCTTAATTTCTGTGGCACACTTCATGCTGGCCCAACACCCATCGCCGGTTATCTGTTGTCTTCCGTCTTTGAGTTCCCGGTAACATCAATGCAAGCCCACCTCCAACCGCCAACTAACACGTCACGTTTTGACCTTAAAAGTACCTAAAACCACGGCTCAAACCAAACATTGTTGGATTCCAACAGAAAATAAAAAAAAGAAAACTCAATAAAGAAACAGATACCACATTGAGGTCCCCGATGACAAATGAATTTTAATGACACATTCTCCGTCGGCCCTCCCTGGGCGGCGCATCATGCAGCCAGAACTAAAAGATACTCGTATATAAAAGAATTCAAGAATCCCAAAAACAAAACCAGAAGGTCGCCATCGTCGTCGGTCGTTGTGAAACTAAATTTATGGCTCTGCATTAACAGTCACACCTTTATCCAGGGTTTTAGTAGGTTTAGGTATGCAAAAGAACCCCAAAAAGAGAAAGAAAAATAATTTAGAACACAACAGGATGCGCCACAAAAGGGAGCTACATGCTACTCCTTAGAAATTAATGAAATTCCCTATGCAAAGTTTGAAAAGGAATTCTGCACACAGGAAGTCACAGCTGAGTCATCCGGCCCTGGACCGTAGAATTACATGCATTTCCAGACTACCGACTTCATTAGTGCCAGCATAAAGTGTGCCTAAGAGTGTGTATTTTTTCCTTCTTAACTGGTTCCATTCTAATGGTTCTTTTTTGTGTTGCCGATCCTTCTCTGCACTCTCTGTGTGTGACTTTCTGCAGAAAAAACCAGGCAATGGAAAAAAAACTTTAATCGGAACTTGCGAACCCTGCAGGGTAGACAGGTGTGCATTCATAATTAAATGTTCCATCTGAAGCGTTCTTCTTTCCAGTGACTGGCGCTCGGCGACGCGACTGACTCAGTGAGACGACTTATGTCCATCATCAGGCTCGCGGTGGCTTAATTCAAGTTGATTTTGATTTTTTTTTTTCAAGCAGCAAAGGAATGGAGTCTGCAGTTACGTTTCGTGATTAGATTGGTGATTGAGTTGGACCCCGTGTTGCGTTTAGTTTTTATTTTTAGCATTTACTGTGGGAACGGATGTAGAGAGGATGTAATTGAAATGAAATCAAAAGCAAAATGCAAATTGATGTCATTTCGAAAGGCTTGTACGCAATTTTTCTTATAAGTTTTTTTTTTTTTTGTTTTGCTGCATTGTGGTCACATCATTTCGTAGGGAGATTGGGATCTCTTCGAGTGGATCTGAATCTGAAGTGTCATTAAGTGAGTTTTCAGTTTTTGATGTCTGCAATTATGATTTCATGGAAAGATCAAGGAATGTTTTCGAACAAGGAAAAGATAAAATAAATAAAAAATGCATATAAAGATAGACTGTATGCATAAAAAGCCTGAATGACTAAACGAATTCATTGTGGATGAAGTACTGAACGCATCCATTTCTTATTGTTTTCTATTTGACAAGTGACATTTAGGCTTAACTCAGATCAAAAAGGAACTAAATTAGACGGTTTGACAGATTTGCTCATGACGTTTCAGCAAAAGTAAATAGGACCTCACACATCACATTTATTCACAATTTAGGCTCATCCTATTTTAGGAAATGTGCTGGCGGAGGATTAAACTATTAAACTTATTCCATGCTGGATTTATAATTTGGGGTGACATCGAAAATTGTGTTGTTCTAGTTGTTCCTTCATATAATTATATAGGTAGATATGTATCGTTCTCTCAATTTGTTTGAGGATGTAAGCGGAGTTCAAGCATTCCAAAGATTTACCCATCTGCGCATTGGAAAGACTCCAAGTGCCATCTCGAAGCAAACAAGAACCACTTCGAAAATGCAAAATATTGTTGAGGAAGATGAAAATATCTCTAAGATTCATGTAACAGAATATTTGACACATAGTGCATACAAAGTACAGAATGACAACTTACATAGTGTCACCACTGGCAATAGGTATTTATGACAATGGGCGCGTTCGGAACTCTGGGCCTGCTTTTTGAGGTAAGGTCTAACATATGGAACGGCAAACTGTTTTTAATCCAATCCACTACCTCAAAAAAGAAATGCCCTACATTGCAGTCAAAACTGTATCTCTCGATCAATCATAAACGTCAACTACCTAGTCCCTAGAGTACGGAACGCATCCAATGGCAATTGAAGTGTCAAATAAATTTGCCCGCGTATTTTTTGCACGCGAACAGCTTTTCGTAAAAATTCGTAAATTTTCGTAAAAATTCGCTGTTTTAGGAGGGTACGCGAACGGACCTAGTATGTTTTTGAGCAACAAATATTTGCTTGCTTATCGTACTATCACTTGAGTTCAAATGAAACAAGTGAAATTTTGGATTCACTGCCTTTGCTATGGAAAGTAATCATTGCTAGCCATCTGTCAATCAATAGTTATTGCCATTGCTATAGCATCTCCTTTAGCAAGAAGTCGCAATTAGTAACAAGCCGCTTGGGCCTCTGACTTATTCGTATAGATCTGCGACTTCAAAAAACCCCAACAAAAAACAGAGGTGTGGTCAGGTTATCTCGCGGACTAGTCCAAATCGCCAAAACGAGAGGTTCATCAGTTGAATTCGCACCATTCGGTGTTCAATACTAAACGTCTTTTCCACATTTGACGTTTTGCTGCACAAAATGTTGCTCAAAATAAAGAACCAGTACGATAAAGTGCTATTGACATAGGCCGCGATCCCAACACCTCGCTAATCTAGCTTCTAGAATACTTTTGCACCGGGATGACACATGTTGTACTAGAAGCCGCTGGATTCTCTAGGACAAAATCTGTCATCCCGGTTCGAAAGTATTCTAGCAGCTAGATTAGCGAGGTGTTGGGAACTCGGCCATAGTATTTGACATTTAAGGCTCCTTCCTCTTAAGGAAAGAAAAGGGACAGGGAAAAGAGAGAGTGAGTGTGTAGTATAGTTCATCTATGACTGATGATGAACTGTACTGCTGCTTACACCAAACAGTGACTTTTAAAGGATACAATGGCGCTCCTCGTGTTCGTGCATTACACGTGGATTTTGAGCAATTATTTGTTGCAGCTCGTCGCTCATTATTATCAATGGAAAAACATCTTGACCTCGACAGAGATATTTGAAGATTTGGCTGTCATTGTTACTGGTATGACAGTCTGCAACCCATCCGGATAATGTTTAAGGGTTCTCTTGGCCATCTGCAGCAACAAGACCCATATATTTCGTCGAGTGACTGCTTCGAGTTTGGCAAGGGTAATGTTGACTGTTCCGCGTTGAGGCATTCTGCTTGAGGCGAGCGACTCATTGTTTCCAATTTACTCTTAATGTCAAAACTCTTAATGCATGGACCTATATCTTTATCTCTTTCCTACTTTCACACAATTCAGAGTGCAATTTTATACCATTCTATGCATTAATTTCCTTTTCACATATCTTGCAGTGAAAGATGTCACATTTAATATAAAACGAAGTAACAACTTCTCCAACTTCTTCCACTATTTTGCATTAATCTCTTGCCCCAGACAAAAAGCAATAAAATATAGTAAAAGTCCTAAAACCCAAACGAATGCCTATCCTTTCTTGCGATGAATAAGTAATCCTCCACAAGAATAATTCATTCCAATAAGTCACCACCAGCTTGCGCTTCTACTACAAATTTCCAATCAGAAAACAAAAACAACAAAAGAATAACTTGCTTTTGAAAGAAAGAAACTCCTCCGCATAACCAGTGCTTCCTCAACTTTTGCATAATTTAGAACTTCTCTACCAGTTCTCCTTCTCTCCATACGGCCACCTATACACACACAGCTTCTCCACACAATAGAAGGGCACAAAACCGGTATCTGGTCGGCAATTCACCACGCGTTGGCTGACATTCTAAAATATTCAAGAGGCGGTCGGTCGGTCGGTGGTATCGGTATGAAATGGCTATAGATACTGTGCAAAAGAGCTTTTGCTTAGTAACTCACTTAAATTACCGACCAACACCATGATCTTTAAAGACATCAAGTGGCAACAACACAAGTATCACAAGTGTATTGGTGATGCGATGAATAGCGTCGCCAAATCAGCAAAAGTTTTAACCCAGAGGTGTCTAAGGTAAATTTCGAATTATTTTTGGAGACTCGCTCGAGAGTGGAGAGTTATTCTCCCTCCCTCCACCACCATCTGGTCACACTAATACTTTGGCTGGATATCTCTCACCTGAATTTCTTTCGTATCTAAGTATGAGTATGAATACTGAGTATCTTTCTTAAAAAAAATAAATCCCAAAACAAAAACAAAGAAAAAAAAGTAAAAAAAAAAAAACCTGCTCAACATGCTTGTTGCTTACCTCAACTTACCTAATCCATGTTTATCTGTTCTCTCTTTTAGCCTCGTTTTTCGTATCTTTTTCTTTTTTAATTTTCCTTCGGTGGATGGTATGTTTTGTGGTTGAGGCTTGGAGTAGAGTGTACTGAACGCAGCTACAGTTTACCTGAGCTAATACACCTTTTGCTTGGTTACCTTTACTAATTTTTTTTTTTTTTTGCCTTCCTCTTCATATTTTCTTTAAGAAAGACTTCCATTAATCCGGGGCTATTTTGATGTTTAGGTACACTTGTCGGATTTACTTTTGCTGCTTAGTATTTGTTAAGACGATTTGGCTGGTTGCGGAAAGGTTGTTCACATCTTGTATTAGGTTTTACGTGTGGCTCTGAGTTATTTGTATCGATTTTCAGTGGTAATAGGATTAAATAGGGGTGGTAGGTCTAATCGGGGTCAGGAGATACAATTGGTACTCGAAATGTCTTGGAAAATACCTATGGCTTTTGTGGGTAATTTGATGATCTCTTCATTAGTGATGGGGGGTTTTTTGTCTTTGGAAAAGGAAGGAATGGAACTTCTCCTTGGCGGCTTTTCGATGAGGGTACTTGTTTAGGAATGTTTCATTGAATTTCGAAAGTTCTTGGGATTTCAATTTAGAGAGAAACTTTTATAAGGGCATTGGAGATAAGTATTTAAGACAAAAAAAATCCCTAGAAAGTTCTCATTCGGAAGGTTCAAACCCTTGGGGCCATTGCTATATCTTAGATAACTTCAAAGTGTCAATTGTCGTCGTTTACCTGGCATTGGCCAGCGAATTTATGTAAGGAAGTAATCACTGATCACTGAAACCATCATCAACCATTGTGGAGAGGTCTTTACTAGATTGTAATGATGCTCAAAGTAGCACAGATTAACCTCCATCATTACACTCTAGTATCCGCAAATTTAAGACTCCGCCTCAATGATAGAGGCTTTGACATCGCCCTCATCCAAGAACCTTGGATAAGAAATGACACCGTCATGGGACTGAAGGCTCCAGGCTACACAATATACCACGCAAAGAGTGCAGATAACATTCGAGCTTGCATTCTTGCTAAATCGAACCTTTCTCCCTCAACGCAGCACGAATGACCTGGCAGTAACACTGCTGAAAACTGCAACCGCCAACATCTGACTGGCTTCGGGCTACCTACCATTCGATGACCCCGAATCCGCCCCATCAAAAGAGGTTAAAACAGTGGTATCAGCTCGGTCACTGTAACACTGCAAGGTTGCTCTGGCCCACGCTAAATTAAACTAGGTCCATCGGACTTCTAAAACATTAGAGAGGAACCCTCTCCAAAATTGTAAACACCCTTACCGGACACTGCTATAGAAAGGCGTGCCCAAAGACTGGGCATCTCCTTAAATGACTTCTGTAGAAGTTATAAAGATGAAGAAGAAGAGGAGACTATCAGTCACCTCCTATGCACGTGCCCCGCACTTGCTAACATTAGAACACTTCCTGCACGGATAAAATTACTTCTTCATACGAAAGAGTAAATGGTGCCTTGAGTAAGAGGGTGACCCACCCACCTTACACGTCGGCAGCACAATGGACGGTCTAAATGCATCCTCACCGAGGGCCGGTTTCAACCAACCAATCACTGATAATCACTCCTTTAGTAATAAGAACAACAGCCTCCTTATTCGCAAGTTAAGATGGGTTATCTTCACTTCAAATACGGCCCACTTCTATTATAAAATCTTCCTAATATTAGACAGATCAGGCCTCTATTTCGTGTGCTTGGCGATGAATCAATCTATTTGTTTCCTCAGCCTGTATAGCGGCGATATTTTCATCAAAATGGAAAACTTTATAATAACCCTTACATCTCTTACTCTTTGTCTCCAGTTACAAGGCTTTGGACACTCTGTGTTCCTCCAGATTAACCTATCTCCGGTTAACCATGTTGAGAATATGTTTTCTGGCAACACACATCGGTACTTTGATGCGGTCGGTAATGTTCCCTGTTGGAAGTCTGGCCTCTTTTTAAGCCAGTCTATCGGTACATTCGTAGCCCTCTGCCTATATCGGAGTGTCGAGGTACCCAGCATTTTACGGCAATCCTCGACTAGCTCATAAGTGATGACAACAAACTCTAGCGCTTTTAGCGCAGTCTGACTGTCAATGAAGTTGACAATATCCTTATTGTATATTGATCCCACCACAGGTTGTTTCGCAGTCTTGAGTACGGCTAGAACCTCGCCCTATAAAACACTGCATAAGTCCGCGAGTTTTGAATAATTTTCAAGCTTCAAGTCTTTTGAATCGATACTTCACCCTGTCTCCTTATTGATTTTAGACCCATCTCTGGAAATGGTGACTTCATTTGGAAGGTGAACTTTATCATTTAGCCAATTTTTTCTCGTGATATAAACTACATCCTTCATACAGTATGTCAAAGTCGGGTAAACCCTAAATCTTTTGCTTTCGTTTTTACATATAAATCATTAGGCGTTTATGTTGCCACTATTTCACAACAAAGTAAGCAGGAGTCGTCTACATATGTATACTTAATATCCCCTTATTCTGCCTATTAGTAAGGTACCAACATCTTATTCAACGAATTGATACAAAGTTCATTTTCCTGTTTCTAAGTTCTTCCAACTCCTGGTCAATAAGTAAAAGTCTTACGTGCGGTTCTTAAGTTATAATTAACAACAAAATTTTTCTTCTCCACCTACGCATTTATGTACCGGCTTATTCTTCCCTATCCTCGTTTCGAAAAGTTCTTCCGCATAACCTTTTACACCTGTTTATATATGATACCACCACAAAGGTGGCAAAAAACTGCGAAGGTAGCTATTCTTCCATCTAATTTTGTTGCACTACGTGACCCATCTAATAGCTTTATTCGCTTGTAAGTGGCACATTTTTTCCAATCGACCAGCCTCGCTCTCACTTTTAAGCGTTTTTTCCAATTCAACCCAATTCTGCTTCGATTGGCATTTTCTAAATCTTTTTTTCTTTAAACAAAGTCTTCACCCGTTTCTAACCCTTCAACTGGTGTTCCATTTTTTTATTCTTACCTTTGTCCCATCATTCCCACTTCAACGGATTGCAAGTGTCATCGTCAATGCCCCTTTAATCCTATTTGCCACTTTGATTTCACAATCATACAAAAGTCCACCGCTCACGTGTAGATAGACCGACCAACACCACCACCACCACAAGTCTCAGGTATTTAATTCCCATTCAACGGCTGGTACTTAATAATTCCATTGGTTTGTCTTTTTTCCTATTTCACTGTTCGTGTCCCTACGGAGAGATATCACCAAGGTGTATGTCCTTATACCCGGCAATCCCCTACAAATCCTCAATCTGAGATTGCATTCCTGGCTTAAGTTGGTTTCTGGTTTTCTTCTTCCCATTTCATTCTCGTGTGGCCTTCCCCCGTCTCGCCATCAGAAACGAATGGATTTGTGTGGTGGATAGGTAGGGCCTTTTGGTAGGTTGACGTCCCAAATGCCACAAAAAAAAAAAAAAAAAAAACTCTCCACAAAAGTATCTAGTAGCGGCAAGCAAGCCAGCAAGCAACATTGCATGCGAAGTGGTTGGTTGTGTATCTAGACGGTGGAATCGAATCTTGGCTAAAGCACTCAATGTGGCCAAGCGTCCATTTCAGAAAGAGTTTGTCGTTACGTGGAGAGTGGTCGAGATTTTGTTTTTTATTGTTCATTTCAAGAGGCTGAGATTGTAATCATTTTTTTCCTGTTTATTAATATTCCTATGTATAGATACAAAATTATATCAAAAATTTTGAAATAAAAAACCCAACGGTTTACGACCTCTATCGCGACCAACGAGTACTCGAAAAAGGATTAAAAGTAATCAAATTACTTCATCGTTATATGTGCCGTATTAATTCTAAAATTAAGTGCCTTAAATAATAATAATTGATTTCACAAAAATTGCTGAATCTCACAAAAGAAAAATGCTAGTGCTAGTTACCTGTTCACAACCTGTTGCGTTGCCATATTGATATTTTTTTTTTCCTTTCCTTTAAGTCAAAAGGGTAGTTCTTGTGTAAAGATATATAAAAATATGTTGTATCCATTGAGTGTGTGAGTGTTTTTTTGGAAATATTATAATGTGATTGTTTCGAAAATGCCATAAGAAATTAAATTCGAAATTCGAATATAATACGATCGTTACAAGATTAAAAAAGTTGCTGCTACGAAACAAGATCTCTCTCACATTTACGTGCGTTGCCTTCACCAATACAAACGTGTTTCAAAGGAATTTTTTAATACACAGTTGAGAAAAAATATATATACAAAAAAAAAAAGAAAAAAGAAAAACAAAACATGGATATAGTCGGTTCGCCATCTTCGAATTCAATTGCCTTACCTAACAATCATTTTCGAAATGAAACTCAGGTAAATTGGAATTTATTTTTTTTTCTAACCCTATCGGATTCGAATTTGAAAATTGTTAATGCTTTGAGTCAATATTTTGTTTACTTGAGAATTTATTTTGTTGAGAAATATTTTTTTTGGGCGGGTACATGGGACTTGGAATGTTAATTATTTAAGAGGTGCGTTCGAATTGTATTCGAAGAAAAACCTTGAACAATGTCAACTGTAGATTATTGCGTTGAGAATATTGTTTAGATTGTCACATATTTGAGATGAAGAATCAGTGAACCTTGAATAATATCAACTGTCAATGGGTTTGACATTTGATCGTATACTATTAGGTTAGGGGGAATCTTTGACGTGCGTTGATTTGTTGTCACGAGTTTTCATTTGACAAATACTCAAGGTCTTGCTTGGAAACCCAATATCGAACATACCGAGGATTACTAGCAACTAATTCTGATACACTTTCAAACGTCGAAATAATTAATAATTAGTGCTGGATTGCTCTTTAGTATGAGCACATCATGTAGCGAGGTTGCTTACTAGCTTGTTAAGATGCTGGTCCGAATCAAATACAGATCTTTCGTTATGTGGATTTACTGACATCTATTGACGTACATATGTATGTATAAGTATCCGATCTACTCGTTTCTGATCTTTTCGAAAAGTAGTAACTTTTAAGGAGCCAAATTTGGGCGAGTAGCTCTCAAGCCGCTCTTGGAAGAAATTTCATAATTGGACACGGATCTGAGAGCAACTCGCAGAGAGCTGGTTTACTACTCTCAGCTTTGAAATTTTTTAAAGAGTTGCTCGCAAGTGGACAAACGTTATCTTATCTCGAAGACTACTTCGAACTTTTCAAACAATGTTCGTATTCTGATAGTAGCTAGTCGCGAGCATGGATCACACAAATTTTACTCTCATATGGAAAGCTACTCGCGAGCTACTCTCGAGAGTTTACTAGCGAAAGTACTCTCAAGTGGACACGCATACAATGTTCGTATTCTGATAGTAGCTAGTCGCGAGCATGGATCACACAAATTTTACTCTCATATGGAAAGCTACTCGCGAGCTACTCTCAAAAGTTTACTAGCGAAAGTACTCTCAAGTGCACACGCACCTTTACAATCAGTTTTGACAGCTTTGACATCTCATTATTTTCCATAAAGGTGGGCCGTGATCTGCAACCGGGGAGACTGTCGGTACTTCTTGAGCTCAAACCGGCAAACCCCACAGGCTGACTAGTTAGGAATGCAACAAAGTGTTAGGTTTGTGATCCTCCAACTCCTCCTCCTGATCGTAACCTTGGATAAAGAAAGAATACAATACCGTTTACACGATATTGACTTTTATTTGGATGAATTTATTAATATTTATTGAACGACCGATTTACGTAGGTTGCTAACTGGCAACCTAAAATTGACCCAACGATCGAATTATTAAGAAAATTTATGGAATGTTTTCGAGAGACTCACCATTTTTGAAATTAATTCTCACAACGAGTATGCATCCAATCAGCGTTCCTTTATTAAAATGGAAAACCTCCGAGATGACAGTTGTCATATTTTTTCTGTCATTGACAGTTCGAAAATGTCGTGAAATTCCGTTCCGTTCCTTTGGGACAGCCTGCGTGATATGCTTGCAATCTAGAAATTCGTTGCCTCCGCTAAATGGAAATCCGAATTCTTGGAGAACTACAGGACTAGATTTTCGAACTTGATACGTTCTGTCAAAAACACAGATTTGCCTGTTTTTAAAAAAAACCGGAGGCAAACTACTGTAGAGATCGTAACAATAGATTAGCTTAGGTAAATGGGTTCCCTTGAATTTAAGAGAATTCTCAAAGGATCACGATTACTTAGACTACATAGAGTCTGTTGGTTGATTACTTAAGGATCCTGGGAACCTAACATATTCAGAACTTTGGCTAAATGTTTACCTTCAGTTCTTAAAAGAAGTTGTTTCGTTTGGGGGCTAGTGGTAAGCAATCATAGAGTTAGTTTCCAATAAATTATGCTTGCAAAATCTACATTAGATTTCGAGTAGACTCTACTAAGTCGTTAAGGTGTAGGCCTAGCGTTGAGATGATAAGGGCGCAGTGTCATGTTAAGACGCCAACAGCTATCGGATATCTTTACGACGAAGTTTCAAAAGGTTGTAAGATGTCTTTAAGTCATAGACCAGCCATTAGGATTTGACTGGAGCGCATGTATCTAATCGATGCCATCGTTCATCATTGTCCATGTTTGACCGTGTCTCTATCTTCCTTTTTAGAGTGTCGGGTGATATCCTAGCCTCAGAATGGATTTGTGAAATTTCGTCTGCGCGGCCCTCTCACCCTGACAAATTTGTAACAGCCCATTCAGACTATGCCAACCTTTAACCTGAACTGTGTAAACCGAACAGCTTCCTTAAATGCTGAACATGGTAGTCTTAATGATCTACCGATGGAGCACTCAATCCTGCATCTCTTAAGAGGCTTAAAAGCCAACCACCTTTTAACTCCACCTACTCCTTCCTGGTTTGTGCACCTTCATTAAGCAATTCCCAAAGATCGATTGCATAACATCTAACAGGATGACGTTCAAATTATATTAAATGAAAAGAAAACTGTAATAAAACGTCAATAAAAAGATTGCAATTCACCGACTAGACTCTGCCATGACCATTAAGTCTCTGCCCGATGATAGTGGTAACACTCGCTTTCAGTTGTTGCACTTGCAACCAGTCCATCTTGTGTGTGTGGCGCACCTATTCAACATCATTATGCATAATATCTATATTTTACATTAGATACTCAGTTCCCTAGGCAAAGAGATGATCCACGGACCGTAAAAAGGTGTCTGAGTCTAAAGACTTTCTTTGGTCGTCGTCATCGTCTCGTCTCCTCCTAGTTGACTCTCGGTCACTTTATCTTTCCGCTGACGAGAGAGTCATTCAAGAGGGTATCAATGACTTTTTAAGGA
Source organism: Chalcosyrphus nemorum (assembly GCA_949716465.1). Classification (NCBI taxonomy): domain Eukaryota; kingdom Metazoa; phylum Arthropoda; class Insecta; order Diptera; family Syrphidae; genus Chalcosyrphus; species Chalcosyrphus nemorum. The sequence continues at coordinate 81,629,006 of OX454333.1, forward strand.
GTGAAATGCATCCGAAGATGTCGACAGTGCAATTATACATTAAAAAACCGTAAGCTGGACAGTCACTTTCTTTTATTTTCCTTGCCACCACCATTAATAGGCCAACAAATTTCACTTTTCATAAAGAGTCTCTTGGCTGGTAATCAACTCTTGAATGGAAATTATTTACCAAAGGTGATGGAAAATAGTAAATTTTTCTTAACATGTTTTTCAGTCAAACGGTGGATTTTTATAGAAAAGCGATTTGTTGTCGCCTTAAATGGAGTTTGGTTGAGATACTTTAAGAGCACTTGAGGTTTTTCTACATTTTTTTTTTTCACCGACTCAAATTGCTGATAGGGGATTCAAGAGATTGATTGGATGTGTCAATGGAGAGATGTTGTGGGAAAGTTATTTTATGGTCGCTTTGAATGGGATTATTTTAAGGTGAAATCTGTGAGACGTACCAATGGAATGGTTTTCCAATTGAAGTATTGAGGTGATGCCAGATTTGAGCGATTAAGAGTGAGGCATATTTCTGATAGACTGAGGCGCTGACTCGTATTTGGGTTAAAGTTTTATGTTTCGCGTGTCGAATGGAAAGTGGGACAATTAAAAGGCTTTAAATTGGGCCCTTTTTTGGCACAGAGGAGAGTTACTTTAAGGAGTAGGTACCAGAAGTTTGGAGATCACGATGACTTTATCTGTATCGCCATATGCTTCAACTAGTCCTTTAACTGGCAGCTTGGTCAGCTTCTGTTGACTCCTTTGTAAACTTGGTATGTCCTAAAGTATTGATCGTTAGAGAGTACCCAAATTATGAGATAAGACACTCGGTAATGTAGCTCCAGTTTGCCAGATTCTTCGGTAGTGGATGACCAGATCGTCTAGCTCATACCACAATCGGTCGTACCACTCTTTCTGCTTATTCTCCTTCGCTCTATTTCCTTCCGATCAACTGTTTCTGTTTTTCCAGTTTCAACAGCAACTTACTTATTTCCCACGATGTCCTCCAGCGTCTGCATGTGATTGCTTTCGTCGTGAAACTTCTTGCTGTACTTAACCCTCATTGAATCGTCCTCAAGCAACAGGCATCATCTCTTCTTCCCGAGAGGGTGCGCTTCAGTGCCACTATGATTCTTTCTCCAGTTGCTTCCTTATACCTGGCAATTCGCTCTCGAAGTTCTATTTGTTTGAGTACTCCCATTACTCTTTTTAACGTTTGCAAGCTGATGTACATTGTGAGCTGGCCCCTCCTTAGCTTCAAGTGAAAGGCCCTAGATGTAAAGTGAATACGTCAACCCTGACAGACTCTTTTTCGTAGTACACTTTGAGTTAAGTAGTATTCGTTCGTGGTCTAGACCATTCAGCGGTTTGCCTATAAGCACAGCTAAAAGCTGTATTAAAAATTAGCTAAAAACAAAAGCGCACCATTACTGGAATTCAGGAAACTGAAGGTACCAGAGAAGCTAAACTTTTTATACCAAACTCCTCCCTAAAAAACGAAACAACTCCTCCAACTCAACAGGAGTCAGATTCATATCGCCATAGGCTTCCTCACAGGACCTGTCAAGCGAAAAAACATCTCCTGACCATGGGGATAGCACTAGACAGTGCAGACGAATAATCAGCAGAACATATACTATGTCACTGTGACTGCTTAAACAGAACACGTCATCGCTATTTGGATAAATTCTACCTTGAAGCAGAGGATATTATTGCTAGCTCACCCAAAGACGTAGTTCACTTTATAGTCAATACTGGGATATTGAACGAGCTCTAGAATGACGACAAGAGGCCTACGGAGGCCGCAGTGATAAGGTGACTAGTTCCCACCTCAACCTACAATCTTAACCTTAATTCGTTCGTGGCCACACGGTGTCCTGGTAATGAATAAAAAGTTTGGTGTTCAAGTCTCGGCCATATATATTCAATTATTTCAGTATAGTTCACTCAGAAAGACCTTAGTGTAGTTTAACACGAACGCAAAAAAAAAAAAAACTGTGAACTACAAACGAATGCAAAAGTCACATATTACTCTCTCCAGTTGATTTGGACACCACTAATGGAGAATAAATATTAAAACCTAATGCCACGCGAGTTTCATTCTTCTCTCTTCCAACGTCCACGTCCTGTACATCAGTGAAGGGGTATTCATATCCCCTTTTTCCCATGCCGATTATACATACATATGTAAATAAAAAAAAGATATGTTAATGTGGATGCAGAGAGAGAAAAGATTTCGGAGTGTTTGCTCGTCTTTTTCACTTTTGAACTGACAAAGGATTTTACAAGAATCGCCAATTGAGAGAAAATGGCGCTACAATCAGTTGAAAGGTACTAAATATGGTTCATGGTGTACTAACTTTTAAGGTGGTATTGCAGTGACAGACATGTTGCTATACGGCGGCGTCAATATCGACAGGCTTTACTTCTTCTTTTTTCGATAGAAAAACCGATTGGCAAGAGTTATTCTTTGCTTTGGTCGATAAAATCGCAGCTGTCCACTGTAACTTTCTATCAGATTCATCAATATACTTAGCTGCTTCTGTTGCAATATTTACGAATGTTTGCTAATTATCGTAAGCAAACTCAAACAATTCCACAGACTTCTAATCCGTTTATAGTCTCTCTGTCCTTGGGTTGTCGGTTATTCGCACAACCAAAACAACAGCGCTGACAGTATGCAACCGTGAGGTACACCACTTTGTACTTTAACTTTATCTACTACAACTGAGGAACATCCTATCATCTCAATTTTGGAATTCGTCCATTCATTTGGCCTTTAATACATTCACAATCCTTAAACTTGTCTTCATCTTCAAAAAATATATAAAAAAGCAATAGCTTAGTTTGCCTATCTTGTCACTAGATGTCAGCATTAATTCATACAAGATTCGATTACTATTCCTTTTATTTTTTATTATTTCTCACATTAATCTTACAACTCCCAAATGTTGTTAAGTTTAAAAGCCCCATAAACATCACACCATGATTCTAAATTTGATCGCCACATGTGGGCTTTTTTAGGCCCAACATTGTCTACCAAAACAATCTTTAAATTCATTGTCAAATATAAAAACAAAAACCCCATCAACGTATAGACAAGTTTAAGTCAAAAAACAATACACATCATTATTATTAGCCCTTTTTTATCTCCAAAAATAACCAACACCTCAATCTATCTTCAGTTACTATGCCCATATGCGCCCTCTTAAACCAGTGATTTTGTCTTTCAACTTCCCATCCTCAATCTTATCCAATTCATTATACATTTAAATTTGAAACCATAAATATCTTCACTTGATTTTGCTTTTGATCTCACCCATTCACCAGTTTGTGGTTCTGTGCCTTATTCACATGGCCCACTTTGGACATTTCACAATCATAAATTCATTCATTAATTGCGCTTTTAGATACTGTGAGACAATTAACTAATTGATCCATTTTGTATCAACGAAAAAAAAACTCGGTTGCGTGGTTGTATTAGCCAATTTTCTTTGGAAAAGATACTCTAAACAGTAGCAGATACTCAAGTCAACGACTGCCTTGAGTGTGCCCAAGAGGCACCTTCTTATAACTCCTACGGAAATTCCTTTCTCTTTCTTTGAAATATCTCCATTTATCAAGCATGTCCACATGATTTCCAATCGAAAAAAGCATGAAATTAAGCCAATAGATACATCTAATTGTCTCCATCTATATTTGTCAAAATTTATGCTAACACGTGTTAGAATTTTCAACTAATCAATTTGTTTGTTTTCTTTCTTTTCAGGTAAGTTTCTTAACCGACAATATTGTGAGTAGAAGTATTTTTTAATTATGTAACCAGTCATGGCCGTAGATGACTACCCTGAGGCACCCCATCCAAATGTGCTTTGTATCGGATTTCTTTTTGAAATGACGCACCCACGCACATCGCATGCCTTCAAATAGTTGCATAAATTCTCTAAACTGCAACAAATGATTGTATATAGATACAAATGTATCTAGTATGCAAATTGAACTCGTATGTATCGCCTAGTGGGTGTGACTTGATATTTGGTTTGTTTTGAAGTGAGGTAGCGATTTAAATGAGAAAAAATGCAATTGGCAACGTGCGTGATATGTTTACATTAAAAAAAGGAAAAAATAAAAATATTCACAATAAGAGGGAAATAAATCCGCGAAAGAATGCAATTCAGGGAACCACCAAGTGGACGCTGTCGACGCGCGTCGTAGGCACGGTTGGCAGTAGTAACCAGGCAGAAGTCAAGCCTTTTGTTTGTTTGGAAAGTTTTCTTTTTATTTTTTTTTTTTGTAAACTGGTGTGTGACTGAAGGTGGAACAACGATAACAAATGAGTTGAGAAGCATACGAAAAAAAAATACGAGAAAACAAGTCAAAAGAGGAAAACTTTGCAGACAAAGTGCAATTTAAATGCAACACAAGCAGGCACCTGGAATAAATTGGAAAATCGTGACCTGTCATCGTTGCCTTTTGGGCCTCTGTAGATGATGATGAAGAGACCATTTTTTATATTTAAAATGGTTTCGGTTGAAGTAGTTTTTTTTTTGTTCAATGTTAGATTGTGAAAGGATTAAGAGAGAGAAATAGGGAGAAATGATGAAGATCGCATAATTTGATTAACTAAGAAGTCATGTTCCAAAGTGTTGGATGACAAATGAGAAGTTATGAACATTGGGTGAGTTGACTTTCGAAAAAAATTTACTGCAGAAGTATTTTTTCAAAGACTCTTTTGCTCCGGTAGTTTGGACACTGGTTTAACAGTTTTAAAGATTCTACAAGTTAGTCATTAACTTGAAGGAGGCTTTCCAATTAGGTAGGTTTTAGATGCCATGAAATGATTATTAAGTTTGGTTATGGTGTGTTATGCTAGATACATATGTATGTTTGTACGAACAGAAGGGACAGTTAAATGACAATCTTATACCATATTCGATTGCACAGGTAGCTTGGGAAGCTTCGATACTAATACCCTTGAATGCTAGACCAATTTCTCTGATTTGTGCTGGTAAGGACTGGTCATTAACAACTGAACCCGGCTTTCATAAAAAACATACGACGCATTAAAATGGTAAAAAGTAGTGGCCATAAAGCTCATCCTTGCGGTACACCCGTTTAAACGAAGACTGCCGTTGAATTATTAACAAAAACTACTTGTTTTCTTCCACCAAAGTATTTTCCTATGAGGTTCGAAGGACTTCAAAGGGAACCAAAAAGTCTTCAGATTTCATAATAACTGACTTCTGTATGGTCATTCTGGCTGACTTGGCTCTGTCCGATGTACAGCTGTGAAATGACCTGAAGCCTGATTAATTCTGCTGCGTTGGACATGGCCTGACATTTCATTGACAACCACCCTTTTCAAGACCTTCGAGAGGCAATGGAGTTCTGCAATTTGGGTCGAAACAATATTTTACTTTCTTCTTTACACGAACTCTTCGTGGTTTTGATCTTAGTTATAAGTTAGATATGTGCGTATTGCTTGGCATTAACGATCAAACAAAGTCTGGGTAAGAGAGACACCACCCATCAGGGCACCAATTAGCTCCATTATCTTCTTCACATTATAAACTAATGTTTGCAGACAGATGCAGTTGTACTATAGGACAAATACGACTGAACAAATCAAAGCAACATGCGTTTGATAACCAATAGGGGACAAACCACTGAGTCATCAAAGATGGAGACTCAAGTGAAAGTCTTCTTTTTCTTTTGAATGTTTGGTATGAGGGCCTATCGAACAGATTCCTGTGAGAACACCGATCGAGATGTAAAGGTCTAAGTATTGACACCAAATGGCTAGCATTACACTTGGTGTTATTCTTCCAAAAGAAGAGTAAAGATATATTAGACAGACGACTCCAGATACTATCCTGAAACTTGGCTATGAGTGACAATGAAATACTGATATGCAGATATTTAATGATGAAGAAGGCGGAAGGACATGCTTACTTTAAGTTACTAACACGACTTGTGAAGCATTCCTGTAAAAAATGATCGAAATGGCTTATACCTGATCAAAAAAATTCAGAAATTCTATCAATATTTTGATCTAGGTCCATTCGGAAGAACTTAAAAATATCTACTGGAAACACTGACTATACCACCTCTATCTGAATGTTGACAAGGTGGAATGGGGATGCATTTTTAGAAGATTCACTTTTACACTGATGGCTCAAAAACCAAGACCTTTACACTGAGTGGAGGTGTTTTTTGCGGCAGTCTTAAACTAAGGCTCTCCTTCCGTGATAATGGCAATAAGTCTTAGGTCCTATTTTTGGTAAGAAAACCGTGATAGTCGCTAAAATATGAGTATCTTTACAGACAACCAAGTAGCTATCAACTCCTTTGCTCTCTATCACTTCCCTAATAGATTTAGACCGCCGATGGTCTCTCATAGAGATGACCTGGCAGTTCCACCAGGGCATCAACCATCAAATCTTTACAGGCAATTCTATCCTTAGTCAACTCCTTCCAATTACGTACGCCAAGTTGGATGAAATCATCCTCCACATGTGCCGCACACCATTGGAGATGAGGTTTCTCTCTATTGCCTAGTGCCTCAGATTCTTTGAGCGTTGAGGAACGTTACCGAATCATCTTAATCGTTAAAAACTGTTTTTTTTATCAAGTCAGGGGTTTTTTTTTTTTGACGAAATCGACTCGTACATTACGTGGTTAAATCTTCTCTTTTAACGAAGATAGACGTAGAACTTCTGCACTATACTTCAGTACGGGTCTTGTATAGCGTGTCCTTTGTCCTTTAAGTTAGTGCTTTGCTAAATAGTTGTATTTTAAGGCCACAATAAAAGCGTCTGTAGAGTAAGTTGATAGTGAGCCTAGGTAGACCAAATTCTCCTTTTTCTCGAAGGTATGGTTGTCCATCGTGATGTTCTGACTGAGACGTCGTTGTTTTGTCTTGGTTTTCGTACAACCAGACCTATTTTGCCATCTTCTGATTCGAGGTTTGTGAAGGTGCCAGTGGCTGCTCTCTTTCTTCCTCTGATGCCAATGTCGGTTGTAGAAAATGTGCCTGTTGTGTTGACTTGTTATAGTAGGTTGATGAAACTACTAGGCAGTGCGTTACAAGGAATACCCTTTTTCGAAATCCGAATCTTTTCATCGAAGCATTTTCTCGAACTCGCGTTTCTCAAGTTCCTTTTTCTTCTGTCTGAGTAGTTGCTTCATGTCTCTCCTTTTCTGCTCATAGAGCTGACGAGTGGCTCTTGTCCTTTTCAGCAGCGCTGCTTTATAGGGTGCTATTTCCCTGCGATTGCCTTGCGTATTTAGCACTATTTCTCGGAGGTTCTAGGACGCCGGTCGCGACAGTCCTGATGGCTTGCCATTTCTGCTAGAGGACTTTTCAACAGCTCTACTAACACTCGTTCGGTAAATGGTCTTGCAGTCGGTTGCGATTGTAGCCTTTCAATGTTAGACTTCCTCACAGAGGTATTCTTGTCGATGTAATACTGAATATTCGCATTCGTAAGGTAGTGGTAAATCTAAGGTAATGGTTATTCTAGTACCGATTAAAGAATCAAGCAATTTTGTTGGCCCAACCCTTCGCACCAGAATGACAGATTTTGTCCTAGAGGCCGCTAGATCTGTCATCCCGGTACAAAAGTATTCTACCAGCTGGATTAGCGAAGTGTTGGGATCGCGGCCATTGAAGAGATTCAGACGTCAAAATATTTCACGGGAAATCTAGTACATTTAAGAAGCTAGGCCTCGATTGTGGTCTGTCTATTTCTTGCCGTAAGATCAAAACCTTCAAATATTTCGAAAAAAAAATTAAATCAATTTATACTTCTACACTCTACCCCTAGTCCGTTCTCATTTCACATCCATTCCCCTCGTGTATCATGTTGATTGTACACCCCATCTACCACCAGTTATTCACCTCAACAACATTGAAAACTGGTTTTTGACTAAGAATAAATCGAAAACCAACATCGAACAATCAGAAGATGCTTATAAAACATAAAACGATAAAAATCAACAAAAAAAAAATACGAAAACTGAGGTTCAAGCGAGGGGTGAAATCAAATAAACACGAAAACAAAAAAAAAATGCGTCTTGCAATTCAGGTTTTTTTCTAAAGAAGGAGACCAAGATACCCAACCCTACACACATTTATAAACTATTCTCTTTGTTGATTCTGGGTTCTGTAATTTTTTTTTTTTTTTGAGATCGAAAAAGATAATAATTCATCGCAACACTGGCTTACAAATTGAAGTGGTACTTCTGCGTAGCACCAGTAGCGCTTGAAGATTGATCCAATTTTTTCGTTTCTTTTTTTTGAGAAAACAAAAAAAATCAATCACACAAGAGAAAAAAATGCAGTCCAATCGAAGATTACGTCATTTCCAATCAACCTGTTCGAAAAGCACCGCACCAGATGCATTTCATAGATACAAAGATAGCTTTGACTTGTTTTTTTTTTCTGTTTTTTACATAATCTTTCGAGACTGAGAAATGAGGTTAGTTACAGCACATTAGCTGGGCATGGTAATTTATTGCATTCAACCTGGAAGTTTTTTTTTTTCTTATTAGATGCAGTTTTGTCTATAGATACACATTTGGTAGATAGCCTCGTTATGGCGGATATTTATGGCATGGACAACTCATAATCCGGTCCGAAATTGATGAAGTTTTGATAGTCAGAGAGTTGGAGAGGTTCCAAAATGTGTTTGAAGAAAAAATCCCGTCGAACATGGTGCCACACCTCTGAAATTAAGGCCTTGGTAATCGATTAGGGGTTTTCAACAGCAAAAAAGTCACAAAAATTTGTATCTTTTTTCATTCTGACGTAAAAAAAAAAAAAAACGGTTAAACACCTGTAGTATGAGAGAGTAGAGGTAAAAAACACGACAACTGGTTGGTAATGAGTTTGTGTGTGCAAAATGTTTGGTATACGATATATCACAAGGGGGAGACACGTGTGCATTATTGTTAATCTGCGGTTGGGTGCAATGCAATATCTGAATAATTACAGTGATTGGATGGTAATTTGAGAGGTGGTATTTTTTTCTGTACCTATTATACGAATATAGTAAGTTGAGGTATTTAGGGGCAGTGGCTGCACTCTGTTATGTAAGTTCATTGAAGCGGATTACGGTAGTGATTACTGGACTGGATTTTTTGTTTTCCTTTTAGAATGTCGAGATATTTATCGATTACTTACCCGAGAGGGAGTAGGATAAAAATCCGTTTAACTACATCTAATTTGGTCTTTAGTTACAGTTTGGAATGCCATAATTATCCAAGGGAATTTAGGATATTTTGGTGTATTAGGAAAGCTTTAGTCTCAAAGTGGTAAGGAGCACTAGGTTTCCTAGACTAAAAATCCACACAGGAACCTGGCTTTCCTTTGACGCTCGAACACGTAACCAGATCCAGCATCCAACATTCGAGTGACAAACGTTGACTCTGAACACTATCTTGTTGCAGCTAAATTCAGAGCCCGACTGTCCAACGAGAAGAAGCTGTGAGCCATCAAGAAAAACAAACGTTGGACGCCATAGCACGTCAGAAGGAGCCAGAGCCTACAAAGAGCACCTGGGCGAGAAACTCTTTGCGGTGCATTCACCAACCACAAACGCTAACAACCAGTGGACCGAATACCGCAACATCATCAAAGAGGTAGCCGTGACCCCCCTTGGCTACCAACCATCACCAAGGAGGAGCCCTTGGCATGATGATGAGAGCGTACAGCGGAAGAGGGTGACAGAAGATGCACACAAGAAAGCGCAAAGCGAGAGAGGAGTACCGGACCAGAAGAAGGGAGGAAAAGAGAATCCTGCGTAAAAAGAAAAGAGACCAGGCAGCTTCCCAGCTCAAGGATATCGTAGAGTCTCGCGAGCGCAACAACATCGGGCAATTTGATCGAAAAGCCAAGAGCTGGAACGCAGGCTCTTTGAAATAGCGAAGGCAACCTAGTCACCGACGCACAGGGAATTGTTGATGTGTTTAAGCAAAACTTAAAGAGCAAGGCGAGAACCCACCTCCAGTCAATGAAGAACCAACGCCTCCACCCAGTTTCGAAGAAGTCAATGTAGCCATCAGAAAATTGAAGAACAACAAAACCGCTGGCTCTGATGGGCTTCCAGCTGAATTCTTTAGATACGGAGGTGATGTCTTGGTAGGGTTCATGCATCAAGTCAAGGGTGGAGGAACGCATGCCCGATGACTGGAGTATCAGCTCTATATGCTCCATCTTCAAAAAAGGCGATCTTTTAAGAAATACCGAGGCATATCCCTGTTAAATGTCGCATATAAGATCCTATCCAACGTGTTGTGTGAACGTCTAAAACCTTTCTGTTAGACCAAAGATTCAAACTCAGACAAGATCCTGGAAAAGACCAACGAATTTCAAGTCGAAACCCACAACCTTTCATCCGCGTATGCCAGAAAACTTGGTCTTTACAACTGGCAGCAGAGGATGGAAGGCAACGATGTTTCAGACAGGAACTCTACATGGGTCGGGAGCCCTTTAAGTAAGTAAGTAAGTAGTCACAAAGCCAAGATATCGTTACGCTCATGAAATATGATCGCGTAAGCAGCTGAAGTGACTCATGGCGAGTGAATGAGAAGCACAAGAGTACTCAAAGAACTCAACATCTTTTAAAGATGTCTATCAGCTGCACCTCGCACTCTTTTACCACTCTCCTAGCGGAGACATTCCAAAAGAAGCGTAGAGTATTCCATGTGCGTTTTGAAGTTGGAGACATTTTTGTACCTCTTTAGGCTTGATGGTAACCTGCATATTCCACAGCCCTTATGCTGGTTATAAGCACAGTTTCCATCTTGATAGTAGCCACTGTTTCACTTAATGCTTCCCAAGCTTCTTGTGTGCAGAGCTTGAGTCTGATGATGTTCTCTGGGGTTGAGTTTACACCCAGTCTGTTTGCCAAAAGGTTAAGGCATTCATGATACCATGGACAGTGGAACATTATGTGCTATGCGTTTTCCACTGCTTCTGCCCACATTGGACAATAAGGGTTGCCTTCATGCCCAAATCTGTGGAGGTATGCTCTGAAACAGCCATGATCAGTAAGCATCTGCTTCAGGTAGAAGTTCAGCTCTCCAAGTTTTCTACTGATCCAAAGGTCTAAGGGGCCAATCTCTGCTTCCCTATGCCTTTGACAGAAGAGTTCCATCTATATTGCCATTCTTCTAGGTTTGTTCTTCGTGGTACGTCATCATCACCTCGACTTGCTGCTATTGGCATCGTTGTTCTACTGGCACTATATTTTCATGTGGCCTCTTTGACGGCGAGGTCTATTGGTACACTACACTCGACGCGTCATATGAGGCGTATACTCTCGCATTGATTCTACTGTATGCTTTCCTGCTCATTGGCTGCTTTTGTTTAGGTCCTCTTATTTTTGGTATGATCCTTGAGAGAGCAGCTTTTGTTCTCGCTGTCTTCCCCGCTTCATGTTGCTTAGAACTCAACCTTGAATCTATAGAAACGCCAAAGTTTAGATGATAAGGTCCATGCTTACTAGGGTCCATGCTTACTAGGTTCCATGCTTACTAGGGTCCATGCTTACTAAGGTCCATGCTTACTAAGGTCCATGCTTACTAGGGTCCATGCTTACTAGGTTCCATGCTTACTAGGGTCCATGCTTACTAAGGTCCATGCTTACTAAGGTCCATGCTTACTAGGGTCTATGCTTACTAGGGTCCATGCTTACTAAAGTCCATGCTTACTAAGATCCACGCTTACTGCGGTCCATGTTTACTAGGGCCCATGCTTACTAGCGATACTCTCTTGGTGGTAAGTGCTTCTTGGATGAGTGCGACCCTTCATGATGTTTCGTCACAAAGTCTGAGACATTTTGCTTGCTCTGCTTGATAGCCTTTTCGAGATTACGTGTCGTTTTTCAGAAGGTAGCTAAGCGTTCCTAGAACTTTGGCCTCCTGAATCGGCGGACTTGGACGCTTTTGTGCTTCACTTACCGAGGTTTACCCTTCCGGATGGTGATCTTCTGGACCTCTAAATTGTAGGACGTTGCATTAAAAAAACTTCCTTTTAGTAGGCCAAGGAATAGATGTTTGGATAGAGTCAGAACAAGGCTGTTAGTCTTTGGCAAAAAGCCAGGAGTATGGCCAGTTTACTGGAGATTACTAGTCCCATTCTCATGAATGCCAAAAGCATACAAAGCCTTATGTAAGTTACTTGATTGCTGTTGCTTATCCTTTCCTGATATCTTTCCATTCAACCATTCGAATTCTCTCTGCCATATGAATGTGGACTGGACACTAAAGCAAACATTGGATATTTAAAGAAGATTACGTCATTCATAAAAGTCTGCCTCCATTCCTCTGAAACTACTTGCGAAAGAATTCCCTTTTTCGTTTCAGTTTCAATCTGCGACCCAAATCACTCATCATAATTGTCGTGGCACACCCCTTTTTTCCCATTCCACCGATTTATTGGTAGCAATCCATCATTTCCCAAAAACTTTATCTGTCATTAAAAAGAAAGATCGATGGTGTGATGCTTAATCCAATCCCAAATGGAAATTACAAAAATAAGTGAGTGTTGCTACTGCTAATTAATTAAATATGACGAAGGTATTATCCTTCAAATCATTAGAAGCACAAAATCTTAACGAACATCTTGAATATGGTTGTTCCGAGAATTACATCATTCGGTTTTTATGCTAATTGCCATCCACCTGTCGTCGCCATATTCGTATTTCAAGTGTCAATGATTTAAATAAATCTCAAATAAAGCACACAAACTAACAACTCGACTAAACAACAATGAAGAAGAAGGGAAAACATAAACAAAACCTCCTGCCCCAGACTCCGAGATATGGGAGCAGCTCTCTCAACGTCAACTTCATATTAGCATCTCAAATATCTATCTATCTATCTCTAGCACCACTTACTTTCCCAGCGAACGAACAACAAGAATAATGCTAAATTGACAACATTCCAGATTAGACCGGTGAGATGTGTAGATAGAGAGATACTCGTATCTGTTCTGGCACCCATCGCCACGCTTTTAGAATGATGTCATGTGAAATCAGTAAATCAGTTCGACTAAAAAGCACACCATAAGCACCATTCGAAATATAAATATTGAGAGTAGATACATAAAATATACAAAGAGCCTAACATATCATAGATACTTTTGCGTTTGAGTTTGGGTTTCCACACCACACTTTGGCTTGGTGGATGCTTATCTCTCTTTTATTCTTTATTTCAACTGACACTGATTCGGTAGAAATAACATTTAAATGATTCAGCAAAGTGGAAGAGGAAATAATATACAAGCGATAGATACTTTTGTTTTCATTTAAGTGAATTTTGTTTCTTTTTCTATCTACTCCCCCGCTTCTTGGCGTTAATTGGCACTCTTCGGTTGGAGAATTTCCCATGAATCCCAATTAAAAAAAAAGGAACTCAGAAAAGTATCTTAAAGTGCACAGGCTTTTGATTTTTCTCAGAAAGACATCAATTTCTGAGAATGTATTTCAACAGATCAAAATCAAATTATTATTAAAAAAAAAGTGGGAATTTCTAATCTCAAATAGTCACACTTTTTTCCCGAAATTGAAAAGAAAATCTTCATGGCACTCGAAACTAGTGCTAGATACTAACCCCCAGACGTGTTAATTGCTTGTAGATGGTCTTATCATCGACACGGCGACAAGGAAGAGAAAACACTTGGGTGTAGTCACGTGCGGACTGGTAAATTTATTGGGAGCAAGTGTGTCTTGGCTGTGGCATCGTTTTCTTTGGTACGGTTTCCCCAAAATAGTACGTGATGTTACTTTTGAATGGATTTTTTGGGAAATTCAACAATTCTCTTCTGAGAAGATTCAAAGGAGAAAGTGTTCCGGATAAAAGGTGATTAGGTTTGGTCTTTTTTTAGTTATTTATGGGCTTTGATAGGAAATGAGGAGAACTATAAAGGAAATTTGTTTGCTGAATGCTTCTTAACCGTCCCTCATGTGGCTGACACTGTCACCTTCGATCTAGAGATCTAATGTCTTACCTCATAATTGCCTAAGTATTTCAATCTTTCGCTGGTCAATGCCCTACAAGAACTCAGTGCATGTTTTTGGAACTTTTTGACTCCTCAGCTTTACCTACTCGTAGTTACCTTAGGTGTTTCTTTAGTCAGAATACGTAGACTGCTTTTTGAGCGTGCTTCATGCCTTGAGCATTGTACTGGGTCTGTGTGGTACAGGCTACAGGTACTGTCCCTGTCTTCTATTCTAGTGCCATAATTTCTTTGAGGATGGGTTCCCGTATTCTACAGAATGGTTGAGGGGCTATGAAGGTTTCTTTAGAAAGTGGTCACCTTATTCCTTCTAAATAGTTCGCTAGATTTCTGCATACATTCCCAAACTGTTTAAGACTTAATGTTATTCGTAACGAGACAGTCGGTGAACATGTCCCTTCTGGGAGTTTCATGATTCCCACAAGTTGTATTCTAGTTCATTTAGTTTGGTACTACGGAGACAGGGAGTTCTTTGGAGCTTCTGATCTCAGATAGTGGCAACGTACGTGATAATCCATCAGACTGACTGACCCCAAGTGCCGGATAGGTGTCTAACCTACTGGTGCATAGGTCCCTAGTAACACTCTCGAAGTCTTCCTGTTTTGGTCATTTCTCAGCGATGAATATTTCACTTTACTAGAACAAGTTTATGTTATGCCTTTGATGATGATAGGCTGACGATTAGACTGTCATCTTCCATCTAATAGAACGATTTTGCGAAGATTTATGGAGTCTTCCTTTGCTATCACTCTTTAACGCCAAAATTACACTTAAAATGATCGGATTGTGTTTACTGCCAGCTAATCAATAGAACCAAAGACGATAGCCTTTAATTGCAGATACTGCCAAGACTTTCCAGCTTGGCTCTTATCCATTGGTTGGTCGGTCTTTTACATCTGTTACTGATTGCTCTCGCCTCTATCGAACGCATTCTTGATGCCGATGATTTTTCGTTGGCCCAGAGAGCTCTTTCTCCTTCTGACGAGACTATAAAGAAGATCTTCCGTGGACTTCCCTTTTCTGTATGCAAACTGTCACATAACACAGGCAGGCCTAACCCCCTTGCTATTTTGAGAATATATGGGGTTATAAGACTTAAGACTCACAGTTTGGGATATAAATTCACCAAGTGATCGAGATGCATTTACAGTTGTACCTGAGTGAACGAGGTTGGCCGAGGCTTATCAAGTGAGTAGGCAAGACAGTAGATTCAAATTGAGAGAATTTTCGAACTCAAGCCCACAAATAATCGCAGATACCAGAAAACTTTGCCTGCATAGCTGTGTCAGGGATACTCAAAAATGGAATGCTGCCAAGCCGTAGACAGATGCTCTTCTTAGGACCTTAAGCACATATTTAGCTATAAAACGGACAAACGTCTCATAGATAAGCTTCTTGTTTAAATACATCAAACCTCACAAGCGGACCAGTAGCAACCTTGCCTAAAAAGAAGAAGAAAACGTCAAGACTTTAACCAAATAACATTTTTGACATGATCGCTGCTCTGACTCATTTTTTTAAAATTAGGTTGCACCTTTCACTTGTTTAAACCTTGAGTTCATAGATTTATACTCTTTAATCCTTTCCTTTGATTTGAACTTGATATTCGCGAAGCAAAAACGCATCCCTTCGAGCCATTGAAAAACCAAGGCAACCATTTATTAGCCATCGTACTCATCATTTAAAACTTAATACCTAGAGGGCAACACTTATACCAAAAAATGTGTTTCTCTTCAAATTGACATTGACTGCGAAAACTTCCAGCCGACTTGCTCTACTTCCTGGTATGCCCTAAGGTTCCCACTTAATGCCTCGTTTATTTACCTCGTCTTTTAAAACTAATTGCAAAATTATAGATGGCCTTGCTGCCACTATCAAACTGCACTCACCCATTACATAAATTTTAAGGTGCCTCATTCTTATCCCACAGATTTTTTGCACTCGTATTCAGCACAACTCCTCTGCGAACCTTAGGCGAAGCGAAAATTATTATTTAATACATTTTATTGTTAGCATATTATCTCCTCTGTCAGATATTAGCACACACGTACTCACGCCTCGGGGTTACTTCGGCACACCGCAACATAAATCGAAAAAAGTTGACTAACCTTACTTTTTTTTTTGTTCAATCCACCTAATAATCAATTTCACAATTTGGCATTGTTAGCCGAAACAAGCATGGCGGTGGGTTTTATATTGGTGGAACGAACATACGATGCGTTTACACACCTTTTTGTTGTTCTCTGTTCGAAACGGGACAAGTCACAAACTCATAAGACACCAACCTTACAGGTAACGTTGTTTCACCATCCATTATGGTTATTATTTTTTTATTTATTTTTATTTAAATATGCTCGCTGCACACCCAACCAATATGAGATATTGGCCAGAAAAAGAACTGGTTAAAGGGGGGGACTCCCCTCCCCTTTGGGTTACAAACCATAAAAGCCGCATTGAACATGGTTTTAATGGGTACACCGCACCATGGATACGATGCATACAAGATAGAGTTGGCTAATTGCAAGCATACAATTGGGGTTACTCTTGTGAAACTAGAAAATTTTCTACGCTCCATTAAGTCGAACAAAAGACATACTTAAAGAGTCATAGATAGAGATTGTGAGCAAAAATTTCATAGAAAATTACCAAACAGAAACGAATTCCGAGCGATAAATTATCACCTTGTGCACAAGTCGTCAACTGTCAATGGAATTTCCATTGCATACTCGTTGGCGGCGTGCTTGCAATTGTCAGTTTGGCAAAATAGAGAGAGAGGAAAAGATTTCCCAGAAAATTGCAATTGCGGGAATGGCATTTCAAATTGTGACCAAGGTGTCCCCTCTGGACAGGGTGACACGAAATAGAATTTTGTTGTGAAATTTTCTGTATGTTTCGCAAATATTTATTGCCTATTTGCTTTTGTTCATTGGAAAAGTTAATTTAGTTTTTTAGAGCGCAGAATAAAATTGCCTTTATTGCATGCACATGTTGCTTTGGCTATTGAAATTTTTGATTGCAATTAAATGTTTATTACTCCTTTTAAAAAAATCTGTTTTTTTCTTATGATGGGCTATATAAATTCTGACTTTTTATAACAATATTATGGTCGTGGTTAGCAAATTCACAATATAGTGGAATTTATGAATTTGCTGCCACCCAGGGTAAGTGACCTCAACACACTTTTCCAGATCTGATATCTCATAAACTGAGTCTATAATTTGTGGACAGTTTAGGGTTATTTAATAGCTTTTAGGTTGGTGAACCAAATAAAGAAGGAGGATATATTGTCACAAATAGACCTATAAATTAATTTGTTATCTACTGGCGAACGTGACACAATATATTTCTTCTTTTTCTCTATAGCTGGAGGTACATTTCTTAGTTTAGTTACTTCTGGTTCGATAAATTAATGAGAGTGACGTCATTGTTTCATGATTGGGCAATCTCTCATTGATCGTTGGTTATAAAGGTGGCTCAGGACTGTGGCAAGGGTTCTGAAAACGGCAGGCTGACGCTTTATAGCAGTAGTTGTTCGAGTAGCAACTCAGCGTTCTCTGACGCGTGCGCTGATAAAAAAAAGAGGGTTCTATCGCTTTAGTTGTCGCTCGGATATGTATTTCCACTCCTCTTTTTGCAGCACGGGTCGAATCACTGGATCAGTCCCCTTGGCTTGGATGACGGTCGTCTAGTTCCTTAGAATGCCTTACGCGCTTCCCAAATTCTATCTCGTGCCATTCAGTGCTGTAATTGACATTCAGCATCAATGCTAGTTCGGAGACGGCTGTCGTTCGTGGTCTAATGTTCTGAGGCTACTATCGCCATTGTATTCTTCCTGATTGGCGGAACTGTAACTGGTGAGAGGTACTCCTTTTTCGCTGTCATCGTTGCAAGGCACAAGTGTGTAAGCGGTGCAGCAGCTAGAGAATTTTCGCTTTCAGCCTGCTCTTACCTGTCAAACTTTTTGAAGATAGAAGTTTCGAACCCCCGAAGTTGTTTATCCAGCCATACACTTGGAGCCTGGGAAAACTTTTGAAAAACTCTCAGACTTTTTCGCCGTCCATTTCTGTATAAGTCGAATTATGCTTCACCCCAACTCTTGACAGCAATGTAACAAAAATTTCGTCCCGCCAAAGAATTTCAACTAAAGTTCAGAAACTTAATTCCAAACTCAATTATTCTAGTTTCCGAGAGGGTAGAATTTCTGTCATTGAAATTAAACTCCTTTTTCAAGAATCTTGTTCAATTTTTTTATGAGCTCAGTTTAGTTAGACAAGCTGTCAAAGCTTTTTACCGAACTCTTTCTAGGCTTTTGCCAACCCTCTTTTACATTCGTTGTTGGTTCTCAGGTGAATTTTGCCGCTTGGAAACCTGGCTGTCAAAAGTCCTGGCCAGTTCTGCCACTTTCGAGATTATTGACAGTTTTCAAACATTTCTAGATACTACTAGGTCCGTTCGCGTACGGAGAATTTTCGTAGTTTTTCGCAGAAGAGAGCGCTCACCAGAGAGTGAGAGAGATTTTCCCATGATACGAATCTAAGTCCAAGAAATTTCTGTGGGCTAGCTTATGAAAACTGTCAAGGCTGTCAAACCAGTGTATTTTCAACTTGTTCTTGTTCAACCCGTTCGTTTACTTTTTCGTAATTTAAGCTCTCTCTGAGAGATTTTACCCCCCCCCCTCTTCGAAATTTGATAACCTACGAATTTTAATGCAAAAAGAACACGAACGGACCTACTACTACTGTGCAGGTTATTTTGCTTAAGGTGCTCAAAAGTGAACATTTAATACATATGTACATATTCGTAGCTTACTAAAATTTACTATTTACATTTTCAACTAACTATTTTATTTTTCTCTTTTCAGGTAAGTGTCAGACAACAGTGTACTTAACTTGCATCTTCTTTTATGGGTTTGTATATCTACAACTTAGTAGAACGTGAAATAAATCAATGACTGAGGAACCAATGATTGTCATTGAAAAAAGCGGCTAAGGTCCAAATTGCCTGAAGGGAATTGCATGTGATTTTCGCATTCGTTTATAGTTCACAGTACTTTTGTGCGTGAGTGTTGAAATATGTTAAGTGCTGTCTGGTCGAATTAGGTGATTACCTTACTTTGAAAATTGTATGGATAAGATTTAGGCATCTTAGGTTGACCGTATCTACCGACAGCAATGCGATTGAACTTCACAATTAATTTTGCTAAAAGACAATTCCTTCCAATCGACCATTCGCCTTTTAAAATCCCCATCACCCTGTGTGATGAGAAAAAGAATTTAAAAAAAAAAATCCCAACAAAGAGGAAATAAACAGACAACATTCACTAGTGAACGCGCCATCATCATTTATACAGCGACAATTACATGTCGTGTGCAGAAAGCGTGCTTTATACTTAGTATTTTGTAAAGTGTGTTCTGGTCGTTTCCGTTGTCTATGGAAAAGTGGTAACTAATTCTTCCTATCCCTTTGTTTCCACAATATCCCATGGAGAATGGCACCAGAAAAGCCAGAAACAAGTATCTCGCACGCAGGCTATGTTTCATGCTGTAAATGCCTATTTAATGAATCACCCGTATCGCTGGGCCGATGTAATTACCAACAATTCACTTTATTAGATACTTTGTTGTTCACATTTTTCCTTACTATTTCCCGCTCTCTTTGCTGTCAGTTTGATTTTTTCTTTTTTGGGATTCTAAAGTGATTTGTGGTGGGTTTACACAGAATGGTAGTAGCCATTTTGAGGTGCGTTTTTTGACGGGCTTTCTATGTAGGTGCATGTTGAGAAAGATGGTCCCACTTATGTTGTCTTACGATGAGGTTTCTGCAGTGAGAGATACATAGATATCAAGTATCTGTGGGTTGAAATATGTATCGTTAACTTGCCACTTGACAGACAGAGGGTATAGGGGCAATGATATTTATACGACACGAGTTTGACCCTTGAAATTAGGTAATTTGAGAATTTAATTGTTATCTGATTAAAAGTCTATCTTGGGTATTTCTGTCTTGTTGAAATGTTAATGAATGTAAATTAGGCGATAACATGAAAGGGTTAAGTTCTTTTGTTTTGTGGTCGAGTGTGTATGATTTTATTGCCATTAAGACACACAAGACAAAGGGACATTAAGGTGTTTTATAGGTTTCCCATTCTGTTTTGTTTTTTCAGTTTTCTTTCGTTTTTTTTTTGTAATGTTAATGAGATGACAAGCTTTGATGTAGTGGAGTTCACGGTATTTTGACTTTTATACAAATTGGCGACAGATTTGGGAAAATATTTATAGCAAGTGGATTGTGAATAGCCGTTTAAGTTGTAGGAATTAGCTGGATTTGAAAGGCTGAAGGTCACAGCAATCAGTGGAGGTTAAGTTAGCCAAATGAGCGCGGGAAATTTAAAGTTGGCAGTAGGCAATACTTGGTACCTTGATCTAAAAACTTAATGTACCCGTAGCTCAGTGGTAAGTGTGCTGAGAAACTAATCCTTGGCTGTCTATGGACTACTTGGAGAGTTTCTTTCTGAGCCTAAGAATTAAGTCTTCTGTCGCAGAAGTTCTATCTATTTCGCCGTCTTGAAACTTGGTAGGAAGTAGGAGCTTTTTTTTTCCTTCGATATCCATATGCCCAACTGATGGTCTGGATATCTCGTTTAAAGGTGATTTGCAGGTTCTCACTAGCCTCGACCGAGTTATAGCAGAGTCCAGAGCTTTAATGCCTGCCTGGCTGGCTGTCTATATAGACAGTTAGCGTTTGTCCGACGATATTACTCTTACGTATAATTTCAGCAGCCTGCTTCGGCTTGAAAGACGCTGCAGTCGTCGTTTATTCTAAAGGAGCGGTTTATTCCTAGGGCTTCACAATAAACTCCGGCTCATGTACCACTGTCTATCTTCAAACCGTCGGTATTGAATGCCAATTCCTTTTTCTTTTTAGCCCTCCAGTTCTTCCAGTAACTTCTGTCAGGAATCCTTGCATTGAATCTCCTTTCAAATGTTAGCATCGGGTTCATGTGATCTGTTTCCGTCAATTCATTGGTAGCCTCCCATCGGGACAGAATGGAGGCGTGGCCGTATGAGTTTTGGCCTTCCCTCAATCTTATAGCAGTTTTGGCTGCCAGACGCTCCGGTACGACAGTCTTTATGTTCATTTCCCTTAAAAGCTTCATACTCTGCATCTGAGTAACTCGTCTCGAAATGTAAGGATTTGGCAGCACCGCTATCGTTATCGAGCATTCGCTATCGAAGTTGGCAGCATGATAGAGATGACAGCATACGCTATAGTGCGTCACAGTGTTGGGTTTTAAGTCGTTGAGTACACTAGTCTTACTCACTTATTCGTTATCGATTGCAGTAATTTGGCCTCTGTTTTGCGGATGTGAAACTGTCAAGCAAATCAAGGACCCTTAGTGGTTCTTAGCTGTCTGAACAGTTATTGGTAGATCGAGTTTCAAAGGTACTTTTTCGAAGGCAGTCACAGAGTTCTTTTACATGGATTTCTATCATACTTGTAAGGTGGTAGGCCTGCGTAAGGTATTGTGACCTTTTTTCTCTATTCTTGGCGATCACCAAGTTGAATTTCCTGGAAAAATGAAATTTGTAGAGCATAGTGACCTGAGATTTGAAAAACATATTCGTCCACTCATAACGATGCCACTGTTTTGGAAGCAGGTCAATCGGTAAATTTAAGAAAGTACATAGCATCTAAAACTGATCAAGTACAATCAACCAACTCTTGTTAGGTCAAGCCTAAAAGGTTTCCACATTTTTCCCATGAGAAAAGAATTTCTATCTTTCACACAAAGATCGTGAAGCTATTTCTTCCTTAATTATCTGGCAACACCCGCGCTCCCAGGCCGACAAAAGTCAACAACAATCAACAGTCCAGTAGCCGATCCGACACATCACAAAGTTATGCCGGTCGATCATGCTCATCGTGCATACAAAAAAAAAACTCCCATACTCACTCACTTACTTACGACTGCCAATAAAGAGGGTTAATGCACGTTGCAGGCGATCTATGTAACAAATGCGGGTTACGAACAAAAAATAGGAGAGGAAACACGGCAACAAAACTAAAATAAAAAGGACTCGAACAAACGGCAGGAATGCATACCGAAACCATCAATAAAAAAAAGAAATAAAAAGAACTAAAGAACGAGAAAATATTCTTGTTACACAGCGCCAAAGGCTGGGAAGAATAAGGTCTCATCTTCGCACACACACAGAGTGGCTCATTCAACAAGTTGTCTACCTCCGAGGCGGCGCACCAACGAGTAGGTATAAACTTGGAATGTCTGGAATGTCCGGTCGGTCACTCCCGCCGATTGTCTACAAATATACCTGGGTTACCTGTCGCGTATGCCTGTATGTGTATAGAAACTTACTTTAATGTCAATTGAATGAATTACTGTCATTATTGACAATTGTGAAACAAAATGGAAATGAAATTAAAGAAGGGTGTGCGCATAAATTAATGGCATTCTTCGGAATGACTCACAGACTCAAATACGATTTTAAATTGCAATTTTTGCATACATATTTGATCAGTATTTGCATAGAAAAAACTGTGTGACATTTAAATAAGCGAAAGTGTCACTTTCTCAACATTTAACCCAATAAAAAAAGTAAAACTGCACAAAACGGTAGACTTGCTAATGGTCTTTTTTTTCCCTCATCTACGTCGTAAAATGTTTCAACTTTTTTTTTATGTTAAGATTCCTAATCTCTACAAGAGAGTTAATGACAACTTAAAATAAAAATAAAACCACTTTGAAGTGGAATTTTAAAAAGAAATATAAAATAACAACAAACACTTGTACAAGCATGGAATGTTTATTCTGAAAGAATGTGGAAAGAACGATGAAACATTGTCGTCCACAAACAAGTACCTACTATTGTGTAGATTTCCGGTTTTTTTTTCTTTTGAAGTGGCCTATGAATTAGGAAGGCAAGAAGGCAATTTATTTAAAGAAAAATAAAAGACCTGGCCTGGGAATTTCTTTCTATTGATTCTGTGCATTCGGAGGCGAAAAGAATCCATTGTGTGACCTTGGCCGTGACTGTAGGTATATTTTTTGTCAGTTAAGAGGAATTTAACGGAGTGAAGTGAGAAGAAGTTAATTTGGAGGTTAACTGTCATATTTGTGTTGGTTTATGGTCGCCATTTGCAATATTAATGGCTACGGAAACGTCAGTATCCTTTCAGGCGTATTTATTTCTTTATATGACAGTTCATGAACATTCACCAGGAATGTCATATTTTCTGACATATAATGCCAAAAATGTAGACAACAACGAAGCGGTACTGGTACTTTAGTGACAGTTTTTCTCGGTAAAATATGAATTTAATTGCACGTTTTGAGACTTACTTTTTGGTGGGCAATGGCCGTAGACAAAATTGAAGATTGGAACTAAGAAACCAGGAGAGTGGTTAAGGTTTTTAATTCCTAAAGGGCTTCTAGAGGCATTCGATTTCAATGAAGATTACTTAGTAATTTGCTAGAGAGAAGAAGGAATAGGTAAGAGAGGTGAAATTGTACATGCAACTGAGGTGGGTTCAATATTTATTCTCCATGGGTGGTATCTAAAGAGACTGGGCAGAGTTTTATATGAATTTTTTGTATTAGTTCATGATTCGCAGTATTTTTTTAGGCGCACATGTTGAACTACACAAATTGTTTTTCAGGCGATTTTGTAACTGTTTCTACATATGTACATATGTACATACCGCATCGTTAGAGCTTGTTCAAAAGCCACACGTGTCTTAACCCGTGTCTCTGCTTTTGCCTTCTTTCTTCTGTCTTCAGAGAACGAGTTTGTCGATACCACAAGCATTGCTAAGAGCAGTATCTTCTCTATCATGAGACTTGCCTAAAAGTTCACCAAGACCAAAGTAGTTAACCCAATGCACTTCATCTCTAGAAACCCCTAAGCTAAGGGTAACCTCGGCAAGATGTGGAACTTACCATAAAATATTCTTTAGGGTATACAATTCAGGGTTCTCGAATGCACTACTAAGGGTGTATTCGTACTCCCTTCTTATAGACTATACTCCCGTACTTCTCTCGTCCTGACTTTACTCCCTTTAAAACATTCCAATTTTTTCCACAAAATAGTATTAGAAAGTAACTCTAATTGTGTTTAGTAAATATGCTGTCATCTTTATTTCATTGAATGGGCAATCACAAACTGGTGCAATTACCCCGGGGTAAGACTGGCATTTTAAAAGAGGAAGATGAGGTGTAAAATAAGAAACAGGGTAAAATCTTCATCCAGTGTTGAAGCAGTAGAAAGGCGGGGTAAAACTTATACATTTTCTCTTTTCTTTTGCGAGCTGCCAATTTAGGAGAATTTACTCGGGGTTATTCCAGGCCAAAATTGCTCCAGTGTGTGATGGGCTTCGTCCTATATACTTGAAAGTGATGAGATAATATTAAAGCTTCTAGTAAACTACAAAATGGAAAAGTAAGCAGAAAAAATAGTTTACAACACAAACTATACTCCTGTACTCCCCTCAGGCACAAAATGCTCCTCTGTTGACTTCTAAAATACTCCCCTTCGAAATTGGAAAACGGCATCTCTGGTACACATATGATGTACATATTTAGCTACAATATGACTATCCGCAGGTGGGTTGTAATCCTCCTATTTTGGATTATAACCTCGACTCAGGAAAAGAAATAAGACTACATATTGAGCAGTGCTGAAATGTGTTAGTTGTGTGTTGTTTTGTACCTTGAGAAGCATTTTTTATAGAAAAGAGACAGAGTGTTCTTATAAAAGATGCATGTTTATATAAGAGCAATATATTCGGCTATTTGGAGCCAGTGAACGGAGAGTCCTTCATTGAATCGACTAAGAAAAATTAGTTGAAATTTTCTACTACATATCTACTTTTGAGTGGGACGATTGTGAAAAGGCTTAAGTGTTTTTGAAATGACGTTTTAGACACATAACACAAGAACTGAAGCTTTTTACAAGTTGTGTGTATATGGTGAGTGCATTCGATTACCGTGTCCAAGAAAGGTTCGTGTCCAATGATTCCCAATACGTTTAGTTGTGGCCAAAGTTGCCAGTTCTTCAGAAATAAAGAAATATTTTCAAAATCACAAACAATGTTCTCAGGTTGAAGTCGATCTTCATGGACATGAGTTCGAATTGAAAATAGGGTTTTTTAGACCTTCTTCTAGATCAAGAAAGGGCTTCGATGCACTATGCTGTAGTTTGTAGAAGAAGAAACAAAATGACAGGTTTGCATTGTTTTCCATCAGCTGGTACCAGTTTGTTGAATGGTATGTCTTACCAGTTCTCCTTCCAGCTTCATAGCTAGACACTGAATCAATGGGCGTTGGTATAATTATAACAATCTCCAACAAACAAGAAATTTATCTAATAAAGTCATAAGTAATCATCACAATTAAAAGACACTGACGCTCCCAACATTCTCTTTATCTCGTGCTCAACTACATATGCTTGAGATAAAATATCTTATCTGAAGCTTATGCATTCCATCGTCTAACCTCACCATCTGTGTGTATGACATGCATTCAACATTCACACGTTTGTCTCGAGTCGTCTCTCATCCATGAGTCATCTTGAAGCTGTTGGACAAGATTCCTTTGTGCAGGAAAAAAAAATTCCCATCCAATCTATTAACTGATTAGATTTTGTTGATTGAAAGTCCATTTAGAATGCGAAATAATTAATTTTCCTTGTTTTTTTCGCGTGTCAAATTTGTCCTCGCGAAAATTAGATTTGTAGATGAGACGACGACCACTAATCATGTGTGTGGTTTTGCCCTGAATGCACAAAGGCACACTCATGATTGAATCTATCCAGCACAGCACGGTTGGTGGTAAATTGTGGCCAATTCAAGTCACTAACTCACAAAAGAGGACCGCGCTTGTGTTTTCGGTCTGTGGAATTATTTGCATGCGGCCTCGGTTCCGATGGGTTTCAATTTACACGAATCCCGATTAAGTTGCATGTCAATCGAGTTGTTTAGGATTTGTGGGTAGAAAATTAGATTAAGCTGGGGCTTAATTTTTTACCCGGCTTTTCGCTGATTCATTTGAGAGTAGGTACCATGTTTTGGTGGATTTTATTTGCGTGCAAAGTTTAATTGGGTTCATCGAATGGGAATTAATTGGACAGATATGGGGATTGCAATTGCAAGTGAGGTTGAACTAGATAAAATTTACTTGTGGGGGATTTTTTTTAAGCAAAATGTTAGCTCTAATTGACTGACTAGTTAAAAGGAATTTCGATGGGGCCTTTGAATTTTTAATGGAATACATTGTCAAGCAATAAGAACCTAATTGAAATTTAGAGAGTTACTAATTAATTGCGACTAATTAATCGGCATAAAAATTGAGAAAACTAATTTGTAAGAAGTCAACAGTTTTGTCTTTCCTATCAAAAGAGAAACCGAATAAACAAATTCCAAAAAGCGCCATCTATATCTGTCAACGAAAAATATTCTTGCGGTCGGACCTTTAGATGTTTGTGGTTAGAAATTGTTGGCTCATATTTATGTAGCCCACTTTTTAGGGGCGTTTTTCGTGGCAAACTGTTTTATTTGATTTCTTTCGAATAAAATCAATTCTTAGGAACAATTCCTTCACTATCACGCCACTTTTTGAGAAAATTGGTGTCTTGGAGGAAGCCATCATAGTAGTAGTAGATAGACTATAACACGATGCACTCTAGTTGGATTGTAGCATTTGTCTATGTTTCTTGAAGGACCAAATCCAGGTCGAAATAAACTGATCTTTTTATTCCAAAGCTAGTATTTACCAGAAAACTAGCTTGTCACATCCATATTTGCATGACATCAGTGAATACTCATACTTTATTTTCCACTCATATCCTGTACCCCCTTGTGGGTCCTATGGCCTCTACAACGCCTTCGCCCCATCGTGTGCGATTTCTGGAAATGTGCCTTAGCTCCCCCCAACACTTTCCCAGTAGCCGTGCTTCCTTCTCAATTGTTCTGCGCCACGTACATCTAGGACCGCTGCGTATCCTGCCATCCTGCGGCTGCGGTGGTTAGCTATAGCCCTGAAACTCTTACAGAGAATCAACTGTCACTTTCATCATCGGTACCTATAGCTATAGACAATTCTCTGATGTAGCTCTTCGTTAGAGATACGTTTGGCCAGAAAATTTGGTCCTTAAGATGTCATTTGGTGAAGGTCCATTATTCTGTGAGACTTGCTTGAGTTCAGATGTAAGAGTCCATCGAATTCCTCCATTTCCTGTTGATAAGGCTGAATTGAGCACATCGCTAATCACCAATAAAAACAGTATTGGTGAAATTATGCATCCTTGTCAAAGCCCACTTTGGACTTCGAATTCCTCAGACAGCCTTCCTCTGTGCAAGATGTGACATTTGGACCCATCATATGTAGCCTTAAAAATTGTTATTACTTTATCCGGAATGCCTCTCCTGCGCAATGCACGCCAAATATATTCCCGATTGAAACTATCGTACGCCTTTTCAAAATCGATGAACAGTAGGTGAAGTGGTGATCGATACTCAACACACTGCTCGATGATGATTCGAAAGGTGTTGATGTGGTCGACACAGGAGGATCCAGATCGGAAACCTGTTTGTTCGGCGTCGAGTGTGTCTTCAAGTTGGTCTTTAATTCGCTCCAGGATTATTCTAGCTATTATCTTGGCCATAGCCAAGTCTCTAGTTTTCGTTCTTACCTTTTAGGGAGCTTGACGATCATTCCCTTCTTTCACTCATACGGAAAACTCTCGGTTTTCCATTTTTTCCCGACAAGTGCGAACAGTAGCTCAGCCGATTCTGTAGGCGCAGCTTGAAGAAGTTCCGCGGGTATGCTGCCAAGTCAAGTGAATACTCATGGACGTTCATCAAATGCTCGCAAGAGGTGGGACCATGATAGAAACTATTTGATATTTTCTATGATTCAAACCTGGGATCCAATGCTTAACCCACTGACTGACGCGAATGGATATAACGAAATGTTGTCGCAGTGATGCGGCATCGGTAGCAGGGATGCCGTTTTCCAATTTCGAAGGGGAGTAGTTTAGAAGTTGACAGAGGAGTATTTTGTGCCTGAATGGAGTACAGGAGTATAGTTTGCGTTGTAAACTATTTTTTCTGCTTACTATTCCATTTCGTAGTTTACTAGACGCTTTAAAATTATCTCATCACTTTCAAGTACAGTTACAGGACGAAGCCCCTCACAGACTGGAGCAATTAACCCCGAGTAAACTCTCCTAAATTGGCAGCTCGCAAAGAAAAGAGAAAATGTATAAGTTTATCACAGCATTTGAACTGCTTCAACAATGGATGAAGATTTTACCCTGTTTCTTACTTTACACCTCATCTTCCTCTTATAAAAAGCCAGTCTTACCCCGGGGTAATTGCGCCAGTTTGTGATGGCCCATTCAATGAAATACAAGTGACAATATACTAAACACAATAAGAGTTACTTTCTAATACTATTTTGTGGAAAAAATCGAAATATTCTAAAGGGAGTAAAGTCAGGACGAGGGGAGTATGGGAGTACAGTATATAAAAAGGGAGTACGAATACTCTCTTAGTAGTAGATTCGACAACCCTGATCGGTAGCGTATTTGGTGTACATCATTGCACCTGTGCATCATGCTGCAGATACGAGAAAGAAATTGAATGTGTCCGTCACCTGCTATCCCTATACTTCGCCCCCTAAGAACGAAGAATGTAAACTGAAGGCACTTACATCTTCACGGCGTCGGCATTGCTTCGAGTAGCACACATCAGACTCATATCCTTATCCGATGCTTATTTTTTTCTATCTTCATACGTCTCTGGCATCACATGGTTTCAGTACACGTCACAAGGAACCCATTAACCTAACCTAACGCAGTCCATTCAAATGCGGAATAGAAGTTGTCTACGGTATGTTCTTAGCTTTTCAAAACTTGACCTAACCCATCCTAAAAACACAAGCAACAATCGGATAAGCCAATAAAACCGGATTTCCTTGCCAGACAATCTGATGACATCAAATTCTACCGACCTTTTAACCGTCTCGACCCAATCGACCGAAAAGGAACCAACTTTACCGTCATTTCCAACCCTTAAAGACTCCTAAGAAAATCCAACTTAAATCAACAAAACTCTCCGATTTATTTCCCCAACAATGCCGGAACCATACTCCTGAACCTATATTCCTTTCGAAATATACCCTCTATCCATGTGTCCTTTAGGATATATTCAACCCTTTTATCCCGTAAAACTCTACTTATAAACATTTAAAAAGAAAGGCAACCCTTCTTTCGCAAGAAAATAACATGAGAGAGAACTAAAGTCAATAACAGCCACACACAGAGCGAAACAAGAGTCATTTTCCAGTTCAGTTAATAGCGTTGCTGCACAATTTAAAAGGATAACATTGCACACGCCGCGCCGTACAGCGTGTTGTTTTTGTAGAACAAACGAGGAACTCCGTTTAAGAAGAAGAAGAATGGAAAAATTTCCTCTTTTCTGTTTGCTTTATGTTTTCCTCCCTTTTAATGTTGGGGGATGAAACCAAAGAAAAGAAAAGAAAAATGTCAACAGCCGCAGAATTCCAGGAATGAGATGACTGGGTCACTAGATGTTCAACCCGTTCTCATAAGTGTATACCTACTCGGCGGCAGAGTCCTGGTGGAACATTTCTCGGTTGATTGCCTTTTGCCTTCATACACCATATCGTTAACGTCTGCGATCCATTTCGTATATCCTTAACGCAGATAGGTTACCAAAATGTGTATGTAATCAGGTAGATATACATTTCCGAGAGGAAAGAAATTGTATCCTGCCACTTTATACTGCAGCAGCCATCATCATCATCATCAATAGCAGGCAGTAGGAGTAGGAGTTGTAGGATAATAAGGCACACAAGGACTCTTAAATAAACAAAGTATTTAAAATTCTATCTACAGTGGTTGGGGGGATAGCTATAGTGTGTGCATAAGAATCATAAGTGCACATGTGTGGAGTAAGCTCCGCTGGAGGAGTGAGCAATTTGCAAAGGATCCTAGTTATGACAGGATATGCCTGGGAGATAATAAAACATTGTGTGGTGGATTTTGTTTTTTCCTCCTTTTTTTTTCAATGTTTAACTTGAATGTTATATTGTACTTCGTGTGGAGAGGAAGTGGTTAAGTTGTATACCTCCTCTTTTTTTTCTAAGGACATTTGGAGCAGAAAACTTGGAGTAGTTGTAGTGTGACAACGGTATTGGGCGGTTGTACAAGGAGGTGTTGTGTGCTCTTTAGCTTGGAATGTGTTATAGTGCGCGTTTTTAAGTTGCGAATATATTGTTTCGGAGTAAGTTTTTGGGGGAGAACGGAACCCATCTACCAGCACAATTGGAGGCCAAATAACAAAGGAGGTAGGACTGTAATCAAATTTGTATGTAGTATTGCAGTGCAGTGATGTAGTGTCTTGTAGATTAGTCCGGGTGAAGTTTTGGCTTAATGAATGGGTTTGTCACTTTTAATTAAATTTTGTTTACCAAGTTATGTGTGTGCGCTCTCTTGGCCGAAATTTTGTGTGTCCTTTTCCTGGTGAATGATACTTTATGGAAATAGGATTACTCGACTGCTGGGGTTCCTAGAAATAAAATTGAGTTTAACTATTCTTTTCTACTTAAAAGGCTTTTTGCGGTGAGTGACTCTTGCTTGTGGGTTTTTACTTGTTGGTTGCGCTCGTAATCTTGTGAGCACACAAGCTTAGCCGTCTTGGCTTACTTAGCCCGCCCTTCTACTTTATAAGCAATGGTTCACACGTAGCCCACAACTTACCAAAGTTTTATTCCAACATTGTTTAGTGGTAGTGTAATCAGTCCCGACGATACCCTTAGTGTATTTCAACATAAATACAAAAAAAAATAAAAATACTGTGAACTACGAGTGAATGCAAAAATCACATACAACTCTCTCCAATCAAATTGTACATCACCCATGGGAAAAAAACTATAGAAACCTTATACCACCTTAGTTTCAAATATCGCTACACGAACTCGTTCTTCGTCCCTATATTTTTCTGTCGTCGAATTTAACTAATGTTGGTGTTATCCCTAAAAGGGTAAAAGGTCATCTCCTTTGGCACGCACTAATTGTAAAAAAAAAATAACACGTCGCATGGTTCGTATAATTTGTTGTTGAATCTTATCCGTCAATCCCTTCAACGACCAAATATGTTGCGAAGTTAATTTCCATTTGAAACTACAGTAATGTCTCACTAATCCGAATCACCTTTTTCCATTATGTACTCTATAATCAGAACCTACCCCGGTTTTTTGTAACTCAGTCTCATCGTTAGTTCTTGCTTCCTGGCTTCTTGTTTAACTTTTATGAAACTATATTCGTATTTATAATAGGTTTAAGGAGCAATAAATATGTTTTTTTTTTTTCGTTAAATAACCAGGTCATCTTGTCCTCATCTTTCCGAATAATTCGATAATCCGAATACCCCCTTGCAATAATTGATTCGGGTTAGAGAGACATTACTGTACTTAGAACATCTTAATCATCGATTTTATGCTTTCGAGTCATAGAGCAGAACTGGAACATACAAAATCGATAAAAAATGTCCCTGAATTATGAAAGAAAGATAACCTATAACTTCTCGCTCAGCTTCGTTAATTTTTCGTTATTTTTTCGTTAAGTACATTAATTTCATTTCATTCGCACAATCTGTTCGAAACAACTGACAATATGTGAGAGTGAGACAAATATATGTCATGTATAGTCGTGTCTACTTAATGCAATTATGGCTACGTACAGATTTTGAGAGCAAGCCAGCTGATGTCCTAATTAGCAGTCTCCACTGGCAATTTGAATTGCACGACGTACATTACAGCTTCGCTTTCGTGCTTCGTTTTTTTGTGCAAAGCATGATCTGAGTGCACTCTAGGGCCTCAAAATATTGAGTAAAAAGCTGAGCTCATTCGATTTCGCATTGGACAGGAGCGTCATTTTATATGACTGATTCTACAGGTCTGTTCCGTCAGATACATACATATATTATCAACTGGCAATGTCCCCTTTAAAATGGCGGCCGAGGCTATTTGCATAAACTTTAAAAATGGACAAAACGCATGTTTATAAAAATGTTTCTGATAACTCATCTTTGATTGTTAGAAATATGTATGACAGCTAAATACTCAGGTGGGTACCGTGGCTAAGTGGTTAGTGCGTTGGATTACTGCGCAGGGGGTTCCAAGTTCGAATCCAGAAAAATACCATCAAAAGTTCTTTCACGGCTTCACCTCTTCCGAGTGTCTGACAAATATTCAAGAGTATAACTGTCATGAGAAAGCTTCTTAAAACCCCTCTGCCCTTCAGATACGGCATAAAACTGTAGGTCCCTTCTGTAAGTGCAGAAGCCCTCTATGGTCTGCTTACAGTCTAATATTTATTTTTTAAGGACTCAAGCGTTGTTCATAAAGACATCAGAGCGCACTACGAATGATCCATGTGGTCGAGCTCTCTTCAGTAATCTGATCTGAACCTAGTCCACAAAGATTCCTCTCCAATTATGAGCACTAGATCTGAACGAATATTTCTGTTAGTCAAACATTTGGTAAGGTCCTGCCGCATTATTGCTTTTCTACGTTTTTATCTCTTGCTTATTGTAGGTTTCCTTTCCTCTTTCGGATACCTTATTCTAGCTTAGGTACATATTGGTACCAAATAATCTTTTTAAAACTGTATTAAAATGTCCCATGAATCTCATGAGCTGGTCGTCATCTCTAGTAAGCAAGGACCTGTTTAAGGCTTTCTCTAGTTGTTTGGGTGATTTTTTCTTGATTCTATAAACGGTTCTAGTCCCGTGCCCGTTGATCCTTTTTCAGGTTCGTCAAAAAGACAGATTTTCTCAAAAACGACCCCAATGATTCCTTTTAATTGTACATACACTTAAAGCCAGTTGTCTTCTAATATGGCTAGCTTTCAGTGTTTTTTGTTGTTCGCCGTCCAAGAACGCAAAAGATATAAATTTTAGTAAAGGTCACATAAAGACATGCATTGTACCATCTATGCGAATGCTGCCGCTCGGAACTTATACAGAAGTCCAAGTGGCGATATCCGTTCGCCATATTGCGATCACACAATTGATCCGTTGAGATCAAGAGGGGGAAGACCAATACAGCTTGCCGCTTGCGTTATACGAAGTCGTTTCCGTGAAGGAATCTAGGAGCATATGGCATAGTAGCAAGATGTCAAAAGAAAACTGTACAGATTTTTAAAATTCCATGCAGAATGTGACTGTCTCCTTTTGTTTTTTAACACCAAACAACTCGTACATCTGCTGTCCACCGACGACATGACCAAACTATCAAGTGTTGTATGCAATATTTTCTGCCAAAACGTTTTGCCACTTATAACTTTCTTTCAAAACGGATTTACGACAGTTTTTGAAAAGGATTTTAAAATTCAGCACAAATCCTTAACTTGCAAACAAAAGCTAAATTGTAACGCATTAACACTTTTTTCCACATTCATCCTACTTACAGCGTGTTACACTACTCCTACCAGATGAAACTTTCCCATTCCCATACAATCCGACACCCAATAAGCTGGTAAAGTCCCAAGAAGAACAACAAGAACAAGCACAGGCAATAGCGAAAATCTCAAACTCGGAATATGTCTGCCAAGGAACATGACATGAATACAAATGTTACGATATTCGGATTTTTTTCCTTTTGTTTTGTACAACAAATTCATGTTAGTAGTTACAAAAAGTATCTACACCCACCGCCGCGCCGCTGTTCTCCGAAAATTTCCATCGCTCACGACTGCAGCATTGGAATAAACAAACGATCAAAGAAAACAAGTTAAACAAGGCAAACAAAAGAATTGAAAATAAGGAATTTTCATGATAAAGTCATGTCAAGGAATAAGCGATATAAACGATGTCTTCGTTTCCCCACAGATACATACAAACTTAGATACGGATTGCAGCTCAACGGATGATGGCGTGAAATCCAAGAATTGCACTTGTGTTTGTTTTAAAGACACTTGATTCCAATGGAAAATGCCAGATGGAACGAGACGTAACGCTAAATTAGAGATTAGGAAAGGATTCCTTATCCATAGCCGTTGTTGTTGGTGGAAGGAATGCATCAGTCTGTACCGCGTCAAGTAAGTCGCGTGTGTAATTGCTCTGCAGAGGATGTGAGGTTGTTTAATTTTAGAATTTAAATGGCTGGAAAGAAGAAGAAGGCAAATTTGACTTAAAGGCCTGCATTAGTGTCGACACTGATGACGTCTTCGTCGCGTCAACTGCACTGGCAGTGGAGCTGTCTGGGATCGCTCCTTGGCGGAGGAGTCTACTAAGAGTAAAGTTTGCTAAATTTAGCGACATGATGTACCCAATTATGTGTGTGCAAGGTAATTGAATGAAATAGCGATGCGATACTAGATACGTGACAGCTCTCTGTAAGTGAAGTGGATATTGGGGAGCTGACATTAGTTGACTGAGTGGATGAAGGATTTTTGACAGTTATGGATGTCATCGACGCGAGGGGAGACACAGAAAGGAGTAATAAAATCGCTTAAAATAGTTCCACTTTCTGGTGTTGTAGTCATTAGGCGTCATAAGTGACGGTTTAGACAAAGAGACTTTCTTAATTGCTACCAGGTGTCAAGAGAAGTTGTCAATCTTCAGTCGTCAGATATTTCTATAAGTCTAAATGGGAAACCGCTGTTGATTAGAAGTTCGAGTGAGGTAAGGAAAGAGGAGGAACTGTGATAGTTGGGCTAATGTAGAGCTGATGGACATTGATGCTTAAACTTTCGAATTCAATTGAATTTGGATTGCATAACTGAGAGCACTTAGCTCAAGACTAAACCTTCCTTCTTCTAGTTCAGGCCACCAGATTGCATGATTTGCAAACCCGAATAATCGATGGCAGGACGTACTGCACTGTAGTTTGGTAACACGTTTTGGGGCGAATTAGAAGCTTTTGCCTCGCCTCAGGCCTAAATGTTTGAATTGTGGGTTCAACTGAAGATGCCTGAATACGGACGAGGTTTTCCTCCTTGTTTCCTTCCTTAAGCCTTCCTTGAGAGTACTGCCGCATCCGTGAAAGCACTGCCTCCAACTGTGACGTCTTCTTACTAGAATACTCGATGTGAGCTTTGTAATTCAACATTCTCACATTCTCATTCAACATTCACTATTTTAATGCCTCTTGTGTCCTAGCTGTATAGATAAGGGCTCAGAACCCAGCTGGCTAAAGAGTGAGGGTCATTGTTCCTAATATCCAGGGTTTGTTCTTCTTAACTACATTTTCACTTGGTTTACATCTAGGCCTTGGTCCTGTACACTAGGCCTTAGTCCTCTACACTAGGCTTTAGCCATCTACACTAGGCTTTAGCCTTCTACACTAGGTTTTGGACTTCTACAATAGGCCTTGGTCCTCTACACCTGGCTTTGGATCTTTACACTAGACCTTGGCCCTTTGGACAAGGCTTTAGCCCTCTGGACAAGGCTTTGGCCCTCTGGACAAGGCTTTGGCCCTTTGGACAAGGCTTTGGCCCTTTGGACAAGGCTTTGGCCCTCTGGACAAGGCTTTGGCCCTTTGGACAAGGCTTTGGCCCTTTGGACAAGGCTTTGGCCCTTTGGACAAGGCTTTGGCCCTCTGGACAAGGCTTTGGCCCTTTGGACAAGGCTTTGGCCCTCTGGACAAGGCTTTGGCCCTTTGGACAAGGCTTTGGCCCTCTGGACAAGGCTTTGGCCCTTTGGACAAGGCTTTGGCCCTCTGGACAAGGCTTTGGCCCTTTGGACAAGGCTTTGGCCCTCTGGACAAGGCTTTGGCCCTCTGGACAAGGCTTTGGCCCTTTGGACAAGGCTTTGGCCCTCTGGACAAGGCTCTGGCTCTTTACACTAGGCTCTGGCCCTACACTAGGCTTTGGCCCTCTATACTAGGCCTGGACCTTTACACTCTTCTGTCACTAGCTCTCTAAACAACATTTTTTGTCGCTATTGAACAAGTAAAAGATACAAGGATTTGATTGGTATATGCCAAGCGGTTTGTGTACTTGCCTTCGTGGTTCTTGGCTAAGCTAATGTCGATAGAGTGACTAGATTTGTTTGGTCCCAAGAGCTAAAATTGAGTGAAACAACCTCAACCAAACGGCAGCTTTCCATTCTGACAGTTCCATTGAGGGTCTGTGCGTTGCTTTAGGACGCTCTTCCGAGTAAATGGGTTGCTGTCATTGCTACATTTCTGAGCTGACGCAGTTCATTCGGAAAATGGGTGTATGTATCTGCTAAAATGACAAAAATGGCGACATTTTTCCACGTAATTTGGGGTGTTGCCTGTGGAACAATACTTAAATGCACTTGATGGACGGCAAAAGAAACCATTAAATCAGATTGATTTCTACAAATAACTCCATCAACCCTAAAGCTGGTTGAATTTACTTAACGTCATTAAAATTTCAAATATAGATGTCTAAAAGTGGTTACAATCAAAAGACTATACCCTGATTTAATGCCTGTCTCTTTTTCTGCCTCAGAAAGCGTATAATTGTCCTCAAAAATGCACGCAACTTTCAAATCAAAAAGTCTACTTGTGTACAGTTCTTCAAAACCATAACAAATTGCAATAAAAATTTCCATTTTGAAGAATCACTCTCACATTAATGAGACCCCACAGAAGTCACCCAAGTGAAAAACAAGTCGCATCTATCAAAATAACTTCTCTTATGTGCATGCGTTCATTATAACCATAACTCTTATATTCCCCCTTTTAAACGGAAGTTTGAAGAAAAAATTTCTTTTTAATTAAATCGCCCAGCAATTTGTTCCTATCCCTCGTGCAACAACTCATCCATCAGAACCGACGCAACATTGGTTGGACAAAGAACTCCACAAGAGCCAATGCAAAGCAACTGCACCCTAATCAAATTCAAATGCGCATGCGTCCCGTCCCGGTTTGGTTATTTTTTTTTTAAATTCCAAAACACAACCGGGGGCCGATTAGAATAATTTCTTTCGATCAAGACATGTTTTTTCTGTCTCCTTGTTTTTATCTATTACACTCAACACTGCACTTAATTTATTCAAAGAATATTTTCGTTGCGTATCATTTTCGTTGACGGATTGAGTGGTGGATGAGTGCTGGGTGTGGACGATACTTAGATAGAAAAAAAAGGGACAGGAAACATTTGATAAAAGCGGGCACTTAATTAATATGAACAAAATGGTTGTTATGATTAAAAATTAATAATAAAATTTCTTACAACCCAACAGATAAAAGGCTAAGCTCCTCCGCTCAATTGAATCACTGTCTGCTCATTATAGACGTTAACTGCATGTAATTGAATTTAATGACTATTTACATAGCTGGCACCCGGCATTAAATTATTTGCGCTGTTTTTCTTAATTTAATGACTTAATAACATTAACTTTATTTGAAAGCGACAAGAGGTACATGTTGTGGATTTAATTTGTTTTGTACAAGACGACCTAATAAAGAAAAAAAGTTTTGCATTTTGAAGTATCTAAAGAAGGGGTGTCATGCGTGCTCTGGAATGGAATAATGGCACGATTGGAAGAAATTTTATGCAATAAATCTTTCTTTTGCTGTGAAAAGTCAAGAAAAGCCAGCATTCCTTGAATCTGTAGTCACGAGAGGTGGGAAGAAAGATAGAACGGAAAAGTAATCTCTGGAAGTTTTAAAAATAAATTTAAAGTGGCAAGAGGTAATTTATTTAGAAGTTGGTTCTATTGAGTCAAGTTTTTAAAAAAAAGACTGTCTGTTGGAGGTAAAAATTACAAAGTTATCTGGCTCTCCTTTCACCTAGTTATTTTTCTTACCTTTTTTGTTTGAAAAGGATGAGGTGACTCAAAACTTAGGGAAACTAGAAATATTCTAATTTTCTATAAGAACTAAATGCTTTTGACTAAAGTATAAATGTTGTTTTTTAAACAACTGAATAATCTTGTGTCTTGTCGATATTGATGTTATTTCAAATCAATGGTTTGTTCCAAAAAATGGGTGATTCATTTAGAGGTACTTTTTTCAAACGTAAAGAACAATGACAAAATTCAATTTTATTGGAAACAAAAGAAGCATTCTTGTCATTTATTTTTTAAATAATATGTCTTTCAAATATGGACTTAAGCATGGTCCATTCTGAAGTACCAATTTTCTATAACGCGTTTGAGCATTTCAATTTGGCTTCCAATGCCTCAAGTCATAACCGGTTTATCTATGAAGACTTTGGACTTTACATAGTCTCAAAGAAAAAAGTCTAAAGATGTGATACCTATCACACGATGTGGGCGACAATTCAACAGTCTGTCAAAAAATCCGTTGACAAAAGAGTAGGTACCTCCAAATGAATCAATCTCATAAATTCCTTCCCAGTTGACTGTCGAATTTTCTTATGGATGAGAAAATAGATTCACTTCTTTGCAAGTGCGCAAAAGTGAACGAAAACTTAACGAATCGAAGCGAAAAACTATTATCAAATCGAAGCTCACGCACACAATCTCAATTGGCGGTAGTTTTTATGAGCGCAGCCATTTTGTTGAGTCGTTCTGTACATTTTGTTGTTGTTAATTGAATAACGGTCTACCGAAAATGTGGTGTGCAAAAGGAAAAAAAATAACATCACGATTGTTCTTATAGTTACGACTTGTTCGCACGTTCGTTCATATGTATTCACAGATAGGAAATTTAAACTTGGCGGGAACGTAAAGACGACCAGGGTTGTCGAATGTACTACTAAGGGAGTATTCGTACTAACTTTACTCCCTTTAAAATATTTCAATTTTTTCCACAAAAAGTATTAGAAAGTAACTGTAATTGTGTTTAGTATATTGTCACTTTTATTTCGTTGAATGGACCATCACAAACTGGTGCAATTACCCCGGGGTAAGATTGGCTTTTTAGAAGAGGAAGATGAGGTGTAAAGTAAGTAACTGTTCATCCACTGTTGAAGCAGTTTAAGTGCGGGGTAAAACTTATACATTTTCTCTTTTCTTTGCAAGCTGCCAATTAAGGAGAATTTACTTAAGGTTACCCCAGGGCAAAATTGCTCCAATGTGTGATGGGCTTTGTCTTGTATCTATTCTTGAAAGTGATGAGATAATTTTAAAGCGTCTTGTAAACTACGAAATGGAAAAGTAAGCAGAAAAAATAGTTTAAAATACAAACTATACTCCTGTACTCCCCTCAGGCACAGAATACTCCTCTGTTAACTTCTAAAATACTCCCCTTCGAAATTGGAAAACGGCATCCCTGTAGACGACCGTCTATATTAGTTTTTCTATGCTTCATGTACCTACTTATACATAAAAGTTTATCGAATTTCATCTGGTTATATTGGCAGCACTGTAAATCAAGCAGCTGTTTTCAAACTGTCAAATGTCAGATTGGAACAACAAATTTATGAATGGATGGTTTTACAACCGCTCAACGCGTTCTTTCACAAGAAAATAAATCTTCTTTACGAAATGTTAATAGAAATTCATGGAAATATTTTGATTAATTTGATTATCCTACTGGGTGAGCTGTTCTTGACGTAGTGAACAAATTTTAAGGTTCTGGAAGTATTGCGTATAGAGTAAGGTCTAAGTATAATTCTGCTTTCACTTAAGCCAAAGTATTGCTGCTGTAAGTCGCCTTGTCGACGTTCTTTTTTAACTTGGCTTATTTTTGTATTTTGAACTTGCATTTGCATAAAATTCTGCTTACAAAGAACTGAAACCTAGAGATCATCTTCATCAAGAGTTTTTCAACAAAAAAATCTCCTCTTATGAGGCACATTGTACCTCCCTGGATAGAAATGTCACTAATGTCAATGATTGTGTTCAGGGCTCAGGCGCTTATAGGGGCATGCTAATCGAGTATTTCCGCACGAAATCCAATATACATTAGATCTGTTCCCGCATTTTGTGTACTAAAATTCGTAGCTTGTCAAGTTTCTAAGAGTGGGCATAAAATTCTCTCAGAGAAATACAAATGCACAAAAAGCTGCCCACTTTTTAGACGTCACTTTATTTTGTATGGATTTACTTTACTCTCTCGTGAGCTCTCTCTTCGAAACAAGAATTCGCTACTTTTCGTAAAATTTCATAGATTTTCATAGCTTAATTCAGTGCGGGAACAGACAAATGCACCTATGTATTTTTGTAGAAGACATCTAGATTCGAACATGGTGGTGTTCCCGATCGTCAACCTTCTTATTGCAAAATGCATTCTATCAAGCCATAAGCTACGTATCAACCCAAAGCCTCCATAAGAATCAAAAGTATGTATTTATTATTCCCATAATTTCCGCCTATTACCTTCCAGCTGCTACTTATTGCAACGAACGTCAATTCCACAATTCACCTTAATTAATTTGAATCCATATGTTTTGCAAATACCGAATCTGCACTCAAGCTACACGCCATCTGACCTTGACACATTCAGTCAAAAAAAACATCATTAATCACTTTACGTCTAGACCCCTCTGTTCGATCCAACAAACAGCAGACAAAAATTTAAAACCCACTTTCACATCATCATAACGACAATCCATATATCCACTTCACTCCAATAAACATGTCGGAACATGCAATTCTGGTTGTACCAACAGATACATATGTACATAAACACATGTATCTGTATCCACCCTCGCATATAACACACATGTGACATCAAGGAAACAAAAGCCACCAAAAAAATTGTATAAATGATGATTGAAAGCAAAATAAATAAAATTCGATCATTGAACAATAGCTACATCATCTATAAGCCAAAAATTTAAATGATTAATTACAGCCTCTCGATATCTGATGAATATTGCTGCAACACAGTGAATGGCATATAGAAATTTCACCGGAAAGCAAAAACAGAAAACAAAGTATCTGATGGCCTACCTACTTCAGCGACTACTTCCTAATAACTTTTAAAAATAAACATTCTAAAGGTTCAGCGGTCAGGTTCATGTCCCTTTTTCAACCGAACAGCCCGGCCGCTTGCCCATTCACTTTTCAATTCAACTTCAAAGAAATTGACAACAAAACAAAAAAAACAAAAAAAACGATCCAAACACCAAAAGGAGCACAAAAATGTATATTCTTAGCTC
This sequence comes from Chalcosyrphus nemorum, assembly GCA_949716465.1. Taxonomy (NCBI): domain Eukaryota; kingdom Metazoa; phylum Arthropoda; class Insecta; order Diptera; family Syrphidae; genus Chalcosyrphus; species Chalcosyrphus nemorum. The sequence goes on from OX454333.1 coordinate 81,670,100, forward strand.
TGTTCGTTTTTATAGATTGCTCTTTCTTTTTTTCTTTTTTTTGTATCTCCTCTTTGAGGTTTATTTTTCACTTCTTCTTCTTCTTCTCTTTGCGTATATCCACTATTTGTTCGTCATGAAATGCTGATGATGATGATGATAATTTTATGACGACGACGACGAATGAAGCGAACAAAGCGAAAAATGAAACAAAATTTTTCGTAGTGCTCGCGCTCTGAAAGTCATAAGACGCAAACAGCTCAGTAGTTTTAATTCGAACTTCAAGTCGTTATGTGGTCTCAGGCATGCACTAGCTGAGGAAGTGTATGTACTGTAACCACTATTGTCGGTTGAATATTTCGCGTGCGTGGTATTTTTTTTTCTTCTTAACTGCATAGGGTATCTATAAACTTATAGATACTATCTATTGCATTAACCTAAATTACGAATATAATCGTGTAAAAGATACTCTTAGATGCATCTAGGAAGTTTTCACTTTCATTTCGTGATCGCCGCTTAGTTATAGATGCAGATAGACAGATACCCTTTTCAATTGAACAGAGTTCTGCATTGTTATACACGCGCGAGCGTTTTTTTTATTTGAATAGGAAAAAAATTTGATTCAAAATAAAAGTGCGTGCATTTCGAAAGAAGGAATATAAAAGATTTATTCTTGTTGTTGCTCTTAAGTGCCTGTGATTATTATCAATAAGAAAAAGAGGTTATTATACAAAAAAAGAAGTGCATTTCATTCCAATCATGATGATGATGAAGGAATTTTTTGTGTTATTGTGAAATGAAACATACCCCAAGGATAAAAAAGAAAATCCTTTTAAACAAGATTACATGTTTTTAAATGTGTCATTTAAATGGAAAAAAGGAGAAAACTTTTTTCCACGGATTACGTACACATCATTTAGTCCCTTTTAAACAAATTTCAAAGGAATTATCTCTGTTTGGAGTTGAAAATGTGGTTATACATTTTGTAACAGAGCATCTGTTGTGGTGATGTTCTTTTTCGTAAAAAAAAAAACAAATACAAAAAAGATGAAATGAAATTCTTGGAATTTTTCAGTATTTTGGAGATGAAAATATGACCTTTTGAATGCCTTTTTATGAAATGAATGAAAGGCTATTGATCTTACTGCTCTCTCTAAAAGGGGAAACTTTGTGACATTTTTGAAGGATGAAAATGAAAATGAAAAGGAGTTTGTAAGGTTCTTTAGGTTTATTTGAAAGGATTAGGATTTGCAATCTAAATATACAGAGTTGATGATGATGAATGATATCGAAATTTTGAATGAATTTTATATGAAGTTCGAAGGATTGGCGGGCTGTCAACTTGTGGCTGAATGTTTCCTTAAATGTGAAAGTACTTAGACCCCTTCTTTGTGACATTTTGTTGTAAAGTTTCTATGATCAGTGGTTGCTCATAGGTTGGTTTGTACTAGCTAAGAATGATGCGCCTCAAATCTTCAGCCATTTCTGACATAAGTGACCTAGTGAGCATTTAGTTCTAAGGCCCTTCTTCTTTCATCCCTAAGTAGCCAAATAATACTGTTTGCAAAGACTACTTCCTAGATAGGGAGAGATTTCTTAAATTCCGAGGAATGATAGTCCCAAATTGTATCTCACGAAGTATGACCTCATGATCTCTCTTTTTACTTTCATGAGCAGTCAAATAAACACATGTTTTTTTCTGGAGATATCTTGAATTAGCCTTCACCTTCTGTGCTCGAAAATACTACATAATACTTAGACTCAGAACTCGAAAACATACATAAGATTAGGTACCACTTATGTACTTATGACGCTAATCTCCTTGTGGGTCTTAGAGTCTCTACAGCGGCTACTTCTCACAAGGCTTACAAGCTGTTTTGAAGAAATAAAGACTTAAGACTAAAATAACCTCAAAAGTCTTTCACCTTTGGCAGCTATCCAGCACACATTGTCACTGTTCTAACATCTTTAAGCAGCAAAGGCTTAACTACGGTCCAAATCATAGTGAAACTAAAGCCATAAGTTCTCTTCAATGCTGTGAGCTTATAAGTTGCCTAAATAGCTCAAAACAATAGTGTGTGAACCTAATCTACTGTCACTAAAAAGTCATGTGCCCTCATGTGCCTCATGTTAGCTTATGACCTAACATTTTGTGAAAGTTGGTAGTTTTTCCTGGCTGAATTACTCTTTCTGAACTCTTCCAGCTGACCGATAAATTTTCCATTAAAACATACGAATGGGTTTGCTCTCTCCTAAGTGAGCACGATTGAGCTAAACTGAGCACAAAGCAATTACCACTTGTATTTGCAGTTTTTCAAGAATATTGTTCTATTCGGATGTACCTTAAGAACTCAAAACTTAATAATACAGCTTATATACGTACAAAGAAGGTGCTGCACTGGATGGACCTTTGAAGGTTAGGGCTAAACCGAGGATATATTCCAGTTTATTCTTTTAGCAAATCCTAGATGTGGTACATTGTTACAGTACAGTCTGCCGTTTTGAACATTTAAAGACATATCAATTTCTTAACTTTCTTAAAAATGGAAACCACATTCGTATAACGGTAAAATCTTCTGGTGTGAATAAGTATAAAATTTATGTTTAAATTTGATATGGCATCGTATGCTTAAAGCTACTTGACTTAACAAGTCTTAAAATTCTTGATTTGAAGGAACTTTTAAAAGAATATTTAAAACATAAATTTGACACTAATTTTACCGCTTGAAACTTAAAGGCTTGATGTGTTACCTTCGCTTTTAAGAAACTAAGAAACAAGTAGCCCAAAACTCCTTCTTTTTGATCTTGTAATGTATTCTAGATTTACTTGCCGTGAAACATTAAACAGTCAAGAAGTTCGCACACTTAACATTTCTTAATTTCACTGAAGACTTAAAAGTTCGTATAACGGTAAACTTGCCATGTTTTGTATCAAGCCTACAGTAAAACCCCTCGAATCATAAAAAATTAATTTCTTTTAGAATGACAGCCTTTTTTTTAGGTTACAATACAATCCACGAAAAGTCAAATATTAAACCCGTTTTCAACTCAAATTACAGATTTTTACCTCCTAAATTTCAGTAGAAAATACCAAAAAAAGAAAAGAAAACTTTCCCTTAACTAAAAATAAAATGTCTCTAAAAAGTGCATAAAGTTTATATCTATGACCTCGTCTAGAATTAAAAAGCCAAAAACAAAAATTTTAAACCAAAAAAAAATCGGCCAAGAAAAATGAAATTTCCTACCTCACCTACAAATAAATTAAATTAAATTAAAAAAAATAATATTTAAAAATTACCTCATCGTTCCTGCCATCAAGAAGAAAAAACCTCGCCTCACATCACAATGAAGTTCCCCGACTACATCCCCAACAATATGGTGGTAAGATACATAGAGCTCGTAATTGCAAAAGTATATTGCATTTTACAACTCATTTCCTACCACAAAATACTAATTAGTTACTTATATTGCTTTACATATTGCGCTTGGATCTTGCCTAATAGTGCATTGTGTTAATCAGAGTGTGGATGCGATGATGTGCACCTTTCGTAACCACTTTGTAAACTTTAATCATTTTTTTCTTTCTCTCTTTCTCTCTTTCTCTGATGAATGCATTAAGGGTCACCCACGCGTATCTAAAGAATTTATTAGTTAGATCTTTTTTTTTTATTTAAATTTAACAAACAAAATAACGAGATACGCACGTAAAAATGACTGTATCTAGCCCTAGAGTGTGTATATTTTGGAGTGGCAAACGTCATGTTTAATTTATTTTCTCTATGGGGGGAAAGCATTGACGCGACACAAGGCTGAGATGTTTGCCCATCAATGTTTACTTAGTTACCGGCGCGCGGCATTCATTCATGCGTCTTGATTCATTCATAGGTCTGGGTCCTCCCCACCAAAATCTTATCGTTAAATTTCAACTTCCGATTGATATTTCAAAATGAAATGATAAAATTATGTAAATTTAGTTTTTTCCATTTTCCGCTTTTTTGAATTGATAATTAAATTTCCACCAACACACATTTTTCTAATGGTGACTTTCATTTTCTTTTTCTTTATTTTTTTCTTTTGCAGGGTGATAGAACCACATGGGAGTACCATACAGTTGCAGTGACAAGAGTGCCCGGATACGGATTTGGTATCGCTGTTTCAGGAGGTCGAGATAATCCACATTTTGCCAATGGCGATCCATCGATAGCTGTTAGTGATGTACTCAAAGGCGGACCAGCTGAAGATCGATTGCAGTAAGTGGTTGTCTTTTTTTTTTTTCTATCTTTCTCTGTGAGATACTCTTGAGATTGACAGAGAAAAGAGAGATACATATATATTGTATATTTTATTGACATGGAAGTATATACTTAAGTGGATTGACAAGAAGCAGGGAGATTTATGGACTTTGGAATTAAGTGGGGGGAAGCTCTAATAGATTCGCTTTTAATTGAACTTAAATTGAGTGTAAATGAGGCATTAGGTCTTGTGGGAACCAGCTGTTTATTGTTTGTTTTGTAAAAGATTGAAGGAATCTTACCATTTCATTTGATTGATGTTCTCAAAATTTGAAAGCTGAAGGCTTATGCAAATTACACAGATAAATACAGCCCTTCTCTACAGCAAAAAAGACTGTTTCCCAGGAAATATTAGCATAAAACATTGAATCATCAAGTCGAGCCTTCACTGTAAGATGACGGAATAAACCTACAAAGATTGGGATCTAATGTGTCTGATTATCTGTCAAAACAATTCTAGATTCTCTCAAATTAATCGTCCCGTCCCGTATTCTTGAGAAGTAATTTGGCTAGAAAAGATTTCACGCCCAACAAGACTCTTAGAAGATTTATGATTATACCAAAAGAGAACTACGAGAAAAGGTTACAGTCATACCGCCGCATCCCGCAGTGCAGTACTCTTAGACCTTAGGACAGTGGTACTTACAGTCATGTATTTCAGCATGGGACATTGGTAGGATAGATCCTTTCGGGAATCCCCGGGTCGGATTTTTACAGAACCCGCCTCAGGATCTATTCCGACAGTCCGGCAACCCATAGGTCCTTTACGACAGAGTCAACGCTCGACTTTCTTGATGATTGTGATAACAAGTAACTTTACTTAAATTGGAGTGTACATATTATGAGAGGAAGGCAAGTAAAGCGTCCTTGGTTTCTTACTATAAATAAGCCATCCATTGGTTAGAGAGAATGTAACTGAGAAGACTACGATTCAAGATTTGATTTATCTTACCTCATAAAGGAATACAAAATCAATGATTTCATTTTGACTTGACTGACCACAGATATTGTGGTAGAAAAGTGTGCGTCAACGAGATGACTGAATACCCAAAGGTCTAATTTGAGACACAAAGGATACACGACGTGAATTTCATTCAGATGTTCAAGAGCAGTCCACACTCATTCATGAGGTATAGCAATTTATCTGGGTGATTCACGAAAACCGCAGGGTTTACAAACAAATAAAGAAACAAAATAAAATATAAAACACTCCAATGTTTTCTTCGTAAATTTAAATCCACTAGTGGACCTCTCATTTGGCGACTCGTAGTCACAGATAAAGTGCATTGTTTCTAGGAAGACCGATACGTGCTTCTAAGATTTTTTTTACTAAATATTTACAAGTGAAATAAGTAATTACAGTCTCACTCAACTTTATAAGACAGTTGAAATTTAAGAACACGAAACTATACCCTGTGCAGGATCTTGTAATTCGAATGGACCTGTTGTGTCTTAATGCTCCAGTAAAGCTCTTGGTAGCCAGCAAAAAGAGGAAAAAATGTATAAGCCTGTCAGATTGTTATCATAAGGGGATTGTTTCTCGAATTAACAGTGTCCTAACTTTTGCATTGCACTTTACGCTACACCTTTACACAAATGTCTACATACTTGTTTCAACAGAGACTCCAAATAAATTTTTGAGAGTTGTATTGTCTCTGAAACCATAATGAATTGTGGACAAGTCTGAGAAATAAAGTAGATAAATATTGTTTGGTGAAACGTGTAACCTGGCGTTATCATGGACCAGTGTAGAACCAGATTTGTTGACCAAAACAGGATGCTTTCAAAAACATAATAAACATAACTTTATCAGGACTGAGGTTATATTTACCTACTGGAAATCAGCATACTGTCAGAATAACCTTCTACGAATGAAGGCTTGGTTTTTTCTTCTTCATAAATTTCAAGTTATATATTTTATAAGTTTCAAGTCACTGCTCATATCTTCGACGATTATCAGAGATGATTCTCTTTTCATCGCACCTTACGATTCTATGCAGAGCAAATCAGTATCTTCGCAATTCCTCAATAAGTGCTCCAAAACCCCAAATCATAGTCCCCCTTATAACCCATAAGGCCGAGTTGAAAGGAATAGACTTGAACTTAATTTAAAGCATCTCCCCGTTTGTCAAAATTCGTCATGATAATCTGGCACTCAGTATAAAATGCTGCCAGACGCGTACACGCCTTTAGGTATAGAGGATCATTATCATCTGTCAAAGCTTGGTTTGTTTTACGTACATATACAATGTCTTAGGTGTTACTCAACCATTGACATACATATATCAGATTCTTCAAAGCCCCTAAGCTTTCCCCTAGTCTAGATGCAAAAGGTTCATTTTTAAGCCTTAGGCATCTTTTGATCGATCGAGATTTCTGCATTTTGTGCAAGCTAAGCTCCTATTTATTATTTCAAGTTGGTCTGCCAAGTAAATAATAACAGCCACCAATAAAAGAAAAAGCCAACAGGGTTGCCACTTTAATTGCCATACAACAAATGTTTCGCTGTTCATTTTTGCATATTAGATATTAGCAAAATAGGAGATTTACTGCTTAAGTGTCAAGAATAACAAAAGATTCAAAATTTTGATAAAAAGAGAAGCTCCTCGTTTTGCAATGAACTAAAGTTTTAAACAAAACTACCAATCACAGACAAGGTTGAACCCGGGCTTATAAAAATACAGGTTAAGACATTCTGAAGATGTATGTAGCAACAGGAGACAGTAGATTGGCCGTTTTTTGATCAAAAAAAACAATAGTCTCCTGTCAGGACAGTAGAAAAGGCAGCACTGCTGATATTCATTAATGTTTATTAGAAAAGTTCATATACAACGACTTAGGTTACTAGGTTAGATAGAGACCGGAAATCCCTTTAATCCAACTCGAATTGATGGCGCTGTAGTAGCTGAACGGCCTCATGGTAGATCACACGAAAAAGAAGGAAGCAACTGTTTTGTAACCGAGCTGATTAAAAATAAAATAAATAAATATTAGCCCGTAAGCAGCCCATAGAGGGCCAAGGGCTAGCTTCTCACAACTGTACATGTTGTGCGTGGTATATATTTCTGCACGTACAGAAGGGACCTACAGATTTATGTTGTATCCGAAGGGCAGAGGGGCTGATTGCAGAGATTTAATTTTGTTGAGACCCAGCGTCCACCTAACCTTGTAGCGAAATTTAAGTTAGTTTTCATTACCTAAAAAGAGGCATCGGAATTTGGAACAAAATAGGAGGACCAGGAGGGAAGTCTTTTGCTAATGAACTTAATTTAGTAAATTGCCAACCTTTCCCATACACATGTCTATGCAACGCTTTATTTGCAAAGACCTCTATATGTTCCATGAGCTATCAAGTTTTGTCTACAGTAGCCATGGAGAAAGAGGGTAATCAGTAAGCTGCCTCAAGCTCCTCTCAGGATAAGGCTCAGCACTCTTCCTACAATTTGCTTTGAAAACCTAGATCCTGCTTGGTTGAACGTTGAACGTCTATTTTTTGAAGTACAATAGGAAGATATCCCACATAACTCTTAAACCAAAGAATTCTATACATAACACTCAACCTTGTGGTACACCACCACAGCACTTTCTCTTCTCATGAATCCACAAGGAAGGCTTCCTCAAAGATTCACATTTATCTACTTGACTCCATCACAACAAATAACAAACAATCCAAAGAATAATAATATTTTTATTCCCCTGAGCATGAGGTAATCAAAGAAAAGGTCAATAAATAAATGCACCCGGATTCAAGACCACAAGTGTTTCTATCTTTTTTTTTTATTGACTAAACGATTGCATCACTAGGTGCGTGGATTCGTCACCCATTTATGTACGTGACTCGCCTATCTTTACTGCTCTGATTTCACTTAAAAATTTTATATCTCTTATTCGGAATGCACGGAATGCGATACTCCTTGTAGTAGATTTCAAGCAAATCCATTTGATCAAACATCAAAAGCTATAAAAGCCTTCACTTTGATCTTTGATCTATTATCAAAGTATTTGCATTATAAATTAGATGAATTACTATCCATATCTTTTTGGAATAATTAACTGCCCTTGGTTTTACACGAAAAAAACCGCTAATTATGTTAAATGAAGTATAAGATACTTTCGTTCTGTCGCAATTAGCACGGCACGGCTCTATTAAGATACTTTACAATGTCGTCGTCGTAAAAAAAAGCAAATAATGTCAACACCTAAAACTAGCCGATGAATGTATCTCAAAAAAATGTGCCAACAAATATGTATTTTACACTTTTTTTTTTTATGATTATTCATATGATCGAAGCGAATTTTTGTTGTTTATAACCAATGCCGTGACCCTGTATTGAATTTGAAAAGCTAATCAATCGTTGTAAGCGTATCTATGTATCTGAAAACCTGTTTAAGTATTCATCTAAATTGTACGTTACACTTTCTTCTTGTATTTTTTTGCGTGTACAATTCTCTAGATACATAATTTTTGTTTTATCTGATTCTAGTAACAGCTACAAATCTCACCTAGCTACCTACTTACAAGCCAAGTAAACTAAATTCCCATACCTACTTCTGTTGGCAGGTATTCGCAGAGCCAAAGCCAAGTAGTAGTAGGTATTATTAAACGGCTCACATCGCAAATCCATTTGGGATTACCGGCATATTAACATTACCTGGCACAGTTCCGTCTATTTTGTGTGTGTATTTGTGGTAGGTTTGTTCTTTTGTTGGTAAATTTCCATTTCTTAAGTCGAAAGAGAGCACAGGTATCACAGGTAATTTACGTCGCCGAAATGTGTAGCTGCTACTTCTTTGTCGATAGTTAATGGTTGTGTTCTTTTGTTGTTATCTCTGGCCGTGGATTGGATCTTAATTGCAAAAAAGAAACTCTGGAAGGTTAAAGCCATATCTATTGGTCGCCATGGATATATATTTCTTCAAAAGTATCTAACAGTAGATTTATATTGTTTTTTTTTTTTTTTTTTGTTCTCTCGGGGGAATTTATTCTTAGAATCGATTTGGTAAAAGGTTCTCTTTGCTGCGTGCGTTGGTGGTGAATTTTACTCGCAGATTTTTAGTTCAATTTCATGGTTCAATAGATGGCGGAGGCTCTCGGTGAGTTAAAAAGAAAGCCAGCCCCCCTCTGGAAGGTGAACGAGTTATAGTAAATAACCAATTGAGAGGGTGTATTTCAGTAGCGTGTATCGCACAGATAAATAATAAATTGGCTGCGGTTCGAAAAATATGGTAGAATTAATCATAATTTCATAGATGTCATCAGAGTACAGAAATAATGCTAAACAGATGCCACAGAGCACATGTGGTACGGGTACACGTTTATATCATTTGCCCAGCCGTCACTAAAGTTCGAGCAGCGGATCTAATTTTCTTGATTTGAAAGGGGGAGTCGTCTATGATGAAGTGTTGACGAGATTTTTATTTGTTTGCATTTGTTTTAGAAAAAAGGGGGTGACTCATAGTTTAATTGAAATTTGACGTAATAGATACTTTTTTTTGATGAGAGGATAGTGTCCAATCATCACCTAGAATAACTATCACTTATTGTCCGATGTGCAGTTTCCGCTGCCCGGCCAGAAATATACCTAGAACTCAAGAATTCATAGGAACCTCATCATGAGTTTTCATCAGTCACTGGGAAGTCACTTCTTGCCTTGCAGTTTCTTAAAAACTAAAGCCTTTCAATACATAGTAAACTTCTGAATTAGGTATTGATAAATGTTCTTCTTGAAGCTCACTCCATCTTTTCAAGGACTTACAAAGCTGTTACTCAGTTTCATACAAACTAAAGCGCTAAAGGTTCTAATATTTTAGAATGACATATGCACAGTTGATTTCTTGGAAGGTTGTAGGTTAGGTTAGGTTTAAGGGTGCCCTTGTTGACAGTAGGTGTCAATGGCTCACTTAGACCACTTAGATCTAAAACCCATTAAACCGCTCAGCTAAACCGTCCAGATAACAGTATGAATCTCTGGAGTTTGCTGAGCTCTATGTTTCCTAGATCGTCCAGCTCGGGAAGGAAATAACTCCCTATAGTATCAGGAAGGACCTGCAAGGAGTTTAGATGTGACCCTTCCCTGGCCAGTTCATCCGCCTTCTCATTCCCAAGGATCTCCATGTGGTCAGGCACCCAACAGAGGGTCACCTTGTTTGCCTCTGAGATATCGTCCAGTCTTTCGATGAACGTTTTTACGAGCTTGGATCGTACCGATGTTGACGCATTGATAGCTTTTTGACTGTCGACGTACTGATTATACTAGATATTGATTATTTTTCCTGAAATATTTTCCTCAATAATCATATCCGCAGCTTGCTTTTTATAACAGCAACCTCAGCCTGGAAGACAGTAAAACTGTCCTCGCAGTCTACTAGGAGTAGACACCGGCACCATATCCATTTTGGAGTTCGTTTTCGGAACAGAACGTACCTTCCCCATTCCTCCCTGAATTCTGATAGATAAACTCCGCTCACAGTTTGTAAGTGGTATGATATAGTCCGTTTCAGTCCGGAGTCTCGATACATTCCATTGGTTCAAGATCGAGGCATGACCAAATGGCTTCGCCGTCCATAGACCAGCTGCTGTTCTCTCCAGGTTGTAAGCTAAGTTTTATTTTATGGGAGTGAGCAACCTGCGATATAGTGACTTGAGCAGCTATTCGTCCGGATTATGTAGAAGAACCCGATTTCTAATGGCAAGTAGGATGAAACCTTGAACCAGACAAAATCGAATGATCCGTAACAGCGAAGCAGTGAATGGGACTGTTTAGTAGGTGCGATTGAATGAACTTGTCACAGGCAGTGACCGTTGACATACTTTTGGTACTTGGTATGTACAGAAGCGTTAGACATTGATAGTCGGCAGAAGTTGCATTGCATTGATCGCTGTCTCCTTGCTTAGCTAGGAGCTAGTGTGTACCTACCACTTGTAGTACACCGCGTGTAAAAGCCGTATGTGACTCTGACAGCAATCTGTCTTATACATTCTGTAACTTATAAGGTTAACTAGTGGTGAATGTAGACTGGCGAATTGGTGAGTATTCCTTACTCTGTGATCCTGGACTAACCCCTAGAGATCTACCGAGGAGCATCTGTCTACGCCTGGAACTCTATAGAAAGGCGATACTTCTGATGTCTATGGTTCAATGGCTTAACTATATATTGCGTAGGCTACCAACTAGATACTAAGACTTACGTGTCTCTTTGGTAGGGCTAGAAATGGATCAAATCTGACTTCTATTCTGATCTCGTTTGAAATTTGGATTCAGTGAGAAAAACTCTTACACTCTGCGATACTCCCTACGGATCCTAGACCGCTTAAACACTAAGGTCCACTTATCTCTCTTTTTAGTTTCTCCACAATGTCTTATCCTCTTTGACTTGGACAGGAAGCATTGTTTTTTTATTATGTAGGTGCAAACTCGATTCTTAAGAGATTCTCCACTTTCTTCACTCCATACTGTATATAAAACAATAGCTCTGCGTCTCTTTTGTAAAGAAGCCGCAGAGTCATCAAAACACCACCCACGTACGAATGTAATCTTACCCTGTGATGTCTCTATGATCCGCACCACCAAATGCCATTATTGTAAATTATTCGCACCGACTTATGGGTGCTGAATCAGATAGCATCAAGTTTATCGACCACTGTAAGCAAAATAAAAGTGAATGACGTCTTAATTTGGAAAGCACGTCCTCGATAGGGAATTCCTTTACAGTGACCGACTCTAGTTAGTTTGAATAGGAATAACTTAAAGGTGTGTGTCTAGGAGTTGATCAAAAAGATAAGCCTTACGTAAGTACTTGATCGGAAATTATATCCTTTTTCCTCTCTCTGTGTGCTCTGTTGCGATAACCAGATGTATTCAGTCCTGTTGTTAGCTGGTTCATAGATTGGTTTAGATCTGTGGGTCCCTGAATGCTATCATCACGCAGTAAGATCCAACAGGGCTAGACCATCACTCTGCAGTCTTTTTTACTTACACCGATTACGTGGTATAGTTCAAGTTGTGGATTCGTGAAAATTTTCGATCTCGGGTTTTTGATAAATTCTGATATTACCTTTATAGAGAAAACGAAAAAAAGTGGGTCTGAAAATTCTGTCTGTCAGCGAGACTACAGCCTAAACGGGTAAACGGATTTTGATCAAACTTCATATCTAGCGTCTGTGGGGTAATCTCTATGAGCAAAATTTAATTTTTTCTTTTAGCCCCAATATTAACGGTACTTTACTTAAGATCAATTTAACAAAAAGCAGATTTGCTGGAAAACGGTTCCTAGGATTTTGTTTAAATTTCATATTTCGGCTAGTTCGGTAAAGTACTAAAAGATAGTGTAACACATTTTTAGCTAATATCTTTTATAACGGTACTTTACTTATAGCCAAATTGGTGAATAACTAATTTTCTGAAAAACGGCTAAGTATACCAAATTTGATTAAACCTTTCACCGAATCGAGTTTAGATACATTCTACAAAATAGCTTACAACATTTTGGCCAACATTTTTTATAACGGCCTAATTGGTTAAAAGCCGGTTTATTAAAAAACGAGTCAACCGATTTAGCCAATTTGCTCGAAAACGGCTCTAACGATTTTGTATTAATTTTGTGTTTATGCTAGTCTTGTACAATCTAATAAAATAGCGTATCACGTTTTTGGCCAAAATTGCTTAGAACGGTACTTTACTTAAAGCCAACTTAACAAAAAATCGGTTTACTCGAAAACGGCTGAAAGGATTTTGATAAAATTTCATATTTGAGCTAGTCTAGGAATATGCCATAAAATGAAAGGTGTATAACGGTACTTTACTAACTATGATGTTAGAAATGTATCCATTTCTCGGTTAATATTCAATGGATTTTGGTCAAAATCAAAATGTGAGCAACATTTAATGAATACAAAAAATTGGCATTCAATTTTATGAAGAATTAAAAAAAAAATGTTTGATATAATTTATTTTAAGTTCATTCATTTTTAACTTACAGCATAAAGGTGCAAGTACGTACAACCCAGTCATGCACTTTATTTAATTTACCTTTAGGTCAGGATCTTTAGCATACCGCTTGGTGATTGTTTCCGAGTCCTGACTCGACCATTTGTCATTAAAATCAATTTAGTATACACCGAGATCTTAGCTTTTCGAGCTTCTGGTAATAATATTGTAAAATTCTGGACATACCCAAGTGATTATCATGTTAACAACTAGACAGAGATATGAGCATAAGTTGGTCTATTCGGTATACTTGCGGATATCCATATATACAAAATAAGCCATACAAAACATTGAACTAACACTCCTTTTGTAATCAAACAATACGGAATGACGAATATCGTCATCATCACACAACGCACAATCCTTTGAAATCCAAAAACACTTCTTCGAATAAATTAGTCCTGCTATGTTGAATTTCGCCACGAGAGGATAGTCTCGTTTGGGTGGGTCTAGGACATTTTATATTGGGCTATTGCATGTTAAACTACAATATTGGCAGCAGTTCAACTAAAATGGAAGCGATTAATTCTTTTCGAAGACTCATGAGTAAGAGAAAGTAGTAATGCATGAATCTTGATCCTATAAACAGTTTTTGGAATAAGAAAATCTAAGGTCAGTTAACAGCTTCACAGTAAAGTGACGACTTGAAGTTAAAGTATGAAATTTTCACTTGAAACCTTTCTGTTAGCTCCCGAATCACCCTATACAACAAAATTAGTAATGGAATTCTAATCCCTCTTTCTGTGTTGGAGTTTTCAAAGCAGGTGTTTCAAATCTGGGAAAATTCTCCTTGTGAAAGAAATAAGACAGGAAAAGTAAGAGATTGGAGGAGAATATGGGCGATTATGAATAAATTCAAGTGAAACTCGTAAACATTCGAAGGAGATGAGGGACAAAACGTGGCGTTTAGGTGCGTCTAAGTTGGAGACACCATTCCCTTCAGATGGCATTAAAAGCGTTGAAAAAAGTTTCAGCTGCTGGAGTCTAGGGCAGATTAAAAAAGGCGAAAAATAAAGACAAACTGAAGTCGGATAGATCGATTATTTGGATGGTCGCATTGATAACAAGTTGGAAGGATTTGATAGCTTAGACCCGTAGAATTTAACCATACATAGCACATAGGAATCCACGAAGAAGTTTTATTTTGAATTAGACAAACTCGAGTTTGAGAGAACAAGAAATTGGAATGAGAGAAGAGTCAAGGCCTTTGTTGATGACCAGTAGAATCAGCCAGTCATTTCGGAAATCATTAAAGCTAGGAAAGATGATTCGCGCTGTCATATTGAAGGGATCTTATCCTTTATTCTAAAGTCTAGTACATTACATAGTTACTGTGTGGCATTGGTTACATATAGAGCATCCATCGTTTCGAAGTGACTCGCTAGGAAGACCTGGGCAGAGACACAGTGGTTAGTATACAAAATGCTTTAACTCAGACTCAAGTCTCATTTCTTATAACTTTCAGGCGTTCCGCAGTCTAAAGCTATAAAATGTGAGATTTGTGTCTGAGCGATAATATTTAGCTTACCACCCAGTAAATCGGCTGTGCCCTCAATAAGTTCCTCATCGTCGAAATCTGTGCAGAGTCCTTCCGTCAGATGGATTTGTTCATGTGGTACCACAGAGTATTGTGTCCCGTGGTCATTAGACTGTCTAGAAAGCTAATTTCTGTCTTTCGCTTCTGCCCTTATCAAACTTGAACCATAGTTGCCTTGCACATGTCTCTATGGAGTTACACCTGATGCTTGCCTCTCTACCACCCCCCACTAAACCCACCTCGCCTTATACCCCTGATCCTCGCAGCACTGCCGTCAAGCATTTCATCGCGAGGGGGGGTCTTCAGCCTTATATATTTGGGTCGTTCGTATTGGTTCCGTTATCTTTCCTGTCTCCATTGCTCCTTCATAATAGTAGCCACTTTACATACTTACTTACTTATGTCCTGTATCCCCTTGTGATTCCTATCGCCTCTACAACGCCTACCCGCCATCGTGTGCGATTTCTGGAAATGTGCCTCAGCTCTCCCCAACTCTTTCGCAGTTGCCGTGCTTCCTTCTCTACTGTTCTTCGTTACGTACTCCTAGGACTGCCACGTATCCTGCCAATTATTACTTCCCAAGCTTCTAGTGTGCAGAGCATCAGTCTGATGATGCTCTCTGGGGTTAAGTTCACACCCAGTCTGTTCGCCAAAAGGTTACGGCCTTCGCGACATGTTGAACATTATGTGCTCCGCGTTTTCCACTTCTTCTGGAAATAATAAGGGTTGTCTTCCTGCATGAAGGTATGCTCTGAAACATCCATGACCAGTAAGCATCTGCGTCAGATAGAAGTTCAGCTTGCCTCTCTTTTGCTCCATTCAAGGTCGGGTCCGCAAGTGTTACAGCAGTTGGTTTGTTCTGAGATCGAATTCGCATCTCCTCTTGTTAGTTCATCATTTTCATTGGCTGAGGAGCACAGCAGATCGCAACACTGTGCTGTGTCAAGAGCCCTAATTTAATCGCGCCATCTACGGCAGTAATAGCATCTTCATCGGCCTGACTGTCGATACAGAAGGGGATATCTTTTCAGACAGATAGACAGACAGACAGACAGGTTTTTAAACAAGGCTCCTAAGTTCTGATAGAAATAAGCAGGTAATAGGAATGTCGTTGCTGGAGAAGGCGTAAGGGATTGAGAAGCTGACGATGATGCTTTCAACATGCAATTCGATTGTTTCTTATTTGTATTTTCATTGTTCTGTCTCCTGCTCAGGTCTAACCGGAAGTGTTCACCATCTCCTATTTTCTGTGTGAAGTTAGTAACACGTCCGTTACTGAGTGAAGTTCGTTACAGTACAACTGTTTCAAATCCACAAATAGGTGGCGTTGCTAAATTCTGCTTACTATAGATTCTAGTAGATATAAGCGCACGCTCCTCATGGTTTCGCAATATTTGTAAATTCTTTGACTCGCTAAATGTTATACAAATACAAGACTTTAATTACAACTTGTTAATTCTATTAAATTTGCTTAAATACTTCTTCAAAAAGTAAAGAAAGAACTGCCTTGGAAGAGGTTCCCTATGGTTTTCGTAATGCACGACAATATTTCTTTTAAAACACAATTTAAAAACAAAGGTGTGTCTTGAAGCCTCACTCACGGCGAACTGTTTACTCTGTAAACCACGGTTGCTTACCTTGAATAATTTGCTAATCGCATTAAAGTCAATTATTTATTAAAAGTTGTAGCAACTTACACAAGCTAAATTATGCATATTTTGCATAAAAAACATGTTAACACAATAATAGCCGGTAACACGTCAGAATGCACTACAATTTTAAGAGAATATAAAAAATGTTTTGAATAAGATAATGACGCATCAACTTGGTGGTTAATATTCGTAATCAAGTGAATTGAACAAAGCTTTTGAAAAGCAGATGCCCAGATAAAAACCTTAAACCACAAACATAAGAGGTTTATTATTTTTTATGATGATTTGGGGAGAAACATGAATTTAGGAAATTATTTCATTAAGTTTTTCAAAAGGAAAATAAACTTTTTTAAGCCTCGAATTTGTTTGCCTTAATGCGCTTGAGAATCATTTGGCATTTTATATAAGTTTAATGGGCCATTTGCTTTGCTTTCAAAAGAGATGATGAGATCATTTGTTTGCTTAATATTTAATCATCATCATGAGACAATTTGTTAAATTTTTTATTCTACATCTGAAGAGATGATGAACTATGAATTTTATGTGACACCCAAAGTGTGCAAAAATGTGCAAAACAAATTGGGCTAAAGGAAGAAGAATAACTCGAAGAGAGCCTAATTATGCAGGTGATCTATGAGACAGGAACGTTGTCGTAAAATATCGAACAGAGTAACATCAATTGTCTGACAGAAAAAGTCGTCCAGAGCGAGGAGACTTGACACTTATTTATTTGAAAATTGAAGCAGTCTGGAGTCCTATTCTTAATTTTTTTAATCGATATAAAATTCCAACTAGGGACCATTAAAATAAAGGCTCAACCATATTTGAATTAAAGCTCTGAACGCTGTCAAACGTTGTCATTTGTATTTGCACCCATAATGACATTTCGCTCAGCCATGTTTTCGTTCACTCTTGGCTCGATAGAGCAGAGATCTGTTTCCTTAGCACATTCTGTACGGAGGCGCGAGACGTTAACGAAGCGACATTCGGTCCCGTTTCCTTAATGCAATTGTGGGTGCGTTCAGAATTTCACAATACCTAAGCAGAATTTTCGATCAATTCTGTATTACTTTAGCTAAAGCCTCAGCAGACAGATGACGGTTTGACGCCGATCGGATGGAGTCATCTGCGCCATTGGAGGATTGGCTTTACGTCCTACATGCTATGGTGTGCTCCGTTCGAACATTGGTGCGTCATGTATTGTTCCACAAGTTTCAAAATCAGCGTGCCAGCTCGATAAATTTCAAGATACATGCAGCGATTGCTGACCCAAGGAGTGATGAAGATTAAGTTCAAGATAAAGTTGCCATACGATCACAAGGCCAAATCGGTGCTAAGAAGTCGCTATCGGGCAATTTATCTGTCGTCCAGATTAATAAGGAGAAGAGCTAAGAGAGATCTAGGAAGGAGAAGATCTAAGAAGCAAGCCCTTGTGAGGATTCCTCTAAATTCAGAATTTAGTAAACTGGAACTCATCCTTGAAATCTCCCCTGACAAGAACCATTTCGGTTTGGCCCTCGCGAGATCTAGACTTTTGCTGAAAATGATACAAAGTATCTTTAAATAAAACCCAAATTTCAAGACAACTATGGCCTAAGCTGGAACATAAAAGCTCCATCGAATTGAAACGTCTAGACCGCGGTACGATGACAGAAGGACACTGGGTGATAGAGATGCTTTCGAAAGGAGCTGTAATTCATATTCCTTTTCCGATTGGATAGTATTGCAATCATCCGCATTCTACACTTTGTTCAAAGCCCTGGAATTCGAATGAGAAAACTCCAATTTGAACGAGTAAATAAGACATATGCAACAGACTTTTCCTTTCATAAGTTTCGGAATAAAGGGCGATAAATCTCTACCACATCGCCTCCTCCCTGTTATCTATTAGCCCGCGGCTAATTCAATAAACAATCTCTTATCTCATTATCTCTCATTCATGTCCAAACAAAGAATACAATCTCTATTCATAGTGCTGTTTACACATGTTCCAATTAACCTAATCAAATAATTTCTTTTCTCTTTATTTCCAGAGTTAATGACCGCATCATCTCGGTAAATGGTGTTAGTTTAGAGAACGTTGAATACGCCACAGCAGTACAGGTCCTACGCGACAGTGGGAATACAGTAACCCTCGTAGTTAAACGCCGAGTGCCCATCAGCAGTACCACCAATCATCAGCACTCGCACAGCATGAGTTCCGTAGGTTTGGTACAACAACCACTTACAACTCCTGTCATGAGTACATCAACCGCCTCACCTATTCTAAATGCACCCGGTCCAGGGCAACCCATCAAAGTTACACTAACCAAATCAAGTAAAAAGGAAGACTATGGCGTTGTCCTTGGCTGTCGGTTGTTCATTAAGGAAATCTCAACAAAAGCACGAGATCAACTTGCCGCGAATGGATACTCGCTACAGGAAGGCGACATTATAAGTAGAATACACAACACAAACTGTGGTGACACAATGAGTCTCAAAGAGGCGAAGAAAATCATTGATGGCTGCAAGGAACGTCTAAATCTGGTCGTTCTTCGGGACATCACAAACCAAGGAGTGCTACCGAATGCAAACACAAATCATTTGAATAACTCGACGACACAGTCATCGCTGTATTCCCATACACAGCAGGTCTCAAATTGTAGCAATAACCTGGATGATCCCTATCTGAGTGGAGGAGCGAGTTATTCCTCACAGAATCTATATGTTCAACCACCGACAAGGTCTACGAATGGCCCCCTTGGGCTGGTTGATGAGAAGAGTAATTTGACACCACGAGGGCGTTCGCGAGGCCCACTCATGGATGTATCCCTGTCACAGTTAGACCGTCCAAGTACTCCGCCCAATGGAAATAGCTCAAGGACGAGAACAGATGAGCCACCGAGGCCACCACCACCGCGAGGTAGTGGCGCTGGTGAGGATTTCTACAGCTCACGGAGGCAACTATATGAGGACGATCCTCTTCAGAGATCTCGTCAGTCGGCCGAACCAAGATTCATTTCGTTTCAAAAGGAAGGATCTGTTGGCATTCGACTGACGGGTGGAAATGAGGCTGGCATCTTTGTCACAGCAGTCCAGCCAGGTAGTCCCGCTTCGCTGCAAGGACTCACGCCTGGCGATAAGATACTCAAAGTGAACGATATGGATATGCATGGGGTGACAAGAGAAGAGGCGGTTCTCTTCCTTCTAAGCCTTCAAGATCGAATCGATTTGATTGTTCAGTACTGCAAGGAGGAATACGAAGAGGTGGTGGCTAATCAGCGAGGAGATTCTTTCCATATAAAGACACATTTCCACTGTGACAATCCGTCGAAGGGTGAGATGGCCTTCAAGGCTGGCGATGTTTTTCGGGTAATCGACACTCTTCACAATGGAGTGGTGGGCTCTTGGCAAGTTCTTAAAATTGGACGTGGTCACCAGGAGATGCAGCGAGGAGTGATTCCAAACAAGTCTCGTGCAGAGGAGTTGGCCACTGCACAATTCAATGCAACAAAGAAGGAAATGAACGCCTCCGAGTCGAGAGGGAACTTCTTCAGACGAAGGCGGTAAGTTCAAGCCGGTTACCTACTTCAAACTTAGATAATAATTTTCTAATTTTTTTTTTTAGGTCAACACACCGTCGTTCAAAGAGTCTCTCCCGCGAGAACTGGGACGATGTCGTCTTTTCCGATTCCATCTCGAAATTCCCAGCCTACGAACGTGTCGTTCTACGTCATCCAGGCTTCGTGCGTCCCGTGGTTCTCTTCGGACCCGTATCGGATATTTCCCGTGAAAAACTCACCAAAGATTTTCCCGATAAATTCACAGCTCCATTGCAAGACGATGACAAAACCAATTCCAAGTGTCGCATTGTGAGACTGTCCAACATTCGTGATATTATGGATCGTGGCAAGCATGCTCTACTCGATATAACTCCCAACGCAGTGGATCGTCTGAACTACGCTCAATTTTATCCGATTGTGATTTTCCTCAAGACCGACAGTAAGCATGTGATTAAACAGATGCGTCATGGTATACCCAAATCGGCACACAAGAGCTCCAAGAAACTCTTGGAACAATGTCAAAAATTAGAACGTGTTTGGTCGCATATATTCAGCACACAAATTGTGCTGAATGATACCGAATCGTGGTATCGTAAGCTGCGCGAAGCGATCGATTTGCAGCAAAGTGGTGCTGTATGGATGTCCGAGACTAAGGTAAAATTTTACGCGAAAATAATTGAAAATATATTTAATAGATGTTCGCTGCACTGTTATTGTAAATTCACTTATTATTGTTATTATTTTTTTTTTAATTGGAATGAATGTCGTTCGTGGCTCGGTGGTGGGTTAAAAATTAAAATGTAAACTGTACGCCGCCGTTATAAAGCATCTTGGCTGAAGTCAGCATTATGTTTTGTAATCTAATTTGCCGTAGATAAGTAATTATGAGGTGGAGGATATAAAGTGGAGAAAAGTTTGTATTTTGGTAGTTCAGATCGATATAAACGGCCTTGCCAACGTTGTTCTTAAGGAAGTATGGTTCTAGTTCGAAATCCACAACAAACACTCTCTCTGGATGCATTGCAGTTTTATGGATCTTGTGTGCAATGCTATCGTCCCAAATTCGATAATACTCCCTGTTGATAAACCCTTTCATCCAAAAATGGTCCCTGTCGCTGAATATGATTTTTTCGACCGAAAATAAGGACAACTTTCAAGTGCTTGAGAAGCGGGTCAGCATACAAACAGCGTTGTCTATGATCTTTAACTTTGAGCTCCTGTATCAGTTCAATCTTGTTTGGGTGTAGTCCCAAATCATGACGCGAAATTCGTCGAGGTGTGGTCTGGAAAAGGCCAAGTTCACGGGGCGAAATTGACTACTTCAGTGTCTTCTGCACACTCTCACGGACAGAAGCGATATTTTTGGCAGATCTTTCATTTCGTTGACGTTCGGGTGTAGGCGGATTGGTCACTGAACTAGTAGACTCGAATGTGGGCGGAGCGCGATAAATATTGCTCGAACAGAGGACCCACTTTCATAAAACAGTTTAATCATTTACACATGTTGTTGAACGCTTTTGATTTGACAAGCCAGATTTAATAAATGACAACCAGTTTGACAGATGTAGCTTCAACATAATGGCCGCAATCACCTATCAAAGAGCGGGCATCCTCATTGGAAAACCCTTTATAAGTTGAGCTACTAAGTGAAATATGTTTCTTTGTGTCATTAAGAGCGCTGAACTAGAATTTAATTTTTGAAGCACAGTTGATCGTATGGTACTGATCCACTCAATTTTACAGTGATATAAGCTTTAGGGTCCATTCATTGCTTAGCGAACTGTGAATGCGAAGAAAAGAATATTCGTAAACTTTGACAGTTAATTCACAGCAATTTCTTTGGCTAGTTACAGCAATCGGCGAATTTCATTTGTCAATTACCGACGTATAAAAGAATTGTGAGGTTAAACAATGGCGAATTGTGGGTTGCGTTCCACATGTGGAATGTGAATGAAATTTGACAGTTCACACGAAAGATTTGCTGGGAAATCAGCGAGTTTTAGAAATCAAGTAAAATTCGACATATTTTGCATTAATCGATGGATAAATTCAATTCTATTCTCTGGGCACAGTAAAATTTTCTAGTGCGTGCCTTTAAAAATGCTGAAAATGATATTCACCACTCGCTAAACTGTGAATGGACTTGTGCATTTCGAACTATTTCGTATTACACTGAGGTATTTTTAGTATTAAAAAACTTCAGATCTATTGAACCACCAGAATACAAAACATCCACAGCAAAAGAGCACAAGAAAATCTCTAAATTTTAGCCGCAATATGTTCTTGTAATTTACTAAAGCATTATGATCATCCACAAGGTGATGGGTTAACAAATAATTTTCTATCTTTTCTTTTTTTTTCTTTTCTTATTTTTCTTTTATCTTTTACACTGTTTTACACACACGCACACACAATAAACAACCCCAACCAAACCCTGAAAAAAACAGCTTCCAGAATCCCCCACCGAAATGATCTTCCCACCCTATATAGCCCCTCCTTGTAATCTCCCATGTTGCCGGCCAACATCTGTGCCAAGCTACTCAGCCGGTCGTACTTCATTTTCCCTGTCACCCACTAGACCCTTGACCCCACCACGCCCATCACCTGCCGCAATTCAAATGCAACTCCATTCGACGAACTTCCACCCATTGACACCACCCGTATCTATGCCCATGTCATCTATGCAACAGCAACAACAACAACAACAACAAATGCAATCGTATCCCTCAATGATGCCGGTTATAAAGCCCGCTTCATCGATGCCCGGTGGACTGGCTCAGCCTCAGCCACAAATGCGATTGTCAACGGTCGACAATCGTAATATGCAATCGTACGCTAAACGTGACAGCTCGTCACTGTCAAATTTGAATACGGGAACACCTCGTGCAGATCGTACCGAACGTCGCACGACACCATATTATTACAACGAGCTCTACACCTCATCGTCGGTATTTGATTCGAATTTGAATCTTCGCTATGGCACCGATGATGAGCTTAATTTGAATAACAATCGAAATATTAAAGAAAAGTCAGTGGATGAGGTTGGTACACCATCGAGTGCGTCGAGGACGCGACGCAATAATGGCAATGGCAAGTACGAATCAAGTTCGAGTGGAAGTGGAACGGGTAGTGCAAATGGAAGTGTTGGCACCTTGTGTGACCAGCCACCAAATGGTGCTGATGCATATGATAAAGGTGGAGTACCGATTCCGGCGGCACGGAATATCGTCGCGAATGGAAGTGCATGAGAATTATTGCAGGGTGATCCGTTCAATACAGTTGACAAGTGTTGCTATAATTTGTGTGTGTCACCGATGGTACGCAATGGAATGGAACGTATTTGCGAAATCCATTCCAGTTGATTACTATTGTTAATTGTATCTCATGATCAGCCAGTAGTTAATTGTTGTATTTTTAAGAGTTATTATTGTTGTATGCTTTATTTGTTTTGTTTTTCTTGTTTTATTTGTTATTTGTTGCATGATCATTCATTGTATTTTTTCTGTTTTACTAACAAAGCATAATTTATTAATAATTGATGGTTATGGTAAAGTGTTTCAAAAGTTACGTTCAATCAATCAGAGACAAAACAAATTCAAATGGTTGTTGGAGACTTAGCCCTTGAAAGTGTTCTTTTCAATGGATGTTATGAAGAGCCTTTGCCTGCAATACAGAAGCTTGCATCCTTTGTTACCTCTTCAAGGAAAGAAAAAGTCATAAACTATATTTTTTAAATGGACAACAAAAATTAGAAGAGAAACATGTCGCTTATCCAACATTTTCATGTCTATTTGAGGTTATAATACCGGCACTCTACGTTTTCAATAAGTATTGGGCACGGATATGAGCCTTATTTATGTATTTGATATTCAAACAAACGCCTTTACGATAACTTCTGTCATAAGCACGACTTCTAAATTTTGTAATTCAGAAAAGTCGCGTGTTGAGAGGTTATGTCTATGACAGAATATAAGTAATGTTTGCTCAGATTTCAAACTCAGAAGAGAACTCAGAACTCGTCTCAAAAATGACAGTACAAATTTATAGGTCATAATGTGGGTTGTCAAAGCTGATAGCCAGTGGCTGTCAAACGCGCGAGAAAGTAGTAACTCTACTCAGACGTTGAGGTCGAGTTTACGATATCTACGATCTAAAGCGTTTGAAACGCCAGCGGTGACACTTCGGATTGCCCCATAAGAACCCATTGTTTCTACTCAATATATCAAAGAGCGAACGCGATATTGTGTTGAAAAGAAAAGAGGGTTACTTCGATGTTTAGGGATTACTTTATTTGCACAAAGATAAGATTATGTTTCTGGATTTAAAGTACGAACCAAAAGAAGAAGGAGCTTCTTATATTTGTACACATTTTTTGCCGGTTGAAGTGCTGCCAGATCCTTACTTATTTCAACATTTCATTTATGACAGTTGGTTGAAGTGCTGCCAGATATTGTTTATTTAACTCGTTGTAAACTGGGGAATATTGTTATTTTCTGGTAATCAAACATAGAATTCTTAACCACAGCAGCACCAGTCACCTTAACACGGAGCACACCAGCACTGAATGAATAGATAAACAGTCATGTCCATTATTTTTTGAATTACGAGAAAAAATATGAAAAATATTTCATAAGGTCAAGCTTGATGTCAAATAGAACAGGTTCTTCGTGGTTGTAATAGCATTCCACTCGGAAATTAATTAGCAATTTAATGCCACTATCCACGTGACTTGTTGATTGGGTGTTAAACTTGTCAGAAGTGATTAGAGTAAACCTTTTCAAATTCACGGTGTGGATGAATGAAACTCATCATTTGTCTTTGTTTGCCAACGTTGGACTTAGGCCCCTTCTAAATGTTCGGTTTTGAGTTATACTTATCCAGTTTCCACAGTAACGAGAATGTGATCTTCCTTAAAGATCCCCCTCAATTCCTTATACGATCTCTTCTCGTTATTCCCAGTCTTGGTCTTTTCATCACTCTTGGTAATTATTAGAGTTTTTCTACCTCCTAAGAGATAGTTTCCAAACCAAATCTTATGACTTTTAGAACACATTTGGTCGTTGAAACATTCTTTATTTTTCAAAGAGTTCCCTGGCTAGCCCAATCCAAAATTTGTTGCCAATTATTTCCTTATCGTGACGGTGTTGCCTTAAAAAAATTCAAAAGTTGTACCGCAGTTCGTTCATTGCTACTTCTCCTGTATTCAGCTGGACTTTTACTCTTTTCTGTTGTCAAAGCACTGCATTTAAAATTCTATGGCGTTTTCTATAACTCCTAATTTCAAAACATGAAGTAACCATAATTTTGACTCAGATGGTGTCTAACAAGAGACTCGCCAATGACCCTAATTAAGTTCCGAATTCATTCAAATATACACGTCAAAACCGATCATCTTTCCTATTGATGTGACGTGTAATTCTTCTCCCAGTTTTGAAACTGAATTCAGTTTATTTTTGTCCCGTTTGGCTTCCATGTTTTTTTCTTAAGCCAATGAGGTTGAAGTTTACGCAAAAAATTACGAGCAAACCACCAACATCAAACAGTATTGCTACTTGCGAAAATTTCTCAGTTCTTTGGCGTTCGAACATACAAACACACCTCGAAATTGAAAACAAAAAATATAACTTTTATTTCGCAATTTGAATTCTAATTTTGACAAATTGCAAAGGACGAATAACAAAAATCGATAACAAGTAATTCGTCATCGAAATGTGAGCATTGACATTAGAACTCTCGTAAGCGATCATGCACTATCGAAATTTGAGTAATACGTCATCGAAATGTGACTATTTAGGGTTACCGCTGTCGTTATCGAGTATTTACTATCGAAATTTTAGGTGACAGCTCACGTTTTAGTGCGTCACTTCATTCGAACAAAGATGTAAGTACACGAATGCTGCTCACTCAAATGTTATCGATTAGGATACAGGGAATAAATTACAACAATCGATAACAAGTAATTTGTCATTAAAATGTCATTTGGCTTACCTGTCTACTATCGAAATTTGAGGTGACAGCTCACGTTTTAGCGCGTCACTTCATTCGAACTCAGTCGTTATCGATGGCGTACCTTTAGTGCGAATATCGAGCTAATGTATGCCTCTTCTATGTTTTAATCTGCAGCATGTTTCGCTTACCTATAATTAAATACCCATCAAAGAACTCAATAACGATAAAATACCACCTTTCTTCGAATAGTTTCGACTCCAGTTCCATTAGGAACAATTGAGATAAACTCTATCTCCAGCATTTGTCTTTGTTATCGGTCTTTCGATTGTTTTGATTTTTTTTAAGTGTTTCGATTTCTTTTTTATTTAAAGCCGAAAGGGTAATTTGATATTTATGCAAATTCCCAAACAGAGATTCTCTTCAACGTTTCGTCCTTCTACCGAAACTTTAAACGACGATGTCTCCTTAATGCATCCAAAGTTCTTTTTGTGAAAGTACCTAAACAACACTTTACCAGCATCAACTATTA
This sequence comes from Chalcosyrphus nemorum, assembly GCA_949716465.1. NCBI lineage: Eukaryota > Metazoa > Arthropoda > Insecta > Diptera > Syrphidae > Chalcosyrphus > Chalcosyrphus nemorum. Next base: position 81,696,567 of record OX454333.1, read on the forward strand.
ACAGCCACATCATTGTTACTAAACCATCATTCATTTATCACTCAAATTTAATTACCAAATTTAAAATGCTAACTAAATGTTTTCCCATATATATTTTTTTCTTTTTACATAAAACCAAAAAAAATATTAATATTATTCATCATCTGGTCATCTCCTTGCTTATCCTGATCCTTAAACAAAAAATTGCCAACGAATACGATATCATCCTGCGAAATCATCATCGATAATAATTTTTCTATTTTCTTTTTTTTTTATATAAAATAACATTCATGTTATTTTTGTTTTGTGTTTTTCTTGTTTTTCCTTATCCTATTCTTTTTTGTTTTTTCTTCTTTTTTTTCTATACTTAATTTTTTGGAATTTGTTCGCGCCCTAAACTATAAATCCGCTTTGTTTTCTTCTTTAAAAAAAAAATGTTAACGTCCTCTTAAATAAATAAAAAAAAAAAACGAAACTATAGCCCGTTGAATCCCTATCCGATGATTTCCTATTCCCAATGACCACATCCCGTCTATCGTATGCATCAAGTCCCGAATCCGATTTGGAATTAAGTCCTGGACCATCGACATCATTATCACTTGGCAATTTACCGCAATTGGTTAAATCCAGCTCAGATCCATCGATTGCAACTAATCAGGATAACTTGGATAGGGATAGAGACATAATTGGTGAAGGATTACCGCCTCCATATACGGTAAGAGGACACAATCAAACACATTATTACATTTTTTTTATATAAATACATTTTCTATAAATAACCATTTGCTTGACTGAGAGAGAAAGAGAGAGCGGGACATAAGAACTCTTACTATCTATCCCTATCTATGTGTTTGCTACAAGATCTAAAAACAAATGGGGACACAAGTTCCACATATCCTTTCTAATGGTGGCTATTTATTTTTTTAGAATCCCTATGAGCATCCAAATCCACCGCAGAATCGTCGTCAAACTATGGACACTAGTATCACAAGTAAATATAGTTATCCCTCGGCGGTGAATCAATCAGTTAGCCAAGATCCAACTGGAACACCATCGAATACTCGTCCACAGTCTCTGTACGGAATCAATGCACCAGATCTTCCGCCACGTGTTGATCGACAAGCCAAACCGTCAGATGTTATTGGCCATACGCCGTCACGAACGAATAGTTCAGGAGGAACTATTGGTCGATCAGCTCAGGAACGTCTCTTCGGCAAACCGACCGTTAGTGATGATGTTCAAGCCGAATATGTGTCAAGAACTAACACAGATTCGATGGATCGCACACAAAGCTCATTGGACCGCCAGCAAAGAATGAGTGCAGTAATCGCAAGTCCATTAAAGCCAACACAACAGAACGGCTCGGCTTATGATAGCGTGTCCAGCTATGACTCATATAACACCACACAATTGTCCGTTCAGAATATAAGGCTGGGACCGAATGCACCGGATGATCTCAAGTCAGTACCGAATGCAAAGTATGTGTTTGTCGTAAGCAAACTAAGAGTTGCAAGGCATATAACAAATTAAACATTTTTTTCTTTTCTTTTTTTTGTTCCTATTTCGTGTGTGTGTGTTGCAGTGGTGGACGTCCATTACCTCCAACAGGAATAAATCCAAATACACCAGAGTACAGAAGTGTACATGATCATCATGCGAGAAATTTCATTGGAGCCAATGATTTGAATCGACAGAATAGCCCGGGCAGACCACAGTATCATGATATGACTTCGGCGAGGAATATTGGTAAGTTTTGAGTTTGCTATTCTAAAGCTTTCTTCCCTACGTTGCCCTGGCTGATTGCTGTGTACAGAGTCACAAGATTTACTAGGTTCATAAAGAACGAAGTCAAAGCGACGTTACTGGACAAAATCTTTAAGGTCAATTTACCAGCTTTGTTCAGGAGAACTGAATCTTTTTAGAAATATGGGCAACATTCAGAAGTTCTAACGCGTTTCATCAGATTCATCGATTTCATTACCTCGTAGACTTCTACCTCTGTGTCGCAATCCACAACAAGTGTAATAATTTACAGTCCTTCGTTGCTATTCAATGACCAGAACTCCATCATCTTGAGAATCAAAATCAACAGCTTGTGCCAAAGAGCACTAGAGATTAGAGGAGGTCAAAGGCTAAAGGCCTGTCCTTCAGCAGAGGTTGCAATTTTCTGTCACAAAAGAAGGCTACTTGCTTGCTGTTGATCATTGACCTCAGCTATTTTAACTGAGAACAGGATTCTGTGGGTCAAAACACGAGCAGCACAAGCTTCACATAATCACAGTTCCGTCGTCTGTATAGAGTTACTGAGAGCAAGGAACTAAAGAAACTTCTCTAGCACTTAAATAACTCCTTAGTTCTCCGAGATTACATCTCAGGCTAATCCTTGTTTCTTTGTACATACATAGGTACACGTTCATGAGGTGTAATAAATACAAAAACTTTACTTTTTGACGACCCTAAATTGGGCTAAGCGCGCAAAATGTTTCTCGAACAGAAGACTCACATGTCGTTGAACGCTATAACTCTCTTTTGCTGTTGTTTGGCAAAATGGACTCAATAATTAAAAACCAATTTGACAGATGTAGCTTCAACAATATGGCCGCAAGTTGGGAAACCCTTTATTATGACAATCATTACTCCCATGGCAGCACAAATCCTAGAGCACTGTATAAAGATAAAGGCGGGGAGAGAGCCACCCTTTCAAGGACATGAGCCTTCCTTTTATTCATAGAACTTTTTTTTATAATTTCTTTCCATTTCCTTTATAGATCCCCGAAATGCAGCCCTTAACACACCACCGCGACCATCAAATCTCGGCCTCGAAAGCAGTCCGCGCAAGCAAATTCTCGAAACAAAAACCGATTACGGCAAATACAGGTAAGACAATCGCTTTCCTCTTAACTAACTCAGTCCTCTACCGCTTCTTATACGAAAACAAAAAGAAAATATGTACTAACAAAAAATCCTTACGAAAAAAATAACATAACTCTGATTTTGTTTTTTTCTTTTTTATTTTCTTTTCTTTGTTATTTTTAAAACTAACATTGCATGCATTTTCCTCCTGTCAAACAAAAAAAACCAAAATCAAACTCATGATGTTCGTAAAATAAAATCTCTGTTTTTTTTTCTTTTTGTTGTTATATCCGCTAAAATTGTATTTTCAAATTTAAAGGCAGCATATTCAATTGCAAGGCTTAAAGCTGCGCTATCAATCGCATCAGAATTTGCACTATAAGCCGCCACTGTGTTCCGATATACAGTCTGGTGTTTCATATATGAAACCGATTTTTCATACAATCTCGCGATACGATACGCTCGTCTAAAAAAACAAAACAAATGTCGCCCCCCATAGCACTGTTTTTTTGTTGCATGCACCCCATAAACTGTCGGTGTTTGTATAGTTGCATTGGTCACGCTTTTTTTTCTGTTTCCTTTGCTTTCCCCCTCCAAAAATAAAGAGACCCTCACTAACCCCTCTGTTGTGTGTTTAATTTATTTGTTTCATACATTTTTATGTTTATGTTGTTTTTCTTCCATTTTTCGCCATATTTTTCTTTTTTCTTTTTTATTCTCACCATCCACAATAAAAAACAATTCGAAACAAAACAAAAAAAAATCATCATGTAGCCGAAATAACTCAGCATCACAAGCTGACTATTCGAAAATACCAAAAAATCCACATGTAATTGTACCACCACCGAATGTAAATGGCAATGGAACTGGTACACCGAATGGAAGTGGTGGACCATTTAAACCGGTGCCGCCACCAAAGCCGAAGAATTATCGTCCACCAATGCAGGGCGGCGGTGGTGGACAATGGGAGAATGGGGTGAGTTTTTCATTTTTTTTAAATAAATTGCATTTTTTAACTTTTAATTTTGCGCTTTGTAGGAACCCGGTTCACCGCGATCACCAAATGGATTCTTTTATCCCCCCACACCGTCGCACTATCATCATTCACAAACACCCGGATCACCGCATACATCGAATGCAAACGGACCTGGTCAGCCACCGCCCAATCATAACTATGGCGGAAACGGTGGTGCTGGTCATTACAATGGAGGTGGTCAACAACCACCGTATCCACAATCGAATGGATACAATGGCAATGGGCATCCCTATTCAGGAGGAGGACAACAGTATATGCATCGTGGTCATCCTCCGCCAATTGGTGAGTTTTATTTTTATTAATTTGTCGAAGGATTTATGTTTTAATTTTTTGTGTCGAGTTGTTAGGAATGTCTTTTTTAAGCGATATAGTATTGGAGCTGTAAAAAAGCTAGAATTTGAACGTTTACTTGAGTTCTTCCGTAGCCATCAAAGAGTGTGGACTTTGTTAAAATGGCATCGAAATTTTCTTCAAGACCTGGGTTAAATCGCATCCCCTGTTCGTGGTATCACAATGACTAGTCTAAGTGTGTTGCCGTTTCATTGCTGACAGCTACTTTTAACTAAACCGAATTTGGCACAAAAATTGCTCTTAAACACTTGCCAAGGGAAAAAGTGGACATTTTTGAATCATCTTCATTTTCATCTAATGAACTTAGATTACATTTGTTTAAAAAAAGTCTTTTGAGTTTTTAACTGAAGTTTAAACTATGTATTACAATTTTAACTCTTAATCTGGTACCACCAGTATGTCAAATTTGACATTACGTTCCGTTTGACTTCGTATGATATAATCCAAATGAGCGCGTTCCCAACACTTCGCTAATGTAGCTCCTATAATACTTTTCGTCGGGATGACAGATTTTTTCGTAGGTGCGTGTCCACTTGAGAGTACTTTCGCTAGTAAACCGTCGAGACTAACTCTCGAGTATAGCTATCCATATGAGAGTAAAATTTGTGTGAGCCATGCTCGCGACTAGCTACTCTCAGCATACGAACATTGTTTGTAAAGTGCGAGCATCTCTTTAAGAGTTTGAAAGGTGAGAGTAGTAAACCAGCTCTCTGCGAGTTGCTCTCAGGTACATGTCCACTTACGAAATTCCTTTCGAGAGTGGCTTGAGAGCTACTCGCTTTAGATTCGTTAGCGACAATTCTGTCATCCCGGTGCAAAAGTATTATACCAGCTACATTAACGAAGTGTTGGGAACGCGCTTAATACGCTCAATCGTATGACGTGTGACGGATTCTATTTTCGTACAATTACCAATCCGTTCACAGAGAACGTGATTCGACTCTTGGATTCCTGAAAACAATGGAACTCCAAATTGGATTAAAGAACAACGATCTTCGGAGATCAATGAGCTTTTCTCCAGCATCGTTAAATTGGAGCACATTCGTATACCAAAAATTAAGTTGTGCATGTATCAGTATTGCGACGAAGCCAAGGCCAACGAACTTTGAATGCATAAACGTCAAAAGAACAAGAAATTCTTGAAATACCGGAATTATTGACCAAACAGGAGTCACGTTTATTGAACAAGACAGCTCTTATCGATGAGAAAAGATCGTCTGTAAAAAGAACTTTGCTTCAATTGCCATCACCAATTCTCATGAGCCCCATTGAAGGCTTTCTAGAAAGTGTGTTCCTGAAGAGAGAGCCTTTTTTACTTTAGCTCTAAAATAGATTCTACCTCATTTTGATTCTAAGCTTATTATGCAGGTATTAAGGTCCATTTTCATCTCTGCGAATGTGCAAACATTCGCAAATTTTGACATTTCATTCGCAGCTCCTTTTTTAATTAACGAATCAGAGAATCTAACTTGTCATTTTAAAAAAGAAAAAAGGATTGTGAGGTTAAACTCTCGGGAAAGTTTTGCTCGTGCGATAGTGGAATGTGAATAATATTTGACAGTTTGCAAGAAGTGTTCGGTTATTCGCGGAAAAATTAGTGAATTGTTGATTACTTCGCAGAAACGAATTACGTCAGAATTGACGTTTCCGGGAAAATCGAATCGGAGCTCATGCACACATTCTCAATCAGCGGTACATTTCATGAACGCAGCCATTTTCCTGTACACTTCGTTGATGTTAATTGAATGACAGTCTGCTGAAAATGTTGTGTGCAAAAGGAAAGAAAGGGACACCACGATTGTTTTTATAGTTACGTCTTGTTCGCACTTTCGTTCACATGTATTCACAGAAATGCAATTTAAACTCACATATTGTATGTTGCTACCATAGATAAACTAACATAGATGGTCGTCTTCTCCCTACTCTGCCGAAAATTTTGTAAAGCACGCCGATTTGAATTTTCCTATCTGTGAATACATGTGACCGAACGTGCGAACAAGACGTAACTATAAAAACAATCGTGGTGTCTCTTTTTTCCTTTTGCACACCACATTTTCAGCAGACTGTCATTCAATTAACAACAACAAAATGTACAGGAAAATGGCTGCGCCCATGAAATGTCCCGCGGTTTAAGAATGTGTGCGTGAGCTCCGATTTGATTTTGACGGAAACGTCAGAATACATTCAAAATCCGTGGTAGTTTTGCTCTTGGGAGAACCAACGGTCAAATCGGCCGAAGACGACCATCTATGTTAGTTTATCTATGGTTGCTACTTTCAAATACTGAAGAGATGGCTTGCAATTTTATTTTTTACTGAACAGATATTAAATATAATACGTCTTATAGTTCACGAACTGGTCTTAAATATAATTCTTCTTAATTTCCATAGCCAACTTACCACCACACACCCCTGAACGACATGCCCTCGATTTGGCTGGCAGTCGAGAGCAGCGTGGCTCTGCCTTTGAGTTATATCGTAAACCGCAAATTGGAGCTGCCGGGCACCATCATAATATGAGGTAAGTACATCCTTGTCCAATTACGAAAGCCCCTTTTCTAAAGATCATTATAAAAAATAAATTTTTGTGAGAATTTCTATATAATTTCCGTCCTCTCCCCAATCGAAAATCGAAAAAAAAAATTAATGAAAACCTAGGTAAAAAAAAATACAAGAAAAACATTTTCTTCTCTGCATGTATTATTTATTTTAATTGTTTTAGTTTCTAACGAAAAATGTTTTTATATTTTGTTTAATTTCAAAAAATTCATCAATTGGTGTTTTATTATTTTTTTAACTCATTCACATTCATACATAAAATTTATAACAACCTTCTCGCGCTAATTATTTAAATATCATCAAAAACAAAAAAAAATCGAAATCATCGCTATTTGATTATTTATTTAATTATACTTTTGGTTCAAACACATTTTGTTGACATACGCACAAAAACACTCTGCTGAAAAAAAAAATAAGAAAATGAAAAAAAATATTTAAGAGAATATTAAATAACCTAACTAAAACAAAATAAAACATTTTTCGGGTGAAAATAAATAAAACTGTTTTTTGTTTTTTTATTCTTTACATTTCCATATTTCTTTTTTTTTGTCGTGTGACTAAACAATTTCTTATTTTGTTGGGAAAATAGATTTAACAAATAAAATAAAATCTTTCATATATTTTAGTTAATGGAAAGGGCTTAAAAGGTTAAATAAAATTAATATTTGTTTCTTAAACTAACGCTAAATGTCATGGTGATTAATGGTAAAAAACCAAAAACTCTTTTAAATATTTTTTTGGTGAAAGGCTTTTATTTAATTTCTTCCATTCATACACAATTAGTATTTGTGCATTATTTTTTTTTTTCAAAGCCTAGAGTGTGTGCGTGTGTGAATGAGTGTGATTGAATCAAAATAAAATATTTTCAGGTTTTAAGAAATAATTGAATTTATATAATCTATTTCAGTTTAGGGTTAAATTTTCGAATGCAGTTTAGATAAAGTATTATGCATACATTGCTCGTCCAGTATAACGAAAGATTGTAATGTGAAGCTCAATCGTTATATCGACATTCGTTACACAGAGTAAATTTTAAATCATTCGTTAGTGGGGTCAAAATTCTCGTTCGTTATATCAGCATTCGTTACACTGAATGTTTAGTGTATCATAAAAATAACGGTAATTTGAAAGGCAACAATCATAGCTCTGCTTTGGTTAGAGAGTAGTTGCATCCATAGACGAATATAATAGGCAGACATCTTCTGTCAATTTGACGTTTGGCTTCACCAATACTACCACCGATTTTGAAGGTATTCTGACGTCTCCAACAAAATTAAATCAGAGCTCACGCACACATTCTTATTCGGTGGTAGTTTTTAAGGGCGCAGCCATTTTATAGAAGCATTCTGTACATTTTGCTAACTGACAGTGTGTCGAACATGTGGCGTTCCATTCACCTTATAGTCGGATCTCGAAAGAATTCCTTGACGTCACGTGTGAGAAATCTTCTAACTTTTCAAGAGCTGTCTTTCTGGTTATCAAGCGGCCAAGGAAGCTGATTATTACCACACCCAAAGATTATCTGAGCAAGATGCATTTAAAGGCATTAGCTTACCTTCTCGCAACTTACGTGTTAAGATTTTACACGAAATTTGAGAAGCTTTCTCGTGCAAAAATACTCTCAGATCTTCGCTAAAGATGGGACATGTAAAAGAGTCCTTTAGTGTTCAAGTTTAGCATTATACGAAGAAACAATTTAGAATGCCTTATGCAAAGATAATCCCCTTGATCATTTCCTCAATCCAATTTACTAAAATTTAATGTCCATTGTCCATCTCATACACATTGGTATATAACAAAATTTTTATCGATACAACAGCGATATGGAGCCGTATGACGAGCGGTATAGTAACTACTACCAAGTACCCCAACATCCTGCACGAGCTGTTTATCAAGATCCAGCTACCGTTGCAGCTGCCTACCATCATCAACAGCAGCAGCAATACTATAACATGTATCCAAATTCACCACCACCTCCATTGCCAAAGGTGAAAAAGAAATCTGTCCTCAAGTCTCCCTTGACAGCGATCAAGAACGCCCTTATAAAATCGACCCGTCCCTTGCGTCGAATGAATAGTATGGTCGAACATGATAAGAAGTCGAAACCCCTGAGAAGACAGTACTCCATGATGGAACGGGGCATAGGTCGTCTACAATATCCCGATGATTATCCAACTTATCCGGCGGGTATGCACGATCCGCGAATACATTATAATGGCGCTCGAGCAGCGAGTGTCCCGCCAAGAGATCACTACTACGCTCACGATCAGCAGCAAGAAATGATGAATAGCACGTACCAGAACCTCGAAAGTGAGGACATCTATGGGAATATAGCTCCAGCGTCACGTCGCCGGGAGGACTATGATGATATGTATGCAAATAGAGCTTTGATAGACCTTGAGAGGCGACAAGCAGAAATGATGGCAGCAAATAGAGCTGCTGGTGGCCGACGCATCATTCGTCGTCATAGTACAAGTGTCGCGGATCGAACGACAGATCCTCGGCGAAGACCATCGCATCGTATGCAAAGTCCAGAAGCCTACACGCAGGAAGAAATCTATCAGAGTCGACAGGGTGCTTATATGCTTACCGAGCCCAGACGACCTCCGAATTCAGAGGTTATGACGCGTCGTCGGTTCTATCCTGAGCAGATGGACATAAGCGAAGATCCTATCTATCAGACCCGCCGTGAAGTGCAGCGAAATCAGATCTATCAGTCAAAGAAGGAACTGCAAGAGCGCATTGCTGCGGGTAAGAAAGAAATCGAAAGAGAATTCAGCCCGCCAAGTAGTAGTCAATCGGAACGGGACGATAAGTCCGAGCGTGACTCGATCTATCAGTCGCGACGTGAAGTTAAAGAAAGCGGCCTAAAGACCAGATCTCAACTGCGGGAGCAAATTTATCAGACCCGCCGCGATGCAATGGAATCTATGGCGGAACCTATTTACGTTTCCAAAAGGGAGGTGGTGAGACCCGAACCAATCTATGAGACGAAGGAAGAGTGTAGTATACTGCAGTCTCGCGAAAATGAAACTGACGAGAGGAAAGAAGAAAAAACTGACATTATAGTGCTTAATGGTAATGGTGGTGGTGGAAGTAATGGTTCTTCTCAAGAAGAAACTCTCAACAATTCGAAACAGTCCGACCTACAGCTATCGGCTGATACGGTAATAGAAAATACCGTTATTCCCGCAATGGCTGCAGCAAGTCTAGCTGAACCCGAAGACGACGATGTATCCGATGAAGACGACGATCCCGATGACGAAGAACAAGACCAAGAAGAGGGTCAAGACGAAGCCTGCGCAATGATAGTAGAACCCCCAAAACCCTTACTCTCTCCAACAGCCGCGACTAGATCTCCTTATCACATATCGAATATGCGGCGTACAGCTGCATCACGAACCTCACTCGAAACACAGTATACATCACAGGCGAGTCTGCCAGTGGGACCACCAAATGCTACAAGCACTCCTTACGCTAGTGATATGTCACTGCCAATGGCCGGGCCTGTTACAGCTCCGACGGTCTCAGCAGGAGCAACGGGACAACAATTCCCCACAGTCCCCCGAGAGCCCACCACAACAAAAGGTGTCTTTGATCAAAACGGCGGAACACTGGCAGATAATTTCTGGAATGTCTCGCTACAAATACCACCAGGAGCGATACCGCCAGGCGTAAAACAAGAGATCTACTTCACTGTGAGTGATCCGCGTATGGGCGAAACAGTTGGCGGACCGCCATTGGATATGGAAAATGGTTTGTGCACAAACTAATGAAATATACTCATAATTTTGTTGTTGTTTTTTCTTAGATGTTGTTTTGTGTTGCTTTTCTTTGTCACTTTTCTTTTGATTTACTCTTTCACTTTTAATCACTGTCACCAATACTTTTTATTGTGTACATATTTTTTATATAATATTGTGTGAACGTGTGTGTGAGTGTATATATAAAATTTAATTCTGTTTGTTGAGTGTTGCTTTGGTTTGTTTAATCGCTTTTAGTAGAATCTAATAGATGGCGTGGTGGTAGACTGTATTTAGTGTGTAAATTGCATGTTCTTTTTTGCTTATTCTAATTTTAGATATCTCACTTTATTTAGGTTATAATTTTGACATTATAGAGACATTTTATAAGTCGTTCAAAGTTAAGGCTCACAATAATAACAACTAGTCGGTTTTCTTTACTTCGAATTAATACCATTAAAAATGCTATCGACCGTTAGTTTTAAATCGAACTGACTGAACTGCCAGTGGTTGACATGCTGTCAACTGATTGCTTTTCTGTACAATAATCGATTAAGACTGGACGATATCAGTAAAATCGATATCATTCGTAGCAATCGATAGTCGCCCGTCAATTGACAGATTTTAGAATTAAAAAGAAATCGGGCCAACTATTTTATCGCATTTATTTCTTCGTGCCACAATTAAGTAACCGGTTATCTATGTAATCGGTTACGAAATTTTCGACCATGTTACCTAAAAGAATTCCATGTGTGTCCTCATCATTTTGTACTGTTTCTGGCAAACAACATGCTTTGACTCAAATATTGTGTTGCACCATGTACCTCTCTCGGCCGATCTACTATTCTGTCATCTTTTGTTAAGGATTTCATTGCATCCCGTAATTTGCTATAGTATAACAGTCGTTTTCGAATTGTACGCCCGATCCGCTGTCAATTACTGATGTCTACAGCATAGACAAACTAATATAGACAATCGTCTTCGGTCGATTTGACCGTTGGTTCCCAAAAGACCAAAAGTACCACCGATTTTGAATGAATCGGAGCTCACGCACACATTTTCAATCGGCGGTACATTTCATGGGCGCAGCTATTTTCCTGTACATTTCGTTGTTGTTAATTGAATGACAGTCTGCTGAAAATGTGGTGTGCAAAAGGAAAGAAAGAGAAACCACGATTGTTTTTATAGTTACGTCTTGCTCGCACGTTCGTTCACATGGATTCACAGATAGGAAACTTAAACTCGGCGTACTTTACAAAATTTTCGGGTGGGGAACGTAAAGACCACCGTTTATGTTCTACAGATTCCTAACCGGTTCTCTGATGAAACTGGGATACCATTCGGTTTCAGACTCCTTAGAATATTTCATAGACAAAGGTTCACAAACAATTGAAGTTTTTTTTCTGAAAGTTGCGGTCGCTTTATATCTCAGTGCCTTCGTTTTTGACATGTTTTTCTACGAAAAATACAATACTTACGACGTACCTAATGTGTTTTGAGTGATAAGAAAGTGTATTTAATTTCCCAAGTTGCCGACGTCCAACCAGTTCGGGAACAGTTCGCCTGGAGGCACTTGCCCCCTGAAATTGTGCCGGCCACTCTTAAGCGTCCAGCCAGGTCTGAGACTTCTCGCCCACAATACTTTTTACGTTAACAAAGAGATAAAACAATAAAGAAACAAAATAAAGTATATCACTAATTATTAACAAAAATAGTACTGGTGCTACAATGCAACCTTGCTTTACTCCACTTTCAAACAATTCCTACAACCTTTTTAAGTGAGATCCTGATCCATCGTAGACGACTTTGAGAATAATAAGTATTTCTGGGATGCATCTCCTGCAAGCCAAATAAGCAGCGTTTAGTAACCCTCAAGCATCCTTTTAATACGTCGCTGGTTAGCTTTAAAATTTGTACTTTAGTCGTAAAGAGCTCATTTCGATTACAAGCCGAAAAGTCATGGAGTATGCTACAAATAATTTTTAACCGTACGTTGGTCTACAATATTCTAAACCACCTGAAATTCATCAGTTTTTCATCCCTCCTGAAACTATGTAGAAACTATGCATTCCAGAGCCAAAACAACGATCTATGAATGAAAACCGCGAGACATAATTTTTAGGTTAAATCACGCGACCAACTGCGGGTTAAACATTTCAGTGCCTTGGTGCTATATTTGTTACAAATATTATCATCACAATATTTTTGTTTATTGTTCAATTTTACATCAATATGAAAGAAGTGCTAAAATTACTATAAGTCGTCAATGTATACTTTTCGGGATCTAGATTTGGTTCTGGCCCCTGTTTCACTTTTCTGGCGCTTCCACAAAACTCCGCTGTTAAAGTCCATTTATAGCTAAGCGACCTGCTATTACGAGAGAGCGAATACTCACAAATTTTGATATTTAATTTACAGCAACTGTTTTATATGGCCAATCTGCGAATCTTACTTATCATTTACCAAAAAAATTAATTGTGAGGTAATAAGATAAGTTCTTGCAAATGTGGATTGCGTTCACATGTGTGGAATATAAATAAAATTTGACAATTCGCAAGAAGCATTCGCTTATTTGCAGAAAAATCAGCGATTTGTTGATTTCTTCGCGGAAACTAATTACAATTTAGCTTTTCTTACATAAATCGATACATGAAATAATCTCTCTCCTTTGGGAATAGTAAAATTGTCATTTGTTTGCCTTTAAATGTGTTAAAAATGGTTTATTCACGGTTCGCCCATTCGCTGTGAATGGGCCCTTACTCCATATGTGATTATCTTGTTAGTCAACTTAGTTCTTGTAGCAGTTCTATCCTTTTAAACTATTTAGCTAGCTTCCTATGTAGTCTTAAAAAATAAATCTAAGCTCTCACTCAAAATTACTCTTTAAAAGCATGCACCACAGAACATAAACTACGCCTCCCTAAAAAAAATATCTAAAACCTTAACCTCTATCTAAACCCAAATACTTAGCACGTTTTTTTGGCCTTCTTCTACTACAAAGAAAATAAAATCAAAACAAGTTTGACTGCCAATTTTGACACTGTAACACTGTTTGAAACCTCACCCAAAACACCTCTATGTGAATTCTCTCCCAATTTAACTAATTGAAATATTTTATTTTCCTTTCCTTCAGGTGAAACAATGCTCTCACCTCTAGTGATGTGCGGCCCACAGGGTCTGGAGTTCCTTGTCCCAGTCACATTAAACATCCCCCACTGTGCCGGAAGAACTGCATCTCTGGGACTTGCGCTCAAAGCCACCGATAGCGAAAAGAATCTCCACACCGAATGGGATAACATTGACCTACCAAGCAATGCAGCCGCACACACGGTTTCCGTTAAAGTGGATCATTTTTGAAATAAACTTAATTTTAAATTCAAACAAAAGAAATATAAATAACAAAAGTTTTCTCTTTAAGTTGCCGCCTAATATTTTGACTGTTTTTACTTTTTATTTTTTTTCTCATACATATTTTCGGAAAGAGAAAACTTAATTTTGTTTTTAGTGTATTTTTATGTAAATAATTATATTTTTTTTGTTCTTTTTGTAATAATAAGTAGACTTCGAGGATTTATTTTAAATTCAAACAAAATCACGAAAAAACGCGAAACATTTTAATTTAAATTTCGTCCCTTTTTGAGTAATTTTGTGCATCTAAAAAGAGAGAGAAGAAAAAAATATTGTTTTACAGAAAACAAAATATAAAATATTCTCAGCATGAAATAAATTTTTACGAAAAAAACTAAACGATTTACACATATAATCGCATTGTAGCATTGGATATACAAACATATAAATATTATATACTTAAGTATGCTATTTTATATATTTACTTGTAAATATTGATCTAATTTAAAAGGAAATTCAGATCATTAGAAGAAAATCATTTCTATTTAGTTGAATGATAAGTTTAAAAGGAAAAACATTAGAGAATATTAAGTTGTATTGCATGTGTTATATAAATATTATGTCTTCTTTTCTTGTTTTGAAAATATTAATCGAAGCAAATTTAAGTAAGGTAGAAATCAAATATAATGATAAAGAAAGTGTAAATCTATACATTGTGCTTGGCGTGTATAATTATTTTTTAATTATTTAAATAAATCAATTTTTAATTTTAATTCTATGTATATTTTCGGCTGAAAATACATATATTATCATGATATAATGGATATAAATAAAGAGAATAAATTTAAATAAAAAAAATTGTGTCGTTTTCTTGATATAATTAAGTGATTGTATTATTAGTTTATTAAGACTGCGCGGTTCACTTGTAGTAAATACTATTGCATATTTGACAAGTGCTTCGAAGAGGCTTCAAATTCTTAAAAAAATAACTTATTCAAAACTCGAAGAGTGGGCGTGTCAGTGGACGCATTTTGAAAAATACCATAGATATATTAAATACGTGTGTATGTTCCCGTACTGACTAAAACTACGAACTTTTACGAAAACTAGCGACTTCCTGTTCCCGCACGTCAAAGTTTCTTAGTTTTTCACATAAAATCTCACGAGAGAGTAAAAAATTGACCAATGCTGCAAAATTTAATCCAAGAAATTTCTTTGGGCAAAAATATGAGTTCTGTCAAATTGGTTATGTTGTTGTTGGCTGGCAAGATGATTTGATGTAAATCCATACAAAAAAGTGACGTCTAAAAAGTGGGTGGCTTTTTTGTTAAACCCGTTCCCGTAGTTTTTCGGAGATTTATCTTTCTCTGAGAGAATTTTACCCCCACTCTTTGAAATTTGGTAAGCTGCGAATTTTCATATTTACATATTTCTTTAAGTCATGTTTTTTTTTAGAGCTTCATGTTAATTAATAGAAAATGGCATTCTTTAGAAATGTTTGGCCCAAAAACTGAGGACCCGTCCGACTTACGCTATTACGACATTTTTCTATTTCTAAACGGCGATAGTCGTTTTCTAATTTTATTATTCTCTACCTAATTTGCGGTCTCCGGTTGTCGGTTTAGTCGTTAATATTAGGTCCATTCGCCTAGTTTTGCACTTCATACGAGTAGATTATCAAATTTTGATGAGTGGGGGTAAAATCTTCTCAGAGAGGACTAAAATTACAAAAAAGTAAACGAACGGGTTTAAAAAGAAGTTGCAAATACGCTGATTTGACCGTTTTCATAAGCCAGTTCGAAGGAAATTTTTGCACTAAAATTCGTAGAATGGAGGAATATTTCAAGGGCTGAACTGAATGTGGATCTGAAGCTTGTATCTTGAATCGCTCTTAAAGACAGACACACGGCTTGAAGCTTCGTCGAACAGAATGCTGACGCTCATCGAATCTGTTTCTCTCAGTGTTTACTTGTCAGAACAATTTGTGAAATGACGTGAATTTAAAGCTTAATTGAAGTTATACTAAAATGAAGTTCACGACTAGATCGTACATGCTTAAACCTACATATATGCTGTTAGTTGGAAATGAATACATTTGTAATAAAATGAAAATATTAAATTAGTTAAAAAAGTCATTTTAAAAATGTTGCTTAAATGTAAGTGCTAATTTTTATTAAACATTAAATCTCGACCACATTTCGATTTTGATGAAGCCCTTAAGTCTAAGTATTCTCGTAATTTTTCGCAGAAGAGAGCCCTCACGAGAGAGTAATAAATTTCCCCATGCAACCAATTTTAGTGAAAGAATTTCTGTGGGCTGGTTTATGAAAACTGTTAAACCAGTGTATTTTGAACTTTTTCTTACGCTGCTCCTAAATTAACGCTTTAGATATTGATAAATAACTTGTTGGTGAGCTTTCGCTACCACTTTAGAACAACTATTTTCGATTCCTTTCAGAAATGGGTATAACGACAAATTTCTGCAACTGGTAATTAAATAAAATCGGAACAACACCAGAAAATTAACAATTTTCAAAAGAAAAACAAATCGGTGAGTATTGATGTCATTCCTGCTGAACTTCGTCAAGTTGTCAATTATATCAGCAGATTTGTACAACCACTCATACGCATAGAGTCGAATAGAGTGAAAAAGAAAGACGATCTATCAAGCTTGCGAAAAATTTAAAATTTTTGGAATAAAGAAGCTGGGAAGGTATATATGGTTTCTCTAAAAGATGATAGATAAAATACTTCTATGTCGACTCTCAACTTCCAACAGAATAGTTCTGGCTTGCTTTGTGCAGACGAAACATTACAGAAAATTGTGTATATATGTATGTTTATAACCAAGAATATACGAGGGCGCGTTTCACACCAACATACGAAGATTTTCTTTGAAGCCCAAAGACGAGTACGTCATCACGTGCAGCACTGACGGAAGGCAACCGTTGAATTGATTGTAGCATCGTACCTTAGATACCTTTTAGCGGTCTGCAGCAGTAGTTTTCTTACATCGCGGAAACATATTTTTGTAGCTTTTTGCCTATAACAATTGTATGAATAGCTTGGCCATTATGAGTGCAGCATACTTCCTAGAATAGCATTATTCTACTCTGTCTAAGGTCTTCATATCATAGGCATATTTCTTAATAGAACATCGTCTACCTAAGCTGCAGTCTGTTCTATAAGACATCCTTGTATGTACCTATAAATATTCTATTAACTGTCTACGTTGTTAGACTCTAAAAATAGCACTTCTTGATTCCTGCTACTTACCAGCACTGTACTTCGTTGTACCTCGATCTAGAAATTTAGCATTATGGCTATATTGTCCGTTTAAATCTTTATCTGTCTGAGTTTAAAATAACTTGAGAGTTTCAGCGTGGCTGCACAACTGATCTCTATGTTATTCAAAAAGATTTAGTTCAAGTAGATTACGATTAACCATAAACACTTTTTCGACGGTTTTGATAATTAAAACGTTCGTTATCTTGTTTTTTACCCTCTAACACGGCAACATCTTCATTTATCGCGCTCTAAAGTTGACACGCTATAAAGTGAATAACTAGCAACGAAAAGAAAAATCAAACACAATTTCATGGCAATAATAAAAATAGGTTTAATAATAATTATAGTCATAATAATATTATACGCAATAATACATAAACGTGTTGTATACCAATAATATAATATATATCAGATAAATTTTCAGACAAATTTAAACGTTGCACTATAATCATCTCTTAAAATTGTTTATCGCTTTAGAATGCCTCGCCCGCTAAATAGATTCGAGACACTTACATGATACAGTAAGAGTTTTGTTGATGTGTAATAGGAAAAGAAATGAGTCTCCATTAAAACTTAATTATATCTAAACGATCTATCGTTGTCTATGCTGAGGTTGATGTTATCATCAACTCTTGTTCAGGTACCACAGACACAGCCTCCTTCACGTACCCGTAGATGTTTTTTCGTGTATCGATGACAACATCTCGAATCATCGCTGTGAAAAATGCCGAATGACGTGGTGCCTCCGAATAGCGTTCATAGTGATCCAACGAGTCCTGTAATTTCAGAGTTAAGTCGTAATTCTTACGGACTACTTCTAAGATCTGCTCTTCGGTTGGAGTTGAGAGACCCTGCTCGGCAAGCCATTCTTTGATTTTATATTGGAAATGCTTAACAATTGCTAGAATGTTAACTAAGGCATTGAGGAGTTTGATTACGTCGTCCTTGTATTCGCAATCAGGCATTGTGGTGTATCGAAGAACTAAAATAAGAGACGCTTGAGAATAGAAAGAAGAGGGGATATATAATAAATAAAACACACCCATGGCCTGAATTTCAGAGAAGACCTTCTCTTCTCGATTCAGTTCATAGTACAGCTCGTCATAGCTATTTGTTGTCGCTAGGAAGGTATCGCCATATGTGATAAATAAGTTAAAAATATTAACCACCTAAAATCGAGAGGATAAGACACGGGTTTCGTTAACGGAGAGATTTTTCTTGTTACCTGCAGTGAGAGATAAAATATATTGCACTTCTTGACCAAGTTTTGCTCTTGATTGACTAGAAATCGCAGCAGTCCAATCAGTGCTGACCAAAGCTCCTTCCACGGATAGTTCAGGCGAACTCTGCATCGTTTCTGATAGCAGAGAATACGCTGTATGACACCGACACAGAGCAGATACAGTTCCATGGGGAACTTCTTCATCAAATGCGATACGATAAACTCAACTAGGAGATCCAACAGAGTGGCAGCTAGTGGTTGTGACTTACCCACACGATCGACGTGCAGCTTACGATGCCGCATCTGAGCGCGATGCAGCATAACTTTGAATGTGAGGTTATTGTCGTGCATCATGGAATTCGCGTATTGGTCTTCCGAAATGCAGGTGAGGATCAGGAAACATAGCTTCAAATTGGCTACACTCGACTCGTTCTTGTTGTCTTGCATTACTATGGAACTGTTTTAAAACACATAAATCAATTAAGTGTGTGAATAGATAGATTTGATTAGCCTTACCAGTATTGGAAAACGGCGACTAATAAATTCGTCGGATACTGTGTGATGTCGATAATCGGTGCGTTTGCTAAATCAGGAACTGGTTGCGTCAGGCTCAACGTATTACTAGGCGAAGGTGGTGCACTTGACTCTGCCTGTGTGTGAGCCAATGTGGTGATAAAATTCCTATTCAAATGAACAGCCTCGTACAACGCTAACAGGAGACCATTATTCGCTTTAATCTGCTGCACCCTTTCACATCCCTCATCTGAGACGAACATGTTGCCTACGATATTCGATAGCGACGAGAACCATGACGATGATTGCACATTCGACAAACTCTGCATGTATTGCCGGCAGAAATCAATCAATGACTGGGATATCATCTGCCCGTAGCCATTAAGAGCCAGCTCATCGGCCAGAATCGAAAGTTGCACGATATACGGATTCGTTGCCTCGTGCTTCCGATAGTTCACCAGCACAGTCAACAGGATGACAATGTCATGGCCATGCTGGGCACGCAGCGTTGGATCGCTAAGCAGTCTTACAAAGGAATCGAATAAAGTGTGCAGCATAAGGTACTCCACAATGACATTTTGACTAACGTTATCTGTCCCAGTCACCAGAACCAATAACAGCTTAAGACACATGAAACGGGCATTCTCTGTCACGTCACCTGGAGAAAGAAACCAGTCTCATTGTGCATCTGGAAAATGTGTGTGAATTAAATCTTACCCAACAGAATTTGATTGCAATGGTTCAGCAGAACCTTCATCTTCTTGTACATCTCATCGTATTGGAATATCTGCCCGAGAACATCGAAGCTTGTGTCTATCGAGGATTTCTTGAAAATCGAATAGAACAACGAGCACAAAGTCTGTAGGCTATTGCACATACGCTTTGGGTGACCTGGAAAATAATGTTATGAAAGCAGATTAAGTTATGTAGGATTGTGGTTATTTTGGTATATTTTGCAAAGGCAAGAGCGAAGAAAGAGAGAAAGAAAGGAGATAAGAGAAGGGTTAAAGTTTGAGACAGGAAGTCTACCGTGAAACAGAACGACATCCTAAACAATCTGGAATCCACCTCACAGTAATTTCACAGACAACAAATTAACCTCTCAATCAACTTCGACTGGCTAGAGAGGTTTATTATTTGCAACGTTAATTGACCCCAGATACTGAGCCTCCTAAGTCAGTCACCATAACAATGGGGAAAATAGCCACACAACAACAGACCTAATTGCATTAAGAAACCAACAAAAAAAACTTCACAAATGTAACCTCAACAACAAGCCAACTGAACAATCAATCAAGCAGTTCTAATTCCCCCAGGAAGCCCCAGATTTCAGTGTTTACCTGAGTCGAGAATCTCAATGCATTTCTCAAAAATCACATTAATATTCGCCTTCACAGTCAGCAGCTGTTCCCCTGTTAGTTTGGTAATTTCGTTCTCCAGTGACTCGACATTTGGCTGGAGGAGGAAAAACTCGTTCCAGAACTCTGGACTGTCGCCTGTCGGGTCTTCGCCGCGGAAGAACAGCTCGTAAATGTAAACAACTTTTTCTTTTGGGCGTTTCGACGATCCGGATCCACTTCGTTTGCGTGAAGTCATTTTGGGTATCTCGGTCGGACGATTTGTGTTGGCTTTGTGACTTCTCGTACGGTTGCTTCAGTGATTCGATAATACACTCAAGTTAATAACAAACAAAAATTAATAATTTAGCTGAGGAAAATTGAAAAAACAAATGCAACAGAGTACAACACTACAACTTTTCACTTTCGATGTTGAATTGTCAGAGATGCGCATCGTTTGACATAAGATCGGCTGAAAGTGGATGGGGGAATTCCGAAAAAATTCGGAGTGAAAGGTTGACGGGTGTGTTGGTCGATATCAGAAGTTATCGTTGAATTTAAAATTAATACTGGGTTTTTTTCTATACATATTTGTAAAATTTAAGTAATTTTATTTTATCAATTAACAAAAAATTGTCAAATATTTCGATTTCTATGAAATAGAAGCTTAATATAAAAATTACTGTCAGGTGAACTAAAATATTTGGACGCAGAAAAGGAGTTTAAAAAAATAACTTAAAGTCTTTTACAAAATAGAATACGTTTGACTAATAATTTTACACCGCAATGACAGATTTGTCGCTAACGAATCTAGCGGCCTCTAGGACAAAATCTGGCATCCCGGTGCAAAAGTATTCTAGCAGGTTTTGTTCAAGGTTCGCTCTTAGAGAACGTTGGTAATCTAAGTATAGTGCATTGAGCCTGAGCAGAATTTTACGTATTGTCGCAAGAAGTATTTACAATTTTTGAATGCATCTAATTTTGAATGGGATATAATCACTGGGCACTTTGGGCTTATTTGTGAAAACTGTAAAATCAGTGTGCTTCCAAGTAAGAAGACTGAGGGGTAAAGAGAGGGGGAGAGTCATGAAAAAAATATAAAAATCGAGGAGAGTCGCGTTCTACATCCAAAATGTTCCGTCCCTATTCCATTTTGTCATTACTAGTTCGATCGTTGAGCAGGGTTGTTCGCGTATTAAAATGAGTACTTAGACGAGAGAACAAACATTAAATACAGAAATGTTTCAATTTACTCATTCCCTCCTCTAAACTTTATCAAAGTAATGCAGGAGTGAGCACTATAGCATGTAGACACGACATTACTCTTTACTGCGTAGTCGAGAGTCATCATCTAAACAGGTTCTTAGTTATCCACTGATTTACAGACATGTAGCTTCTAAATGTTCCACAGGATACGGATACTTCATATAAAAATATGGGCTTGGCAGTGGACACGTAAAACCATAACGTGACTCTTTGAGAGAATATAGAGCAGAACACTGTAAAAATGTTGGCAATTTAACAGAGTTCTCTATCCAAGAAAAGAATCAAAATGTTTGGCTTTATCAGAGAACCCAAAGTTTGTTGCCATTTACTGTAGGAGCGCCTAGTTGAGGAATTTGGTATTTCTTGGTGAAGAGGATCATTTTAGATTTGTGGGAGTTCACACTTAGTGGCTCACTTAGAAAGCAAGTGAAGTGTATATATTTTGAATGAGATCACTTCGAGTATCTAGAAATTTAGCTAAGATCACAATAGCAACATCAGTCTCATACACAATCTTCTTACAACCCGTTATTCTATGAATGGGTGGCCGATCTACTGGCCAATGCTGCGCCCTGGTTTAAAGTTTTTGATCAGTATGAAGTTAGCATTTCATTTATCAACACCTTAAGTGAGAAATCAACTCTCAGGTCTCACGATTGCATAAGCAATCGCTTCTAGTTAGAAGCTATTAAAGACTGCCTAAATCTTCAAATAGGCTGTGATACAATAAACAGCAATTTTCACTGATAAAGTAAAAAGTGGTTTGCAATGTGTTGAGAAGGATGGAAAAGAGACACATCAGATAAGTCGGTGAGTTCTAGGATTTACTCGCACGTCATTGTGCCTACCATGGGAATGAAGACAACAAGGACTTGGACCTCAACCTATATTCTAGGAATACGAATACGAATTAGTTTCAGACAACCTTTCAAAATAGCCTCCAACAAAGGCTTGACTAAAATGAAAGATTGCTAGGTGTTAATTAGAATGATGCTCAGCTGTTCTTCATCAAAGTAAGAGCCAAAGCTGGGGATATTTAAGAGCTTCTTGACAAGAAAGCTCTATAAGCAAAGCAGTTCTGAGAGTTAGGTGTGACGTACGTCTGGTATTATTTGACAATCGCCTTTGATCGTAGCGAATGCGTTCCAGAATGATATTTCTTAACTCAATAAATATTTTTATTCTACTTAATTAATTTATCTTCCGCATCGTCCACAAAGCGAGACAACATTACATGAATACACAGATCTACATAGATTAAAATGAAGGGGATTCCTCCACTAAAGTATAAATCATACCTCATCTAAATTGTGCTTCTCACATCGTCTTAAAAATTAATTCAATCGCATCAAAATGTGCAAAAAAAACTTAAGACAAGTGATAATTACCATCACTTAATGCCAGTACAATACGTATGTAGGTATTGCTATACTTCTCAGAACTTGATAATCTCATCGAGAATACGCATATAGAAATCAGTCCAGGTCATTTGACTAGATATTCATTAGTATTTGCTAGAATATTGCTCCTCAGTTTGCGATTGTTTCTCTCTGGCTGGTCCGATGTCATTTGAATGTATTCAATGAGGTAATCACCGGTCTGGGCTTGAATCACTCTCTAGGTACTATATACTAAAACGCCTTCACTGGATCTGTATTCATATGGTCGACCATGTTGTGGGGGATCCTATAAAAGCCGGTTTCCAGTCATCATCTGGATTTAGTTCAACTCAAGTTACTGCTCATTGTCATTCGTTTTATAATAGTTGCTGCTTAAATTGTTTGTTTATTTTTTTGTTTATCCAAAATAAAGTTTTGCTCTTCCATAATGCGTATCGCTATAGTGACGTTGTTTGGTAATTTCTTTTTACTTTTCTTGATTGTGCTAAATTTTTAATTATAAGAAGGATTGTTTGAGTGAATATGTACCTCTTTACTGCTGGGTCAGATGCAGCTGCGTGTTATTTATTTGAAGCTGGTGATAAGGAAATTCATTTGAAATTATTTGTTATAAGTTCTCCTCTAAGTGATGATTGAGTCAATGATTTAAACAGGTTTTTAAATTAGCAACAATTAAAATGTTTTTTTGGTTTCCTTTTATGTTGGTTGGAAGGTGACTATTGCCGGTTTTGAAGATGCTTTAGATAAGTTTACGGTGGCTTATGTATACATACGAGCTTTCCAGCGTTTCGGATTGTTTTAAAGACAGAAGCAATCAACGATTGATCTCTCCTCGGGTCAGATAAATTTTCATAATGATTATGTATCAAACTATACGTCACAAATAACCTATTATAAGATATTCCACTTCGAGGGATATTCTTCTTAACCTAACAATTTTATACTGGTGAACGAATATGTTAGTGATTTTTCCTGTTCCTGATTTTTACTAACACATTCTTGCTCACCAGTGAGCAGATCTTCTCCCTGCGATGTAGGCTTTGTAGCATACAAAGTGTCACTAAATTAAATTGTCGATATCTGCAGTAAAACCGTTAAATCTCATTTGACATTTCCATTGAAAATAACGAGGAAACTGTTTAAGGTTATTAGTTATCTACTACACAAATGATAATTGATATCGCAAGGGGGTGGTAGGTGTATACATGTCGTACTCCAGATAATAACAACCAAGTTTAATTTTAACAAGAAACTAATACCTAACGACGTCATAAGTCAATATCATTTCCCAATCAGTGCGACAACCCGTTATCAGTTGAGAAATAAAATTCTATTTGTGTTTGCAATTTGCATTTCAATTTATTTAGTCTCGACTGATCGTTTTAAATACTTTGCATAATCTTCAATGAAATTATTTCTATGGCCAGTTCTATGACCAGGCCGTAAGCAGCCCATAGAGTGCCAACGCCAAGTTTCTCACAACTGTACATGTTGTGCGTGGAATACATTTCTGCACGCACAGAAGGGTCCTACAGTTTTATGCTGTATGGGAAGGGCATAGGGGATTTAAGAAGCGTTTGTCAGACGTTCGGAAGAGGTGAGGCCGTGAAAAAAACGTTCGATGGTAGTTTTCTGGGTTCGAACTTGGAACCCCTTGTGCAGTAGTACAACGCACTAACCACTGAGCCACGGCACCCACATTCTTTCAAGACTGCTCTCTTGATTATAATTTAGAAAAATAATTAGCAGTAAGGAAATGTCTATTCTTCTTGCACTCTGATCCTTCATGATGACTTCATTACTATATATACGTGTTGTGGAATATATTTTTGCACGAGCAGAATGGATTTTATGCCATCTAACGAAAGTTGTAGGTACTCTCGAACGGGTTAAACAAGAAAATAAATCTTGAAAATACACTAATTTGATATATTTGACAGTTTTGACAAGGAAACTTCTCCGTAAGCGAACAGCTTTTCTTAAAAATTTGGTAAAATTACATAAAAATTCGCTGTTTAAGTAGGGTACGCGAACGGACCTAATATGTTACGAAAATTTACAAATTTTTACGAAAAGCTGCGTACGGAGAATTTTCGTACTTTTTCGCAGAAGAGAGCTCTTACGAGAGAGTAAGAAATTTTCCCATGCTAAGAATTTTAGTGCAAGAAATTTCTGTGGGGTTTATGAAAACTGTCAAAGCTGTCAAACCTGTGTATTTTCAACTTTTTCTTGTTTAACCCGTTCGTTTACTTTTCGTAATTTTAGCTCTATCTGAGAGAATTTTATCCCCACTCTCCGAAATTTGATAATCTACGAATTTTAGTGCAAAAAGTATGCGAACGGACCTATACTCTCAAACAGCTTGGACAAGAATATATTGAAAATACACCGATTTGACATATATATTTGACACTTTTCTCAAACTCCAGTCCAAAGAATTTCTTCCACTTAAATTCGTAGTATGAGGAAATTTCTTGCTCTCTCGTCAGCAATCTCTTCTGTAAAAAAAACTACGAAAATTCTCGTCAAAATTCCTAAAATTTCATAAAAATTCTCTGTTTTTGGAGGGTACGCTAAAGGACCTATTGTTTACTTACTTCAAGGGCTCCTGATCTTGTAGAGTCACTGCCTGAGACGCGGCTGCCTTCCATCCTATGCGGTTCGGGGCATACTGCTTCCAGTTATGAAAACCGGGTTTTATAGCATCCGCGACAGCTTTGTTTTTGTTCTGGAGGTTCGGTCTTCCTCGCCGTCTCCAACCTGGGTGCTGTGATTGGAAGATCCGCTTGGCTAGGACACTGTTGTTCATTCGTTCGATGTGGCCGAGCTACTTTCTGATACAGCTCATAGAGTTCGCGGTTGTATCTTGTCCTCCATAAAGGACCTAATATCCGACGAAGAATTTTCCAATATTTGCTCAGCTTTCTTACTTATCGTCCAGCACTCGGCTCCATACAGCAGGACTAGTAAGATGAGCGTTCTATAGAGCATTAATTTGGTCCGTCGAGTTAGGAGTTTTGAACCCAGTTGTTTTGTCAAACCGAAGTAGCAGCGGTTTGCTAGAGTTACTCTCCGTCGGATCTTTATAAAGGTGTCATTTGTAGGATTTATATTTGTTCCGAGCTAGCTGAGCTCTTTAACTGCCTCGAAGTTGTAGTTATTGATAGTGACGTTCTGTCCAATGTTTTGGACTGATAATTTTTTGTTTTCGATAACATATGCACGTCGTTTTGTTCTCATTTACTTTAAGATCAAATCGTTTCGGCTGCTCTTTAATTGCCGTCATCGTCTGTGTATGCAAGCAGTTGGATAGATTTATAGAAGTAAGTGCCCTTCACGCATCTCCTTGTTAGAATCCAGTGGAAGTTTGGAAGAGCTTAGAAGAGTTGTTTCTAAGTTGCACAGAGCATTTCAAGGTTTTCAGCGTTGCTAGACACATCTGGATAAAATTTGACGGTATCCCGAATCGGGCCATCATTGCTTGGTAGAGCTTGAGACGATTACTGCTGTCATAGACGACTTTAAAGTCGATGAAAAGGTGGTGGGTTTCGACTTGAAATTCTTTGGCCTTTATCAGAATTCTGACTGTGAAAATTTGGTCTATTGTCGATCCGCGGATTAGTGTTTTGCAGAAGGGTCTAACGTTGGATATGACCTCATAGGGAATAGGGATATGACTAAGTGGTTCTTACAAGACTTAGGATCGCCTTTTTTTAAATGGGGCATATTGAGCTTATACTCCAATCGTCGATCATGCTTTCATCCACCAATGCTTGATTGATGATTTGGTGCATGCACCCTACTAAGGCACCGCCTCCGTATCTAAAAAGGTCAGCTGAAAACCCATCAGCGCCAGCGGCTTTGGTGTTTTCTGATAGCTACATTCTTCAATCCTGTTTGGGAGTTTTAGTTCTACATCGACTGGGTCCTATTCCCTATCACTCTATCTATTTGCTGCACTTGTTAAGCAACTGCTCAAAGTGGTACTTAAACCCTCACAAAGTTTGACTCAAAAGAAATGCTAAACACAAAACATGATATGTATTAACCTACATATGTATATTTTTGGCACATATCAAATTAGAACGAAATAAATTGTGTAGGTCAAGAAGTTTAGTTGAAGCATAAAATTATTCAATCCTTATCAACTAAACCAAGTACGTTGGCACAAAATAAGAATACTTGTTGTGCTTTTTTATTATTTATTCGCATGATTATGTGCCACACATACTACAGTACCTACTAATCATGGCAGATAGTTTAATAAATTGTTATTTACAATTTTCTAAATGATGATTAATTATTCCCATTTATAAAAGGCTTAAAAGGCAATTTGATTGCGCATCATAACAAAACTTCTAAAGTTTCATTGGAACATGAAAACGCTATGATTATTTAATTGCCAAAAAGACAGTCACAACAACTGAAGTAGATACTTTTCCCACGAAACTTCACGGTCGCAGAACACAGTAGTACGTTTCTACAATTAAATAATTGTTGTTCTTTTATTCACTGATGTGGCAATTGCTTTGTTTGTGAAATTACATTTTAATTTTACACTCATTACTCATCAGAATAAAGAGGTAATTACAGGGAAGTACTCGGACTTTAAATCAAAAATTTGAAATAAGAACTCACATATCTACTTTTGGATAAATATATAAAAAAGTATCTTTATTATACTTTCGTATGAAGTGACTATTTAACGCCTTTTAATCTTTTGAAAGTGAAGGTGTGTAGTAGCAATCTGTGTTCTAGGCAGCCTATCTTTTCTTATCTGTACACTTGGCTCAAAAGATTATTATTTGTTTTGTCTATTGCATACGTGTATATGATGGACAGATTTGATAGCAGAGACAGAAACGATTTCAAATAGAATTCGTTAACTAACATCGATCCCATTAAGTACACAAACTTCGTCTCAATTGATCTTTTTTTTAATTTATTTGATCAAAGACCTTCCGGAGGTTTAAGTTCCATAAAGTAGACAAAGGCTTGGAAGATTCTCGAGAATTCATAATTTAAAGAACCTCAGTAGTTCTGACTCGTTCAAAACCTTTTTTGACTTCGTTCCTAAATTTTACTTTCCGAGTTCATTGTCCTGCAGCGGGCAGTTGAGTTGTGTTAGTTGCTGTGATGTTTTCGTATTACTCGAGATTATCTTTGGAGGTACTAATCCCAATATCCGCTCGATTTTCTTCTGATTTTACTACTTTTTTGGCTATGGTATTAATTTTCAACATATGATAGTTTAGGCATCACTATCCGTAAGGCACATGACACACAAAGTAAGTACATAAGTAGGTCCTGTGTAAATGATGAACCCTGAATGAAATAAAGATCAGGAGAGTACTTATCTATTAGGTTTTAGGCAGGGTTCGGACTTCAATAATAAAATTTAGCAGTAGATTCTTACAAAAAGTGCAGCAGATTCATATTTTCCGCAGCAGATTTCTTTTTGTTGCAAAAAATACAACAATAATGTTGTTTACATTTATACACATAAATTTTTTACGATAAAATAAGGTTAAAACAATTTTAAATTGCATAGTTTAAAGTAAATTAAATCACAAACCTTTGTACGAAATTAATTTTTTATAAAATTTTTAATAACTGATTTATTTTCAGTTAAATTCAGTTCTTTTCCATCAATAAATTTATGTTTTTCTAGATTGTGTTACGTTTTTCATCTAGAAAACATACAATTTTAAACGGTTTTCACATATCAAAAATCGCAGTAGATTGCAAGTCAAGGGCAGTGGCGCAGCAGATAGATAGAGATAGATAGATAGAGCAGTAGATCTACTGCAATTGCAGTAAAGTCCGAACACTGGTTTTAGGCTTTGGTACATGAATTTTAAACTCAGATCTCAAAATAATCTATTGTGCTCCTAATGCTAGAAATAAAGAAAAAAGGCAAACAGCACGTAGCTTGGTTTTATAAGTGTCCTTCTCGAAATACACCTGAAAAAGTTCTAAATTTCAAATTGTAATTTTGAATTCGAGTTTTTAGGCTAGACATGTACTGGAACTTAGAGTATTATGTAAATGCTTTTGATCAGTGTTTCAATATAAAGTTTTGATTTTAAAGCCGCCGATTTGGAAAGCATTGTAGTGGCAGCAATACTTTTCGTACTAACTAGAATATCATAAGAGGTACTATGCTCTGTTTGAGATTTGGAGTGGAGTACCATCCGATTGACTTTAGATTCACATCTTTTTGTTCAATGTTTTAAGAGCAAATTTCGTGATGGTATTCAGAAGCTTGCGTATAATCTACATACAGGACCAATCTTCCGCGCTTTCTGTTGCGTAAGAACTAAGAGCACTTAAATGGTCTTGAGCGACACTTGTTCCTAATAATCAAACCGGCAATCAAAACCGATTATCGGATCAAAAGAGTTTCGAATCAGTTTTCTTAATACCTTCACTTTTTGTGCGATGATTTAAGTCAGAACAGTCCCACTTCAGCGACTCATTAGTAAAATTGTTAAAATAGTAGCACTGAGCCTTTAGGCACTGATTTCTGATACTATGAATAACTAGGGGACAAAGGTGATGTGTAATGCATTTTAATATATCGACAAGTCATCGAATTATTTATATCAACAGTTTTCTTGCCAAACACAAACCTAGAAATTGGTGTACCTTTTAAGGACTGATACTGCAAGCCCGACGACTGATACAATTCGAAAGAGGTAGAAGAATTTATGCGACGAAAGTGTTTCGAGCAGGGATCGCTCTTATTTGTTCCCGGATATGTAAGAGCTCAGAAACGGCAGTCAAATGAGTAACCCCATATTGGCAGCAATCCAAAATTTAACACAGAAACCTTTAGGAATACAAAACAAAAACACTAATGACTCAATGAGCTTGAACCACCCCTTTTATAAATCGATATTCCATTACTCTTTTCAGTTCTCGTCATCGCTGCAGTAGCTCTTGCATCACCAGCTAAAGGTCCCCCACCAAACGCATGTGCCCGCGCGTGTACCGCAGACTACACTCCAGTCTGTGGAAAGGCTAAGAACGGCAGCAAGGAGCGCCTTCTAACATTTGGCAATAGCTGTGTAATGTCCACTTACAACTGTGAACATCCTAACGATCGTAAGAACAATCATTCATCTACCAGTGAATCGCTTTCCAACTTCATTTCATTCTCATTTCAGCTTATGAGACAAAATCCTCAGGTGAATGTGGCGGTAAAGTCAGCGTACGTCTACAGTAAACATAAATACTTTGTAAAAATTATAAATAAAACCACAATTTAACTCTTTAGAATGCGTTTTTTATTTTTGCAATTTCCCTCCTCTTGGCTCGCAACTAAACTAAGATAAAAACACTCCATTGTATGACCCCCTCGGTTATGACAACAAGAAGCGCTTTTAGAATTTCAAATTCAAAGATAAAACAATCTAAAAACTACGGTTACATTAATTTTAAAACGTGTTTTGTATAATAGTTATCAATGAAAAAATATTTTCAATCTCTTTCTATTCGCCATCAGTCCTACTGCTACTCCTACTCTTCCTTGTCAGAATTTCTACTGCTTTGCATTGGTGTCTTGTTGTTTGACTTTGTAGTCAGCAAGAGCGGCCTTGATGGCATCCTCGGCCAGCATGGAGCAGTGCAATTTTACGGGAGGCAGACGCAACTCCTTTGCAATGTCGGTATTCTTGAGCTGACCAGCCTCATCGATGGTCTTGCCCTTGACCCACTCGGTAGCAAGTGAGCTTGATGCAATGGCCGAGCCACAGCCAAAAGTCTTGAACTTGGCATCGATTATTTTGCCATTTTCATCGACTTTAATTTGCAATTTCATTACATCGCCACATGCGGGGGCACCAACGAGTCCGGTGCCGACATTCTTGTCCTTTTTGTCCATTGAGCCGACATTGCGGGGATTCTCGTAGTGTTCAACGACCTAGAGGGATACGGAATTTCACAATAAATGATTATGAAAGACCTTGGGGAGGCTGTCATCCCCGAAGGGACGGATTAAACTTACATTTTCGTGATAAAAAGCCGCGGGCACTGATTGAACCCTCTTCAGTTGGCTCTGCAGAATGCGGGAGGCACGGGTTAAAGACATATTTATTAAATATAGAATTGACTTTAAATTTTTTTTATGTATTTCTAATTCCCGAAATAAGTTTTAGCAGGAATCTTTCTCGAATTATAAAACAAACTGCGTGATAGCTCCAATTGAAAACAGAGCAGACTGCGATTGGATTGTCAGAATACAGCTGATTGGAAAGGCAATGTTCGAAAACTGATTGGGGTTGATGTCTGCGATAAGTGTGTTCGGAAAGCTAATTGGAGTTGATTTATGTACAGTAGAAAGCAATAGTTTCGTATATTAAAACGAAAGGGAACTGATTTCAAATTTCTTTTTACTTTACTACATATTTTTAAGAACCATCGTGTGCAATGCATGCAATCTTTTCAATATTTTCTTTGCGTTGAAAGCTGGGAATCATTTTAAAATGGAACTGAGCGCACACTCCTTGTTGTTTGATTCTGTCATAGTACCAAATTTTGCTAAGAGAAGTCTATTCTTGTGCCTTCTCAGTTCGTGCTCCAAATACTGTTTAAAGCTTGGTTCTGCATGTAGTAATTTCAATATTTTTTAGTTAAGTAAAAATGATCCTAAATGATCCGTCTTTCATTCTGAATATCCGGAACGCTAAACCGAATCAGTCTAGTCACTCGTTTCAAAACGCAAAGTCTTCGAATTGAATTCATTTTTAACGAATTTGCCGAATTTTTTTTATCGCTGCTTTACTACTCCCTCATATTGTCGCTTCCAACTGTACCGTCTCTACCTCAACTCACATGCGTCTGGGGAAATTTGTTTACAAAAAATTCGAACATTCGAACTGTCAAACATGCCGACAGAAAAATACACGTAATCCAAAAAAAGCACAACAAAAAACCACTCATTTTATTTATAAATTTAAATTTCTCCAAAAATATCCAAGAAGCCAATGAAATTGCGAGTGAAAAATCAAACAAAAATGAATTGGATAGCAGTATGGTTGTTAATTTCTTGTCTAACTAGTCGGTGTTATTCAGAAAATGACACATTTGTCCCGACCAAAGAGTGGAAGGAGATAAAACCAGGTAGGGGATCGTTTTTTGATTTAAATTAGGCTTATTTTCGTACTGACTTGAGTCCAATTATAGGTCAGGGTATACCGCCGGGTCTACATGTGAGGATTAACCTAGAGACTGGTAAAAAAGAGGCCAAATTACTGGAGGAAGAGGAGGAGAAGAAGGGCCTTTCTTTGGTGCCGGATAAATCCGATGAGGAACCAACTTCGGTCAATTCCAAGGAAAATAAGCTCAAGATCAGTAGAACACTATCAGACGCGTTGAAGAATTTACCGAAAGACACATTGGGACTGGAGTACAACCCCGAGAAGTTCGAGAAAATCAAAAAGGACTACAAAACGTATGAGGAACTAAAGCGGTCCTTTAACGACATGAAGTTAAACTTTAAAACGGATGCCGAGATTATTACCGAGCTCATAAAAGAGTACAGGAACGTAACAAAGGAGGAAAGCAAGCAGGCAGATGTCGTGCGGATACTAGACAACTTCAACTATCTCGTTCATCAGATTGACAATGCGATCTGGTTCATCGACGAAGGTGGCTTGGAGACAGTTCTTCTCCCTACAATTGTGAACAACACCAACACAGCTCTAAGAGTGCAATCCATGAGAGTGTTGGGTGCTCTGACGCAGAACAATCCCAGAGCACAGATCTCGGTCTACGAGATGAACTTTGGCAGTTACCTTAGCCAGATTCTTACCTCATCCGCGAGCACGGACGAGCTCTCCACGGCTCTGTATGCCTTTGGAAGCCTCCTTCGCAAGTTTCCCCATGCACAGAGGAACATTTTATCCCGCTCAGGCATCCGAGCTCTTATCACAGTCCTCAGCAAAGACTGTGAGATGAAGATCAAAGCAAAAGCCCTTACACTCATCTCCGATTTGATCGTAGAGAAGGATCTCGCCGTGGTGAATGCAGCCACTCATGACGCTTCTCAATACTTCGAACTGAACTTTGAAGAATGGCTTACAATGAATGAGTTTTGCCAGACAGTCGACGGAGCTCTATCCCTCAAAATGTTCGATCTGATCGAACACCCCGACACCATGGAGTATTTTGTCCAGGCGTTGGAGATCACTGAACCCATCTGCCAGAGAGTTTGGTCACAGAGTCCCCAACTCAGACACACCCTTCTCACAGTCAAGAATCGTTACATTCACAGTAACGAAGAATACCGCTTGGAGGTGGCTAAACTAATTGAAAAACTTATCGGAACCTTGTTCAAAGAAGCTGGTGGGGTGAGGGATGAACTTTAGAATGCGGCTGGACTATTTGTTACGTTCTCTAGCATCACACAGTGAAAAAGAATATAAATAAAATTCTCAGAAAATGTTATATGTATAATTGCATTCGCACGGACCCTATTCCTTCCTAGTTGTGATTTAAAGAAGAAGAAGTAATTGCTGTCGAATAGCAATTTAATTTTTACCGACTGTTTATGTTTTAAGTTTCAATAAAAAGAATATTGAAATAAAATAGATTTAAAGCAGTTTAATGATGTTTTTTTGATTGACTCAATGTGTCTTCGTCTTTTGGAATAAATTCACATCCTGATGCAGTTTATAGAGCTCACGGTTGTATCTCTTTCTCCTGGGGAAGTATTTTTCTGTCGAAGGGGCTCTGTTGTTTCCTCATCGTCCAGCACTCGGTGCCGCCATGAGAGTAAGTAACAAGAATCAAGAGTATAAATATACTTACATAAATATACTTCATTTTGTACACAATTATTCGAGATCAAATGGTTTCAACTGCACTTCCAAAGCATTAAGCACCTCCAAAGGGTCCTGCGATGTTATCAACAACTTATGCAGTACAAATTATTGTATTCAAGAAGTCAGATGACAATACGCCGCATTTCAAACATCCGATGCATAGGTTCGGAGATACAGCTTATACATATTTGTTGCCTCTGTTGCGGTTAGACAACTTTCAGTTCGTTTACTTGAAGGTCTTGTTGCACTTGATAGGTATACTTAAGTTGTGTTAGGCATTTGTTACACTTGATGCATGTATTGCACTGGTTACGCTTAAGCGGTCTTCGTTGCGCATTCTGCGTAGGTTGTCTTGTGTTATCCCCTTACTAGACTATACGAATCTGTGCCCTATTGAGTTGTTTCTTTTTTTTAGAAGAGAGGGCGTGGCTGTTCTCCTAAGTTTGCATCCAATAGTGGTACTTCATTGTACAACTACCTTGTTTTTGGCCTTAAATCGGTATGTCTAAATTCCAGTAAAGGGCAAGGTTACTTCTCTCCCCTGGTTGGGGATCCTTCCCCAGACTCGATAGACAAGAATTAACCTGCCGATGCTTTGGTATCTAAACCTGGCGGAGGTAGCGGATGTGACACCAACACCGTCAAAGCTCTAGCACTCAAGCCTGTCTGCAGCGGTGATGGCGGAGCTGAATCTGCCAATGCTCTGGTAACTAATCCTGGCGGCAGCAGGGTAGTTCCTGTCACAACCAGCTCGAAGCCTGATTCGTCTGGCTCTGCACCAAAGTCGGCTTCCGTACTGTGGTACAGGTGGTCAACCCCTTACCTAAGTCTCCTTCTGACGGACCGATAAGACGTATGGTTTCGAGCAAGCGTCTTGTCGTTCCGCTCAGCTCATCCGTAGGATAATATCCCCTACTTAGTCTTTCTGGGTCGACCAACCGCACTGCTTTCAGCAAAGGGAAAGTCGCTTCCACCTCGAACCCTGAAGGCGATTCCAACACTTTGAAGCCTTCCACCTCCATGGTGAACCGTCCGGCCTCGGGCAAGCGCTTAAACACCATCTCCCCAACCCCAGGACCCTCAACTTCGGCGGTGGCAGTTCGACAGGCTCCGGCTGGTCAGACTGTAAGGCCCGCCAAAAACATCTACAGGGACGAGCGACGAGCACTCACGCGCCAACTCATGAGGATCGAGTCTATCCCTTAATTCGCTAGGTCCGATAAAAACGCGCGAATCGCTTGTATGGATCACAAGCAGGCTGAACGCGCTCAAGAAGCAGTTTTGGGACGCCGCAGCCAAGTGGCAGCGTCCCGCTGAGGAACCTTACAACAGCCCCAATAAGCTGAAAATAGCTCCTGAATCGGGACCCATGAAGTCCTTCAACCAGGTCCTCAAAGAACACCTGGAAGTTGCGGTGATCGATAGAAGCGACCCTGAAAGTAGGATAACGGCTGAAAGATGGAGGAAGGTTGAAATCGAACTGACCAAATTCTTCGTCAAGTCACTGAGGGACCACCCCGGCCCCTTGCCGATTTGTAGGGACGCAGGCTGGTACCAAGGGCAAGTCAAATTGATCACCTGCGTTGACCAGAGGTCCAAGGACTTCTAAAAAAAACAGGTCAGCAATATGGACGTCAGTCGTCTGTGGCCGGGTCCTCGTATTGAGGTGGTCGATAAGGACCAGATTCCTAGTCGACAGAGATGCTGCACTCACTCGTGTTCCAGCTGAGCCGGAGGATCCTAAGGACATACTGGATCTGATCCGGGTATGCAACCCAAACCGCAGAATTCCTGCAGTACCTATACATGTTGTTCTTTGTACCCTTTTCTGTTTCGTTATATCAGAGATTCCTTGAGGGCCGGCTATCATACTTTTGACCAATATGTGGGGAATGGACGTCCTACTGTAGATCCAAAGGTTAGGTTTGGTAGCAGACTCCCTATTTTGCCGAAAGTTCTGTTGCAGGCATAGAAGTCTATACAGGCCTTTTTACCGACAAGTGTATCAAGAGTATCTAGTACATCAAAAGTTTTATATAAAATGCAAAAAGGTCAACAAGATGTGCATCAACCCAGCTGCAAAAAATACAAAAATGGCAAGAAGTAATTTGGCTCAAGGTCCACCTCAACTAATCTACATAATTTGGTTAGGTAAGTAATAAGAGGTGGTCATCTAGCTTGGTGTAAGTCTAGCCTTAAACCAATCTAAGTAGGTTCATTATCCGTGGCGCTGCTTCCTCTACAATGCCAGGAAAGAATCTGTAGTTTAAAGTACGTAAGCAGGGCAGTGACGCAGCATGTGTTAAATTGACTCTACCTCCTCCTCATCTTCGCAAACATAGTTCCTATAGCGCAATGTCCTGTGATTACTCCAGTGAGTATGCGATCCATTGTCAGCAAGGGTTTTATTTCCATTTGGCCACAATGCACGAGAAGTTGCACAGTCCACACAGATTGCCCGTAGGCGTGTGTCTCAATGCACGGTAGAATGCAGTTTCGCTATCGGTCGCAGTATGGATTTGTCCGTCTCACTGATGTGCATAGCCGGATCCTGGCCTTGCCAATTCATATGCGTTTTCGTTCTCGACATATCCCCATTTGACTGTATGGGATTCTAGATTTCAGGACTGTTTGTCTACCTACAAATATGGTTTTATTATATCCGATTGAGGGATGTAACTATCGATTGAAGGAAACGCCATGCTTCTGGAATTCAGTATACATCCTTGACGTACTCCACTTAGAATTTCACATTCTTCAAACACCTTACCATTGTGTAAGACGTGACATTTACTGTCCTCGTACGTAGCCTTGATAACAGCTATGAGTTTTTCTGGGATACCTCTCCTGCGCAAGGCCAACCAGATTGCATTCAAGCTGTCGATTGCCTTCTCGAAGTCGATAAACAGCAGATGTAGCGGAGATCTGTACTCAACGCATTGCTCGATTATGATCCGTAAAATGTAAATGTGATCGATGCAGGAGGATCCAGCACGATTGGCAGAAGACATATAACTCGTCAGTTTCCACAATGCATCAGGTTTTCCTTTTTGGGAAGCTTAATGATCATTACCCTCTTCCACTCCGGAAATTGATCGCTATCCCAAGCTCTTCATATTAGCGGATGTAGCAAATCTGCTGATATATTTGGCGCCGCTTGAAATAGTTCGGCAGGGATGCCATCAATACACACCGCTTTGTTTTATTTGAGGGACCTGATCGCTGTTATGATTTTGTTCTTACTGGGAGGTGCGGTGCGGATTAGGGAATTCGCCCAAGTGGTTAAACAATGTGGCGAAATGTTCTCTTCATCTAACTACCTGATCCTCATCCGAAATCAGAAGGAAGAAGTCTAGACTTCTTTTGACCGGGTGTTGTTTGGAGTTCTGACTACCAATGAGCTCCTTGGTCATACTATAAACAGTCCTATTGTCGCATCTGTTGGCTGCTTCTTCAGCTCTTGACTTCTTTCTTCTTCGCACAATATTGGGTTTTTAACTCGGTTTTCTCCATTGTTGAGGTTGCAATCCGAGTCTTTTTTGCTGTACGCTTTTCGATCCGTCTCCAGGTACTTGCAGAAAGCCACGTGCGATGGTGTTTCGGCCTGTTTTGCAGCGCGT
Organism: Chalcosyrphus nemorum; assembly: GCA_949716465.1. Lineage (NCBI taxonomy): Eukaryota > Metazoa > Arthropoda > Insecta > Diptera > Syrphidae > Chalcosyrphus > Chalcosyrphus nemorum. The sequence continues at coordinate 81,733,907 of OX454333.1, forward strand.
CCATCCGTTTTAGAGCCGTCAGTGTAAATCACCCTTTTTGTCTTTATTCAAGACTACATTCAACTTAATGAATCTCCATTCGGAGACGAGAAGACTAAATAGGGTTACACCTTCGACTATAAGATACCTACTCTTTTGGCATACAAGACTATTGAGTAAAAGCCACTGGTAAATGGGCCTCAGTAACATCAATTTAGCCTTTCGAAAACCTAAGAATGAAGAGTTCAAAATAATCTTTGGCTCTTACTAGTGTTTTTCTGACCCTTTTCCTTTAAGTCCTGACTTCTTCTTGATATGAAAATCAGATATAAGATCCTAAGATCTTCAAAGATCGTTCTTAATACGATGTCCTCCCGAGTCCGATAGTCAATTCCAACAGTTCCTGTTAAAATTCTTACAGCTTTCTGCAAACCAACGTTTATGTATACCTACCTGTCGTTACTGATAGACCGTTAATTTTGGCAGCACACACAGCAACATAATTAAGTTATGTTTTACAAAATTCCATATTAAAACACATCTGTCTCATTGTCTGTCTCCTCCACCTCGCGTGTCATCCACGAGCACACAAATCAATCCGACTGCAGACCTTTTCCGCCTCCAAACAACATTTATACGACATCTTTAGTGCGTGTTCCTCATTTGCATCATTGTGTGTTAATTTGATGTCTGAACAAATATTTAAAACGATCTTTTAATTGCAGATGTTACATAAGTCACATGGGTCGCGCGCTCTCTCATTTGGAGGTCCTTCGTGTCATCTGTATGTATACACAGCCGAAAATAGAAATCTTCTGCTGAATGCAACGTGTTCCTTGAAGGATATTTATGAGGCATTTGGAAAAGAGAAAGAAAAAATCATTTCCTTATTCCTCCAAGGCAAACACAGGAATATCCTTGCAGCCTTCACTTTCTTCTTTCATCTCTCGACTCAATTGACCAGAAATAGATAGCAAAGAGTAAAATCGATTGCAAAAAAACAGGACATCTTTCGATTAAGATCAATTATGTAAGATAGAACGAAGAACAGGAAGACAATCGCAATTGTGTCCTGTTGTTTGCGAAAAGGATCAGTGTCAGAAAAAAAAATTACAAAAAAGTGTGTCCTACTTTTTTAGGACAGGTAAAAAAGTATGCGCGCTCTCTTTAGTCCATTGATTGCCGTAAAATGTGTCTTCAGTTGGGAAATAATAGAAGCAGAGTGTCCATGCGACACCGGATTTTGTGTGTGTAAGTTGGTCCTTTGACGAAAATCTGCCACATGAATATCCTGGACATAGATCTAGGGGACTTAGGGGTCAACTTACTTACCAGAGGACATTCGTTCTTTTCTCCTCATCTGGTTCTTCTTCCGAGTTACTTCTTTCGAGCAATCAAATGAACATAAATGTATCTGTGGAGGATCAGAAAGGATTTTCTACTGTATTCTTCCTGAGAGTAGTTCCTCTAACTGAATTAGGCTCCTGAGTTGCCCTGGACGATCGCTGATGGCAGACGTGCAGCCGTTTGACCTTTTTTTTTTTTTTGTTTGCTTATGTGCCCATGTGTTGGTGTTGTTGAACTCTGTCGAAGATGGAAATGTCCTTTCTTGGTGTCCTACTGTTTTCTTTTTGCGCCGGCAATGTCCTCATGCTGATGAATGAAAAATGTGAATAATGTTTTTGTGGGTCAAATAGGGGTGTAGGTTACACAATGAATTCTAATGGAGACGACGATCGTTTGGTCCTTCGATCATTAAAGATTAATGTCCTGAGGATTGAAAATGCGATAGAGAGGGATAGAGAGTGTGTACGCGCGCGAAATGTGTACGATTGTGGGAGCAGATGATCGTTTACTTTATGGTCAAGATGTTCCTTTGAACTGTGCCTGGGTATTGTTTGGGCTCGTTTTTTTTTTACCTTTGGTTTGAGGTCCTTTATTGCGGGTGATTTTGGAATGTTTGATTTTTATTTCTCTCCAAGGATTGTGTATTTATTGAGCGAGAATAAAAAGTTCTGTAGACGTTATTTGATTTATGATTTGTAACGTACGAGTATGTAGCTTGTTTTGAAATAGATTTGCAGAGACGGTTGGTGGGAGAGAAATAGGTTTGTCCTTGGATCCACAAAGAGTGTAAAGTGCTCAGATCGTGGGACCGTTAAATATTTTATTCCAGCTCATGAATAAAAGAAGACTCTCGAAACTCTATTGCAATATTGAATTTCCGACACTGTTAATTTACGCGTGCCAAAAGGGTTATGAATACCCTTAAACTGTTATTCAGGGCACGAGCGGTGGCGTAAAGGAGAAAGAAGAAGGAAGGAGGTACCGGTTCACTTTGGCCTTAAATGATTGAACGCTGAAGTGACCAGGTAGATGCTTCCACATTCGTGTAGTGCGGCTTATAAAAGAATCCCTATATTTCGACCAAAGTTGGGCTTAAGGGTAAACTGATGTGCATTCGTAGCATGACGTTTATGCAATTGGCTATTTCGCTGGAGCATTTTTTAATGAAAAAAGCGATAAAAAGGGAAAGGCAGAAGACATTTCTGCGATGTTCGAGTGAGACTATGGAGCTCATGATGTCTCTATCGCCTTTTAATTTTAGCGCTCGATTCTGGACTTTATCAAGAATGTTCCTTGGGTACACTAGACCAGATATGGGCGTTGAACTCAAGCTTTGGGCGGATAAATACCTTATAAATTGAGGCCAAATCAGACGGGGTGAAATAATTCTTGCATCGCTTAAGGAATCCTAGACATTTTGTTTCATTTTTGGCAACCTCTAATATATGATCGTTCCATCTAAGATGGTTATTGATACACATACCGAGAATTGCAAGTCTTTCGGTTTCCTTGATGCAAGTACCATTCATGGATAATGCATTGTGTCTTGTCTGGGTCCCAGATTATACTCAGTTTATGGAAAATGAGAATCCCGAGGTCTTCATCATAATTAGCTAATGTCACATAAGCCTAACATAGCAATCAATGTAGTGATCACAAGTTTTGTGAGGAGTTGGAACACGGCTCACGCCCCAAGCAAGCAAGTTGGATTGATGGTACTAGCAGGACAACGGAGACGAATCGAAGTGATACTGAGGTACCGTCAAAGACAAGTCTAGAAGAATGAGATATCAACGCAAAGAATTATTCCCAGAAAAGACGCTTGGATCCATAGGATGTACGTGGAGCTGAATTTCTATCAGGGCCATATGCTTATTGGCATCATATGTAGCTTTAGATGCCAGTGCTCGATGTCCACGAAAGCAGTTGAATATGCGAAACAATAGTATGAAGACCGGTACAAGATAGTGAACAAACTGTCAGACAAATGATGAGCAAGGAATCTGATTAGGAAACAGAGGCGCGGTAGCAAATCCTTTTTAAGGAGGAGTGAAGACAAAAGGTCAGATAGTAGATTAATCGAATGAGCCGGTGAGGTCTCCCCATGGCTGTGAAATGTTAGGCAGGTCGCGGGACCAGAAGTAAGAGGGCAGGAGCGTTAAGTGGACGGAAATCCTATACTATTTCGGGCTTATATCATCTGTAAAAAATTGCCACCTTTCGACGCAAAACATAAAAAGAACAATGGCTTCTACTTTTCGTTGGTATGCCGGTAATCTAAGTCACTTTCACATGACGTATGACGTAAAGGGGCAAGTGAGAAAAGGATCCACGTAACTTTCATCATTTTCTTATTTGGATCAGTGCATACTCTAACACATAGAGTGACTCCTGGAGATATCGGGTCAGTACTTAGGTAGTTACAGAGGTCGAGGGCTCACGGGTCCATTCAGATAGTGATATGAGTTTCAGGAGGTCCATCAGCTCAATGTTTTTCAAGTCTTCCAGTTCAAAGAAGAACTTACTACCAAGAGCCTTTGTTCTTCTGAGGAGGTAATTAAATTTTCTTCTTCGTCCCTGGAACTTCTGTAGGAAACCTATGAAACCTAATGGCACTATGGCCAATAATTACACCAGAAAAGACTCGTGGGTTATAACGATATTATAGGCGCCCTTCCCATTACCAATGTCTCCAGATGAACCCACGGTCTGTTTACTCAAACAAGGGCTTTATCTTCTACTTTTATCCATAAGGAACTGATTGGGGGTGCTGCAGAATGGATGATAAAAGGGGAGGGGGTTAAGTACAGCGCCGACTATTTCCTAGAAAGCTCGCCAACCTTTGCATTTCCTTCGATATCCATATACTCTGGTGCCCAGCAGGGGGTTCAAGGTTCTAACAAGCCTTGACCTAATTTCAGCAAAGACTAGAGCCTTTGCCGTCGTTTATTTGGAAGGAAAATTTTATTTGTAGAACTTTCTCTCGAACCAAAGTCCATCATTTTTTTTTTAAGGATAGTGATGAATACGACCCGTAAGATCTTTTGTGCTATTGACTAGCAGGTTTGAATATAATTAGTTGTTGTGAGGTTGAGCTGACATCTATAGGTGAAGCTTAAGAGACATCAGAGGGAGATGTGAAGCATTTGTTAAAGTACTTAAGTCTCAACCGAGCTATGGCAGGACATTCGCACAGTATTGGACACATTTTCTTGAGGTGATAGTTGAGAGGGTAATGACCAGTTAGGAAATCAGTGATTTTCTTGACTTTGTATTTGCTCAAAAGGAGGATATCTTTTGTTTTCTTTTTTAAGAAATTGATGAATTGTTTGGCATGTTTTAAGCCATTTTGAGAGTTCCTGTAGGAGAGCGATTCTTGTCGTTCCCATCTGCTGAGCTCTATTCTGATTTGATTAGTTTGTAGGCCACAAAAAGGTTCAGGACCAATGAAAGGAGCCAGAGCATCTTGTCTGGCAAGCTCATCATCGCCTTCGTTGCCAGGGATGCTCCTGTGTCCACGGACAGCAAACAGCAAGATGGATTGGAGACATTTCCAAACTAGCTTAGACTCAAAGTTCTAGGAGTTGAGAGCCTTGAGAGCTGCTTTACTATCTGAAAGAATGTTGATATGAGATCTTCGGAGGTTTCTTCTAATGCATTCTCTGGCACAGAGCTCGATAGCGTGGACCTCTGCCTGAAAGATAGTTGTTGTTTGTCCTAGAGGAACAGACAATTTGTAGTTTGGACCAGAGATTACAGCTCCAGACCCACTTGACATTTTAGATCCGTTAGTATACCAATCTATTGGTGAGGAAGTTTGGGGAGTAGACTGATTGCCCAAGAAACTCCGGACCTTAAAATGACGATGGAAACGTCCATCTTAGAATCATCGGTATAGAACGTCAGCTTCTTTTCATCTCGGTTCTTCGATTTGTCCACTATATTCTGTCCGGAATTCAGCATCGGGTTTATGTGATAATTATGTCGATCTACTTGTAGTCTTCCATGAAGGACATAGCCTTATATGCTCGATGACGAAATATCAGTACACATATATCAAGGGGCATACAACTAAGCTTGGTTCCCATTGCCGTTGTTGGTGTTGTTCATATTAATCCGATGCACCCAGTCCTTTTGGGTTTTGGTGAGGTGTGAAAGCTGGTATTGCTTCTCAAATTCCATTGACCATCATACTAATGAACTAGTACTAAATTTTTCTGAGCTAGTACACGCATCTTATCTGTTCATTAGGGCTGATGAGTGTCTTCTGACTTTAAGGTACTGCTTCATAGATCTTCTAACTACGCGAAGAAGTAATTGCCAACAGTTCTTATTCTTCTCTCAAAATTCCCAATGTCCCAATGCGTGGATAACCATGACGCAGTGCTCTGTTGTGATGTCAGAAACGACTCATGGATCATAGTAACTTAGATTTATCTTGATATTGGAATCTCCTTCCGATTTATAATTTTTTGATCGCGGTTTGTATAACAAATAAATGCAAAGAGGAAGGCTTTTGCGTTAAGGTTCGCTGACACCATGTGTGCCACCACATTGACTTTCCCATTTCAACGGTTACCATTCATTTTGTTACCCAGCTCTCTGTTGCTTATTTCCTTCTATTGTCAGCCTCAGTCTAACTATCTTTGAATCCAAAGCTGTAATGACGGCTTGTCCTTCTATTTAGACCATACATATATGCAACTACGACATGGACAATCATGCAAAGCGATTCCTGTTATTCTCATCAATTTACTGCTCCATCAGGACATTCCTACGACAAAAAAGTACCTAAATATGCTAGAAATCCTCTCTAATCCAATTTAAAAATAATTTCACGCTGCCACAGATCAAGATTTCGTATATCTTAGCGCGAATAATTTCACATCAAAACATCTTCTTTCAAAGGAAAAAAGTCTCCTGCCTAACAAGGATAACGACATTCGTCGCAAGCATCTCAATCACGACATCACCTTGGATGATGATGAAGCCACTTGAGTAGTAATTCCTTGGCCCACGACAAACGTCCAATGATCAATCGAGCAAAAGATTTTAATCCCGTCACGAGTATTCTTACTACATAATGGCCGTTGATTTTTATCATTCCAGATACAGTATCTACACATTGAGGTGAACAATGAAGCGAAAATCACCACCCAAATGAAAATGTCACGCTTATCACTTTTCACTTTGTCATCTCTTGTATGCTATACAGCGCAAGGATATTCCTTATACATACGTTCGTTCGTTCGGTTATGTATGCACCTTTGTTTCGGATAAAAATATGCCAAAGTAGAGGGCGACCGGATGGGCGCTGAATATAACAATAGCCATTGAGTTAGAAGAGGAGAGAAAATGTGCACAGAATTTTCCACAAATAGGAAACCGATGAAAATGTATTTATAGGATATAGCTACGCAGAAGGACAGGATATGAGCGCGCGTTAATGTCATTCAAATGTCGGAACACACAGCCAAAAGAAAGAAAAAAAAATCAAATCAAATAAATAAATAGAAATATGTCGGTCCATGCATGCAGGCGTTTATGAATTGATGTCCCGTGCCATAATGCATGAGGTATTGTCAGCTCGCCAAACCAGCCAACCAGCAGGGTGAAAGGTGACAAAATTATGCTGAGTTAGTCCTTTTTTATTGTCCGCATATAATGTCTATTGGGAACTGATTTGCATTCGGAATACTGTCTTAAAAGTTTGACGGAAGGAGCAGCCTTCTAGAGACTTGAATTTAGGTATTCCTGATCAAGACACTAGATCATCGGCAATCTCTTTGTAATTTAAGATATGCCGCCTGAATTTTGTCGGTCCAATTTTAGGCCACTCTTTCTAGTATCTATTTGGGTTTACAGGGCCTAAATGAAGTGGCGGATGGCATCAAATTGCATAACCACGGCGTCATTTAAAGGCATTCCTGATCAAGACACTAGATCATTGTCAATCTCTTTGTAATCCAAGATATTTCGTTTGAATTTAGAAAAATGTCGGTTCAATTTTAGGCCACACTTTCTAGTATCTATTTGGGTTTACATGGCCTAAATGAAGTGGCGAATGGCGACCAATGCGTCCTATTCCTATGCCTTCTTTGTGATTAAGGTTGTCGTTGGGTTCTCTCCTGCTAAAGCCACAAATCGTCTGGATCACACATTTTCGACGAAATAATTCCTGATCATTGCCTGGCAACGTTGGCCTTTGACTGTCATCCTACAAATTAAAAAAAAAAGACGTCCGATGGAGCCACCAGAAATACCACATCAAACAGTCCATTTCTGTGGATGCAATCGAGTCTCACGATTCTCTTTTGAACTTGCCTCACTCCAGGAACCACACTTTTACTTGTTGAGATACCTAGGCAGTATCGCATCATCATATCACTCACAAAACCGTTAAGGCGTGCATGTAATTTGTCAAAAACTCAAATCTCTACTCCAGGACTTCAATTTTATGACATAACCAACAATTTGGTCATAAGTTAAACCACGATCGCACCAGAAGATTAGGATCCATCCCCCAAACACATTTCCCATCACTCAAATATAAGCGTGTGCAGCACGCGCTTCCGTATAATTCTTATGCAACTTCATATATCCTTCAAGGATCACTTGAGATCGATGGACTACAAAAAAACACACAGGAGACAAGGAAAAGAAAGATGAAGAATGACTACAAGAAAAATAGAAAACTAATCCTTCGGGTTCACCCTCGGCCCCTCCTAAGGACGTTATTTTCATTATTCTCGCGTTGATCTGACACCATGAACTATACGTTACCCTGAGCGACCTCTACTCCTCGATCGATTGACAATTCCTTTGGGTCCTATTTTCTTTAGATTTACATCTTTGGATACACAAAACAACAGCTACCTAGAATGTCGTCGTCTGCTTGTCGTCGTGAAATACATTCCAGGATGTTTAATAAGATTTCAGGACGTTGCATATGGAATAGGGAAGAGACTTGAACTCATTGAATTACCATAAGGACTTTTTGTGACCCAAAAATAGGATACGATTGTGTGTGTAGTGTGCTGTGTGCCCCTCGGAGCAGTTGGGTCAAAGATATTTGGTATTTTGTTAGGAAATATGTCAAATGGCGCGCGCTGGTGTGACCCGCGTTTTGGGGTGAAATTTTGAAGATTTTTTTTTTGTTTTCAGTGACTGACGTCTGGCAATGCGGAAGAGTTTATGGTTTTTGAGAAATTTCTGGGTTTTTTATTCCCTAGGGGCCGGGTGCGTGTACACGGGATTTCAGTGGTAAAATTGGGTATTTATGGCCAAGTGCTAGGAGAAAAATAAATCCTGGACTGCTAAAGAAAAATGGGGTAATTAACGACAAATACGTAGCTAGGAAACTAGTAAATGTTGAGATTTATCTAGATCCAAACCCAATATCTATGTCCACAATGCAATTGGGAACGTGACTACACTGATGACAGCTTTGAACTCTTCGATGAGTTGATGACTTTACTGGATTTAAGTCACTGTGACTTCTTTTTTCAGTTGAAACACATTTAAATATTTCTCCATTCCGATGCACTTGGGATGCTTTTTAGCATGATCTTTTCTTGAATAATTCTAGGTTATATGTATATACATACTTCGGAACTGAAACCGAAACCGAAACAGCTAAAAGTTTAATAGAGCGTAGCGTTGCCAGTTATAAGTAAAGTTTTTGATTTTGGTTAACATAATCTTAGCTTCCAAATTTCTTTAAAAAAGCCGCACAAACGGCTAAATGTGTGCTATAACCACAGACAAAGAATATACAGATGTCGCACGTTCATACAAAAAAGTGGTATATGAAAATGAAATCCACTGAAAAAAAAAGCTTCTTGAAAAGCTTTAACTGCAGGGACAGCAAAATTCATTTTTCTCTACTACTTCAGAATCAAATGAAAAATCGGACACTTTCTTCTCTTTCGGTGATGTCTCGCACAATGTTGTTTTTATTTTTACCTGTGCTCCAAAACAAAAAAAGAAAAATTTTGCTTGCGGAGTGCCGATCTCGGCACGGTGAATATAGGGTGGATTTTGTTGACGTGCATACATATGTATGTATGCGTAACGATGGTTAGGTGTGTGTGCTTGTTTTTTTTTTTTACCATGCTTGATGTAGGATTACCAGCAACCTACAAAATGTTGTTTCAATGAAGTTTTAAACACTTGATTAAATCAATCTGCATCGCGTATGTACATATTACATACTTACATATTACGTCACAGCATTAGATCAAAATGTTGAGTTTGCAGACAAGATTTTTCTACGTACATATACATTTTATCACTATGATAAAAATACATACGTACATATGTATGTCACACTTATATCTACAAACATATTTTTACTTGCACCGATACGTAGTATAGGGCAAGTTTTGGATTCGTGAAAATTTTCGATCTCGGTATTTTGATAAAATCTGATATTACCTTTATAGAGAAGTCGAAAAAAGTGGGTCTGAAAATTCTGTCTGTCTGTATGTCAGCGAGGCTACAGCCTAAACGGGTAAACGGATTTTATCAAACTACTTAAGTCCAATTTAACAAAAAGCAGATTTGCTGGAAAACGGTTCCTACGATTTTTTTTTAATTTCATATTTCGGCTAGTTTGGCAAAGTGCTGTAGGATGGCGTACCACATTTTTGGCCAAAAGCGTTAATAACGGTACCTACTTTACTTACAGCCAACTTAACAAAAAATCGGTTTACTCGAAAACGGCTCTAAAGATTTTGATTAAATTTCATATTTGAGTTAGTCTAGACAAATGTCTTAAAATGGTGTACCACATTCTTAGCTAAAAAAGCGTATAACGGTACTTTCCTTTTTAACTTTTTCAGAAATATGGCCATTTCTGGGTTAATATTCAATGGATTTTGGTCATAATCAAAACGTGAGCAAAATTTAATGAATACAAAAATGAGGCATTTAATTTTATAAAGAATTTTAAAAAAAATTGCATATAAAATTCATTCATTCATTTCCAACTAATAAGCTCAAAGGTGCAAGTGCGTACGACCCAGTCGTGCACTTTATTTTATTTTGTTTTTAGGTTTTTTTTTTTTTATTTTTGTTCTCATCAAGAACCCATTTACAATTTTTCCAGAGCAAAACCACTATTAGGAAATTTATTACATCACGTTTATGCTCATAACACTCATCGGAGATAAGACAAACAGATAAAACAAAACTCCACACATGATCGGAAGAAGGGAGAATATGCGAGGAAAAAGAAAAGGATATTTCATTCATCTTATCCGTTTTGCTTTCGCACATGATAAGACAAACCGATAAAAAAAAACTTCACACATGATCGGAGGAAGGAGAAATACGCGAGGAAAAAAGAAAAAACCGACAAATAGCTTTCACATTCCCCAAGCTTTTCATTTGTGAAAGCTATTTGTCGCCTCCGGCTTGTCGCCTACGAGAAAAAATTTGCCTCATTATTTTGTATGGGCGTGCGACATCTGTATATTCTTTGTCTGTGCTATAACCTTCTGAGTGTTGTCTTCGACGTAGACATAATTTTTAGAGCGACTTAAAATAAAGTGCACGACTGGATCGTACGTACTTGCACCTACATATATGCTGCTAGTTGGAAATGAATCAATTTTTAATAAAAAAAAAAATTTGGAAAAAATATTTTTAAAAATTTTGCATAAGTTTAAATGCCACATTTTATTAAACATTTAATCTTGCTCACATTTCGATTTTGATGAAAATCCATTGAGTTTTAGCCGAGAAAATCAGTTAATAAGAAAAGTACGGTTATACGTATTTTTAGCCAAGAACGTGGTACGCCATCTTATAGGATTTGTCTAGACTAACTCGAATATGAAATTTAATTAAAATCGTTAGAGCCGTTTTCGAGAAAATCGTCTTTTTGTGAAATTGGCCTTAAGTAAGTAAGTACCGTTAATAACGGGGCTAGAGCAAAAATTCCAATTTCACCTCGAATTGCGACCCTACAGTGCTCAGATATGAAGTTTGAAGCAAATCGGTTCAGCCGTTTAGGCTGCAGTCCAGCGTACATACACACAGACAGACAGACAGAATCGCCAGACCCACTTTTTCGAGCTTATCTATCATCGTAATGTCAGAATTCATTGTTATCTCAAGTTCGAATTTTTGCACGAATCCAATACCTGCCTTATATTATGGGTGCAAGTAAAAACCAACGACGCATGCACCTTGATGAGAGTTATCGCCGCCATTACCAGGAAGCTTTTTACAAAAATCATTGAACCCGATGTATAACATGTTGCGTCATATTTTTAGCACGGAATGCCTCCCACTTCAATATTTCCTATCAGATTGGTTTTTGTACAAGAGGTTCCGTATTCTTCGCCGTCTCGAGACTGGATGCTGTTAGTCGAATATACTCTTGGCTGGACCTTTGTTGACCATTTTCTCGATAAAGGCAAGGTAATATAGGCGACATATCTACCTTTTTGGACTACATTCACATCCTGGTATAGCTCATAAAGTTCGCGGTTGTATCCTCCATTCACCCTCTCCGCATATGGGACTTAACTTCTGACGAAGTATTTTTCGCTCGACGTTGCTCAATAATATTTTTCCAAGCCAAAGTAGCTACGGTTTGCTAGGGTTATTCTTCGGATTTACATTGTTTTTTTTTCCGAAGTAGGTGAGCTCCTTAACTACCTCGAAATTGTAGTTATATTTTGTTTGTTGATAGCATATAACTCGTTTTGCCTGCTTTTAAATACCTAAGACTAAGAAAAGGTCGATTGTGCTCAACGAATCCCTATTGGCCACGTCTTAAATCTGTCCCAGATGGGGGCTACCATACCAGGCCCGATGCTTACATCGGAGAATACGAAAATTTGTCATTCTATAGCCATTGTTCTTATATGGAAATGGGGCAGAAGACAAAGTTTATTGTGAAGCCCTAAGGAATAAACATGTCCTTTAGAATAAACAACGACTTCAGCGTCTTTTGATCCGAAGTCACAGCCATCATACCGGCTGCTGAAATCATCCGCGAGAGTAATATCGTTGGAAAGACGATAATTGTCTATATAGACCGTGAGGCAGGCATTGAGACTCTGAACTCTAATGTAATTAGATCGAGGCTTGTGAGATCCTGCAAATCACTTTTAAACGAGCAATTCAAAAGGAAAAAAAGCTGAAACTGGAGAGTTCCGTAACAGTCAGGTCGCTATGACCGGCCTTTAGCATTCTCTCTGTAAAACTTAGTCTTTACCTGGCGTAATTACCGCCATACTGTGAAAGGACTCGGTATGCTGCATAACGACTATTGCAGGAGTTACAGGGACCAAGAAGAAATTGAATCTGTTCGTCATCTGTTGTATGATTGTCTTACCCTATCTGTTTGAAGAATGAGGACCCTTAGTAGTTACTTATTCTTGAAGCTAAATATTTCGGAAACCTCAAGCTGATGGAACTCCTGAGATTCATATCACTATCTGGGTGATTCTAGCATTAATTTTTTCGCTGTCTATAGTCTTTGGGCTTCAGTTGGCGTGTTATATGAATTTTATAGGCGTGTAGGTACACTTCCACTTACAACTGCAATATTTGTCCTTCATAAATCATTCTATTCAGAGTTTTCTCAGTGTCTTCAAATTTAGTTACTAAATTGTGAATTGCTCTCTCAGTAGAACGATTAAATTAACATAATCTTCCCTTCGATTTCGACACACTAAACGCTAGTTAAATGAACTATATCGTAAATGGCCCTTGTAAACTGATATTTGACACTTTGAAAACAGGTGCTTATGTCTACTGACAGCTGCTTGAGTTACAGTGTTGTCAACATAGAAAGCTCAAAGTTGATTACCATTTTCAAAAAGTTTACCGCTATTGGTCAATTTTTTTACAGATACTTCGTAGTCTTCGCTCACTGTCACGATGAGAGTTGTCCAGTCATAGAATATCTCTACACAATTATTCGAATGCATCTTAGATTCTTTACCATTCATTTACTTCTTCAATCAAACTTATATATGAACGTTTGAATTTCTATAAATAAAATCAAAAATATATTCAATTTCGGTACATATGTTCCTTTCATGTCCTCAAATTCCTCCATTTTCCATTCAAACACACTTCTCTCGACACCCTTTTCAGACAACAAAAATAAAACCTCACCCATCAACACCAACCACTTCAAAACTCAACACTTCAGAGTACTAAATTACAATTTTATTAGGGTCCCTTGAAAAATATAAAACCGCCCCTTCATCCTCTATTTTGCTTCCGAATTCTAAAAGATCACTTAACGCGCCAGCAAACGGATTCGTTCAATTTCTAAAAATCCTCATTCATAAAAAAAATAAACATGGCCTTTTGATTGGATGCACACGAAACCCAAAAAAAGAGCAAGGCAAATGAAAAGGAGTGCGCACCCCTTTCAAACGACCGACGACGTGTTATGTAATTCAAACCCCTTCGTCACATTCATCATGTCTCGTGAGGGTCGATCCCTTATCCAATTTCTATTAATAAAGATCTTTTAGTCAACACAAAAAAAAACCCTTCTTCTAACACACGTAATCCTATCATCAACCCTTGTCAACTTATCTAATGAGAAATTAAAAAAAAGGATCCTCCACTCGTAGCGCACAAAAAACCACTCAAAACACACAAAAAAAGAGAGGATCAACAAGTCAATTAGGCAAGATCGATGATGTAATGTTATACACAACCGCGCGAGGGGATCGTGAAAAAAATCCATCCCTAATTACATACTTAGACTACTTAAAAAAAAACCCCGACCGACCCTCATAAAAAACTCACCCCTAATAATGTGATTAACCCCACTTGATCCTTAGGGAACTTGTTGATCATTTTCCATATTATTTTTCATGCCCCGCGGTTACATGGATATTATATAAAAAAAGGAACCCCTAAGCCAACCCCTAAAAAATGCAAAAAAAAAAAAAGGAAAACATAATTTAAAGTCAATTGCGCGCAATCGCGCCCTTATGCAATATCAATTGCGGCATCAAACTTCCCCCAAGATTGTGTTTTCCCGTCAACACCAATAAAAAGTGAGTACAAGGGGATGAATGTATTTTTTTACCCAACCAACCCCTCAGATTTGGAATGAATTCTATAAAAAATGGCTAATCTGAGGTTAGCAAAAAAATTGGTCAAAAAAAAAAACCAACCCCTGTTTGATCGATGCCTCTTGATCCTCCCTTGGGTATATGTTTTTTGTTCGATTTTTTTACAATGAGGATCGGTTTTTTGTTTTGCTTAGGGATCAGACGAAATGGATTAGATTTCATGGTTCAGGTGGGTTGGGCAGGTAGTAGTCAGTGTTTTACTTGTAGATCGGTAGTGATCGATGGTTTTTTTTTGTAATTTGAGTGTAAAAAACAATTGGAAACAGGTGATGGATTTTCCATAAAGAAAAAGATAAATAAGTTTTGAACTGGGATCAATTTTATATCTAGGAATTATTTTTGTATTGAATTTTGAAAAAATATTGTCATGTGTCATTCGGAGGTTTTGTGGTGAAATTGAGTCCGATTTGGTAGTGATCGAAGGCTGTGCGCTGTTTTGATCAGGGGGTTGGGCACATGATCTTCGGTTACAGGATGTGGTGGAATTTTTTTTTCTCTAAATGTTCCGTTCGACATTTTTGAACAAATTGTTCCTTTGAGTGATAAAGCATAGACCACGTGTAGCTCATAAAAGTCTGACTAGCCAGACATTCTGATACTGTCTACTGAAGATAGTCTTGATCTATTTCAATAGAGAGACAAAAGATAGCTTTAAGCACTATACGATTACCGTGAAGGTTATATACGAGGTCTGTTCTTGGGCATTCCCCATGGAATATGATGTATTAGTTAAGATGATTGGCCTTGCTGATGAAATCGCACGTAGCCACGAAAAGCCAGACCTCTAGAAGCCAGGATAAAAAACCGGCTATCCACATGAAGAAGGCCATTCTAATAACCAGCTGAAGAACAGTGGAAAATATTAAGTTCCGAGTTGCGAATACTTACTTCTTACTTAAATCCTGTATCCTCTTGTGGGTCCTAGGGCCTCTACAACGCCTACGCGACATCGTGTGCGGTTTCTGGAAATATGCCTCAGCTCACCCCAGCTCTTTCCCAGTTGCTGTGCTTCCTTTTCCACTGTTCTGCGCCATTGTAAGTGGGTTCCATTGCATCGTTTGGCTAGCTATGGAACTGTCACCCTGTCGGAGAGTGTGATCAATCTCTCTCAACTATTTGTCGAGCAATGCATACACGAGATGATGAGTTCGATCCCAGGCTGATCATTTTTGTTTTTGCCGAGTTGATTTTCAGCCCAATGACGTCTGCTTCCCTCTCCACATTGGCTGTCATTTGGTGAAGGTCCATTATTTTGGGAGACAGAAGGCACACATCATCGGCGTAGTCGAGGTGCTTGAGTTCAGATGTAAGAGTCCAACGAATTCCCCCATTTCCTGTTGATAAGGCTGCATTTAGGACATCGCTAATCATCAATAAGAACAGTATTAGTGAAAGTTTGCAGCCTTGTCCAACCCCACTTTGGACTTCGAATTCCTCAGACAGCCTCCCTCTGTGCAAGACGTTGGACCCATCATATGTAGCCTTAATAATTGCTATTAATTTAATAATGCGAATGAACACATAAGAACTAAAGATTTACTCAGTTACAAGCAGTAAGAAGAGTAAATCCTTTCAGTACACGGTTCAGCTCAATCAGAATGATAAACCAGATTCCGGACAATTTTTGGCGAAGCATTCTCTCCAACGAGATGCTTTCGAAGGACTGTCAACTGGACAGCTAGCAGCGTTAATAGGCGGGCAAAGGAAGAGGAAAGAGGATCATATGTAGTACTACACCGAGCCACCTCGTGGATAAAGTAGGCAGAAGGGAAATGGAGACAACATTTGAACCTCACTATTGAGCTCTGAACAAGAGAGCATGACCACTTTACGCTGCTCCTGTCCGGACAAGGCAGCTATCGAAAATATTTCTAACAACTTGGACACGATAGCTCATCTTTTTACCCAGACCGTCAAAGGGAAGAGAAAGACGCAAATAAGAATAATGCACACGGAGCTTTACAAAGGATGAGATAAGCTTGCCAAGCTCCCAGATTCTAACAAGTCAGATCAGTAGGTCAAAATGCGATTAGTTGGAGACCTGGTTCTTTAAAACAATTGTTCAGGACGAGGTAAGAAGACTTAAAAGACTGAAACGAGGTACAGCGGGATATAGCATAAGTTGGTACCGAGTCCCGACCTTCAGTTTTGTGCTGTATTCGAAAAGCAGAGAGTTTTTGAAAAGATTATTAATGACATTATGTGTCTTGTATGCTTGGAAGTCGGGCAAAATATCACAACATCGCGACGGCCGCAGGAACTGACAACTAAAGAAGCAAGGATAAAGACTCCGAGCTGGGTGAGTATATCTGCGTAAACTTCACCAGTCATGTGGACCAAAAGGAAGCATCCCTTTTGACTCAAAATAGTTGAAATACTTCACGGATCTCGAAACAAAGATAAGTTCTATGAATCAACGGCGAAATCTATAGACGGTTTGGCAGATAACTTACACGAGCTCCATTATTCCATAAATTCGAAGATAGGGTTTGTATGTTCATAACTGCGTCAATGTTATGATTATGAGATTTTTCATAAAGGATGATAGAGAATGAAACTTATATGGAATGGCCCCAAAGCGGCATACTGATGGCTGTTTTTCTTTGAACTATCTGGCTTAAAACTCTCTCTTAGGTTTCCGGTCCTAGAGGTTATGGCCCACGCAACGACTCTATAGTCGGGGTAATTACCATGTAAAAAAAGATAGTTGTGAGAAAGCCCAACAGCCTCGGATAGCAATCAATTCTTATACAATCCGGAAGGCCTCTCCTTGATAGTCCGAAGAAGGAAACAGATGATGCACACAAGAAAGTACTACAGGGCAAGTCAAGAGCAACGAGAGAGGGTTACCGGGCTAGAAAAAAGGGAGACGAATGAATCCTGTATAAAAGGAAAGGGACTACACAGATTTCCAACTCAATGATATCGAAGAGTATGGTTCGCACAAAAATATCCGAAAAAAGCAGTACTGCGCCGTCGTTACCCTCGACGTAAAGAACTCTGCCAAATAGAGTGTTGAGGGACATGCGCGTCCCAAACTATCTGGGCCGAATAATAACAGACTATTTTAAAGATAGGACCCTTCACTATGATACGGAAGAAGGGCCAAACGTATATAGAATTATAAGAGGGGTATCACAGGAATCAATGTTGGGCGAAGCCTTGTGGATCACTAGAGAAAGTGACTAAACACTGCAATAAGACGTGAAAACGTGGCTTCTTTCATCACGCCTGGAACTGGCAGAACATAAAACGGAGGCTGTTCTCATAAGCAGCCGCAAAGAAGTTGAGCGCCTGACAATTGAGGTAGGGGAACACACTATCGAGTCAAAGCCTTACATAAAGTACCTGGGAGTACTGCTTGACCAGAGGCTAAACTTTAGAGAACACCTAGCCCATACAAGCGTGAAGGCAAATCCAATATTGGAGGACCAAAGCCGTCTATAAGAAGACTACTTTCGACAGTTAGCAGGTCAATCCTCATGTATACAGCCCCCATATGGGAACCGGCTACAGCCATAAACTCATACATGAACGGAATAAATTCGGTACACAGAAGAGCATCTCTCAGAATATGCTCCGCATACAGGACAGTATCGGGAGATGCAATTAATGTAATAGCAGCGTGAATGCCTATCGACCTGGAAGTCAGAATAGCAGCATGCATGCAGAATAGCGACAACGACGAAAGAAGCACGGCCGGTGGACCTACAAACTGCTGCCAAATATCGAAGAGTGGACAAGGAAACACGGGGAGGTAAACTTCTACTTCACTCAATTAATAACAGGACATGGGAGTTTTCGGGAATACCGAAGATGATCCTTTGGAAAACTCCAAAACGCGGTACACGTCCTTGTAGAGTGCAAAAAGTATGAGCCTGCAAGAAACACTCTAGAAAGAGAGATTGGAAATGCGGTAACCACAAGGAGCCTAATAGGTTTTAATGCTTTCAAGAAGAGCTTAGGTTAGGTAATCGCGGACAACATTATCGCAAGCATAATGCAGGAACTACGGCTGGAGAACCAAACACAAAGAGCCGAAGAAGCCCTGCAACATAACGAAGAAGACATGACGTCAAAAACCTGCCCCTACGAAGGAATGCCCTGATCGGCGGTACCGTAGTGGGCAACCGGACAGTGGAATCGTGCAAATTATTTTTGTACTTTCTGGTATTCGAACTAAGTTGCCAACCCACTTCATAAATCAAATAAATCTTGTAATTAACTCCGCTCCCTAACCCTAGTTCTTGTTATCATAATTCACACCTTTCCTCGCGAGGACAAACTCGCTTCCTTCCTTTCGGCAAAAATGTGTGAAAACCCAAACAAAGCCTATTTTCTTACTCCTCTATCAAAAATATGAAAAAAAGAAAAAAATCCATTCACCTGGTTTGGTTACATATGCCATGGATGAATGTCCCTTCAATCTGAGTCATTTTATTGATATCTAAGCACAAGCAGGTGCTGTCAATCAACCCTCTAGCGCTTGAAACTCAAGAAAGGATATTCGCAAGGGCCCCTCAAACGAAAGACCACATCATCATCAATTTCGAAAAAAAGTGAAAATCTACCGAGGAAAAAAGAAAAGTGAAAATGCATATGTATCGTCACATTAACCAAGTGAAATGTCCCTTTATCCCTTTTGTTGGTTACTCCTTTTCTCTTTTCAGAAGTACCACTTTTTTTTTGCATGCAATTCAAATATTTTCATTTCATGGTGTAAGTACATCTGCTTCCTACAAAAAGGATATCCACATTTTTTCCATCAAAGGATATGCATTTGTTAAATAAATAATGGTGGACGGACAAGCCAACTGCAACATTTTCGCCCTCAATAAAAAAAAATTCCACACATTTTCTGCTGCCAAAAAGAAAAAAAATAAGGGTCCTCTCCTGCCAACGAAGGGGGTTGCAAAATAGTTTGATAGAACGAAAAAAAAAAATCCTAAAACTAAAAGAAAAATGGAGGATAAAAGGATATATTTTGGAATGTATTTCATTTAACCATTCGCTGCATGTGAAAAGAATTATACTTGAATTTAATTGAATCCCACCACGACTCTAATGTTTCCTAACGATGTGCCATTGTGCAAGGATAACTCGAAGCATCCCTTTCGTTGTTCTTTACCCAATTTATACACATTTTTTTTTTTTTCCTTTTCGCAAAGAGAAACTGAGGGTTCACTTTGATGGCCGATGGATGTCGTGGGTGGATTTCATGTTGGGATTAATCAAAAGAAAAAACCCTCACCCCTTGGATGGTAATTTTCAAAAATTGTACAAAAACACACACAGTACATCGTAACCATTTTAATTATTTTATTCGTGACCAAGGAGGGGGTGAATTCGCTGTCGGACGACGGGGAAAATTTAGACATTTTCTTGGAATTTATGTTTCTTTACGTGAGATTGGTATTTTTTCTTTTCCCATTCTTGCTCTCCCTAATTTTTAAATTTACAAAAAAAAAAAATTGTAGAAAAAATTCTGTGGGTCCGTTTGTCCGTCATGGCTATTTAGATGCTGCAGGTCTTTAAAATTTTTTGATGAAAACCCGCGTAATGGTCGGCGCGGCGCATATCTGACTGACGTCATGTGGCTGGCGCTTATGATTTGTTGTGAAAATTTTCGCCCATTTAAAATGACGTATGGGTGTACAGTGTACAGTACCGAAGTAAATTGTTAAGTGGATAAAGCTATAAATTTTGAGCGATTAAATTGTTTTTGACAGATCTTTCGGCGGAGAAATTTTAGAGGTTGGTTTTAAAAAGAGACGAAACTCGATTGTTTGTTGTTTCTTTTGTTTGTATTTGCTGGCTTTGAAATGGCATATGGTTGGGTTTTATGATGGTAGATGGATGAAATGGGATTATTTTATTACACTTTATTTGAAAAGTGTAATTCCTTAGAATACATGTGTTTATGCAAACGAAAGTAATATAAAAAAAAGCTGGTAGTAGATTTTTAATAAAAAAAAAAAAAACTGGTAGTAGATTAGAGGGTGGGTGCCGTGGCTCAGTGGTTTGTCCGTTGGACTACTGCTCAAGGGATCCCGAGTTCCAATACAGAAGTTTTTTTCACGGCCCCAACTCTTTCGAGTGTCTGACAAACATTCAAGAGTATAACTGTCATGAGAAAGCGTCTCAAAAAACCCCTCTGCCCTTCGGATACGGCATAAAACTGTAGGTCCCTTCTGTGAGTGCAGAAATGTATATCACGCACAACATGTACAGTTGTGAGAAGCTAGGCCTGGGTCCTCTATGGGCTGCTTACGGTATAATATTTATTTATTTTTTAGAAGATTAGAGAGCATGATATTGTCTCCCAGTATGGTTCTATATACATGTAAAATAAAGGTTGATGCCTCGATAGTTAACCATCAGCCGAAAGGTCTGCTTGGGAGTAGTGTTTGCTGTATTCAATAGAATTCATGGAGTTTATACCACAAAATAGCAAGTACAAATTTACAAGTGCAAATTGACTGATGATCCCTTTCTTCTATTCGTCCCTACAGCTGTTGTTCTGAGCCTGTGTTCCTATATCCCAGTAGATTTGTGTTATTTTGAAGTCTCTTATATTTCAATACCCAGGGTAGTTTTGCACTAGCACTAGTTAGGTTATGAGAGTATATTATGCCTACCCTTGGTTGTGAAAGGGGGTGCTTGTAACCAATTTTTGGAGGTCCATTATTCGTGACTTTGTTATTTAGCCCAGAGTAGGTTTTTGAAAGGCGGTGCAGTGGCACATCATGTTGATTTTTAATAATTATTATTATTATTATTATTTTTAATAATTATTTAGGAAATTATTGCCATTTCTTTTTATTATGATAATATTGGTATGGTATGGAACAAAATATCGGCCAAATGGCCGCCGCGACCTCCAAATGGTTCAAATTTTCGATGACGCTGAATTATCTCATCCTTTAGGTCTTGAATTGTTGCTGGCTTATCGTCGTACACCTTTTCTTTTAAATAACCCCAAAGAAAGAACTCCAACGGTGTCAAATCACATGAACTTGGCGGCCAATTGACATCGCCACCACGTAAGATAACACGGCCATTGAATTTGTCGCGAAAAAGAGTCATTGTTTCGTTAGCTGTGTGGCAAGCTGCACCGTCCTGTTGAAACCACATATCGTTTACATCCATATCTTCCAATTCGGGCCATAAAAAGTTCGTTATCATCTCACGATAGCGAACACCATTCACAGTAATTGCCTGACCGGCCTCATTTTGGAAAAAATACGGCCCGATGATGCCGCCAGCCCATAAACCGCACCAAACAGTCACTCTTTGTGGGTGCATTGGTTTTTCGACAATCACTCTTGGATTATCATTCGCCCAAATGCGGCAATTCTACTTATTGACGAATCCACTGAGGTGAAAATGTGCCTCATCACTGAAGATGAGGCCATTTCTTGCCACCATTCTGACCATTGACCACGCTTGAAATGTTTAAGAAGCTTCCATGGTTCAAATTGAGTTAGTCTGAAATTGAGAAATATCAAATGAAATGTAGTAAAAAACTTGACGTTTAGGTGTGGTTTACATTAAACATCGGCCCTTAAAATTTAACCACCCTTTATTTCAGGCATCCATGGGGAAACGATTATTTCACGGTTACTGCATCCTCTTTCGAGATTGATTTGGATGCACCTATCAATTGCGCATATTTCAGCCTGAAAGATGCTGGTACTCTTCCCCATGGTTTGTGAATATTTCATTCAAACACTCCTGCACCTGTTCCTTCATCGGTTCTCGAGCTGTCTGTGTACCCCTTTATTGTGTAGTTGCTCCTCCACTAATCCTTTTTGTTACTCAGCTTTATGCAAAAGTTTTTTCACAAAACTGAATTTCCTTAAACAGTCATCCCTGGGGACTGCAAGCAACGGAAGGTTCTTGAGAAGCACGTCATATTCTCTTGCGCCAATGCATTTCTCCCTTTCGATGCCTTCATTAGCCATCCTTAGGATTGTCCGTTTTACGGTATGAGTTCTAGGAGTACTTCCATAGCTGCGGCATGGCTCTTGTAATGCTGAGGCGAGGCAGTCTTTGTACTTTAGTGAGTGACTTACTCGTTGTTATCAGACTGGTTTTCTTTATCCAAGCTATCGCGCCATAAGTAATCTTTGGCCTTACAATGGCAGTGTACATCCATCTTAGTATTTTTGGATTGAGTCCCCACGACTTACCCGCTAGGCTCCTGCATATCATTAGAGCACAGATGGTCTTATTGGTGACCTCCTCCGTGTGATTTTCCACAGTAGTCTGTTTCTCCGTAGGATTTTCTTAACCGAATTTCTGATTCGCAAGTGTCTATGCGAGTAAGATTTACTTCACCTTTTGAGAAATACTACTCCAGAGTAATGTTCTTAATTGAATTACTTTATATTTAAATCGGAAGAGTTATATGGAGTCAATTTTAATAACATCTTCATGGATTTCAAGCATTAAAGGCTTTTAAGGTAGGTCCTTATATGGATACATGCCGTATGCGTTATATTAGGAACAAAATATGTACATAAGTTATATTCCTCTGCAGTCCCATCTTATCCTTTCTTTTTTTTGGACATAATTTGTGATTGAGACATTCACTCAGATTGTCTTCAGATATTGTCTCCAAACACCACCCCAAAAACACAGTTTCCCAAAAGATGAATTCATTTTGATCAACTCTGCCTACGAATTCACTTCCATTGCACCCTACAGAGAGAAACCCATTGACTATGATCCCGATAATCCTTAAATTTCTCCAGTGCAACTGGAATTTCATTATTTCTCCTGATTCTTTTTTTTATGCGCTTAGATGTGGTAAGTACATTTTAATTTTGCATGCACACACAATCACAAATCCTTCTTTCCCCAAATATCGACAAAAAAAAAAAAAACATCTGTCCTACTGTTAGTTAGTTGTCCAGCACCCTCGCCTCAAAGAGTCTATATAACTGACTTTGTGCGCGTACAAAACACGAGCCTCATTATCCACTGTGCAATGTTTAAATATCACAGATACTCCATGAGTATCTCTATGTATTTTTATCCATGTGCAAGGGTCAGAGATTTTTTTTTTTTTGCCTAAATCCAAGCTGCTGTTGGTCCTTTCGTCCATCGAAAAAGTGTACACAAAAAAAAAATATATTTAACGTTTTAAGGATGTTTTTTTTTTTTTGGTTTTTATGTATTGGAAGGGTGACACACACAGTTTTTAGATATATTTGTGCGTATGAACAGTTGTTGGAGGGTTTTTCCTTTTTTTTGTTTTTGCTGTTAGAGGTTCCCTTCGAATCCCTGTACCTAAGATTTGTTGGTGGTTGCAAAGTAGAGTGCTGCGTTAGGTGATCCCTCTCGTGGTTCAAGGGAATATTTTGTCCATTTGACCGGACACTAAAGATGCGCTTACATTATGAAAAGGTGATTTATAAGAAATAATTGGCATGCGCCCGATAGGGAAGATAGAGAATCGAAAAAAGATGATGAAAAGGACCTCGGATCGATTGTGTTTTCTTTATTTTTTTATCCTCCAGATTGTGGATTGTTTTTTGGGAGATTTGTGTTATTTTTCTTCCCTGAAGAGGACGTTGAATGGAAAAGGTGTAAGTTGATGGTCACTTTTGGGTTTTCCCCGCTGAGATGAGGATGTCCTAACAAAAGGATCATTTTTTATGCGCATCTATGAATTAGTTGGCAAAAGAAGGACATATCCTTAAGTATGCCAACGAAAATGTGTATAAAGTTTCTTATTCATGGGGAAGCTTGTATTTTTAACCATCTCTTTGCTATGAAAATATTGATTCTATCAAATTACTATTTAATTGCTGGACGGTGCGTATTTTAAGTGGATGTTTACATTTCCCAAGGGAAATAGTATGAATTCGATACACAATTGGTGGTTTGGCCGAAGTTTATTTACTTTAGGAAGAAACAACACAACCAATGAATTTCATTAAGGGAATGAGCGCAAGGAGAGTGGTAGATTCATTAAACAAAAATTATGAAATATACATTCGTAGAAATAGTGGATCTTAATTAAATAAAAATGTACGTTCAATAATATAAACCCTCAGGCATGTGAATTAGTAAAGCATCTCAATAGATACATAATATATACATTTACTGCAAATGAATAGGGGTACAGAGGCACATGGAAGGATAGTTAAGGAAGTCAAAGCTTAAAGGATCTTCTTCTCGTTTAGGTGAGGTTATGATCCGGAAAAGGAATGCACTTTACTACATTTCTATGAAACGGCCAATCACTCACTAGTATGTATCATAGAGAAATCTCTCACTTGCAAAGAATAGACTTTGGTCGCTTCCTTGACATTGAGGTAGCACTTAACAACGTTGAGCCCATAGCAATTATAAATGCACTGTCAAGGCTTAGAATTGAGTAAAAGATTGGCGATTTGGTGTACCAGTCACTTTCAATTAGGGTATAATCAACTCAAAGCTGGGCGATGGATGGATTCGGAGGTTTGTCAGCAGAGGCACCCCTCAAGGAGGTGTCATCTGATACAAAATATGGTGGAATGCACTAGATAAGGTCACTTATCATAACCAACTTAGTTGCGTGCAAAGATCAGCATGCACCTGCACCTGCACCAGTGGTGCCCTCAGGAACCCTATTGCGGAACATTTACTGCAAGCAGGTGGCAGCAAGAACAACAGGTCCCTCATCTATACTAAATCAATTAAACTGCATACCAGCATATACCGACTACTCCTTTTCAACAAAAATTTCCAAAACCCTAATTCCCCCCAGGACGGATTGGCAGGGTGATGAGATACTAACTAAACGTATGGTAGGTGTCATGACGGGACACTGCATTATTGGGAGGCACGCAGCAAGACTGGGCCTCCCTTCTAACGACTTCTGCAGGAGCTGCATGGACGAAGAGGAGGAGGAGACTATTCACCACCTTCTGTGCAGCTGCCAAGCCCTCTCAATTCGTAGAAGGTTGCATTTAGGTGAATACTTCTAAGACAATTTAGGCGAACTCACTGAATTAAACATCCATCGTATCCACCGCTATATAATAGGCTCCTGTTGGTTTTAAAGGGATAAACTGGGGATACTCAATCCCATCGGTATCACAATGGGCCTTTCTGGCCTAAGTGTGGCTGCACCCACACCCACAAACTGGGAGGGTAGTGCTCTATTTTGCTTCCTCGTATCTTGATTTGAAATTGTCAGAGAACAGGCAGTTTTCTGTCTTTTTTTTTAACTTGTTTGGTACCCATTTTCCTTCAAAACATCCATCCATTGGTTGCAGGGATATTTGATCTTTACTTATGATAGCTCTATAATCAGCAAAGAATAACTGATGCCCTTTGGGGTACCACTTTTCTTTTAAACGGATAATTAAGGACAACAATAAATGGCAAACGACAGAGGAAACTTCCTAATATACACCAACTCTTCAGTGATTTCAGAAGGACATCTTACACTTGCCTTTACTCGCTCAAATCATCCTTTAAGAAATCATGGTGTTTTGCCATTATGATGCTTATACTTTGGATCGCATCCGTTCGTCTGATTAATCAGCTTTTTAGTACCAATTTAACGATCTTCATCGCATGTGATTTGCTCTTTCCGTTCTTCCTTGCAAAAGAAGTAGATAATTTTCCCTTCATCACTTTGGATCACCAGAGTTTTTTCCAGAGTTCAGAATGTATCTCGTCTAGTGCGACTGTTTTTGGTTTTCTGGAGTATTTTACCGCATTCCTTAGTTCTTCGGCAGTAATGTCGAATAATTCCTTAGGAGTTAGGGAAAATTTCACAATACTGCCGCCATTTCTGGAGAATTTCGTTGAACGAATCTGCTGAGCATTCTTCTTCTCTGGGCATCTGTTTTGAATAATCGTTCAGGGCTTAAAGGATGATCTAATAAGATCCCAACTTTGTGATAGTACTAAGTGACCTCAATCTACCCGCTTAGTCATTTTGAGCTTGCTATGACTAAGCTAAGCTATAGAGGCTGTTTGAGCACATGACATCCAGCTTCAGCTAGATTTATTGATCGAGCAAAGTGTTGTACTGGCTGGATTTTGAATTGTTCAGCCATTTCGATCAATATACACACGTTGAGATTGATATGGTTTCTCCTCAGATACATCTAGAACACATTTAGCAGCGATTAAAATTCTTCAAATCTGTGCTGAAAAATCTGGTCGCCAAAATTGATTGTGCGCTCGACAGGAAAGAAGGAGTATCACACTGTTATGAATCAGGCAATACTTAAAGGCGTCACTATTCCGATTTCAGTTGAAGTCAAATATTCAGGACTGATTTTGGATATGAAATTTCTGTGGTCAAAACACATGAGATCAATCTCAGTGTCTGCCAGTGGTGAGGCGTGGGGCTTATCACTGTATCCATCGGAATTCATCTCACTATCTGGGTGGTTCTAGCCAATGGATCCAAAATGTTGAACTGATTGAGCAGTGATAAGCCTTTTCTGATGAAAAACTTGAGCCGTTTCTCCAAACTTAATTTAGTTTTCAATTTAGCTTACATTATTTAATTCTCCTCCACGAAGCTCTTCATTCTTATTCTAAACTGATCTAAGTTCAAATTTACACTTACTTCAAGAATAAGATTAAGGATTTTGTTTTTTGCTCGAGAGCACTCTAATTTTTTTTCCAAAATGTCAACATAAATTTCATTGTGCATCTTAATGTTTCGTCGATCTATTTTAAAATATTCCCTAAAAGTATCAATATTTTCGAACAAGAACCCTTCCCCATTTCTAAAAATGGGACTTACTCTAACCCCAAAAACTGAGCGCCTTTGTGTTTAACACATCGCCCACAAAAATAAGAGTTTTTAAAAATAAATTTTATATTCAAATCGTCACCATAACCACATCTCCCTTTTTCTATTCTTTTATATTCTATGTACAACTCCCTCATCTTTATTGTCAAGGAATTTGTTCCCCACAATTAACTCCCTCGTGGCCAACAGATTCCAAAGGAAAATCCTCAATAAAAGACTAGAAACTGCTTATATACTTTTCAAAAAGAAATGCCCATTTTCCAATCATCAGATGCCGCTCCAAGCACGCGACTCACGAATCCTCAGTACACAACACACTCTGGCAATCTTCAAGGAGGCGTTAAGGAAACGTGCGTTCTTTGATCGTGTGTCCATAGAAATTGTTAAGAGGTGTGCGCGCAAGCGCGGTTACATGGTTTTTTCTATTTAAATTTGTTCCAACATCTTTAATGAAATTGAATACTTTTCGTTGGCAGAGAGAAGAGGGAGATTAGTTTTTTTTTTTTTCGTTTTTCAATTCGGATGTGGCTCGTGGTGGATCATTGGAAGGCGGATCTTTTGAGGTATTCTCAGCGGTGGCATACGATATTTCCATTCGAATTCTACTTCTTTTATAGGCGCTGCTGTTTCTGCTGATGACGATGATGATGATTGCCCAACAGTTTTTGTAATGATGAGGGTTGTAGCTGTTTTGGAACCGTAAAAATGGTGGAAATTGGAAATATTTGTTCAGGCATTTGTTTTGGGTCGCCAGCATATCATATTTTGTTGAGGCACACTTTTCGGGATGTTTGTTGTTGGTACTCTGGCAGAGGTCTTCTGTACAAATAATTATGATTGGAATATGATGGAGCAGTTTCTTTTTCTGAATGGTTGTATGGAATTTTTGAAAATCAATAAATCATAAATTTTGTGTTGGTGACATTTGGCAGCAAGCGCATATGTTTTTTTGATCCTTAAAAGTGGCAGCAGACGAGTATCCTTGCCGTAGGGTTACCTAATGATGTGCAATGTGAAAATAATGGGGTTTGTAACGTTTAAGAAACACAAATTGATGGGTTTTTCAAACTACAAAGAAGGAGAGTTTGTTTCTTTTTAAAAAGTATTTGGAAAAATCTTCTTGAGTAGGTATACAAGAAAGATAAATTGCTCTTTAATACAGATTGCTGAGATCTACAGTAAAAAGCCATTATACGGTATAAATTCTTCAAGTAAGAGTCGAATTGATCTAGCTTCTTTAACAAAATTTAATCGTTAAGCACTGTGCGCACTACAAAGAATAGTATGAACACCTTTAAGAGCCAGATAGTAGGCCCCTGGAATGACCTTAAAATAAAAAATAAATACGTACGTGTTCTGCTTGGTATATATTTCTGCACGAACAGAAAGAAACTAGAGTTTGATGCTGTATACGAAGGGAAGAAGTGAGAAGTTTTCTCATGACAGTAATCGACTTAGATGTTTGTAAGATGCTCGAAAGAGGTGACAAACTTAGATGGAACTTGGAACCCCATGCCCAGTTGTTTAATGCGCTCGAGTCACGGCATTCACCCACGGAAACAATGACCTAATGCCAGAGATTTTAGGCTAGGTTTTTTGTAGGGTAAACTCTTTTTGGTAAAGCAGTCTAGGCACTACAGGAAACTATAGACCTAGATGTAAATGCCAAAAGATTATGCGACTTTTTAAACGATTTCTCCAGGAGCTGAGTCTGTGTCAAGCGAAAATTTACAGATACATCCTTTTTGTACGTCGTTTGGCACTTCTATAATAAAGTTGGCTGCTGGCTTTGTTGATGGCAACAACCAGAAGAGAGTTGGAAATAAACTGTCTTTCTTTTAAGAATCTGAAATATGAACTGGATAGGTACAAACAGAAGTCACCGAAAGCTCAGACGCCAGCTTTATGTTGAAGGAAATGGCACAAATGTCCCATAGGTTCATCATCAACTAAGCCCAAATCTCTAACGTGGAGTGGAAGCAGTTCACTGCCCTTACACAAAATTAATATTCTGTGAAACTCGTAGGTGCTGAAAGAATTGCCGCTTACTTACAAAAAAGGCTTAGAGCTTGACTTTTCAAGAACACCTGCAGAAGGATCGACGAACCAAAGCCACTTGAGTTTGAACTACAGCGTTTCCAGCATCATAAAGATAAGGGAAGTGCAGCGTAGCTTGTGGTGTGACAAGTGCAAGGGTGTCATGACTTCAGAAGTAGGAAAAAACTATGTTAGGTTAGGTTTGTGGGTTGGCAGAGGAAACGAAATACCTCCGCAGCACTCAGGTCAGCTTAGGAAAAGTACCCCTTGCCAATTCAACCCATCCTGATGTTCTGATGAAGTTCAATAACATGTCGGTATTGGCGTTGGAGAGCTCTCCTAAATCCTGAAAGAAGTGTTTGCCGAGGAATTTGTACCTGGAATGTTGGAGTCCAGCGCACTGGCAGAGGAAGTGGGTAGTGTCCTCTAAAACATGCTCATCGCCGCATCCTCTGCAGAGTTCTTTTCCGTCCGACGTAGTTTCTTTAGGTGGTACCACAGTGTGTTGTGACCCGTTAGTATTCCCACAAGCATGGACAGAGAACGTCTGTCCTTTGTCCTTCCAAATAATTCTCTCGTTCCTTGCTTTGTCAAAAGTTGGGCCATAATTGTTTTGCAGTTTTGCAAGTATCTAAGGACTTCCATCTCAAGTTCGCCTCTCTCGTAGTTAGTTTCCCTGCTTTAAGCCTGAGAGCGCAGGGCGGGGTGCTTATGGAGAGGTCGGTCAGTTCAAGTGGGTCCGATGAAGCTTTCCTTGAGCAGAACCTTGTGCTGTGTTCCATAGATCGTTAGGTCTTCGCGACAGTACTTCACAAGCTTTAATAGCTGCCTGGCTGTCGATAAAGAAGGTAATACCTTCTGGCAGTATTAATCTCATGGAAGACTCACTGGCAGCTGTTGTCACTGCCAGGACCTCCGTTTGGAAAACACTGCTGTGGTCTGGGAGTCGTATAGAACTGGATGATGTCGAGTAGGCGTTGCAGAGGCCCTAGAACCCACAAGAGGATGCAAGACATTTGTAAGTAAGTTAGTAAGTAAGTAAAATAGATACTATCAAATTTGGTATGTACTCCATGGATAGAGCAAAACTCTATGTGTAGTTTTCATCGTAGTATTCTATGACATCGACTATGCTATGCCGCAAAAACCCAAGGCTGCAATATATTTCGGAAGGAGACTTCAACTAAATCGAGTTATTTGGGCCCCTTATCCCTGGATGTTACCAGCCGAAAGAAGGTAGGGAAATAACAACAAAGGCAATATAGACATGACAAGCGCAATTACATCAATGCGCTGGCCACGCAAGTAGGAGAAGCAGCAGCGAGGTGCGACAGCAGAACCGTTTACAGAATCACCAAAGAGCTTACAGGTGGCCGAAGCTCTACTCAACACTCAGTGAAAGGCTTAGACGGTTAGTTGCTAATACCTGATGAAGATCAACTGAAGAGATGGAGCATTGTGCTTCGGCTCTAAGCCGAGTATTCGCCAGCAATATGGACCTAAGGCAGACTGAAGTCCCGAATTCGCGCCACAACCCCCAGTAAGGACGAGATTATTACCGCGATCAAAGTACAGAAAACCAACAAGGCGGTAGGACTTGACGGCATACCCGCGGAACTTTTTCAAGCTGCGCCAATAGCATCGGCAGAGCTACCGAACCGAAGCCAGTTTGAAATGATGTTAAAACTTCTGGAGACTAGATATAGCGAAGGTCAAATACCTAATACAGCGATACATTTCATTCGATAGTGAAAATACCTCACTCGAAACTCGGAATATGAAAAGTTCATTCGAGTGAAATTCATTGCTAGAGTGAAATCTGTGTCGAGGCTATCTAGGATCGCAACATGAATGTCCTCAATACAACGCTTTTTACTTTTGATCCTCTCAATACTTGTCTGAAACAATCACCCCTGAAAAAAGCTAACAACAAAAATTTGAAAAAAAAAAGAAATCTTTTCTATTTAATTTTTTTTATTAAAAAATTTATTTTATCTCTTTAAATACCTAAAAACAATTTTGTATATATTCGTAATTTACTGTTTTTATTTTTTACTCTTTTTTTTCTTAACTAAAATTTTAAATAGTTTTTTTCTGCTTTTTTTTTGCTTTTTTGTGCACCTTTAGTACATTTAAATATTATTTTCTTTTGATTTTTTGCTCAGATCGCATTCTTTTGTATATACACTTGAGACATATTTCTTTTTCTATTTTTTTTGTACCTTAGTATTGTCATTAAATTTTAGTTTTTTCTTTTCTTTGAATTGATCTTTGTTTTTTTTTTTTAAAAAAAACCTAATAAAAAAATAAATACGACTTCCCTGATTGACTAGACCGACGACGAACTAAAGTGAAAAACGAAAACTGAAAAAATAAATTAAATAGAAAAACATAAAATTATGCATGAAAATTATCTCTTTAATTACAAAAATGGCTTTTAAAATATATATATAAAAAATATGATCCCTTTTTGTAACCATTACAATAGTGTTTTTTTTTTCTCTTTTACATTATATAAATGTTTACAATATTTCTTTTCTTTTTTATCTGTATCAAACTAGTATATGGAAACATTAAATTAGCATTTTTTTTCAGCAAACCTTTTGGTCCTACTGAAATTTTAGTGTGCGTTTCGTTATAAAATATATATTTTCTATATTTTTAATATAATTTTGGTTTCTTTTTTAAAATTAAATTAAAAAATCTGATTTGTTTGTTTGTTTTGCTTTAAAATTATAGAAGAATCTTAAAAATAAAACTTAAATTCTAGGAAATTTAGTTGGAAATATTTACAATCATAGACAACAATATTAAGTCTAAGTATATCTATTAAATTACAATTTTTATAATATTTACAATCTTTGACAACGAATCTCGACTGGCAGGCCAATTTTCTTGAGTTTTTCGATGGAAAATAACTGATTTCGTTGGGAAAGAATATACGGACAGACAGAGTCTGTCTGTTTTTTAAGAATGAGCATTGCGGGCCATGTGAATGAAGAGTCCAATGGGAGTTTCGCATTTTTCACCGCACATGTTACACTTGAAGACATCATCTAAACTGTGATAGCCCATGTGAATGGTGTAAAGGACTGCATCACGGAATAGGATATCACAGTATTTGCATTCGTACATGAAGCCCTCCGGCTTGACACATGTTGTAGTTGTGGGAGCTGGATTCGACGAGGAGCTGTTATTGGTGGCAGCTGATGAGTCTTCATTGGATTGAGAGCCTTCGGTTTCTTTGTTGGAATCATCGAATGAAGAGGAAGTTGGCACCTCAGCTGGTGGGGGACTGACTGCTGGTGGACTGACTGGTGGTTTCCCCTCGGGGCTTGCTTTGTTTTGTTCCAATTTTAGAACACGACCCTTACGACGGACTTGATTTGATGAACTGATGATGGGAGTATCCTGTTGGGTTTGCTCGTTTATCTTAAGATTCATAATCATATCGTTGGCGGCTTTTATTGGAGTGGCGGCTTTTATTGGAGTGGCGGCCGAGAGATCCATAGCTGTTGGTTCGCCACTCTCATCAGGGTCCTCTTCATCGTCATTGATATAGTAGGCATTCTTATCCTCTTCGAGCTTTCTTTGTAGGTGTTGTAGGGCAGTCTCACGGAGTCTTGGTGAGAGTTGAGCCAAGACGGCTGCTTGTTGTTGGGCAGCCAGCATTTGGAGGTTCAAATTCCAGTAGGGGAAGAATGGAAGGTTTCTCTGCTGGAGAAGCGCAGATAATGGTGGGATGAGGTTTGATAGGTGATGCTGATGCTGTTGGTGCTGTTGCTGTTGCTGTTGCTGTTGCTGTTGCTCTAACTGCTCCTGTTGAGTGGGTTGCTGGCGCGGTTGTGGGTTAACCTGCATCGATTGGACCATTTCTGATGAGGAAGAGGTGTTACTCTTGGCTGGAGAAGCAGGCATATTATGATATCCTTTTAAGGCAGCGCTAAGCTGTGGCATTTTGGCAGAGCCGCCGGACGATTCCTTGCGGCCTGACTTCATTTTTGGTCCACGCCTGGTTCCATAGACATCGATGACAACTGAAGGATTTGGAGCACCATCTTCATCCAAAACCATGCCAGGCTTATGGTCATACTTCCTCAAATGCAGCTTGAACGAGTGGCAGTATTTAGTGGCATAATCGCAGTCCGCACAGCGATACTGATAAACAGATGAATGTGACTTGCGATGTGAGTTCAACATCGATTTGTTGACACAGCTATAGTTGCACTTATCACATTGGAATGGCTTTAGATTCTTGTGCTTTCTGATGTGGTACTCAAGATGATGCTTTAGCTCGGTTACAAAGGGACACTTGGAGCATTGAAGTGTCTTCTCTGGCTTCATGTGTGAACGAGCATGCTCCCAGAAGGCCACTTTGGTGATGGCAAGGAATCCGCATGTCTTACACTTGTAGTTTTTCATCTTTCCATGGGAATTATATATCGGCAAGCGAATGCTCTCATCGTCCTCACTCTCGAGGAATTTCATGTCCTCGCTGGAGTTCGAAGACATCACATCCTGATCCAATTCACTGGATGTGGACATAATCGAAGTTTTCGGGGATTTTGGTGGTGTAACATCCATTGGTGGGGTATTTCTTGGTGTCAAAGCAGTATTCGATTGTTGATCCATCTTGGGAGCAGTTTCAATAGGATTCATCATTCCATTAGCACCAAGATTGATGGGCTGTGGATTTTGATAGAAATGTGCCATCGATGGAAGCACAGCATTTGGCAATCCTGGTGGTGTAAGTGGATTGAAACCTAGTGGATGTTGCTGCAACATGGCCGTTGAATTTTCAAAGTAATGTTGTGTGTTGACATCGGTTGGTATCATACCGCCAGGATTTACACCCGAATCAGTGGCACGTGGCGATGGAGTCATCACAGATGAAAGCTCCTGCTGTTTCATATTGAGATAGTGTTCCAACTGATTGCCGACACCATTCGGCATCGGCGGTGGTGGTTGTGTTGATTGTGGCTCCTGTTTGATTGTTTGATGGAACATGTTGCTGTACCAGTTGTGTTCGTAGTTGGCGGGGTGCATTGAGTCCCAATTCTGCATTTTGGGGATGTTTTTTTTCTACAATTCCTTTACTTTCCTCGAATGTGCGTTGTGTTATAGAGAACTGTAAATAAAAGAAATAAATTTTGATTTAGGATAAAGTGTACACCATTTTGTTTTGTTATTTTTTAAGCTACGCCATTTTTATCAACCCCCTAAAAGACTGAAGCTCTTTTTATTATTATATGAGTCCTTTTTTTGGCACACTTACTGCGCGTGCCTAAGAGAAATCTCGTCACCCCTCCGTAAAAAGAACGAAAGAAAAAAATAAAACGCGTAACACATAAGGGTGGCACAGAAATATCTCCCCCTGTTTGATATTATTAATCCCGGGGTGGGTTTATCGGAGTACATAAGTACCGAAGCGATGGCTATATATAGCGCATTGTTTTTCAAATGGTTTTTGGATTTTTTTTTATGTTTTCACACAGGGAGAGGGACAATTTTATTGTTTCTCCCTTTAGGGTAAGAAAGAATTATTTATCGAAGAAGGATAATAGATCCACGCGTATAGCACGTTCTTCAACACAAATCCACTTGATGTATTCTCAAATAAAAGTAAAAATATATTTTTAACCAACTTTTTTATTTGTTTAACAAATGCACACACTGAGAAGAGAAAATATTTAATTTACCTTAAATTTTTGTCATTCTTTGCAAAACACACAGATTTTAAAATAGAGCACTTCTTTTTTCTATTCCTTAGTCTACGACTTCTTCCATCGACTTCTGAACTAGAACTAAATTTTAAAATTGAATCAGCCTCCTTATATGCAGGTAAGTTGAAGGACCTGTGAAGGAGTAATGCATCGCGCGCGAAACCAGGTAGATCACATCACATCGCGAAAGGATCAGCGGGAAAAAACGAGATGCAAAATATTTGACAGAGTGTTTTTGCCCACTTCTAAGAAGGATTCTGCTAGTCACTCAAAATTGTAATGATGATGAAATAATTTGTTTAATCTACCTGTTCGCGAGAAAGGAGTGACTCAATGTGTTTGACTTGCGTAACCCGCGAAGAGAGGCGCGAATGTTATAATCGCGGTCATTTTGTATATCACATGTGAATGGCATCGCGAAGTCATTTTTTTACGCGGATAGGACAAAGGATAACGATTATTATGCCGCGGGCATCCGCGGGGTTCTGTAGTAAGTGAAAGCCTTTTTTTTTCTTCCGATTCAAAAAGTTCTGCACTTGCCTTGGTATATCATTAGTATTCACTAGCTACGCCACATAAATGAAATAGAAGATGTTTTAGTTAAAAAACTTTGGTATTTTGCTAGATTTTGAAACTCCTTTACAGAAATGATTCCAGGTTTTGAAATTCAAAACAAATCTGTTACTTTGAATACTTCCTCTTCTATAGGCGAAGTTATGATCCGAATCAGAGGGATGACAACTCTCGTACTTGACTGCATTGTTACTTTATATACTACGCATTTAAAAAGCAGACTTTTAACTGATGTAAGGACTACCAGCCTTTTAGAAATTAAACTTGGAAAAAGCTGGAATCGACACGTGAAATAAAGGAATCAAATGTAGCTTTAGCTCTATTCAAAACAGAAAAAAAACTTTGTCAGAAAATGTTTCGAGTACTCGTTTAAAATTAGGGTCAAACCTGCAGAAACAAGATTAGCCAAAATTTTGAGAAGCCAAATATTTAGAAGCCTTTTGGACCTGTATCCTGTAACTAGTCATTCGATAAAAATATACACGCTAAACGCACTAAATTGAGTTAAAAAAACTAAGTAAAAAAACACTCCCAGTTTGACTTACTTTTAAAATAAATTAAGTTAGAAACGCTGTGTTTTGAAGCTTGCTGTTTCTGACTTTGTGACACTTTTTTAAAATGTCCTTATTCACTGACTAATCGAAACTATTACGATATCATTTAAAATATCGAAAACTCCTTGATTTGTTTTCAAAAATGTTGCCAAATAGTAGTATTTAAAAAACGTGTCAAGATATAACTAATGTCATTGGGTATTTCATTGCTAATTATCTGTCTATTTAAAATGCTATCTGTTTTTTAAATAAGTCATACATATTTTTTAATTACCTAATCCTCTTCTAGGAGACAAAAAAAAAAAGAAAAAACAATTTCGCGATGCCGTTAATATTCAAATTTTACAGTTACTTTTACTTTTTTCTACCTGCACAAAAGCGTGACATAAACACCTTATGCGCCCAGGTAAAACTATCCTTGCTAATCCTTTTATTTGCTTATCCTCAAAAATGCACTCACATTACTGTGTATGCGTATTGGGATTCCTTTCATCTTTTACTTTCTTTAATTGTATGTGTGTTTTTGAACAAACGGTTTTTATGCAAAAAAAAAAAAAAGGAAACTTGCAAATTTTTGGAAAACCAAATCGCAGTACATTTTCATGGACAATAAAAAGGATGTTGATTTTTGCAGACCGATTTGCGTGTCATGGTATTTAACTTTACATTTTATGGGCTATTTTTTGTTTTGTTGTTGTTTTATAGTGCCATATGAACGGGAAAAAAAGGCTAGGTACTTTTGTTAATATTTGACTTGGCAGTTGTTTTTTCCTGCAACAATTATGCGCTAAAATTCTTAGGAAAGTCGTAAAAATGTTGACTCTTGCATTATTTCATAATTTAACCTCTCGTGAATTTATTTTATTGCTTGGGCATAGTAAAATGTCCGAATGATTGGGAGTTATTTTTTATTTTAGATTTTTGAAATTAAAAAAAAGATTTTGGGCGTTTCTATGCTTTTTTGCTGCATACTGTAATCCGGGACTGTTTTATTGCACTGCATGTTAAAGGATTTTCGTGTAGATGATTTTTTTAAATTTCTCCGAAAGGGGATGCGAAAATATTTGAATTTAGGACGTTTTTTAAATTCAAAGGTAATTTTTTAGAACCTGTTGGGTTAAATATTGTTTCGAGAAGGAAAGAAACTTAGAGTCATCGTGACTCATTTTTCAGAAATGTCAAATGAACGTTAACGGTCTTTATACCG
The DNA here is from genome assembly GCA_949716465.1 of Chalcosyrphus nemorum. Classification (NCBI taxonomy): domain Eukaryota; kingdom Metazoa; phylum Arthropoda; class Insecta; order Diptera; family Syrphidae; genus Chalcosyrphus; species Chalcosyrphus nemorum. Next base: position 81,771,217 of record OX454333.1, read on the forward strand.
ACTTAACGATTATATGTATGCCATAAGACTCAACCTCAAAATGTGAACACCCAAATATGGCTTAAAGCAGGTGGGCGTTGCAAGATATTACATGGGCTTTAAAATTTAATGTGTTGAGGATTAGTGTAATGTCAAAAGGGCTAATAGCTGTCAAAGTGGTTCTTTAAAGGCGTATTCGTGGACTTCACGACGTCTATGATGTATTGCCGCATTAGAGCGCTTTGTTACTACATAATCTATATTATATGTGAAAGCGCGATCGCAATATTGTGAATTGGATTGTGAATTCAATTATTATTCTTATTACAATTTATTAACATATAATTCAAATGTAAATGCTAACCGTATGAGAGCGCTAGTTGTAAATGCTTTCACCTGAATTGAATTAATTGTACGAAACATTAGTAGAAAAGGTAGATATAAGTTTGAGGTGAAAAGGGATTTGTCTGCTTAAGCTCTATGGTGAGTTACACAAATGACAGCAGTGGGGAGATGACACAAGGATTTTTTTTTATAAGGAGCCTATCTATGGTCTAAGAAAGCAATTAATCAACAAAGTCTTATCTAGAATGCCTGAAACATTTTCGAATTCACCCCGAATGGATGGCGGGGTAAAAGACGTCCTCGCGGCAAGTGGAGGGTTACCAAACTTGGGGTGCATATCAGCCTCGATCGGTAGCGACACCTAAACAAATGTATGACTATTTACATTGACATGGTTCAAGCCATTCTTACGGCATTGCCAACAATACCAAAGCGCATTTGCTTTTTAGAAGTTTTCGTAGAAGTAAAAAAGCATATTCTTTACTCTCAGCCACTCAGTACTACTAGCAGAGATAATAGGCTTGGGCTGGAAGAAAGACCGCAGGGTATGAGGCATAAATATACATATTTACGTTCACTTTTTAGGCCTAAATTTGGAGATTGTGACGCTCTTAAATAAAAGCAAAATCAACGACAAACTACAACAATCGATAACGAGTGACTCGTCATCGAAATGTAAGAATGTCCCACTCGTAATCGAGCATTGACTATCGAACTAAATTTTTTTTTAACACTGTTGTGCTGCCGAGTCGTTGATCGAAACAACAAAAAACTATGAGTATACGAGTCCTGCTTACTCACTTGTTATCGCTTGTAAAAATTCGGCCCCAAATCTCTGAGTTGACTTATTTTGGTGCCAATTTTAAAGCAATTATGCACTTAAAATGTCTGATTTGCTTTGAAGTTTATTTAACCTTTCTTATAGCATTGCCAATAGGAAATATAAAAGAATTATTTAAGTCATCAATGACTGTATTTGAGAGATTAAGAAGCCCAAGATACCCTGAATGGATGCCTACGTTTATGTGATGGATGTGTAACTAGAAGCTTTAAAGTATGGCTATATTCTGCACACCAAATTATTCTGCCAATTTTTAAAATTCTTATAATTTATTTAAAAACATGAGGTTTGCTCTTATGTGATTCAAGTCATTCTTGTGGCTTTGCCATTGAACACACACAGGTGCAGAAAACGAAGATGTTTTCCCTCAAATATTAAGAACCAAACAGTCTGGTTAGTAAACATCTCTCCACAATAAATTTCAAATAATTAAAATTGATTTAAAATCTTCGATAAAGGCAATAAAAAAGAGAAAATTTTAAAACTCGGTCAGATTAGAGAAAAAAGATTTCCACCACGAAAAAAACAAAAACCACCGAGACGCCCACATGTGTGCATCTCATCTCAAAGGCCAAGTGTAGATTTTATATCTTTTTTTTTTCAAAAAAGAGAACATATTTAAAAAATAAATTAAACACGTTAATTTATCTATCTTTTGAGCTTTTTGCTTCGGACTTGTTGCATCTTTCCTTGCCGTTTGGCGTAGTAAAAACTAAAAATGCACCAAACGATGCATAAACAAAAAAATAAAAAATATTTCAAAAGAAAAAATCTATATCTTTGCTGTGCGAAAAAGTTTTCCTGTAGATACTTTTATAAAATCTGTTTTATTTTTTTTTTTTGCAAACTATTTTCGTAAAAATCTATTTCTCTTTCATCTGTTCTAGTTGGTTGTGTTCCGGTCAAGTTCTCGGTGGGTGAGAGGAGAAAAAAATTAAAAAAAAAAAACACAAAATGCATTTCAGACATACTGCAAAAGTATCTGCGTATTTTTGTAAATCTTTGTTTTTATTCGCAAAAATTTCAGCATTTTTTCTTTTTTTTCTCAACTTTTTTTTGATGATGCACACTTTTTCTGTCGCGTCGTGTGTAGCAGTGCATTTGAAACATTAAAAAAAAGATACACAAGACACGTTGTTGATGATGATGACGGGAATAATGATTGTATTCATTTGAATACAGGGATTTTTGCGCCAAGTTTTTTAGTGACTTTGAATTATGGGTGTGTAGTTTCTAATTCGGTTGGCAAAAATTGCATATTCCACGAGATGGTTTTTTTTGTTGTAACAAAAAAATTCATTTGTAGGGGCACCATGGTATAGTTGCAGCATTTTTAGTCTGACTAATGGTTTTAAAATAAAATTTTTGAAAACCGACGAAAAAAACTGGCAATGCATTTTTGTAAAATTTTTTATGAGAGGAGGGGGCACACTGATTTGTGCAAATTTTTGTTTGTTTGTTTGGTTTTTTGGGGAATTGTAGACGTTGTGCATCTTGGATTAGATCATCGTTTTATTTACGAGGTATGTATGTTGTTGGGTACTTAAAAATACTAAACGTTTTGTGTTAGGTAAAAGTCTTTGTTTTTACAAAAATTTATAGTTTTTTTTTTCTTGTTTTTCTCGTTAAAAATAAATATTGAAATGACGTTCAATAAGGTCTGGTTAAAATTTCCCATAGAAGCTTTTGAAATAAAATTTTTAGCAATAATTGTATTCGAAAACTAGTGGTTTATTTTGAAAATCTAAATGGCCTTGTGGTTTGTTTGAATATAATGGAATGGGGTGTCAAAGTTGGATATAGTCGTTTCAGAAAATTTAACTTTATATGTAACAATTGGAACACTACTATTTTTTAAGACACAATTCAGCATGTTTTGGACAATATACTCGTACATATGTACATCGGAAGTAGACAGTTGTGTACTGAATCTTTCTTTAAATTAAGGCAGAAAAAAAAGGAGAAGGTCTTGGCATGTCCAACAATGGAATAGCCAATAGGATTTTTTTACCAAGCACATAGTACAAGCTTCAAGGAAAAATTTGCATCATAATTAAAAGTTTGTAATAAAAGGTTTTTCAGTTCATAACGTTAGTTTGTGAGCTAAATATAGAGAAAGTTAGATGGAGAAGTGGTACACAGGAAAACCAATTAGAAGAGACGTACCACATGATTCCAAATGGGGGCCTAAGTCTTTTGTAATCAGGAACATAAGCCGAATGTATAGGAAGCTGCTTATCATTAGCAAAAGGTGTATCAAGTCCGATGAATGAAACAGCATATGGGGAGATCGAGCACCGGACAACAACTTCTTACTTTAAGACAAAGAACACAGGTTGGTCTGAAGACCTCCAGTACTGAGCATAAAAGGTGTAAAAGGAACTTAAGGCTTAAGCTGTTAGAATGTATGATTAGCGTCACAATAAGAATCTGAGACTAAGCATAAGTCTGGGTCTCAAAAGCCATATGTTTTGATAGTTTGAAACTCAAACTTACAGTTTTGCTCTTGGTGTGAATCGTGGAAAGAACTATCAAGTTTTTTTACGGCCTCATCTCGTGAATTACTGCCATTAGAAGCTTCTAAAGCCCCGTAGGCCTTAGGATACCAAACAAATCTGTAGTTTCTACTTGTTTAAGGTAACAAACTTCATCTACAAAAGAGTGTTGTATCTTTATACTGTTTCCCGAATTGACCCCGAAATGCATTCCTTTTACACGGCGCGCGGTTAGAAGGCTCAAGGTATCTTACGTAAACCCATTGCCAATGTTATCAGAAATTGAACCTCCTGATTGGAGAGTCTATATCTATCACAATCAGTAGGATAATACGTTTCTAATTGACTAATGCACTTGAATAATATGCGTGTATGCATAACTCCTGCAAACACTTGACTATACTGGGCACAGGGAATGAAGTTCGAATCCCATACACGAACTACTGCCTTATCTGACAGATATCCAAAAGCATAAGACTTACTTTCCGTAACTGCATGAATGGTAGGTACCTACTGTTTATTGTCGTCTCCAAAGGGCCAGGATAAAAAACGTAGTACACTACATTGAGACACCGTGGTCTAAACCAAAAGCCATGGCGCCCACAATTACATTTGCTACTATGCAAGCTTCAAATAGCATTCAGTAGTGGGTTCAGCCGACTTTGTTTAGGTTAGGTTTTGGTGGACTTTCTGCGTAGTAAATTGAAGCTTTGAATACCTAAAAAAGTGTATGCATCTTGTTTTAGGTGTTGAATATCAATCTTGAAGTTGAAGTTGAATAGCTGGTCCTGGATTGGTTGCAGTAAGAAACCAGTCCTTGCTTAACTTCCCTTTCAACAGTAGGTAGCTGGTGCACACAAAAACAAAGTGCAGAAAGGAGCACAAACAAAAGTATTTTATGAACAGTTCCTCTTTAATCTTCTTATCACAGATTCAAAACAATGCATCCCTGACCCTTTACCAGGATCTGAGGTCTGACTCATGTCTGGTACATATCTGTGGTTAGCTTTGATAACATTGTAAACAAGTGTGCCTAAGTTTATCTGTTACAAAAATATTAATAAGAAGTCATAAACGACGGTATACCCTGAAATGAATCCATTCCAGATTCCCTATAAGCTACAGTCCAATCAGAAACTTTATTAAAAAAGGGCCTCCGCTTTTTAGATTGAAATCAAATTGTGTTAAGTTTTCAAAATATCAATAGGTACATCCACACAATGCCACCAATTGCTATTCCCCATTAAACCCTGAGCAATAACACTTCCTTGCCCGAAAAAAAAAACATCCTTATTTACTTTCTATATAAAAAAAAAAAATAACACTCACCTTAAAAACAATTCCGTCTCCAGACTTTTTCGAACTTTTCTCTTCTCCTTTTTGGCTATCTCTCCTTCCACCCTCTTTATGTTTTCTATCCCCTTCTCTTTCTTTACACAAAATTTTATTTTTCCTCTTTTTTTCGAATAAAAAAAAATAAAACAAGACACAACAAAAAAAAACTTGCAAAAATAAAAGAAATGCTTTCTCTCTTTTTATTTCGCTAAATATCCGTTACTTTGGAACACGCATGTGCGGCACTAACCACCACGATTACGTACTTTTTTTATCAAAAAAAAAACTTGTACTCTCTCTTCGTCTATCTCACTTTAATCCGTTTTTTGGCAATTGATTTCGAACTGGTTTTATTTTTTTTTATTTATTTTTTAAATTATCCCCACAAATTAATTGTTTATTTATTCACACATTCACACTATTTTCGAAAAAAAGTGGCGTATTTTTTAAAAAAAAAAATAAATCAAATATAATCCACAACAAGGTGAGTTCACTTTGGGTGATCGTATTCGTTTGACAGGCGTTTTAGTATTCACGTTTGTTTATATTGCCAGTAACTTTTAAAAAACTTATATTCAAATCGATGCAAATTATTTTTTCCAATTTTCGCTATACCGTTGCTCCAAGCATCCTTTTCAATGTGATGTCTCGAACACGACTGATTTGAGATTTGTCTGAGTTTTCCCTCAAAGGAAAACGAATTTGTTCCTTTTTTTTTACAGAGGCACCAAGTGAAAGCAGAAAGCACCCTCCTAACAATTGAGAGTCGGCCAATGAACATTAGAAAATTACACTCAACGTGTGACATACGACGGGATGAATGCCGGGCACAATGAATTCTTGTAATAGGAATTCATTTTGAGTGCATTTTCGAACGCACAAACAGTAGTGGTCTTAGAAGAGCATGAGCAGGTAAACGACAAGAGATTCAGAAAGAGAATCACTCCTGGTCCATTGAGTGGAATTGGATAAGAGCTGTAGGTTATCTATCAAATTTGCACTTTTGCGGATGAGTGAGATGGTAAGGATTCGATGGGATTGTAGATGGATGAAGTAGGTCGAGGAACTTTTGTTTTGGCTTTAGGTACATAAAGAGATTTGATGGTCTTTGCTGGTGATGGTGACCAATTTTCATCGTTTGATTGTTTACATTTGAATGAATAGATGGATCTTCTGCAAGGTGATACTGTTTCCTTTCGGCTTATTTATTTTAAATGGCGCTATACTTTGGCGTGCTTATGAAGGCTTTTGCACTTGTTCCATGTCCCCTCCTTTCTGTCTTTACTTAGGATCATCCAATCGTCTTTTAATTGTAAAGGTGTCTATGTATATTCCGACATTGTAAGCTATAAGAGGAGATAGAAGCCAAACATTATTCTGATTTTAAGTCTATTATTAGTTATTACATGTCAAAGTTTAAAGCTCAAATTCTGAGATTAAATTGAATGGAATGTGGCATATAAAGCGGCGCTGCAATGAAGAACGAGAGCCACTCGTGAGATCTTTGAGAAAAAGAGGTGGGAAGAACATTGATTTCTCCAAAAGAAGAAGAAAGATAATGAGAAGCGAAGTGACGGTAGCCATATCCAAAACAGCTGAATCTAAAGAAAGAGCATACACTAACTTATCTCTGAGGTTTGCCTGAGAAATAGAACCTAAGCATTCTTTGCCCGACCCACAAGAAAGGAGACTCCCTCAGCTGCTCCAACTAATAAGGCATCAGGCTCTTCACTATTGCGTGCAAGATCTTTTCTGTGATACCGTTTGAATGCCTTTAATTAACAGCTTGATTGGCCCCTATCAGTGTGGTTTCATAACAGTTAAGTTCACCATTGATCAAATCTTTACACGTTGACAGATCCTGAAGAAACCCGACTTCTTTAATATCATACTTTAGCTAATTGTGCGGAACTCACAAACTAACACTGGTGTCTCAATTATCAAAAGTTCGTAAAACTATGTACTTGCATACGCCTACCTTACGATATCGACAGAATTGAGACATCTCTGCGGGAAAAACGGTTATACGTGGACGCAGGGGTAACAAATACAGAGATGGCAGAAGTTCCAGCGGAAAATTGTAATTTAGGCACTATTGCCATTTCAAATTGGTTTACCTCCTTTTTTTAACAAACTCTTTTGAACTGGAGCCCTCTTACTCCAACCAGCTACTTAATTTTTTTACTGGCTCTTTCTGTCTGTACCCATTGATCCTATGCTTGTTGAAATAGTACAGAAGTACAGAATCTCAATGATAAATTCTTACCCCGCGCAGATAACCTCCCTGTCATACTTCTCAAAAAATCTCTCATTCCCCACCTATTGCAACTGATTTAAGCAAGGCTATTACAGTGTTCGCTTCAAATCCGTCCTAAGGACCCCATTCTTGACCACTTCTGATGTACCACATGGCTGTCATTTAGTTCCCATTTTCTTCATTCTAACTATAAACGATGTTAAGGAGATCATCAAGCACACCTTCACTTCTCTCTATGTGGACTATACGAAATTTGGCAGTCATCTTTTCACCTAAAAATACTATCACTTTTAAGAAAACCCAGAGAATTTTTTCGAACTGGTGGCGATCTCTGAATATTGTACGATAGACGGATAAACTGCAACTCGAGAAAATTCGTAAAGCTAACTTGTCACTGACTTTGTCAAACGATGCGATCGACCGACGGTCAAAACAATTTTGAGACCTTTACGTTAGTTAATTTGACAGGTTAATTTGAAGTTGCACAGAACAGATTATGGTTTGGTTTGTGTGTTTGTTGTTTTTTTTTTGTTTTCACCGCACTGAATATACATATGTAAGTATATTTGGTCAAAACCCTCATTTCCTGCTGAAAAATCAGGCTTTTGTAGCTTTGTCAGTTTATGGTAAATATGGTATGTTCTTAATCTTCTTATAGGTCAACATAACAATTGCCAATAAGTTATCTAGAATACCTCTTCAGCGCAAGGTACACCAAATACATTCCCGTTTGACATTATCAAACGACTTTTCAAAACCGTTGAACATCTAGTAAAGTGGCCTCTTTTCTCTTTGACAATGATCCATAAGGTGTGTATAGGTCAATTCGCATAGCCCCCAAACGAAAGCCTGTTCGAGAACGAGTACGGAGAATTTTCGTTGTTTGAACAACAAGAGAGTGCTCACGAGAGAATAAGAGATTCAGTTCGACATCGACACTTTGGCAAAATTCAGTTATTTTGGATTCTTTTTTGCCACTCGCTATTAAGACCACGTCACCTTACGGATGGCGGGAATAGTCGTTTATTGTTCTGCAATACTGAGACGATTGAAAACAAAAAAGCAAAAATTACTGGAGATTATACCATACTACAATTATATTCTATACGAACAGATAGAGAAGGAGACATAGAGAACGAAGGTAAGCTGACAACTTATGAAGTTATCAGGACTAGGCAAGGCCGAAACTAGTGGGGGGATCACAGGAGTTTAATTTAATTTAATTTAATATAATTTAGTTCATTCAATTCAATTTATTTTATTTTATTTTATTTAATTTGATAATAGTAGTGAAAACAATACAAACTTTATAGAACTCAAGATATGTCATTGAAAAACAAGAATTGATTCAAACTAGTTTTACTATTTCAAATAAATTCAGTTACTTAGTTAACTATTCGCCATATGCCTGAAGAGAGTGTTATCAAAAGAAGTTGCATGACAAGATCTTTGTATGCTAAGAGGAAGCGCATTCCAAATGCGAATGGCATAAACGAAAAATTGCCGCTCCGTGCAAAGATAATAAGACCGCGGAGGAACTAGAGTTAAGGACCGATTGGATTGCGAAAAAATTAGTTTATTATACAAATATGGAGGCTGTTTGGAGGTTATAATCCTGTGAAGACATTTAACAGTGCAAAATTTCAGGTGCTGGTCTAATGTGCAACCGAGAATGTTTTTAGCGTAAGCAGAAACGTGGTCATAGCGTTTTAGGGCAAAGACATATCGAATGATGTTATTGAAGGCCACATTAAGCCTTCTCTTGGTAGTTGCTTTGACGCAGCAGCAGATTTCACAACCATAAGCTATGATTGGCACGAGGAGAGATCTTGCTAACATAAGTCTTGTTTTAAGTGGGGTGTAGCCTTGAGATACCGATAAATTCCTAAGAGAACCATAAATCTTACCAATTATTGCAATAACATGGTCATCCCAACTTAAATTAGAATTAAACCAGATCCCAAGGTTTTTAGTTTCGTCAACATAATCAATTGGACTATTCCCAAGTCATATAGCAGGAAAATGGCTTGAATCTGATTCAATTCTACTGATGACCATGCATTTGTAGAATTGGGACCAATTCAAAATTCTGTGAAGATCAGCATTTAGCTTATGTATAGTTTCAGCAGTTAGCCCAGGCTTACAGCTTATATACAGTTGGACATCATCGGCATACATGTGGGCTAGTGAATATTTAATTACTTTGGGAAGATCATTTACGAAGAGCATGAAAAGAAGAGGACCAAGAACCGAACCTTGTGGTACACCTGCAGATATATCAATGAAATCCGAAAAAACATTTTTGTAAAGGACCGCTTGCTTTCTTCCCTTGAGATAAGAGAGAATAAATTTTGCAGACGACTCGGAGAAACCATATAGCAATTTAAGTTTATTTATTAAAATGATGTGATTGTATGTGACTGTATCAAAGGCCTTAGAAAAATCGAGTAGTGTTAGAAATGTTATTTGGTTCTCATCTAAAGCTATCCACAAGTCATCAGTAACCTTGAGTAGAGCAGTTGTACAACTGTGCTTTTTTCTGAATCCCGATTGATTAGCACAGAGAATCTTATTCCATTGGACATAAACTGATATCTGGTTATGAATAAGTTTCTCCAGCACTTTTGAGAAATAGGGAAGGATAGCAACTGGTCTGTACTCAGCCATAGAGTGAGATGATGCCTTTTTTTTCAGAATTGGAATGATTTTTGCTGATTTCCATGAAGTCGGAAACGTGGAAGTCATTATTACATTATTGAAAAAGTAAGTCACAACCGGAAGTATGAAAGGAAGTATTATTTTCACGAACGAAGGGTGAATACCATCAACACCAATAGCTTTAGACCTAATTTAAAGCATTGCTTTAACAACATCAGTTTGCTCGACTCTGTGAAATTCAAAGGAATCAAATTTGCGGCAAAGAAGGTCAGGCAATTAAATTTAGTTTTATAAAATAATTCTTTATTTTGTTATGTTGAATATAGTTATGTTTTTTTTTTTTAACCTATTCCTACTTTTGTTATAATTAGTAGTCAATAAAAAAAATTAAATTTTAAATTTAACATTATTTTATTTTCCTCAATCGCTCCCAACCTTAAAAATAAAAAGATATTTTCCAAAGATCATATTTGTCAATATTTGAAATATTTGTCTGGCTACGGCCTTGGGACTAGGAATACCAATTGAAGCTTTTGACAAAGCGAAGTAGATGCCTTCTTCTCCCCAAAAAATGATAAGGAAACAAAATCGTTTAAAGGAACGTCTCAACGTCTAAACCAATCAGATGGTGTCATCTTAGGCCACCGATGACAATCATGGATGATGCAGTCATGCATCCCCATTACAGTTCCCTGTGGGCTGGCACTCAAGAAAGGTAAATGTTATATTGATCCAAGATCTCCATCAGAGATGACCGGCGATTTATAACTTTTGATGTACTGATAGCTCTGATAACTGTCCGTTAATATCCTTTTTAGATAGTACGTTACATTGACAACAGACGTATACAGCCAGAGGGTGACATGAGGTTTCATATTTTACCTATTACTCTTTTGCAGGAATAAAAGGCAGTGCCGACCTTTTAGAGTATTGGCTTTTCATTTGAGCTTCCTATTCAAAGAGAGACCCAAAAATTTGGATTTATCAGAAACCACTAGGACTGGTGCCCTTTAAGGTGGTATTGGGAATTTTACGTTTTCATGTGAAGAGGACTAATTCTGTCTTTTGTGGGTTCACTCCTAGTCCAAATTGAGCGGCCTGCTACTGAGCATAGAGCATATCCATTTGATTGTGTGCAGGTTAATACCTTAATGTCCACGAAATCACATTGTTTAGATTTATAGCATACATCCTTTGTTTCAGAATAGCAACATTAGGTATTGTCCCAGTTCCAGTCAAATCATACACCAACAACTCACAGACACGCTGGATATTAAAACCTTCAAGAAATGCACCTTTGAAAGACGCACAAAAAAAAAATTCTTTAAAAACAACTGAAATTATGACCACGATTCCCAGAAGGAAAAGGATTTACATATTTCTCCTTTTCCATCCATTCTGCCAGATAGGATAAAAATTTACATTTTCGAACAGATTTTTGTTTTTAGACATTTTGTTTGTTTTTCATTCTGCGCGAACAAAAGTAGTCTAGCGTTCCGAAAATGTGTGCTCTAAGTCGAGTCGCGTCTCGTTTTACTTGTAACAACAATTGATAATTTTATGGAAGACTTTTTTTGTCCACCTCTCCAGCACTAGCAGGAGCGAAATTCCTTTGAACGCTTTATGATGTTAGTTTTAGTTGGTTTTATTATCCCCTCTCAGGTAGGCGAGCATAGATTGGGAATTCGCAAAAATATTCTGCAGATAGGTCAACCGCCTAAATTGTTCTTTAGGATTAAGATGACCTAAAACGTAGCTACAGCGGACATGTGGAAAAAGAAAAGGACACTACGGGACCCATCTATTGTTTTGCAAAGGCAAAGTTAATTATTTTAAAATGACATTGGGCGATAAATGTAAGGGGTGTATTCGTTCCTTGGCCTTACGTAAATTATTAGTACCATAAAGGTTATTCTTTTATACCAGGATTCCGGAGCATTTGAAAGGACCCTTAGGTTTGGTCTTGGTTAAAAGTCAAAATTGAGAACAATGTGAAATTATAAAAAAAAGAATAGGCGTCAATGTACTAAGAATAAAACTCTCTTAAGGCAAGTATCCTCAATTATCGTAATGTTGCGCGAAATACGATGGCATAAGAATGACAAGGATTAACTGAATCGCGACTAGTCTTAGGTACAAACTTGGACATATGACAAAAAGAAGACTCTAAAGCGATTGACTTTGGAATTCAAGTAGACAAAGTAAAATGGTAGGCGCTATAGTTCGATGGGGTTCAGGACTTGGACAGAACTTATGGGTGTCATAGTTTCGCAATAATGGAAGGGTCTTACAGTTTTTAAAGAGATCGTCGAATGGGGGTTTAAAAAGCTTCTTCAAGGCAGTAATACTCACAGATGTTTGTCATTCGCAAGAGGTGGAACAGTGGAGGCAATTTTTGTTGTTTATCTGGGCCTGAACAACAGATTTTTGGGGAAGAGTCCATTACACTAACCACTATTCCACGTATTCTATACTTATGCAGATTACATTGAAATTCTAGTATCCGGGATGTTTCCTGGGTGCCTAAATGCCGACATTAATTGAAGCCAAACTGAACTCACGGTCTTGTCAACCAATATACTGACCTTCACGGTTTTATGGCAGATATTATGAACCCTTTCTTTCCTTCTATGGCTCAGTGCACCCATCACGTTGGCACTAGTAACAGTATAAGTAGCGTGTTTACGATTTTGCACTTTACATCGAGCTCGGACCTAGGATCTTTGACGTGGTCGTCTGAAAGGCGTATCATGAATCTTTACCAAATTACTTTTCAGCAGACTTATTGCGCTATAGTCGACCAAAGGTTTAGGCTGTATATTTAGGCCAGAAATCGAATAGAGCTTTTGAATAGATTTTGACCCTTTATTGAAAAATGTTTTCTCGATCTCTGGTTAGAAGTGTAATAAATCTTATGAGCAGTTGACACTAAGTGATCATAGGAACATGTAATAGACTTAGAAACGGCTGAACACACTTTTAATCCCTTCCTCATCCAGCACTAAGTTGCTGGTTTCAAAACTTAAGTGGAAGCTTTATATAGAACAGTTCGTGGTACATTCTCAGCTCTCCTACTCGTTGCTGTTGTCGAGTCTATTGGCACCATTCCAGTCACTTCACATTCCCCAACGTATGAAGTTACTCGGAAGGGGTTGCATACTCTCAATGCGTTGATTCTGTAAACTTCCTCTGTCTACTGTATGATTTGGTGCTCATTGCCCCAACTCATATTTGGGAGCCATAGAGCATCATCGACGTCGCAACCCCTGCCAAGAGTAGTCTTTTCTTTTGTAGATATTCTCCAATATTTTTCACGATTCATTCCAGGATAGCTTTTATTTTTGCTGCCTTCTCCTTGTTTAAAAGTTAAAACAAGTAAAGTTAAATTTATTTATTTAAAAATTAAACTTGCATCTAGAGTAAAACGAACTCTGTTTTAGAAACTGAAACGGTCACTCTTACGGTCTTCTTTACCCGTCTGCCTCCGTCTTTTCCTCTCCAATTTTAACTATTTTACTATTGTTCGAAGCCACCCCGCGTTATAAAAGAAGCTGATAACTACCTCAGTGCTTTTCTCCACGATGGATTATAAGCCACATCTGCCATAATGTGATGTTTCATACACAATACTATCTACTGATGGCTGATTCGGTGCCAGGAAATAAAGTATAATGCAAAAAGATCCTAGACAATCACCCTATTACAGCCTCCTTAAGAGATGTATCAAGAGCAGATTCGCACCTTTCCAGTTCGCCATCTCGCTTATGCTTTGGTTTTTCACCGACTATTCCTAAACCAAAAAACTGGAGAGAGAGTTCACGAGTTTGAAAGATATTATGGCACACAGAGGCCTCTAGATGCTTTTGCCATTCTAATTGACTGCGAGTGCAAGGAGAAAATCACCTCACGGAAGTACCAATTCAGGACACCATATCTGTTCTTAAAGTGGTAAGCGGTGTTGCTAAAAGTCTTATCAAACAACACCAACCATCTCCACGCAACGTTACCGAAGTTGTCACGGAAGACCCCCAAGTTGTAATAATAGATCAGCCATTAACAGGTGGAAAGTGTATTACAAATGTTTGGCTAAAGTGAAACATTCCCAGATGGTATTGGATCATCACCTGTAGAAGAACAAGGAAGCAGCTTCCCCAGTATAGACTCAGCCGATGTTGTTTTAGGATATAAGTAGACTATAAAGTAACAAATTATGAAAACAGGTTCTAAGGAGATTGCTTTTGCGATTGCATCTTGAGACTTGAGACTACAACTGGAATTGTCAGGCCAAGATTAATCCTTGAAGACCGAAAGCACACATTTTGTTGGCCAATATGTTTAGCTGATTAACTTTTTCGAGCCCCTGCAGGCCTATTAGTGCTTGAGCAGTCAACAGGATTTAACAGCAAAAAAAAACCAAGACTTTGTTGAACTAGAAATATTTGGCGCAATGGTCAGAGTTTATCTTAGCAATAAGTCGCAGCTCGCAGTGCACCATCAGTCCATTCTGTAATCAATAATCTCCATCAGGGTTTGTCAAATGGTACATATGCCGAACATAAAGTACATAAACCTTTCGGCCCTGGTAAGGTCACAGACGATGACAACACTCCGCTGGAGGGGCCCCACAAACACTCAGTGTCTAAGCTGAGACTGATAGAGTTAGGCCAAAGCCACACGAGCTCCCAAATGGACGCGCGCCCAATTGTCTGCGCAGCTTGGTGTTGTCGTCACACGAATAGCATTTTGGAGGTTGCTGAAGAAATTGGTTCGCGCGACCACGCGGACAGCTTTTTGGTCGCGCTCCTTCGTGTGTACGCGCTTATTGGTTTACTGTATGCTCATGGCGGGCGTCCAAATGGGAGCACAGAAAAAGGAGCTCGTGTGGTACGGCACTTGCATTGAGCCACAGATAATCTTAGTGTCTTTTTTAATTAAGAAATCATTGATAGGTATCGGTTCTGAATTATTTTTGGGTAAGAGTTGGAGACCATGTGGCCAAGCTTAGTATACCTCACAACAGTTTTTGCAGAACTTGCTAAATATATGTCCCACTTACTTTGCAGGTGCAAAGCGTTTTTGAATGATCTCAGGAAGCCAAGATGAGGGTTGGAAACCACGAGATGAATTTATCAAGCTTTCATCTTTGTCATCATGAGTAGTAGCAAAATGCACACACTACCACTAATTTGCCATACTACCCACTCCCCACTATTCAAAACATCTCACTATTCCTCCACCTATGCTACAATTTATTCATCCAATAACTCCTCTGATCCATTACCAAATCAAAATTGCATACACGAGCGTAATGAAAACATCTATGCGAATCCCTTTTGTGTTTATTTACAGATGGACATCATTTCTATCTAATTATCCTTCATAGGTTATAGTTCGAAATCACATTGGCTCAACTAACCATTGGGCGGAAAATCATCTTAAGGATAAGAAAAACGAATAAGGAGTAGTTTCAGTATGTCGAGGACTACCACCTTTTGACCGCAAACAAAGAATATGGGTGAATGAATTTGCATATGGTTTCCAGGGGTAAACAATGATTTTAAGATCATTGTTTGACATGAGGGCATCCTTAAGAAGGCACCAATTGAACTCTTGATCCTTAATGTGGTTCGAAGAATAAAGATCCTTATGGTTGGATGAGTTTAAATGGCAACAAATGAGAGTGATATGACCTAACATCTTTTTTGAATGCTTTGTGGATTGGATGAGGAGATCTCGTAAAAAAATTGAAACCATAACTAAATTTATATATTCAATCTTTTCAGGGCAAGGATTCTTAGTTCCATTAAGATGGTGGTTTGATACTATACATAGGAACAAACGTGTCTAAAAGAAAAATCTTTAAAAAAAATTTAATTATTTATAAAGATTCTTCAGATCGTAATTAGAAACCCAGGTTTGTCCAACTAATGTCTGATAAAATTGCACTTGTTTGATTCATAAGTTATAAGTCTGTCCTTTTTCGAGTTTGTCTTGAACCGTAGATTTGTTTGCTAGGGTTCACAGTAGGCAAATGTTCTCTGGAAGCAAACCCATCTAAGCCTATCATCATGCTTTGTTTGCTTTGGAAGGTGAGAATCTTTTGAAGACGAAACACGAAACAGAGCCCATGCTCAGTAGCAGTGTGGGATTTCCACCCACTAAAGCCACCTCCTCTTTTATCTCTGATCCTCGCGGCACTGCTGGCAAGCATTTCATCGCTCGGGGAGACTTAAGCCTTACATATATACTCGACTCATACCCTAGTGGCCTACACTACTTGCGTTCCTGTCTTCGTTGCTCCTTCATGGAGCACTTACTGATTCCCAAGCTGAGCATCAGTCCAATGATGTTCTCCTGGGTTAAGTCCTCACCCAATGTGTTTGCCAACAGATTGTGGCCTTTATGATATCATTGACAGAAGAATATCCAATGCTTTGGTGCACTTTGGTCAAGGTCAATGGATTGTCTTCATGCCTAGTACCAGTAAGCATCTGCGGCAAGTACAAGTTCAGCTGTTCCTCCTTCCTATTCAAAGGTCTATATATTTGATCAATCTTTGCATCCATCTGCCTTTGTCAGAATAGTTCCATCTATCTTGGCATCCTTCCAGGTTTCGACTAGTTGCTATTGGCATCTTTGCGCTATAGGCACTATATTCTATTCTTCCTTCTTGAACGAGGAAGTCTATTGGCAACACACCATGCTCCCGTGACATCGTTTCTGTGCATAGAAGCTCGCTTGAATCCTCTAAAATCCTCTTGGATCAACTGATGGGAGGCACCTTTACCTCAGGTTTGTAGATTTCTTAATATTGTGAACCGCTTGGGAGTGTTAGCCAAACAACTTTGGTGTAAAGTCATTGCTTCAGCGTAAGAGGCATTGTTCAGTGACTGAGGATGAGGGCGGTTTTCGGAAACTTCTCTCACTCCACTCTTTCAAAGTGGTTGGTGTCATATTAACAACTTCTTGATCATTGATCAGTATTTGATCCTTTTACAGCAGGGCCATACTGCCTGAGAGGAAGTGAAACCTTTTTGATCTCGGTGTAAGGCGATTCCCATTATTCATCGAAACTTTCAAGTACTAGGATCCGCTGAGACGTGTGATACTCTCTTATAACCCCTCGACAGTCAGAAAGGCTTACTGATGCGCCTAACTAAATTAGACTGACATTGGACATGGTCGATGATTGGTGTACTAGGAATGGGCTTTCGGTCAATCATCTCACGAAAAAAGTTGTTCAATTTACAAGAAAGAGGATCATGATCAGTCTAAGTCAGCCAGAATTGAAAGATGTCCCGATCAATCAGACGAAGTACTTCAGGTTCAGGATAAGAAGCTTCTATGGTTAAAACATGTAGAATCAAAAACATCCAAGTCACTCTCAGTTTTCTTGCAGTGGAAGGGTGCTTTTGGAAAGACGTGGAGCTTGTCACGCAGACAAAGTCCTCTAGATCTATACAGCTATGATAAGACTATTTCTAGTTTATGAGTCGGTTGCTTAGTGGAAGGGATTCTAGCGCCAAATTACAAAGCACAGCTTTTCTCGGGTGAACAGGAGCCTTTCGGAGTACTCCGGGCTCTGCTCTAGAAGCACTGCTGAATCTCCCTGCTCTACTTATATCATAGGGTGTTTGACAGAAAAGGATCAGGTGCTGGTGTATTTGTGGAGGACGACAATGCAAGACTGCAACACTCATTGGGCAAATCTTTGCCATCTTTTTATGTCTGCCACTCACATCATTAGGAATAGGTGGAAGGGTTGTACAGTATTTGTGTCTGTATTGACAGTCATGATGCGCTTAAGGCCTTGCTAAACCCATTAACCACTTCCATATTAGTTGGTGAATGCAATATAGTCTGACTAAACAGATGCTCTCAGACGTTGGTTGGTTGAAACTGGCCCTCGGTGAGGATACACTTAGACCAGGAGTAGGTCCATTAGTGGGTAGGTCACCCTCTTACTCTGAGAACCATTTACTTAGAATGAAGGAGTCCATCTTAGCCCCACAGACGTTGTTGAGATCGTTTAGATCTCATTATTAGGTATTCACCTAATGTGGCCTTTCTAATGTTGGCGAGTGCGGGGCACGAGCATAGAAGGTGACTGATAGTCACTCTCAGAAGATAGTGAGTAAATCGCGGCACTCTTCTTTGGTATCTACTTAGGAGACTTGTGCTTTCTTACAGGACGTTCCCATTTACTTTTTGTTGCGTTGAGAAACTTTTAGACGATCTAGCTAATGCTAAGCTCCTACTTAAATGATCCTTTTATTACTGTGGTCATTCAGGTAGTTGGTGTTAGTCATCGGGTATCGTCAATCGTCAGATTTAGTCACGGTCTCCATTTTAGAATGTTAAGACTTTTTTGTACTCTTCTACATGTTTAAGGACCTCAATTTGCATCTTTCTGTTTTAAAGCCAAGGTCTTTCGCAAAAGGATCAGAAAGGCAAAAAAAAAAAAAAAGAGGAAAAACAACCGGACAATGGATTTTTTCAGGAAAAAAATAAATCTGCTCTACTTTTCATTATTTGGTTTAACTGCTGTTCAAGGTTTATTGCATTTCCGACTCAATCGTATTCGGATGAAGAATTATGACTCCGCTAAGCCGGTTATTATGGACGTACCCGCCGTACCTTTGCATCACAACAGGTAACATTTTGTGCCGACTTCTGTCCTGTTCCTTTGAACAAAAGTATGCAAATCGAATGCGAGTGTCCTGTGAACCTTTTTTGTTTTTGTTTTTTTTTTTGCACGAGTGCAAACTAATTGTTAAGTGCAATAAAACTTACTAGTTAATATCTGGTAGGATGTTATTTTTCCTAGCAGGAAGGATTAAGATTCGTTGACTTTGTTTTGTGCGAAATTCTCCGGCTGACCGGTACCGTTGTATAAAGTACGGTATGTCCTTGTTGAGGTCACTTATTGTGTGTTTTTCTTTCTTCCCGATGCGTGTCCTTTTTTTATGTATTTCAATCATAAAACTATATCGCTGGTGCCTGAGAAATAGGAAAAAGTTCTGTCACCTTTTTTTCTGCATTCTTTTTTTTTTTTTTTCTTATCCTCTTTCTTGTGTCCTTTTTATGATCACAAGAACAGAAATGCTTAGGATTTATTTACACAGGATTATTTGTTTCTTAATGGCAAAGTGTCTCGTTTTCTTTTTATCTGCTAGGCTTCCTTGAACCTGGATTTACATGTTTTGTGTACTTTTTGTGTGAAAGGATAAACAATTGTTGGATTCTTTTTTATGGTTATAAATAGAACGCGATTTTAGTATTTTTTGTTATTCTAGGTTCTAACCCTTTCGTTTGTGGGTTGTAAAAATTTTGCTTGGCGGTATGCTAAAAAAGGATTTAGGCTATAAAATACGCGATTCTTTTATTTTGCCAAAGGACCATCATTAGTGAGTGTAGTTGTGAAATTATGTTAACCCTTTTGAAAGGGTTAAGTTCCAATAGACGATTTTATGGTTTTGGAAACTTGTTTCCTTTAACCCTTCTGGTGTTTTAAGTATGTAACCTTCAGGAGTAAGTAATTGTTGAGTTTTTTAGGGAATTTTGAAAAATTCATTTTATTAATTTTATGGAGGAAATTGTTGTACTGAGTAAAAAGGGTTAAATTTAAAGTGTTTTTATATTTTTTTGTTGATGGCGGAAAAAATCTTTTTGAAGTGTTGGCTGCATACAATAGGAAATATGAATATAAATGAAAATTCTCGGAATGTGTTTGAATTTTATAAAAAGAATAATTAAGATCATTTATTTGAGCTCTTAAGGTGCGTCCAGACCAAGCGAAACATGCTTTTCGAATATAAATTTTATTGTTGTTTATCAATCTTATAGGTGAAGCATAGTTCTATAGTGAAAATTTCAGCTTGGAATACGAGTTGCACTTATCCATAGGCGAGTGTATAAAAATTTTAGTAGTAACACAGTGTACCCAAGCTTCAACCTCTTTACTTCTTTGGTATCCATTGTTTTACCAGACATGGTACCAGCAAATGTTGGTTTTTCTTGTTCCCCGTTATTACGATCTGGAAATATAACGTTGAAGTTTTGCCTGAAGTTGTATTTGGGTAGACATTTGTATGTAAATGAAATTCCTAATTTGGAATTAGCTTCATCTTCTGCGATGATCAAAATAATAGAGAGTAACTTGCAGCGCTGTAGTTGGCCTAGTTTTCAATGCACCTGTTGTAGAAACAGCAAGTCTTTGTTGTTTTTTGAACCTGTCTTGTTGCTATCGCTATGTAGAGTCATAACGTCATTCTAGGGCTAAGACCTCAGTTTGTGCGAATAAAACTTTGCAATCCTGCTTTTTCTATGACCTTAATAGATGAGAATTCCAACAAAGTTTTTCATCTACAGAAAGATGATATTTAAAAACTCTTTTGTTTACCAAAAAGTGTAAGTGGTTTTGATCTATCCCTCTTTCTCTTGTTGGATTTAGATAAGTATGGTTCTTTTGTTGGGGTTTATATTAAGCCTTAGGCTAGGCGCGCACATGCGATTTTCTGTCGCGGCGATTAAAAAATCGTAGTCGCTGTAGGAAATGGCAATCCGCGCACCAGCGACAGTAAACGCCACGATTTTTTAGTCGCAAATTATAGGTCACATAGTTCATAATACGAGTGCGCGCACTTGCGATTAAAGAATCGCCGCGACTGTAAATCGCAAGAAAATATGTGACATGCTGCATTTTTCTAGTTCCTGCGATTATTTAGTCGCAAGTGCGCGCGTTCGTATTAGACGCCATGTGTTCCATTTTACGCGACTGAACATTAGAGCGATAGAAAATCGCCAGTGCGCGCACTGTTTTATATTATTGCGACTACTATTTTTTGATCGCGGCGACTTAAATCGCCAGTGCGTGCTAACTCCTTTAAATTCATATGATTCATATGTTTTGGCGACTATCGCGTCGCTGAAAAATTGTAACAAATCGCGGTATAATAATCGCTGTAATAATTATAAGCTCTGTGCGCGCATTCATGTTGCAAAGAGTGTGTTTCATTTTGTGCGACTAAGAAGTCGCGCGATGAAATCGCATGTGCGCGCCTAGCCTTATCCTGTATACATGGTTCAAAATTGTTGAAAGGCACCTTTTTTAGGAAATAAATTCAATTTTAATAAAATTTTATTATATTTGTTTATGTGTGAGATTTTATGATTAACTTTTTTCGAATAACGTACGTTGTATTCGTGGGTCAAAATTGCCCAATCTGATTGTTCTACTGGTGTTGTTGATGATTTCCTTTATTATTTATAAATGACTGAAATTTTACTGTTATCTTTTACATGAGTTCTCATCTAGGTATATATTTCTACTAACTTGTTTTAGTTTACTCGTTCTTGCTTTATTTTTACATTATATAAAATTGTTTCCAAAATCGCACAACAAACCAATGTAGATAATATTCAGAATGTATCATTTACCTTCAATACGACTTATCGAAAAAACCGGGCAGAGTCATTCTCATGAGAACCTTGCATCACGACAAGGAAATGATTGATGATGGTAAAAACAATAATAAAATATCATAACTCTACAAAATTAGAGATAATAACACTTTACTCTATTATCCGAATTTACACATGTATGTAAGTGTAGAACAAACAGATAACCACAGACTTTTTTTTACCTTTTAAACCTATAATGCGTTAATGATGAACCTCTCTGAATAAAATAAATAAATATTAGGCCATAAGCAGCCCATAGAAAGCCAAAAAGTAGCTTTGTTGGTACTTTTTTGGGTTGGAACTTGTAAACCCTTGCCCAGAAGACGCACTAACCGCTGAGCTACGGCACTCTCTATCTTTCGAAATTGGAACAAAGAAAGCATTTCAGGCGAAGGATTTTTTTTTTGAAAGAATTATGAGAAGCTCTGTTTCAATGAGAAATCTCCCGTAGAACATCTTTTCCACACAGTGTTTCAGGCAGATCAGTACTTCAACGTTACCAAAACAAAATACAAGAATAATCTACAGTGCAAGCCTTCAAGCAATCTCGCTGTAACATGTGCCCGAATTGTTCCGAAAGCATAAAATATTCAACAAAATGTTCAAAATATTTTCAATTTACTTGCGAAAATCATTCCGAAAGAAAATTACATATGAACATTGTTATTTCTAAATAAAAACTGTATTGGGCAAATTTGACCCACAAATACCATTATGTACGTCTTTTTTTTTAAGTACAGGATAAGGGTTAAGGCCAACTTTATTTCACCAGCCAGCCATAAGGTTTAGTGCCCTCTGCAGAAGAAAGGGTCTCTTTGAAATAGCCTATGATAAGTATCGCAATATCGGCTGCGTAACATTGAACATAAAAACTATCATCACTGAGTATTTTTAGGATGTACCATGGAAGTGGAAAAGGGACTCCATCTCCATCAACAGTGACCCTATAGTTGTAATAAAGTACTTTGCATAAAAGTTTACGCCTTTATCTCAAAGTCGAAGATGCTTTCTTTAGCGCTTTTTCTACCTAGTTATCCAGCTTCACAATTTCACGGTATGTGACAGTGAGCTGATACTCAGCAAAGGGTGAGTTTGTACTACTAAGCTATCTGGTTGAGAGATACACGGTAGTCCTTTCAAGCTTTAGATCTGTTGGTGCTGGATGTAGCGGATTTATGTAAGGCCATGTATATGACAAAATCCGAAGTCCATAACTCGACTGAGACTTCAAAAAAACTGTAATAGGAGAGAGATGGATACTCAGCTCTTCCAAGAATAAGCCCTTAGTTACTTCGTCTCTAGATTTGAACCTCCTATGATAACCTATTAGGACACGTTGTTACAAATAAAATACACATATTATCTTTCCGCCATATTGAAGCTATTCTCCATGGACAAACGATCGGTGGCATTGAGAAGATGACTATGAATTGATAGTATTCCTATTTTGACATGATCTATGCCTAGCTCTTTCCATTGCATGGAGGGTCTCCGTCTTATTGCTGAATTGGTAGCCAGTTACTGCAGATGATGTCAGCTGGTTTTCAGTGCCCTGCAACTCATTGTGAATGAATTAAGGCGCACTACCTTCCGCAACCTCTTCTATAAGCCATTTCCTTTTCGCCTTTTAAACCTTAACTAAATTCAATATTGTAGCTTCTACTTCTGCTTTCAACTGACAGACTCTCGTTAAATACAAATCCTTTTGGTAAGGGACATGTTTTATTATTTTTTCCTAGACAAAGAACTCACCAAACAAACCGAAACAAATCCCACGTCTTCAGAAAACAAGACAATTTTCATTAAATACATATTCATAACGAGAAAGCCTCCATTAATTTGGATACGCTCTCCAGCCAATATTTCGTCCCTTCACTCGACATAAAACAAACAAAATAAAAATATCTAATAATAAATAAATGTCCACCATCACAAGCATATCCCGCGGAAAGAAAAACATCGCTGCAAAAGAACTCCCTTACAAAATGCCAAGTGTCCTTTTTTTCCCGCTGCTTACAGAAACGAAAGCAAAGGAAGATGAAGAGACAAAAAAAAAAAAAAAACTTTCAGGACATTAAAGAAAAACATCGTCCTCAACGTTGTCGTTGTTGTCGTCTTATTGCGCTCCTCCACCTTCACTCCAGCATCGTCATCTTCAAATTTCCTGTATTTGCCATTGAATCCTTGAATCCTCCATCCTCTACTCCGACCACTACACTGCAAGGAGATTCAGTTTTTATGGCCTTGGAATTCATACATATTTACTCGAAACAAGTAGAAGCTGCTCTGGCTCTCGACCTCCTCACCCCATCCTCATCATGCCGCTGCTGTATATTTATATTAATGGAATAGGATTGGCGCGGGGGTGGAATATCCCTTATTTCATAAAAAGTATCTCCTTCCCCCTGCGCTCGCAAAACAGAGAGAGAGTCCTGTGTGTGTAAGGAAGAATAAAAATATGGCTGAATCGCACAAAAAAATCCAACCCCCGTCAGAGGGTGAATTCCAAATGCGTTGCCTAGATTCGAGTCTTTTTTGTCCTCCACACAAACACACACAGCTTTTTTCTCTTATTTTTGCCCAAAAATGCTTGAATCTAAATCGGAATCAGAATTATTGCCAATGTCGGCGAAGGAAGGAAGGGTGTGGGGGGTTTTCCTCCTGTATTTGGTTACGATCGAGGGTAAAAAAAAGCAATTTTTTCCTTCTTTTTGTGAACGCAAAAGCACACAGGATATCACTGGGGAATAAACATGGAAGATTTCGCCATCTTACCACGCACATACATATACAGATTCTGTGTATTTCATTGAATAAAAAGGACGAACCAGGAGCGATACGCAAAACGAAAAAAAAAAAAAGAAATCAGAAAAAACCATTAGGTGTACGGTATACTTTGCAAAAAAAGAAATGGAACTGTGTCGGGGATCCTTTTTGTGGGGGATAAAGCAAAAACAAAAAAAAAAAAGTAGTAGAATATACTCTTACCCTTACCGAAGAGCCGTTATTTTATTATTCGTTTCCATTATTTTGGCGGAGGGCTGATGGCGGCGGCTTCAATGGTGTAGGTGTAGGTGGCGGTCGTCGTCGTCGTCGTCGTCGTCGTCGGTGACAGCCAGAGCTGGGGTTGAATCACGAGCTATTGCAAAGTGCGTCGTTTACTGGGTGAATGTGCGTACGGTTTATATACGTATTATCATAATGATGGGTCGTAGGTTTTTATGCCTGCAGGGCTTCTTTTCTTCTTCCTTTTTTTGCTCTGTAAAATGTTGCTTTGTTTTTTTTTTTGCTTTTGTATGTCCTGATGGGTGGTTTGGTTATAAGACAGGCCAAAGGATGGGTAGTATTTTCATGATGGGTTCTTTAGTGCCAAGAGGGGCTTTTTCGTATGGGGGGGTGGAAATATTTATTTTCTTTTTTGTTTCAGATGACACAGGAATTCGTAAATTTTATTGTTAACAGCGAGAACTGTGCGGAGGTGTAGGCAAACGAAGAAGAAGAAGAAGAAGAGTGTAACCAACAAAAGAAGGACAAGGAAATGGAATACGATTTTTGTGTTGGAATTGAAATGGGTAATAACGTGAGTAAGAATAGAGATTGTTTTTTTTTTTCTTTTGCTTTTTTGCTGGTTCGTTTCTTTGTCATTTTGTTTTTGTTTGTATCTGATGTTCCGGATCTAATGGAGAAAGTAAGTTTTACTCGACAGAACAAAAAAGAGGAGGCAAAGGAAAAGATAAAAGTTGTTACTTTAGTTTGCGAGGACATTTTTATTTAGAAGTGTTTTTTTACTTTATAACATATATCAGAGGAACGGATGGTGTGGGCTCTTAAAGTAATTGGGTAATGAACTGAGTCGTCGGAATGGAGTCTTGAAAGATGCCCTCGGAAGCTGTAGAAGGAGGGGTTTTGTTATTTGTTTTGAGAGGACATTTTCTTTGAATAATTGTTTGCAACGAAACAATCAATTTGGGAATCAGGTTCTTTTAAATAGTAGTAGCAGACATGGAGTTATAATTTGCCATTAAAGTGGCACTTGCCTTCTGATGGTGTCCTAAAATTTGCAAGGGTCACTCTATTTCAAGTCAATACTGAGGTATTCGAGGAACAAATTGTTGTGTTGGCTTTTTTTAGGAAAAGGAGGCATAAGAGAAGGCTTTTAAAGCACTACGACAAAGGAAGATCTTTTGTGCTAATCCCTAGCAGGTTTGAATATAATTAGTTATATTTTTTTTTTTTCTTTCAGCTGAAGTCTAGTTCATTTATTAATCTAAAAACATCTATAGCTGAAGCTGAGGAGACTTCAGAGGGAGATGTGAAGCCTTTGTTAAAGTACTTAAGTCTCAGCCGAGCTATGGCAGTACATTCGCACAGTATGTGGTGGGCTGTTTCAGTGTCTTCAAGACATAGGCAATACGTGCCCAAATAGACCATTTTCTTGAGGTGGTAATTGAGAGAGCAATGACCATTTAGGAAATCAGTGATTTTCTTGACTTTGTATTTGCTCATAGAGAGGATATCTTTTGCTCTCTTTTTTGAGAAGTTGATGAATTGTTTGGCATATTTTAAGCCATTTTGAGAGTTCCAGTAGGAGAGCGATTCTTGTCGTTCTGATCTGATTAGTTTGTGGGCCACAAAAAGGTTCAGAACCAATGAGAGGAGCCTGAGCACCTTGTCTGGAAAGCTCATCGGCGGCTTCGTTGCCAGGGATGTCGCTGTATCCAGGGACCCAATTGCAACATGGATTGGATACAGTTCCAAACTTAGACTCAAAGTTGTAAGAGTTAAGAGCCTTGAGTGCTGCTTGTCTGTCTGAAAGAATGTTGATATGAGATCTTCGGAGGTTTCTTCTAATGCATTCTCTGGCACAGAGCTCGATAGCGTGGACCTCTGCCTGAATGAAAGTTGTTGTTTGTCCTAGAGGAACAGATAATTTGTAATTTGGACCAGAGACTCCAGCTCCAGACCAACTTGACATTTTAGATCTGTCAGTATACCAATCTATTGATGAGGAAGTTTGGGGAGTAGGCTGATTGTCCCAGAAACTCCGGATTGGGAGTGTCCGTCTAAGTTAGAGGAGGAATTATTGCATAGCAGTTGAAGTTTTAATGCACTGCAGTCTTCATAATAATTATGTGGAGGGGAAAACGACGTCTGCTTCCTTCTCCACATTTGCTGTCATTTGGTGAAGGTCCATTATTCTATGAGACAGAAGGCATACATCATCGGCGTAGTCGAGGTGCTTGAGTTCAGATGTAAGAGTCCAAAGAATTCCTCCATCGCCAGTTGATAAGGTCGCATTCAGCACATCGCTAATCACCAATAAGAACAGTATTGATTAAAATATGCAGCCTTGTCGAACCCCACTTTGGACTTTGAATTTCTCAGAGAGCCTTCTTCTCTGTAAGACGTGAGATGTGGACCCATCATATGCAGCCTTGATAATTGCTATTATTTTATCAGGAATGCCTCTCCTTCGTCGAATGTGTCTTTAAAGTATTCTTTGATTCGCTCCAGCTATAATCTTGGCCACAGCATACCGTTTTCTCCAGTTTTCGCACTGCATTAGATTGTCTTTTTTAGGGAGCTCGACGATCATTCCCTTCTCGAAAGGAAAAGAGTGAATCACACAACATATAACTGGATGTGCAAATTCCTGACCTTAGAGATGTCCACAAGCAGGAATTCTTTTACTTCTGATATGGAGCATAGTACTGAACGACGATAGGTTCACTAAAGAGAGAGTCAACGGCTCACTTAGACCCCCATGAGGCCATTAGGCTCAAAATATAGAACCCAGGGAGCCTTAATTTCTAATCTTCCACAAATAAACTAAACCATCCAAATATGTAAATACATTTTAGGGTGTTTTAAGCTCTATTTTCCGTGAATCATGCAGATTATGCAAAAGAAATAGCTCCTTAGAGTATCTTTTTTTGCAGCTAGTCCTGGATTTTCTCTACAACTTAGCCGTGCGAGATGATTGCCCATCACTCAGTGTCTTGCCACGACACTAAGAGCTGTTCGTATAACTCCGCGACTTAGTTTTATCCTCTCCTTTTATCGTAGATTGACCGTAATGATTTGTCTGTAGAGACTCAATATCTATTTCCCTGTGCAATGTGCTAAATGGTACGTATTGACCTCAGAATGAATGAAATGAAAAGTGCCTAAATGTGACTCTTTTCTAGATAATTCATCCGCCTTTTAATGACAAGCCACCCCGCCAAGGGTCACCCTATTGGCTACTGAAATATCGTAAGTTTGAATCTTACCAATCATGCGTCGTTGTTCCCGGGGCATATTGAGTTCTCATAGCCTTAAGGCTAACCATAATCAACATTGGGAGAAATAAGATAAAAGGACTGTTCGCGTACCCTCCTAAAACCGCAAATTTTTACGAAAGCGCTCACAAGAGAGTAAGAAAATCCCCCCATGGTACGAATTTTAGTGTAAGAAATTTCTGTGGGCTGGCTTATGAAAACTGTCAAAGCTGTCAAACCAGTGTATTTTCAACTTTTTCTTGTTCAACCCGTTCGTTTACTTTTTGTAATTTTAGCTCTCTTTGAGAGAATTTCATTTCCACTCTTTGAAATTTGATTTGACGCGAACGGACCTATTTTCAAATATAAAATATAAATTATGAAGAGAAATGTATAACATACATACATATATGGGTGTGTAATTTGTACCAACTGTCAGATTGGCATATGCAATGAGCGACTGAGAGCGCTCTCTCTAATGTTCGGCCATGTTTGCAAAAGTGACCGAAAACTAAACGAATCGATGCTGGGCTTATGTGGTGTTGGCTC
Organism: Chalcosyrphus nemorum; assembly: GCA_949716465.1. Classification (NCBI taxonomy): domain Eukaryota; kingdom Metazoa; phylum Arthropoda; class Insecta; order Diptera; family Syrphidae; genus Chalcosyrphus; species Chalcosyrphus nemorum. The sequence goes on from OX454333.1 coordinate 81,799,399, forward strand.
ATATGATTGTGAGTACTCCTAGGTTTACATATGAGAGTATATGCAGGTAGATGTTGATTATGTTTCACACTTTTGCTGCCAGTTTGCTAAAGTAAATGTCAAGTCGACGAAGATTCAGTATTGTTTCCAGAACTGCTGTTGGTCTTGTCCCCGCCAGACAATTTGTCCCTTTAGCACTTTTAAGATGGTATTTCTTCTGGACAATTTAACGACAGGTTAGATAAGTCTTGCCACCGCAAGTAGTACATAAGTATATGAAGTTTACTACTATAGGCTGGAACTCCCAAGTCTTTCCGAAAGTTTGTTTAATGCATGGCAATCAAGTAAGATAGCAATTTGAACATCTTGTCATCTTCATTTTCATTTTGCAATCAGTCCATTAGTCCAAACAATATCGAAAGTTCTACCAATCATGAACACCAGTGACTGAGCTCCAATTTACATATTCAGAAGTAGCTTCCGCTTTTCAGTGTGCGATGTGTGATTTTTAAAACCAGAGCTGTTCCTTCCCACAGCAAATATGTACCAGCCGTAAATCCCCAGTTTGTAATATTCAATTTTATTACCAATCAAAATTGTGCAACCATTTCGTCCAAAAAGATTTTCCATACGAATGCCCTAATACCGATCAATAAAATGTAACAATTTCAATGGAAAAAAGCCGCTTTACTCTCGTCCTAGCAATAACCGAAATTGGATCAACCAACTGCGCGCCAAATCTATTCACCAGCTTGACCTTTCTCACTTAAACATTCCATCCCTTCCTCATTGCCATCATTAATTGTCCAGCTCAAAAATTGCAATTGAAAAAAGAGGAAAAAGGATATTTTATTGCAAAATGAAAAATACCATCCAAATCAACATAATAAAAGGGACACGGACACACATCCAACGGTCAGTCGCTGTGTGTAATACTATGTAATCCTGCTTACGCAAGGACCATGATTATTTGCCATAACCCGATAAATCAGGGGTCACCTAGAAGCCTCTAAGAACAGATGCGGGTCAAATGAAAATTTCTCTTTCATTCGATTCTTTCGGTATCAACAATGAATCCTAGAACAATGGAACGGCGCTCTATTTACTTCACACACATAGGTGTCAATAAATAGCCTGGAGTTGGAAAAAATGCCTCCTCCTTCTTTTTCGCCCAAAAGCCACAATATGCGGAACAGAGATGTTTTAGTGTTTTTGTTCCATCAAATCTGATGCGAGGGTCAATTTAGTGACCATTGCCTGACAGCCAGGGTCAGGACGATGTAATCGAAGGGTCACGCATAAGGAATTTTCGAAGACGCAAAAAGGTCACAATATGATGAAGGGATACTTTTTTTTTTTGGGGTGAAAATTAAAAATTTTCAGCAATTTTTCACTGATGGACAATTGAGAAGAGAACAATGTCCTAGATTGTGTTGCTGTGTGATCCTGGCACACGGTGGGTTCGTTAATTTATTGCACATTTTTCCATGCCAAAAAAGGATGCGATTGGATTGTGTCCGTTAGTTTTTGCATCGTTAAATTAGACCGAAGGAGGAGGAAGTATATGTTTTGTTATAGTTTTTGACCCCATGTCAGTGACTTCGCGACCGTTTATTTGACCTTTTTTCGATAATTTATTACTAGCCTTAGAATCGGACACATTTTACGTTTGCGTTTGGATAATGAAATTTAAATTTTTCACACATTTTTGGTTTTCATTTATTGTTTGTGTGTATCGTTGGATTTTTCGAAAAACCCCGCCAAATTATCAGCTTTTTCCGTTACAAAATTGTTTGTGTAGGATCAACAATCTTTGTCTGGACTAAGATGTTGAGAAAAAAGGGATTAAGAAAATGATACCCCAGCCAAAATGTCTGAAAGGTGACAAAAGGGTGTAAGAGTTTTCAGCATTCAAAAGATTATTGAGGCAATTATGTAAGAGCCTCCTGATCCTATTTGGTGGTAGACACATTCTGAAACAGAGACAAGTTGTGTTGCAGGAAGTGGAGCATGAATTCACTAAGTATTTCCGGTCCATAAACTTGTCCTCCTTTCTCTTAAAGACATTGGAATATATTTTAGACATACTTACCTACTTACTTGGGTCGTTTAACCCCTCGGGGGCATAGGGCGTCAACAACACCTGCGCGCCATCTTGTTCGTATTTCTGCAACGCGTGTCAGCTTTCTCCAACTCATTCCCAAAGAGCTCGATTCCTCCTCGACTGTTCTGCGCCACGCTGGCCTAGGGTGTCCCGCTGACATACACATTCAACATAACCTAGATCAATCCCTTCTATCAAAATCTCCACATGCGTGTACCAAAGCGTGCTCTACAGAGACTGTATTTCACAGTAGAAAAGACAATCTACTACAAGCAATATAACCTATCCACCTTCTTAGATATTGAAGGTGCCTTCTGCAAGTATAAAGTCCACACTGAACGGATTCAGGAGGTTCTTCTCGAGCTGGGCGTTGAAGAGTTTGGTAGTAATTGGATAGTAACCATGCTCAAAAGCAGGATCATTCAGCTGACCCTCGGTTAGAGGAACCCCCTAGGGTTGGGAGGGTCACATCTCTACTTCTTTGGCTTATGGCAGGCATGTCAAAGACACGACTTCTGGCCCGTGACATCGATACTCTAATTTCATGATCAATTTCAATTTTACAAATTTTGTTTGCTCGTACAATTGGTCCATCGTGGCATGGGCTGTGTGGTACGCAGCGCCGTCCTGTTGAATCCGCGTGTCGTCATTGTTCATATTCTTCAATTGGGGCCAAGAGATATTGGTTATCATCGACCGATAGCGCTGGCCCTTAGCGGTGATAGCCTGGTCAAATTCATTCTCAGTTCTCAAAGAAGTGTGGGCCGATGATCCCGCCAGTCCAAACAAATGCAGACCAAACAGTGACTTTATCTGGATGTACTGCAATACGGTAGATCTCGTGTGGATTGTTATCGTTCCCAATTCGTCAATTTTGCTTGTTGACGAACCCATTCCTCCAGAAATGAATGCGAAATGTTGCTCGAAAAGAAGTCTCATTTTCATTAAACAATTCTATTGTTTGCTGTTGTTGAACGCTATAACTCTTCATGTTGATTTGGAAAAGCAGATTTACTAAAACACAGCCAATTTGACAGATGACAATATGGTCACAATCACCTCTCAAAGTTCAGAAATCTTTATTGGAAAACACATTATATATTTTAAGGTGGCCCGCTGTCATACTTCAAACAAAAAAGTCGCACTAAAGGAGTTTGAGTTTGACACCCCTGACTTATGGTAATAAACAAGATATTGTGCGGACTAGAAATAGTTTCAAGGTTGTCGCGTCCGCAGAGGACGTGGTAATTTTGGTATTAGGAATGTTTCCTTTAGTAGTCAGTGAGATTGTGGAAGGTACCTTGGGTATAATCAGCAAATTAATGTGCAGTCATCGTCAACCCAAGCAAAACAGAACTAAAACCAAAATAAACACTTTCATGACTCCACGGTTCAATAATCAACTACTTTCTCCTCCAGCGCCAGGTGCGGTTCTTGATTCAAAACTAAGTTAGAAGCTTAATACTGAGCTACGGGTTAAGGAGACCTGCGTGGCTCTATGCCTGTAGCAAAACGTTCGGTAAGAAGTGGGAATTTGGCTCGAAGATGGTCATATGGATGATACTATCCTATGGAGCACTGGTCTAGTGGTCTGCGTTAGAAAAAGCCTACAACATCAGACGTATTAATAAAGTGCAGAGAATGGCGGCTTCAGGCCAAGAGAATATGTCCAGACAAAACCTTTAACGTAATACTTTACTTGCTATCACCACTCAGTGTGGATATCCTCCGAATCACTCACAATCTCTACTTCCGGATTCGTGCAACGTCTGTCAGGCTGACGTGCTTGCTGTACGTTACGCTTGCTGCCTACTCCAGCAAATCTTCTCACCAGTAAACATTACAGCCATCCTCATTGACTGCCAGGCCGTTTTCAAGGCAATTATATCTGTCACCACATCCTTAACGGCGGTAAGAAGGAACTCTCTTATCTGGCTCAGAGGATCAGGATAAGCCTTCTTTGCGTGCCTGCTCACAGTAGCATCGAGAGTAATGAGCAAGCGGACGAGCTAGTGAGAAGAGGTTCTGGTCTTGATGCGACCATTACGGAGGCAGTAAACATCCTACTGGGTGCCCTTGGGGTAAGAACTTTTGGGCACTATCTATCGATAGCTGATACTAGGTGACGGGGGCTGTGGAACTGTGTCATATCTAGACAGATGTGGCCCAAATACCAATTAAAGAGAACACAAGAACTACTTAACAGAAACCGCCTTGGTTGGTTGAAACCGGCCCTCGGTTAGGATGCACTTAGACCAGGAGTTGGTCCATTGTGCTGCCGATGTGTAAAGGTGAGTGGGTCACCCTCTTACTCAGGGAACCATTTATTCCTTAGTATGAAGGAGCCAATCTTAGCCATACAGGCATTGTTTAGATCACTTAGATGGTTGAAAAGGTATTCACCTAGTGTGGCCTTTCTAAAGTGCGGGGCACGTGAGAAGGTGACTGATAGTCTCCTCTTCTTCTTCATCTTTACAACTTCTACAGAAGTCATTAAAGGGGATACCGAGTCTTTGGGCATGAGCAGCCCACAGCTGTTGCCACCGATGCCACCGATGGTTGGCTTCTCTCACCGCGTCGGCATGGACAAGGTATTTAGCATAGGACGATGGCGCCTCGATTTCGGTGACGTTTATGCTGTTTAGAAACCGCTTTGATATTCCAAGAATTCTTTCGATCATTACTGGTCACAGACCCATAGAGATTCATGCCGCCAGAATAGGCATCAGGTTTAATGCTTACTGCCGCAGCACCATCCAGCAGGAAACTATTATATACTTCCTTTGTAAATATCCCTCTCGCAACAGGGTTAGAAACCGCACTCTAGGTGAACCCTGTTTTGATATCCTAATAGAGTTCATGAAGATAAGCATTGGGGACTTTATCAACTCTCTCAATGCAGCGGGTTGGATTTGAATATCCTTTACTCTTTTTACCTTCTCCTATTTATTAGGTTTCACGCCCGTCTACATCCGGCAGGTTAGATGAGTTGTGGCAATAAAACGGAGCCTCTGTGCTAATTAAGTTTTCGGCTGAGATTTTGCTGACACAACACTCCTACCTGCCAGCTTAAGTTCGGTCTAAGCCTAGTATAAACCTCCAAATATCACGAGCCAAAGTATCTGTATTTTTAGAGGAATGATTCACTGGATTATAACTTTGAAATCCATAAAGATAATCTGCAAAAAACAAGACCCTTCTTCATCTGAAAACAATGCCATCCACATCCACTAAACTATTAAAAAGCCATTAAATGCATCTTGTGTGCAAATATTTTTTAATACAAAAAAAACAGCAGATAAGGGCACTTCCCAATCGACAGTAGTCGTCCAAGTAAATAAATAAACCACATGCCGCCAAATCCAATATTGTCCAGCTTCTCTATTATTAAAATGACGAAGAAAACGCATGACTATAGAGTGTGTGCACGATTTTAAACCCGAACAAGGTCGAGTGGAAAAAAACCAAAAATCCTCTGGTCATCGTTCAAAAACAATTACATAGTGTTGCAGCTTTTTATCAACGTTTTCCAAGTAGTTTTTGTCAGCTGGTTGACTAATCACTATCGGCTCTTGTGTTTGCTTTAAAATGTGTGCGCTATGCATGTTGGGTTGTTTAATTAGGAACACTTTGTGGTAATTACTTTTCGAGTTGGGTAAAGGGAGACATTATTTTTTTGTCCAACAATCGACTAAGACTCGACTGTGTTGAATGCTATCAGTCGCGAATTATGGACATTATTGTTTGGGAGAAAGTTTGCAAAAAAAAAAAAGAAATGGGTTTTTGGCGAATATTTACTTTTTTTATTGAATTTTAATGACACATAAAATAGCACCGTTGTTTTATCATATCTTGGACAAGAGATTGAAGATACAAGACAATCATTAAAAATGACTAAAACATTGCATCGATAAAGAGAGTGATTCACTTAGAGGTACTTTTTTAGCAGTAAAAACAATTTTAAAAAAATATACAATTTTGTTAAATTATCTCTTTTATGATAAAGAAAAATTCTTGACATATTATTTTTAAGGATGTTGACTATTCTTCTGAAGTTCTACTCTTCGATTGACGCCTCCGAGCGTTTCAAGTGGTAATTGGCAAATAACGCAAGTAGTGATGGGATCCAATTCCTCAATCGTATCCACTTTATCCTTGTAAGCTTTTCAATTTATATAGGTCCAAAGAATAAAGTCTAGAGGTGCAATATTATATAATCTAGGCAGCCAATTCACCGGTACGAGGCCCAAAATTAACTGTGTACCGAATTGTTCTCACAATAGAGCCATGGTTTCATGACCGGTGTGGCAAGTAACCACAGAAGAATATGGATCGCGTTCAGTCCAAGAAGAACTTTTTGGATGTGCGTTCGGTTGAAGCAGACTGTCTGCCAGCACATTGTCAAGCACTCTATATGTACATACAAGAGTCAATGGGACATATGGGCATACTGCCTACAGGCAAAGTAGGGAAACTTGGTTTTTTAAAACCAGCCAATAATATGTCAGGATTTCATTAAGAAGATTGAGTCTTACAAGAGTACAATGACTCAAAACATCGCAACCACCCGTGTGGAGCTCGAGAATAGGAAAATAGCATTGATGTACCGGCTCTCCCAATCTGCTGATGCCAACCCTATTAGAAGTGCCCATTCATAGCCTATCCTGAAGTAAAAGTTAGCAAAGAAGCCAATTTTTTTCCCACACTCTTTTCTAGTTGCATGGCCCGTTCTCTGATAAAGCTGTTTATTCGAGGTACAGTCTGGACAGAAAATCCTCAAGATACTACGTATGCATGCAGCTTTCTCGTGACAGCAATGATCACTCTCCAAGTACCACATCCATACAGCAGCCCAAATTACCGCACTCTAGGGGAACAGTTGAAGTTAGGCACTTGCTTGCACTTGCTCAGGGCGAAGGATAAGATGGATTTTTGGCTATTATGGCAGTGAACACGTTGTTATCCCGAGCAAATCTGTACCTTTGAGCTGCACTTTTGATAATAAAATCAGAGGCATTACTCATAAAGACGCACAACAAATCACTGACAACGACAGTTCATGTACGCCTATATTCGAAAAAAAAACTAGAAGCCACTCTCAAATACTAAGCCTGTACAGGAGTACTTACATACTCTGTAATGACTTTGTTTGTATACAAAGTTCTTATCCAGACTTTTGCTTTAAAATCCTTTGAACCCATCTCTGCTTTGTCGCAATTTTAAATTTGTAACATTTCTAAAATCTCTATAAGTAGAATGAGTAACAAAATCTGACAGCTGTCATCGTAAATTTTTGCGCTTTACTGTGCCCGAGATTTTATAGTTAGCGCCAAGCACTGTCACGAAATGGTAACTGACTCTTTTTTGGCCTGAATGAGAAAGTATGGGACTACCACAAGAGCAATGAAAAATTAAACTTATTACAGACAATTTTTCCTAAAGGTTTCATCCCGCAAAGTACGGACATCTATACAGTGGTGGACACGTAAATAGCACACTCGCATTTCTGTCAGTAAAAAAGCAGTATAATTAAACAAGAGACCTTTTACTTATATTATTTATTAGAGCTCTAAACGTTAATTATTTTACGAAAAGGTGGGGTTATTTTCCTGAAAATAAAAAAAAATATACGCAAGTTTTTGCCTGGCCAAATAAACAGCACATTATATTGCATTGCGTTAAAATTATGAGTATTTCATAAAAACAAACTTTTGGAACTTATCGGAAATCCTTTATTCTTTGCTACAGCTGCATATCATCTTGGAAGACTCTGCACTAAGCCCTGATAAAGCTTTTAGAAACAGATGTCCAAGCGATTTGAATCTTGTTCCACAAATGAGTTGTATGTCGCGGTTTTACTGATTCCATGTCATGTTCCATATGATTCTTCGGTTCTCGATCGGACTTAGATCGAAAGACTGAGCTTGATTCTTTAAAACGCTGAAATTTTGAAGGCTAAGGTAAATCTACACAGGACGAGATGTGTGCTTAGGACCGTTGTCATGCATAAAATGCCATATCTGCTTCGGAAAGGGGGATTATATGCTCGAAAGCAATGCATTTATAGACGTGTTGATCCATTTTCGTGTCTATTTTTATAATTGGTCACACGCCACGCCAAGAATCCCTCTACCAACACATTTCCTCCACCGGTTTTTGACTGTTTTTCATGTGTATCCTGGACTATGTTGTTGATATTGTGGATGGCAAACATACCTTTTTCCATCTAATCCAAACCTGAAGAACTTGGATTCATCAGCCCACAGTACATTTTTTTCCAAAAAGTCATTTGGAAGTGGAAATGACTTCCTTAGCTTCAAAATGTTATTCTTCACAAGTGACTTTTTTTTGTGGGATGAATCCTTTAAAGTTCTTCTTGCTTCAGACGCCTTCGTATAGTCCTATCTAACACACAAATGGAATAAAGTTCGAAAGCACTGCTCTGTATAGCTTGAGAGCTCGAAAATGGGTAGAGTTATGTGGTAATATGAATACAAGTTAATGACCCAAAAAAACACGCCCGCTACTACGACGAACAATATTACATTTCATTATCGACTTAAATTTATTTAAAAAAAAAAAAAAAAGAAAGACATCAAATTCAAACTCTTCAATGCTCTTCAGTGTTTTATTTCAAATTTGAATTACTAACAGCCGTTGAGACACCCTTTAAAAATGTCTGAAACGTATGCAACTCTTCCGGCAGAAATGTTCACATCCGATTTGTTTCATTTTCTCGTTTGTTCCAAATCGGTTCAGGTTTGGAAATTAACTCAACAATATATTATTGTAGTTTGTACACAAACCCAGAGTACATATAATATGGTGGCGAAATGGGTGTTGTCTTCGCTATTTTATCGTAGACAACTTAGATTGTAGGAACAATACGAATGGAACAAAAGCGGAAACAATCAATACAATTTTGTGGATGCTATTCAGCACACCAGTAATTCCTGAATGATGAAATGACAGTTGCAATTTTATTTAATGTATCGCCGGCTCATCAGAATACTTTGTAATTTATGAATTTTTTAAGCATACTCGGGCATCCATTGACTATAGAATTTATTCTTTCTTTCAGTTAAAGTGATGCAGATGTAATACAGAAGCAATTTATACAAAGAGGAGTAGAGAGAGTGTAGGTTATACTATAATAAATTAAAGCAAAGTCTAAGCAATTAATATTTAGTCATTTAGTGGATTGCTTTCAAAAAGTTGTATAATATCGATAAAACCCTAGAAGCGCAAGGATATACATAGATATGCAAATTAATTGTTCGAAAGTGGAGTGTGGAATTGGCTCTTCCCTGACCAACTGAATATAAAATTGTTTTATGGCCTCCCAATATCGCCATCTTCCATGACAGCAAAGCAACTATCAAAGTCGTTAACACGGCTACCATAATCTCAAAATTGGCAGTGAAATACCGGTAGTAAATAGACCAACAAAGTGTCCATTAAAGAGTTACTCTGGACATAACAACTACATATGTGATACCTACCGAGCTAGTGAGTCGATGTAAGGCCTGAGTAAGACATAGCTAGATGATTGGCCACACAAACCTATGTATAAGTATGTCTACTTGTCTTGTTTTATTGACCGAATTTTTCATTGAATCATGGTTGTGAACAGGTGAATTAATCCATGCAATTGTTCTGCCGACGTGAATATTATAAGCTCACAGTGACAATTTTATTGACCTTAGACGCATCAAAGAGTTCACCTGAAGGAGCCGGTTGTCGTACACGTTGGTGTATATATCTGCCGGTCAACATGTGCACAATTTAACTAAAAAATACTTCGGCAAACGATAAGACTATTCCCAGTTCAGGTACTTAGTTACGGATGCACCCCTCGACAAAGTTGTCTGAATCAAATTACTTTACCTTCATCAGGTGTGTTTGTTGAGAGTATAGAGTGCGGTCAAGCATAACTTTCAAATATTAAGGGTGAGTGATGTAAATAAATATAGTAATTGTATTCATGCAGAGTAAGGATATCATCTCTTAGTTCATTATAATATTTTTATATATTTTTTTTGTTGGTTTTTGTCACCCTTTTATGTTGTAGATAGGTAATATTGGTCGGGAAAAGAGTTTGAATAGCTTAGCACTAAGACGCTTATGAAAAATATGATCCATCATGCCTTAGCCTTCGAGATGGACTTGAGAGGGGGCATAACATTCTGCCGTACCATATGAAAAAACTGCCCAGGATGGAAGAAGATGTGGCGATGAGGGAGTTATAGAGTTGTCAGTATTCCTCTTTAAAAAACCATGAACTATTTGGCATGAATATTGACTTGATGCTGAACTCCACCAGATCATCAGGATGGATTGTGTATACTAAGCCGATAGGAAAGTTACTTAGTAGATTAGTTTTTAGACATGGGCAAGGTAATACCTTTCTGCTCCCTATATAAGTAACACAATGGATCAGCTCTGACCTAAGTGCGGCAGAAGTCTTTTCCTTTTGCCAACCGGCATACCTAACATAACCTAACCCATTTAGAGGTTTAGTCGTGCCTACATTAATATTGTGGCTTTTACAAGTGTCTACAATTGAATTTTTTTTTTTTTTCAACGGATCTATGGAACATGTAGTGAGCACAATGGTGAGTGCATTTGACGGCTCTATAAATAGGAAGTGAGTCCAGACATTTAGGAGTTCAGAAAATTTGGACGTATTTCTTCTTCTATTCGTCTTCACGGCTTTCACAGTTTTTCCTTGATTAAATAACTTTTAACACTAAAAGTATGAACGCCTAAAACCTTTCTGCAACACATTGATCGGCAGATCGACAATAGACCAAATTTTCACACTCAGATAAATCCTGGAAAAGACCAACGAATTTCAAGTCGAATCCCACCACTTTTTCATCGACTTTAAAGCCGCCCATAACAGCCTTCATCGCCTTGGGCTCTACCAGGCGGTGGCCCAATTCAGGATATCGACATCAGATGTGTCGCGTAACACTGGAAAACACGCGATGCTCTGTGCAATTTGGAAACAACTCTTCGGAGCTCTTCCAAACATGCACCGGATTCAGGCAAGGAGATGCGCTGTCATGTGATTTCTTCAATATCGTGTTAGAGCAGATAGTACGCAGGGCAGGTGTCAACACGGAAGGCACTATTTTTCACCAATCCGTCCAATGCAGACGATATTGACCTCATCGGAAGATCCCGGCAAGCCGTAGAGGCGTTTACAGTTATTGATTAGCAGGCGAAACGAGTTGGTCTTGAAGTGAACGAGGACAAGACGAAGTATATGTTATCAACAAACAAAAATTGATCTATCCAAAACATTGGGCAGAACTTCACTGTTGAAAACAACAACAACGACGAAGAATAACCCTAGCAAACCGCTGCTACTTCGGATTGGCGAAACAACTGGGTTCAAAACTCCTAACTCGATGGACCAAATTAATGCTCTATAGAACGCTCATCTTACCAGTCCTGCTGTATGGAGCCGAGTGCTGGACGATAAGTAAGAAAGCTGAGCAAATATTGGGCACCTTCGAGCGGAAAATACTCCGTCGGATATTAGGTCCCTTTTGCGACGAGGACGAATGGAGGAGAAGGCACAAACGCAAACTCTATATGAAGTACTAGGATGTGGATGTAGTCCAAAAAGCCAAGATACGTATACAACATTGGGTCGGCCACATCGAGCGAATGGACAACAATGCTCCAGCATTGAAAAAGGTATAGGCCAGGCACTCTAAGAGCGTCAAAAAGTACCTTTATAAACAAGATTGTACTATCTTAAAACATGGATTATATCACACAGGTTGTTTAAGCCTATGTACAATAGAATGATATTAGCTGGTGATGTAGAGCCTTTCTTAAAGCGCAGAGCATTCACACAACACTTGTTGAACTGTTCCAGTGTCCTCAAAATAGGGTGGGACTCACCCTGAGTTCAGTGTCTTTAAATGACGCATTTGATTTGACAAATACAATTTTTCTGCTATGAAATTTGACAGACCAATGATCAGTTAGAATGTTAGTTAAGCTCTTGTCCTAGTTTTAGAACTAGCAGTTGCTCACTAAGAATAAATTAAATTAAGAAATTCTATCTATCTATCCCTATTTCATAGGGTTTTGTATCGACATTATACTATCCACACTAAGTAACATTAATCGAATGAGTTTAGTTAACCCTTCCAGCAGGCTTTCCCGTTCAAATTAACTTTGAATCGACAAACTTTTTAGCACTGTAAACCCCAATGTAAAATCATTCCCCTTTATGTTCTGACTCACACTTAAATGAATCCGAATTAATGTTCTACCATCTAATGGCACTGGATGTTAAAACTTTATATCAACTAACCATGCAACAGGATCAAGTGTCAAATTACACGCTTCGACGAATCTGCATCAAAGTGTTACTGTGAGCACTCGTGCGCTGACCATAACCCCTACTCTAGTCAAACTCCTGAAGGAAAAATCCCTTTACAAGAAAGCCACGCTTGTTGGCGGTATTACGGTTGCTAGGATAGAAACAAAGGTACGTCCATCCACGAGCATAAAACAGGTGAATTCTCTCCCGGACTCGTGCAAGGGGTAAGTTTCACACAAACAAAGAGCACCCAGAGAGCAACAAAAGACCAGAGAGCCAGAGTTGTTGGCAACAGAGCGAAACATTTCTTTTTTTTTGTGTGTTTTCCTTTCGCCACATTCAATGTACGAAATTGATGTAAGTTTGAGTTTTTAAGAAATTAATTTGGGTAATAGCACGAGGTGAGAGGTAGGATACAAAAAGAAGCACATTTTAGATTTGATGAGAGCCTACTTTATTCTACGAATAGAGCAGCATACGATACGAGAAAATTGATTTTTTGAATGAAATTTTGTCTGCAATTGATCCGGAATAGATTTTCGAATGGAAAAATAGAAAATTCTCGGAAACTCGGACGACATTTTGCATTTAATCGCATTATTTTATGAATTTTGGACGATGTAAAGGTGGAAAGTTCGTTGTGAAGCTTGGATTGTGAGGTTATAGGTTTCTGTTTTGAACCAAACGGTGGCCCTGTAGGCACGTAATTTTAATACTATAACCAGTTTTGGAGACTTAATTTGTGAGCTGGGCCGATGAAATTTTGTAAGCGAAAAGCAAATAATACCTGGGTAAAACTTTTTCTTAAAACCGTCCCCTGACACGTCTACTTTTTGAAAATTGCATTTTTTTTAAGGAATTTTATATGAAATCAAAAACAAATTACAAAAGCAAAAGTGTATATTTCACTGCGTTCTTTCCTGATCGATATTTGATAAAGACCTATTGGTTCTAACCGTAAGTAATTAAGAGGCAGACCAACGTCTGCCGGGTCAGCTAGTACATATGTACATAGAGTTTGTATGTCCTTAGGAAAAATTAAATAAGCAAACGTTACTCAGAAAATATTTATTGATAGTTGTTTAACAGCCTTAAATACAAGGTGGATGCAAATTGATTTACAATGGCGATTTCATCAGCTTATAACCTTTATACCAACTTAACAACGAGAGAGTCTCTCTTCACCCCCTAGCCGCCACCTTGTATTGTTTCTGGTAATGCGCCCCAGATCTTCCTGACGTCCGTTGTATGGCTGTGGTTGGTTAACAAATGGTTTGGTCAGAAAACCAGAAATATATTGCCTAGTAATACCTAAATAGTAGCAGTCGATCTCCAAAGGGGTCACTCATCCATATTGTAGCAAGAACTCAACGTTGGAATGGATTAGTCATAGATTTGTGTTGGAACTAATTAAATTTCTTGGCCAAACTTTTTAATACAATCCGAACGCAGACTTTTCAAATCAATAAATTTGACTTTTTAATAAATAAAAGCAGGCGAGGTAGCGATCGCAATTAAACGCACTGTTCGTTAAAAATCCGCAGAGTGTTGGACGTTTGCTTTTTTTAAGAACTCTCCAACTTATACGGAACCACCCGACAGAACAGAATGGACACAACGGAAGGTCCTTCACCATGAATCGCTGACAATCTTCACGGATGGCTCCAAAACCGAAGAAGGAGTCGGTGCTGGTATCTTTTCAAAAAGCCCTCCCAGCTACTGCAGCGTTTTTCAAGCCGAAATCACTGCCAATCGTCAAGCAGCTGACTGTCGTCGAGCGGCCGAGCGGCCATCAAATCGCTCGGATCCAAGGCTGTGAAGGACTGCCGTGCACTAGGTGAATACCTATTCAACGATCTAAGTGATCTAAACACTTTCTATACGGCTAAGATAGGCTCCTTCATAATAAGGAGTAAATGGTTCCCTGAGTAAGAGTGTGACCCACCCACCTTTACCCATCGGCAGCACAATGGACCAACTACTGGTCTAAGTGCATTCTCATCGAGGGCCGGTTTCAACCAACCAACCAATGTGTCCCTGGTCGGACACATACTACTGCCTTAACTAGATTGACTCGACACTAGGCAATAGCTGAGCTGTTTACCTGATGAGTCAAGAATATTACTGCTATAAACCAGTCGACGGCCCAAGGGAATTGGGCATTTCTAGCAAATTTAAAATGTGCCCCATCAGCTATTGTTTGAAGACTGCTAATGGTGTATAAAATGCAGTTTAGCTCTCCGTAGAACCGCGATTTAATCATTTCAATCATTTTAATTCTTTCTTTGGGGTGCCTTGATGTCCGGTCTATACAAAGAACCCACAGATCTTGAGGGTTTTGAAAAGGAACACCTGGTGAATTGATCGCCAGTTGTGAGACGATCCCGAAGCGGACCTTTGGCTCCCATTCCCATGTTTTGTAACAGCTAAACTTATTACTAAAGCCTTTTATACTTTCATTTTATTACCTACAACATTCCAGTTAGTAAATCCAAATTTTGAACTCTTCATATACCATAATTTTTTCAACTATGCCCCTCTAATTCCCAATGACTCCCGAATCCGTACTCATTTCTCCACAATTTCTCACTTACTTCGATCGCAGTGAACACCACAACAAAGCCATTGCTTTGCTTTGCTGGTGGAAAGTCGTCTTCTTTGAAACGCTTGACGAGTGATGTGGAAAGAAGCAGTGCACTAGAGTCAGAGCCAGAAAACCACCCGGAGTTCTTCTCCTTGTTCAGTTACCATTCAGCAGCTGGCGAAGAAGCTTCAACGAATACCTTTCGCGCTCTGTTTTTTCGTAGTGAATATCCGACAACGACGATTTTATTTATTTATTTTTTGTTTATTCAAATCACCGGTTCCGGTTGGTCAAACGAACAACATTGAGTCTTCCACTCCACTGTCTGACCACCACTGCCACTCATCGCCCTCGTATAGGAAAGTGTTCCGGCCCAGAAATAAGTGTGCATTGCGTGCAGTATAATGTACAGAGAAAGTGCATTTTGTGTCCGTTCTTGAGTTCCGTTGGTAGTACGAGTACGAGTACTAGACAAAATTCAAATAGGGGTTGTAGCGGTAACTCTAAGGGGGAGCAACTAGCAACATCTAATCACTTTGCGGGTGAATGACTTTTATACTACTCCACCGACGAGAACAACGACGACAGTGGTAGGAGGTGCATAGTTCCGGTCAAGTTTTTCAAACACCCTTCTTCCTACAAGGGCTGGCTTTGGAGCAGTGGGGGAAACCCCCTATTTATGGAAACTACTCCATTGAAAAAGTGTCGCGGCAAAGAAAGAAAGTTTTATGATTGGTAGAGATTTGTCGCTGTGATTTACTCGTAAGTTGTATGATTTTTGGAGGGCGCCTTCTAACCTCCTCCGTGTAAGGTTTGATGGGTGTGTTCCACATGCATGAATTTCTGTGCTAACTAAGATTTATGTTGATTATTGCCACACGAATACACAGCAACAATTGCAACTGCAAAAAAAGAAGAAAACAAAAAAAAAACACGACGAGACTCCAGTTCAAATCATAAACAACACACAGCATATGTAGTATGTAGAACTTCCTGGTTCAAGTTTTGTTGTGTAATTGAGTAGCAAAGTATCTTTTTATCTTGACATACTAGAATACTGTCTGTAACAGTTATGTCTAAAGTGAGTGTTCTTAATTGATTTTTTTTTTTCACTCAAAATGGGTTGGCAGTGTGTACGAAGGAATTTAATTCCCTTTAAACCGATTGCCGAGGGATATAACCTGAAATATAACTTCCGGTCCGCTGTTATACTGTTGGTGTAAAAAGAGTGTTAACTTAATCCAGATACCAGTGCTAGGATATTTGCTTCGAATACTTGTGGATAAGAGGAGAAAATTGTTAAAACTAAAAAGGAATTGCTATAAATTTAGAATTTAGAGCGGAACAACAGTGAGGCGTGTGTGTTTTGTGCAAAAAAAGAAATAAATAAATAAAATTGCAGCCCAGAGTTGTGGTGTGTACATAAAATGTGCTTGGATATGTTTGTGAAAATTCTGCTGTTGTATCTTTGACCGAAAAATGTGGATCGTTTCGCACAATTGGATTACTGTTGCAGTGGGCATTTGTTTCATATTACAAATTGATGGTGAGTTTTATAGAACATTTAGCCTACAATATAGGGCAAGTACTGCATTCGTTAAAAAAATTGTAACTCGAGAGTTTGACATAACGATTATAGAGAAGTCAAAATATTTGGATCTGGCGATTCTATTTGTCTGGGCACGTTTTTTTTGACTACAGGCTGAAAGGCCAGCCATCTAGACAGAGTTACCTCCTTTATCTTCACATATATTAGGTCCGTTCGCGTACTTTTTGTACAAAAATTCGTAGATTATCAAATTTCAAAGAGTGGGGGTAAAATTCTCTCAGAGAGAGCTAAAATTTTGAAAAAGTATACGAACGGGTTGAACAAGAAAAAGTTGAAAATACACTGGTTTGACAGCTTTGACAGTTTTCATAAACTAGCTCACAGAAATTTCTTGCACTAAAATTCGTAGCATGGAGAATTCTCTCTCTTCTGCGAAAAACTACGAAAATTCTCCGTACACGAACAGCTTTTCGTAAAAATTCGTAAATTTTTGTAAAAATTCACTGTTTTACGAGGGTACGCGAAATAAAGATTTATTTTTTATTTTCTACATCTTATATTAAAGATATTTCTCTTACGACCAGTTTCACATAAAATGATTTGGTAGAAAATAAGTCTAGCGATTTAGATCAATTTAAATTCCTCGGAACCGTCATCAAAAATTCGAACTTCAGAATGGACCATGTTAATCTCAATTACGGCCAACATTCGAAAGAAATAATTTTTGAAATATCTGCAAATAAACACCAAGAAAGGCGAACGATTTTACTCATATTTTTCTGAAAATTTACGCCAATTCTGCCTTTTAAAAGCAAAAGCTTTCAGTATTTTAAAGAGTTTTAAAGATTTCGACAATTTTTTGACATCTAAGTGATAAAATTTCAGTGATACCAAATACAATGAGTTAAAATTAATCCTGCACTGAAAAACTAGTCCCCGAGTTAGCTCTGGATTAATTTTAACCCTGAGATATTTAGCTCGGAGTGCACTGAGTGTACTGAAAAACTGAGCCTTAAGGTATTCCTCGAGTTCAATCTAGTACAATAGATTGATCGAAATAAAAGGCTCTTCCACTGTCCCTTTCCCCCACCTTCCTATCATCATATCATATTTATTTCCCCTTCTTTTTTTTACACCAGCCTTGTTGAAATTAACATAAAATTATAAATGCAAGTAAAAAAATACTTTCATTGTTAAAAACTCTTTGAAAAAGTTCGTGCTTACTTATTACAACAACATCCATCCAACTTTCGCAATAAAAAAAATCAAGCTTTTATCCCGAAAAGCACTTAGTTTTTTTTTAAACAGTAATGCGAAGAAAATGCTGTGAATTACAAGGGAATACAAAAATTACATACGACTCTTTCCTGTCAATTTGGACAACAGCAATTCATAAGAAATATTGGAGGTTAGGTATATAAGCTGGTGGGAAGATGGTTCTCATCACTATACTCAGCTAAGTACTGACTCTATGTGGTACCCATATTGCAAGGTACTAGATTGTCTATTACCCTGTACTTTGTAATTTTGTTAGCGGTCCTTTAAATGCAAACCTTCCAGTGGACTTGATGAATTTCCATACAGTTTCCATTGATGTGCTAGAGAGCTCCTCTAGATCATTGAAGATGTGCCTCCCTAGTAACTTATACCTTGTGTGTTGGAGTCGGAGGCAGTGGCATGAGATTGGGTCGTGTTTTCAATAGCTTCCTCATTATCACATCCTCTGCAAAGCAAATGCTCGTGCTTCGTAGTTTTTTTCATATGATACCGCAGAGTGTGATGATACCAACAAATCTCTTGGTTCTTGCTTTGCCAGGTGTGACTCATAATTTAAAGACGCAGGTTTTCATTGGGATTCACTTATTTACTGCATCTCTCGTAGTTTTTTTTCCTTGCTTCAAGCTTAAGATTGCTATTCACTCATGAGTAGGTATACTGATTCTATGTTCGATACTGTGCTGTGCTCATCAGCCCTCTCATTTCCCGATATGCTTTCATGTCCAGGAATCAAGGAGCTCAACCTGGTGCTGCTCACCAAGAACATTTAGTTCTACTTTATCGAAAAATCAAATATATATACGGGTAGAACAGTGAGTTTCTATTTGGAAAACCATCCCATTCAGAAGGGCAGAGAAATGAGATTGTAAGCAAATCATCTTCTTTCATGCCAATGACAGTCATTACAAACGCAAAACAAATCAATGGGACTTGATTGAGAAGTTTTGCCTCATCCATCTAAAAATGAAATAATGCCGCCATCAAATTAGAACAGATGAGGACTACAAAAAAACACCGAGTCAGGCTTAATCATCAGATTCCAAAGCACAGACCTACAAGTCTTAAAGGTGCGTGTCCACTTGAGAGCACTTTCGCTAGTAAACTCTCAAGAGTAATTCTCGAGTAGCTTTCCATATGAGAGTGAAATTTGTGTGAGCCATGCTCGCGACTATCTACTCTCAGAATACGAACATTGTTTGAAAAGTGCGAGTTGATCTCCTAAAGTATAATAACGTCTGTTCACTTGCGAGCAACTCTGTAAAAGTTTGAAAGCTAAGAAGAGTAGTAAACCAGCTCTCTGCGAGTTGCTCTCAAGTCCGTGTCCACTTTCGAAATTTCTCTCGAGAGTGACTTGAGAGCCACTCGCCCAAATTTTACTCTCAAGTGGACAAGCACCCTTAGCCCATAATTCAAAAACTCTAAGAAAGGGCTAACTTTCAAATTTGAAACCCAAATACAAAAAGGCTCACTCTCTTTATGGTCCTAAGCCCAGTATTCTATTAACTACTCGTGGAATCAAGATCGATAATATGGGCAAAGCAATCGCAAGAAAGTGTCTCAAATGAACTACTAAGACTAAAGCCTTATTCACAGCTCAGCAATCAGCGAATGGGCAAGCACGGAACAAACCATTTTTAGCACATTTAAAAACAAATAATTAACAATTTTGTTATTCGCAAAGAAGAGAACTTTATTTATCTATCGAATTATATAGATCAATTTTAATTGTACATAAATAAATTCTACAGAGAAGTCAATAATTCGCTGATTTTTTCGCGAATAAGCGAATGTTTCTTGCGAACTGTCATATTTTAGTCCACATTCGCACGACGAAAACACTCGCGCTAGTTTAACCTCACAATTCTTGTGTTGTTTGGTAAAATGACAAATGAAATTCGCAGATTGTAGCTTCTAGGTAGAATAGTATGAGTGAAAGAAAAGCTCTTTCGTATTTGTATGCGCTGAGCTGCAAAGGTTGTGCTGTAATACTCATACCTGTTCCACATAATGCACTGTACTGTACTAGCAATGTTCACCAGACCACCTATCCCACAAAACATATTTCATTAAAATATCGATATTACACGAAATAATTCCATAATCTCCCACTTGACATTGACTTTATTTTCATTGCACGATAATATTGTGTAAAAGTTTGCAAAAGCCACCAATAAAACACTGGTCAAGCGCAACCCTCTCAAAAGAAGACACCGTCATTGGCCAACATAATATACCACAACTCTTGAAGCAAAAAATACGAAAAAGAAAAAAATTGCAAACAATTCATACCAATTAACCTCCATCTATCATCGTTTACCTCGAAAAGAGTCTAATTTCACGCACAGTAAGAACAGTCGGTTCATCATTGACGACAAACTGACAAACTTGACTTACTGTGTCACAATACAGTGGCTAAAGCGTCATATTACCATTTTTATGGTAAAAATAAATCTCTTTTTCTTAGGTAAAGTCTGTCTGTGCACAGTCATCACATCACTTATTGCCCAATTACCTGAAGCAGTCGGTAAGAAACGGTATTCTAAGTCAACTCTGGACAGACAAAAAAGTCAATGGTTCGCGGGGGAACAGCGAAGGTCGAGGTCAAATTGTAGCAGTTGACAAGACAATCCCATTTGACAGTTTAACACTTTTTTTTACTGAGTAAATTCTTTTTAATTAATTTGTGAGAAATCCAGTTCTTGTTAACTGACTAATTGATGTTGTTTTAAAGAAGAGGGAGGATTGCTATCTTAAGCGGCTTCCATTGTTGGAATGGTGCCGGTTTTTTCTCACAGTGTTAATAGATTTACACCTCAATGCAGATTCTAATGAAGAGATGGTAACATTCAAGAGTTTTTTCGAAGAAATGATTTGAATCATCTCATTCCTATAAAACTCGTAGTATTCAATCAGGAGTTTAGGTGTCAATAGATGTAATTGACGTCGTTATAATCAAACAATTCGAATAATTACGGGTGCTGGCTGGTGGTAATAGAACATTTTATTAGCTTTAGATGATGATAATGGTAGCACAATCAATGTTAATGGAGCCCCTTTCAATTGGAGCACACTGGCCATTGATGATGGGTTGTGATTGTGATTATGCGGCACGATATTTCAATGTCAGAAATGTTGGCGGTCTGTTGTATAATAGGAATCGTTTGTCACAAAAACAGTCTGAACTAATTATATATTTTATAATTTGAGAAGGTAGTTAGAAGTGGTGGATCTGTTTGCTGAACCCAATTAGCAGAGTTCGGCCGTTTTGATACTACGCCTCACGTTACCTGGATGTTGATATAATATTTATGAGGAGAATCTAGAGCCAGCCTGAAGAATTTAACAAGATTATCAACTCGTTAATGTTCTTAAGAGATGGCTCGTCAAGTGAAAATGCATGTCTTCTATGCCCAGCTAGTGCGGGAAAGTTGAGCTACGTGGTCCTCTTGCTGCCAGTGTTAGAGCGATTCTTCTAGCAGTTTCTCCGCACGTTCTTATCTAGTTATAGCTTGGCCAGATTTTTCTTGACATGACACTGTTCGTCAGCCTAGACTATGGGTATCAAACTCAAATTCCTTTAGTGCCATTTTTTTGTTTGAAGTATGGCAGTGGGCCAAATTAAAAAAATATAAAGGGTTTTCCAATAGGATTTCCAAACTTTGACAGGTGATTGCGACCATTTTTTTGGGTGTACATTTGTCAAATTGGCTGCTCTTGGTTAAGTCTATTTTGCCAAATCAACGTGAAGAGTTGTAGCTTTTAACAACATGTACAAATAATCATTTCGCGCCCTTCGTCGAAAAATCATATTCAATAACTATACCCATTTCTGGATGAATTTGTTTCAACAACGTTTGATACCAACGTTTGACGTGGACTGAACCAGTGGGTGTCAAGTACCTACTTGCTGGTATGGAGTACCAAGGTATTTGGATTTTGCTCCACAACTCTTCTTTATTTCGGAGTTCTTGTTCTTGCAGACTCCCTCGCACTATCCTAGAACAGACAGGCAAGTCCAGTTCAGGTTTAATGTCCACAGCTGATTTAAATGGGTCATTTTTGGAACGACATTTGATCTGAGCGTCATCTTTTAGGGATGTTTTTCGTGGTCTTCCTGTTGGTGTGGTGTTTTTGCGGGTTGTAATGCATTAAAAACAAATGTTTTTGATCTCCCAGTAATTTAAGCCAGCTCTCGCTGGGTATTTCCAGCTTGTGTGAGTTTTTTGATAAAGTCCCTGTCAGATCTGGAGCAATGCAGTTTAAACCCCAATTTGTCTGTTTTCGTAAAAAAATGTTATACAACTAATTGATAGTTTTTCTTAAATTTGTATACTGACAATAAACTTAAAAATGCTACAATCCGCCTGGAGCGAATCGTATGATACCCTATCCCTATCTTATTTGGTCGTGTCAGTAGGCGGTGGAAAATGTATTCACAAAATTTTCTAATTTGCCTTATAAACTAATATTTTTACTCGAAAATTAATTTTTTAAGTAAACGCCCCTAAAAAGTGGGCGTGGCCATATACAATGTATAGACGATTTGTAGATTAAGTGGATATCTACATATTTGCCCAAGTAAGTTTTTTCGAGTTTCATATGAAAATAGTGAAAAAAAGTGATTTTTTTGAAAAGTGGGCGTGTCAGTGGGCGGATTTTAAAAATGTTTACACTTGTATTGCTTACTTTTCCAAAGACCTCATATACAAAATTTCATCAACGTAGCTCAAAATTTAAGGCCCAAAAACTGGTGACATACGGACGGACGGACGGACATAGCTCAATCGACTCGGCTAGTGATGCTGATCATTTATATATATACTTTATTGGGTCTATCTGTAATATTTCTCTATGTTACAAACTATGCATCAAACTTAATATACCCTTAGGATAGGGTATAAAAAATAATATCAAATTTAACTCCTCGCAACCAGAAAAATAGGTACAAACAAGCTGGTCTTATTGTTTTGTCCATAACTGTATAAACATACAGACATTCTCCCAATGAGCAAACACAAGGTTGAGGTCCTAACCGACTTCCTAATTGGTCACTGCTTTCTCAACAGCCCAGCATATACTGTCCGAATGTCCGACCATAGCTTGGCTTCGACTTAATCTCTTTCACATTACTAACCGATGTCGTATCTTCTTCAGCTCAAACTCTGTATAGCTTCATAAACGAACTAGATTTTCCCCTAGCCCTATTTTTTACATCGAAGTAAAAAAAAACTTTAAATAATTCGGGCAAAATTTAAAAAGGCTGGGCTAGAGGACAAATCCTACAAGCAAACTATCAAAAATACATAGGATGCAGCACAAAACACCTTTTGACAGATTTTGTCCTAGAGGCCGCTAGATTCGTTAACGAAAAATCTGTCATCCCAGTGCAACAGTGTACTAGCGGCTAGAGTAACGCGCTCCTAAGACTGGCCTTATTTGACAGATATTATTCTTAAGTGAGAAACATAATCAATACATATTTGGCTGCATATGTACGCAGTCGTAAACCCACGAATACACACAATCTTATGAGCCAACACATAATAAGCCCAGCGTCGATTAGTTTAGTTTTCGGTCACTTTCGGAAACATTACCGAACATCATTGCATAATATGCGAATTTGACAGTTGGTAGAAATTACCCACCCCTTTGTGTTAACATTAATGGTTTCTCTCATTTTTACTTATATTTTATATTTTGAAATGTTCGAATGATTATTGCTTTCATTCTCGTTTTATTAAATGTTTGCTACTATCCATTTTTTACGCGAAAAATAAAATGTAAACACCAACAACGGCAGAGATATGTGGCTATGCGGGCAAAAGTATTATGGTCAGTGGTTGGAGTTGACAGAACATAAGGAAGCATTTCGGTCAGTTATGACATTAGCTTATGCTGCCTAATGTTGATAATGGTTGGCCTTTTAGAGTTAGTTTTCTGAAGCACAAGAAGAACACTTCCTGGAGCAGTTAAAATATTATAAAATTTATTGACGAAGAAATAAAAAAAAGAATACGCGAACGGATCTACTGATTTAACAAATTTGACAGCTTTCATTGTGATGAAATTCGCATCATGCGGATATTTCTTACTCTCTCGAGAGCACTCTCTTTCGCGAACAGGTTTTCATAAAAATTTGCTATCTTAAGAAGGTAAGCGAACATACCTTTCTAATTACATATATCTATCCGTAAACTTTAGTGTGAACTCTTCTACTTTTGTAAACAAAAAAAACATCCCATGTGTTACTTAATGTGTAATACCTACCCTCAATTTCTTTCTTTAAGTTCAAAATTACCGTGCCTTATGAAATACCTATAAAGAAAGGAAAAATAAACCGTAAAACATATAATTTTTTACGGAATCGTTGGGTAAGCACTAAAGACCAAGCCGTCATCATCGTGCATTGTTCCAGATCACTCATTTGTGACATAACTGCATTAGCCACATAAGACGACAACAATTTACATACAACTTAGTCATTCTCTGTTAGGGTTTTTTCCAAGTTTTTTTTTTAGAAACTAATCATCAAAAATATACCTTGTATCCATGGTGCATCGACAAAGAACGATACGAATCAAAAATCATTGTTCTGTGGCAGAACGAAGGTACGGATAGATAATTACACCCGATATTCAGCCTATGTGTCCCCCTGTCTGTCTATCTAACGTGCACTTTGCAATTACCGTCAGAAATGTCGAAATTTCCACATCATTTGTGTGGGGCGACGAATTCCTTCGAGACACACGATGCGTCACTGGAGCGCATCAGAATGTAGCCGTGGCGTAATGCATACGATCGAGTGGAGACTTGTTTAAGCTGGAAGGTGATGTATGGGATCGCATCTACACTCCTACGATGCCATAAAGTTCAACGAAGTGTCCATAAATTTTGAGATCTTAAACAGTAACCAGGCCCGTCTGGTTTGATACAAAAACACCCTAAGAGGCTCACGAAATCAGCGAACTGTAGAGTCGAATGAAAGCAAAAATTAAACCAAATAATTTCACTTTCTTTCTTTTTAATAATATTTGCGCATGCGTTTCTTTCTTCGTCTGTTATTCTGAAGGCGTTAATGAGGTTCAACCACTTCGAAGACGAAGAAAGTGACGGTTTTTGTCTTGTGGTTTGGCTGTGGTCGGTTGGTGTCGGAATGCTGGCTTATGCTACTCACTGTCACTGTTTTTTTACTGACAGGATTTACGGATGAAGGAACTCAAGTCATTGGGAGTTTCAGTTTCCACTTTAATGGAACAAATATTGAAATCTTTTTTAACTTCGATAATGAGCAAGATAATGAAGGAGCTATCAGTGACAGTTTCAATCAAGTTTTTCATATGTAACCCTTTGAAATCATGACTACAAGAAGGGATTTTAAAAGATTATCCTAGCACTAAAAGAAGAAGGCTAAATAATTATCATTCACTTGAGAGAAGTTCGAAACAAGGAGTCAAATTAAAACAATCGATAACGAGTAACTCGCATCTTAATGTGAGGACTTGGCGTTACTGCTGTCGTAATCGGGGAATTATTAGGCATTTTTATGAATATTTCCGAATTTTCACGAAAAGCTGTTCGTGTACGGAGAATTTTCGTAGTTTTTCGCAGAAGAGAGCGCTCACAAGAGAGTAAGAAATTTCCCCAAGCTACGAATTTTAGTGTAAGTAATTTCTGTGGGCTGGTTTGTGAAAACTGTCAAATCAGTGTATTTTCAACTTTTTCTTGTTCAACCCGTTCCTTTACTTTTTGTAACTTTAGCTCTCTCTGAGAGAATTTTACCCCCACTCTTCGAAATTTGATAATCTACGAATTTAAATGCAAAAAAGTACGCGAACGGACCTAGCTTTGTTCAGTGACTGATTGCACAGCACAGAACAGAGCAAGTATAGAAAATCATGTGCTAAACTGTGCAGAACAGACTCATTGAACAATGCTAGTGCATCGTTTCATTCGAAAACTTTTATGCTGCCGAGTCGGCAAGATATTAATGCACGAGTCCCTCTCTCTCACACGTTATCCACTTTGGTAATCCGGCTCATGATCTTTCTGATTATGCATGTATAACTGACACACATCTTGTGGCATGATAGCGATATATCCTCAAAAGAGTAATGCTCAATTAGTAACAACATTTAAGGAATATGGTAAAATGAACCCCATACATAACACCAACTATAGAAGTGTAAGATTATTCTGGGAATGGTTGCACTGTTGTTAAGATGTGCATTCCTTGATTCTTGCTTAATGTCATGCCCACTCCACCCAACCGTAACTGCGATTTGGTAGAAACTATCAAACTATTCGCTTCCATTCAGACTTATCCCATCTACTAAATGTTGCTTCGCACCATGAACTTTAATTTGACCATCT
Source organism: Chalcosyrphus nemorum (assembly GCA_949716465.1). Lineage (NCBI taxonomy): Eukaryota > Metazoa > Arthropoda > Insecta > Diptera > Syrphidae > Chalcosyrphus > Chalcosyrphus nemorum. The sequence continues at coordinate 81,825,608 of OX454333.1, forward strand.
CCTTTAGCTCCAACAAGATCTGAGTGTACGTCGAGCCTTTGCTTTCCGGATGTAGAAAAACAAATCCTAATATTCCCTAACACTTTCACTCACAGCAGCTACAGTTTCTTCTATCAGATCTGTGGACACAGTCTATTGTGCCCCCTACTAACCTTGGAGAGGTTTGTACCCACGTCAGAGTATCCCTTCGCCTACAATTCCTTTGGTAAAGGGTAAAGGGTATGAATTCTTACTTAGCCTAGGTGAGAATAATTCCCTTAAAGCTCTCTCCAGACCAGTTTCTTTTAAGAATCTAAGAATGAGAGGTGGGTCCAAGGTTGGCATATTCTCTTCAGATATTTGGTGCCCAGCACGACTCTAGGAGGTGCCCCGGAGTCTCATTTGACTCATTGCAAAATCTGCAAAGGCCTTCATTTGTTATACCTAGTGTCTGTAAATGCTCCATCAGTTTGCAGTGTCCTGTTAGGATGCGTAGGTTATTCTTGCTGAGGCAGATGCAAGCTTCGAATCTTTTCCAGTAGTTTCTTAGCTTGTCTTAGACCTGTAGTATTGTTTCAGGTTATTGCCCTGGCTGATTTTTCAGTTTTCCTGAATAGAGTGTGATCCCCTTTGCCACAGAATGGTTTAGATCCAGTAAAGGATTCTGTCGTTCCTTGTATCTACTGACTTTAGCAAAGTTGTTGATTCTACAAATCACAGCGTATTAATAAATATATTACTTAGCTTCGGCTTTAATTTATCGAAGGAAGATCAAATGCCTGAGCTCCAGCGTCGACGCTGCACATATCGCGGGCCCTTCTCTTTGTAGCAGCCGCAGTGGTTCTAACAGCGGACCTTCTTACAGAATTCACAGGCACAATGGACCCGAATTGTGGGTCTAAGTGAGCAGTGACCTTCGGGTCATAAGGCACCCATCTACCTAGCCCCACCTTCCTCCTTATTTCCTTCGCTGAGAGTACCACCGCCTAAAGTGAGGTTAGCTAATATGTAGTATACAAAAGGATGGAACTTACCAGTATATTTCCAAAGTATTTCTGGTTGTTATTAGGACAGCTTCAGTTTAGTAGTGAGCTTGTTCAAAGCCGGCCGAGTCAAGCCAATTTTCTAACCAGCATCATCCGTGGCGTACTCTATCTATATGCCTGGCCATAGTCACCATGGCGATATCGTCAGCGAAACCGATCACCATAACTACTTGCTGTAGCGTAAGGCGAAAAACACCTTCCCTTAGATGATATTTCATAGAAGTGGTTCTTGCACTGACCCTTGTGGAACTCCCGCTGTTGTTGTTCTTAATGCCATCATTCGTCTGGTATCTCTGCTTCCTTATATACTCTTGGATATTTGTCAGACGCCCCCAAGTGTGCTGCTTGTAGGACTTACAAATTTCTCGAAAAGTCCATACATAGTTGCAGAAGCAGCCTTAATGCAGTCAAGGTATTTAAGTATGTGTACCTCATCCACTTGAGCTACATAGTACTAAATTTCCCATTTTGCGTAGCATAAGTTACACGTGCGTAGATATCTTTCATTGCAACGCTACAATTCGTAGCTACTGTAAAAAAAATTCTATTACAAATTGATTACAAAACGTCTGCTTTATGTTTCCTTTATCAGATCACTCATTCTGTTCTACATTCGATATATCTAAACCCACCTTACCTCCTCCTCTCCCGGTCTATGAATCAACGTAATTAAAAACCTCCACCTAATGAATTGCTGTAGATCCGAGTGGAGGTATTTTTCCCCCTCATTCGCATGATCTTATCTCATTCTAGATACATAACTCCAATTCCACAAATCTTGCACGAATATATTCATCATATTGCACCGAAAATAAACATAAAAACTTAAAAAAAAAACGTATCCCCTTCCATAACAATGGAAATCGGAAGCTTACTAGAGCGTGTCCAACCTCAGTTTACTGACCATGCTGCATTGGTTCTCCACCTCCTCCCACAGGTTGGTTTGGAGAGATGCATATTCTTTGATAAACTATCGGCGATTGGGGTAAACGTAATGGCTTATAACATGCTCTTGGCTAATTAGTCAAGACATTCGATCTCTATTACTAACAAGTTTGTTAACCTCTCTCTATCTTTATTCTTTTTTAATTACAGCTGTGGAAAGCGTGATACTAGACTCAAGATGTTATCTCGAAGGTGGCGGTTCAGCGGAGAGTTTTCTCGCAAGCGAAGATCTCGAAGTTGGTTCGGTGATTGGAAAACTTCGAATCAATGGAAATCCTGACGAAGAATTGGGCGATATAAACTTATCTCTAAGAGAACGTGATGCACCAGTCGCAATAGTACCAGGAACCAAAAACATAGTCCTCGCCATTGAGCTGGACAAAGAAGGCGTGCAAGGACCATCATCGATTTATGTGAATGTTATATGCGTGAGGAGGCACTCAACGGATCCGGTAAGTTTCGTAGAAGAGGTCATTAACCAACTGCCTCCTTACAACCAATAAATTCAGTCCCACCACAATTCATCAAGAAAAAGAAAAATGTACTTCCGCCACTTCATTTGGTGGAGTTACTTCATAAACCTTAACAACGAATGGTTCCATTAACCCCATCACACATTACACATCCGCAGAACTCTAGTAACCCATATCTTCTTCGACTTCCACCCCTTTCCGAGTACTTAACAACCCTCCAAAAAAAAGAGTCCAAAACAAAACGCTTCAACTTTGCACTTTTCCCGCTCACTAGAGTTGACCAATATTAAACCCCCAAGTCACCCTCTCACCCCCTTTACCGTCTACTGTTGATGCATTCTAAATGCAAGGAGCAACAAATAAAAGGCCATTGACTTCATGACGTTTATGGCTCGTAATTAACATGCAACCGCTGGACTTCACTTGGTGGTTACTCATTTAGAGATTATTTTGCTTTCTTTTTGCAGAGTTTCGTCATCCCAGTGAATGTGCGAGTAATAGATGTTAATGATAACGCTCCCCAATGGATTGGAACCCCGTACACGTTAACCTTATCCGAGGTTACAGTACCGGGCACAAGAATTCTACAAGGTGCTCGCGCAGCAGACAACGATCAACAAGGGCCATTCTCAACGGTGGAGTATCAGGTGCTTCCAGGACCGTATTCGGAGTATGTTCAGTTTTTGAACCCTTTGGAAGGTACCCTTGTTCTAAAGAAACCCTTAGACTACGAGATGATGCATAATTTTACACTCAAGCTTCGAGCTCAAGATCAGGGAACGCCACCAAAATTCACTGACACCATGTTAAGGGTTGTCATCACCGATGCCGATGATCAAAACCCCAAGTTCCTACGAGAGTCTTACAAAGGCGAACTTCCGATCGATGGTCGACCAGGAGAGATAAAAATCCGTCCTGAAGCGATCAAGGCCGTCGATCAAGATGAGGGTATATGTGCACCAATACAATATTCAATTGTACAGTCCCAGGATACCAAATACTTTCGAATTCATCCAAACACCGGTGCTATTACCCTCCTAGCGCCAATTGGCTACTCAGATCTAGTAAATGGAGCGACATTAGTTGTGAAAGCCACTCAAATCGACAACCCAGATCGCTATGCTTTGACAACGGTCACCCTTTCCCGGCCGGGAACTCATAGTGATATAACCACTCTAGCATTTGTTCAAAAACGCTTCTCCATGAGGATTCGCGAGGATGTTCTCATTGGAAATCGAATTCTAGCCCTACCGACGAATAAACCCGGCAAACACTTGAAGTACCACATTCCTGATCCAGTTCAATCCCAGTATTTCAATGTAGGGTCACTCGGTGAAGTCATTCTTCAGAAACCTCTGGATTATGAACAAGCTACACGACATGATTTCATAGTTGTCGCGACAGATGGCGTCACAAATGCAACAGCGGAAGTTAGCCTGGAGGTCATAGATGTCAACGACTGGGAACCGAGGTTCCGAGAGACGCACTATGAGTTCGTTGTACCGAAGAGTGTAAGTAGAAGAGCTACAAAATAAAGCATTCAACTTGAACTTCTTTTCCTTTTAACAGAGCCTGCGATCACGTGCCGAAAGCTTTGAAGGCGTCATGATAGGTAAAATCGAAGCTGCTGACGGTGACCGCAATGACAAGATCGAATTGTCTTTGCGAGGTCAACACGCTGGACTCTTTGAAATAGACTCGACTGGCAATCTCTACATACGTCCCGAGACGCCAGTAAATGAGTCGACAATCCACATAGTAGCAATTGCCACAGACTCTGGAATACCGCCTAGAAGTACCTCAGTCCCGATCACTGTAACAATGAAGGGCGTCGCATTAGCTCAGACATCATGGGCCTCCAGTATACTCGGAATGTTTGGAATCCTTGTGGGCATTTTCGTTATAATAATTTTTGCCCTTACTTGCTACATCATCCGTTCAAAGACGAAGAGTAAATCTTCAAAAGCTCGAAATAGAGTTCACAGTACACCGCACAGTGCTGTCTCCTCAGCTAATCTAGTTAATCGTCCTAAAGTCCCTGCGCACAATGGTCTTCCGCGAGTTAAAACCACAGCTGGTGGTAATGTAACCCTTACCAATCCAATTACCAACGGTCACGGTGGATCCGGAAGCAGCCTCAGCGCTGGAGCATCCACGATATTAGCCGCCAGTTTGGAACGTGAAGCCCAACGTGAACGTGAACGCGAACGACAACGTGAACGTGACAATTACGCGGCAACAGTGAGAAGTTAGATCCGCCAATCTATAAAACCCATAACTTTCTTGTAAATTGTTTCCCTCTATTTATAGGTATTGTATCTCGGGCGTCCGCTAACGGCCAACTCTACGATGGCGAAATGGAGCGACATTCGATCACAATCCACGAGACTATAGAACATCCAGAGAATAATAATACGAGCAAGAAGACCGCGTGGGAGCCGCATAAATCGAATTTACTGTCAGCAACTGAAGATATGGGCTCGTCAGAGAATAATCTAACGGTGTATTTTTAATTAAAATATATTTGTAGTATAATTTTAGGCAGATAAAAAGAAAATGTAAAATATTCTTTCCCCCTCTGTAGATGCTGCTGTAGGATCTCATTTTGTAAAAAGTGTTTCACGTTAGATGTTTTATTTTTAAGTTGCTTGACCCCCTTTTTGTGTTGTTATGTTTATAATTTATTTTTTAAAAGAAAAAAAAAAGAAGAAGTAATTTAAATAATTCTGTCGTCGTGTTTAGCATTTAAGAAAATTCCATTGTAAAGCTTCCGAAGAGAAATTTTGTACTTTTTTTCCAATTTTTTGAAGATAATAAAAAGGAGAAATTTATGATAAGACTAAGTCGAGTTGTTTTCTTATATATTTTGAACCAAAAGTGCATTTCTGTTTCTGCTTACATTGTGTAAATTCAGAACGAACCGAGTCTCTACAAAGAAGCCGAGTCCTTTGGTCTCTACTCCCTTACGTGGCACATAAAAAAATACCAATAATACACAGTCCCTTCGACTATGCTTAGACAGAATCCTCAAACGACAACAAATAAAACATTTAAATCTTAGTCAGCGGCATTTTATTTCAGAATAGTTGCTCACTCATACACTTCGTATTCTCGAATATATTCTACATTTTCTATATTTACAAGAAACCTAAAGTATAAACGGGACTCTCACAAATCACACATTTCCTATGGCCTAGTCGGTATCACTATCTGAGGGCGATTTCTCGTCTTTCTTCTCCTCATCAGTCTTATAATGACGATACTCTTTCTTCAGTTCCCACATGTTCTTGTGTGGATTCTTCATGTTATAATCACAGACTTCTTTCAGGATCTCCTTCAGATAGCCAATCGGTTGCTTTGTTATCTTCACTAGATCCTTAATATTGTAGTACTGATGTTTTTCGAAGGCATTGAATAACATGTCCAGGACGGCATTCTTGTCATCACGTGCCTTTTTGCCTTCGGCTTTCTTTCGTTCTCTGTATTCAATCTAAAAAAAAAAAGACAAGAGCATTAGAAGATGATAAATAAGTGAGAGGCTGTTAAAACTTACATTGTGCTTGTGATCCTTGACGGGTTTGAAATTCTGTACAATCTTGTCAATGGCCTGTACCCGTCTTTGTGGTACTGACGCCTTACGGATTGATTCTAGCTTCAGCTTCATGTAGCAGTTGTCAGCAATAGGTCGGCATTCGAGCTTTTGCACAATTCTGCCTTCCATGTAGAGTTTCTCTGCCTCGGGTATGACGTCGTCTTTAGATGATTCCTTTGGCACGGCGTGAGAGAACACTCCCAGGGTTTGTTTTGTGACCACAGACACATCGAGGATGTGCTCTGTTGGTATCTTTTCCTCGGGATCTAGGGCGACGACGGCCGGCGTAAGAGACAGAGAGACTTGGGCTTTTTGACCGGGGGTTTTACTAATGCGGAGTTTGCCTACGTCCATGTTGGAGGGGGCCTTCTCCCATTTGTTGGCAATGTACTTGGGCACTTTGACTAGCCAGACGCCACGACCGGCATTCGAGAGATCGAGCTCTTTGTCGACTTGAGGTTTTTCTTTCTCCTCCTTGGACATTGTGTGTTTCGCGTTTTTATCCAGTTTGTAAATAAAAAGAGGAATACGTCTACGTTGAGATGTTATCACTGAAAAAAGGAGTCGTGGATTGTGCCGCTTTCTCCGCCGCAACTTCCTTTTGAATGTTTTTTGGTCTCGGTTATTAGTTCGCTTGTTGCTTCGCGCTACCGTCGGGTGGCGCATGACATGTGCTGCCAGAAACAGCTGAGTGGCAATTAATGACAGCGGAGAGTTTAAGGGTGATAGCACATGTTAAGTGGAGATAATTTAATTCACAAAATATTTTGTTTATTTTGAGTGTTTTGCAATATGAAATTAGGAAGCGAAGAATTGACCTAAAAATGCTTCCCAATAGCAAACGGAATATGGTTAGCTGTCTAACGGATAGATAATAAACTCCATACGTCAGAGATTCTTATTAAAATTTAATAATTCGATTTTTTGTGCAGCACTTTATGCTCTCAGTTTCGAAATAATTCTTTTGAAAAACCAAAGTTTTACTAATATTTTAATTACCACAAAAAAAAGGAATCAAAAATATATATTTTAAAATAGAATTTGGCATCACTGACCATTTTATTACAGTTCGAAACCGCACAAATAATTACTAATGTCGTAATTAGTGACTCAGGTAAAAAACCCAAATTCACATTACTGTTTTTTCCAGGTATACACATTTTTTCTTTGCTTAATAATATTTTGTCAATTATTTTATTACACATATGTATCTCCAAATACAGGTATTTTTGCATTTCTGTAATTTAAATGTTTTTTGCGACTGTGTAGCATTTACTGATATTTTTGATGGGGTTCCAATTAAGTGAGAATAGTTGTTATTGTGTTGGCGAAAGGTTCGTAAAACATCAAGTTTTTGACACGGCCAACTTCTGAAAAATGTCCCAGATCATGTCCGCTAACCAAACTGATTTTTCAATCTCCTACTTTTAAGATTTTATTTTCCTAATCACCCTGTCCAGTGTATTTCCTACACAAACCATTCCAATTGGTTGCTGTCAAAATATACACCTGTCACTTCACACGGTCCGCGTAGATTTTTCAACATCAAAAATATCAATAATGGCGCCGCCGGCAGCAAGGCACCGATATAATGTAAATAAATCCGATAATCATACTTCATTTTCAAAGAAAGCCTTACGAAAAATCGTCAAGGACCCAAAGGAATCGAAGAACAAAGATAAAACGTAAGTTGACCCTACCCTAAAGCACCCCCTACAGCATTCTCTACACATCTCTCCACAGTCAGGCACCAGTATCGTCCACAAAAGCAAATACAATCGTCCCCGGTGTTGACACCGCCTTTAAGACATTCGTCAGTGCTCGCCTGTGCAGTGCCATTTGGTCGTACATTTCGGACTGCGATGAAACCTTTAACTATTGGGAGCCCCTGCACTACATCATCAATGGGCATGGACTTCAAACTTGGGAATACAGTCCCCAGTTTGCATTGCGCTCGTATACATACCTCCTGGTGCAAGGCGTGCCCGGTTGGATTTATCAGAAACTTTTTCAACCGTCACCAGTACTAATTTTCTATATGATTCGTTGTATCCTTGGGTTTGGTTGTGCTGTCATGGAGCGGTATATGTACAAGTAAGATCTTTTCCACTTGACTGCTTTTAACTATCTAAACACTCCTCTCACATTAGAGCAATTTGTCGTGAATTTGGCATACATATCGGTCGACTGTGGCTCATATTTCAGCTATTCAGCGTGGGAATGTTTGTCTCGAGTACGGCATTGTTGCCTAGTTCGTTCTCTATGTACTTTGGTTGTGCAGCGTTAGCAGCTTGGTGGCAACAGAGCTATAATCTGGCGGTTTTCTTAACGGCTATATCAACTCTGTTGGGCTGGCCATTTGCAGTGCTGATTGGTGCTCCAATAGCATTCGATATGTTGGTTCGACAGCGAATGTATAAATCGTTCCTAATGTGGGCATTGATCTCGGCAGCTACTATAGGTATACCAATGATTGTGATCGATTCGAGTTACTTTGGAAGGGTAATCTTTGCGCCACTCAATATTGTGATATACAACGTGTTTACGAGTCATGGACCGAATTTGTATGGAACTGAACCGTTTAGCTACTACTTAATCAATGGATTTCTGAACTTCAATGTGGTTTGGGTAAGTTTTTACCCTTTATTTCAATATGGTCACGGAATCTGTACATATATTCTTTTTATTGTTTGATATATTTTCAGATTGCAGCTTTAATAACTCCAGCAATGTTACTTATCGATTATTTGTTTGTGCCAGCAAAGTCCAAGAGCACCTTGCACCTACCTCATTACCTGAGTTTAGCGCCGTTCTTCCTATGGCTGGCGGTATTCCTCGCACAGCCACACAAGGAAGAACGTTTTCTCTTCCCCATCTATCCGATGATAAGTCTCTGCGGTGCCATAACAGTAGATGTCCTCCAACGAATCTTTTTCCGCCTGAAAACTCTGTTTACCAAACTCACAGCAGGTGCACATTACCTCGACCATACGATGTTCATTCCTGTGCTGTTCATGCTGGTTAGCACGCTGCTTGGAATGTCAAGAGTATTCTCCCTCTATCGCAACTACCACGCGCCAATGGATCTCTTAATGGAATTAAATCAAGTAAAAACTGCGCCCGACTATAGTGCCGATCGCATTTATAACGTTTGCGTGGGCAAGGATTGGTACCGCTTCCCTGGAAGTTTCTTCCTTCCTGCCACAAACTTCCGCATTAGATTCCTTCAATCTGAGTTTAAGGGAATCCTACCTGCGTACTATGAAGGAGGCGAGAATGCCACATCAATAGCGCATCCGTACTTTAACGACATGAATCAAGAGAACGAGCATATGTACTTTGACTATCAGAAATGCCACTTTTTAATCGACTTAGACGAAGGAAAATACACCGAATTGGAGCCAAATTACGCGGCCAGATTACGAGATTGGACCGTGCTGAAAAGTTTGCCATTTTTGATACAAGAAAAGTCTCATAAGTTATTCCGAGCCTTCTACATTCCGTTCTTGACTGATAATCACACGACATACGGCAATTTCAATCTGTTGAAGAGGAAAAAATGGAAGCAAAGTTAAGATTGAATTACTCTCCTTACGCCAGCAACAATTGATGACACAGACAAAAGGAAATTTGAACGCCATATTATCATCCGCGAGTTGTACTAAAAATCTTTCAAAGCCGACTAATTGCTATTCAGCACGATCCCACTTGCCATAAAAGTAGTGTAAAACGCTTTAGTATTTGTTAAAAAGCTAAGCATTCGGGAATCTATGATACGCAGGTCGAATCATACTTATATGTAAACTCTTCACTTTGATGGCTTACGATTACTACTTTCAACTTGCGGATGGTAATAACCCTTTATTTTATTTTTTCATTTCTAATTAAGTAGAGTAGAAAAAGGTAAACTTTATAAAATAATAATAATTAGGTTCGTAGATAACACCACCCAGAGAGACTAAAAACACTTTTTTTATGAACCTGTCTCAGGAAGCATTTAAATATTATTTTTAGATCGAAAATATATATCTATTGGAGTAAGTGATATATACGTGTAAATGTATATTGTAAATGCATTTCGATAGTTTTTCTTTTTGCTTTTGTTTATCATTTAATTGTAACAACGAGACATATTGAGATAAAAACAAATTTGTGTTAAGATAACCAAAGATTTAAGTATAAATGTGAGAATTCTTAAAGCAAAAAACAAATAAATAAATAAATTGTGTAAAAAATTAACCAATGTGGATGTTTTCGTAATGCTCTATGATTTGTCTATGCATTGTGCGAGAGAAGACGAACATTCAACTATGTGGCATGAATCAAAGAAATTACACGGTAAGCAAGCTGAAAATACACAAGAAAAAAACATTGAGACTGCTAGAGATGTTCCCAAATTCATAGATTCAAGGACGGAGATTGAATCTTCTTTTAAAGAGTCGCGGGATTGAATAAGACTCAATACTTGGCTAAGTTAATTTTCTTCTATGCCACCAAACTCTGGAACTCACTGCCTACAGCAGCAAAACAAACAATTTAAGCTTCTCAAGTCGAGTCATTCGAGTCATTTTAGATTATCTTATCTATTTTAGAAGACTTGGCTGCAGGACGACCGGAAGTACTACTAAGATAGTCACCCGTATTGTCGACTTCATCTATGATTCTTTAAACACACGACACGACTGTTTCGCATTGGCGATGAAAAATTAACGACTTTTTTCGAGGTGGTGATCGACAAATTTCGTCTGAAATGTTGGGTCGCGGTTTTAGTTACGCAATGTGAAATTTTAAGCGCCTCAACTCGATAGATGTCGCCAGTCGTTCTCGACAGACGATGACGACAATAAGAGTGAGTATTCATACTCCCTTTTCATCGACTTTACTCCCGTACTCCCATCGTCCTTATTTTACTGCCTTTAAGCCATTTTAGTACTTTGTAACCCTTATTTCAATGAATGAACCATCACACACTGGTGCAATTACCCCGGGGTAAAACTGACTTTATAGAAGAGAGAGATGAAGTGTGAACTAAGAAACGGGGTAAAAGTTTATTCAGTGTTGAAGCAGTTGAACTACGAACAGTTGAACAACGAATCTATATTGCAAGTTCTAAAGTTTTCAGGCAGATTGTCAGAAAAAAAAATTCTGTCGGACATTGGACATATTTGCATTAAATAAAGAACAAGTCGGGATCATGTATCTGTCGTTGAAAGTGAAGGAATCATTTTAAAGCGTCATGTAAATTGCGAAATGGAAAAGTAAGCAGAAATAAAGTTTAAAACACAAACTATCCTATCCTTAGTCGCGAAATACTCATCTGCAAGCTTCTGCGATATTCCCTTTCAGAATTGGAAAACGGCATTGCTACTTGGGTGCTCTCCATCTTCTACAGTTCCTGTCCCTGATACTGAAGTTATTATTATTCACCCTCTCGATTTATAATCGACTCGACAGCCGTCTGAGTCGTTTTCGACTTCCGACAAATGTCACCCCAATTCTTGAACTCAAAAACGAACAATTACACACCCCAATTTTTGAACTCGAATACGACGGTCAAATCCGACCATAATCGCATTACGTTGTCAAAAAGTCGTATATTTGTTCGTAAAATACGACTTTGATCGAAAAAGATGCGAATGTAGTCGGATTCGACTGTCGTATTCGAGTTCAAGAATTTGGGTGCATAATTCGGTTCAATATGCTTAGAAGAATACAAAGTCGAAATGTGACTTTATCGAGGCAAAAGTCAAAATTTCCTCTACTTCTTATGGTGTCTCTCCTTTTAGAAAAGGTTGATTATCATCCTTCTGACGCAATCTCGCGAGTTTACGAATCAGTCTTGCAGATTTTTTTTTATCCATTTTGTAGTTTGTCTACTTGCTCTTCTTGTTAGTTCGATTCTTCTTTGCAAGATTACTTGAAGCAGCTCAGCTTCCTTACATAACATGTTCTAGATATTCGAGCTTTCTTTTTTTGTAGGTAATTGGAGGTCAATACAGTACTTTTAGAGTTAGCAGAAGGATGCTCGCGCTTTGTTAAATCCCGATTTTGATCTCCTCTTTAGTGTTTGAGATCATCAACTCTGGTTATAACGCACGGGTTGTTTTCGGTGTAATTACCAGCCGTTGTGCCGACTTTTGCAGAAATTTCAAGAGCGAAGAAGAAGTCTATTCGTCACCTGCTGTATGAATTGTCCGGCCCTATCCATCAGAAGAATAAAAACTCATTTCTTCTCGAAGCTGGAGTACTAAGGCGACGATGAGCTGATGGACCTCCTAAGATTCATATCACTATTTAGTTAGTCTTGGTACAAGATGGGGACTAAAACCACGTCACCCTCTGGCTACATACGTCTGTTGTCAGACCTATACTTCTGTACGGCGTGTCCGTCTGATGGACAGCTCTTCTAAAGACTGTTAACCTCACTCTCCTGGGAAAAGTTCAAAGAGTTGCATGTATTTGTATATGTGGAGCCCTCAGAACTGCTCGATCCGCTGCTCTAGGTACCATTCTTCACATACTGCCCCTAGACATCGTCAGCAAACAAATAGCGTCCTCAACTGTAATTCATTTGTCTGCCTCTTCCCAGTGGCTGTCTCTCAACTATGGCCACTCCTCTGCTCTAAATGGATTGAACCTCATTGATGTAACCACTGACTACACCCCAGCTAAACTCAGCTTTGGTCGGAACTTCTGTACATCAATCATAGCTCGTGAAACATAGTCTAATATGGAGCAGGTGGATGACGGAACGATTCACATATACACTGATAAATCTAAGACCTCAGGCGGAGTTGGTGGTGGTGTATACTCCTTTACGCCTTCCGCCTCCCTGATCACTGTAGCGTTTTTCAGGCGGAAATTATGGCAATCAAAGAACTACTACTACTACTACTACTATCTGTCACGGATATTAGCATTTTTACAGACAGTCAGGGAGCCATCAAATCTCTGGAATCATCCACAACCACATCAACGGTCGTAAAAGATTGCCGTTCATCTCTGATGGAGATCTCGGAGCAATACAACATTCAGCTGTGTTGGGTGCCAGGCCACAGGGATATTCCAGGGAACTGTAAGGCTGATGAAATTGCCAAACTTGGCACAACCCTCCCATTTGAATTGGTATGCCAATTGCTCAGGATTTCTAGAGAGCTCTGGCCTAACTTTAACCAGAGACGTTCAAAAGAACTGTTGCTTCTGAAGCGTACTGAACTGTGCACCATCATCGGTGTCCTCACAGGACACTGCCTAATGGACCTACACGCTAGACGTTTGGGCCTCCCACCTAACGATTTTTGTCGGAGTTGCAGGGACGAGGAGGAAGAAGAAACGATTCCTCATCTTCTTTGCAACTGCCCTGTTCCGCGTCAAGAAGAAACCTCCACTTGAGATCCTTTTTCTTTGACGACCATGGTGACCTGACAAGTCTACCCATTAAGCACCCTCTACGCTTTATTAAAAGCTCCGGTTGGTTTCCTGACCCAGTAGCTAAACCACTTCTTAAGTGTTATTTTGTCTGGTAACCTCTCTGTATTGGTCCTCTGTCTCTTATTATTGTAGTATTGTAGTAATTAGTAGTGATATTTCCTTACTAGATGCGGTGGTACCACAATGGGACTTTTAGGCCTAAGTGAGCTGGTGCCCATCTGTGCTAACTGCTACGCTAACCTAACCACCTGGTTGGTTCTAATAGCCCACTGTTCTTTACAGCGTTTCCAGGGTTAACTGATTGAATTGTTTGTCCAAGTGAGCAGTGACTTTCTTGTCATAAGGCACCCAATTAGTACCTACTATAACCATACCTGTGCAGTTTAATTGTGTACCCAAATGATTAATTATCTTCACAAGATTTACTTCATCTTCTTCTTATGATATCTCTTCTTTAGGAGGGTGATTGTCATCCTTCTGACGTCGTCCCGCTATTTAACGATCCCGATAAGCTGGATTGCTGAGAGCTCGAACCAGTCTTGCAGATTTTTCATCCAGTTTGTCCTTTGTCTTCCTGCTGTTCTTGTGCCTTCAATTTTTCCTTGTAGAATCACTTGTAACAGTTGATACTTGTCACTTCGCATTATATGACCCAGATATTCCAGCTCTCGTTTCTTGATTGTATTTAGTAGTTCTCTTTTAGAACTCATGAACTCTTTGGGAATGACCTGGAGAGAGCTCAAATGCGTTGCAGAACTACGAACAAGATGGCGCGCAGGCGTTGTTGACGCCCTATGCCCCCCGAGGGTTTAAAGGATTCAAGTTAAGTTAAGTTTTAGAACTCATCCTTTTTAAAACTTCTACATTTGAAACTCTTTCTGTCCATGGTATTTTTAGCACCCTACGATACAGCCGCATTTCAAACCACTTCATTATTGTTTTGCTTAGAGTCCTTGTCTCTATTCCATATAGCAGCGTAGACCATACATAGCACTTGATCAGCCTTTTTTTCACAGGTAGCTGGAGGTCACTTCCACACAGTACTTTCTTTAGTTGGCAGAAAGAAGCTCGGTCTTGCTCAATTCTGACTTTGATTTCCTCTGTAGAGTTAGCTTTGAAGTTGAATTGTGTACCCAAGTATTTAATTCACTTCACGGGATTTACTTGAACCCCAGTAACCTAATAACTTCGTCCAGTAAGACCGTTCGATACAAAATTGAAATAAATCAGAAATGTATTTGGCAAATTTTTATTTGTTTTTATTAATTTGAGTTTCTATGTACATAATTATGAATAGCAATTTTCATTTCTCACATTCTTTAAATATATGTATACGTATTTCTGTATTTTATATTTTTTACTGTATACTGCATAATATGTGTAGTGTGTGTGTGTTTGCGTTTGTGTTTTGTATTTATTTACTTTTTGTTGTTCTCTTTATGATAAACCTAAACCTAAGAACATAAAAAATATATATTTATATTTGTTTCCTTCCTTTAAATAATACAAATGTAAATAATTATCAGAAAGGTTAATATATATAATATAGTATAGTTAGTGACTTTCTCGAATATTTGAAATTTATCTTTCTCTAAATTTTCTTTTATTTTTATCACAAGCGAATATCCTCTTTGTTTTTTTTTTTCAAATACTAAATAAATATTTCAACATATTATGATCGAAAGAATTTAATTTTAAAATTACACAAGATAATTAGAATAAAAGCAGAGATGAATTTATTTATGAAGGAGACGCAGATGAGTTCTCCTATGAAATTTCGACAGCTCATCACTTGTTGAGGAACAATCTGGTTACGTCTATTTATGAGTGCATTGGATGGAGAAGTTTTTTGTTTTATTAAAAAAAAAAATAAAAGAAAAAGGAATTATAGTTTGTTTTGGCCTTTTGTCTATTCTAATTTTGCATCTATATCATTCTAGTTCCGTCTAAAAATTACTTTCCTAATCTAGAAAACAAAGCGTTTTGTTCAATTTAAGTTTCTTGCAATCTGTTAATTTGTTTTTTATTAATATTTCTTTTTAACCAACAAACGCAGTCTTTGGGATAAATTTTAAGTCAAACAAATGTTTTTTGTTGGAGAAATAAATATAAACGAGGCAAAAAAAAAGACTTTATATCTTTGGACATTTAAATAAAACAAACAAAACATAAGAAACAAATAATAAATAATAGATAGATCAAAGACTGTTCCTTTTTCTAGATTCAAAATAAACATTCATGCATGGAGTGGGATGTGGTAATCTTAAATATATTATATATAAACACTAATAAAAAAAAAACACTTGTTCACTTATGTCATCGTATTGTATCGCAGCGGACTACCTCCTTCGCTTCCCGTTGGACTAGAGTCGGGAAGAAATTCACTGCTATCGCTGCGTCTCCGATGTGGAATCACATCCCGAATACTCTCGATGAGACGCTGCTGGAATGTCTTATACTCCATATCGACGGATTGAGTTTCGCCGAAGTTAAAGTCTGCTACTTCGACATTGAAGCTAATCAAAGGAAGACCTATTTGAATTTATCTCTTCCAAAAGCAAAAGCATTGAACTTACCGATTTCTACTTTGAATGTAGTACGCAACGCCAAAGACGATTAGGATGACTGCAATCAAGCTGAATGAGACAGGCACCACAATGACTGAAAGTTGTGATTGTGTTTTCGCTGAAATTGAGAAGAATGTTCATAAGTAGAGTGAGGGTCTTCTGAATTCCACACAAATAAATAAAGAGGTCCCGCTTCTTCATTACTTTAAGACTGCTTACCTTCATAAAAATTAATAGTGACCTGATTCACAGTCGTGGAGATGGGATTCTTAATGAAGAAAAGTATTGTCTTGCTATTGGGGAACCATCGCGTTAATTTGAACGAACAGCTGCTTATAGGATTCCAATAGCGGCAAGTCTCATTCCCAGTAAGATTATACGGAGCTGAAGAATATATAAAATTAATCTCCATTCACTTATTAGATCTACAACAACCTACCTTCATAGACATTGTAACAATACTCCAGGGGAGGAGATCCTTTACATGTCAAATCCAGCTTCAAGACATCGCCATGCTGCAACCAGTTCTTCCCACTCGATGAGAACTCACCAACAGGCACTATAAAATATCAATCCTCATAAATAAAGAACTCAATTTAATTCACAATAGATTACATATTGATATAACCCTTCGATTGAAGTACCCATAGGTCTTTTTCTTATCAACAGCAACAGAACTCTTATTGAAACATATATACGGTAGGTCATCCACAACAGAATCAATGGCTGAAGCTGTCGAAGTTTCTTGAGCAGATGAATGCTGCTCGTCATTCGATGATGGCAAATCAATGCCAAGAAGTTGTGCATTTGCTGACACCGTTAGATTGTTGAAATTCGCCACTAAAGCCGCTGTATCTCTCTTTGCTCTGGGAGGCTGCGCAGTTGTACTAGTCGTATTTGGAGCCACTGAAGTTGTGGTTGTTGGTGTAGTACTTGTTGTTGTTGGCTTTGGAGTGGTTGTAGTTGTTGTAGTGGATGTTGTAGTTGTTGTTGTGGTTGTAGTTGTTGTAGTAGTTGTTGTCGTCGTAGTACTTGGTGTCGGAACTGGTAACTTTTCAAATGATGCAACTACAAGTGCTTCAATGTCAAATGTAGTTTCTTCTTCTGGATATCGATTTATGTAACTATATCCATCGGTTACTCCTAAATATGTACAATTTTGGAACCAAAACGTTTGAATGTAGGTTGCGTTTTTATTGAGAAACTCCATATCGCTTTCCTTAAGGGAAATCGTATGATTGACTGGTGATTTAACGGAAACATATTCTGTATCTCTAAGCGTTCCATTTTGAACCAATGACATATTTCCATTTAGAAGTTCAGTTACTTCAACGTGGACATCTTTACTAACAATGGGGAACCAGAACACTATACTGCGATCCACTTGAAGGCTCACTTTGTAGCGACCGAATTTTTTATATTGGACACTCCAGTTGCTATAAGGCTGATTTGTTTTGAACTCCTGTAAAGGGGAAGGAAATTTTTCCAATTAAATCAAGTATAAGCATAAGAGTATTAGTACAAATGAGAGATGTTGTTCAAGAGCCAGGATTATAGCCTGTTTCGTTTTACTTTTAACCGATTTAAATTATTAGGTAAGAATGGCAAGTTTTGCTGTCAATTAGAGCTGGGGCATAAAATACTGACTTCCTTTCCTTTATGAATACGATAGGTTACAAATTTATAAGTTAGAAGGAGATTATATCAGTTTTTTCTCGTCGCTACAGCTCTAGTTAAAGAAGTTAAAACTTTGCAGAGTATTTTGAAAAGATCCAATACAAGATATGAAGAAATTTCGGTTGATTATCAACTCCTCCTCTAACCGAAATAATGTGATCTGGAAATTGGTTGTGGATTGAAACCAGAGTTCCAGACCCAATTCTTTAATTTTTGGAAAGCAATAGCCGGCCAACAACATTAGCGATGTTTTGGCGTGTATATGCTCGCCGATCATGCTGATATGAAGTTTGACTCGATACCGAACCAGTTTCTTCAAAAGGCTTCACCAATTCACGAATTTTAAGAAAGGGTACTCTAACAGTTCGCCCATTTTCGAGATTGAACAACAAAAACACGTTGTTGGGTAGTAAACGAAAGACTCCATAACCAAAATTGCCCAAGATTGTACTTGACATCTGTCAAAACTATTGATAGCCAAAATACACACCATCTGTTAGCTCACTGGCGGACCAGTAGGTGGGAGGGTTGTAACTCGCCTACTCCTGATTATAACCTACCTGAAAGCAAAGATTTGTCTTTTAACGCCAATAGCCCTAAACACCTTAAAACCAGTTGGGAGCTGTTTATAATGCAACACCTAAAGGCGACATTGTCATTGTGATGGGGGACCTGAATGCCAAGGTTAGCAGGGACAACGAAGGGCTCAAACATTTTATGGGACGGCACGGACTAGGCAACCGCAATGACAACGACGAAAGATTTGTTGACTTCTGCAACGCAAATCGTCTTGTCATAGGTGGGTGTCAACTGACAGGCAAGCAACCTCCAACCAAATTGACCATTTAGCCATCAGTCTTCTAAATGTCCGAAATAGGCGTAGACCGACTGAGAATTCCCACAGAGCGCCAAGAACTAAGGGATCATCTCACCATCTCACCATCCAAAACCATTGGTGTGCTGTGAAAACTGTTTTCACATCAGGTGTTGAAAGGATTGTCGGTCGATCGCAAGGAAACCATAGAGCGTGGCTTTCCAAGGATAAGTATTAACGAACGAAAACAGCTAAGACCTCGAATTGCAGCAGCTCCAGCAGCAGGGAGGATCGAGCTAAAGTCCATATATCGCATGAAGATGAGAGAAGTGTAAGACGTGATAAGCGCAATTACATCAATGCACTGGCACCACGCAAGCAGGAAAAGCAGCAGCGAGGAGCGACAGCATAACCGTTTACAGAATCACCAAAGAGCTTATAGGTGGCCGAAGCTCTACTCAACACCCAGTGAAAGGCTTAAACGGTTCGTTGCTAGTATCGGATGAGGATCAGCTGAAGAGATGGAAGGAGTATTTTGCTTCGGTTCTAAACCGAGTATTTCCCAGCAATATGCACTCAAGTCAGACTGAAGTGTCCGTAGAAACAAATTCCCGAATTCGCACCACAACCCCCAGTAAGAATGAGATTATTACCGCAATCAAAGCACTGAAAACCAAAAAGGCGGTAGGACTTGACGGCATACCCGTTGGCTGCGCCAACAGCATCGGCTGAGCTACTGTTCCCACTTGTCGGGAGAACATGGGAAGCCGAGAGTTTTCCGGATGAATAGAAGAAGGGAATGATCGTCAAGCTCCCTAAAAAAGGCAATCTAATGCAAGCGAAGACTGGAGAGGTGTCTGCTTGTCTTACTGCACCATTAGCCGCACTTTTCTTTCGAAATTAAGAAGCATTTTGGTAACTACCATTGGCTTACGTCAGAGCCCGACTTTATAAGTGAATAGTGCCTTCATATGCTGCAACTTATCGCAGTTGCTTGCATTACACTCTTGCACACAATTAATAACTTCGTGAAAGCAACCAACCTTATAGATTTTATCACATGAATCTGATAGGAATGGAATTTTAAAAAGATGCTTTAAAAAATGTCTCATGTAAGAGATGACATAATCCAACGAAGCAAATAATCAACTAATTTGCAGTAATTAGCAAGTTTAACTATTTTTTTGTTTAATTTTCTTATCGCCTTCACGTGCTGCATTCTTGTTTAAAAAAAAAATATAAAGCGTGAGCTCCACAGTTCCATAAAACCCACAGAAGATAATGCTGTGCTATCAGTAAATGAATATCCCAAAGGGCAGTAAATCTTTTGCGCCGCAATAGCAATGGGAATGGACAGATGTATGTATTTTTATTAATGACGATGTGTGTCATAGAGTAATCACCTTTAAGTAGAAAATAATAGTCAACTGTTGTTGACCTTGGCTGCTATGGACTTTTATATTGAAGCTTATTGGGGTTAAGGCCTTTGGATGTAAGCCAGCAGTAAAAGAAGAAACCCGTCTACAAACTTGACAATTTATTATTTTTCCCCGATGTTAGTCATCTTTTTGCCTCAAATCCTTGGACGAGATTGTGGACATTGGCTGCAAAATCCGCAATGAGAGCAACTCAAATAATTTTTGCATTCAAACAACGAGCTCAGTAGAGTATTGCAACGATGATGACATACTACTTGTTGAATACATTTGCTAAGAATGTGGTTAAGTGTAAACAAAAAAAAACCCTCATTTGCAGAACAACATTTCCATTTTTAATTGAAATTAAAAGTTCTAGCTGTGCACAGAGTTGAAGTACATAAATGTTACTACATTTTCTCAAGTATTTGATCGGCACTAGCTATAGAAGTCATGATTCAAAGAGGAACAATTCGTAGGGGAGATCATTCGTTGTATAGAACTCTGTACTGGAGGTCTCAGGCGCAACTATTCCATGATACTGCCAGAAAGCACATCCTTAAAGCTCCCTTGTTCTGAAATGTGTTCCTATTTCTAATGAACTCGGTTATGATCTTCAATGATGAGGAGCATACCATGCATTCACTACATCAGGAACTGAAATCGTA
The DNA here is from genome assembly GCA_949716465.1 of Chalcosyrphus nemorum. Taxonomy (NCBI): domain Eukaryota; kingdom Metazoa; phylum Arthropoda; class Insecta; order Diptera; family Syrphidae; genus Chalcosyrphus; species Chalcosyrphus nemorum. Next base: position 81,846,215 of record OX454333.1, read on the forward strand.
TACAAGCAAGGCCAGACAGTCAAAAAAAAAATCTTTCGCAGTCTTGTCGCTATCTCCTTGAACAACACAGACATAGGCTTCACTTGCATCCATACGTTAGATTAGATGGGGTTTCAAATCCAACTACAGAAAAATACCATCAATTGCTTATCACGGGCTCCAAATCTTGCGAGCGTTTGGCAAACATCAAAGACTATAACTAGCATGGGAAAGGTTTCAAAAACCCCTCTGCCCTTCGGATACGGCATAAAACTATAGGTCCCTTCTGTACGCGTAGAAATGTAGATCACGCACAATACGTACAGTTGTAGAAAAGCTAGACCTGATCCTACACTTTGATCTTAGCCATAAGGCCGAGAAGCGAGCACAATGGACCCGCATTGTGAGTCTAAGTGAGCAGTTACCTTCTGGTCACAAGGCATCCATCTACCTGACCTAGACCTGGACCTATGAGCTACTTTCGGCCTTATGTTTATTTTTTCACTTTGTGTCGGACTGGATCCCGCTAACTACTTCTAGGCATACAAAGAAGACGCTAATGTCTCAGCATTCAGCTCACCTCTTCGATTACTATTGGAGAAATCCGCCTTACTTTGATAAATCATATCGAAGTATAGGTCATTCAATTCGGAGAAGTATTGAAGCTACTCAATATGGTGTATTCTAATGTTTCTTACTAGATTCATAATAGTTTTTTCCAATTACGAGTAACACCATGATATTGATTAACACCAATCAGGATGTGTCAGGGCCATAGGTGAGATTAAGAACGAATACCGATGTAAAGAAGCATAGCCTAGGTTTGAAACTATAGTCTACTAAACTATTGGTTCAGTTATATTTGAAACCCGCCGAATTGAGCAAAGTAACACAGCATTATTCGCTTGAAATTGGATTAGAAGAACAATTTTAAAATACATCGAAATAAAGCGCCTCTTAGTCCTGAATTACACAGACAAATCCTCCCATTTTATCGGATCTCCACAGTAGTCTTGTAGGATGTCAAGACGGTTGTGAGCTAAGCAGTACGATAAACCAATGACCACACTTAACGCGACAATCACAACTTCAGACGACGACTACAGCACACAACAAATCACAGACCAACGATCATGAACCCAGCTCAAAGAACTTGATGTTAAACCAATGAGATAAAAGCCCTTTTTAGAATGGAGACAATGATTCGTTATAAACGGCAGGTAGGTCCAGCATACGAACGATTATTAAAAAGGTCACCCCAGAACAGAAGTGCAAAGCAGTAGATAGACTCACTATCAACAAGTCAGGAGTGAGAAACAAGGAACAAGGTAATAGATGATCCTTAAAGCGGTCGGGAAAACTATGATAAAGCCATCCACCACGAATCTAATATCGTCTTACTAGGACCAAGTTCAGAAAGATAAGAAAAAAAGAAGAAGACTTACTTCTTACTTAAAGGGCTCCCAACTCATGTAGAGTCTCAGCCTGAGACGTTGCCTTTCATCCATTACGGTCACGCTGCTTCTAGTTGTGAAGACCAAGTTTTCTGGCATCCGCGACAGCTTGGTCTTTGTACCGGAGGTTCGGTCTTCTTCGCCGTCTCAAACCTGGGGGCTGGGATTCGAAGACCCTCTTAGCTGGAGAATTGTTGTCCATTCGCTCGATGTGGCCGAGCCAATGTATTCTACGTATCTTGGCTTTTTGGACTACACCCACATCCTGAGTTCGCAGTTGTATCTTTTCCTCCATTCGCCCTTCGCGTGTCTTCCAGCGTAACGCGACACATCTGGATAAATTTTTCTGGTATCCCAAATTGGACCATCGCCTGGTAGACGATGAATGCTGTCATAGACGGCTTTAAAGTCGATGAAACGGTGCTGGGTTTCGACTTGAAATTCGTTGGTCTTTTCCAGGATTTGTCTGAGTGTGAAAATTTGGTTTATTGTCGAAGTGCCGGGCCGGAAGCCACACTGGTAAGTGCCGATTAGTGTGTTGCAGAAAGGTTTTAAACTTTTAGATCTTATATGCGACATTTAACAGGGATATGCCTCGGTAGTTCTTACAAGACATAGGAAGTTGGGGCATAGGGGCATATTTGACAGAAGAACATCTTAACAAATTCCTAAGCGTACAAAGAAGCTTGAAATAGTAGGTAAATATGGTACCCATTATAGTATTTCCCTGCGTAAAATAATGAAAACATTGGAAATCATCTAGCATTCCAAATACATCTGCACTTTCTGTGGCAAGGCTGGTATGAAGCGTGCCTGCGTCGGTATATGGTCGTGCAAGCGCTGTAAGCGTATTTTCGCCGTTGGCGCCTAGGTGTATTCCACCACGACCACTGCTTCTGTCAGAACAGCTGTGAGGCGTCTTCTCGAAGCCAAGAAACAGTAAGCTGCTTCTATTCGCCTTTACAGTCTCTTTTGTTGTAGGACCGACCGATATCCAACTAGAGTTTGTACCACATTCTTTTCACATTAAAATAAAATGGTTTAGTCAGAAAATGTCCCCGACTCTCAGGGGCATCAGTTCATGACTCTAGTTGCGATTTGTTGATAAGACATGAAATGATTCATATTTTTCTTGGAAAAAGAAATGCAACTTACAGCACCTATATCGCTATCAGCAAAGTTCTGTAGTACTCATGTTTATTTATCATTTAATTCTATTATTGCATTTGTTGCATTGATGACACTTAAAAGATTAATCTGTTTACTATGAAGCTTGCTGGAAGATTTCCCTTAAATGTTTATACATAAATGCAAAGTACTGCGTCAAATTCTGGAAATTTTTTCATATTTTTTCACCCATTTATACACATACCTATAGGTCAACAACTCGAGGTTGGATATTTCAAATTATCCAGATAAGATAACATGTTGTTTGCATTATTTTGAGGTGGATGACATAGAGCAGTTTTTAGCAGACAGAACTCGCAAATAAATATGTACATATGTCATTTTAAATATTTACTTTTCATAGGTACAAACAATTTATATTAAATTTGCTCAATATCAGCCTCATTCCTTGCAATTAACTTGAATGGTATGTACAAATTAGTGGGCAGACAACTAAGCAAATGGCAACCATTTAGTTGACTGTTTGAAAGGATGAGTAATCGACATTAATCCATTTAGTTCTTATGTAGGTAGGTTAGGTAAGAGTGGCAGCTAGTGCCCAGAAACAGATGCGCACCAGCTCACTTAGGCCTAAAAGGCCCATTGTGGTACCACCGAATCTACAAAGGAAAATCACTACCAATTACTTACAGAGAGGTTACAGAACAAAATAACACTTAAGAAGAGGTTCTGCTGATGGGTCAGGAAAACCAACCGGAGCTTTTAATAAAGCGTAGAGGGTGCTTAATGGGTAGACCAGTCAGGTCACCAAGATCTTCAAAGAAAAAGGACCCCAAGTGAAGGTTTCTTCTTGGCGGTAGAGCAGGGCAGTTCCAAAGAAGATGAGGAATCGTTTCCTCTTCCTCCACGTCCCTGCAACGCCGATAGAAATCATTAGATGAGAGGCCCAAACGTCTAGCGTGTAGGCCAATTAGACAGTGTCCTGTGAGGACACCGATGATGGTGCTCATGTGAGAACGCTTCAGAAGCAACAGTTCTTTGGAACGTTTCTGGTTAAGGTTAGACCAGAGCTGTCTAGAAATTCTGAAGGGGTAATGTGACCAAACAGCGTTGGCCTTCCTTATAGCATCAAGTTTGGGCAGCGGCTTACAGGTAGAAATTGGCATTCCCGTCCTTACGGATTCAATTGGGAGGGTTGTGCCAAGTTTGGCAATTTCATCAGCCTTACAGTTCCCTGGAATATTTCTGTGGCCTGGCACCCAGCATAGGTGAATGTTGTATTGTTCCGAGATATATGATTGATGTACGGAAGTTCCGACCAAAGCTGAGTTTAGCTGGGGTATAGTCAGTGGTTACATCAATGAGGTTCAATCCATTTAGAACAGAGGAGTGGCCATAGTTGAGAGACATCCACTGGGAAGGGCAGACAAACGAATTGCCGTTGAGGCAGCTATTTATTTGCTGACGATGTCTAGGGGCAGTAGGTGAAGAATGATACCTAGAGCTGCGGAAGGAGCAGTTCTTATGCCTCCACATAATCCCCATCTTGTACCAATCACCCCTTTCACAAGAGTACAGGGCAGTACTGGCCTTCTTGACGCGTTCTATAATATTGGCTTTCCAGCTAACTTTCCTGTCCAAAATGAGACCCAAGAATTTGGCTTTATTGGAAAACATAAGCTTAGTGCCATTTAACGTGGGGGAGGTGTACGAGTATAATAGGATAGAGATGTTATATTTCCTTGTGAAGAGGACTAGTTCGGTCTTTTGAGGGTTGACCCCAAGTCCACATTGGGCGGCACAAGAAGTGAGCAGTTTGAGGGCATTGTCTGTAAGGTCCCTGAGAGTATCTGGGAGTTTCCCAGAGAATATTAAGGCAACGTCATCCGCATACGCAACCACCTTACAGCAGAGGCCAACCAGCAAGTGGTTAATTATGTAATTCCAGAGAAGGGGTGATAAGGAATGATAGGTCGGAGATAGTTACGACTAGTATGAGAAATCCTACCTGCCTTGGGAATGAAGATAGACAAGCTTCAAGCAGCCCCTTAAGATAGAATATAACCAGGATTGAATAATATCACAGGACTGCTGGATCTCGGCCGGAATGATGCCATCAGGACCTGGCGTTTTGTAGGGTTTAAAGCTAAATACTTTCTAGCGAATCTTTTATGGAGTTATTATATTCGAGGGGTCGATACTCAGCTGGTGGTTAACGTCACCAATAGGATGAGCATCAACAGCGGGGGAGCTGCCTGGGAAATGAGCATCAAACAGAAGATCAATGTTCTCTTTGCAAGAAGAGGTCCACTGACCATCTGGTCTTAGCAGCTACGAGTAGCTTGGTGTTGGTGGCTCTTTGGATAGAATCAAGCGCAACCTGGAGGTCTCAGAGGACTCAACAATATTGTCACAGAAGAGTCTCCAAGAGTTGCGCTGCTCCTTCCTTAGAGTTCTTTTATAGACGCTGAGGGACAACTTATAAGAGTTTCAATCCGCGCTGGTTTTGGAACGTTTAGCTTTGTTAAAGAGCTGCCGGCAATTGGCTCAAATCAGTGGCCACAAGAACAGCTCAAATCAGTGGCCACAAGAACAAAAGCAAAGGAACTAGATATATAAGCAGCTGTACAGATCTTGAAGAAGCAACAGCCAGTCTTTTTAATGAAAACTGAACCAAGGAGGCGTACAAATACATATTTATTTTATCAGACATTTTGTTCAATACCTACTTAAGGTACTTCAAACCATTTTATGTTCCCAATATTGCGCAATAAGAAACCAATGCCCTTTGACACAAATGTAGGTCAGCATAGCGAAATTTAAAGACGCAATTTCATTTCACCTTTAACAGGTTGTTTGTTTCACTTTGAAGTAAACGAAATGGAAGCAAACAAAATAAACTAAATCCACTGGTTTTTACAAAGAATATGCGATTCAAAACAATTGTTAAGTTTTATCAAAAGAATGCCATTTCTCTTTGTATAAATAGAACACGATTGTCCATTTTTAGATTCAAGTCAACGAGCGATAAGTGGCTCTTATTGTTGCTTCAATAGTAATCGCCGAGCGTGCAACTTCAATTCATCCCTTGACCAATCATCAATGATCATTCATAGAGCCTTATTTTTTATTTATAAAACAAATTAATCGAACAACAAAACCTCTTTCACCGAGCGGCATTCGATCACGTTTCACGGTAGGCACTCGTGCCGTACTCCCACAACAGTTGAGTTAATAATTTATGCATTTTTCTAATACGCAAACGAGCGATAAATAGGCGACACTTTTCTAACAAGTTACCACGTCGAACTTGTCGTCGTCGTTTAGGACAACTTTTGTTCTATCCTGCTCTCATCTCATTTTATCAATCGATGTCTCAAATAACAAAAGACTCTGTACTTTGTTTAGATCCACTCTCTTGTTTTTGTTGTTGTTTTTGGTTGCAAAACAAAAAAAAAAATTGTTAATAACAATAATAATACGCTTACTCACCGCTGAATTCTGGGGATCAGCATTATCGTTCCAATTGTATGCGTAGTTATTACTTTTAGCGATATTTCCATCATCATCGAGGAGTGTTGCGGTGAAATTCACATAAGATCCTGCAACTGTTGGGCCTGTGAACTTAATGTCGAGGCGATAGGCTTTCACTGGAGTTTTAATAAAAATATTTTATTTTTTTTCGTAACACAATCCGAAGAGGGGTTTGGTGGGTGACAAAAAAAAAAAGAAAGAGAAAAGTGGGCGGATGTTAGATTAAAGGACTTTTACGAAGGTTCCGAGGAGACTTACCCGAAAGAAATATGGACAGTAGCAAGAAGGATGCAAACTTTTCTCTTTTTAGCATATTGCTGATGCTGGAGCACTGCAGAATCGGGAGTAATTTTACAATATTTTCAGATGCGTTTCGATCATTTGCATGGAAATGAAACAAAAAAACAACTGACGTTTAAAAGGAGAGTGACAGTTTGTGCTATTTAGCTGATTTGTTGAATGACAGTTTGGGCTTCAGAAGGAATTGAGTATTGCCAGGAGAGAGTGCTGGTTATCTTAGGGTGTATGTGTATTCAGAATACCTGAGAATTTCATAATTCAGGTTGTGAGTGATAAAATGAACAATTCCTATGAAAACTATACGACAAAAGATATGGAAAGGTTAGAAACGTACAACTTTTTCAACTTTTTTGTCAACTATAAATTATGAAGAATTAGAATCTTCCTTTTTTGTATCAGAACTGAGGCATTCCGGGATGAATCACTTTGATTGGAGAAATAATTTCTTAGGCGATTAGCAGCTTTATTAAAACAAACTGTTATACACTTCCCTGTCCAGGTAACTCAGATTCATTGGCCAGATTATATACACCTGATGTTTGCTTTCGGGAAATGTTCCCGTGGTCATTAGAACCTCCAGATATTCATAATTGAATTCTAATGTTCAAGGAAAAAGAAATGTTCTTTATATCTTCCAAAGAGAAAAGCACTGCCGACCATGTTCAAATGTTTTTGTTTTTCAAATGAATTTATAAATTTTGTTTGCCTTGTGTACGCATTATTACTTAAAAGTTACCAGGGAATGAGAAATAATACAAAAAAAAAGGCTGCAAAGACATCCACAAATCCAAGTTTCTTGTTTCCAATTGCGTTCCCATATTCGCCGTTCCACCCTAATCCACTGTGTAAGCGCCGGGGTATAATTTTTCGATGAGTTGTCACCTATTCGACTGTCAAATGTCAAAAAGTTGATTTTCCTCTACGTGTGGCATGCTGGAGAAGATTTTCTAAATCCAAAAAGTTGAAGAAAGCCCCATAAATAATGTCGAAAGACGGTTCCAATCCGAAAGAGGCCATCATAAAAACAGCCTACGCCGACGTTCATAAATTTGGCCAAAATGGAGAGTTTGAAAAGGCCATAAAAGCCGTCAATCGAAGTGAGTGTGCACTACGTCCCCATACAATGGGAATTAATTAAAACCTTCCTTCCCCCCTCAGTTCTTGGAGTCACACCCGACGATCAAACTGCACTTCACTGCAAGGTTATCTGTCTCATTCAGGTGTCCAAATTAGATGAGGCCTACAAGTTCATCGAAAAGAACAAGTTGACTTCGTTGATCTTTGAGCGAGCCTACTGTGAATATCGTCTCAATCAACCCGACAAGGCTCTGAAGACCATCGATGGAAGTGGCATAACACCGTTGCCACCTAATCTGAAAGAACTACGCACTCAGGTGTTGTACAGGCTTGAAAGATTCGAGGAATGCTACGAATCGTACAAGGAAATCATCAAGAACACCACGGATGACTATGAGGACGAGAGGAGAACCAATCTAAGTGCTGTTGCTGCTAACTTGGCACTCGATGAAGTAAGTCTTTTCTTATCTTTGAAGAATAAAATAAAAATGTTGGTCCTTCAAGGCGAGGGAACTACCCAATCTTCCGGAGGACACTTACGAAATGTGCTTCAATGGAGCTTGTGCTCTAGCCAACCGTGGCAAGTATGTCGAGGCAGAAAAGAAGCTCAGAGCCGCTGAGAAACTCTGTCGTGAGACACTCGAGGAAGATGGCGCTTCCGAGGAAGAAATTCGCGAGGAAATTGATGTCATTCGGTAAGAAACCAATTATATTCAACATCTACCTAAAACATGCCTTAACTCATACATTTTTTGTTCCCTTTTTAGTGTCCAAATTTCCTACTGCCTTCAAATGCAAGGCAAGATCAAGGAGGCAGGTATCATATACGCCGACTGTTTGAAGAACAAGCCCAAGGATCCGGCCTTGGTTGCTGTAGCAAGTAACAACTCTGTTGTCATCAACAAGGATCAAAATGTCTTCGATTCGAAGAAGAAAATACGCTCAGCTATGGCTGACGCTTGCGAGCATAAGTTGACAGCTCGTCAAAAGAAGGCAATTGCTTTGAACAACTGTTTATTGGCATTATTCACCAATGCTAACGACTGCCAATCGCTCTGTAACAAGTTGGTCCAAACTTATGCCGGAACTGAGTTCCAAGCTGTGCTGATCAAGTGCAGTCAATTTGTCAAGGACAAGAAATACAAAGAAGCAGTTGAAGTGTTAAACAAGTACGCAGCTGGAAATGAGGAGAACTCATTCGCAACCAAGTTTGCCATCATTCAGTTGCTCCTGCTGCAGGTTGGTTCCATTATTTCTTACAATTACTTTCCTTTTCATTTGAATGTTTTCTAGGGCAACCGCAAAGAAGCCATCGAAACTCTTCTGTCGTTGGGAGAGTCCAAGTACAAGCCGGGAGTTGTATCGGCTTTGGTTACACTCTACTTGGGCACGGACAATAAGCAGGCCGCCTCAGCTCTTCTCAAGTCAGCTGTAGACTGGTACAAGAAGAACAACGTAAGTTGAATCCATCACTGTGTTCACGCTCTTATCTTTCTCTGACTCAAATCCAGGTCAGCAGTGCCGACTTATCAGATATGTGGCGGCAAGCTGCCGAATTCCATTTACGAGGCGGTGCAACAGAAACTGCTGCAAGCTCCCTTGAAGAACTTCTTAAACTCAAACCTCACGACATGAAGGTTCTTGCGCAATTGGTCATCGCTTATGCCCAGATCAATCCGAAGAAAGCGCTCGAGGTCAGCAAGAAACTGCCAGCACTAGAGACACTGACCACAACTTCCGAAATCGACGCCCTTGAGGCCGCAAACTGGGTGATGAGCACCAAAGCGGCCAAGAAATCTGCTAACGCCAAGATCGAACAATCGCCAAGTACCCCAGGCGACGTGCAAAAGAAGAAGAAAACCAATCGCAAGAGGAAGGGTAAGTTGCCGAAGAACTACAACGCCGAAGTACCACCAGATCCAGAGCGCTGGTTGCCTAAGTACGAGCGAACTGGCTTCAGGAAGAAGAGGGATCGCAGAGCAAAGGATATCATCAAGGGTTCACAGGGAATGTCCACTGGAGCTGCTGATCAATAGTAAGTTATGCGATATCTATTCCGAAGTCGGTAAATAACTTCTTTTGTCTCCTTTTTAGTGATATGTCAAAGGCTCAGAATCTGAGTAAGAACTCTCCGGTTACTCCGGTTATCCAGGAGGTAACACCCGGTCCCCGTCAGCAACACCGCAAAGGTGGCCACAACAAGAAGAAGAAGGGCAGGCATTAAGCTCTCGATTATGCGTTTTTATATGAAAAAAATAAAGTTCACTTGTATTCTTTGAAAAAGTCCTTTTGTTGGGTTCATTTCATGTTTTCTTGGTGCTGGTTTCTTGGAGGTGGGGGTGGCTACTCCTTGAAACAGATAAGAACCTACTCTCCTAAGAATGCCGCCTGCGACTACGTTTAGCCACAACTCTGTCAATCTTAGGTCGAATGGAAAATAAATGAAAGCAAACCAATTTCAATAGACAAAAAGCCTCTTTTTATTGTGCTAACGGATCTGTATCAACCGCTGTTGTTTCTGCGGTTTCATCCTTCTTTACTCTGATATCATACGAGTGCTTTTTCAGAGTTTCTAGCCACTCCAACATCGGCTTGTCCCTCTGTTCTGTTTCATAGATGTTAGAATAGATGTATTTCTCGACGAATTTTTCAATTTCTGGTTCCAATTCGTCCCAAGTGAGCGGTTTGTGGATACCATCCTGACCATATCGATCGTCATAACGATCATAATGCACTTGATCGAGTACCAAACCTAATCCGGGTGCCATTGGCAGGTCTAGCTGTTCCTCTGTGAACGCTTTAGCGATTGTCGACGCATCTGTGTTTCCTCGAACAACAGCAATGGCTACACCGACCATTTTTCGGATTTGATGCAACAGAAAACTTTGACCCTTCACTTTGAGCTTGAGGAATTCAATACCTTGTGGACTGAGGAAAGGCTCACCGCTTGTGAAGGACATTATGAAGCGCTTCGCTGATGGATCCAAGTAATTTCTGTAAGCAAAATGGAAGTGAATTTTTAAATGTATAAGTTTGAAGACCTAGACTTACTTTTTACTTGTAAAATTGTGATAGTTCTTCGTGCCCTCGTACAGTTTCAAAGTCTCATTGACTTTTGCGAGCACATCGGCGGGTATGCGATATGTTTCCATGTTCAACTCCTTGGAATGGTCTTCAAACGCCACCGACGGCAGGGTGTATGTATATGTCCTAGCATTGCACTTGTCCTTCGCATTAAAACCTTTAGTGACACGTTTCACAGCGAAAACCCGAATCGCCTCGGGTAGGTCTGCATTTAATGCCACAATATCGGGATCATCAGCTATTTTGGGAATTCATTTTAACAAATAAAAATACAAAAGACTAGTTGTAGTACTCACGCAACTTGACAGAGCATATCTGCCTCGCTGCAGACACTCCCTTGTCCGTTCGAGCGGCTCTCTGGAACTGGGCAATCTGTGCTTGATTAAAACCATCATCTGAGATCCATTTATGCTTCTGCATTGCAACGAAAAGATCCTCTTCGATTGTACGCATTCCTGGATTACGCTGCATTCCATAGTAATCCGTTCCACAGTAACCCAGAAGAATGGCACTCTTTTTCCTCTTGATTCGATCGGCCGGTAATAGAGCACGTTTCTCGGCGAGTTCCTCTTCGCTTATCTTTTTCTCGACCCATGGACGTTTCCTGATGCGACTTCTGTGTGGCTCCTTCTTTTTCGACTCCTCCTTGCGCTCATTGATGGCATCAATTGCTTCGGACATTGCAGCGGCAAAACTACTGGTAAATCTTGTTAAGCGGTCTAAAAAGGGGCAGAGAGGACTTGTGTTATCAAAGGAAAGCTGGTAGCAAAAGCCGGTAAAGTGTTAATTCACCTGCCTTGAACAGAGTAAAGAGTTTAGCACAATATAGCATTACTTTGTTTTTAATTCAGTATTTCTTCGGATGTTCTGTGCTGTGGAGAGTTTTTCCAGCAGCAGTAAGGAAATTGTAAATACACACGTGGGGTTGGGAAGAAACTTCAAAGAAAATGCCATGAGATGTTGCCAGATGGGATTACAATGCGCTTAAAAGAAGAAACAATGCAGACTGTCAATTTGGGATTGGTTTAAAGCGCAATAATTAGCTTCGTAAGTGAGACTGAGCTTGTTTTACCTGATAGTCTAGTTTGCGGGTAACTATGCCCATTTGAATACCTTATATGTGCTTACTAGAGTTTTCATTGTAGACTAGGACCAGAAATTGACACCAAACATCAGAAAACGGGCGAGCTATCCCACGCGAACTACTCATGATATTTGAAATATGAGTGTTAACTCGTTAATGAAGCCCTCATGAATGCTAGGTTCATGTTCATAGTTGTTGTGGGAGTAGTTTTCTGTCTCAAATTTCATTTCGGAGTGCTCAAAAGGCACTAACCTAAAATGCTAATGTCACACTACTTGACAAATTTAAAGGCGTCTTTAATTCGCTTATTTTACCTTCCAGTGTGGAGAGTAGATAGAAAGCAAATTATAAAATACACACCTTGGCATGTTCTATCCGGAATCTGGATTGAAAACAATAGAAAACGATTAAATATATTTCAGTCACAAACTTCTGGTGAAATTCTACATCTGCATCTAGTACTTTTTTCTGTCAGCTGTTCACTGTCAAATGTCAAAATAATTTTGTAACCGCGGAGGAGTCGACAGGAACAGGATTTTCAATAAAAAAAATGTTATCATTCCTCCGTGCGACCCGCAATATAATTGCAAATGTCCAATTTCCAACGCGAAACATCTCCACCACATCTTCATTGCTTCTAAAAGAAAGTAAGTAAAAAATTCACAACACCAAACCGTCCCTAACCTCCTTGTGAACTCTTACACAGTTCAATCGAAGCAAGAGAAGAGTGTTCTAATCCTCGAAGGAGTGCAAGTCCCTTCACCCCGTGCTGAGAAAATGCTTACGGCTGCTTGTCAACCCAAGTTCTGTCCGGAATGTACCCTCGGACTCAACATCAAACACACGGACGTCTTAATTCTCAGCCAGTACGTTCGCTCTGATGGTTGCATGCTTCCACGCCGAATCACTGGACTCTGCCGTCGCCAGCAAAAGAGAATTGGTACTCTCGTGACAATGGCACAAAAAGCTGGCCTAATGTCCAATCTTACCCCCCATTGGAGTAAGAAGGATCCAAAGAAGCGTGCTGGATGGAAAAAATTCAATAAATACTACCTCGAGGCGACTATTAGGGTATAATAAGTGGGTTGCTTCTAATGTTTTATTGTTTAATTAAAAATTCATAAATAAACTATATTAAAAAGTAAAAACAAAGTTAAAATTTAATTCAATTCTCCTCCGTCAATAGATTGTAGGTATCGAGCTCAAGCTCATCATTGAGATCCAAGTCATTGTCATAGCCTAGGAAGTCCTCGTCACTGAGTACCTCCTCATTAATTGTATACTCCTCTTCATTCTCATCACGGAAATGATTCATTATATGAGCTGTAAAGAGAGTTAGTCTTTAAAATGGAATCAATTCAGAAGATAGTCTGTGAACTTACTTCCAAGCGACTGGCGATATACAAAGGACTCATCACAGAAATTGCACTTGAAACGCTTCTCACCAGTATGAATTGCCTCATGCATTAGTAAAGTCTTCTTTAGGGTGAACGATTTATCACAGTAACTGCATTTGTGTTGCTTGGAACCTAAAATTAATTACATTTTTGTTTAAATAAAATAAAATAAAATATATAAAGCAACATACCTTGATGAATCTTCAAATGTACATTCAAGTTGGACAATTGTGCAAAGGTTTTGCTACAATAGATACAATTGTATGGTTTCTTCTTCAAATGCACCGCATCCAAGTGGAGATTCATGTGGGTTTCACGCTTAAAACCAGCACCACATTGTGGGCAAAGGAACTTACGCTCACCATTGTCATGGGATTTTTTATGTCGAATGAGATCCATTGCATTGGTGAATTCTCGTTCGCATGTTGTGCACTGATAGTCACCGTTAAGAATACTGTCTGTATTGCCAAAATGTGTTGAGTGCATGTGGTTACCCAATTGATAGGCTTGACGAAAAGATTTTGAGCAAAATTCACATTGGAATGGCTTCTCGCCGGTGTGATTCATTTTGTGTAGATCCAAATGGGATTTTTGATTAAAACGCTCACCGCATACATCGCACTGATATTGCTTGCTATCTTGATGAAGCCGCAAGTGCATACGAACACCGGAGCGATGTGTGAAGCCTGAAAAGTTAAAATAATCATGAAAAAGTTAGTTGAATTGCGTGGGGTTACTAACCTTTTCCACAAATTTCACATTTAAATGGATGCGAATCCTTATGGGTTGATAGATGCTCCTGCAAGCTTACCTTTTGGCGGAAACCTACAATTAAATAGATAGTTGCATTGTATGATTTATGAGCAGTATTGAAATAAAGGCTGCTCACGATGAGCAACAGTGAGAACCAAGATAAGAGCAAAGAACACTCAGAATGAAAGACTATACTGAATGTTCTTTGCATCATGGCTCACATATTGACGTGCTTTCAACATAGAAAGGTAACAATAATGCCATAAGCAGCCCTACATTGATTAAACTTATCTAATCTGATCAAAGGTCTGTAAAAACCACGATTGATAAAACGCTTGACCGCCGCTATGAATGGTTTTTATTGTAATCTCTTAAAGCTATACGAATATATGTTTGTATGTACTCACTCTTTCCACAGACATCACAAGCGAATGGCTTCTCCTTTGTGTGTGTCCTCTCATGATTTATCATATGGATCTTCTGTTGGAAACGCTTCTCACAATAAGCGCACTTGTACTTCTTCGGATGATGCGATCGCAAGTGATAGTCGAAACTCCGCTGGGTGATTTTCTCAAATTTATTACCACAAATTGGGCAAGTCAAATCGGAGCGAGTGTGAAATCTATGCTGATGCCGTTTCAAATAATACGCCGAGCGGAAGCTTCTCAAACAAATATCACATTTCGTGCTGCCTACAGCCTCAGACTGAGGTTTATCTACTTCGATTTCCTTATCAATAGAAGACTTTTCCTCGAAATTTTTATTACAACTCGGCTTAAATTCTATCGGTTCTGGATTGTCGGCCTTGAAATCTAACAGATCATTTGCTTCTATTTGATTTGGATGATTGAAGAGATAGTCACTTTCGTTCTCTTCAAAGTAATCGACATCGGTCTTGAGAATAATGGGACCCTCGCTTTCATCCTCCTCGGCGGAACCAACATATTCGATTAGTTTGCTGGGTGAGACATAGCCCACGCGGTCATCACCTGCCGACATTGGCAATGTTTGTATTGTGATGGTGGCACTGCCATCATCGTTTGCTCCAGTCTTTAGGTACGAAGAGAGCAATTGTTGAGAATCAATAACTTGTTCACGAAAGAGTTGCACTTGGACAAAACGCTCGAGGCAATCGCTACACATTTGCTGTGGTAAGCCATCGTTTGATTTTATCTACAAAAAAAAATCGAATAAATATCGAACGAATAGAGACACTACAAATTTTGGGGTTACCTCGATGTTCCACAGTAAAAATTCCTTAAAAACGCATGCAAATTCAGCACTGGGCTCGTCCTCTGTGGTGTCGCTGAAAATCTGATGAAAAGTGATGGAATCGTTAGGGTCGTATCGGCTACAAGCTCGGCAGGTTTTCTCTAAAAAGAAGCTTTCTTCCAAGCAAATGTTATGCGACATTTTGTCATCTTTTTTATTTCTTTCGGTTGCGGGTTGGAATTGTGGTGGAGAAATTTTCTTTTTGTGCTTAGTGAAAAAATAATTTGTAACTTTCTGGAACTGCTTCGCGCACGGGGGGAGAGAATTGTTTACTTTTTTTTGTGAGCGCTGTCGGAGTGACTGCGAAACAACATCTGAGTTTTTACAAAAATTGACAAGTGACACCTGATTTTGTGGAGAGATATTATAGTGGAAGGTTACATGAGAAAAAGTGGAGAGTTTTCGAGAAGGGCGGATACGGCAGTTTTATTTAAAAGGGGAGTTGTCATTCGAACGGTATTTGTGACTGCTACATCCTATAAGTAGTTGAATACGATAATTTTTGAAACTTGTGTTGCATTTCGAATATAAACATCATTTAGTTTGTTAATTCGACAAATAATCTAGATAAAGTGAGATGTGCCCAACTAAAACTTGACAGATAGGTATGATAGAAGGAAACACATCGCCATTCTACTAGACAGTCAGTGATGACATCTCCAAATAATACAAGTCAATGGAATACTAGGCTATATATCAATCAAAGCCATCATCGTATCCTGACGATATGAGCTAAGCTTATTTTGATCCAGGCGATGGTGGAACTGAATGGAATATGTATATCTGTAGTCAGAAGAACAGGGAAAAAATTGACTTGCTGATTTTTGAAGTTTCCCAAAATTTGGAAAAGTCATGCAATCGCGTAGGCAACAAGTTATTCTGATGTTATGTTAGATGTATGCTTATGGAAATGTTACCAGCATTAAGATATTCTAAGAATTTCATCTCTAAACTGTATCAGTCCAGAAACTAATAGGTATAGAAAGTGACAGTGAATTGGGGTCACTTTCCAAAAAAGTAGTAAAAAGACAGGTTTGTAACTGATAGAAGTACATGGCATAGAACAGTCGACTTAAGAGTCGAACATAATGTGCATCTGCGCCCGAGTCTCAGTCGGAATCTGTCAAAATATTAAATGTGTGAACAGCCGTTAGCCGAAACACTGAATCCGAGTCATGCATCGCGAGGTTGTTCTCTTCAACTTTAAATTTGACGGGTATGAATCTGTACGAAACAGTTCTTCTTTGCCATAATGGATGTTAATGAATTTATAGAAATTATGAGAGACAACGCTATTTTATCGAATCAAATTAAAAGTGAAATCAAGAGATGCAATTTTGATAGTCTGTTTCATTCTGTTTGCTATAGCCGCAAGCCGCGCGGCAAAGTTTTGACAGCGCTGCAAGACTCAGACGCAGATGTACATTCTGTTCAGCCATTGCGCCTGTTCACATTGGCGTGGAGAGGACAAGTGTAAGCAGATACATCGCGTTCATATTGGTGGAAGCATACAAGAATTTTTGACAAATGGGACACTTGAATTGGGTCATTTTCTTTCGATTACCAGCAAGCAATGATTACGTCTGATAATGAGGAGTACCACGCTTACGCTTCGAAGTTTATTTACAAATGAGAGAAAATGTCAAAAATGGAAACAGAACGGTTTGCTTCACCCGAGAATTCAGTATAAAGATGGATTTTCGGTGCAAGCAACCCTTCTCATTCCCACTTATTGAAAATCGTTCCCTCTCATTCGAAAAATTTAGCGTGCCTCCACTAATGTGAACAGGCACATTTAGAGACATGGCAAAACATATTAAGTTGTTGAACAGGCAACAGTAACCAAGCTTCAGTGACTGCAAGGAATACAGATGTTCTGGATGACCGACGGATTGAAGATTTGAATTTGAATCTGAAACAGGTATTTTCTGACAGAACATCATAAAACGATTTAAAGCGATTTCTATTCTTAAAGGTAGAAGCCACTAGACGACATATGGCTAGGACTGGCTGTATTTTATTTTTAGGAGGATAAACCACGGTGTCGTCAACCTCCCCGCTCCAAGAATACAACGTACAAACATTTTTTTTATGTTTAAGTTTATTCTCTAAAAATATACACAAAATGAAGATTTACCATACTTAATTGGTCAGCGGTCTGACTCTTGCCGCTGACGGCAGAAAAAATGGCTGAAAATGGCCTAGTAGAACACATTGAAACAGCAACAGCTAGCAGCAACTTCAATAGCATACACAAAAAGACCGATACTGTGGTGTGAAACACATTACACACAGCAACGACAACAGCACACAATATGTTTTTCAATGCAACACAACAGACCGAGAACTTCATCTTCAACAGCAGATTTAGGACTTAGGTCTAACGTTGAAATTGCTACAGCTGTTGCTGTGGTCAATGTGTTCTGTTCCATTGAAAAGCATTGGTTCTAAAAAATTTCCTCCGGTTGTCAAAGTTGCTGTTGCAGTGTCAATGTGTTTCTACTATTAGGTGGCTGGCGCCAGAGAAATGTCAGATGGGCTTTGTTCAGCAAGTGGTTGACTAAGGATGGTTTAGATGCGCTACTTATTATTTCCTGACACACGGGAAGGTAGTATTCTCTGTATGATTCTGACACTACATTAAAAACATAGACAAACTAATATAGACGGTCGTCTTCTCCCTCCTCTGCCGAAAATTTTGTAAAGTACGCCGATTTGAATTTTCCTATCTGTGAATACATGTGACCGAACGTGCGACCAAGATGTAACTATAAAAACAATCGTGGTGTCTCTTTTTTCCTTTTGCACACCACATTTTCAGCTGATTGTCATTCAATTTACAACAACAAAATGTACAGGAAAATGGCTGCGCCCATCAAATGTACCGCGGATTAAGCATGTGTGCGTGAGCTCCGATTCGATTTTGACGGAAACGTCAGAATACATTCAAAATCCGTGGTACTTTTGCTCTTGTGGGAACCAACGGTCAAATCGGCCGAAGACGACCGTCTATGTTAGTTTGTCTATGATTAAAAAGAGACTATTCTTGCTTAAAGAGTGGGTGCCGTGGCTCAGTGGTTAGTGCGTTGGACTACTGGCGCAAGAGGTTCCAAGTTCGAGTCCAGAAAAAATACCATCAAAAGTTTTTTTCACGGCCCTACCTTAAGAGTATAACTGTCATGACAAAGCTTCTCAAAAAACCTCTCTGCCTTTCGGATACTGATATTTATTTTATTTATTACTAAGGATGATGTAAATACTTCCGTTTATAAGGGTTCTTTTGGCGCAGCCGATAATCGCTCGATTCGTCTACATTGGAGCTAAAAATTTGCAGAAAACTAAATCCCCTGTAACACGTTTACAGCAGTTTTGTATCCTTATTGAAATTATTTCTTTCAACTCAATATTTTCAATTCCTACGCATCCTCTATCGAATGTAGAAGAAGTCAAGTATAACTTTCCCTTTGAATATTTGCCTTTAACAAATCAATCTACGGTGACCTACAAAAGAACCTTTCAAAGTTGTATTTGAAAAGTAGTTGCAATAACCACGCTTCGAAAACATTTAGCCTATAAATTCGTAATTTCCGTCTACTCTTGAATAATCACTAAAACAGTTTACACGGCCAATGAATTTCGCACAGGCACATACGGAATACCTACTTCCAAAAATCCATTACACGCGCGAAACACAAAATTTGGCATTTTCTAGATGAGAATGCAAATAAATTAGTTTCCCCTTTTGCTTTCAGAGTGCTACATAGAAGCAAAATCGTTATTGAAAACATTTTGAATAATTTTTGTATGTATCCGACAGCTATTTGCGTATGAAACGCATGAATAGATACAGAATATTGGTTCTTAATTACATTATAAATATCAGGGAGATTTAGTGTTCCGTGGCATGCATAATTCCCTCATTTTCACTGAATATCCATTTGAAATTAAATTTTCCGAAACTACCATCATTGAGAATACTCGTACTGCTATTACAGTTCGCGTTTCGCGACTAGACTTTGAAAATAGGCGGCCCATGGTTAAATGTGTAACAAATTAATTTGAATGTCATTTGTAATTATTTCTCGGCGTAATAGCTTGACTTTGATAGAAATGGGAAATGTATTCTAAGTGAATACTACCTTGTATAGCGGTAATTTCGTATATAAGTCGACTTAAACATGTCTATGTAAAAACCCACTCGCATTAGTGACTTCCAGATGGTTCAACTTAAATTCTATTTGATATCTTCACTTCCTTATTTAGTTTCATTTTGATGATATTTATCAGTGTTCTTACTTACACACACGGAAGTTCTGCTATTGCACTTTAGTGTTGCCATAAATGTGGAGACTATAATGCCAGCGGGATAAACCGATAAAAGGAGTCATTTTATCACGATGTTCATTGCATTGTTCGTCGCATTTTCCCCAAATTTTTTTTCCTATATTAAAAAGGATGAGTATAAGGACAAGGAGAGGAAGAAAAAAAAAAAGAACAGAACCCAACTGGAATGGATTTTTATAGTACTTTCGTTGCAATGTGGAACCGCATGTGTGTACATTTGTAGAACCCACCCACAATATAAATTCTATTACCAGTGTACATCGTGCAGTTTATTTGCAGTTCTTTAACTGGAAATTGTCTGTTTGACTATTTGGCGTAATATTTTTTTGTTCCTTTGACAACAAAAAATAAGGACTAAAAGGACATAACAATTTTATTTCGTTACACACGACAGCTAGACTTTGTTGTTCTTGATGTTCAAGGGTGTGTTTTGTAGGGGAGAAAGGTCGAAAGCTAGAACTAGTCGAAGTACACTTTCAAAGAGGAAAAAGTTCGCATGTTAGAAATATCGCATTATACAATATATACCGAAAAAGAACACCATTGAAAATTGGCTCATCTCTTCCTAAGTAATACCTATAATCGCCCTCATCAGTACCTAAGAAGATTCGAGCCAGTCTTCGGCAGTCATGTAGTCCTCTTCACAATACCTATTGAAATGTGTTTGATCCCTAAGCACTACACTTTACAAGACTTGTCATTGATGATCCTCTATGGCCCTCAAATATAGACTGATGCTGTACAGAATTTTTCTTCTTTATGTCCTGTATCTCTAGAACGCCTGCGCGCAAAACTGTGCTTCAGCTCTTCCCTACTCTTTTCCAGTTGCCGTGCTTGCTTCTCAATTGTTCTTGTACCACGTATTCCTAGAACCGCCACGTATCTTGCCATCCTGGGTAAGAAGGATCCATTGCATCGCTTGGTTAGCTATGGATCTGTCATTCCTTCGGAGAGTGCGACCAATCCACTGCCAGTTCCGTTGTCGAATGGTTGTGCCCATATGTTCATGGCCCGTTCTCTGATAAAGCTGTTCGTTAGAGATTCGATTTGGCCCGAATATTCTTAGGATGTAGTGCAGTCGCCTATTGACAAACGTTTCAGCTTCTTCCTGATAGTGACCGTCACTCTCCAGGTACCACATCCATAGAGCAGCACAGATTCAACGTTGGAACGAAACAGTCGTAGTGTTTGTTAGCTTGGTGTTTAAGCTAATTGCATTACTTCGCCAAACTGCGGATAGCATCTCAATCGCAGATTTTGCTTTACCTATTCGGCTGGCTATATCCAGTTCGGTTTTGCCATCGGTTGAGACAATACTCCCAAAGTGTTGGAAACTCTGTACTCTCTCAACCGTTTGTCCAGCAATGCATATATGAGTTGATGAGTTCGGTCCTAGGCTGATCATTTTTGTTTTTGCCGAGTTTGTTTTGAGCCCAACGACGCGACTGCTGCTTCCCTCTCCACATTTGCTGGCATTTGGTAAAGGTCCATTATTCTGTGAGACAGTAGGACCTAGACATCGGCGTAGTCTAGTTGCTTGAGTTCGGATGTAAGAGTCCATCGAATTTCTCCATTTCCAGTTGATAAGGCTGCATTAACCACATCGCTAATCACCAATAAAAACTGTATTGGTGAAAGTATGCAGCCTTGCAGAACCCCACTTTGGACTTTGAATTCCTCACATAGCCTTCCTCAGTGCAAGACGTGACATATGGCCCAATATGGACCCGAATGCCTCTCCTGCGCAAGGCACGCCAAATAAATTCCCGATTGACACTTTTAAACGCTTTTTCAAAATCGATGAAGAGCTGGTGAAGTAATGATTGATACTCAACACACTGCTCGATAATGATCCGCAAGGTGTTGATGTCGGAGGATCCAGATCAAAAACCTGCTTGCTCGGCATCGAGGGTGTCTTCAAGCTGCTCTTTGATTCGCTTCAGGATTATTCTAGCTGTTATCTTGGTCACAGCAGGCAGCACGCAGACACCTCTCCAGTCTTCGTACTACATTAGATCGGCTTCCCATGTTCTTCCGACAAGTGGGAACAGTAACTCTGCCGATGCTGTTGGTGCAGCTTGAAAAAGTTCCGCGGGTATGCCGCCAAGTCCTACCCCCTTGTTGGTTTTCAGTGCTTTGATCGCAATAATAATAATTTCTTCCTTACTGGGGATTGTGGTGAGAATTCGGGAATTTCTTTCTACGGACACTTCAGTCTGACTTGAGTGCATATTGCTGGTGAATACTCGGTTTAGAACCGAAGCAAAATGTTCCTTCAATCTCTTCAATTGATCCTCATCCGATATTAGCAACGAACCGTTCAAGCCTTTCACTGAGTGTTGAGTAGAGCTTCGGCCACCTATAAGCTCTTTGGTGATGCTTCTTCTACTTGCGTGACCAGAGCATTGATGTAATTGCGCTTATCACGTCTTAAGCTACGCTACACTTTTCTCATCTTCATGCGATATAGGGACTCCAGCTCGATCCTCCCTCCTGTTGGAGCTGCAGAAATTCGAGCTCTTAGCTGTTTTAAAATTTCAATAAATCGCCGAGAAAGTACGTAGTGCAATTCAAGACGAAAGCAAAAAAATGTTGTGAATTACAAAGGAAGGAAAAAATTTCATACAATTCTACCCAATAATATTGAGACCTAATACCACCTGAGTTTCAAATGGCACTGCCGATTACCTAAAGCTGAAGCCTCTCTTCGCCTGAAAATGTTTGACGATGGTGTTAATAAGACTAGGAGTAGAAATTGAGGTGGATTCAGTGGGTGGGAGTCCTAGAGTGTTACTATATACGGGCTTAATCTCATCTATCAAAGATTTCTATCTTCTGGGCAAAACAATGCATGTGTGGCGAGACACATAAAATAGCCTTCAACATGCGGTGTACAATAGACTTAGGAATAGACAACGACTTAGACCTAACCAACCCAAACAGCATATCCTTGTGAAGATGTCATTTATTGCATTAAACTATAGCACTTCTTTTACAGTAGTTCCATGGCAAGAATATAAATAGTTTGAACGAAACCACCACTTGGTCAGCTCATCCTTTCCTTGAGTAAAACCGTCAAGTGAATTTCCGAATCAGGCAAACACCTAAGCAGTGATATCAAGTTCCACAGTTTATTGGCATTTGCACACTATGCACTGTGTGGTATGGTGCCCTTTTGTACCGCACCTCACCAAAAACACATGACAATCGAATGGGTTTTTCTATATTATATCCTGCACTTGTGCACATTTTCAAGTCAGTCTCTTATTTTGTTTTTTCTCAATAATATCATTATCGCCCGTAGGGTTATGTTTTTTTCTAACACACATATCCTCACACACAAGAAAGGAATCTTTCCGCCATAAACTCACGATAAAAATCAATGACGGTTGCCAGTTATGGCAAATAAATAATTATAGCAAAGCACAACATCTCCTGCTATCGTCCTGAAAGTGATAGAGGACATTCGGGTACCCATTTGCAGAAATAACGCGCGTTAATGTTACTTGCACGTAAATAGTTTTTATTTCGCGAGCAAGCGGGCCAATTCTAAAAGACGATTTAATGTACAAGGACGACGAGGGGGAGTGAGAATGCATACGAAAGAAAAAAACTATACAGACAGTGCTTGCTTCCGGAAAATGGGAACAGCAGAGTTCCAACACACCACCGCACACATAATTTTCCTCATTATTGTCGCCTGCAGGTGGGGTTACCCGGGAAAGGTGTCACGTATCCCGAAAATAATGCTAAATACGTGACACCATACATTAGTTTTCGTCGTGAAAGAGAGAGCACACACAGGAAGCAGGACACAATTCCTAGCTTCGTGTTCTTGTGCATTCACCTGGTTTACTCCTTTCTGCAGTTAGTCGAGGATGTTAGAGGGTGTCCTCTGTTCTTCTATATGGGAATTTGATAACACAGTGCATTCAAGTTGGCCCGTTTCTTTTTATACGTTTTGTTACTTTTCGTTTTCGTTCTTTTTTTGAGCTTTTTGTCCTCCAGAAAGATGGTGTAAATTGTGTGCAGAACGAATATGGGAAAGTAAGCACACAAAATTGAGGATTTCATGTATGTGCTGTGAATTTGTAGAGAGCAAAGGAGTGCAGGTTTTTTTCTTTCATTTTGTATCTGCAAGCGCATGAGAAATTGGATGAAAAAGGCTTCATTAGGATTATTGCTTAGAAAATGCTATAAAAGGATCTGAAATGATAATACGCTATAAAGAGGGTATAGTGAGATAAAAAGAAAAAAAAAAAAATGACATGTAGGTGGAATGCATCTTTTATGCGATAAATACCAAGACACCTAGTTTAGGTTGAATCGTGTGGATTATATTTTAAGGATCCTCATTATGAGAACGTGATGCGAGTACATAAAGCTGGTCAAGTAGGAAAAGGATTATGATGAATGTAATGCCATCTATTAAATGCTCAAATACAAGTGTTCAACATTTGTATAAAGTATGAGATCTCAAAAGGTTTTGAAATCATTTGTTTATGCAAATGTTGGACTTACATATGTACATTCTTGATAGTGGAAACTATTTGTAAAAAGAACATCTAAATCAAAGAGTTTTCATCCAATAGGTGGTATGGAAAGAACTCAATCAGTGTCAGTCATGGTTTATACATTATGTAAGTTATTTCGGCCAGGGCTTCTACGGAACCGACTTATAGGAATTGCTTAAGTTTAAACTATGGCCCCTAATCAATGAGTCTAAATGCCCAGCCATGTTTTCATTAAGCATGTGACGGCTATGCCTGCTCACGAGCTGTCAAAATCTCCATAATTGCATTAAGCAAACGTGTCCTTATGTCACATACATATGTATATATCTGACTCTTACACGATGTAGTCCTCCTCAGTGTTTCGTACGGAATGTACGAATGCAGCCGGCTCTCCACGTATTGAGCCAAAAGTAAACAAAGCTCGACGATAAATTGAAAAGTTATTGTGGGTGCATGACTACAGAGGGCAGCGCAAGGCCCAGAGCTCTAGTACAATTTTGATTGAACCTTAAGCTGTTGTCATTCCGAAGGTGGGCTAGTAAGCACATAAATCCACGAAGGATATTGAGTCTGTAAGCCTGCCCTATCTGTACTGAAACCTTAAGAATGTTAACAAGGCGATAGGACTTGACGGCATACCCGCGGAATTTTTTCAAGCTACGCCAACAGCATCGGCAGGGCTACTGTTTCCACTTGTCGGAAGAACATGGGAAGCCGATCTAATGCAGGTGTCTGCGTGTGCAGAATGCAGCCTTATCAACAGGAAATGGAGGAATTCGATGGACTCTTACATCTGAACTTAAGCACCACGCCTACGCCGATGATGTATGCCTTCTGTCTCACAGAATAATGGACCTTCACCAAGTGACAGCAAATATGAAGAGGGAAGCAGACGTCGTTGGCTGAAAATTAACTCGGCAAAACAAAAATGATCAGCCTATAACCGAACTCATCAACTCATATATGCATTGCTGGACAAACGGTTGAGAGAGTAGAGAGTTTTCAATACCTTGGGAGTATTGTGTCAACCGATGGCGGAACCGAACTGGATATAGCCAGCCGAATGGGTAAAGCAAAATCTGCGTTTGGAATGCTATCCACAGTTTGGCGAAGTAATGCAATTAGCCTAAACACCAAGCTACGACTGTTCCGTTCCAACGTTGAATCCGTGCTGCTGTATGGATGTCAACATATGCTGAAATTTGGAGATAAGAAGTTGTTACTGACGGATTCTTCAGTGTAGCACTCTAGAAGGCACTCAGAGCGTGCACTGGTTTCATCTCTGCCTCTCTAATTATCATGCTGTTCCTAAGGTTTTGCTGGCTTAGGTATGACAACGGTTTCAGATCATTAGCTTTCGAGGAGTTGCAGGGCAGTCTGTGTTTAATATCGACCTATGCTGTGGTAGCAAACCTTGGGCTACTTACCCCAAGAGAGACTGACTGCGTCCTTTCTTATGTTGTGGAGGGATTACAGACAGATTACAGTCTTACAAAGCTTGTGTTTGTGTTTGTCTGTCTCGCCTCAAAAGCTGTCGATGTAGGAGTTGTGTCTTCAAGAAATTTCGCACAACTTTTGTACTTATGTTGGCATGAATCTGGAATTCAATGTTTAAGGGTGGCCACGGTGTAGTAGAAGTGTATTCGGTCATTGAATGAGAGGTTTGGTGATCAATTCCCGACTAAGTCCATTCGATTTTCACAGTATTAAAATAAAATAATTCGACATATGGCATAGAATCAATGTAGTCAAGACTGGAAAAAGATTCACTCAAGCTATAGATACGGTGACCATATTTGTTAAAGCAAAAAAATAAGTATTTTTGTTTACACGCTGTATAAAAAGTGGAAAGTAGCCAGAAATACCGTTTCATTGGCTTCATTCTTAGCAGGATCGTTGACGTTCAGATATTGTATATCGCCTCATAAAATATGCAACTCGAGCAGGAAATTACTTCAGTTTATCAATAATTAAGCTTTACAATCTCAAATATATTTCAAAAAGAATCAAATGAAAGGATCCGACCAGTTCTTGTGAATAGTACTTGCAGTACCTTTCCTTTCCTGTCCACCAAAATGAATAGGTATTTTTTCTAACTAGAATCGCTTATCAGTTCAGAACTAGTTCGCTTCGAAGTAAGCCAATTTAGGATGAACCAATAGGTTTTTTTGAAACCAATAGGTTTTGGCTCTGCACAGAAACAATAACTGTGGGCCATATTTTGAAACACAAATTTGTGACAAAGTAGAAAGTAAGCCAAATGGAGGTTTCTTGGCCCATATTTTTAAGAACCGATTTAGGACAAATAGATTAAACCATATACTTTTTGAACGCCTCATGAGTGAGTCATTTAAAATTAACTGATTCACTTGGAAAGAGTTTATACCACAATGAAGAAGTAAATTGATTGAGTTTCAATCCACATTTTCGCTTTAACCGATAGTGGATTTGGCTTTGACTTTGGCTCCTTCTTCATTTTATTTGCGTGCGTGAAATTTCTTTACCCACGATACGCGTTATTTGGAAAAACTCAACTCGATCACAGAAACTTAGGGAGAAAGAAGGCGGAAATTGAATAGCATCAATCTCAAAATCAGCGATGTAGTTCCCATAGTGATGGGAAGGAATTAGCAATCATCAAAGGCTCTAATCGCCAAGTCGTAGTTGTAGATCAAACCCTCACTCGCTCCCCTCGACACGTCAATAAGAAATCTAAAGACAGCTCGATGAGCACTCATTAATCAAGGCATCGATTTGAATGATCTCAGAAGTAGAGAAAACCAAGTTATGTCATTTTCGATTTTTCACTCAAGAATTCTTTTCTTCTGGATTCCAATCGATCATGCAATTTGTCTTCCGATCCACTGCTTTAAAATGAAAAATCGCTGAGCCATATGGCATTGAGAAGTAGTAAAATAAAAGAGTTAGTGTATTCCAAATGAAATCAGGAAGCGAAACGCTCTTCCAAAAGATGATTCCGAAGAACCAATGGAACGTGATTTACAGTGTTTTTTCTCTTCGGAAGATAAAAGAAAACTTCTTTTTGCCCAATGGAAAAGGACATTAGTGTCTTAACGTCGTATGATAATTAAAGAAGTGCAGTGTAGTGCAGGACATTAAACCACGTCCTGTACCGTATTCTTACCATATGAGCTGAAAAAGCAGGAGGCAATTGTTGAAAGACTCTCTATAACATTAGCAAGGGACTCATTTGTTTTGGGAACTCCAAATATCAATTAAAGCGTGTTTTGGACTAGAAACTTATTAAATTTTTTATTTGTTAAAGGTGTCACAAAATTTCCAAATTTGGACAAAGGATTGCCTTTTTTACCGGTCTCTACTTCTTGACGTACATCGTTCGCAGAAGAGCAAAAAATTTATAAGACAGCTGACCAATCTATAAAAACAAAAACAGTAGTTCAAAAGAAATCCATAGATGTAAGTTAGATAATATTCACGATTAACTTACCTCTGTAAACGTCCTCATTGAAATAGACAGGAACACAGTGGCCTTTAAGCGAGTTGGCTTTTGAGCTCTCTTCATCATCACGATCAAGCTTTTCTTATAAGAATTACTCGCATTCAAGTACCAAATTTGGTTGTACAAAGCCATTGAAATATTTTCACTCTAAAAACCACTAATCAGCTGTAAGATTTCATAAAAGAGAGAGACAAAACTTACAGCTGTATCAATCCTCTGCCCGTAGTAACAAATCAAATAAACCTGAGCCAAGGATGACAACAGAAACAGCATGTACTTGAATAGCTCCTCATCTGTCACTCCGGTTGTCATTTGAAATCCCACGAAGCAAATAATAAAGGACGACGCAGCAAAGTTGAATAGCAATGGTATTCCAAAGGATGAATTTATTTCATCAGAAAGACCCATGACTTTTTGATGATAGAGTATCATTCCATTCAGGAATCGCATGTCACCACATCCACCCCTTGGGGTAAACTCCTCGATTTGTCTCTTGATATAATCATAATGCATACAAACCTGCGTCACAATTGCACAAAGTAGCAAATCGGATGAGATGATTCCTGCCGCCGATGTGTATCCTGCGATTATTTGTGAGACACTCAGTATGTAATACCAAGCACTGTCACGCCAATCCCAAGGCAGATACACATTGTAGGGTAGACTCTGTTCAATCTCCTTGTCAATGGACCTATAGATGACATATTGCAAGACAGCAAAGAGATTAAAAGTCCAAATGAGGAACATGTACAGGAATGCAAACAGGACCATGACTACAGTCACATGGCGTAGATAAGACTTTAGTTGATAAGCTTTTTGTTTCTCCATTGTCTGTGGGTACATTTTACGTAATTCGTTGATAAGGTTCGTAAGGACATCCTTTTTATACCAAACCGAGAGCATTTTACAATCAGCGACTGTTACAAAGCCGATGTACGATGCAGTTACAGTGGCCTCGATAAAACTTGTTCCTGTGTAGAAAGCCATATAAACGAAGACAAATTCGCCGATGAGATGAGAATTTAGATTGATTGCCGACAGATAGAAGATGAGATTGAGTAACAAGGACTTTCTTTTGGCTGCAGAGTCTTTAATATCCTGGTAGGGTTGAATGCCAACGGTGGTGTAGAAAAAGTTAGCGATTTGGACGAATTTTTCAAATGGTGCCGGCATTTTTTTTTTTCGTTGTTTACTTGTTTAAAGGATCCTCTTGACTGAGCGCATATGCTTGATGGACTTGACTAACGTTGACTGGGGTCTTTAAGTATTCATAATGATAGTATACTTGACCCTAATTACAGTTTAAGGAATGCTTAACCATGTGTGTGTCATTAACAAATTTAAAACGCCATTTTAGAGGGTAAATATAGTTTAAGGTTGGTTAATACACACCCAGACTGAGTTATCGATTTTCTGATTATAGGGGAGAGACCTAATATGAAACGTGCACAAGGATTAGTGGTTCATGTTTTCAAATTAAATTCGCCTTTCATCTTAAAATCATACATTTGGCAGAGTTATTTGCTATCAATGGGTGGAGTTTTAGTGGTTGCAGAAAGCTCAATGGCAAATTTTCAAATTAAAGGGTATCCTAGTTTCTTTCGGTTAGGTAGATCGGTTAAAGGAGTCACTTTAGAGTGTCCTAACGACTATTAGCGATATTCGCAGCATTTTAACACTATGTTCAGGAGAACAAAATATGAAAGGTGTCATGTATTGGCTTCATTGACTCCTTAATCTCCATTTTGTAGATACTTTCCAAATTGACGTAACCAAAAGGAAGATTATGTAGTCAAACGTTTCCTTTTGAACGGCTTTCCTTTTGAGGTAGTAGACTGGATTTGAAGCTAAGAAAATTCTCCCTAACTTTTAAGTCCATGTGCGAATCGTCAAAAAATCGTTTGCCATATGTTAGGCCTTACCTCAAAAATAGGCCTATAGGAGTTCGGAACGTTTCCACTTTTAGTTTCAATACTAAACCGTCCTCTGAGTCGTTGCTTACCGCTCGAGACTGTATGTCACAAAAGCGCAATGGCGCGCTATCGATGTTTTTTGTGTTGTGGATCATTATTATAGAGTTCCTACTTTGTGTTGGATATACGTTGCTTTCAGCTTGTGGTTTTACTTTGAGTGGTCACTGGATGTGGATCCCTTTCGAAAGTTATGAGCGTCGAAAACCCTATGGAAGCAATAGAACTTGTGCTCTCCGATGGCATTTTTCCTCGTTCACTTGCCACCGATCATCTCGGAGCGTGGCTGCAACCTGCACCCAGGGAACTTTTAAAAATATAGGTTCAATCATGGTCTTAGTGGTAATTGAGACATCCATATCAGCTCTGGTCAATGGTTTGGGGATCTACTACTAAGCTTGACGGAGGTCGCCATGGTTTATTGATTTCTGCATCCTGTCGCGACTGTTGACATATTTCCAGCCCTCCCATTTTGAAGATGTTGTCGATTCGAAAATGAAACCTTAACGATGACCATGAGTATATCGATCTTCATAGAAATAAAATTCTTTATTCACAGAAACGTTTTCCTGATCATGAGCACTTTCCAAGACTCATTCATTGTTCTGACCTAGGTTATAAACGGTATATGGGATTCAATTCCTACAGGAGTTGCTGTGTTGTTCACTGGGAAATTCCGCATGAATATGAATACAGTACAGTGACTTGTAGTTATGCTGGAGATGACTTCTGATCACTTCTTGCTATGAACCGTATTTGGTTTATGGTTATGCCCGTTCAGAACCTTATTGGCTACCTGGCTATCTATAAGAAGAATTGTCCTCCAACGATATTGGTTACTTTCTTAAAAAGCCCAGATCATTGGAGGGTTTTTACTTGAGACACTCTGCTTTTCTTACTTATCGTCTAGCACTTGTCGCAATAGTGCAAAACTTGTAAGATGAACATTCTATTGGAAGAGTCGGAAGAGGCACAGAGCATCGCGTGGGTCACGAATTCGGCCACTACCTGGTAGAGCTCAAGGCGATATGAATGCTGTCGTAAGCGACGAATAAGTGGATTCTATGTCAACCTGTCGGGACGTAACGTTACGTTGAAAGACGTTAGAGCAATACGTTGGATATGATCTTCTATACGACATTGAGCAGGGATATGTTCAACAAGAAAGAGGAACGCCTTTTGTAATGAGGACTATAGAGCTGATACTCAAGTTGTGGTTATTGGTTTTCAGTTTTCTGGCGACTGCAAGTGGATATCACTTCTTGCTCTGACACTTTTTTTATTTGCTGTTGCTTCAAAATATCAACAATTCCCTACGCTTGGCCTTCGCTATTTCGAACGGCATGTGTTCTGGATTTGACGCCAGTTAGGCAGCTGATCGGCTTTCTGATAAAAGCTCTGGAAGCATAGTTGTTCGATACCTTTGACCTGGGAAGCTGCGTGGTCCCCCTCATTTTAGGCATAATCCTCTTCTCTTCCCTTTATCTGGCCTAATACTCCTCTTCTGTTGGTTTTGTATTGCACTGCGGCTTTTTATTGTGTGCATACTACGTCACGCTCTTCCTTTAAAACTTTCCTCCAGATGTAATGATATTCGATCCACTGGTTGTAGGCGTTTGTGATGGGTGAATGCCCTGCAGGAAGCTCATCGGTCAGTTGCTCTTTATAGGCTCTGGTTCCCTCTTATGTGCTATTTTCCAGTCCTTCCAATGACTCCATTTGGTCTGCTTTAGCAAAAAACTACCACACTCTTCATCTGATCCATTTCCATTTGATCTTTGATTTTCTTCTTCAGAAAACTATCCCACATGAGATAGTACATATATTAAAGCAATTTCAAAACAGTCAAGAGTTTAAATCCACCATCGTAAAACCCATTCATCTCTATTCCTTCTAAATAAGATTTTATATCTGAAGTACCCCATTCAATATCAAAATGCAATATAAGTGACACATTTTCCTTGGATCACTTTCTTAACAAAACGCATTTCCATCAAATCCCTTCTTGCACATCTTTCCATTCAAAATGAACCGAATGGCAATACCAATTCAATGAAAGACGAAAATCCACCCACCAAAATCCGTTCTTGAACAACGGTAACAGTAGAAATAGAAATTTCATTTCAAGAAAGTCTTCTTTCCGTATCCTCTTTCCTCTCGATATTGTTATCCCTTATCGAAATTTAATAAAAAAAGACGCTTCCAAATGCATTCAACTGGACTACAATAAGATGACCTCGTTTCCTTACGCGAATGCTTTTCAAGTTTTTTTTTTTTTGCTCGTTTTTTTCTCCCTTTAAATATCCTTTTGCCTAATTTAATTAAATCAAACCGAAACCCGGCCTATCATCCTTAAATAGAAAAATTCTCCCCCAAATCTGTGGTTTCCGCCCCTAAAAATGGGGAACGCTAAAACCTCACACCTATTTGAAGGGGGAGCAGCAGTAGTAGTAGCAGAGTCAAGCCGCTACCAACGTCATTCGTGTGCTGTGATGATGGTGGCCCCAAAAAAAACCGCGATTAATCAAAGTA
The DNA here is from genome assembly GCA_949716465.1 of Chalcosyrphus nemorum. Lineage (NCBI taxonomy): Eukaryota > Metazoa > Arthropoda > Insecta > Diptera > Syrphidae > Chalcosyrphus > Chalcosyrphus nemorum. Next base: position 81,878,118 of record OX454333.1, read on the forward strand.
ATTGCAGAGAACGGAAAGAAAGCTGAACACTGACCATCGCCCGACGGCGCACCACAATCGCACCGCCAAAGAGCCGAAGCAATTAAAATGAAAAACCACAGGAAAATTGTTTTTCCTGCGTTAACGCCAGGCAAGTCATAGTGAGAGAGAGTTCTAGAACAAGTAGCCTTTCCATAAGGATTTGGCTGTCTGTAGAAAGAAAAAAATAAAAACAAAAAAAAATCGAACATGGAATGCCAGGAGTTGGAAGGAAAGTCCTCGCCTCAGACAGGCGATGGGATTGATTTAATTGAAATTCCTTTCCGTTCCTGCTTCGTTTTCTTCGAAGATATTGAAATGCGATGACGAAAAAGTCATTAATTATCGTTTTCTTTGTGCTTTTGGTTCCTTGTTTTTTTTTTTTTTTTTTGAAGGGAAGGTCCTTGTTTTGGTAAAATGGCAAAGGAGAAGCGTGTTAAGGTAGAGCAGGTTTGTTTGTTTTTTTCCAACAAGGATATGGTACAAGACATATCGTAGTGTCATTGTTCGTTGGAAGGTGGTTTGTACACAGTGCTAAGGATATCATTTGTTTTTTTTTTTTTTTGTTTTGTTTAGGGAGGGTTTCAGGTTTCACATTGTTGCCAGTACAGGGGAGGGGGGCGGAGGAACTATGTCTAAAGGTATCGAATGTAATTGATTGTTTATTTGTACGTGGATTTTGGGTGTTTTGTGTAAATCGGAACGAAATCACCCGAATGATTAATGTCGGAGCTGTCGAAAGTTTTAATTAAATGTGCTTAGTGGTTTGAAGTTTTGACTTGGTCTGATTTCTACAGAAGTTCGTGGAAATTCAATTTGAATGGTTGACTTATAATTAGTTAGGGATTCAGTTTTTGGTTGTGGGCACGTGACTAATAAATGCTCTCCTTTCGTACCTACATTGATGATGAACACGTGGCGCTTGAAACCTTGGATCAAGCTGTTAGGGTTTTGAACGCATGTATTGACTTTTAAACTAAAGACTTGAGGGTGGCTGCGGTGGGGCTTTGATGTCAGGGATCTGTGTTCTTTAAAATGGACGTATGATTTAGGATGTTGTTGATTTTAAGGCAAGAAAGGTCTTTTACCACACTCTGGCGAGGCGATTCGGTAATAGGGGAGTTCGAGGTGCCTCTTCTTCTAGTCTCTGGACCAGTTAATGGAATAATGTATTCAGCTTCTTTAAGGTTGGACAATATGGGCTCGAACCTGTGGAAATATCCTCTAATGCATTCGTGTCCTATGAGATCTGCGTTACGTAGAAGTCTGCTCCCACTTCCATTTCTCGAAATTTCACGATTACTGAACTTCCACTTTAATAGATCAAATGCTTGATCAGCTGTGTGGCATGTTGGACCATATTTTTGCAGACACTTTACGTTGATTATGGCCCGTCAAATTTTGGCCATAATTAGCCTTCGATCATAGCAAGATCGCGAACTTCGTTAAGCGTAGAGGCTGAAACATAATAGAAGAAGGCTTTCGTACGATTAAGTTTTGTATTGTGCGATCATAATAACTTTTGGCTTCGATTCGTTAAGTTTTCGTTCACTTTTGCTCAATTCCGAATGAGTGAATCCATTCACTCCTTCGTATGAAAATTTGACAATCAGCTGGGGAAACAGGAATTCACTATTTTTGGTAAGAGTTCGTAGATTTTGGTGGTTCCGAACACATCCTCCTATTATGGATAACTTATGGATCTGAATGCACTGAACACGTAACTTCCGATGTTTTCCAATATTATAGTTCAACCTTAAACGTTCTTAAAGTTGCGAGCTTTGGTAATCATTTTTAACAATTTTCAAACATTTTGCTCTTTCGAGAACCTTACTACGGTACAAATGTAAACCTTAACTGACGTATAATATTGACAGATAATAAAATCAGTTCAAAGGTGCGTTTGTATTAAAATGCAATTATCACACATACGATGCATTTCGTTGGAAAACCAACCAATCAAACGTACCATTTTCGGTGTGATGAATTCACAATTTTCTATTTCGGTGGAATTGAAAGCTGTAGGTCATGACGCCCATTTCAATTTCGATCAAAATTCATCACAGGGATGTATGTATGTACTTTGCTTTGAGGACATGTGTATGCGCTTGTGATTTTTCAATCCTCACTTAAGAATTCAATATATTTGATGAAGTCGCTGTTCGACGGTGAAATGTTCAACTCATGCAAACCTATGGTCGTACTATAACTATTGCACTCTATTTCTACCAGTCACCGAAATTTCGAACACATTTTTGATGCACCGCCGGCACGTTCTCGAAATGTCATTGAGTTCTTCTATCAATGAGAGGTTGTCAAACTGAACAAACCTAGTGAGTGATCTTCTGTCAATTTTGAGGTTCATTCAGCTGTCATAATTTTTTTTATATAAGATGTTGTTGAAAAGAATGATGAGAAAAGTCTAAACGACAAGTATAGGGCTAGAGACTACAGAATCCATATAGAATTGAAATTGGATCATTACAATCGTCCGCTCCACAAATAGCCACATCTCTACAGTATTGTAAGGCGTCCCCCAAGTACAACAAGTACTGAGTTGTTACTTGATTTTCTCCTTAAACACTTCTTCCATGTATTTCATTGCGGGGACTATTTGGAGATTCTCCAGAAATAACTCAAAGCCCTGTGATACAGAAATGTAGCTTTAGCTGTAAGGAAGAAGAAGGCGATGGCTACCGGCTCCACAGATACTAAAGCTAGTTGGCGCTATGCCATTTGCTGTGACCAGTTCAACAACAACAGGGCAATGAGAATTATAGACAAACTAAAATAGACGGTCGCCTTTCCGTGTGTTCTGACGTTCTGACGTTTACGGCAAAATCAAATCGGAGCACACGCACACATTCTAAATCGGCGTTATTTCTTATGGGCGCAGCCATTTTGTAGAGCCTCTCTGTACATTTTCTTGTGACAGTGTTGCCACTAGCCGCATAGCATATTATAGCAAATATTTAAAAAAAGCTAGTAGATTCGAACAAAAGGTAGCAACTCATGGAACTAAACACTAATAACCATAGACATACTTAATTAGACAGTCGTTTTACGGTTTCGCTCCTCCAAGCTAAAAACCATTCAAAAATGTGTTTATATTTTGACGTTTCAGCACAAGGGTGCGGCCATTTTGTAGATGCTGTGTGTACAGATTGTTGTTGTTAATGGAATCATAAAGAATATATTGGTCAAAATGAAAGAAGGAACCAGCACCAAACATTTATAGTAAGGTCTTGGTAACACGCAAGTTTGCATGTATTCACAGATAAGAATTGACTGTCATACAAATTTAAAACTTAAGAGTTTTTGGCATTTTAGATCGACGAATCATGCGGAAAATGGAGGAAAATCGACCAATAATAAACCCATATAATCGGTGCCAAATAATTCAAAAACTTCATATGTGAAGGAACACTGGAATTGCAAATTCAATATTTATTGAAATTAAAGTTTGAAGATGAGGTAAAAAGTCTTAAAAGCTAGTAGATCTACCAGCTTTGTAGTAAAAGTGGCAACTCTGTTGTGAATTGAATGACAGTCTACTGAATATATTGTGTACAAAAGGAAAGAAAGGAACACCCCGATCATTTTTATAGTTACGTCTTGTTCACACATTCGTTCACATTTATTCGCAGATACTAAATTTAGGCTCCTCCTTCCTACTTTAGGCAATGTGTGGGCAGGGGCATGTAAAGATGACGTCTATATTAGCTAGTCTCTGATGCAGATGGTGCTCTTCCGGTGGGACTATAGTCGCAGATGATATCATACAATTTTGACGAGAAAATCGACAACTAAAAGGATGCAAAAGAGATCGATTTAAAACCAGTTGTATTCGAGGTAAAGTGGTGAATAGAGTGATACAGTTGAAACCGTGCCGTGTTGTTCAGCCATTTTGTTTGTTTGATATCCTTAATCTTCTTATTGGATAGTTCCTTTCTATATCTCTTGTGCTTCTCCCGAGGCAACGAGTTCCAATTCATAGCGTAGTTAGGTATGAACGACACTTTTTTCGAAAGTATGATTCCATTGCTTCCTGTGTGGTTTATTTCATATCTCTTTGTGTCTCCTCCAGCTGTCGAGATCCTCACATTTTGGGCTAAGCTGTTTTTTACTTCGTTTTTATGTTTCGAGTTGCGGAAATAATTCATGGAGTGCTACGTCCTGTGGACTCTTCTCCACGCTCCAATGGATCTCTTAAGTGGTTGAACTTTTTGGGCTAAGTACGTTACATCCATATACGTGATACTCTCAACTTCTAGAGGAAAGTGTCACAACGTAAACACTAGGGAACATGCAATTATTTCCCTCAAACAAAACGAAGTAAGGGTGCATGTAGATAATCATGAGCTTGCACCACTGTATACATATAACCGATCTCTTTTAAAAATGTCCTTGCTCAGCAATAGTTTCAAACATTCTTGTCACCGCCATCTAAAAGAGATACCCAATCTAAAGAGACAACGTACTTCGTAATTTTATTCCGATTCAGTTCAAATCCCTTCCAACATTTCACCCTAGCAAGAAGAGAACATCCAACTGAAAACAATGAAACCAAACTTGATTACGTCAAGAAATCACTTCCACCACTCAGATTTACTGATTAAGGACTCCGCCTTTTACATCCATTCTGTCTGTTGCTGCCGCTCCCCATTTCGTCCTTCGCCTGATAAGCGCAGTCATTTAGTTTAGATCGAAAAATTATGCACTATCACTACGAAAACTAGACGAAAAAAAAAGTGCCAACGGATGAACACAGGAATTGAATTTTCTCAATATACTACTACTGTACACCCTTACCGAGTGTGTGTCCTTTTTTATCAGAGGATATCCCTTCGCCATCTTTTTTTTTGCTTTTAGTTCTCGTTCGTTCTCAATCTCAATGAAATTGCTGAAATTTCATTCCTTTGTAGGGTTTTGTGTTTGTTCTCGATCCAAACTTACCCACTTGTTACTTTCCATTCGAATTGTAAGAAGAAAAGCAGAGAAAGTAAATTTGATTTTAAGTCCTAGGAATCCTATACAACTAGCTATGGGATGATGATGTTATCGATGCTCTGCCCTCGGACAATGTATGCATATCGTGTAATTTACTCACTCTCTAGAAAGGAGTTGTTATTGTTGTTGGTCCTTGCTATATGTACAACCATGATGACCAGTAGTAGTACCTTACCTGTACACTGTTTGGAATGCTCTTCGTGTTCTATCCATATCAGCAGAATTCCTGTACCAGGAAGAATCCTTAAAGTGAATGAGTGTTGATAGCATCGAAATAAGCGTAAATCCGATGTCCGATGTCTACAAATAGAGTTTTTTTTTTCGTCCAGTGTGTTTTTTATCATTCTGTCTCTCAACAAAACAGGGAATCAAGAATGCAAGGATAAACAGTGCTGTCGAGTGGAGATATTCAATCTTCGGATGTGATGACCAAAACCACCACGAATATGTTGATGTTGATTGAGAGATGGTGTGTGATGGAGAAAGCTGGAATTTTCCATCATTTGTCAAGAGGCGTTCGAGCACTTAAGGGTTTGTTTTTTGGCGCACTGTCCACTGTCCCAATATGGGAGATTTAATTGGTTTCTCTTTGGGAAATGCTATTGTTTTTCGTTGAAGGACATTTTTGAAAATCTATCCTTCAGAACTTGTGTATTCATGTTTCTTCTACGAGGATTTGGATATTGAAAGCCAACAGGGCTATGATGTTCTCTAGAAGACAGAAATTGCATCAGAATTACTAACCATATTGCTGGCATCTACTTATAGGAGATAATCGTATCAATCTGACAGTAAAACAATTGACAAACGTACACCAGTTTGAAGTCCCTCACAAGAGCCAAGTTGGACCCTATTTGTTAAGCATATTTCAAGCCTTAATCGTATTGACAATTGCAAATTCCCTACAAAATGCTAAAGTAATGCACCGAGGACACTGCACTGTCGCAACAGAAACTAACAGGTCTACGCGTTGACAGCTGTCACGACAACTAACATTAAAGGTACATTCACTGCTCAGCGACCAGCGAATGGGCGAACCGCGAAAAAATCATTTTTAGCACATTTAAAGGCAAAGAAGTGACAATTTTACTGTTCCGAAAGAAGATAGCTTAATTTATTTGTTTTATAGAAAACAAAGTTGAATAGTAATTAATTTCTGCGAACTGTCAAATTTTATTCACATTCCACTGATGCAGAACGCAATCCACATTCGCGCGACCAAAACATCCGCGAGAGTTTAACCTCACAAATTTATTTCTCTTTGGCAAATGCCAATTGAAATTCGCCGATTGTAGCGACTGGATAAAAAATTTGTTGTCAATGAAACGTCAAAACTGGCGAATGTTCGCTCGTTCGTGTTCGCACCTTAAGAGAGAAGAACCATCTATATTTTCAGCGTGAATCCTTGTTTAGGTTAAACAAATTTTCTGTAATTTAAATTGAAATAATAAAAATATAAAATTTTAATAGTGCACAGACTGCGCCATCTTTTATGACAGTATGTAAACATTGAATAACTTTGACATTTATCAATCGATTGATTTGAGTGGACATGTTTTTCAAACGTCAATTGAATGAATCGCTTTATACTGAAACAACGCGATGAAATAGTGACGCTGTGTGTTGAAAATCGTCGTTTTTTCGAGGCTAACCACCAGAAGCACCTTCTGACAAAACTATTGGTCGTTCTCGATTTTTGTTGAACACGGGACAGTGGAAGATACTTGTCATGTCATTCATCAACGCACACGACGTTCCATTGAACTGGTTGAAGCGGTAAGAACGAGTGTTGCCAAGAACCAAGTGGAGTATAATTAACATTAAATGCGACGCATTTTGACTTTTGACAATTGACTTAAAGAATATTGCCGACAGACCGTCCACGTCATTTGGAATATGGCCAAACAGTCGTTTGACTCTGACCAGGCCCATTTCACACATTCTGGCGCCGTTAACAAGATAAATTTTTGCATTTTGGGAATAGAGAATCTATACGAGATCCATTGCACCATTGCATGACCAAAAGGTGCCTATTTGGACCGGCGTTTGCCCCAAAACCATCATTGGGCAATTTTTCAACATAGAAGGCGATGGGAATCTATATCGTTGGAAGTTGTCTCATCATGTCTGCTCACAAATGTGTGAAAAAGTTCTGGACGGACTGGTCGCACTGCAAATCAAAGCATGGAGCTTCTGCAACAAAAATTGCTCCACATATATAGACATACAGTGGCACCCTGTATAGGCATTCAAGTTCCTCAGGTGATCCATCTAGGACCTCATATGCTTACAATATTTCATTACCATTTCATTGCCAGCAATCTAATATCCTCGCCTTGACGTTAATATTGATTAGAATCCATCGATTTCTAATCAACTAACATTCGTAAGTGAAAGTAGAAATCTCCTTAATCCCTGCACCAATATCGATGAAGCATTTCACGTATTAATCGCTGTTCGTCCATCTAACAGCATTAGCCTTCATATTTCTTCGAAAACAAAATCAATCACAAGGCGAGTGATTATTTCCAATATTTTCGTGCCACAAACGAGCTTTACCATCTTAATCGTTCTACTTCTTTTTTTTTTTTTGTCCACCATTCCTTTTTCTACTGTCCTGCATATCCTTTGGATGTCATTAATCCATCAGAGAGACGTTCTTTTTTTTTCGGTACACATTTCCGGCTGTTGTCGTCCTTTGGAGATGAAAGAGGAAAAATATATAAATATACACATTTTCGCCTGAATGTCAGAGATTGCAACTGTGAAGAGTAGTAGATATATACCTATATATCTGTCAGGTAGGCAGGACCTAATTTATGATCCTCGTATTTAATTTTTTTTTGCTTATACTTTTTGTTGTGTCCTTTCCGGATGGTATCCATAATCTCATCGATAATAATGATGATGATAATGACATTATCCTCCGGCTGGTGCGACTGCAGCAGACATAGTATAAAAAGCCTCATCCTTTTAGGAAGCTCTCTCTCTGTGTGTGTATGTATGGTGATAAATTTTCAAATTGAATATTCGTTGCTGTCGTCGGTCGTACTTTGCCATCGAATTTGCTTTTATCGATGATGGAAAATCCTTAAAATCACCGAAACGACTTAAGCAGACGAACTCAAGTGTGCCTAAGTAATTTTCTTAGGGATATTAGGCGTCTGGGAGGAGGCGGCTTAGGGGGGCCGGGAGGTTGAATAAAGAAATAAGGATTGTCTTTGTTGATTGAGTCTAATTTATCGCGTAGGCTGATCAAATGAAGAGCAAGACCGAGAGAGAGAGAGAGAATTGGGGGCTTACAGGAGGCTGTAATAGGATGTGAGGCAGCTGTTCTGTTAGATTGGATGAAATCAATCAGAAATAAATTGAAATGTGGATTTAATTATAGAGAATATGTATCTCGGGGAATGACGACGTAAATGATGATGAAAGGATGTCACTGGTGATGGTGATAATATGGATTGTGAGCAAATACAGTAGACGCTCGATATAATCATCTAAAAAACATCGGGCCTGTTCATTGGAACGAGATTGTTTACTGTAAAGAGCGTGCGGACTATTTGAAACAAATTTGTATGCTTTTACATGCAATACTACATCGTTAATCCGTCCATTTGTCCCTTCGTCCATTCGTCCTTTTCGTCTATTCTGCATTTGTCTACTCTCCATCCGTGCATTCATCTATTCGTCCATCCATCTATTCGCTTATTCGCCAATACGCCAATCCCCCCACTCACCAATTCGTCCATTCGCCAATCCGCATATTCGACCTTTCTCTAATCCGATCTTATATGTAATTTCAAGAAGAAGTTCACCTCTAAAAATAACAAGAAGCTTAAAAGAAAAGAAAATTGCTTAACATTATTGCCACATGAAGTGCAACCAACTTCAGACCTCAATGGTCTAGTACAGCTCTCGGAAACATATTGGCCGAGTTCCCAACACCTCGCTAATCTAGCTGCTAGAATACTTTTGCACCTCGCTAATCTAGCTGCTAGAATACTTTTGCACCGGGATGACAAATGTTGTACTAGAGGCCGCTAGATTCTCTAGGACAAAATCTGTCATCCCGGTGCAAAAGTATTCTAGATTAGCGAGGTGTTGGGAACTCGGCTATTTAATAATCTGTAGTCCCCAAGAATTCTATTACCTTGTGCTGTTGTTACTCAAATTGCTCTAATTTTTGAATGCAAACCCATTATATTTTCTATTTTTCGATCAGTTTTGTTACCCATCATTCATATCCTCTATTAGTCATTTATAACGAATCATTTTATAACCAAGATGGATACCTCCCATCAACTACTATCATGAAACTGGTACAACACATAACAACCAACAAAATGTACCAAAACGCAATTTCCCTTTTAAACTTGGCAGAACTTCCGGTTCCGTTGTGTATGTGTTATCGGAATTGAAAACTTTACAAATTTTTTTTCCTGTTAGAACTTATTTATTCCATTCAATGGGTATTTCCAATTTGCCTACAAACTATCAATTGTTAGGAACAGGGTGCCATGGCGAGGAATTATATGTTAATCCTTTTTTATGAATGCAATTAGCAGTGAAAAATCGCAGTGAAGATAGTATAATTCTTGCGGAAGGGAACTGTCGATGGAGGCACAAATTATGTAGAAGAATGTGACACCTAGCGTCGAAAATTAGCAGTACAAATTAGAAGTGGTAATCAGCAGGGCGAAATGGCGGCAACAATTTGTAATTAGCAGTGAAAAATCACAGTAAAGATAGGTGTCGAAAACAGTATAAGTTGTGAGAAAGAGCAACTATAGCTGGTGGTACAAAATATATCTAAAATATGTCACGTAGCGTTGAAAGTTAGTGGTACAAGAGCATTACAAAATGGCGGCAACAATTTGCAATTAGCAGTGAAAATTCACAGGGAAAAGAAGCAGTGAACACAGCATTATCTATGCAAAGGAGCAGTGATTTTTAGCAGTGAAAATGAATTGTGTAAATTAGCAGTGGAAATAGAACCGCAAATAAGCTATATAAAAACGAGAAAAAAATTACCACTGCATGTTGTGAATTGATTTGTGTGCCAGTTCCACTGCACCCTGTAGTTAATACCAATCAGGAAGTTCCCCAGCAACACTATCCGACGTACATTTTGTCAATCCGTTTCCTCTTGCGTTGTTCGTTATTTAGGTATTAAAATATCCTTTTTAGGCCCTGGCAACGAGTTATCACTAGAAACCACTGAAAATTGCCACTGGCAATCACTGGCCACTGTGTTTGAGTGCAAAAAAAAAGAGGAAATTGAACGATTAAAAGGAAAGTGACCCAGTTTCGGCAGGCACTGTTGATTGGCTTCCCTTTTTTCGTTTTTCGGGGATAAACCCTCTGGGATGCATGGAGTAGAGATAAATTTTCAAAATCGATATTTGACAGCTTCTACTCAGTTTGAATTGCATTTGGCAACATATTTTTTTGTTTTTAGTTTGAGTGGTGTCCTGTTGAAGTTTTCCTTGAATAAATTAGAATACAAAATTGGAAGGGGTAGCTATAGCCATTGCGTGCGTGTTTGTTCGAAATCAAAACTTTTGTTTTTGGTAATTATACACACGAAGGTAAGAAAAACTGTTATTAGGTGACAACCTAATAGAATTAGCTTGGGTACAAATTATAGGCTTGAGATTTTTCTATTTAATGCAAGGACCTACCTTTGATGACTGATTAGTACCCATGTCATTCATAGGTAAGACAAAATTGAGTTCTATTACCTCTAAACTATACTCAAAAAGTAATGGGATTCCAAAAAATAAAACACCATTCTTCATTGAATTGCCATTGAGTGCGTAATTTAAGGGAATTTCCCCATCAAAAAGCGTCAAGCGAAAACATCCTATAACCATCTACATTGACTGCCGAATTAAAAAAAAACCCGAAATGACTTCCAATAGAGACCGTCAATCGCAAGAGAAAAAAAGAAACAGGAAACTACCAAACTCTTCCTCCTGGACAGTCACGAAAACGTGAGAAAGCCAAAGTTTCTATCCCAAACGCAGCAGCGTAATAGAGAGAAAGTACTCGATCGAGAGTCGTCGTTGTCGTTGCTTCGCACTAAAAGTTGAAAATTGAAAAATTTTTGTCGATTATGGCCAAAACGTGACTGGAAATATGAATCCTTTTTTTCCTTTTTTTTTTAGTTTCTTTTCATGTTTCGGATCGAATCGAAACGATTGCCTTCGTATGTAATCCTTTCACAATGGTCTCTATATAGTCATGTGTGTGTTTGTGTGTGAATGGGTGGAAAGGGGGCGTAGGTGCGGATGGATAGATGGGCAATCTATAGTAGTTTTCTTCAGCTACTTGGATTGAACGCAAACAATTCTTGGAATTTCTATTTCTGTCTCGCTCTTTTTTCATTGTGCTTCGGATGGATTTGATACATACTTTTTGGACCGCTTATAGCAGTTGTTCACTGAACGACAATTGGGGGTTCGATTACAGTGTGTTGAGGAAAGAAGAGAGAAGATTGTTGGGAAATGACAGAGAGGTTAATAAAACCAATGGTGTCTGATAAAAATGACAAGGAACAAAGATTTAGATGAGGCTAGGCTGTCAAGTGACCACCGCGAGCGTTTGACATTTCTTCAAACTTGTTGGATGTTCTCATTTATGTCATATTCGAAGAGATCTGTGATTTTGAAAAAAAAACCCCAAAGAAAGAAGTGTGAAACGGCTTAATTCATACCTTCAGACGCCAAAGCACAGTTTGGCGAAGCAATGCAATTAGCTTAAACACCAAGCTACGACTGTTCCATTCAAACGTTGAATCCGTGTTGCGATATGAATGTGTAACCTAGACTGTCACTTTTAAGACGAAGCTGCAAACGTTTGTCAATAGGTGTCTCGTCACTCTAATGAACAGCTTAATCAGCGAACGGGCCATGAACCTATAGGCACAACCATACGACGAAGAAAGAGGCAGTGGATTGGTCACACTCTCCGAAAGGGTGACAGGGCCATAGCTAACCAAGCGATGCAATGGAACCCGCTCGCTTACCATGGGTGGCAGGACGCGGTGGTTCAAGGAGTACGTGGCGCAGAACAGTTGAGAAGGAAAAGCGGCACCTGGGAAAGAGTTGGGGAGAGCTGAGGCACAATTCCAGGAACCGCACACGATGGCGCGTAGGCGTTGAAGAGGCCCTAGAACCCACAAGCAGATACAGGATATAAGAAAGTAAGTAAGTAAAGAAAATGTAACCAAATTCGTCAAAAAAGCAAGCTTAGCTTTCAATTCTTGCAAAAAGGCATTCAGTAATGCGTGGGGCTTCAAGCCAGGTTTACTATACTACAAGGCGATTTTGGCTTTGAGTTAATACTTGATGGATACTACTTGAGAAGCAATAACAGCTTTCAACCTTTACCAGAATTCAAAGTGTACAGGAATCAGGGGATCAGTGAGAACAAGATCAATGGAAACCATGCTTAGATTCATTTAGCTGAACATGTACTGCAGCTGTCTGGTGGCCAAAACGGATACATACATAGAAAACAAAGATAAAGTCGATTGTGGTCATCGAACCCTTACGGCCACGTCTCCATTCTATCCCAATGGGAAACTACCAGTGGATCGACGGAAACTGATCAGATGAGCACGATGGTAGTATTCGAAACAAGATTCATGATAAGAATTCCTTACATAAATTACTAGAAGACATAGAGAACCAAGAAGAAAAAGGAGTTGGCATTCTATACCGATGCTTCGAAGATGGACATTGGTATGGGAGCCGGAGTTTATTGTTAAGCACTCCTTTAGAATAAATAACGACAGTGGCGTCTTCGTTGGAGAGACGATCACCGTCTATATAAACAGCCAGGCTCGTGTTAAAGCTCTGGAGTCTGCTGTAATTAGGTCGAGAAAAGATATATAAAAGCCAATGCGGTGATCCTTACTTGGGTACCAGGGCCTTTGGATATGGAAAAAAGGTCACTAGTTTGCCAGGAAAGTATCGACGCTGCAGAATTTATCGCGGGACCATCCTTGTGTAGAAGCCCCAATTAGTTCCTTACGGAAATAGAAGATGAAACCACAGGTCAAGCTACAGCAGGTTTATCTGGAGACTGGGGCAATTCGAATTGCTTCAGTGAAGAAGTGGTCCGAAACCCTGTGTCCTTGTGGGTACTAGGTCGCCTACCATAGTGAGACCCAGCTTTTGTCAACTCTTTTCCCATTCACAGTTGAAGCAAGTACCTTCTGACATCAAATTACAAGCTCACCCTGAAAAGTTAGACTATTATTTTTTTGGAATATGTGAAGTCTAAAGATTGACAAAACATTTTAGACCTGAAGGATGAAATTTTGCCAAGTTATTGATGAAATAGAATCTGTATAGACAAAAGGTCCGTTCGCAAACTCTCCTAAAACAGCGAATTTTTACGAAAATTTACGAATTCTTACGAAAAGCTGTTCGCGTACGGAGAATTTTCGTAGTTTTCGCAGAAGAGAGCACTCATGAGAGAATAAGAAATTTTCCCATGCAACAAATTTTAGCGCAAGAAATTTCTGTGGGCTGGTTTGTGAAAACTGTCAAAGCTGTCAAACTAGTATATTTTTAACTTTTTCTTGTTCAACCCGTTCGTTTACTTTTTCGTAATTTTAGCCTTCTCTGAGAGAATTTTACTCCCACTCTTCCAAATTTGATTATCTACGAATTTCAGTGCAAAAAGTACGCGAACTGACCTAATTATATAGACGAAAAGACTACACGCCTGTCAAATAAACTATGATGAATACTTGACTGGTACATATTTTACTCAAGCATAATTGAGCAATTAACTTAAAAGGACCACATAATTTCAGTTTCAAATTCTCAGAAGAGAATATAAGATTAAAATCCTGTTCTATGGTTCTTAAGGTCCAACCATAATTGAATTAAGTCTCTGGACGCTGTGGTACTTAGTTAGGCGTTTGTTAACTGCGCCCATAATGAGTTTTCCCATAGTTTCGTTGAATTTTCGTTCACTTTTGGCACCATACGTAGAGAGTGCTTTCATTCGCACATTTCGTACGGAGTGAGAGCCCGTCGAACACTATATGACATAATGGCCGGCTTTCGACATAATTTTCGTTCAGTTATGATATCAGCCATCGCAACAAGCCTAATGTCATTATGGTTCGGGTGGGGCTTAAAGAATGTTCGATCTAAATTCCAGTTATTCTTTCTCCTGTAATAACTCAAAAGTACGTTTACTTCCTCGCCATACTATTCCACCTTCTCTCAGTCAGAATTCAGAATTTAAATGGTGATAGAAGTCAAAGTTAGAAAAGGATAAATGTCCAAACTACATATTGGACATTCTGTGGACTACGACGAATGCTTCCTCAAAATGAATCTGTCCTTCTTGTCCTAAGACTCCTTCTTCTTCCAAAAGCAAAAATCCATTTGAAATACAAAAAAAAAAAAACTTAAAGATTTGCTATTTGAGATTGATGGTCAAATGTTTCAGCACAGAAAGCGAAAGAGAAAGAGAATTGTTCCCATTTGAGTCCTAGTTTCAACTTCCGTCCCAGGGGTGCAACAAAAATTGCCTTGCCATATATAGTGATATATATTTTTCAAAATCACTTCTCCATCGCAGTCGTCGTCGTTCTCCGGTTAAGATTGGAAAAATCCTGAAAACTTAAATAAACAGTTGACATGAGAACATATGAGAGATCAAATGGAAACATACACTCTCAATTTACGAAGGATAATGGAAAAATATAGAGCCACCCGAGAACTGGGACGGATGGGAAAGATGAATTAGGATATAAAGCAAAGGAGGACAATGATTTTGACTTGGAAAACTTTTCACCACCTGGGTCACATTTTTGCTATTCTTTTGGGGATACATGGCAGCAGCGGTACAGGTATCTGGTTTGTGTTTCTGTTCAAAAATGGAAATTAAAGTCAAATATAATTTATATCGAGGAAATGGTGTTTCTTTGTCCTTATGCAGGACTCGCAATGCGGTTTGTGTTAATATGGTCGTTTCTCCTGCGCCAAATGGAATTGAGTTGGGGTGGGGGGCTGCAAATATGCTCAATGGAAGTAGAACGCGAGGACTTTTAAAGGATTCTATCCATAAAAATTGTAACGTATTCATTTTTCCTCTTGATTTATTCTCCTAAGGCTGACCATTTTTCCGAAGGAATGTCAAGGTTTTATTCAAAAAAAATGAAGAGAAATATGCGTACAGGCTCGTAATATCTTGTGAAAAGGGTTCAGTTCAGTGAGGAGTTGGAAATGGAAATTTCAATTTTCCAAGCATTAAAGCGTTAATCCCCATTGAAATGGGTTCACCTTATTATTTCGAATAAAACACAGTCAAGCTATGGGTCGGTCGGTCACTTTGTGGAGCTTATACGTGCCAGTTTTTATTTTCAACTTCTTTTGTAGTGTTATGGATTTTTTTTTATTTTTTTTTATTATGGATTTCAATTTCTCCAGAGAGGGAAGGTCAATTTTTGAAGAGTTGATCCCGAAACGGGAGTAAGTCCCTTTTATGTTCAAAGGATTTTCAAAGATTAACTTGTGTGTGTGATGGTCTGAGTCTGGCTGGACATTGAGGTTTAAATAATCAAGAAGTTATGACAAGCATTTCATCCTCTGTTTCGCATGATTAGTTCGTATTTCATTTTGTAAGATAGGGTACCTTTGTTCCTTTAATTACATGTTTCGCAGGTGGTAGTAGTGATACAGTATTGCGGGATGAAATAGTTGAAATTGGATGATTTATTTCGCTTTTGGGCTGCGAAATTGTCTGGCTTAGTGAATGAATGAATCACCAGTAATTTTATGGAGGGAAGGTTCTTAGTGTACAGATCAAGGTTGCCTTAGTCTTCACCCACATGCCGTTTTTCAGTGAATTTGATAATTAGCTGAAACATCGATGCTATAAAGTTAGTAGGTACAATAGCTGAAGTAGTACTTGGGAGGAAATAGTGACGGAAGGCAAAGAAATATGGCGATCCAGGTTAAAAATGTCTTTCACTTAGCAAACTGATCATGCAGTAAGAGATCCTTGCACAGAATGAATATGCCTTACTATCTCATGAATATACGTATGTAGTCATGAATTACATCAGAAACATGAGTTTGAGCAGACTGACTGTTAAAATCCTACAGCGGTTGGTCCTTGGGTCTATCCTGTGGAGCTGAATGCGGCGACTGCTTCATGGAATTATGATGATCGGCTTTGCTGATGATGGAGCCGGCCGTGGCTACCTGCTACGGATAGAGCAACCTTACCCAACTTCTGTCTGGAATTGCTGGCATTGAAAATACTTATGCATGCTAGCTCGGCCGTCAAAATACTTATGAGATATCGAGGAAGATCAGGAGATTGCAACTTTGCATTGAATCATTTCGATGAGAGAAGCCTGTAGCTTCTTTGGACTCATATGATGAAATCAGGAGACAACTTTGTGGGTTCTCTTACAACAACGATGGACAGAACAAGCTACAAAGAGCCACAGATACAGGCACAGACAACTCCACACCTTTAACTGCAACCTTCGGTACGAAGTGGGGACATCGCTTGAAGATGGTCATTTGGATGCAAACTACTGGGGCACGACTTATAATGTCCCATAAATCGTTATTCTAATGGCCTGCGTTACGGAAAGAATTGAACATCAAACATATAAACAAAGTGCAAGGAACTGCGGCCAGACTGAGAGAAACAAGATCCAGCTGTACGAGACTTTATGGACACAATAAGATCCTGAATCTGTGACTATGGGAGCTGGTAGCAAATCGAACTTCCATACTGACCTTCATAGCTGACGTCACTGTCAGATTCTCAACCAGGACGGAATGGGTATTAGGCCATGTGACTTGGGAATTTGATAAAACCGAGATTTAGAAACAGCTCGTGGTGTGGGGGTGGGAATATACATACCCTGATCCCCTCAACATTTACGTGTCTAACCGAATTCTAATTCGTGCAGCGTCTTCCGGATATGCGTAAGGCTTGACATATATTCAAACAAACCTCTACACTTTAATACCATAGCCATAGGCGCAGGCTATTGTATCTGCCACTATATCCTCGAAGCTAGTAGAACAGTGCTAGGAAGAACTCGCCTCTCTCATCAGTCTCCTTTACGTGTAAGTTCAAAGCGACACTGAGGGAAACGAGCAAGTTAATGGGCTAGCAAGGCGAAGATCTGCTCTTGATGTTTCCCTTGCTCAAGCAAAGCCCTGTTGGAGGTCCTCAAAGGTAGAATCTTTGTGCACCAAATCGAATGCTGGCAGGAGGGCATAACAATGTCATATCCATGCAGATGTGGACCAAATACTTTCAGAACAGAACACAAGAAACCGTGCAGGTATTGCAAGATTTCTGGTAATTAGTACTGGTACATTCCTATCAGAGTTCATGCGGCTGAAGTCGGCTTTGCATTCAAGGCACATTGGCGTGCATAACTTCTCTTGTAGTGTACGGCTCTAACAAACCCAGACTCTCTCATTCAAAGCAGTGGGCAGAAATCACATTGTGTTAATACACACTATGTCTACAACAGCCGGTTTAACCAATTATTTAATGTTTTCTCTGTGTCAGGGAATATGGATATCGGAGGAAACACCAGGATAAGGACCTCATAAGAAAGGGATCAGCGTAATCCATTGTCTGTCCTGTCCTATCTGTCAGAAGAATTAATGCTCTTGATAGTTACTTCTTATTGGAATCGGAGGACTTAAGAAATGTTGAGATGCCAATTACTTCTTTAATTTATTAGGCCCCAGAGACAATCTCAGGCGCAGAGACAGTGTCATCTTCCTCTTACAGTCAACTTAAGCCGGATTATTGTAAGTGCATTCTTTGAGTTAAATGAGGTAGTAAAAACGTCTCTAGAAAAATTTAGCTGACTTTATATGCAAAGCCATTTGTTTTTACTTTCCATCTATAGACTATGTTTGAATTTCGATCTATCGTGCTACATTTATAGCTTGAGTTAAAGATTACAGCACTTTTACATGATTCTAGCACGTTTAAAGTAAACCAAGATCCCAAACCGATATACGACTTCCTCTCACGACATCTAAGTAATTTTCTTAGTAATTGAGGTGGATTTTTCCCAGTACGTAGCGCGAGTCCTTAAAAAACTCGTCACCCAGTGTCCTCATTTCCTTCGCATATAGGCTTCATCCACTTCTGACACCCATTAAAGTGCAACGCGACCCAACAACTTCTCGTTTCCAGTTTTATTTTTTTTTCTTTTTAGAATATTTCACATGAAAATTAAATTTCCATTTCATAGTAGGCTCAGTGCAAATCATTTTAAAGGATTTCCCCAGTGGGGATGGAAATGCTCTTCTCTTGCAGTATACGTGTTCGCATGAAAGTTTTTCATTATTTATGGATTTCCCAACGCCACCCAAATCTGTGTATGTATGGGTGGTGTGGTGTGTATGGTGTGTGTATTTGCCTCATTTCTCACAACGCGCCTACTAAGTGCAATTTGAAAATGCTTTTAGCAGTGCTCTTCAGCAAGCGCGCCGCGGTGTACACTGCAGATGCAGCCACCGTACGTACACGCAAGTACTAGATGGCTCACAGGAAGGATGTATAACGAAATGAAATGAAAAGCGATACGATGCGCTTTTCCCACAAATGAGCAAATACACACACACACACACACACACATATATAGACGTCGACCTCAATGCATACAAATTTATCACTTTCGGTAGAAAAGTATGGGGGTGCGCAACCATTAATTTTCATTTTGAATATTCGAGTTCTATTCTAAGTAGCTTAAGCAGATGCGAGTGCTGTATGTTGTCAATAAGGCTTAAGTCGTCTTAGGAGACAAATGTATTAAAAAGCTTTTTGAGGGAGGATACATTTTGCGGATTGTGAAACAACTGACTGTTTAAAATATGATTGTACTGTAGCAATCATTTACGCTCTAAAGAAAAACTTAAATTAAAATATCAAAAATTGACCAAATCTAGTACAATTATTTCAAACTTAGAGTAGTCCCTTCTCTAGCTTGACTAGCTGTCAAAGCTTCTCGACGAACTAGTCGTATGATTCTGTCAAACCTACTGGATTGAAAAAAGCGAAAGATTTGTTGATTTTTGTAAAGCAAATCGCTTTGTCATAGGTTAATTAGGTTAAGTAGACGGAGCTTTGCGACAAACGCGTCACTTATTATTTAGACTAACAGTTTGGGTCCATTGCTCCAAATCGTTTGAGCCTGGAAGCGCTGTAAAGAAAGTTCACTCCAAGAATCGCATATATATTCATATGAATCCCATGGTTCACTAGCTCAATGTTATCAAAGTTGTTCACCAAAAGAACTTATTCTTCTGAAGAAGAGGGTTAGACAATCATACAACTGGAAACAAACAGATTCAATTTCTTCAACTTGGTAGCTGCAACTTCTGCAATTGTTTGTTATGCAGCACACCGAGTCACTCAGCGTGAACGCTTATGACACAATGACCGGTAATTTTTCCAGAAACTAGAGCGCTTCATCGGAGTTGTCTCAAGTTGTCGGAGCCTTCCCTTGGTGCGGATCTCTGGCGAAAGCTTGGTTTTTCAGTAATCCTCCACAGCAAGCTGTAGCGAACTCCGGATCGTCCCGATGAACTGATAATGATCTTTTAGAAGGGGGTTCTTAGAGTCCTCCGAGGATCTAAGCCTCTTTAAGTCGAAATTCTCCCTCTCGGCCTTGGTCATCTCACGATGACGTTCTGTGGTTCTCTACGTTTCTGCTGCTCGTTGTACCTCGCTATCATGCCCAAGGCAGGTCAGTTATTTTCCTTTTCGGAGAGAGAAGAGGGATCATTTGCGTCCAAAATGCTTTTTACGAACGTCAAAAATATTGATCCTATGAAGCCACTGGACTCAGGCTGCATATATTCATCGTTTGTACCTTCCTCTCATACATGTGATTGGTCTTGGTCGAAAATGTTACGAATTTGAACACTGTTCAAGGATCTCATTACTTAGATGCGAAACGAGTGACAAAGAGCGCCTTGTGTCTTAGGCAGTCCACCCTCTGTCAAAAAAACTACCAGCCTACAAACTCAGAGGTATCAGTTTTAGTCATTATTCTTTATCTGTAGCTTACCCTGGAGAATTCAAGTGCAAATTGTACCTTACCGTCGAATTAGGAGATCCCTTTGTGGCTAGACAAACTTTGCTGGATAAGACTCTTCATCACATTGACCTCAATCGGCCATCTAGAGAAGTACTTATTAAGATTCATCATAATTCCCCCGAGGATGGAAAGGGATCTTCTGTTTTCCTGTATAAGCCCTTGATTTGTTCAAGGACGGCTATAGTTTTCTTGTGGTAGCACAAGTTTCCATTGAGGTCCTCCTGGTATAAAAATAATAAATAAATAAATAAATATTAGCCCGTAAGCAGCCCATAGAGGGCCAAGGGCTAGCTTCTCACACCTGTACATGTTGTGCGTGGTATACATTTCGGCACATACAGAAGGGACCTACAGTTTTACGCCGTATCCGAAGGGCAGAGGGGTTTTGAGAAGCTTTCTCATGACAGTGAATACTCTTGAATGTTTGTCAGACACTCGGAAGAGGTAGGGCCGCGAAAAAACTTTTGATGGTATTTTTCTGGATTCGAACTTAGAACCCCTTGCGCAGTAGTCCAACGCACTAACCACTGAGCCACGGCACCCACAGGTCCACCTGGTATATCATTTTTTAATGGCTAATTTCCATGCAACAAACACTTACAACTGACAAATTTTTCTTGCTACTTTGTCAGCCTTCTCCTAATCTGAAGTACCTTTAGGGACCCATTAAAACAATACCTTGTCTTATGTTCCAAAAACCTTAAAGTCTTCATGATAGCATTTCACAAGTTTCAATTTAATATTTTAGTAAAGTAAAATAGATTCCAATATACCTTACAACCCACGGACCAGATTCTGTGGATCTAGCCTTTGGTGTATGACGACTTTTCCATTCTGTGTAAGACAAAAAGGACATTTGAAATTTGTGATACCGTATGCCTTTAAAAGCCTGATTTAAATTCTTGACACTTATGTCACTAAAGCGTACATCCATCTTCCCGAGGAGGAGGTGAGTATTCGAAGCTCATCCTCGAGTATGAACTTATCCTGCGCATGGGCATAATGGGCATAATAATGAATCCTCTACCACTGTGGGGTAGATCCATTTTTCTTCCAGATTTCTGTCGAAATAGCTAATCGATTTAGAGACTTGCTATTTGATAAAAGTTGCGATCAGCAACTGCCGTGCAACCAAGGCAAGTCGTTCCTTAAAGGTTGGTATTGGGATCAGTCTCAGGAGATTAGATTGCTTGATTAGACTGATTGCTAGAATCTTGTGCACTGATAAACCTTACATCTTCGCCCACATCTGGAATTTATTTCATTAACGCTATCCAGCTGGGGGAAGTAGTTGTGTGTGAGTAATTGAGAAGTGGAAATATAGTGATACAGGCACGTAGGGAAAAACAGGACTCAACTTCTTTTCCTCGATGTAATTCTTACATATTCACTGGTAGTCACGTATCGTGCTGAACCTGAGACTCTGAATTAAGTGCAACTGATTTTTGTGGCCTTAAAGAAGTGATCGTTTTCTTTTTGGTGAAAAGAATCACCTCCACTTTCTTTGCTTCTGTCCCACTAGTTGTTGAGGCTTTGACTTAAGCAGAGGCTGAGGCATTTATATTCAAGTGTTCTTTTCATCTGTGTTGCCATATCCAAAGATCATCATCATGTACATAGTCGCATAAGAGGACATTTAAGCAGGATATGGCCGGAGGAATTGAAGGGCACATATTTTATCTATTTAAAGTTACCTGCTGTGTGACTGTCCTGCCCTATCTGTTAGAAGAAAGAGAACTCTTGGCAGTCATTTCTTCTTGGATCTGGAGGACTTAGGCAATGTTCAGCTGGTGGATCTCCTGAAATTTATATTACTATCTGCGTGATTCTAACAACGGACCTTCTTACAACGTTCCCAGGGTTAAATGATTGGGCACAATGGACCCGAATTGTGGGTCTAAGTGAGCAGCGACCTTATGGTCACAGTGCACCCACCTACCTGACCTGACCTTATGTTGGCTTTCTTGTGTCTCGTGTGCGGTTTAACTCTTGACACTTCTGTCTAGAATACCCTATTCAGTCTGCTTAGAACTCTCTGTCGCGATGACTGTCCTGATTTTTGACTCTTAGGCTAAAGTGTATAACGATACGTGGTATGGGGGGGTATCTTGTGAATCCATCTCGTGGTGTTGTTGTCTAGTAAAGTCGATGCGAGGTTTGTTTCAACGGCTCAAGTGATCAGCGTGGATCGTATAGCAACAATACAAGCTTTCTTTGTCTCTGGATCTTTATAAGTTCTGTGAGATAGTCCTTAACAGCTCTGAAAGAAGTTTGGACAGCGTTTGGCATTACATTGAAGCCGTGTCCTTCAGTATCACTAAGATTTCATCCACCACTATAGGCAACTGTCTGAACTCGGGAGACCTTTGCACTCTCTTACATGTGTCATTGATTGCTAGCTGCATAAACCAAAATTAAATCATCAAATTCACCTTAACCTCCACTCAGGCGTATACTTAACTTTTTGTGTTTTTTTGTTTTGTTGCCCCCTTCCAACAATTTTCCCATTTAAAATTGATATCTCAACCGAATGCCAAGCAACAATTCACACAAAATAAACTCAAGGAAAAGTTGAAAAGTTCGCCTCGTCCCAAATGAAATAGAAAACTTTTCATCGAAAATTTAATTCCACGCAAACAAATTTCCAAAAAAAAAAAATAACAAAAACAAAGGAAAAAACCCGCCACAAAACAGAAAATAACAAATTTTTAATATGACAAAGAGCCCGCGGAATATCCTCTCCAACCCGCTTTAGTCCTTCTTCCTTCCCGAAACTAGTTTGCGCGATAAAACTGACCTTTTTTTCTGGTATTTACCATACAGCTCCGCGCAATATCTTTGCCGGAGGATATCAAAGAAAACAAAAAAAAAAAGATAAGAGATACTCTCCGCAAATTCTCCAAATAACCACATTAGCATAACATAAAACTTTATCCTTTGTCTGCCCGCAGGGCGACAAAACTCTCCCAAATTCGCCGCTCTCCTCAGTGGAAACTTGTCCGTCCATAGGTGATTCCATCTCTCAAACCGAAAAAAATATATAGAAAAACAGTTCCGCATGCCGCCGTTGTAAAATAAAATTTTAATTATACATTCCAAGCGACAAACGGCGCGCTCGTCGTCCTCTCTTTCACAGCTCTGTCCACCTGGTGGCGGAACGATATGCAAGCGACACTCCAAAAGTGAGAATTTTCACTGCAAGACAACACAAAATAAGAAATAAAAAGGAATGAGAAAAACAGGAAAACTTCTAAGCCAGTGAGACACCAAAAGGTGACAGATTGCTGTTCCGGAATTAGTCCTGGCAAGCGACGCTTCACTACAGTTTACCTCCGTTCCACCCCAAAATAGGTGACACAAAAGCGAAGTGGTAGCAACTTTAACCGGAAACTTTTCCACTATGAACCAAAATGGATTCTCCAACTGCCAGCCAGCCACGCCTAAGTTAAACAACGCAACGTAATTAGTTCATCGGATTAGCATAAAATACGGGCGCTTCACTATAAGGAGACGTAGACGGAGCGTAACGAAACTTTGTTTCTTACCGTTAGATGGGTGTATACACGTTATACGTGCGTTCCTTTGCCAGTGTCTCTGCCTGCTGCTTGTTATTGTTTGCGAGTGGTAAATGTTCAAGGATACATTGATTAATAAGGAGAGATTCCTGTCCTTAAGGAGGCAGATCAGTGTGCGTATACTTTTTTGGTTTTTTTTTTTTGTAGCCACTTTCAGACGGGTAAAAAGTTTTTGAAAGCCTCCGCAGCGCCGCCGCTACCATTTTTCGGATTCATCGTCGCGGTTCGCTAAGTGTTCTAAGGAGAGATTCTGTACGGATTTCTAAGGAAATTCCAAACTCTGACTGACGTGCATACTTTATCTCTTTGATAGACATGTCCCGAGGGTGGAGGCGGCATGGAATATTGATTGTGTCTGAGATATAAGCGGGTGAATAGGCACTTTTATTGAATCGTAGACTTGGTGAATTTCGAGAACACTTTTGGAGGTATGTCTGCTGCGAAGGTTTTGGAATAGTAAGAGTTTTTGAAATTAGCCCGCAACACGTGCTGTCTAGTGGGTATTTTTGGATATACGGACCAACGCATTAAATATTAAGTAGCTAATAATGATGCTCATTCTTTTCTCGACGAACTGGTTGACGTTGCTACTCCTCCAGTTGTTCAAAAACAAGTTTGTTGATCGGCCGTCCCTGAAAACGTTTGAGGTAAAACAAAACATCCACAAATAGATCTTAAGTTGTTCTTAAGTGACGTTCATCAATCGAGTCTATATTTCCTTGAATGTTAACTGTAAATAAATTATGTCTAGAGCTCAAGGTTTTGTTTATATTATTTATGTTTTTTTAAGTTCCTTTGCTCATGTTTAGTCATCTATCATATCATCTTATTTCACCTTTTAGAAGACAGCCGTCAGTGGCAATTGACACCAAATATATCTTCTCTCATCATTATCTGCGAAAGTCTGTAGGAAGAAATCGCGCTTCACTGAGTAACGCAATTCACAACGTCGCGTTCACGCCATAGACTACCCAAATTAGACAGTCAACTCGAACTTCCCCTGCCCCCTCATTCCCAAAAACAGGTGGAGTCTAAATTCCACTAATTGTGATTGAAAGAATGGCTGCGTTCAGAGCTGTCAAATTTTATGCCATTGCACCTGTATTAGTGAGGTTATGGTGAGATCCCATTTAATTTTGCTGAAATGTCAAAATACGGATTAGTTTTTTGGGTCGATTTTAGAATCTGTCAAAAACCCGAAGTTGACTGTCTAATTTATTGCCCGCAGACAGGCGGAGCCTAAATCGTCCAATCCGTGAGTAGTTGTGGACTTCCGTGTGACCAAGACCTAACTATAAAATTGTCATGTTGTTTCATTCTGGCCCCACCCTTTTGCTGTCAAGCCAGTGACTTAAGCCTTTACTTATATGTGTGAGATCTCAAAATGCAAAATTCAAAGAAGATTTTTGGTCGATTTCAGTTTGAAGAAGCGAATCTGTCAAGTGACCCTAAGATGACTGTCAAAGTGCCTTCCCATGAACGTCATGTCCGACGAGACAGGTACATTTTAAATGAGTAGAAAAGAGAGGGATGGCTTTCATCAAAAATAACCGAAAATCCATTTGTGGAGATAATTCTTTCATGGGACTAAAAGTCTGTCGTGCATGACAGGTAAATTTTTAAGAGAGAAGGGTTGCTTTCAGCAGAAATCCACCGAAAATACATTTGCAAAGGAGACACGAAGATTTTAAGTGCAAAGAAACGAGAAGAGTTGCTTTCATTTTTGTGTAAGGACTTCATTTCTTGCGTGTAGCAGCGATGTCATGGGCCGGGCAATAATATTGTCGTAAGTTCAACATGAGCGCCCTAAATTGTAGCATTTCGATATGTTTTTTTCTCTGTTGCATAGGAAAATACTTTCTCCATTGTGTTAATAGTCAGCTTCATCAGTGAGTGATTCTTTTGACAACTATCGGTGCTTCACTCTTCTGTTCGTGTAGTTAGTCCATTCGAAAAGCACTTTGATGAACGGTTTGTACTGTCATGTTTGTAAAGTCTAACTAACATGACAATTGTCAACTAGATACTTCAGCAATCAAAAATATATAACAGACCTGAAAACACAAGCACAGTAAGTTGCAAGAGCTCTCTGAAATACTTCGTAAGATTCAATTCACTGACCATATTGTGGGCTCATGGATCATGGTAAATCGGACTTCAATTGAGGTTTTTCTGCATCGATTGGGTTTCTTATGAAAGCAATTGTGTTGTAGCATGACTCTCCTGATCTACTCAACAGCGGCTCTGGAGAATACTTAGCTGAAAGTAATGGTATGATGGACAGTCTCTGTCAAGAAAAGACTATCCAAATCGATTAGTACGGTAAGGGGACAAGTCCGTTTAGGGTTTAGCTTTCAAGTTCAGCAATAAAATGAGCTGCGGATGTGGAAGGATATGCATATCTTAAGAAGAAAAGTAATCAGTGATTAAGACATTGAAGTCAACATTAATGCCATCCATGCTCTCAACAATAAATAAAAAACCTGAAACATATTTAAGCAGTCTTAGGCGATTGTCTGTAGGTTACCGAGCTGCCAAAAACAAAAGCCATGAGCACTTCTAATACCAGCGACTAACTTAACGATGCTGGAAGGAAGTCAAGAAGGTTGACAACTTTCTATACCTAGGAAGTGTGGCCTCGAAAAACCATGGTGGCACCGAGCTGGATGTGTGCAGTAGAATCGGGAAGGCCAAAGGTGCGTTCGGAATGCCTTCCACCATCTGGGAAAGCAATGTTATCAGCTTAAGAACCAGGCTGCGATTGTTCCGCTCGAACGCAGTATCGATGTTGCTTTATGGGTGCATCACCTAGAAGCTGGACACCATTATCACACTTAGGCTGCAAGTCTTCGTAAATAAATGTTTAAGAACCATCTTAAAGAGAAAGAACAAGCTTTATATGAGAACGGGCCAGGAACCTATAAGCAATACTATACGAAGGAGAAAGTAGCAGTGAATTGGACACACCCTATGGCGCGAAGACAAATCCATTGTTAAATACGCCATGTAGTGGAATCCGCTCACCCAAGCGGGTAGAACAGCGGGATGCCCTACACAAACATGGCGCAGAATAGTCGAGAAGGAATTGAGCTCTTTAGTAATTAGTTGGAGAGAGCAGGCGTTGTTGAAGCCCTATGCACTGCGAGGGGTTAAAGGACCTTAGTTCGTATGTAAGTACCGAGCTGTATTTCAACAGTTGAAAAAGGGGCTGGTGTGGACTTTACCAGGCTTTTTTTTAAGCTAGTTTGATCTTTAAATAGAAACTGAGTGGTTCTACCTGTGGTTCGTGAGTAGGAGACACAATCTGCCATAAATGGACAGTCTGCCAGTTCCTCTTTTTTTTGACAGTGCTTTGACAGTTTAGTTCTCCGCGTTCTCAGCAAGTAAACCACGGATACAATTGTTCTCAAAAGCATGTGAACTAGCCACATTTTATCTGCGAACGCAGCTGCACACAGTAACTTTGGGAGGATTTTATGTATTGTCTCTTCGTATACAACACCTGGATCACATACTAGGTTACAGGTCGTTCTTCTAGGCATTTGATAATTTTCAAGAAAAAATCGACTTAATCTTAATTGGGGTTTAGGAGGAATTGAATGCAAAGAACACGAACATGGTCTTCAAACACATGGTAGTCAAGACCATCCATCAGTGCTGATGCTTGCCATCTGCAACTACATCAGCTATATTCGACACTAAATAGCTGCTGTCCTCCTGGCCTAAATGGTACCACACGATCAAGGAAGTTCGTCTAAGTTCACTTTCAGCCAAAATCCACCGACTGGTTTGTCCAAAATATTACACAATTATTCCTTGTTGATGAAGAGTGCATCAATCCATCGTTTACTTACTTGTACTCTTTACAAGTTTAGAAATGTCAAAGTAAAGCCATGACATAAGCCGCCGTTTGCAAAAATGAGTGCCTCTTCCGATAGAGTCATAATTAGTTAACCAACCTTTTACATTTATTCGAAAACAGTGACTCCTTCTATGGTTTCTATATCCCTAGTAAGGTGTTGCTCATGAGTTCTCCATTTGGTTTAGTTTCAATATCTTCTGCTATCTTCTGCTGAGTTTAGTCACTTGAAAGCTGCCTGTCGCTATCTACCCCTGTAACTCCCATCTTAGCCAATATATCTCCGTCTTACTGGCAGATTTGAAATCTGTTTCTGTGCTCTTCAAATTATGTATATCCAAGTAAAAGCCATCTTTGTTCACCCGTTTTATAATATCCCCAGCATACTGTTCAACAAATCAACATATCATCCAAAAGGTATTAATTTAAATTTATGACCCTTAAAACGCACACACACCAACTCATACACACGCTCATCTAAATTCTACAAAACGAACGCACATTATAGTACCTAGCTAGCGATTCCCTGCTTAAAGCCAGAAATGTCACCAATTCACCATTCGCGCGCCACTGGCACTGCCACAATAATAAGGCGACGACAAATTTATTGGCCATCAAGTAATATTTCCTCCAGCGAAATAAATCTGTCGAATTTGGAATAACACCACGATAGCGAGTGGAAGCTTCTACTATACATACAGCTGAGAAAATTTATGATGGTCGCACACGCACGCATAAGGTCCTACACCGAGCGACAGCCAATACCTCTAGCCTTGTCTGAAGATTTTCCGGCGAAACGAGAGAGAAATGGGAAATTAATGATGACGGCTGAATGTGCGGATGACGGTGGAAGGCGGGCTGTGGGTGATTCGGTTTATGAATATGTTGCTGCGTCGGTTGTCCTTGTTGGGCATAAATGGACGGCTGTTGCCCAGAAGCGGGTAGTTAATGAAATGAAATTCTCTAATGCTAACTAATAAATTATGATGCATTGACATACATATACAAACCATTAGGTTGGGGTGCCTCCTTTAACCCACCTTTCACCTACAGCTGATGGCGGCGGCGGCGGCGGCGGCGGCATCGTGGTGGTATCGAGGAGCAGCCACTGCAGTTGATTATCCTTCAAGATTGATGGGAGGCGTATGATTAACATTATTCCAGAGGATAATTATCATCAATGCCAAATGAATTGAGTGGAATGCACATGATGCTGGATGCCATTGATGAGGACTGCGACGACGATGATGATGATGATGATGATGATTGGATTGACTCCTGTGAATATTGGAAATTGAATTAATCATGTGCGTTAGCACCTGGTAGCTTGAGGAGTGTCACTTAAGCCATCGATTATATTGCGCCTTTCAATGGAACATTTGATTATGATGTTCAATTGAATTTCGAGCGGATATTTTAAGGCAATACGTTTTGCAGGACATATATAAGGGAAATATCCTTTTCCAAAACGATTTGGGATACAAAAGGTCGAACGGAATGAATTTGATGTACTTCTCTAATTTCACTGTCGAAATAAATGGCCGAGTTCCCAACACCTCGCTAATCTAGCTGCTAAAATACTTTTGCACCGGGATGACAGATTTGTCACTAACGATTCTAGCGGCCTCTAGTACAACATGTGTCATCCCGGTGCAAAAGTATCGCGGCCAATACTTTTTGTAGCAGCAGATTTGAGCGGAGAGAACATTTTCCGCAAAAATTTCCAATCAGAGCACTTAGCGTGCATTTATAGCTCAGCGACCACCGAATTGGCGAACAGCGAATGAACTATTTTTAACACAAAGAAAAACAATTGACAATTTGACTATTTCCAAAGAAGAAAGCTTAATTTATTTATTGATTTATATAAATAAAGTTAAATTCTAATTAGTTTCTGTGAAGAAATCAACAATTCGCTGATTTTTCCGCGAATAAGCGAATCTTTCTTTCGAACTGTCAAATTTTATTCACATTCCACAGACGTGGAACGCAATCCACATTCGCACGTCTTAAATATTCGCCTGAGTATGACCTCACAATTATTTTTATCTTTCGTAAATGACAAATGACGTTCGCAGATAGCAGTGACTAGATAAAAATGTTGCTGTGAATGAAACGTCAAAATTTGCGAATATTCGCTCGTTCGTAGTCGCTGGTGGGTTTAGTTTTCTGCGTTTCTTTTTAATTGAAGTCAAAATATGACCAACAACAACGAAAGCCAGTACTTTTTGCCTCGTCCTGTCACAAACAACATAAGTCTTTCGAACTCTGTCAATTCAATTAAGTTCCACATTCACCACCGAAAACTTGATTACCGGTTTCGGCGAAAACTTCAAGTATTTGGCATCATTATCATCACGGCCAACTGCTCAATTGCTTGTTATCACTGATTTGGTCCTTTTAAAGCCGCCAAAATAGTCCTGCACGCCGCTAGGCAAACAGCAAAACAAATGAACCCTATAATTTCATTGTTCGCCATGTCCAAAATTTATTCATTCGAATAGCAAAGCTCAATTAATCGTCACAATTATCGCCAAACAAAGACCACCAACAGTCAACAAACAGACAAAAGTGTCAAATTGCATGAATTCCAATCGAAAAATTGATCCCTATTGCGGCGCGCGGTACGGGACGGTACGCTCCACATTCCGTAGCATAGTCGCCCTAAGGCACTGACACCATTTCGCTTTGTATATTGTCGAATGCAAAATTGAAAATCAGGAGCAGGAAATCGCGCCTCCGCACACACCAACAATAGGGTAGTGGTGTAGTCGGATGAGGCGGAGAAGGAACAACAATACTAACAACAAAAAAAAAGGACTATTAAATGCACTACAACTCCACTTGTTAGTGTCGTCTACTACAGCAAACTACCTACCCTACGTCCTTGTTGTTGCTTTTTTTTTGTTCCTTTCTTTAACTTTTTTTTTTTTGTGTTGGCTGATTGCAGCGCTTCTGTTGTTTGGTGATTGTCACTTTGGAAAAAGGATTCATTCGTACAGTTACAGGAACGTAGAACGAGCGAAGGGATCCATCCCTACGACCGTCGTCGTCGTCGTCGTCGTCTGTCAGATGGAAAGAGATGGAAAAACAAAAGGGATCGCTCCGCATTTTGTAACAATGAATACTGATGATGGTTGGGACTTTCGTATGAATAATTATTATCCTTGTTCACATAGTTGTCACAATGTCTCAAGAGGATGTTCTATCTTCGTCGGTATCTTCCTTTTAGTTGTGTATATGCATGTACGGAACGGGACAAGTAACTATTTTATCAAACTGCATATGGAGGATACATGAGTGTGTGGGCAGTGCACAAAAAAAGGAGCGCAGGATGAAGACTCGCGCAATTCTACATGAGTGACAATCGAGAGAAGGGAATGTGGTGGAGTCACTCGTTGATGGATGTATTCTTTGTCCTTTAGTTGCACTTTTAGGTGGTTTTGTTCTCTGTTCTCATTTGGAAAGGAAACATCTGCTTTTGCATCTTGGAATTGGGATTGGGTTCTGTGAGTGAGGGCAGAAGGTAAATGCAGGTTTAAAGTGGCTTTAAGTGGATCCATAGCAGAGAAGCGAGGAGCTAGAGAAATGAAGCTTAGAGGGAGATCTTTTGAACGCTGATGACCATATGAATGACCCTTGAGAGCGATGATTGTGTGTCACATATGTTTTGCTTCAGTAAAGGTCAACTTGTGCTGAGGCTACAAGCAGGCAGATGTTTCACTTAAGTCAATCTTTCAAGATACTTTGCAAAGGCGAAGTGCCCTGTAAGAACGCCAACAAGTTGTCTGCAGTCTTTTCTGCGGAGAGTCAGCAAGATTGCCGCGGATTTCTCAGGGAGCATCCGTTTAGCATCCGTTCCAGGCGGGACATATCACTCATAATTGTGTTCATAAGAAACCCAGTCGCCCTGACCGTTGATGCGAAAGACCTACCGCAGGTTCGGGCCCTGAGAAATTCTCCTTTAAGCCTTGTCTAGCAATCTCATCGGGTATCATGATATCAGTGTCACTTGGCACCCAGATGAGAGTCATTAAATTGAATCCTGCGACACAGTTCAAAGCTCTCTTGCACTCACCAACTAATTTGGAAGTGCTTTAAGGATTTAACTGTCTAGCTTGACTGTCACTAGAGACAAAGATACTAAGACCCTTCCACCTATTCCTAACGAATATCCTCGCATCCATTATGATAGCAAAATCATCAAATTTTGGAATCATCGACAACATTGCATTTCTGGCTCAGACTCTGTCCGTAGTCAGACCTGAATTCCAGAAGCGTCGACCGCATACTTGCACCCAGCTGAAGCCTCGGTGTCATAGCATAGGACGGCATACCGTCCATAAGACCAGAGTCATAGGATAGGTGTCGTGCAAGATCATCAAAGCTCCAAGAGGGAGATTCAGCAGAGCCCGGAGTAATTACTCGAGAAGGCTCCCATGGACCCGAAATAAACTGCTCTTTGTAGTTTAAGAACGTTTGTTTGTTTGTCTTGGCCCGGGGGTTGTAATATCCGCAGTAAATCCTTCTAACTTGTTACGATGAAATCAAAATGAGTCTTTCATAAAGGAAATGTCCAAATCTTAAATCCATACGCCTAATGACGTATGTAAAAAAAAGTTTATAGTCTTCGGGTCTTATCTGCAGTCTATAAAAGCACAATCCTCTGCAAACATTAAAAAAAAAAGTATTGGCACAAGTAAACAACATACTGTAGACAGATAAAATCCTCGCATGTCCTTTTATTCCCTCCAGACGGACAAAAAAATTTCCAAGTTCAGGGTCAAATCACTTTTACAATCTTATTTCTCCAACAATCGGCTTTTATCGCATCTTCTTGTTATTATCCTGGGGAATATCTATCTCATATGTCGTCCCCATCTAATCCCTAACCAAAAGCCACATCTCATCCAACACTAAGCTCTCAAAAGAAAGGCAAAAAAAAAGAAAAAGGGGACAAATTCCAAAACAAATCCTTGAACCTGTTCATATCATTTTCTGGAATCAATGAAAGGATGATCTCAACGAATCACTTGACAACTGTCACTTTGCTTTGAATAACTTATGTCTACAGTACCTAAAACAGAAAAAAAAAACTTGTATTTCTCTTCATCACCATTTTCTGTCTAAATAAAAGAGAATCCTTAATTTCCATCCTAATCAAGAGATTTTATCGTGCGTGGGACTTCTTCCATAGGGGCGGGGGAGAGGAGCTTGCCAACGTTAATCCAAAACTTTTTGACAGAAACCGTAGGAGTGGTTGGCCCGGACGACGTGACTTTCCGGTGCTCATTTTGATTTGTCAGCAGGAAGTGAATTTAAATATCTCTTCACATACACACATCCTTTTTTTTTTAATTTCAACTTTTCCCTAAGATTCATTTCAGAAATATAAATCCTTGCTGCTCTCTCTCTCTCTCTCTCTCTACCTTCTAGAAGGCGACTGACATTTTCGCGTGTGATATTCATATGTCATCTTGAAAATTATATCTGATTAAATCACGTGCAGCATTCTGGCGGGTTGACAGTCTTGACATTCGCCACACGAAAGGTGTAAGTGAGTTTCGTTACGTTTCGCTTGTAGAAATAGCGGTAAGTGAGTGAAAAAAGAAAAAGCGAAAGACGTCACCTGGGGGGGATGTGAACCTTTTCTTGTCAAAAAAAAACTTAAATATTCTAAAATAGATAAACATTTGTGAGTGAAGGGTTACGTCTTTCATATTTTTGCTTGGGAGGGATGGTTAAATTGCTTTTCATACGATTGCGGATTGAAATGCGTAACAAGTGTGTTTTTGACGTTTGGGGGGTACAATAGTTGCGTCATAAGGTGATGACATTTAAGTGTGCAGTCGAGGGATTGACAGTTTTATTTTTTCTCATATTTGAAGAATTTGCGGTGAGTTTACGTAAATAAACATACGTCATTGGGAAGCCATTTTTGTGAAACAATGATGCATTGTATATCTGCGTTTTATGAGGAATGGGGATAACGTAGAGAAATGTCCTGACATGGGTTTTAAGGTTGTTAAATTCAATTATCATATCCGCACCAACGGATGGATGAGCTTGGCTCCAAATAAAAAATAAGTTCAATCAGTGGTTAAGCACACAAAATGCCAGCACTGATTTCCCTGACTAGAGCCGCCTTTGTACACTATTGACCTACTGGAGACACTTGTCGTCTTTTTGTACGTCTAATATTTTCATGTAGGGAAGACTGTATTGAAGTTGTTCGTAAAGATATAAGATTTTTGAGCAACATCACTTGGAATCAAGCTCCTAATTCCTTACGATTGACACCCTTTTTGAAGTTTCTAAGGAATTTGAGCCTTATGACAGGCAGGCGATTCTTTCGGCTTTCTTTCGGTTTCAAGCCCCATGACTTTCCGTTGGTCCTCCTGTATATCCAGCACGATCCTTTGGCTTTAGCAGGTCTGTCTTCTACCTAGATTCCTTCTTCACGTTTATTTCGATGACATTATTTTTGAGTTGTATTGGGGAGTGTTAAAGTGACTAGCGCATTCTGGGCCTTTACAACTTTCAAAATATTTGCCAGATAGCTCTAGGAGTCACTTCATATTTCAGAGTACATAGTAAGTCCTTCATCCACTTGCTTGCATACATAGGGAATGACTATGTAGAAGTTTAAAGTGGTGTTCCGCAAGGCTGCACTCTTTCACCATTATTTGTTTTATTGTGGAAAACGGAGCGATTAGACGGAGTTTTACCTACGAACTCAAATACCTCGACTAAGTTGATAATGTATGCATATTCTCTCGCAGTCTAATGGACTTTCACCAGATGATATCAAATATGGAGAGGGAAGTAGACATCGTGTCGTGGAGTGGAAAATAAATTCAGCAAACCCAAAACTAATCAGTCTGTGATTGAACTCATCAGTTCATCAGCTGGTCAAACGATTGAGGGAGTAAAAAGTTTCCAATATTTTAGAAAATGTCCTCAACCGATAGCGCGATGTCGAACTGGATATAGTCAGCACAATCGTAAAAGAGTCTCTGCTGCTATGTGGTAAATAGAGAATGATGGGTGGCATCATGTGAAAGCTGTCAACTTTTGTTTTGCAAAAGATTATGAGAGTTGAGACACTTTGCCACGAGCCTTCTTTGTTGATCCCCAAGAACCAAAGATCGGACACAACACATAAGAAACTGAATAAGTAGCAACCGAACCACGGCTGGCGGTCTTTGCGCAAATATCATCCACTCAATTGGTGAGCACAACGACAGGGCTCATCATGTCGACAGGCACGTGTCAGAAATTTTACGAAATACATAGTACGATATGCTAGTTGTGGTAGTTCTGAACGTCGCTCTTAGTGCGTCGTTTTTTTGTAACAGAAATTCAGTGCGAACGATATGACATCACTTGATGTCCATTTACACCTCAACGGCCTCCGAATACGAATCAGCGAATATTCGCAAATTTTGACGTTTCATTCACCTTTTAATCTATTCCCCCTAATTTGCGAAGTTCAGTTGTCATTTGCGGAAGAAAAAATAATTGTGAGGACTCTCGCGGATTTCGTTCCACATATGTGGAATGTGAATAACATTTGACAGTTCACAAGAAGCGTTCGCTTATTCGTGGAATAATCAGCGAATTCTTCGCAGAACATAATCGATAGATAAATTAAGCCCTCTTCTTTGGGAATAGTAAAATTGTCAACTGTTTCCCTTTTAATACGCTAAAAGTGGTTTCTTCGCCGTTCGACCGTTCGCTAGCCACTGAGCTGTCATTGTGTCTTTACTTTAAATCAGACTTAACTTTGTTTAGTACAAAAAAATAAATAAATATGAGGCCGTAAGCAGCCCATAGAGGGCCAAGCCCTAGCTTCTCACAAGTGTACATGTTGTGCATGGTATACATTTCAGCACATACAGAAGGGACCTACAGTTTTATAACGAGGCAAAGGTGTTTTTCTGAGAAGCTTTCTTATGACAGTTATACTCTTGAATGTTTGTTAGACACTCGGAAGAGGTGGGGCCGTGAAAAAAAACTTTTAAAGCTATTTTTTTGGATTCGAACTTGGGCTCCAAGTCCAACAGCAATAGTCCAACACACTAACCACTGTGCCAGTAAAGGCTGGGACTAAATAGCTCAATCACTCTGAGGAGCGAAAAGCAACAAATTAAGATCCAATAAGCCTCACCATTCAGCGCCCTTCACCTTGAAAAACCTCATTTACACTTCGTTCCATTCGGGAGCATCATAAATTATTCACAATCCAATTGAGTGATCCTTGAACTCTACGATGATCCTTCTCTGTCACCCATTATCATCATTGTCATCTACAAGTTACATAAAAATTTATCTCTCACATATTCTTTCCTAACTTAACTTTGTCACCATTATAGTACATTCGACGACATTTCTGTGGAGATACACTAACGGCTTTTCACTTCCTGCCAGGATAATCAATATAACATCGCTGAATAGAGACAAAAATAATTAATTTCTTTCGCAGATAACTTCTCATAACTCTGTCGGATAGAAAGCAGACAACAAATAACTATTGAAATCCCCGAGTGTCGCGTTCAGGAACAAAAAAAAAAAAAAAAAAAAGAAGGACACAACTACTAACTCTAACAAAAATAAACTTCACTTCAAGCTAATTTATTGGTTTCCTTTGTCCGATTTTGTTGTTGAACGTGTTAGCTGCGGTAGTATAGCTCCCGATGCCAATATCATAAATCTTTACGACACTGATTACGAAGTCGTTCGCTTCGTCGATGTAGGATGAATCCTTTTTACTTGGTTCTGCTCTTGTTCTAGTACGAATACGTGTGCCAGCAAACTACCGCGTTTTACAGGACCTCCTTTCTCTTACAAAATAAAAAGCAGAGAAATAAAAAAAAAACGCAAAGCTATGCCACTGACGATAAACGAATTGAATGGATATTACGACGTCCGATTATCGCATCGGATCGGCGAATCATTAATCATTTCAGGATTTGTACAGTAGTAGTGGTGGTAGCTGGGTGTTGGTTGGTTGGATGCTACGGGTCCTGTGTATCTGTTGGGGGCTGCCGTCATGCATATGTATTTATGCCGGAGTAATTGATATGGCATAATTTAATGCTCACTGGAGGAACGTAACGCAAGGCGAGAGCTGAACGATTTTATCAATTTTGGAATATGGAAATTATAATTGAATTATATTTCCCCCCCCATACAGACATACAGTGGTCCACCTTTGATAAGCGTGTGTGTAGACCGGAAATGCTGCTTGAATGGGAAATATTTATGGCCAGCGATTTGTTTGCACAGTCGTCTGTAGTTGTTTTTTTTTTGTGTAGGACTTTTAGTCCTGTCTGATTCATGTGGCCGTGACAAATTGACAAATGATGTTAAATGATTATGTCCTGGAAATGTGTTATGCTGTGGGCGGGTGCGTGTGTACAGCGATTTGGTTTGTTTGTGGCAACGTTAAACAGTGTGACAACAAAGGTTTTTTTTTTCTGCTGATGAACGGCTATTGTCCGTGCGGCTGGAGGGTATATATATATTTTTTTTTATCAAATTAACAAGGATTAACAGCGTGGAAATGATATGTGTCAAGTGTATGGAATGCGGGCAATATTTGACTACTTGACTCTTTTATTTGAGGTATTATCTCACGAGCGATTATGGGATATTTGTCGAATGTGAGGCCTTTTTGCCGGAGATTACAGGAGTTGAATTGTTTCGCGATGTAATGTAGATTTGGATTGTCACAGTTGTTGGTAGCAAGGAATCGTGATTGTGGATTCAATTAGTGGGTTATTGTTCTTTTTTTGGAGGAAAAATGCCGGCAGAAGCTTACACAATGACTGATAAGTGTGATAATTTGTACAAATTGGGTTAATTTATAAATAAAACATGCAAGCAATTTTATAGACAGGAAGCTTAATAAATATTGCAACAAGCCAGGCGGATTTTATGCACCGAAACTTTGGATGTAAAAGTAAATCGGTTCCAGTAAACCTATCTTTTGTTAAGTTGGCTATAAGTAAAGTACCGTTCTAAGCAATTTTGGCCAAAAACGTGGTACCTTACAAGACTAGCATAAATATAAAATTTGAACAAAATCGGTAGAGCGGTTTTCGAGGAAATTGGCTAAAACCGCTTGACCCTAAGAAAAGTACCGTTATTATCGATGTCAGTCAAAAATTTGGGACTCCATCGTTTAGCATTAGCACGGTTTTATACACAGTAAAAATTTGAATGAAATCGGTTGAGTCGTTTTTTAACAAACCGGCTTTTAGCCAAATTCGCCTTAAGTGCCATTATAACAAATTTTGGTCAAAATGTTGAAAGCCATTTTATAGCATGTATCTAAACTCGATTCAGCATAAAGTTTGATCGGTATGGCCGTTTTCCAGAAAATCGGTTTTTTACGAATTTGGCTCTAAGTAAAGTACCGTTATTAACGCTTTTAACCAAAAATATGGTACGCCATCTTATAGCACTTTGCCAAACTAGCCGAATTGTGAAATTAAACCGTAGAAACCGTTTTCCAGCAAATCTGTTTTTTTGTTAAATTGGCCTTAAGTAAAGTACCGTTAATATTAGGGCTAGAACCAAAATTTCAATTTAGCCTCTAAGGATTACCCCACAGACTTTAGATATGAAGTTTGATCAAAATCCGTTTACCCGTTTAGGCTATAGCTTCGCTGACAGACAGAATTTTCAGACCCACTTTATTGGACTTCTCTATAAAGGCAATATCAGAATTTATCAAAATCCCGAGATCGGAAATTTTCACGAATCCAAAACTTGCCTTATACTACGTATCGGTGTTCTAGTAAGGTATCTAACTTGACCACGAGAGGCATCCTACACTGAGGGGTACTTCCACCGACGCTTTGGCTTCTTACTGTCAACAAAATCCTTAAGATCTTTGAGGAGAAACGAATAAAAATCACATCATATTCGTGTGACTTAGTTGTAGGTTATAGGCAACAGGGTGCCGTTTTGAAACCACAACTCAAGTGACCTGTTTGTTGGCGCTTAATTGTGAGAAGTCTCTAAATCTAGCCTGCGGGATTTAAGAGTACTAGAAGTTGATTCATATTCTTGTCTGATAGGTATACCTCAAGTGAATTAAAGAGTGGTCCTCCTAGACTGCCAAGTCTGGTCCTGGCTAGTGCCGGAAAGTTTCTGTTTCAGTTGCAGTGTTACAGCTGCGATAATGTGCGTTATACAGGACGACTGGTCGCATGTACTCCCATGTTATTCTGGCGATATCTTTGAGCGTTTGGTCATTAGCCTTGGACATGCTGTATTTTGGCCACATCTTTCTAGATGTAGAACAGTTCAATAACCTAGTCCATTAAGAGGATTGAGGAGATGTTTGCCTTAATCAGGGATATAAATTTGCTGCGCATGTAACCAACGGTGAGCTGAGCCTTGCCTGGCTAGGTTATCGGCTGGCTTATTTCCATGAACGTTGCTAGGGCCTGGAACCCATATGAGAGTTATCATGGAATGGTTTCCAAGCAAGGCTGGTTCTTCTCGGCATTCTAGAACTAATTTGGATGTGATGGTAGCCGAGTCAATGGCTTTGATAGCAGCCTGGCTGTCAACGTAGGATATTGTTGTGTTGTTTGATTTCACGGCAGGCATCACGGATAGCTAGTAGTTCCTTAGACTAAGTTATACTCAGGTTTAGATCTCTACAAAACTGAGTGAGCCCTGTTTATCAAGAAGAGGAAGATGCCGATCTTTAGTCTACCAAAGCCGGAGCTCTCAACTGAGGCATAATAGCTCGGTGTTATTCTAGGCTCAAAGTTAGAGAAATAATATCTAAGAAAGAATGGGAAAGGTTTGAATGCTCTCTACGCCTGCAAAAGGACCTTCAAAAGAGGATGGTGCTTGCTACCGCGTACCATTTACTGGATGTACGCAGTGATCATCAGTCCCATCAACACCTATTGATCTTTAGTATGTTGGACAGCAATAGAAATAAAGAGCTATCCTATCCTTGCTTTTGTTCAATGTGGGAAGTGCTGAACAAGCCGACTATAGACAAAAAGCTTTTTATCCCTAAAATAATTTCAGTAGATAAGAATGTACCTATCCTATATCTCTCACTATGATTGAAAGTTAAAAAGGGTGAATAGGATGGAAAGGATTCGGGTGTTTGAGAGGGCCTGCCTTCGGACTTGCCTTCATTTGTACAGAACACCAGAGTCTCAGTACATAAAATTCTATTCCAACGAGATCCTTTACAACAAAGCGAGTCTGATAAGAGTGGACAATTTCTTAATCAAGATGACTCGAAGGCACATTGCAAGAGCAATGACCTCGATGAATAACCTGATCTCCGGGGCTTTTTACCCCAATAATATGTACCATGAGAGAGTGCGCCTTAGCGGCTTTGTCCCCCCAGAAGCTTTTCTCTATTACGATCAGGCAGGTTTGATTCAGGATAGAGCGGCGGTTCCGATACTCTTCCATGTAGCCCGAAAAACTGTGGATAGGCGGCTCAACTACGAGCGAGACATCATACCAAGCGCTATAGAGCGACTCCGGTTTAGTCGGTCGGTTTCGGAGCGCGATATTAAAGACGTTGAACGGCAGCACCAACAATTCTGGTGGCTTATTGAGCGAACTCCCTCGTCGATTCTCTTAGATCCGGGGTAGGTTGAACACGCAAAACTGGCGTTTGTATATATCTTTATATGCCTGTGGTTGGCTTACATAGCTTTTTTTTTTTTGTAAGTAGGTCGGATAAGTTTAAAAATGTATATATATATAAAAAAAAAAAAAAAATTGCCAGTTGGCATTAAAAAAAAAAAAAAAAAAAAAAAAAAAAAAAAAAAAGCCCGTTGGCACCAAAAAAAATTACAAAATATAAAAAGCCCGTTGGCAACAAAAATAAGGTAGTTTAACATTATTTTAAGGTAGTATGTAAGCTTTTATATATATAGTTTTAATTAAAAAAACAAGTCCGTTCACTAAGTTTTTATAATAAACTCTTTTTCTCCATCTCTATCTCTATAATTAAGTCGAAAGACATAGATTAAGAATTAAGTTTAGCTTAGAGCGCCCGCATAGGACCAGTAAGTTAGAATAAGTTACTCAAGTTATTTAAGCTAGTTTTAAGTGTTTTTGCCTAGCATAAGTGTTATTTGTTTGTTCAATAAAAACCTTTAAAATTGAAAATTGAAATTTTAAAAAGGGTGAAGCCGGAAGCCCTGTAAGAACAGAATTCCTCCCGACTACCAGAAGCATTACAGTCTTCTTTTTCCTAATGGAAGAACCTCATCGAGTCGCATTATCGCAGTATTGCTGGTGCACTGCGAACCTCTCCCGCCGCAGCGCTCCAAACCATGCTCCACCTACTTTCAATTGACGACTGGCTGCCTGCTCAGCAATAAGACTGAGAAGTTCTAAACAATGGAACAACAACACAATGGACACGCCAGAATACTTCTGATGCACCGCCATCTTCTAAAGGTCACCGACCACTTGCCCACTGTACACAACTTCAACATGGGCTACAAATGCTTAATACCCGACAGAACAGAATGGACACAACGGGTTGTCCTTCACCATAAATCGCTGACAATCTTCACGGATGGCTCCAAAACCGAAGAAGAGTCGGTACTGGTATCTTTTCCAAAGATCTGGACATCCACCTCTCCTTCAGCCTACTGCAGCGTTTTCCAGGCCGAAGTCACTGCCATTCGTCAGGCAGCTGACTGGCTGGCGCTTAGTGCAGTATCAGTATCGGATATTATCATATACATCGAAAGCCGAGCGGCCATCAAATCCCTCGGATCCAACACAACGAGATCCAAGGCAGTGAACGACTGCCACGTATCTCTGAACGAGATAGTTGGACAGAACAACCTGACCCTCTGCTGGGTGCAGGGAATTGTGAAGCCCACGAACTGGCCCGACGACGCTCAACCAACGCTTGAGCCGGTTTCAACCAACCAAACAAGCTGAAAGGCTGGCTATAGAAAAAGCGGTCATATCAAAAGATAGTCACATCTCTCTGTCGAATATAACAATCTTCGTAGATACCCAAGTGGGCCTCAAAACCAACAGAATCCCATACAGACAACACAAAAGCCGTCAGGAATATTCGAGACTTCAGAAACAAAGAGGTTTAGTTCTGTTGAGTACCAGAACACAACAATGTAGAAGGGTATTTAAAGGCCTAGGATCAGCTATGAACACGAGCTAGGCAGACATATCCATACGTCTACGTACCCTAGGCTACAGGTTCTTTCCTGGCATTGTAGAGGTAGCTTAGTCGTAGAAATTGAACCTACTTAGATTCGTTAAAAGGACCAGTTGGTGGACTGATACTGCCCACCTCTTAGCACTTCATTATTTTGGTTGGTTTACCCTTCATAACCTAACCTCTCTACTCTTTTGGGTTCAATGCTTATGCGCCATAGAAATCCCTTTCACAGTCGCAGTGCTTCCTGGTGGAATGTTCTGCACTGTACTATACCACTTTGAACGTCGCGTATCCTGAGTTAGCGTGTTCTATCGCATCACCTAATTAAGTAGTATGTTCCTGTCACACTCTCAGACAGTGTCGTTGGCTTCTGGCGATTCTATCGGTCTATAGTTGTGCCTAGTTTCACATAAAGCCCTTCGTTTGGGAAAGAGTTTGGCTTGAAAGTCCTTGAGATACCACACACATAGACTCAAAGTTAGAATGGAACCTTAGGGTCTAAGCTATTTGCATAAGTCCTTCAAATTTCGAAGACACAGACCTTTTCTTTTCCAATGGCATAAGCCGAGTTTCGCTATAACATGTTTGAGCCCTTCCTTGTTCCTGTCTACCTTGACATTGAGTTCTTATATCACTCTGACCATGTCACCATTGAGCATTGGAAGGAACTCAACTGGTTTAAGAAGGTTAAGCGTAATACCCTGACGTAGCTGTTAACATCAGTACAAATCCTTATCGACAACGGCTTCTGGTTAGTGTTCTGAACTAGAGAACCAGACCTTCTACCTAGCTACCTTAGGTTAGTTAAGGTATATGGGTGGCATTAACGGCTCACTTAGACCATACAGAATGCAGGGAGAATGGACCTTAAGAGACCAACTTAAAATTTTCGACCGAAAATAGGTAGCTCCATAGAGAAACTTTCCTTCTGACGTCTAGTGCTTTGTCCCTACAACTTCTACAGAAATCGTGGTACAGAAATATATCTTGCCGTGCCGAGCATGACAGCCTTGTCAAGACAGCGACACACTTTTATGAGATCACCAGATCTTCTTTGATCGTTGAACTGACCATGATGGTTTGGCTGTATTGGATCTGTCTCATCAACACCATCCTCTGCCAGCTTCCTCGTTGGAGTTAACGTCTATTTTTCTGTGCAAAGTGTAAGAGTTCTCTTGTCATTTTACATCTTCATATTTGGTTCATTTCATTTCTATTTATTATGCCTTTGCTGAGTTGATAAACAAAGAATTGTCAAGCCTCTAAATCCTTACCACTTTAAGTCCCAACTTGATGCCTCCAAGGAGCTTTAATTCAATTAGAGGGGGAAAAAAAATGTCTTCTAATTAATTCAATACTCCACGATATATTCCCTGCAACAAAATATCCACCTGCAATGGACAGAAACTAATTATAGATCCTCCTCCTTTGTTTATTCATTGAATGGCAGCAGCCATCCACTGCACTTCGTGTGGCAGCATAAAGGTGCACTAACTCTTCCCAAAACCAATCAATATCCAGTAACTACCCAACCAATGCAGTCCTTCGTTCGCCCTTAGTAATGCACTGCTTTACGTTCGCAACATCATTTCAAAATTTATTGACCCCCCCCCATCGAAGTGTATACCTCAGGAGGATGCCCTAAGGACGCCCCCTCATCATTAAGTAACTCACTGCATCTGGAAAGGACAGTCACTTATACGTGTACACTTCCACTAAAAAAAAGAGAAAAACCTTTGAAAAATCAAAGGATACAACCTGAACTATCTGGCAACGTGCGCGACGATATCGAATGAACCTCACAAGGACGAACGACCTAAACAGATGACTCTGCCGTAAATTTAATCGTTTACCAATTAAGAAGGACTCTATATTTCTCTGTCATCTCCCTTTGTGTCCTTAAAGCATACGTTGGTCACATAAACTTTAAAAAGTTTTCTTTCTCTCAAAGGATACAACACAAAAAAGTGAGTCCTGTAAGAATATGCAAATGAATTTGCAAACAATGACGACGCTTAGGTGTATGCAAAAATAAACCCAAAACACATGCACATATCCCCAGTTTGTACTTCATCGACTTGCTTGTGCATTTTTGAGTAATCCTTGGGTAAAACTTGTACGATAACATGGTTCGGATTTTTGTCACTCTTAAAGGAGTTGAACAAAAAAACAGAGAGCCGCCGCCACTGCCACCGCAACAGTCAACAGTCGAAGGATACAAAAGGAGTTGATGTTGTTGTGTGTTTTGTATCGAACTAGAGATTATATCTTTCTTTTTTGCTTCAATTGAATGTACTTGAGATAGATACTAGTAGAATGTTTTCCTTTTTTTTTAACAAGATATCAAGTGCATTGAAGTGGTACTTGAGATCAGGGAGCTAACATGAACACAAAGCGGATTAAACAGCATTCGTTTGGAAGTTGTGTCTAGGGAGATTGCATGCATCGTGTATTATTTCAAAAAGGATAAAGCCAATGGCAGGGATGGGGATTAAGGCAGTTATTCTATTTTGAAGTGAAAGAAGACAATTTATTGATTTTAAGAGGGATCGCATTTCATTGAAGTTTCATATGTCCATTTGTATTTTCTAATAAGCGGCTTATGAGGACTGAAAGAGATCTAGACCATTCGATAGCTGGCCGTACGCAGCTTAGAAGTTTTGTGGCAATTTCGAAAGTAGACCACACACGACAGAACTTTTTTGAGTGATTGATAGTTGATGGCATAAAATTAAAAAGCATGGCTTAGCTAAATTTGAGTAAAAAGAAAAACCTTGAGTTGGAAAGAAGGACGAAACGAGTTCTCTCGGAAGTGGAGTGTAAAAGGCACAAGAGAATATCTGATGGGAAAAAAGAGAGTACTTCTCAACTTGTGAAGCAAGTGCGTTCTTATTCTTCACTTGAAA
Source organism: Chalcosyrphus nemorum (assembly GCA_949716465.1). Taxonomy (NCBI): domain Eukaryota; kingdom Metazoa; phylum Arthropoda; class Insecta; order Diptera; family Syrphidae; genus Chalcosyrphus; species Chalcosyrphus nemorum. The sequence continues at coordinate 81,922,810 of OX454333.1, forward strand.
GTAATATCTGACAATGAGGGCTCAATTATTTTGTTTTAATCGCTGAAAGCGATGGACTCTTTATGGATACTCGCAGCCCGTACTACGAAGGTATGCCCTCCATGCTCTAGCATGTTTACGTGCTAAACCACCGCCCCCTAAAATGTCCTGTTGCTCCCTACGGTACCACCGATCAAGGCATTCCTTCCTAGGGACAGGTTTTTGACGTCATGTCTTATAATGTCGATAATGTTGTGGGCAAACACCCAAGCTTTTCTTCTTCAGAGCATGAAACCTATTAGGCGCCTTGGGGTTACCGCATTTCCAATCTCTCGTTCTAGGATGTTTCTCGCAGACTCATATTGCTTGCACTCTCCAAGGACGTGTTCCGCGTTTTGGACTTTCCCTTCACAGTGCCGGCAGAAAGGATCATCTGCGTATTTGTGAAGGTATTCCCGAAAACTTCCATGTCCTGTTAGGAATTGAGTGAGGTAGAAGTTTGCCTCCCCGTGTTTTCTTGTGGTCCACTCTTCGATATTTGGCAGCAGTTTTTAGGTCCACCGGCCATTTTCTGACGTGTTCCATCGTCGTTGCCAATCTAATTTTGAAGTCGCTCTGATGGTGCACTCGCCCTCTGATCCCTTCATGTGACTTACGAGATTCTCCTGACTTGGCAGGTATACTCCATCTTCTCCCAAGCCTCTGCAGGAAATCACTTCATGTTCTAGATCTTCTTCCTCATTTGAACATACAGGGGTGAGCTATCGTGTTTAAATTTATGGATGTTTTTCTGATAGCCGTCGTGCCCGGAAGGAACTCTGTAAGGTGGTAGTTACGGATTCCCTTCGCTATCTTTGTCTACAATTCTATGGGAATGAGCTTGGGAATCCAGCTTTTTTTGTCGAGTTTGCCGTAGTGTTGCCAACACTATCCTTTCGTCCTCCTTGATCCATTCTTTCTTTTGTTTGTTCGAAGGTCGCCTAAGGCACACCCATTGTATCACATTCGCGAGAATGTTTATTTATGAGTCCAACTTCAAATAAGTTCCTCCTACGAGCTGCAGAGGGACCTCTTGGAACTATTCCCTCAAAACAAGTGTTTGGGAGTGCCTCCTTTAGGGCTTACAGTAACTTTCAGTGTCTCCTTTCTACCATAGTAAGGTGAATCTGATCAGGGCGGACAATGTCCTAGTCGAGATGAATCGGAGGCACATTACATGACCAATAACGATATCTGTACTAGCAAAATAATGTAGTTCATATTCAGAATAAAATTGCCATTTTTACAGATGGGTCTTAGAACGACGAGGAAACTGGGTCAGGTATCTATTCTAAAGATCTGAACTTTGAAATATTTCTAAAACTCCCGGACCCATGCAGTGTTTTCCAGGTCGAGGTTCTAGCTGTGCTCAGAGCCGCGGAACTACTTGAGATCGGATCACTTCGTTGATAGCCAGTCAGGCTGTGCTCAAAGCGCTTAAGTCCTATATCATTAAATCTGAGCCAGTCAAGGATTGCCGCGCAATGCTCAAGGCATTATGCATGTAGAATCCGGTAAGATTATGCGGGATACCTGGACACTGTGATGTTGAGGGTAACGAATGTGTCGATAGGCTGGCCAAAAAAGCTGCGGAACTTCCTTCGGAGAATGTCACCAGCATCAGGGCACCTCTATGCGTTGCCAAGAGAAACATTATCAACTCCCTACACAACTTGCCCAATCGCAGATGTATTAATATAGATGGGCATATGGTATCCAAAGCCACTTTCCACTAAAGATCAGTGGAAATCATTAAGCTAAGGAGATCACAGGATTATGATTGGGATCCTTACTGGACATTGTCTTTCAAAAAGGCACTCCACCAAGATATGACTATCTGAATCTTATACTTGTAGATATTGTGGGAACCTACACTCCTCGGAGGATATTACGGACATATTGTCTGAATGTGAGGGGGTATTTCTAGAAAGAGATTTGTACATCTAGGGAGGCACTTTTTTTTAGCAGTCTGGAGAGGTAGGTTCTTGTAAACAACCGAAGGACCTTCTCAACTTCTGTAGGGCAGTCGATTGCTTGGGCGACTTGATTTAGGCTTTAGGCTTTGTTCTGTCATTTTAGACTCTTTAAGGGGATCGTGATGGGCCTATCATGGTGCCTAGTGTCTTTATGATGATCTCAGAACCCTTTTATAACCTAACCTAACCTAACCTAAACTACGAAGCGCCTCCTGTTCAGGGTATTCGTATATATGTAGGTTACAAGGCAATAGTCTGTGTCTATAGTTCGCCAAGTATGGTGGGTTTATTTTAATCACATGCATTTCCCAGAAGTCAATCTGTCAGTTAACCCCACTTTCGAAATGTAATATTCATTCTTTGGTTATGTAACATTAACCTTTAGTGAATAATTCTCCCATTTTAATTATACAAAATACTGGTACAATGAATTGCCATAGGTCAAGTTCTTGCAGCAGCAGCGGCCGATATTATGCGGCTTCCCATAAAACTCAACGATTTACTCCATCCCGGCGGTGATTCCTGGAAAACAGAAAACCGGAACCGCATCTGAATCATTTTGACATTAATTCCTCTGCGCCATTGCTCGTGTTTTCTTGCTCGCATCCAGATAACGTCTCGCAAAATAACACTTGACTGACTCGGTTCTCAGGATTCAGCCGCAGGCAAACAGCGGGTGAGTAACCCCCACACCATTCTGACCGGCCACTACTGTGTTGTTTTAAATGCCATTAACAAGGTGACCGGTAGGAGTAAAATGCAAAAAAGAAACAAAAAACATACCATTTGATGTTGAACCCGCAACTGCCATCCGCCCCATCCCAGCCATGACATAGTCCTTTGCAACACGAATTTTATTGAGAGGAAAATTTTCACGGAAAATTGGCTTGTCATTCTCTGACTAACGAAAGGGAAAATTATTCATTCAACGAGCGGGTGAAAATTCGCTGGGAAAATATGGTGCGGCGCGTGGTCCTTGTTCAGGCCTCCGAAAAACCCATTTCGACATTCAGTTCGCGGCGCGTTTACCTATCATTAAAAGTACTCAGCGAAGCATGAATTTCAGGACGACGAGATCCACCAATGTGTTGGTGTTTTTTTTTTTCTTCTTTTCGGGTTGTGCTTCTGCTCAGTCCTGGGATGATATTTCTTTATTTGGGATGTTTTTCTCGTTAAAAACAAAAAAATCACTGCAAACTCAATTGATCGTTAATACTGTGTTTTGTGTTATTTGTTGCGATACGGGGGTGCTGTATTTTTTTTATCGGCTTCCCGGACATTTTTAATGGGGGATAACGAAATATGAAAACATAAATAATACAGGATAGTGTATTGGTTTAGGATAGCTGAGTGAGTTCATTGTGTTGGACAAACGAAGCGATGCGGTAGACCAAATAAATATTAATAAATTGTTTGAAACAAAATTTCGTTTGTTCTTTAAATAAATAGTTATTATAGGTACGTCAAATAAATTTGGTTTGTGAAAACTTCAAATAGGTTTTTGTCAGTGAGTCTAGCTAATTTATACTAGCGAATGAATCGCTCAATCGAATAAATTGTCGTTTGCTAACATTGTAATTCGCAGTCGATTATTCAAACTATTTTAATTCGAAGAAAACAATGGTGGGTCAACAATTGACGAACAACAATTGATTCTGTTCGATTTTAAATCGAATTTAGACAACGAATGTTTACAACATGAATAACTTTTCATGGATTGTATACCTTTCTCTTTCATTGAAGATAAGAAATAGTTGAATACACATAATTTGAGTTGTATTACTCGAAATTGTAAGAGGTTGAGAACTAAGTATCGAGAATCAACTAGCAACTATTGACTCCGAACGATTTTAATTTCGAATTCTTCAAATGAAAGTTCTTAACATATATCGAGTGGTGACAAGTAGCATGATATTTGTTCCGAGGTAGGTGAACTCTTTAACTACCTCGAAATTATAGTCATCAACAATGGCGTTCTGCCCAATGTTTTGGACAGATAAATTTTTGGTTGTTGATGACATATACTTTGTCTTGTCCTCATTCACTTCAAGACCAACTCGTTTCGCCTGCTCATCAATAGCCGTAATGTCGGGATCTTCCGATAGTGTCAATATCGTCTGTGGATCCCAGAAGTGAAAGATGGTGCCTTGCGTGTTGACACCTGCCCTGCGCACTATTTTCTCCTTGCCGAAATCCGGTGCACGTTTAGAAGAGCTCAGAAGCGTTGTTTTCAAGTTGCACAGCGTTACGCGACACATCTGGATAAGTTTTATCGGTGTCCCGAATTGGGCCATCGCCTGTTAGAGCTCAAGATGATGAATCTGTCATCGCCTGTTAGAGCTCAAGATGATGAATCTGTCATAGGCGGCTTTAAAGTCGATGAAAAGGTGGTGGGTTTCGACTTGAAACTCGTTGGTCTTTTCCAGGATTTGTCTGAGTGTGAAAATTTGGTCTATTGTCGATCTGCCAGGCCGGAAGCCACAGTAGTACGTTCCGATTAGTGTGTTGCGGAAAGGTTTCAGACGTTCACACAATACGTTGGATAGGCATAGGCATGATATAGGATCGCCTTTTTGAAGATGGGGGTATATAGAGGATAGACGACTCCAGTCGTCGGGCATGCGTTCCTCTACCCATACTTGGTTGATGACGTGATGCATGCACCCTACCAAGACATCACCTCCGTATTTAAGAGTCAGCGGCTTTGTTGTTTTTCAATTTTCTGATGGCTTCATTAACTTCTTCAATGCTGGGTGGGGGCGTTGGTTCTTCATTGACTGGAGTTGGGTTCTCGTCTTACCCTATCACTCTCTCTATTTGCTGCCCGCTAAGCAACTGCTGGAAGTGTTGTTGTTGTTAAACACATCAACAATTCCCTGTGCGATGGTGACTAGGTTGCCTTCGCTATTTCGAAGAGCCTGAGTTTCGAGGTTGTAGCCAGCTGCCATCGCTTTTTACCTTAGAACTTTGACGGCAATGCTGTCTCGTTCCGCATCTCATCGGAATAAGTTTAGATGATGCCACAACGGTATAAGCCTTAAGGATTGTGTTCCCTCCAATAGCAGGCATTTTTCTTACAGACATAGCCGCTGGCTGAGCCAAAAATGGGTCTCTTTGGAGGAGATGATTTTTTGCCCGAAATCCGGATTTAGGGCCAACATTTCCAGCTCCCAATTATGTTGTTTATGGTCGTCCGGCTTTAATTCTTGCGTCAGTATAATATGCATAAGTCAAATTGACTCTTTTGCGATGTCCAAACCAATCCCACTCAATCTTTTCCGCGCTGAGACGAATTCTCTGCACACTGAACCCAGAATGACGACCAACCTCACGACGAAATTCACCTTTCGAACGTTTTGCTAGTTTGAAACGATGCATTATAAAATGGCAAACTATGCTGATAATTTTGACAGCTAGATGTCATTAGTTTGGTAACTTTAACAGCTGATGAAACATAACAATTGGAAAAAGTACCTATATTATCGATAGGTCCGTTCGCGTACTTTTTGCACTAAAATTCGTAGATTATCAAATTTCGAAGAGTGGGGGTCAAATTCTCTCAGAGATCTAAAATTACAAAAAGTAAAGGAACGGGTTGAACAAGAAAAAGTTGAAAATACACTGGTTTGACAGTTTTCACAAACCAGCCCACAGAAATTTCTTAAACTAGAATTCGTAGCCTGGGGAAATTTGTTAGTCTCTCGTGAGCGCTCTCTGTGAAAAACTACGAAAATTCTCTGTACGCGAACAGCTTTTCGTAAAAATTCGTAAATTTTCTTAAAAAATTCGCTGTACTTTTAGGCTCAGACCCTTAATCCCTCGTAAGTACTCTCCTCTATGAAAACTACTAGAATTCTCCGTTCTCGAACAGCTTTTTGTAAAAATTCATTAAATTCCATAGAATTTCTTTGTTTTGGAAGAGTTTGCGAACAAACTTAATGACTTTCCATTCAGTTTCGTCGAGTTTTCGTTCTTTTTGGCTCCATACATAGCGGTTTCATTCGTACATTCCGTAAAGAGCTCTAATAACGACGACACCACGATTTGCCAGACGAAAACGAATTATGGGTGCGCTTAGGTTTCGACAGCACACGAGCAGAATATTCGTTCAGTTATAACATAAGCTAATGTCAAAGTTATATTTTCTTCGCTGTATTCATGTCCATAAAATGTCCATAATAGGAGCATGTATTCGGAAGCACCTATCAAGTAGTTTCGCTTGCTAAGTTTGTGTTTTTCCAAACAAATATCAATTGTCTTGAGATAAATAATAATATTGCCGTGTTCAAGACTATTTGAAGAAGAGTCTGAAACACTTATTTGTTTCTGAAATGTTTCGCTCGGTCTGAAAGCACCTTTATAAACTCATTTTATAATTTTTCCGCACTGACTGTCAACTTTTCATACGAAAGAGCGAATGGATTCGCACAAAGTGGCCAAAAACTTAACGAATTTAAGGCAAAAGCTATTCTCTTATGGTAGCACCGTACCGTTTCGGTAGTATTCATATGAAACAATTCTAGTTGAGCCTTTAACACAATTATTTTTTGGCCTTTACTCCAATTCTCAGCAAAAAACCGAATGGTCTTCCATTAATATTCCTCGTCATATTGCCATGGATTTGAATATGATTTTCCAAAGCCTGTTCCGCAAATGAACTGCCATTCACATTTCAATACGCGTGCATATCTCAATACTGTGGTACTGAATCAGTTCTTCTTTCAAACCACACGATGTAATCCCTGAAAGAATTTCCTTACGCATCACAGTTCTCATTTCCTTTCTATTATCCTGTGGCTTGCAATTGTCAATGCAAAGAGTGAAAGAATGAAAATTAACTTTTATGGTGTTGTCAACTTTTGTTCTTAGAAAAGTTTCCCATCGGTTTGTTTGTGCGCGCCGTCAATTGTTCTTCTCCTTTCGAATGCAATTGTGATTTGTCTTTTTTGTTCTTTGTGAAGATTTTCTTAACATTTCTTTTGGTTTTTCGTTGTTTTTTTTTTGTGTTTTTTGTCAGAAAAACGTAAGTTCTTGAACGAGACAAATGAGAAGAAAGGAAGAATAAGTGGAAACATGGCTTGACAGTCAAGTGGTTTTAATGACGACACAACCTCAAAACAATGGCCAACGATAAAAGAACAAAAAGTATCTCGATATAATAGAACTTTTGTCCTTTTGACTTGACACTATTGTAGTAAATAGTTGACAGGATATAATTTGCGGTAACGCTTTGGTGCGTTTTCATTTGTCAGTATATAGTCTTTTGTTTGGACGGAATCCGCGGAAAAGGGGTGAATGGTATGTGAATTAAGAGGATTTTTTTATGAATAAATTGAGTTTTGTTAGGCGGAATTTTACTAAGGGCGTTTGAAACGGGGAGTCAGTATTTTGTAAACTCTAAAGGCAGAGTAATGACAGTAGTTTATCGGAGGAAAGACTTTAAGATCAACTGACAATAAGTACTGTCATTTTATGGAACTACGTAGTGAGCTACATAATTCAAAAAAAGACTTGCTGCATTCCACTAAACGGCTCAACCACACAATTCTTGGAAGCCTGTGAAATAGAGGAGGCTACTAAAAACTATCTCCACCCTAAGATGCGAGAAACACATGCATGTGAGCAAATGTGGAGGCATATATGGTTGGTTGGAAGTGGCTGCCAGCTTTGAGCCCCGACACACTTGGACCAGAAATATGGCGATTGTGATACGATTGTGTATGGATTCTAATTCTCCAATACTCGTTAGAACCATTTTGAGCGTCTTATGAAGTGTAAGAGACTTTTTATGTCTATGTTATTTAGATCTTCTAAGTCGTTATAGTATGAACTTCCTAAGTGAGGACACAAAAAAGTTGAGGAATAGTTTCCTCCTCTTTCTCATCCCTGCAGCTTCTGCAAAAGTCGTTTGTGAAAAGGCCTAGCCTTGTTGCGTGTTTGCCTATTAGACAGTGTCCAGTGATGGCACCTATTGTGGTGCCGATATGCAACCCGTTGAAAGAAATCAAAGTCATAGAACGTTTCAAATGCAGCTTAGGCTGCAACCCAGGACATATGGGCTTCCGTCACAAAAAAATAGTTGATGACAAGAAAAGACCCAGAGTTGAACCAATTAACGACCCACCATGTAGGCTTAACCCTGTAACCTACATAGCTGGAACGTCGTCTTCATGCCGCTTTTCAACAAAATTCAGCCTCCTCTATAGCAATGCAAGAGCAAATTTATTCCAGACGCTAAACAGACGGCAATTGTCGAAATTTTTATAAGATCACTTGTCAGGGCATCTAAGGGAATAATTATGAGCACGACCACAATATAATGCAGAAGTGAACGATACGCCTCTTTAGTGACTCATATACAAACCAGGAGAAGTATTCTTTAATGACTTAAGCAACCTGGCAAACTCGTCACTAAGAATGAGTTTAGAATTGATCAAGAGTGTGGATGGAACAAGAGAATCGAATGCGGTCACTTTCCCTCGTTGTCCATACGAGCAGGTGTAGTAAAAGAGCCGATGAATTTAGTGTCGCTTGAAATATTTCAGAAGGAATTTCATCAATATCCACCGCCTTTTATTTCTTAGAAGGCTTGTTTGCTATCCTTACTTCGGGAAGGTCAGATAGTCCGGACAAATTCAATTTGAGATCATGCCGTCATCGTCTTAGGGGCTTAGGATTGTAGGGAAATGTTCTTTTCATCTATTGAAATCATCATTCGAAATCAAAATGTAACCGTCCAAACTGAGTGTTGTTATGAGTTTCGGCTGTCCTACTGTCACAAGTGCTTGCTCTTTCTTCAGCTCTTGAAGCCAATGTGTTGATTCAATGGGACTTGTCACATCTTCTTCCTTCTCCTTTGTACAGCATTGGGCTTTAAATTAGATTCTCTTTCTGCTAAGGCTGCTGCAATACGGGTTTGCGATACGGGTTTGTCTCCCGGAGTCTTCTAAAAGACATATCCATATATAAGGGATACAATACCCCTACACTGATATAAAGGGCATGCGCGAAGGAAAAATTAGTTTGTTTACAAATTGACTGTGATAAATTGCAAGTCATTTTTGCATTCGTTTATAATTCACAGTATTTTTTCTCGTTCGTGTTGAAATAAAATGAGTACAATCGTAATGAATTACATATTTTGTTTCTTACTGTGCAAATTGGATGGATATGGTTGGGACAAATATACTATCACAAATATACTGTGGCCACCAACAACATACATATGCACGTAGGTGCCTAGTTCAGTTGTTAAAACATCACAGCATCCCAATGGTCATAGCACCCTTCTATATTCTGCTTCTGCTTTTAGGTTAGGTTACGTTAAAACGGCTGGTTGCAGTGGGTGCATCCAAACTTAGGCCAGGGAGGCCCATTGTGATAATGAATGGATCGAGTATCCATTTAAAACGAACAGGAGCTTATTATAAAGCGATGGATACGATTGATGTCTGATTCAGGGAGTTCGCCTGAATTGTCGAAGAAGTATTCACCTAAATGCAACCTCATTTGGATTGGGAGCGCTTGGCAGCTGCACAGAAGATGGGGAAAAGTTTCCTCCTCCTCTTCGTCCATGCACCTCCTGCAGAAGTCATTAGAAGGGAAGACCAGTGTCCCGTGATGACAGTACTAATATTAGATCTACATATTTAGCTTTATTAGGTTGTGGGATCGCTTTGGATCCAGCTTGGGCCAGATCTGCTTTGCAATAGAGCAAGTAGGACAGTTCGAACATCTGCGATTAGTAGCGTTGATCGCGTTTTGTTTAATTAAAGTGCACATGTAGCGAGAGGCATATTGAGATTTCCCTTTTCGGGTAGAATCGGAAGAGTGCTTCTACTTCTAAGACGAGGCGTTTGTTTCCCTTTGGGGCTCGTACGCCCACAGACCAACTGATACTTATCCTGTTTTGTGACTCATTAAGATCGCTTTGTTTCATTCCTGTTCACACTCTCTGAAGAATTTCCTAGATGGCATCACGTGGAGCTGGAAGTAGTAAGCATTAAAGTGGAAGCCAGAGTGCTGGTATCGAGACCTTGGACCATGGACCGTGGGTCAATTTTGGAGTTCTATGGTCCGGGACGATTTGCTCTGACTAGATTGCAACGGAACCACAGAAAATGTGGTCAACCGTCGAAGGCAAAAATGGTTATTAAGATGTCGATCGAAAAGTTCTAAGCCTGGAACGAGGATCACTGAAATAGGTAGCTGCGCTGTCTACAGGTCTTCAAAGCATTCATGAGAACTATACCTGGAACAAATAGGGACGGCGGAACATATACTGTGTCAATGTCCGGCATTAGCTAGCAAAAGAGTGGAGGTCTTGAGGAATCACTGGGTAGAAACCAAAAGTATAAACAAGATTTTTGTAAAACAGATGCTAGTGTTAACCCGAGGAATCTAAGAAGAATTGTGGAGAAATTCAGAAAGTCTATCGAGCCAAGATGGATCGTGGATGAGAGGATCCAGAGTTGTGGTGAAATATAAGGCAAAAATCAGAATATGCTTGTCAGGGCTTGTGGTATTCACTATACTGTGATATTTTCAACATATTTGGACGAAATGGACCCTTAGCAGTCTAGTGAGCCGATTGAAGCTCTCTGTCAGCAAGGGCACCCAGTTACCTACCTAACCTATACAATAGTATTCATATTGTGGCATCAATACCAGCAGTCTCTTCCCACTTAACAGGGATGCTAGGCTTGTGGCTGCAATGGGTTTTGTTCTTTGTATAGCAGATCAGCACATATCATAAGATGTATAGAACCATTTGGTGTCGATGTATTTCCCCTGAACTGGCAATTACAGCGAGTAGTAGACTGTATCAAATCCCCTGAATGCATGTTCTCCTAATTTCATTAATCCACTTGTAAAGATCTACAATTTAACTATATCTAACAACCATAGCCTGCTTAAGCCTTAAGCCCCACCTAATTTCATTCCACCACTGCTTCCAGGTGTATATATCTCTAAATGACTTTACCTATTAAAATTCTCTCAGATACCTCATCTCGCTATAATTATCGGCTTTAGTTGTTCGAAATTTTATCTCACAATAACCTTGCATTATTATCGCAACAGGCAAAACCCAATTCCGCCGAGTAGTACTCGTAGTTATCTCAACTTATGGCCCGTAAAAAGCATAAGCTCTCCTTCAGTGTTGTGAAACTTAAACCATCATCAGCTGTGTGGCAAAAGAGTTATTTTTATGACTTTAATCCAATCTCTGTAGGAAATTAAAAGCATCCTTGAAAAATACACACACAAAAACAGAAGTAAACTATTAAAGAAATTACGAAAACGCTCTCCGACCACGCCTCATCGCTTAAAACTATAAACAAAAAAAACCTGAAAAAGGGATTTAAAATCGCTCCTTCCAAAGTCAGATATATGAGTGTGTTAGCGCAGACACAGAAGTCAAAGCAACTGATGAACAGGCAACAAACACAATCTGATTGCATAATAAAAAACCAACATAAACTTTTATCTCGAACACACAAGCGCGTACGAATATGAGTGCCGGAAGGAGTAACAAAAACACACACCTACATGCACCGGATACAACATCAATAGCAGCATCAGCAGGAGCAACAGAAACAGTAATAATTTTAATAGTATTAATGTAGAATTAAATTGCAGCAATAATTCAACAAGGCAACAAATTGTGGAACATACCCTCGACTGCGAGGGGCGGAGGGGGGGGATTCTTGAACGTAGTCGACAGATTCAATTCTTTCGTCGTGTCGTATTATTCGTCCTTGTTAGGGTATGTAGCACAGTAGCAGTGTTGATTTGTAAGGAAAGAGTATAACGAGAAGAGGACGACTCCTCTTTCATGACTGTGCAATGGCAACGACAGGAAAAGGAAGTCAATCGACACTACCGGTAGAATGGGGTTGGTGGGCGGAATAGGATACCAGGCAACATATGTGCGTGAGCGGGTGCAGTCAATTGAAGATGACGAAGACGATAAAGTTTCTGTGGCGGCAATTATAAATCATAATAAGCGCTCGAGGATGTATACACAGGCGAGAATTGCTCAAAGTCAGCGTGGGGGCGTTATTGTTCCTGGGCGGAGGTTCGAAAATGTCATGTGTTTTGGGGAACTTTAGGTGATTTCTCTTATGGCGGCCTTCGGAATGGAGTTTGAACTTTTGTTTTGCTTTTAGCCTATGGAACACCAGAAAAGATATGGATTGTCATTTGGGCTTAATTATCTGAGTGGATGACTATGACTATGACTTGTTGTGGTGAAGTTTCTGCTTTTCTGTGGACCACATTATGGAATTTTTGTACTCAAACCAGTCCTGCTTCTTTTGACGATCGGACTTGGAAGCAAATCCTTCAAGTGCCAATCAATAGAAGTCACGAACATGACAAGCTCTATATTCAAACCTCAACCTCAAGGCGAACAACCAAATTCGATGTTGAAAAGGTTTGGCATTTTTATAAGTTGCTTACAAGGAGCGCCTGAGATTGAGACTCTTTTCGGTCACGAGTCCTCATGTGCAGTATTCAAGTCTTAAGATATCGAATGGCACCTTCTAGAGCTAGAGCTAGAGCAAGAGCTAGTAGCTAGAGCTTACAAGGAGAGCCCGACATAGAGAATCTTTTTGCTCACGAGCCCTCATGTGCAGTATTCAAGTCTTCAGATATCTAGAGATAGAGCAAGAGCTAGTAGCTAGAGCTTAGAAGGAGCGCCTGACATAGAGACTCCTTTCGGTCAAGAGCCCTCATGTGCAGTATTCTAGTCTTCAGATATCGAATAGCACCTTTAGGAGCTAGAGTTAGTAGCTAGAGCTTACAAGGAACGCCTTACTTAAAGACTCTTTTCGGTCACGAGCCCTCTTGTGCAGTATTCAAGTCTGCAGATATCATATAGCATCTTTTAGAGCTAGAGCTAGAGCTCACAAGGAGAGCCCGACATAGAGAATCTTTTTGCTCACGAGCCCTCATGTGCAGTATTCTAGTCTTCAGATATCGAATAGCACCTTCTAGAGCTAGAGCTAGAGCAAGAGCTAGTAGCTAGAGCTTACAAGGAGCGCCTGACTCTTTTGGAACATAAAGGAGCTCCCGTCGGACATGATTTTCTATGATTTGGCCAACTTGGAGGACCTTCTAACTACTTTACATGCAAACTCGTTGTGCCCAACTTCTAGACAGATCCAACACCGTATCTTGCTTTGGTACTCGATGCAATTGTGTCCTTCCTTTTTAGTGCATCGACGGCAGACAAAACAATGTAATTCGGCTTCACGTAGATATGACACTCGCCACAGTGCTTGTACGCATTCCCAGTTTTCGAAGGACACCACTCACAGAGCGCACAATGACTGTTCTCCTTCGCTGTCCACCGAGAGCACAACTGAGAGTACTTATAGCCCTCTTTCTCGGGCAATTTAACCGTCGCCAGGGCAACATTTGTAAACAACCTCACTGGGCTGCCTAGCTTACGACCCTTCACGCCGTTGCTGTATGTTGCTCTTATGGTTCGTGTAGCATTGCCTCCCGGATGTATGTCTCACAAAAGTAAGGATACACCCAAAACACTGCCGGAGTCTTCTGATTGCCATTCAGACCCCGATAAAGGCTTGAAATCTGCTTAAGCCAAAGGAAGGATCTGTAAAAATTGCCAAATTATCATTCTTATCATCTTTGATGAATCCCTCAAAAGCCACATGTTGCTGCTCCTCGAAGAAGTAGCAGTAACGACTCAATACTGCTGTGTTCTTTGAGACAGGCATGTAATCGTGGAGCTCCAATGCAAATGACCTTCCTAACATAAAAACCACTACTGTCAAGTCAAACTGAGACGATATTATGTGGGAGCCTCGCTTGATTATGCAGCTTTTGAGGCAAGAAGAGAAAAATTCTGGGTACTGGGCTTCAACTTTGTCGTTATCCGGTGGTTCCAAGATGGTAGTCGGGTTAAGGAACATCTCATCAGTGATTTCATGGAGGCTTTGATGATCAGAGTGCAGATCAGCTTCCTGCTGGACATAGGGTTGGTTGCAAGTGAGCCAAAAGTTGCGATGTTTTCCTAGAACCAGTTTTATCTAAACTTCAGTCTTGTGACCTCTCAAATGCCTCACCTTTCTTCTCTACTTCTTATATAGATGCCTCCTCTTCTTCACAGCTACCGTAACCGCATTCAAATCCAAATGATGGCCACAAGCCTTCTTATCTCTAAACGCTGAGTATGGGGGTCTTTTCACTTCCCTCTAGGGTGCGACAGAACTCAGTCATTGACTCAGTCATTGACATGCTTATTTCTCGCTAAGGACCATAGATCCCGCTCTGCTTGTGTCAAATGCCAAACTCTACTGCCAATGCATTCAAGGTTCTACGTTCGACGTACTTGTACTACTAGACTCTCTAGAGTATGATAGAACTCAGTCATTGACTCAGTCATTGACATGCTTATTTCTCGCTAAGGACCATAGATCCCGCTCTGCTTGTGTCAAATGTCAAAGTCTACTGCCAATGCATTCAAGGTTCTACGTTCGACGTACTTCTACTACTAGACTCTCTAAAGTTTGACAGAATTCAGTCATTGACGTGCTTATTGGAGCATTCCAACTGAAGAAGTGCACCTCCTAAACTTTTGCATACCCGAAGCTTCTTTGTTTTGGAATCTTCTAGTGCATAGTATAAAATCCACCAAACATGTGCTAATCACTCATCATAATAAGACACACTGAAACTTTTCCATCGTTTCTCTTCGGTAAGTACACTTATGTTTTGATTCACTTCTTATGAACTGTAAGGAATCTTCCTTCTTACTTTTCCAAAGTTCCAACAGTAGAAGCGTAAAAAACTTCTCAAAACCTCTTGAAATTCAACTCGTACAGTACCAGCGATAGGATCATACCAATATACCAAAGAACTCTTTTCCAACTCTTTTTTTGCCAGGAGATACTAGTGATACCAAACAACCTCAGGGATATAAGGACAATACCGAAGCACACATGCTCATATTTTTTCTTAAAAAAAAAAAATAAAAAAAAAAAAGAATCCCTGAAACTCCATGAACCCTTAAAGTTTTCCGTTTTCATCTTGAATCATTGGTTTAAAGTTCCCAGCAACATGAAGGATCCTTGTATGTTTCGAATCTCTGGAGATAAAAAAACGGATGTTTATCGGAGGAGCAGAGAGCAACCAAAAAAAAATCCCTCATATACACACAGACACTGGTAGAACGAAAGGATAAAGTATCAAAGCAATAAGTTGAAAAAAAAAAGGGATGAACTTTATGCCAGATACTATCTATGCCGGTGTTTACCGGCTCAAATATCCTGCTAGTTCAGTGACTTTTCACTGCCTACCTTTTCTTGTGTCAATCTATAAGGATTGTTGTGCGTCAAACCGTAAGGATTGTGCTCCATTAAAGCATGACCTGCAGCAATAGGGAATCCCAAAGATGAAAACGAGAGGAAACTCTTTGTTGCACTCGTTCTTTTTTTTTTTTTTTTTCTTTTTTTGCTCTCTGTATCCTTATCTTCTGTTATTCTGTATCCTTTCAACTTCCCATATCATGTTCAGTCTAAGCTTTCTATGGTTCCTGTGTGAACTAGGAGTAAAGTTATATGTTGCTCCCAATAGTACACTGCACAGTATTCGCTTTTGGATTCGAGTGTCCTTATTTTATCTCAACAAAAAAAAAACGGGTAAAGAACCAAAAAAATCATCCATTTTTGGTGGCACATCTGCATGCACTGCATATGGATGAGTTTGGGAATGGAATTTTGAAATGTACGGGTGGAGCTTTCAAGGCAAAACAGCCCAGAGGCAGTTGAATGATACGTTTCTAGAAAACATGGTGGGAAAAATCTAAGAAATTGAAATTATCCTTGATGACAAAAGGCTCATAAATTGGAAGAGGGAAAAACAAAACGACGACGATGTAAAAGTCGGTATCTGAATGTGAAATGGTTGAAGGATTAGAATTTCTAAGGACACTAACTTCTCCTCTCGTGCATGACACCGAATTGGAGAGGAATGAAAATTTTTTATTGTTTTCGCCCAACTGCATACATTTACTGTACATGCGGTGTGGTTTTGTTCCAGAGCATCCTTGAAGCTCGTGTTAATTACACCAGCATTCATCTTTAATTACGTTTTTTCTTTTCTTTAACAAACGATTTTTTTTCCTGATGTATGAGCTCATGACAAGGCCACTGGCCTACTAGCAATCACTGTAATTGGAAACATGAAAGCTGGGCGGAAATAGTCCTTTAAGAAATAGTACAAATAGTACTGTTCAAGCTTGCATATCCCTGTATTGCCACTCAGGCGAAGTCGGATCTTACATAAGATGAATGTACACGATGCGTAGAACTGCATCACTTGAAGTGCCTTACCCAGTGGTAGGGTATTTATATTAAGAGATGCTTGTAGTAGGGCTTGAATTCGGCTTATGAATGCTTTACAGTTTACTTACAAAAAAAAGTACTGCTTTCTCCGATTGAAATCAACATCCAACTGACTATGAGCTCAGCACTACGACTGGGAGTCTTCAAACAATGCAATGGCAAGGCGATCGAATTACTTGAGGCGATATTCTAACGATAGGGCGTCATCTATTGCCAACTATTTATCTATAGAAATTGATTGTAATCCGGGCTCCATACACTTGCTAACTAGAACTAAGTTAAGGCATCACTATATTCTTCTAATGAATCTATATCTCTGTTTATGGACAGATCTTAAGGTCCATTCACAGCTCAGTGATTAGCGAATAATTGAACTGCGAAAATATTCACGAGAGTTTAACCTCACAATTATAATTTTTTTGGTAAATGACAAGTGAAAATGGCAGTTGCTGTGAATGAAATGTCAAAAACTGCGAATGTTCCCTAGTTTGTATTCACAGGTCGTTGAGCTGTGTCAGCCTGCGGATAAGGATCCGCTGGAGAAGGATTGGAGTCAGCAAAAGCGGGTATCCAACATCTAGGCAATCGGCATCGCAAGTCACTTCAACGAACTGAAAAAACTGCAGCCTCTATGGCATTTTAAAACCCGCAGCATCGCCATCAACCCATGCGTGACCACGTCACCCCTCCATTCGTGGCAACAGCCTCCCCACCACCCAAGGAGTCAACCCTCTCCTCAAAAGATTAGCCCTTATGCTAAAGACTCATTAAGTCGAAATGGTTAACGAACCAGGCTGGGAGCAAATCCGCAATTGCGGCAGGAACCGCACCAAAAAGGCGCAGATCCGCAGACGAGGAGTCCAACGCCTCGAAGAGGACCAGTAATCCAACGAGTGCCAAAACAGAGAGGCCTAAAGACAGTCTCATCGTCGCAATAGTGGATTTGTCGGACGATGAAGGGAGGATCTTCTACGAGAAGTGGAGGCTCATTGAAGGCAGAGTGATGATATGGGTGTACCATCAAGTAAAAAGGACTAGCGCTGCCGACATAACATAGTAGACCTCATTTGCTTACCCTCGGTGAATCTTAAATAACAAACTGCGAATCAAATGACGGGGAGGCTGCAGTCTTATCGCATTTGCATTCTGGTGTTATTATAGCTCTAAGGATTTATGGCATTATTTTTTTAGTAAGCCTCGCTGAAAGCCCCCCAGCTTTCCTTTAACTACGATAATGATACAGAACTATCCAAGCGAATAGGGCTAAGCAGCACACAGGAGGTAAACTCTTTTTTGGTACCCTTGGACAGCTGGCAGAGAAGTTCCTCAAACCGTAGATCCCAAGATTCTTGACTGTTTTCTAAGTTGAGGCTGTTACCTAATGGAAAATGACGCTAAAGCATCAATCAGGTTTCCGAATGGTATGCTGATAGAGCCACTCCTGTCTGCCTACTTGGGACTTGCTAGTAATGTGTTCACTATGTCGTATACGTAACATTTTCCTTTAATTAATCCTTGTCCAAGACCTACTTATTGTATGTCCTGACAACTTAAAACTCTCTTCATCAACAGCGTGCAACTATTCCAAAGAGAAAAGGACACCCAACATCAATGCAACTCCTAGAAGTCATTAACCTCTAAACACATTCAAGATTCAACTCCCATTAGCCGCATTGTGCATCTGAAAATTCGAATAAAATTCATTTGAATGAACTTCAAACTCTCATTCATCATCGCCCTCGCTTTCGTGCTAATTTTTATATAATTTTCTTTTCACCAATTAACCACATAACACTAAATTATTCCCTCCCCCTTGGCAACCCTATGGCAACCCCAATTACACATTCATTGCAGAGAAAACTTTTCCAACGCCTGGTCGTCGTTCGTCGTCAAGCTAAAGGGTCAAAACAAAGCCAAGTCGAAAGTCTGCAGCAAAAAAAAAAAAAAAAATGCGAATTGAATAGACCAACATTTTGTGGCGGACACAAAATAAAATATTTATCATTTGAAAGCAAATAGCCCTCAGTTGTGAGATGAAATGCTAAAGGAAAACATAAAAAGGACGAGCTGATCATAAGGAGGATGGTCGAGAGAAAAAGAAACAAAAAAATAAATAAATAAATGCTACCGGATGCAAAGTATAGCTGGAATTTGAAAAACCTTAACTTTTATACCAGGGAAAGATGCTGTTTCTGTTGGTCTGGCATCAAGGACCAAGGGGTGGACAGGGCATCATATAGTAGAAATAGCATCAGCTGACTGCTAAGAGAAAGATACTTTAATATGCATAAAAATTGTAGTCATATGATGGAATGCCCCTAAGCTGTGTCTTTATTAAGGACAGACAGACAGATGGCTGCTGAGACAGGTACATCCATGGATAGGGGGTGAGTCTGCTGATTTCCATTTTAAAATACATAAGCAGAGAAAAAGTTTTAAGCACTTCGGGCAAAAGTAAGTTAGGGAATAACCTTTTGACGCAAAGTGCCTAGGTACGAATAGGAATAGACATGTAAAGGACGAGAAGAGGGACACGTCTGGGCGCAAATGAGTTTTATAAATTATCTCAATTGCATGCAAAATGGAATAACACGCAGTGCAAAGGGGTTTTTATACTCATTTGAAAGTCTGCAATATTTTTGCTAAATTTTCAAGAGATTAGCAAAGTTGAGGGATGGTAGACATACATATGTATATGTACATAAGTTGGTATGTATTTGTACAGATGTTGTATGATTTAAAATGAGCACATGACGTCTGCTTTAAATTTGAAAGCAGTGTCTCCTACTATCGATAGGCTTTTAAAAAAGTTGGCATTCGGGTAATTTTAAATGATCAGTGAGTCATTGTTCCTAGGCAGACAATATGGCTAGGTGGAAGCCTACTGAGTGATGGGTTAATGGACTGTAGAAAGTTTGTCGGCTCTGTCTCCTTCCGACGTGCTTAGGCGTCTGACGTTGAACTTTTTCTTCAGGGAGTTTCGCAGCTTCGACAGTCGAGCTTTGAGTTTAGCTGTAACAAAGTAGTGGTCAGAGTTGATGTTTCCCCCTCGAAAGGCACCCACTTCCAAAATGATAAATACCTTGCATCGATTACATGAGTGGTTGCATGATCAGCCACCGAAGGAGATACAAGTTTTAGTGTGGATTCTTAACCTGGAAACTGCTTACTCAGGAAAGGCCTTAAACCAGTTATGACGCATAGGCTGTACTATGCACCGCGATAGTTGGACCCATACTTACGTATGGTCTCATGGAATTCAACAACCATACAAAACAAAGATCAGCCAGCGTTGCTTTCAGGGTTCTTTGCGTACCACGCCCACGGCAGCATTTCTTGAAGCTCCTGGCACTCAGCTTACAAATACAACTACCGGTGGGAAGATGTACGATTGGGCTTAAAAATATAGGATCCTTTACGGCACAGCTCTCCTCTAAGGAACACAATCCCCGAGGCTTAGGAGAAATCGAATAATACTTTGGTTTCCTCAAATATATAAATAGAACTTAATATCTAGCAGGTACTTCTTTAATAATCTAGAAGAAGTAAGTTTAAGGCAACCAACTGAAGGACTCAATTACTGTAGGGCAATCTAGAGCTTCCTCGGGAGGAAGGATCTTTTGGCCGAACCGTATCTCCAACGAACTGCTTTATACGAGAACGGGCCAGGAACCTATCAAAATTACAATACGAAGGAGAAAGTGGCAGTTGATTGGCGCACCCTACAAGAAAACTGCATGCGAAATACGCCATGCAGTGGAATCCGCTCACCCAAGCAGGCCGAACAGCGCCCTAGGCAAACGTGGCGCAGAACAGTCGAGGAGGAATCGAGCTCTTTGGGGATGAGTTGGAGAGAGCTCAAACGCGTTGTAGAACTGCGAACAAGATGGCGCGCAGGCGTTATTGTTGGCGTTGGGGTTAAAGGACTCCAGTGAGTAAAGTAGTAATCTAGTGCTTTGGCGACATGGCTTAGGTTTATTTCTGCCAAGGTTGTAGGCTCAGCCAAGTGATCAAGATGGGCCCATTCTTATATAACCTCATAATCCTAATTTAACCTAACTTATCACCGTAGGATTATGGAATTCTTCCTTGCCGGGATCTTCAGCATCGTCGATGGATGTATGGGCATTTATCATGCGGTTTACAGCCCCGTAAGAGATTTTGTAGTCTTTTGTGGCAGCTGTAATAAATGACGCTGTTGAATCTTCTTTACACTGCTACCACTATCCATCGGTTGTCCTGACTTGGAGAAATGCCTGCGTTCTACTGCAAAAGAACGAGTTGCATATCCGACATTATTTTCCCAGTTCAGAGATACAAGCGCTCTTGTTGGTTCATTCGAAACCGCAAAATTTATGAAGCTATCAAAATTCTTACAGATCTGAGCTTCGAGTCTGTCAAAGTATCTCGCGGAAGGTGTCAGTTGTCTATGGCTTCCGACGTTGATTCCGTCGAGAAAATCTATTCACCTTCCAAACCTCTTCTAAGCGCTCTTGTTAGACATCTGAGATGAATTAAGACATTCTGGTCAAAAAGAGGTGCCCATCCGGTTCTTCATGAGTGCTGAGTTTCATTCAGAAGCGCTCTTGGAGTTTCAAGTGGTAAGCTACATATGAATAGCATGTGGATGTGATTATGCGACATTTAATACATTCAGATTTTCGAAGTCTTTCCTATTGTAGCCTATCTTCTATCTTTATGGCAATATAAGTTCCGTCTAAACAATCCCCTATACCAGGTAATTTCTGACGCTTAAAAAAAAATTAACCTTGTTTCTTTTTTTCCAATTCTTAGTCCATTAAAGACACGTTCTTCCAAAGAAATCAGGCTTTTTTTCGGCAATAACGCGTTAAGTCTTGGCATTCAAGTGCTCAACTGGATCTGGTTTATCGGCGTGGTCATGTAAATTTACATATCACCAGAGCATCAAATCTCACGAATATGGTGTCTAGTTAACAGGTTAATTTCATGAAATATTTCTTTCGGTAGAAATAAAATGCCTCCAATATTAATGCCTTTTCAAATGAGGTTGATGTCCGAGAAAGGTAGGTATCATGTACCGCTCACCGATGACCGTAACGTTCTGATCATAATCATTTTCCAAGACATACCATACAACCAATAATTGCACTCATTCAATCGGCCCATGAAGCACAACAAACGGTGACTGTATCTGGACGTAATGGTGTTTTAACAATGACTTGTTGGTTATCATCACTCCAAATGCGACAGTACTCTTTATTGTGTGCGGTATGACATCTTACGGAATACGCATTACCCTATTATCCTACTTAGGGTAAACGTATTGTGAAAACGACCCATAATTTCTCAAAGTAATCGCTCTGATGACGACCATAAAATGAGTTTCTCAAATTGAACCAAAAGGAATCTTAGCAATTTGCAAGCGTTGCTCCGAAGTGAGTCTGTTCTTTATGAACTGTTAAAATAACCTCAAAACAACTGACAACTGTCAAATCGGCTTTCAGACAAAAGACGTTGACAATTTAAAGTTCCCTAAATCTTACACCCAAAGTAAAATACATTTTTGAAATTAATTTCCACTGAAACATTCGGCCAAAGTTAAGGTCAATTCACAGTTCACATAAATGCGAACGAGAAAATATTCTGAAATTTTACTATTTCAATTTTTATCTAGACACAACAATCAGCTAATTTTACTTGTCATTTACCAAAGAAAAAGGAACTGTAAGGTGAAACTCTCGCCAATGTTTTGGCGAATGCTGATTGAATTTCACATCTGTAGAATGTGATTGAAATCTGACAGTTCGCAAGAAGCATTCGCTTATTCGCGAAAAAATCAGCAAATTGTGAATTTCTCCGCAGAAACTAATTAAAATTTTACTATTTTTAGTGTTCCGGACCTTAAAAGGTAAGACGGAACACTTATGGGTTTGATACGGTGTCTGTCTGTCCGTCTGTCCGTCAGTCTGTCACAGCCCTGTAACTTTTGAACCGTTAGACATAGAGAGCTGAATACATTCGCTATGTATACATTATGTGGAAGCCCGCACAAGATGGCTGCAATGAATTTCATTTTGAGAGCCCTTTTTGGGGCACCTTGTATGAAGGTCAAAAAAAAAATTATTTTCTTCGCCATCATGTGGCATATCAAATTAAAGAGAATTTTTCAAGGGTTCCATATATGTAAGAAATATTTTTTTTGGCAAATTTTGTTAAACAAAAAAGCTCGCCAAACATTTGAAAATTTTTTTTTTAATTTTCAAAACTCTAAATGCTGTATTCCTTCGCATGTCGAGCATTGCCAGTGTTTTGCTTTACTCAAACCATTTAACAAGCAAAGTACCGTTACATGCATTTTTATCCAAAAGCTTAGTACGCTATGTTTTGTATTGAAAGTGTAATTTTAAATGGACTGGAATCTCAGCTCAGTATTACTAGGACATACCTAAGTACAAGACATTACATTATTCATATCAAAATCAGTATTAGGTGTACCTATGCAGGATATGAATAAATGACAATATAAAATGTCCGGAACACTACTGCACGAGGCCCTCCTCGCACTTTCCCAATTTTTTTCTTAGCTATAGATAAAGTAAGCTCTCTTCTTTGGGTATAGCAAAATCATCTCCTGCATGTCTTTAAATGTGCTAAAACTAGTTTGTTCGCAGTTCGTTCATTCGCCGGTCACTGAGCTGTGAATGAACCTTCACTGTTGCTCCCTTCTAAGAGTTTCTCTTCAACTTTCTGTGGATCTGGGCTACAACCTGTGCAACGTCAATTTTCGAACACAAAACCTGCAGTCAATGTTTTTAAGCCTTTCAATTAAGTACGATTCCTTTCTCAACTTGACTGTTTTGGATTTCCCACCCACTATTTGCACAGTTCAGTAAAATTTTCCATTTCAAATTCTATACGTAACAGCAAGTTCCAAAAGTGTATTCCCTCTAAAGTCTTATACAAACTCTAGTACGGCATAGGTATCAAAGTTATTCCTTATGCAGTCAATATCGAGTGTAAATTCTTAATCAAATATTTGCGCTCATACTCAGTAAGCTTTAGAAGACACGTTATGTTACACAATCAAAATCGATGTTCACCACTGTTCTACATCTCCACTAACTGGAAAATTCATTTTGAGTTGCGAATCCTCCCTTGCTCCTTTGCTAATTTCAATGGCAGACCACCAACAAGGAACATCAACAAAAACAATATCATCCAATATGAGTACTTTTGTAACATTGAAACCATTCGAGAACGCGTTCTCACCCAGCAGCATCCAGATAAAACGTGTGTTCATAAGACCTGACGCGAATGTATCTGCTCTTCATGTTGTTGCTGCGCACATACATACACCCGAACAGGAAGCCTCCTACTGTGACACACGAGTACATCCACTAGACTTTGCCTCAAAAATATGCAAAACTTCCCTAATGGAGCACACGCTGAGGATACATACATTCTGGCAGGAAAAAACAACCTCGAAACACATTAACAACTGCAACAGAGAGAGGAGGTAGTACGCGCCAACAAAAAAAAACAAGAAAAAAATCCTTCGTTTTCGACCGGAAAGAGGCTGAAAAAATAACCCGATACTCGGAATCAAAATCCTATAGATACATTCTAAAAGCTCTTTTCACTGGATGCAAACATGCAGAACACACATTGTCGGACATGTGTGTGCACACACTAGAGTCGAAGTCGTTCAATTGCCATTTTGGGGCGTGATTGTGGGTGGCGTAAAATTTTGCGAAAATTTTCAGCAGAAATTTCTGAATTTTGTGTTTTTGTGGCTTGTCCCGGGGGAGGGGGTGGTGTTGTGTGTGTGAATTGCGAATCGACATTACATAAATCGGCAAACACTGTAAATGACACAAAGCACAAGGCACAAATACACCCAGTTAGCGTTAGGCGACTGTTGTTCTTGGGCCTAAGCTGAAATGTGTTTTTGTGCTGCAAGGGAGGTCCTTTTAGTTAGACTGTCATCATGGATGCTGGGGTGGTTCTATTTTTTTTTTGTTGTAGTTGTTGCTGTTGACAATTGAAACAGTGTTAGCAAGTGAATAGTGGTGTTATTGTCGGTGCATTGAATGCAGACATATAAAATGAAACAAACGAAATTTTTTTCACAAAAGAGTGGAGGACATATTGTGAGCCCTTGGGGGATGGAGAAAATGAAGAGGCTTTGCTTGGCTGTTGGTTGTGGTATCGTATGGAAACAGATGGATCAATTTGAATGCGAATTTGTAGATTTTAGAGTCGACGTTTTCTAGGAAATCCAAAATTTGCATTGAAAGGTAAATTGGAGAAAGATGAGAACGAGATGAGTCCAAAGAAGGATTGATGGGATCTACATAAAACAGCACAAAATAGCCTTATATCCTGGGTATGAACTCAGTGATCGGATATTAAAATTAACATTAAGCTTATGGTAGTGATAAAACTTACTTATTTACTTAAAGGGCTTCCGACTCTTGTAGAGTCCCTGCCTGAGACATCGTTGCCTTCCATCCTCTGCTGTCACGCTGCTTCCAATTGTGCAGGCCAAGTTTTCTGGCTCCGCGACAGCTTGGTCTTTGTACCGGAGGTTCGGTCTTCTTCTCCGACTCGAATCTGAGATTCGAAGATCCTCTTGGCTGGAGCATTGTTGTTCATTCGCTTGATGTGGCCGAGCCAATGCTGTCTGCGTAACTTGGCTTTTTTGACTACATCCACATCCTGGAACAGCTCATGGAGTTCGCGGTTGTATCATCTCCTCCATTCGCCCTCAATTGCCGTAAACACCTATACGACTGTTTGCTAGGATCTTAAGATGGTGTCAATATCGCCTGCGGACCCCAGCAGTGAAAGATAGTGCCTTCCGTGTTGACACCTTTCCTATTGAAGAAATCACATGACAGCGCATCTCCTTGCCTGAATCCGGTGCACGTTTGGAAGAGCTCCGAAGAGTTGCACAGTTCCAAATTGCACAGAGCATTGCGTGTCTTTCCAGCGTTACGCGACACATAAGTTATTCTGATATCCTGAATGGGTCCATCGCCTGGTAAAGCTCAAGATGATGAATGCTGTCATAGGCGGCTTTAAAGTCAATGAAAAGGTGGTGAGTTTCGACTTGAAATTCGTTGGTCTTCTCCAGGATTTGTCTGAGGGTGAAAATTTGGTCTATTGTCGATCTGCCGGGCCGAAGTGTGTTACATTGCGACATTTAACAGGTTCTTACAAAGTATCGCCTTTTTTGTGATTAAAGCAGTCCGTAAGTATGTGATAAGGGCATCGTCGGTACCTGCCTTTATCGATAGCCGCACGGAAAGAAAAGCAATTACAGTCATAGAAAGAAGAAGTATTTGAGAATTTAACCTCCTTTCTGCTCAGCTTTTCAATACATAATGTATTGGCTCCAAACTTCGTCGAAGCCGAAAATCCGAGAATATAGGTACTGGACCACTGCACTAAATAGCACAGTAAAGTCCTGAAGACAATACACAGCATCTTCGAATGAGTATAAAGCCCCAACTTCGAACTTTGAAAAAACCAGCCGATTGCTGGACGATAAGTAAGAAAGCTGAGCAGCAGCCCTTATGCGAGGAGGGCGAATGGAGGAGAAGGTACAACCGAAAACTCTATGAGCTGTACCAGGATGTGGATGTAGTCCAAAAAGCCAAGATACGCAGACTACATTGGCCCGGCCACATTGAGCGAATGGACAACAATGCTCCAGCCAAGAGGATCTTCGAATCCCAGCTCCCAGGTTCGAGACGGAGAAGAAGACCGAACCTCCGGTACAAAGACCAAGCTGTCGCGGATGCCAGAAAACTTGGTCTTCACAACTGGAAGCAGCGTGCCCGCAGACCGCAGAGGATGGAAGGCAACGATGTCTCAGGCAGGGACTTTACAAGGGTCGGGAGCCCTTTGAGTAAGTAAGTATTACTAGGACATACCTACGTACTTTTAGTTTTACCATTTGATTAGACATTACAATTGTTCATATCAAAACCAGTATAAGGTGTGTCTATGCAGGATATGAATAATTACATTGCCTTCTATTTAATGACAATATTAAATGTCCGGTACACTTATGCACGAGGCTTTCCTTGCACTTGCACTTTAGTTTTCCATAGAAAAGTCATCCTCTGGGTCGAAACTCCCTCTAACTCGAACATATTCTTTCGATTCTAAGTCTAATTTTTTAACAACATTTAAAAAGAAAATCACCCTCCATAAAAAATAAAGAAAAATATAGAAAAGCTACACTCCGCATCGATCGGACCGTGTGATACCCTATCTCTCGCCTGTATACAGACATATGTAGCCTTTTCCACAAAAAACTTGCTTAAATTTGTATTTAAATTTGTTTATAAAATTACTCCAATTCTTATTTTAAGAAGTAGGCGTGGTAGTGGGCGGTACTCAAGTCTGCATCATATATAGATATTATCTACATATTTGCTGAAGTAAGTTTTTTCGAGTTCTGTATAAAAAATTCTAAAAAAGTGTTTTTTTTTCGAAAAGTGGGCGTGTCAGTGCCACATTCAAAAATGTTATTTGCGTTTTGACGTTTGAGGAAAATTAAATTGGACTCGCTTGACAACACACTTAAGTGCGCGGCTTTGTGTAGCTACAATATGCTGTTCTAAGTGGAATCATAACCACAAACAAGGGCTTCGTTTTTTAGAGTCTGTGTGTCATACTTAGTCTAGGATGATGACCAAGGGGATGATTTTCTGACCATCTACAGAAGAGTTGGAGGGAGCAGAATTTTTGTTCCAGAAATGTGATATTTCGGGCTTGTAGTAGACCTAAAGCCTTATTCTAAAAACTGAAGCTCAGAAAAGATGACTAGCGAAGAATAAGCACAGATTGGTTGTTAGAGTTCCAGGACGTCATGTGATTTTTTGGACACCTACATATAAGTATGTATCTTTGTTGTATGTTCCTCCAAAGACTAGTTGAGTCAAATATCCACTCGAATCCATACGCCTAATAGTGCCCATCAAAGTCTTGGAAAAAAGAGTAGACAACTGCCAACTGAGCATTCCTAATACAATCTCTTATTGCAATGTCATTTCATGCCACCCTCACCCCAAAATACACTGTAATCTTTTCAAAAATTTACCTCCTGACATAGAAATACAGAGACTGACCGTCCTAATTTTGCTAATTACCTTTTAATGTATCCTGTCCTCCTGTCTACAAAGTGAAAAACCATCTAAACAAATTCTTAGGAAAAAAAAGAACCAACACCCCAGTTCTAGTATCAATCTGTCATTTCTAATTTAGACATTTCCCACAATCATTCACTCACTCACAAGACAGGAGAGAAAAAATAAAGAAAAATTAGGACAACAAATACATAAGTAGAATCCCTCCTGACAATTGGAGTCCTTCAGTCCCAATGGTATCGCAAGCACAGCACACATATCCTTTCGGTGATGTCCTAACCATTTACAACGTGACGTTTTTATGTTGGCTGCCATTGTCCACCTACATATGTACTTTGCTAAAAAGGTATCGATAGCATACAGTCTTTCTCATCCTCTCAAACACAGACACATGTATGTCCATAAGTGAAACACAAACCCCAAGTTGTCAGATGAAATGTCACGAGTAAATTGTGATCGGTGACACAATTTGTTTTGCCACTGTATTCCTGCGAATACCGAGCACACCCAAAGGACTCGTACTATGAATGCATTCAACACATGTCTCCCCAAATCGTTGGATAAAAATTACAAAAACAAAAGTCGTTCAGATACAATTCCCACACTCACTGGCATGTGAGTAGATCCAGCCTCATTTACTGGAGGTTGTGTCCTTTTTTTTGTGTTGCCAACGCTCGTCTTGGCAAACTGCCGACTCATTAGTCTAGTGGGGCTACAAAACCAAACACAAACAAAGAGACAGGAAAAAAAAGGAGCCCAAGTTAATGTGCAGCTGCGATTTGAATACTCGCTTGGCACTAAAACTAGTCCAAGGCAAATGCGAGCGGTTAATTAAATTTCACGAATCCATCCTCGTTCGGTGACTATTACGCGGTATTACGCGAAACCTATTTCTATTCCTTCGTCCTGGTTGCCTTTGTTTCTGGTAACAGTTTAGCACTTATACTGACACTCATTGTTCGTGGTTGAGTTTTTGATTTGTGTGTGGGCGCCTTTCGCAGGGAATAGCGAGATGGATGAAGTCGATAATTGACAATGAAAGTTTCGGTGGAGGAAATCAAGGAGTAAGGCAAATCGATTATGACTAAAACAGCGGATATTTATTGGTTGTTATGCTGTGCAATTTGATGAGGCAGGCGCTGGGTGTGGTCGCCAGACAGAGCACTCAGCCACGGAAAATTTCACGAGAGACTTAAGACCGCAATAGGAAACCTAAAACCAGCGACTTAAGACAGTAAAAGGGAAGTTTCCAGGAACTGTCCAACGAAACCCATTCAAATCGGTGGAGAAAAACACTTAACTCTGACTATCGACTACGACATCGGTGATAGATCGAGGCAGTACACCGACACAGGTGATGTTCCTCAGGGCTCCAAACTAAGTCTTTTGCTGTAGAGATTTAGCAAGCTTTTTAAAAAGTTGGATCATGACTAAGAAGGAGCTATAGGGATTGGATGCACTGGCTTGTAAGCAAGAGCCTTGAATATGCTGTGGAAAAACCAGAAGCAGTACTCCGCAGTGTAGTCTTTGCCGATAATGTTGAAGTGTCTAAATTAGAGTTAGAGCACATTGGCATTAACATAGATGATCGTAGCAAGAGGTGGGAATGAACCTTGCTGGGGAACAAATAGGGAAAGCTCCTAACCCTGGTCAGGACATTCAGCACGGAGTAAGCTTGCAAAGCCTTTATTGAAATTGTGTCAACCATCATGAATTAGCACTTAAAGCATGAGCGAAGAGGGACGCAGTGAAGCCGACTACCAAGGCGAAAGAGCCAAGAACCTTAGGCTGAAGTCCTCTCTGGCGATTATATGCAGAATATCTGTTAGAAGGTGACATAAGTGGGTGAAGACATCACACAGCAACTCAGGGGTGTCACAGTCAAACTTCTTGAGTGCCATTTATTTGTTTGAAATATTGCATTAAAGAAGTATGTTTTCCAATAGGAATTTTTGAACTTTGACAGGTGATCATCACCATATTGTTGAGGCTACATCAGTCAAATATGGCTGTTCTTTATTTAATCTGTTTTGCCAAATCAAAATGAAGAGTTATAGAGTTCAAAAACAGTGCAAATGGTTAAATTGTTATATGAAAGTTTCGCAGAAAATTTCGCATTCATTTCTGGCAGAATGGGTTCTTCAACGAGCAAAATTTTCGAATTGGGAACTATAATAATCCACACGGGATCCACCGAATTGCAGCGCATCCAGAAAAGACTTTGGACTGCAGGCATCATAGGTCCATACTTCTTTAAGAACGAATTTGACCAGGCCATCACCGTCAACGGCCAACGCTATCGGTCGATGATAACCAATTTCTTTTGGCCCCAATTGGAGAATATGAAAAACGACGACACGCGGTTTCAACAGGACGGCGCTACTTACCGCAGCCCATGCCATGAAATACATACATATAATCAGAGCATTAATGAATCCATGTCACGGGCCACAAATTATTGCCTTTCAGGCCACTCATGGCCTACTTATCACCTACTATTCACAATGCTTATCATAATGTAGTTTCATTGACATGTTTCAAGTAGTGATAGAGTATTTGGGCCCACCTCACCGTATTCAGTTGGATTTACAGTCTCTAAATAATGCGAGGCATGCTGAGATTTAAAAGTTGTTTTGGAGTACGCCCTTTAAAACTCGGTGCCCATAAACAAAGCTCCTGTAGCCTGGATCGACAACAAGTAAGCACACTACTATCCACCACCATACAAAGCAATTGGCATGCTGTGAAAACCGTTGTCTTTTCTGAAGGGACTGCCGTTCAATCACGGAGGAGACATGCATTTTACGTGCTGGACTTAAACCGATGAGACGGTTCAAAAATGACGAGGCGATGCTGGGTCCTGATTCCTCTCCTTTTATCTTCCAAACAAATAAAGCATTTTTTGGGTCAAAGTTTCCGCCATGTGTCTGTCTGCTGACTAGCTATTGGCTCAGGTCACTACGAGGGTCGTTAGGAGTCGTATCGTCAAACGGATTTCTTTGTTGGAGGACGACTTTATGGTGTCTAGAAATAAGTGGTACCCACTCTAATAAGTAGTAAAGGAAGGACTGTGAGCCCCGCAAAAAGCATGTGTGCTCCTCTTGTTCGCTGAAATCATTTTGATGAAATCACGAACAAAGAAGAGATTACCCTTGCTGGTATGTTACCCAAAACTCATCAACTATAAAGCTCTAACGGCCAAAAAGGGTAGAATTGATTGGGTAAACTGACGACTTAGAGGAAATTTATTTATTGAAGCTCAGTACAAGCTTAATTCTAACAGAACTTATTAATTTTAACTAAACCTATTTTTTTATTTATTTTTATTTATTATTATAATTTAACAAACTAAAAACTAACTTATGGCTAACAGATTAGTTTTGAGGGGGAAGGTCAGGAGGAAGAGAGTGAATTTCTAAGGGAGGATATGCTGTAATGGAAGTCGAGGAGGTTCTGGGCATTGTTGGCTAATCGAAGCATTCTGGAGACTAGTTCAAAAAGGCCGTAATTATTGCGGTGGAGAGCGAGACGAAAGAGAGGAAGAGACCTGCGGTTACATGGGTTTGTTTGAAGCGAAATCATTTCCAGTAATGCGGGGGAATCGATCGTACCTGTTAATATCTGATGGATGAACAGAATGTCGGCGACTTCGCGACTTTTAACGATCTTCGTAGGGGGGTAGGTTATAATTGTCGACCCATGGGAGACCTCGTAAGGAAAAACGTAAAAACCTGCGCTGCACAGCTTCAAATTCTAAGGGAATGAGTGATGTGAAATGGAGACCAAACTTGGCTTGCGTACTGAAGGAGGGGTCTGACAAAGGTAATGTAAAGCGATTTTGTAACGTAAGGGTTAGAGAATTCTTTAGACGATGAAACCAAGAGAAGAATTGGCCTTAAGTATAATGTGGTCAATGTGGGAGCGATAGTTAAGTTCCCTATCACAGATAATACCCAAATCGCGTATAGAGGAGACTGAGGGAATGGAATCATGAAGGAAAAAATAGGATCTACGGAGTGGGGGCAGCCGTTTACGGGAGAATGGATTGACATTTACTGACGGTAAGTTCAGGTCTTTTTGAAAAGATAGAGAGTCCGTCGAGGTGGATATAACCTTAACTATCTTCATGTCGTCCGCGTAAATAAACAGATCAGTGTTTTTAATGATTTGCCCAACATCATTTTTAATTAGGACGAAGATCAATGGACCAAGATGACTTCCTTGTGGGACGCCTGAGGTTGCGATAATGGGATCGTAGACTGAAAATCTAAATAGAACTCTGTACTGGTGATTCTCAAGGTAAGATTTCAGCCATGAGACAAAGGATGGTGGAAAGCAAAGGGCGTCAAGGGTGACATATTTTATCAAACGCTTTACTGAAGTCGGTGGTAATGACGTCGACTTCCTTACCTACCTCCAGTGCTTGTAGTGTTTTTGACACTAATTCAGTTAGGTTAGTCGTAGTGGATCTACCTTTTAAGAAACCGTGCTGATGGGGAAAAAAAATAGATTTGCAGTGAAAATGTAATGAGTCGTATACAATGCTTTCAAAGAGTTAAGGGATCGATGAGAGATTAGTTATGGGTCGGTAGTTAGATATATCATTTTTGCTCCCTTTTCAATGGATAGCGAAAACATTTGAGTCCTTCCATAAGTTTGGAAAAACGGCTTGTGAGAGCGAGAGACGAAATAAAGTAATTAGTGGTTGATACATTGCATTAGCACATTTGACTAGGTTATTGAGCTTAGGGAAGAAAAAACAATTGAGGGATAGTACAAAGTTTTCAGTATCTTGGAAGTAAGGTGTCAAACAATAGTGGAACTGAACTGGACAGTCTGCATTTGAGATGCTGCCGACTTCCATTGACAACGTTGAGTCTATGCTGCTACATGCTTTATACAGATGTACATACATATATGGGCTACTTAGAGACTGACCGCTAGCTGCTAACGTTTGTCAATGGGTCCCACCATTGTCTTAAGGACCTTCATCAGCGAATGGGTTATGAACCAATAGGCGCGACCATATAACGACAGAAATGGCAGTGAATTGATCACACTTTCCTATAAAAGGTAAAATTTGCATAGCTGATCACATGATGGCATAAAACTCGCTAGCTTAGACGAAAGGAATACGAAGCAATATGACAAGCTCGTGGCGCAGGACTGTCGATAAAGAAGCACGGCAACTGTGAAATAATTGGTTAGATGTGAGGCACATTGCAAAATATCGCATACGGGTACTCGTATCACAAGAATTAGTAAATAAGTACTATGGACAAAAATGGTTACTGACTGGTCCTTGTAAAGATTTCCTATACTCTTTCCTACTTCTAGAGCCATCCGTACCACAGTGACGTGGTCATAAATTAGCTTAGAGTGGTGCACTTACCATTTAGTTGAATTAACCTCTCTCAAGGCAATGAGTACCTACAAACACAATCTCCTGAGTACCTTTTAAAATAAAGCATTCTTTTATTTCGAACTTATCTACTCTGGGATTGTCACGTTCGATACTGGTTTCAATTACTCCAAAAGAAACCCTACTCCAGGTATAACCATTTGTCGTTCGAATAACTCTCAAATCAAATCATATTCACCAATCAGTAAGGAAACACCAAAATGCGAAAGCAATAACCTCTCAGTGTAAAGTGCGCCCTCATTCTTAGATGAAGCAGCCCCCAACCAAGGGGTTGGGAGTTCATCGCTCCTCATAATCGAAAGCGAAAAAATCTCCTCACAGAGTTTAAATGGTTTTCAATTACCCATAAAATATCTGAACGGAAGTGTACCACCACACCGCTGCGTTCCATTCATAAATATACCGTAAAAACCTATAAATACCGCCGTAGTCGGTACTAAATCAATTTATCACAGTTGGATATAAATTTGTTCCCCACTTTGCTATTGAGAAGTCTCTAGCGCAAGCCGCTGCTGCTGCATGGCCTTTGACGGCAATACAATCAGAGCCAGCAGCCTCAGACCCTCCTCAGTCAAGGAAGAAGCCAAAGAAGGAATCACATGAAAAATCGACCCCACTCTCGCACACGTTATTCCTTCTTATTTATTCATCTCGATTGAGCGAGGCGACGATAAAGGATTTGATTTAGCGGCGGAGGCATGAAAAGATGAAGTCATCTTCCTTCTTTTTTTTTTTGATATCACGAATATAGGCGGCTGAAAGGTATATAAAGGTATAAACACGACACGGAATCGGTTATATGTAAGGACATTCGATTTGTAATCGTGAACATGCTCCATAAATGGGATAAAAGAGAGAAAGATGTTCGCATTTCTATCTGCCTTTGAATCAATTTACGATGATTTCGTTGAGAATGAATAGCAAAACGTGGGGTACGTACATAAGCCACATGACGCCTCCTTGCTCCCTGTTGGATAATAACTTGTGATGATAGATAATGTCTTT
Organism: Chalcosyrphus nemorum; assembly: GCA_949716465.1. Lineage (NCBI taxonomy): Eukaryota > Metazoa > Arthropoda > Insecta > Diptera > Syrphidae > Chalcosyrphus > Chalcosyrphus nemorum. The sequence continues at coordinate 81,956,744 of OX454333.1, forward strand.
GATTTTGGCTCAACCTCAAAGGTGGTTATTGAAATAGGAACTGGCAATGTTTTCGGTCGAGAATTTTTATGATTCATGGAAGCAAACATCATAACTTTATGTTGAATAGGAAGGTCCTTCCTTCTGCGGGTGGTCGTCGGTCGATGTTTATCCGAACTTATTAGATTGGTTTTTCTTCGGATCATAAATCGTCTATTTCTAACGCAAACAAATTGATAAATGGATTGTCGCGACCGACTATGCAGTCAGGAGTTTTTAGTGCTTCGGTAAGACGAAGACGACGACAGGAGACATTTATCTAAAGTATTTAAGAGGATTTAGAATTGCTCTGATTGGATTGGAGGGAATAGCTAACTTGAGCTAATAAATATATAAAATTATGACTTAATCCATTTAATAGTTGAAATTAAGTGTAAGTTGTAAATGGGTCCTTCAAAATGGGTGTGGCCTCATACGCATACATTCAGATGTGGGTGTACTATACTTCAGCTTATTCTGAACAAGATAAGTCTCCAACAACACAGGCTGTGACTCCATTATAGCTTCAGAGCTTAAAAGACCCGGAAACCTCTTTCAGATGATACTACCATTAAGTACATTGGTGACACTAGCTCTAAGTGTTCGCTACTTTCAAACGACATGAACAGCATCACACCAACCTTGAGACGAGGTCTTCAGGCCATCCCTTCGTTGTCCTGCCTCAACCAGTATTCGGAAGACTACCCATGAACATGTCTTAACAAACAGGCAGAATCAACTCCTTCTTTTATGATTCTTCCAGCTTACACATAGCACAACGAACCTATTTAAAGTCTAAGTGAATAACCATGAGTCTATCACCAGCTCGGTCGACTGAAGAGAATCGATATACCTACTCTCATATAAGCGAGGCCTAAGCTCGATAGCTGCGTCTTCAAATCTATGTCTTGGGTAGTCTTTCGATGGCCCCTTTGCAAAATACTGACTGCAGGGCAGCGTCCACTCACGCTTCCGTATGGTCTATCAGTAGATGACTTGCTGATGAGGCTTAACAGGTAAGGTTAGGTTTAAAAAGGGTTATGAGTTCATCATAAAACACTTGGCACCATAATGGGCCCATCGCGATCCCTTTAGTGAGTCCTTTATGCTAGGAGAAAACTAAAACCTAAAACCTAAATAATGTCGTCGCAGCATTTGATTGCCCTGCACGAAGGTCCTTCACTTGGTTACATGAACCTACTTCCTCCAGACTAATAAAAAAGTATCTGCCTAGATATAGAAATCTATTTCTAGAAGTGCGCTCACATTCGCACAGTATGTGCGTGATATCCTTTGAGCCGCGTAGATTCTCACCAATACCTACAAAAATCCGGTTCTGATAGCCCTAGCCTACTGGCGTGCTTTTTCAGAAGACAATGTCCAGAGAGGATCCCGATCATGGTTCTGATTTGTGTTCTTCCTAACTTGATAATTTCGACAGATTTTTTATGGTTGATCTCAGGCCTTAAGGCTCTGGATACCCTGTGTCCCTCCAGATTAGTCCATCTGTGCTTAGCCAAGTTGTATATACAATTAGTAATACCTCTCTTGGCAACGCACAGAGGTGCCCTGATTCTGTTGATGACGTTCCCAGGTGGGAGCTCGTTACCCTAAGTATCACAGTGTCCAGGTACCCAGCATAATCTTACTTGATTCTGCGTGCGTAATGCCTTGAGCTTTGCGCGGCAATCCCTGACTAGCTTAGATTTGATGACAAAAGACTCTAGCATAGGCTTATTGTACATGCAGATAGCAATACCCTTGTTGGATATAGATCCCATCTCAAGTAGTTCCGTAGCTTTGAGCACAGCTAGATCCTCGGCCTGGAAAACATTGCATTTGTCCGGCAATTTAGAAATATTTCTAGGTTCAAGTCTTTCGAGTAAATACTTGACCCAGTTCTCCCATTGGTTTTAGATTCGTCTGCATAAATGACAATTTCATTCTGAAAAGAAACTTCATTATTGTGCCAGTCTTCCCTGCTGGGATACACTTCTTCGTACGGTGAATCGAAGTCGAGAAAACCCAAAATATCATCTGATTTCTCTTGAGTCTCGGGGAACGTGTTCCTAAGAATGAAGCTGTGCCCTATGCTACTACCCATAAAGAATCCTATGCTTGTGAGCCGAAGAGCACTTCCTTCCACTTGTAACAGTGACCTAAAGACGAGATAAATATAAGGGCAATAGAAGCCTATAGAGGACCAAGGCGTAACTTGTTGCAAGTGTACGTGTTGTGTGTAGTATACATTTCGGCACGTACAGAAGGGACCTTCAGTTTTATGCCGTATCCATATGGTAGATGGAGTTTTGAAAAGCCCTCTCTTGACAGTAATACTCTCTTATTCGTCAAAAGATGTGAAGCCGGCGAAAAAAAAAACAGGATTTGAGCTTGAGACCCCGTGCACAATAGTCCAACGAACCTACAAACTACTGAGGCACAGCACCAACTACATTGAAATGATTCAAAAGTCTTTGCTTCATGAACATTGTCTAGAATAACACCGAGCCTTAGTTGAGAGAATAATTTTGGTGCCATCTAGCTTTGGTAATGTTGGATATCATTATCTTCTTTGTGAATAGGAGCCGTTCCTAGCTCCTTCGATGCTGCCTTCATAAGTCCACTGATTTATTGTCGAGATCTGTCAGAACCTCCTTTATTGCCTAGGTTTTCAAGTACCTCAAGGTTCCTTCTATGCCGAGGAATACTGCCAGGTATGTTGCGCTCCACACAGGATTTGGGGGTTGAACATTCCTTTAGTATGTAGATCAATCAGCCTATGAGGGTTTTAGTAGGAACGACCAGTGGTTAAGTTTCCCTGCTTTGGGAATAAAAATCACTCTTTCTTCTCTCCATTTCCTTGATGTGTACCCTATTCGTGGACAATCCAAGAAGATATTAACTAGGTGCGCGACAACTCAGCACAAGAATTGCTGTAGCATAGTAGGCATGATTTTGTAAGGTCCTGTAAGATTAAAGGAATATATAGCTTAAGAAACGATTATAAATCTTGGAAAACACGTCCCCAACTATGTGGACTCCATAAACAGCTGGCCTAAAAGCCGTCTCCCTCCATTGAGTAGCTGCTTAAACACTTAAACAATTCCTTGAGTTTCAGTGACTAGGTTGCTTTTGCAAGTTGGAAGAACCTGCGTTCCATATTTAAAGGAAGCTGCCATCTGGTCCCATTTGCTTTTACGCAGATATCATTTCTCTTTCCTTCCTTTGGGTAGGTACTTCTGTCCCTTTTTTCCATTAGCCTTTTCCGTTGACTGTACTCTTTCATCATACGGAGATCCCCTTTCTGCTAGTGATAGCAAGGGTGATCCTTATAATGATGTTGTAGAAATTTACCCACTGTTTGTTGACGTTTGTGGAAGTTTCTTGATCTTTGTAAGCTCTAGCTTCTTCTGACATACTGAGGCATCAAACGATAAGCAGTTGGGCTTTGAATTGAACTCAAACAAGAAATGATCAGAGTCGACGTTGGTCCCTCGGTGGGTTCCAAATGTTTGTTTTGCGTTGATCAGCACGAGGGCAAAGATTTCTGCGTGAAAAGAACTCCAGTCCAAGAAAGGAGGGAATGGGAAGTACATTGGAAAGACTCTATGAGTACATCGAATCTTAAGGCTGCTTGGTGACGACAAACAACAATAACAGGTGCTTCGATTTCAATGCTGCTGCGGGTAAAATCCTCCTTTAACAGTCATCTAATAGGATCCGTCTCTCAGCTAAAGGATCACATTGCAGATGGAGAGTGATTGAGTGTTGTAAAGGTGCCAGTTTTTAGCCAGTTTTAAGGTTGATTTTGCGCTACCAATCCTGATGTATGTATATTTAAAATATCTGTACATCTCCAGTATCTCTGTAGATGTACATCTCTGTATCTCCAGTTTTTCTTGCTCAGGATTCCATTGCAGAAAAACTAGGATCTTGCAATAAGTATAAAGTAAAATAAACTCTCCCGAGCCCTTCTAGCCCGTAAATGTCCTGTCGAAAAACATTGTAATATGCCTGTTTCAAATAATTCACCGCCCCACCAGATGTACATATGTAGTACACACACACAAACATAAGAGGTAAATTTATCTCCACTTCCATCTGAAATTATTGCTTAGAGCACACACATCACAACCACAACGAAAAATTTAAAGAGGCCTTCACTTGTGGTTTGATCATAGTCCTGTGATAGGTAATAGGCACCTCTTAGCAGTCCTAAACCACCACCTACACCATCCAGTTAGTGTGTGAACAAAGTGAATTCACCCATTTTACGGGACAATGACAAATGTCCTTTAAATTGTGCACTCGTAATTCTAAATTGTCGTCCCTAGCTTCTTCTCACACCGAGTCCGAGTTTCAGGACAGTTGGGTATATGTACGAGTATGTACTGGAGTTTGTCACAGTGACATAGGGTTCGTGTTGCAAATGTGTCGTCTCATTATGTGACAGACGACAACGATGTACACACAGCGATTAGAGTGTTTTGTCTACGAGTATGTTTGGGTTTGGGGATCAGGAGAGTGTGAGAAGCGAGTGAATAAAATATTTCAATCGGATGGCTGCTATTTAATTACGTCCGAGTAAAATGTATTAGGTACGTATCCTAGAAGGATACACCACACACCAGGACCAGGGGATGAAAAATTTCCAATTTTAACCATTTGCCAGGACAAACACTTTGCTCGCAAATCGATTTAAATTCTGCATGTATCTAAACGCTTCTATGTCGTCCTTGGATGGGTTTGTTACTGCTGCTTCGGCTAAGTGCCCACTGCTACTAACTTCACACAATGAGAATGTGTGAATTTATTCAACGAAGGAACCAGGGTAAGGGGTCACTGGTTGGTGTGGTAGTTTTGTCAAATCAGCTAAAATTGATGGTGACTAAGGAGAGTTCTTTAAAAAAAAAGAGAGTGTATTCCATCCGGTACTAGGAATTGATTTTGCTAACTCGGACACAAATCAGTTTTCTGCGTGAATGTGGTTGTGGTGTCAGTTTTTTTTTTTGGCACAAAACTTTTTTGGGAATGACACACAAAATATTTCCCCGAAATGATTGAATGATGCATTAATTTGGTGAAATTGAAGTGGTTTCCAATTTTGGCCACGAAAAAGAAAAGCTCAACGCTGAATGGAGAGCAATCAAGCCAGCCATGGAGGATGGGAAAGTTTACTCAAAGCGGAGAGATACAGAATTCAATTTCTAATTAAAATATGTTTAATTAAGGACATCATAGAGGGGTGAGTGTGTTTAGTTTGAGATGAGTGGCTTAGTCTGTTCCACCAGAAATGCTTTCCGAGAATTGTTATTGGATTTACACAGGGGAGATTAGTTGAAAGGTCTTTAAAGGTCTTTAAAGGTCTTGGAAACAAAGTCAAATTATGGATAAGGACTATTACAAGGATGTGGCTGTATCTTGAATGTTCCTCTTCACCAGGAAGCAACTCATGCTAAAGTCGCGGGATAAGAAGCACTGGTGTAAAATAAAGGTTTTTCATTAAGCATTTCTTATCTTTAAAATTGAATTAAATTAACTACAAAGAAGATATCACTGAAATGTTCCCTTTATTAAGAAGATCCATTAATGCCATTATGTAAAAAATATAAAATTATTCTAATGTCCACCGCAGCTTTTCTGAGAGGAGCGGCTTCAAAACGTCCAATTTTCCATAGCTCTGGCGGCTAAATCAGGCTTAATTTGACCGATTGCATTGATTATGTTGGTTTTGAGGGCAGTGGTGGCTTGTGGTTTATAGGAGTAGACCTGTGACTTAAGAAAACTCAACAAGAAGAAGTCTAACGGGATATCGGTGGCCAATTCACAAAGCCTCCACGTTCGATAGCAAAATGTTCACAATTCGCTCGCGCAATATTGCTTAGCGCCTTCCTGTTGAAACCACATGTCTTCGGTATTCACTTTCTTTCCAAGCATCTGGATCTGATGAGGACCAGACGACGAATTGAAGCCTCTTTGGAAGATCTCAGTAAAAGGATAGAAGGACTATGTATTTAAGACTTGACTCTGCCTGCTCAACAACTTTTAATCTTCAGGCAACCCCTCCTGAGAAAAGGAAAAATTCCCGAGTAACCGGTAACTCCTCCTGTTCTTCAACATGTGGTTACACAAGAGAACACACTCTGCTCTAAGTGTATTCTGCCTCTTGTCCTAAGGAACAGCAACTCTCTCAGTTTCCTGCATCCTAATTCGTCCACCTATAAGGTTCACTGGTTTGATCTCAAAAAGTATTGCCAGGCGTAACAGTTCGAAGTGACCCTGAGCCTCAACCAATAGGCTTCTACACTTAATTCGGTCTTTAGCTAATAGCCTCCAGTTGCAGACTCCAAATTGGTCGAGGTCTCCTTCAACTTGTACGCGCCACCTGCTGCAAGAAGGCACTCTACTGCGTTGACCCTCCGGGTTTGGTTTGAAGACTCTGTGGGCCGGAACGTTGTTCTCCATTCGCTCTACATGTCCTAGTCATCTCAAGCGTCCAATGTGCAGTTTTTTGACTAGGTCGATGTTGCTGTATAGCTCGTATAGTTCGTCGTTGAATCTTCTCCTCCAAAACCTTTCGAAGGATTGTTCTCTCGAAGCGACCAAGGATGTCTTCATTTACTTTTAATAATGTCCATGTTTCAGTGCCGTAAAGCAGGACTGGGATGATCAGGGTCTTATAGAGAGTCTACTTAGTTCTACTTAGTCGCAGAGCCAAGGTAGACAAAGTCTTTTACTACCTCGAAGTTGTAATGCCATGTGGCATTTTGTCCAATCCGTCGGTGTTGATTGCCCCTTCAGGCTGTTGATAAAAGGTTTCAGGCTTTCGCACAGTATCGCATGAAAGATCTTGTACGCAATGTTGAGGAGACGTATGCTCCTATTGTTGGCGCAGCTAAGGGGATCTCCTTCCCGAACAACTAGTCTTTAAATTTGTGAAAAGAAAAACACTTCAGCTGAATAAATTGAGTAGATACCACAGGCAGAACCAAGTACCAACAGTAACCCAGTCCTAAGTTAGTACTTACTCCGCTTGAATATCCACAAAGGACTCTCTATATAACCACCTACTTAATGTCCCCAATTAAGTACTCAATTGTCCCTTTTGTCCGCAACTACCAAAGCTAATTCACGTCCAAATACTAACCACAAAAGCATATAATCCATTGGCCGCAAACACTTAACGCATCACATCTCTGCTTAATGCATCACACTTTGTCCATTAATCGCATTTGACCTCCTCATGACTTCAGGCCAAAGTCATAACCATGTCTAACCAGCAATGCCGCCGCCAATTATAAGTACCTACCACCGACACGATGGATGGAGAAAACCACTCATATGGCAGAACCGCCAAACGATGAATGTCTTTGTGCAGTCACCTTTGACCCCACTTAGAAAATAATTGTTTGAGCGAAACGTCAGAAACCGAAGAACGAGCACAACCACAACAAGGACGACCACCACGACGACGACAAGAACGACGACAAGAACGACGAGAACGACTACGATGAATGTACGAAGATTTACTACCATCATAAATCGTCCAGTCGAAGACTATGCTCCTCGGTGGAATGACGCCTTTAAAAGACTTATTCGTACCCCATTTGGCAGGCAATTCACAAGGCCATTGGCTGCCACCTTATGCCGCCGCACATGCACGCGCTTCTAGACTTAGTCGTTAGCCAACACGACCCTCATTAGCCTGCCATAGCTTCCAATATCCACACACAACGCAAAATAGCTTGAAGCTTCTGCTGCTCCTGCTACTCCTTGCCACATCGTCGTCGTCGTTGTCGGTCGCGTCGCCCTTATTGGAGCAATAAACCGCAACAGTAAATTAACCCAGTTTGTTGTGTGTTTTGCCATAAGACCAGAAGTGCTATAAAACGTTCACTCTGTCGTATACGTATCATCATTCAAGGATGCCTGTGGACAGTGACGACAATAAAGACGTCTGAGGTGGTAGGGGTAACATTCCAACGGCCGGGGAGAGAAGATGTTGTAAAAAAGGAAAGGTCTTCTTTTTTTTTAAAACTGAGTTTACATATCGAAAGGGTGACACTCAGGTGACTGGAGGGTTGATTATTAATTAGCGAATGGTTGGAGGGTGGAACAGGGAAAAAAGCCAAAGACATTCTCTCTCTAAGAAGCTTTCTTTGTGGACTCCGAGGTGAAATAGTGTAGGCGGATGGTAAACTCAAGCGAAAGATGGAGTAGTAGGAGTGAGGGTGAGTTAAAAATGTATAAAAGGTTAGGTTAGGTTGGCTTCAAACGGGCAGTTGCAGTGCTCGAAAAAATCCTCTAGCTAGATCCGTGGTTCGATTGTCCTCTTAAGGGCGGCAAGTGACCTTCTCACAGACATAACGTCTCAGTAACAGAAATTCATTGAGTCAGTCAAGAGGTTCAGTTGAATCAGTCACTTCAATGACTCTTACGCTCTCCCACTTTCTCCACGGGTTCATCTGGATATGCACGGTTCAATTGAAGCAGTCACTCTTATTCTCTGACGCACCCTTTACCTTCACGGTTATCTGGGCCACATTATCAGCCAAAATTTATTGCTGAAAACTACAGAGGTTCAATTGAATCAATCACCCCTACGTTCACGATTCCATAACAGTTAAGGGTGAATGAGTCAGTCACCCTATTCCACTCAGTCAGTCACAGCCACTTTAATTCTTTTTATTTTCAGACATAACCCCTCCTGAGATAGGTAAGGGTTCCCGAGTAGTCAGTAGCTTTTCCGGTTCATCGAAACGTGTGGTTTCACAATGGAGTTTTCGTTGTTGTCTGGCTGACTGACTGTTGCCAGCCACCTACCTAACTTAGCCTAATAGACTGTGATTAGTTTCAAGGTCCTGGGTTATATTAGCCTTAGCCTTAGCAAAGTATTGTGTCATTTGCAACTACCTTCTTGGGGTTACCGTCGTTAGAGGATTGAACCATTTTGGTGGTCTTAAGGAACAAGTAGAAGCCAGATTTTTTGTTCTCGGAAAAACCTTGTGGAAAGAACCCTCCAGCAGTGACACTTTCTTTCCACTTTTGACTTTGATTGTCTCATCTCTCTTTAGCTTTGGCTAAATACAGTTATGAATGCAAGCCACTACAAGCAGGCACAGAAGCATAAATGTTCAGCTGAACAAACATGAGTTGTTAAGGTGCGTGTCCACTTGAGAGCACTTTCACTAGTAACCTCTCGAGTAGCTTTCCATATGAGAGTCAAATTTGTTTGAGCCATGCTCGCGATTATGTACCTACTTTCAGAATAGAAACATTGTTTGAAAAGTGCGAGTACAAGATAACACCTGTCCACTTGCGAGGACCTCTTTAAAAGTTTGAAAACTGAGAGTAGTAATCGAGATCTCTGCGAGTTGCTCTCAGGTCCCTGTCTATTTACGAAATTTCTCTCGAGTGGCTTGAGAGCTACTCGCCCAAATTTTATTCTCAAGTGGACAAGCTCCTTTAAGTCGATTATCTCGTTGTAGCATTCGTTTCCCGGTGGCCGCCCGTGGCGATTACATTACCCTAAGAGCCTGTATCTTGCCACCTCATCAACTTAAATACCTTTGACTTCTCGCAGGCTCTGTCGATTGTACATGTCCTTACAACTCAATTTTTTTCAACCCTAAAGTCCCCGACTCATAGAATCGTTCCGTTGAAAGTTAACTTTGACGTTAGCGTAATGTCAAATAGAACAGTCCCATAGAATCTGACACATCAATCAGCTGATTGTCAAAGGCGATGGCAGTTTCTCTATGTTTTCTCTTTGCTTCCACCAGTCAAAATGCGTACTCTCAATTTTCTAATGCGTGAACCTCAAAATGTGAATGGGTAAACTTAAATGCATGGATGTGTGTGAGGAACGAATTGACAGTTTAAAAAATTATAAAGTAAATCTACTTTATCAGTCAAAATTCATACATTCGTTGGTTAAAGGCCAACTTTCATAAGAATAGGTCCGTTCGCGTACTTTTTGCACTGAAATTCGTAGATTATCAAATTTGGAAGAGTGGGGGTAAAATTCTCTCAGAGAGAGTTAAAATTACGAAAGAGTAAACGAACAGGTTGAACAAATACACTGGTTTGACAGCTTTGACAGTTTTCATAAACCAGTCCACAAAAATTTCTTGCACTTAAATTTGTAGTATGGGGAAATTTCTTACTCTCTCGTTAGCGCTCTCTTTTGCGAAAAACTCTCCGTAAGCGAACAGCTTTTCGTAAAAATTCACTGTTTTAGGAGGGTACGCGGACGGACCTAATATGTGTATTCAATCGAGCTGTCAGTCATAACAACGGAGCAAGGGATCTACGGATTGTATGGGAAAGGGCCAAGCATCAATTCTGTTGACAGCTCAGGTTACAATCGAGTTGAATTGGGCTGCTTTACTTCGTGAGTCAAAAGTACGACTCTCATTTGATTCACTAGCAGTAGTTTGTCTCCTGAGACATGATCATCAGCGTGCCTTTCCACAGCCTGAATTCCTGAACGAACCAATGTCTGTGAATAGCAAATACTACTGTGTTCCACAAGGTTCCCTTCTACCCCCCATGCTATTTATATTAACTTCTTTTTAATTATTATTTTATTCACCAAAAGTTCCCATCAAAAATGATTCTCATTTCAACCTACAGACAGCCATAGGGTAGACACACAGATCAAAATCCCACTCCCATGAGTGCAATACGCAAAAAACACAAGCAAAGGCCAATTCCCCATCTTCATTAGAAGAGGCCATCGTCATTCCAGACATCAACTGCAATAACGATACCAACTGGCAAAATGGGAAATCCCGAAAATACCGGTGGTTCCATTTAAAATAAAATCCCTAGAGATCGGATGTGATGTGATGTTCCAACCGACGACGACATCGACATCGAGCACAACAACTTGACCGGTCCACTACACAGAAAACACATGAAATAATCAGAAAGGACGAACATCCTAGGCCGCCATGTATTTTTGTGGCAACCATTGTTGTGTCATTTAACAGGAACCTTGTAAAATCCTGCGATTCCATTGCCGAAACAGAATACATTTTACTATCTCATTAAAGAGTCTGAACGGCAACTGTACAGGTGAATGGAAAGTCAAAATGACAGGCAATTCGACCAACTCGAAGGACAAAAACCAAGAGATTAGTTTTCTCCTCCTCAGTTTTGTTGTGTGACTTTTCATTTACCAAATGGAATGGACTGTGGTTTGCATTCGTATGCAAAGCCACACTCTTGGATATTCTGTGATGTGATGGCTTGAGTTTCAGTGGTAAACTGTAAAGGGATATTTTTTTTGAAGGACTAAAAATCACTTATTACCCGGAAGCGGAAGGAATATAATGGACTTGAATATTGCAACAGTTTTCTTAACATTTTAAGAAATTAATTTCCAAAGGATTTATGCGCTGCATACACAAAGAGAATGTGCAAAAAGGAGGACTTGTGGAAAAGTTTTAAAGGGAATAACATATGAGCGGAGGATGCTGAAGTTTTAAAGTCGGCTTAGGCGAGGAAGTTTTGGTTCTCTAACTTGTTGCTATACAAACTGTCTGCCGCCACACTGACTGCCTCATGTCCTTCCCTTGCAGTGACTAACAAAATTTAATGTGAATAAAAACTCGAAACAAATTAATTAAACGATAAAACCAGAAATTTAATGAGCAGGACTCTCTCTCCAGTGTAGGCTTGACAAGGATAAAACCAAAAAAAACAACAGTAAAACTCCATTCGAAACCAGCGGAACAGAACAGCAGTGGTAGCGAAGTTGTCAGCAAATTAATGCGCTCCATTAATCCTGCCAACAAGAAAAAAAAAATAAAACAAACGTCAAACAACGCGAATCTTAACAAGAAGCAGACAGGAAGACATTTCATGTTCGCTTATGTGTGTATTTGTTCACACACGCACATTAAAATGTTAGAAATAAATCATCCTTCGTTGGGATTTGCCTGCTCCCGAGCCCAGTGGTTTTGATTCAAAAGTGAAATGAATACCACTCCTGGGTGGGAGGTGGGCGGTGCGGCGGTGGCGGCACTGAGGCTAACCTCGTTCGCTGAACATTTGTGTCACGCACATGAAACTATAGGTATGCATCCTTTTAGTTCTTCTATGGATAATTAATTATAAACAAAACTAGCAACAAGGATGTACTTAGGGTTTGCGTTTTTTAATGGTTTTACAGATAAGATAGGTAGGACAGAAACAGAACAGGAAAAAAAAAGGTCGTCGGGATGCGTGTTTTGTGGTGTATAAGCGGAAGTGTTAACAAGGATAACGCAGGATAGGCATCGTTGTGTCTTATCAATGAATGTCTAGTGTCTCTGTTCGTTGGGGTCTTTTCGTGTGACAATTAATTGGTGTAATTAAAAAGAAGACGAGGACGAATTCGAAATGAGTATCAATAAAGTTTTTAGGGATGAATAGAGGAGGTAATTTGTCCTGAAGTTGTTTACAGCGTCTCATAAACGAATGGGCGATAGTTAAATTTATGAGAACCTTCATTTATTGCTGGAAGAGGAAACACAACAGTCGATTGTACTTCCTGAGTCTTCGACTTCAGCCGCTTAAAAACCTGCATCCATCTTGTTCATTAGAAACCCAAACGTCAGTGGAAGTCCTGATAGAGGACAGAGAAGTCTCAATGTAGGTTCTGTGCCTGAGAACCCGTCTGAATCTAGTCTAGAAATCAGTAAATGGAATCTTGAAGTCAAGGTCTCCAGGCAAATGAACCAGCAGAAAAGCTATAATCTCCTTGAAGACCTTCCAGTACTTGGCGAATAGTAACCTCCTTCTCGAAGTGTCCTTGTTGTTAACTGAATATGGCCGATCTAAAGAGGAAAACTTAAACTTTGGTGTGTGGCAGTACGTGAGTATGTTTTCTAAAGGTGAACTGCAGATAAATTGGGTGGCTCTGGGTTGAATGTAAGTACTTGCCGCTCGCCCAGTTTTTCGTGGCAACAAAATTACTAATTACAATAAGAACTAGATGCCTACAGAAGACCTCTTTTCAACCGCAAGCGATGAAGAGGACGATCAAGGTATCGGTCCAATGGATGAAGCGGTCCTTTTTCTTTAAGCCACCCCAAAACCGTCGGCTGAGCCCCAGTCTTCCAACTCAGCTTGATGGCCTCAGTGATACCGCTCAAAAGCGCTCAAAAATGGCTCATCTCCAAGGGATTCAAGCGGCTCTTAAAGCTCTCCTACACTTAAACTATGCTATCCAAGCTTTTGAACTGTACTCCTGCAGCTTGTTGCACACAATAATGTCACTCTTGTGACTAAGGAAATAAGATCTAAGGACATTCTCTCAATGAGCATGATCGTAACTGACCACCTAACTTTGTCATTGCTCTCTCAACTATCATCTCCAGAGAATGGACCGTGTTGAATCGGGTGGGTGCCGTCTCTATACTGAAGACACTGAAACAGCCCATCGTATACTGGGGGAATGTCCGGCAATTCATAGCCTTCGTCTTATTTAGGATCATCCATTTCCTAAGCAACCATGATCCTGAGAACACAATTATTTGGATCGTCGTTTAAGGGTTAGGCAAAAGCTTGATCGCATCTTGACTTACTCTACAGACATAGGTCTGTATGTAGGTACTCCGCCCACTGTTGTTCCTAACAATGTAACTTGTTCTGCTGCACACCTCCAGTTCAGTGCCACCACGGTTTGCCGAGACCACACTTTCTAGGTATAGAAAGTTGTCAACTTTCTCGACTTCCTGTCCGGCAATGTTAAGTTGGGCGCTGGCGTTAGAAGTGCTCAGGGCATTTGTTTTGGCTTTGTTAATGATGAGCCCTACTTTGATTGCCTCAGCTTCTAGATTCTGGACCATAAGATGGAGGTCCATTATCCGATGTAGACAAACATCGTCAGCGTAGTCTAGGTGTTTAAGGTAAGATGTCAGATTCCAGAGAATTCCATGGTTTAGTTCCGTCAATGCTGCACGGAGAACATCACTGGTAACCACTAAAAATAACTGCAGTGATAGTATGCATCCTTGATGTACTCCCCTTTGGACTTCAAATTCCTCTGACACCTTGCAAGACGTGACACTTACGGCCCTCATACGTAGCCCTAGTAATAGCTATGAGGTTTCTGGGATACCTCTCCTTCGCAAGGCCAACCAGATAGCATCTCTATTCAAACTGTCGAGGGCCTTCTCGAAGTCGATAAACAGCAGATGTAGCGAAGACCTGTACTCTACGCATTGCTCGATTATGATACCTACCGTGTTAATGTGGTCGATGTAGGAGGATCCAGCACAATGTAACTTGTGGCCAATGCAATTATAACTAACACGTGCCAAAGCGGAGAGGAATACCTGTTGAAAGTTCGGGGGTATCCATGGCTGGCGTTTACAATGACTGACAAGATTTGCATGTGGTTTTTGTATTCCCTCTTAATTCACAGTATTTCGCGGTTGTGTTGATCTCTCTCTCATCGAATTAATTAATTTCGCTTTATTACAGAATACACTACCAAAACACCGTGAACCTCCTTCCCTTCTGAATAAATACTTCAATGGTGTTTTGTCGCATTTCGCAAAAAATTCAGTCCCTAAGCCTGTATTGATCTTGTAGTCTGTAAAAGTACCAAACCTCATACATGAACCAGCTTCATGGTGTTTAGCATCAGATGGGCATACACATTGAATCAGAGTTATAGGATGCAGCAAAGCAAAATTTACCTGAGCCAGAATGAAGATGGGCTTTATATCCTGGCAGACTTTAGAAGCAACTTAGGAAGCTTGACAAAGGACAGGATATTACCTTCTTTTTTGAAAGCTGTAAGAGCAAAAATTAAATCCAAAGTTTTGATGTTCTGGTAAAAAAAGATTGAGTCTCTTGAAATACAGCAAAACGTATCAAAAGCTGATAACCTAGCAAGACGCGGTTCAACAGATATACTAAGGCGTGGACCCTCATAAAAACTGGTAACACCACAGGGGAGCTATGGCTGTTGACAAAGGACGGAGAGACTTATATGAAGGTATAGAAAATCCCTTTCCATCATAATGGAGCATAATACTTTGCTGTTCCATTAAAAGAAATCACGTTCGACCGAAGAAGAATTTTGAAAGAGCTGCGGTGACTACGGAGTTCTAAGAGACACCACGCACTTTCTTTGCCACTGCCCTGAACTCAGTAATCCCTCGGTAAGTACTTCTTCCATAACCTTAAAGAGCTGACGAGAGGCTTTAGACATGATTCTGGGTACCTATTTGAAGACAAAATAAAGTGTTTTCCAATAGGAACTTGACAACTTTGAATTTAATTTGTGAACGCACTCTTTCACTAATCATCTAACTGTCACTGTCAATTTACTCAGCAAACTCAACATTTTCGTAATGGTAAAGCACACGAACGAGCAACGTCTACAAATTATACAAATTTTCTACCGAAATTCGTCGGTCGGTGATCGCAATTTTAAGAGCGTTAACTCTAAATTTCGGTCGTAATTCTCGCCCTAGTAGACAGGCAATAACAAAAATTTGCGTCTACATATTCGTTGTGTGATGTTGCCGTGTCAGTAAATCAACGGGTTGGTCGAAAATATCGCTGCCGTTCAGGCGTCCGTAGAAAACGATCCACATCAGTCAATTCCACGGAATTGGGCATCGCTCAGGCCACATTATGGCGTATTTTGCGTAAGGATCTTGGTTTACACCCATACAAGATCAAGCTGACTCAAGAATTGAAGCCGATGGACCATTTGAAGCGACGTACGTTCTCCGATTGGGGTCTGGAAAAGATGCGCCAAGATGATGAATTTCATCGCTCATTTTTGGCTCAATGGGTCGGGTGAAAATCCATATGCGCTTCATGAATCACCACTTCATTCGCTGCAAACATTCCCGCGGTGGCCATATGAACGAAGTCGAGTTCCATTCATAAAAGTTTTGATTGTACTTCAAGCCGATAATAAAGTTTTTGAAATATCTCAAATGGTTTGCGTTTTATTTAACAAAAAAGTTGTCAGGTCCTTATTGGAGAACCCTTTAGTTAAAGTATTTTAGACTTTTGAAGGGCTTCAATGGGCAAGGGACTAGCTTGTTCTCCGATTGGTAAAGCAATGGACTAGCGCTGGCCTGAGTTTGGCAGGAGTATTTTCTTCCGCCTAACTATGAAAAAGCTATAACTAAGGCTACGTATGAGAGCGGTAAGTGTCACGTCTTGACCTCCATCTTATGGTCCATAACCTAGAAGTTGAGGCAAACAAAGTAGGGCTCAAAAGTAACACAGCCAGAATAGAATCCCTGAGCACTTCTAATACCAGCGCCCAACATAACATTGCCGGACAGGAAGTCGAGAAAGTTGACAGCTTTCTATAGCTAGGAAGTGTGGTCTAGGCTAACAGTGGTGGCACCGAACTGGATGTGTACAGCAGAATCGGGAAGGCCAAAGCTGTGTTCGGCATGCTGTCCACCATCTGGAAAAGCAATGTTATCAGCTTAAGAGCCAAGCTGCGACTGTTGCGCTCAAACACAGAATCGGTGTTGCTTTATGGGTGCAGCACCTGGGAGGTGGACACCATCAACAGACGAAGGCTGCAAGTCTTCGTAAATAAGGATTTTTTGGCCGAACCGCATCTCTAATGAACAGCTTTATATGAAATCGGGCCAGGAACCTATATACGAAGGAGAAAGTGGCAGTGGATTGGTCACATCCTACGGCGGAGCGAGGACAACTCCATGCAGTGAAATCCCCTGACCCAACCAGACAGAATAGCAGGAAGCCCTAGGCAAATGTGGCGCAGAACAGTCGAGGAGGAATCGAACTCTTTAGGAATGAGTCGGAGAGCTCCAACGCGTTGCAGAAGTACAAACAAGATGGCGCGCAGGCGTTGTTGACGCCCTAGGCCCCCCGAGGTGTTAGAGGGCCTAAGTGAGTAAGTAACCCTTTAACCTAACCTAACCTAAATATATTGATGGGGTAGCAAACAGCCAGTGATATGAGCTATCTAGTGAGCGGGATATTGAAATAAAGTTTCTAAAGCTCGAGATTGGTGCCAGTTGCTGAGTTGTTTCAGGTTGCAACCGTGACTGTTTGAAAATAGCCTATTTGCTTGTGGTTCAAACGCGGCTGTAACTACCTACCGCTTCTTAACTGCCTCTAGAACTGCCTGGCCCTTTTGGAGAGTAAATGATTTCAAGCTAAAATACAACAGAAATAACCCGTCGTAGTTACGTATAAATGAGATTCCTAACCATGCTGAATTGCCCTGCATTAATTGAAAGTTCCTAGAATCTCTGCACTCAATTGCCACATACCGCTATTAAAAAATAATGACAACTGCTCCAAACCAACCTTTCAACCACATGACAGCGCCCATATGAGTATGGCATGCCACCAACATTATTTCAATGATAAAACCATAAAAAAAACGATAAGCATATGTAAGTCATTTGTACTACAACCAATCCTATACAAACATTAAGGACTAAAATTTTATTCAATATTTGCGTTCCAAGAACTCAGCAAGTGCCGCCCGCTTCTCAGAATATCTTTCAATCGGAATGTCATGTGCTAAAGTCTCCCAGGTTTCATATCCTTCGAGTTCAGTCAGGTTAAAATTACATCGAACGGAAAAAAAGTTAAATAACTCCTGTATTCAGAAAAAAAATACCTCATGTGGACTAAAGCTGGGCAGTTACATCACCTGCAGCATGTCCTTAAATTTTTCATTTATTACTTCTCTTTCAAAGGTGAATGTTTTTTTTTTTTTCGTCCTGCCTGCCTATTCCTTTTTCGCCAGTTATCTGCTTTCATCTCTCTACGGTCTATCGTTTTAGAAATTCCCTTTTTCCAAATTCTGGCCGAACGCCAAACCTACCGTCAGTCTATATATGTATCTGTGCTCCTTTCTGTGTGAATGCTTTAATCTTGAGCGCATTTGGTAGGATTTGCAACACAGGAATATGGAATTGAATTAGCAGGAGCAGCAGGAATACAAAAAAAAAAAAAATAGAAAAAAAAAACACTGGAAACATATCCTTTTGTATGTCCATTGAGTTGGTTTCTATGGAGTTACCACATCATCATGCAGTTACTCTGTACCTTTTATTTTTTTTTACAAACGAGAGTTAGGCCAAGTCTTGAGGATAATCAGGAGAATTTTGCAGAGCAGGATGCCAACCAGCCTGCTCCTCGTATGGGGGCTAAGTGAATTGTGCTCATCGAATTTTGATAATGGAAAGCCAACGCTGCTCCTAGTTAGATTATAATGGCCTCGAGACGAAACAGAGACGGGGAAGCGACGTCTTGGCTGAGGAAGTAATTTACTGGAGCATAGAATTTATTTTCGGGCTGGAAGTTGTTTTATCCTTTTTTGTGTTTCATTATTTTTACTTCGTCCATTCATTCTTAATCTTTTGTGTGTTGGAACTTACCGAGTACAGTGGTGGTTTTTTTTTTTTTATTTTGTCTGCGGACGGAAATGAATGGAAAGCGGTCGGTCGGCCGGCGGAGCCAAACCCTGGAAGCAGTTAGAGAAAATGATTTACTGCGACGGTGCTTATTGAGTTCGTTACTTGAGAGGTTGGCGCGTGGGTGAGGTTTGTGCAGGAAGTTTGCTAAATATTGATTGGTTTATGGGAAAGATATTTGGTCGAAGAGACCAACGTTATTGATTTATTCGCTTAAAAGGACCATTCAAAGGAGGTCCTTGAACGATGGTTATGGAATCGTTGCATCATCAAATTGAGTCTTACGAAAGTCGTCGCATATTGAAATTACCATGGGCATTATGGCCAATTTCTTGGCCTGATGGGGTTGAATAGACCTGAGCAAATGCAAGTGCCTTTGTTGATGTTCACTAGCAAGAATTACGAGAGATTGGTTTTAGCCTGCTGAACAACCTTGGAAGAGGCTATTCTTAGGAGGATATGTAAAGGACGTTCGAAGAAAAACAGAAAATGCACACAACTTGTCGAACAATGGGGACCTTTCATTTCATTTTCAGCCCAACGACGCGACGTCTGTTTCCTTCTCTACATTTGCTGTCATGTGGTGAAGGTCCATTATTCTGTGGGACATAAGGCATACATCAACGGCGTAGTCGAGGTGCTTGAGTTCAGATGTAAGAGTCCATCGAATTCGTACATTTTCTGTTGATAAAGCACGTCGCTAATCACCAATAAAAACAGTATTGGTAAAAGTATGCAGCCTTGTCGAACCCCACTTTGGACTTCGAATTCCTCAGACAGCCTTCCTCCTTGCAAGACGTGACATGTGGACCCATCATATGTAGCCTTAATAATTGCTATTAATTTATCCGGAATGCCTCTCTTGCCCGAGGCACGCCAAATAAATTCCCGATTGACACTATCAAACGCCTTTTCAAAATCGATGAACAGCAGATGAAGTGCTAATCGATATTCAACGCACTGCTCGATGATGATCCGCAAGGTGTTGATGTGGACGACACAGAAGGATCCAGATTGGAAACCTGCTTGTTCGGCGTCGAGTGTGTCTTCAAGGTGTTCTTTGATTCGCTCCAAGATTATGCTAGCTATTATCTTGGCTACAGCAGGCAGCACGCAGACACCTCTCCAGTTTTCGCACTGCATTAGATTGGCTTTTTTAGGGATCTTAACGATCAATACCTTCTACTGACGAACGACCAAGAGTATTATCTCAAAACCCCTCGGCATTAAACAAAAGGGCTCCTTTCTATACATGCAGTACGTCTTGGTCCTCTACAGGATCTATTTATTTTATGAAAAAGTAAGGTCCCACAGCGATCGATAATAGGACCTATTCTTAGGCATTTTGTGGATGAAAGCACTCTAAAGCTGGAAATACGAAGTAAGCCAAAGTTCATACTATTTGCCGATGATATGGCAGTTTATGTAGCGGGCCAGGACCTGGTAGAAAAGCGGACATCGGTAAAAAAAGAAGAGCATGGCAACAGTTAAGCTAGAGCTTTCAGGACAGATACCAGAGTGCAAAAGAGAGCGGTAGTAGTTATCTAGGTGTGATGATCGACGCTAGGTTCTGCAATGAAAAAACCACGGATTAGGACAAACTTATCTCCTGTTTAAGGACCCACTTAACAATGGCGACAATTTCCAGCAATGCTGGTACAATCCAACGTAGAGTATTCGCCATTAATTTGGACTAAAAGGGTGTCAATTAAATCATATCCCAGTGAACTGAACACCGTCAACTGACTATGTACCCCAAGAATTGCTGAGCAGTGTCAAGTGGTGCCATATATTTCATTTCGAGAATCCCAACAGCAAAAATAAAAGACTTAGAGCTTCAGTGAAGGATGCCAGCCTTGAAGAAGAACAGTAAGTAATGAAGGTAGTGAAGGAGAAATGGAATCAGTCTATAAACAGAACGGCAACACGGAGCTAACCCAGTCAGCTCTTTGCTGTCTTGCCAAAAAGCTAGAAATTATCACCTCGAAAGAGGGTGGGCTTTTTTCTCCTCTTGTAAAGCTCATGTCCGCGCGGCAACGACGACTATCTGAAAGATCTGTTGGATCAAATTGTTGGAATAAACCTAGAAGAGATACTATTTATCTTATGATAGATAGTATTTCTTCAGTAATGGAGCCCTTTAGTTCCACTGAAGTGAGTATCTTCTTGCGGAGAATATGTGGAAACCCGATTGTCCTTTGATTTGACTGGCATAGGTTCTTCTTGTTAAGGTGATACCTCAGGCTACTGCTGGTCAGTTGAAAAACTTGCTAGCTTCCTAATGTGTTTCTTATCCAAGTTAAGGAATTCTTGATTAATTCTGCTTGTTTGTTTGGCTTTGGCACAGTGGTTAAGAGGATGTTTGCTTTTCCATTCATTGGGTGCCGTGGCTCAGTGGTTAGTGCGTTTGACTACTGAGCAAGGGGTTCCAAGTTCGAATCCAGGAAAATGTCATTTAAGTTTTTTTTTATGGCCTCACCTCTTCCGAGTGTCTGACAGACATTCAAGAGTATAACTGTCATGAAAAAGCTTCTCAAAAGCCCTCAGCCATTCGGATAGGGCATAAAACAGTACGTGTACAAATATATATCACGCACAACACGTACAGTTGTGAGAAGCTAGGCCTTGGCCCTCTATGGGCCATGCTATTTATTTATTTATTTAATCATCGTTGTGGCTGATGTCCGATTGACGATACAATAAGGTTCTCGGCCAGCTCTGGTAAGCTTGTTTCCAGGTGTCAAAAATCCCTTGGTGTTCGGAGACTCATCCGCGTTTTACCCTGTTGTGTTTTGCAAAAGATTGTAGAGCATCGTAGCAGCACTAGACAGATTTAGAGTTCATTAGAGTGGACCATAATGCCCTAAATGCAGCTTTGGAATCTGGCGCCTTTGATCATCTTAAGAAGATTGAGTCTGGCAAATATTTAGGTAGCAGGGATTTCAATCTGAAAATCAGTAGTAGTCGTGCAAATAGGTATCAAAATCTTTGTGTTGGTTTCAGAGAACCCGGCTCCAACTCCAGAATTCATTTTCGATCCATCAGTGAACTAAACTAGACGGTCCAGTGTCAGTACACCATTGGACCAGTTTTCCGGATCCAACATTGTCTGACAACAATGTCTGGAAGGTACAGAACATGTCTCTTTCAGTAATGGAGTTCTGCATCTTCAGATGGCCCACTAGGTCACTTGGCTTGCAATCATAGCCTAACTGCTAGCTAGCAGCCGAGTACTTTATGAAGATTGGGGTGTTAGCCTCAAGGCATGGCACCTGTAATGCCAAGACAAGCAATTATTTGCAACTTTAGCAGCTTGTCTGCCCTTTTTGCCCCTTTTGCCCACCAACCAATGGATTTCGCCATCATTATACACAAACAGTGTATTATTTTGGTAGAGAGACCCGAGGTTTTGTTATATAGAGGCCCACAGTTCCTTTGGGATCATGTTCTGTGGCAGACAATGCATCCTTAAAGAAAATCTATTTGGTGTTCTAATAGACTGGTGGATCATGCCATAGAGCGCTTCTCAACCAATTCATTAAAGGAAACAGTCGATGAAGCTAACATTTCGCCTAGTAGACCTGTCAATTAGCCTCCAAAACCTTAGATCTTTTACACTTTTGAGTTAATTTCTGAGGATTTGCGAGTCTATGCCTATAAACGTAGATCACATTGAAGAGTAGTCGACAACGGACCTATCCACTGCCCCCTTATGCCCGAAGTAGTATTTATAAAATGACCTTCCATTAGAGTTCATACCTTGACCATTTCCATAATTTTTGTAATTTATTTAACTATACAACTAAAAAATATACCAATTCTAAAATATCCTCCAACTACACCATTCATAAGCCTCAGTCTCCCTCACACCCATGCATTACCCGGATTAAATCCTTAACATAACCTTCTACAAATATTAAGTAAACTATTACAAATCCATCTACAGGTTGTCTCCCTTTCAACAACTCGATGTCACTCACCAGGATATGAATAAATCAATAATTTACTTTAAAGGATGTTACTTCTCGTGTAATTCCATTTAATTGATATTCACCTACATACGTTGTTTGTGCACACTTCCCCAACGTTTGCTAAAGTGAAACTAAAGCTCTCAATACACCACGGAGAAAAAAAAAATAAACCAAAAACCTCTACACTATGCGCCAAAGTATGCAGGACAAAATAACACACAACACAATTCATATTGTCCTTTTGAGCGCACACAGGCGAAACGATGTCGATACACCCAGAGCGCAACGCGCGGAAGTCGAACATCCTTCATTATCGCACATCCTTCTCTGTTTCGTTTCGTTTCTGAACTGAACTTGTACCACTAACCTACATTTTGTCCTTTAGAGCGCACAATATTGCCAAAATGCATTACACCAACAGAGTCAATGAGCAAAAATGTACACACCATTGTGGGTGAGAGAACATCCTGCAGTGTGTACAATACATTGTGTTGTTGAGTATTTATTCCAAAAAAAAAAAAAAAACAGGATATACAGGTGGAGAAACTGCGCATGTGCGCTCATCGGAAATTGGGTGGTATTTAAGTTATAACGAAGAGAAAGGACATTTTTCACCAATGGCTGGTGGAAGAGTGGAAATTTGAGTGGATACGAGATTTGAACGGGGGCAATATTGTTGATAGGAACTTTCAAGAAGTGGGTGGCCTCAAAAAAGGGGATACAAAGTTGCAAAACACTAAGCAAAGGACTATGCAGGTTGTTGCAAGTGTGTGGAGTGCAAATTCTTAGAAATTTTAGGGACTTCTCAAGCAACTAGTACAATTGTCACATCCTGGTAAAGTACCAAATGGAACTCAATCAAAGTAAGACCTACGTAGCTCAGAATGTTGAAGGGATTAATAATGATTTTATAAAGGTCAGGGGCAGCACTACAACTTCCAACTCCTCCTGGTTTCATTTAAAAATAGTTTTGGAGATTGCGAGCGGGAACCGGCAAAAGGTGAGCCTCCTGCGACACTGTCGGTTGGACTGTGGCTAAACTAGCCTCCTTACTAACAACATCTCGAAGATGGAAGGATTCTTTGTTGACTTCATTTAGAGGCATTTGAAGTACTTGAGCGTACTTGTAGTACTTGAAAATGTTCAAGGCTCTGGAAGAATTTGATCGATTCTCAAGAGGTTGACAAACTTTTTCGTGGTACCTACATATGTTCTTTGAACTTCCAGTGTTAGTATCAAATACTCGTACCTACTTGAAGGTACTTTAGTTCTCTAATCTACAGCATCTAATACCTCGTATTCCTATCTTCTATATATTTTTTTGCCTGAGAAATTGTTCTATCCGCACTCCAGGATCGCACTAATAAAACTTTCCTACAGCCATCCAGTGAGTTCTGGTAACCAGTGGGTATCTTCTCCATATCAGGCTTCTCAGCTTCATACCATACGCGCCATTTCTTCTCATTCCTTCGATCTGTAATATAAAAGAGTTTAAATGACTAAACTCAATCACACAGCTTCCTCCCTCACAATCTGTAAAAGATAAGAGAACGTCTCCAACTTTCTTATCTCCACCAAGTTCAGTCAGGTTATGTCCAGAATCCATCTGAATGGCTTTGGAGCCAGCGAAGCCCCACCTTAACTCCTCATGCGTTATATTCCCCTTGTGATAGTCGATCTTAGTCGATCTTAGCATCAAGGTGAAGAGATGCTTATGTCTGTCGTACAAGCTACGATTGGTGAACGCTAAGGACCGATGATTCCAATATCATCGATGGCCAATATGGTCCAAGCAATCCGTGAGCTTCAGCCCTAAGTCATCAACAAGGTCTTGGAAAATTGGAGTGACAGAATGCGCTATTGCGAAGCCAGCCGAGGCAGCCACTTGAACGACGTTGTGTTCCATGATTAATGGTAATGTTCGCTCTTCCTAATCCAGGAAAATACCATCAAAAGTTTTTTCACGGCCCCACCTCTTGCGAGCGTCTGACAAACATCCAAGAGTATTTACTGTCATGAGAATGCTTCTCAAAAACCCCCCCTGCCTTTCAGATACGGCATAAAACTGTAGGTCCCTTCTGCACGTACAGAAATGTATACCACGCACAATTCGTACAGCTGTGAGAAGCTAGGCCTTGGCCCTCTATGGGCTGCTTACGGCCTAATATTTATTTATTTTTTTGCTCTTCCTAATAAAACCAAAAACATGGAAAAAAATAGAATTTTGTTCATTTTATTGCATTTTTAAAAAGAAAATTGTATTTGGCCCACCCTGTACATACATACACAAGGTGCAGTCCATCATAAATAGATGGCAAGAGGATTTTTTTTGTCCAACTGTTACCATCTAGCATAACATTGCATTGTAGCATTGTAGCATAAGTAATCTACTACCAGTAAAGGTCTGGGCTAATATACATTTTAAAAATTTGCAAACTTCAATACATAATACCAAAAAATAAAGCTTGAATACAGTAGTAGCCTGCTTCAATAGACTCGTTGGACCATCACACTCTGGAGCAATTTTACCCCAGGGTAACCCCAATGTATCTCTTACTCTCATTTCACACTGGATCAATACGGGGTAAAATTAATTGACTTTCATTTGAGTAGTATTTTTTTACCTCAAAATTGACAACTTGTATATGTTTTAGTTTTGCCCCACTGTTCAACTGCTTCAACACTGGATGAAGATTTCTTACTTCACACTTCATCTCTCTCTTCTCTTTATAAAGTCAGTTTTACCCCGGGGTAATTGCACCAGTGTTTGATGGCTCATTCAACGAAATAAGAGTGACAATGTACAAAAAAGGCTTAAAGAGAGGAAAATCACGACGAGGGGAGTACGAGAGAATGGTCAATGAGGAGGGAGTCCTAAGGAATTTTGAACTGAATTCAGTATGGTATTTGCTGTGATTATTATAGTTAATAGATTAGCTTTCCCATTTGAGTCCTTGAAAGTCTTATCGTTGTAAACAGGAGCTAAGATGTTAAATAAGGCAGGCCTTTATTCCCTTGACGATGACAAGTAGATGACATTTCGAATTGAACAACTAATCGTTATTCTTACTATTTGGCCATGGTGGATATACTTACTTACTTAAAGGGCTACCCTTGTAGACTCCCTGTCTGAGACATCAATTCCAATTGTGAAGACCAAGTTTTCTGGCATCCGCAACAGCTTGGTCTTTGTACAGGAGGTTCTGTCTTCTTCTTCGTCTCGAACCTGGGGGCTGGGACTCAAAGATCCTCTTGGCTGGAACATTGTTGTCCATTCGCTCGATGTGGCCAAGCCAATGTACTCTGCGTATCTTGGCTTTTTGGACTACATCCACATAGAGTTCGCGGTTGTATCTTCTCCTCCATTCGCCCTCCTCGCATAAGAGACCTAATATCCGACGGAGTATTTTTCGCTCGAAGGTGCCCAACATTTGCTCAGCTTTCTTACTTATCGTCCAGCGCTCGGCTCCATACAGTAGGAGTTAAGTTTTTCCGGTATCCCGAATTGGGCCATCGCCTGGTAGAGCTCTCAAGACTATGAATGCTGTCATAGGCGGCTTTAAAGTCGATGAAAAGGTTGTAGCTTTCGACTTGAAATTGGTTGGTGGATATAGCCATGTGTTTTAGACTCAGACTTGTCATAAAGCCTAGCATGTCTTGGATGTGGAGAAACTTTATCTGTAAGGTCTATGAGAACAAACCAATTGAATGTCAAATTCAGCCGAAAATGGAGCACATATTGGAAATGTGTCAACCTTCTTTGCACAAGACAATGCTGGCAATCATTGGGACACTCCCATCATATTCAAATCGATCATTCATTGAGCTTCCGGTATTTTCGTTTTCAGAATTTGAATTCCTTCTCCTTACTCCGTCAATCAAAATTTTCTTTGAACATTTCTCAAGCCGCACGACTATGGAAAAAGAACATTATTGCGACTAATTTATTTATTTAAAAAAAAAGAAAACATTTAAAAGGGGAAAAACTATTTCATAAAAAAAGATGTCATCCTATTCTGACTTGTTTGTAAGACCAGTCCTGGATGACATAACTATAGCAAGAAGCAATTTTCAAAGAATAAGGAATAAAATTCGTCAGGATATACGATGGTCAATTATGGGCTCCCCTACAACAGACAGCGAGTCCTTTCATCGGATAACCAAAAGAAAAGTCAAACGAAAGAAACCTAATGTCAAAAGATTGAAAACCAATAGCGATACCATGAAGTTCAAAAAAATTAACGAACCTTACGAAGTGAGAACTCTATTCTTGAGAATAGACTAGCCTAGAGATTGGGTGCACTTTGAAGGACAATTATTCTCAAACATCAAATTGGTGCTTAGGTACAATAGTTGTCTTTCCGAATGAACCGAATGAACAGTAATAATTTGGAATAAAAGTTTTCAAAGAATTTGTTTTTTTTTTGTGTTGTTTTTGAAGCACTATTTGGACAGGATATAGGCTCAAACTATTCCCAGTATATATTCTCTTGAAACCTCATTAACACGAACATCCAATCAAACTCAATTAAATTCAAAACTTCAAACGGCATCGATTCATTCAAATAAAACGTTTCATTGCTATCCTCCAAGGATCCTTGGGTGATCCCCCCTCTCATGTGTAACTGTATCAACTTTCAATCGCGTGTTCTAAACCATCAAACACACACCGAACCGAGCATGAATATCAACTCTCTAATCTGATTCCGCAAAAGAAAGCAAGGACCCTTATCAATCCCGACGACAATGACAAGGACGACTACGACGACGAACATTCGCGTATCTGCTACATTTTGGCATACTTCGTATGTATATTGCTTTACGTGATGAAAATACAAAACAAAAAAAAAAAACAAAAAACAAAGAAGAAGGAGAAAATTCGAAAACAAACGACAAGAAGAACGAACACTCGAAGCAGAGTCTCCTTTGCCGCCACTCAAACCTAAAGTCCCGAAAATCACATACTCCCTGTGAATACAGCAGCAGCATACTGCGGGTGTACCACCATCGGAGAGTGAATTCCTTGGAAAACCCAAACACTGGATTATTCAGGATTTGAATGTGTCGAACATTGGGTCACCGATATGGAAATTAATGGCAGTTGGGACCGATTTGTCGTGCTGGCCGAGGGTGGGGCTAATTGTTGAATTGACGAGCCTGGGATGGTTGTTGTTTGTGAATGGCTTCATTATGTAAATACAGTTTGTATTTGCCAGTGGAGAACACAAGATCCTCAATCTCGTATGAATGTTCAATTTGGAAGCGGATTTGTTTGCGTTGATTTTGTAGGAGATACCCTCAGTCTATCTATCTAACTGTGAATGTATGTAGTATGACAACAAGATATTGATGTACCTGTGAAGTTGTCCTAATGAAATTGATACCCCCCTCCCCCTCCCCCCCAAAAAAACGGAGGGATTGTTGAAAGCTTGATATGGATTGGGTTTTGTTATCTTGTTTACAAGGATAACACGGACGAGTACGAAAATCTAGAGTTAGTGACTTGAATTATAGCAATTGTCAACTTAAATGTTGTTCAATTCAAGTCCTTACCGAATAGGTATGTTTATGTACTCGACTAGAGGGATATCCATATATAGTCCTTATTACTTCCCGGTTATAAAAATGGAGCTTTGTACTCATTATAAAGGTAGTCTTTGGCTTCTTTATTGGTCCGCAAATGGCTTTATTTATAGCGAACGCCTTGGAGATGCATATGCTTGCCGATCCTAAGGATACAATGGAGATTGACCCAGGAAAAGAGGAGGAAAATAAAACAAAGCGCCCACCAGAATGTATGCAATACGTTAGGTTGTACAACATCTAGGGCGTTGACTGTAGAAATAAGGAATCTCCTCTCTCTCTGAGATGGAGTTAGAAAAGCTTTTTGTCTTTTATGTCCTGGGTGAGAACTGTCTGAAAGCAGTCACTCCTTAGACGAGACAGTGGAGAGGACATAAGTCAGAATGAATGTACCCGATTTGGGCGTAGAAAAATAGGAAATTTTCGGCTTCTTAAAAGCTCAAAACCCAGCGACGACAGGGAGATTTTTGTTTCGCTTTCTTTGGAAGTGCTATCAAAGAAAGTCATGGAGGATCCTATTTGGAATTTAAGAAAAGAAAAGTGTATGCGGTTCTTCTTTGGGGCTAATGAACTCCTTCTGAAACTCACAAAGAAGCTGCAGCCTAGTGAAACAGCGATCACTGTCAAGAGCACTTTAACAACCAATGAAAATAGAGCCAGTAACTCTTCATCACAGTGAGGCCGCCTCGGTCAACCTTATGTTGTTCCAGTACAGGGAGTAGCTTGAAATGGCCCTAATTGAGACGATGATATATGTAGGTCCACATACTCTATGACGAAGGCACGGATGTCTTCTTTAGAAAAATTAGCTACTTACATTTTCACATGCCTCAACTAGGTAAGCGGAATTTAATCTAAGGCGGACATGCTTACGCCCATTATACCATTTGGAGTACTAATCGATGTGACCCTCATTTGAAAATCACACAGCAAAAATTACAAATTAGAAAGTGTCTTACAAGGCATCGCTACCTCTTTTTGATCTAATATCAAGGAAACCCTCTTGGAGCTAGCTGAAGAAGATAAGACCGGAAGAAGATCCAATCTGGGAAGAGCTCTTGAATAATACTCCAAGCTCGACGGCAGACAATGATAACATAGTTGATGATCTTACTTAGAAACTCAAATGGTCTTTTGGGCAGACCATTCTGTCCTGTGAGGCACTCCAGAGAAAAAATCATCAATTCTGGTGGAATTGATTTGACTCGAATCATATCGAATCTGAATCTTGCTAAAGAAGGAATTATCAAATGGTCAAGACATAGAGAAAACGTTAAGGTTCTCAAGAAGTTATGAGGGTCCTTAAGTAAAATTTTCAGAAAAGTTTTTGCAGCTCTATCGAATGTATCCAGGAAGAAATTGGGGTTAAAAGTCTGAGACAAACCATTCTGATGTTCTGATGAAGTTCAATAGCATGTCAGCGTTGGCATTGCAAAGTTCTCCTAGATCCTGAAAGAAGTTTTTGCCTAGGAATTTGTACCTGGAATGTTGAAGTCCAGGGCACTGACAGGTGCTACCACAGAGTGTTGTGAGCCGTGAGTATCCCCACCAGCATGGACAGTCAACGTCTGTCTCGGTGCTTGCCTTGTAAAAAATTGGCCATAGTTGTTTTGCAAGTGTCTATGGACTTCCACCTCAAGTTCGCCCCTCTCATAGCCAGTTAATCTACTTCAAGCACTTTAAGCATGAGAACGCAGGGCGGGGTGCGGAGTGGTCAGTTAGTTCAAATGGGTCCGATGAAGCTTTTATTGCATTTGGTATACGGCTGTCTTTCCACTCTTCTCTGCTAAGGTAAGCTGAGGCAAATGGTATTTCAAGGTAAGTCGTAGTGTAATCTGTTGTGGGTGCATGACCGAAAAATCTGGCAAGAATGGTCGCGTGTTTCAGTTTTCTGGGGGTTGACGACAAGGCCGCTTGTTTTGGACCATCTAACCAGGATCTTGAGGGCACCGTCGACTTGCTCACTAAGCGTATGGAAAAATTTGCCTGCGGCCAAACCTTACGATCATACCTCCTTTTCGAACCGATGGAATAAATCGGTGATCCCGATAGAGTCCGGCTACATCATATCGCTTTCATACTGCGAGAGGGGATTATCTATCACAATTCCAAGCAGGGAGGAAGGGGTTATAGCAGCTGCAGTTGATTGCCTACAGTATAGTACATTGATAGTGAAGCAGCCATTAAAGCGTCGCTTTACTAAGATCTCTGTCTGGCCACATGGATGTCCCCGGTAACAAAAAGATGGATGCATAAGCAAGGGAAGAGCTTAATCTAACCACTTCGAAGAAGCTAATAAATGATAGTGTCGATCAGGCGGCTCTTCAAATTAAGTCTGAGTTCATTTATGCAAAAAACCTGCTACTTTCCATATAAACTGTATTATCTTCGCAATAGTTTTGCAGCACTTGAGTCAATTGACAGTAAAGTATGCCGTCAATGTTTTGCAAATCTGCAACGGATTTCATTTTGCAACATTTGCAGAATTGTTGCGGCATATTTACTGTAAACTTGATTGCTTTTTTGAACTTAGCCTAAGTCACACTGTGGGCAGTGGGATTTAGTTCATTAGTTTGGGAGAAATGAGTAGTCCATAGGAAATTAGGTCATTATAAACGAACACGTGTTAGTGTCGAAACAGGGCACTGAGTGATAGGCTGCAGCGCGCTTACCAACCCTGAAGTTACGGTACGTATGTGATTTTTGCATTCGTTTGTAATTCACAGTATTTTTTCGCGTTGAAATACACTAAAGTGCTATCGAAGAGGATGCCTAATACTATGTTTCCACCAAACGAAATCGCGAGGTTTCGTCAAATTCATCCAAACCTCAAAGGTTTCGCCATACATTATCGACATTTCAAAACCTCGAGGTTTCGGCGGAACCTACTTGAAATCTCCTTAAGCTCATCTGTCCGTAAGAGGTTGTCAAATCGAACAAGCCTAAGCGTGAACTTCAGTTTATTTGGTGTTCATTTTTAGTCTTCAAAATATTATAAGTCAAAACTGATAGCGACAGTCAACAAAAAAATAGACAGACAATGACATTCGAAATGATTTCGACTGATGTTTCGGCAAAAGTTCATCCAAACCTCGAGATTTCGGTTCGGTGGAAACATGGTATTAATTTTGTTACTATACAAATTTATTGGAAACTTTGAGTACCGAATCGTTCAACCTAATTCTAGGTTCCCAGGGGTCTAAATTTTAGGCACAATTAAAATGAAATAATAATTTCAATTGACGTTTAAATACAAAAAGTCGAACTAGTCGGCTTCAAAGGACATAGATACAAAATTCGTACGCACAATACCATTGTATGAGTTCGATGGAATCTAGGTTATTAACCAAAAAAATAAAAAATAAATTAAACAAAAAAAACTGATTTGATTTACATTCGGATATTGAATTTCCATTCCGCAATTCGTCGACACTGTTGAAACGAGAATTTCGTTCCAGATATTTCATCATACTGTTTTTTGTTTTCGTTTCATTTTTATTCTAGATAAAATTCTTGAATTACAATCTATTTGCAGTGGATTTTCAATGTTTTCGCGTTCCGCACACATTCCATTACTCATTCCTAAATGTTTATATGTATGTATGTATGTATGTACACTGAGGTGGGTGAATAGCATGAGTTATGTCTTTGTCAATGTCTCTATGCGGCAAGCGTTATACCAATTCGGATACGAATTTCAGTACACGATTTTTGTTTATTTTTTTTTGTGAATCAAAATCACCATCAGTCTGGTGGTATTTTTTTTGTATTTTTTTAACATACTCACCGCCGAACTAATATTGGGCTAATGTGTTTGATCTCTATGCAACAGTAGAGGGTTGAGTTGAGAGTGAATTTTTGTATGCAAAGGATGTGAGATTTTAGCAAATATTATGAGGATTTTTTTTTTGTTGTAATTTTGTTGAGGAAATTAAAAGTATGCCATGAATTCCAATGGAGTTATTTTGAATTTTATTTTTGTGGCACAAAATTCCCGATGGGAATTTTTATACCCTATCCTAAGGGTATATTAAGTTTGATACATAGTTTGTAACATAGAGAAATATTGAAGATAGACCACATAAAGTATATATATAAATGATCAGCATCACTAGCCGAGTCGATTGAGCTATGTCCGTCCGTCCGTCCGTCCGTCCGTCCGTCCGTCTGTCACCTGTTTTTGGGCCTTAAATTTTGAGCTAGGACAATGAAATTTTGTATACGAAGTCCTTGTATATCGGGACAGAACAAGTGTAAAAATTTTTAAAATCCGCCCACTGACACGCCCACTTTTCAAAAAAATCACCTTTTTTCACTATTTTCATATGAAACTCGAAAAAACTTAATTGAGCAAATATGTAGATATCCACTTAATCTACAAATCGTCTATACATTGTATATGGCCACGCCCACTTTTTAGGGGCGTTTACTTCAAAAATTAGTTTTCGAGTAAAAATATTAGTTTATAGGGCAAAATAGAAAATTTTGTGAATACATTTTCCACCGCCCATTCAAACGACCAAATAAGATAGGGATAGGGTATCATACGATCCGCCCCAAGCGGATTGTAGCATTTTTCACTGGTTTACTATTGAATGAATGAAAAACGCAAGGACGTATGACGGTTGGTATGATTGTTTGTGTGTCTAAATGCAAATAGTAATTTAACGGATAGGAGATATTATTTTAATTATATAATGCAAATCAGTGAGGAATTCACGTGGGGTGTTTGCTTTTGTAGACACATCAAATCAAATTGAAATGTGACGATCCGCGCCGCTGTGATGGGTTTTTGTTGAGAGTAATATGGTATTGTTTTGGTTTTGGTTGGCAGAGAAATATCTAGATGCCTAGTGTATATTTTTGGAATTTAAATAAATAATGCATTTTTTGTTTGAGTAATAAATATTTGGTTCAGAGCATCGATTGGGGGATAAGGGGTTATTCATTTCGAGGTTGGGGTTTCATATTCTGGCATCTGTCATGACATCTGACATTTTATTGTTACAACCCTGAATGCACTCTTCAGATTACACTGCGTTGTCGATAAGGCAGTGTTGGAATAAGGGAAAAGGCAAACACTCAAATAAGAATCCATGGCTGAGAAGAGCTTCGGGTATAAATATCCGCTGCAAAGAAAGAAGGCGACACAGTGGTGAGAATACTTTCTGGCAAAAGACAGCAATTTTAAAGGTTAAGTAAAGTTTTGTAAGTAAAGAGTATTAGAAACAGCTTAAGAGCTGATTGAGGCTAAATGCGTCTTGAAATTCATACAGACGTAGTCGATCTACGTCAAATTTTGTTAAACTAAGTTGCCTTAGCTCTTAGAGATCAGCAATGAATTCAAGATATATGCTGCCTTGTTAAACGTTCTCAATGTTTCGTTGGTTTGAGTTGTGTTGCAACTTAAGGGACTTTCGACCCTTGAGGAGTCTCTGCCTTCTATCAACTGCAGTTCCGGACGTTTCAGTTGTAAATTTCCTGGCATCCGCTATGGTTTGGTCTTTAAGCTAGAGCTATGGGTCTTCTCGAACTTGGAAGCCACGATTTGATCCCCTTGGCTGTCAAAGTGACAGAGTCGACAGGAATTGGCTTCTGGGACTTCATCTACATCGTCGTAGTAACACTCAAAGAGCTCGCCGTTCTATCTCCTACACTATTCGCCCTTCTTGCATTTCTCGACCTAATATCCCACGAAGTATTACTTGCTGATAGTTGGCTTATATCTGCTCCGACACTAAAGAGATGATTGTCGTACAGAGGGTACATTTGGCGGTTCACCAGGGTTATCCTTCGCCGCATTCCAATATATTCACAAAGGTGTCATTTGGTTCGTGGTTCGTAACATTCTATCCTCGGTTTTGAGCAGATATTTTTTTGCACTTTACCTGGTCCGCATTCATTTAAAGATCAAGTTGTTTTTCCTCCACTTCAAGTGACTTAAAGGGGTCTCTGGAGGCTTTCCAGGATCTTCCTATGATGTCAATATCAACTGTGTGATAGATTCGCCTTCCGTGTTAACACTTCCAATTCTTACTATCTGCTCCAAAATGGTTCTGAAGAAGTCAGAAAAGAGTGTCTCTTTGTCGGAATGCGGTGCATATTTCGGAGAGCAGTGAATCATTGGTAGGATGAAAACGTTGTTAGTCTAGGTCACGATGGCCTAGTATACGGCTGGTATACGGCTGTCTTTCCACTCTTCTCTGCTAAGGTAAGCTGAGGCAAATGGTATTTCGAAATCAAGGTAAGGCGTAGTGTAGTCTCACTGATTGTACTTTAGTGAGATCCTTCAGGTAGGTGGACTTGTTTAATGCTGGCCACCATACTAGGCAGCCATATGTCAGGATGGGTCTTATGATAGCCGTATACATCCAGAGAATTGTTTTTGGAGAGGGTCCCCAGGTCTTCCTAAAAATTCTGCTGCACGTATAGAAGGCTATGTTGGCCTTTTTGACTCTTTCATTTATGTTTGGTCTCTAGGTGGGTTTTTTGTCTAAAATGATACCCAGGTATTTTGCGCTGTCGGATAAGGTGAGGGGTTGACGGTAAGGCCGCTTATTTTGGACCATCTAACCAGGATCTTGAGGGCACCGTCGACTTGCTCGCTGAGCGTAGGGAGGAATTTGCCCGTTCCAATCAGTACTACATCGTCTGCATAGGAGACGACTTTGACTCCAGATGTTTCAAGCTTCATTTAACGCAATGAGCCAGATAAGCGGGGGGATAACCCCGCCCTGCTGTGGGGTGCCTCTGGAGGCGTAGACATCTAGTTTATTTTCGCCAATCTCAGTGATTATATGTCTGTTTTCGAGCATACTGACTATCCAATTTATTAGGATGCCTTCAATGTTCTTCTTACCGCCTCCGTATTGACATTATTAAAAGCTTCTTCAATTTCGAGGAAAGCGGCGAACGTGTATTCCTTTTGTTTGAGTGATTTCTCAATTGAGCTAACGACACTGTGTAGCGTGTTGGGTTGGGGAGAGGTCCCCTGGGCGCAGTTTGCTATGGATATATAAGTCAATCAGTCTTTAGAAAGTTTTGAGGATAAAAGAGGGTAAGGCTGATTGGACGGAAGTCCTTCGCAGTCGAGTGGCTAGCCTTTCCGGCTTTTGGAATAAAAACTACCTTCACCTCTCTCCATCGGACAGGGATATACCGTTCCTTCAGGCTGATTAAGAATAGATCTTTGAGCAGAGGAGAAATAGTCTTACTTGTCTTTTGCAACATGATCGGGATGATACCATCTAACTTACTTACTTAAAGGGCTCCCGACCCTTGTAGAGTCCCTGCCTGAGACATCGCTGCCTTCCATCCTCTGCGGTCCCGAGCACGCTGCTTCCAGTTGTGAAGACGAAGTTTTCTGGCATCCGCGACAGCTTGGTATTTGTACCGGAGGTTCGGTCTTCTTCGCCGTCTCGATGTGGCCGAGCCAATGTAGTCTGCGTATCTTGGCTTTTTGGACTACATCCACATCCTGGTACAGCTCATAGAGTTCGCGGTTGTATCTTCTCCTCCATTCGCCCTCCTCGCATAAAGGACCTAATATCCGACGAAGTATTTTACGCTCGAAGGTGCCCAATATTTGCTCAGCTTTCTTACTTATCGTCCAGCACTCGGCTCCATACAGCAGGACTGGTAAGATGAGCGTTCTATAGAGCATTAATTTGGTCCGTCGAGTTATGAGTTTTGAACCCAGTTGTTTCACCAAACCGAAGTAGCAGCGGTTTGCTAGGGTTATTCTTCGTCGGATCTTTACAAAAGTGTCATTTGTAGGATTGATGTTTGTTCCGAGGTAGGTGAACTCCTTAACTACCTCGAAATTATAGTTATCAACAGTGACGTTCTGCCCAATGTTTTGGGCAGATAAATTTTTGTTTGTTGACAACATATACTTTGTCTTGTCCTCATTTACTTCAAGACCAACTCGTTTCGCCTGCTCATCAATGGCCGTAAAAGCCTCTACGACGGCTTGCCGGGATCTTCCGATGATATCAATATCGTCTGCGTATCCCAGCAGTTGGACGGATTTGTGAAAGATAGTGCCTTCCTTGTTGCACATCCCCTGTACACTATCTGCTCCAACACGATATTGAAGAAATCACATGACAGCGCATATCCTTGCATGAATCCGGTGCACGTTTGGAAGGGCTCCAAAGAGTTGTTTCCAAGTTGCACAGAGTATAGCGTGTCTTCCAGAGTTTCGCGACATATTTGGATAAGTTCTGCCGGTATTCCGAATTGGGCCATCGGCTGGTAGAGCTCAAGACAATGAATGTTGTCATAGGCGGCTTTAAAGTCGATGATAAGGTGGTGGGTTTCGACTTGAAATTCGTTGGTCTTTTCCAGGATTTGTCTGAGTGTGAAAATTTGGTCTATTGTCGATCTGCCGGGCCGGATACCATCTAAGCCCGGGGATTTGTAGGGATAGAATGATCTTATCGCCCACTCTATTCACATCACTAAGTCGCACTATTTAATAAAAATCCAAAACAAACCTTCAATGATCATTGAAATAGCTCTCAAAATCCTTGTCAACACAAACTCCTATTAAACCATTAACAACAGGACTTTAATTCTAACGAGAAAGAAATCCCCCGCTTTAGCAACATTTTTTATGCTCGCATTAATTTCACTTTATGCTCACATAATCCTGTTATTCTTCTCGTAAATAATCTTTTTCTTAAAACAGAGAAAAAAACCTCGAAAGAACTTTATTCTTTTTATTAAAACCATCTCATTACCATGTTAATACACTTTTAATCGCATTGCAATTTGAAATTCAAATTTCCAGCCATCCATCCTCACCAGACCGTACACCACACACAGATGTCTTTTCCGAGCGTCAAGTCGACATAAACTCAAAACAACTCATAAAATTTAATTCGATAACGGTTATTTTTTTTAATTAAATATAAAATCGCGCACACACAAGGAAATACAAAAGAGAAAAAAAAAAAAACTCCTGTTTCGTAAGAGGAGTTTTTAATTATACTCACTTATGGAAGGTGTATCCACACATTCAACACATTTAATTAATCCAAATTGTTATAAAACAAAAATAGAAACAACAAACAGTGAAAAGGTACTATACAACCGAGCAACATGCAACAAGGATGACTATATAATAAAAAACAACAGCCAGTGCCTATTCAAACAATCTCAA
Organism: Chalcosyrphus nemorum; assembly: GCA_949716465.1. Lineage (NCBI taxonomy): Eukaryota > Metazoa > Arthropoda > Insecta > Diptera > Syrphidae > Chalcosyrphus > Chalcosyrphus nemorum. The sequence goes on from OX454333.1 coordinate 81,993,913, forward strand.
AAGATTACCAGCCACTCATATGAGGATGAATAATATGAAAAAAAGACAAAAATCCTTGTTGGAAGGATAAATTCTAACAAAAAAAAAAAAAGGATGAACAACCACCGCGGGCGGGCAGAGAGAGAGAGGGTGGCTAAACATCTGTGTAGCTGCGCTGATGTATTCCTCACGTGAGGTGACAAGGACGAACGAGAGACTCTCATCTACGTGTCGTGTCTGGGTAACATTAAATCTGGTATAATTTCAAAATAAGTTGCAGTAATCCTTTCCGGGGGAATGGGTGCGTAAACGCATTTATGAAATGGAGAAACAGATTATCCTGTGTATTGTTTCTCCCTCTCTTTGCATATAAACCTATTTTTTTTTTTTTATAGATTTGAAGGACAAGTCCTTGAATCTGTTTGAAAGTCCAGTCTTGCGTAATCATCCATCCTGTTCCATTACGATGTCATTCTCATTATATTCAACCCAGATTCGAATTATCCTTAATTTGCTTATTCTTAACTTAATTAATGACAATCAGTGTGCTGTCAGCTTGTTCTTCCACTTAAGTGAAACACAAGAATTCCTTGTACACACACCTACACATCCTGGCAGCATCTTCTTTCCCTCCCCCCAAAAAAGAACCCAAAACAAGAACCATAAGGAACAAACAAAAAAAAAACCTTTCCTTTATGTCTCCTTATGTCAATTAACGCAATGACTTTAGCACACGTCTTGTCCTATTCCATTTCAAAGCATAGCCATCTTTCACACTCCCTGCCATCCAAAAAAAAAAAACCAAAAAGGAAGACGAGGGTGTCTGCTGATGAAACAAAAAAAAGTAAAAGCATCTCCTGTTCAGAGGAAAATGCGGAAGAACAAGGATTTCCATTTAGAAATTAACACACTCGAGTATTATCCTTAAATACGCGAACTAACACACTAATTCGACGACAAGAGGCACTTTGCCTCTTTATCATCTTCATTTCTTTGTTATTTTTTGTTGTTGGAGTTTTCTCTGTTTTTGTGTGTGTGTGTGTTAGCCTATCCTCTTTGCTTGTTGTCCTCTCAATTATAATGACGACATGAGTGTTTGTAAGTAATATAATGCTCCTCTCAAATGCATGTTGTCTCTGTGTATTTGTGTGTGTGTGAGCACTTTTTTTTTTGTTCACACAGGACTCTACCAATATCCTTGTGTACTATATTCGGTAGTGTATGACTAATTATAATGTATTTGGTGGCAGGTGTTTACAAAGGGTGGGTGGGATTGGAAAAAAAATTATAAAGGATAACAGAGAAGAGAGACATGTCTGCTAGAAGGAAATTATGGGTTAAGTAGACACTTAAGGACTAACACGAAACTGATTATTATTAAAGGGACGATTTTTTTTATATTTTTTACTTAATTTAATGTGACATGAACGTTTAGTTTGCTGAAGCGGTTCAGGAATGTCATGCAATACTTGTGAGTGCTGAACGTACCCATTGCCCATGTTAATGACAACTCAGTAGGGCAATGTCGGCAAGGCAGTTATTGAATTTGAGTGAGCTATGCTAATTTGAGTTAAAGAAATACAGAACAAAGTGTGTTTTAATTCGTTACAATCCTTCTTTTATAAAAAAAAAAGGATATGTCAATCTCATTACAGGTGTCAGAAGTGGAATTGTGCGAAATGGAGAGAGTCAGAAGCCTTGAGGCTTTCGATACAGCAACGCGAGTTTAAAGTAGAATCTGCGTCGGTATTCGAAGATGAAGAGCCTTCTGGAAGCATGGCCTTGATAGGTTCAATTGAATGAGGCCAAAATGTGGTCATGATGCAAAACCTATTGGGTGAAATAAAGTAATGTAATAAGAACAAAAGGAAGCAGAATTGGAAACTATTTTCGAGTACCAGGAAGCCATTTTCCAGTAGTATATGTCAAGAGCAGGAAAGGGAAAGGGAAGCTCGTTTTCACAAGAAAGAACCAAAAGTGCCAATCCGACTCATTATCAGCATTATAGCGGCAATAGAGCAACAGAACTTATTCCAGTGAATCATTCAATTCGGTGAATTTCGAAGCATTTGGTGTCAGAAGTGGGATTGTGCATGATCGCTTGGAGCGGAATTCTGAAAAGTGAACAATGGTTTGTTGGTTGGAAGTGGCTGCCAGCTTAGAGTGCCGACACACTTGGACCAGAAATAGGTCCATTGTGATACCACGGAGTATGGATCCTGATACTCCAATACTCGCTAGAATCATTTTGAGGTCCTTTAAGATCTTCTAAGTCGTTATAGTATCTAGCTCCTAAGTGAATCAACCTACTATGGGAGAGAGCTGGGCAGACACAAAGAAGGTGAGGAATGGTTGGGCTTCCTCATCCCTGCAGCTTCTGCAAAAATCGTTTGTGAAAAGGCCTAGCCTTGTTGTGTGTTTGCCTATTAGACAGTGTCCAGTGATGACATCTATTGTGGTGCTGATGTGCAACCTGTTGAGAGAAATCAAGGTGTTAGAACGTTTCGAACATGTTATACCACTTTTCCAGCTAAAGTTTGTACTCTCAATTGCATGCAGCTTGAATTTTTGTTTACATGTAGCGATTGGTATACCTATGGTGCCGTTTTCTGGTAGCATGGGTAAGGTTGTTTCTATTCTGGCGAGTTCATCGGCCTTACAGTTCCCTGGAAAATCTCTATTCCCCGGCACCCTACACAGGTGAATATTGAACTGCTCTGCCGATCGGCAGTCGAGGGCTTCTAGAGAAAATATAGAGATAGAGTCCAGGGATTTCATGGCGGCTTGGCTATCTGAAAAGATATGAATATCTTTAGCGGATATCACGTTTTTCTTGAGCCACCAATGATTTGACTTAAGGCTTTCTGAGAAGACACCGCCTCCCACTCCGTGCTTAGTCTTTGAACCGTCAGTATAAAAGTGTATCGCCTTATCTTCTATGAAGCCATTCTCACTCCAGTCTGAACTGGAGGGAATGGTGACGAAAAATTTCTTGTCAAATTTTAGGTATGGGGTGGTGTAATCAGTATTTCTGTTCTTCTCGGAATAGATGCGTGGCCATAGTTCTTTCTTGACCACTCTGTGGTTGCTTCATTTGATTACCGAATATATCGAGAGGTAAAAGGTAGAACAAAATGTCCAGTGCCGCAGAGGGTGTAGTGCGTAGTGCACCGCTTATGCACATACAGGCTGAGCGCTGGACCTTGCTTAGAAGATTGCAATTTATAGCTTTTCCTAGCGCCTTTCTCCAGACAATTACCCCATAAGTGAGTATCGGTCTTATAACCGAAGTGTAGAGCCAATGAGTCATTCGAGGTTGTAAACCCCATTTATTCCCGATAGCTTTTTCGCAAGAGAAGAGTGCTACTGTGGCTTTCTTAACTCTTTCTAATTTGGCTTCCAGCATAGCTTCCTATCCAGGATGAGACCCAAATATTTAGCTTTGTCCGAAAATTTTAGGCTGATGTCGTTTAGAGAGGGAGGGCCACTTGTCGGAATATTGGCAATGATTGGCCCATCTAGTTAGCTTGTTTAAAGCGTATTGAAGGAGTTCTTTAACGGAACTTAGGCGCTTACCTGATACGGCCACAGCAATGTCATCTACATAGGTTATCGCCCTGCATCCAAGCCCTTCCATTAACCACCAAATTCCATAAAAGGAGGAATAGAACACCTCCTTGTGGAGTTCCTCTACTAACAGATCTTCTAGTGGACGTCTCACCCAACTTGGAGTTAATAATCCGACCATTGAGCAGTAGATTTATCAACTCGCCAAGTGAGCCGTCAACTTTCAGAGCTGATAGTGCATGTGCTATCGCCAGACAGTTGCTTCTTGTCAATACTGCTGCGTAAGTGGATATCAATCACAGTCGTTCTAGTGTTTTTAAGAGGAAGAATGAAAGACTGATAGGTCTGAAATCTTTTGGATTGATGTGAGAGCATTTGCCAGCTTTGGGTATCAAGACTACCTCAACTTCTCTCCATAATTTGGGCACAACTACCAGATAATAAAAAAGTGAACAATGAAGTGAAGGAATTGTAGATTCACGTGAGCTATGTAGACGTGAAGGTTCATATGAGCTCCATACAGCGCTGAAGTGAAGGGAAGTGAAGGGTATAAACTGGAGGCAAAGAGCCAAAGAGTAAATGGGAGGAATGGTTAGTCGCTTTAGGAGTATACAGTGGCGAAGTGAAACTGGACGCAATGACGTTTAAACTATATGTTTAGAGTATAAGCTTAGTTAAACAGTAGAGCCTTTGTACTTCTGGAAGTACTCGTGGTCTTTTCGATCTCGTTCGGGGCAAGGTTTTTAAAGGCTGGCATATCCAATCTTTATATACAGAATTTAGGAGTCACGCTGTTTTTCTCTCTTTCTCTCTCTATCTCTCTCTCACATTCACTCTCTCTCTCTCGCGCTCTCTCTCTCGTTCTCTCGCTCTCTCTCTTTCTCTCTGGTTCTCTTAATGGACTGAACTGGAATCTCTCTCTTTAGCATATGCTGCCCTGATGATTCGGGGATTCAGCATGGGGCACAAGCCGGAAAGAGAGAGATAGTGACCGAACGGGTAAATGATCTATGCTTCCTCGGACGGCCAGGATTCAGGGTGGTAAGATGCCAGAACGGTCTCCAAATATAGGGTACTTTAATCACACCTGGTCCAAAAGCAATAGAGAGAGGCTAAGATGAAGAGGTGTGTTTTGATAACAGCTTTGCTCTGAACGTGGATAAGTCTGTAGGTCACAAGAGTTTTCCACCTGAAAATGGAGCCTTCTACAGATTACAATGTGTACGCACCATATCCGAGTAAAGCTGCCGCTGATCCCCTCAACTGATCATAGAATTAGAGCACAGATAGCAGCCGATGTTATCTCCTTCACTAGTAGAAGATCTTTTGTAGTAAGAACGCCCCTCCGCTGCGCATCCTTTTCCTCAAAAATGATGTGCCGTACAGTCCTCTAACAGTGCGCAAAAATTCTACATCAAGCGTGTGCTAAAGGAGCGAAAGGAGTATGTTCGATCTACCCTTAAGTGTCCATACCCAGTACTGTGACCCATAAGTGCCTCAGTTCTAGTGGACAACTTTGGAGCTTAATAAATAAGAACCTTAAGCGATCGATTCGGTAAGTTTCGAGACAGGTCTGTAAGTTATTTTCTGCTTAAAGCAGGACCGTGGAATAGAGTACCGCACTGGCATAGGTGTATCCGGCCCCTCGTTCTAGAGGATGCCAAAGGTTTTTGGGTTGTTTTAGCATACAAGGGAATATAGTTAAGAAGCGACTAACTGCCTCAGATTCCAATGCTTTTACTGAAAAAAATGTGACTCAATTTCGAAAGGAGTATATGTATTTTATTGGAGATATCCTCGCTGCTAACAAATTCTAATAAATTCGAGATACAACCGAAAATAAAAAGAATAAAAAACCTTCTTAGCATCCACTCAACAGAACGAAATCAATTGAGTTAAGCAAGCAAGCTGAAGGAGCCAGGACCATTATTTCAGCTTAAAACGTGTCGACTGACAGTCTAAGTCCGATTAGAATTTCCTCTAATTCACGTCCGTCTATTTTATTTACCAAACACAAAATGCTTTACCCAAAGGAACCAAAATAGAAAAGAAGAAAATATTAGAAGAGAGAACTATAATAATTCAATTCACACAAAACATACCAGGGAATTGCATTAGGAAGGCACATACAGCTGCCCGAATCTACCGAATCATCATCATCATCACAAAGGACATACAAACAGCATACGCAACGCAGCATTCGTATACCATGATGGTCATATATTATGCCAACACATCCTTGGGATGTGTCCGTTCTTCTACAATGCCATATATGTACCATCATCATCATAGCTAGCTTTAGGTATACCTACTCGTACAGTTGTATTATATATATAGCTGGTGTCGTCCTGCATCCTTGTACTGACATTTCGTGCGCAAAGCTAACGCAAAGGATAACAACGTCGACACCAGATGACACTAATTGACTGGCAATAATTGAACTATGTGTACGTACATATAATTCACGACACCATAATATGTTGGCGTGTGTAGTATACTCGTGTCGGTGTCCTGGCAAACTTTGCTGGCCTGCTCTGTCAGGCTCTTCAATGTTTTCAGAGTACACCTTCGTCCTTGTTAGATTGCTGTGTGCTACGTGAGTGAGTGTAGGTGTGTTGTCCGATTACCTTATTCATGTCAGTAGCATTGCTACAGAGTGAGTCTCATTTTTTTTTTTTTCTGTTACCGGTACTTTTGGCGCTTCGTCCTTTCTAAATAGAATCAACTGCACTTGCACTCTCTGTTTTTTCTTTAATGTTTACGTATATCCTCTTGGTAGTACCTTTGTGAATTTATTTGCGCCAAACTATAATAAAATATTGACTGAAATTGGTTTTGATATACCTAAACTGGTTACTCATTATACAAGGAGCTCTTGGGAATGGTGCAGCTTATGCACACGCCAGTCAAAGGATTTGCTGCAAAATGTGTGGGGGCAGAGAAAAGTTTAAAGTCTCACCAAGAGGGGACTTTGTATTCTCTGAAGTTCATGTTGGCTTGAGTGTTGACCCAATTTCATTGGGATTAGTAGATTACCCATATGTTAGGAGAGGGTGTTGTGTCCAGATTTTATTATCGTCGGGCTTACCGGAATTGCTTTTGATTAAAATTGAATTCTCTTTGGGGATGTGATGAACAGATTAAGCGGATGACTTTGACTTTCAAGATGTGTAGACCAATATAAATTAGTTTATACACATAGGGATTATGGTGAATTTTAAATTTGTGTTTGTAGGTGGAAAATTAAAGGCATTAGTCCAACAGACCGATTTAAAACACTTGAATTGGGAACTAGATCGGTTGAGGTGGCTGAGTAAATAATTTCTTCTGGCTCTTGGTGCTTCAGGATGTTTTTGTGCGCCAAAACCTGTAGCTCAAGCAATTGAAGAAGTCAAACTTGTAGTACTTGGCAAGTCACATGTAGGTACATATGTACTTATTAAACATAAGGAGCCGGAATTTATTGTGAAGCCCTAGGAATAAACCGCTTCTTTAGAATAAACGACGATTGCAGCGTCTTTCAAGCCGAAGTCTATATAGACAGGCAGGCAGCTATTAAGCCTCTGAACTCTGCTATAATAAGGCCGAGGCTGGTAAGAATATGCAAATCATTCTGGATATCCAGAACTAATACGGTGACTCTCAGTTGGGAACCAGGGCATATGGATATTGAAGGAAAAGAAACGAAGAGGCGGATGAGCTTGCTAGGAAAGGGTCGACGCTGCGGGCTCTTCCTTTTGTAGTAACACAGATCAGTTCCTTAAGGAAGACGGTAGAAAATGAAGCCATCGGTCGTGCAAACAGACACTGGGCTCTCTATATACATGAGTAACAGCCAGAGCGCTATGGCCGGCCTTTAGCAAGAAGAGATCATCAACTCTGGTCAAAATCAGTCGTTTTAACGCATGGGCCATTTCTGGCGTAGTAACTGGCCATTGGCCTTCACGCAGAGCGACTCTGTCTGCTGCATAATGTCTATTGCAGGGACGAAGTAGAAATCGAATCTATTCGTCACCTTGTGTGTGACTGTCCTGCCCGATCCGTTAGAAGAAAGATAACTTTTGGCAGTCATTTCTTCTCTGAGCTGAAGGACTTACGCAACGTTGAGCTGATGGACCTCCTAAGATTCATATTATTACTGTCTGTGTGGTTCTAACAGTAGACTTTCCTGACAGCGTTCCCAGGTTTAAACGATTGTGCCCACAGTGGACCCGAATTGTTGGTCCAAGTGAGCCCTTTCTATTAGATGGCAACATTCACCTTTTGTCATAGAATCCGAACACGAAAATAACCTAATATGCGTACGCTACAGCAAAGGATAATAAAACACCAATAACAGACGTCAATACCGCATGGAATGTTACCACCTTCTCCTGCTCAAATCAGCCCATCTTCACAGAATGTACTACAAACTCTAGCTACTTTTTCAGACTTTAAAGGTGCCTTTTGCATTGAATCGATTCAGGAAGTTCTTATAGTAAGACGTCAAATAGTTCCTCATGTACTGGACGATCATGATCATGCATTAAACTCATTCAATCAACGTCGACAGATCTATTTATCTATAACTCTTGTATGGCTTAAGCCCAATTATGCTTGACGTTATTGTCAAGACTCTTGGGCAATGGTTCCTCATCTCTTCTACCGTATAATCCTGTCGAAAGGACTATTCGCAATGTGGTGGATTTTAATTATGCTGGTTCGGTTAAAAATTAACTAAATGCAAGATCTTCCGCAAATATGACGCTATCCGTGAGAGTGTGTAGGTTGTTGGACGCCACGCACCAGAACTCAGCCTTTTGCGGACCACAAATTGGCAATACAAGACTTGGCCCTTCACCCGTACAAGATTCAACTGAGTCAAGAGCTCAAAGTTAATGACCGTTTCTTCGCTGACTGGGCTCTCATACAGTTAGAAGTTAATTTCGAAAAAGCGGTCGAAAATTCATATTCAGGGACGATGTCCATTTCTGGATTAATGTGTTGAAATGTCCTCACTTTTTTCACGTTGGAGTTCAGTTCCCTTCATTCAGAATCTGTCGGTATTAATGCGGCAATTCCAGACTAGCTTATATTTGGTGACAGCCGTCTCTAACACACACCTTGACTATCAATAAAGATGTCGACATCCTTGTTGGATACTGTTGGATTCCATCTCAAGTATTTCCGCAGCTTTAAGCACAGCAAGAACCTTCGCCCGAAAACACTGCATAAGTCCACAAGTCATAGAATCATCCCTAGGTTCATACCTCTTGAATATAACCTGGCCCTAAATTCTTTGCCTAGCCAGTCTTTCCTATTGAGTTACTGCGAGTACCAAGAATTTTGTCCAATTCCTTATGGAGATCGGAAAAGGCGCCCGCAGAATAGTGCTATGTCCTAGGCTACTGGCTTTAAGTAATCCTGCATTGTCGCATTGATGATCCGAAGCGCACTTCTCCCCGCTAGTGATATGTAAACCCAGTGCTGCTGTTGGCATGAGACGCAAGGCAGCCAAAATGGAGATATTTGCTGATCTTTGTACCGCTGTCAACACATTCTGTAAATATTGCTTGGCCATAGCCTCCCACCAGGCAAAAGCTCATTTCTGATTTGTAACCCCATTTCTTCACCGCTGTTTTCTTACAAGAGCATTATTAGATTGCCAAACTCTATCCTGCATATTTGGTTTCCAGTTTAGTTTGCGGTCCAACACAAAACCAAAGATAATTTGCTTAATCCGAGAGGAATCCTGCGTGCTTATTTTTGCACTCTAATGGGTGTGAGTCTAAAGCGTGGTATCTTGTGTTTTCTTGTTCCGTTTTTTTCGGGATTGACGTTAAGGCCGCATTTCTCAGTTTATTTTTTCGGACTTGGAAGGGCTTATAGGACACGACACAGACACGTTGCTGCAGATCATGAAAGAGTCAAAAATGTTGAATTCACGCAGACGGTCGCTGCAAACCTGCGACATGAATACACACGACATAGACGGTCTGCGCAGACATGTGCACAACAACAAAATATACTGGTCTACAGCGACGTGTCTGTGTCGTGTATGGGCCCTATTACTCCTTCCTTTTTCTCATTGTGTCGAAAAATTTTCCCTTAACTAGGATCACAACGTCTTTTGCATAGCCAGTGACGCTGAAAGTCATACTATATACATAGTTCCTTTAGTATATTGTCAGTAATTAGGGCCCAAAGAAGTAGAAAGATGACACCTTTATGGGATCCATATCTAGGGACATGTCTCATTGAACTGCACTTAAGAGAGGAGTTTATGCGTCTAGTGTTGCTGTTTGAAACAAAGACCCTAGGTTACAGATTTGTAGTTCAGGTCCACAAGGACAAATTTGTAGTTGTAAGTTTTAGTTGGTGAAATAGGCCACTGGAATGTCATTTTTGCAGGCATTCCTGTCATTCAATTCACGATACCAAAATGGCTACACCAATTTAATGTTGGTGGAACGTCAGAATATGTACATTCAAAAACAGTAGTAGATTAAAGCCTAAGGGAACTGTCAAACCGACCTAAGATATCTAAGGGCCAGTTTTTCAATTGTCAGTTAAACAGTCTGATTGCTGTCTATCGAATAAATGTATTCCACTCTTTATCTACTAGATAAGTAGATGTTGGTTTTTCAATCATCGAATAACTCCTAAATTGTAATTGAACGATTTTATCAAGCTCAATTGTGTCTAATTTCACGAAACTGAAATGAAAAAGAGATAGATACAGTGAAAATCGTATATGTTAGAGCTAGCAGACAAAAAATTTAAAATTCTCACTTTTGACAGTTTATAAACAATCAGTTAAAGTTTATCCAGCTAACTGATGACCAGATAATTTTATTCCGGTGATTGAAAAATCGGCCCTAAGTCTATTACAGTTCCGTTGGAGAAATTTTCTGAAAGACATACATATGTATATCGAGAGAAAATTCTCTCAATTAAGAAAATAGTACTCCCTACCTTTTCGTATGAAAACTTGAGAAACGTCAATACGAGATACTTGTCAGACAAATGCCAAAGGAAAACAATTGATTTCTTAACAAAATTCGAAATTAATAAAAATTATTTTTCTGTCAAATCTTACTCGTTTGACAATTTCCATTTTTTGTTCTTTTTTGTCGTTGTTTGTTTCTTTTTTGTCGAAATTCTGCTAGAAGAAAAATTAACGAAAGCAGATTCATTCTCTCTCTCTAAGTTTGGTTCATTTTCTTAGAACGCGAACGCTTTCTTAATATTGTGATATACCTAGACTGCACAAAAAAAAAACTTGAATTTTCAAACCGCACAGTCAAAATGTGTTGAAATACGTATCTAAATATGTATCTGTTGCTGTTCCTAGGTTTAATAAACTCTTTTCCATTAAAAACTATCGTATCTAATTTTGTTGCTGTTGCGTTGTTGCCATAACAGCAGAATACTATTCCAATAAATGATCTTAAAAAAGAAAACACTATTTATTACTGTTTCGAAGAAATTTTATTCAGCATAACGGTATTACAAAGGCATTATACATATTTCAAAGCATATCTTCAACTGCCACCCGTTTTGCAATGAGAATTCGCACAAAAACATGGAAACCTACTTAACCTGTTTAATTTCCCGGAAATGAGAATATCCCCGAGTAGTTATTACAAAACGAATCCAATGGCATTACACTGCGCCTTCTCCTGGTAGAGGATGAGGAGGAGGCACAGCACAGACACTCTTAATGCACAACAAAGCCAACAGCGACTCATGAATCTAATTTTTATGCAGTAAACCTCAGCTGCTGCTATATACTGCTATTCAACATAGAATCCTTGCTCCTATTGCAGCAGCACTTCCCGGCTCTGAAAATGTTTACAAAAATTATGTTTTCTCCTACCACGGAACGCAATTCTAGCACTTAATCCACCAGAACAAGGATAACAGAGCAGAAAACATTGTAACCACACACAAATAGTCTTACTGCTGCTGTTGCTGTTGCTGCTTGAGCGCGGCTGCCTTGAGAAATGAAAAATTGCATGCAATAAATTCTCATGACATAAACAAAATAAATAATTGAGTTCGAAGGAGTGAAGCGACGGGCGACGAGCGGCAGCGGCGGCGGTGGGTAAAACCACAGGACCAACGAATAGCGGATAACGGAGTTATGCATTTAATATGCACAGCAGCCAAAGTCATTAATCACCCAAGAATAGGATAAGCAATGACGTCTTCTTCATCATCATCTTGGAGTGTATCCTGCTGAAGTAGAAATGTTGCTTGCTGTCGCTAATGGCAGGATATACCCCCAGAGTCGCGTATCATTCTCCCAAAAAAAAAAAAAAAAATGATATCAAGCTGAACCACGTGACGATACTTAGTATATCTCATCTGCGAAGCGAACACATTTTTCGTGAGCAGGAAGTTTCCTAATTCATCTGTAGGATCCTAATAAAGTTAAGGATAAGCAAGTGATAAGGGTGATGGCCTATTGTCCTTAAACGGCATGAATGTAGGTCGACATGCATGCGGCGGTTGGCAATGGATTGAAATGTTTTCGAGACGTAGGGCTTACAGAGTGCAACCATTCAATCAATATTGTTAAAGGATTCCGTTGACAGGTAGTCGTAGTCGTAATCTTAATCTTTCCACGTTTGCTAGAGACTTCCTGAGGTGGATGTTGAGAAGTTTTTATGCGGTTTCGTGGCGTTTATCGGGTATACACATGCTGAAAGTGTTTGAAACTGAAATTGATATTTCAAGGAAACTTACGTGGTAACGCAAGTATTAGACAATTTTCAATCGATGTTTCGTCAAATGTAAGATTAAAGGAAAGGGAAGGAGGTATCTTGTTACGACACGTAATAGGATTGCGTGTCTATTTAATGCACTTTTAAGGAAAAAGAGTCTGTTAGATAACTTGCTGTAGCTCCCGCAAGGTGCAACTAAGGTTCTCAAGTGACTTTTTAAAGAATTAGATTGAATGATTGGTTCTGTTTGTTTATACTGATTACTATTTTTTTCTCCCCATTATGTCGCCAGACTTTCAGCAGAGCTTTCGGGCCTTTTCTCCATAACCTTAAGGTAGGATGTTCTTCTTTATCGTCCTCAAGCTTTGTGACTTGTAGGCGTTTACTCGTGACTTCAAAAAAGCCGAAAGGAGTTGGAAACACATAAATCGGACGGGCTTGTGGGACAGTGCAAGTCTTCAAAACAAAAGTTATATTGCCCTGTTGGAACCATGTGTTCGCAATCCTAATTCAATTCTATGTGCGGGAGCAAAAAGTCATTGATCAAGGGTCTTCACTTACACGAAGATTTTATGTGTCCTGTCGCAAGGGCCATAACTTTCCTTATTCACGTATCAATAAAACTATTTGGCAATGTTGCAGTGGTGAGTGAAAGCGGGATGCGTTTGACGACTTATGCTATCTTCATGTTCAAGTTCAAAACTTTTCTGTTTCGCGTCCAACTGAGATCTCAGCTTCGTCAGTTTCAAGCAGCCCCTCATATCTTATTACTACCAGCACAATTCTCTGGGCAAAAGCCATTCAAGCCTTCAGGGTCTGAAGTTGTAGTACCCGCTGAACTTCGATGGTTATTGTGGTATAGACACCTAATTCAGGCAAAAGCTCGCTCATCACGGTCAAAGATCTGAGACCAATTAAGTAAAAATCAGCCACATTCGTTGCATTGCTAATCCAAATATCCTGCGAAAACGATTCAAACGGCCTTTCACCGTCGAAAGATCCCAGCACTATAATGAATGCTTTACTTACTTATGTCCTTTAATTGCCGTGCTTTCTTCTCAACTGTTCGGTGCCACGTATTTCTAGGACCGCCGCGTACTCTACCATTCTGGGAAGGAAGTATTTAACAACGTCGAGCTTAAAGCAAATACAGGCGTCGTGTCGAGCCTTGGAATTGAGAGACCTCTGGTGACGCAGTCACTCGCTTATATGGTCATCAACTGAGCAGGGTCTGGGTTAGGAGATCCGTCAGTAGAAGTAGGTACACCAAAGAACGACTTGCATCTGCATTAGAGGAATATTAAGAACCACTCCATTGGGGTTCCACATACTACCGCTAGATCTCTACTGCAAACAAGGGGCAACATCACACCCAAAAAAAAAAGCGCTGTAGATTTTACAATTGAAGGCAGTAGATTTAACAATTCCTTGTAGATTTGTGTATTTAACAGCGAATCTGGTTAAATTAACAATTTTTTGTAGATTTTATAGCGAATGCAGTCATTTCTACAGCAAAATTGTTAAATCAACTACAACCCCCAATTGTAAAATCAACAGCGCGTTGTCAATTTCGGCTGTTAAATCTACAGATATGAATTTGTAAAATCTACATCAAAATGTTGTAGAATCTACAGCTATTTACTGTAGTAACTACAGCAGGAGCTGTAGAAATTACAACAAGTTGTAGATTCAGCATCTATTACGAAAACGTAAAAAGTAGATACCATTTGAGAATATTCGCATGGTAATTTTCAGAGGCCATGGCGTTGTGGTAGTGTATGCAGTCGCCAAGTAAGAGGTTCCAAGTTCAACCCCAGCCAGATCCAAACATTTTTCACATTTTGTAAGTAAATTAAATTATATAATTCGGTTTAAATACACACTAATTATTTCTTGGACAAGAACCATCTAATTGGATTGTAAAAGCTATTTCCACCCCATTTCTCGCACCATACCAATAAATTAGAACTTTAAGCTTATGTGGTGCTATGAAAGCGATTTTTTTTGTTGTTGTTTCTATAGCTGTTCTACAGCTGTTCGACGGCAAAATGCTGTGAAATCTACAATTTTAGCTGTAATTTTTACAACCAGATTGTTAAATTTACAACCACACCTCTGTAAAATTTACAACGAAAATTGTCGGGTCGATTCTGACAATGAATGCAGTAGAATCTACAGCATTTTACTCTATTCTTACAGCATCTTTTTTTTGGGTGCAGCAGCCACTCGCATGAAAGACACTCTTTTACGAATCAGTCTTCAAACTGTTCACTTGTATATTCTAAATTGACTAGAATGCCAGCTAAATTGACAACAAATACTTACTACATCTCCTCCAGCTCTTTTTCGACAAAGACTTCGAGACATCGGAGAATAATGTATGTATGTCTTTATAAGGGATATGTCTACTTCTCCATAAATGGATCTAAAATGGAAATTGGAGTATGGGGAGCTGTATACTTGAAAGCTGTTTACTGTAAAATCTCCTTCCGTCTCCCTCGTCGCTGCAGTGTGTTCTAGGAGGAAAGCATGGTGATAAATGAGGCCTATCGCAGCTAAGGTGATATCGCCGAGGACTGACAGCCCAGCAGCGATCAAATCCCTGGTTTCGGTGACATTGAATTGTAGACCTCCCCTTAATTGTGACCTATGTATATAACAATGAGGCGAAGAAACAAAATTTTCCTGATTTTGGTGCCGAACCATAGGGACGGGTAATTGTACGGCCGATTAACTTGCCAGGAAGGAATGACACTACTCTGAAGTCTTGCAACTTGTGTGACTAACGCTTCTAACCACAAGTGGTCGAACTGTTCCACAGATCTGGCCAAACCTGCTCCTCAAACGCTCCATAAGTTTATAAGACTAAAAGGATTTCACATCATCGCAATGGTAGGTATCATCATGGGACACTGCATTATTGGGAACAAGCCCTCACACAGGGACTCCTTGCAAACGATTTCTGAAGAAGCTTCATACATGGAAAGGAAAAATCGAATGCTTTTTACCTTCCAAGCTCTTTTAACTCCAACTACACTTAGGAGAATACTTCTTCGACACCCTAGCTGAACTTGATGTTAAAGACACCGCCAACCGTCTTTCATAGTAAGCACCTGTTGGCTTACCGATTAAGAGATTGACAATATTCTAATGACGAAGATGCTAGATCTTGCACTTTGCTTTGAGAAACAAATTTCCAAATGGCGATATAGAAAGATTGGAATTCACTTGCAAACCAGCGCCCCATATGAAGGAACCCTAAGCGAGAATATTTGACAGCAAATCAAGTAAGAAGTTTTAAAAACTTGGTAAGAAGCTTCTGCAGTTAGTCAATCTAGAGAAGAGAGTAAGCCATAAAAGAAAGAGGAAAGGCAAAATAGCATTAAAAAAAAAAATCGTACTGTAAAAGGCTGAATTCAGTCGAGTTTTTAACCAGAAGACCCCGAAAAAAAAACTATTCTCGACGTCTAGAATGAAAGCTGCATGGTTGCGGTTCGCCAAATCTCGTCAAAACTGGACGAAAAATGACTGAAAAGCCTTTACCTTCCATAATGACAGTAAATGTAACCTCAATCCACCTGAAGGTATCCAGGACGTACAGCGAAAGCATAGAGAAAACTTTAAAAGGGAGTTCGTCGTGTTGCCAGTATCTAACTTAAAACTTTACGGTGGCCTGGAATAAGCCCCATTTTTGAATTGCTCGGCTCTTTTAAACGCTAAAATAGTATCCAGGAGCCCAAAGAGGGAAGAAGAATTCAAAACACCGATTCAGGAAGCCTGGAAAAATGATTTAAAAAGATAATTCTGTCAAAATCTAATTGCTTCTATGCCACCAAGGATTCAAGCTATAATCAAGGCTCACGGTGGTCACACAAAGTATAAGTCATTTTTTCTTGATAATTTACTTACTGCTGAAACACTTCTGATGTAAAATCTGAAGCGAAAATAAATCGCTTCGTTAGAATCTAATCAAATGTGCTTCAACACTAACACATTATTCCAAACACAAAATTTCTCTTACAAAAGGTCCGTTCGCGTACTTTTTGCACTAAAATTCGTAGATTATCGAATTTCGAAGAATGGGAGTAAAATTCTACCAGTGTGAGCTAAAATAACGAAAAAGTAAACGAACGGGTTGAACAAGAAAAAGTTGAAAATACACTGATTTGACAGTTTTCACAAATCAGCCCAAAGAAGTTTCTTGCACTAAAATTCGTAGCATGGGGAAATTTCTAACTCTCTCGTGAGTGCTCTCTTTTGCGAAAAACTACGAAAATTCTCCGTACACGAACTTTCGTAAAAATTCGTAAAAAAATCTCTGTTTTAGAAGGGTACGCGAGCGGACCTAAAATGAATCGTTAGTGTTTCTTGAAAGCATTTACTGCCAGTTTTACCTCAAAAGATTTTAACCCCTAGCACGAAGTAGGTAACTTTTTTTGGTCCATTACTGTATGTTGGGCACTCTTTGCCCTAAGCTGCTCTTGCTGCGTCACGCCATGCTTACCTTATATTCCTCATTAAAGTCGAGAGCCTCCACTGTCTTAAACACTTTACACAAGACACTTGGTGCTTAAATAAATACATATATATTTCTTTTTTTAAATTTACCCCATTAAATAAAAAATTAATTTAATTGTTAAAAATTAGGACCAAAATAGATTTCTATCTTTTATTATTATTGGTTTTTTTTTTTTAGTATAAAAAAATATTCTTAACATCAACTACATTTTATTTATAAATATATACCGCATATACATCATCATCATCTCTCAAAACTCAAGACCCAAAATTTTCCCTTTACATACACTAAAAAAAAACAGACAAAAGAAAAACACTAATACACAACAGCAAAATGTCGAAGATCCAAAAGCTATTTACACAGTCCAACAGAATAGGGGAATCTACTTAAGCTCCCAGTATCCGCTTTGGCAGATTTCCGGTTCCGGTTCGTTTCATCACCTCGCGAACTGCTTCGCTAGATTTCAAGCCCCATGCGTCAAGTAGTTCTCGATTGAACATTCCAACGCTGTGAAGGAGGAGTTAAGCTTAGAAGGAGTTCCCTCTTTGGATGAGGGAGAAAAAAGAAAACTTACCGAGCTCCAGAGATTGAATGCAGGAATTTGTAGTAGCTTGGTCGTAGATTTAACGGTTCTATGATAGCCGCATGGAACAGGGTAGCCGTGCAGAAGCAGTAGAGGAAAATCAGAAATCCGCGAACTTTGGGAAGGAGTTTTTTACTCTCTCCAAGGTTGTAGATGATTTGTAGAGTCTTCCACATCACATAGAGGGCGACAGTGATGTCAGGATATTGGGAGAATGCAAAGCTGCCAACCAAGCCAGCTGGGATTGCAAATCGTGGATCATCTCTTCCCATAGCATTCCGGAGGACGCAGGAGACTCCCTAATAACAAAAAAAAGTCACAAAATTTCAAAAGAAGCAATAGATCCCAACTCTTACCTTGTATAAGAAGGAGAAGCTCCCCAAAAATACGCCTAATCCGAGTGTCTTTCTATCGAAAACGCTCTTCCGCCAGTTCATTCGTCCCGTCAGGACTTTCCTTATATTGAGAAGCAATTTCAAAACCACTTGCAGTCCAACGCCACCAATAAAAGGTTTCACACCACCCATCACAGCATAATGAATACATCCCTCGCTATGTGGACAGCAAAGATGCTTTCCTTTTAGCCTTCGAATACACCTCGAGTAGGCCTGCAGCAGTCCAGAAATACCCGAATAGTTAGTACTCTGTGGCTCATCCACTGGCGGCAATACAGGACGCTGCGTTGCCATCATGGACTCTTCACTTTTTCCTACGAATATCCTTAAAATGTCAAAAATTGAATCCTTACACGCATCAGTCTTATGAAGTCCCAAACGATACAGATACAATAAAATCGAAACGCTCGCACCAAAGATGAGCGCTTGACCATTGGGAATGGATTGCACAAAGCCACGGGATTCGGCCATACGCCAGAGGGTTTCTGTCGCCACATTGGCCACGTAGAGAGCGAGTAAGGGTCGTCGAACTGGTCGTTCGATGTAGATAGCAGTTAAACTGGCTAGGAAGGCTGGCAGGAATGTATTGGACCAAAAGTAAAACTTGCCAAAGAGGTTACGCAGGAGGCAAACATACAGGACGAATGTAAAGCTGTTAGTTGAGAGAAATGCTGTGGATTGTAAAATGCCAAGGACTGTCCGTTTGAGGTCGAGCAATGTGGGGATTCGATGACGCATTACTAATGAAAGCTGTTGTGAAGAAGTGTGATTGGATTCTGAGTTATAAATTTGATTGTAGAAAAAAAACTAGAGGCTTACCACATAGACAACTGTGTAAATTCGCATACTTTGTGGTACGGTATTGATAAGGATGTCGGCAGTGGATATTGTACAGCTATCCGTCCAGGGATGCAGGAACTCCCTGCAGGAGTTGTAGATAGGGGAAAATTTACTTTGCACGTTCGTCATGGTGAATTACTGTTTCTGCAAAAAAAGAGAAAGGAAATGGTTAAGCATAAAATAGATATGCCAGATACGATGCGGTATCGGTCGGTAAAAAAGCTTGAAGGGCTACCCGATTGCCTTCAAAGTAAAGTATCGGGCAACTATCGGCCAACCGATGCTTTGATCGGGCGATAGTTAATTTTGGTTCAAAATTTGACGCTGAATGGTTGTAATTTTCGTGATGACTCTGCCAAGTTGTCCTCCATCGCTGATAATTGAAACACCCATCGTATTTTTGAGGAAATGCAAAGAAAGACCCGCACTATAAAATCAGCAGGAGCAAGCTTATGAAGCAGTTGTTCCTGTTTAGAATCAACAAAGAACAAGGATGGAACAAAACAAGGTTCTCTATGCAAAATTCATTTCCCAACTAACAAATCCTTCAAAAGCAGTCGACCCACTGTTGTCTAGTTTTGTCACCGCCAACCTATCGGCCGATAGAAAGTGTGGGGCGCTCTAAATTGTCATATATTTGTGAATAAATATGATAACCAAGAACTTACTCTTAATTTGTTGTGTTATCTGTTTCATTCGTTTTTAACAAAATGTTTTCTGTTATTCTATTAACAACAACAAATTGTACGTACAGCATCAACAAAATGGCTGCGTCCAATATGTCAAACCCAGCCGCTGAATTCTAAGCTGGTGTGTGTGAGTACCCATACGTCACAATACAATTGTAAATATTGGAACTTTTTAGCTTGAACGTGCGAATCTGTCAACCGATCCGAAGTTGCCAGATCATATCGTACACATACGATATCATAAGTTAGTCGATTTTGCTTTTAAGCTCCTTCGACCACATTAGCGATGCGTAGAAAATTGTTGAGCTGATGACTCTTGTCAGTAGAATTCTTGTGATGCTTCTTTGGCCCTCGGCATTTGGCGCCGTGTATACATTTGATCTCTTCTTTAGTATCTACGGTATAGGTTTAGCGAAAATTTAAGTCGGTGGTGCAATATAATGTCGAGAGATTTAATGCAGATTTTGCAGTATACCATATAACTTGACTTTGATGAACTCTCTTACTTAATAGCTACTAACACGAATTTTCATTTTTCTCTCAATTCTGTTTGACTCTAGCCATTGTTTGACAGAATCCATAATATCGTTTGCGTTAAACTCCAGCTCGTCTAAATGTTTCACCGTGAGACATCGGTTCCAGACTTCCGGTTCTAGAGCACAACCCTGTGGAATGCCCCCGCTTAAGGAGTATCTACCTCTTTATCTCTATTTTGGTATCCTATAGAAGCACTATTTCGTGTAGATAGTTTTCTATCATACCCCTCAGGACTATGGCCCCAAATTCCTGTATTCAATGAGTTTTGTACATCAAATTTAATCACTCCGCCATACTTTTTACGACCCCACTTCCATCTAGAGCTTGTATCGATTGCTCGGTCCTTACCTTAACAATCGCATTTACTGTTGATCGTGCTTTACGAAATCCATATTGTTGGAGTGAGACCTTCTTCAGATTAAGTCTTCTGAACATTCTGTCAAGCAAACAGATTGGACTTTTTCCCGCTTTAAGCTAGTAAAACTAGCCTCTACTTCTTCCATATCCATTCCATATGAGAAGCTACCATTTTCTAGACATGGCTGCATTTTTTTTTGACGATAGGCTAATCACTCCGCCAGTGCAAAATTCGTACCAATTCGTAACTTCACATGGGCTACAGCTCAATTTTCACCGCACCCAGATTGCTCCCAGATGATTGACCTGAAAAAACTTTGCCTGACAACGTTGTTAGGTTGAAAACTGTCAGTTGGCAGTTGTTTGTTTACAAACAAATTTCGAATCCGTTGGCAGGCATTGCCAGACAAATTAAAAATTGTGTTTTTTTTATTCAGGGGCGGAATTCTCTAAGCTGATAGTTGATTGTTGACGATCACAATCATCACTTTTGCTCTCTCTAAGGTGACAATCACCGTGATTATCACATTTTTGCTATCGTTTTTGTGTAATAGCTATTTAGGTGTCACTTGTCATCTGTGTTTTACATTAATTAGTGTAATTTGTGAAGTGCTACGAAAATGCTTACCTCTTTGCAATTATTTTATAGCACAAATGACAATAATTCGAATGTACGACTGCTTCGCTCTAATTTGAAAAAAAAAAACTCAAATATTTTGGACCTTCCAAACCCAATGCAAGTAGGTACCAACCAATGCATATATGTATATATTTTTTATTTAGATTTTTAAAAAATGTTCGATTGACAAAGGAAGCTTTTATGTACTTATGTCTTGCGGCTGTTAGACATATGAAATGGAACACGGGGCTCATATATACCTGCAACTCATATTCTGCAACTGATTGCAACATTAAATTAACTTGGTGGTGGAGGTTACGAAAGGCAAGTTGGTGCTGACTGACACTGCTAGAGTTATTACGAAAATGCAGTCAAAATTGTGTCTAATATTCATTAACTTTTTCTCGATGGAATCAACCAAAGTATTTTTCTTTGAAAAATATAGGATAGCGCTGAAGAAAGTTCACCTGAGACTCAATTTCACATAGTCCATCCTAAGGCCAGCAGAATTCTTGAACGCTGTATTGGGCAGTTAAAAAGTGCATATGCCATAAACATCTAACATCATTCTATGATCCTTTTTTTTTATGTCGATGGCGTATAATACTCGACAAAAGAAAATGTAGATATGCACCGTCAAGGGAAGCTGAAATTGTACAAATCCGGGACATGATTGGAGATGATCTAAAACTAATTTTTGCACACTTCATTCAATATAAATAATATGCTAATTACACATGTACCTACATTTTTTTTAATTTAATAAATCACACAGACAGATAGCACTGACAAGAAAATGACATTCCGAAAAACTGTGCTACTATCAAAAATGCGACTATCAACTATCAGCTTAGAGGATTCTATTATTCGTCGTTCATAAAACGCTTTACAGTGTAGACGTGTTTCGGCTAATTGCAAATCGCTGTTTTTGATAAACTGTTTTTTCTTATCGTTTTTTCGTACTACATATAGCAAACCGTCTACGGGGTGTAGTGCTTAATTGTGACCGGTGCTTGACGAACCGAGGTTCTATTCCTGGCCAGACCATATAAAAAAAAAAAAAAAAACAATATAAAATAAAATAATATTTCAAAGTGACAGAAAAAATAATAAAAAAAAAAAAGGCATACGTACGCGATGAAAAATTTACGGTCTGCGCTCCCAGTAGCGGGAGTAGCGGCCGAAAAAACAAAATCTGCGGAGACTGAAGTTTCATCCCTTCAGGCTTCAGTACCTGTACCAGTCAGCAATGACACAAAGAGGAGGAGGAGAGCCAAGCCGACTCCAAACCTAAAGCGTCCCACCCTGTCTGCTTCTGTTGACCAATTGTCAACTGAGGTGAGGGACGGGGCGCAAGCGATGGAAACCACAGACGTGGTAGAACCATACGTCTCCGACAGTGATGACATCACAAATTATATGGGGGCAACTAACAGCTTTGCCACCCTAGCTCAAGACGATTCAGACGATGAGGATACCGAACTGGAAAGCCTAACCTCCAGTATAAGACAGCTACAGAAGCAAGTACAAGCCATTAAAGCCAAACAAGTAGCAAGGCGAGAGGCGGAGCGTCAAGCTGTACTCCAAACCATCGAGCAGCAACAGCTAAGCCAACAGCAACCCAGTCAACAGCAACAACCAAAGTCAATTAAGCAGGTTGTACTGCTACAACAACAGCAGCTTAAGTTGCAAACTAAGCAACAAGTTCTGCCTATGCAACATCAAGAACTGATGCAGCAAAAGCAACAGTCAAAGCAGCCACAACAACAGCAACAAAAAATTCTGCACCCAATCCAGCAACAGCAGCCGTCACAACTGCAATCACAGAAGCAGAAGCAGACAAAACAACAACAAAAACAAAAACAACAACAACAACAACAACAACAACAACAACAACAACAACAACAACAACAAAAACACCAAAACAAAGTACCCAAGGTGCATGTTCCCCCAATCCTAACCTACAAGATGGAGCTAAAGGACACAATGGAACTATGTAAGTCGGCCATAGGCTCCAAATTTACTATTAAGAGGTTTAATAATGATAGACATTCAATTCAATGTAATTCGGTAGATGATTACAAAAAAATTAAATTATTATTAAGGGACTCGACGACGGAGTTCTTCTCCTTCACCCCGAAAGGGGAAAAGCTGCAAACAATGCTTCTGAAGGGGTTGGAACCGTCCACCGAACCCGAGGAGCTCCTAAAGATGCTCCAGCAAATAAATTGCGACGATTTAACGTTCGTGGGAGTAAAGCCTTTCACCACAGTGAGGGCTAAAAGGGAGAATCGGAAGCTGCCGTTCTTCCTTGTTCAGTTGTCACCCAATAGCAATTTGGAGGGTCTAAGACGTATCCATGTTCTAGACCACCAGGTTGTAACTTGGGATAAATTAAAACGCAGCGAGGGCATTATTCAATGCGTTCGCTGCCAAAGGTTCGGGCACGCCGCGTCGAACTGTGAAATGCAGGCTCGATGCGTCAAGTGCGCAATGTTCCACAAGACAGAGGATTGTCCTCTGGGTAAGGAGAGAGTTGCAGATAAGAGCCAGCTGTCATGCGTACTATGCAGGAATTCGGGACACACTGCAAATTATCGGGGTTGTCCAGAATTCCAATGCATAAAAACAGCAAATCTAGCTCGAAAACAGAAGAGCGTAGTAAATGCTCCACATGGTTCGGCCCAAACACCAGCCGTGTCTCCCCGTATTACTTACGCCCAAATGGCGTCAGGTAGGGTGAGCACGGTACAGAAGGTAGCTGTGCAGGCCCCAGTGCCTAAGGCACCTGAAGCTCAAGGTGAGTTATTGACCATCTTGCTCTCTATCCAGGGGCAGATGAGTCAATTCCAGCGCCAAATACAAGAGCAGGCGAACCGGGTGGACAGGATCTACGCGCTTCTGCCGAGCTTAGCGCACCTTCAGTCGTAATGGGTACGGCCGCGAATGGGGAATCCCTGAAGATCCTTGCGGTCAATGTGAATTCATTGATTAGGATCGAGCGTAAGGAATCGCTCTTTAAGTTGCTCGACGACCAAAGCCCTGATGTGTGTCTGGTTAGCGAAACTAAGCTAACCCAGAAACGCAAGTTACGGCACAACAAATATAATATCGAAAGAAGAGACCGACCCAACTCCTCTCGTGGAGGCGGTGTTGTGATCCTCGTTCGAAAAGAACTAAGGTATAAGGCCGTGTACAGTGGTGAAGTGCGTAGGTTCCGGGAGCTAGAAGCGTGTATTGTGTGCATCTCTCTCCGTAGTGGAAAGAAGCTGTTCGTGGTCGCACTTTATGCTCCTGATGTTCCTCAGTCTACATTATTCATGTCCGAGCTCGAGACATTGTTTCGATGCCTAAGGCTGGAATTGGGGGAGAATTATTTCCTCATGGCCGGAGATTTGAACGCCAAACATAGAGATTGGGGAAATCAAACACCAAATACTAGGGGGAACTCACTACTCAATTGGTGGGGTCAACACAATGTCGAGTTTCGGCTCGATTTGAAAGCTACAGATAGTCCATCGTTTCCTAGAAGCGGCTCCTATCTGGATCTACTCCTGTTCGACGAACGGTTACAACTGACCGACGTGAACCGACAAACGATAAACTGTTTACGCACGTTCGTGTATGACAGTGACCATTGCGGACTTATTGCCGAAATAACTATTCCCAACGAAATCGCGGAATTGGAAGAGTTTGTCCAAACGTATTCCTACAACTATAGTAAGACTCGTTGGCCTCGCTTTTCCCGAGACTTAACAAGAGCACTCTCCTCGAACTCGCTCGACCCACCGTCCAATAGGAATCTGTCAAATGAGGAGATTGACAGCTACCTCAAACAAATGGACGAGACAATTAAACAAACGATGGACAGTACTATACCTCGGTATCGACCAACTGACAACGTTTACCGCAACGCAACAATCGACGCACTGCACGTACAAAAAAGTAGACTGCTGACAAGATTAAAAAACTTGCATAGGCAGTTTACTGACAGACAGAACTCGGAGGTTAGGACTCTGAAGTCGTTGATAAAGAATCTCCAAGTATTAATTAGAGCAAACTATAGGCTGTCGGCTAATTTGCACTGGGGTAATAAGATTCGGGCTATCAAGTCTGATAACCCGAGTATGTTCCCCCAGATTAATAAAATATTTCGGAGGAATGATGTCAACGAGCTTCAGTGTCTGAAGATTCCTCGTACAACTCACAATGAACAGTTACTTACAGAAGCAGGAATAGATCCAGTTGACGCTGTCGACGATGACGACTTTTTCGTGATCGAGGATCCGCAGAAGAAGGTTGAGGCAATAGGAACCATTTTTCAAGATGTGTATAAGGTAAATGCTTGCATTCGCCCCAACCACGACCTGGAGAATAGAGTCCTTGCACACAACTTCCGTCTTCGATATGATTTGCAGCATTGGCAAGCAGAGAATTCTGGCTTCACCAGGTTCAATGATGACAATGTTGCAAACAATGTCAATGCCATTGAAGGGATTCATCCCCCTTACATATCGAAGGTAGAACTTCAAGCGATCTTCGAATCACTGAGAAAGAAGAAATCAGTGGGAATCGATGGAATATCGAACATTGTGCTTCGACATCTTCCTCTAGTAGCGGTAGACATTTACACCACCCTGTTCAACAATGCACTGAATAATGCCCATTATCCAGAGCATTGGAAAACAGCGGTGGTTCAGCCGATCCCAAAAAGGGGAAAAGACAGTTCCAATCCGGCAAATCTCCGGTCCATAAGTCTCCTTCCGAACACCAGCAAGGTATTCGAGAAAGTGCTACATAGAGCAATGATAATGTGGGTTGAGGAAAATAAAATTGTTCCGGATAACCAATTCGGTTTTAAGGCGGGGCATGATACAATTCATGCCGCGTCTAAACTCGTGTCGGATATCCAATGGAACAAAAGTAAGAAACAATGCACGGGTGCCTGCCTGGTTGACTTGGAGAAGGCCTTCGATACCGTATGGTTAGAAGGGCTCTTTTACAAGTTGAGCAGGTTGGGTATAAGTAAACCACTACTGTACATGTGGCTTAATATGCTCACTGGTAGAAAGTTCGTTGTGAAAAATGGCAGCGTAACTTCCACTGGGACGTTCGAAATTAAAAATGGTCTGCAACAGGGGGCGGTTAATTCGCCGATCCTTTTCAATATTTACACAGCTGATCTGATAGGATCTCTTCCAGACGTGATAGCGTACGCAGACGATTTGATAGCGTACAGATCAGGACCTAAGATTGACGTCATTGCAACACTCTTGCAGCGTGACTTCGATAAGATTCAGCGATATTGCGATGACTGGAAGTTGAAGATCAACTTCCAGAAATCTGAGACCATTCTTTTCAGAACGCCGTTGTCTGGGGCCTCTTGGGATACCAGGAAGAATTGGCGAAAGTTCTCTATTGTTGGAGAGCACGGACGTCCACTTGCATGTCAAAATGTAGTTAGATACCTGGGGATCTGGCTAGACCAATATCTATATTTTAATAAACATGTAGATATTGCTCTAACCAGAGCCCGAGGCGCTTTCGCCCTTACAAAGAGACTGTTTTATAGCAGCCAACTCGATGCAAGGGTGAAGGTAATCTGCTACATGGCCCTTATTCGGCCCATGATCGCTTATGGATGTCCTGTGTGGTTCAACATAGGGGCAAGCAGGATGGAAAGGATTCGGGTGTTTGAGAGGGCCTGTCTTCGGGCTTGCCTTCACTTGTACAGAACACCAGAGTCTCAGTACATAAAATTCTATTCCAACGAGATCCTTTACAACAAAGCGAGTCTGATAAGAGTGGACAATTTCCTAATCAAGATGACTCGAAGGCACATTGCGAGAGCAATGACCTCAATGAATAACCTGATCTCCGGGGCTTTCTACCCCAATACCATGTACCATGAGAGCGTGCGCCTTAACGGCTTTGTCCCCCCAGAAGCATTCCTCTATTACGATCAGGCAGGTCTGATCCAGGATAGAGCGGCAGTGCCGATAATCTTCCATATAGCCCGAAAAACTGTGGATAGGCGGCTCAACTATGAGCGAGACGTCGTACGGAGCTCTGAGGAGCGTCTCCGGTTTAGTAGGTCGGTGTCAACCCGAGATATCCAAGACGTCGAGCGACAGCACCAACAATTCTGGTGGCTTGAGGGAGCTCCCTCGTCGATCCCTATAGATCCCGGATAGGGACAGTACGGCTATATGGCCACCATGTATTTTTGCATGCCTTCGGCCGACATACATAGCTTTAGGCGTTCTTTAGTTCTAGGTTAGGGTAAGATATGTATATACAATAAAAAAAAAAAAAAAAAAAAAAAAAAAAAAAAAAAAAAAAAAAAAAAAACACAAAAAAAAAAACACAAAAAAAAAAAAAAAAGCCTGTTGGCTAACAAAAAAATTTTAGTTAAGTTTATTTTAAGGTAGTATGTAAGCTTATTTAGGTTTTAGGTAGTATATAAGTCTTTTTTACATAAAAAATGTCCTGTTTCTAAGTTTTTCTTTATTAATTTTTCTTAGTTCCTCAATTAGTTATAGATTATAATAATTACATTAGTTAGATTAGGTCGAAAGACATAGAATAAGCATTAAGTTTAGCTTAGAGCGCTCGCATAGAGCCAGTAAGTTATTATAAGATAGTTAAGTTATTTAAGCTAGTTTTAAGCGTTTTTGTCTAGCATTTAAGAGTTACGATTATTATTAATAAAAACCTATTAAAAAAAAAAAAAAAAAAAAAAGGATTCTATTATTACTCCTACGTCTGAAAACATGTGAAATTGTTCGCTTACTTATGAACGAAATAGAGAGAGAATGACATCACTTTCGTTAATTTTTCTTCTAGCGGAATTTTGATGTATAAAAAATGAAAACTGTCAAACGACTGAGAAATTTCTAATTTGACAGCAAATTAATTTATTTGAATTTACAAAACAGAAAGAAATTAGCAAACACATACATATGTATATGACAATGTATCCAGAGGGTTATTAATTTCGAATTTTGTTAAGAAGTAAATTGTTTTCCTTGGCGTCTGTCTGACAACTATTTTGTATTGAAGTTTTTCAGGTTTTCGTACAAAATATTTGCGATTTGGTAGTATTTTGAATTTGAGAGAATTCTCCCTGTATTCACAGATATGTATTCACAGATAGGAAATTTAGACTCGGCTTACTTTACAGAATTTGCGGCAGGGGAATGTAGACACGAGCGTCTATATTAGTTTGTTTATGATTCGAACGGACTTTCTATTATAAAAATGACAAGCTTTCGGAATGACAGCTGTCACATGCAATTGACAGTTTGGGAGTAGCGCAGAATTTAAACAGTCATTGGGATTTACAAAGCACTATCATCTAAGAAAAATATGAAAATTATAAAATTGATTACACAAATACTACGCGGCTTGTTGGCCTTTTTTGTGTTTTTTTTTTTTTTTGCAAAAATAGAGTGAAATTTTGATAAATTTATTTATATCTTTCGCCGCAAATGAGTTGAAACTTTTTCCTTGAGTGAAATAAGTCTCGATGAGTTATTGATAAATGCGTTTATCATATTTTATACCGAAAATAGGAAAAACCCTAAAGAAACTCATGACAGATACATCGTTTGAAATTAACATACCCAAAATCGATAAACTAATGAAAACCACTTACTTGCCAGTCACTCTGTCATTAAGTTCTGTCTTTTTTGTTTTATTGAAATCAAACAATCAGCTGCAGATCACACAAAACACTTGTAATTTAATCCAAACAACATAAAAACAAACACGACACTGTTATACTCGTATAACACAACTCATTTCAAATAATCGTGATAACACGACGGAACCAACGTTCATGTGTACCCGTCGCACCATATGCCAACCGCCGATACAAGTAATTACCTCCGATTCCAACGAAAATAAAAAGCTACTGAACCTTAAAATATTTAAAATAAATACAAATGGGTTCCGTTTATGTATGCTTGATTATCCGAATCGATTCGATAAGATAAGTTGTACCCCTAATCCGTGTGCGCTATTTTTATGACTCCAAATCCAAATGGACTTTACCATGGCAAAAGCTATTTTGTTCTTTTGAAATTCCCCAAAAAAAAAAAAAAAAATAAATAAATAAATTTCATTTGTAACTATGGCAAAACGTGCTTATCAGGGGGTTGTGGGGGGGCTAGGTAGCCACGCGTGTTACCATGATAACACCAGCTATCAAGCGAATATCGTAATTTTGTGAATTGCATATTTTAGCAGAACGATTACACATAATAACGTTGTACGCCATATGGCAAGGGTGTTAACTGGCAAAGTGGCGGTTTATTGCAGGTTACTCGCCTAGTCGTCATATCTACTCGCTGTGAGTGTGGATAATTTGTTGACTTTAATCAGTGCGCGCTACCTAGTGGTTCCTTGTTTTTTTTTTTTTTTTTTTTTTTTGCTTTCACTGGAAGCGGTTTAGTTACTGGCTATAAGTACTTTTGAGTTTTATGCGTCAGTAATTACAGACACTGCGAGATTATTTTTGAACTGGCACCCAAAGTGGAACTTGACACAAGGTAATTGGGAAATGGGTCAAGGGTAGCGACTGGAACCGATAAAATGCTCATTAAATTATTCTAGACTGATGTACGTTTAAAGGTAACCTTGAGAGGTATGCTTATGACTGAATTAAGACAAGGGAAGGAAGGGTTGGTTTGAGATTTCAGAACAAATAGAACTTTGTATGAATTACGTATGGATTCTTCAGAACTTTAGAAATAGGGCCATGAACGCAATATTCCTTATTATTTTCTTCCCTTTTTACCGCTTGTACAACTCTGCGATCTTAATGATCTTCTTCTCCTTAAGGAGTGGTGATGAACCGCAGTAGGAGTCTATGGAGGATTCTATCGCCTTCCACATGAAGCTGGCCCTGAGCAGTGCTAATGAACTTTGGTGACAGAATTTTCAGAGCATTTCTTCTGTTCTGGGCGTCCACTTTGAAGGTACTTCCCAGTTGTTTTGTGGAAGGCCCTGAACAGCTTGGTTCTTACCAAAGCCCGAAGACGATAATTCAACTTATCAACTCTCGATATAGGCCTTCCAGACTTTTGGCTTGGAGCGCTTATTCTTCGCGAGGCATTGGCAACAAATATCACATCAAGACGAGCTCTTTCATAACTATTTGTAGATAAGCACTTTATCCAAGCCTTGGAAGCTGATTGCCTTTCCTACTTTAGCTTCATCTGTCTACCACCATGTGCTCTCTTCAAGCAAGGTCGCTGAAGCGCTACAGTGAACCTGGGCCTCAACCAATAAGTCTCTCCACTTAGCTCGGTCTTTAGCTAATTCCCTCCAGTTGCGCCCTCCAAGTTGATCGAGGTCCCTTTCAACTTGTACGTGCCACCTGCGGCGAGGAGGCTCTCTACTGCGTCGTCCCTCCGGGTTTGATTCGAAGACTCTGTGGGCCGGAGCGTCGTTGTCCATTCGCTCTACATGTCCTAGCCATCTCAGACATCCAATGCGCAATTTCTTGACTAGGTCGACGTCGTATAGTTCGTCGTTGAATCTTCTCTTCCAAGAAGAATTTTTCTCTCGAAGCGGCCAAGGATATCTCCATCCTCTTCAATAAAGTCCATGTTTCAGCACCGTAAAGCAGGCAGGACCACATCGGTGATGGTAAAAAGGAGATCGATCTAAACAATCTATTGTGGCGGAAGGCTTGAGGCAGCCTAGTGAAAGTACTCTACCCTATTCATCAACTGACGAAGATATGTATGTCCTCTTGGAAGCCATGTCTCCTTAATGAATGTTATGCCAAGCATTCACAGAGAATTTGTTCGTCTCTTCCATACAGAACCGATATTTCGTCTGCGGGTAACCGTCATTGGTAGTTTGGGAATGTGGTGGTAACTCAATCATCTGTAAGGAAGCTCTTTAACTTTCTAATACTCCCCTTTGTTGTGTTGAACATTTTCTTAAGAAATTCTTCAACTGAAGAAGAAGTCTGTGCTCTCTTTCTTTTATCAACGTTTTGACTGCAGCCTAGTTGATGCCACAGTAAATCTAAGCTAACTCAGTCAGCTAAATCAGTCAGTATATCAGATAAGACTTCTAAAGTACTTCTAGATCAGGGTCTCGGGGCAACATTCACTAGTTTACATGGTCGTCTGTTTCCGTGAAAACGTGGCTTCTTTCATCAGGCCTGGAACTGGCAGAACATAAAACGGAAGCCGTACTCATAAGCAGCCGCAAGAAAGTGGAGCGCCTGACAATAGAGGTCAAAGCGAGTCAAAGACTTACATAAAGTACCTGGGAGTACTACTTGACCATAGGCTCAACTTTAGAGATGACCTAGCTCACACAAGCATGAAGGCAAATCGGGCGGTCGCCGCAATATCCAGGCAGCCTATAAGAAGCCTACTTGCGACAGTAAGCAAGTCAATCCTCATGTATGCAGCCCCCATATGGGAACCGGCTACAGCTTAGACTCATACATGAAGGGGATTGATTTGGTATACAGAAGATCATCTCTCAGAATATGCTCCCCATACAGGATAGTTTCGGGGGATGCAATTAATGTAATAGCAGCTCGAATGCCTATCGATCTAGAGGTCAGAATAGCAGCATGCATTCAGAACGACGAAAGAAGCACCATCAGAGCGACTGCAAAAATAGAATGGCAACGACGATGGAGCACTGAAAATGGCCGGTGGACCTACAAACTGCTATAAGAGAGGTAAACTTCTACCTCACTCAGTTTCTAACCGGACATGGAAGTTTTCCGGAATACCTTCACAAATACAACATCGCAGATGATCCTTTCTTTCGGCACTGTGAAGGGAAAGTCCAAAACGCGTTCTTGTAGAGTGCAAAAGATTGGGAATGCAGTAACCCCAAGGAGCCTAATAGGTTTCATGCTCTCAAGAACAGAAGCTTGGGTAATCGCCGACAACATTATCGCAAGTATAATGCAGGAGATACGGCTGGAAAACCAAACACAAGGAGCCGAAGAAGAACAGAGCCCTGCAACATAACGAAGAAGACATGACGTCAAAAACCTGCCCCTACGAAGGAATGCCTTGATCGGCAATACCGTAGGGGGCAACAGGACAGTTTTGGAAGGCGGTGGTTTAGCACGTAAACATACTAGAGCATGGAGGCGGGCATAACTTCGTAGTACGGGCTGCGAATATCCATAAAGAGTCCATCGCCTCCAGCGCATCAAAAAAACAAAAATCGTCGTCTGTTCAATAACTTTCTGTCACCAGAGGATTGCTACATATGTATGTACCTACGTTATAGCACCAATATATTATGACCTCAATATTCCCTATACCGACGCCTACTGTGTCATAAGGCCTTTGTGGCATCCTCAGTGGTAGAACTTCAATCAAATCCAGTCAGAATATGCCTATACAGCTAGTTAACCTTACTTAAGTTCCTTTAAGGACTATAGGTTCATGAATGACCTAGCATTTTTTTGCGTAAAGAGCACTGAAACGCAAGGATTGATGGAGAGTCGCAGTTTTGCGTCAGAAGTGTGACACAGTATTCGATCCATAGATCCTCCAAACCCAAGTTCATCAAACTAGCAAGACTGATTCCTAACCAATAACCCAGCAAGGCAAGGCAGCCTCAAGTGCAAGCTAGATCAAACAGCTAATTTATCAATCCTCGAATACAACATCTGACAAAGATCGAAGGCGCTTTGCAGAAAATTTGTTCCTCTACTATGAATGGTTGGATAAGCCGATCTGCTGTTCTGTGAGGAAGTGTATGACGAATATTTTAGGAGCTGGGCAATTGATATGCGATCTTTGAGACATGAGACATTCAGGAATATTCGTTTTTGGAATATCCCTTTAGCCTTTGTCCAGGCACGACTAACAAGAAGTAACGGCCTGCTCCAAACACGTGTCGTGTAAGTTAAAAAGGTTAGCGTCACTTCATATCCCAATTACTGCAATTAAGTGAAAATAAATTTGACTTTATGTCGTGACAAATGATTCAGAATACCTACTTAACTTCAGGAGTTATGTCTCCCTCTCTCTCTCTATATATGAGAGTGTCTACCTATTATTGTCGCATATGATATCACCTTTTTGTTAAAAAGCAAATTAATTAAAATTAAGAAAAATTATAGTCGCTCGTGATGCGTAAATAAATTTAATTAAATTTTATGCGGTAACAGGTAAGAAGCCGTTTTCGGTCAACAACAAATTAAAAACTAATTTATGTATTTGAGAAAATGTGACTACAATGGAAACTTATTGACCCCTTGTTTGACCAAAACATAATTAAGTGTTCATGGGCTTTACACTAGGCAAATACTGATTCTGAATGTATTCTCTTGCTATTGCAAAACAATACAATTTGTGGCGGCAAGACCCGACGTTAAAACACGCTCTATATGACGGAGGCCTTGAAATATAATATACATACATATGTATAAGTATGTTCAATAGATAATCAGAAAGTAAAGCAAGCATTACAAACCACTGCTATCGATCGTGAACCTTTTGGCATACATTTTACTAGGCCCCTAAATGTTTTTATGAGTCGTTTCTAATTTAATTTGCTATCTCCCTAATGCACTTGCTTCTATTAACAGATAAAGTGATTATAATTGTCATGGTATCTGATTCCATTGATTAGATACTGGTTCAACAATGTAATGTTGTAATGTTCCTATTTCAGACTTAATGCTTTGAATCTTTTTATATCTTCATACATAACATAGACATATAAATTATGTCGTCATTATGAAAGGTAATTTCATATTCATATTTCATTCAAGTGTGCTGGCTATATTTGATCGTCAGCTTGATCTTGATTCACGAAAACTCCTCAATGACAAACAGTATGGTTTTCGTAGGAACAGGTCCACTGGAGACTTGACAGCATATCTCACCAAGAAGTGGAACCAATCTCTCCACCATCTTGGTGAATCAAAGATAGTTGCGCTTACTATTTAAAAAGCATTTGACAGAGTTTGGGATCAGCCTCTTTTGTCGAAAATGTTTGCATATGGGATCGATGAGTCTCTTATTCAATGAAATTAGAAATTACCTTTCGGGGCATTCAATACAAGTATTGGATGGCTTCAAGTATGCTATTCACCACATAAATGCTGGTATCCCACAGGGCTCAATTCTGTCTCCGACTCTCTTTCTTATTTTTATAAATGACCTCTTGTCTGCTACCTCTAATCCAATGCATTCCAATGCATTCGCTGATGACAGTACCCTTACTTTTTCATATTCGTTCTCAAACTCACATTCCTGCTCTTCGGCCGTAGAAGAGGAACAGCAAAGTATGTTAAACTCACTAAATTCCGATCTTGATAGCATAAATGGGGTGGAATTTAATGCCTACAAAACGCAAGCGAAACCATACCGCCCCAACCATTATCTATGAATGGTACTTGCCTCGTGGAAACTGAAACACTTGCCATCAATAACCCTCTTCGATGGAACGATCACATATTCAAGGTCGCCAAAAACGCAGCAAAATATCTAGGATTCCTTAAGCGGTGCAAGAAATACGTTACCCTGACTGATTTGGGCCTCAATACATCCGCCCAAAACTGGAGAACAACGCCCACATCAGGTCAGGTGCACCCAAGACCGTTTTGCACTTATTGGAGAGGATCCAGAAGCGTGCGTTAAAACTCATATGTGATAGAGACATTGTGAGCTTCATAGTCTTATTAAAACATCGAAGAAATTTTTCATGTCTTTCCCTGTTTCATCAAAAATGCTTCACCGAAATAGCCAACTGCATTCCCCCCTTCAAATTTTCACCAGCAATACGCGTCACGCTTTGAATGCACATCAGTTTACCCTCAAGCCCAACTGCGGACGTACTGTCAAGTACAGAGATTCATTCGTTGTGTTTCCTCACCATTCAGCCTTCAAGAATTTAAAGCCAACGTGCACAGGTACCTCCTCGGTTCCTCTTCCCCCTTTTCGTAAACGCCCGCGCCCTGAATCATCAGTATAAGGGTATTCGTATCCCCTTTGGTGCGCGCAAATTATAAAAAAAAAAAAGCTGAAGAGCGGGGACGTGAGTATGGTACTTGGGTCTCGTGTCGAAATGTCTACAGACGTGTATTTCGGTAAGGAACTCCCAGGGCATAATGCTTTTCTTTTGGTTCATTCATAAGATTGGTGAAGTGGACAAAATGATTTGTAACTAAAACACAAAGAGGATCTATCGACTTACTTTGTCGGAATAGGAGATACACTTCTGGTGCACTTTGTAAGATTGTAAGCAATCTTTTAATCCATTTTATAAGTTAATAAAATTGTCCCAAGAAAACCCGTGATGCACTTCTGTGATAAAAAGCTTCTATTATCAGCACACACAATGTGGGGAATTCTCCAACTGATATGTGCAAGACACTTGCAAAATGAAATGATTCCCAGTATCGTCTTGAACATGGTGCTTAGCAAAAGTTCGTCTGCTGAGCGAGCCCTAACTATGGACACTCTAACCGAATATTTAGGAATCAGATATGCGTGCTTTTGGTCTTGCAAACTCTTTATCTCACTTTTTGTCAGTCATGCAGTTGGAGATTTCATTTTTAAAATGTGCCGAGACAAAGGTTACCCACAGGCAGTGCTTTGACGATTGAAAAAACAACTAAATTTTACTTCGACTCAGTGTCTGCCCGAAACCATTCACTAAACCAAAGAAAGTTATAAAGAAACAACTGAAATCAGCTCCTTAAATCCACTTCAATGAAAGTAAAGACTTAAAACAAACCTTGCACCTTTGCAGCTGATGCAAACAACTTAATCTAAGCCAATTACTGTGCCGCCAGTTTATATAAATCATCAAGAGCTTGCGGACTATAAACCACTTAAGGCCATAAAAATCATCTAACACAACCGGTATAAGCCATTAATGCAAAAATAAGCATTCTCTCGGCTATTAAATCTAAACCAACAAAAAACTGGTCTGAGAAAGTTCAACTCGTTAAAAAGGCGTCGCTAAAGTTTTCATCTTGTGATCGTTTCTCGATTGAATTTGACCTGAAAAATAGATTTTTCTTATCTATACGCAGTAGCCAACGCAAATGGGGCAGCAACAATTCCATCAGCGAGATAACAAGCATTCAAATAATTTTTCATTGGGATTTTTAACACAACAATGAGCAGTTGGGACGGCAAAGAGGGCCTCATATAAGTTTTTCCTCGCGATGGCAACTATGTTAAAGTTGTACCTTGCACTTACCAAATCAATTAGACTATGTTGGTTGAAATATCGACGAGATAATCAGCATTTAGTGTCCACAAAACTGATTAGGACGGTGGAAACTTGCGATTATTCGGTCTCTGGAACACACTTTGTGGAGAAAAGAAAAAACACAAAATTCACACTTCCAGCGAGGGAATTCACTAACTGCACATATTTTATCGATTTGTTACCGTTTGGAGAGTTTAATTCTTTTTGAATTATTTACTAAAACAAACGAAATACTGCAAAAGTTGTGAAGAAAAGAAAGTAAATTGCGAAAGAATACTGTAGACTGTTTTGGTTCGTAGTTTGACAGATGGGTTTTTTTTTTTTTATTTCACGACGTTGTCAACAGTTGTCAGCTGTTGGTCGGGCATACTGCTTACTCTAGTTGGTTCGGTTAGTGGAGGAAAGACTGTCTTTCTCTTTCGGTTGGTGAACTAGCGAACACTACATGGCGCTAGTGGCCACAAGAACAGGGTGCATGGGATAAGATTTCTGTTCTTTTTGGTTGAATTGTGCGGGGTGTTGCTTTTTTGTTGAATGGTTAGGTTCATTCTGGCTTTTTGTTATTCTGTTATAATTATTTTATCCAATTTTTAATAATTTTGTTAGAGAATTCCGAAAATTGAGAGAGTAAATAAGAGCAAACGTAAATTTTTACTGAAAATGATATATAAACGATTGTTGTTTTGAAAGCGTTAAACGATTTTCAAAATCTACAATATAAAATGTTACACGAAAATAAAAGGAGGGGTTTACTATGGATTCAATTCAATTCAGGATGGTTTTAGGTATTATGGATGCATCAATTTTTATGGAAATGAAATGTACACCATTTGTGAAAGCCCATTTATTGCAAATATTATAAAAAAGTGCATCAGGATAACCTTACAAGCGAAATATAAAATTTAATTTTGGTTTAAAAGTATAACTTGGGAAATAATTGCAATTTTCCATTCCGAAATTTTGAAATTTTATACCCATTCTTACCGAAACGATGAACTTTTGCCGAAAACCTGTAAGCTGTTCGCATCAACTTAAGATATTCAAACCGATCATTTCTTTGTTGATAAAAAATGGTCGACTGGTAAAGAGGAAATTATTGAAATAAATAAATAATGAACGAATGAACTTCCAAATGAACACAAGCTCACGCACTATGTTTGATCACTTTGATAATCTTTTATAAATAGATGAACTAAACAAGATTTGAAGGAGGTTTCGTCCAAAGTACGAGGTTTCGATAAATCAGAACCTTATGCGAAAATTGTGAGTTTTGAGGAGATTTGGCGAAACCTAGAGATTTTGCTTGGTGGTATTATGTATGATTTTAGAGCTGTGGCCAAACCACTAGAGCATAAATCATTCGGTGGAATGAAGTGGCTATGCAATATATGATATGTACGAGTAGTGTTGTTCGCGTACTTTCGAGTGTTTGTGCTCGCGATCTAATTCTTTCTCTTATATCTTGTCCACAGTTTAGATAAGTGAAAAAAAAGATGGATGTTCACTAACCTTTAGTTCTTTTCCTTACAACAACAATATTTTCGCCTGAACGGACCCCACAATAATGCACAGTACCTTATATTTTGTTTCTTTTATTCCAAAATCGCGACCAACTAACTACCAATCAACTGTCACAATCCACCTAGTATCGCATTCTTGTTAACTACCTACTACCAAGCATTTTCTTCTGTACCAGTCAATCCAATTAAAGCCATCAATTGGCAAATGCCACAAACGACTGACGGGTTTGCTTGAAAATCAAATGGCCAAAAGCGATCCAAACAAACTGCTTACCCAACACAACAGTGTTGTGTAGAACCCCAAGAATTTCTAGTTTCCGATTCTTTTGGTCTCTCTACATCCAGTTGTATGTATTCGGAAACTCTTCAGAAGGAAATTGAAAATTTGTCATCGACAACGGTTTTCCTCACCCGAAACAACCTTACATTTCCTCTTTTATACAATCGACAGTGCTAAACCAAAACTGTGCCCTAAGGCAAACGGTCAAAAGAGTGAGAGCAAAACGCCATGTCCCAACTCTCGTCTATCGTCCATCAAACTGGACAACAACAACCAGGACACAGCGTCTGTACCATCGGCATAATTGTTTCACCAGAGTTGAATGCAAGTTGATTTGTTTTTTAGAGTTTCCCTACCCTCCATTGTTGTTTGTCGGGGGATTAAGGTCCCCATTGCACTATTTTCTACTCATTCCTTGGCTGGGTTTTAGAGTTTCTTTTTTTGTTCATTTTATAGATCGACTATTGAGGTTAGATAACCTTTTGTGGCACTAGGGTAAACATGACGTGTTCTTTTGTTCCATTGAATTGTGTCAAAGTGACAGTCGGGGTAGGGAATTTTCGTTGCCTCTTTTTAGGGAGTTTGGGACTGCTTCTCTGAACATTGAACTATTGGTGTTTCGTTAAACTATACTTGGGTTGCAAGTGACAGTGACGATTTAAACTTCCTGAGTGTTTTTAATTGAATTGGATGGTTTGCGGCAGTTTGCGTCTTGAGGCTGACATAGAAAATAGAAATACGCCGCGAGGTATTTCATTGGATTCAGATTAAATTGAAGAATAAAAAAAAGCATGCAGATAAGATGAATTTGACAGACGTCATACGACAGATGTTATTTGACAGCACCTAAGGCTGTCAACGGTTGTGAACTGACAATGCTTTTGCTCTTTTGAGTCTTCGAATTGTTACTAAAAATAATTGGGAATATTTTAAGAGCACCTAAAGGTTGAACACAGATCTCTTTTGTCATGATTTTGATATTTAGGACTCTCATCTTTTAAAATTTGTTAGACTCCCTTACTGTGTTAAATTGAAATTTGTTGTCCTAGTTCGAAGAAATCTACAAGATACCATTCATTTCTAATCCTTCCAAGTAATTAATTTATCGTCCTTTCTATTATGCCTACTGCTATCCCGTCAGGAGACCATTTTACCCCTCAATAAATACCAATCACAGGCTATTGTACTTGTACATATCTACTATAGAAAGTTCCCATCATTATCGTCCATAACACCACAGGATAACGATTCATTTTAATTTCGCCTAGTTTCTGAATGTGACAACATACACAAAGATTCTACATTTCAGTTGAAAGCACAAGAAGTATATCGCTCATAGTAGTAGGTATTCGCTCGCACACTCGCAGGGATAATTACGATTCTGTGAGGTTTTGAGGTTTTGAGAGAAGCGCACTGCAAGACATGAATACCTACCCAGTTTTTGTGCCACCAGGATGCTATTTGCAGTGTTGAACTACTTGCCATTGCCAAGAAAAGCCATTATGCGTTTGCTACCACACATCCTGCGAGGGTGCAGGTTTGCATAAATCCTTCTAATGGTTTTCACATTGGAGTGAGAGAGTTTCGCGAGTTTTGTGGTGTTTTTACGCACATTGCGCTGGAATACTGGGTTCCATCAATGGTCAATGGTTTATAGAGTGCAAAACCACAAGGCAGAAGGCACTAGCAAAAATGCAATTACGAATGCAGGTGTTAATTCACAGTTTGGGAAATTAGATTCTATGCCAGAAGCCATTAGAAAATAACTAGCTTGGAGGTTTGAGGATAAATTATTTTTTTTTTCCAGCAGGTATCTTTGGATTGGCTTTTGTGAAGGTACTAATGGAGTTTGCAGCTGCTAGTTGTTGGAAGTTTAAAATAGATGGAGAAGATTGCAATACAAATAAAGCAAGGTGCTTTCAAATAAAATCGACTTTGCCACACAGAAGCGGTTGGAAAGAGGGGAAACGAAACTTCTGTGCTTTATATTTAGGTCAATGAGGACTGGAATAGCACCATTCTGCGCAGATAAAAGATAACTCAGGGCTTCAATAGGCTCTCAAAGATATTGCAGTGTTAACTGCAAAAGTGTATTTAACTACTCAATGGCCAGAGTGCATCAATTCCTACACAAAAGGTTTTGATCCTTTCAACTCGCTCTGAAAGAACTCGATTCTAGCGCAATCTATGCATTTGCCCAAATGAGTTCAGAGTTGCGGCTTATAGTGTGACCAATCTTCTGCCAATTTATGATCAGTATAAATGGCCAACCATAGTTCCCAACTGAGGTATAATTATGGCTTTGAGGCTTAATTTCGAAGCTTGAGGCTCTGAGGCAAAATAACGATAAATAATTCCGCCGTAAAAAAGACTAAAAAAAAGGCATAATTTGCTCGCCTGTTACATTTTTTCTCTATTTGGTCTCACTTTCAATTATCCATCGTTAAAACCTTAACAATCTAGCATATGTACCTACATAGCTACACATATATAATCATAAAATTCAACAACAAGGGTGTTTTGTTGGTGAGTAAAGTGAGAAATTCTCAACAAAACGATCGACAGTGAAGTCTGGCACTACAATTTTGAGGATTCCAGTTGGCAACACTGGGACCAACCATAATTGAATTAAGGCTCTGGCCGCTGCCGTACGTAATCATGTAAATTCTCATAATTTTTATACCGCACCCATAATGGCTTTTCAATCAGTTTCGTCGAGTTTCGTTCACTTCACACATATGTATGTGTGGTTTTAAGATTCAAACATAATCAACATTGGGAAGCATAAGCTAATGTCATAACTGACCAAAATGCTTCCTTATGTTCTGTCAACTCCAACCACTGACCACTACAATGAGCGGCTAAGAGCGCTCTCCCTAATGCTCGATAATGTTTCCAAAAGTGACCGAAAACTAAACTAATCGACGTTGAGTTTATTATGTGTTGGCTCATAAGATCGTTTATATTTGTGGGTTTATATCTGTGTGTTTATATATATGCAGCTAAATGTTGATTATGTGTACGCATCTGTCATGAAAAGATATGACATACGGTCCCGTTTCTTTAATGCAATTATGGGTGCCCTTGGATTTTGACAGCGCGCAGGAAGTATTTGCGTTGCGATTATGACATTAGCTATCGCACGCCTAAGGGTCAACCATAATAGACTCCAGTGCCATTAACCTTGTGTCAAAACCGAACAAAAAGCCCACTCAATTTCTTCCAACCGGTTTAGTTGTCCATATTGAACTGTGGGCAACTGCATTACCTCTCAAAAGAGGGAAAAATAATAACGAAAGAAAGCTAAATTAACTAGATTTATTCCATCTTTCATTGGATGGGATTAATAGCCATTTATTTGCTTGCATCATTGGAACTAAAATATTTACAAAACTGTATTCAGAACTTCAAATTCGATTGACGTATTTTTTTTTTCATTTTTGTTTGTGTGAGCTGTCAAATCTTCGCACTGACAGCCTTTATTTATGCCTTGCTTAAGTTCACAGAAGTTAACGAAACTCAACGAAACTGAGCATGTGACATTTTGAAGTAAAGGTAGCCCTTTTTTTCATGTTCGGCGAAGCATGTTCGTCGTTTAGGGCTACCTTATGCTAACAGCCTACTTTTTGAGGTAATGCCTAATATATGGAACGGCAAACAAATTTTTGACAGTTTGTACATTGAATTAAAAGGTAGGAAGAATTTTCTTACCTTCAAATCCAGTCTACTACCTCAAAATGAAATGCCTTACTTTGTAGGCAAAACTGAACCTCTTGACCAATCAGCAACGTTTGTCTTACTAGTGCCTAGAATGCGGAACGTGCCAATTTTGTCATGGGAAAAAAACTTAGCCCAGCACAGCGTCTACAAGTCATTGAGCTTTATCACTATAGGCGAACTAATCTAGGCAGTCAACTCCGGGTCGTTTGACAGATTCACTCTCCCAATTGTATTCTGACGTCCAAACTAAATCAAATGGGTGCTCACCCACACCAGTTTAGATTTGACAGTACTGGTCGCAGCCATTTACAATGAAAAATTTGTTGCTATTAATCGAATAACAACCTGCAGAAGATATTTTGTTCAAAAAGAATGAAAGAGAAAACCCGTTTTTTTATCTTAAATTCACCGCGTTTGTCTTAGTTAATTAAAGCATTGAGTGCTGTTTGGATGGAATGGTAAACAGAAACGTCACTTTTGCTAGAGTGACAATGTTGTTGGCATAAGCAGTAGAGTTGTGTCAATCGTGATTGATTCGATCATTTTGACCCGTTCACACAAAAGTATTGGTGATTGCATTCCCACAACCACAAACCAATCAATCACAAAACCAATACTTGTCTCACAACTCAGGCACTTTCAGTTGTCTCGGTTATTTAGTAATGAACGAATGAAGCAAAAGTATTGGCAATAACTGAACGAAAAGGAAATTGAAACTTCTTTATAATTTTTTGCATATAACATTAAGAATATACATGTCTCACTTTCGACAACACGATACATCGGTGGAATGAACTATCCCTATCATTGAACGGATTGAATGGTTGATTGGAATGACCGAATCATTTTTGAAACCAATACTTCTATCCGGTTTTCAAATTCGATCGAATGACACGGCTCTAATAAGCAGTGAAGTGACTATAAGGCCTCGTTCTTTATTCGATTCCATTTTTTCTCGTATGCGTTTATATCGAATACAAAATAGCCTTTCACACGATGCCT
Organism: Chalcosyrphus nemorum; assembly: GCA_949716465.1. Classification (NCBI taxonomy): domain Eukaryota; kingdom Metazoa; phylum Arthropoda; class Insecta; order Diptera; family Syrphidae; genus Chalcosyrphus; species Chalcosyrphus nemorum. The sequence continues at coordinate 82,036,456 of OX454333.1, forward strand.
TTCTCCATTCGATTTTTTCAAAGTACCAACTACTAAATCAATTCGAGAAAAAATGCTGACCGTATAAATGACACAATATAAACATAAGCGCCACTGCGTCTCGTATTCAATAAAGTTGATACGAGATTTCTCGAACAGCAGTGACAAGTTCATTCGGTATACGGGAAAAAAAGTAACGAATACGGGATTTTACCGAATGGGCTGCATGGGAACGATTCAATACGATACAGTCCCGTATACGGTATTCGAGAAATACATTGCCGTGTGAACGTGGCCTAATGCAACTTCGACTAACTTCGCATTGATACAATATTTCGAGAGAAATAAGTCCCCTGAGAAGTATGATATTGGAAAGGTTTAAAAAAAAAATCCAATTTGAAGTCGCAGGACTTTCATTTGACGACAAATTGCTACTGTGATTTACTCTGCAGGCGCATGACCTACAATTGACGTTGAGTCAGAACTCTTAGAACCTTGTTCAGAAATTTTATATATCTATCACTATCAAGCCTTAAAAGGATGTGCATATCTCCTCTAATAGAGAAACAAGGAATCACTTGATTATAAATGTCAAACTACAAACCTTCATTATTCAAAGAGCAACTTAAAATCAACTCAGCCATCAATATTACTTATCTAGAACAAGTTTCAACTGATATTCATTTGAAATCGATTAATTCAATTCTATTTTAAGTAATTTCAATATCTTTTACACCCACTGAGTGGCAACGTCACTTACGTTACGATTATAACGAGTTACTATCAATCAACTATGTGTGACACACTTGTCAATCCAAATGTGTAACAAGAGATACTCGTTAACTACTCGAAATGCATTTACACACACAAACACAATCTACTGATTGAATTAAATTACTACAAAATGAAATTGAACAATAAAGCACTAGCAGCAGCAAACATGAATATACATACATATGTATAGATAGATAGCGAGAGATACTCGAACTCGACTCCTGTGCTACATCCGTTTCTGTTACTGCACCACAATTTATCCACCCATAATCTATCGATCAGCAATCCATTGATGATGATGATGATGATGATGCCACTACTGCTGCTACCGATGCTGTTGTGCAGATACTTTAGGTTAATTGTGTAACCAGTGAATTGATGAGATGGATAGACAGACAGACAGATACTTTATTTGTCAATGTATCTACTATACTTCGAAGTCGTCCCCCGTGTCGTCTCGTGTCCTCCTGACGCAGAACTTGCTTCGTACTTTTGCAAAAGGACTGCTCTTAGCTGGCTGGTTGGCTGCCTGGTTGGCTGGCTGGCTGCCCTGCTTAGTTGGATGTTAAATTAACCAAAATGAATTGCTTGTTCAGTTAGATAAATCTACGTGCATTAATTGTGTGATGGAACGAACAGGAACGGATGGAAATCCCTTTTGTCTTGGATTTTGTGGTGATGCTTCCGAGTGGATTAAAATTGTGTTGTAATTGGTTGCTAAAGAGTAGATATTCAACTACGTGCGCAATATTCCCTGTTGATGATGATAGCTATGCTGGTCCTCGCTTAGGAGTAACTACTTTGTCCAAAGCTTATGAAGAGCTGGTAGTATATCCGATGGTCCTTGTAGCGGATACCTTTCGAGAGGAGGAGTACGAATGGAACATAGTGTGATTTTGTAGCATGTAATTAAGTTTACAAGATAGTTTTGCATTTTACTGTTAATCACTTTGGTCTTAATGATTTATTTTGAGATACTATCATCGTGGGGTTCTGTTTCTGTTGGCATATTGATGTTTGGCAGTTGGTGAATGTTGGAGATTAAGATTGATGAAATCATAATCTTTGTACTGTGTGGGGGGAGGGGACTTAGCAGGAGCTACTGATTCCATGATTATGTGGTCAACTTACAACCTACAGACATTGTGTTGCCCAGTTTGGGTACCTTCGACGTACTTTGCGGACAGACGCGAATATGGCTGCTGTAGCCGGGAGTGTGGGGCTGAATTCTCGAACATTAACTTGCCATCGATCTCAACGGTGGGCGTTACAGAACACAATTATTGAAATTAAAGACACAAACTTCGACGACCTCGGCAGGATGGCGCGCCATGCTACACAGCCCATGCCACAATCGATCTTTTGCGCACCAAATTCCCAAATCGTATTATGAGCCGTACTGGCGATGTCAATTGGCCACCTTGGAGCTGCAGTTTGACCCCTTTGGCACCGATGTTATGCCAAAAATTCGGAAACGATTTAAGCACTTAAGGGCAATATCTATAGCTCGAAACCATCAACAAGGTCTTTAAATTGGAGTGGCAGAATGCGCTACTGCGAAGCGCAGTAGGTAGGAGCCTACTGTGAGTATACAACTACACTTCAGACCGGGCTCAAGCTCTGGCTAAACACTTGAAGAATATTGACTTTATACTTGCGCAGCTAGACGGGCATCAAAGGACATATCAGTAAGTTATACAATAGGTGTCGCGCCGTCATTTCACTTACAGTGTGGCTCGTAACAAATGCCATTTCACCAAACGATGCAGCCATCAAGCGGCTGCTAATTCAGCGAAGCTCGGCTTTCCTGGAAGAAAAACCACGTATTCCCGAGAGGAACCAGAAGAAGTCTAAATTTAAACCACCTTTTCCGCTGTTTAGCCTTATGTCTTCAAAAAAACACTCCTAAGATGCTTGTCCACTTGAGAGTAAAATTTGGGCGAGTAGCTCTCAGGCCACTCTAGAGAGAAATTTCGTAAGTAGACACAGACCTGAGAGCAACTCGCAGAGATCTGGTTTACTACTCTCAGCTTTCAAACTTATGGACACGGTTGCGAGAGTACTATCCGCAAATTTACTCTCAGAAATCTCGCAAGCAACTCGCGATAGTAAATCACACAAATTTTACTTTTATGTGGAAAGCTACTCGAGAGTTTACTATCGAAAGAGCTCTCAAATGGACGCTGCGCCGCGTTATCCTCGGATTGCATTGTATGGTTAGCTATGGAACTGTCACCCTTTGGGAACGTGTGACCAATCCACTGTCACTTTCGTCGTTGGAAAATCTTACCTATAGGTTGCTGAGCCTTTGTCTAGTAGAGGTGAAATAGAATTACGGCTCGGCCTGAAAATCTTAGACGCAGGCACCTGTTAACGTACTAGCAAACTGAGTTCCTAGACATGGACCAATAGAAAGTGCGGCGACATTAGCTGCTTGTGCCTGAACGTAGACGGTCGACTTATACAGTGTTTTAAGCACCACCACCCCTATAACATGTGGGTGTCCTGGCTCAGGGGTTACTGCGTGAGTACTACTGTCATTTGAAAGCTTTTCAAAGAACCTTCTGCCCCTCACATGCGGCATAATTCTGTAAGTCCCTTCTGTACGTGCAGAAAGGTATACCACGCGCAACACGTACAGTTGTGAGAAGCTAAGCCTTGGCCCTCTATGAGCTGCTTATTGCCTAATGTGACATAAAAAAAAACGACAAAAAAGGACGATGCAATTTTCACTGACCTGAAGGATGTTTCTTTTTTGTTCACCTTCGATTCAGTGAATCCATTTTACTTTCCAAATAAACACTACTGACCTCGTTGCTTTCATTTTCTAAATTGGCAATAAATATTCACAGCACTCAGTTAAAATTCTATAAAATTCATGACAATCCAGCTAATTCATGACTAAAGTCCTGCTGAAAAAAAATTGTACCTTCATTCTACTAAAAATCCTTTATTTATTTTTTTTCTCACAGTATCACTTCAGTTCTCAATTAATTTCCTATCTGTTGATTGCATTTCGATATTGTTTGATCAAAATTGCCACTGTAGCCCAAAAAAAACGGCAAAAGGAAAACAGAGGACATTTTTTTTTTTTTATATTTTAAATAAATAAATTCTCATTCGCTGGCGCGTGCTTATGAATCAAAGGACATTTTTACCTTTGAAAAGCCTGGATGCATACATATTGCCTGCAGGCTAAGGTCTGTTTGGTTTGTTTTTTTATAGAATATTTCAACAATTGAATCCAATCGAATGTGTGGAATTAACAGGAAATAGGAAATGAAAGTTTTTGGGCCTAAAATATACACATACAGGCACACTTGCTTACCTAAGAGTCTCTGTTGAATTAATGTTTCTGTTTTTTTTTGGCAGGCAATTTGAATTGAATGTGTTGTAGGATATTGGAAATGTTGTTTCAACACAGGTTAGAATTTTTTTTTCGTACCTACAGTTCAATTAGCCGACATCATATTGAATTCAAATATTTAAAGGGAGCAAGGATATAAAACAAAACGAACAAAAAAAAACCGTTAACGGATCCAGTGTCCCTTTGTTTGTTGTTTGAGTTATCGATTTCGATCGGAGTCCGGACTAGTAGGGTAGTAGCGAAACTGGCTTATGGCAAAAAACTGTGAGTATTCAACGAAAAAAACTCAAGTTTTTTGTGTTCAACGAATTCGACTTTTATTTTACAAATAAATTGTGAAATGTAGACTTTTGTGGAAAGGTAGTCGAAGTGCAAATTGTGTTCGTGGTACAGTCAAATTAGCAAATGAACTGGCACTAATTAGATGACACGGCTGATTACTGCAACTTTGATGTGTGTTTGTACAGTAGTTGAACTTTTAGGATACTTTTTCTGTACTTTTAGTTCATAACATGTAAAAATACTGAAGATGATCCAGTGATCAGCATCAGTATCCAAGTCAATTGTAGGCCTGTGTGGCACCATATTTTTGGCCTTAAATTTTGAGAAAATTCGATTCAAAGTCATTGCTAAGTTTGGATGAGGATCAGCTCAGGAGATGAACGGAGTATTTGTCTACGGTTTTGGGTCGGGCATTTGCAAACAATATAGTTACCACGATCCGTAATAGGGTTGGGATCTTGGGTGCACGGGAGCCTTTCCGAGTACTCCGGGCTCTGCCCTAGATGCACTGCTGAATCTCCCTCCTCTTCATACTTATATTCCTTAAAGCTATCAACAGACTCAGGCGTGGGTGCTTTTGGAAAGACGTGGGGCTTGTCACCGAAAAGGGTCCTCTAGATCTATACAGCAATGATAAGACCATTTGTGGCTTATAAGTCGGTTGTTTTCTGTAAGGGTCTTTCTCGTAAATACGTGGTTGCCTCTTGCGCCAGACTACAAAGAGCAGTTTGTCTCGGTTGCACGTGGGCCTTTCCGAGTACTCCGGGCTCTACTCTAGATGATAGTGTTCGCTAAAAGCTATCCACAGACTCATAGCATGCCTCTATCTTTCAGGCAGAGATGTTAGCAATTCTAATGACTACAATTCACATAGTTGGGAATAGGTGGAAGGGTCGTAGTATCTGTGTCTGTAGTGACAGTCAAGCTCCGCTTAAGGCCTTGCTTAACCCTTTAATCTCATCCAAATGAGTTGGTGAATGCAAGAGAGCTTTGAACTGTGTCGCAATCATCGGCAGAGCTACTGTTCCCACTTGTCGGGAGAACATGGAAGGCCAAGAGTTTTCCAGATGAGTCGAAAAATTAAATGATCGTCAAGCTCCCTAAAAAAGGCAACCTAATTCAAAGAACACCTTAAAGACACATTCGAACAAGCAGGTTTCCGCTTTGGCTCCTCCTATGTCGACCACATCAACACCCTGGTGATCATCATGGAGCAATGTGTTGAATATCGATCACCACTTCATCTGCTGTTCATTGATTTTGAAAAGGCGTTTGTTAGTGTCAATCGGGAATTTATTTGGCGTGCCTTGCTCAGTTAATTATTAAGGCTACATATGATGGGTCCACATGTCACGTCTTGCACAGAGGAAGGGTGTCTGAGGAACTCGAAGTCTAAAGTGGGGTTCGGCAAGGCTGCATACTTTCACCAATACTGTTGGTGATTAGCTATGTGCCTTATAAACAGAAAATGGAGGAATTCGATGGACTCTTACATCTGAACTCAAGCACGTAGAAAACGCCTATGATGTATGCTTAAAGTCTCACAGAATAATGGACCTTTACCAAATGGCAGCAAATGTGGAGAGGGAACTCGGCAAAAACAAAAATCATCAGCCTAGGACTTAACTCATCAACGCATTGCTGGACAAACGGTTGAGAGAGTAGAGGGTTTCCAATACTTGGGGAGACAATAGTCTCAACCGATGGCGGAACCGAACTGGATATAGCCGGCCGTAAAGGCAAAGCAAAATCTGTGTTTGGGATGCTATCCATAGTTTGGCAATTAGCTTAAACACCAAGCTAAGACTGTTCGGTTCTAACGTTGAATCCGTGCTTCTATATGGATGTGGTACCTGGAGACTGATCGTCACTATCACAAGGAAGCTGCAAACAATTTTGAATAGGTGCCTGCGCTACATCTTAAGGATATTCTGGCCAAACCGTATCTCTAACGAACAGCTTGGGGAGAGTTGAAAGAGTTGGGGAGAAGTGAGACACATTTCCAGAAATCGCACACGACGGAGCGTAGGCATTGTAGAGGCCTTAGGACTCACAAGGGGTACAGGACATAAGTAAGATGGCAGAATACCAGCGTTTCGAAAAGAATATGGGTCAGAACGGTTGAGATGGGGGCGTGGCAAGTGGGACCAACTGAGCGTCATTTGCGTATTTCTGTGCCAAAATCTGAGTTAAGGAAGGTCAAACAACAAGCCCTACTGCTTACACATCACCCATTTGCTTAACACAACACAACACAATTGCTTATGCTTAATAGATTTGCACTTTCGTTTACTACGAAAGATTGCTGCCATCTTTAAGCTTTAATGTCAAAGTAATGACAATCGTAATGACAACCAGTTAAACAAAAAAAAAAAACCTTTACACCACCAGACTGTCGGTCCACAAGAATAAGATCCGGTCCACGTTCCGTATCTACCGGGAACAATTCTCAGACACTGACACCCGGCAAACATAATCAGCACGGAAGTCAGCTGAAAGATTTGATTAGAAAATATTTCCCTCATTATAGAGGTGAAGGGAATCCTCCGTTTCATGTCCTTTTGTCCTCCTGGGAGTGTATGTTCGTTCTTATTTTTTTGTGGCCACAATTTTAATGAGAAATTTCCTCATCGTTTGCAATGAAATTCTGCGGCTTTACTTGTGTTGGCTCCTTTATTTTGGGGGGAAAAGGGAATCTTCCCCTTTTTGGTGGAGGAAAAAAAAACTGTTTGTGGGATGCTTTTCGGGTTAGAGACTGCGACTGCCAGATAAGGAATGAAAATTCTCTCACCCACCCACCTTCTTGGGATTGTTTCCCACTACTTGTTCACTGATTCCTTCTGCACCAATTCGTTTGACTGTTGCAAGGTGGAACACAGTGCATCCAGAGAAAGAGAGAACAGAAAACATCCTTGGGTAATTTCAGGTCAGTGGTTTCGATTAGGGTTATTCGATAAGAAGACAATGATGACAATGATGCTGGTTGCAGGTCCTGGAGAAAAAAATAGTTTCACTGTTGAAAATTTTCAATTTGGTGAAGGAGTTTCCTTAATTTTTTTTTTTGCGCTGTGTTGTGTTTGATTCTATTACTCTTTGTCGGTATATTCTCACGGAAGTGGAAGACGCTTCTGTGTTCTGGGATGGACATTGTTTTGTAATGGAATTTTGAAAAATGACATCTTATGGCATCCATTGTCTGTTTGTGCGAAAGGGGGAGAGAATTTCATTTTGAAGTTATGCACTGATTTTCAGCGAGGATAGCAGGGGGAGTAGTTGTCCAGAATCATTGGTTTGCCAATAATTTGGAATGGTGTACATAGTTAGTCGGAGGAATGCTGAAGGAATTTTTAAATTTATTGTCTTTAAGAAGATAGCTTCAAGTTTGTAGTCCTTAATTAATAAATCTGTATTAGTTTTTCGATTAGGGTTAAAGGTTAGTGTTGCATGAATCAGCGATATAAATTTGAAAAATTAGCTGACGTTTTCACATACGACCTGTCTCCAGGACGCTTCACTGTTTTGCCGGCTCCACAGAGAAAGCGTTCGGACACTGTAAATACAAACTACATAGTTGCGTTCAAAAATACTGAAGAAACCTTGGACAATATCAAATACCATGAGCAGTACACCAAGAATCTTCTTTGGATTGCTGGGGAGAGCTAGATCATATCAAAGAAATCCCAGATCACAGCAGTGTTTTCCAAGCAGAGATTCTGGTAGTGACAACAATCGCCTTGAGTGTGATGTAAGAGCAACACCACCTGTAGGTTATAGACGAACTAAACTAGACAGTCAACTCGAACTTCCTCTGCTGAAAATAGGAGGAGCTTAAATTGCCCTGTTTGTGAATAAATGTGAAGTAGCGTGTGATCAACCATAAGTTTGTCGAGTTATCTCTTTCATTCCTTTCCTATCGCTGTGCGTATACTCGTAGATGTTAAAAAACTGCTAGATTTTTTAATTGTGTGTGTGACATTTGTGAGGTCTCATTTGATTTGGCTTCAACGTCAGAATACAATGACAAAATCTAGCGCATTTTAGGTTGGGGGGCGAATGTGTCAAACGACTGTCTAATTTAGGTAGTTCGTCTATGCTGTAGACTACAGCATCATTATGTGTGGAACAGCATATCATTCAAATGGCCGCCTTGGCTATGCCGGCAGTCCTTCAAGCAGTTGGTTAAATTTTCGATGACTCGATCCAATACATATGACGTTCTTCCGGCAATAGAGTTTCAAATGTTGCCCTCGAGCTCGTCTAAAGAGGTTGCCGTAGACTAAGCGCTTGACGTCAGAACAATACCGCCAGAAGGTATCACTTTCTGATAGGCAGCTATCAAAGCAATTACCGCCACACAAATGAAATCAAAGCTTGTGCAATGCTGTCACGAAGAGCGTAAGGTTTTTGGAGCACAGCACAAGGTTTTACTCTGCTGGGTATCATTGGCAATGGGAAAGAGGATGAACCAACAAGGAAAGGTTCACCAGACATACTAGACTTACAAACTGATCTTTCTATAAAGATTCCGGCCTGCGTACTCAAGCAGGGAACTGAGCCTCAGGAGAGGCAAACTTAAGGTGGAACTCTATGCAAACTTGCAACATAACAAGACGACAATGGTCATCCCATCCTTCGACAAAGCAAGAATCTTTCCATTCCTGTGGTGCCATACAAAGAAACTATGTCGGACGGAAAGAGGATTTGGCAATGAGGAAGTTTTAGACCACGCAGCCTACTTCCTTTGCCAATGCTCTGTACTCCAGCATTCCAGCAATAATTTCCGCGACAAACAATACTTTCCTTCATAGAGTTGTCTGCATGCATGCCCATATGTTTCAATCTTTTGTAGGTCAATTCCTCACAAGACTCTAGGAGGTGCTCCGGAGTCGACTTGACGCATTGTAGAATCTGCAAAGGCCTTCATTTGTTGTACCTAGATTCCGTAGATACTCCCTCAGTTTGCAGTAATTAACTCACAAAGGAGTTTTTCAGACATTGTAAGGGTTAAAAAGGCCTCCCTATTGGTAAGACATGGCGTCAGCTCTGACCTGAGTGCCCCAGAGGGCAAACCCGCATACCTAATCTATAAAACAGAACTGGTTGAACTCTGTAATAGAAAAGTTATAGCTTGCTACTTTCGCAGAGTATATTACTTCGCCGTAATTTGAATCTTCTTCTTCTGAAAAGGCTCCCGACCCTTGTAGAGTCCCTGCCTGACACATCGTTGCCTTTCATCCTCTGCGATCCCGGGTAAGCTGATCCAGTTATGAAGACCAACTTTTCTGGCATCCGCGACAGCTTGGTCTTTGTACCGGAGGTTCGGTCTTCTTCGCCATCTCGAACCTGGGGGCTGGGATTCGAAGATTCTCTTGGCTGGACCAGTGTTGTCCATTCGCTCGATGTGGCCGAGCCAATGTAGTCTGCGTATCTTGGTTTTTTGGACTTCATCCACATCCTGGTACAGCTCATAGAGTTCGCAGTTGTATCTACTCCTCCATTCGTCCTCCTCGCATAAGGGACCTAATATCCGACGGAGTATTTTTCGCTCAAAGGTGCCCAATATTTGCTCAGCTTTCTTACTTATCGTCCAGCCATAATTTGAATACTATTCCAAGGCGCAGACTCTGCTCTACTGATTTGGCAGAGTCTATCTGGTTCAGGTACTTAAACCATTGGCTCCCAAGATCTTGGAAACTCTGTACTCCCTCAATCGTTTGTCCACCAATACTTTTATGAGCTGTGGAGTTCTATACCAGGCTTGCTTTTTCGAATCCATTTCAAGCCTAACTACGTCTGCTTTCCTCTTTACATTTGGCCATCATAGGGGGGAGGTCTATTATCCAGAGTTATCGTACATTATCGGCGCAATCGAGATGATTCAGTTCATTTAAAAGTTAAGAGTTCACCGTATAGAGAGCACCGTCTACAATAAGTAGAACCATTAGCTCAGTTGATGCAGTTGGCGCTGTTAAAAAAAGGCTCCACTTGTATGGCATCAATTCTTCCCTTCTTTTTGATTCTCAGTACTTTAATTCCTGTCATGCTCTCATTTTTATTAGGCGAGTTCGGGCATTTCTACAACACCTCAGTCTGATTTGTGTACATATTGTTTGCGAATATTCTGTCCAGCTCCTTTCATTCCTCGAGTTGATCCTCATCGGATATTAGAAACGAATCATCTCAGCCTTTTCTGGATGTCGGGAGGAGCAAATATATACTCTTTGATGTTTCTATAAAGGGTTTTCTTGTCGCGCCGACCTCCTGTCTCTTTTGCTTCTGTTGTCAGTGCAGTGATGTAAGAGAACGTTACTTTACGCTTTTCTCTTCTTAGCAGGACATAGGATCTTCCCTGCTGCTAAGTCCTGCAATAAGAATCCTGTGCTATTTTCTTTTGCCTACCCTTTTTTCACATTTTCTCTAAGGCCTTCTTCGCAAAAAGTCTTGAAGTAGATCGACATCGGCGTTCCCATTTTGGTTTCCTAAGCCATGTCTTCCCTTCACATGTGTGAGCCCTTCTTTGTCGCTGCCTTCCTTGGCATCCATATTCCCTATCACCATGGCAATGTGGGTGCCTTCTTCAAATGAGTTACAGAGCGGCTGACAGGACACTAGACTTCTGGGTGCTGTGGGTCTTAACAACAGGTCCAATACTGCAGCACTTAGAAGGTGGATACTACTAAAACGGCTAGGCCGATGAATGTTTAAGAATAATCTTAGCAATATTTTAGCTCAATCGTCTTTTTAATTGACAACTTTATCAGAGAGCGTGGTACGCTGCTGGGGCGTCTCCCCAAAACGAAATCCACTCATCCTCAGAGGCCACAAAATGTGAAGTCCTGCACAAACAGGAAACAGTTTAACTGACAGGAATCAAGCTTCTGAGGAATGGGTTGGGAACAGCTCAGAAGCGTTCAAGAACTTCGAATGAAATACAGTGAGCTCTTTGAGAATTGATTTAGGCTAAGAGGTCCTCTATACCGCTTAGACTCCCTCCCTTCAACTCGGTTGATAATTTTGGGATAATTTTGCAAAATCATTGAACCTATTATCTCTGCGAGTCAACGGTATCAATGACAAGGCGAACTTTTTGCATCCACTGTCTCATAATCTCACCCAGTCATACAAATATTTTCCTTCCACTTCGAGAAACTCTAATCCTTTCATTCTTCCAGTTCAATCCTTCGCCCTGATACTTTATAATTAAATTATTTTCAAGGACTCTGCACCTCCCCAAACCCGGTTTATAATTAAATCCCAGAGACACACACAGGCGCCAGAACAAAGAAAGTAACAAAAAAAAAAACTTCCCTAAAACTGCATAAAATATCCAATTAGCCGCTTTATCCCTTGCAATTTTTTCGGCAAAAACTGTCTACGAAAAAAGAAAAAAGAAAAGAAAACATAAAACCAGACATAAAGAGAGAAAAATCCAGCTCATTGTATCGACATCAAAATCAACGATTAGTATATCCCACTCCACAAAGGACGATCCCAGCACCACTTCCTCCCTATCGATGGCAATGCCGAATATTCATGAAATTGCCATGAATACTAATCAATCGGAAGGAATAAATATTCCTGAAATAACAGATTCCATGCAAATGAGATGTGCCCAGGAGCTGAGCGGCAGGATGCTATTTGGGGCGGTGTTGGCATCCGGCCACCCCGTCGTCACCCAGCCACCCTTGTCAAGGATCCATCTCATGCATATGGATTGGCAGACACTGAAAGAGAGACGGAATGTTTGGCTTAGATGCAGGGACGACGTAGACGTAGGTTACGTAGCGCAATAAAGTTCGCAACGTATGCTCCTCTTGGAAAAATAAGAAGTTGGCATGAATTAAGCACTCAAAATAAGATAAATCCGTTCGATTTGAACTTTTTGAGGGGGGCAACCAAAATTTTGTCGTCCTTTTGCACATAACAGTGTCAGAATGATATAAAACCCAAATCAGCTATACGATAGAAGATGTATTTTCAAAGGATTTGTATCTCTGTGGAAGTGTGTGTGTGCGAGTGGTAAAAGTTTGTCTTTAAAGTGTGGGCACATGGCTGGGATGCGAAGCCTATGTGCATGACAAGGATTAGAGTGGATTTGCATGAAAATGATGATTTCTTTTTTCGTCAGCTTGGCTTTCGGTATACGAGTATTGCGTTGGCCACATATTGATTTGTAATTCAAAAGATTTTAGGTCAGATTATGTTGAATGATGGGAAAAGTTACAAACATACTACATGGGTGGCGGAGTATAAAATTGATAAAGAAATAGCTAGTGTTGTAAGGACACGTCGTCGTCGTTGTTTTAGTCAAAAGTTTAAAGGAAAGTTGTGCCACTACACAGTGAAGCACATGAGTAACTTGATGGGGATTTTATCCGAATCTATTAAGCTCTTCTTAAGTAAGTACAGTTTTAGGATACTCAGCGGAGCATATGAGTGCAACCAGTCAATCAATCTCAAGCATTTAGTGCACAGACGAAGGGTATGATAGACTTTTGCCTCTCTATTTCTGACAGGGACCAAGGATTTTTTCCAATATTTGGTCAGGAATCTGTAGCAACTGAAGTATCATTGTTGAGGAACACTAGGTGAAGGAGTATGACTTCTTTCATTAAGTTTTTTTTCTTGGTACGTGCCAAGACCCACCTATCTTTCAGTCTGGCCGCCTGTTAAGAGAGGAGCTCCTTTTACTATTCGTCACTACTTTCTTAGCTGTCAGGTTCTTCATTTCTCCCGTTTTTCATTGTGCGTTCCTCTACACGTAGTTGCTGGATCGTGTCTCGTGTTTACTTTGTTCGCAGTCTCCCAGGCTCAAGACATCAAGCTTCTTGGGATCCCTTACCTGTCCATTGCTATACAAAGTATGTTCCTTTCCATTTAGACACTCCATCGGTACATGGTCCGCATCTAAAATTTTCCATCATAGTTTCAGTAGAATAGGTCACCCACGTGCTTCTATGCTCCTGCAAACATTCATGTTCCTTGTTTCCTTCATATTTGATATTAGTGTGCTTAGTGCCGCTACTTCCCAGAAGGCTTTCTCGCTTAGGTGATCCCTTAAGCGGTACAGAAACACCCCAGCTTGGTGGTCCTCTGGTTCTAAGCCTAGCTATGCGGAAATATTTAACTGCAGCCCTGGAAGTACTCCTAGAGCCCACACTGCTCCATCCAGCATGATTACAATGAAGCCATCGGGATGGTACAGGACAGCCTAATAAACAGCTAGAAGTACTTATCAGCAGCAGATGAGTTATGGAGACTAGAGAGTGACCATGGGGAATCACGTTGCAGTTTCTAAACTAGAGTTGAAGGATCTTGACGTTTACTATAGATGCGAGGTTAAGGCAGCAAGAACAACTGGATTGCAGGACCTGAACAAAACACGATTGGAAGGTCTGAACAAAAGAAGAGACTACTCATGGCAATAGTTGTTCTACAGCTCCCGGGCTGGGCAATGAATCCTGGGCTGGTACAAAGAATACGAAATCATAAAGCATTAAAAGAGAAGCAGAGAACCAATGTATTGATACCATGCAGTGCCTTCTGAACTACATCATGTAAGCTTGCGTTGTTGCTGGAATGGTGCCAATAGATCTAGTGCAGCGAATCCTAAGTATAGAGACAGCAGGACAAGGATGCCATTACATTAGCAGCTAGTCGAAATGATAGTACAGTATCACGAAGAAAAAACCTGGAAGAACGCCATAACCTGCTGGCGAACATACGCGATGAGGACCTAACTCCAGACGACTTCATTAGATAGATGCTGAGCACGCAAGAACCATGGCCACCATCTTGAAGGAACAATGAAATGCACCACAGCTGGCTTCCAACGCGAACAATACAAGCTGCTACTACAGCATCAGAAAGCAGATGCTTCATTTGGATCCATAGGTTCATTTGGAACCAAACATTCACATGGACCCATAGGTTCACTTAGCCATAGATAAGTCTCTCAAAGAGGAGGTGTGAATGAGAGATCTGCTGTCCATGCAATAAGTTGTCTCGAGTAAATTACAAATCTGGTTCTACAGTTTGAAACAAAGTTCTCCATGCAGTCTAAAATGTATGATGAATCAATGAGCCATTCGAATGAAGCTCAAAACAACGCAGTTAAGCGTTTAAGAATTGATTCAGTTGCGTTAACTCTCTTCAAAAGAATGTGATTCTGCTCTAAGGTAAGCTCCTTCCTTCTATGTTCTTTTCTGCCAACGTTTTACCGTCTCGTAGTTTTGCTGTCAGATTGTGTCCTAGAAGAAAGTTAGCTCCTGGAGAATGTACAATTTAGTTCTGAGTAAAATTATTCTACTCTCTTTATTGTACTAAGTCGTCTATAGATTTGAAGCATCATTTTGTCCATTGGCGACTCGCAAATTATAGGAAGCTACGTGCCAAGTCTTACAAACATTAAAATTCATGATTATCCGCTCATTTGGAGTCATAAAGAAGGTTCCTTTCGCATACTTTGCTCTCTCTGATTATCTAAGGTTTTCTCTTCCTAGGGCCTTCCTTATTACTATCCTTCGAAAAGCCAAAAGCCTCCTCATACTCATACTCAAACTCATACTCAACTCAACACTTAAGAACGGCATTCTTTTAACTACCATATGACCTAATTTGACAAGATGCTTGAGATGGTCCTGACAGTGCACACACTCTCCCCTGAGGCATACCATTTAGCAGTTGAAAAAACAGCTTCCACGATCTGAAATTGCCTCCTTTTCACAATACGACAGGCGGCGATTGACAGCTGAATAACTTCTTATTATTCTGAACTTAATATTGACGTCTCCGGCACTCGCGCCTGTACCTATGCTGGATCGTGTGAATGCGTTTGCCCCAAATACTTGTTCCTATCATCTTCGTGCTTAAATTAACTAACTAAGTAAGTAGTATAAGAGAATTTAAGACTAGGAAAAACTCTAGGAAAAACGTCTGCATAAAATTAAGTATCAAGAAGGAGTGGATAGTGATGAAGTGATACACATACAGCTGAATTGGAGTAGGAATGTTCAGCCCTGTACTCTTCTTTCAACACTTCTGTCGTTGAACGCACTCATCGTTCAGAGATTGTGATCCCAGATACCTCCTTGACGATTAGCATTTGTGATGAAAGTTAAGCACTTTTCGTAGGCTTTACCTTCTGTGCTAAAGCACCTAACAATACAATGTTTCTTCGCTTGAAGGATGCGCAGATTGTTCTCGTTAGACAGTTGGCCAAAATTTGTCCCAAATGTTGGATGTGAACTTTAAGTCGATTAGATCGCAGTTAATTTGGCTTCGAGTTGTACCAGTTCCAAGCCAAGTAAAGTTCTTGGTTTCAGGTACTTAGCTAAGGTGGCGCTTCCTCTATGATAGGAGCTTCAACGTCTTCAAGGAGCGGCATGTATATGTGCATATCAGGTTGATGCTGTGCAAAGCGGCTTTAATACAGAATTAAGTTAGAGGATCCCTTATAGATTTAAATCCTGTATCCCTTTGTGGGTCCTAGGGCCTCTACAACGCCTACGCGCCATCGTGTGCGATTTCTGGAAGTATGCCTCAGCTCCCCCCAACTCTTTCCCAGCTGCCGTGCTTCCTTCTCCACTATTCAGTGCCACGTACTCTTAGGACCGCCGCATATCCTACCATCCTAGGGTAAGCGGGTTCCATTGCATCGCTTGGTTAGCTATGGATCTGTCACCCTTTCGGAGAGTGTGACCAATCCACTGCCACTATAGGTTCATGGCCCGTTCATGGAGTCTTATTGTGAATTGAGAAGGATCATTGCCCTTTTTTGTAGAAATAGTGAGTACCAAAGAGGGTATGATGACCCTATTGCTGCTGACAGGAAACAGTTTACTGACTTACTCTCCGCGAAATAACTCCGCCAACTCAACAGGAGTCAGATTCGTAGCGCCACAAAAATGGGCATGGAATTAGCACAAGATAAAATGTATATGCAGAATGTGCAACGAAGACGAAGAATCAGCAGAACTGTGACTGCTTAAGCAGGACACGTCATCGTTATTTAGGTAAATTCTACCTTGAAGCAGAGGATATTACTGCTAGCTCACCCAAGGACTTAGTTGACTTCATAGGCAATACAGAGATACTGAACGAGCTCTAAAATGAGGAAGTCACAAAGGCCCACAAGGTTATTAGCCTTAACCTACATTCTAATCTAATCTATTCTCCGAGGATAGTGTTAAATAAACTAGGAAAAGCTGACTGTGTTGTTTTCCTTTCTACCTCGCAGTATTTTTTTCGCTGACAAGGAATTATATACTAAGTGGTTGAGACTTGCGCACCGAACCTCTGACTCAATGAATCTGCACTGTAGCCACACACACTATCCAAGTCTGGCGATCTTCTCACAGCTGGATTTACATAATAAGCCAGTTTTCAGGACCATACAGTTTCATTGGTTTAAGCCAATTAGGTGAGTTGCTAGATTGAAGAAGACCAACATCATTAATCCACTTCAGGGCTATGAGGGATGCCTTTGGTAGAGATGATTTGTCCTGCTCTGACCCCATCCATTCTCCTTTGGAGAGCTTAAACCAGGGGTGTCAAACTCAAACTCCTTTAGAGCCAATTTTTTGTTTGAAGTATGGCAGCGGGTCGCATTAAAAAACATAAAAGGTTTTTCAACAGGAATTTCCAAACATTGACAAGTGATTGCGAACATATTGTTGAGGCTGCATCTGCCAAATTGGCTGTTCTTTGTTTAGTCTGTTATGACAAATTAACATGAAGAGTTAAAGCCTTCACCTTAAGCCTTAAAGCCTTCGTCGAAAAATCATATTCAACAGCTTTTCCCATTTCTGGATGAATGGGTTCGTCAACAAGCAAAATTTGGGGCAATATTAATCCACACGAGATCCACAAAATGGGACTGGACTGGCGACATCATCGGTCCATACTTCTTTGAGAACGAATTTGGCCAGACCTTCACCCTCTATTGGTCGATGATAACCAATTTTCTTTGGCCCCAAATTTGTTAACATTTGATTGGACAACATGGACAATAGAGCATTATTGAATTGATGTCACGGGCCATAAGTTATTGTCTTGCGGGCCAGTTGTGGCCCTACATATGCCTCATCTGGTTGTAGATCTGTACTAAAGCTCAGCCAGCGCACCCTCGCGGGACCAAGTATTATGATATTCATGGTTAGACGGATTTGTGTACGGCTACACAGTCAACTCTACGTGAAGGTGAAGATGCGTCTTTAGACCTTATTCAGTCAAACTTTTACACACTTTTCAGTTTTGTGCCCCTTTTCAACAGTAACATTGCTTAAGTCCGTTCCCATACATACATATACCATCAACAATCTGCATCCCTTCCAAGCCATTATCCGAATCCTCATTTATCCTTCTCCTTCGTATGTTTCTCCCGTTAAACAACGAATAATTGCCACCGGTCCATTTAATCCACTGAGTACCCAGAAGTGTCACTCATTCACTCACCGTCGCAGTGGGTAAATATTTTTCGTCCAATTTAACCCAACAAATGAAGTCATTACGACCCCAAGTACAAGCCATGGCCCCCCGCCGCCCTCCAACCCAAGTCCTCGAACAACAAACTTTTATTTGTTAAATAAATTTAAAGTGATGGCTGACATTTTCCACCTTGTCGCACAGCAGAGCCTTATTTGCTTACTTTACCCAAACACTCTCTTCTACAACACCTGCCCATAAAGGACTCAATTATCCATGAAATCACCAATAAAAGGTGAAGGCATTCAAACGTCTAAAAAGCGGTCTATCTTCATCCAAAGCAGAATATAAAAAGGGTGGAGGACTACCCAGAATGGAAAAGGAGCAAAAAAAAAAATTGGCCAAATGAATTGCCAATAAAAAATAATAATATGCCATCATAATTCAAAGTAAAAGGGGCGTGTAACGATGAAAGGAAAAAAGGACTTAAACATCAACTCCTTTAGCACCTCCATCTAAGCTGGGGGTGGATTTCAAGTGGGGCCAGTACTCTGTTGGGAAGGATAAAAGAAAAACCACAAGTACTATGGTGACCTCCACACATGGTGGTAAAGTTTATACCCCACTTAGAAACGCGCGCGCCCAACATCAACTCCGGGGCGAAAAAAGAAGAAGGACGAAAAATTGAAATTGAAAAATTTTCCGATTATAGCGCGAACGTGACTAGAAATAATATTTTCTCCATTAGAATCCCGACCGACGACGTGGGGGTTGGACACGAGCCGAAAGAGTATCAACAGCAGCGAAAACGATGCTAATGCTTAGCAATTCGCACTTTATACGAATCCTGCAAACCAGTTGAAAAAAAATAGAGACTCCTTCTTAATACGCCATTCACATTTAAGTGAGTATACGTATAACTGCGTCGTCCTGCGAGTAAACTATTAACGATAGAACCCATTTAAATGTATGCAATGGACTGAAGCGGTACCGTACCCTTTCAAGGACTCTCGCTAACAGCAAAAGCACTGTGACTGTTACTGGCTGTAAGGACGACAACAACGACAACGATGACGATGAAATGGATGTTTTGTGATTCTGTTGTGCTGATGGTATAATACTCTGCAAAATAGCATCCTACAACTATATACCTACTACAACTACCTACTAGCCCAGTTAAAGGACTCACAATGCTGAGCAAAAAAACTCTCCTATACAATGTATCGATCCTTTAATGGACAGATTATTGAATTCACATATACACCCATACCGGATGGAAGACGAGAAGACTGAAAAAAAAAAGAATCCTTCGAGTAGAGATTGTTAAATACAGTGGAAATTTTCTTGTACTATTATTGTTGTTGATCGATCGGGCTTGGGTCGAGAGCGACTACATACAGGTATATCTATATAGTACGGCAGAGAAGGAAGTTTACTGGAAGAAGGAACATGTAAAGGATATGCATAGAGTGAAATTTGCAGCTGCAACGATGTGGACTTTGTTACGCTAAACGAACGAGGCGAGAGATGTGCATAAGAAAACTGATTTCTTTTGAATACAACTGAATAGATGGATGGCGAAGGACCTGGTCTAACAGGATGCTCACTATGCATACATACATAAAGTTGTTGGATAAAGAGTGAGAGAATGGAGATTTTTTTTTTTTTTTTTATTTTTCGGATGTTATTAGGATCCAAGATAATGGGAATTGAATGTAAGTGAGTAAATTGTATAGTAGGATCGAATTTTTTAAGTCCTCCAAGGATATGAAGCAGAAAAAAAGGCAAAATGATTGAAAGGAAATACGACTTTTAGACTGAAATAAGCGATTGTCTTAGTGGAGGGAGGCGAGCTCACTAGTTGAGCGGATCAAATGGGGCCTGTCTCAGACCACTAAGAGTTCCACTGTGATACCTGCTTCTTTGACTCACTCTGACTGGACTAAAAGCACTTAAAATAAGAAGATTTTAAGGAAGGATGCAATTGATTCCAATGTTGATTAGATCGTCAAAAAGAGAGAACTTAAAGCACATTTTCTAGAGCGTTTCACTGCAATGTGCTGTTGTTTGTTACCAGTTCTCAGTGAATGAAACGCGGTGGCGCACTTGGTGAACTCTTGTGGTAAGGGGCCAGTTACAGCTATCATTCAAATGCATCATTGGAACAAATAAGTGAATCTTTGACAAGTCAATTATAGCAATCATTGAAAAATTGCTACCAGTAGAAGGCTCTGTCAGTGAAATGGCAATAACAAAGCATAGATTTTGAGGTTAAAATTGATCATTGAAAGCAAAACTGACAGGTGAGTATAGAATGAGAAATGAACACATCAGCGAAACGATTGTGTTCCAAATTATAGGAAAATCATCTGTTCATTGAAATCGATTTCGATCGGTGAGTTTTGATCAGAATTAAGTTTTGTTTTGTATATTGTTTGCTTAGTCGTCTTAAAATTGCAAATCAAATATCTTAACCAAATCCACTGTAGCTAAAGATGAACTAAACTAGACAGCCAACTTCGGGTTATTTGACAGATACGTCAAGCTCCGATATATTCAACGTATTCTGACATTCAATCAAAATCAAATGGGAGAGCTCACCTACATTATAGGTCCGTTCGCATACCCTCACAAAACAGCAATTTCCTGCGAAATTTTACGAATTTTTACGAAAAGCTGTTCGCGTCAGGGATTCCGTGACGGGGAGTGTTTTAGAAGTTTACATAGGAGTATTTAGTGTCTGAGGGGAGTACAGCAGTGTACTATTAGTTTTACCCCGCTTTTCAACTGCTTTAACACTGGATGAAGATTATACCCCTTTTCTTACATCTTAGTTTTACCCCAGGGTAATTTCACCAGTGTATGATGTCCCATTAGATTATTAAAAAATAATCAATAAAACATTTTCCCATGCTGTGAATTTAGTGCAAAAATTTCTTGCTGATTTGTGAAAACTGTCAAATCTGTCAAATGAGTTTATGTTCAATTTTTTCTTATTCAACCCATTCGTTTACTTTACGTTCTTACCCATTTTACCCTCACTCTTTGAAATTTGATAATCTATGAATTTTAGTGCAACAAGTACTCGAACAGACCTTACGTCAGTTTAGATTTCAGCGACTGGTTTGACAATACCATAGACGAACTAGATTAGACAGTCAACTTTCGGTCGTTTGACACATTCACTTCGCCAAACAAAAATCCACCCAAAAACGCATCTGCGTTGTGAGATTTTAGCAAAATTCAATGGGACCTCACCGATGCAAGTGCACTTTGGGGCATAATATTTAACAGCTCTGGGCGCAGCCATTTTGTAGATGCTGTATGTGGTTGTTAATGGGCACGTTCCGCATTCTAGGCCCTAGGTAGCCAAACGTTTCTGATTGGTTGAGAGATTTAGTTTTAACTACAAAGTAAGCTATTTATTTTTGAGGTAGTGGACTGGATTTGAAGGCACGAAAATTCTTTCGACATTTTAAGGCAATGCGCCAGCTGTCAAAAATTCTTTTGCCGTTCCATATGATAGGCCTTTCCTCAAAAAGTAGGCCTAGAGTTCGGAACGTGCCCAATGAAATAACAACTTGCAAAAAGAATATTTTGTTCAAAAGGAATGAAAGAGATAACTATACAAATTTATAGTCAGATCTTGTCAATCAGTAACTGACATTTACTCATAAATACGGCAATTTAGGCTCCGCCTGTTTTCGACATGGGAGGAAGGCAGAAGTTCGAGTTGAATGTCTAGTTCACTTCGTCTATGATTGCAGCTGTCAGTTATATTTATTTATCGGGGACCTGGCTACGGAGCACGGCGAATTGAGACCTATAGGTGCGTTTACACATGGCATGCTTTTGCCCCCTTTACACGCGCAATACGACTCGACGATTTTAATTTTAACCAGCGCTATTCGCTAGAAGCTCTTAGGTAATAAGCTAAATCACAGACAAGGACTTCATTTGTCACCTAATTCGCTCCTTCATTACTGGTAAACGGAACTCATCTCGAACTTACTTATGTAACTATATACACTTTCCAGCTTTCATCTAAACCAAAAAATGTCACAAAAACAACAACAACAACAAGAGTAATTCCATTTCGTGAAATTCGCTGTATAAAAACTCAACTTCAAGAGCAGGTTAACAGCGCCATTTTATAATATTTTGTCCTTTAAGTATCTCGTATCCCAACAGAGCGAACTGTCATAACCATTGCGCCAGAGACGAAAAGATACATCATCGTCGTCATAGTCGTCTTGTTTGTGTCGTTGTCGTCTCCGTCATCCGGAAAGACGTACGAAGACAGAATTCTACACTCAAAAGATGCACACAAACACTCTCGTTCTGTACGATGAAACAGGACGAGGACGAAAGTAAAAAAAAAAAACAACGAATGTAATAAAGATAAATGTCATAAAGCTTATCTGGCTCTCTTTCTCCAAGCAAACGTAATTGCTACCTTAAAAAGTTAGGTTTTTACAGGCATCCTCTATCCAGAATTCTGTCTTATTCCAGTATACACCAGGATATGAGCCGTAAATACGGAGAAAAAAAAGGACGAACGAAGTTAGAGTTAATAAAACACCAAACACAAATAACGAACGGTGGGATACTTCAGCGATCCTTTTTTGGGGTGAGGATATGCTGCGAGTACGACATCGATAGAAAGACACAACCATTCAAGGTATAGCCCATTCTAATGACCCATTTCTCATACAAGCAACACCCAGAGTTAAGATGCTTCTTCAACCTATCAAGGACGATGGATGAGATGTGTATCCTATACATAAAAGCTGTATTACCTTCACCTGTCATTGTCCTGTATAGCACTGTGTGTCATGTTTGGACCATAAAACAACAACTACCTATGGCATATACGAGTATATATCGGTTAAGGGGCAATTTTAATTGAAAGCCCTGGCCCCCAAAAGGATAAAGCCGAATGAGAAGGGCCTGGATGAAGTACTCTCTGATAATTAGTTAAATTACTGCTATCACACTGCACGTGACGTGACACTTTATCAAACACATACACATAAGTGTGTTTGCATACTCACAGGATGATATCACCATCCATCCGCCATTATATCCTTTCGACTATAAAACAATTAACTTTATCTCTCTGTGCACATTAATAACAAATTTAATTTCTACCCTCTTATCTTTCTCTCTCTCTGTGTGTGTGTAAATTCGATCCATGTGTAAGCCAGCTATATTGTAGGCAAGGACATTGCTACCAAAAACTGGCAATTTTCATAAATAAAATCGAAAGAATGGGGTGGATGGATGTTCATAGACGTTGAGGGTAAATCCTTTTGTCCTTTGTCGTCGTTTTTTTTTTTTTTTTTTTTTTTGAGACAAGCGTCCATCTTGATGAACCTAGGCTAGTCAGGAGCAAGAGGATACGCAATTAGGTTATTTAAATGGTAATCTTATTGGTAATAAAGCAAAAGAGAACGAGTGGGGCGATGTTGTCCAGCAGTCATGCGGATTGTTAAAAGGGAAAATTAAATTAAGTAGCTCGCTCTTTCTCTTTCTCTTTCTCTCTGCGTGTGTTTGTGTGTGTGTCGTTATTTATTTGAATAATACAATAAATTGTGGGGGTGTTCATCTTCTTGTTCTTGTTCTTCTTCTCCATCTTCTTGTCCTGTTATAGTTGAAGGACATTCGTTTTATTTTGGAGTCTATTTAGGAAAAGCATTCCACTGATGGGCACGAGTGAGTATGGATATTTTTCGAAATTGTGAAAGGACACTAGGATTCATTTGTTCTGACTCATTACTTTGCATGTGCTTGTGCTGTGGGGGGCGCTTTTGTGGTGAAGTTAGAGATCCACAGATGAATCTATTTTTAAATATGCAAGATTTGGGATTTGTGGGAGACGTTTTTGAATGGGCAGATTTAGTGGGGTCTAAGAAGACCGAAAATTACTGTTTTATGAATTTAATGAGGAACATAGTCCTTGTAGGTTCTGATTCATGATTTTCGTGACTTGGCATCTTAATGTCGAGTTGGATCCATATGTGGGAGTAATAATGATTGGTGTAGCCCGATGTGGAGGTGTACACAATTCAAATAAACGGCTGTAACGTGAGTGGTTTTGAAAGATGGACTATAAAACAGTCAGTATAGAGGACTTTTGTGATCAGTGCAAGACGATTGAACGTGAAATATGGTAGTTATTCGGGAGAAAATGACTGAACTGAAGGAATTGGCTTTTTTTGTGGATGCGCTACGGATGTGTAGATACTAGAGGATACTAGAAGCCATAGTCCTACTAGCATACACGATTCGCAGACCTGAGGCCACTGTGTAACCTATTTTAACTTAGGGGACAACCAAATTTCTGTTGGAATGGCCTTGGACTGACTAGAACGCATGGACAACTTCTAGAGAATAGAAGTAAAGCTTACTAGGAGCAGGTGAGTCATGAAATCTAGAAGACTAGGGCCACTACGTTAGCCTATACGACATCTAGCTCAGAGGGCAGTAGGACTATCATGGCAAATAACGACAAATCAAAGCACAAGCTTAGCAAGAGCTACCCCATTGATAATGCTCTATGCCACCTAAGTGGAGAACGAGATGATAGGTTCCTACAGCACTGACTGAGTCAGATCGGTCATAGTTAACCTTCTTGAGATGAATGACTGAAAGCCTATTTCTACTGAGCTGTTCATGGACAGAATGTTCAGCAATTACACTCACAGAATTAGAGCGAGAACTTCAAATGCAACTTTGCAGGCAAAAGCTGACTGAAACCTGGAGGATTGGTTTCAAAGAGAACCTGGTATAAGCAGCAGAAAGGGAGCTCAGAGATCAGTGTCGCAGACAGGATTGAATTGCTTTTTAATAGTCCTCCTCAGGAAGAGTTCATGTGAAGTAAACGGTGGGCCATCTAGTGTTTTCTTTTGAAATCATAGGTTGTCTTGACACTGACAGTTGTTTCCCGCTGGAAATCTTGACAGAAAGTCAGTATCATGCCTCCGCGGAACGAAATGAGCTGCTTTGCTTATGAACAACGTTGGGAAATATTGAAAACTGAAACTAATTGCTGTGTAGTCCAAACAGTGTGTTTTTTAAAAAGAAGTTTTGGCCGGAATGAAGCTCCCACTTAGCCTGCTGTACGCAAGTTTGTGCAAAAAGTTCGTGAGACAGGTATACTAGACTCATGGTCCTCTTCGACGGTGCGCACAGTTCTCATCTGTGGCTCCTGTAGCCGAGGGTGAGAAACTCAATTTCACGAACATCCACTAGCCATCGATCTTAACAGCTCAAGATTTCATGCACTAGCTTGAGGAGACTCCTACACAAAGATCTCGAATTATTAGCTTACAAGGTCCAATTGACTCAGTTATTGAAGGCGCAGGACCATCCGCTTTTTAGAGTAGCTTGAGTTGGACTACGATTTTGGGCGAAGAATCATATTTTTGACGAGGTGCATCTGGGGCTCGGAAAAACTGCACGTTATTGTCGAGAGGCCAATGAAATCCACAGAGAGTGACAGTTTGGTGCGAATTGTCGAGTGGTAGCATCTTCGAAAATAAGGCTGGGAACAACCTTTCGGTCAACGGTGGGCGACAGAGCCATGTTAACCGACTTTTTCTTTATTGAAATTGAAGACATGGATTCGGACGACCTCTGGTTCATGCAGGATGGCGCGCCATACCACAACCGATCTTTTGCGCACCAAAATGCCTTGAGCATGAAATATAATATTGAAAGGTTAAAAAAAAGTACAAAAATCAGCATGTCTTGGCATCACTGGAGGGATGAGATCATGTCCCACGGATGCTCTTAGTGTAATCCTACATCTGATCCCTTCTGGACTTCACATAAAACATACCGCTTTATGTAGCGCAGTTAGACTCAGAGAATCTGGCCCTATGGCCATAGTAAGGTTCTGGAGATGGTTCCAAATGAACTAATTGCGTCTTCGACCGACTATAGAACAGCCACTTTAAATTCCAGAAAACTGTTCTTAGTCAGAAGAATGGAAAAACGAAAGTATTATCAACGACTAGGGATATATACAGACGGTTCAAAGATGGACTGCGGAGTCCGCGCAAGCACCTCGGACTCGGACCAACTTAATAAATCGAAGTCTTTCCGTCTTCCAGACTCTGCTAGCATGTTTCAGGCGCAGCTCCTCTGGTTCTAAGAGATCGCTCAATACCCAACCAAAACAATGCCATTTATACAGATAGTTAAGCCGCTATGAAGGCCATCGATGCGGTTTCCATTTCCTTGAAACTGATAGAGCAATGCAGTTTTGAAATTAACCAATTAGGTATCCACCTGAGCATTATCCTCAATTGGGTCCAAGGACACAGCAATTATGAGGGCAACGAGCGGGCTGACGAGCCGGCCAGAGGGGTATCTGCCCTGGATGGCTCTCTAGCGGTCACAGTCGATTCTCTCGCTGCCTATATCTTCATATGGTCACAAGTGGAATAGTCTTACTATCTGCGCCATATCAAGGAAGACATGGCCCAGCTATAATAAACACAAGTCAACCGAGCTACTTAGCAGATCAAGACCTGATATCGCTAGAATTGTAGCTGTAGAAGCTGCAAGGATACTAATGAGAGAGAATCTCTATACTACTTCCTCTGCAGGTGTCCGCCACTGACAAGGACCTACCCTACCTTTTCCGGATGAAGTGGGAATCGAACACATTAACCAATAAATAGGATCTCAGCTCAAAGACAGAATGGGCTTGGAGTTTTCTTTAAATCACTGAATATCTACGATTCACTTAAGCGACTAAATCTCTCTAGTACCTCTTAAGTGAAGCCTTAGCCATGGTAAAAGTTGGACTGACTATACAAACGAGGAAAATAATCCATTCTAGGGTCATTTTCGTGGACAGTCAAGCGCCGCACTCAAGGCACTAGATAGTTTGCTAATCACGTCAAAAACATTCTCGCCATGTCTATAAAGAAAATATTAATCACTCATGAAGTCAATCTCTGGTAGGCTCCACTTCCTGCGCAACCAGAGGTTCCTGTATCATGTCTAGCAGTTGTATGACAAATGGACCAAAAATCTTTCCCCAATAGGTACAATGGACGCCGGCCTAAGCATCAACTCACATGAGTACTACAGGAGCTGTCTTGCATTTGCAACCGAAGTTTTGTCCAATAGCAACAATACTTTCAATCTACCTCGGACACAACCATGGATGCAACAGTTGTATCATGGAAGGGATCTTCTATGTCCTTGACGGTAGGATAATTAGGCATCTCTGGTCATCATCTAAAGAACCTCATACACCTCATTCGTGCCTAAATAGGGTACTTAGAAATCTCTTTGGAATTGTTGCCATCCGTTTTCGCTTCTTGGTCTTATATTTCCCGCCTCCAGCTCACACACACTCTAATGTCCAACTTTTACCAACAGATATCACCTCGACAAGTTTCTTGGAAAAATCACCTAAAGGTGTTCTCACTGATATCACCAGCATCCTCTCAAGACAAACCCCGAAAACAGTGGCAACTTTCATGCAGATAGCCAACTAATTTCCCACTCATATGCTGTTCATATAGCACCCTCCTTTCAACACACATTTCATATGCAACTTGCAGGCTAAAAACTTAACTGTCTTCTTTTGGAAATTCTCGAAATATCCTTCCGGTCCTGATGGAGTACTGCTTGCTACCTCTTCAAAAACTCCTATCGTTTGACTGAGCACACAGGCATACAGATCGACAGCATTGAAGGCGAATTCTGAAATCTGAAGTTTTCGAACATCTCAACATCATCAGTTCGCATAGACTACCGAGAGTAACACAGGATAAAGTTTTTCTCTTCTGACATCTTTTTGATGAATCATGGCACATGCCAGGGAAAACACTGAAGTGTATAAGACCGATGTACGTTCGTTCATATGCACACATACATACATATAATGCTGAGGAGAATCTCTTATCTTAAAGACTCTTCACTTGAGAAAACTTTTCCACGTTCCATCGACTCATTTGTGAGTGAAAAACGCACTAAAGCGAACCAGAACACAGAAAAAAACAAGAAGAATAAGAAGAAGAAGAAGAAGAAATGTGCATCGGCAGGATGAAGTTTAAAGTGTAAACGATGTCAAAAATATGAGACGAGTGTCTAGGGCTACTCTTATAATGGGACGTCAGTGTCAGAATGTTCTTGGTGTCAGTTGCATCATAAAAGTTTTTCCATATTTCCGCCCTCTTCCCCCTCCAGAGATAACCAAGGAGGCCAAGTTTTTTAATTAATTTAAATGGACTTAGGAGTATGTCAAGTTTGGTTTGGAGAGAAGCTTTCTATCTATCGGTTGACATTTTAAAGGAAGTAATATGCATGCAAAAGGGAAATGTATCCAGTTTTAAATCTTCTCACTAAATTAGGGTTAGTTCTGACAGCAAGATGAAATCTGAATGGAATTTTGACATTATTGTTAAACTTTTGACAGTTATAGAGCGTCAAATGTCAGCAAGTGTCACAGCGGGCTGTCAGATACTAATTGAATTAATTTTTTTGTTGCATACCAGAGAGCGCACAGTAATTTATTGCACTTTTTGGTCAGGGTTGTAAGGCATTTTTTTGGGAACGTGACATATTGGAATCGTTACGAGAGTTTGAACACTGAGTACAAGTATCTTCAGGCCCGTTGCAGCAAAAGCAGCTCAGCGATTCAGGGAAAGACCAGCACTTTTACTTTCTCTAAGACTAGTGAGACGCAAGCTCGTAAAGGTCATCAATGAGAGCAAAGCGAGATGCTTTACAAGATCAATGGAGCTAATAAATGAGATTGCTCTCTGTTGTCAGGGATGACTCTGTCTAGCTCCAGTCATGGCTCTACATAGGTTTGCTTTAGGACAGGCATCGTACAAATACGCGGCGTCGGCAGTGGGGAATCTTTTTAACATGAAATTGAGTTAATAACTGCTAACACTGTTGGATATTCACCCAGCGAATTGACCTCTCCTTCTATAAGTGGTCTTGCTGGTGGCATTTTCGTAAAATAGTTCATCCTTGAGAGGAGACGTCAGCCTTAAGTGCTCATCTCATTTATTTTGTCAGACCACTGCAGTGCTTTTCATTGCCTCTTACCTCTTTGCTGCTCCTTGCCACCGCATCGTTGCTAACTGCTACCCAAGTCTGCTAAATTTGTCTGGAAGGTCCTCACCCAATTTGCTAAGAAGGAGATGCCGTTCTTCATTGATATTTTGCTTAATCCCGCACTTTGCCTTGCTTTACGTTTGTCTTTGTCATTGACGTCAATTGTCGGAATCATACTGCTGATGAGCGGCTCTCAAATATCAAAGTTGTACATATGCGTGTTCCATTATTTTACTCAGTGTCCAACATACGAGGATTCTTGAAGGGATTGATAGGCCTTTATCACGGGGTCCTCTGGGCAATTGAGAATATCTCGCGGAGTCCTTAATGACTGCTGGTACAATCAGCGAACCTTGTGGCACTTTGCCTACAATATTACGATCACATTGCTTCACCATAGTACTGGTGGTTATTGGTTTCCATTGCATGGATCCAGACTACAGGCTCTCTGTGCACTGTGCGAAGGGTGACTATTGATCCTCTTCCATTTTTGCTCATAGTTAACTCGTTTTTGCAATTCGAGAGAACTATCGACATCGACATCGTCACAAATGTTTCCTGGGGTTTTGTTCGTCTTGAGCTTGTTAGTCTCCTAAGACGGCAGCAACGCACTAAGACTGCCCACAATGGCGAGACGATTTCTTTCCATGGAGTCGTTGCGATGCTATCAACTATTCCTTAGAATTTTCCTATGGAATGCCGGGAGGTGTTTGTTCAATAGGTGGAGTCAAGCCCACAAAAAGCCTGACAAGTGGCTTTGCCTGAAGTGTCCGTCGTCTGATCATCCACATTCAGTTGCTTCTAGGCTAAGTATTGTGATATCAACATTATGGTCTCAAAATTTCAGTCGTAGCTGCCTTGCAGTGGTTGATTTTTAGGTGGATCAATTTCATGTTTGTTCCTGGATATTTTACTAGATATATTTGTCTTGTACTGCGCAGAGCATACTTTCTGGTAATGCTTGTGATCCTTTTCACCACATCTGTGGTAGTGTTTGGAAAGGTCTTCCGTCTTGCAGTGCCTTGCAAGATGACCGCAGCGCGTGCACCTTAACATCTCCTTAAGAACGGTTCTCCTCTTAATCGGCAACCAATCCAAACGCTTCTTCTTTTTCTGCCTCTCTAGGACTGTTAGTGCGGCTTGCTGCCACTGCTGTCTGGGTTCTACCATAGATCTTCCCCGTAGAATTTATTGGAGTATCGTCTTTTGTAGTACCTGCTGCTCCGGTCAAAGTTGTGACCGGTAAGGATTGTAAGAAGGAGTATGAACTGTAGTATGTATGTAGGACGCTAGGATTGACTTGTTGTCTAATTATACTACGAGCCTTTCTTACTTAGTTCAACGGACTTTTGTCTGCCATGAAAGCATATATGTCCCGTGATCCAACAAAGAAAAGAGAGAAGCTTAGAGCTCAGAGAGTTCAGTTCCTTCTGGTAACATCTGAGCAATTTTGTAGTAGATACAGTAGCTTTGATAGCGGTTTTACTTTCAATGTAGTATGTAGTTCTTGGTGTTTTGAAAAGAGGCCACGGCTAAATTCCCACTTAGGCGTTAATTGACACTATGTGGCGCTTGTGAACTAGTGAATGGAGCGAAAATACTGTGAAGAGGTCCTGCTTTTGTTCTCCGACAGTTGGTGGATCAACTGATGTACACAGTTCGTGTTGAAGCTACAAGTTCCTCATCACGGAAGTACCTGAGAATCAAAGCATTAAATCTGTCATAAAATGGGTGAGAAAATTGCACAAAATTTTGGTTTGAAGGACGTGTCGAGTTAAGGTAGCAAAGGGTATACTTAGCCTAATATATTACAAAACTAAACTTTGACTTGGAATAGAAATTTTGAAATGACAGCCTAAGGTTTCGATACAACAGGTATTCTTAAGCGATTACGTCTGCATACAGTCAAAATTCGCTGAGTGGGTCAGTGCCTTCTCAGCGCACAACTCATATCTGTGAACCGACCCCCAAATCAGTTGCCGAAGTTTATGGCTCATTAGAAATTCATTAGTCGTCGTACACAATTGATTATCGATTTTCTCAATTTAAGTATTGAAACGCTTTTTTGTAGATAAGAAAGTCTCATACCGCGCACTCTGTAATTATCAATTAGTAGCTTTTTTTTTTGGGTTGATTTACGCGCCCAATTCAGTGGCTGCGATATAATTCCCTATAAAGAGCTCCACTTTTAATGTTCTACCTTTTAGTACAGAGACAACAAATTACTGGCATTACTGGCTTTTTATGCCGCCCATCATTTTCAATATCCCGCCGCCCACAGCCGCCGCATCGAAAACAAAATCTCCTACTCCTTCCCGCCCCCATGCAAGCGCACTAGAAACCTAGGTAGGGACCTTCACATAAATATCATTTTATATCACATAAACGAGCGTATAAAATATCGGATACCGTCATCTTAATGAGTCCCTTAGTCCCCGATACTTTCCCTATCTCCTGTTCGGTCTTTCTTTATTGATTAAAATAAATGAAAGCGACAGCGAGCACAGAGAAAGGGGGAGAAAGAGAAAGAGTGTGTACATTGGCAGGAAGAACGAGAGCTCCTTTAGGTAGTTGAGTCCATTAACACAAATCAATGTTTCCGGATCTTCGATCAACGATTATGATGATGATAATGACGTCGACGCAGACCGTGCGTTGTGTCGGACAACACAGTAGTCGTTAGATATTATGTCCAATTGAAAATGTAAGCACAAAATGACAGCTCGTTAGAAGCTGAAAAGCAGGATGAATGGCGGTAAAACAGGCTGGCAACAGCACACACAAAAAAAATAGGGAGTCTTTTCTCCCATGGTGCCTTATAGAAAAGTGATTTTTACCCCATGTGTCCTTTATGGACACAAAGGATTCTTTTTTTTCCCTCTCTGCAGAGGGTGGAGATGGTAGTAGCCGATTAAGACGCACTTTTGTGTATATACATATTTTTTTTTTGTAGTCCTTGCTGGGTAATTTTTCTCCCTTTGTGCTGTAGATTGCAATTTAATGGATAAATGAAAGGCTGAATGGTCCTGAAACTACAAAAAAAAAGGGATGATGGGAGAAATGGTCGAATGCGGTCGTCGTTATGTTTGCTTTTAGTGCTAGTGCTTACTATTTTTAGAAATCGATATTGTCAATAGATTCAGATGGATCTTGGTTAAAAAGAACCCATCTGTCCAGCTGAGTTTTGGTTGAATTCTTAAAGTAAAGTGGATCTATTCTTTTAGGAAAGATACTTATGGGATAAAGGACTACCATCAAGGAGGTAGTCAAGTAGACACTATAGAGAAAAGAACGATGATGCACTGAATTGGCCTGAAAGTGTCATAAGCAAGCCTTGCAGTGTTATACTCGGACATGGAGAGAAGAGAATGTCAGGCTGGAAGACGAAGGGAAACCATGGTACCTCTCTGTTAAGGGATGTTGAAGAGAGCAACAATATAAGGCCTGGCATCTGTATAAAGGAGAGCAGGCTCTTCATAACGAAGAACGTTTTTAAGATCTTAACCCAGTAGCTAATGCATACGAAATAGTAGAGTTCCAGCAGCAACTATTCCCTCTAGTCTTCAAGAGCTTGAAAAACTAAAAAAGCCGCTGGCTATAATGGTCGAATCTGTTCAATCATTAAATCGATGGATGCAAGGACGAATAGACGAGCGCATACTAGATGATAAGAGTGCAACCCCAGCTTATGCCTGCCTGTAAAATGCCGAATACAAATTGCTATCACAACATTGTTTGGACTAATTGAGGCTTTCAGTAGCATGTGCCTGTGTGGCAAATGGATGAAGGACCAAATTTTCACATCGAAGCAAGTCCTTGAAATCACTTTTTCATGGATTTTTCAGCTAGACATAGAATGTCTTCCTTCGGTGGGAAAACAAGAGAGCGAGAGCTGAAAAAGAAGAGAACACTGGGACATTAGATGCCATGCGTGGCTCTGCGAAGGAATGCTTTAAGGACGGCAGTCCCGAGGTGGTTTACCACGTCAAAATGCAAGAGCAAGAAGTAGGGTATAACATAGCATAATGCATGGGGAACCTACCACTCTAGAGTAGTGAGTTTACGATGCCATTTAATTTCATTAGGCTTGCTATAGGTTGTATCTGAGACAAGTAAACGTACCTGCAGAATTCCACGAGAGCAACCAAATATTTTTAAGATCTGACATTACGATAGCTGAGTGTTTCTAATTCACTTTGGCGAATCCACAATCTAAAGGTCCATTCACAGCGAGTCACAGCTGTCATTTTTTATTCACATTCAAAGATGTTTGACGTCTTCGTCCGACCAAAACATTTACTAAGGTTTAACCTTACTTTTTTTTCTTTGGTAAATGACAAGTCAAATTCGCAGATTGCTATGTATGAACGAAATATTAAAATATGGGACTACTCGCTCGTTCGCATTCGCAGGTTGCTGTGCTGTGAATGGACCCTTGTAGATCATACTGTATATTCATTCAGTGCCTACTTCTTTTCTGGTAATGAGTCTCAGCTCTCCTCGATTCTCTCCCACTTGTCACTCTTCTTTATCGATTGTCCTCAGCTACGGTCTTCTCGGTCCGTTACATATCCTGTTGTCTTGAATCAGTGAGTGCAAGAGGGGTGTTGCCTTTCTTTTAAAGTCCTACTGACTCACAATATCTAAAAAAAAAAAAGAAACGTAGCGTAGTCTCAGCGTAGTCTTCTAAATCATCAACGGCTTCCTTATTAAAGTCGGTGTCCACCAGGGAAACATTCTCAGTCCTTTGTTTTTTATCTTAGATTATCTGCTTGAAGGAGAAGTAACAAATCCCAAATTGTATCATTCATTCTTTGCTGACAATGGAGCTGTCATAACTGAAGATCAAACGTTTCATCAATGAGCACTTGACGTATCAGTTCAAAAAAGGTTCACCCAAACCTATTCTAGGCATTTAATTTGAATGAAAAAGTGCTTTCCAAGTTCGAGAAGTTCAAACATATAGGATCTATGATAGCGAAGCAACATGTGATGATGACAGTGATCATGGCATAAGCGTGAAGTGGACAAAGTAACGGGAGGAGTTTACTTTCTTCTGTGACCGAAAAATGGGCTCTGTGCTGAAGGGAAGACAGTTGTATGTCCGACGCTGACACACGGTTCCCTATACTGAAGAATGTATAAAAAGTTTGACGGCAAATAAGCTCCAGCTTAGATGAAGATGCTTCAGAATCCATAAGAAGCAAGATAAAGCACGACCGGCTCAGTTGATATTACCATGTTCAATGGTAATGGCAATATCAGTCAATGTTCCTACATAATCGTGAAACGATGGTAGATGTTACTTTTACTACTGTTTCTACTATTTGCAGAAAGACGCTATGCTATGTGAGGGCTCATAGGATCGGTCCCAGCATAGGGTTACTCCCCCTTTGATTTCATATGCACTGAAGCCATTATTCGTTTGAAGAGCGATCATATTCTGATATACCCTGCAGCAGGCTGTCGCAGAGATTGCTGAGGCTTGCTGCAGGTTTATTTGGAAAAAATCGGTTCTCTCTCTGGTGAGTGAGTGTCCGGCTTTACTCCTCGGTCCTTGTATGTAGTGGCACTGTTCTGAAGGTACTAGGCGCACTCTTTCTCTGTCTTGACCAACAATTGGAATATGTCATTATTATGAGCATTAAACGTCAGTGAACGGGCCCGTATGTATAATGCTGCGTGGATGTTATGGAAGTCATTCGGGATAGAGTGGCGACTACCAAGGGCTTGGCGCATCTCTACTCTATTTTGTTTGGAACTCTTTCATGATGGCGGGAGATCAGCAGTAGTAAATTGAAATCATCTTCCCAATGAATTCTAAATCAGAAAACACCCTACCAGAATTTGGTTTCGAACATTGTCATCACCATCGATTGCCTTTAGCGAGGAACCTCTCTCTCTCAGGGTGTGACGACCTCCTCAACCCAGAATGCGCTAGACTAGCTAATGGAAACGATGCCGAGCAGCCCGACTGAACCTCTGTGGAATAGCTTTAGACGTGGACGTATGAGATGTTGCCAATGTGGTGGGTGGCTAAGACTTATCCGCCCATTGGATGAACCGGCTTTATGATGAAGGTCACTGGCCACTGAGGTGATTGAGAAGATGTTTCTTGGTAGACTGTATATCAATCATAGGATTTTTCTGATTGTTTGCGGGTATAAGACCCTCACCATTGGAACACCACAAGTGTACTTGGCAACCTCTCTCGCTCAGATCTGTTTCGCCTTACATTAAAGGCAAGTAATTGAACTAAATAATGTCCAATAGCTCGACCTACTTAATCAATAAAACTTATTACTAAGTACACCACACCTTGTTCCTTTCAAAGTAGACTAAATCAATGAAAAAGGACATTCCTCCATCGACTCCCAAAATAAACAATTAACTATCTCCCCACGCCATCTGCGGTCACTGTCACAAGGAAAAAAAAATTGTCACTTACCCTGCATGACAGCCGAAAAATTCTCACTAGACAGGACACACACAAAATTAGAACCTAAACCACACACAAACCACTTGCACCCACTCTTTTGCTTTTCCTCTGGTCAAGTCATCTAAATGTCATTACATTGAGAGGAGGGGAACAAAAAAAATAAATAGATTTCGACAGGGACACTGTCAACCAAAAAAAGACAGAAAAAGCTAAAGTGAAGGGAAAGTGAAGGGAAAGTGACAAAAGTCAAAAATCCTTATCTCGGCAATGGTAATTACCGTTAAATGGACTGCAAACAATGCCACTGACAAAGTGGGCGACAACCAGCCACAACCTACCCCGCTAGACTAGGTAGCTACGAAGGACAACGCAAATGAAATCGATTCTTTGAACTTCACCCTTCCCTTCGGACGGCATCCTGGCTCCATACCACACATTTGTTCATATTTTCCACATAAAACCTGGTGATGGGGGTGTTGGGTTGGTTGGCCATTAACTTTTCTTTATCTCTAATTGAATTCATGGGAAATAACTGAACTTAACCAACCCTTAAGTGTGCCAACTCGCCGGCATTGTGGCGGGTGGGTCCATCTCCATGATAATCCATTAAGGAGCCTCCTCTCCTTACTGAAGTAGAGAAAATCCTTCTCTGCCGGAACTTGAGAGTGTGGAAATCCACTTTGCTGTGGTCCACATCTGAACGGTATTTTCCAGTCTCGTCCTGCTGCCATCAGAAGTAGCAAAATTACACCTTTTGATTGGTGATTTCAGGGTGCAATGCGAATGTTTCCCTGTGTGTGTGCGTGTGGGTAGTAAAATGGCACACAATGGAGATATCCTCGAAACCAATTAAATCCGAAATGATGTCCGTTGATGGTATGCAGCGGGTGGCAAGGACCGATTTTGGTGTTTTGACTTTTTCATTGTTTTGGGTCGGATTGGGAAATCATCTTAATCGAAATGATGCGGTATCCAAGAGAGAGAGGGAAAGGCAGGATTTCTATTTTCCACTGAAGGTGAAGAATCGATAACTGATTGGGAAAGATGGAAAGGATACACATCAGATGCGATGCAGTGGCTTGGAATGGAAATTGATTTGGTTCGTCCAGTATCTGGGCGATGTAAAAGCCACAAAAAGCAATATATTGCCAGGACATTCTATGATATTTAAATCTGTATAAAGTTCCATCGAAAAGTGTCCAACTCCCTAGTCACAGGTAAATAATAGCAGGCGCCGCCGCCTGTTCATGTGTGTCCCAGCCAATAGACTAGAAAATCTACAAATAAAAGTCCTTAAACCGTGACATTGCCGGCAAAAAAAGGACAATTTAATTATGACCGCCAAACAGTACAAACAGGATACCTGACTGTAAACTTTAGCCCGTCGTCCTCCAACCAGGAACAATAGCCGAAAAAAAAAAAAGAAGGAACAAATAAAAGAAAGCAACGACTCACTTCGAATCCTTTTGACCGCAAAATGACCAAGCAAACAGAAACGCACATACAAACAACAAACACACACAGCAAGGCCCGTGTGTATGTGTGCATTGCATCCGTATCCTTACAAACAATCGCTGAGTTATTTGCATTCGTTTCGGCCAGGATGTAGGTAGAAGCGAGAAATGGTATAAAATCGCCGACGCCGCCGTCCGCCATCAAGGGTTTTTGTGGACCGAAATCATTGCCTTCGGCTGGCTTGATCTATCGAACCGGAACTTAACGGGAGAATGAACTTTTCGTGTGTATTTGTGTGTGGGGGGGGGGAATATTAAAGCCGCGAATGAAGTGAAACGGGTGGCGCTGGACTCGTCGGACTCTGCACGACTTGGAGCGGTAAGTTGCTTACTTACACCTTTTGTATCCGTTTGCAATGGGTGCGGTTTGTGTGGTGCATTTTTTTCCACCGTGTGGTGGTTTCTCTTTCTCTGGGATTTTTTTTCCATCCTTTTTTTTTCGTGCAACGACCCTTGTTGATGGCCAATGGCCTGAGGTGGTACTATTCGTGTTTTTTTTGGGACTTTCAAGTGGTGGAATGGTAATTCAGTTGTCGGTTCAAGACATAACATTCGGGGCGAGGATAAATTATGCCTGCAGTGTTGTAGTTGCAACCACAATGACCAGAGACAGAGTGATGTGTTGCAGGATGAGGCTACGAATAGGAGGGCAACCCTCAAGTGGAGTGAGGCTATTTTTCAGGCCTTATGTTGGAAGTTCGTGTGCGGATCATTTGGATTGGCATGTGAATCGATTTGGCTTTCAATTTCACGGATGCAAAATGGCAGTGTAACTCATTACTTCACATTAACAAGGAAAAAGGTTGCAGGCATTATCATGACAGGCGTTTACCTTTGAAATTCCTCTTGCTATCGATGTAATTAGTTTTGTCCACAGAAATCAAAAAAAGGCTCATGACAGGGAAGTGATGTTGAAATTTACCCTAAAACAGTGGGAAGGCAGTGAAGCTACAACGAATCCGCGGGGTATGGTTACAGATCCGCGAAAAACGAATCCGCTAAACATTAGCAGTGTAAAATAGACTATCATTCAAGGTATCTGTGAGGAAGGCACAACAAATCTGTACTCCAATACGATACGGATACGTCATCCGAGAGTTTACTTGGTGATGAACAGACCGGAAATGGGCTCTGTGTGCTACTTAACGATTATTCTGCCCTCTGGTTGGAAAGCACACTGTAGAAGGGATGTGATGACTGCGAATCTGGGATTTTTTCCTTGTGAAGTAGAATGCATGTATAAGAATCTGATGCTTCGGCAACTGAGTTTGAGAAGCCACCACGGAGTCATGTGCTTCAAACTTGTCTTTCTCATTTGCGTAAAACATTCCTAGATTAGGTTAGGCTAAGTAAGTGGGCTAGAGGGGTGAAAGAGGGTTCTCCTAGAGTCCACTGTCTGGGCCTGGCTAGTGCCGGACAATTGCATGCGCCTATAGTGGATGACTGTTTCTTTATCAGTTGCGTTATTGCAGTTGTGCCTTGCACTTGCTATAGCTTGGCAACATCGCATGTTACGCACTTTCTAAGGTTGGTCTATCTAGGAAGTTGTACCCTATTCAGTTTGGCTATGTTATAGGCTTCATTAAGGCTACTACACTAGAGCCAGAGATTGGTAGTAGAACGTCATGCGAACATCCAAAGGGTTTATTTTGGTTGCGGGCTCCAGAAGTTCTGTTGTAGGCACAGAGGACTATACATGCATTTTCTACTTGCTGGTCTATGTTATGTTTTGAGTTGAGCTTAAGACCTAGGATAAAACTTAGGTACTTACCACTCGATGATAGGGAGAGTAGCTAATCGCTTAGTCGAGGGAGCGTAACATAAGTTATTCTGCTTTATCATGGAGGGAATTTTCCTGACATAAGTATTACCATGTCGTCCATATGGTCGAATGCTTATGTTAAATGATTATGTACTCCTCGTTGCGCTATACTGAAAACTACTTAGGCCTAGGAAGTCAATATTCAGTGCCTTATTGGTGAGGCAAAGTCATAAGCGCTACAGTCCGTGGAGGACCTGAGCCTCAATCAACAAACAAACCCGGTTACGAACCAGCTCTCTCCAGTTATTCACGCCAAGTTGGTTGAGGTCGCCCTCCACTTGTTTGCGCCACCTACCGCGAGGTCGTCCTCTACTGCGCCGTCCATCCGGGGTGGTTTCGAAGACATTCTTCGCTGGAACGTTGGGCTCCATACGCTCTACTTGACGCAGCCATCTTACTCGTTGCATGCGAACTCTTCTGACCAAGTCGATGTCCTTGCATAGGCCATATAGTTCGGCGTTATTATCTTCTTCGCCACTCACTGTCTATGCAAACGGGACCAACTTTTCTCTCAAAATAACCAAGGGCATTCTCATCCGATTTTGTCAAAGTCTATACGCCATAAAGCAGGACTGGGATGTTAGTGTATTTTAAAGAGTTACTTTATTAGTTCGAGATAGGGCTTTGTTACACAATTGCCTTTTTAGCCCATAGAAACACCGATTGGCAAGAGTGATTCTTCGTTTGATCTCCCCACTAGTGTCATTCGCGGAGCTCATCATAGATCCTAGGTAGACAAAGTCCTTTAGGTAGGTAGATAGAGTGGTGGTTCAGAGGCTGAACCCAATTAGTGCTGAAGTGCACCGTTTCGATACCACAAACTCGCGCTAACCGGTTTGAGAAGGATGTTATTGGTTGTAATTATTATATGCAGCTAAACCCAACCAAGAAAGAGGTCTCTAATCTTTATTTCAGCTATTTCGCTGAGGTCCTCGAAGAAGGGTTTGCCAAGCAAAGTCAGCCTGGTCTTTGTCAGGGTCGGACACCTGCAGAGAAAGTTATACAGAGATTCTCTCTCATTAGTGTCCCTACAACTTTTACAAAAGGAAATTATATCTGTCTACTGTGGCATTCTGTCCAAGACGCCGATGTTGAGTGTCCTTTTTTGTAGACAGTCAACCCAAATAAGTCTGAACTGATGCTCTTTACCAATTCTACTCAAAATCCTGACCTTTACGCCTAGATGCCTAACAACAAGTAGTCACTTATCCTTCCCAAAGTACATAGATGTGGTACTTGATCCTTAACTAAACTGGAAGCTTTACATTGAGCAGGGCCGTTTATGTGTGCTACAAGACATTCGGTAAGAACTGAGGGCTTTGGCCGATAATGGTCATATTGATGTATACACTTTCCTATGGATTGATGGTCTGCTGGTCAGCGCAAAAGAATACAACATGCTCTAGGGATAACCGAAGCCATGAGGTAATGCCATGAGGTAATGAATGCAATACTGCGCCTATTGCCACTCGACCTTCATATCATGCTTTTGTCATCATATAGTGCAGTCAGACTATGAGAAGCAGAAAGCTGATGGACAAGACATCCTGGAGCTGCTACTACGATATCTGGCCTCAGACAAATATCCAACCGAGAGAAATCGGAATTAGGCGAAGATCTATCGACGTTTCATGAATGGACTGTTGGCAGAAGCTGGGATATTCTTTGATTCTCTTAACATTTCCACGCCTTCCTTGCTTTCTGACTCGTGCGGCGTCTTCAAAGCGGAATTTCTAGATATGCGTTTGAGCTTGTCTTGTCATTTACTCAAGCAAACTTTTCCATCCCTACTTAAGCACCAGAGTGAAGCCACTATCAAGGCTTTTTTATCTTCCTCAACATGACGAGTGCAAAGAGGAACTCCCCTCGTTGGGTCATCGGTATAGGATCAATCTCCTTTGGGTGCCGAGTCACAGGAATATGTATTGGGAGAAATGATCGAGTCAATCAATTAGAGAGGCAGGGATCCGCCCCTGATCTTTGTAGAAGCGGTGTACGTCACTCAAGGCTAGTAGATATAATTGGACTGAGGGCATTACCATGTAACAGGGTGGATATGCATAGTTTCACTGGTTATCTCTCCCTCTCGGTCACTTCATCCACTTCCACCCACCTATACTGCCATAATGGTGCAGATTCCGAGAAACTTATTGTTTCCTTCCGAAGCTTTTGAAATATATAGTCGTTCTACAATCAAATATTACGATACTATTTCCCTTCGACTTCTACTCCTCTGATGATGGTTCAATTCACTCTCAAACCAAATAAATCGAATCCATTCCGCAAAAACTCTGTTCCTTTGTTCAACTGTCGCCTCTATTCAAACAAAGCAGCTTGACATCCTAAATAAAACAATGAAATCAACTCCGCATACTAGGTAAACTCTCGCTTGTTAGTTTTTATTACTGTTTTTTTTGTTCGAAATTTTCAGTTCAACTCTTGAACCTTTGAAAATTTATATGCATTTCCAGTTGAATAACTCGAATCGAATGGAAACATAAAAATCTATATCAGGAAACGCCAACAACGCAACAAACCGATTTCACATAAAAGTTTAGGTAGTTCCTTTCCTTCCACACACACTCCTGAAAGACAAACACGTTCAAAATTTACCCCTTGTATGTGCAACAAAATGTTTGCCTTCGCAACAGAAAAAGTTGCACCAAACTACACGTCACTGAACTCACAGACGAAAATTTCCAAAAAAAAGTTAAACAAAACAAAAAACGGAAGGAAATTCAAATATAAACTCAAAATGGCTGTCGAAATATAAAAATTTATTTTCCTATGATTGCTAGATGAACGAACGGTATTCAGGACAATCGAATCCATCCTGAGGGACATGGAGCAAAAGACACAAAATCTGACAGCGGAACTCCTAAAAAAAACAAAAAAAACAAAACTTTTGCGCCAGTGTCAAACTTGAGTACTAAAATTGTTTGTTATTTCGCACACAAAAACCAGACCGTAAATGTAGTTGACCAGAAGATATAACTTTTACGAGCAGCAGCCGTCGTCGATGGCAAAGTCTCTCTATGTTCGGTTGACAAAGTTACATCGGAATGGAATCCTTGTGTAATCTAATTGAATGGCGCCCAACGCGCGGCTTCAGAGACAGACAAACGCGTGACAACTGCCGCCGCCACCGTCGTCGCCCGCGGATGGATTCTCATTGCACAAATTCAATTCCGAAGCCAGAAAAGGCTGCCATTGCTGCGACCTATCATTCCGGTCTTAGGGTTTTGAAATGTAATTTTCAAAGTATGGTGTAAATTTGACGTAAACACGCGACATGTGATAAATGAGTTTGTGCAAAGCGGCATTCTAGCAGACATACATACCCTCAAAGGATGTGCAAAGCATGACAGAGGGAGGGGGAAGGGGTTTTGTGAAAATCGAATTCTGTTTTCTTTTTGCAGTTGTTTTCCACGCTCAAATTTATGTATTGACAGATCGAATCGATTGCAGAGATACAAATGCATTTTTATTGATTTATGACAGTTGCACGAGGATGTGGACTGATTGCGGCGGCGGCAAAACTTTGATGGTTGTTAAATAAGTTTATTTTCTGATGGAAAATGTCATCCACAGACGAGGGAATTGGATTCCACAGACAGTGGATACTCGTATCAAGGATGTGTATATTCCTCTTCCGTTTTTTTTTTATGTGACAGATAGCTTTCCGGTGAAAGTGGAGTTTTATGAAAAATAAATATTTAATAACGAATTCAGTGTCATGTCATCTAGTGATGTCAACATGCAGGTAAATGGTGTATAAAGAATTCAGAAATAAATCTGAAGGATCATCAGATTTGGAGCAGTTTAAGGACGAAGTTTTTTTTTGACATTTTTGCACTTTTTTTGGAGAACGTTTGGAGACTCAATTCAATTAAAAAGGAATGGAACATTTCTCATGCTTCATCGAACGAAAGAGGTCAGTGTGCTATCTTTATAGGTCACAAGCCGCTGGCCTTGTGCAATCCACCCTCAATTTGAGTTTGCCCTACATCCGCGCTTTATTTAAGTCCAGGCTGTGA
Source organism: Chalcosyrphus nemorum (assembly GCA_949716465.1). Classification (NCBI taxonomy): domain Eukaryota; kingdom Metazoa; phylum Arthropoda; class Insecta; order Diptera; family Syrphidae; genus Chalcosyrphus; species Chalcosyrphus nemorum. Next base: position 82,079,186 of record OX454333.1, read on the forward strand.
ACGTATACACAAAAAGGCGTGGTTGATTGGTTGAAACCGCCCCTCGGTGAGGATGCACTTAGACCAAGAATAGGTCCATTGTGCTGCCAATGTGTAAGATTGGTGGGCCACCCTCCATGGAACCATTTACTCCTTAGTATGAAGGAGCTAATCTTAGCCGTGCTGGCGTTGCTGAGATCGTTTAGATCGTTGAACAGGTATTCACATAATGTGGCCTTTCTTTTGTTGGCGAGTTAGGGGCACGTTCTTAGGAGGTGACTGATGGTCTTCTCTACAGCTTCTACAGAAGTCATTGTAGGTGATGAACAGTCTTTGGGTCTGCCTTCTTATAGCACAGTGTCCGATGAGGGTGTTTACGATTTTGAAAAAGGTTCCCCTCTTGTGTTTCAGAAGTCCGATGGACCTGGTTTTATTTAGCGAGGACCAGAGCAACCTTGCAGTGTTACAGTTGCTGAGCTGTTGCCACCGATGCATGGTTGGCTTTTCTCACTGCGTCGGCATGGATAAGGTATTTAGCATAGGACATTGGCGCCTCGATGTTGGTGACGGTTATGCTGTTGTTAGGCCAATTCCCTCGTATGTTACAGGCCAAATATCTCGTTAAGAGAGCAGTCCTTTACTGCTATGGATCTCGTTGTGCTGGATCAGAGGGATTCGATAGCCGCTTAGCTTTCGATGTATGTATATGACAATATCTCACATCGATCAAGAGTTGGCTTACACCACTTTCTGTCGTGCTGCGAGGCCGATGATCAATGGTTACTGATTCCGCGATCAAGCCCTCGTAGCTCTTTCTTAGCACAGAGATACGTCTCCCGTTTGATTTTTTCCAAGTTGTCGCTACTCGAAATTACCCTGTGATCCTCGCGCAAGAAGTAAGGAATGGTTTGCAGTAAACGTCGCTAGATTTTTAAAGATGCTTTATGCCTATATTTTTCTCTAGTGACTTAAGCATGCAACCACATATTTAGTTGTGGAATGATTATGTTTAGCATCCTATCTTCTACAGTCTCTAGAGCCGTCCTACAACACAATAAGATTCAGTGGGATAATCGAATATCACTACAACAACGTCGCATCCAAGGACCGCTTACTTAAAGCCGTGCCCATGAACATACTCTACTTACTTACTTATATCCTCTATCCTATTGTCTGACCTAGGGCCTCTATTATGCCTACGCGCAATCGTGTGCGGTTCTAGCAATATGCCTCAGTTCTCCCCAACTATTCTCCCAACTGCCGTGCCTCCATCTAGAGCGTTCTGCGCAAAGTTCTACTTGAAACCGCCGGATATTCTGCCATCCTGCATTAACGGGTTCCTTTGCATAGCATATGGTTATCTATGGAACTGTCACCTTTTGGGAACGTGTGACCAATAAACTGCTACTTTCGTCGTTGGATAACCGTGACCCATGAAAGAACCGAGTTGCCAACTGAGCTTTTCCTAGATTTTTCTTCTTCTGACGACGTTGGCAAGGATGACAACAACCTAAGAAGTTCGTCAGCAACTTAGTTACAGTGGGTGCCTTTTTGTCCAGTCACTGTGTGCAGCAAGCTGCAAACAAGTTTCTAGCTAGTTCAAATCCAGCCTGGCTTTAAAGTTGCAGGACATGAGAGCTTGAAGAACTGCTTCGATTCACTCTCTATTGCAAAGTCCCACAGCAGCGACCTTTCTGCCTATAAGACGGTAGTAGATTCTCGTAGAGAAGTTGAGAGTTTAAATACAAGCTCCTGTCCCTTTCGAGATTTTCAATGCTGAAATGGTGACTTCTTTTTGGATTCTTCTTGGCATAAAGTAAGGAGTTCTAACCATTGCTGTAGATCGCTACAACGTAGTTCCTAGTTCGACTACGATCTTCAGGCGCCCAACTAAGTGGAGATTTGAGTTGTTGCATAAGAAGTTTTAGAGCACTAGCAGTCTTCATGATGTTTATGTGAACTGGTGGGAGGTCTAGTCTAAGAGAACCCTCAGTGAAGATGTCGGTCACGTACCCATTGTACAGCTAATTCCTTTGTACAGTTTGGTTTGTTTTTTGCCACCTTACTAGCGATCTAAAGTTAGATACCGGAGTGACGATTCTAAGATAAGTTAAGTCGTTTATTTTTGTCCTTAATCACTTTTCCACCAAGGAAGCTAGATCTATCTCGAAAGGATATAGTCATCTTTTCGGTGGTTCCATCCACATGAGCTTTGTAGTTTTATTTGAAGCTCCAATGAATTTTTATTTCTTTTAAAATTTGTCTTAATGGGACACTCTATCCGTGTACTTTGTTTACAACAAGGACTCAATCTCTGTATCTTCTCTAGTAGCCCTCGACTGCCGATCGTCTCTTTCGGAGATGGCAGAGCAGTTTAATATTCACTTGTTTTGAATGCCAGGGAATAGGGACATTACAGGGAACTTTAAGGCCGATGAACTCGCCAGAATAGGAATAACCTTACCAGTGCTCCAGATTGCGTGGAAAAGTGCCACTTTTGGCACAATAGGTGTCATCACTGGACACTGTCTAATAGCCAAGCACGCAACAAGGCTAGGCCTTTTCGCAAACGACTTTTGCAGAAGCTACAGGGATGAGTGAGAGGGATTCCTCACCTATTTTGTGTCTACGCAGCTCTCTCCCCTAAAAGGTGGCTTCACTTAGAAGCTTGATACTATAACGACTTAGGAGATCTAGATAATATAGACATAAAAAGTATATTACGCTTCACAAGAAGCTCAAAATGGTTCTATTGTATTGGAGAATTTAGGATCCAAACACAGTGCTATCACAATGAACCTATTTCTGGTCCAAGTGTGTCGGCGTTTCTCAGCTGGCAGCTACTTCCAACCAACTCATCCTTAGCACCTCCGCAATCATATGGCAATAAGCTCTTTATCTATTACTTCGCGGTGCTGAGTAGCTTCTCCATAGTTCTCGCTCCTTACTGCTTTTTACTCTTAGGCGTTCAATTCTTCTGAGTTCGGTCAATGCAATGCAATGTGTCCAATGAGTTGTCTCTCTTTCGCCAAAGTACAGACAGTGGAACACCTCGTGTTCTGTGTTTTCTTTCTTGTTACCTTAGCATAATCTAAGTGGCGGACTATCATGTCTGTGCAGTTTGGAGCTGTGTGATATTCTTATCCAAGTCTCCATGTGGGGTACATAAACCGATGATGGTTTTAATCTCAATTCCTGTTACCATATCATAAGGCCACACTAGCGGCGGGGACTACTACTACTATCAGTCCATTGACTATTTCTAGCAATCTATTTGACAACTTACTTACTTTACTTATGTCCTGTATCTCCTTGTGGGTCCTAGGGTCTCTACAACGCCTACGCGCCATCGTATGGGGTTACTGCAAATGTGTCTCAGTTCTCCCAAACTTTTTCCCAGTTGCCGTACTTCCTTCTCAACTGTTCTGCGCCACGTACTCATAGGAACGTTGCATATCCTACTATCCTGAGTAATCGGGTTCCATTGTATCGCTTAGTTAGCTATGAGCCTGTTACCCTTTTGAAGAGTGTGACCAATTTACAGCCACTTTCGTCGTCGCAGCCTTGCCGAACACCACTTTGGACTTCGAATTCTTCAGACAGCCTTCCTTTATGTAAGACTTGACATGTGGACCCATCATATGTAGCCTTGATAATTGCAAGCTCTGCCATCACTAATTCTTTTGCATACTAGATGTAGATGTGTTACAGCTGTGATCCCTTCGTTGTACATGGGAATGTCCACACGGTAAGTGGTAGCATTTTGATGCGGAAACGGTGATTATATGATGCTTCCAAGCAAACTGACACATGTAACTTACGTTGCTCTGAGTGTGTGGTTTCCTTTGCGAATGAGCCTTTTAGTGACAGCAAAGCTTTCACCTATTCATTTCTAGTGCTCTAGAGTTGCCTTGCTTTTTTCAAGATGGGATCCTCCAAACGATCCTCTTCCTTATACAAACTTTCAAATGGCCAACCCAATGAACATGAGAAAGGAGTTCCAATGCATTATTTGAATCTTTCAGTTGCATTTGCTCTGAATAACCAACAAATGCATGCATCCTTTGAGCAATCTACAACTTGTACGAGTGCAAGAATCTTCACGTTTTTCCAATGGCACCAAATAGAAGTCCATTCCATCCTTGTCGAGAGAATTATTCTCTTATGAATTATTCACAACTTGTTTACAACTTTTCTCAACAATTTAAATTCATTTGCAAAAAAAAAAAAATAAAAAAGAAAACAGCCAACAAACAGACTGCGAAGGAGTGGGAGGAGGGGATGGAAGGACATCGACAAAAAAAAAAGAAAAAGAACTTGTAACGTAATGCAATTTTATGTTTTCCACTTTCCACTTGGCGAGGAGAAGGTTTTTCCGCTTTTCACATGGATCCATGTTGTCGTTCATATTTCAGTGCTTTGCCGATGAAAATAAATGCAATACGAGAAAGGACGATGAGACGATAAGGGCGAAACAAACTCAAGAAGCACTTGCTTTGTCGGTGGGTTTTTTGAATTTTTTATTATCCTCCTCCTCCTCCCGACGAGATGTCGTTTTTAGTGTTTCATCCTGTGCTCCTGCGAGACGAGGTCGTTTTTTTTTTCTGTTTTTAGCTAAATTCCTGGAATGAATTTCTATTTAGTTTCATTCAAAAATATAGAAATTATCAACGAGATGAGCGACAGTTGACAATTTGTCGCACGGAAATGACTTTTATTAACGAGCCTTGAGCCGCCTGTTGTTCGTCTGGATAAAAGGAAATTCACTTAGGAAACAGGAGAGTATAAATATCTATCTGCTATGGGAAATAATACTCCATTATCTCATTACGTCTTGGGGGCAGAGATTAACAACGCGTAGCGTATATTTTCAAGTTAATGTGATTTAATTTTAAATTAACATCTCTGCAAATGGCCGCGACGTGCTTTGCATCCGCGTGTCAAATTAATAACCTCCCCCGCCCCCCCGATGAATTATTTAAGCGGTCACAATGTGTTCTAATTAACCGATGAACGAGAATTAACTTTGGCCGGGCCGCCGCGGTCCAAATGCGAACGCCGGGCATAAATTAAATGCGCGCCAAACGAACGGCATTTAATTGGGAAGCAACACACACAATCAAAAGTGAATTTTTAATTAAATCGAATAAGTGTCCTGGAGGACAGATTATAATGAGTCACTATAATGGGCCTGTTGTAGCTGTAGGTGCCAGGTAACAAACATTCAACATTCGGTGTCATCACAATTAATTAAGTCATCCGGCGCGAGCGGTTGACAGGGGAAACAAAAAAACAAAAAAAAAAAATGAATAATTGTTTAAAGCTGTTTTCCGGTTATCGATGGAAAATTGAGAGAAATTGAATGTAAATGTAATTGTCAAGGATACTCGTATGTGCGAGGCAGCTTCCACTGTCGATGGCCTGATGAAAGATACAATTCGAGTACATGACAGTTTGCGATGGTAGACTCGACGCCTTTCGATATAATTAAAGGCCTTTGACATTTCTGTACGGCTATTAACGTTGACGGCTATCTACTGTGTGTGAAGTGCACAGGATTGGAAGAGAGAGAGAGAGAGAGAGAGAGAGAGAGAGAGTCCTTTTCTCCTTGCTACAGCCCACGCATTAAATATTTTAAGACACTGTGCGTAGAATACTCATCCATCATTCATTTAAAAGCATGCATCCTATTCCACTTTCAGATCATCAAGCATTTAACATGTTTCGGACTGAACATCCTTGCAGTGGTGTGTCGTCCTTTGAAATTCAGACAGAGGAGACAACCTTGTTGCCGAATTAAAATCCAATTTCGCGGAATATGACGTTCGGTACCAGACTTCGTATCGTTCCCATCGTCGTATGGGATCCTTTAAAGATGTCACTGAGTCCAGACTGAGTAAGAATGAGGGATTTGTACTCATTAAACTTACCTTCTCTCTTACTAATGGGGCGTATTAGACAATGTTACATGGCAAGTACTGGTAATGTGAGCGAAACCCGCCAAGACTCCATAACATAGAAGGACGAGTCAGTTCGCTCTTAAGCTCCTGTCCCTGTAAGGCCTTATTTAGACGATTAGTTTCAGTTTGAGTTGTCAGTTTGACTCAAAACGAAAGTGAGTTGAGTCTTTACATTGCTTCTAAGCAGTGATTGATCGTTAAGAGGATCAGATAGATAAGATTAGACTTGAAGGGAACTACAGTATTAAGCCATACCTGAAGGACACTGGGTCTTAAGAAAGTTTCTCATGACCATAATTCATTTGGGATGTCTGTGATCTAGCAGTATCAGATATTTTCTGGCATTTCAACTTTGGATTCCACGCATAGTAGGACCCCTTCCACCTTTCGAAGGTCCGTTAGCTATTCCACTTACTGATATTACAGTACAGACAGCTCATGGCATAAACCTTGTGTAGAGAGTGTAGTCCAAGACTTGAATATCCAGTTACGATCACCATTGATCAGGGAACTCAATTTGACTAGAACTTGTTAGCAGAACAAGGAAGATCTTTCGTTTAGGATCACAGTCTAAAAATCACAAGTGAACGGCTTACTGGAAGAACTTTAACATGTGCAGTCATTAGTTTTAATGGTCAAATACTCTATCCATCGCTTTTATGCATTTAGATCTTTGGTAAAGGAACCTTCGAGAAGGAATACTGAAGGAATAGGATTAGAACTCCAGGTCCCTTATAAAGTCCCATTCAAGGTGTTGGAGTGTAACAAGACATTTATCCAAATTGCTTGTAGAAATTAAGATGCCAAAATACATATGTATGCGCAACGATTTTCGTCGCAGTTTCGAGAAAGCTTTTCATGTTCTTTGGAGCTCTAAACATTAAAGAATCTTTTTAGTCAAAAGATCCAACGCAGAGGCTCCTTCGAGCCTCAACTGTTTAATGCTTGTCTCCTGTTCTCTAAGTAACCCAAATAGCAGGCCTTAACCACTTCATAAAACGTGCTCTTTAGTTAAGCGAAGCGTTCCCGCGAGGTTAATGACTAAATCTCTTACAGAAAAAGTTAGAACAGCTAAACAAAATCCCTAGACACTCTTCAGAACAGAAAAAATCTCTGAAGCTTTCAGGCTGAATACTTCAAAATCTACTTTATTTGAATGCTGGGCCACTGTGACATTGAGGGTATCTGCACGGCCGACAAACTCTCCGGGCTATCTATCGATTCGACCAGAAAAAATGGGAATCTCAACATGAATCTCGCTAAATGTGTACTTCTAATCCAGCGCCTTAAATGCAAAGAATGTATAAATGCTGAAGGCAAAAACTTTGTGGACATTCCAGCCCTCGACCTCGTCGCTGAATATGATTTTTCTACCGAAATTGGGGTTAACTTCTAACGGCTCGAAAGCCCAGTCAGCGTAGCCTTTGAGCTCCCGTGTCAATTGAATCTTGTTAGGGTGTAGGGCTAAGTCATGGTGCAAAATTCGGCCGAGTTCTTGTCTGTGGCGTGCAATTGCCTCGGATACTCATGCACACTCTTAGTAAAATAAAAACTGAACAGACCTTACGTTAGTATTATGGTAGATTTCATCAAGGAATACTGATTTTTTGGGCAAAATGACCTCAGCCAGCTGGGAACTCCCTGCCAACGATTGCTGAAGAAACTAGGAAGAGACTCATCATCCTCCATATGGGCGAAGAGACTATTCTTCACCTGCAAAGCTCTCCCAACTCTTCTTCTTCAAGTCCCCATTTGCTCTTAGGCATCGGGGTAGCCTCGGGATATTCATCTCCTCCAATTAAATTGGTTCCAGCTCTCTCTTTTCCAGCTCTCTCTTCTCATCTCCACGATTCTGTCCCTCATCCTACCCACATCTTGCAAGGGATTTTCTTACGTTTTTCGGGGCCTTCCTCTCGGTTCATTGCCTTCTGTTCTTATTTCCGGAACCTGTTTGGTTTTTCTTGACTCGTCCATCCGATGTAGATGTCCGAACCATTTAAGCTGATTTCTTGTAGAATCGACTTCTTCTGCCCTATTTCTGTACGTATTCTTTCATTTCTGACCATATCTCTTCTTAAACTTAAACCAGTATGGCAGGATATGCGGCGGTCCTAGGAGTATGTGGCGCAGAACAGTGGAGAAGGAAGCACGGCAACTGGGAAAGAGTCGGGGAGAGCTGAGGCACATTTCCAGAAATCGCACACGATGGCGCGTAGGCGTTGTAGAGGCCCTAGGACCTACAAGGGGATGCAGGACATAAGTAAGTATATTTCTCCTGGTTTTTCCTACTATTAGTATTATAATCGTTTTGTAGAAGGTATTATTTATCTGATAGTACGCTGAGACTGCTTTCTTGGTCCGGTTTAGCACTTCTTGGTCTATTTTTCCCTTACAGCTAACGATGGTTCCAAGGCATGCATATGCTTCAACTCTCTGTAATTCCCTACCTTTGCATGTTCTTTGCAGATTTTCTGATAATTACCTACAGATCAAGTCTTGTCGACTTGTCAAGTTTCTATATAGGCCCTGCGATTGCGAACGTCATGTTTTCTTTTTGCTGCCTTTATCAAAGTGGTATTCTCTAACATGCCATTACCCAGACTCGTCCTTGGTGCTGTTATATGTAGTATTAGGGCAGGAAATTGTTTGGTGCTTCTGGAGAATAGTTGCCATTGTCTGTTGAAGGACTAAGGTGCCTAGAATGGCCGTACAATGGAGCTGTTTTGTTATCTCCAACTTCTGCAATTTTTCTTTTATTAAGCCGGAGAATGGCTCAATCCAACCCGTAGAAACATAATCCTTTATATAGCTGACACTTAAATAATTTCTGAAGGCACTATTCTGACCCTATTGTAAAACCTATGCTAAAATTGGGAGCCTCTTTTGCTGACCAACAACAGCAACGTGTCGCTGATTAAAAGCGCTCTTTTAAGCTGTTTGCCGGTAATAAAAAGGCCCCCAAACAAATTGCTCCAGGGAAAGAGATTTGCATCAATCACCTTTGACAGCTGTTCAAAATTAGTTTATGCAAAATTTATATGAATATGCATGCAGCCATTACCTTTGTGCGACGGGCCATGTCCCATTGGCGTACAATTAAGTCACAATGAACCCTCGCACATTAATCAAAAGCTAAAAACTTTTCCAATATATAATACATATTTCACTTAATTAATTCACTAACAGCAAAAACCATAAATCAAAAAAAATATAAATAAATTAAAACTATTTCAAATTTCGTTGCATTTTTCGCTCCTTCTCCCCGCAGGGGGCCGCTCAAACATGACACAATGGCACGACCGCAATAGTTTTATCAATTTAAAAGCAATTCAAACAATTTGCTTAATTGCAAATATCCTCTTTTTCTAATTACGTGCCAACAAACAGGGAACAAAAAAAAAAAAACTCCTTCTAATACTGCCGCCGCATAACTACATCGGAATTACATTTTCATTCCCGCCGCCGCCAGTCTAATGTTAATAATAAAACTCTATAAAATAATTGACAAAACCAACTACTGCCCTACGAGTTTGTTTAATTCATTTGAAGTTTTGTATTTATTCATTGGGTAGGGTCCTGCTGGCCGGCTTTATCTGTCACTCATTAAATTTCCGATTTAGAATCCTGCGGCTAGTTTTGGGTCGCCCTGTTAAGCGAATTAGTGCCAAACAGCGTTTGTGTATTGCAAACACACAAATTTTCCATGTTCCACACACAACAGAATCCAAATTAAAGTTTATTGATTGCAAGGAATTTAATTTCCGTGCATGTGTTTGTGGAAAACTCTGCAAGCTCAGCTGGGAAAGAAAAACAAAAAAGGTAGGTACTGCGGTGTCACCATTCTCAGTAGTGGGATAGTTAATTGGAATTTACGGTGGCGTATACGTAACATTCGCCAAAAGTGAGTTATGCAATTTTTCGGTCAATTGGCCAGCCAGTGTGCTGCCTGCGCTGCTGCCAATTCGGCAGTCATGAGTCTAACCAGTTTTGTAATCGATTTTAATTAAAATCTATTAAATTGCCAAAATGAAATTAAGGATGCCCTCCGTTACTAAATTGGCATTCCTACATTATTTGGCGGAATGTTTTTTTTTTTTTCGCTGGAATATTACATTCCTCGGCAAACTTAGGAGATTACGTAAATATTCCTGCAACAATGTGAACATAACCCTTGAGGAATAGAGGAACAAAATTCGGCAGTCAACTTCAAGCCAAAAAACCACCCAAAAGTGCATTTGTATTCTGGTATTTCAGCGAAAGTAAATGGGACCTCACACATACAAATGCAGTTTTGGGTGACTCGTTTGACAGCACAAGGTTGGGCCATTTTGTAGAGGCTGTGTGTACAATTTGCTGTTTAACCTGCAGAAAATATTGTGTTGAAACGGAATGAAAGAGATAACCGACAAATGTTTAGTTAGGTCTTGGTCACACGCTTATTACAAAGAAAACAAAAGTTAGGCTCCGCCTTTTTTGAGTAAATTTGCGGGAAAGTAAATCCGAGTTGATTGTCTAAGCCGTAAGCCCAAAAGAGTATCAAACATTAATCATTGAACAACGATTACTTCGTCCTATTCTTCAATTGCCCTATCAGAAGGAATGGCTAAAGAAGTAAGAGACACAAAGATCCTGTACTCATTTGAAGACAGCGAACTTAAGGCTGGAGATGTAGAAACGTGATACCTTTAGTCTTCTTGTTGCTTTGTGTTCAAAAATTTACTTAGCTGGTTACACACTCTCCAATAAAACACGATTACTCTCGATACGCTGAGCTCAAATGAAGTGTAAAGTGGCATAGGTTAGGTTAGGTTAGAGTGGCCCAGATGGAGAAGGGCAACAGCTCACTTAGGCCTAAAAGGAAAATCACTACCAATTACTACGATACTACAATAAGAAGAGACACAGGACCAATACAGAGAGGTTACCAGACAAAATAACACTTAAGAAGAGATTCTGCTGATGGGTCAGGAGAACCAACCGGAGCTTTTAATAAAGCTTAGAAGGTGCTTAACGGGTAGACCTGTCAGGTCGATAAAGGTCGTCCAAGAAAAAGGATCCCAATTGGAGGTTTCTTCTTGATGCTAGAGCAGGGCAGTTGCAAAGAAGATGAGGAATCGTTTCCTTTCCCTCCTCGTCACTACAACTCCGACAGGAATCATTAGATGGGAGGCCCAAACACCCAATTAGGCATGATGGTGCTCAGGTCAGAACACTTCAGAAGCAACAGATCTTTTGAACGTCCCTGGTTAAGGTTAAGAGCCCAAGGAGCGTTTTAAATCTCACTATACCAAGCACAAGCTATACCTCCAGTGTTCTACATATGAACCAACCAACGAATCCAGAGGGACAAGGACATAGGTGACTTGTTCGCAGTAGGAAGTGGCGTGCACAGATATAAGGAAACAAACTTGGAGTGCGTAGTTGGAAAAGCTTAAGACCAAGCTAAGTAAATAAGCCAGCAGGATGAGTACCTAACTATGGATGCCTCTGATAGCAGGATTCAATGGGCATAAGGGAATTGACTTCGGAAGCTATCCTTTTGGTTAGACCTGGTCAAAGAGCCCAAGGCAGATGTTAAGAAGGAGAGCTCTTATTGTCAGCGCAGGGAAGAGGCGCATTTGATCGAAGGCGTTAGTATAAATAAAAGCCTTTTTTTGTCTTCTACGTAACCAAAAACCTTACGCTCCTTGGCCTTCTTAAGGACAGGTACAGCTTCTTTGGAAGCAAAGGCTCACTAGTGGCACCCCTTCTCCTTGAGGGCTTCTTCCGAAAGGGTTCTATTAGCTGATAGAGGCACTCATTTTAAACGTCAGTGGAACTTCCACTAGGAGAAGTGCAAGAAAACCACTTCTTCCCCTACTAGAACTACTCCCTTGTCAGGAAAGTATGCTCTTGACGTATGCTTCACTGATACCACTATCTGTGGACAATTGTGAAGTTATTAGAATTGAAATTCAAGTACAAGACTCAGTATAGGAATTATGACAACGCCAGCGAATACCTAGAAACTCTGTCGAATCTAGTGAATCATTGCTTAATTTCCTCCCTTCATAGTTTCTACTTTCTCCTGCTTTAGGGGGAATAGTACTACAAACACAATTTCCTGCTTCATATGTGAGCAGTCGCTTTCGGGCACCCTTTGGTCACAGTATTACTGCTTGGTATTCTTTGTCTGGTCGGCCTTATTGCACAACTAGATTGAGCTCCTTTTTGTGGCTCGCTCGGTTGGCGTCTCTCTTAAAGTCCTCGTGGTTATCATCACTTAGAAATGTTGTACAGCGGCCTAGCTTGATGGCACTCTTCGTCTTCTTATGGCTAAAGAGTCCTGCTTGTTTATTGTTGCATATATGGCTGGATTTTAGGCTCTTTTCAGTCCATCTATGAGCTGTTTGAACTTATCGGCGTCTATCCACCATCGACTGTAGTGCTTGTGGTTTTGAGCCTCTTTGCTACCATTACCTGTTTGATGCTCAATCGTTTTCACAAGAACCATTCTGTGCCTCATATTTGAATGCCCAACGATCCTAGTTATACCTTCACTCTGATTATAATTCCCATGCTGAAATCAGGCAAAAGATGTCTAAGGACCATTGTCCCTGTACTCAGAGTATAGTTTCCACAGTGCTTTCCTTCCTTATAGCTGAAATTCAATGTCTAAGCTGCTCCAAGAGGGCTAGATGAATTTGATATAAGTCCTCCCAGTCAATCAGAACATCATCTGTCATGGTCATGGCTTAGAGATGGGCTTTCACTCACAGAACCTTATTCACATTCTACCCAAACTCTGCGAATATGCTGTCCTCCTTCTGTACCTGTGACGGAGTCTCTTTATGGTCAAGTTCTCTTTTCTTTGTCCGTCTAGGTAGGATCTTTTCTGGCTCGTATGACCATTAAGTCCGATTGCGTTTCTTCCTTTGACATTTATATCTGTTATCTTGGGACATTCTACGCCCTTTCGGCTTAGGGAAGCCGTTAGTTTTATTTCACAAGGTAAATGTTGGCGTTTTCCTAGTCACAACAACTCCTTGTCACATCACAGAAGCTTCATCATAGTAAGCTCCTCGAAGAAGCTCCTTGGCTCTTGCCAATGGTCACCCCCTTCTTCGAGTATTCAATCAGCTACTACAGGTAGTTCCTTGGTCTTCAATCTAGGTTTTGAAGTTCTCTATATAGCTATCGGACGAAAAGGACTTCGATTTTTTCTTGTTGATCGATTTTTCGCGGCACAAAGTAAATGAAAAGGAGCAGCGAATACTGTTTTTTCCTTGCCCAGTACTTCTATCGTCATAAAGGACATCAAGCTCCAAGATCAAACACTCGGACCTTTCTCCACTTTTCGCTTTTTACAACCTGCAAAGGACTATTTGGATAAGAATCCCAGTACAAAATTAGTAGTTAAGTAACTCATTAAACTTGTCTACATATACATATGTACTCTCGCCTCTATTGCTAGACGAAGACCCCTCTCATGCTCATAAACAAAACGATGGTCTTTTTATGTTCCACTGTACATCCCATTTAGTTCAAACAAAGCGCTATAAGTGCGGAACATTTTACGGTCCATCACTTCATCGACAAGGCTAATCCCAGAACAAACATCTCGCCTCTCCTCGAGATATAGAAATTAATTATTCAGCTCTATTCTAAGGAATTGGTAGTCTTAAGCAATTCTTCTTTGTAGGATTTTCTTGTGAAAAGAAAGAAAGATACAAAATCCCACCTTCAATGAGTTACCCATTATAAGGACACGAGCTATCCTCGCACATTTCTCTATCTTCGCCTTGGCACTAGAAAAAAGAAAATGCACAGCATCCTTTCCTTCCTCAAAAAAAGCCTACAAAAAGGACAAACCCACTGGCTGTTCCCCCTCAACTGTATTTGAATTCACATACATTTCTCTTTTTTGTACTTCCTTCTTTCGAATCCCCAAGGATCATTTGTGGAAATAAAAAAAAAAAAAAAAAGGAAAAGAAAAATTCGAAATTTTTTATGCGCACTCATGATCCTGGCTGATGCTTTATTTTAATGCACGACCATAAAGGATATTGAATGTTATGGTAGCGAAGAATACCCCATCCCAAAGGAGTTAGATCCTAATTCATTCATCGCCTTATGTGCAGCGGCAACGACGCCGCGCGTTCTCGTTAGTTATCCTTCCTATCAAATTGCATAGGATTTACATTTTGTGTGAGTGAGAGTTCGTTTTCTTTTTTTGCTTTTCCAACAGAGTTAAAGGATATTTTATGGACATCTCTCCGAAGAGCATTAAGAGACAGGCAAAGTGCGAGCGCGAGTGTGAACCACACGAAGAAATAATAATTTTAATGTCCTTTCGCAGAACATGCGAGATTTGAATAAATTTTCAATTTATCCCTCACAGGCCGCGAGTAAAGTAGTGTGTACTTTATTCAGAAGGACTTGTGCAAATATTGAAAGAAATCATTTTGGTGGTTTCTGTTTTTTTTTTTTTTTTTATTAAGAAGTTTAGTAGCACTTGAGAGGGCTTTACTGTTCGAAGGACATGTGGGGGAACAGATGCATTTTAAAGACTTTGACTTCGAAAGATTTGAGGGAGAAGGGGTTACTCCTAAAGTTGATTTAAGTTACAGTAATCACTGCTATTGCAATTCTGGAATCACAGTGGGAATGACCTGCGATTGTGAGTTGTGAAAAATTCTTGTAACAACGTGCGAAAATTGCACCACGACTAGTTCATCTATTGTGAGGCATACTAATGTCTCGAAGGGGTATACTTGTTCCCATTTGGAGTTCCTCTCATGGTGTGATTCGTTTCGGAATTTTCACTGATAGTCTTGCACTATTATTCATCCATTCTGGAGTACTATCCCTGATCCTGTTTCTTTTAAGAATCTGTTGATGATGGTTGGCATTAGTGTTGGCAATTCTTCATTCTTCATTAGGATTCCGGCACGTTTTATGGAGTCTCTATGGACCGCAGAGATCTTCTGTAACTATTCCTAGTTTCCTTAGGTTCCTTCCTTCCTTAGTTTCTCTCAGTCTACAAAGTCTCGTTAGGTTATAATTGTTCCTCACGTTGATGTTGTCGATCACGTTAGTTTCAAGCATTCTCTCTTATAAAGCCCACGTTAGAGGAGATATTACTCCACCTTGTGGGCATCTCCTTGCTGTGCAGAGCTCGCACAACAGCTTCATGTGAAATATTGTCGAATACGCCTTCGATGTTCAAGAAACCAGACAGTATAGGATCTTTTGCTTTAAGAGTACTTTGCACAAGAAGCGGTATATCCTTCCTGCTTCCAGCGATCACCATTTCAGCCACTGACAGTGGAGTATCAGAGTATACCAGCAGCATACCCATCTCTAAATGTATGACCTAAAATCTGAGCTTATGTTGGCATCCTACGGCTATTTCTAGGGCTGGAGAGTCTTCGTTGCTTAGCATTTTCCTCGAATAAACTACAGGCTTTGGGCAGCTTAGCCGCAACTCTTCTTATACAGCTTCTTCCAGATGAAACTGCTTTTGCAGCAGCAATTTCATAGCTTCTGTCTTGCATTACAGTAACATGTTTGATAGTTTCTGTTCGAAGCCTTTCCTTTTTTGGACATCAACTTGGGCTTCTTCTCCAAGTTACTTGAAGGAGACGTTAAAGAGCTATTGCTCCTTTTCCTAAAAGGTGAGGGCTGGGAGTCTGACTAAGTCATATGTAAGCTACTTGCAACCTAGGTAACGAACCGAATGTACTATCACTGCTGAGCCCTTCGCGATTAGAATCATTCTTTCTTCCTGACAGTTGCTACCGACTTCCGTTGCATGAGTCGGGCTTACTTCATATTACTTCCAAAGTTTGAAGTTGAAAAATTTGAGTCGGTTGCTGACTAGTTATCGGCGTCAGAATACAACCTTGTCGTGCGACACTTTCCACCTCGAATTCTCCAGATAACTCTCCTCTGTGCAGGACGTAACATTTCGACACATAGATTTGAAAAATAGATGAACAGCAAATGAAGGGGCGATCTGTATTTAACTCACTGCTCAATAATAATGCAGAAGGTGTCAGGTGGTCATCACAGGGTGATCCAGAGCGAAAACCTGTTTATTCGGCATCGAGTGAACCTTCTAGGTATTCGTCTTCGCTTTATGATACTCCTAGCTACTGTTTTAGCTACAGCAGGTAACACGCAGATTTCCTTCCTCTACAGATTCCTCATCCCTTTCCCACTAAGCTTCCATTCGTCATGAAAGCTCTTTCATTCATCAGGGAAGCTACCAGTTACCCGAAATCTGCTGATCTCTTAGATGAATCATAGTTTTTGCACAGAGCTCCACCCTTGTTGTTTTGAGTGCCTTGATCGTGGTAGCACTTACTACTGAGGCAGTAGGACGCATTCGGGTATTTGTTGCCTCGGACAACTGACTCTAACGTGGGCGCATACCACTTGCGAATACAACCGTCAAAACCTCCTCCTTCTATCTCTTAATTTGATCCTCATCCCAGATAAGCAGCGAACCGTCTAAGCCTTGAATTGTATGTTGGCAAGAGCCAGTTCGACCACATGTTAGCTTTTTAGTGATTTTCCAAACAGTAGTATTTCTGCCGTCACACCTTCTTCCTCTTATTCTTCTCTTCAGCTTCCTTTACCTCTTTAGCCTTCGCGCGTATGGAGCTATGCTTGTCACATCGCACGCTATGCTGTACTTCTCTCATCCCCATACTCTATATGAACTCTAACTTGCATCTTCCTGCTACTGGAATAGCTGTGATGCTTCAGTTGCCTTTCTTTCTTCCTTCCAATCTGTCTCCAAGTATTCTGTGAATAGCCACGCCCTATGACCTATAATTCCTTTCAATGGTATTGAATCAGCAATAAGCTGCTGATTCCTTCAACCATGTCAAAGGAGATTCTTTTATTGTCGAATTGCCTGATCCTTTCGACGTTGTACCCCGTCATTCTGTTGTCGTAAGATTTACAAACTACAACTGCTACCTCGTCCTATAGCTGCATTGAAACCTCGTCATGATGGATGTGTCACTCATCGAATACCCAGCTGACTTTGTGACAAAACTTGTGCTCATATATTGTGCCACCTGACTGCCACCATTGGCATTGGTATTCAAATCACCCATCAACCATGTCTCCGTTTTGTGACACGTTGGCCAGTTGATTGTAGAAGGTCTCCTTCTCATTATCAACTCTGACTAGTGATGACGCGATGACTCTAGTCCGGAATCTGGCCCAGAGAATCCCGTCGCCATGTGACTGTCAGAATATCTGGCTTTTGTGTGCTACTGGTGTTAGCAGCAATCCCACATCATATTCTTGTGAGTTTTGAGCTGGTCTCCTGGAATTGAGCAGCAAAGGGTTTCGAGCTGAAGATTGGCTTTCATTGGACCAATCTGGCGTCGTAGGGACCTGCTGGTCGAGAAACGTCTTCACATTCCAGAAACCGATATTTTTCCTTACGTCGCATATCGCATGTATGTCGTACATACCTGTTATTGCTAGAAGTGATTGCGACTCGTAACTGCGATTGCAAGATGTGGAGTACTTTTATACCTCTCCAAGGCGTTTGTATAAGGAACCAATAGACTAACAGTCTAAAGATATAGTATATCCTTTCCTTGTACCCATCTATCTTTATACAAGAAGACTGTGTTGTAACCTCATCAAACTTATCACCTCCCTTGGAATACTTATGAACTGGGTGTGGTCATTTGAAATTTAAATAATTGATAGTAAAACTTCTTCTAATTGATTCGCAGGACTTGCCACCCTGAGTCTACCTGTGAATAGCACTAAAAGTCTTTTTCTTATTTCAATTTTTTTTTTTAAACTCGAAATCATTAACTTGCAATATATATTTCTGTAAACGTACCAAATTTTGTGCATTTTTTTGCTCTCAACTCCTGGTTCTTCTCCAATTCCCAATGGGAAACAGGAAACACAGGGTGAAGAAAGCAAAATAAAATAAAAAAAAAAATTGATTAAAAAACTTTTCACATCAGAGATACGAGCTTGCAAGGACTAATTGCGAAAAGAAAAACGGACGAACACTTTTTTTTAAGTAAAAAAACAGGAGAAAAAAAAAACGAATGAACTCCCAGATCCGTTTCCTTCGTCTTGTGATAAATTAGCTTTTAATTACTCCCAATGTATAGATAAATCCTTGGATAGTGACAGGGGATACCATGGCCACAAAGTACACAAGAGCAGGGAATCTCTCAAAAGCGAGACGCGACGACGCACGGCATGGACGATGTTCACAGGTTTGCTGTCGTCGTTATCGTCGCTTTTCCTGCAGGCGTTTTTCTTTTCCGGTTCCGATTTACTTTCTGTTTTTTTTAGGTCTCTTCCTCATGTACTCACTCATTTCGAGGTCAATTCAATTGACTAATTTAATTGGAAATTGAAATGGAATTGCTTTTAATTTGTTGTCCTTTCGTTTACTGTTTCCTTTCGTTTGTCTCTTGTCCTTTTCATCCTTCTCGTGGCACAGAAAGAAGAAAAGCAACAAGGACCCTATTAATTGTGATTCGTTGTCGTAAAAATTGAAATTGAGACGCGAACGCAAGTAAAAATGTACAAACAATCAATGAGTTTTGTATCTTCTTCTAACTGCCGCGTGTCACATCCTTCAAGACACACACACAAACAAACATTTGAATGGCAATCCTGGTAAATTTTATTCAAGTTTTATGAGCACAAAAGGATTTTCCCAGACTAAACACACAGCATAGTGCTAGAGAAACAGAAACACAGAGGTAAGAGGATACTGCAGATAGATGAGCGAGAGAGAGAGAGCAAGAGAGAGAATAAAAGGATAATAAAATTTGTATTTGAATTTAGTTGAAGAACAGATGACTATAAGGACTATAAAGACGCTGACAGTACGTTGAAAACATTTTTACTGCTCAACTCGAAGAAAGAAGACGAAGATGGATGTTATTTCGAAAAATGGATCCTATTTCATGAATGGCAGGCACACAGAGCATAGCATATGTGCCAGTGCCAGAGGAGTTGAAGGAAAGAAGGATGGAAATCCTTTTTCTTATTTCTGCTGAACGTAATGTAAGAAGATAAAATCAAATGCGATGCCGGCATCATCATCTCGAGGCACTTGTTAGTGTAAACAAATTCTAATTACATACAGAGATTTGTGACGTTTTCGAAATTGAGTCTGAGTCCCAGTCAGACGGGGGCTTTGTGTTATGGCAGAGGTTATTGGAGGCGGCAGAGAGATGTCTTATGGCGGAGAGCTTTTCGCAAAATCTGGCTTAGGCTTTTGAATTTTAAGTTGAGGAGATTCCTTATGACACACTTGGTATTAATCAAAGTTAAATAGTAGTCTCCTGTTGAAGGTGAGTTGATAGGGAAAGCTTGGTTAAGGAGAAGGAATAGCTTTAGAAGGTGAGTCCTTGAGGGTGCACAACAGTCCAGGGCGAATCTGGGCTGCAACCAACAGACCTTTCCAGGCAATTTGGCTATTAACCAGTTCGATACAAGGGTATCAGTGCTCTTAAAAGTCCCTTCAGTGCGTTTGGAGGTCATGACGGGCAGCTCATATCACTCACCGAGCGTTTCAGTTCACTCCCAAAACTTCTACATACATATGGTGGCAACAAACATACCAATTCACCGATGAGGAGTTATAGTTCTAAAGGAAGAGCTAGACGGTCCTCTTTAAGCCGTCATCCCGACGAAACAAGGTGGGGCTTTTGCATTGGAAGGTATTCAGATCCGTGGCGGCGGAAGGAAGCGGTCTCGTAGGACTATTAAAACCAATCTTGAGAGTTTCATTTGTTTGAGGACGAAGGCAGTAAATGTGGAGGTTGAAGATCTTTCAGTACAAGCATTCCAGGATGCCTTTACAGCGACAGTGCCACAGTGTTTGTAAAGGCCAACCGTTTGCTCCAAGAGGACTTAGTAGTAAGTACAGTCAACAATCCCTAGCTAGCATGAGATACTTTATCAGTCCTAATTCTCTATATCAGGGTGGGTTGTGGAAAGCCGCTGATAGGTCTGGTAAAAATTGTCAGCGCAGAAGTTCCTTGTTACAATCGGCTTCAGACGTTGGAAGTACGGATCGAGGCCTGCCAGCAATTCCCGCCCCTTCTCTTCGCTTTGTGAAGATCCAGAGGACAAGTTTGAACTGAAGCTAGGAGATTTCCTAGTTGGAGTCACTCTTGTCGTCGCATTACAGCACAAGGTGAACGATATTCTGATCAGCTATATGAAACGATCGCAAGACGGTGGAGTGAGGAGTATTTGTCGACGTTACAAAAAAGGACTGAATAGCAGCGGCGTCAAGACATTATGAGTGACTGAGACTGGTCCGAAACGACACTCTCAGAACAGCACATGGGATATGGGGCAATGTCGAAGGAACGGCTCCTACTGGAGGTGGACAATTTCTACTTACAGCAGTCTTCCGGATGTTGGCGAGTGTAAGACACATGCATGATCATGATATCCTCTTCTTTCTCGTTTCTACAGAAAGCATGGTAGATGATATCTCTGAGTACATATGCCTTCCTATTCTTCCTTCCTATATTATTCCAGAATATTCGGTTAGAACGTTTAGTATTTCGCAGAGGGCATCTCTTCTACTTCTTAAGAGTGAGACTGGCTTTATTCTGTATTGCAATGGCTAAGTTTTGGGAGGCATGACACAAGACATTGGCAACTCGATGCTATCAATGTCGTCTGCTTCAGAAATGCCATTTGTTCGAGAGAAGCCTCGTGCATCGCTTTTGTCACAAATGACGTTGGTCATAGGTTTTGACGGTTGTGTGTGAACGTTTTGCTCATATAGCTCATATTAATACGCGTTAAAAAGCCACAGTAATCCATATCTATTGACAAGAACAAGCAATAATCCTTTATTAGAGGGCACCCAATCCACTGATTCGGTCGTCGAAAATATTATCGGGAAGCGCTGATCATGGGGTCCTTCTGCCTTGTTTAGAGGAGCATTCATGAGAGCCCTTATAGGAAGTGAAGTCCTCACAGAGGATAACAGCTCAAGTTCCACTCTCGGTGGTTTGTGGAAGGAAGCTTCGACACAGCTGTAGGTACTGCTAAAGTCTTCCATTGGCCACAGGCAGCTGTAGCTAAGACACACAACAACAACTTGTCAACAATGTTCGTGACAACTCATCCTTGGCCAGCTTGACGTACAAAATTTGAGATACATGAATTTCGGTTTAAAGTTTTGGGTTGTCATACCTCTTCTTCCCGTTCTGGAAAATCCATTACGCGAACCAAAGTCTGAAGTGTGTCTTCATAAGAGAACCAAGTATCCAGCAATCCAATTTGACTTCAAACTCTTTCTCTAACGAAGAGGAGTCTTTAGCTTCCATAAGTCAGTTTTGATCTTCAGCTGTTCCCGCAGTTGCCCTATGCTTCTTATTAACTTACTTGCTTAAAGGGCTCCCCACCTTTGTAGTGTCTCTGCCTGAGATGCTGCCTTCCATCCTTTGCGGGAACGCTGCTTCCAGTTGTGAAGACCAAGTTTTATGGCATCCGCGACAGCTTGGTCTTTGTACCAGAGGTTCAGTCTTCTTCGCCGTCTCGAACCTGGGGGTTGGGATTCGAAGATCCTCTTGGCTGCAGCATTGTGGCCGATTATTATCTTCCAATGATGTCAATATCGTCTGCGTATCTTAGCAGTTGGACGGATTTGTGAAAGATAGTGCCTTCCGTGTTGACACCTGCCCTGCGCACTATCTGCTCCAACACGATATTGAAGAAATCACATGACAGCGCATCTCCTTGCCTGAATCCGGTGCACGTTTGGAAGGGCTCCGAAGAGTTGTTTCCAAGTTGCACAGAGCATCACGTGTTTTCTAGCCTTACGCGACACATCTGGATAAGTTTTGCCGGTATCCCGAATGGGGCCATCGCCTGGTAGAGCTCAAGACGATGAATGCTGTCATAGGCGGCTTTAAAGTCGATGATAAGGTGGTGGGTTTCGACTTGAAATTCGTTGGTCTTTTCCAGGGTTTGTCTGAGTGTGAAAATTTGGTCCATTATTGTCGATCTGGAAGCCACACTGCTACGTGCCGATTAGTGTGCTGCAGAAAGGTTTTAGACGTTCACACAATACGTTGGATAGGATCTTATATGCGACATTTAACAGGGATATGCCTCGGTAGTTCTTAGAAGACATAGGATCGCTTTTTTTGAAGATGGGGCTGATACTCCAGTCGTCGGGCATGCGTTCCTCCACCCATACTTGGTTGATGACTTGATGCATGCACCCTACCAAGCCATCACCTTTGTATTTAAAGAGTTCAGCTGGAAGCCCTTCAGAGCCAGCGGCTTTGTTGTTCTTCAATTTCCTGATGGCTACATTAACTTCTTCAATACTGGGTGGAGGCGTTGGTTCTTCATTGTTCTCTTCTTGCCCTATCACTCTCTCTATTTGCTAAGCAGCTGCTGGAAGTGTTGCTTAAACAAATTCTCTGTGCCTCGGTGACTGTGTCCCTATTCGCTATTTCGAAGAGCCTGCTTTCCGGGTTTGTAGCCAGCTGCTTGGCTCTCCGATAATCACAACTTACAAGTGAAAAATACTAGCCAAAGTACGTCCAATGTCTCGTTCAAGTGGGAGTTGGCTCGCTTAAAAAAGGCGAAACACAGAAAGCGTTAAATTTCCTGGAGAATTAATAAGCTTATTGCACTTTTAAGTTTGCAATAACTTACATGATACATTTGCGATGGTGGCCAGTCATATTGCTTTGTCATTTGACCATCAATTGCTCGCTTGCCCTGCCATAATATCCTTGCTCTTCTAAAACGAACATCCTAATCAAAAACACTATCAATTGCAACTGTTAAGAGAACCTACAAATGAAATAATTTAAACAATAAATTCCTCAACACAACTAATGAAAATTGTCCAATCTGAATCCGAGTCGAATTGCATCGGAAATATTTGGTCCTTCGTAACAGAAATTTCCTATTACTAAGGATCATCAACAATTTACAGCACATACTCGTAGCTGAGCATAGTCCTAGACATACGTGTCATAATTTAAGTAGTCAACTGTAATTTCCTGAATATCTCACAAAGATTTTAGATGACATATTCTTCTACGTCTGTCATCTGCATCATGGGCAATCTAAATGAGTGCGTGTGTATGTGTGCCTGGCTATCATGATGCAAATTATTTTTCAGACACATGCAGACCCCTTCATGCTGGAATCACATTCTTCATAATATTTATGTGCATATGCTAATTCTGACATAAATTCCAATTTATTCTCCTTTGTCCTTTGGTGAAGACAGGCTCTAGTTTCTGTGTACTTGTAGCTCCTGATTGGAATGACATCGTGTTGTTGTTGTAGGTCTTCTGTTGCGTCTGCCCATATTCGCCTTTTCTATCAAGTGTCATCTCGGCCATATTGTTGTCCGTCCAATGGATCCAATTAAAGAAGTCACATGACTTGAGGATAAAATAAGGAGGATGAGCTGCCGCCGGTCGAAAAGGATAAGAGAGCCAAGCATAAATATCATGTACGTCAATATTTTGTGGACGATAGTCCTGTACATTATGATTCAATCTGTGCCTTTTGATTATTCTAAATTTAAACTATTTTACACAAATCTTTTGAGAAGTGTTGTGAATAGGGGTTTATAAATTGTATAAAGTTTAGTTGGGTTAGGTGAATCTGTTTCTCTGTTTCAGATTAGTGAACAAACATTTAGGTTTACTTGAATACTGTGGGAGAGAAAGTTGCTGCTTTGACTTATCAGTGCTTAAGATTAATTTAAGTCTCTTAATTCAAGTCATCCTCTGGACAATTTTCAATGACCCACTTATCCTGTTTGAGTATGATGCTCAGGTGAAGTTGTCATACTTTTTGATCTCCTACCACGGACTTTTAACTATCAGGTCAGTAGTAGTTCTCAAATGAGACCAAAAGAGGGACTGAAGCTTTATGCTTACAGGCAAGCAAAACAGTGAGAATCATAAAGGCGGTCATCGAATGGAAAGATGACGGTTCAAGCCACATTTAAACATCTGTCGAGCGCTGTAGGAAACAAGCCTCCAAATACGAAACTATTTCTGGGCTTTACTATAAAATAAGAAGGTGTGGAAAAATTATAGGAAAGCTGGACCAAAGCCTGCTACCTGATGAGAGCAGATGGCCAATAGACTTCTTTATATAAGGAAAACATGTCTTAACGAAGAAAGTAAGGAGGAAACATTCATCTACCAACAGGCTTTGACCAATTAGAACAATTTTGGACGAAGCAGCCTGGCTGAGAGGAATCCTATCTACATACTTGCCAATGAAATGCAAAGGGCTTACATTAGGCTTATCGCGAAGCAACAAGGTACCAGCCTTACAAGGAGGGTGATGAAGGAAGAAAGGACAACATCTTGAGCACTCTGGTAAGCCAGGTAGAACAACACCACCCACAAGCTGATTCCCAACAGTATTGCAACTTGGACTTGCACGGGGACTGAAATAATCATCATACGCAGTTCTTAGTTGCTATCACAAATACCTCCACAGATTTGTGCATGATAGGTCGCCCTTTTGCCCAGATTACCCAGAACAGTGTTAGGCAGATACTGTACAAGATGCATAACGAATCTACGTAGCCTGAATCTTCTGCTGGACTTCATGATGAGGTCATAGGATGACTTACCAGCCTCGAAAAGTAATACCTGACGACAGAACCTCGGCGGCGTAGTTTGAAGTGTGTAGCGCGTGTGTTCAGTACGTAGGCGTATTCCTGGCTTCGATTACTCTGGTTTGTGAATCTTGCCTGCTAGCAGAACTCGGGCTAAAAGTAGAGAAAACGTTGAGTCCCTGTGTGCGTCGAGTAATAATTTTTTCAAGGAGTTGTTTGGAATGCTAAGGCTGGTAGGATATCTCATACACGCTCAAATGATCTCAATGATCTTCAACAAATTAGTTTGTCTTCCTTCCTGCTTATAAAAGATTGATGGCTATTCGCCTGCAGCCAATCGCTTCTGTTTTCCAACCCAACAAATTTGTGTGCACCATTGAAAGCTCTCTGAGTTTTAATTAGTTCAACCTGGAGGTAGCCTTTTTGAATATACAAGGAGCCTCTAACAACGTCAATCTTGATGCAATTACCTTTAGACTTGAGGAGCTAGGACTGGCTGATAGATCAGTTGCTCATCAGCAATGTCATCAGTCGTGGCGGCACCCCTCAGGGTAGGGTCCTATCACCTCTTCTTTTGAAGTACCCAATAAACCAATTGCTCATCGACCTAGAAGGCTTGGTTTGTAAGGTGGTGGCTTATGCCGATTGCGGTGTCTTATAAATTCCCTCATACCTTAAGAGGCCTTTGACAAAATGCATATCGGGTGCTATTAAATTGGGCTACTCAATGTAGACTAGGAGTGAACCCCCCAAAAACCAGATTTGCTCCTATTTATTTCAAAATAAATAAATTTTAGGAATTTGCAAACCTTGTTCCGACGTGATTCATGAAAATTTGCTAAAGTAAACTCAAAACAATCGAGAACTGTCAAAATGGTTGTCACAGAAGTAAGTGTTGCCAATTTAAAGTTCTGGGCCTATAAAAAACCCTTTAGTTTCAAAAGTAGGACGATGTATGCAAAACGCTTTCGTTCAGACTCAGAACTCATATTTTGAAGCATATGATTGGCTTCATTTGCAACAAAAAGGGAGTAACCAATGATTCAAAGCATTGAGATTTAAGTGTATAGAAACTCCTAAAAAGTGTGACTTGAGTTTGAAGAAAGGCATTTTGCATGCGACCAAATGAGAGTGAAATGGATCTACATATTCCTGGTTCTTCATGGAGGACATTTCCAAGCATCAAATCAACTAAATAACTAATAACTCGGGCTTATATGTATGTAGTTATTCCCAATCACCTTTGTGCGATATTTAAAAAGATCTCTAGGAACTGTGGTCTGACGGTCAATAGTACAAAGTGTCATTGTTATGAGCTTGGCAGAGTTTGGTTATTACATTAAGGACTTCGTCTGCATCCGGTCTTCAATATAGGACAACTAGTACTTCTCCTTTGTGGTATCCTCATGCTATGTCAACTTTGATTATTCATCATGTCATAGTCTTACCTAAACCGTATCCATGTCGTCAGTTGTTTATACAATTTAGTAAGGATCCTGTTCTTCGTTTCTTTAGGAAACCAAACCATTCAATTTGTCTTCTATTCATTATTGTTCACTTCGCAATATTCAGGATCCACTTTGGGGGAGGAAAACTACTTTGAATTCCCTATTCGTCCTGCACAATCACACATGTACTTATATAGAACCACATCCTAGTATCAAATATCTCATCTCTCTCTCTCTCTCTCCTCTAAGTTGCAACACATTTGCAAAGAAAGAAATATTTCATATGCTGCGTTCATTTCTATTAAAAAATTCCTTTCTGCGAAATTTTTCCAGAAAATTTATTTTCTTCCTCTCACTGGACACACACCAACACACATCCACGCATATACTCCACATCCTCGACTAAGTCAGCGAAGCAAACAAATTTTATTTCGCCATTTGTTGCACCCATCACCAAAAGAGAGTCTCTTTCTCACACAAGGACTAAATGATTTTCTCCTCGCTAGAAGACGCAGCAAAAGACAAGACCATCCAACCCACTATCGCCGCGATGATAATAAAAGAAAAAAGAAGGATGCAGCACCAGAAGGCGTTCGTATATCTGCTCTGTAGTCCTAGATCCTGTTGCTGTTTTTCATCCTTGCAAGTGCGAATGCAAACGAAACTTAAATTAAAATGCCAACTAGACTGGAAGAAGTGATATTTCGGTATCATAAATTCATTATTGTGATCCTGGAGCAGCAGGGATGGAGTTCGAGGAGATGGAACACTATAAAAGGATGTGAATATGCGGCACGCTGTATACACTCCATTCGTCTACTTCACCAAACAGTATAACAACGAATGGATTTAGTTTTTGTGCAGCAATATTGCTTAGGCAACTCTGAATGGACGCCCGAGCCCGAGTCCGACACGGGGTGAGTCCTTAGTGTTTTTTTTTTTGTTGAGGAAATTATGCGAAAACGGGACGCACACTGACAGACAAAAAGATAATAATTAACATAATGAAATTAATGGCAGAGAGATATGTTCGTGTTAATGCCGCTGTGAAAAGGAAATGAGTCCGTTTTATGTGCAGTTGAGGAGAATTACAAGCTGAGCGCAAGAGACAGAACTGAGTTGAATTTTTGTTGACCTCATTCGGAGTGGCAAATGCAAGTGGCAGGCACAATGAACAGATGAAATGCAATTAGGAAATGTTGGTTTTTTTTTTTTGCTTCTTGCTATGCTTTTGATGCTTTTGGAGAGATCCTTTTGTTTACTTTGCCTAATGGGGATTAGATTATCTTTTGCTAGATTATTATGTAAGCTTCATTACGGAACCACTAAAAGGATGGATATCGTGTTATACTTTGTTCTTCTGTTCGGTTACAGGAAGTCCTTTTGGACAGGATAACACCCAGGAGCAAGAAGTGGTATCGGATTAAGTGGAATATAATCCAATTTGTAAGAGGATTATGAGGACACATTAGAAAGCTCTAAAGGTGTGAGTGTAAGTTGTAAGAGACTCTAGTTTGCGTACTTTAGATGTTTTGACAACTATTGGGAGTTAAAAGCAATTTCCTTCGTATTCATGGTTAATAAGGAGAAGTGACACGGAAGCATAACATTTGGATGGGAAGCTACTGTTAAGCCAAGGCCTTTAGATTGTTTCTACCGACCCCTGGCATAAGAAATAAGGCTTTAGACATTTAGAGGCTAAGGGATGCTAAAGGAAGAATTCCCACTATCGTTTTTGCTATTTGCACAGGCTTTTCGGCCTTTTGTAGCTTCCAAGTCCAAATTTTTATGATGCATTCTTTGGTATATGTATGTAAAGGAATTTCCATTAAGCGCTTCTTATCTTAAAATTCGAATCAAACAAGTTGTGAGTACAATATCATTGAATTTTTGTATTTGTCCGAAAGATATATGTATGCCATTATATATGGAATACAATGTTATTCAAATGTTCGCCACGGCTTCATTCGGTAGTGTGCATACGAAACGTCCAGTTTGCCATAACTCTGGCGTCTAAATCAGGCTGAATTCAAACAATGGCATTGATTATGTTGTCTTTCAGGGATGTGGTGGCTTGCTCTCTATAAGTTTTAAGCCTTTAACTTAAAAAAAGCCCACTACAAGAAGTCTAACGGGGTCAAATCGCAGGACCTCGGTGGCCAATTCACATTGCCTCCGCGTGAGACAACCACGACCGGAAATCGCTTTTGCGAAATGTCCATTGTGGCACGGTTTGTCTGACACGTAGCGTTATCCTATTGGAACTACATACCATCGGTTTCAATATCATCCAATTGGGGTCAAAAGAAGTGGATTATCTTAGACCAATAGCGCTTGCCGTTGGCGTTAATGGCCGGGCCAACGTCGTCGTTCTCAAAGAATAATAATGTCACCAGTCCAAAATCCACACTAAACAGTGGCTTTCTCTGGATGGATTGCAATTTGATAGATCTGGTGTAAGTAATAGACCCTCAGGATGGAGATTATACTTAATCTACTATTCACCTTCCAAGCTCTTTTGAAGAATAGTCCACCTAGGTGAACAATTAAACATCAACTACCTCCATCGCTTCATGGTAAGTTTCAAGCTGGCTTAAAGAGGAGATTGAGGGCAATTTGCCTTTGAAAGTGTGAACCACTTCAGGAAGACCATGAAAGGAGACGTACCTATTCCTGCAGCTGAAGAAAGCAGCAATAGCAGACAAGAACTTCGGTCCAACGAGACGTGGAGACGATCGTGGAAACCGAGTGTTAAGTCGGGACCATGATGCATAAGGGGACCACAGAGACTGTCTTAGCCCTCAGGGAGCCTGTAAAATAAACAAAGAGGACGAAATAGGTATTAGTGCAAGTAATCGGTTGGGTAATTAAGAGCAAGCCCAGCGGGAAGAAGCTACCAGTGTCTTGGCTATGAACATCTACTAAAGGGCTGCAAGAGCGAAGATCGGTCCGAACACTGATGCAAAAGTAGTAGAAGGGGTTGAAAGGTAAAGAATTGGTCCTTGAACGCGTGTTCTGTAAAGAAAGTAATGCCAAACATAGAACTGGAAGCATAGGATGCTGTGTGCCACAGCTCTGAAGCCATAAAGTTATGCAATTAAACCAGAATCATTGGTAATGTATTGGCTGCGATTTAGCAGCCAATAAACTGAGATGGTGATGTCATAGGCGAAGAAAGAACTGTTTTGGATGCGTTCGCAAAAACTAGGAGACCTTCATTAAAATGGAAAAGGAACAATAGTAGTCATCACCTTTGAGAACAAGCAAAACATATTCGCACAGTCACCGCCGGGGAAGCAAGATTCAGCTTGCACCCAGTAATATAGAGGAAGACAGGGAAAGGGAAAAGGAAAACCAAGGTACATCAGGAAATGGCAACTAAGGCAATACCAATATCCCATGTAGCAGACGAAGCAGAAGACTACTTGCATGTCTACAAAAAGTGTCTGGTGTTCATGGAATCCTCATAATTGCCTTAAGAGCAGCAATTAATTGGCGTCTACACATTTTTTCCAGAAGTATACCATCCTTGCTTCACGAAAGAAGTTTTCGCCGAATAGTGGAAGAATGCCTGGTTCTTACATGTCCTTACACCAGGGTCCCTAATCATAAAAGCCTCTTTGTATGAAGTTTAGACAATATGAATAAAATATTGACTTCTCTTGAGACAGTCTTTGGAGAACTTAATAGTTGGTTTAGTCTTAGGTCCGCTTCAGACTGAACTCGTAATTCAAATATTGATTTAGCTGATTAAGTCAAGTTAGGTTTAGTAGGGTCCTAAGGCTATCAAATTACACCAGGCACCATAATAGGTCCATCGCAATCATTAGGTAAATCCAAACATCAGAAAGAAACCTAAATCATGTCACCCAAGAGCTTATATGCCCCACAGTAGCTCAGTAGATGTTTCAATTGGTTCCGTAAGCCTACCTCCTCTAGATTTCTAATACGTATCAATCTATTCTATACTTACTTAGGTCCTTTAAGCCCTCAGGGGAGCTCGATTCCTCCTCGACTGTTCTGCGCTACGTGTTGCTAGGGCGGCCTGCAGTTCTGCCTGCTTGGGTCAGCGGATTCCACTGCATGGCGTATTACGCAATGGAATTGTCTTCGCGCCGTTGGGTGTGTCCAATCCACTGTCACTTTCTCCTTCGTATCATAATGTTGATAGGTTCCTGGCCGGTTCTCATATAAAGCTGTTCGTTTAAGATTGTTCTTAAACACTTATTTACGAAGACTTGCAGCCTGTGTTTGAACACAACAGTCGCAGCTTGGTCCTTAAGCTGATAACATTGCTTTTCCAAATGGTGAACAGCATGTCGACTGCAGCTTTGGCCTTCCCGATTCTGCTGCACACATCCAGTTCGGTGCCACCACGGTTAGCCGAGACCACACTTCCTAGTTATAGAAAGCTGTCAACTTTCTCGACTTCTTGTCCGGCACTATTAAGTTGGGTGCTGGTATTAGAAGTGCTCAAGGCTTTTGTTTTGGCTGTGTTAATTTGAAGTCCCACTTTGCCTGCCTCAGCTTCTAGATTCTAGACCATAAGATGGAGGTCCATTATCCGATATGAAAGTAGACAAACATCGTCAGCGTAGTCTAGGTCTTTAAGGTAAGATTTCATGGTCCAGCTAATTCCATGGTTTCCTTCCGTCAATACTGCACGGAGAATATCACTGATAACCACTAAGAATAACAGCGGTGACAGTAAGCATCCTTGACGTACTCCGCTTTGGACTTAAAATTCTTCTAACACCTTGCCATTGTACAAGACGTGACACTTTCTTCCCTCGTACGTAGCCTTAATAATGGCTATGCATTTTTCTGGGATACCTCTCCTGCGCAAGGCCAACCAGATACCATCTCTATTCGAACTGTCTATTGAATACATTACCTACAAATGTTCATTCCTGATAGCCCTAAATCTACTGCCTCAGAAAACAATGTCCAGGGAGTATTACAAGCAAGGCACTGATTTGTGATCTCTCTAGCTTTATAATATCCCCAGATCTCGCTTTGTCTCTGGCTATAAGGCTTTGAACACCTTGTGGCTCTCCAGATTATCCCATCTGCGGTATTGTATATTCTGTTAAGATTATCACCCTTAGCTATTGTCTTGGGTGAGGTGAGGTGCCTTGATGCAATCGGTAATATTCCTTGGTGAAGCTTCAGTGCCATTTTTGGGTCACTCTCTCGGCACATTCGTTGCCCTCCATACTACCCAGAATAATCTGACGCAGTTCTGCGAGCATAATGCATTGAGTAATGTGAGGCAGATTTGATGACAAAAGACTCTAGTGCCTTGAGATCAACCTGACTGTCAATATCCCTAATCTAGCCCTTCAAAGTTTGATTTTTGTCCCAAAGAAGGTTGAGCATCGACTATTATTCTCATCGACCTCTGCTAACGAAGTTTCTGTCAAGTGTTGATGTTGCCTAAAGCCAACTACTGACAATTTCAAGCTCTGTTCAAACTCAAGGCCAACAGGACCAAATGCCCTATCTGTGCACAGAGTTTAAGGGTCCAAAATGACCTCCTTAGGTGCCTAAGCTTGGATCTCGAAAGTTTCATTTTGTCCCACATATGCTTGAGCATTGAACAGCTTCTTAACCGAACTCGGTGAGGAGGGTTAACATGCCCTCTAGTGACTAGGCTTCTGTCAAGTCGATGGTGCATGAAGCGGTGCTATTATATAAGGCCCGCGGTCTTTATTTCCCCTTGTAAGTGGTATCAAATTCCTTGGCCTTTATTCCTTTTTAGTTGTGGGTTTTACTGCCAAATAAAAAATGGAAATAGAGTCCATAAATGTAAGTCCACAATGCATAAACAATGGAAGAGTATTTGGCATGTGAGAGTCCTTCCGACTGCCCGTCGACTAATCCGTGACCCATTTTCCTTTCATCCTACCATCTTCGCTGCAATCTCAAAATTTTAAACAACACTTTTAAAAGCCAATAGCTAGCTCTGTCTTAATTATTTACCTCCAGTAAGTATCTGAACAGCTTCCATTTGAAGTGCCCTCATATCCAACCCATCTACACACTCCCTTCGCCGCAGTGGGAAACAGCAGCTTACCGCAAAAACTTTCCCAAAAATCGTTTCAGTGATTCGAATTAATTGATGCACTCGTCTGGCTCTGGCTTTTTACCCAGCTTATACGGTTGCAATTAAAACTTTAAACACATCCTTAACGATCCTTCTCTGGCATCATTCAAAAGACAAAATAGAGAAAAAAAAAAAATCTTAAACACTTGAGGGAAAATTTATCTACTTCAGGGTTAGTAACCTTTTGATGGCATCATCGTCTATCGCTGGAGAGGATGCACCTCAGAAGTCATTCGAGTTGCTCGCCGGTTTTGCCCTGCACACTACTCGTGTGGTGGTGGAATTCTATTTCATTTACTCCATCCTCTTTGCCTTTGTACGGATGCGGATGCGAGTGCATTTGACAAAAATCCACATCACTCATCTGGACAAAGGGGGCGCTTTAATTAAACGGCGCGCGAGTGCTAGTCTCTTAGTGTCCTCTCTCTTGGTTTAAGTGCAACGACACTTAATTGCGCAATGAAAAGCCAACAATTCGTGAAATGTCCTTTTTGCCGCCAACTGGTGTAGGTATAGTATATGCTACAGGGAATCACCCGATTCCTGTTCCAGCTTTTAAGCAGGATTAAAGGAGAGAGAAAAAAACACTACAACCCACTGGTACATGGTGTGATGGTAGGCAGACATGTGAGCCGTTCGCACAGCGTCCCGTAGTTGCCATTTTTTTTTAGGTCCTTAAGAGGAGGTCAGGACTGCAGTAGCAACAGTTCCGGGTGGATACAGCTGGAGAGAAGCGTTACGATTTTTTTCCTTTTTTTTAATCGCTCAGCCCAAAACTTAATTGCACTTAGTTAAATGGAAACGAACAAATGAGTGAAATGTTTCGCTAGGAGGAAGGACCGCGTTTTTTTTTTTTACTCCTTGCCCCCTTGAGCTTTTCCCTTTTGGGGGGCTGTTTGTTTTCCCTAGGTGCATGGAGAATGAAAGCTGAATTGAGGGTGGAATGTGAAGCTTGCAGCAAAAGGAGCCGGGAAAAAAAATTGTCACCACTCTGTAAATTGCAGGTAAATGAACAGCGTTAAGCCTTTGGTGCAGGGGGTCTTCTTGGTGGGGGGGTTTCTTTATGAAGTTTTGCAAATTTAAAGAAGCTTATATGCTTGGAATCGTTTCGGGGTGCAATTTTTCCACTAATTGGATTATGATATGCAGAAGGAGCCAAACGGGGGATTATCTTATAAATTGTTTGGTTGAAAGGGACGACAGGAAAGGAGAACGAAAACGCAGTTTTTAGTTTAAATTGTGGAGCTTATTGTGGACTATTTGTTTACAGTGTTACTTGCCTTAATTCTCCCTCTTCACTGCTTGAAACTCTCCTTTGGGCGATTGGCGTTTGCGTTGGTGATTCTGCACCTCGGACATAGTCAATTGATCGTCTCCTCATGATCTGAATCTTAGTATCGCTAAGAAGTCTTTTTCCGGATATTCTTACCAGCTCCATAGGCTTCACTCTCAGTCTGAACACCCCTCTTCTATCTTCTCATGTACCGGTTCTCGGCGATGCTCTGCTGCCAAGTACTCTACTTCCACATCTTCTAGCTACTATGATCACCATGCTCCACGCTCCACTCGTACTCCTTTTCGTTTTCACGCATAACTTCTGGTGAGTGAATCATTCGGGGGCGTTATCAGAAATAAGCTAAGACATCCTTACGTTCTTCTTCACGCTTGGCTTCCCTTCCCGTAGGTTCTGGACACTCCCTATGCCTAGATTCACCTCAGATTTAACTTATCGTTTCTAACGTTCGTTCCGGAATAATTTTCTCGTGCTGAGACGTTGGCTACGGATTCTGTTACTCTCCCTATCGTGAAGTTCCTTCCTTTCCACAGTGAGTCACAGTCTTTCCAAGTCTGGCTTCTTTTCACAGCACATAGCATAGACTAGCTTTTTCGACCTTTAGACTTCTGTCACTGCAACTTTCATTTCCTTTTTCTTTGTATTGACAAGAATCACCAGCAAGTGCGAGTGTTCATTATCTATGTTCTCAACTGTCAGATTGGACAGCTCTTATCGAAGAAGGAACTTTACTATCAACAGTCGTGGTGCCTTGGCAGCATCTAATAATACAGTCCAATCAGCGTCGCATATAGTCGACTCCAAGCCGACGCGATTGGGACCTCACAGCTTGAGGTTAGTGTATCGACCCTAATGTCGGAGGATGTGACAGTTTCCGCCTCTGAACCCACTTAAGAGCCCGTGATCTGCAACGTAATGAATTTGCCCTTCGCTTTCCTAGATCGCTAAAGGCCTTGACTGGTGTGACATGACATGATCCATTCATGGTAGCGTTCTTAATGTAAGCCTTGCGCTCCTCCTTCAATATTAACTATCAGGTTAACTCATCCCACTGGTACTCTATCAACCCGCTCAGCTGCGGTCAAGCCATCATGCTTGTAGCGCCCAACCTGACGGTCAATATCCACTTTGAGCTCGTTCTTCTCCCCGACACTCCGTCTTTCGTTGTTGGGACCTCTCTTCTTCATACTGACTGCTGAGCCTTAGTCTAATGACTATCCAGCCACATCTGGAAGACGGATTCTTCTAGCTTCTCTAAGTCTAATAAAACAAAAGTTGGAGTGGTAACTCTAAAGGCCCTCCTTCTGGAAAAGCAAAGGCTAGGACACATACAGCTGATAGTAGCTGAATCCTGGGCTTGGATTAAACGTGTGGCTCTTAGCTCCGGAGGTTGTTCTATTTTGTCCGAGAGAATTGAAGAATGTTTAAAAGACAAGACTTATACCATACTTTCATGGTAGCGTAGCCTTAGTATTTCATGGCGGAACTGCAACCAGAATTACTTGCTCACAATATTATTAGCGGTCCATCACTCAGCCGCCTCTTAGTTCACGATGTCTTATTACGACTATGTTCTATGTTGGTATACATATGTATCTCTTAGGATTGTCCCTGGGGTTCAGTTTGCGAATGTTCCTTAGCCTATATCTAATACAGCCAATAAGCTAGGGAGAATTGTCGTCCTTGAATATGTAGGAATACGCCCGAAAGCATCCATATCCACTTACTGATTTCGTCTGTCCATACCTAAGAAGCAGGACGAGAGGACAGGTCCTTCCTTGACTCTTTCCATCGTTAGTCTTTTCGCTATTCTATGTATATGCTCTTCCTGTTAAGTTCGCTTCTCCATTTGTTACCACTAGTTTCTGTCTCCTAATTTCGTATGTTCTTTGAGAGTCCTCTGTCGGTTGGGAGTAGAAACATGGACTACATCTGCTGATGTTGTACGGAAGTAATCGAATTGCATTGAGTATGTTGACTCAAATCCATGCCGTGCCTGTATGACTGGGTTTTCATAGCTTTGGCCCACTCCTAGAACATAACAGATGTTCGTCTAGCCAGAAGCCGCCTTCTCGATGCTCCATGAACTGGCTTTGCCGCTAGTATATTCTAGATGTTGGTTATATGACAGCCTTGTGTAAAACATGACACCTACTTAGGTATTTGATGGCGTGCCCTCCAGAGGCTGAATGGTCCTGCATCTAGGGAAGCTGATTGCTTAAAGTATATGAAGGTCTAGTGAAATAAGTGCGAGTATTGTTTTGAGAGCTGAGGTGAGGATAGTAAAGATGGGATCAGGTTTTGATATTGGTGGCTCTCTCTACTGGTGCCACATACTATATTCGGTCAAAAGCTGGGGGATTTCAAGTTTAGGACCGCATTTTTACCTAATATTTTGCTACATGGAATGTAACAGACCTGCAGCAAATAGCTCGTCCTGTGAGCCATTCCAAATAATCAAAGCTTTTCATATATTCACACACATTCGTATTCCTTCAAAAGAAGTATTCGCTGGGCTCACATTTTACTGTCTCTCATAAAATGAGTCTAAAGCGAGCAATTCATGCCAAAAAATGATTATCTACCTTTCTACTTTGCTGCCTGGCAGTGTTTTTGAAAAAAGCCAGTGATTTTTTCGAGTGGCTCGTGTTTGTTTGTTTTTACTTCTTTCCTTTGTTTGTACTTGCAGTATTCTGGGTTTTCTACCTTCTTTTCAAACCATTCAAAGGCTCGTGAATCAGTTGAACATTTTACTGTCATTGTGAAAACTTTGTTTGAATGAATGTGAGCCTACTAAGTACACAAAGATTCATAATTACCAACGCCATGATGATTCGTTTTATTTAAGTGACCTTCGTTATCGTTTCATACTCGCTTGTTTTCTGTGTGCGTGAGACTGTGAGAGGCTCACTTTTTAGCGAATGATTCACAAAGGCAAATAAATGGATTTATACAGTTCTCTGGTATGTACTTATGTCTCCTTTATTCTTTCCTACATGCTCTCTCTCCAGCTCTGTAGGTAATGTGCCTTATGTGGCTTCTTCGCTGTTTCTTTGTTTAGGTACGCAAGAAGAGTTTAACCTGAGTAGACCGACAGATTATGGTCAGATTAAGCTTCCATTCGTTGGCTGTAGCTTAATTCAACCAAATTCTATAACACTAATCAATTGGTTCAATTGGTTCATGTCAGCCATCGCCTCCTACAGCTTCCACTATTTGACGTTGATTAAGTGAATTCTCAACTTTACTCTCTTTACTGGAACGCAATACAACGCAGTACATCCAAAAACAGAATTTGTGTACCGTAGTGAGTTCTAACTCAGCATCAGTAAGTTCTTCATCAAATTTCGTAATCCAAGCTTTCTCCAGATGTCAACCTCAACTGGCTAACACCAGGATATCCGTAAATTTCAACCTTTCCATTTTGGCAAACCAATTAGTTCGACATTTTAATGCTGACCTCTTCCAATTGTGCACACTTTGCACAACCGCATCCAGTCCACCGCACAACCGTCAATGAATTCGCATCGCCTCACCGCCGCCGCCGCCGCCGGTGGCCAATACTTTCAATTGCCTATTTTCGATTTGCAATTTCCTGCTCCAATCGGTCGGTCTAACTTTTCGATTGGAAATCGTCAGAAATCCACAAGAATCAGTGGGAAATCATTGAAAATCATTCCGCAAACGTTGCGTTCAACCAACCTAACCTAACAATTACTGAAAAAGTATAGAATTCGCCCCCTCCAACATTTCGAGGAAATTTTAATCAAACGAATGCGGAAGAGGGAGTAGTGTTTTATTTTCCAACGAACCCCCCCCCTACCCATGAAGTCATCAACAGTGCCATCATCATCACCAGGGCCATTGCCATTCTGCGTCACCATACAAGCGGGAGGATGGTACTCGTATCATTGCCCCGAGGGTGCCATGGAGAGGATCCGAAATTGGCCAACATAAAGTCCTGTTCAGCGGAAAGAAAAAACAAAATGAAAAAAATAAAGAGATTCTAGGGCTTGCGAACGGAATGCCCATTGAGTATTTAAGTCCGAAAAATCATCATCACGCGCTGTGCCACGCGAACTCCATTCTAAACAGAGATAGTCGGCTGCCAAACCCAGGAATACAATAGTTTTGGTGCCGAAGGCTACCATGCCACCGCAATGACAGCAATTCAAAAGTCATTACGGGATTAATTCCATTTTAATACTCAATTTTTGGAATATTAGACATTTTGAGGAAATTTTTGCGTTTGGCTGCGTGCGGTACTGAGGGGGGTGGGTTGTTAAATTCAATTCGATTCCCGGTCAGAGAATTTTGTGTGGGGGCTGCTTGCTCCTCGCAGGATATGATATTGAGCTCATTATTATGTACGGGACCCGGGCAGCAGTAGGATGTCCAAAAAGGCTTGCAATTTGACGTTTGTAACATTTCACCAACACCAAAACACACACACACACAGCCAGAGAGAGCCAACCGCGTAACAATGAGGCGCGAAGTGGATATGCCTTCTGATATCTGTCTGTTTGTTGGGCTTTTGTATTTTTGGGGAAAGTAGGACTTTAATTTGAATATTTTGGTGATTCACTGTGTGCGGGGTATTATTACGGCCAGAGGCTTTGACACAATGTGCCATCATCATTAAGAGGCAAAAGATACACACATAGATACACAGCTACAGAGAGAGGCTTTGTTGTGTGCTTTGAAGCGCGAGCGCTAAAGAGATTTTCTGTTCGAGTGAAGACAAATGTTTGATTAGAGAGAGAGAGAGGGAGAGAAGTCGATTCGCGTCCGTGGGTGTTTGAAATTTAATTTTGAATTTAGCAGCAGGGAAGGGCCATCCCCCCATGGGATGGTTAGATTTTAATTAGAAAGCGCAGTTGAGTGGATACAAAGGCAGAGGTTATTATCTGTGATTTTCGAAAATGCACTTTGAATTGGTCATGGGAGGGTTTTTGTTTTATGAATTTGCCCTCTAATTAGGGATATCAAGGGGAAATAATAATTTGAATTGTTTTTAAAGAATGTCAATCGAATTGGACTTCGGAGAAGATGGTGCTCTATCGGGGATATAATGCGAGTTCTATCGTAAGGAAAACAAATGAGATCAAATTGTTTTTGATATGGTTGTGTTGAGCCTTGAATCCATATACTACTGTGGGACATGGCGACTATCAACTCAAACAGTATTCACTTTCCAACATACTAAGGCAGGGATCAAAAGTAAGGTTAAGTAAGCCGGAGTTTTGTGGAAGTGCAGGCTGTATATGATTCCTATTAAGGCCATATAGATAGATGGGACAAGTGCACTGAAAATGAGAAATATTACCCCTCCTCTTCTTCGTCTGTAGAACTTCTATTGACAGTTCGATGTAAGAACACCGAAGAGTAAACAAAGGTCTAGGTACTTTAGTAAAGCCAGTTCATTAGAGCTTTTTTGATCCAAATTGAGCCAAATTGTACCAAGTTGTTTGATCTATTAATAGCTGTATGATCAGTAGTTCATTAGGACCATTCCCAGCAAACGAAAGCTAGCAAGATCGTGCCTTTCTTTCTCAGACTAAGTTCAATAGACATTCATCTCGCGGAACCTAAACTGCTCTATCTCTGAATAAACTTGAACTTGTGCGTGACCAAGACCTAGTTATACCTCTAGCTCTAGGCAAGAAGCACAAAGGGATAAAGGAATAGGAAAGGGCAGTCTCGGCATCGCCATGACAGACCAGATGGGTCCATAACTGAAGGCAGATGGACCCACAAAAACATTCCCACCATAGACACATGGATTAAGAGAGCGAAGTGGAACTGTAACTACCATCTTCCAGAGTTCCTGGTCGGGCATGTCGGTTCGCGGAAATACCTTCATAGATGTAGACACGAAAGTTTGCCCCAGTGCTCAGAATGTCCAAATGAGGTGGTGGTGGATATTAGTGAATTTCGCATAGGTAATTACGGATCCCATTATGAATAAGGATTTCGTTATTTTGCTTAAGCAACTTGCTTTATTAACTTGCTTTTTAAAATACGTTTAGGTTTAGGTACGTGGGCTGGCGGGGAGAATTGACTCCTCAACACAATCAGGTCATTGCTGACTCATTGTAATGCCCATACGAGTAATAGGGGTTTATGATTATCCTTACCCTGAGAAACCCTGTTTGTTACCGAAATAATAACATAACATGAAACCATCTTAATTTACCTTGTTTGCGGTTCATTGTATACAAACCAACCAGTGGATATGATGAACTGGAGAGTTCCTCCAAGTCGTTGAAGAAGTGTCCCCAGGAACTAATGTCTTTTATGTTGGAGCTCGGGACAGTGGCATAAGAAGTGGGTAGTATCCACGATAACTTCTTCATCGCCGCAGCATCTGTAGAGAACCTCTTCAGTACTTCGTACTGTCGTGCCCTATGATGATACCCACCAGGGTGCAAAGGGATTTCCTGTCTTTCCTAAAAAGTCTATCGATTCTTGATTTATCAAACGCAGGCCATAGTTTCCTTGTAACGACACAGGTCTCTATGTGTTTCCACCTATGATCTGCCTCTCTCGTGTCTTTTTTCCCTGCTGCAAGTTTGGATGTACACGAATGGATGATTTCCTTCTGTGGTCGATGTTGAGCCACCTCATTTCGCAGCATTTCTTTATGTCATGTGACCCATTTGAGTTCAACCTTGTGCTGCATACCAAGAGCCTTAAGTTCTTTGCCACAGCACTTCACAAGCTTTGATTTTGTCTCATCGGCTGTTGTCACTGCCAAGACCTCCGCTTGGAAGACACTGATGTAGTCTGGGAGCCTGATTGACCGAGCTATTCCGAGTTGTTCGGATGAAATGACAGAACCTACGACCGTATCCATTTTGGACCCATCAGTGTAGACCGCTATGGATCGCACATTTGGCAAGCATGCATTTTTCCAATCATCCCTGCTGGGGTAAGTGCAAAAGAAGGTCCTAGTAAAGTCTAGATATGGCGTAATGCGATCTGTGACTGGTACATTGCCAATGTAATTTCATAGGACCGTATTGGTCTTTTTCAAACTGCCTGTTTGGCTTACTCTTAGAGCACTCTTTGCTGCCTGTAGTTTAATAAGGATGTCTAGTGGAAGCAGGTTGAGAATTAGTAATACCAATGCACTCTAATCTTTGTACCTTTTGAGGGTCTTAAGGTAAGTTGGGTTTTCGGCTGTCCGCCGCCACCACACCACACTTCCATAACTCAGTATAGGTCTTATGATGCCTGCACACATCCATGGAATGGTCATGAGAGAGGGACCCCAGGTTCTCCTAACGATTCGACTGCATAAGTAAAAGGTAATAGTTACTTTCCTGACCCTCTCATTTATATTCAGTCTCCATTTGAGTTTCTTATCCACTTTAGTCTTCTGAGGATTAACCGCAATTCCACATAACTCGGCCCACGTTTTAGGGGTGTTCAGTGACCCATTTATCAGGAAGGTATTTATCTGTTGCCATTAGTACGATATCATCCGCATATGCTGTGACTTTGACACCGCTGTATCTTAGTACTTCGTTTAGGACGATGATTCAAAGAAGTGAGGATATAACGCCGCCTCTTTGTGTCTCCTAGTTCCGTTATTAAATGTCTGTTTTCCAAAAAGCCAACTATTCCGTGTTTTCTAACGAGTTATCTATGCATTGGTATGGACGTTGTTAAAAGGTTTTCCAGCATCGAGGAATGCGTCTATGGTGAATGAATGCTATGGTGCTGGTTGTTGTGATAACCTCATAGCCCTACCCTATCCAACCTAACCCATAGATACAGGAAATTAGGCCTCTCAGCGCTGTGCACAAGTTTTATCATCAATCAATAGATGTTTTAGGACCATCTTCGGGAAGAGAACATGCTAAGGGGGTTGGCACTCAGCTTCTACCCTTACTCATAAAATGTCTAGCCAAACTTGTTCAAGTTCAAAGAATCTAGCGTTCTGAGGCTTCTGGCAGTGCGACTTCATATTATCTACTAAAACCAAACCTGCTTTAGAAGAATTCGTTCGATTTGATACTTTTTGCAGAACCACTTTCAACCATCAATTGGAGGTAAAATTCCTAGAAAGGATCCATTCCCATTTGATTAGTCGATTGCTACCTCAAATATCTCGTTAATTCCTTTATTATTCATAGCCTCTCCTAAGTGCAAATGCTCCAGATGCATACATACACATATTCCATCAGCTTAAGCCCACTGCCACTGGGCGGCGGCAATCCATTCAAATCAATTAGCTTAATCGCAATAATTAAATTGCGCGATATTGACGTACCAAGTCATGACATTTAAATGCGCTGCACTGAGAAAGCCTATTAAATCCACCCCCACACACAAGGACCCACTCACACATCCTTTAAATCGATGATTGAGTGGATGAGCAGCTGCACAGTGTGAAACCGTCTACACCCCCATGTGGTGGAGGAGTTTTTTTTTTTTTTTTTTGTTATTTTGTTTTATCCTCTCCACCATAATTATCCTGCAAACATTGTTCACTTCCAAGTCGAACAACTAATTATCAACCAATTACTATGTACTATGAACAGGTCATACCTCTTTGTGTGTGTGTGTGTATCGAGTAAACATCCAAGTCCTTTAGCCTCACTCAAAACGAAAATGCACAGAGTCGAAGAGTGGAGGAAGTGGATTTCGATTACTCGAGCAGAAAGCGATTAACATGACAATAATTGGGGTTGCATGTTAATTCTTATCGAGAGCATAACCGTAAGCAGTCATTATGCACGCCTCCACTTGAGAATGTGTGTGTGTGCCTTTAGGGTTCTATGTATGTATGTGAATCCTTTGGCGATTTGAAAGATTGTTGGGGTCAAGATAATGTGTCTTGGGGTATGGGTGATAGACGAAGCATACAATGCACTTGAAAGGTGTCTACAGTGACATACTCTTGAAAGTGGACACATTTTCTATGGGGTTTTGTGTGACACTTGGTCCTCGATAAAGGTTGTCGATTGTCATGTTTTGAGGTTACAATTGTTTAACAAGACATGATAGGGAATTTGTGGTCTCTATAAATGTTGCGTGACTGGCAATTTGCCAAAGACTGATTAGAGCTTTGGTTCGAGAGAAAAAAGAATGAGTGAGAATTTGTAGGAATGTCAGGACTTGGGTAGGACAAGCGGATGATAAGAAAGCGCTTCCTATATTTCAGTACGAACGCGATAGAAATACTGTGAACTACAAACGAATGCAAAAATTACATAGAACTCTTCCTAGTCAATTTAGACAACAACCATGAAATTTATACAGAAATGTATTGCTCACAAGAGGTGGAGCATTTAAAAACTTATTTTATTTATTCTAAGATTTGAACCTGAAACCTCAGGTATAGTAGTTCAACGCACAAACTACTTATGGCTCATTGTGAAGAGCTTGACACTTACCTATATTTCTCTTATGAGTTTTCTTGTGACGCCTCTCTTGCGTTAGATGAATTAAACAGCATCCCGATTCCAACCTTCAAAAGCCTTTCCGACGCCAGCCTTCCCATACCATATTATCTTACTTTACTTTAGGGCAGGTTTAGGGACTTAGGAAAGCAACCTTCTCCACTTGCGTTTTGCGTTGAGCAAACGTATCGATGACAGGATATTGTAAAGTGTTCCCTCTATGGTCGTTCTGAAGAAGCTTGACCATTCGCAAGCAAAGTGGATTATGTCTTCCATTGCGTATCGACACAGCCTCTGCACAGATCTGTGGTGTTGATACTCATTCTCCTTGAGTGGGTCCTAACTATGAGGAATGATAGGTGTAGTCTGGAGTTCCTTTCCTCATCTTATGCTGTAGAGACACAATAGTTTTTCTTTGAAACATTGCATGAGGTGTGTACGTACTACCTTTCATTGGTTAGGTTTTGGAAGTCCAAAGGGTCATTTAGTTGACGTAGAGGAAGATATCGACGCTGGCTTAGAGATCTTTCTTCAGTTCCTAACTAGTTTTGAATTGAACTTATTGATGAATGCCTTCATTAATGCTTGACTGTCTACATAGGTGCCTGTGTGTTTCTTGCATATTCAGGAGTAATGGACCTTCACCAAATGACAGAAAATATGGAGAGGAAAGCAGACGTCGGTCGTTGGGCTGAAAATCAACTCGACAAAAACAAAAATGATTAGCAAAGGACCAAAGTCATCAACTTATATATGCATTCCTGGACAAGCGGTTGAGAGAGTAGAGTGCTTCCAATATCTTGGGAGTATTGTCTTAACTGATGGTGGAACTGAACTGGATATAGCCAACCGAATAGGTAAAGCAAAATCTGCGTTTGGGATGCTATCCACAGTTTGGCGAAGTAATGCAATTGGCTTGAACGCCAAGCTACTACGTTGAGTCCGTGCTGCTATATGGATGTGGTACCTAGAGAGTGGCCTCACTATCATGAGGAAGCTGCAAACGTATGTCAATAGATGTCTAAGCTACCTTGAGGATATTCTGTCCAAACCATTTCTCTAACGAACAGCTTTATCAGAGAACGGGCCATGAACCTATAGCCACAACCATACGACGACGAAAGTGGCAGTGGATTGGTCACACTTTCCGAAAGGGTGACAGATCCATAGCTAACCAAGGATAGCAGGATATACG
This sequence comes from Chalcosyrphus nemorum, assembly GCA_949716465.1. NCBI lineage: Eukaryota > Metazoa > Arthropoda > Insecta > Diptera > Syrphidae > Chalcosyrphus > Chalcosyrphus nemorum. The sequence continues at coordinate 82,123,203 of OX454333.1, forward strand.
GTGGTCCTAGGAGTACGTGACACAGAAGAGTTGAGAAGGAAGCACGGTAAACTGGGAACAAATTGGTGAGATCTGAGGCACATTTCTAGAAACCGAACACGATGGCGCGTAGGCTTTGTACAGGCCCTAAAGCACGCAAGGGGATACAGGACACAAATAAGTTAGTATGCTCAGAAGTATATTTTCCGGGGGATTTTTCTGACTTAGTAACTCTTCTTTCAAATTGGAAAAAAGGAAAAGGTTTCTCGGGGCCAAATAATCCAAGGATAATCCTTCACCGTACAGTGAACGTAGTCTAATTAGAAGAGAATATGAGGAATAGGAAATAGTTGATGTAGTGGCTTTCTTGTCAGGAGAAAGCTACTCAATAAATTTATCTGTTTCCATTCGTCAAAATATGTATACCATTCTGAGAAGCTAGGACCAAGGCCTCTATGGACTACTTATGGGCCAATATTCATTTGTTTTCTTATTCAAGAAGGAAATTGCGCCTAGTTCCTGTAGCTCATTTCAAAATTGGGATAATTGCACAGAAATTTTTTGATAGTTTCTCTTCTATATGATGCACAGTGGGGCGGCCACAGCACTCGTCAGAGATTGCTTAGTTGTTACGAGTATCATCGTCTATTGAATCGAAGTGCGAGATAGGTAAGGAAACTTAACAGGATTGCCTCATTCTAGCCCCACTATTAATCAGCGCTGTCCAATCAATTTGCTTATGCCAGTGTCATAATTATCACCACACAGAGTCATGAGTATGGTTAAGGAGATTGCATCCGAAAATAGGGGCCACTGACCATCACTTACCTGAAAATATCCAGGTTCCTTTTTTGTTCATCGACAAGTTGCTTCTCGTCCTTCTTTTGTTTAATGTCACAGTCATCTGGTCGGCCAAAAGGTGTTCATCGTTTCACTTGCGTTAGTCTATGTTGAGCATGACTATGAAACCGTCATGAAGCCATTAAGGATCATTTCTCTCGTTCCAAGTTGTATTTCCTTTTAAGTACATCTGTAAGTCTAACTACAGAAGTTATAGAGAATTCTTCGTAGAATGCTTAGCCTTTCTATACTTGTTTGTCTGCTGCTTTTATTTTCTTCTCTTCTACTTGTATTACTGTCTTTGTATAGTTAGTCGAGATGTAGACACTGTTTTCGAATAGATTATCCTTGCTGTCTAAGTGCCTTGAGAGTCAATTAATTGCCAACAAATATAGTGACGCTTGATGGACTTAGTTTCTTTGGATGCACTGCAGTTGGTGCAGTCTTAATGGCGAAGACTTTTTGACTTGGATGAGGAAGTTTGTGCAAATCGTTGATAGGCCTACTCCTTTGTGGCACTGGTTAGTGCACTGGACTACCACTCGAACCAATAAGTTCTTATTTACTCTACAACATTTTATCGAAGTCAATTGATCTATTTCTTTGAAACATACACAGATCTACGAGTAAGTCCACAGAAGCGTTGGTATTACATGCTTAGCTGTCCAAGACTAGTTGTGGTTACGGCAGCTGTGCACTTCAACCTCTTCCTAACACGATAGACATAGAAAGTATCAGATGTAAGTAATTTGCGACTCAGATAGTAGGTAGGATAGAAATTAGTACAATGCACCATTCAACATTGACGATGATAGGCAAAAGTTTCGTTCACCTGACGTAAAGGAGGAGAGGATAGCAATATCCAAGCTAAAATCCAACGAAGCTGCTGGATCTGACAGCTTACCGGCTGAACTATTCAAGGGAGCTGGGGATGAACTGATAGAGAGCATACACCAACTCATCTCTAAGATCTGGTCAGCTGAATGTATGCCTGATGAATGGAACCTAAGCATCGTTTGCCCGATCCACAAATAAGAAGACCCCCTCAACTGCACAAACTATAGAATCTATAGACAAGATCTTTTCTGCGATAGAGACGAACTATGACTTTGACATCCCTGCCAAACTTGTCCGTTTGTGCAGCATGACGATGGAGAACGCTCGCTGCTCCATCAAGGTCCGCCTGTCATAGGTTCGTTTGCAAGCATTGAATCAGAAGTGGCCAAAATAGATTTAGCTGTCAACAAGACAAATTGGACAAAATGTCACAGTGGACAGCTAGAACTTCGACGTAGCAAAGGACTTTGTCTACATTGGCTCTGCTATTAACTCAAACAATCGTACCAGCGCAGAAATCAAGCGAAGAATTACACTTGCCAACTGCTGTTTTTTTGGTCTAATAAGGCAGTAAAGCCCTATCTGGAAGGACCTGCTTTACGGAGCTGAAACATGGACTTTGTTGGAAGCGGATGAAGATATCCTTGATCGTTTCGACAAAAAAATTCTTCGTAAGATTTTCGGTCCCGTTTGCGTCGATGGGTTTTGGAGGAGAAGATTTAACGATGACATCGACATCGACTTAGTAAAAAAACCTGCGCTTTGGACGTCTGAGATGGCTAGGGCATTCAGAGCGGACAACAATGCTCCGGCCCGCAGAGTCATCGAATCGAACTCGGAGGGACAAGTTGAAGGGGACCTCGACCAACTTGGAGTGAGCAACTGGAGGCAATTAGCTAAAGACCGAGCTAAGTGGAGAAGCTTATTGGTTGAGGCCCAGGTTGACCCCAACTGTAGCGCCATACAAGAAGAAAAAGAAGAAGAAAGTAGGTACGAAATTAGTTCATAATCTACTCCCCGTGGTTGTTGTCTAAATTACTGAGGAGAATTGTATGTGTGTTTTTTTCATTCGCTTATAATTCACAGTATTTTTTTTTGCATTCATATTGCAGTACGCCAAGCTCTCTCCGCGTGAATGATATTTCAATGGATGTGGTTGAAACCTTATCACCGATTCGATCACTGAATAACCGAAAACTTTGAAACTTTTTCGAACTTCTGAAAAGCAAATACTTCGAAAAAATATTTACCTTCTAATAGCTCTCGAAAACAATTTTAATTTTGAATTTACTCACCATCACCACAGCAAATATTTTCAATAGATTTCCCAATTGTCAATGTTGCCTCGAAAAATTCCAATTTAATTACCATCCTTTGAGTGTGGTTCGTGCAATTTTCATAAAATTATGCAAGCATCCTTTTTGTTCAAATTTTGCTTATAAAATCCATTCTATGTGTGGTGTACTAAAGTGACAAGGGATGCTTAATCACGGTGCATTATTTGAATTTCGAATAAAATTAGATTTTCTATTCAAAAATTTCTAAAACATCACTCGCACACACACACACGAAATCACACTCATTTTGTAAGTGTTTGGGGGGCGAAATTATTATTTGTGTTGGCCAAACAAAATAGCGCAATAAAATTAGCATGCTAAACGCTAGACGGGTATCCATATGGAAACTCTATTAAATAAATTCTATTAGATTGCAAATGAGTGTTTTTGGGGGAAGGACACATGGCTGGCTCTGGCCGGAGATTGAAACTAGTTTATGGCCAGATAATATCCTGTTGAATAGGGTGTGTGTGTGTGTGTAGGTAGTGAATGTAATTATTGACGTTATCTCATTTGAGGGTGGTGTCAGAGGGTGAAAATTATTGTTGATTGCATTCTATAATTTGAACACCATAATAATTGATCGGGGATGACATTGTGTTAACAAAATAATCCAAACGTTGTGACACTTAACAAACACCAGGATCTAATTGATTTTCGCTGGCAATCTTTATGATTACAGATTGATGTGGGATTTTGAATATGTCAACAATGAGCTTTGTAGATTGCTTTGTGCTTATTACCTATTTAGCGCCAACATGTGTCCTTGGCTCGTCGACTTCCATCAGTGCCTGCTGTCCTAGGTCCAACTGTAATTTGTTTCCTTGTCGTATAGGCGAAGATTTGGTTGTGCGGGCTCACAGTGGTCATGCTGTGCTGCTCGCAGTTGAGTTGCTTAATCTTCCCGCTTCTTCAACAGTTCCATGCTTTTAAGGGACAAAAGGATGATTCGGATTTGATCTGGGCGCCCTGACACGAGCTTTAACATGCCGAACCCCAATCGGTCCCTGCCTTTGGAAGTAGTCAGTATTAGCGGGTTACTTTGTCCAACATGTTACGAATAGTAACTCTCCTGCCCTGGCCTCTAGTTTGGCCATTTCTGTGTATTTTTCGACTAAAGCCAGGTCATATCTCGACCCTTCTTTCTTTTCGCAAGATTTCCAAAATAGTCAAAAAATATTGGTCTCTAAGGGTCGAACTCTTCCTTTCTTTGCCTTTCCTCTTTGCGTGAGTGTACTCAAAGCACAACTTTATGTAGGCTCTCATTTTCAGGAACCAAGACCTCTTCTTCATCCCAAGCATATTCTAGACATCCAGGTATCCAACGTAGTGGAGGCATAGTACCAAGATCCTGCAATAGTGCTCTGGTCCAACCAGATCCGTGTGTACTTATAGATCGTAGTCTACGTTCAACAGTGCCAAAACAAGAATGTTGGCCAGGGCCTCTCCATTACAACAGTTGACTAGTCTGAGTTTTACAGGACAACCGTCGGTGGTGGAAACATTGAAAATAGGCCATCGTTTCGTAGTTTATAGAGGTTGCCACACCAAGGTTAACTTTTTAGCAAAATGAAGTGAAGGAGACAGCAAATCCCTGGCAGGGATCATGCCAAATATTAGAGGACCAAAACAAAAGAAGGCACTACTCTTGTGACTTTGATGAAGCCCTATGGCTCCCAAATAATTGTGCTAGGCAATGGAAAGACAGAGACATTGAGACTATGCAGCGGATTTCGGACTACCTTATACGACGCAGCATGCGTAGTGGCTTAAACGGGGCAAATAGCCTTCCTCATCAAAGAAGCCGTATGGAAATACCGTGCCAGCAGGACTATGCTGCCAGCAGCAATGATTCGTATTGATAGTGAAGCACCAAGAAGAACAAACCTCGAAGAATGGCAAGATAGATGGAACTCTTTTGACAGAAATACATGATGGCAGAGATCGATCTCCAAATATAGCTTTGATTCAATAGGAAGCATGAAGAACTGAACGGAGATGCTTACTGGTTATGGAAGCATTGAAATCTAGAGGTTTGGGCATGAAGACAAGCCTTATGGTCCAACGTGTTGAACAAATTATATTCCACAACCCAGGATATCATAGAAGGTAACCTGCTGGCGGACGAACTGACATCAGACTGATGCTGAGCAAGCAAGAAGCTTGGAAAGCAATCAGTGAAACCGTGCCTACCATCATGAACACAGGACCGACAACAAAATGCAGTGTAGGAGCTGCCAACGTAATCGAGCTGAGTATATAAGGCTTCCATGGCCAGAGAAGGGTCACATCTAAACTCTTTGCAGGCCCTTCCTAAGGCCAGCACACCGCTTAGCACACTGCACAGGGACATAGACAGTGAGTCCTACGAGGAGGCTAACAAGCGATGGTGTCGATAAGACACATGCGCTATAGCCCAATCGTTATGGCCCATCTACGATAAAAAAAAGATCGGGTAATCTCATAAAACTAGGTCGCAGGGATATACGAACGGTCGTAAGTGTCGTGACAGGACACTGCGTGATAGGCAATCATGCAAAACGGCTAGGTATACCCCATAACGACTTCTGTCGAAGCTGTAGGAACGAAGAGGAAATAGAATCCATTTGCCACCTACTGTGTGATTGTCCAGCATTGGCCGTGAAAAGGAAAGATACTAAAGGGAGTTATTGCCTTCCGGAGCTGGACGATCTAGGAAACATAGAGCTCAGCAAACTCCTGAGATTCATACTGTTATCTGGATGGTTTAGCTGAGCGGCTTAATGGGTTTTAGGTTCCCATTAGTCCTTGGACACCTACTGTCAACAAGGGCAACCATACACATAACCTAACCATATAAAGCTGAAGTCCCCGCTCGTTATGAAGTGCTCTATAGCAGGGCCGCGAGGTTCAGAGGTGGGAGGAGAAGTGGGTTTATTGGGTGAAAATCCCGCACTGTTATTGAGTAAAGGCTCAGTTTCGTCTTTGAAAGGCTCGCCAGCGACTGTTGGCTAGGTTGTGAAAGGCTTAGGCTTCAGAAAAATGTGCGCTTTTGATTGTGCGGTCTATTCAAAGTCTAGAGCCCTTTTTAAGTAGTAGCCATAGTACTGCCGTGGAAGCCCATATTTGAGCGCCTCTTTGTCCTGGCAAACCTCAACGATTCCAAGTAATTCTCAATAGAACGCATTTTCAGGATTGGCAATTTGATGGACCGAGTAGGTCTGAGTAGATTCCCGAGCCCATCCGTGAAGGTGGATATGGAAGTAGGTCTGATCTCTCCTTTTTTAGCGAGGGACATGGGAGAAAGAGTTGAAGTCAGTGTCGAGGTCTTTGTTAGAGCTCACGTAATCAGAAAGCTTAAAGCGTTTGGGAATGATGCAGTAGCCAGTTGGGTTGTGTCTTCAGAGACTGGTTTATTGGAGGTACAGGTCCATTTTTGCTGCCCCTTCTTTGCTGAAGGTAGGCAGTAATTTTGTGTTATTCTAGCTTACTACTCGATAGGCATTGTATCTCTATAAGATTTGGAGTTGTACCTTTGCACAGTCCACAGCGTTTCGCCTAACTATTCAGGTTGTTCACCTCTGTCGCTAGTATGAAGATGATTGATCTGTACAGAACCCAATGTTACGCAGACAAAGCTAATAATCTGAAGAGCCCCAGTTGTTTCGATACTCTGCTTGACAGAGTATTCAGCCAAGTCACGGGTCGTAGAACTTTTAAACCCTGTCCATAGCAAGGAGAGAAAAAGGAGTTGAAAGACACAATGGAAGAGGAAATGATTAGCTTTGACTAAATCTACAGTTCTCGGTACAAAGCGTGTGTTATAGGAGAACGTGGCGCAGTTACCAGTTGAGAAGGAAGCACGTCAACTGGGAAAGAGTTGAGGAGACTTGAGGCAGATTTCCAGAAATCGCACACGATGGCGCGTAGGCATTGTAGATAGGACCTACAAAAGGATACAGGACATAAGTAAAGTAAGAGACACCAAGGGTAGCCCCAGAACCAGAATGTCTCCTACCATGACGCTTTGGTGACGGTTATATGGAGGAGGCTATATTTGTTGCTATCACTAATCAGTAGTCGCTCGAGCGGCATGTTTAATGGGCAGCATGAGTCCAACCATCGTCCTTGGTTGTTCTCGGCTTAAACAGAAGAGGAAGAGGCCTTTCCACCCACTCCATCGGACCACTCATACAAAACTCTTGATCCCATCACTCTTTTATCTGCAATTTAAAGCAATCCCATTTCTTTATGAAGTTTATAAGTCACGTATGAGTAAATAACTTCCCAGCTTACAACTGCATTTGGGCGCCAAGTTGTCCCGTCAAATTCCCCGTTCTTAATCCCATTTATAAGTCAAAAACTGTTATCTTTTCTCTGCACTATCAATTTCATTGCTTTACGACTTCATTTCACTATTCATCCGTCAATTTATTGCATTTTTCAAACGTATCCTTGTGCCATCCCCCAATGGGCGTTGTAATAAAAATACTCTATTCCCCAGGACAAGACACGCATCACCCTACCAATTGTCAAACATATGAAAGCAATAAAATCCCGAATTCCGGCTAAACAAAGTGGTAATCTTATTTCGCTCGTAAAATCACTTTTTATCTGTCACTTTCGTCATTTGAAATATTCAAGCAATGTCAGGAGGTGTAGTATCGTATCCTTCCCCATATGGGCACAGAGAGAGAGAGAGAGACATACTCAAAGGGTAGACAAAGTGGATACTACTCACATTCCTTCTTCTTAGAAGAGGTACACTCATTCAGTGGATCAAGAGACATTGTGAGGTTTCCTTTCTCAAAGAAGAGAAGGACTTTTTTTTTTTTTTTCTTTTTGTTTGTGCTTTATCCAGTCACCGCGCCCGTTAAATGTCAATGGAAATTCACTCCTGATTCGATGGCGATGATACATGAAGGACACTTAAGGGGGCAGTTTATTTTATTGGCCTTTGACTAGGGTATTCTAAAGTACCGTTTGGAAAGGCATTCAACCCTTTCTCGATATCACAAAAAAACCCAACCAACCGACCGACCGACGACCGAGGACCTCACAAATGAAGTCCAATTGTGTGGCAAAATTGTTTGTTACGCAAAGGAATAGAGAATGTTTTGTGTTTCCTTGTTTCGTCGTTCTTTTTCTGTAGGCAAATTTAGTTTTACATGACCCATGGGTCCGCTTGGGTCACTTGTGGAATTTTTCGATAGAAATTTAAATAGGAGTTACTATGTATATGGAGTGTACGTATGAGATTCGTTAGAGGTTACAGAAAGGACCAATAAAGAGGATAACTCTTGGAAAACATTTTTAGGATCAATGTCTTAATGGGCGAGTTACTTTTTGGTTTCGACAAGCACAGCTAAGTTAGGGCACTTACACAATTTGTAATGGAATGTCATTGTTTTCAAATGAATTATGTCTAGACGAAAGTTGTTAATGGATTGGCCATCCAAAGAGAGAAAGAGAAGGGACACTTACTGGGGGATTTTCCTCCAGTAAATGAGGGAAGTGCTCATCCATCAAAATGGCCTGAGGTTGACAAGTCCAAAGGGAGACTTGGTAACCTTATTGGGTTCACTGAAAGAATGCTTCTATTCTCGTTTGAATGCAAGCCCATGGAACTTGGACAGTACCTCCTGAGCGAGATGTGTAGTGGGGACGCTTTGAGTATTTGTGAAACAATGTTTCCTCAGTTCACCGGCCTCATGACACCTTAGTCCTTCCTCAATCCGGACAATGCGCCGGTTTAAACAATTTAGGAGACTCTTAAGTCCTGGGTTGGTTGCTTGGCAAACGACTAACAGAGACCTCATAAGAGCAGCGTCTCTTGATAGGTATTGCTCCACTAAGTAACAGTGGAAGGGAACGGACGAATGACGAGCTTTCTGTGCCACAAAATAGAGCTAGTGTCGGTTAGTCTTGGGCCCAGCGATTTGCAACCGGATGCGAGGGTATAACTTGTTGACGACCTTTGGGTATCGAATTATGGAACGCTGACGCCCTTCTGGACTCACTCCAAATGCAGCACGAATTCATATGATAAAACAGTAATCTTGGCGTTGAGAGATGAAACAGCAGATGAATTAGCAGGAAAAGCTTCAACAGATTCATTAGAATAAACTGAGCTCTCTTCTAAGCATCTTTCACTGCGTTCTCAGGCTTGAATCAGGGAATATATGAAGCCTCAAGAGAGGTAAACTTGAAGTGAAATTGTATGGAAACTTGCAACATTGCGACACAACTATGGCCATTCTTCGACAAAGCAGGGCCCGAGAGACTTATACGTAAGGACAGACGATTCTTCTTTATGATTGTGGCCGTCCTTAGGGGATTCAGAACTCTGCGGCACCATTTGAATAAACTGCGCCGAACGAAAGAAGAACTCTCCAAAGGATGCGGCATTCAAGGAGATATTGAGGACAATACCCACTTCCTATTTGAATGCCCTGGCCTCCTGCAATCTAGAAACAAGTTTCTCGGTAAACACTTCTTTCAAAGCCTTGATGAACTCTCTAGTGGAAGCATAGAAAAGCTGCTGAACTTCACCAGATCAATGGATCAGCTTTGACCTGAGTACGGTGGTAGCCTTCCTCTTCTGCCAACCGGATTACCTAGCCTAACCTAGGCTTGAGTGAAGTAAGAAGTAAGTTTGATGCTGGGGAATATGTTTCGTCAACAAAAGCACTGTCAAGGTCTACATTCGTAAGCCAGTTGGAAGTTTACGAGGGTCCAGAGTAGAACTGGGGTTCTTGTTTACCTCATAGTGAGGAGTAGAGTAGAGAAGGTCACCATTATGTAGGGTTATGCTCCGACTGATCACGCGGCTGAGGATGAAATTGGCAATCTTAGGCAACGTCTTACACCTAATGGTCACACAAAAATCGTGATGGGGGCTTCTAATGCCAAGTTAGTTAGCGACAACACTATGCTTGGTGGGTTGGAAGTGGCTGTCAGCTAAAAAACGCCAACACTCATAGACCAGAAATAGGATCCATTTCGAGCTTCTTTTGAAGCGTAAGAGGCTTTTTATAAAAGATTTTCCAATAAGGACTTCACAATTTTTTTTTAAATAAAACGCAAACCATTTGAGATATTTCAAAAACTTTATTATCGGCTTGAAGTACAATCAAAACATTTATGAATGGAACTCAACTTCGTTCATATGGCCACCGCAGGCACGTTTGCAACGGTCGATTCGTTGGACCCAATTCGCACACATTTCGGCCGAAGCGGCATCTATTTCGCGTTCAACGCTGGCTCTGAGCTCTTCCAACGTCGTCGGGTTGTTGTCATAAACCAATGACTTAACGTAACTCACAGAAAATAGTCAAGCGGCGTTAAATCGCCAATCGACTGGCTCATTTCTTGACTGACACGCTTACCATACTTACTCTTCAATAAATAGATTGTAACGCATGCCGTGTGGCTTGTGGCACCATCTTGTTGAAACCACATGTCGTCCAAGTCCATGTCTTCCAATTCGGGACAAAAATAATCGGTAATCATGGAGCGATAACGCTGACCATTTACAGTAACGTGACGATCGTTATCGTCGACGAAAAAATGCAAACCGCACCAAACAGTTCTTTTTAATGGATGAAGTGATGATTCATGAAGCACATGTGGATCTTCACCCGACCAATAACGCATATTTAGCTTATTGACAAACCCATTATCTGCCCTGAAATTCATCATCTTGGCGCATCTTCTCCAGAACCCAATCGGACAACGTACGTCGCTTTAAATGGTCCATCGGTTTCAATTCTTGAGTCAGCTTGATCTTGTATGGGTGTAAACCAAGATCCTTATGCAAAATACGCCGTAATGTGGTCTGAGCGATGCACAATTCTTGAGAATGCCGTGGAATTGTCTGATTCGACCAACCCGTTGTCTCACTGACAAGGCAACATCACACGACGGATATGTAGTCGCAAATTTTTGTTAATGCTGTCTACTAGGGCGAGAATCACGACCGAAAATTGGAGTTAACGCTCTTAAAGTCGCGATCACCGACTCCGAATTTCGGTAGAAAATTTTCATAATTTGTTGACGTTGCTCGTTCGTGTACTTTACCATGATGGAAATGTTGAGTTTATTGAATAAATTGACAGTGACACTTTGATGATTAGTGAAAGAGTGCGTTCATAAATTAAATTCAAAGTTGTCAAGTCCGCATTGGAAAACCCTTATCTACATTTTCTAGATCGCCTAAGTCGTTATACTGTGACGCTTCTAGGGAGGGTGCTGGGCGGATGCAAATAAGGTGAGAAGTTGAGAAGTAGTCTCCTTCTCTTCCTCATCCCTGCAGCTTGTACAAAAGTCGGTTACGAGGAGGCCCAGCTGTGTTGCGTGTTTGCTTATTAGACAGGGACATCTATTGGGAAACGATATGCAACCTGTTGAGACTAGACATGTTGTACCATCGCTCCGCCTAAGTTTTGTACCCTCTATTGCATCCAGCTTGAAGTTTTGTTTGTATGTAGCGATTGGTATGATTGGTATAGATCCTAGGTTGTTCCAGTTCTGGCGAGTTCGTCGGCCTTACAGTTCCCTGGAATGTCTCTATGCCCCGGCACCCAACACAGATGACTGTTGAACTGCTCGGCCATTACCGTAAGAAACGATTGCAGTCGAAGGCTACTAAAGAAGATATAGAGATCGAGTCCTGGGATTTGACGGCAGCTTTGAAGATACGGATCTGGATAGGACTGCTTTAATCGTCATATTTTCCGCCTGAAACACGCTAAAATAGTTTGGAAGACGGAATGAGAGCTTAACACACTATGCTTAGACACGTGCTGACAGTTCCCAGCCTTGAAGACGTTTGTAGATTTTAGCAACACCAATCGCCTAGCTGCTGTCAGTTGTCAAAAAGTCCTCTGTTAGCAAACGTCAACGTCCTCATCACTCTTTCCTCAAAGCACCTCCTAAGACATCCTTCAATATGTCACAAAGCTGAATACACACTCCTATCATGGGCTAGGGATGAGAAGGATTTAAATTTTTATTGTCTCCTCCCTGGCACCCTTTTCCAATCGAACTTTCCACAGAAAATGTGCCTCAAAGAATGGGTAGGTAGTATTATTTTAATACCACAAAGACTCCTCTCAATATAAGTGCCTCCTTAAGCAACAGGAAGTAAAAAGAAAAAGAGGAAAAAGAAAGTAATCGTCTCAATAAACGGATGATAAACACAAAACGAGATAAATTATTTCACAGTTTCCTTTGGCATTTTATCGCATTAAAATATCTCCTACAAACGATAGACCCAAAGTCCTAAGTCCTAAGCCAATCGACCAACCATCCCGCATCCCGTCGGTCGTCGTCGCGTTCCAACCGCAATCAATTGGAATAATCGGCTTGAAATTTGACCAAATAAGTAGATTATAAAAGTTTAAGGACATCGACATCGACATCATCGTAATGTTGTGCGTGTGTCGCCTTCCAAAAAACCAATGGACATAACACTTCGATGGAATTCAGTGATTAGCAATTCCCAGGACCTATCATCAGAAGGAGAAGATTTAAACAACAAAGTCCCAAACTAAGTTCACTTTTGCCCAATCTTATATGCCGACCACCACCCATGCCCGAGGACTTTAAGCCTCCGGCCCCACTTCTGAGCTCTGTAACTGAGATCAACAACAAAAACAAAAAAAAAAATGAAAAAGGAAATTCAGAAAATTTCTCAAATTCCTATTTTGTTTGTGTGTGTGTGCTCTGTGCGCTTCTCAACTGATGACGGCTTGGCAGGAGGTGGCAAGAGATGGCGACATAGGATGGATGGCTGAAGGAATTTTTTTGCGAGAGTGACGAAAACAACAGCAGCAGCGGTCGAAGTGGAAAACTAAATTCTTCGATCCTATTTTTGGGGGAGGAAATGGTTTTAACTTTTTCCTCACTCGACGAGAAGGACATCAAATCGTCGGGAATAATCTTTTGCTTGTTCTTGGTTCCACGTCTTCCTTACTCTTCCTTCAACTTGTCGTTTGCTTCTTTATCATCTGTCTTTAAGGACACGACGTAATACGCTTTTAAAAATATTTGTCCGGGGTGGGTGCGGAGTTTTCCTTTTGGAATTTTCACAAAAAACTGAAGACGAGAAGAAGAACGAATGCAGGCTCCAACTTCACATGCCCGTAGGAATAGTTGTCGAGAGCTATGTGTATGTCCTCTAACACCCAGCCGCCACTAGTGGAGATGGATGAACTTTTATTTTTTCTGCGAAAAACGGTTTCCCAACAAATTTCGAGTATTTAACGATTTGAAAACTTTGAAAGGAATTGTTGCAGGCGGCAGCAGCCATGCGGTGGCAGTAAGTATAGTAATCGAAGGCATTTACATCTTGTAATAGTTCTGGCAGAGTGGGCGATGGGAAAGACCACTCGCTGAGTTGGGAATTCCGAAAAGGGATGAGAGAAGTATTTAAATTCTTTCGAGAGGGTAGACCATGATAAAATGATGAAAAGTTCTTCGGAACTTATGGCGGATTTCAGTGAAAGAAAATGAACTATGTTCACTCTGATGAAGGACTGCATGTAGTTTGTCCTGATGATTGTGTTTATGGAATTCATGTCCAGTGAAACTATGAATGAACTCATACTTAGGTTTTTGTTCGATTTGTGAATGATAGTGAGTTCGGTGTATACTGCTGTCGTATGCAGAAAAGAGCCCAATCCATAGGATCCGTCAATCCATTGTTCCGTCAGTTTTAACTGACAGCTCGATAGAATATACACATTCTTATGGGAGGCAACACATAACCAACGGATGGATGAACTTCAACTAATTCATCCGTCGATCCGTTGACAGTTCACACATTCGCATATTGAAGTCCAGACATAAGCATAATTGAGAGTACGCATTTTCATTGGTGGAAGCAGGTGGAATTTAGAGAAACTGTCATCGCCCTTGACAATCAGTTGTTTGATGTGACGGATTCTATGGGACTGTTCTATCCGTAAGCAGCCCATAGAGGGCCAAAGCCTAGCTTCTCACAACTGTACGTATTGTGCGTGGTATACATTCCTGCACATACAGAAGGGACCTACAGTTGTATGCCGTATACAAAGGGCAGAGAGGTTTTTAGAAGCTTTCTCATGGCAGTTATACTCTTGAATGACACTCGGAAGAGGTGGGGCCGTATGAAAACTTTTGATGGTATTTTTCTGGATTCGAACTTAGAACCTCTTGCGCAGAGCCACTGAGCCACGGCACTCATCCGGCAATATGTCAACTTGAATGTAAACGACAGGATCTCTTATGTTGTACGCAATTGGAAGCAGCATAATTGCGTCTCAGGCAGCGACTATTCAAGGACCTGTAGCCCTTTAGAGATGATACTATGGTATGGTAGGTATGGTATGAGGGATGCACCCCAAAGGAGTGCTTTCACGGGGGCCTTTTGATCCATTGTGATTCCCTGTCATCAATGTGGTTACCATATTCAAGTTGGTAGCAGTTCGGTTGGTTTTGTGTTGAACCAACCTGTACTCTAGAGGAAACAAATCATGTTTCCGAACGGGACTTGCACCATATCGTCCAGTTCTCCGAAAAATCTGTTTCTGATGAAGCGGAAGCGACGCTTTTGGAGGTTGAGGCTGTTACATGTGTTTCAATTTCTTCTGTAACGTGGCAGCTTCTGTAGTAGTCTCGTAAGCTGATGCCTGGTCTGGCCGTGCCCAGTTAGTACACCTATCATGATACTGATATCTTTTTAGTTCAATGATAAGAGCCTCTTGGTCCTTTTATCGTCCAACTTTGGCCATAAGCTGCGAGATATGATGTAGTCGCCTCTGGTTGCCCTGAGTGTGTTGACCTTATCCGCTGTTTTCCGGTCTATTTTCTTCTTAAGTACACCAAAGGGGATGACTTCTTGTACCTGGGTGAGATATGATGAGCCCAAATACTGCTACGACCCATTGCCTAAGTGTGACATCATTAATAAATACAAAACTCTAAGGTGAACCTCACTTAAATTGCATTTTCTCACCCATTACCCATGAGCTTGCGGTTAAATAATTAGAAATACAAAACTGCGAACGCATTCTAGTGTTAAAATTACATTACAGCCCGTGGCCTAACCACACCATAATCCCAATTACCATCTAAGCCCACTTAGGACAACAATAGCACAATAGTAAACATTTACCAACGTCACACACAAAACCCGCTCAAATATTTATCCATCCAATCGTGATATTACCACAAAACCACATAATCCTACACCCCCTGCCGCCGCCGCCGCCCCGCCCCAGCTTAGAGGGATGGGCATTTTGAATTCCGAACTGCATATTGATATTTTCTCGTGCACGCGAGATTATTTACCAAAGTCAATTGAATCTGCACAATCAACAAGAGGGCGGTGGTCGGCTACGACGACGACGCTTAGCCTTGCTTTATCAAAATTCAATCGCGATTGCCATTTAAATACACTTGTTAGCCTGCGGGTCCATTTTTTGCGGAATGAAATTCGAAAAACGTTTCGAAATTAAACCTTGCGTCGCTCGCGTGGCACTGGGTAAAGCTTCCTTTTATCCAATTTCAAAAGGAATAAATCGCCCCAGGCGTAGCTATTCGACAAATTTGATTCTCTCGCATGAGATCTACTTAAGGATGAAAGGAATCTCAAAAAGGGGCAATCGGGTTGTATTTCCAGTCTGGTGGCGGCGGCACAGACTTATTGGAATTCTTTTCATGGCGCAGAGGAAATGTGTTTCTTTAGATTAAGCCTGAATGGTCGATCTAAACATCACCTATGAACACAAGGATGACCTTCAACTCTGGAGTCTGTTGCAAAGCGATTCGAATGACCCTCATTTGAAGTAAAGTTCACTTACAATCGGATTTGAAGTTTTCCATTTATTTACTCAAAACAAGTCGTAAAAGCGAAACTTTGCGTTCCAGTTCTATGCCCTTTTTTGTTTAACCCCTTCTCTGGGTTGCGTCTTTTTGTGCCAGTCACACTAATTACACCCAACACTCAGCCACAAAGTAATTCGGATCAGTTAATTGAAAAACTTTTATAATTCCAAATAAAATAACTTTTTTTGTGGGCACCCTGTAGGCGGAGCGAAAAAATCCGCGCACAGTGAGTCAGCCCTGCTTTCATAAGGACAATGATGGCGATGATGATGATGATGACGACGATGAAAAGGGAACTGAAAAGGATGTAAATAACTTTAATTTTCCGCTGTCAAAGGAAGCACTCTGTCAAAAGATGCACATTTCTTCCTTTTTTTTTTTCGCGCGTAAGTCCTTGCGTTACTGTTGCATCCGTTTGGTATGGTATGGGTTTTCTGGTAACAGCAGCAGCTCCAATCAACCTCTTGCACAACACGATTACGGACCGCAATTAAAATGATAATCAAACTTCGCTTACAGACAATTTCGTGATGATATTACAAGGACACAACACTTATACGCGTCTCGGAGGTGGTTCGAATCGAAGAGCAGGAGGAGGTGGAACAGCGAGAATGATTTTATTAAGGATGCTGCAGGGAGGCTCGTGTCGTTGTCGTTAAATTGGAAAATGACGGCGAATTAAATTACAATTACGCATTCAATTAATTTTGTGCTCAGTGAGGCGCATATTTTGTGCGATTACATACCTTCTCCTATGCGAAAGTAAGTGGCACTTATGTACGTAGTTGCTCCTTGTTTACCCAGGATAATTGGAAAATCACTTTGCTTGAGGATGGATTAGTATTAGTTCTTCTCTTGTGAAGGGAAATAGTGAAGAACTTCATGAGATAGTTTAAGAGATGATGTCATAGGGACGAAGATTTAAGGATGAAGGAAAGATAATGTCTTGTTCGCTTTAAGCTGAAGAGATGCTGAAAATATTTCATCACATAATGTAGAAAATATTTGATTATGAAGCAGAAAAGTACTATCATGACCTTTCAAACATAATGATATTGTAATTCGTTGACAGCTGTCAAGTAAAAGCTGTAAAGTTGGTGAAATTGTACGAATTCACCACTAGAAGAGCGCCCTGTGCTATAAGGCTGTAAGGCTATAATTTTTACTGACTTATACGATGGAGTCATACCCTTCAGAAAATTTGACAAAAAGCTCAACAGAAGAATGAGCATAAAATGGGCACCAGCATCATTTCAGGGAAGTTCTCCGAAACGAAAGGTATTTTGAGACCACACTAGAAGTTTCTAAAGAAGGTGTTGAAAGCCGGCCAAGGTCTCATGGGGCCTTCATTATTGGCCGCCAGACAGCGGTGTGACAACTCCTAGACACCGGTCTGCTGGCTTCCCGGAAGGTAGCGAGAAAGCTAATGAAGAAGGTTCGACGGCTTTGTGTGTTTAAGCCTGAAGCACGTAAAATAGTTTTTCTCCATGGGAAGTCCGATAGACATGAAATCTCTTTCCATCCTCGTTGAACTTATCATCTATACCCATGTACTGCGGTACCACATAATCATGGAAGATTAGGCCATTCTACATCAGGAAAATATTTTTAAGGAGGTACTTTTCTAGGAAGTAGGAGATCTTTTCAAAACACGAAGAGACGCCAGTGGAAAGGTTGCCCTCCTGCTAACATCCACATCAGGCAGAGGCCTAATTTTCTGCGAGTCGGACAATGATCGAATTTTGATAGCCAGATTCAGTGTTACGCTCCTAGGGATGGTTCGAATAAAGAAGAAGAAGAGACCTTCTAATACCAGTTGGGCGTATTTTTAAAAGCAATGACCAACGGAGACATAATCATAGTAATGGGGGACCTTAATGCTAATGAAGACTGCGACAACGAAGTGTTTAAACATGTTATAGATAGACACGATTGAATCGTCGGTTCAGAGGTAGCCTTCAACCAGGTTCAGTATAGGTACATCACAATGATCAAACTTAATGGGCGCCTCACGTGAAGTAGAAGAGCACTTTTTTTTCCTCTTGTATAACCCATGCCACTGCGACCGTAAAGATCTAATGTATCGAAGGGTTGGAGTTAACCTAGAAGACGTACTATACTTCCCTTATGAAAGATAGTATTTCTTTAGTAGTGGAACCCTTTAGTTCCACTGAAGTGAGTATCTCCTTTTGGAGAATACGTTTTCTTAACCAATGTAGTTCTGGACATTCACATAAGATGTGATCGGATGTTTCATCCTCCTCTAGGCAGGACCGATATTCCTTTGTCTCGCACAGGTTCATCTTGCTAAGATGGTATCTCAGGCCACAGTGGCCAGTTAGAAAACTCGTTAGTTTCCTAAGGCTTTCCTTATCTAAATTAAGAATATCCTTGTAGGAATAGGGCTTGATTAACTTTTTGGATTGCTTTAGCCCAGTGGTCTAGACGAAGTTTGTTTTCCCATTCGTTAATCAGCATTGTGACTGATGTCCAATTGACAGCACAGTAAGTTTCAAGGCCAATGAACGCAGATTCAGAGCCGGCCCTTGCAAGCTCATCCGTAAATTCGTTTCCCTAAATCCCTTGGTGTCCAGGGACCCAGCCAAGTATTACCTTGTTGGCTTCGCAAGGGATTGTAGAGCATCGAAGCAGCTCTTAACAGATCCAGAGTCTATTAGGTTGGACGATAATGCTTTAAGTGCCGCTTGACTATCTGAAGAGATATGTATTCTAGCGCCTTTTAGTCCCTTAAGGATATTATGTCTGGCGCAGATCTCTATGGCATGGAGCTCAGCCTGAAACACAGTAGGAGTCGTACCCATCGATACCGAAATCTTTGTGTTGGGTCCAAAGACCCCAGCTCCTAAGGGTAGTAGCTTACTCTCCTCCACAATTACCGTGGCTCAGTTGTTAGTGCGTTGAACTACTGCGCAAGGGGTTCCAAGTTCGAATCCAGAAAAATTCTATCAATATTATAGTTAGATGATTCGTTGGTTATATTGCATACAAGGATCAGCTCAAAATATAAAGAAAGTTCACTTGCAACGTATACCCAGGTCAGACTGAAGCTCTTAAGAAATCATGTTCTTAAATGGCCATCACAATCCACAACAAGGATAAGAGACCATCATAGATCTTGATGGCGTTCCTATGGAAAGCGCCAACTGCATCGGATGAGCTACTACTCCTTCTTGGTAGGAAAGTCTGGAACGTGGAGAGCTTTTCCAATGAATGGTAGAAAGATGGAGGAAGAACTCTTATATCTGAACTCAAGCACAGGCACTGGACTGCTCTGACAATGTATGTATGTATGTATGTCCTTTAAACAATTAAGGAATAAATGGACAATTTCTCATTATAATTTCAAAGTGGTTTCAAAGATTCCAGAATGAATGCTTAAATTGATGAGGATTCCAAGATGACACAGGAGACGATAGCGGACCTGAGCTTGAGTGCTATTGCTGTGTCACGAATTTTAAATCATCACTTGAAATATTCGAAGAAGTCCGCTCGATGGCTTCCAAAAATGTTGAATGGAGAGTGAAAAGAGGCTAGTACTCCTTTTACAGGATATACACTGGATAATTTTGAAAATGGAGATTCAAGTTGCCTCAATAAGATCGTTACAAGTGTTGAATCTTTGTTTACAAGTACCATCCTGAAACTAATTACCTGTTCATGGTATAAAGTCCAGGAAGGCCCTTCCTTCAGTAAAGGCCAAGCAACAGAAATATTTTTGTGGTTTATTATTCAACCAAAAGCGAGCTTGTGTTAGTCCCTCCGAAGGATCATGGACCTTCACCAAACTACAGCGAATGTAGAGATGGAAATAGACGTCCTTGGGTCAGGGATCAAACTTTTTAGACAAACAGCTTTTTTGGACAAACAGCTGAGTAAATAGAGAACTTGAAATACCTTGAGAGTATTGTCCTTAGGAGGCAACGGTGTATAGCACTTTGTTTCAACACGAACGCGAGGAAAAGTACAGTGAATTATGAACGAACGCAAAAATCACATATAACTCTCTCTTCAGTAAATTAAGACAGCACCCATGATGAGTAACTATTGAAACCTATCACTCCTATTTCTTCTTCTCTCTTCTAATTTCTACCCACCGCTTGTGCCCTGTATACCATTCCTCTTGGATGGGCGCTGAAGAATTATAACCAGACGAATAGGCAAACAGTCTGGATCGTGAGACTTAACGAAGATAGACCTCTTTTTTTTTTGAAGGAATGTGGTAGGGATACTGAATTGAAGTGTTCAAGGACAATTTAAAGTGCTAACCATCTGCAGCTAATAATATGTCTGAACGCACATAATGTCGATAGTGGAGGGTTTTGTTTAGAGCGAGGACTTGTTCGTTACGCATTACATTTTGTAACTCAGTGTAGTCTTCAGTTTAACGTCAAATAGCTATGCACCCTCAATTCAAACAAAACCCATTTCCAAACTGTGCCACAGCGTCCAGCGCAGGCATTAATTTCCTGCACATCAAACTCTCTGCTGGCCCAACATAATTAAAGTAAACTTTGCCCTTAATTGAAAGGTTGAACAATCCAATTTGATGGCAGAACAGCTGAACGGGCAACCACCACAGGAGAGATCACCACCATGAGGGTGACCATTAAATTGTTTAGGAGCTTACTAACAGCGCCTCCTCTTCAAATCGGCACAGCCAACGGTCAGCCGACTCGGGTCTCCCTATCTGACTAATTTCGTGGTTAACCTTGGAGAGCGAGGACATTGGCCACCAAATGCATTTTTTCAGGACCACCCACGCACCAGCTTCGTGCGTATATTTACATTGGAGAGGCATGAAATTGTTATCCGCAAATGCGATACACGGATTGAAGTGCTCACTGAAAGTTTTATGATAATCAAACCAAAGGCTCTCTGTCCGGAGGTCCTGTAGTATTCTCCCGGCTAATGAATACCAAAAAGCGACGTAGACCCGTTCGAAGCAAGCAGGCAAAAAAAACAAAAAAAAAAAAAGTAATCAGCCCAAAGGATAATTAAATTTCATTGGGGATTTTCATTAGGCCGAGCAGAATTTCTCTCTCTCATCTTTCACATTTGCGGTGGTCCTGACGATGGTGGTAACTAAAAGTTGGCCCGCATCCTTGGGCTATGCTCTTTCCCGGCGCGCTTAATTATTCATGTGCGAAAGTTTTCTAGTTCGACAAGAGAGAAGCGGATAGAAAGTTTTGCACTTTAAGGAGCAGCTCATCGACATAGAATGAGATAGAGATGTTGTGTTAGGGTCCTTTTTCTTCCTTCGAGAAGAAACATTTACGCCAGCTGCGACAGCTTGGCAAACACTTGGTAAAGGGCCACAGACGTTACAGGGTTCTTATGCTCTGATTGATTATTGCCCGAAGCGATGATTTCCTGTGCCAACAAATAATATTCCAATGGGAATATTCCATCGTGCCGTGGATATTGATAGGAGAGAGCATGAGCATGAGGGTGGATGGGTGGATGCTGCTTGTGGGTATTTGTGGGTGATGCCAAGTCAAGAACGGGCTTCTGATTGCTGCAAAGTGAATTCATTGAGTTAATTAATGGAGAGGGCTCGAGGATGTGTGGTGGTTTGTAGAGTGGTTTTGTTTGATTAGGTGTAGCGGTATATAATTCTCAGGAACTTCTCACACATATGGAATGTGTAAAGATTAAAGCGAAGGAGATGGAGGATATGACTTACATGCTTGATTGGTTGTTACGAGCTGCGAAATTATTTCAAAGGAAAATGATTATATTTAATGAGTATGAGAATGTTGGTCCTAATGAGGATGTAAATTGAAGAGTATTCGAAAATAGGGGCTAATGAATATTCCATTGTTAGTAGTTATGTGTTGTGGTAAGCAGAAAAGGTGTATATTAAGGATATTAGTGGGGGGCTATAAAAATTTGGTATTCCTTTTGTTAATCAGCGCAGGGTAACCGATTGTGCTGTAGTAATTGACATCCGGAACTGGTTTTTTGTGCCCCATGATTGGTAATGAAATACCTGACCAACTCATTGCATAGTTGCAGTTATTGTTGAAGACCACAGCATGTGTCATGCAGAGAAACCGATCTCAAGAAGAGGTAGTTCACTCTGGTGGACTCTGCAAAGTTGAAAAGGACATATCAGACAACAACACTAGTGAAAACCATCAGCCTTATTTATTTTTTTCTGACAAAATTTGTTGAACAAAAAAGCTTGCCAAACATTTGAAAAATGTTCCCCCACCCACACCCCCCCCCCCCCTAACGGCCAGACCATAAAAAATATGAAAAAAATTGGAGATACGTAGAATTTTGTGTAGATTGTAAAAACAATACGAAAATTTCTGCATCTTATATATTTCCTGAGAAAAATTAAAAAAATGGGGTATCTAGTTAGCCCACTGTATCTCCCCCAGTTTTCATGCTATCCAATTAATTTTTACAGTAGATCATTTTGATACTACGATTTGCTCAAGTTTCGAGTTTCATCCAAACCCACTAAGTAGTTCCCGAGTTACAGATTTTAGAAGAGCGCATGGACTTCCTTATAAGCTCTTTCTTTCCATTTCGATTTTCCAAAAACTAAGTCATTTGCACGAATGGATTGTATATGTTAGACACACTATAACGAGCTTCTCTATCAACGTAAATTCAGAATTGTTTAATATCTCGAGTTCGAATTTTTGCACGAATACAATACATGCTTTATATCGAAAGTGCAAATTAAAATGGACTGGAATGTCAGCTCAGTATTATTAGGACATACCTACGTACAAGACATTACATTATTCATATCAAAACCAGTGTCAGGTGTACCTATGCAGGATATGCATAAATTGCCTTCTATTTAATGACAATATAAAATGTCCGGAACACTATTGCACGAGGCCCTCCTTGCACTTGCCCAATTTTTTACTTGCACCTATAATATAGGGCAAGTATTGGATTCGTGCAAAAATTCGAACTCGAGATAACAATGAATTCTGACATTACGATGATAGAGAAGCTCGAAAAAGTAGGTCTGCCGATTCTGTCTGTCTGTCTGTCTGTCCGTCACTCTGTATGTATGTACGCTCGACTACAGCCCAAACGGGTGGACCGATTTCCTTCAAACTTCATATCTGGGGTCTGTTGTGTATTCTCCAGGGGGGAAATTGGAATTTTCGTTCTAGCCCTATTATTAACGGTACTTTACTTAAGGCCGATTTTACAAAAACATGATTTTCTCGAAAACGGCTCTAACGATTTTGATTAAATTTCATATTCGAGTTAGTCTGAGCAAATGCTATAAGATGGCGTACCACGTTTTTGGCTAAAAATACGTATAACGGTACTTTTCTTATTAACTGGTTTTAGAAATATGGCTATTTCTCGGCTAAAACTCAATGGATTTCCATCAAAATTGAAATGTGGGCAAGATTAAATGTTTAATAATATATGCCATTTAAACTTATACAAAATTAAAAAAAAAATGTTTTCAAAAATCTATTGTAAATTTTTTTTTTTTTAAATTCATTTCGAACTACCAGCATATATGTAGGTGCAAGTACGTACGACCCAGTCGTGCACTTTTTTTTTTTTAGATTGAATCGTCTGCCAGATTGACTGTTTTTTTTTATTATATATGTATATACCTTAGTTTAAGTTTTAAAATAAGTTTAAAATGAACCACTTAATATATGGAAATAAATAAGCTGGTACAATGTAGGCTTACCGTTGCTAAAATTATTTGCACTCATTTTAACTCCTACTTCTCGGGCTAACATCAGCCATCAGTTTTGCTGTCAATAGCCTGCAAAGGGGCTTTCCTAGGAAGTCGATAATTGGACATGTTCAACACTTTAATGACGTAATCCATTTGTAGTTTAAGGGTCTTAATGAACAGGGGTGCCATTCCGGTCTAAAGCATAATCGTATAATTTGGAGCATTGGATGGTAGTCAAAACGTTCTTTTAACGAAGTATCACAGGAGTTTTTCTACTGTCTCATATTTCTTCCCTCCCCACACTTGGGCTGCATAAAACAAAATTGATTCTGAGACTGCTTCGAAGACTTTATATTTACTACTGTGGGCAATACATTTATTATTGAAGCACTTGTTCCATGTAACATTGAAAGCGGTTTTTGCCTTTTAAATGTTTTCTTTGAGGTGTCTTTCCATACTTGGATTTTTCGCGAAATAGACCCCGAGGTATTTATATTCATTAACTACTTCAATTGCTTAACCATTGTAAAACCATTTTTCATTAGCGCAAGATCTACCTCCATCCTTTTTAAATATTATTATTTTAGACTTGCTTAACTTAACGATCAGTTTCGATAATTTGAAGTACTCAAAAAGCCTGTTTATCATCAGTTGTAGAAACTCCGGTGAAGTAAATCTACTGTTTGTCGTTTGATTCCTAGTGCCAAACTTCTCAAACGACGAAAACATATATAAATTCTACAATCCTTCTGGAGCAGACTATATGACACTCTATTATTTTGCTACAGATCGTCAATACATGCTTAAGAATGCTTATTTTCAAGTCGGTTAAAAGATTACTCAAATTTTGACTGCTGTGTGTCGTTCGTTACCAGTTATTCGGCAGACCTTAAAATCATAGAACATTTTTCGAGCTGGATTATGTCAAGGCTCCGAACGGAAACAGACTATATCATATCGCTTTTAAACTGCAATCGGTGATTGTATATTAGAATTCCCAGCTTGAACTGATCATTTATACCGATAGATCCAAAATGGATGTAAGTATTGGTGCTAGTGTCTACTCTGAGTCTGGAATATAAATCGGTCCTACAAGCTTAATGATCGTTATAGTGTGTAGCAGAAGTCGCTGCAATAAAACAAGCTGTGGATATCAAAGAAATTCTTTTAGGGAAAGTAATCAAAATCTATGGTAACAGTTAAGGAGTCTTTAAAGGTGCAGCCAATATTGGTAACATCCAGACTTGTAAGAATGTGCATTAAAAGATTAAATAGTATTTGAGGAGTCAATACAGTGACCTTCTCAAAAAGAAACCAGTGAAAAAATGCTACAATCCGCCTGGAGCGGATCGTATGATACCCTATCCCTATCTTATTTGGTGGTGTCTCAGGGCGGTGGAAAATGTATTCACAAAATTTTCTATTTTGCCCTATAAACTAATATTTTTACTCGAATATTAATTTTTGAAGTAAACGCCCCTAAAAAGTGGGCGTGGCCATATGCAATGTATAGACGATTTGTAGATTAAGTGGATATCTACATATTTGCTCAAGTAAGTTTTTCGAGTTTCATATGAAAATAGTGAAAAAAAGGTGATTTTTTTTAAAAGTGGGCGTGTCAGTGGGCGGATTCTAAAAATGTTTACACTTGTATTGCTTACTTTTCCAAAGACCTCGTATACAAAATTTCATCAACTTAGCTCAAAATTTAACGCCCAAAAACTGGTGACATACGGACGGACGGACAGACGGACGGACGGACATGGCTTAATCGACTCGGCTAGTGATGCTGATCATTTATATATATACTTTGTTGGGTCTATCTTTAATATTTCTATATGTTACAAACAATGTGTCAAACTTAATATACCCTTAGGATAGGGTATAAAGAGTACCAAGAAACAGTATTAACCGCAGTACAATGGCATCGCCATTTCATATGCACAAACCAAGAAAACAGTCTTAGCTAAACGTCAAACCAATGTTATGTAATAGATTCAATGAAAATGTAGTAGTTTCTTTGAAGAAGTGAAGTTTAAATAAGAGCTGACTATTGAAACTTTGTTGGTAGCACGTTTTAAGGTGCGTCCAGACCGAGTGAAACATTTCACGCACCTTTGGACTTAATATTTGAGGCGACAATTTTTTTAAGTAATGACTTGTGATTCGTTGTTGGTAAAGTCCACTGCGTTGAGGAAATTGGTAAGCAATGGTATCGATTAGACCCCTACTGTCAAATCGTTATGGCCCGCAGTCAACGATAAAAGCAAATTTTTAAAATTCATAAAAATCCCTGGAACGAACAGTTGTTACTGTCGTGACGGGGACTGGTCGATAGGCAATTATGCAGCACGGCTGATGTAGAATGACTTGTGCTACTTCTAAAGTGTCTTGTCTTGTTTCTGTTAAAAGAAACTAGACTCAGGGAGATGACCAGAACAATATTTAGTAACTATTATAAAACTTAATATACCTATGCCTGTAGGAATCCTAGAGAGGTCATCAAATTTTCAGACAGTATTCGGTACTGTCCCGATAGAGAAGTTTGGTCAAAATCGGTCCAGCGGTTCTTTTTGTTTTTATGTCAGGAACTCATGTCCGGTATACACTAGGTATAAAGCGTCCTTAGGAAAACTCTCCTTCCCTGATCTCGTCGAGAAGATTGGAGATTAGAGAGATCTGTATCTAAAAGCTTTGAGAACTTATAAAAGGACAAAATTACGGGTGAAATTTCAACCTTACTCCCAAAGTCATTTGTTTGCTTTCAGTAACTTGTTCAATCAGAAACATTTACAAAATCAAGCAAATATTAGGCATTTATTCTTTGATTTATCTCAAAGTAAAGATTTGTTAGACTACTTAAATATGAAAGCTCAACCAAAATTCGAATCCACGTCAAAATTTGTACTAATATATGGCCTAAAATTTAATTCCGTATCACAATTTCCAAAACCGTCTTAATTTAGAAATAAATTCCTACAAATATTTTTCAAAAACATTCAACACCTGTAATTGGTTTACTTTCTGACCTCCTATGCGCACTTTGAAAGTTTTCAAAGTTCACCCACCTTACATAACTGTGTTGGCAGTTGTGTGTTCCAAATAGAATTTTGGATATCTACAATACTTCCATCCGTCAGTCAGCCGCTGGGTATACTTAGTATTTGCCCTTGACGCAAGTCAAACTGTTACACGCGTCAAAAAAAAATTCCCCAAACTGGGTTTAAAAATAGCCAAAAATCATTTTGATCAATTTCTTACGGTTGACGTCTTCGTAGCACCTTTTCGCGATGTCTTCCCAGTGTTTGCACTTCAAACATCTGTACAGCAGGTTTTTCTAAAACAACACTTGGAAAGGTATTTGCCAAAAACAAAAAAAAAGGTAGAAACAGCCTATTGTTTAAGACAAACAGATGTGTCTGTATAAATTGTCATAAAATTTTTAAATTCACGATAGTTGTATCGAAAATGTTTCGCCTGGCAGTAGTGTTGATCGCCGTCGGTCTAGTGGGCTTTGTTTGTGGGAATGTTGTCTCACCGGACGCGAAAATTGTCGGCGGAACAGCGGCCAATATCGCGTCATTCCCCTATATAGTTTCGTTACAAATGAATGGCAGTCCCTTCTGTGGTGGAAGCATCTATAACTCGCGAATAATAGTCACCGCAGCTCACTGCGCTAAGGCCATTTCGGATCTAACAACTGTAAAAGTCCGGTATGGCTCGTCAATTTGGTCAAGTGGTGGCACCTTAATTGCAGTTAATAAGTCCTTAATTCATCCCAATTATACTGCGAGCACTATGCAGAATGACATTGCCCTTTTGAAGACAAGTACAGCGATCGTTTGGAGCACCAGCGTGAAGAGTATTTATATGGCCGATACGGAACCGGTAAATAATACTGCGGCTAAGATCGCAGGATGGGGTACAGTGTACTCGGGGGCTACCACCCTTCCGTCTCAGTTGCAGTCAGCTAATGTGAAATTTATCTCTCGCACGGAATGTGGATCGAGCAAATTTGGATATTCTTCTTCGAATATTGGCAGTACAATGGTTTGTGCCGGAGCTAATGGTACAGATTCGTGTCAAGGCGATTCGGGTGGTCCTTTGATTGTCAACGGAACTCAGGTTGGCATTGTGTCATGGGGCGTGGGTTGTGCACAACAACAGTACCCAGGTGTGTACTCTTCGGTAGCCAAGTTGAAGAGTTTTATCACTGCCAATGCACAGATGTAGACGTGTTGAAAAAAATTGTTCCACAAAAAAACAAAGTAATAAAAGGAATAGTAGTTGCAAATATATTGAAAGGCGGTTTTTCTTTATTCTATTACATAAGTCGTAAGAGCCTTCGTTGTGGCAAGGATCAGAAGTTAGTTGTCATTGAATAGCGTGCGAGAGACATACATACATATGTTCTGAATAAAGATGGCTGTGGTTCTCTCCATTGCTCCAATTTCAAGGATCGTTGAGAGTGTTATTGATTGTTGCCTCTCCAAAAGCCTATTCTGCTCCGGTGTATAAGGTGTTATGTCAAACTATCGCCTCGTATTTATGTGAATCCCCATCCGAAAGCTTTATATTTCACAAAAGTGACCACCATTCACTTGCCAACCCTCAGAGTGTAAATTAAAAGTATCCGACAATTCCTTAAAGCACGACCACTAAACATAAGTCACCACACACAAAGTTGTCCTTTCGCCCAAAGATAAGAAATATCTAAGACCCCAATACATCTGAAACTCATGTTGTCCGTGTGCCTGGAAACAATTCCACATCCTGTCCACTTGACACCCATCTGAACACCACACATCTGCGTCCCGCCCAATAGTGTTGTGTTGTGCAAGGAAAACAATTTTACCCTCGCAACAACGTCACTCAGATATTCGGTAGCCCGCAAAGCGAAATAAATTTATTTCCTTCAAATTTCAAATTGGATACACCCCCACCCCCTCACGTATCCTTCACCAGTACAAGACGCTGGTAAACAAACCACAGCAATTGCTCCTTTTTTTGCTGCAGATCGCTTCCTTCTGCCACAGAGTAGGGTTGCACTATTTATAGCAACCACATAGTGACATGTAACAACAAGACAATTCCGTCGCAATTTTTCTTCATCCCTTAAAGCTTTTTATATATTTTTCTCAAGACAACACGACACACCGTTACCTACCCAAGACACTCCCTTGCTCCTTGTCATCGCCGCCATATCGTTCGTTGTTCTTACGACGACGACGACGACGACGACGACGACGACGACGACGATGACGATGAAGCAGCGTCAGAACAGCGTGTTGCATTAATGTAAACATAAATGCTCCTTGCACATCGGTATGCGATGCATCCTTACTGGCGGACAACAACGACAACGACGATGATGACAAGAATGGTGGCGGAACAAATGCGATGCCATGTTCGTGTCAAATTTGTCACTCGGGAAGAAAATTTTCCAAATTTATGTCAAAGTGGTGTTTTACCCCCATCCACCCTGCGGAGCATATCCTTCGCCTTCGGAGGACGACTCTTCGACAACACCATTGACGACGACGACAACAACGACAAAATAGTGAATGATAATTTTGACATTTTATGCGCAATCGGGATACCACCAGCCAACTCTTTGATGACGATCATCATCAGAGTGTTGATGCTGATGAGATGCAAGGACACTGTCACATATGGCGTAGCTAAACATGCAGCAGCGACACATACATACGTCTGTACAATAAAAAAAGAAGTTGCGCTTCTCTAGTCACAAAAAAATAAAGGACTCGCAGCGAAGAAAGCGGAATTTTCCGGTGGCATTTTGATGAAAGGAATTTGCATGCGGGTACATAAATTTTCTCGAACAGGACGAACAGCTAACACGGACGACGACGATGATGGAAGTCAGTCTGAAAGTCAGGATGCCGTGCACCATAAATTCTTTGCTCATATGATGCAGCAGCAGTAGTGAAAAGGGTCACAAAGTTTATCATTCGCCGTTATTTGTTATCCTTACTCTTGTGTGTCCTTTTTTTTTGTCTCTCTTTTAATGTTTCTGCCGACATATTGTTGATGTGGTACGATATTGTCCGACAATTAGACCGACGTATCCGTACAAAGCATCCATTATCCATGGGGTGGGGGACAATTAAGTTTTTCGGCAAGTTTACGGGATCAAAGGCACATCCTTTGGGGAGAGGGAAGAATATTTTCCCAGTTGTGTGCTGTGACGCTTTGAGATACTTTGCTTTGTTATTTTATTTAAGCTTGATTGACGCATTCATCGTGCAGGTGACAGTAGATAGACATTTGCATCAGGACAAGTGCCGATGATAAAGAAGTTGAACCGGTGAATTTGGTGCATTTTGAGGAGCAAAGAGGGTCGGATTGGGTTAGGTGGGTATCCTTTGGGATCAGTCTGATTCATTGAGACCGAGGGCAAGTGAGGTTCGTGCTAATCTGAAGGAAGATCTTTGAAAGACGAAACTGTGACCATACACTGTGACAGTGTCACTGTCTAAACTCACCTCCACCTCCAAGCATTTCAGCGCAAGGAGGCCCTTCAGCCTTACACACCCGGCTTGTTTGTATTTGGTTTGCAGTCTACGCTGTATTTCGTTGTCGCTCCTGTTTTTGTTGTTCCTCCATGATAGTAGCCACAGTTTTGCTAACAGCTATCCTCTGGTGTTAGGCCATCATTCAATCTGTTCGCCGGCAGGTTACGCTCACGTATGAAAATAAGGCTTGCTTCAGTCTCTAAGCATAAGCTCTGAAACATCCATGACCGGTAGGCATCTGCGTCAAGTGGAAGTCCAGATCCAGACAACGGATCTGCCGATTTCTCATGAGCAAACTGGCAATCGTCTCAACTGACAATTTTGGGTCCTACAAAGTGGTCAGGAAAAGGATTGTCAGACATGCCGTTTGTAGAATTTTGAATAAAATCTGACAACTGTGTATGTTTGGAAGATAGTTTGTCTTTGTCAGCTCATTGGCATGTCGCCTATTGGTAGACCTGACAATATTGAAAGATCTAGCATCCGTCTAAGTAAGCTTATTCTGCACCGCGACCTAGTGGTCTATTACCCTCGTAAGAGTAAGCCTTCGCTTACATTTCCTTTGGAATCTCATACTTTGATGAACTCTTACTTAGCCTAGGTGAGAGTATTTGTCTTTAGAGCTCTCTCTCCAGACCAGTTACTTTTGAGAACCTGAGAATGAGAAGAAGGGTCCTTGGTTGGCATATTCTTTGCTGATATTTTGTGCTTGGCCAGATCTTTTATACTCCTCCATAGTCTCACTTAATGCAAAATCTGCAAAGGCTTTCATTTGTTATACCTAGTTTCCGTAGATGCTTCATCAGTTTGCATATCCCATGAGGATGAGAGAAGTACAGCTTAACGTAGAAAGCTACACGCATTTGCGACAGCAGAATTAAAGATGCTGACGAGTGGTCATAGCTTTAGCCAACGATGAGGATCAACTTAAGAGGTGTGAGAGCTTCCTGCGGTACAATCTCCAGTACGAATGAGATCACTCCTGCAATCGAAGTACCAAATACAACAGGTGTATTAGGATCTCACGATATTCCCACCAACCTCTAACGAGCAGCGCCAACAACATCGATTCAGTTATTGTTCCCTCTAATTATAAGAGTTTTGGAAGTAAGGAACTTTCCTGACAACAAGAGTTAATTTGGCGTGCTTTATAGAGAAAGGGTATCCTCGTTATACACAGTCTAGTCCTGTACAGACGAAAATTGTCAGAAGAATTCGTGATCCAAAGTGGAGTAAGACAAGGCTGTATTCTTTCACCAATACTGTTCCTTTTGGCAATGTGATTCGTTCACCTTTGTCGACGGAAAGTGAAGGACATCGGTGGACTGTTACATCCCGATGAAAGCATATTGACTATGCATGCTGACTCTCTCACAAAATTATGGCTCTCCACCAAATGACAGCTGAAGTGGAAAGGGAGGGAGGCACCGTCAGGCTTAATGCGGCGAAATCTTAAGTTATTAGCCTTGGAACAGCCTGCTTAGCCCAAAATATAATGTGCTGGACAATCGATAGAGGGAATAGAGGATTTCCTGTGTTTTGGGAGCTCGACCGAGGGCGTAATCTGTTCCTGATATAGCCAACTGAATTTCCAAAGCAAGGTCAAGGCAAGGCGAAGCAATATAATCAGTTTAAACACAAAGACGTCCAACGTCGTATCCATGCTGTTAAACGGGATGCAGAACGAGAAGAGTGATCATCAACATCATAAGAAAGTTGTGAATGCTTGTTAACCAGTGTTTGCTTAAAATATTGAAGACCTTCCGAACCAATCATATCCCTAACGAACAGCTCGACCAGAAAACGGGTCAGGAACCCATAGGCATAATCACCCATCCAAATGGTGATAGTTCCATAGCTGACTATGCTATGCAATGAAATCTATTAACACAGGATGGCAGAATGATTCGGAGTCCAAAAGTCGTAATGGGAGCACGGTAACTGCGAAAAAAGTTGAGGAGAACCGAGACATGTTGCCAGGAACTACACATGAAGATGCGTGGCGTAATAGAAGCCCTAGATTCCATAAGGGACTACAGGACACAAGTTAAAGTTAAAAGTACTATCAGGCTAGGGCTACCTTAAACAAAAGACCCTTGTGCATGGCGTTCGACCATTTTTTGGCCATGAACCCACCACGGGCTACATCACGCCATAATAAGAGTCTAAAATGCCATTTAGCCCAGCTTACCCTAGTAGGGTAGAATGCAAAAACAGCCAAATACAGAATGCCAAATCCATAGCAATATGTGATCAAAAATGAACCCCGGGAATCTTGTCTGAATCACTGGAGATGTCCAGATCTATACTACTCCCAGATCATGGCAGTGTTTTCCAAGCGTTCCAATTCTGAAATCAAATCCAAACTTGTGAAGTGCTGTCGCGAAAGGCTTAAGGTTCTTGGTACACAGCACAAGATTCTGCTCTGCTGGGTTCCAGGGCATGAGGGTGTCCCGCGTAATGAAAAAGATGATACAGATCTACTAGACCCCTCTAAAAGCAGGGAAACTAGCCCTAGAGAGGCGAAGTTGAGGTGTAATTCTTTGGAAACTTGCAGCATTGCAAGACAATTATGGCCATTCTTCGATAAAGTAAGAACCGGGACACAGACGAAGGACAGGCGATCCTTTTACATGCTTGTGGGGATCCATAAGAGGCATAACACTCTGCGGTATCATATGATGAAACTGCGTCGAACAGAAGAAGAACTCTGCAAAGTATGCGGCAATGGGGAAGATGTTGAGGACACTACACACTTCAGTATAACAGAAACAAATTCCTCGGTAAATACTTCTTTCAAAGCCTTAATAAACCCTCTAGTGCAATAGAGAGATAGACAAGCTGCTGGACCTCACCAGATCATCAGGATGGTTTGTATACGTATGAAAACAAGTACGTACGTCATGAAGTAGTTCTTAGACATTGGATGGCTTAAAGCGCTCCCCCTATGGGCGACACAATGGTTCAGCTCTGACCTAATTACAGTGGAAGCCTTTCTCTCCTGCCAACCCGATAGCATAACCTAACCTTTCCTTTTTTTGAAGTTGTAAGCTGTGCCCTTCAGTGGCTTTCTGTGCCAGGCCATCCGAATTATGTCTTTGAGCTACCATAGGCCTCAATGCTTACTTACATATGTTGGTCTTTATTGCCACTTCATATGAGGCTCATGGGTTCTATTTCTTCTTCATGGACAATTATACCCACAGGTTTTTTTCACGGGCCTTTTAGCACTACACCAGCAAGTTCTATTTGCAGGTAGATCATAGGGTTCAAAACTCTACTACTTACCCCCATGGGAGGGGTAGTATATAGCCATATGAGCTAGGACCAGTTGAGGACTCCGTCTTCATCTTTTGTAAGCCTGCTTCAATACTACAAATCAACTAATGTCGCATTTTTTAAGCCCAACATACTTAATTCCCGTTCAGAGTCATTGAATCGTAAATTTCGAAACACCTGCTTCCATAAGGACGCTCCTCTCTTTTCTCTGTTTTATCTGTTCCACTTCACGACTTTCATTGCTTTAGATTTTGCGGAAAATTAACACAGGATTACCTAAATGAAACAACCTTCTTTCCTGATAATAATTTCTATAATGAGATTTAAACTCTATAAGTGTCCTTGAACAAAATTACAGCAATAAATACTTAATTTACTAGATCCCATTTCGAATAGACCTATAAACCACAAAAGAAAGCTACCGCTCCTCCTCCTTCTCCCAGTCCTTCTTTAAATACACAACACAATACAGACAAAAAAACTTTTCCCTTTCATTCTAATCCGCTTTCCATCAAATCCCAAGGGAGACCCGACCGCTTACGAAACAAAATACCTAACATAGCCCACCCCTCGCAAATTATTCACTTAATCTAAACTTTGCACCATAATTTACCGCAGACAGTGTAAATTCAGGACGAGTTTGCTTTAAATAAACACCCCACCCACCCTGAGTCTGACCTCAAAGTAACAAAACAAAAAAAAAAAACCTTTCCAACTTAAAGCCGACCACAAGAACAACACATCAAAGGAGCCGGCCGCTTCCCCTCCCGCCCCAAACCAACTTCGACCTTCGATTAGACTCGATGCTTCCCTTATGTTTGTCCTTAAAACAGGAACGCAGATCCCCAAAAAGATACCACCCAGCGAGAGGAAATGAGCAAAAAGACAGAGCTGCCACCCCAAACTTTTCATTGTAAATTAAGTTCATTGAAAAAGTTTACTCTACTTTCTCTATGTCCCTCCTCGCACTCATACTTTGGAGCAAAAAAAAAAAAAAAATAAGCATAACACTCCAATCTCAAAGGATCTGACTCTCTCCTCCAACAAAACACAAAAGTTGGCCATCCAACGTAGTAACTCGATAAATTTCCAATTTGCACTCACAAATTGCTTTAAGGAGCACAGACACACATAGGACTTTTCGCCTGCATCCTAGAACCGGACTAAAGGTAGTACACAAAGAGCGAGAGAAAAAGACCGAAAGGACGACTTGAAGTCACAGGAAAAAGGAAAAAAAAAAGGTTTGGAAGGATGAAAATGCGGGCAAATAACCATTTTTATTTCCTTCGTGTTTGACGGAGATGTAGTCCGTCAGGATAATTCCCAGAGCAAAAGGTCGATGCAATTTCGCTTCCAGGTAATGATAGAGGAAAGGAGTCAGCAAGTTCCTTTTTTCTTTATCCCCTCATGGATTCTGAGAAAAGAGAGAGAGAGAGTGAAAGAGTTTTCTTGTTTTCTCTCTATTCAAACTGACTTATTGAATTCCTCAAGTCCTTAGGGATGAATTTATTGGCCACGAGTAGCAGAAAGCAAATCGATTGTTCCATATTGTGAGTTAATCATTTGTCTGGAGACTGGTACACCGCTAATCATCGTCAATTAGCTGAGGAGTAGTGGGTCAATCCTGCAATGGCAACTGGGATGAAATGCAAGGACACCAGCACAGGAATATTGTTCCTGCAGACAGCTTGTGATGGCGATGATGATGATGATGGTGGTGATTTGGCATCGCGTCCTGAAAGAGGATATTCCTTTTTTCCCTTTGTTGGTTGGCATAAATCCAAAAAGGATTTGCGCGAGGATTTTTCGGCTTTCTTTTTTTTTGGGGGGAGGGGTTTAACTGCGCGATTCTTTTGATCCATGGCCAAGTTGTTGGTGGTGTGTATGAACGATGGCATGGAATAACCAGTGCACAGATTATAAGCGAATGAGAGATCCTGGCTGAATGGATGGGCAAGAATATAACGGAATCAGTTCATTTTATAATCACTTTTTGGTCAGACTAAAGAGAGAGAGAGTATCTCTATTGTGTGGAGTCCTTTTCTTCGGAGCAGTGTTTGTGTTAGACGAATGTCGCCAGTTGTTCTTGGAAGATTGCATGCAACTGAAAGGACTGAAAGGCAAAGAAGTACTCCTTAAGTGGTTGCATTGAATGATAGATGTGCTGTGAATAGAGATTCAAGATTTATGCTGTTAGTTTTTTGGAAGTTTTTCGACGTCCAATTTAAGATTTACGACGGAAGCGCTAAATCATAGGAAGGACTTTGTTGTAAGCTAGTTATTCGAAGTGATTAAGACTTTGGCTGGAATGGAGCCAAAATGAGTTACTTTAATGGAATTTTTGGTCGCCTGCTGTAGGTTTCTCTACTCTTTGTCTCAAATGTCCATAGCAGCTAAGGCTAAGTCTTGGGAATTTTTGCTCCTAACTTTGAGAAACCCCTCTTGTACTCAATGGGCACTTTATCCCTCAACCCTGATAGTCCATCTGAGTACTGTCAGTACAGTACCTAAAGGGTAGACGGTTTGGATACTGCGGAAACCACGGGGTTGTGTCCTCGACTTTGAGTTCTGTTTACTAAAAGCAGAGTCATATAGTACGATCAGCCTAACATCGTTTCTTTCCAAGACGTGCTGAATACATCCTCACTCCACTTCCGTCAGGATGCGTACAGAGTGGGCAGTTCCAATGAGACCGCCCTCTATCAGCTGAGGGAGACATTCGAAAGAGCTTTGGAAACAAAAGAGAGAGTGATAGCCTTCCTTGATATCAAAGGTGCATCAAGCGAGCCTTAGATAGAAAGGGGGTCTGCGGAAGAGGACTCAATCTATTCTGGGATGAATGTACACCGCCATTGTGTACCGCAATGATCACTTATGGTGCGATAGCATGCAAGGGAGTCACTCACTAAAGTGCAAAGACTGGCGTGCCCCTGTGTTACGAGAGCCATGCGAGCGTGTACAATCAAGGCTATGGATGAGCTCCGAGAACTCACGCCGTTCTACCTTGCAGCGGAGCAACATGGAAAGCGGACAATCCTAAGGATGGCTTAAGAAGGCATCAGAGGGTCAAAATGCATTGGTTCAAGAGTATATGACGTGCCTCTCAAGAAACCTCAGTTGTTTGCGGTCCCCAGGAATGACTTCAATTCTCTGAAGTGGAGCAATGAATCTACGATATATGGACTAAGCAAACCACACAATAGAGTGGTATAAAGATGGCTCGAGACCCGAGGAAGGAATTAGTGCAGGAGTGTTTGGGCCAGGAACGAAACATTCAAACTCATGGGTAAGAGTAACAGCATCTTTCAATTGAGAGCTGCATCCGTATCAATCTCGAAAGAGGATACAGTAACCGCAAAATAGTAATACTGTCAGATAGTCAAGCTGCCATTAGAGCGCTTGACTCCTATATCGTCAAATCGAAGCTTGTATGGAGCAATAAAGTCACACTCTACTAGATCCCTGGACACACCGGGATCAAAGGTAACAAAGAAGCCTTAAAAAGACAAAGAGCCGTAGTAGGTCCCTCTACTGGACCTGAAACATTCTGCGGAATAGGGGACCACACTATGAGGGAAAAAATTCAGGAGAACAGAAAAAGAAGACAGAGAAAGAACCTGGAACAACACAACCGGCCTATGACATGCTAAGAAACTACTGTGAAACTACAACTGGAAAAGATTCGAAGCTTGCATCGGCCTTAGCAAGAATAACCTACGCACTGGCTTTAAAACAGGGCGCTGGAAACTGAAGGAGCATCTACGGAAACTAGATATAACAAATA
The DNA here is from genome assembly GCA_949716465.1 of Chalcosyrphus nemorum. Lineage (NCBI taxonomy): Eukaryota > Metazoa > Arthropoda > Insecta > Diptera > Syrphidae > Chalcosyrphus > Chalcosyrphus nemorum. The sequence continues at coordinate 82,160,340 of OX454333.1, forward strand.
AAGGCCTTTGCAGATTCTGCAAAGAGTCAAGTGAGACTCTGGGGCACCTCCAAGAGTCATGTGGGGCATTGACTCACAAAAGATTGAAATACTTGGGCATGCACCAAATATCTTTCAGCTTTCTAAGATCTTCATATCTCTTTAGAGATCGGTTAATGAGGAAGCTTCCCCAGAATGTCGTGGGTTAGCTTCACACCCTATTACAATCTACTATCCCATCTTCTTACTGGGCGACATCAACAAGTGGCGCAGGATCAGGATCATTGGCAAGTACCCTGAGGCGATGATGTTAAATTGTCGGCCTCTGTCTGAAGATTTGTCTGTATGTCCACTCTACCAGTGACAAGGTCTCTTAATTGTGGAATAGGAAGACAATTGATTCATGAGCTCTATGAAGCTCAAGTTCTCTTCCATTTGTGGCGATAAGAAACTTGTCACTGATAGTGGCCAATCAGGTTGTTGATAAAAGGTTTCAGGCGTGGATTGGGCAAACGATGCTGAGGTTCCATTCGTCAGGCATACATTCATCTGACCAGATCTTAGAGATCTACCAGTTCATCCCCAGTTGCCTTAAAAAGTTCAGCCTTCAGATCCAGCAGCTTTGTTAGATTTTAGCTTGGATATTTCTATCCTCACTTCACTTCGGTCAGGTGGACGAAGATTTTGCCTATCATCGTCAATGTTGAATGGGGAGCTCTGTCTGACAACGGGGTGTTGGTCTTCCTCACCGTTATTCAGTCTGCAAAAGTAGTTTTTCCATATTCCTAGAATCGAGTGTGATTCGACTACGAGGCTTCCATTTTCATTTCTAAAGGCTTCTTTTCTGTTCTATTTATCTTTTGGTAAAACTTCCGTACATTGTTCCTTCTTATATTCCTTCTTCTTATTTTGGAGAAGTCTATGTTCCTCCCGCCTTGAATTGTCTTGCTCATATCTCATCTCACTAGCAGCTGTGTCGTCCTCCGTTGCGTTGGTTCTTCGTCAAACCAGTGGCTTAGTGGTGATGGACGGACTGAAGCCAGCCCATCAGTTGTGGCGTTTCTGATAACTTTTTGGCAGCTTTGCCACTGGTCTTCGACACTTGATGATGGCGGCATAGGGGTGGTTGAGCGTTCAGCGAAGACACCGGCTGTCTCTTGAGATTGTAGCTTTTCGACGTTAAATTATCTCACAGTGATTCTTCTTTGTCTTTGGAATATCCACATTCGTATCTTGTCTACAACAAGATAATGATCCGAGTCTATGTTGGCCGCTCGGAATCTTCGAACCTCCAGAATTGCGTCGATAGGACATTGCTCGTATATTTTGTCAAGGAGCTCGTAGAAACAGTCATTGGTGGCATGATCCTTCTTTTTTCCGTGGGGGCATGATCCGAATTGTCATTATACGCTCGCTCACGAGTCGGAAACTTAAGACTTCTTGCCTAAGTCTCTCTATAGCAATCAACGTAGTAGATGTCACAGTTTTTCGTCCTCTTTTTGTCCGGCCCATTCTATCGCACTTTCTGGATGGTTAGGTTAGGTTAGGTAGATGGGTGCCCTGTGACCAGAAGGTCACTGCTCACTAAGACCCACAATTCGAGTTCATTGTGCCCAATCATTTAACCCTGGGAGCGCTGTAAGAAGGTCCACTGTTAGAACCATCCAGATAGTAATATAAATCTCAGGAGATCCACCAGCTCAACATTGCCTAAGTCATCCAGCTCCGAGAGGGCTAACTACCAAGAGTTCTCTTTCTTCTAACAGATAGGGCATGACAGTCACCTGGATGGTGGTTATATCTGCTTTGTAGGCGTCTAAGGCCACGTTTGGCTGCACGTGGTCTGATAAGGGTCAGAACATTGCACGTACAGATCACCGGTGTTACAACCACCCTCTTCGTCGAAATAGGACTGAGCTGGAAGGTCAAGGCGCTTGCTTGCTCCAATGGACATAGCTTTCTACCCCACCATCTTCTTTGCAATCTACCGCGAGCTGTGACCGGTAGGTTTTCTTCTCTGTCCATTATTGCTGGCTAAGATTTTTTGGAGGGCTGAGGCGGATCTGAGTGGAATTGGAACAACAACTTCTTACGCAGCCCTAGCCATTAATACCGCCTGATAAATAGTCAAGAGCATATGATCAAAATAGCATCTTCGTCTGGAAACTCATTCATTGCCCTTTCGGATGAGTTCTCAACATTTCTTCTGGACAATTGACAATCTATTTCCCGGACTTAACAGTTAAAAAGTCTAACAATAGACTTAATTTGTTGATTCCTTCTTGTATAGTTCTCATACCTGACTCACCGTGACCTACATATGTACAAACCCTCATCCTCCACAGTCCTTTGATCCGGAAACAATCCTCTCCACCTCCACAGAATGACATTTCAATTCTCGTGCCCAGACAAACCGAAAAAAAAGGAGGAGGCCGCTCCTTTGATGTCAATCTTTTTATTCACAGAGTTTAACCTTCACAAACAGTCCTCTTAGCATTCAATGCGTTTCGTTAAGTAAAATCCAAAAAAAAACGAGGAAAAAATCAATTTTTAAATTGAATGTTGATAGCTAGTTCCCCATCGGCCTTCGCTAGAAAAAAAAGAAAACACGTCCTTTATGTTTACATCCCCCCTTTTGGGTATAGCACTGGTCTGCTTCTGCTACTTACATAACCCAAGATCCCTATCGGGTAAAGCATCTTTTTCAGTTGAGTGATTTAGTGCCTACTTTACGAGGGACTATCAAGATGGGTCACGGAACTTTCTCCAGCACTTCAGCTTTTACTTCTCTTTTTTCTTCTGTATTCCTTGAAACTTTGTTTTTTTTTTACTCTTCGTTGATTTGAAAGGACGATAGGAATCGGAGGCAAATGGATGACCTTTGGCTAGTGGATAAAGCGGACGTTTTACATAAATCAAAAGGGAAATTGACAAATTTTACTGTGCCTGCTCCTGTTCCCGCAAAAAAAGGCGGAAGGGGATGTTGATGCTCGACACACTAGGAGAGAATCTTTTATTTGTTTTTTGGAAAAAAAAAAACAAATTGGTTATAAATTTTAGATAAAAATCATCATATACAAGCTTTTCTGTTGTTCAAAATGGTACAGAGAGGATGTGGATGTGGATACACGTCAAGGGATGTGAATCCAAAAGAGATTTGGTTTTATTATTTGCCATTTGAGCACATAGATTGTGTTAGTGATGACATTTAAAAAGATTTAGGAGCACTAAGACTGTCCCTTGCCCCATACACTACTATCTATATCTTAGTTGCTATATACAACCGATCCTCAGGGCTGCGGAAAGTGACTGCCAAGTTGTTCCTGCTATCCTCAAGAACTCCTCCAATATCGCAGCTTCTGCAGAGTTCTTCTCCCGTCCATTGTGCTCTCCGACGAGTGTGAAAAGAGATCCACCACCTTACCAATTAATCTCTCAGTTCTGGCTTCGTCAAAGGAAATGTTTCCCGTGATGACTCAAGGTTCTATGGACATTTAACGTCCATGGAGCTATTGCCTGCACACCACCAATACATTTGCACCGGAAGATCGCCCTATCTTACAATTTTCTTAAGTATATACGTGGTGTAATGCTATCTTCTGCATACACGGTGCCAGCAATAGGCCTACGTACTATACACAGATCAAGCTACATCACCATCTCTCATTCTGATGAGCATGACACCACAATCTTCCAAGTCCTTCAAGTTTTAGAATGACTTCATAAGGTATCAAACCTAGTAAAACCCTTCTATCACAGTTTACATGGAAGACGCAGGTCAACCTTGTCCCTATAACTTGCTTGTTTCAGCGACGCCAATACCTTGGAGGAATTTGCGACAAGCTCCTTAATTGAAATTCACAGATTAAGTCCGCCACACAGCGTGCTACTAGAGCACTCTGGACCAGTAGACGCTTTTAAAGGAAGACCTTGGGTTCGCTCTCCCAAAATGTTGCACTGGTTGAACATAAAAATGGCGACACCCATTATTATGCAGCCATCGTCTGGTGGCGAATAACTCTCAATGCGCACATACCCTAGGACAGCTCTGGAAGCTATTGTCGAAGGAAGATTTCTGCTAGAACAGCCACCAAACTGCAGCTGGCTTATGAGTTTAAAGCAGGTGACCTGAACATCTGAAGATACTCAACTCAGTTCCCAAAAGAGACAGTTTCTAAACTATTCCAGATATCATGGTCAGGCATCAGTGTTTCGGTATGGGACCATGAAAGGCTAGTGTTTTTTGGACTAAACACAAAGATTTCTGTACAGATGGACACAACTGTGTTTTAGCGGAAGTTCATGCCATTGAGACCTGTACCCGACTCCTTAAGAGGATTAAAGGCGCCAGAATACATACATATCTTCTTAGATAGTCATGCAGCACTTACGACAATATTGTCCAACCTAATAGACTCCAAAACTGTCAGACGCTTCTATGAGACACTGATATCCCTTGTTAAAAATAACGCAGTAAAACTCAGCTTGGTTCCTGGATACCAGGGGATTGAGGCAACGAATTTGCAGATAAACTGGCTAAGAGTGGGCTAGCATCTTCATTTATAGGTCCTGAATCATACTGTGGCGTCAATTAGACAACGACTGGAGCACTGTTTACTTAATGGAAGAATAAGCTTCGCCTAGAGCACTGGGCCAATAAGCCGGATATACAAAACCCGAGATGAGATCTATATGTCACGATGGCAATATCACCAAAGAAGTCAATCATCGTTACTTCGCACATAAAGGTCAACAGTAGCGACCCTAGTACTCATCCCTGTGGGACTCTCATTCTGATGTTCTAATAATTTGTTGAAATAATTCCTCACAACGCGCAGTAACTAATATGGAAAAAGAGTCTCACTCTTTATTAGTTTTCCTAAAGCGTTGATTGTCCTGGATGCTTCTTTCCTTTTGGAAACAGGACCAGATCTTGAGCTTATGTCTTACATCTTTAGGACATGTTAAGCTTCAAAGCTGCTACTGTGCTTTGTTGTCACTTATCCTTCGGCATGTCTTTGCAGCTCGTTTAGAGCAATGCAGAGAGCAGTTTGCTTTGGTGTCATGGGATAACTACGAACAGCACTGACTGCAGCAATGGAGGCCATCTTCAGTCTTACTTTCGTAGACAGAGATAAGGCCCAGGAATAATTTGAATCCATCCAACACCTGCTGTGCGTTCGTTCTCTACTCCTCTGCCAGAAGAATAGGAAGTCGCGCTAGTTAGTTCCTTGGAGATCTAGAGGATTTTGGTAATGTTGAACTAATAGACGTCCTATAATTTATATCATAATAGTGATGTGTAGTGGTGGAACCAAAATGAAGCATCCTCATCCCATCGACGACTGAACATAAACGAGCCTCCGAACAGACTACATGCCATTACGAAGTTAAGACGCTTCCTCAACACGTGGCCGCAAGCGCTCACGACATTCCGATACAAGAATCCAATGTGCCGTACTCTAACCTAGCAATAGCACTCATAGAACGACACTTAAAGCGTGTAACCGACTTACCTCCAAGCTGGTCGCATCGTTTCCCTCGCAGTGTGCTTCTCGCTTAGTTTTGTTGGTTTGGGGAACTGCATGGCTTGATACTGACTATCCTAAACATGGATTGGACTAGTAGCGCAACTATCAGGTTTGTAATGTAGTGCTTGCTTTGCCTCCTCGTGGGGGTCCTCGGGCAACTACATGTAAAAATCCTTATGAAAGTCTGGTGAAGAAATGGATAAACCTTCAGATTTCTCCTGGAGATTAAAGCTTGGCTAGAGCACTCGATGACAGACATCCGCCTATTTATTAAGCCACCACATCCCAGTGACAGAAGAAGGCATTCACGTAATATAGTAGTACTTCTTCCTCATCGTGACCTTGTCGAATGGGCGCACCCGTCTTGTGGCTCTAAATGAACAGCGACATCTAAGTATGTACTTTAACCTAATCTAGCCCAAAAGCCTATGGGTCCAGGAGCATGTGTACTTGCTGTAAGGTACCCTTTGTGCATGTAATCAGCAGTATTTGAGACCAATATCTATAAATTGGGACCGCCGAATCTTCCACAACTGAAGAGCAAGTGGAAGATGAGCCTATGTGCCACAAGCAACATTTTGGAAAAGGAGCACTTCAAAGCCTTCTTGCACTAGCGAATGGTATCATTGGTCCCACATAGCACCTTGCGCATCTCTGTAACTTCCAAGATATTCACTCGATAGCCCCAGGAGTGACTTTATACATCCGAATTTAAACTTTTGCCTCTCCTGACTGCCTTGCACTATCTACGAAAGGACGATATCCATTGAGGGGGTAGAACTATGAACTTCAATCCTGTTTACTGTACAAAAGCAAGCAGAAATCTTATAAAACCCACTCCCACTACTTCAAAACACGGAAATAACTCAAGAATACGGAGATTTTTTCTCTTTTTTTGAAGCCAAATCCCAAACTCGGAAAAAGTTTAATCAAACAAACAAAACTCATTCGAAAGCAACTCGCGCCTCATTAAACTCCCAAGAGCCATCCTCGATGTCGTCTTAGATAATAATTATTATCTACCCCAAATCTTGCAGATCTCTTGTGATATTTTAAGGAGCGCGTCCCCTTATTTCTCCCCCTACACACACACACACATGTGATTCCTTGTTTTGTGTCAACCCATCGTGACAAAACTTAGACAAGTGTAACATCAGTTTTCGGAAAATTTTCTGTTTGTACCACACACATGCTAACACAAGACACCACACCACCACAAAACCAACTTCAAGGAGCAAAACTCATTTGCCTCACAATAAATCATTCATTCATAATCATCGTCATCATGTGGAGGAGGAAGAAGGCGGCGCAGGACTATGATGAGAGCGCGCGAGAATAACGTCAGAATCGTCGCAACCTCTGTGTGTATGGATGATGATGACTTTTGAATCCTTGAGACAAGTTTTCGGGACTCATTCCGATGAGGGGGAAAAAGGGGAAGAAAATAAAGTCACACAGAAGGCTCATTCCGCTGTTGTCACAAATTTTAATTCACGTCAACTTGTTCACTCACTTACTCGTCCTTGTTTGTCGTTTGTAGTCGTCTAGAAGAGATACTCGAAGGATGGTTTTGCACATAACCGCCTCCGTGGTTGTACTTGTCCTTCATCGTTTGCTGTCACCGCAGAAGCATAATTTTCACTTAATCCTGTTCCCTTCCTCCTTTTTTTTTTTCTTTCATTTTTTTTTTTTCGTCCTTCTCATTCTGATTTTGATGTCGTTTTAATGAAAATGCCAAAAGCCGAAGACAAATGGGGCGCAGAGTGAATGCCGGATGAGGGCTGAGTTCCTCCGACATATTAGTTTGTCCTGTGCGTGTGCGTGGGCGTGTGTGTTTGTCGGTAGGACACATGTGAGTTGGGTTTTTGTACGAATTGGCGCCCATCAACCGGGCACTGGATGGTGCCAGGAAGTCATCTCAGCTTATGAGGACTCTTTGAAGGAATATTCTTGAATTCCAATTTCATGCAACGTCTTTGCAGCATGTTTTGTTCGCTTGTTCATCTTTGTGTGGCTCAGTCATATTATGCAAAAGCGACGACGACGGGGACATGTAGTAGTGTGAGGCTAATGGCCTTGTCCTCTGCAGGAAACCATATGTAATTAAACTTTTGCATTTGCCAGGAATATGCCGAGGACGTAACTTTACAAGGAAAACAGCTGTGTAAGAGTGTACGGAGAGTCAGGACACAATGCAGTTGATTAAGCTACGTAGCAATAGGTTTATGGAGCCAGCAAGTAGATAAAGTTTTTTTTGGAAAAAGATTAAGAAAAGTTTAGCAAGAATTAAAAAAAAAAAAGAATAGAACAACTTAGTTGCGGGAGCGACTGGACACTCTAAGTGACAGGTTTGAATCAGCCCTTACGAGGCTTAAAAGGTGCGCAAGGGACTGTGGACAGAGTTGGGGAACTACTTGAGTAAGGACATCGCCATCTTCATTGATAGTCAGGCTGCACATAAAGCGCTAGAGATTACGCTGGGTAACGAATGTGCCAATAGACTGGCCAAAAATTGCCGGAACTCCCATATGGGAACTGTATCCAGAACTTGTCCAACCGCAGCTGGACTTATACAGATGGGCATTGTGTGTCCAAAGCTCTGTGACCAGAGATCAACCACAAAAGATCAGTGGAAATCATTAAGCTAGGGAGATCACAAGTTAAGATTATGATTGGGATCCTCTCTGGACATTGTCTCTTAAGAAGGCACGCCAGAAGGATAGGACTATCTGAATCAAATATTTGTAGATATTGTGAGGACATACACTCCTCAGAGGATATTACACACATAGGGTATTTCTAGAAAGAGATTTTTACATCTTATAACCAACCGAAGGACCTTCTCAACATCTGCAGGGCAATCAATTTCTTGGGCGACTAACTTAGGCTTTAGGTTTCATTCTGTCAATTTAGACTCACTAAGGGGATCGCGATAGGCCATTTTGGTGCCTAGTGTCGAAGAACTCAAAACTCGTTCATAACCTAACCTAACCTAGTCGAGGGAGCAAAAAGATAGAGCAATAGCAGCCAACCGGAATGGAAGAGAGATCAAAACTATACTGCTATCTGAAAGCTGTCCTTATGTAAACTGGTGGCGAAGCACGTTCAGGTATTCCTTTTACAGCTTCTCATATTTTGTCACGTCCCACAGGGGTATAGGCTAAGACTCATTCTATAAAATGCCGGGACTGTTCTCATTGTATGCAAGGTAACAATTGCTCCCTTATAAGGCTTAAATTTGTTTGAATAAATAGTTCTTACAAACTGAACGACTTGACGGTCCCCTAAGGAATGTTTTTTGACGCCACTAGGGTCACAATCTTTCAAGAGTATGAACAGATTGCGCAGGCTAACCCTAAGCAGAACAGAACTGTACAGAAGCGGACAGATGCGTTAAGGGTGTCAATGTTAAGCTTCACAAGTCCTAAGGAAATATATAACAGATTTTATTTTGAGTCAATGACAGGTCCTGCTCAGGCATTTGTTTCCATTAGACTTAAGGCCCTACCGACTGTCATCGCTAGCTTTTATTGAGCGTCTTCGCAGCAGGGTCTTATTACCTCAGACAAGATCCTTTTTTTAGCAGTTTGTAGGACTATTTTAAAGTAGAGCGGATGCTCGTATTCTTTCCCTTTTTTGAGAGGTTATAACCTGAATCACAGCCCACTACATCCCTACAAATCCGCCTTTGAGTTTAACGTACTCATACAATCGGTATGTAGTGTAGGGCCCGCTACACACTTTTTAGTATTTCACCCAGCAACCCTTTTCTTTTTAATTACACCGTTATATCTCCCCTTTCATCGAATCACGAAAATGAATTTTAAATAACCTCCCTTCAAAAGAAAGAAATAATTTCATGAGGGAAAAGGAAAAACGAAAGAAAAAAAAACTATCCTAATCTCTACCCCAAACGAAACTTAAACTTCATAGATACGCGAAATATCTACCCACCACGTTTCAGCGTAGCAAGGAAAGGAATTTGAAAAACTTTACCCTTCGTTGTTCTTTGGTATAAGTGAAAACTGTATTCGTGTGTCTTAAGTCAGGCTGCTGGCTGGTCACCAGGGATACCAGAGAGAGAAAGAGAGACCTGCATAAAAATCTATCATAAATAATGACAGCAATGAATAAAATGGCGCCCAACAACAAACTTTCCAGCCAACTCTTAATATTCTCTCGACCTCCATTCCTCCTCCTTCACTAATGGACTACTAATGATCTAGAATTCTTCATCGTCTCTTCCTTCGAGGAGGGGTAAGACGATCCCAAGGGTAAATTGGAAAATTCGTTACGTCGACGAACATAAGCGCGTCCAAACACCAGATGCAAAACACCTTCTCCTTTCGTGGGAAAATCGAAAAAAAAAAAAATCGTCCTTCAGACAGAGTAGCACAGGTTGCAACCAGTGAGTAACGTTAAGTAATGCAAAGAGGAACAGTAGGGTAACGTGATGTCCATTTATCATGGACTATGGCGCGCTAGTGTCAGAACTTTTATTATAGGTCACGTCATCTTGGACGGGCTTAATTAATAACAAAAATGGACGCGAGGGTCCTTTTCTTCTTCTTCTTCTTCTTTGTAGATACAAAGTCTTTGCGCGCCATTTCTGAAGAAATACTTTGACAGTTTTGTTATTAGATTTGGGACTAGGCGCTCTGTTGGTTTGGGATGACTATAGACGACAACCTTGACGCTATGTAATTACACAAAAAAAAAGCAAAAAAAAAACAATCAAAGGACGAAATAACAACCAGTGGGAATTCTTTTTCTCTTCAATTCGGTGGCTCGTGTCGGGTTTCTGTCATTAATTAGTTGTTTATATTGACAGCCCGCTAAAAGAGGGCGCAATAATTATTATTGGTGGACTATTTGATGCAGAAAAATGTCAATTCGTACTAATAAATCAACCATGGGGCTATTAGTAATGTCAAATGCAGTAAAGTGACAAGTGAAGGTCCTGGGAGAGGCCGTAAAGTCTCAGAAATGTTATTTACTGCTATATTTGATAGAAATAGCTCACGGATGCTTAAAAGAGTCGGAATACGTCTATTTTTGTTAAAACAGAGTATATGGAGTATACCTATGGTATAAAGTGTTTTACGCATCTAACAAAGATCCTGGGGAAGTAATGGAGATGCAAACCTGTTATCATCCATTCGATATACACAGTCATAATCACATATATGTGACTGCCTAGCCTGATGACCAGCAGTGGAGAAAGTCACCAAACTTAAGGAACTAACTAAGATACAGAAACTAAACAGTCTAGCACAATTCGTGCCACCCCAATAGCAGCTGTAGAAACAACTCTTGCACTGAGTCCACTAGACCTTTGTGCGGCGTGTAGAAGTAACAGTAGAAGCTATTACAATGTGAAAGCAAAAGTGAAAGGCTTAGATGGTTCTTTAGTGACCAGCAGAAGAGAAGGAAGGTCTTAGACCGTGTATCCTCTAGCTCTAGTTGATCATAGTGTGCGAACTGGAGTAAGACAATACGCACTCGCACAGTTGCAGGAGTCCTTAAAGGTCTTAATATACACAAATCCGCTGGTCCAAATGATATTCCCCCTATAGATCTGAAGAGGTGTTCTTCCACGCTGGCAAAACCTCTGCGTTAGCTTTTTTATCTGTTCTACTCTTCTGGGCTCTTCCCGAGTGGATGGAAATTTGACAGAGTCTTTGTCGAAAATGCGTGGATATGGCATCGACGAGGTTCTTCTTCAATGAAGAATACAATACAATTCGCATTGGATGGCTTCAAATCTGATATCGACCACATATAAATGCTGGTGTCCCTCAGGGCTCAGTTTTGTCTCTGACTCTGTTTCTTATTTTGTCTAAATGATCTCTTGTCTGCTATCTCTAATCCAATCCATTCCTTCGCTGATGACAGTACCCTCAGTTTTACATATTCGTTCCCTAACTCACGTCCCTCCTCTTCGGCCGTAGAAGAGGAACGAAAACGTATGTTTAACTCATTAAATTCCGATCTTTAGAGCATAATCAGATGAGGTTCAACCAACAGCTGGTCAGGTGCACCCAAGACCGTTTTGCACTTACAGGATAAGATCCAGAAGCGTCCATTAAAACTTATGTCTCATGTTTTTTCATCAAAAATGCTACAGAGAACTAGCCATTGCATTCCATCCCTTCAAAATTTCACCCGTCCACCCGACCCGAATCCATCTTCAAAAAATCTCCTTCAAAGCTTAAAATATCGGACAGTCCTCAAGTCTCTCAATCAACCACTGTTTACAGACTTTGTGAGTTACTGTGGTGGAATTTGAAACTGAGGTGGAACTAATTTTCAATGTATTCTTTGTGGGTTGGTGTCCGAACTAATGCGGAGATTTGTACGTGACTTTTGCTTCTTTTTTTAGTTCACAGTATTTTTAATACATTCGTGTTCGAATACAGTATGTGACTACTTTTTAATGGATATAGTTGGTAGCAGGTTTGAAGTATGAAGCTTATAGTACTCTTAGGGTAAAAACAAAATGCACCACCAGTCGCTCCGTAATGGATTCTTTAAACAAATTTACATCAATTAACATCGAAACACAATTTCCTTTCCATCAAAAACGCATCATGACATCTAATTCAATTGCAAAGTACCCCTCAGCAAGAATCCTTCTACACAGATACTCCATCAGCCTCTCTACGATGTAAAAGTCCCCCCCAAAATCTAAACCATCTGTGTGTGAGCCTGAAAATTTCGTATCTGCCAGGATATTTGGCTTAAAAGTCATGTGTATGTCGCGCGAATTGACAAAACTTCATATCCTCGAAGGATATAGGACGGGAAACTCGATCCTGTGTCGATTTCAATTCGACACCATACATACGAGTATGCACAACATGAAACATTTTCCGGCGAAAAGCCCCGAATGCCGGCAGCGCAACAACCAGATGCTGGTATGTTATCTCTCTTTGGAGCCCTCGGTGTGAGTGTGAGTTGCTTGCAACTTCCGGGAGTATACATACATACATATGTGTGTTTTGCAGCAAGGACCCGAGCAAGGACAGTTTTCAGTGTTTATGCAGCGTAATTGCCAATTATTTAAGTCAATTCTTCCGGATTGTGTCTGCCCCTCAGTGTGGTAGTGAACTTTATTAAATCAACAACGGACTGTTCTCAGGCGCATACAAGGACTCACATGGGCCCTTTGAAGGCCGAAAGGCAGGATTAAATTGTGGGGGTGGTGGCGGAAAAGAAATGCAAGATTGCCCCGTGGATTGTTGACGAAAGTGTGATTATGTCGACTGGCATATGCATAGCTAAGGGTGTTGATGCAATTAATGTCATTCTGATGGTAGTCCTTTAAAGGGACATTTTCGATGCACGAAATGGCTTAAGGCAAATGTGTTTACCTAGTGGTTTGCAAGTGCTGTTACTGCTGTTTTCTTAAGGCGGGTGTAGGCAGTTAATTCTATGAAAAACTTTTGCATTCCTTGAAGGCTTAAGGGCTTTCATTAAAAATTGACCCCAAGGAGGCTTTATTTGCCAGGCTTTTAGGAGTGAATAGAGTGATTCTTCTGCATATTTTACGAGATGCAGAGAGTTCGGTTTCTTAGATAAATTTTAGCTTAAAGGTGCCTTGGAACAAACTCACTCAGAGCAACGAATTGAGGCCATCGTGCCTTTGCAATTTGGAATAAGTCGAGAAGTTACTGACCTCTAAAATCTGAAACCACTTTTCTAAATCACCCTGCGATGCCTTTATGAGGCCAAGAAAGCGGTCAAAAAGTTGCTGCTGTTCGGTCAGAGAATAAAACTAAAGATCGTCACGGGAATCACCCAGCAGACCGAGTCTAGAAGCTCAGAAGAAAAGGTAATATGCACCTTGAACCCAGAATTCCACCGTAGTGATTGGAACTGATGGGAGTGCCCACAGAGACCTGGGAAGAGCCACCATCATGCTAGACCAAGAGACCATGGCCATGAGAAAACCCGGAAAAGAGTACAGGATTCCAAAAAGAATCAACATTACTAGGAGGCTAGTGTTCCATAGGAGCGGTAAGATGGAATCATCATCAAACCAAGAAATAAATCTTCATCACAGCACGATGGATAGCTCCAGTCCTTTCACCTACCCACCATCAGGAACACCGAAACAGTTGTAAGAAAAATCAGCAATCTGAACTGCAAGGATTATTATCAACTGAAGGAAATAGTAGCCCGACTTGAATGATCTGAGATCTAAGTGCTGGCCGCATTTTTTCTCTTTCACTGCGGCTTTCCCCGTCAACCTAAAGAAGTCTGCTTCTTATGTAGCTGCCACCACACTAGTGAATCATATGTCGTGTCATCACAACTGCTTTAAGACCCCACGTATTTCTGAAGCACTTCTTTCCAAAGCAGAAAGATGCCCTAGAAACGTTGCCCTTAATTTGGAATCCAGAACTGCAGCCATTACTCTGGAAACTGAGTTTAACTCCACCAATTTTGTTCAGCTTTCCAGGAAGGTGTCAATCTCAAAAGAAGGGTCGACTGCTAGGCCAGTACTTCACTACTCATTCAGCCAGTAGTCATTGTGCTAGTGCCCTTAAAGGAACTCTCACAGGCTTCAACTTACTGCCATTTCATCTGAAAAGTATGAGGAATTATTCAGCCTGGAGGAAAACACGTCCAAAACTTAAGTCAAGCTGAAGCTTCCTTCAACGATCATAGAGAATTAGAGAAGCAATCCTTCAGAAGCATCAATCTGAAGCCCATGCCTTGAAGCATCCGGCTGAGGCAAGTGGACCCAGAAATCAGGCTTCAGAATTTTGCTTGTAGCTCTTGCAGAACAGGCCGCCGTTCCTCCATCTACATGTTCTCGGGTGCACGGCAGCCTTTCCGAGTACTCCGGGCTCTGCTCTTGATGCACTACTTAATCTCTTTCCTCTTGATACGTATATCATGGGTTGTTCGCTAGCTCTCCACAGACACAGACGTGAAGGCCTGTGGTATAAGACGCACTGGAGCTTTGATGATCTTGCTCCTGGTCTTATGGATATTCCGTCTAATCTTAGGTTCCGAGGAATGGAGAGTAGTCGTATTTTCAAGGATCAGGGGCTGGTGTATTTGTGGAAGACGATAACACCATGTAGATTGGGTAAGCATGCCTCTGTCTTCTAGGCGGAGATGTTAGCAGTCCTAATGGCTGCCAGTCACATCGTTAGGAATGGGTGGAAGGGTCGTAGCATCTGTGTCGGTTGTGATAGTCAAGCTGCGCTTAAGGCCTTGCTCAACCCTTTAACCTCATCCAAACTAATTGGTGAATGCAAGTGAGCTTTAAACTGTGCCGAAGGATTCAATTTATTGACTCTCATCTTGGCAGGTCACACTGGTATCACGGGAAAGGAGATATCCGATGAGATTGCTAGACAAGGCTCAGAGGAGAGTTTCTCAGGACCATAGATCCATAGATGATTGGGTTCACAATTGTGTGTGGCATGACTCTCCAGGATGTAGGCTGACTAAACGGATGGTACCAGATTTTAGTGAGGAATCCACGGCATTCTTGCTGCACAGCAGAAAAAACTGCAGACAACTTATTGGCCATCTGCTAAGCACCTTAATATGATTGGCTTAAGTGGAACATCTGTCTGCGATGCTTGTGGAGAGGGCGGCGAAACTGCGGAACACTTCCTATGTGATTGTCCTGCCTTTGCTCGTATCAGGCGGCGGATTCTAGTTGTGGATGTGGTAAAAGCTGTCAATGTAAGCTCTTCGTCACTGAAGAGCCCACTCGACCTCATTAAGAAGACGAGAAAATGTATTCAGTTCTCAAGTCCCAATTCATTCAATTGAGGAAGGGAGAAAACCGTGGATCATGATTCTGTAGCGCCATCCACTTGTCCTTTGTAGGCGACATTTTCGAAAACAAGGGCCAATGACACCTCTACCATAAACAGGACACCATACAGTAACTATAAGTATGTATAAAGGCTCTCCTTGGGTTATACGCGGATTTTCGGCGACCCAGAAGCGATAATTTTGCCTCTTCGCTTATGATGGTTTTCGACGAAAAGTTGTACAGATTTAGGATGGCTTGAGCGTAGAACACCTAACAGCTAATGCTCTGTCTGCACTTTGTAAGACATCACCTTACAGTTTTTCTCCAAAATTCTCCGTAAAGACCGCCGATTGATGCCTCATTTGATCGATACTCCGGGGTCCTCTGTGACGTCTTAAGACACAGCCTCGATATTCGCAACAGAAGGGTTGTTCCGGCAGCATCCCGTCTTGTTCTATACTCCTCTAAGCGAGAGCCTTAACGTCGTAGTGTTGGCCCACTTGGTGTCGGACGACAGAGAAATTTGCGCCGAATTTCACGTTAATACCACCGACAAATTCTGCGTTCTTGAGGATTATAGTGATTAGGCTTACTGTCTTGTTGACGTTTATTTTGTATCTGTTTACTTTATGAATTTCAAAGTAGAATTGACATTTGCCGCCATTTGCAAAAACTATAGCATCTTCCGAGCGGGTGGTGACTTTTGCGCCACCTTGTAGGTATAATGTATTGTAAGTACGTCGCCGTGTTATTCTTTTAAGAAAATATAGATCGTCCCTCTTTAGACAAAGAAGGACGCTCCCATCATCAATAAATACAATAAATAAAGACTACCTGACTGGGACTGCAAGCTACAAAGAGATTTATTTCAAGCATTTGCTCTTTCAGCTGCCACCCAGATAGCTACCTTCTTATGTGCTCCAGAGCTTGTGACTTAAAAGGACGACGGAATCATGTAGGTAATAAACAAAAAGAAAACATTTATCGTACCACTGAATCCAGACAGAAGGATCTAGGACGACAAATGCAGCGTAAGTCCAGAAGAAAAAAAATCACATAAATAATTTCAATTGTCCACCAGAAGAGAGAGTGCGCGCGAATATCCTTTTTCGATGTGACTGTAAGCAATTTCTTTAATTAAAATTCCTCCAGGAAATGCCCTCCATGTTGTGTGTACATGACAAGTTTGCGTGTTGTCGAGTTATTCGCGAAAAAGACTACTTCCCCAAATGGGGACGCAACAAACAAAACAACAAAATGTCACCCGGCTGTTATCAGTATTATTATCCTTTTTATCATATCCATAACACAGTTTATAACTTCATAACGAGCACGCAAACATTATCCTGCGGTGAGAGAGAGATATACTAACAAGTTTTGTGTCCCATTCCGTATCCTGTCACCTCTCTAACTGACACTCGAAGAATTAACACAGAATATAATACAAAAGCTCCTGCAGCAAGGACTAAACCAACCGACTAAATACCTACAGACATATACAATATTTTCTGCTGATGTAAACTCTACATAGTGACAGTGAGGTTGGTTATTCGTCGTCATCGTCATCGTCGCCGTTGTCGTAATAACTACACCCCAAGGACATGACAGAAATAATTACACCAAGTTAAAGATATTTCTGTCTCTCATACTCTCACTCGCTCGTGATGAAATATGCAAAATGCGCTCGCTGTGGTTTCTCCTTTTTATGACTTGAAGGACCACAACAACAGAGCAACCCAAAAACAGAAAAAAAGGAATAGAATATATCCTATAAATGCCCGCCAAGCACAAGGACGAACACGTTTTAAGATTAATTGTTTTTATCGTTACCACTGTTAGAGTTTTGTCCTTCGTCAGCAGACAAACAGTTCATATCCCATCTGACATAGGACAGCATCCTTTCAGTTTGTGTAATATGCTCCTTGCTTTGTAATCAAAGTGAAAATGACAACGAAAATTTGCAAAAAAAAAAGGATATCAAGTGAAAGACGACAGGATTATGTGTCATGATTTAATTCCCCAACACACGGGGGTCAACAAACAATAACGGAAAAGGATTAATGCGGTGCAAACACAGACTGTGGGGGCGTACGATGTGACATTCCCTCATACACACACATCCTTATGTAATATCCTGACAAGATGACGGCTTGTCACACAATCGGATCGGACCTCGGGTAAATTATGAACTACCACCACACAGGCACAGCACAGACACACGTGTTTGTGTACAAAAAAGGGACACTCCTTGTTTTGTGTCTTGTTGACGAAGAAAAGGACGATATATAGGGATGACGATGTCATTTGGTTTGATGTTTTGTCTTTTGCAAATTATTTATTTTATTATTTGTGTCGGCGACAGGACATTTGCAGTGACTCAGTCATTATTATCCTTCTCTTGTGTGTGTGTGTGTGCGGTCAAATAGGAGCTGGCAAAAGAGTGATAACGTGATAATTAAAAACGGAAATGAATTGAGGGGCGTCAGAGCAAAGTCAACATGGCGAAACAAAATAATGTTTCATGTTCTGAGGAGTGATTTAGTTTGGCTCATAAGGACACACGAACATGACACCAGTAGTGTTTGATGGTCTCGTGGCTTTTTGGATTTTCAGTAGCACGCTAAAAGATGGGTTGGCACTTAGTCTAACCTTTGGATTGATGGAAACTGCTAAGATGCTTTCAAGGTGGAATGGGGAGCTTTGGTTCACCCTTAGGTCGAAAGAATCCGTCAAACTTGTTGTGCAAGCACAGAGGAGGATAGGTATACATAAGAGTGCTGTGTGAACTACTGCAAGGCAGCTCAGCACCTACGGTCCAAAAGTACGGTTCGAAACAAACTTATCGAGCCTTGAAATAAACTGAATGAGGCTGTATGGACGGCAGGAATCTTATGCAAAGCCGCAGTAAGGATATCCATTCAAAGTGACGATGGTGACGCGCCTTCTTGTTGGCCAGAGAGAATGACATATGTATACTTATCTCTGCAGCTCTTACAAAGAGAGTTCGAAGGAAATGTTGGCCATGTGAACAGGGAACAGGCTTTTGGCAAAAATGCCGGATGAATAGTAGACATCATCTTTTGCAGGAACCGTTTGGCACGAAATGCGTCAAGAGTATACGCACAGCGATCATCCGGCAAACAACCCAGTCAAGCTTACCTCAAGAAAGGAGTATTCTCCGACCTCCTACCTAGAGTTTACAAGTCACGTCAGGAACTCTCATTGTATGGAAGGACCTCTATGAATATTGGACACCATGGGGAAAATACAGCAGCGCACCATCATTAACAGGTTTCAGTGTTTTATCGATGAGGCAGGATATAGCAGGATGGGAGGCTACAATTGATGGCATCGCCGAAGTTGTCATTACGACGGAGGACGAATGACGCGAGTAACCAGTATTGAGCAATCATCAGACCTGAGAATGCCTTCCACACCACAAAAAGGAGTAAAATTTTGCTAGTACTATCTTTAACAAGAGAGTACCAGACTGCCTCCAAAAGATAATGACAGACTATTTTAGAGAAAGGATACTACACTAAGACACTGTCGATGGAATGAATCTGTATAGTATTACAGGAGGTGTCCCTCAAGGCTCCATACTAGATCAACTACTGTGAAACCAAAATCACCGTAGACAAAGCCATCATTCTTGCAACGAAACACCTCTAGGAATTGGAACATTATCTATGGGGATAGTGCAGAACTGGCTAGTAAGCATAGATCTGCATTTCGTAGAGGAAAGGACAAAAAGAAGTTGTGTTCACTGAGAAGGTACCAAAGACAACGACTGCTCCGGTAAAACACAGGAAGAGACTGCTCCTAGGAAGAGTTGCTTTGGAATTGCCAGTTATGCTATGAAAGCAATGTCGTACAGAAGAGGCACGGATTTAGCCTAGGGCAGCTGGAATTTGAGTGGCATGGTACCAATACAACTTTTTGCTTAAGAAGCCCAACCAAAGGACAATGACAGCAGCGAATCGAAGTAATACTAAGCAGCCACTAAGGATAGGTATGAATGAATGCCAGGAGGGTTGGTATCGCTCTGCTAAAGGCAGATTGGCGTTGCGATTGGAATGGTGATAACTTTAATTAATAGAAATCCCACACTGAAACCTACCAAATTGCTTGTCTAGCCTTAAAGGGTCTCCCAAAGGAAAACCACTGAATACCAAATCTATGATCAACCAGAATTCCTGATGAATATAAACCTACTCTTACCTTAAAATCACCTCAAAACACACAGTAATATCAAACCCTTTACGTAAGTCCTTTCAGTCCTTTACCCCCCAACCAGTCGACAGTCGAACATGCAACCAAAATGCAGGACGAAAAAAAGAAACTACTCCTGTAATGAAATTAGCTGAAACATTTTCTACAATCATATCTGTCTGCCATAAAATACCCAACATCCTTGCGTTAGTCTCCTTCATAATCCCCTTCCTCCTGATTATGTAACACAATCCGTTTATTGAATTAAAGCTTATGACACTCTACGATACACGATGGTGCCGATAGAACGAGCCGCACATTACTTCAAGCCTTGGCATAGTATATCCTCTCCTGGTTAGATTCTCTTCTTTTTTTTTTTTCCAAATTCATTCCCAGTTAGTTGTTGTCCTTGCAACAACACCACCATGTGTGTGGTTACATCCTCCATAGGACCTGTGGCCTATACAATATAAATCAGATAATGAGCAAGGACAAAGGATGGAACAGAAAAAAAAAATCCTGGAAAAATATCTCCTAATACCACAGATTGAAGCAATGAGGAGCAAAAAAAAAAAAAAGAGTCGCTGTTCCATTCGAATGGTTACACTGAGGGACAGCGAAGTGAGTGCAGTCGTATGATGGTGATTCATTTAGAGGTACTTTTTTTGTGTATTAATTTTTTTTACCTATACCTAGTAAATTTTTATAAAACTGTCATGGTTTTTACAGTCAATATTATTTGGCATTTTATTATGAAAATTCTTAGTGTGATAGATGGTCTACAAATTATTCAGTTGCAATACGAATGAGAGGGATGAGTTTCGTGCACTTACAGCATATTATGGTCTACATAATCGGCGATTCACTGTACCATCTGAAAGCTTCAAACCCAATTTTCATTATTTAACAAATGACAACTAAAATGAATATATTCAGTACGCATGTAGTCAAGAAAATATGGAAGGGGTAGTCGAAAATGTACACAATGACCGAGAACGAGTGCCTTTTACTCTGTCATGAAAATGGACCATGTTAACTGCAATTACGGCCAATATTTGAAAAAAAAATTATCTTTTAAAATAAATGCCAGGAATACTTCTTTTGTTTGATGCTAAAAATAACTCAATAAAATTGAAATATTTTGCATTTATTTACCTTTAAAAAAAGTACCTCTATAAGAATCACCCATTAGAAAATGTTTGAAAAATATCGCTTTTCAGTTTCAAAACTGCCCTGCATATTAAAAAGGAAGGAACACTCTTCCTACAGCTGAAAGGTTTTTGCTACTTGTGTAGGGAACTAGCAACATCTCTCAAGTCGGCTTCAAGGTAAGGCTTGCTGCACAATTGGCAACCAACTTCAGGCTGCAATATAATGCTTTGCCTGTTCCTGTGTCATGAATTTTCCATGAATCAAGTCCACTTACGCACCCGTACATCTGCAGAAGTCCTCCAAGGTCTTAATCAACACAAATCCACTGGTCTAGATAGTATAAATACTGGTGTACCCCAGGGCTCCGCTGTGTCTCCGATTCTCTTTCTCCTTTTTGGAAAATGGTCTTCTGTCACTTGCATCGCTTAGACCTAAAGACTTGCCACAACCTCAATATACCCCGCTTGATCTAGCCTCAATTTACAAGGCATCCATCAGCCCAAAGCTGGACATTATTGATAGGGTTCAAAACTTCTCTCGCGTCTTGCAAATAGTACTTAAAATCGACAATCTCCCTATTTCTCTGTCACTGACTGTAACCGCGACATAGACTAAAACGAAGGATAAAAAAAAAGAAGGAGAAAACCTTTCCGATGATTCTATTCTAGAGATAGGAGAACTTGCCAGCAGCCTACTGTACTCCATGCACAAGCACAAGAGGACTACGACAACAATCGGGTTCATAAAAGTGTCACCAAGTTTGCGGCCAAATTCGTGCGGCAACTAGGTGGCTATATTGCGCCGCCAGTCTTCGAACACGAGTCCTTTGTTATGTTGTTTTTTTTTTTTTATCTGTACTGCCATGTCGGTGTCAAGCCTTTTAGCATGTGTATCGGGTTGAGGGTGGTAGCGGTTATCCCTTTTATCTGCTTCCTGATTTATGTGGCATTCAGCAGCGTGAACTCTCCGGCCTGCCTGACTGCCTGACTGCCGGCTGTTTTGCTGGTTTCTGTGGTTTTTCTGTTTCGTCTCCATTATTAGGAATGGAATATACAAATCTACTTTTTTTTTTTGCTCCTGCTCCTGCTGTTCGTCCCTTCCGTTTCATTTTTGTTAAATAGGCGATTATTCACTCCATTTGCGGTCAGTCGTCAGCCGAGCAGTGAACAAAGAGCAAAGAGAGTTCAACAACTTTTCATCGAAACAAGTGCACACAGAGATAGATACACCGAACAGATACACTAAGCGTTGGTCGGCGGTGGAGCTGATAAAAAGGACACTAATTGTGGTAGGTATTCGCACAACGGTGTGCGACATTGAAAAGTACTTCTCTCTCTCTGTGTGCGAGCGCGAGGACAAGTGGTTAATTTATGTCACTCTAAATTAGCAAGGATACATCTCAAAAAAAGCAACCAGCATTCAATGGTATGTTGTCTAATTGAAAGAGCATATCCTCGTTCACAATCTAGGCTCGTGAGTACACTAAATTGACAATTAATCAACTGAAAGTGACAGAGTGGCATGTAATTGCAAATTAGCACGGTTTCAACGACCGACCGACCACGCTCTGGCTCTGGCTCTGGCTCTGGCACTTTCGGTGTAAAATATTCAACTAATTACAAAGTAAATAGTTTGGAAATTAAGCAATAAAATTCGTAGGCTAAGTGCATCGATTGTGAGCACGCATAGGAATGGAACGTATTTGCTAAATTGGAGTTGGTAACGGAGTTGAATCACGAACGACGAGTAAAGTGAGCCAGAGCTCGTAAGGATCTCATAAAAGTGTCAAAAGGCTAACGTATGCATGCATGTGTGGCTGCCGCTTGGAGGAGAGTCTTCTTTGATTTTATTGTCGCAGTTGATAACGTTTCGTGAAAATGTTGGAAAATAATATCCTTTTGACATGTATAGGGCAGGCAGTCAACATGTGAGATGGTGAGTCATTCCAGGGATTGATGGCTAGTTAGGTTGTAAATCATAGCAATAAGGATCTTTTTTGATGACTTATAAGGCCGAAGATTGACGTATGAATCTTTTCAGAGAATATTAATGTCGACTACAAAGAAGTATTATATGGACCATTGGGTGCAAAACTGTCTAGATTCAAATCTCTAATTTCGAAGTATTAGCTCGTCTTTGTATGGCAAAAGAGAATAAAACGGATCAGGCTCAAGGCTCGCTTTTTTGAGTGTTATCCCAAGCATTGCAAAGTCTGGCGTTTTTGCGTTGGAAAGTGGGAATCTTTCAAAAATTAAACTGAGCCAGTACTCAGTAACAGTGTGGGACTTCCACCCACCAAACTCACCTCGCCTTCTACCCCTGATCCTCGCGGGACTGCTGTCAAGAATTTCATCGCGAAATGGGATTGCAGGCTTATCTACTCGGCGTTCCATTGACTGTCCTGTCTTCGTTGCTCCTTCATGATAGTAGCCACGCTTTCACTCACTACTTCCCAAGCTTCTTGTGTGCTGAACATCACTCCGATGATATTCTCTGGGGTTAAGTTCTCACCCAGTCTGTTCGCCAACAGGCTACAGCCTTCACCATATCGCGGAGTGTGGAACATTATGTGAACCGCGTTTTCCATTGCTTCTGTGAACGTTGGACAATGAGGGTTGTCTTCATGCCCAAATCTGTGGAGGTATGCTCTGAAACATCCATGACCAGTAAAGTATCTGCGCCAGGTAGAAGTTCAGCTCTTCTCAGCTAATACTTTCAATCCAAAGGCCGATATTGGGGATCAAGCTTTGAATCCATCTACCGGTGTCGGTTCCAGTCCATCTATGTTGCCATTCTTCCAGGTTTTTTCTTCGTAGTAATTCATCATCACTTCGCCTCATGATATTTCCATGCGGATTCCTTGACGAGGAGGTCTATAGGCTCCATTCACACAACTAGATAAGCCGCGTCGTATGAGGTTGTTCGGAAGGAAGGCACCACATACTCTCTATGCACTAGTTCTGTATGCTGCTTCTATTCTTGTTCTGTAAGATTTGGTGGTCATTGCCTCGACCCGGATCCATAGAGCATCAACGACGTCGCTACTCTTGCTAAGGTCATCCTTGCTAGGGCAGTGATAGTTCTCGCTGCATGTTTTAGATGTTGCTTAAAAGTTAACCTTGAATCTATAGCAAAACCAAGGTCCTTAAGTTCTGCCCACGATCACTCTCACGATCACTCTTTCAGTCTCCATTACACGTCTGCTACTGATTAGTACAACCTCCGTCTTTACTTCTGCTAGTCGTAAGTCCATGCTTACTAGCCAGTCCTGTACCATCCCGACGGCTTCATTGGAGTCATGTTCCAGCTCTTCAAGAAGTTTAGTCACTACAACGATCGCTATGTCGTCAGCGAATCAAAATATTTTCGAGGACTTCAAAGTATGAGGACCCCGTCACACATAAGATTCCACAGTAGTGGATCTAGTACGGAGCCCTGAGGGACATCGCCTGTGACGTTAATTGGTTCTGCGAAACTATATTCTTAGAAGATGGCAATTGCTAGTTGTACTAGCTCCGGATTATTTTTTGTGGAATTTTTTTTTGATTCCATCTTAGATGACAGTTTATGTCCTGTTCCTCTAGATCTGTCAAAAAAATCACGTAAGCTGCGAAAACTAGAGCAGAATTTTCTGGCCAATTTTTTTGGTCACCCAGCAAAATGGTGCTTTAAGGTATCGTTAAGGAAAACTACACATGTTTAAATTTGTAAGAAAATTCCACGGACATTCGAAACCAAATTAATGGTCAACATGAGCATCCAGACGAAATCTAGGTAAAGCATTCCTCCTCTGGTGGTTCATCTAATTTACTTAATCCCTCATTCGTCTTTCTCAAAATTTGATTTTTCAATTTCAAGATATCATGGTCAACCCCGTTCAGCCTGGTGGAGATTTCATTGCTGTTCACTTCAGATTGAAGGATTTACCACAACATTAACCCTTAAATATTGTCCTGGAGGACATCCATTGCTCAACTCGTTCAAAGCTCCCCAACTGGCCATCACTCCTTAACTGCCATATTGATGGCCAACTTTCAATACTGTCACTTCAGTGTGGTCCACAATCCTTTCCTCCTTATACATACATACATATATTCTGTATTTTTTCTTCTGTTTCCTTGTTTATTTATGTTTCGTTGGGGATGTTAGCTCTTTCTCAGTTACCCAACCCAAACTGTATCTTATCGATACAAAATTGGTTTGCCACTGGTATTCAATTCGGATTCATTCACGGTCGAATGACCGGGTAATCAATGTGGAAATCTCACATTCAGACACACACGCATCATATCCTGTATAGCTAGAGCTAGGATATCCTCGCTAAAAGACGATGCCAAGAAGATGGTAAGAAATTTTATACGAAGAATCCTTTTCCTTTCTTTCTTATCCCTCGACCATCATCATAATCATCGTCGTATCCTTTGTGCATAAAGTACTCCGCCCAAGTCATATTCCTTTTCTCTATTGGGTGTGGGGGAGGGGCGGCGGCGAAATATTGAATTTCAATATGTTACATGGCTGGCAGCGTTATAGGTACTCTGTCCAACGAGGATATAATCGCTTCTCTGATTAAGGGGGCCGCCGCCGGCCGCCATAGTGTCCACCACGCCCATGGGATAAACACATTCTCGTCCGCATATGATCAGCATTCAAAAAGGGGTTCAACAGATTGCCTTCCTAGCCATCTATTATTGATTCCCTTCCATCGTTGTTAGCTAGCATGGTTTATGGTTTTTTTTTCCTTCGTCCTTCTTTTGGAAGAAAGAGGAAAGGATTTCTTCAACTTTGTCCTTAAACTATGCGGCGTATGAATTTAATTTCTCGGACAGCGAACTTGGGGGGGGGAAAGTTTCGATTTAGGAAGTTGACTATCGGATGTATGGCTTTGAAGTTTATCATAATTAAAATGTTTTCTCGATGGGAATGGACTAAAGTTTTCAAGGACATCACTGTCAGTTTATTACTGTGTTTTTGATAACGCTTCAGCGGGTTTTGTTTTGATCGAGTTTAAGTGCATCTTTAGGGGAAGCATATGTCGGCGATGGTGTCTTACTGGTGCCAGGGAAAATTTACCAAATGGATAGATGTTTCAAGGAGCTGAGGGAGTTTAAGTGCCGAAAATTAAGTGCAAATCAATCAAAAGCGAGCCACAATGCTGAATATCCTTGTTGTGATGCTGGGACTTGAGTAGGACCAGTAGATTTGCAGGGTTCGACAGTATAGTACTATCCCCTACAGGAAGGTGACGGCAGTTTTACTCTGAATTACAAGGAACTTCACAGATTCAGAAGTAACAGACCTTCACACTCCTACTCCATATGAATTTGCTGATCTTATTAGGTGGACAAGCTCCACATAAGAGCCATACAAAGTTCCTGGTTGCGATGGAATCTTTCCTGCCCTTCTTCAGAATGGAATAGACATTCTTATTGAATCCTTAGTACCCATCTTCAGTTATGAACTAAGGTATATTCCATCAGCTTGGAGGAAGGTTAATGTAGTCTTCATTCCTACCACAACAGATCACCTTTATACCCTAAGGCCTTTAGGCCAATCAGGCTCACCTCTAAAGGTAATGGAAAAAATCCTTAACTTCCACATTCGCAAACGCGCCTTCTCCTATTTGCCTATCAATCTGGGAAATATATAGTCACAGCCCTATATCATCTAGCCAGGAATCTTTATCGAAGAAGGAAACCGTCCTATGCTCCTTTCTGGGCATCTCAGGTTTTTCGATGTACAAATAGAATACTGCACTTCGATACTGAGTTCGGTATAAGGCAGTATAACGTCACAGGCGGCGTCCTTCAGGGCTCCGTACTAGGTCCACTGTTCTAGAATCTTATGTACGACGACGTCATCAAACTTTAAGTCCCAAAGTCCTCGAAATTAATTGGCTTCGCTGATGATTTAGCGATCGTTGTAGTGACTAAACTTCTTGAAGAGCTGGAACATGACTCCAATGAAGCCGTCGGGATGGTACAGGACTGGCTAGTAAGCATGGACTTACGACTAGCAGAAGTAAAGACGGAGGTTGTACTAATCAGTAGCAGACGGGCTATGGAGACTGTAAGAGTGATGGTGAGAGTGACCGTGGGCAATCACGTTGTAGTGTCCAAACCAGAACTTAAGGACCTTGGTTTTGCTATAGATTCAAGGTTAACTTTTAAGCAACATCTAAAACATGCAGCGAGAACTACGAGTATCACTGCCCTAGCAAGGAGGACCTTAGCAAAGGAAAAGACTACCCTTAGCAAGAGTAGCGACGTCGTTGATGCTCTATGGATCCGGGTCGAGGCAATGACCACCAAATCTTACAGAACAAGAATAGAAGCAGCATACAGAACTAATGCATAGAGAGTATGTGGTGCCTTCCTTCCGAACAACCTCATACGACGCGGCTTATCTAGTTGTGTGAATGGAGCCTATAGACCTCCTCGTCAAGGAATCCGCATGGAAATATCATGAGGCGAAGTGATGATGAATTACTAGGAAGAACAAACCTGGAAGAATGGCAAGATAAAGGGAATGGAACCGACAACGGTAGATGGATTCAAAGCTTGATCCCCAATGTCGGCCTTTGGATCAATAGGAACAATGATTGATGCAGATACTCACTGTTCATGGATGTTTCAGAGCATACCTCCACAGATTTGGGCATGAAGACAACTCTCATTGTCCAACGTTCACAGAAGCGGTTCACATAATGTTCCACATTCCGTGATATGGTGAAGACCGTAGCCTGTTGGCGAACAGACTGGGTGAGAACTTAACCCCAGAGAATATCATCGGAGTGATGTTCAGCACACAAGAAGCTTGGGAAGCAGTAAGTTAAACCGTGGCTACTATCATGAAGGAGCGATGAAGACAGGAAAGTCAATGGAACGCCGAGTAGATAGGGCTGCAATCCCCTTTCGCGATGAAATACTTGACAGCAGTCCCGCGCGGATCAGGGGTTGAAGGCGTGGTGAGTTTAGTGGGTGGAAATCCCACACTGTTACTGAGTACTGGCTCAGTTTCATTTTTGAAAGATTCCCACTTTCCAACGCAAAAAAAAGATGACATGACATTTCATTCCATTTATGCTGCTGTGCATGCTAAAGACATTGACCTCTAGATCATCAGACGTGAACTTCTGCAACTTGCCCTAAAAAAAGCCGTAAATAACTGGTGCCAATGCGAAGGACTAAAACCGAAATCATAAGAATCATCAAATTCCTTAAACATCTTCTTCAACAGAGTAGTACACTGACGGCTTGAAGATGTCGACGGCGTCTGGGGCTGGAATCTTTGGAATCTCTACAAACCTTGTAGCTATAGACAAGCAGCCACTATCTTCTAGGCGAGGTCCTCGCCATCCACCTCTGCGTCAAAGAATGTATGAGAAGGAACCTCCTAAGATCACATATTAGCACAATCAGAGCCACTCACCTCTCAAAGCTCTCATGTTCTTCAAATTTAGGTTAGTCTAGAGTTGTCGCCAATCTGTCTTGCAGCTTGCCGCACAGAATAGCGTCACATTAATGTGGGTTCCTGGCAACGAAGCTGCTAGTAAGATTTCTCAGTCTCTATTCATTGGTCCTGAACCAATGGTAGGGAACGCCAAGAAATGCTCCCTTACTGGAACTCTCAAACTTGTCTCTCTCCCTGGTGTCTCTCCTATGAGTCTTCCCATGCGGGTTCCTACTTTAATCATTACACTTTTCATTACTTTACACCTGCTCTGGACAACAAAATGCCAAACCACATTGCCAACAAACGCGGAGCACTCTACTGAGTCATATCCAGCAGTTAGCCGAACCACAGGTACTAGCCAAAGCAATTAAGCAATTTCTGTTTTCAAAAAATTATGAAGTCCACTCGAATAATTAAAACCAAAACTACAAACCAATCATGCACCCCAGGACCAGGATACTCCCTACATCCTGCCGAAAATTGCTAAATAACCCCTTTTTATCTTGTTTACTAATTGAAATGTTGGGCATCCAGCATCGGCGGAGCTTGCATCCCGGTGACATTTTTACATGAGTCCATCTATCCGTTGGAACACGTGGCAAATTTATTTGCGGCTCATCCAACCCTATGGTGGGGCCGGCACTGGCATTAGGATTGTCTCACGATTAATTAAAATTCGTTGATGTCCATGCATTTGGAATGTATACGCGTGAATTGAACTGCGAATCAGTGGCTTCGGCTTCGGATAGATGTCGGCAAATGTTGGCACAGGTGTCACCGGAGAGCTCTATGTGGGCGTTTGATTGTGAAGGAAGGTCCTTTTTTGGCACGGCACTCATTTCTAATTCATTTGCCTGTGGAGAGAGAGTGGAGTAATTTTTGGAAGAGAATTAAATTCGGTTGACGAAATGGAAAATGTGTCCAGGTACTGTGCGGGCGGTGGCAGCAGCTGTGGAGGGATGTTTACCAGTTCTTGTTGGGTGTGGTTTTGTTTGCTGGAGACGATATTTTATTGATTTGGTAGTCAATTACAGTGGAAATGACTAGGTTATTGGTTCTGGTCGTGAGCAAATACTCGCATACTGGTACTGATTTAGTTTGAAGAGGGTCATGCATCATGGTGATGCAGGTGAGTTCTTTATTTTTAGTTTACATTGAAGGGTCCTTCTGTTTTAGGAACTCCACCCGCTTGTGCTGGCAGAGTGCTGCGCCTTATTTCGTTTTGCTTCTGCTTCTTTGTTTCTTCCAAATGGTTCCCACAGTGTCTATATCTTTCTCTAAGCCGTCTTCGGTGTTCAGAATATGTCAGGTTATGTTGTC
Source organism: Chalcosyrphus nemorum (assembly GCA_949716465.1). Taxonomy (NCBI): domain Eukaryota; kingdom Metazoa; phylum Arthropoda; class Insecta; order Diptera; family Syrphidae; genus Chalcosyrphus; species Chalcosyrphus nemorum. Next base: position 82,189,773 of record OX454333.1, read on the forward strand.
TGTAGGTTAGGTTAGGTAAGGTAGAAAGATGCCTTGTGATAATGTGAGTTAGTGCTCACATAGACCAACAAATCGAGTCTATTGTGCCTTGAAACGCTTAGGAGAAAGTTCGGTATTAGAATATGAATTTCAGGAGGCCCATCAGCTCAACGTTGCCCAGGTCCTCCAGTTCTCAAAAACGAATGACAACCAAGAGTCTTCATTCTTCTTACAGATAGGGCAGAAGAATCACGCAACAGCTAACGAATAGATTCAACTTCCTCTTCGTCCCAGCAACAAACCGAGTAGCTCCGCGTAAAGGCCAATGGCGACACGACTCGTGCGTTACAATGACTGAATTTGAGAGTTGATGGTCTCTTCTTGCTAGGGACCGGCCTTAACAAACATGTCTTCAGATGAACCCAACGTTTGTTTGTTCTATCGATGGCTTCATCTGCTTGAGACTTCTATAAAAGGGAGGTTCCGCAGCATCGATATTTTCTTAGAGAGCTCGTCAGCCTTTTGGTTTCCTTCGATAATGGAACCTGATGTGTTTCGCATCCTCAACTCTTATATTCTCTATGACTTGCATGCTAACGAAGAGCCAGTCACAGACGCATGCTGACTAGACACGCCTAAGCCATCCCGGGTGCTAATGAATTGATTTGGTCACCATATGTCGTCGGCAAAGTCAAATATTTTTGATGGCCTAGAGATTCTAAGTCTAAGTAAGTCACCATATGTTTGCTTCAAAAGAAGCGGATCTAGTACGGTGCCTTGGGGAACACAGCATATACATAACGTCAGAATAGCCCATACCAACATCATTACTCTGGTACCAAGTCCCCTTCAAGTATTGACATCCATTGGAATGATTGCCCAATACCCCCACCTTTGTCTTCCTTCGATGACTTCGTAGATAGATTCAATGGTGATCTGGTAGGTCACTTACATATGACGTATTCCAATATGTTTTCCCAAGGGTGATGAGGGGACCTGCAGCGGCTTTCTACCTTTCAGTAAGAGGGTTTGTGTCTTTCATTGGTCGGGGAACAGTCCTTGTTTTGGGCTAGTATTGTATATTACTGGAAAAACGTATGGGCACCAATTGAATAGTACTTTTAGATCAATATTGGGGAATCCATTGTCACCATTGTTTGGTGCTTGATTATACAGGCCTACACGACATTTTTTGTCGTTTTGGTCATCGGCCTTTGTTCCTTGACTCCCAGTTTGTGTGCAAAATTATCACAAACAGTGTGGAAGCAGGCAAGAGTTTTTTATCAGAACCTTTTGATACGTTTTGAACAAGGACTTAGTCTGGCTTCTATGCTCTGTTCAAGGAAGCCTCTCCTTTTACTGTTTTCATTTTCAAGTCTAAGGTTTCTTCAGTCGAATCGCTTATGAAGTTCTATGTTGTGGTCCATGGAATACTAGTACAATCGCAGGGTCTGGATATCTAATGATCACCACGTCTAATGTATGGTCTTTGACTTAGTGAGCTTTCGCCTTCTTGGAGGCTGATTCACAAGAAGACAGTATATCCCATAACACCAGCTGGAGTTAGAAATGATTGATATTCAACGATTTCGGAGACAGCAAAGCACCTTGACTGGAATGGGCAGTCAAGACGGCTATTAAGACGAGGTTGGACATCTTTCTTACGACGATTCTAGATCTGCTCTGTCAGTCCACCAGTATGCCCTCAGAAAATCGCGAAACCATAAAGGCGATATTAGATACAGCAACTCAAGCAATACAAGGCAAGAGTTGGAGATGTGGGATGAAGAGATACTGCACACTAGTAGCTCTCAAGGTTCGTTCGCTGATCGTTCATTAAGAGATCCCTGACCAAAATTGATAGACCAAACTACCTACTGAGGATAGTCACGGACTACTTTTGGCAACAGGAAGAAAGATACTATAGTGATGACGGCGCTAAACACTACAGCGTTTCCCTCACGGGTGGGAACTTAGACCTCTTCTATTGAACATTACATACAGCGGAGTCTTGCGACCAACAGTGCTTGGCTTCACTAATGATACCTCAATGGTTACAATAGCCAAAGTGGAGTCTGTCACGGATGGGGCCTTTATTACTGAGTCTCCCGGTCTAGAACTAGCTGCCCATAAGACTGAAGCTGTCATAATAACCAGCCACAAGACGGTGACGAATATGCGAACTTCCGAGTCGAAAAGAAGACAATCGGGTCCAAAGAATCCTTGAAATACCTTGGAGTCATACCCATGTCAAGGACTTTAGTAAGAAGGAATCGCTGAAACAGGCAACATTCTCCCGAATATTCTCCATGTTCAGATCGGTGCTTCTATATGCTCCCCTGATATGGGTGAGTGTACTGTCAACAAATGAGCGTCGGAGGAAGCTATCATCATCTCACAGGCTCAGCGAATTCAAAGTGATCAGCGGCTTCCCAGCTATAAGCTTACGTTTAAGCTTGGACATCCTCGCAAATGAGATGCAGAGACAAGAAACAAATAGGATTAAGAAGGAGGAAAGGGTGGTATCGGCGGGACACCTTTACAAAAGGACCCACAAGCATACTTACACCACAGAAATGGTGAATCCGTCTTCTGTTGGCATAATCGCCATCTGTTGTCTTGTACCTCAATACGGCCAAATTTTCGCCTCTTAAATGCAAATTTCTCAGAAATGTACATCCATACTATCCTTCCAAATTCCTTTCAAGAAAACTCTAACATTCCCTAGCACAAACTAATCAATACCCACTACTATGTCACATGCCCTTAAAAATTTTATTCGCTCCCTTTTTGACATTTGATTGACCTCATTCTCTAGAAAAAGAAAAGAAAAGAAAAACCCCCGATCCTTAGCGAAAAAGAATTTCCAAATGGCACTCACCACTCTCTTGCAGCAAGAGGCGGCCAGAAACAACAAAACAACACGCGATTAGCCCGAAGGAAGAATCCATTAAAATGTTTCTCGGTTGATGGTTTATGGATTTTTCCGTGAGCATTTTAGAAGGTGGCATTGCCACCCCCTTTGCCACATTCAACTTCATCATCAGTTTTTGTTCCTCTTCGAACTCAATAACTTTTGTACAACTTCGACGAGTAAAGTACCCCCACATGCCTCCAGAGCCGTCCTGAAGTAGGGAAAAATTCCAGCACACTGGAACAACAAATACTCGGTGAGGAATCTCCTCAAAACCATGAAATCGGTGGAGAATACTTTTCTTTTTGTTGCATACCACCACCATCACCACCACCTCCACACCACCCCAAACCCGGTCATGTTGAGTTCTTAATGGCAAATGTATCCTTGAAGCAGTTTACCAAGCCTCGCGAGTTCTCTCTTTCTATACACACCATCAGGAGGAGAGGATGTGGCCAACTTTTTTTTTTTTTTGTTTTTGGAGGAAAGAATGTTTTTGTGTTTATGAGAAAAATCTGAATCTCTTCTCGAGCTTAAAATGAAGTCGTTGTCAAAAATGTTGTACATTCTCGTGGCGGTCGGGGGGGGGGGGCAGTTGACATGATGGTCCTGGTGTGCATATTGTGCAATTGCTGAAGATGGGCACGAGGAGGAGAGGACACAAGATTAAGTATCACACAATGTTGACATTCTCTTTGGAAAATGTGTCAAGGAGTTTAAGAAGATTAATTTGGGTTAAGAGGGATGCACATAAGTCTGCATGTCAAAACTTTACCTTTTCGGCATTGGACAGTGTGGGATCGGGATGTCCTTCTTTAATGATAAAATTGGGAATATCAAGTTCGGTATCAGTTGTTGCAATGGAAAATATAAATGGCTGCAAGGAAGGATGTGCAACACTCAATAGCTACAGATGCAGTTGGTTCGGATGAATTTTAATGTCGTTTACTAGAACCAACCAACCAGTTGACCAGTTGTTGCCAGTTGTTGCCAGTTGTTGCATGTCTCCGGGGGATATGGGAGCTCACACATGGACAGAACAATTTATTATTTCGTGAGGGAAGTACATACATATGTATATCACTACCAAATATTTGACCGATGTCAATACATACTTATTATTGAAATGCCAGAGGTTGTCAGCTGAAGATGGGTCGTGCAGAACAGGGTGATTCAACTTGAGTACTACTTAAGTAGCATTCCAAAGGGGAATGTGAATACTCTTATACTGCTATACACAGTTCACAATTTAAAGAGAAGGGAGAAGAAGGGATATATAACATTTGGTGCGGTGGTATTTGATTTTCCGTGTTGGGGAGAACTGTATGTGAGTTTTGCACTCGTTTATAATTCGCACTATTTTTTCCCCTTCGTGTTGAAATATACCAGCTTCTTTCCAAGAGAATTACATAATTTTGTTACTTTGAAAGTTAAGTGTTAGTGGTAGGGACATGAGGACTGAATCTTTTATTCAGTGACAAAAATAACTAAACCGTGGTCACCCACAAAGTGGAGTTACTTTCTGAGAAAATTTGGAATCGTCCAGTGAAAGTATTCAGCTGATGGAGAGAACCTTACAAAGAAGCAAGTCACAGACTCCCGTATAGAGGATAGCTAGAGTTCTATGAACAGTCTCAGGGGAGTTATCGACAAATCCACTGACAAGCGTTCAAACTGATCTCTTCCAGAGAGACTATACTTAGTAATGGCTCTATAGATTCCGTGGAGATAATGCAATGCTCTTTCAAATGGAAGCAGCGTGGAAAGTTAGTACTTCTATTTCTACCTCTACCGATTCCAGATCATCACGAACTGCGGGTTGTGGCTCAAACTACAAGACTTCGACTACAAAGCGGTGCATTAGCTGGTAAAGGGTGTCCTAAGCCGGCAATCTTTGGAATATGAGCAAACGTCTGCATCCATCCTGGATCTGCATGAAATCGTTCCTTTGTTAAACGCTGCTCCAATGTCTCCATGGAAAAAGAAACTCCAACAGGATTATGTATCTCGTCAAAGGGCATCGACTGTGTGGAAAGCTAGGTAATGCCTCGAAGCGATAAGATGGACGATCTTACAGGTATGACATGATGACGTTGGGCATTTGGCTGGTGAAATATCGCTTAAGAGAGTGAGGAAGACGATAGAGAGGGCAGATTTGAAAGAAACTCCATACCATAGGGTCTTTCCCTTCGACACCGTGTACATGGACCATCTTGGATCTCATACAAAGACTGGAGTGCTAAAAATGTCTTATATTTGGTCGAAAACTGCATCATCTGTCAAATTCACCAACAGATCAGGAATATGCTGGAGGAGGTGACTAGTTCCTTCGAATTAAGTCTAAGAAGTCTTGCGATGTGATCAGGATCTACTATATTAAGGCCTCTCCTATTAAGTTCCGCCCAGATTAAGAGGTGCAATCGAAACATCCTTTCGCCTCTCAATACTATGCAATCGCTGGAGAGGGGAAAAAATTGGGAGAACCATCTACAAGTTGTGCAGGGAAGTTAGAACATCGCTCGAGACTGCACTACCGAGGAGTATTTCTAGAGATAAGCTATTGCTGGAGCTAGTAGCGCAGACTGAACTGAAATCGTTGTAACTGAGATGTTCCAAATGACAGTCGAATTGCTGTACTAATGGAACAGGCTGTATGGTCAAGAACCCTCGAGCTTCGATATAAGAACAGCTGTCGATGGGTACGTAGCCCAGGAATAAAAGTACTCAACACAAAGAAGAAGAATAGAGAAGCGAAGACCGTAGGGCCAAAAGGCCTATTCTCAATAATAAAGAAAGAGAGTGGATTTCGTGGTTAGTGCTTCCCAGATTCCAGATTCCAAGCGCAAGAAAATACCATCAAAGGCTTTTCATGGCAAGTCTGCCGAACATCCAAGAGCAGTACTGTCATGAGAAATCTTTTCAAAAACCCTCTTCGCTTTAGATATGGTATAAAACTCTTCTAGTTCCCTTCTATACGTTCGGAAATGTGTACTGTGCACAACACGTACCTATGGGAAATGTAGTGCCTATGGGAAATGGTAGTTACTGGAGAAAATAATTGGCTGTAGAGCTCCACCAAGGACCACTAGTGCTGACAAGGTGAGAGGTGTTGAGTCCAGGACACCACTCTGATGAGATGATTTGGAATTTAGACAACCAACACATTCACTATCTGATGCTGATTGTGGCAGCGAATGTCTTGATCAGGATATTAATGATGGCCGAGTCGTAGAGTCACCAGTACTTCTCACCTATGAAAGGAAGGTCATCAAGTAATACAGTACGCAATAAATTCCACGATTTGCACCAACAAGTGCGTTCTTGATCTTCTTTGTTCCTTCATCCCTTTCACACAACCACCTGGTTGTCCAGTCCGACTTTTGAAGACCGCACTTATTGACTTATAAAGAAATAGGTACAATAATAAATTAATCCAAATAAATACCGTTGCAATAGCCACCATTTTGACGGCCCATTCCGGTGGTTTAAACTTCCTGAGAACACATTTCAATTCAATCTTCGCCACATACTTGTCTAACTATGAAAACTCCCACAAAAAACAATATCCACCACATTATCCGCATTTCAGTGTATTGTGTGAGTGTGTCGGTCGTCCTGTACAATTTCAGCTAATAATAGCCTATCATAACTGGCAAACTTTCGTTCCACCCTGTCTGCCAAGCACACACACGCATTATATCGACTCAATTAGTTCGACAAAATAGCCCGCCGCCCAAAGCTGTCTAATATAATTTCCGAGTGGTGACTTTAATTGAATTCGCAAGGAGCTGCTATGCTGCAGGATAACACATCGCCGCACACACACGTCTCATTTCAATCTCTCATCCACCCTCATCGTATCATCATCATCCTCCCGCCTAAAGGTACATATATCGGCCTCTTATTGTGTCCACACATATCGTCCAAAATACCAGAGACTACTGTTATTTGGTATGTCCTTGCGCCAATATTCGATTTTCTCAAATAAGGATACACAGTTAGTATTTATGTACGTGCTTACGTTGTCGTTGTCGTCGTTGTTGTTACTCTGGATTTGGTTCTGGATCGAGAGGAAGCGGTTTCATGCATGCATGCATTCAAGCAACGTGTGTTGTTTGTTGAAAACAAAAACCGGAATGAGAAGGATAATTGTAACCATTACGATATCCTTAAATGATTCGTTGCTAATATGTGCGCTGCTTTTAGATTCACGGTACAAAAAATACCGTACCACATACACCGACCACAGAGAGAGCTAGAAGCTCAACCTAATGAAATGGAAACGAAAAATCAATCGACAACGGACGGTGTATTTGTGTGAGTGAATGAGTCCTAACGGCATTTTTGTGGGTCACAGATTTTCCGGTTTATTCTCAGCCAAATGTGCATGACCAGAATTCTAAGCATTAAAGCGCTCCACGTCCACACACACATCCCCCACACCTACTGTCGAAACAAGGAGCAAAACAAAAAGGATTGAAAATCGATTAGAGGGCTACGTTCAAACGTCTCCTGCGCCCCGCACCTTAATTCATGCAGAAGGGATATACCGAGAAGCTATATGTGGGCGCAAGGATTTTCATAAAGTCTTCCTGGTTGGTCTTGGACTTAAGGGTGAAATCAGTGTTTTTTTTTTTTTCGCTCACTTTTGCTTATCATTTCAACGTCGTCGTCGTCGTCGTCTGATGGGAGAGTGTTTCAAGGGTCTGACGTTTTATTATCCTTTTTGCCATTGACATGAAAATATTGAAAGTTTTTTTTTTTTTGCCTTTTTTTGGGGAGAAAGTATTTTGTATTCCATACAGGAAACATCCTTTCTCGTTTCGCCTTGAAGTAGAGTCATATTCAATGTTGAGAGGCCGCAAATTATTCCGGTAGTCAGTGGGGCAGCGCAGAGGATCAGCAGAGAGTTGGAGTTGTTTTCTGAATGGATCGCCAAAAAGAACTTTAAAATTCTTACGGACTATTGCCAATTGCCGTATTGATCTAGTCCTGGAATGCACAGTAAAAGTTAACTGCTTTGATCGCGATTAAAAGGCTGATCTCCCATAAGTCACGATCAACGCAGGGCAAGTTATGTGGTGCCCTGATCATACTCAACAGGTTTGGTTAGGTAGATTGTATACATATGTGAATATGGAAGACAAATGAGGTTGATCTGGATCAAAAGGGCATTTCTATTAAGTTTAGTTCATGATCGATAGTATGGCTATTTATGGGACGCTTGACAGTGAATTCATTGCACGTCTTGTAATCCGGATAGGGGACATTGGCACATCGTAATCAAACAATCTAAGGTTAGATCGTTCCATTTGGTAAAGTAGCTGCTCAATATAGAGTTCCTCCCATACTCTGAAGTTTTTCACACGATCGCATCGAGTGCGTCCAGCAACATCAAGAAGGAGACGCATGTCAGCGCTGATTGTCTACTGATCGTATGCACTGTTCAAGTCTTGAAGAAAGTTTCCTGAAGGAAAATAATTTAATTTGAATGCCTGACGGGGCTCATTCGATTGAAACCTATCTTTCGTGTCGACTAGAGTCCTAAGTATTGTCCTACTCGTAAGTTGTTACCGAAACCCGGCCGCTACGTAAGCCGACACAATACTCCACGGATAAGGATTGACAACACGTTGACGACCACAAAAAGGTTGATTTTTAGAATACTCCTTGACTCACGGAGTTATGGACTTCAGACCGCCAAAGCCCTTTAACTGGAATATGAGCAGATGCAATTAAGGCTGACCATATTGGGAGTAAATGTTAGTTGCGGGTGAGTACTAATACTCAACGTGTTACACTGTATTACCTTATTGTAGAGGACTATCTGGAACCTCCGTGTTAGCACTAGCAGCACACAGAAGTCTTATTTCTTGCCAGCCACTTGCCATAAGGCTTGAACATCTAGCCTCCGTACTAGAATACCAATGAATGGTTCATCTGAGGATGAAAAGAAAGCCTTCTACAACCAGTTGAGAACTGTGCAACATCCGGCGGCGTAATGGTCATAGAAATGGGTGCCTTAAATACGCCACCAATTAAGCAGTTGTTGAGTCTAGCCACGAAAATTGTCTTGTCATAAGTGGTATCACGTTTTAGCAAAATATCTTTCATGGCATCAGGGAAGCAACTTTCGCCCAATTTGGCATTTTGCTGCAACCAGTCGCAGTTCTAGAAGTCTAGTCTTCTAGATGCTAAAGTAGACAAAGACTAGACATGATATTTGTACGAGATTACCATCTTATGATAGCTACGGTCCGAATACGCACTGATGTCAATCGAAGATCTAAGAGCACAAGAAGGCCTAGACTGAACATTAAACGAGTGAAAGGTCACACAGTTCGCCTAAAACTAAGGGATGATTTCTCACTCACTGCCGAGATCACTCTCAAGATCTCTCAAAAGATCAATGAGTCTTAAGAATGCACTACTATACAACATCATAGAACTTCTTTTCGTTTCAAGTGCAAATAGGATAGACAGTTGATCGCAGGGAAGACAAAGAGTGTAACGTTCCAAGGATACATGGAGAAGGAACGACGAACTAAATTAGCTTAGAGCACGAACTAGAGCAACTCCAGTGGCAGGGACGATCGAGTTATAGTCCCTATAATGCATGAAGACGAGTATAATGTAGCGCTATAAAAGCAGAAGAAGCAGCAGCTGACGACGGAGCTGACAGCTGACCGAAGCTCTACTCACAACCCAGTGAAGGGCCTACACGGTTCGTAGCTTATATCGCCTGAGGATCGTTTCAAGAGATAGAAGGAGTTCTTTGTTTCGCTTTTGAACGAGTATTCACTAGCAATATGCGTCCAAGTCAGAATAAGTATTCCCACAACTCTTAGTAAGGATGGCGTTAGCGATTGGTGGCGTACTAGCATCGGTTAAGCTACCACTCAGACATGAATGATCGGCAACCTAACTTAGATATTTGCCATTGTGTTTGTTGTGTGGGTAATAGTCTAAGTTGCCATGAAGCGAGTCAAAGATAGATTCGATGCCGAATAACCCGGTTTCCCCTAGTCTGGGTCGTCCTGTTTCAATCACGTAGGATTCCAGCAGAGCATCATCCAGCAGTGCGTTGATCGCTACTTTACCTGCTGTTTATCGAACTCGAAAAGAATTTTGATAATGTGAATTTGGAATTTACTTAGCAGGATAAGGCAATCTAGACAAATTAATAGGAAATCTCAAGGCTTCGTACGATGGATTCAAAGAGAGTGATACAGGCGTGACAGTGATCGGAACTATCATGATCCAATGAAACCCAATTGGAGTCAGCAGTCTTGGAGGTACATAGAGAAGAACAGAAGAAAGTCTGGTAAATGGTTGGAGGGAGATGAAGGACATTTTCGGAAACCGGATTAGAGGGCGCATAAGCTTTGTAGAAGTCATAAGGCCAACAAGGGATGTAGGCCTTATGTATGCTAGAAGTACAGTCAGCTCTTCAAGGCACGAATGGATGGGAAAGAATTGCGAGTCCCTTTCAACTAAGACCCTTAATCCACTAGGAGCGAAATCGTAATCAACATTACGTGTTGTATACGTTATACATTTTAGCACAAATAAAAGGGACCTACAAATTTGAGCCGTGTGCTGGACGATAAGGAAGAAAGCTGAGCAAATATTGGGCACCTTCGAGCGAAAAATACTTCGTCGGATATTAGGTCCCTTATGCGAGGAGGGCGAATGAAGGAGAAGATACAACCGCGAGTTCTATGAGCTGTACCAGGATGTGGATGTAGTCGAAAAAGCCAAGATACGCAGACTACATTGATTCGGCCACATCGAGCGAATGGACAACAATGCTCCAGCCAAGTGGATCTTCGGATCCCAGCCGCCAGGTTCAAGACGGAGAGGAAGACTGAACCTCCGGTACAAAGACCAAGCTCTCGCGGTTCCCAGAAAACTTGGAAGCAGCGTGCCCGGCACCGCAGAGGACGGAAAACAACGATGTCTCAGGCAGGGACTCTACAAGGGTCGGGAGCCCTAAATGAATAAGTAGTACAAATTGGTCTCTTATCGAAGAGGTTACAGGTTTTTGGGAAACTTTCTCCAATCACATAAGTTCCTTGTTGGCCCCCCTGTTCCCTACAAAAGATGTCATCTGTAATACTATACATCGTTCCTCTCACCGTCATCATGATGGGTTCTACACTACTTGTATACAACCATTGCAACGGTATCAATGTTTTTTTGTTTATTTTGAAACTCGAAATCCATGTTTTCACTGGAAAAACCCTTTTGTGAATTAAATATGGCAAAAGCCCTCGAGGAAAGCTCATCCGTTCCCTTTGAGCCTCTAATAACAGAAAACAGAAACACGAAAAGGATTTTCCGATCTGATTATTGAAATCACCCATGGACATGTGTACTACTCCTCAAAAAGAAAAAAACATACACATACACACACAGGCACATTGGTAACCGACCGCACAATCATTTGAGAGGCGGCAGAATATGGTGTTCATGCAGGATATGTGGATGGTTTGTGGTTGTGGTTTCTCCGTTGATGAGTGAAAAAGGATTTTTGCCTTGTCGTTCCTTTATGCAGCATTTGCTTGTTGGTTGGTATACTTATCATTTCGGCGTGGTGGTCCAAAAAATAATGAAGCATGTTACCACTCATCCGCTAATGTCCTTCTTTTGTACATCTGATCCTGTTTGGCTCTTTAGTGTGTGTGTGTGTGTGTGGAAAAAGGGATCACAGTGAATGGTTTTTCGAGTTATAATATATCTTGACATATCATTAGCAAAAGGAAAAGGGTGGTTAAGGCTGTGTGGTTTGGCGTGTTTATTTGGTCCTTTGGTAGCATATGTGTGCGACGGCTATGCCTTAACATTGAATGTTTCTGTAAATTACTCGCAAGATTATTTGTAATTAATGTCACGGACAGTAGCGGCGGATTGTGCTGGTAATCCTTTAATTATGATTATTTGCAAATTGAAGTTAATCCTTGCAAATGATGATGTGGATGGATTGGGAGTCGTCGCTGTTTGTGTATACTGCTTTAATGGAGTGTAAAATGGATATAAGGTCCTTAGGATTAAAGCGGGAATATCTAATGGCTTTAAAGGGACTTGCAAATCGATAGTCGGTTCCGCCATTACAAACAGTTTAACCAGCCGACACATGGTTGTGCTAAATTAAACGATAAATCGCAGCGGCGATAGTCATCCTTGGCGTGTGGGTGAACGCATGTAAACCTTTTCGTATCCTGTGAACAATCGGTAACAGGACGCCGGAAAAACACGATCCCATGGAGCATTCTAAACATCGGCGGCGAACATACATATGCACACACGAGATATCCATGTAAATTCACTTCGCCAAGAAAGAGGATTTCCGGTTGCTTGTATTTCCTGTTGAGAGAGGCATAGAGCAGACCTTGCTCCTTCTAATAATAATGCGTGATATTGCAGTTTTTTTCTTTTTTTTTTAGCCTGACTCCTTCGCCAAGCAGCCAAGCGGCAGCCTATTTAACATTCATTCAGGAAATTGCCAGTCATGAAGGATTTAAAGTGTGGATTTTGTGTGAGTGTGTGTTTGTTTTTTATTTTTTCTTCTGGTGTCGTGCGCTTAAAAGGATACGTAGGACTTTTTTTTGGATTAAAAAATCGTGGCCAACGGATTGATGTTTGTTGGGTGGGGTATAACGTGGTTTATGGCTCGTTTATTATAAAAATGAAACCACAAAGTGCCATGATAAAAGCTTTATGATGAGCTTACGATTTTTAAACGATAAAAATAGCATTACTCAAGGATACAATACAGAATTCTAAACTTTATAGCTTGGCAAGGTGTGTGTGGGAGGAGTATGGGGTTAATGGGTTGGAAGCGAAGACGTGACAAGAAGTCAAAGGACTTGGAGATTCCATAAGAAATCCGGTCTATCTATGATGTGATGTCTGCAATGACAAGGATGCTTGCTTGTAAGTTATAGGTGAAAGAATAGATCACTATTTATGGCTACTTATTTCAAGGTAAGTATTGTCTTCCTGTACCTACTATCACTTGTAGGTTATCCTTATCAGTGAACAGTGGCGGATGTGTTTGTTTTGACTGTCCAAGCAGGAGCAGATGCCACCCAAGTGACTACTTTGTGCAGACGATAATTCTGGCCACCCAATGATTTCGTCATCCTCGGCTATCTAGCCACGGTCATCTGCTCTAACAACAAATATCAAAGCGCCTAGATGTATCAAACTGTGTGCTAGATAGTTGAAGACTTGTCAAATGTTTTCAGTGGTTCCCATCCAGATGCATCGTAAGAGCTTTTGAGGTTCTTGAAGGGGATCTGAACGTAAGCAGAACTCCCTGCTCCTTCTTCCATTTAAAATCTTGATTTACAAAGAATGAGGTAAAAACTTTAATCCAGGATCGCTGTGTATACGAGGCAAGTGCAGTCCAAATTCAACTTCGGCGATGCTATGTAGCCTAACCTCAACCTAAGTTGAGACGGAAATGGAGGTGTTAAACTGGATTCGTAATATTGATAAACACTTCTGGAACACTCCTAAGACAGTCATAAAAGGCACACTCTTTAGACCGGCGAGCGTTGACCAGGTGTCTTATTCAAGAGTCGTTAGCAACGTCTAATTTGATGTGGACGATGGCAAGTAGGACACTTCTCCTAAAGCTTGGCTCCAAAATATGATATGACTTATGGCTGGGCAGGTTACATGTCTCATGCTTGATGCATAGCATCGAATTGGTGTTCGTATAAGATCAGTAGCAAGACTTTAGGTGCACATTGATAGTCTATCGTAAATTTCCTAGCTTGTACGGTAGAAGAGAGAAGAGTTTCAAGGAAATCTCTAAAGACCAGTGCACCAGTGCAATGGCGGGATTATAACTGGAATTACTCTACATCATAAACGAATTCTTTTCCAGTCCTTTCGACGCTCTACCAGCTCGCTGACTACAGCCACACTTACTACACAGACTAAGTTTGTCGCTCCAATTCAGCAATACCAGCATCGAAGAGGTTAGCTTCTGTTAGCAAAGCATACAAAGGGGATGTCTCTGTCAGTTAGTGATTCTAAAGCAAGCTAATGCGTAAGGAGCAAAGCGATAGTAAGGGTCATAGTCAACAGTTTGCAGTTCTTCATCAGAGTATACCTGCAAAGGACTTAAAGCCCCTGGCTACAGAGGGACTCTCCTACTTGAATTCGGTTCATCATTCAACGTCACTTGTATTCATTGAAGGATGTTCCATCTACCTGTAAGCAATTTTCATTAAATTGCATTTTAAAATTCAAATCTATTCTATCTCTGAGAATCCTCGTGCATCCTGAGAAAAAATATTTAAAAAAAAAAAATATGTAAATCATCCTCTGAATATTCATCAAAAATTTTATATATGTATTTGACGGCAAGAACCATTCCAGCACCATGATGTCCTGTTGAGGCATCTGTTTACCAATGGCTATGTTCTAGGCCTTATATTTTTTTTTTTTTTTTTTTTGACTTGACAGCTTGCTTATCCGAAAACATGAAAACCGCACTCATATGGTAGAACTGCATAAATAAATTTAATTAAACTCAAACTTGAGGTGCGCGCATACAGCATGTGTGCATATGCTTGATGCAGAATTTTCTAACCTTGATCACGCACACACGTGAGTCCTGTTTGCAGAAAAAAAAAGGGGCAAGGGAGTGCTCTCCTCTTTCCTTTGGACACTTCAATAAATGACAGATTGCTTTGGTCGCAACGGTGACACCAGAATGTACATCGAAAATAAAATATTCAAGCGCGCACCATCGTAAAGCAATTTTTAATTAAAATGCAAAATAAAGTCATTTCGAGTGTTGGACACTTGCTTTTTGATGATTGTGCGGGTGCATTTTTGGTTGCATGCATGTAATTTGTGATAACGGAGGATGATGGGAACATCAATCAGGAGAGTTATGGTAGATGTCCTATGCTAAAACTGTCATGGACTTGTGTATGTTTCATGAGAGTCCTTAAGATGTAGCTTTCTAGCTTTCCTCTATCTTGATTTTTCTCAGAGCGCATCAGGAGAACGCCTCTTATGATGATTGAGGCTGAAATAGGACTAGACACTGTTATTTTGTTTGTCATACTTTTTCAGGTCAAGTGAGTCGGTGAGTCGAAATCTAAACTAAAGAATCCTAATGGTCTTAATAAGAAACGATGTGCCAATGGAAAAGGCAAGGACTTTACGAGCTAAGTGTTCGCCTGGCTTTGATCAGCATTAAAGCGACATTTTTCAACCTAATAAGCACTCATGCATCCCCAACATACTAAGGCCTTTATCAAGTAGGGTCTTGTGATCTACAGACCTGTCCGAAGTAGCTTGTGACATACCTCTACACAAGTGATCAAATCTCCCTTCTTTGTTAGTTTCATTATCCACCTTTTATTCCACTTTTGCGCCAATTGGACCCTATCCCATTCTCTCCATAAAAGAGAGTGTAGCAGACTGGAGTAGCAAATTGACCATTTCCACGTGGAGTGGAAACAATTAGCAGTTCATTGGCCGCCACCATTCAAGACCATTGGTGTGCTGTGAAAACTTGGAGAAGGATCAACGAACAAAAACAGCTAAGAGCAGGAATTGCAGCAGCTCTAGCAGCAGGGAGGATCGAGCTAGAGTCTGAAGCTGACAATTACATCAGTGCACTGGCCACTCAAGCAGAAGAAGCAGCAGCGAGGTGCTGCCAGCAGAATCGTTTACAGAATCACCAAAGAGCTTATAGGTGGCCGAAGCTCTACTCAACACCCAGTGAAAGGCTTAGACGGTTCGTTGCTAATATCGGATGAGAATCAACTGAAGAGTTGGAGGAGCATTTTGCTTCGGTTCTTAACCGAGTATTCGCTTCAGACTGAAGTGTCTGTAGAAAGGAATTCCCGAATTCGCACCACAACCTCCAGCAAGGATGAGATTATTAGCGCAATCAAAGCACTGAAAACCAAAAAAGGCGGTTTGAATACCCGTGGAACTTTTTTAAGCTGCACCAACAGCATCGGCAAAGCTACTGTTCCCATTTGTCGGGAGAACATGGGAAGGCGAGACTTTTCCGGATGAGTGGAAGAAGGAATGATCGTCAAGCTCCCTAAAAAAGGCAATCTAATGCAGTGCGAAAACTGGAGAGGTATCTGCGTGCTGCCACATGAACACCTTAAGGATTATCATCGAGCAGTGTGTTGAATATCGACCAGCACCTCACCTGCTGTTCATCGATTTTCAAAAAGGCGTTTGATAGTGTCAATCGGGAATTTATTTGGCGTGCCTTGCGCAGGATGTTATGTTCAGTAATATTATCAATACACACCGCCTTATTATACTGGATTCCCATCAGGATGGTTGGTTGAAAACTGGCTGTCGGTGATGATGCACTTAGACCAAGAATAGGTCCATTGTGCTGCCGATGTGTAAGGTGGGTCGGTCACCCTCTTACTGTGGGAACCATTTACTTCTTAGTATGAAGGAGCCAAACTTAGCTGAGATCGGTTAGATCGTTGAACAGAAATTCACATAATGTGGCCTTTCTAATGTTGCCGAGTGCGGAGCACGTGTATAGGAGGTGACTGATGTTCTCCTCTTCTTCTTCATCTCTACAGCTTCTGCAGAAGTCATTCTAGGGGATGCCCAGTCTTTAGGCATGCACTCCTATAGCACAGTGTCCGGTGAGGGTGATTGCGATTTTGGAAAGGGTTCCTCTCTTGTGTTTTGGAAGACCGATAGACCTGGTTTTATTAAGCATGGACCAAAGCAGCCTCCCAGTGTTACAGTGGTAGAGTTGTTGCCACCGATGGTTGGCTTCTCTCACCGCATCGGCATGGATAAGGTATGGTTAGTGACGCTTATGCTGTTTAGACCTGAGAAGCCAATTTGTCAGCTTTACAATTCCCTGGGATGTTACAGTGACCTGGCACCTAACAGAGGGTGAGTTTGTACTGTCCAACTATCTCTTTTAGGGATACGCGGCAGTCTTTCACTGCCTTAGATCACGTTGTGCTGGATCCGAGGGATTTAATGACTGCCTGGCTGTCAATATCCGATAATGACAATGCATTAACCGCGAGCAAGTCAGCTTCTTGATGAATGGCAGTTACTTCGGCTTGAAAAACGCTGCAATAGTCAGGAAGGCTGAAGGAGAGGTGGATTTCCACTTCTTTTGAAAAGATTCCAGCACCGACTGCTTCCTCGGTTTTCAAGCCATCCATGAAGATTGTCAGCAATTCATGGTGAAGGACATTCTGTTGTATTCCATCGGGTATTAAGCATTTGTAGTCCATGTTGCAGTTGTGTTCAGTGGGCATGTGTTTGGTGACCTTTGGAAGATGGCGTGTCCTGTTTCTTCTCAGTCTTATTGCTGTTCAACTCTTTTCTGGATGTTGCTTAGAGTTCCAGACACCAATCAGCGCGTCTTGGTTATGTTGTAGAGAGTCCTTGAGGCAATTGAATCGAAGATATGTAATTTATGACTTCTCACACTTCGGAGCACTTCCTTCACGTGATATTCGGCTTCTAACTTAGTTCTTCCCTCTAGCCTGGTTGCCGTGATCGGTTATTCTTGACATTCATAAATTAGTAAGTATATGATCTCGTTATCCTGCAATATATGTAAGCCTCCGCCATTCTTTGAACTACTATCACGTGGCATGTAGTCTGTGCATCACCCCACTCCTTCCACTTATCTAATTTCAGTGCTACAGCCTACAGTCATTCCACGGCAATTCTTGAAATAGATTCCCAAGAATTTCAGCTTATCCAACGTCATTTGGATGAACTCGTTTGAGGCCGTCAGTCCTTGACATATCCCACAGACAGAAATTCCACAGAAAGAACTCCCACCTGTTGGGCTGCCATGCACAAAAGGTCAACCGTGAATTGTTATGACTTTCTTGGAATTTTAATTAATTAAATGCAGGATTTGCTGGAAACCTTCCCACGAATTCAAAACATCCACCAAGGCATCCAAATATCAAAATTCTATGATGCCCCCACCAGAACACACATGTCACACATCCCGAAATGATGATCAACACGTCCTCTTCGATGCGCAGGAATCAATAATGTTGTTGTGCAACATCATTGCAGACATTCTGTGAAACTCTTACCCGCATACCATGGCGTCGGGATTCATCAAGGATAAGTAAACCTCCTTTTCAATTTCTCTAACGTTTCAAACCAAAAAATACACCACCAACGAGTAATCCTTTACACCGCCGCCGCTGCCCCACTGTGAGACTAGAGATTGTAGCAATGGTTTATTGCATTCCTCATCGAAGGACATGACTCTGTATTCCACATAAACATCGTTTTATTGCGTAAGGTTGCCTGAAATATTGTTTCGCAGGATTAACAATTTTGCCCAGCTCCAGCGAATAGTATGCGCCAAAGGAATTTCATATAAGATGAAAGGATTTTCGATTGTGGGTACCCGGGGATTATTGCATTTCTTTGATGATTCGACGAAAGTGGTTTCGATTTCCTGTGACAAAATTTTGATTACAGGTTACGAGGAAGTATCAATCTTTGTTTAGAAAGCCTTTTTATCCTGTAGACATAATCATTCAATGCCACTCTAATATTTACTCCTCGTCCACGTATATCCTTGCATTGTAAACTGTTTGCCGTTGGCTAATGTGTTTGCCCATTTAAGTCCGAGCTCGCACAATGTCTAGTTCATTCAGGTCGTATCCTTTCTCAGTCTCCTGCATAGAAGATATTATTTACATCCTCTTGAAGTTCCAAAGGATAATCATAGTTATTTCAAGCACCATTTCAAGTTTAATCCCTACATAGACACACACACGCAACCACATGGCACACTTAAGACGATTATATTCGAATCTATCCGCCGAAAAAGTAACAGAAGGCAGATCCTTTCAATTAGTCTAAAAATATCCTGTTCTAGGTAATACCTCTGACAAGAACCTTTTTTCATAATTGATATCACATCGCTTAATGCTGCTCCTTGCTCTTCCTCTCGAGGAGCATGTGATGCGCGCCCACAGGTGGAATATTGATTGTTTCAATTCACAAGAAGACTTATGTCATCATCCATAAATCCCCATCCTTGCTGCGGCTGAGCATACACACACACCATCATCATCATCATCAACTCATCATTTACTGTCATTTACCGTGTGAGCTAAGGCAAAAGGAGCATAAAATCCTCCGCTTCCTTTGCAATTCAAATTAAAGCCCGGGATACGTGTGTCCTTAACACAAACACACACACACACACAGCCATTTATATTCAAGGCTACTCACTCGCAGAAGAAACAATTCCACGGATTACGCATGATGGATATATTAATTTTCCATCGCACGCAGGATTCTATCTCGGTGACCTTTGAAGCTCTGGCTAAATTCCCTGTAAAGCCCTAATTGGAACATATCAAGGTAGGTAATGACCCACAAAGGACGAAATCGGATACGAAACACCATCTCTTTCGCCAAACGCACATATGTATATATTCCTTGCTTTTGTTGATTAATGAAATTGATTACTTTTACGACGGAACGCAATTAATGCGTCCTTTTTGGGTGGTATGGCGATTGTATGATGATGATGACGGTCAGTGAAGGATTAACATTGAATCCTAGGGCAATACAAACAACAGAATAAACACACACACACACACACACACCAGGTGCGGGACGAATGTGGATTAAGTCGTCATTTACAGGAAGTTACATTTGGTTAATTGGTATTTAGAAGGGAAAAGGACGAACCGTGTGTGTGCACTTGTGTGTTCGGTTTGTTTGTTTGTTTGTGCTCAGGGACGCGGACTACGAATAGATGTTCAGGTCATGGTGAATCAACAAATACGATGTTACCGTAGGTAAATGAATGTATGCGGTAGAATAGTGGAAGGACATACAAGTATCGTGATGTAAGAGTTCCTTTTGCAGTTCATCTGTTTTGTATGCCATATTGGTTTGAGGACAGGATTACAGATTAGTTGGGGCTAGATTCGGGTCGACATTTTTACCAACATCCATTCGTCTGCAGATGAGGGAGAGTGGGGGAATTTTTCGCTCTTTAAAGACCAGTTTGAAGAGAGTTTACAGCCACGTTGCCCTCCTTTGCAAGCTGCTTTACATCTGCCCCTGAACAGGAACCTCTATTTAGGTGTCTTTCCTTTAACTATAGTATGTTGCAAGGAGTTGATCAAAGCAGGAATCCCACGGTGATGAAGAGCAGACCCATGGATGAGCATGTATAGATAAGTAGATAAGTAGAAGGCTCTAGTTGAGAAAGTACAAGAAGCTACTAACCGCCCAGAAGACGAAGGAAGAAGGTAGATGAAGGACGATCAGGTGAATAATATAAACTTCTTACAGTGCATCGAATACCCCAATATTCTCAAGGATGTAGCCATGATCACTACAATCAGTGCTGTACCTTTGAGAAACACTTACCCTGGAGCTGGAGTTGGAAACACGTAGAACGCAGTGAGCTCTTATGCCGAAGATGTATGCTAAAAGTTTAGGAGACTGGAGCTCAAGAGAGAGCAAAGAAAACGCAAGAAACAAGGGCACTGTCTAAACAGATTCCTCAAACAAGATGATCAGTTCTCAGCTGGACAATACCTCGGTTTGGATGTTTGTCAGTAGAGACACCTCACAAGGAGGTGTGTGATTTGCTTTTAATCCTGCAAGATGAGGGATGCTAGGTATTGCCTATGCGGATGACTTTGCTATTGCTGTCTCCGGGAAACACCTCGATACGCTTAGGGATCTCTTGAGGGAACGTCCTCTCTAAGCTCCTCAAATGGACTCAAAAATGCGGTCTCTGCAAACAGAATTAGTCCTCTTCAACAGGAAGTTAAAAGTCCCTTACTTTGGCTGTCCTTTGGTGCTCCCATGTACGACCAAGTACCTGGGCCTCATTTCAGAAAAGGAACTATGCTGGAAAGCTTAAATCTTTGAAAGAGTCAAGCAATCAACTACGGAGCTAGCTAGGCTCCCAACTAGATTGGGCCTCCCTTTAAATGATCTCTGAAAGAGCTGCATGGATGAGGATGACGAGGAGACTATAATTCATCTTATGTGCAGCTGCCGTGGTCTCTCAATCCAAAGGCAGTTAAATTTAGGTGAATTCTTCTTCAAACATTTAAGCCAACTCGCTGACTTGGACTTCAATCGTTTTCACAGCTTCCAATGACTGCTCCTGCTCATTTTAATGGCTAGACTGAGGATACTCGATCAGGTCGGTATGACCACAGGCCTTTCTGGCCTATTAACGACCGATTTTAGATTCATCTTGACCCTAGGTGCTTGGTTACTCTCTAGGTACCATATCCATAAAGCATCACGGAGTCAACTGTGGCAACAGTTTTAGCTTGGAGGAGGCGATAGACTCTTTATGGATACTTGCAGCCTGTGCTACGAAGTTATGCCCGACTCCATGCTATAGCATGTTTAAGTGCTAAGCCCCCCCCCCCATATCTGTCCTCTCGGTGCTTGATTTTTCCGCCGCAGATCCTGTATAATGCTTGCAATGATGCTGTCGATAGTTTCCCAAGTTTCTTTTCCTGATAGGCTCCTTGTGGTTACCGGCTGATACTTGCAGCCTGTGCTACGAAGTTATGCCCGACTCCATGCTATAGCATGTTTAAGTGCTAAGCCCCCCCCCCCATATCTGTCCTCTCGGTGCTTGATTTTTCCGCCGCAGATCCTGTATAATGCTTGCAATGATGCTGTCGATAGTTTCCCAAGTTTCTTTTCCTGATAGGCTCCTTGTGGTTACCGCATTCCCTATCTCTCTTTCTAGAGTGTTTCTCACAGTCTCATACCTTATGCACTCAACAAGGACGTGTCCGGTGTTTTGGACGTTCTCTTCACAGTAAGAAAGGGTCATCTGCGATATTGTATTTGTAAGGGAGTTCCGGAAAGCTTCCATGTCCTGTTAAAAATTGAGCGAAGTACATACGAAGTTTGCCTTACCGTGTTTTCTTGTGGTCCACTCTTTCTCCGTCCGTTTCTTAGTGCTCCATCGTCGCTGCCATTCTACTTTTGCAGTGAGTCTGATGGTGCTTCTTTCCTGCGTCTATTCTGAAGTCTAGGTGGATAGGCATTCGCGCTTCTATTAGATTTATTGTATCCCCCGGTACTGTCCTGTATGCGGAGCATATTCTGAGAGATGCTCTTCTGTGCACCGAATTAATCCCCCTCATGTATCCCCCTATGGCGCTAGCCGATTACCATATGGAGGCTGTATACATGAGGAGTGACTTGCTAACTGTCACAAGTAGGCCTCAGCCTTTGTCCTCCAATATTGGGCATTAACCTGGATATTGTGACAACCACCATTTGCCTTCATGCTTGTATGGCTCTTAAGTTGAGCCTATAGTCAAGCAAGGTACTTTATTGAAGGCTTTGACTAGATAGTATGTTCGCCTACCTCTATTGTCAGACGCTCAACTTTCCTGCAGCTGTTTATGAGGACGGCCTCTGTTTTATGTTCTGCCAATTCCAGGTCCCTAATGAACGGAGCCATGGTTTCATATCTTTATAGGTGTTATTGCAGTGTTGCGTCACTTCCTCTAGTGTTTTAGCTACAACCACCACTGCTATATCGCCACCGTAGCCGATTATGTCCACTCCTCTTGGTTTACCAATTCGTAGTACTCCATCATACATATCGTTCCACAAGGTAAGTCCCAACACTCATCCCTGTGGTACTCCTTCTGTAATTTTATATATTTTAGGCCCTTCTACCGTATAGTAGTGGAGAGTCTTATCTTCAAAATAGCTCTCATTATTCACAGCAGGTAGTTTGGCACACGCATGTCCCTCAGCACTCTCATAATGCAGCTCCATTTGGCAGAATTGAAGGCATTCTTTACGTCGAGGGTAACCACGGCGCAGTACTACTTTGGTCCTCCTTTCCATCTGGTATATGATATGGCTTCTGTAAATGGTTTTTAGAGGTTAGCAAAAGCCTCTGGTTGGGCCTTAATAGCCTTTTTAGGACGAAGTTAGGGCTTCCAATTAGCCTTATTACTCTTGTTTGAATCCACTAACTTAAGGACTTCTACAGCTGTGACGGCGTGTATTACTTCTCTTCCCGTTATTGTTATTTGGGGGATGCGGATACTGGTATGCTTTGTGTCCATCATTCTCGGGGTGCCGTTGCTGTGGAAATAACTTTTAGGCTTTAAGCCATGTTACGTATTTATAGCTCCTTGTATCGCCTTGTAATTGCAACGCGTTTTCCTGACTCTTGAACCTGTCTTGAGAACGTAACACATGGTTCCAAACTTGTGCTCTTGACTCATGAACATTGTGCATTCATAACCGCTTGGTTATTAAAAAAAATTCTTCCACCCAACTCCTTAATAAGTCAACGCTCCAATGAGTTACTCCAAGCAAAAAGCTGCCCATCAGCTGTGCCAGAGTAAAAACTGGCAGGCTCTTCCATGCCCTATTAGGACCATTTGCTGAACCACTCTTCCATATGAAACCATTCACCAAACCAGGTTTCCTTGATTTTCTATGAAACCAATTTCGATTCACAGACGAGCTGAATGCGTTCATCTATTCCACACGCACAGCACAGTGTATCCTGCCGAATTAGACAAACATCCATTACCATCCATCAGCAACTGTCTAACCAACACATCAACACTCTTGAGATACTGCAGATAGCCAGCCAGCCAGCCCATTCGATCGTTCATCCTGTATCCAGTTCGTCCTCTATACACAACAAGGACGAAAAAAAAAAAAAATGCCGACCAAGAACACATTTCTTTTTAAATCTCATATCAAAATGGAGAGTAAGAAAAAAAAAACAGAAACAAGGACTCACTCTCTTATGCGTTTCGCAAGTGAATAGCAAGGTCGTTCGAGTGTGTTCCATGCTCTGCATCAGTCCACAGCCGCAGAGGAAATCCTGCTCGCATTTCCTTGGGGGCACTTGTGGGGAAATTAAATTTCCAGAAACTTGCATTCACAGGGAATGGATATTTCCAACCAACCGCCTTCCCACCCCATGCACAACACCAGGACGATGTACAAAAGGATGAGTTTCTTCTTCGAAGGGAACGTGCTCTTGTTCTTTATGCACAGATACGCACATACACGGACGCAAGTGCATGCATGCATGCATCGCTGTTGGACTTTTAAACTATTTCCAACAGTATTAACATTAAGTGCACACTCGGAGAAATTGCTGAGTTTTTTTTTTTCCTTCGAATACCTACCCCAACTCCTTTGTTGTCGTCGCTATCCCAAAAGGGAATTCGTGAGATTTACACATTTGCACCGAGCAGAGGGTATGTGTGTGCGGCTTGAACTGAGATTCGAAATATTACTTCGCGGGGGTAAAATCGTCCAGAGGGTAGTGGTGGAAAATTTAGAGCTTAATGCATCGCGTAGATTCTTGTTTTAATGAAGCTGTCGACATTTTTATCCTTCGTCTTTGTGTGTGTGTGTGTGTGTGTGTGAGGGGATATGTAATTGAAATTTATGGAATTTTTTCGGTTCATAATGGAATATGAAGTCAGATTCGGATTGTCTTGCAGACAGCTAGGCGTGGTTTGTTTATTATTTATTTTTTTGAAACCAAAAACAATTCTCCGTATGACCTTCAGTTGCTCTTGTGTTCTCTTTAAGGACGAAAATTTCCAACCAAACAGAAGGAAGAACCCTAAACTAACAGACTTTCGCTCTATCCAAACCGAACTACTATCTGTTTTGGGGTAGTATCCGCTTGATGTATCCTTAATTTATATTGTTGCCCGGTGTAATTAAAGTGCAATCGAAAGCACAAAACAAAAGTCCTTCTTGTGTTTGTTTTTTGCGAATTTTGTCTGGGGTATTTACCCATATCCTTTTCTTCCTATTCTTCCCTCTCGCTCTCTTCGTATTTGAATTGCATAATAAAATACTCTGTAGACTTTACTACACAAGTTGTTTGTGTAGTTTTTGAGACTGCACAGCTTATCTTGGAAGATGAATGGCCCGTATACAAATTGGTTTAGTCTTAGACCAGTTGTCTTGCTCCTTGTTGTGTAAGGGGAAAGGGATGTTAAGGGTAGCGATATATAAATCAGAGATTACATCGCAACATAGATTTTAGACTTGGTTTTTGGGCTTGATATCGAAAATGAAAAGTGCAAATTGAGGATTTGTTTTGACTGGCTTGTTGGGGGAAGAGGGCGAGAGCTTCCATTGCAATTAACTGAGGAGTCATGGCAACTGGATTGAGATTGTTTATTGTGTGTATTGACTTTTTTCTTGGAATCTAGCACATGTTGTATTCATTTTTGAAGTTGAAACAAACAATTTGCAGGCAAAATAGCTAGGAATTATTGCTTCTTGGAATTGTGTCACTAGGATGTTTGGCATATGAAGGAGTTTCTTTAGAAAAATATAACCCACCTGTCGTATATGGGTATGAAAGGATATTGTACTGTAATTTTATTGGTTTCTGGTTGTGTGTTTTGCTGCAGGGTATAGATACTTTTGTGCCCACAATAAGGTGTTGTGAGTTTGAACATAGGGAGGTGTTTTAATTGCAATATGCAAGAGTTTAAAGAACATATTGTGTACATCAGTCAGGATGCCTTTTAGATCGATAGGTTATGTTGAACTTGGTGTGTGGGCAGTCATTGGGTCATTTTTAAGGAAGGGCGCTTGGACTATGAGAGAGATTTTGGCTTCATCAGGACACTTACATTGTGGCTATGGATAGCTTGACTATCAACGAAGAATGGAATTCTCAAATGATCTAGTTTCTCTCTGGATAAGCCTTCTATAAACCTCCGGGGGTGGCGGTACCACCAAATCCATCGCACTACAAGCCTCCAGAGTCGTCAAATAGACCACTGTGCATATTAGACACAATGAAGGAGAAAATGGACTTTCCAACCTACAATATGGTTTCACCATTTGCAGAAGCCATATCGGGTACCAGATGGAAAGGAGGACCTAAGTAGCATTGCGCCGTGGTAACGGGGCTACTCCTCTTCATCGGCTACGTTGACGATATAGTGGTGATGGTTGTGGCTAAATTACTAGACCAGGTGGCGCTACTCTTTTACAGAACATAAAACAGAGGCCGTCCTCATAAGCAGCTGCAGAAAAGTTGAGCGCCTGAAAATAGAGGTAGGTGAACACACTATCGAGTCAAAGTCTTACTTAAAGTACCTAAGGATATTGCTAGACCATAGGCTCAACTTAAGAGAGGACCTAGCTAGCACAAATCGGGCGGTTGTCGCAATATCCAGGCTAATGCCCAATATTGGAGGACCAAGGCAGCCTATAAGAAGCCTACTTGCGACAGTTAGAAAGTCACTCCTCATCTATGCAGCCCGCATATGGGAACCGGCTACAACCATAGACTCATACATGAGGGGGATTAATTCGGTGCACAGGAGAGCATCTCTTAGAATATGCTCCGCATACAGGAGAGTACCGGGGGATACAATAAATGTAATAGCAGCTCAAATGAGGAAAGGATACAGCTCTCATGAAATCTAAGCTCCTCTTTGTCAGTGTGAACAAGAAATAAGCTTGCGAACAGCTACCCACTATGCTCCTCGGAATGATTTATCGGTAGAGGATACTGCGTTTCCATTCGTCGATTCATTAGACGGTTCTGGTCGAACTTGGCAATGTTCACTCCACGCAAAGTACGGATCTGATTAGATTGCCTAACACGTTCCCGGAGAACTACATTCCTTCATGTAAAAAGTAAAGAATAAAGAAAAGCCTGAGACTGGAAACTAGGACTAAATAAC
Organism: Chalcosyrphus nemorum; assembly: GCA_949716465.1. Lineage (NCBI taxonomy): Eukaryota > Metazoa > Arthropoda > Insecta > Diptera > Syrphidae > Chalcosyrphus > Chalcosyrphus nemorum. The sequence goes on from OX454333.1 coordinate 82,216,401, forward strand.
TGGACGTAATTGAAGATAGAGACTGTGCGGTCACTAATTCCTAATGACCATGAATAGGAAGTCGTTCCAATTTCTAGAGAAGATCAAGAATATGGCAAGGTGTAGCATGAGGCAGAGGTTGTCTGGGAAACTGATGGAAAGAGACCTTTCTGACCTTTTGTACGGGCTGACGGAGACATATTAAAAGAAGCTGCAGTAGCTGAAGGCCCTATATATATAACAAAGGCAACACGCTGACTTTCGTGAATAGGAAGAGGCATAAGGAACCGTAGGCTCCTGATTTGACCATGTGTCGGTATATAAGTAAAGATTAAAAGAAGAGGTGTCCATTTTAGATAAAAGCTGGATAAGATTCGATACTTAGGCAAACTGATGTGCGGAGGTAGTTAGGCATTATTTAGGTAACAAGGTAAACATAGACATTCAACAAATGACTGAGAGTTCCCAAAGTGCGCCAACAACTAAGGGACCATCTCTCACGTGGAGTGGAAACAATCAGCAGCTCATTGCCCGCCACCATAAAAGACCATTGGTGTGCTGTGAAAACTGTTTTCACATCAGATGCTAAAAGGATTGTCGGTCGATCGCAGGAAAGCCATAGGGCGTGGCTTTCCGAGAATACCTGGAGAAGGATCAACGAACAAAAACAGCTAAGAACTCGAATTGCAGCAGGGAGTATCGAGCTAGAGTCCCTGTATCCTATCAAGAGGAAGCTATTAAGCGACAGTTCTAGGTGATGACACCAGTTGGGATGAGTGCATTTAAAGTATGAGTCAGTTCAGGTACCAAGCTAGTAAGTAGGAGCAAGGTGGCCATTACGGAACACAAAGAAATTTCTAGACTTCGTTAACTGCTTTGCAACAGTGGTGCTGCTTTCAACCTTATTAGGAGCAGAATGTTGTATCAGGTTACTTACAGTCAAGTCAGGTTGGATGTTGTCCCAGCTAAAATTGGAGAACCTGCCTCTATTGATAGAGCATACAACTCTTATCTACGAGTCAGTCATCGATATCTCGATTGAGTTGAGTAACAGAGGGCTGTGTCCATACTTTTCAGTCTTAGAGCTACTGCTGAGTGCTTGCGATTGAACTTCGTTGCAGCCTCGTAATCTGCATTCGGAGGTCTTGAACCTTATTGTGTCGTTAGTTAGACTGCAGCCACAATTGTGATTAACGAATGTTAACACCAACTTCGTATAGCTAACATGACTTATGCCCTAGGACTAGGACTCAGGTAGTCCTAGCTCTGTTCCTAAACATGCGTTAGAGAGCAAGTGACCTCCATCCCTGGCCACTTCTTAACCACTATGAAGCTAAAAAGATACTTTGTCATTCTGATTAAATGATGGCCAACACCCATCACAATAATATTTAAAACTGACGAGTAATTCTTCAAAAATGACTCCGCTGCAACGCTTCTTCGAAAATTATTAAGGTACACCGCCACCCCACGATTACTACTAGCTCATTTCGCCCGGGGAAATTCCCCCCCCCCCCCCAAGGATATTATTCCCATCTTTCACCACAGCAGCAGCGGCGTGGAGGGTTCAACAATGCTTGTGTTAACCAACCAAACGATGACGACGGCGACGACGACGGGAGTAAAGATGACGGTAATGCTAAGGCAGCCTGCGGCTACACGGTGGATGGTGTAGAAGAGCAAACTCCGAGGTCGATGCGGCACTTGCGTTTTTATTTAAGCAAAAGATATTCCATTATGGAATTTTGTTTCTCAATTTTCTTGAAAATTTCATTTTCATAGTTTCGCTTCGTCGACACTGCTGAAGAGAAAAGGTGGTGCGCTCAGCTCCGTTTTGTGGTCTCCTTGAGTAATTATTTATGCACCGGAATAGTGTGTTTTTTTTTTTATTATTTTGAGCTCCGTCATCGTCGTCGACATCCTTAAAAACCCATTCGTGGAATCCTATCTGTAGCCACCGTGCAACATCACTTTGTCTAGAATGCTGCCGTGTCGTCAGTGTGCGCGTGTGTGTGTGTATTTGAAGGTACTCGAGCGAAAGGTTGTGGTTTTCGGTGCTCTGAAATTTTGTCGGTAAATTTCGAAAAAAAAGGAAGATGTAATTTTTTAATATGACTTATGGTGACGAAAACGAGGTGGTTGTTTGGGATGAGCACTCACTGAAGGTGGGATGTAGTTTTTTTTTTTTTTACTAATTGCGTTTAGTACGGGTGCGGGGCGTGGGAAGGATCAGAGGAGTTGCTTGGCTTGTTTTGGCATATATTTGCGGTCTTGTTGGCAAAAATAGTTCCGAAACGCATTACTTTGATTAATGGAGTCATTTTAATTTCTGAAAACTTATTCCACGTTTTTTTTCTATTCTTTTCTCGAGTCGGTTCTTTGACATCGTTTGGGATATCCTGATGCTGTGATGAAATATGGTCATTTGGGAGAGATGGATGGATAGACGGAGAAAGGAAAAACTGGTTTTGACGAAATGCTGTGTTGGGTACCATTAATTTGAGTAATCTTGAGAATTTTATTTGCAAAATTAAACGCAACGGAATGAGTGTGTTATCGCTGTTAGGTTAGGTGATGACATCATCTTTAAAAAAAAGCCTTCCTTCCATTGTGCTTATCTACATTAATACCAAAATTTCTTTTTAAAGTACCGTTATATCTTCTGATTATGACTTTTAGTCAAATTAAGTATAAAGTGAGGCAGAGAAACCCAGAACAACCGAAGACGAACAGATCGATAAACCTAACAGCGATCATTCTCAAAACAGTCGAATTTTCGGATTGGCCGATTGTCGGATGGTCGAATTTTCGGATTAGCGGATTGTCGGATGGTCGAATTGGTGGATTGTCGGATGATCGAATTTTCGGATTTGCGGATGTCGGATGGTCGAACTTTCGGGTTCGCGGATTGTCGGATGGTCGAATGGGTGGATTGTCGGATGATCGAATTTTCGAATTGGCGGATAGGCGGATGGTTGAATTTTCAGATTGGTGGATGTTCGAATTTTCGAATTGTCGGTTTAGCGGATTTTCGGATAGTCGAATTTTTGGATTGGCGGATAGGCGGATAGTCGAATTGGCGGATAGTCGGATGGTCGAATTTTCGGATTGGTGGATAGTCGGATGGTCGAATTTTCGGATTGGTGGATGTTCGAATTTTCGAATTGTCGGTTTAGCGGATTTTCGGATAGTCGAATTTTTGGATTGGCGGATAGGCGGATAGTCGAATTGGCGGATAGTCGGATGATCGAATTTTCGGATTTGCGGATGTCGGATGGTCGAACTTTCGGGTTCGCGGATTGTCGGATGGTCGAATGGGTGGATTGTCGGATGATCGAATTTTCGAATTGGCGGATAGGCGGATGGTTGAATTTTCAGATTGGTGGATGTTCGAATTTTCGAATTGTCGGTTTAGCGGATTTTCGGATAGTCGAATTTTTGGATTGGCGGATAGGCGGATAGTCGAATTGGCGGATAGTCGGATGGTCGAATTTTCGGATTGGTGGATAGTCGGATGGTCGAATTTTCGGATTGGTGGATGTTCGAATTTTCGAATTGTCGGTTTAGCGGATTTTCGGATAGTCGAATTTTTGGATTGGCGGATAGGCGGATAGTCGAATTGGCGGATAGTCGGATGGTCGAATTTTCGGATTGGTGGATTGTCGGATGGTCGAATTTTCGGATTCGCGGATTGTCGAATTTTCGAATTGGCGGATTGTCAGATGGTCGAATTGGCGGATTCGCGGATTGTCGGATGGTCGAATTGGTGGATTGTCGGATGATCGAATTTTCGGCTTGGCGGATTATCGGATGGTTGAATTTTCTGATTGGCGGATAGGCTGATGGTCGAATTTTCGGATTCGCGGCTTGCCGGATTGTCGAATTTGTGGATTCGCGGTCGAATACTTGATTGAGTTGTCGAATGGCGGATGTAGTCCACGCTCGTTACACTGAACAACCTAATTTCAGTGAACAGTCCCGGTTTTCATTCGTTCACTATATCGAGCGCCTACTCTACTTACTTGTCCCATAGCTTGCAACATTTTGCAACAACATACATCATAAACTTTCGTTTTAAGGACAATCAACGCTCTTCCCTGACGTACAGACAATAAGTCATAAGCCTCCCTCTCCCTTCCATGAAATTGCGCAACTTTTAATCACGACAATTGCACCTCTATCCCTTATTTTCCTCATCAAATTAACCTTCAACAGCACAATACATCCACACTATAATTACACCAAAGAGTTGCACAATTCGTGGGTCTTACACCTGCTACTGCACTCTAGCAAGTTTAATTTCCATCACCCTCCCATGCGCCCGCGTTAATCTCTCCTAAAATTGACTGCAAATTTCGTCCTTCTGAACAAAAGAAAGAATAACAGAGAGTGGGAGAGAAAGAAAAAACCCTGTACATTGTACAGTGTAAAAAGTCAATCCACCACCTCCATACGAACGATAAGCAATACATCCTGGCACACACCCAGCTCCAAGAGCAAAACCTACCACGCAAGGATCTTTTCCGAACTTTTGTTGCCATTTCTTCTACCGTTTTGCATGGTTATTGTGTGCTCAAATGAGCTTAATAAAGTGTTGCTGTGTTCTGTTTTTATTGTGACGCGCCCCATACTCCGCCCCGCTGTAAGGACTTTAGTCCTTTTTTGTGTGCACCAAATCGCTGATGGTTGTCCGCAGCTTTTCATTATTACACTCATACCCTTTTCATCCGCTTTCTTCAGGCTCACCGCATTTTTCTCCTTGAACAGTCAAGGATAATGAATGCTTAAGATTCAAAAGGATGTTTTTATATACTACAACTTATCCCGTTCGCCTTTGCATCCATTCACTAGCACAGCGTCGTTGTCGTCGTCGTCGTCAGAAAATGGAGAAAGTTTTCATCTTGAAAGTGCAATTCTATGTCCTGGATATGTTGCCCGTGAAGCTGTTGCATTGGGTGGTGTTTGGTTCTCTGCCTGTAAAATCGCAGCACACTCAAAGGACATTTGTAGTCTTGTCATTTGTTTTCCACTCTCACAATAATGAGAGACATTCGCAAAAACTTTTCGCCAGAGAAGTTGTTTATATCTTTTATTTTTTTTGCACCCTCTCTCTCTCTTTCTCTGTCCTTTGTTTATGGGATAGACGCGACGCAGGGATGAAGGACATTTTTCTTGTAAGAAAGATTTGTAAGACAAAAGGCCAAGAACCACATTAAAAGTTGTAAAGAACATCGTCGTCGTCCTCGGTGGGAGGGGGGGGGGGGGAATAAAACGGCCATCTAAGCAGGAATTGTCTCTGTTGTGACCTTCTCCGTTGGATGGGGATGGCGGGTCATTTTCTGCTTAAACAAATCGTGATCCTTAATCAGTTCGAGGATCTCTATTTAAAATTCTATGAATGTAAAGTGAAAAAGTGAAGTTTCAGCGTTGTTTTGGGCGTAGGTAATCCAACCAACTTAGTCGCTTGTAATTCGCTTAATGTGTATAATATCCTCTCTCTGTGTATGTGTGTATTATTATCCCAAGGAGTGGAGTAGGATTTTTTCGGGATTTTCCCCTTACAGGTGAAGGACCACCACCATCAAGTGGTGTGTGGGTGTGATAATCAAAACGAATGGGTGTGTGAGTTGTAGCTAATCTACTACACTCAGAGGAAGGAAGCAAGGAGAAGAAATTGCAAAAATTAAGAAGGAGAACTCCTAAAGAAATGAATAAAAGGACGAACGTTGAATAATGACCTTCTTCTTCTTCTTCTTAGCTGCGCGGTGTGGTGTAGACTCGGTAGAACATAATTAAGTGATGTAACTTTGGGGTCCTTATGGGATGTTCGCCGGCAAATAAGTGTATGGGATTTCAATTTTTTTTTTTTTTGCGTTCTTTTCTTGTAAGGACTATGGGGGATTTAGGAAGAAATCATGGTGTCCTTTTTAATACTAATGAAGCAAGATTATTTTTTGAATGGATTTCAGTGTGTGTTCTACTGATTAACTTGGTAAATTTGTGGCGAAACGATGGCGAGTAAATTTTCCTTTGTGGCGAAGGAGGAATCCTTGATCGAGAGGCGCTCAATTGATTTGTGTGTGGATTCGAGAATATGTGCAAATTGGCTAGGATATAAGAATGAAGATTCTGAGCTATGCTGCAATGAATCGTTTCAGTTACTAGACCAAAGACGACACTAGGAGACCTCCATACATGTAAGCAGCTTTATAGGTGCCTAGACCGGTCAGTATGGGCGTCATGGACTGATGGATGGGACTAAGGATAAGCTCCTATCGAGAACACCTTACAATGGGTGAAAATAAAAGGAATTGTAGGTACAAAGACAGCACAGTAAGCCTCGGCTTCACATAAGTGCTCACTATTCATGATGCGGCTTCGTTGAATACAAAAAGGCTTAAAGGACCAGATTCAGGAGTACTTGTCACAACAAGGGGTAGGTATATCAATAAACTGGTGATATCCTGACGTTTGCGCCAACAGCTACAGGGAAAGAGCTCCATTTAGCAAGATCATAGCCCGTATTGTATTTAGGAAAATACGCCACGCACCACTAAGTCTGAACTCAGTGAATCCTTGCATGGTCTTCTTGCTATAAGCATAGAGCCTCTAAGTAACTACGTACCTGACCATTGATATCGACTTTCATTGGAGACTCAGCTGCATGCAATAAGAAGACTAAGGAGACCGAGGTCAACTCCGACGTCGACATCCTAGGGAAGACTTCGAAATACTTAAAGGCTTGAACGCACTTCTTGAAGTTAAATGAAGAGTTGTCCAGATTGTAGTCCTGTAGTCCTAGAATCTCACTTCCACCTACATATGTTCGCTAAACGCCTGCTAAAGAAGCACGACTAACAAAACCAGACCTGGGAAGAACATTGGAGGGTAAAGCAAGGGCTGCCTGTTCTCGAGGGAGAATGGAGTGGGCAATCAGCTCCTTACAGGCAATGCCAGCGCTATTGTAAAGTAAGCAAAATGTATTCCAAGCCAGTGGGAGACGGGGTAAGGTTGTGAGGAAAAAAGACCCAACACTGCCGAAGTCATGTGACTTACATCGTTTCTTTTCAAAATAATGCAGAACTATTCAAAGAGGTCTAATAGTACGCAGCAATCCTAGGAGTAAGTGGAGCAGAATAGCAGTAGAAGGAAGCACTGGAAATGGGACAGAGTTAGGGAAAGCTGAGGCACATTTCCAGAAATCACACACGATGGCGCGTAGGCGGATCCAGAGACTCTAGGATCCACCAGGGTATACAGAACGGAATAAATGGTGCGATATGGCTGGGCTCAGCATATACCCAGCTAAAACTTCAATAGTACCGTTCACGGAACTTAAGCCAATTAGACAATGGAGGTACAATGAAGTACCGGGATTATAGCTAGATGTAAGCTCATGTAAAAAAAGCACATAGTAGAGATTTCCAAGAAGGTCAACCTTATCCTATTGGCATGCTGGAGCCTAGCCAGGCCAGTGATCACTTATGGAGCAAAAGCATAGACATAGAAGAACTCTTTTAGGGTCCATGCTCCGGAAGCTTACAAGCTCACACCAGTTCATATTATAATGGAGCAAAGCAGACAATACTAAAGGTGGAAGAAGAGCCATTTGAAGGAAGAAAAAACATTGGTTCAAAAGAATATGGTGTACTTCTCAAGAAACCTTCCTTTCTGGCGGTCCTCCCAAGGCACCAAAATTTCAGCTTTGATAAAAAAAAAAAAACTTTGTTTATAGTTAAGTGACAAGAAAGACTTATGGGCTGAGTAACCACACAATAAGGTGGTAAATGAAAGGCTCGAGAACTGGAATCAGGGATGTTTTGGCCAAGGGCGAAGCACTCGAAACTCATTGGCAAAAGTACCTTCATCTCTCCAGCAGTGCTTAAAACCCTATATAAATATAAAGCAGACACTGTGGCAACATAGACATTGATGAATGCTCAGAACACTTCCTATGCATATGCCCCAGTCCCTGCTTCATCAAAAGGATTGCCATCAGAGAATTCTTCTTTGCTATAAGGGACCAGTCGAACAAATTCTTCAAAGTGGTTTCAGGGATACCATTAGAACAGTTCAAGACACTTATTTACCCTTTTGTTACGTTATCTATCTTTCTAGTTTCCTATTAATTTAAGTATTTTCAACTATGGGGTGCGGTACGAAGATGCATAACCGGACCCTGTTACTGATACAAAGACTTAGAGCGAAGTGCTTACAAGCACGACGTAGATCCCAGAGATCCAGAGGTAGACCAGGTTCCTAAGAACGGCTAACAACCTTTGAATTGGCGAGACGTGAACTTTAAAGGGCCATTAAGGAAAGCAAGTCAACGAACTTTAAACTATTCTGCGAAGAAGCTGACTTAGACCCCTGGGACATACAGAGTGGCAACGAAGAAAATGTAAGGTAACAGATCTCCACAACTAACCTCTCCGGCATTACTAAGGACCATAGTAGAGCACCTGTTTCCCCATAGACCAACTAATAGGGTCACCATCACGAGGGAGATCAAAGTAGAGGATCTTCCAGCAGAGCACCTTGACCGGATGGCATCCCAAATAAGGCAATCAAGGCTGCTATTAAGTTGAGGCCGGATATCTTTGTAACAATGATGCAAAGGTGCTTGGAGGAACGGGAAGAACGAGCATACCACACACACCACAACGTGCAAACTGCAAACCTTAGTGCTACTTCTAAAGGAAAAACAAGCTGCCCGGAGACCCATCATCGTATCATCCTTTATGCTTGCGTGATAGACTGAGAAAAGATCCTGGAACGTATCATATACTGCAGGCTGCTTGCTGTGGCGGAGGCTTCAGGAAATCACGTTCTACCGTGCATTGATGCTATAAAGGCGGTAGTAGATACGACAGCTGAAGCAATACAGGGAGAAAGGTGGCGATGGGGAACGAATGAGTAGTCATGCTTCACGTTAAAAACGCGTTCAACTCGGCAAACTGGTGATTTAACAGAAGGTCCCTGTTCAGAATGGATACACCGTATTTCTTGCTAACGATAGTCACAAACTACTTCAGCAACAGGAAGCTAATATATCACACTGACGATTGCGTTAAACACGAAGAGTCTTGGTGTTCAGAACAGTCGGCTCGGTCCTCCTTCATGCTTTCCCGAAATGGGCAGGCGCACTGGCGACAAATGCATGCAGGAAAAAGCTATTGAACAGGCTCTGCACAATCAGAGTAATCAGCGACTTTGGATCAGTTTCCGACGAGACAGCTTGCATATTAGCTGGAATGGTCTCGTTAGACGATCCTTGAACTGGCGAGAAGCAAAAGGGCAGACTCAGCATCACTGTGGCAAACCAGGTGGGATAAATCTTCTAAAGGCAGATGAACCCACAAACTCATTCCCAACATAGACACATGGACAAAGAGAGCGAGAGGGAACTGTAACTACCATCTTACACAGTTCCTGTCCGGACATGGCAGTTATCGGAAATACCTCCATAGATTTGGATACGATAGTTCACCCCACTGCCCAGAATGTCCAAATCAGGAGGAGGACGCGGAGCATGAAGTGTTTTACTGCAAACGCTTAGCATAGGTTAGAGGAAAGCTGCCAAGTCCAGAAAATCTCATAAACCACATGACGAGATCAGAAGGCTGGAGATGGATGCAGATCTGCTTATTCATAATGTGTCTGCAAAACGCCCTGCGAAGAGCAGAAGCCTTAAGAAGAGTCTAGAAGAGGCAGACTCAGAGAACCAGCCCCACGAAATAGTACCCAACGACAGTCCCGCGGGGAGGGCGGCTACTAGTATCTATTAGAATTACACATCCCTGGTGTAACTTTAAAAAGAAGGCATAATACTTACTCTGCTCTGCGGTACAACATGAGGAAACTACGCTTGACAGAGGAGAAGCGTCGTATGGGTTGTGGGGATGAACGAGCTCCTGGTGCTACTATCCCGGTCTTTAAGATCCATAGGAACTTTCAGGTGTTTCAATAAAAGCTACTGAGCTACATCAAATCGTCAGGGTGTCTTGTGGTTTAGTAGTTTAGTTTTTAGTCCCTTTAATTCCACAAAGCCTTCAGAATAAAGGTATTGTGCCAACAGAATGGATGTTTCCTAACAGCAAGGATACACAATGGTGACAGAAGGGGCATCAGAGCAACTGCAATTGCCATGGAAGCTCCTCAGAAAACGGTTGATGGACTAGTTCAGCTATAAAAGATCTCTAACCTTGCACTCTTCCCTCTCCAGGATTAGAAGTAGTTGGTTCCCCAATAAGTTCCACAGGAGAGAGTGCACACTTGCTGCTGTAACTCCGAGCATAAAGCCTAAGAGAACCTTAGAATATCATATGTGTATGAGAGATACTGTTGTCTTAAAATCCAATCTAGGCTTTAAAGTTCAACGCGTACCAAGTTCATTGAACTCAAACTCAAAGGATCAAAGTCCTCCTATTGAAAACTCAAGCCTCTGGCCAAAAGTGTGTAGGCAAAATCAAGTTGTCTCGAGCTCTTTTTCCCATATGCCTATAGTACTTCTCATTAAATAATTAAATTGCTTCCACTTTTTTTTTACGGGTCACCGACAACGTTCCTTGGTTGCTCCTTTCAAAGCTAATTAACATACTTTTCATCAGAACCGCAGACGCACGTAACATCATAAGTAACTTTATTCCACCGCCACCGCCACCGCCAGCACCCGCATTTAAACGAGTTTAGTTCATTGCTTGTACTTCCAGCTCTCGGAGAAAAGATTCCATACGTACACATAGATATTTGGACGCACATCCTTTGGAACATCCTTTACGGATTTTCATTTATGTTCCCCCCCTCGTATATGGTATGTGCCTTTGAGTCACACACTCTGGCACACACGTTCCTATCATATTTTGATAGAGTGTTGTTGGCAGCAGGAATAGTGGGCTTATTTCAGCAAGAATCCGCAGCAACCACAGATGGAAATACATCCAACCAGTACGAGTTTAGTTCGTTCATTTCCACCACTTCTGACACTCACGTACAGTGTAGCCTAAGAAAGTGACGTGAACGAACAACCAAAGGAGGTGGTGGGCTCTGTGTGCTTGTGTCTGACTCTGGAAGTGATGAACATGATGTTGAACGTAAAAATTAAATCATGCGAATCATGTTTCTTGTACCAATTCTCTAGTTTTTCTATCCTGCCTTCGGGCCTTTTTGTCTCAGAGAAAACGAACAGAAGAAGGATCATAATGTGTACGTGTCGACCTACATATGTATTTATGTGCATATCCCAATGAAAAGAACTCTGATTGTAGTGGTTTTCCATATATCCTGTTTTTTTTCCTTGAAAAGTATAAACTTTTCTCTCCAAATGCATCAAAACATACACACACTCACGGGAGAGAGAGGATTTATATTCTGAAGTCTAAGTGAAAAGTGTGTGTGTGCACTTGGCTGTGCAGGATAAAATTAATGCATACATGCGAGGACGAGCTGGCGTTAAAGAAAATGCAAATTTCCCAAAAGGCTCATAAGTAAAAGATATCCTGTCAACTGGAAAAGTTAATATTCCTTTGAGCTACGGTCTGGTGGGCACCGAATTGAGGAGTGTGGTGGAAAGGATGTTTTCCTTCGGTTTACCTGGCTATGATAGCAAAAATGTCAAGTCATCTCCTTCAGGTGATACTTGTTCCTGCCAAGTTTAAGATTGTTGTCAAGCAGGTTTTACTAATGACATTTGTCACGCGTGTCGAATCTGTCCTTACGGCAGACATTATCTCGACCCAGGATATATGCTACAAAAGATCTGGTACACAAAGAAGATCTAGGTGCCACAAAAGAGGATGAGGATTCATGGCGGGAAGTCTGCTTCTCAGGAGTCCAAGTGATCAGAAACGATCAGAGCAAATCTTTATAACGTCGCCGTCCTAGGCGACTTGTATGACAGCAACTTTAGTGTCCTTCGACGTGGAACACGAAAGCAATTTGACGACAGACACGCGTCCAAACTTTTGGACATTTGTACCTTCCGACGGGACAATGTCGACTCTAAGCTATTGCCAAGCTGTTTAAAGACAAGAAGCCGAGAACCATTCGGCAGAAGAAGCTTAACGTTGGTCGTTTTAGTGAGTCCAAGCTTACAGGGAGCCCCTGACAGAGAAATTCTCTGCAGGGCTTTCGCTCACAACCAACGCCAACAACTAGTGGGCCAAACATAGGAACATAAACAAGACGGTATCACCAGCAAAAAGGTACCCTTGGTAGGATGATGAATGGGTCCAACTTAAGAGGTTGATAGAAGATGCACTCAAGACACCAATGTAGTACAAGACAAAAGAGGCGAGAAAAGAGTACCGGACCAAAGGAAGGGAAATGAAGAGAATTTTCCGTAAAAGGAAAAGGGTCCATGCAGCTTCCTAGTTCATGGATATCCAAGAGTTTCCCGAGCGTAATAGCATGCGGAGTTTTTATCGGAATGCCAATAAGCAGCTGTCAGCTGCAATCGAATCTGGGACACAGGTCCTTTGTAATAACGAAGGCAGACTAGTCACCGAAGCGAAGCAACCGTTGGTTAACTTGCAGCAAATAGGGAGGCTTATATGGCAAAATTAGAACCCAATTCAGACGGTTATAGACGTTGAAGCCATTGGCGACGTCTGCTAATAGCTGTGTAACTTGATTCCAGCATTAGGACTAGCGCTCGTAAGAATACCAACTAGATGACAACAAGGTCTATAATTGGTCCACTTACGAGCGCTACTTTTCAGTCTAGGCGGAGTCTACTCGGCGAACCTGGTATGTAACATCTGGTGTGGTTACGGATAAGCCTATCAGATATGCTTTGGCATCTTGTGATGGGTTCAAAATGCCTGGAACCGATGGAATATACCCAGTCTTACTGCTACAGGGAATAGAACAGCTTTTGCCAACTTTGAAAAGTATTTTCAGTGCGGGGCTTGCACTGGGATATATCCCTACTTCTTGGCGTACAGTTAGAGTGGCTTTTCTTTTATACCAGAAATTGCTAAGGATGTCTTCTCGGTTGCCTAAAGCTCCAGACCAGTCTGGCTTCCTTCCTACTAAAAAGTATGGAAAAGCTGGTTGAGAATCACTCGCGGAGGGTTGCTCTTCGAATATATCTTCTATCGGAAATGTAACACGTCTTCCAGCGAGGTAAATCTGGTGAAATAAAATTTGGTCTCCAGAATTGACGGCGCTCTTCACAGGAAAGAATTTGCTATGGGGGTTTTCATTGGCATAGAGGGAGCTTTTGATTGTGACTCGGCCAAACGCCATGGTGTGGATGAAACATTGGTTTTGCGGATAAAGTCAATGCTTGAATTGGTGGTGGACTCTCTGCTATAATAGTTCTGACATCTACGCGCAGGCATATGCAGACAACGTCGCCTTGCTCTCTGTTGGTACATGCCTAAGAACTTTCTGTGCTAATGTGCAGATAGCTTTGGACATAATCGATGAGTGGTGTAATAGGAATGGACTTTCGGTCAATCCTCTTAAGACGAAAGTCGTTCTCTTTACGAGAAGGAGAATCATGACCGGTCTGACTTAGCCAGTACTAAAAGGCGTCACCATCTCGCTCTCAGATGATGTCAAATATCTAGGAGCAATTCTGGATAAGAAGCTTCGCTGGTCAAAACATATTAGAATCAAAAATATCCAAGTCGCTCTCAGTTCGGAAAGATATGGCGCTTGTCACCGAAAAGGGTCCTCTGGACCTATACGGCTATGATAAGACCATTTCTGGCTTATGCGTCGGCTGTTTGATGGAGGGATCTTTCTCGTAGATATGTGGTTGCCCCTTACGCCAAACTAAGTTTGTGTCGGGTGCACGGGAGCCATTCCGAGTACTCCGGGCTCTTCTGAATCTCTTGGTACTTATATCATAGGGTGTAAGCTAAAAGCCTTCCATAGACTCAGACGTGATGGCTTTTGGTGTGAGACGCACTGGAACTTTGATGATATTGGACGACACCTATGATCCGACACTGGTCTTATGGATATGTCGTCCGATGCTATGACTCCAAGGCTTCAGTTGCAGCGCAAGAGTGAGGTCGACTTTCGAGGTATTCAGGCTACCGCCAGCGTATTAGCTAGGAATGGAGTGCAGTCGTATTTTCACAGATGGTTCCAAGACCGATCAAGGAATAAGTGGAAGGGTCGTAGTATCTGTGTCTGTAGTGACAGTCAAGCTGCGCTTAAGGCCTTCCTAAGCCCTGTAACCTCATCCAAATTAGTTGGTGAATATAAGAGAGCTTTGAACTGTGTCACAAGATTCAATTTATTGACTCTCATCTGGGTGCCAGGTCCCACTTTCATAGATGATTCCTTATGAACACACAAGAGACGTTGAAGATATTTTCTGATACTCCAGCCCAGTAATTCAAGGTAAAACTAGGCTACGAAATTGGTCATAAATCACCATGTGACCCATATAGAGTATGTTCATTGTGCCAACAGAACCTGCACAGTTTTGGATAAGTAGACAACCGACGCGGAAGCAGGAAAGAACGTACACAGCTGGTGTATAGACTGTGGACTCCAGAAAACATCACCAGTCAGCTGCTGAGCTCGATAGAAGCGGGAAAGAAATCAGGCATATTGTGGCAACCATTACGTAGGAACAACGAAGACAGGAACGACAACAGAATGCAGGACAGATAGCTTCTAAGCCGCTCTGGCGATTGAGAGCTTAACTGCGGCATCCAGATGATCAGAAGTAGTGGAGCATGTGAGCTTAGAGGGTATAAATTCTTTTGAATCTTGGCAAGCGCAGAATAGGTGAATTGTTACTGACCGAGAGTTTCTTCTTCATCCTCGCCTTGCTACAGCAAGACTCTTAGAGCTCTGTAGAGTTTCAAAAGTTGCACCAGGGTTTGCCTAGGGACTGAAAGCGTGTTACTTGCAAAACAACTGCGAGATTAGTGTATGCCTCCAGTCTTAGGAGCTGCCTTAATATGCCCCTTATGCTGGATAGCTTCCTTCAGTGTAAATATCCCCTGCAAGTTCTTAAGCGCACATCCTTAATGATACTTGTGTCACTCAACCCGCTGGTTGTAACCCTATCAATGTTCAGTTGAGATCCCACCTAATAACTGACTCAGGTAGTTAACACCATTCACACCTCACCCATTCCTTCTTTACATCAATTACGGTTTCACCAAAGACTAAAGCGACGAGCTCCTTTTCCACTTTGTCCATAAATCCTCTTCATTCGCCAGGTCCAGGAGCAATTTCTCATTCTCTTTAGCGAAGAAGAACATACGACCACAGTCCTGTACGCATACGTTTCGCAATTTAGGTTACATGTGACACCAATAATTGTCCTCATGTACATTAAGGATAACAAATTGTCCTGCACTTGAAACAATTGGAGTTCTCAATGCAACCACCACCTCTGTTGCCTCTTCTTCGTCCAAGTGCATTGCATTTTGCGGGTGCACCGGGCGTTTCAAGGAAACATAAGCCGTCATGTCATTTCCGAGTGGAATGTGCCTCCACTGTATATACTAGTAATCCTTCCCTGACGTGTGTTCTGGCACCGAATGCATGTATTCTGTCTAGGATACTCTTGTGGTACACTGATGATGGCCACAGACATCAGTTTGACATTCACTTCCTTTGCAAAAGACGACAATAGGGAGGACACTTAAAATTCCCCAAACACAATGTCCTCTGTTATGTGGGGATTTTATTATCCTCCGACGTACACATTAGCAGATATGATGATACCCAAATAGAATTGTGTCAAAGTACTTTGAATTCTTCTGTACGCCCAAAAGTAAGGATCATCACACTTGGGAGTGCAGTGACACCACAAAACTCCCAGTTGAAGTTCCAAAGTGAATCCTTGTTCAAACGAGTGATAAATGTTTCCCATTTACCTAAGTACACACAAACAAAGGAGAGAGTTTAAAATCCTGAGTCTATTTTTGAGGATTAACCTCAATCAAGATGCAACTGGAAAAAGGATATCACCGGCGCATTGTTATTGGCTTTGTTCAGGAATTGTATCCTTACCTATACATTGGCCTTATTGCAGTTCTTGCGGATATATCCTTTAAGTGGAATTTTATTGGTTTCATCCTGTCTCCCGGATGCAAAAGTAGCAGCAACAGATGCAAAAAGGATTTTCTGCATCCGGCAATTGAAAGCAATTTCAGATTAGACAATTGAAAGTGTGTCTGTGTGTGTAGTCGGGTGGGGGTGACTGAGCAAAGCAAATGGAAATGATTGGATTAGGATGGAGGATGGAATTAAAAATATTTTAAACGAATTGAAGTTGTGAAATGAATTTAAGCCTCCTCCTCCAATTGTAACGCCAACTCATTAAAAATGCAATTAACCAGATTGATGTACTTTCTGTATACTCACTTAAGGACACCATTCTACTCGCGAGTTGAGTGTATATTTTTCAAAAACACAACAAAAAAAATTCAATTCACCGCATTACAGTCTGTTATGCTCACAGGACGACGACGACAACGAGAACGACACAGGAGCCAATGGAAAACAATAAACAATTAAAATCGGGAATGCGAAGTGGAAAAACTTTTCATTATTGCATGCGCGCACAGTTGATGAAAATTCATGTGGAAAATGAAGAAAAATCTTAATCCGATTAGTGGATAACAGTTGGAGTTTTTTTTTCGTCCTGAAAATGGGAGAAGGTTGCAATTTAAAGTTTTTTTTGTTTCAAAAGAATTAACGAAGAGCGGGAGATGTGAAATGATTTAAGCTATAGGCAATGGAGGAGCGTGGAGGTCCTTGGAGGATAGCTCTATTTTTATCTGCAAACATACTACTGATCGAATCCGTGTTAACAACGAAAGATGTCTATTTCCAATGGGCAGTAAATTGTTCGTATAAATTGGTGTCAGAAGTGGGATTGTAGCGAAATGGTGAAATTCACACAATTACGTCACGTGGAGGTCCTGGAAAGACTCGTTTGGAGTGGAATGTAGGTCTCTTTTTATTTGGTTACAATCTAGTGATCGAATTCATAGTCAGAGCGATTTTTGTTAAGTTCCATTGGACAGATAATGTCGTAACAATTGGTGTCAGAAGTGGGATTTCAGCAAAATGGTAGAATTTGCACAATGGAGTGACGTGGAGGTCCTTAAAGGATGCATGTGGAGCCAAGGATAGATCTATTTTTATTTGCTAACAATCTAGCAATCGAATCCGTGCTAACAATTGAAAATACCTATTTCCAACGAGCAGTAAATTTCGTAACAATTGGTGTCAGAAGTGGCGCTGTAGCGAGATTGTGAATTATAAACAATTGTGCGACGTAGAAGTCCTAGAAGGATCTATTTGGTGTCGAAGGTAGGTCTCTTTTTATTCTGTTACAATCTTGTTATCAATTCCTTGTTCAACGGTTATTATTTGGTTCTATTGTTCAAGTAATTTTGCAACAATTAGTGTCAGAAGTGGGACTGTGAGGCGAGATTGTGAATTACATATTTGGGTGAAATGGAGGTCCTGGAAGGATTCATTTAAAGTTGAGTGTAGTTCACTTTTTATTTCATTACAGTCTAGTAACTGCAGTTTCAACGGACAGTTTATTTCGTTCAATTTGGTGTCAGAAGTGGGATTTTAGCGAAATACTGAAATTCACACAATTAAGCCAAATGGAGGTCCTGGAAAGACTAGCTTGGAGTTAAATTTAGGTCTCTTTTTATTTGGTTACAAACTAGTGATCGAATCCATAGAGAGAGTAACTTTATATACATAAGTTCCAACGAAGAGATAACGTCGTAACAATTGGTGTCAGAAGTGGGATTGTATGGAGCTCAATCTGAAGAAGAATCTTATGCATTTAAACCTTTTGAATTGGAGGCAATGAAGAACTATAGCAGCAACTGCCCAAGCTTCTAAAAGAGGGTGGAATCAATGAGTAAAATAGTTGCGTCTGAATCAAAGGACAATGAAGCCTCTGGAAGATTCAATTGATCTTAATCAAGTTGCAGGAATGATGCGAAAATTCCCTGTAAAGAAGAAGAAGGTTTCCATAAGTGCTAAGCCCCTTAGAAGCATTAAAGGAACAGTAGAAGCACATGTAGAGAAGAGCTTTGGGAGGAAATTTCGCAAAGTAAACAATTTTGTGGTCAAGAAGAGTTTGGACGAGTTCTGTAGTCAAAAAGCATTTCAGTTTAAAAGAAGGACATGACCACATTGAAGTTAGGGAATAGGTGGTGTAAGGAAATAGATCTAGCTAGTGCAAGGCAATGTTTGAGAACCCTTAATATATGTCCACGCTGCAGTCCGAGACATCATTTAGAAGAGCTGAGCTGAAGACAGAGGATAAAGGTATCGTTAAAAGATGGAATTTCAGACTATTTTAGAAACTAGCCAATGGTATTTTAGAAGGCACTCATGATCTCTTTACAGCACAAGCATGGAACTTAACACAAGTGTATGAAATGGAACTGAAGATCAGAAGCCTCGGAGTTTGAGATCTTGCCACATCTATTGTACGCCACAGCGAGACAGAAGAGTGCGACAACATTTGGCGGCATTCAAACTAGGAAACTAAGTGAGTCACCCTATCATCGCCGTTGTAGGAAACAATGCTTTATCACACAAAGTAGCAATTTTGGATCTCAAGCGCCGATGCTGTGCCAGCACCCTGTAGCCAATGCTTACTATATGGAAAGACCTTCAGATGGGTCTCTGCATCCAGTGTACATAACTTAGTGCAGATGGTCCTAGACGCAGTCTATATGTAGTCCCCACAGCGGACTAAGTAGAGAACATCTGGACTACAGGAAGAGAGTAGATAAGACCAAATTAAGGTCTTCCTGGTATGGTACAAAGACATATTCTAATTCCTGCATGAAGATTTATCAATCTACCAGTGAGACCAGGAAAGACCACTATCGACCAAATGTTTACACTGTAGCAGATGCTGGTGAAAACCCAATTAGTTCAACTCAATAGGTATTCATCCGATTTCAAGACCGCACATGACAGTATCTGTAGAGAGGTACAATGTATGTAGAGCTATGTATAATCTTTATCTCTCTGTGCAGGACGACGATGGAAAACGATGACCCTTGATGCCTAAAAGACTTACACTTGCTATCATGGGACCTTTCTATTATGGTACTTGACACAAAGAAGAGATCCAGCTTCGGACAAATCTACTTACTGATGGAGCAAGTAATACCGGTGATTGGAGGCGTTAATCCTTTTCTGTTGGATAAGAAGAGCAGACATAGAGAGAGGCTCGTTGAGATCATCCTTTTCCAGTCGAATTGATAGAGTTGTGCCATGCCTGGCGACTTCATCCGCCGTACAGTTGAAAGTCATAGTGGTTCCTGTAAGGGGATTTTGAACTGTCTAACCATATCGTTAAGAGAAAGGCAGCAATTAAGGACAGTTCTAGTATAGAAGACGACAGAATTCAGGGACTTGATCGCAGCTTGACTGTCAGTTAAGATGAGGATATCCTTTGCGAATATCAGGGCCTGCATTATCGCCATGATAATCGCCTGGAAGACGCTACGTTGATTAGAAAAGCCGAAGGACATCTAGAAATTTGGATTCTATGAGAATGAACCCCTTCGGCGCTATAGAGGAGAACTGAATTTGTTCCTCAGACTTTGTAAACTAAAGTAACAGGGTTATTCTCCGGATCTTAGCAAAAAAGAGAAATGGGATCTATATTCGTTTCGAGGGAATAACTTAAGTATACCCAAGTTGCAGCTAGTAGCAGTGACCTTCGGTTCGACATTTTGGACAGATAATTCTCATGTACTTCGTGTGGTTAGCATTCACTTGAAGATCGAGCAGTTTTGTCTAATGTTCAAACGACCTAAGCGCGGAAATGTCCACACAATACGTTGAATAGGATCTTGTATGCGACATGTAGTAGGTATATATATCGGTTGTTCTTACAGGGAACGGCATAGTACTGGACTCTTGATACCTGACTGATGGCTTTATGCGTGTGCCCTATCTAGACCTGGTCTCTTCGACTTTTTTCTGATGGCTGCGCAACCTTTTTTACTACAGAGTGGGGCTATTGGTTATTCCTGCCTAGCCGCTAAGCCGTTAGTTCCCTCCACCAGATCGCGTAGCGTCAGCAAACCTTGAATGCTGCTCATACCACATGATACAGTGCACCGCATAATAAATCTACCTAAACAGGAACTAGAATCTGGATAAGAAGGCTATTACACTCAGCACTATCCCCTCCCAAGACATTGTTTCATTTAGATTCCCTTGTTTGTGGCATTCCCTTCTATGTAAATCGCGTACTTCTGACTGCATCCTTCGGGCGTAATAAATTATTTTACTATTGCCAGCAAAACCAAGACCACGGCGTCAAGGAGTAAAATTATTATCAAACTGGTGGCACCAGTCTGCAGCCGCCACCTGTGCCTTTGTACAAAGTCCTAATTATGCATTTCTGATGTGCTTTCTGTTCCTTGAATTACCCACTGCTTCATTTACTTAATTACTCATTCTCTCATAGAATATCCTTGCTTTCCCCTAAATGTCATTGGCAGCAACAACAATGCCCCGTTCATCTGGCACACTCAAGCCCAACCACTTGGGCAAACATGCATGGCATTCATTAAAAACGAATCAAACTGCAAATTGTGTGCACACCCACTGTATGGTATGTATGTACTCGTAGCTACAAACAAGTTTCAATTATCTACCAGAGTCCTTAGAATCCTTTAGCCCACATGTCTTCTTACCCACCATTTGACTTGGAAATTATACAAAACTTAGCACTTCCACCCAATTTGCATTTGAGAACAAAACCGCGCAACGCTACCACATATCCTTGCAACCACGCCACCACTGTGCAGGCGAAAAACTTAAATGTAACAAGCTCCATGACAACAAACATCGGTACATTGGTGCATTCCTTATCCTTGTTCGTAGTCGTTTCTGCACGATGCTGTGATGCTGAAGAGCAGAAAGGAAAAAACAAAAGACGTAGATTAACGCGCTGAAATCTAAAATGAAATGCACCAGGATCTTCACGTCATTTGGTCTCCGCAAAACCGAATCGTGCCATTCGCATAAGTCGTATAGTTACATCCATACACGCACATGGCGCGGCGCGCGGTTTAGCAGGGACTCTTGCAAATGGGAGACAATGTTGTTCCACTAAAAGTTTAGCAAGAAAATCCAAATTGAATGGAGCCACTTCAAGTGGGAAGCAAGTTAGAAAAAAGTGACTATGTATTCCTAATCCGAGTGATGCATTGGAGGTACAGTGTGTTGAGAAAGAAAAGGTAGAGGGTTGGGTGCGTTTTTTTGAGTAGGCAGTCAAGCAATCTCTAGTCTCGGCAGTGGCTCGTAAAAAAAGTGCGAACAAAACCACTGGCGGATATGCTAGAGGTGAACTTAAGCTGGGTACTGGGTACCATTTATTCTACAAAGGCCTCTACCCCTGATCCTTTGAAGCAATGTGTGAAAATAGGATTACAATCCAGTCCTGAGTACCCGGAAAGTTGACCTTATACTTGTGCCTTAATGTCATAGTATTAGACAGCAGACCGTGCCCAGTACCACGTAGAAGCCACGTAGTTTAGGTCGGCCTCGAGTGCATGTAATTTCAGGCAAGAATCACCACGTATTTGTGATTTATGTCCTGTTTGCTCTTGTGGGTCCTAGCGACTCTACACCGCCTACGCGCCATCATGTGCGATTTCTAGAAATGTGCCTCAGCTCTCCTTAACTCTTTACCAGTTGCCGTGCTTTCTTCTCGACTGTTCAGCGCCACGTATCCTGCCACCTACTTATGCCTTCCATCGACCAACAGACGCACAAGCCATATATGGATCCAAATAACCTTGTTGTTGAATTATGTGCTATGTCGCGTTGTCTATCGCACAATGGCTAGAGACGACTCTGATGAAGTGCAGAAGACCCTGTGTCAGTGTCAGCTAAGAGTCAGTCAGTGTCAGCTAAGACTAACATCGTGTGCAGATCGGATACCTAACTCCTTGGATGTGTTAGCTATAGAAGGATGGAACTGGAAGGCGTAGAATTCATCGCGTCCCTACAGTCTTCAGGGGAGTTACGGTAGGGATGCAGAGAGCACACTCACTGATACTAAAGCGGTAGGAGGTGAGCTAGTAAAGTAACATCGAGTTGGCTGGAACTCTCACTAGAACCTTTGAGGCAGAAAGCTGCCCAAGGAAGATACAAACGCTGTTTACAGCTTCCGACTCCATGGTCATACATGAAGGTGGAAAAAGGAATGCCAATATGGGAAAATTCTCGTGCACAGGGTCAAAAGCGCTAAGCATAAAGTGAAGCTATTTAAGGACTGTGAGCTGGATAAGATCAGTGCTTGGTATGCGGCCAGAGATTTTGCACAGAAAGTATTGCCAGTCTATTTGGTGGTAAGCCAGGAAAAGACTGTAACTGTTGGAGGTTGAGATAGTTAAGGAGACATTCCAAAGCAAGAGAAGCTAATTCGAAGACTTTGTTGCGTAGAGTACACCGAGAAAGTGCACGACTGGAACTACATCCCTGTTGCGGTCGACCTTTAAACCAAACCAAGAGCTTCTCATAATTATCGCTAAAGACTAAGAACCTTGCCTGGGTCCGAACATGAACCAGTGCGTAGCCGTCTACTACCAACTTAAAGAGACGGTTGATTTAGGTGGTCATCCAAGTTATGAAGCGGTGTTTACCTAAAATGGATGACAGTGGCGGAGTTGGCTAGCTACACCCCACTCAAAGTATGGTTTTTAGTCTCGCTACAATACTCATACCCAGAGAAGCACCTATGTCACCTCCACATTACTCTCCGACATTCAGTTTCGCGCTAACATTCTCCCCTAGGCTTTAAGTCCCAGCTACTCATTGCTTTGTTCGAAGCAGTCCTTCTTACTACCTTCCATTTGAGTGACTTCATTCCTGGGTATAGTTTTCGTAATAACTATTCATGCTTTGTCACTTGCCCGTGTTCAGTTTTGTCTCTGCCACTTTGCCTTTGTCTCCTACTTATCTTCTCTTCTATGTATCACCTCTCCATTAAGATGTCATTGATATCGTCATCACATTTTGACAGCTCGAATTTCAAAGTCAAAACAACAATGCCACTTGAACTCTTCAAAAAAAAAAAAACCTTGTCACCCATACTATTAATCTCTCTCTCTCACACTTAAGCCCCACCCCTTCTTGTAATGGACTCTGGAAAAAGATTAAGATTAACGCCACCTAATTGCCCTTAAGCCTGACCAGCAACAACTCGTCCATCAATCAGAAATCAACCGAAATGTAATTTCTTAATCCCATTCTCCAGTTTCCCCACCATCTTTGTTTTGTTGTTTTTCTAACGCTTTGTTTGCCTGTCACATATGTATCAACAAATAGAAATCACGGAACCGCAAAATAAATTCATAACGTCCAGCGTTCATCCGTCATTCTTTCTCGCTCTTGCCTCCCCCGGGGGCAGACACACCACCACCACCTCAAGGCTCGTTGATTTCATCGTCAAATCGAAATGTCATCAATCACATTTGACGCTAGTCTCGGCGCGAGCGAGGGGGTGTTCAGCCATCCACAAGGAATGTCAACTGATAACTTTCCTGTTGTTTTTCTCTTCTTCTATTGTTGTTTTTGTTGTTCTTGTTTATATTGTTATTCCAGTCTCCCACAGCGTCCTTTGGTAAAGCCCATTTTGGTATTAGATTTTGATTCTGTTGACTTTTTATGCTATTTTTGGTACGAGTATAATATTGCATTCAGCTGTCAGAATTTCAATTGGGAAATTGCTCAACGCTAGATGGCGTTTGCTGTTTTGAGGGGTTGAGTCTTCTTCCTGCCAGAACAAATTTCCTCTCTGTTTGTGGAGACAAAATAGAAAAAACGTCGAAGGAATTAATATTTTCTTGTCCCAACGCTCCGCCCGGTCTGCCCCCTAGAGAGATTGACATATTTGAGGAGCCCCCAGGAACTGGGAATCCATTTTTCTGACCAAGTAAATAATTTGACGGAACCACTGTCACGTCTGTGGGTGGCTTGATGGTTCTGCCAAAGTCAAGTTCATAATTCTGTCGTCCAAAGTTGTTGTGTGGCGGTTGTTTTGTGAAAGGAGGGTGGTAATAGCTCATTTCCAACTGACTGGAGTTAAGACAATTTTCACTTTTGTCTCTCTTGTTCGTTTGCGGTGAAGCTTTGAACTGAACGACAGAAAGAGAAAGTCTAGTGTGAGCGAGAAAAGTTGTCAAATTCAAGAGAAAACTCATTGAAATGATAATGGCGTTTGGCTTTGTTCAGTTTTTGTTTACTTTTGATTACATCGGGAATTTGTGAGTTTCCCAACTTGTTTTTTTTTTTTTGCGTTTATTTCGGGAAAGATAAACGGGAAAGTTTTGGTTGATATTTTTTTTTTTTTTTTTGGCTTCCTTTAGGTTGTATTCTGTTTATTATTTGCAGTCACCCTCTGTGAAGAGATATTAAATTCTTTTTCGCCAGTCTTATTGACAGTTAATGGTGGTGGATGGAATGAGCGGAAGTTGCTTTATGTCAAAAGTGATTGTGGGTTGGTGGTGGGAGTGTAGGTTAACAGGAAAGTTACATTTGTAATTTGTGCTCGGCCAGGTGGTGGATTTCAGTTTTTGGGAAAGGTCAGTGGTAGATTAGAATTCTATGTTTAAGTTATTCGAGCGAAAATTAAGTCTTAAGTCACAGGAAGATATTTACTTTTGGGGTTGGAAGAAAGTTTAACAATTATTAGGGTGCTACGCTGACAATGAGTGCTTTTATGAGTTAAGTTGTTGGCAAATGGGTGGGCGAGGACTTACAAATTTTAATTTTTCGACCCGAAAACCCAAATTTCATGATGAAAAACTTTGAATGCGCATCCCCAACCACACATTTGATGGTACTTTCCCTTCATATATCCCACGCTCTTGATCCTACATCCCGTTTGGTCAGGTCGAGTACTTTGAAGCAGAATGACTCTCTATTACGTCATAAGTTTGACACCTAAAGCTCTCTTGATATTACATTATGATGGCGAGGCTAGCCGCTACCGAATTCAAACTGTCAAATTCACTGCCCGATAAAATGTCGTAGTTCTTTCCCGCAGCTGGGGTTTGTTCAAAGGGTAATGGCTTTATTGGTTTGGGCAAGTGTTTACATCAGCAACTGTCATTTCGTAGTTTTGTTATCAGAGATCTGGTAAGAGAGCGCGATATAATGAAAGCAAGGATCTGTCATAATGAGAGCGCTAAGTATGTTTACATAAGGCGTGATTCTATGATTTTAATTTTGTTAGCTTTGACAAGTCCTGTCACAAGTGAAAGGTTGAGGGGCCTATCACATAGGACTAAAAGGTTTCAGATCTCAGCAGATCTAATCTGCTTGATCGTCTTTGGCTCTTAGTCCTGATGGAAAAGCAGACGTCGAATTTCATAATAAACGTCCCCAAATACTTGAATGGTCTCCTGCACCTGATTACAGACGTCATCGTAGATCTTTAGATTCTGAGGGACTAGTCGAGAAGAATTCACAGCACCTAGGGTTGAGTGGAGGACAGCTGAGACACATAATTTACTCATGGTATAGTATGGTAGCCTTCTTAGATCGAATCGATATACTTTACTTACTTACTTACTTACTCACGTACTGCCTACACACCGTAGTGTACGATTTCTGGCAATGTGCCTCAGTTCTCCCCAACATTTTCCCAACTGCCGTGCCTTAACGTCGACCGTTCTGCGCCAAGTTCTCCTCGCTCTGCATGATTAGCAATGGAACTGTCACCTTTTCGGAAGGTGCGACCAATCCACTGCCACTTTCGTCGTTGGATGATCGTGTCTATGGTTTCTGACCCGTTCTCTGGTAGAGATCCATTAAATTTCCTTTCTTAGGAAGCTTGACGATCATTCCCTTCTTTCACTCGTCAGGAAAGCTCTCAGTTTCTCAAGCTCTTCCAATTAGAGGGAACAGTAGCTCAGCCGATATTGTTGGCGCTGCTCGTAAGAGCTCGGCGGTAATACCGTCAAGTCCTACCACCTTGTTGTTTTTCAGTGCCTTGATCGCGGCAGTGATTCCATTCTTACTGGGGTACGTAGTACGTATACGGGAAGTTTGCACCTAGGGCACCTCCATCTGATTTGGGAGCATACAGTTCAAAACCGTAGAAAAATGTTCCTTCCATCTCTTGAGCTGTTCCTCATTCGAACTAAGCAAAGAGCCATCTAGGCTTTTCAGTGGGTGTTGGCTGAAGCTGTAACCATCTGACAGCTCCTCTGTGATTCTATAGAGGGTTCTGCTGTCGCAGCTGCGTGCAATCTCCTCTGATTCTGTAGCTAGTGCGATGGTGTAATTGCATTTCTCTCATCTTCATGTGATGTAGGGACTCCAGCTCGCTCTCTTTTGCTGCCGTGGTAGTGCAAGCTTTTAGCTGTTTTCGTTTGTCGGAAGGTATCCTCGGAAAGCCATGTCCTATGTGCACACCAGTGCTATTGAATGGTTCCGAACGATGGTCCTTTAATTGCTGGCACACTGAGGGATCCTTTTGTCTGTCAATGTTGAATGTTGAATGTGGAGATTTTTGAACACCAGAAGTGCGTAGTCGGAGAGTAGCTACCATAAGATGGTGTTCTCGCAGTCGGTATACACCTCTTCGTGCGCACTTTGGAACCATTTAAGGATTATTTCCATTTCGTCAATAGCAGCATTGAACAATCTTGCTATCGCAAGCCTAGAAAACCCGCAACAGTCCAAGGACACCGGCTAACCTCAATGACGAATGCCATCATGAATACTCCATCTAAACAATTTAGACAGCCATTTCTCAGGCCATTAGTCAGTACTTCAAATCCATTAAAATGCTTAACCACCAAATAAATTGCCATTTTCTTAACCTAATTTCAACATTCCATTCCATTTATGGTACAAAATTGAACACACATGTACCTACTCATGTGCCCAGTCCTTCCATCTTCAAGTCCATAAATTTATACGGCAAACTCCCTAAAGAGTGTCCCCCTTTCTCATCCTCCTCCCAGTAGAAGAGCTTCCCGAAAAATTCCCAAACCTAATTGCCGTATCAATTTATGAGCTCGAAATACCTTTATTCCTTTTGTGTCCCATTTATATGCATTTGACATCCTTGAAATTCCGTATTCGATTTATAGCTATTCAGGTGGGTGGTTGACCGGAAAACACAGTCACATTCAAAGACGTGCAACCCATTTCAACACAGTCCTAGAGCCATCCACACATTCGTCCTCCCCCGCCCACCCCCGTTAAGTTGATTATAAAATAATTATTGATCCTCCTTTTTGGGCGAGCTGGTGCACTGGAAGTGGTTATGTTGTTTGCATCATAGACAGGATATCCTACCGAATGAACGCCTACACACAAGCTGTGTACTGAGTCTCTATTTGAAAAGGGATTCGCCAGACTGAGAGTCGGTACATATCCTTATCAACACGATGCAAGTGCCGCATCTGCATGTGATGTTTATAGTATAGGAGAAGAAATATCCTTTTCAAAAAGGACTTGGAATAGGAATAGGTGCACAAGACTGACTTAATTTAAATTTATTGCACTTCTAGAAAATTGACCAATGGACGTGCGATTTATTGGGATGTTATGAGGACAAGAGGCGAGTTAGTCAACTAGTCAATGACTTTTATCTCGAAAAAGGAGTTGAATTTCTGGATAAATAGTTGAATATTCCAAAAATTCGGTGGAGGATAGCATTGGACAAAAGTGTAAGGTGTAGTGCTAGTGTTCATTGCTATTTGGATGGCTAAGGACTGCTTCACTATCAGCAGATAAGGAGCATAAATCTTTGGGCTATCAGTCGACCACATAAACTTGATAAACTTGAGCTCTGATGACTTGAAAGTTGTGTATGCAAGGATATGAACGATATGCATGAATGTTACCTTAGAAACCCCAACTATCGGGAGACAGCTCAGGACATGGAAGCTTCTTATGTACGATGCGGATATCGTAAGACTTTGTGAGCAAACGACTATGACTGGCATATCCAGACCAACCAGAAAAAGAAAGTGGTAACACGCCAAAGAGGCTTCGTGAGGCCTAAAGTAAATAGGAGCTGTTTGCTCTCGTCTTTCATTACAAGCGCAGTCTTTCATTACGATACTGGTTCTTCCAAGTACAGCTGACAAGCAGCAATTCGTTGAAAATTCTAGGGAACCTCTAGAAGTCTTAAGGATATTCTGGCCAAACCGTATCTCTAACGAACAGCTTCATCTGAGAACTGGCCATGAACCTATAGCCACAACTATACGACGACGAAAGAGGCAGTGGATTAGTCACACTCTCCGAAAAGGTGTTAGATTCATAGCTAACCAAGCGATGCAATAGAGTCCGCGTATTCAAGATGGCAGAAGTATGTGGCGCAGAACAGTTGAGAAGGAAGCACGACAAATGGGAGAGTGTTGGGGAGAGACTTTCTCCAGATTACGATTGCGCGTCGGCATTGTAGAGACCCGAGGACCCAGAAGGGGATACAGGATATAAGTAAGTAAGTCTAGATCTCAATTATTGAAGTGACTTAACTCCTTGAATGGTGTCAATCAGAAGGGTTTACGGTCAATTCAACCAAGACTGTCATCATACCCTTCACCAGAAAAAGAAAGAAACTAAATATGGGTTAACTCTAGACCATAAACTGAACTGGAAGCCTCACATAGAAAGAACCACTGAGAGCGGACTAAAGCCTTCTGTGCCTTCTCGAAGTTTTTCGGCAAAACCAAAAATAATCCACTGGACTTACCTCACAATCATCACTCCGATAATCACCTACGTATCACTAGTATGGTGGGAAAAGGCTAACAAAACGGTCTATCCTCCAAAGAATACAACACTTAGCAATGCAATGCCCTCCTGCCTGACAGGAGCTTCTCTTAGACCTTCCACCCCTCCACATAACTATTATGAAGACTGCAGCTGCTACTGTTGAAGTATCAACTGCTATGCAACAACTCCACCCTCAACTTAGTCGGACACATGCTATACATCAGTATGCCTCTCAGACTTCATGTCTAAGAGAATCCATCTCCATCACCTCTTTCAGGTCAATATCCCAATCCGGAGTTCCTGGGACAATCTGCAAATCCCCCAAACATCCTCCTCATTAGACTGGTATACTGACGGATCGTAAATGTCGAGTGGCTCTGGAGCTGGTATTTCCGGTTCAAACTACAAATTATCTATTCCTCTAGCACAAGCAAGCACAGTCTTCGAAGCAGAGGTCCGTGTCAGACAATGCATTACAAGAAACCACCGTAGATCACATATCAACATATCCTCAGATAGCCAGGCAGCTCTCAGCTCTATAACGTTGAGTCAAAGCTAGTCTGGAACTGTCTCCAATCCCTCTTACAGCTTGCTGCACACAATAATGTCACACTAATTTGGGAACAAGATTGCCAGGGATATGGCTGTACTAACAAGGATCATACCAAAGATCGGTAAACCAAGGCACAAGAAGAGACTTCTCTTAGCAAGCCTTGCGAGATTGAAGACGATTGTTGCCATAAAGTCATACAGAAAGAAGTCAGAGATAGAGACAGAGCTTCCTTAAAGCTTCCTGTAACGCATGATATTAATAAACTTCCTGCCGAAAAAGCCTTGATGATTCGAATTCCTTCTAAGGTACGATCAAAGATAGGTCTGAAACAGCGACAAGCAAATGGTACCACTCTGAAAAAGGCTGATGGATTAAGGGACTGATAGGGCCTAAATTTTTATCCCACTCAAATGCGGATGTTAAGTGAGGTTAGAATGGCTGGCTGCAGTGTATTTAGAGAGCTTATGAGGGCATTCTGCATGAGGTTCCGAAGCGCGTATCGAGACAACGTCATTCACAATTAGCTCGCACCTTTCCCCTTCCACAACTGAAGCACGTCGTTCACACCATAGGTTCATAGGCCGCTGATCGGGTTCTCAATTCCAAAGCTTGTCTGAAATCGCTCCTATAAGTGCTCTAGGTTCAGCGTTTGAATGCTTCCTCAATATTTAGGACACCATTCAGAGTGTACTTGCTTACTTAAAGGGCTCCGACCCTTGTAGAATTCCTGCCTGAGACATAGTTGCCTTCAATCCTCTGCGGTCCCGGGCACACTGCTTCCAGTTATTAAGACCAAGTTTTCTGGCATCCGCAACAGCTTGGTATTTATACCAGAGGTTCTGTCTTCTTCTCGGTTTCGAACCTGTGGCCTAGGATTCGAAGATCCTCTTGACTGGAGCATTGTTGTCCATTCGCTCAATGTGGCAGAGACAATATAGTCTGCGCATCTTGGCTTTTTGGACTACATCCACATCCTGGTACAGCTCATAGAGTTCGTGGTTTTATCTTCTCCTTCATTCAAAAATCCAGAATCGATGCAGAGTATATCCTATGTAATACAGAGTATATCCTATGTGACCCAGGACCTAAGCGCAGATTACATTTCAAGGTATACCTATGCTGAGAAAGAACTCAGGAAGTTTGGAAGCAGTCAGTGACCCTGTGGCTCTTATAGTACCAGCGCAGTCATCTCTCAATACGATGGAGCCGAGTATGTAAGGCTCTAAGGAGTGTGAATTCAGTCGATTGAGTGAACACGCACTCAGTTTCATCTTTAAATAATTGCCAGCTTCATGTTCCTTGAACGTACTCCTTGACAAATATCTTCAATTTGGATTCGATTCATTAGATACATCCCAAATGATGGCACCATCTGTTCAGCTATAGGTTAGATGCATGCAAACATTTTCGATTGAAAAACTGACTAACACTTATCATTCACTGACTTGGCCAATACCATGGCAGAAATCTCAGAAAAGCAAAAGAAAAATCTAACCACTTCATTCCGAGCATAAACCCCGAGCACGTTTGCCTCTTCTATCGGATCTAAAACTCATTTTGATTCAATGCTCCGATTAAACTAATTGGATAACAGTAACAGGAATTAATGCACACTTCACTTGCAATTAAATACAAAAACGTTCGCCCCTCTGTTGTCACTCCCTTCATCACTGGACTGTGTGTCGTGGACTGGGCTACAGAAACCCCAAAGGAACATAAAGAAAAAATGATAAATTAAACCAAAGTGACATGACAAATCGCCATTCATTTATTACACTACATCCCCCTGGGCACCCACTGCCCCCACAAAGCCAGACGACTGAACGGAATGTAATATCCTGTGGAGGACCACCCACCCATTCTCGGTGGCGTTCAAAACCAACTTCATATCCGGCAATTTGCGGTGGCAACTTTTACTCTGCAAAATTTTTGCTATTTTTACGAGGTGCCTTACAATTTCGGTTCGTGCCGAGCCGAAATTTTATGCTAAATTCAACGAGACTTTGTAGTTTTACACACAAACACACACACAAAGGATATAGCTCATAAGGATTCGGCAAAATACAGTCAGGAGAAGAGAATGGAACGCCCTTCCTAGACCACCTTCAGTTCGACCGAACACACACACACATGTGACCAACTGTAGGAATTAATTATGAAAACAGTGTAATTAATTAAATCCAGCATTTTCAGGGCGATGGGTGGTAGAAGTGAAAATAAGTTTCTCCAGCCAGACGAATACACTCGAGCGATGTGGACGAAGAATTTGCAGTGCAGTGTTTCTGTGTTTACGACAGAAACGATATTTGCCAAAAGGATTAGAGGATGAGGATGACGGTGGTTCGTGCTTTTGTTTTGTTTTGCTTTGGACAATGGCACAAGAGTGTAATGTGAATTCGGATTAATTCGCTTGAGAAGTGACCAGAGGCGATTTGTTCCGATGGATTCACGAAACACGTTCGTGGTGATGATGGTGGTACATTGTTTTCGGTTGAAGATGTAATGCTTAAAGAGAGATCAGGGAGTTGAAGACTTACAGTTGCAGGATCAAATGGAACAGTGTATAATCGGCAAAAGGGATGTCTTGAAGATGTAGTAGCCTCAAAGGTAAGAAAGGAGTTCGAACCGAAGGGCAAAGGTACTGTTTGTAGAATGAGAGAGTGTTTCTAAAGAAGCCAAGAGGTCTGTAGGACGGTCCATTATGCTCAGTTGAAAGTTATGCCGGGACAGATTAACCAACTAGTTAATTGAAGATGCTTTCGGCTTTGGAGAAAACCTTTAGTCCTGGCTTTAGTTGATAGTCGACTTCCAGATATTCACAAGCAACAGTTGCCTTCAAATAGATAGAGTCTCCGAATAGGCACCAGAACTCACAAAAAAATGGACCAAAGATCAGGGATCAAGTTCAAGTGAAATTCATCCAATCAATAGGTCTAGTGAGCTGCTTAAATTGTGTAGACCTATGAGTCTTACATCAATTGTTCGGAAAGACTCAAGGCTGATTTGCACATCCGCCGAAATAGAGCGCACAATTTCAATAGAAAGATAGAGGGAGCACTTTAGTCTACCAGGGATGTCGAGCACTTGTTCTGTAATATCGGTAACAATCAATCAGTAACACAGGAAGCGAATATTTGACAAGCAAATGGATTCTTACATCCTTCCCCAATCGACAGCCAGGAGGAGTCCTCCATATACTCTCACAGACTTCGTCATATTGCAGTGCCTTTAACGAAAAAGTTACAGGTTAATCCAGAATCCCCTCGATTCAAAGCCAAGGCAAAGCAAAGCAGAGGATGCTGTCGACTAAGCGCTTGACGTCAGAACAATACCGCCAGAAGGAATCACTTTCAATATGACAGACAGTTATCAAAGCAATCACCGCCACAGAAATGAAATCCAAGTTTGTGAAGTGCTCCCGCGAGGAGCTTAAGGTTCTTGGAACACAGTACAAGGTTCGGCTCTGCTGGGTCCCTGGGCATGAGGGTGTCCGGGGAAATGAAAAGGCAGATGCATTAGCAAGGAAAGCTTCATCGGACCCACTAGAACTGACTGACCTCTTCATAAGCACCCCGCCCTGCGTTCTCAGGCTTAAAGCAGCGACAAGGAGGCTACGAGAGATACGAACTTGAGATGGAATTCCTTAGAAACTTGCAAAACTGCAACTTTGGAACAAGTATCTACCGAGAAATTTATTCTGGAGTCCAGAGCATTGGCATAGAAAGAAGGTAGTGTTCTCAACATCTTCCTCATCGCCGCATCCCCTGCAGAGTTCTTCTTCCGTTCGATGCAGTTTCTTCATACCGCAGAATGTTATGTCGCGTGAGGATTCCCACAAGCATGGAGAGGTATCATCTGTTCTTGGACATAAGTCTCTCGGTCCTTGCTTTATCAAAGGATGGACATCGGGTAAGCTTTCAATACACTGAATCGGAATGGTACATGGTTGACCTCATGCAGGAGACGCATCACAGATAGATGTTATTTCCTTTCCTTATTCGGTGCTATAATCCAGAGTAGAAGACCCTCTCAATTTGGGTTTGCCGTTTGGACCTAAGGAAGTACTCACAGGCCATCCAATTTCGGATCACTTCGTCCAGTTGTTTTTCGTCTGTTTTTCTCTGTGATTATGCAGGAATATTAACTGTGAAGGATCTCTCGTTTGATCATGAGAAGACCAATTGAGCTAACCCAACAAGGATACGAACTATAAGGAATCTCATTTTAACTCCAAATAACACCTTAATGCAAAGATGACATTAAATTAATAATTAGAACTTTCATCACATAAATACAGGAATGTCAACATCATCGCAGGACCTTCTCAGTTACGGCAACAAAAACTCCTCACACTTATCCGCGATTTTTTAATTAAAAACGAAAAAAAAACACACACACACACGAAACAAATTGCACCCCAAAAAGCTCTTATCCTTTTGCAGTTTTTTTTTTATCCTGGGACTTGCGGAAGGCATCCTTACGACTGATGCAGCGCCGCAAAAACAAAAAAAAAAAACAAAAAAAGCGCAACAAATGTGCAACAATACAGAGAAACAGACGAACGACTGTTAACAGTTAGTGGAACACAAAAACCAGGATAACACTCACAACATAGAGCACACGACGACTGCAACTGTATGTACATATGTATGACTAGGACTAGGACTAGGACTAGGACGATTGGAGAGCAGCGCGCAAGGCATCACATCATAGAAAGCCAGTTGAAGTGGGTCCTTTTGTGTGCTAAAGGACTTCGTATTTTTTTTTTTTTTTTTGTGCCCTTTTGTATATGTGCTCGAGAGCCTCCGGTTTTTTTCTTCAGTTTTTTGTGAGTATATGTTGGCAATAGCGTGCGCACGTCTCTTTGGTGGGAATTCACATTTAAGTGCTCTCAATACGCATCAGCGCTTAACCGTAATGAATAGAAGTGAATAGGTGGGCGGCGGCGGCGGCGGCATGGTGTTTAAAAAACGGGAAAACTCAACACAATTTGGAAAAAAAAAAGGAAAGGCTTTCTAAGCACAGACTGGAGTGTTAGGCAAACGCCAAAAGGTGTATGGAAGTCGCGCACAGTTCACACCGTTTTGACGGTTGAAAAGCAACAACGATCCAGGTAGGGTTGCCAGACATATGCAATAGGAGAGTGCTTTTTGAAGATGTCTGTAGAGACCTCATATGTCGGGACGTTGTTGTGGGGGTCACGGATTGGCTAGCAACGATCAAATCAAAACTATTTACCGGCTACTTGGGTACTGTCTTTAGGCACAAGGTGAAGGATTACACTCAAGCAGGTTCTGACATCTTTGCGACCGCAGAAATCTATGACTACTTCACCATCCATTGTGACACAATTAAGACATCAAAAGATGACATAAGCGTAGCAGTCTACATGCTTTACTTCCAGAACATAAGAGTGTAGCTGTAGCGATAGTAAGAGCTGTCAAAATAGAATACACACCATTTATACTAAGCTGTCAAATGAGGAACAATTCTGTAAAAACTGCCAACTGCATAATCAAAGGACAAGTGTGTATGGGTTGGTTGGTTATCTGACAGATTATACTGCCTACTACTACACTACAGCTAAAGTATCATATGTGCTGGCTATATTAAGCTGTCAAAGGTGAAGTCTATAGGTACCTGTCAACTGCATACGCAAAGGAAAAGTATGGGTAGAGTATGAGTTGGCTAACCTATAACTCGTGTTGTTTGACAGACGTCACCATCTGACAGCTTGAACTGTCTACTACTACACTACAGCTAAAGTGTCATATGTGCTGGCTTTATTAAGCTGTCAAAGGTAAAGTCTATAGGTACCTGTCAACTGCATACGCAAAGGAAAAGTATGGGTAGAGTATGAGTTGGCTAACCTATAACTCGTGTTGTTTGACAGACGTCACCATCTGACAGCTTGAACTGTCTACTACTACACTACAGCTAAAGTGTCATATGTGCTGGTTTTATTAAGCTGTCAAAGGTGAAGTCTATAGGTACCTGTCAACTGCATACGCAAAGGCGAAGTATGGCTGTAGTATGAGTTGTCACTTTGAAGTTTGAAAGTTCACTACAAACCTCACCATCTGACAGCTTGTACTGTCTACTACTACACTACAGCTAAAGTGTCATATGTGCTTGCTGTTTTAAGCTGTCAAATGGTGTGTTTTGTAGGTAACTGTCAACTGCACATGCAAAGGAAAGAGTTGTAGTAAGACTTGTCACTTTTTTGTTTGACAGTTCACTACAAACCTCACCATTTGACAGCTTGTACTATCTCCTTCTTCAGCTACAGCGTAGCAGCTGTTAGTCACTAAGTAATTCGAGGAAGAATGGCAACCCTTAAGCCTTGCACTCAAACAACCATCGGATTTGACAATATCAAATGGCATTTCCCGCCTTGCATACATTAAAGACGGGGAATCTCAAGTGCGTCTGAATGATGAAAAATTCTGGAGTGAGAGATACATAGATGGTTATACCTTCAAAGTGCATTTGCCCCCGTAGAGGGCACTTGTGGTGTTTTTGATGATTATGATGATGATGACTACAGGTAAATATGTATGCATATGCATAGGCAAAGGCTGAATACTCATGCCCAGGTCTATGAGAGCGCAAAAAAAACGGGTTGACATTGCTGATGATTCTGGTAACAATTAATGAGGATGCGTGTACCTTTTAAGTGCATGCCAGCAAATGATGACGATGATGATGATGAAGTTGATAATGAGTATGCGATGATTCAAGTCCTCCCCCCAGTCAGTACTCGGATGGGTTTTCGTTTTACCAAAAGGACCACCGAGGCGTATGATGAATGAGTTGGCGGAAGGAATTAAAAGTGAGCAGCACAACCACCTCACTCGGCAGCTATGAGACCAACAATGTCGTTTTTCTTCTTTTTTTTTTTTTTTTTTTTTGTATTATATAGTGAGTGAGTGCAATTTGTTAAGTAAATTAATGAGTAGACTCAAGTAGATGGGCGCGAGAGAAAGGACATTTGGAAGGGGAATCACTTCTGCAATTAATGCAAGGAGGTGGGCGCTTTTTAATTGTTTCAATCGGCTTAAGGATGGAATGATAGAGGAGTCTGTGTTTTTCTTTACTAGTAATTGTGAAGTGGATTAAATTTATGTGTGCGAAGTGGTTTGATGATGCAAAGTCAATGAACTTAAAGCGAATGCCAATGCAATTAAATTAATTGATATCAGATGCCTTGTGGTATTTTGATATTATCTAGCACATTGGCGTGCTTTGTGATTGATTAATGTCGCAATATCGATGGGACAGTTTAATTGGTTTTTAATTTATTAAAATTGAGTTGAGAATGGAGGGGGAAGCCTCAAGAGCTTGTATAACACCTAGTGAATGTTAGATAAGATCAAAACTAACGTGAGACAAAAGACTGGATTGTCTGCAACAAAGTGTCTTGGAATCAGAGGATTCGATCTCAAAGGGCTTCGTCTCTTTTTGCTGACAACGCTGGAACCTTCAATAGATTCGGACTGCAGTATCCATACATCCGTGACAAGTAGGTATTGTAGGTAGATAGAGCCCTCCATAGAGTACAAACAGTTATAGAAAGATCTCTTCGCTTCAAAGAGATAACTAACTTAAGCAATCCCAGGCAGTCTACACAGAGCAAACTTAAACACTGAACTCTGTAAGGCTGGGAGAAAGCAAAGATTTCCACTGCACTCAGATCAGTGTTAACCCATGGTGTTACCCAATGAGGTCCGATAGGGCTAAATATCTTGGTACATTGGAAACTAATGACGGAGGAAAGGGTTCGCCACAACACTTGAAATGTTCTTAGTCCTTCTGCCGCTCGACTATCAAGTACAACCTCAGGCGGGAAGAAGTGCGCTTCGGCTCACAAAAATAGGATTCTTTAAGGGCACAGCTCTATTCTTAGGAACACCACCGAGACTCAGGAGAAATACGATCCCAAGTAGTGCATCCCAGCAGGGAAACCTGGCACAATGATGCAGTTCACCTTCAGAATGAGATTTCCATTTATACAAACGGGTCTAAGACCAATGAGGGAACTGGGTCAGGTATTTACCCGATAGACTTGAACCTAGAAATATTTCTAAAAACTCCCGGACCCATGCAGTGTTTTTCAGGCATAGGTTCTAACCTTGCGCTGCGAAACTACTTGAGATGGGATCTACACATATCCAAAAAGGATATTGCCTTCTTCATTGACAGTCAGGCTGCGATCAAAGCGCTAGAGTCTTTTGTCATCAAATCTGAGCTAGTCACGGATTCCCGCACAAAGCCCGCAGAATCTCGTAAAATTATGCTGCGTACCTGGACACTGTGATATTGAGTGTAACTAATGCGCCGATAGACTGGCCACGAAAGCTGTTGAACTCCCACCTGAGAACGTCATCATTAGCATCATGGCACGTCTGTGCGTTGCCAGGAGAGGTATAACCAATTGTATATGCAACGTGGCTAACCGCAGGTGGGCTAATCTGGAGAGACACAGGGTATCCAGAGCCTTATGGCCTGAGATCAACCATAAAAGATCAGGCGAAATTATCAAGCTAGTGAGAACACAAGTTAGGACTATGATTGGGATCCTCTCTGGAAATTTTCTTCTGAGAAGACACGCCAGTTGACTAGCGCTATCAGAACCATATATTTGTAGGTATTGTGAACATCTACTCGCCTCAGAGGATATCACGCATATTCTTTACGAATATCATGACTCAATTTCTGCTCTGCAATCAAATGCTGGGACGACCTGATTTAGGCTTTTAAGTTTCTTCTACCATTAAGGGCTCACTAAAGGGATCGCGATGGGCCCATTATTGTGCCCAGTGTTTTATGATGAAGTCATAACACTTTTTAAACCTAACCCACTCTAACTACTCTGCGAAATTACTTACTTATTTTCGGAGAATGCAAACTATGTACTCTGCTGATTTTGTGAAATGCAGCATCATGTCTGTACATATGTTCTCTGGAGAGCTCTTTAAGGTTATGAAAGAATTAGTTACCGAGGATTCTATTAATGGAATGCTATGCAGAGTATTGGACAAGCAAGTGGGTGGTATATTCTCTGTCGTTGCCACAGTCTCTGCGAAGTTCTTCTTCCGTCTCTAGAACTTTACTTTAAGTTCTCCTCTCTTGTGGCTAACTGCCCCTCTTCGGGACTGAGTACTCAGGGCGTTGTGCTTATAGAGAGATCAGTTTGTTCTGGTGTATTTGTTGACCCTTTTCTTGCTGGTTCATTACCTTTTTCATTGCCTGGGATACCCTCATTTCCAGAAACCCAGCAGAGCGATACCTTGTACAGTATTCAGACAAGCTTCTTCACTATTCCATTCATTTTCTATTGCAACTCTATAGCACTACTGCTCAAACCAGAAACCATACCCCTTCTTTTGTTCAACGTTGGGAGACGTATCATCCAGAAGATGGCCTTTCGAGGTAGGAAAACAATAATGAGGAGTCCTTCCTCCACTAACATGGCTCTTGACAATATTGAAGAAAAACGGCTAGAATACCTCGGCTGACGATGTGATCACCTTTCGCTGGGGAAAAGTTTAATCAGTCCTTAACCACGCAGAACTATTATTGGATGATTGGACTTTCAGCACAAGACTGGGAGTCAACCTATCAAAAACGATCAAAAGATGAGATCAATCCCTACTGCGAGATCCCGCAATATTGATAGCTCGAGCGTTTCATGATATCTGGGTGCAAATTTCGATCCCAAACTAACCAAGAAGGACAGTATTTTACTCTTTAAGATGGCATTCAGTAGTGAGTTCTGTCTTAAGTCAAGTGTGGTTTCGGATGTTGTTCCACTTGTAGTTACACAAGGCCCTCTAGTGGCCGTAGTGACAAGGAGACCCTCACTAATATACAATCTAATCTAATATACACTCGTAGGGCTCTTTGATATCCCTGAGTTGAAAGGCTGCACCATCTTTCCTTTTACGCACAATTCTCTTCAATTCCTCTCTTCTGGACGAGTTCACCTTGATCGCTCCTCTTGCTGTGCAGCGTTATCTTCTGTCACCATCTTAGGGTAGTCACAGTCTTCACCATCACCTGATGCGTGCCCAATCTGTATATTAATGGTAAATCGGCAGATCGACAGTAGACCAAGTTTTTCCACTCCGACAAATTCTGGAAAAGACAAACGAGATGGCCTATTCGGGATACCAGATATGTCACGTAATGCTGGAAAACATGCGATGCTCTCTGCAACTTGGCAACAACTCTTCTGAGTTCTTCCAAACGTGCAACGGATTTGGAGCATATAGTGCGCAGGGCAACTGCTAGGATACGCAGACGATAGTGACATCATCGGAAGATTCCAGCTAGCCATAGTAAAGGTGTTTACGGCAACTGAAGAACACGCGAAATATATGTTATCTCTCCATGAAATTAAAGCAATCTCGAGACCGTAGAGGATTGAAGGTAGCCGTGCCTCAAGTAGACAATCTTCAAGGACTGGGAGCACTTTAAGTAAGTAAATTGTAAATCGTAGGCCTTGAACATTGCTGACCGTTTTGTCAAGTGAGGGCTTTGGTTTTTTGTTCTTGTCTCTCTCTAGGGTTAAGAAGACTAATCAACGAACATAAGTCTTAGTTTTAATGTAGTAGGTGAGTAACCACGACGGCACAAGTTCCAAAATATAGTTCTCCCACTTCCATGAGTTACGAGCCTTTCAGCGGGCTCATCCGCCAATATCTCGATTCCCAATCCAGTTACAGAGATTCTTAGCTTCGATTATCCAAATGTATATCACCAGTCGAAAGAATTAATTTATTCATTCTGTCCATCTTCCATGACAACTCTCGCACTAATTAGATGAATTTAAGGCCAATATGGTAGCCTGTTATCATCCACTGGTTCTACCAAATCCAGCAACC
Source organism: Chalcosyrphus nemorum (assembly GCA_949716465.1). NCBI lineage: Eukaryota > Metazoa > Arthropoda > Insecta > Diptera > Syrphidae > Chalcosyrphus > Chalcosyrphus nemorum. Next base: position 82,256,556 of record OX454333.1, read on the forward strand.
TTATGTAGGAATGAGTCTAACGATCGCAAATGTCCAAAAGGCTAACCAGGCTTTCCTCGTACGTTATAAAATATCACAGTTCAAGTTTAGTTAACGATCTACTTTGTATCGTGCTTTCTTGTGAGCTTGGAATATGTCAAAGAAGCTCTTACACGGTGTCTGCCAAGCGTCCATTCCATCTGCAGATTTCTGTCATATTCCTCCTTCTTTCTGAGGTTCATTAGACCTGGTATCACTGGGGACCCCAATAACATTGGTCTTAACCTCGCTGCGGCTGGACAGCGGCAGAGGATGTGTTCTCATATTCTTCCTCCTCCTCACAGATAGTGACCTGTAGTGAGTCCCACCATCAGTCTTAACTGTGTTCTGCTTTAGTTTATGGCTCGTTTTGTTATGTTGTTACTGGGTTCCTTTATTACAGATCTGGCCAGTTTACATGTACTTAGATCCGTCCAGTATTCATTGATTTCCTGTCTCTTATCTGTTTTTCAGGGGGACTCCTATTACCCCTTTAATGAATTCATCTCTCTGTTACTAGCTTTTTTCCCTGCCTTCTCGTTGCCTGGTCCACCTTCATGCCTTCAGGGTATTCGGCTAATGTCTCGATTGCCTTTTGTATAGCAAAGACTTCCCCTTGGAACACTGTTACAAATGGTTCCAGATGGTTGGCAAGTTGGCACAAAATATGCCAGCCCCTGATTCCTCTGATATCTTAGAGCCATCCGTGTACACTTTTATCCTGTAAGAGTCTCTTGTTTGATCCATTGTTCGTCTCTGTTCGCTCTTTGAAATGACCGAGAGATGTGAGGCCCGAGAGGCCTTGTGACAGTAAGACTGATGATTCTCTTCGCTTCTAGGTGCACTTGTAGTATGTTTAAAATTGCTTCCATAGCCGGGGTTGATGTCGAGGATTGTGCTTCTGTGATCCCTAGGCAGTTTAGCCGGCAGACTGTCACTGTCCACCATATCCATACACTAGAAAATGATAAGTTTTATTAGGCATTTGTGTAACTGGTGGACTTGTTTCGGTTTCAATCCTCACGACCTTCCGATGGCCCTTCTGCTTATTCAGTGCGATCTTTTGGCTTTAGTTACTCTCTCTTCTAGATTCTTTCTCCAGTTCGGTGTCTTGTCCCAGTTACTTGACTTGATTTCGAAGTTGCCGTGTTTCTCCACAAATTTGGGGAGTGTGAAAGGTTCTAGTGTTGGTTGTCATTGTGAAAAGGACTAGATCAGTTTTGTTCGGGTTTGCTGCCCCTATGTCGTTTAGGTGCTTTCCTCTTATTAGTAGGTATGGCAAGATCCTCGGCAAACGCCACGCATTTTGCGCCAGTTCCCTCTAGTCCTTTCAGAAGGTCGCCCATAACGAGTTCCCATAGTAAGGGAGATATTATCCCCACCTGTGGCGTTCCATTAGTTAGGCTATGATAATGCAAGTCGTAAGCATGCATACATATGTTCTAGCCAATTGCTTATTACTTAATTCTCACAACATATCGAGAGTGCTTCAATAATTTGTTGGCTTTTTATATTGGATGAACGCTCCTTCGATATCTAAGAAAACCCCTGCGACTGATTCCTTATGCTCAAACGCATTCTCAGTTTCGGAAACCAACTGCATCCTTAAGACGCTTCAGATCAATGAACCCTATACAAAATGCACAAAAACCGCTGACCAAAACTACATTTCATCTTAACAACGACATCCTGATCAAAAACCCCTATACCAAGGACTTTCTATGACACATCAAATTTCGTCTCCACATTCCCCATCAATCATCTCTCCAAATCACCCAAAGTGAGTGATTCCTTTAAATAAAATTACTCTCAAGTCAAAATTTTTAATATTGCAACCCAACTCGACCGATCCTTCAGTCAAAAATGAAATAATTTTCCTCTTTTCCCCGAAACATGTACATGCATTTTATTCGTATTTGAAATTTGCTTCATTTCAGCAATATTTCTCAAGCTCAGTTTTGATGTATCTGTATCTATACATGGGAGTTGGATGCGTCCATCTTTCTTGGCTGTCTGCGGCTAATAAAAATGTTACGAAAAGGGGGAAAACTGCAATTTTCATGAAATAAATTTGCGGTAAGATTCCACACACAGAGACATTGGAAAATCAACCAATATCCTGTTTCACACGCAGCAACTCGCAAACCTACGAGTAGACCATCAGAGAGACAATTCGCAAGGACAACTGCAGCGACTATAGCCATCATCAGCAGAAAATTCATGCGGCGAAACTGTGTGGAGCGTCCGTTTTGGAACGCTTTTCTGCAAAGTTTGTGAAAAATTCTCATATTTTTTTTTTTTTTTGTAGGAAGATGTCAGCAGAAATCCTTACTCTGTCTGGACATTAGGATCCAAAAAGGAACACACACTCGCAGCGCAGCTAGTGAAGTGCAGTTGCCATACGTACAAATGGGGTAGCGGCAGAGGAAAGGAAGAATCAGAGAACGACGGCTCTTGAATCCTTATGAAAGCTTTATGTTTGTGTACACGTGAGTAATGGGATTCAAATATAATTTACGATTGCTAGTAGGAGCCAGACTCACCACCCAAAATGGCTTCTGGCGTGTTCCGGAAGCCATGGCAAACACCGCTCACACATGCAATCGCAATATTTCACTTGCGGGCTGTTGGCGCACGCTGCGATTGTAAGATATGAGAAGGATACCACCAGCGGAGGCGCTAAAGCGTAACACGCTGATAAAAGTTCGCCCCGAAAAAGAGTGACGGAATGAGCAGTTGACGTACGAATTACCGCGCGTTTTCGGTCATGTATCAGTTTGAAAGGATATTTGTTTGCGGCACGAGGGCTTAATTGTTTGGGGTTTTGACGTGTAAGTTGTTGTCGTGCATCATTGTGAGGAATTGTTTAATACTTTTGCGGGCAAAAGGACATTATTTTTTGGTAACCAAAAACCAAACGAGTACAAAATGTCGCAATGGTGCATCCTTAACCGCACACAGCAGCTGCACCACAGTATTTCTATTTAATGAATGTTTAAGGATGATGACAGTTCTCGTATATATCCTTGTGAAACTTGCAATTCTGCGGATAATGACAAATTCGCAGTCATAAGTCCTCGAGTTTTGCTCCTTTTTCTACCCGCAATACCGCGATAAGATGAGGGGCACCTACTCCTTTTTTTGTCTGATGGCTTTCCCTACCCATCCTGGATGAATTTTTCATCAATGCATTGTGCACTATGTGCTCGATGCTCGTCTTGTCTCTCTAAAGGCAACGAGATGTCGAAGGATTATTTGAGACGGTGAAACTTATCACGCTTCTATGGAAATGAAAATTTCCAGACACTGTGACTGTGTCTCTTAGAATCCATGCTCCTCCTGCATAAAGGCAATCATCAGATGCCAACTCATATTCAATCTCGTCGTATCCTTCGTCCTTGGACTTGTATGAGGGGGAAATCTCATATATGTATGATGACTTTTCTGTTTACACGCTTATGGCAAAGGTGGATGCAGTTGTCGTCCTGATATGCGGTTTGGGTTGCCTCGTGTGTGTGGCTGGGGGAGGTTTTGAGTCTATTTTCGGGAAAAAAGTTATTAAAAAGTTTTTTTTTTCTCTCTTCCACCATGTCCTGATGCGTTCCCTTTTGTATCGTTATTTAGCGGTTGGAAGAATTAAAATGAAATGCATTTTCCATGAATATTCCGGGGGAAAAGTTTTGATTAAGCGAAGAGTGACGTCGGCGGCGGTTGTAACGGCTGCAAATATACAAAACGCAAAAGCCACAGGATGGAGTTGAAATTGAAAAGTTGTCGTGTCCTGGTTGGGCGTTTGTTTTGTCTATGTGCAAAGGTATAACACAGTGCAATTGATTTGTCGACGAAGGAGTAGTGCGAGTTTGAAACACATCTGTTTGGGTACATATTTGGAAAAGTCACAGACGCAGGAGCTGGGTTTTTCTATTTCGAGATATTACTTTATTTTGTGGTTGAGCTTATTGAGAGGCGGAGCAGAGCAGAGACACAATGCACGAGATGGTGGCGCAACTCCCACACATATGTGCCGGGTCCGGTCCGGTCTGGTTGGTGGTTTTTCATATTGATGGTCAGATACGTTCATAGCTGTACTGGGACGTGCTTTGCCATTGGTTTTAGGGGAAGAAGCGTTTCAATTTGGTTTTCTATCTTTTGAAACTAATATTAATCAATGTGCGGACAGAAGGACAATGGAGAATATGTTTTTCTTTTTTTTTGTGGGAGACATAGAGAGAGTTTTATCCTTTGTTGGGTAAGATGCTTGCAAATATTAGTCATTGTGGTTGCGTAACTATGTCTCATCTCTGTACTGAGAGATGAGTGCTTCAAGATCTTGTCCAACAGATTCTTCTTAGAGCTGAAGAGGTCCTTGTATTTAGGGCTTAGCGAGGAAGAAACAACACACTGACATTCCAGAATACTACCGACGCACCGCCATCTTCCAAAGGTCGCCGACCACTTGCCCACTGAATACAACTTCAACATGGGCTACATCTGCTTAGTACCCAATAGAACAGAATAGACAAAATGAGATCTCCTTCATCATGAATCGCTGACAATCTTTACGGATGGCTGCAAAACATAGGCAGGAGTCGGTTCTAGAATCTTTTCAAAAGACCTGGACATCAACCTCTCCTCCAGCCTTCCTAACTACTTAAGCAAAAGAATCCGGTATTAGAATCACCCAGGTAGTGGAGGAGGTCCATCAGCTCAACCTTGTCTCTGCAAAGAAATGACTCTTTCTAGTGACAGATAAGACAGGAGAATCACACAGCAGGTTACGAATAGATTTGACTTCTTCTTCGTCCCTGAAACTTCTACAATAGGCCCTATACTTACTTATGTACTTATGTAATGTATCCCCTTGTGGGTTCTAGGGCGCAATCGTGTACAGTTTTCACACCACACCAATGGTCTTGGACAGTGGTGGCCAATGAGCTGCTGATTGTTTCAATTCCACGTGACAGATGGTCCCTTAATTCTAGGCGCACTGTGGGATCTTTTAGTCGGTCTACGTTGAACCTGGGTTCAAGATCTTGTGTCGTTAGATCTTCGAACTTGATTGTTGCGCTACTGGACCAATCTATGTTTTAAACAGTCAGTAGTTTCCCGATCAATCGCCACGCAAGTCCCCAATAGGCGCTTTTCAGCATACCGAGTCGCTCCACGTGAAAGCCAATGGCGAAACTACCCGTCCGTGGTAACGACTGAATTTAAGCAGAGATGATGATCTTCTTGCTAAACACCGACTAAAGCGGCCTGGACGTAACGTCTCCAGATGAATTCAAAGTCTGCTCGTCTTGCTCGACCGATGGATTCAACTTTCAACTTTTCTTTAAGGAACTGATTGGAGCTACTACAGCGCCGACCCTTTCATAGCGAGCTCATCCTTTCATTTAATAGCGTTTACATAAATTTTTGCTTGAATTGATTAGTGTAGTTGTATAGTATGACGACATAATCATGTGTTTCCAAGTTTCAGCAAATTTGTTAGAAACACTGAAACACTTTTTCATAGACTAGGTAGTGCAAATGGCAGTGCGACTTGCCATCAGTCTCATTTCTCGGCATGTTGACAACAGTCCTTCGTCCTTTCTATGAAAAGTGCATGTTAAATAGTTAGATCTACCACCTACCGACAATCCATGTATTGCAGAACAACTTCACAGACAAAAGTACAAACTGACAGTGGAAGAGAGAACATCTGACAGTGATTAAGAAACTGAAGCAACATGTTATAAATTATGACGCGACGGTGAGTTACCTATTTCCTTTGTTTGTGATGTGATGGTTAAGTGGCTTTTCCGAGGATGTTGTGATTTTTAAATGGTTATATAGACCATGCATCAAAAATGATAATACGGAAGCAATGAGTCGCCAGGTTAGAAGCAGGGAAAATATGCAAAACAGACGCGAACTTAAGGTGGACCTCTATGGAAACTTGTAACACCACAAGAGAACTATGGTCGGCCTTTGACAGAGGATAGAAGGGCAGAAAATCCCTTTTCAACCTCTTAAGTAATGTCATGAGACACTCTTCGGAACCATTTAAAGAAATTCAATCAGGCGTAAGAAGAACTTCAACATATCGTTGTTGGGCATTCTTGCGTCTTTTGATCTATGAACGGCTGAAGTTATTCCAACGCCATATCCGGTCCTCCTCTATTAAACGATAGGGTGATCAGATAAGAACGATAGGAAAAAAATGATTTGGAGTGTGTATGTGAAGTAGTTCATCATTCAAATGGCAGTGCTTCAAGCGATCAGTCCCATATTTGATGACTCGGTACAATACGTACGGCCTTATTCTGGCAAAAGGATCTCGAATATTCGCCCCGAGGTCCTCCAAATTGGCTGAGTTTTAAGGAATTGATGTAGTTCCAGAGAAAATAGTTGAGTGAAGTCAAGCCGTATGTACGATCGCGGCGGCTCCAATTCTGCTTGTTGGCATATCCGCTAAGCGAAAAATGAACCTCGTCCAAGAAGATTATTTTTTAGCTAAAAACCGAATCTCCGGCAAACAATTATAGCGCCCATTTACAGAATTTTCTCGTCTGGCTTCAATTTTTCCGTCAGCACAATTTTGCATGGATTTAGGTCCAAATCCGACCGCAAAATAACCCGGGTTGACTCTCTGATCTCGTTGTTTTTCGATACTGGCCGCTAGGGCTGCATTTTGAACCAATCTTTCTCTCGTTGGTGGTTTAGGTTAGGTAGGCCGCTAGGCATCGTTGGTGGCTTATAGTTCAAAAGACTATACTCACGCTAAAACTTTTCCGGATAGAACAGTCCCATAGAATCCGTCGATGACAGTTTCTCTACATTCCCTCTCTGGTTCCACCAATGAAAATACGTATTCTCAATTTTCTTATGCGTGACAATGAACTGACTTTGTGACAGGTTTTAGGTTGCTAAAACGAAACAACTAATATTTTATAATACCTCACGACAATTGAGGCTCAAGAATGTGAACAGCAAGCTCATTCCTTGAAATAAAACTTGAGCTTATTATGCGAACTATTCACAGTTCTGTGGAACGTGACTTAATCGCATTGCACTTGTGTTGAACGTGAAAAACAAAACTTTTGCCGAGCTCCTGGATTAGAGCAGGTGTTGTAAGGTAGTTATATCCTTCCCCATTCTACTAACTCCATATGCAAAACAAAGCTCATTTAAGTTTTACCCCGCCACTTTTTAAGGATTCCAACAAATTCCCACTCACTTGAACTCCAATGAAATGCCACCAGATGCTTTTACGTCCCTAATTCCAAATATAAATTCCAACAGTAAACATGCTAACCCTTAACCTGTTTTTTAAGTGTTTCTAATGAATTTCCCATAAACCACAAGTCCAGTGTGTGAACACTTCTCCCCTTAGTAGTTCATAACCAGAATTACTAAAATATTTCACTTTGCCACTATTTACCCTTATTTAAATTTCCATTTCCATTTCCATGGATTTATGCGTCTGGGACTCGCCCCTCCTTCTTCTAGATTTCGCATTAATTGCGTTCCATTTGCGTGACCAAATTGATTATCAAGCATGTCCATGTCCAGGATGTAAGTAAGAGCAACTCCAACTGCTACTACTTTCCATATTGTGAGGGGTGAGTTCGGCGCAACATCACCGAGTATCTTTGGCCAACTTGAACGCGAAATAAAGCAAATTTCTACCGAATCGAGATATTTTCATTTTGGTCTTTTGGTTAAGAAGAAATGAAACACAGTTCATTCGGTCTATATAGCCATTAGTGGAGTTTTTCAGTTCGCTGAGCTCTACTGCACACACACGCACACGCAACATGAGATGGCTCAACGGTTGAGTGAATCCAAAGAGTAGTTGTGGCTTGTAGCTCATAAAGTGATTCATTTGATGGAATAATTCCAAGTTTTATGTTAATGGTGAAATATTTCGTAAGCTAATTTGTTGCAGATTAGACGAGTGATGAAGAAATGTGGAGTAGGTTGCATTTTAGGGGAAAGTTTCAAGTAGGCGAGGCATATTTAAAGACTCTTGAAGGAATTTTTCAATATTTCCCACCAGTTTTGCGTTTACTTGTTGGGATTGTGGCAGTGTTCCCACTTGTTGTTTCTGGTATGTTGAAGTAAAAATGAAGGGAAGTCGTCAAAATATAGAGGAGGAGTAGAGAAGTATTCCATACAACAAGCCACGTTGCTCTCCTTGGATGCTTGACATAAGACTGTTTAACAGCTCCCCTTTAAGAAGAGGCTTAATATTGAACACCTAAATCCGTCCTAAGATGCTGAGGCTAATAAAGAGCGTACCTACTCCCCAAACATCAACAGCCAGAACAACAAGGCCAGTTTCCCAGCGCAATGACATCCAAGAGTCTCGTAAACGAAATAACATCAAGCGATCCATCATTTTTATCGGAGTACCGAGCAGCTAGCACCTGACCTAGGCTTTTCGGCATAGCGCAAGCGAACTAGTCCCCGAAGTGCAAGAAACTGTTGGTGTTTTTAAGCAGCATATGTCTATGCAACAGTTGCTTCATTGGCAGCAGATTGAAGGAGTGATAGGACAAGAAGAGTCAATGGAAATGGTGGAGCAAAACATACTCAAAGACTGAAGCATTAGCTCTATACATCCTATCTTAAAGAAAGGCTTTCCTGTGTATTGTATGACCTACGAAGGCAAATCCTTCCTAAATATTGGATCTTATTTAATGTGCTCTGTAAACGTCTAAAGCCTTTCGACAACACAACACTAGTATGGCTTCAGGCCCGGCAGAAAATTCTTAATCTAAGACAAATCCTGGAAAAGACCAACGCTACTGACAACATACATAGTTTCCAGCACTAGGACAACTCTAGTTGCTTAGAATGGAACTCTCACGGACCTGCGGCAGAGTCATCCAGAATTATTAGTTTCCGTGTTGGTGTCTTAAAAGAAAAAAAGGAATCTAAGATCGTGGTCTTTCCTTCTTCTCTTTGTACAACGCCAAAAAGGCAACATTTGCAACTTTGGCAACCTCAAATCTAACACCGGGAATATCACCGACGGCTTGACCCTTACGACCGAAGTCTGCAACCAAAACCTCGTCGTTCTCTTCAGTGTAGTTCAAGCTACCATCACGTGGCACGAAGGCAGTGATCTTCTTGCCGTTCTTGATCAGTTGTACCCTGACGCACTTCCTTATGGCTGAGTTGGGCTGTTTAACTTCAACTCCTACCTTTTCAAGGAAAAATGCCTTTGGCCTGAGAGGGACCTCCGAAAGGATTGGCCTTCCATATGGCCCAATGCCGTTCACGGCGATGGTTCACATGCTTTCTAGCTGTTCGCAGACCTCATGGTTTATCCATATTTCGCAAAGATACACTAAAGTCGGTGTAGAAGGCTGGAGAATGTCAGAGTGCTTTCAAACAAGATCAGGCTTAAGGCAAGAATCCACGATGAGTCCACTCTTGTTGTCTTTATTTATAAAAGATTTAAGGCATAGACGAGAGATACTGCAGTCTATGGGACATTGTAGTGGACTTGAAGAGAAGAAGGAAAGCTGTAATTAAGGGCTATTAATATCTGGAATGGTACAAAATTCAGGGGAAGCAGATCCAGTAAGGTTGGATATCTACCCTATATGACCTAATAGCAAAAGTATAACAATGCACGGAAATTTGGAGGATGCCTTCCATTTCCAGCGCAGAGTGGCTTACAGAACTTACAGCCCATAGAGGACCAAGGCCTAACTTCTCACAACTGTACATGTTGTGCGTAGTATACATTTCTGCACGTACAGAAGGGAACTATAGTTCTATGACGCATCTGAAGGGCTTTATATGTGGTGTCGGAGGGGAGAAAAATATAATTAATTTCATTTGGAGTCCTAGCCTACGTATCCTTGGATCGGACTTTCTATCAGACGACCATGTTTTCAAGCTTTTCAATGACCTGCCTGTCCACAAACTGGGGCCGAGCCTTTATGCACATTTATATGTATATGTAAGTGCGACAGCAGCTTCCTATCCTTATTCGATACTAAAAGCCATGTTATAAGGAACAGGTCGAATGGTCAAAGATGTTGCATTTTGATTGTTCTGGTTACACCGTGGATGTGTAATTTTCAAAGATATAAAGTAGCCCGAGTACTAATTGCATGAACGATGCCAGACCTTGTTCCTAGACATATAGTCCTAGATACACAGTCTACACACTCCAAGCACACTGCCAACAGGACTGCCGTTAAGTGTTACTTGGAGGGTCCAGTTAGCAAATCAAGCTATATGTTGCTTTTCTTGGTCTTTCTATTCCCTGCAGCTCATTTTGTACAATCCTTATGAAAATACATATTCCGCTGACTGCAACATGTGATCGAGTATTAGCGACTGATTGGGTGAATTAGTTCTCCACGTCATGAAGCGTGCTCCTTGCAAAATAGTGAGCTGCCGTGCTGAAAACCTTGGAAAACCTGCGATAGCCACCGGGCCGACAGCGACCACTCCAGCTATAACAATAGGGGGTCTTCGCCTACTATGGTTCGAAGGCCCATTCTGATTGTCCGTAGCACACAGAGCCTGTATGTTCACTATAAGCTACATTCGGTCTCCGTCTATACGCAGTAAATAATATGGTGTACCAATTCTGGCGAGCTATCTCTTAATTGGACGACAGGTTCGCCGAGTTGAGCTCAGCACTCCTTTGTGCTGTAGAGCAAACTTACACCTTCGATGGCGCATTAGGCAATATCACCTACTGTTTTTATGACATCAACATTAGATTTTACTTTTTTAAAGCCAAATTCGTAACCTGCAAGGGCTTCCCTCAACTCCCTGGATCTGACGACACTTTAATCAAACTACTTACTTACTTAGATGGCACTACAATCGGGGGTAGACCTGGACCTCAGCCAACAAATCTCCCCAGGCAAACTGGTTACGAGCCAGCTCTCTCCAGTTGCGCACGCCAAGTTGGTTGAAGTCCCCCTCGTCCTCGTCGTCGTCGTCCTCTACTGCGTCGTCCATCCGGGGTGGTTTCGAAGACATTCTTCGCTGGAACGTTGGGCTCCATCGGCTCTACATAACCCAGCCATCTTAGTCACTGCATGCGAATTCTTCTGACCAATTAAGATCGTATAGTTCGGCATTATATCTTCTTCGCCACTCACTGTCCATGCAGTCGGAACCAAAGATCTTTCGTAGAACTTTCTTGAACAATCTTGCTGCTTCGATCTCAATGCTCGAATATGCCCAACTGACGGTCATTTAAACTGGAAGCGTGATTTATCAGGACTTTTTATATCCTCGTTCTTTTGCACTCACCGAGTGCCTGCGGGAATATGAATACCCTTACATTGATATACAGGACCCAGGCGATGCTTTAATGAGAAGAAAGAAGAAGGGATATGAAAACTTTGGTCCCTGGTATTTGAAAAATATTCTCCGTGGGTAGTGTACAAATTGCTGGAGAGAAATGTATGTGATTTTCACATTCGTTTGTAATTCACAGTATTTTTTTTCAAGTATATTTAGTTATATTCTAGTCGGCAATAATAAGATCTCCTGCGGCTACAAATAGGACTCAAATATGATGCAAAAATTGAGAAAATTACAGTGGCTTTCTAATTCAGATCCAAACCCCACCACATGATACCACGAACCACTTTACTTCAACGTACTTTCTTAAAATCAAACCCATCTGCTTACCATTGCCACAAAGTGGTAACACTAACGCCAATCTTAATCCTGCCTGCAGAGCAATGAGTGAGTAGGTGTTCATTACCTTTCCCACTTCTTAATCCAACACCTACTCAATTGACACGGATAGCGACCGCATTCCAATGAACTCCGTTCAAATATACTCCCCTTATCCGTACAAAATGAATTCATAATTAAACAATTAATAATTAATTCGACGCGGATTGACCTATTCACAGGAATTAAAGGAAGGATACCCCTCACCTCGCCGACATTCATCTTCGATTCATAAATAAATAGCACGCCACGTTGCTGCCTCCACTGTGAATCAAAGTTTAATGGATCCCAAGCCGTCCGTGTTTTCTATTTCAAAAAGGACGACTTTCTCTCTTCTCCTCCCCCGAACTAATCACAAATTAAATACAAAAGAAATTTTCGAGGCCCACCCTTAACGAATTGACGAAAATTTAACGAAATCTCGTTCGTGTTTAATTACCATTCCCTTCTTTCAGTCTCCGGCCGGCGCGGCCCGTTTGCGACTGTGCTACCATTTGCCAAAACCGTGAAGGAAGACATTTTGCAAATTTAATTTATTTTGTCGTGACCCACCATTAAGTTGGATCCCGATCCCCCGATTCACGCCCGCCATCTCATTATCGCGGAGACACAAAAGTATCGCAATGGTGGCGGTGGAACCTGTGACGCGGAATGTTCTCTGTTCAATTTAATAAATTAATCAATGCCAAGGAGGGCTTGTCCTTGTTCGCCTTCATTTTACAACGAAAAAAGAAAAAGAAAAAGGACTACAACTTGTCAACGCCATTTGATGTTGAGAATTGACACAACGGACGTTTCTGTCGAACGAAGAAAGATGCTCCCATCGGAGACTGTGTGTATCCTTGACAGGAATATCACGTTACGTTGTAGCCCATTCAAATTGAACATGAGATGGTTTTCGTTTACAGAAAATAAAAATAAAAATCCCTCTTGAATGTCCAGTTTAATTTTAAAATAGCGAGAGACCAAGGTTGGGCACAGGAGAGGAGGGCAACCAAGAAATCAGGACATCATGACATCCATCGCGCACCAGGCTTCATTCACTTAATTACACTCGTAATCGCAATTTAATTGCTGTTACTCATTTGCATTCTAATAACTTCCTTTCGGTGATGATGTACGTAAGGGGCTTTGGGGGGGGGCATCAGTCGGCCGATTGCAGGACATAGTGCGATAGAGGTACCTTTCTTTTTTTTTGCAGAAACCATTGCTATCGTCATCGTCACCATCAGCAGAAGCAACATTGAAGTGAAGAGGTGATTTCATAACGCGACTAAAACTCATTTCCAGTCATCGTTACATGACCCAATGGAGAGTGTCCTTACGTTGGGTTGTAGTAGTAGTGACACAAGTCATTGGTAATAGGACGGGGATGTTATGCAGTTCATTTTTAATTGGGTCATTTGGGGGCTAGCTTCGCTTCGTTTTTTTTTTTTCTTGTTATGCCCTACCCACTGATTATTCTTCTAATTTTCATTTGTGTAGGAATGATAATTGAGTAACATTTTGCGGAGGTGGACATCAGGTTAGGGCTAACGATGTAACGTTAAGGAGGCAGGGATCCTAACAAAGTGGTGTAAATGTGACAACAACTCGAATTTTCGTAATGGCTTTGCAAATTTGAATAAAGTGTGTTACGTTGCGCCGCCGGTGGCTTTCAAAAGGATTCTTAATTTAGTCGTTACTGTAGCTGGTGTTGGTCCAAAACGCGTTACATTTAACGAGGGTTTTAAAAAAGCCTCAATGGCTGTCCTAATTAGAGTCAGAATAATTAGACCTAAGCCTTCTTTTATGAAACTAAATATATATTGGAAGCCAGTTCTCTTACGACCGCAGCACAAGATCGAGGAGTAACGATGGACTGGTAGAACATGGTGTCAAGTCAAGTCGTATGCCCTTTAGCTATACCTTTCCTCCGTTGATGCTCTCAGCTCGTACATGCCAAGAATACGCTTAAGCACTGAACACACAGCTAGCATACTCCAAACACTCTTCCACGGCACTGCTGTCAAGTTTTAGCTCATGGCTCTAGTTAGCTATTTATGCTGTTCTATCTCCTCTTCTCCTCTTTTTAGAGTTTCAACTTGCTCCAGCTCAACTTGAATACTCGAAAGATTTGTCTATTCTGCAAAGCATCTGCACATTCTCCATATCTTCTTTCTGAGCATAAGGGCGGGCTCTCCCTTCTGTGGATGCATTCTTAATGCCAATAGCTTCCTTACAACTGCGTAAGATGGTGCTCAGGCTTCTAAAGGCTGGGCCATCTAATTGTTTCTTTTTAAACTATAGGTTATTTTGACACTGACAGCCAGGGTTCGGACTTCAATAATAAAATTTAGCAGTAGATTCTTACAAAAAGTGCAGTAGATCCGTATTTTCCGCAGCAGATTTGTTTTTGTTGCAAAAAATACAACAATACTGGGGTTTAGATTTATACACATATATTTTTTACGATAAAATAAGGTTAAAACAAACTTAAATTGCACAGTTTAAAGTAAATTTAATCACAAATCTTTGCACGAAATCATTTTTTTTATAAAATTTTTAATAACTGATTAATTTTCAGTTAAATTCAGTTCTTCAAAGAAATTTTCCATCGATAAATTTACGTTTTTTCTAGATTGTGTTACGTTTTTCATCTAGAAAACATCAAATTTTCAACCGTTTTCACATTCAAAAATCGCAGTAGATTTCAAGTCAAGCGCAGTGGCGCAGCAGATTTTAAATATTTTTCAAATTCGCAGTAGATCTACTGCAATTGCAGTAAAGTCCGAACACTGCTGACAGCTGTTTCCCGCTTGAAATTTTGACAGAAAATTAGTAGCATGCCTCCGCGAAACGAAATGAGTCACTTTACGTTTGCAAAAACGAAAAAAAAAACTTATTTCCAAAGTGAGTGGAAAGAGTTTTCGGCCGAAATGAAGCACACAATGCGCCTGCTGTACGCAACACTCATGGTCCCCTTCGTCGTACGGTGCACATAGAGGAGAATATGGCTGCTGTAGACGAGAGTGTGATACTCCACTCACGAAAATCAACTCATCATCTATCTCAACAGCTCAAAATTTCAGGCACTAGCATGAGGAGAATTCTGCACAAAGATCTCGTATTATTCGCTTTCAAGGTCCAATTGACTAAGCAATTGAAGGACAACCATTCGCTTCGTTATTGCTTTGCAGTTTAGGCCTTCTTAGAGCAGCTTGAAATGGGAGAATTGAGGCTGGCAACAACGCTTCGGTCAATGGTAGGCGTTACAGGCTATATAAGTCTAATTTTTTTTTTTTACTGAAATTGAAGACATCGATTTGGACGACATCTGGTTCATGACCTAGAGGTTCTACAACGCCTACTCGCCATCGTGTACGATTTCTGGAAATGTGCCTCAGCTCTCCCCGACTCTTTCCCAGTTACCGTGCTTCCTTCTTCGCTATTCTGCGCCACGAACTCCTAGGACCCCCTCGTATCCCGCCATCCTGGGTAAGCGGTTTCCATTGCATCCAAGCTTAGCTATGGACCTGTCACCCTTAAGGAGAGTATGACCAATCCTATATATCCAGTACGGTTCCACGGTGGAAACAAAATCCCCTAAGTCATTGAAAACTCTCTACTCTCTTAACCGTCCAGCAAAGCAATGCATATATAAGTTGATAAATTTGGTCCTAGGCTGATCATTTTTACTTTTGCCGAGATGAGTTTTAGCCCAAGGACGGCTGCTTTCCTCTCCACATTTGCTGTCATTTGGTGAAGGTCCATTATTCTGTGAGACAGAAGGGATACATCAGTATTTCGCTAATCACCAATAAAAACAGAATTGGTGAAAGTATGCAACCTTGCCGAACCCCACTTTGGACTACGAATTCCTCAGAGAGCCTACCTCTGTGCAAGGCATGACATTTTGAGTCAGCATATGTAGCCTTGAGGCACGCCATAAAAAATTCCCGATTGACACTATCAAACGCCTTTTCAAAATCGATGAACAGCAAGTGAAGCGGTGATCGATACTCAATACACTGGTTATAAAGATCCGCAGGGTGTTGATGTGGTCGACGCAGGACGATCCAGAGCGAAATTCGGCGTCGAGTGTGTCTTCAACGTGTTTTCTAGCTATTATCTTGCCGACAGCAGGTAGCATGCAGATACCTCTCCAGTTTTCGCACTACACTATGCTGCCTTTTTTAGGGAGCTTGACGATCATTCCCTTCTTCCTCTCATCTGGAAAACTCTCAGTT
The DNA here is from genome assembly GCA_949716465.1 of Chalcosyrphus nemorum. Lineage (NCBI taxonomy): Eukaryota > Metazoa > Arthropoda > Insecta > Diptera > Syrphidae > Chalcosyrphus > Chalcosyrphus nemorum. The sequence continues at coordinate 82,272,509 of OX454333.1, forward strand.
TCCCATATTCTTCAATTGGGAACAGTAACTCTAACGATGCTGTTGACGCAGCTTAAAAAAGCTCCGCGGATATGCCGTCAAGTTCTACCGCCTTATTAGCCAAGCTACATGGGCTTGCACGATATTTGTCTATTTTAGTTCGTCTGTGACAAGGACTAATTTAAGTATCATAACAAATATGCAAGCATCCGGTGTTGGTCCTCCTATTGATCTATTTAAGTTACCCCCTACAACTGGGTGTCTGCCATCCTCCTTCATCCCTGATGTATTCGCCCGGGCTTAAAGTAGCTAAAGCATTTCTTTGTCGACTAAGTATTTTTGTACAGAATATCCATAAATACATTTTTTTTATCTCCCAGACCACTCTCTAAAGATCATTATGCAAAATTATTAATACACAATAACCTCCCAATCAAATCACCTTCTATTCTCACAGGATGTGTCGCTCACATTTAGATAAGCTCTTCCCAACAGCTGCTAATATATTATAATACCACGTGCTACATACGCCAAAAATAGCGCTAAAATTTGACCTCGAACTACAGGCTCGCCTAAAAATACAATCCTTGCCCATATGTTGATAATCCCTTGAGCGATTATAGCTAAAAATAACTTGTAACCTCATCAATGAATCCATCAGAATCTGCTTTAATCTATTTTGTATCCCTAAATAGGAGAGCCTACTATTGATCTACAATAGAGAAATTAATGAAAGCCTTAATCACGAGTATGGAACGGTTAATTGAAATAAAATTTTCAATTTATTATGAAATTGGTTTAAATTTTAATACCATTTTTTTGGAATATGTACTTAATTTTTTTTTAGAAAAAAAATTGAACTGGCGCAATATTATAATCAAATCAACTTTAAGAGTTTAATTTTGTACTAATTATACTCAACTTTATACTTTAAAGCGGGAACCAAGGGAGCGGAGGGATATAAGAAATCCAAGGTGAAGTACATCAAGGTGGTATACTGTCACCACTATTGCTGTTGATTCAACATTGACGGAAGGCAAATTTGGAGTTCGTTTGAAACACCTTGTCTACGCCAACAGTGTTTGCCTACTTTCAGATCGGATAATGGCCCTGAGTCTCAAACTAAATACAGACAAAATAAAAGGCTTGAGCCTTTACCAGACAGGAATTCGCAAAACAGTCGAAAAGGAATCAACCTCTTTAAGAATGACATGGCAGCAGCCAACTGAACAAAATGGTGCGCAGGCATAGTTGACACCCTATGCCTCCCGAAGGGTTGAACGTTTTAGGTAAAAAGTAGGTAAGCCTCTAAGGTTTTAGACAAGGTGATGCGCTGTCATGTGACTTCTTTAATATTATACTCGAGCGGATTGTGCGGAATTCAAAAACCAACACCAGTGGCACAATCTATCAAAAGTCTGTACAACCGCTTGCATACGGCGACGATATTGACATATTTGGAAGAACTCAGCGGGCTGTCACCGGTTCGTTTGCAAGCATTGAATCAGAAGAGGCCAGAATGGGCTTAGCGATAAACGAGGGCAAAACCAAGTATATGCTGTCAACAAGAGGGGACAATCAACACCGACGAATTGGGCATAACGTCACAGTGGGCAGCTACAACTTAGAGGTAGTAAAGGACTTTGTCTACATTGGCTCTGCCTTTTACTCAAACAATAATCCCAGCACAGATATCGAGCGAAGAATAATACTTGCCAACCTCTGTTTTTTTGGGCTCAATTCAACAGTAAAGTCCTATCTCAAAGAACTGAGGAGACTTTGTATAAGAAACTGATCGTTCCAGTCCTGATTTACGGAGCTGAAACATAGACTTTGTTGAAGGTGGATGAAGATATCCTTGGTCGCTTCGAGAGAAAAATTCTTCGTAAGATTTTCGGTCCCGTTTGCGTCGACGGGTTTTGGAGGAGAAGATTCAACAATGAACTATAAGAGCTATACGACCTAGTCGAAAAACTGCGCATTGAGATGAATAGAGCGAATGGACGACAACGCTCCAGCTAGTAGAGGCTTCTAATCAAACCCGAAAAGATGACGCTGTAGAGCAGGTGGCACGTACAAGTTGAAGGGGACCTCGACCAACTTGGAGAGCGCAACTGGAGGCTATTAGCTAAAGACTGAGCTAAGTGGAGAGGCTTATTGGTTGAGGCCCAGGTTCACCCCCAACTGTAGCGCCACACAAGAAGAACAAGAAAGAAGCCTTTTGTTCCTAGAGAAACTTGTCACATAGTAAGTGGTAACTTGTAGGGAGCTGTGCATACGTAAAGGCCTTATCTCTCTTGGGCTTAAAGTGTTAGTGATTCATTTTTGGGCGGATATCGGACAGTTACTAGGCAAAGGGTATTTTTTAGAAGCTAAAAATACAGAAGTATTAAGAATGGTTCAGGACATGATTTGAGCACGACTTTAGAGCGAAGAACACTGAATTGGATGGTAGTTCTATCCACAGGTCTTGATCATCTTCATCATTTCGAAATGTTCAAAAGATGGGTCTTTGGGAAGATGATACCTGTGATCTATGTAGGTTAGGTAGATGGGTGCCTTGGGACAGAAAAGTCACTGCTCACTTAGACCAACAATTCGGGTCCATTGTACCCAATCGACGGGGTCTGTTTAATGTATGTCTGGAGGGAATTGAGACGGCACGGCACATATAACGCGTCTCTCTTTAAAGCCGTTATGTCACTATCGAGGTAATCGGGTTTGGTGCTATCTTCTGCAAAGCGTCTGCAGTAAAAGGACAACTTCAGCCTTGTGGACAGCTAGGTAGACTCCTCCCTTTCATTCATTCTTATTATATTAATCTCATGCGGTAGATTTCGACTCTTGAGCGTGTTTGGCTTCTGTAACCTCTGTGCTATCGTCAGTGCAGCCAAACACTTTGACTCCTTCAGACAATCTTAGTCACAGAACTCCGTCGTACATAATGTTCTATAGGAAAACATAAAGTCCAAGACCTGACGGGACTCCAGCTGAATCTTAGCTTCCTTTTGTTGAAGTAGTCCGTCACTATCTTTAACAGGTTGTATGGCGTGTCCATTCCAAGGACCAACTCGTCGGGTTAAATGCATTTTTGGCGCCGTATTGCTTTAGTTGCTTAATCTACTACCGCTTTGATGGCATCGACGGTAAAAGCGATTTTCTGAAGGCGTACTAGTGGTCTGACATGGGCTCTGTCCTCAGCCGGATCTTAGCTAGCATATCACCCAAGCATATTGTGTGGCTTATTTGGAAACAGCATTAAATTTTGTAGTTCCCATGGTATAGGGAATACGCTATACCTAACGCCTTAATGTATGGTCTTATGATCTATAGGCATTCATGATGAACTTCTGTGGATTTTTTTTCGGGTGAAGACCGATATCTCTCAAAAGATTGGTCTGCATACTGGACGGACTATGGCCACTTTCAGCAGCTAAACTTTCTTCTATAAGCACTGCACATTTGCGCCCCCTGGAGTGTATATTTGTAGCACATTCAGCTCATCAAACATTTCAAGTAATCTTCTCTAATTTTCGCAAATTTTGGCATTCCTCTTTTGTAAGAGATCTGTCAAGCAGTACTGAACACAAATGTCAAAGAACTGTCAAAACTGTCATTGTTTGAAAGTTATTCCTAACGACACTGAATCTTGCAACTGCATTATCAATTTTATATAAGAAAACCACTCCTGTAATATCGTAAAAACTCAAACCTTATCAACATGTGTTTACAATCTCACTCAAACTTCTTCCACAGCATTCATGAATGGAAATGAGTACCTGCTCAAATTCAATAATAAACACCTCACCCACACTACTCACTGTTGTTGAACTCGACCACCAAAGAGAGTTCCACAAAAGAATTCCAAAAGAGAACCAACACTAAACTCCCCCGCAATTTCCACAACACAACACACTCTCTTCTCAACTTATCTCAACAAACAACAACAAATTCGTATTACCATCAACAGCTTGCACTTTGGATAGAGAGACTAGAGAGACATCTACCACTGCGGCAGAGTGCATCGCTAACAAGACTCACTCGGTTGTGGTAGGACTGTTTCCCATCGAAGAGCACATTCCAAAGAGAACGGAGAACATTTTCCCACTTCACCAACGAATTTTGTATTCAAAAAAAAAACAACATCTCTCTTTCCCACTGGTGTGCGGTGGCAAACTGGCAAATGGATGGGATGTAGGGTAAGAAAAACGGTTTCTACCCAATATTACCAAACGACCTAGAATCTCACTTGATAGAGACTCTGACTGATTTTTCCAGTTCACATTCGGTTATCGTGCTGATTGGTAACACGCGTGAGACGTGTTCAGCGAACGAGTACTTAAAGATATAAATTTTTTTTTTCTCAACAAAAAATTAAAAAAACGGATTCTTCACAAAATATTTAAATATTTTTTTGTTTTTAACGTTTGAGAAAAAAAATTACTGTCGCTTGCCGAAAAATATCGGACAGATTTTGAAACGTGAAACAAAAAAAAAATCGGATTTAGGTTGGATTTATAAATTTTTTTATCAAAAGTGTTGTTGGTTAAGTGTAAGCGGTGGCTAAATGTGGTGCAACAGTGTAACGGTTTAGTGTCACCAGATCCTCAATGCAGTGAAGTTGGATACGAGTACATCTTGCATATTTCTACTAATTAAAACCAAGTGTAGTCTACACCTTAAACTTGCTTTAAAGTTTGTTTCCTCAAAGTATTTATGTATATATTTTAATTATTTGCTCCGACTTTCTTGAAGCAGTCCGCCGTTCAGTTTCGCATTGCAATGTCAACCACCCCTTAACTCGGGAAAAACCCAGAAACTTGAAGTTTTCTCTGAGAATCTTCAGGACTCTAAATTTACCAGTTTAATTAAAAGTTAGAGAATTTTGTGTGAAAATCTACTCGACGGTTGCATAGTGTAATCAACCCATTAGTCTTGTGTTTTAGTATTTTGCACACAAACTAACCTAATTGAACGTTTAGTGGGGCGGTTTTTCGGGATCGATTTTGGGAAGTTGTGGCGTTGAATTTTTGGAAATTAGTCGAACCGTAGATTTGGTATTTCTTTCTTTTTTGAAAGTGCTGCTGAGTTAAAGTGTTTTCTACCTCAATCGAGGGCAATCAAGGAGGTGGCTTGTTGTGGAGACATTTTAGGAGGAATTGCAAATATTTTAATTGAATTATTTGAAGGATGTTGCGCCGCGTTTTGTGGACTGAAAAAGTTTGTGAATGATTACTTCTAGAATGTAAAACTTTTCTGCCTAAATTGTTTTGGTACTGAATGGACTGTAGACTAAAATGGACTCTTTATTCTCCCTCGGAGAAGTTATGGCAAAAGAGACATTTTCGAATGACTTAGTCGTGGTAATTTGGTACAAAATTGTTTTAAGAACTTAAAGCAAAAAACAGTCAGAAATTCTGCGTAAGCAAATTTGAACATTAATATTGTTTCAGCTCTTCGACCTCGATTCTGGTCATATGTGTTGAATACGTTTGGAGTCAGAATTTTTGAACACTATTTTTGAGCTCGAAATTGTCTACAATTGGCCTTTTTTCTGAGCCGACTTGTTGTGTCTTGGAGTATGAATTTCAGATCTAAAGTCACAGTGGCAAAATCGGCAGTTTCATAGTTCTTTTTTCAAAATTTAGGACAAATTAAGCATAAGGTTCAATTTTTTCTTAACTGCCTTAGGAAATACGCTCGGAAAAAACAGAAGATGACCTACAGTTGCTCCATGTCGAAGTTTTCTCAGGACACATGGATATTTGTCAGAGGTGAGCCATTTGTCTGGTGTTTTCTGGAAATCGAACCTTAATTACCAATCTCAGTGCCCTGACCAACTACCCATTACTTCCCGGCGCAGACTATCGAGCTTTGTTCTCAAATATGACGGACAGTTGGGAAGGGAAAACTACATCCTTGATCCATTCTTAATACCTTTTAAGCTGTCCTTAATTGGGTCTTAGAGGCATTACTGTGCTATGTTCAATGAATTAGACAAGAGACAAGAGAGGCTGTTTTAATGCGATTGTGCACGACATAAGTTTTTTGGCCTCGCATTGACGAGAGAGGATATGAAAGATTATAAGTAGAGACTTTTGAGACCCCTCTATGTATACAAGGTTTAAGTACGTGGTATTCCAAGAGGGTTGCTTGAGAATTTTTGCATTCAGTTATAATTCACAGAAAGTACTTGTGCGTACTTAAATGTCTTGACAGATGGTCTCTTGTTACTCTTTGTCTTTGTGACTTTGTTAATTTGGAGAAGATTTTGTCTTCTGTTTTTAAAAGTCCATCAGAATTGGTTTTGTTCAGTGTTGACCAAAGTAGGGAAGTAGTGTTGTCTTGGGTTGTATGATGTTTTGCCTCTTTGAGTCCGTCGCTGATAAGTTAGGATGCCGCTTGTGCTACTTGTAGCCTAAGGAGCCATCGAGTTGGTTCTTCAGCCTTGCAAGTTGCCTCTATGACGCAGGAGTCTAGTACCCATCAGAAAGAGGGGTTGGACTATCGAGCTATTTTGTTAAAAGTTTTTGCTATCCCAGGTCTCATTGCAGATAGATAGGTAGGCGTGTCCGTCAGAGTATCATATGCTGAAACAGACAGACATTTTAATAAATAACTCCGTCGGTGAATTCTGTGTTTACCTTTCAAGAAAATTTAAGGCCTAAGATGTTCATAAGAGCTTCAAAGCATTTTGTTGTTCCTCTAAAGGCTAGAATTCTTTCCACAGAATTACCCCCAGATCTGTCTTACTAGCAGTATCCTTATGTGATCATTGTAAACTAGAAGTTATTCAACCACTATCTAAAACCTGCTGTAAGCTCATCTATATTGCTTTTAAGCTACTAACGTCACTGCTAAAGTCACTCACACGTCAACTGTCACCCTTGTCCTTTGATTTGTATTTCAGTGACAGCTGTCACTATTTAAATGAAAAGTCTGGATTTTCTGTTTCACATATTCCAAAAATCTAGTGAATCCCAAAGAATCAATGGATCGCTTCATGAACTTCCTTGATCGTTCCATGATCCTTGACAGCAATGCCTGTGAATCTGTCAACCGCTCTAATATGATTGTCACATATACATAGCTAGTCTGTCCTTAATCTACTTAACAGTAGCCTGCCAAATGTCAGTAGAACTTTTTTTTTTTGCTTCTATAACTGCATTTATGCCCATCTAACGCTCCACTTACCATCAATCAACAACACTCGCCCCGAAAAAAAAATTCCCTCTACAAAACTTATATATTTTTATTTTCCAATTTCAATTCTCCCTTTTCAAATTCAAATTAATATAAAAATAGTAATTTATTTAATTTACCAGTGGAATCGACCTTTTACTGTCCGTACAACAGTATCTCCCTTTTTTTTTTTTAACTTTCCGTCTGTCACCCCGAAATTCAGAGCAATTTTATCGTTCGTGGATTTTTGTGGATTATGCAAAATTAATTGACCATTAACTATGTAAATAAATATTTCCATACACAAATTTATTTATTTTTTTTAAACCGAAAATATAAATGCCAACCAATTTTTTTTTTTTTTTTTCTCATATTAGTGTACTAACGACGCGATTACACTTTTTATGCTAGGCAGTGCTAATAAAATCCAACAACAAAATTTATTCATTTTACTAATATATTTAAAAGTGAAATTGCTGGAAAAAATAAAAGAAAAATTATTCATAAAGTGATAAAAATTGTGTTTCCCTAACAAAAAAAAAAAAAAAGTTACAAAAAAATACACACACACACACAGAAAAAAAAGGAAAGAAAACAAGGGTACAAGAAGGAGCAACAAAAAAGCAAAAATAAAATGCAAATTGAGTGCAGCACAGTTGAGTGATTTTAATTTATTTATTCTCTCCCCCACTTGGTCAAACGAATTGCGTATCCGCTTGAGAGGTAATTTAACATCCTAACGCACTAACGTAAAAATTATTTAATAAAAAAAAAGTGCAACTGTGTAAAATAGTAAAATAGCAAAATTTTTGTTGAGTAAAATTCTAAGAATTTGTGAAATTTCTCATCTTTGAGTGGAGTGTTGTCAAAAAAAATTAATCAAGTGATTGAAGAAAAAAAGTGAAAGATACACCGACAACTAGGAGCACTGTAACGGAGCAGCAACTTGACTTGACGTGTGGCGCACTGTATTGTACTTAAACGGAGAGGTGCTGTGGATTCTTGCATAATGAGCTTCATGGTCTGATGGCAATAAACAGGTTGAGTGAACTATATGGATAATTTTTTAGTAGAAAATGTATATTTTTTATATTCTGCTGCTTGTTCCATTGTTTTTTTGGTGAGGGAGGAGCTGTACTGGACTTTTTTAGAAAGGGTGTTGAGGTCTAATGATTTGGATTTGTGGGCATGTTGCAAGAGGACAGGAACTTGTTGATTGGGTATTGATAAGGGTCTTTAAATAAATATGCAAATTTCTTTAAAATGTGCGCACTTCCGGAGGATGTAGATCTTGGGGGGTGCTTTCTATGCAGTTACAGAGAACTATGTCGATTTTTGACTTATTTTCTTTGATATTTAAGGGACTACAGTGGACGGACGCTTATGAGGGGTGTCTGTTAGAAGAGAGTACAGTTTATATGCTCATTTGTGTCAATGCCAATCCTGTGCCAAACGAGTTGTATTACCATTGCTAATTATCAACATAAAATAATAAATTAACATTACGCCGTAAGTAGTTCATAAAGGGCCAAAGTCTAGCTTCTCACAGCCCTACATGCTGTGCGTGGTATACATTTCCGCTCGTACAGAAGGGACCTACAGTCTTTTCAAAGAAGCTTCTTCTTCTTCTTCTACTCTTGGATGTTTTTTAGGCGCTCGCAAGGGGTGGGGCCGTGATAAACCTTTGGATGGTATTTTTTTATGGATTCGCACTAGATACCCCATGCAGAGTAGTCCAACGCACTAGCCACGGAGCCACGGCACCTACAACCATCAACATGGACTAACCTTAGATCAAAATTGTGTCTTTTGCTTTACTAGAAAGCCTTTTTAGGTCTTGGAAGACATATTTCACGAGGACATTATTCCTGGTATGAGCCAGACAGAGGCACTGAAAGTGGGTGATGTCCTCAAAAGCGTCATTGTCCATCCCTACCTCAGAGTTCCAAAATAGCTCCTTCAAAGGAAGAATTATTTTTGGTTATTTAGGGTTAGTCTCTCGGTCGTACCTTTTTCAAAAGTGGGCCACAGTTTTATTCTGGTGACAGGGCGAAGAACTTTAAAGGGAAACAAAACACAGGAAAACCTTTTCGATATCCATGAATTTGGCTTCATTTGTCAGATAATTTTATGGATTAATGTTTGAATATGATTTTCGGCATGTGGCCGCTGGAGCAACCGTGTACATGGTCCAATTTTCGAACACACTTCACAGGTTGTATTTCGGCGATACCGACACGTCGAATGTTGTTTAAACGTGTTCAACTGTTCCTGGCTTTTAGATGTAGACATGTGTATTTACATATCCCCAGAGAAAATATTGTAAAATCTTCCAATTGTAAAATCATCCTGTGACAAGTGGAACCGTCCTTCTGAAACCAAATGTCTGAAGCATTAATGCCTTTTAATTGAGGCACGAAAAAGTTAGTAATCAACGCTTTGTACTACTCACCGTTTACTACAACTTTCTGACCACAAACACATTTGAAGACATATACTTAGACCAATGATTCTCATCGCTTCGTCGCTTCGGCGTGAGCCTATTCATGATGAAATGTCAAACTAAACTAACCTCAAAATAGCGAAGAACTGTCAAATCAGTGTTGCCAATTTTCTTGGTATTTGTAACATATTTCTTACATATTTTTTGTATAGATAAGTCCAGTAGTCGGAATGTTAGTCTGAAAGGAGGGTGGTCAGCTTGTTACTATAATAAAGAGTCCGAGCCGAGCCGTCTTTCTGCCTAATATGCCGTGATGTGCAGGAACCCAGCAGAGCATTATCTGCTCTATTCGAAGAACTGCCTTCGAGCTCTTTCCGATAGCTCCTGTCAGACTGACAACGTAAAAGATGATAGGTACCAGAGCTGTAAAAGAATACAATCATTGTGGAATGCATTCACATAAAGTCATACTAAGAATTCAATTGAAGTCAGAAAGAATGCAATCATTTTGAATGATCTGCATTCTTTGAAGTCATTTGAAGTCTTTGAAGGCAGGGTAGACAATGCAATCACTGACTTGTGCTCATCACAGTGGACCATAGACATTTTTCTCTGTATTAAGACAAAAGTATCCCATTAGAGTAACTATAAACTGCCATATATAAGTGATACTTCTTATAATTTTATTGTGATTGAGACAAGTGTCTTGAAAAGTCTAGACATAATATCATGGATGGAGTACACACATGCCTTTGACTCATAATCTGACTTCCATAATGGCCTTTAGGTGGATCGTCTTGTTGATAGCCTGAGACGAAATAAGTCTACATACCATATGTCATGAATCGACACAGCCACGTTAATCCACAATATGGTATGCTATACTCTAGCTCTAACTTCTAGAAAAGGAACACCCCTGAAACATTGAGCAGGGCAAAATTTCGGTAGAATGCTGAGTAGGAAACAACTCCTGGTTTTCAACTGCCCGCGAAATGCAAATAAAATCCTTTTTTTCTTCAAGGAAACCTCGCGTAACCAAATGTGCTTAAGGCGAATAAGTTTCTAATTTGATATCTTTGTGCTTATCTCTAAATTAGTTTTTCAGGCAAAGGTTTTGACATAAAGGGCTGTTAATTATTGTATAGGGTTCCAAAGCCACCGTTTAGATACTACAACTTTTAGTTTGCTAGATTCGTTCACTCCGCGTAGCAATTGTCTGAATAACTAATTGCTTGGAAAGCGACCGATTATGGGTAATAATGAGGCCTTCCTAGCTTAAGTTTCTGTTTAATAGTGGATAGAGCCTCTCCTTACTAGAAGAAGGCACTCTGACAATAAACTACCAGTCGGTCTCACGAGCCAATGATTTTGCCAGCCTGATTGTTGTAACTTCTTCCAATCGCTGGTTCTGTAATATCGAGCTATCGGATCCTATTTAGCAAGTTCTAATGATCAATAGTAGGATACAGGATACTTCACGACCGTGAGACTAACACTCATATACAGATATGGACTGATTGCGTGTGCAAAAGGACTTTTGTTCTTTTGTTGGGATAGAAAAAGCCTTTCTGGAGCACTCAGACATCAACATGTCCATTGTAATACCAGAAAGCATCCTATTATGTCCCCTTTTACAGCATCAATTTTCTCGTCTCCTTAATGAATTCAAGTAAGCTCTTCAGTGATGAGGAGCATTTATTGACAGCACACACCACTCACCAATCTGTCCCCTGATACGAGCAAATGCAGGACAATCACATAGGAAGTGTTCCTCAGTGTCGTCACCCTCTCCACAAGCGGCGCAGACAGATGTTTCACTTAAGCCAAAAGGACTCAATCTAGTCGAAAAAATTATGAAGATACTCAATAGTGTATGCCGATTGAAATGCAAGTGTTTGGCTTGGATATTGTGGGGTCTAAAATGCTTGGCAAAGTATCAACTATCAGCTGAGGAAATCAAGTCTCTAAAGTCTAGACTTATGCTTACTTTTTTTCTAATTTGCGTCCACCAAAAGAGCCTTATGCTGAGGATTCAGGGCGCGGCGTTTATGAAAAGCGGGAAAAGGGACAGAGGAGGCTTTAAATGCTTGAAGGCTTTAGTGACAAGAAGCACAGACCGTGGAAGATCATTTCACATACGAATCGTTCGACAAATGAACGAATCTCTCTATTTGACAGTATGTCCGAAATTGGTCTTCAGGGTGAAATTTTGAAGAGGACGAATGCAGTTGGCTATGCTGGAGCATTTTCGGTGGAAAAAAAGCGATAAAATAGGGAAAGACATGAGACATTTCCTCTATGCCAGAGGAAGACTATGGAATTTACAATGCACGCACGCTTCTGAATCCTATCTAGTAAGTGGAAAACGGTCATAGGTGCCCCTAATCAGATTTCTAGGAGAAACTGGATCAGATGAGGCACCCTGAGCCAATTTTTTCTCCTCAAGCAAAGCAACAGTGCCTACGATACATCGCAAAGAAAATGATTCTAAGGGATGAGGTCATAATGTAAGGGAACTCCATAAGGGAACGCAGCTCGATAGGAGCTCTGTAGGAGTATGATCGCGGTGTATAACACTAGTTCTCTGTAATTGCCTATCTCTCCCTTACATCAGTCACATCGTTATTTAAAATTCGGCAGCAATTGCAGGATTGTGTGACATTCGCCAGAGACTACCAAACGAAATGACTTGTTGCTTTTCTTATTGCTTGTTGTTACTGAGCCTTACTCCTCTGGTAGACATTTCTGTAGACAAAGATCTGTGTGCTAGGGCTTCAAAGCAAGTCCGTGTGTTACTCTCCAGATTGACCAACAAGTTCATTATTCATTGGCTTCAATTTGTTCCGATGGATTTTTTTCTATCATTTTATGTCACTTCTGTTAAAGGTCACAGTTCTTAATTCGATCAATCAATAATAATAACAATAACACGTTACATATCTCTCATACAACATGTAAAGCCACAACAAAGCAGAACAGTTGCTGTAATCCCGTGTATCTAACAAAACAATCATTACATACCTTCCGAGATCTCTTCAGGTCATCGCCCTTCTAAAGCCCCAAAACAGAAACCAATATTGTCATGAGAACAAAAAAATGTATTATGATTCCCGAACAGTACAGTGAATCATTTCCGAATTACAAACAATGGAATTCATTCACCGAACGGTCTAATACCTCCACAGAGTGTTGGAGACTAGCCAGCTACCTACCATGCCATTCTCAGCTCTGTCAAAACAAATTCATAGTTCATGTCACATTACATGGTCTCTAAATCAATCTGCGAGCAGAGGTATCTGTCCCCCGCCTAGAGTAATGGAAAAAATCCATTAAATCCGATTTGTTCGGCTCGGATGTAACAACAGAATTGTGTTCCCAGCGCGGCGCGGACCGGTTAACTCATATTCTTCGCGTTTGTTTGACGTTTTTTTGACATCCAAGAGGGGATGCGGGAGCCGGGCACACAACGTCAAACTCTCCATGAGTGCGTATGACACATTGTTTGGATGAATGATGTTTAGATAGACAGATCGATTTCAATTTGCTTCGTTAGTCGCCTTCTTAGGAAGTACACTTTGAGTGAGATACTTTTTTTTTTTTTCTCTAATTTTGCTTGGACATCCAGAGCCAGCCAGACAGACAGAAAAAGGCACGCACTTGAGGTCCATTACATCGCGAACAGCACAGAGTATCTGTGAGTATCTGATTCCACATCCGCGCTCAATTTACTGGCAATCTAACTTTCTGTGGGTGCAGTTCTTGGATTGTTGTGGTTGGTCATTTCTTGCTGTGGTCGTTGTATCTCAAGTCGGAACGTTTGTGTCAATAAACGTTGCTGTTTTTTCTTATTCTTCTTTTTTGATGAGAACAACGGACAGTGCGATACTAGTATATGAATGCCTGGGCATTGTCTCGAGTCATAATGGATTTCGCATTCTGAAGGAGTTGATAGATAGACTGGATGTGGTGAGGGTTAGCTGATGGTATCACGTTTTGTGCGGCTTGAGGGTGATTTAAATAGAAATTACTTTGTAATTTCTTGGAAATTATTACAAGCAGTAGCTTCGCTTCCAATGAGATCCTACAAAGGAGTTGATTCAGATGAAAAGGATTCAGCTGCTTTCTTCTCCTACATGATGCATTCAATTGGTATTTAGGTACGTATTTTTGAATCCACACATTGTCGGTACGTGCCTTGATTGAATAAATTCAAATCGAGTCATACTGAAGTCTGTCTGCATTGGGAAATCGCAATTAAACAGTCGTTTTTTTTTTTGGTTTTATGTGGTACGACGCCGCTGATGGGATAATTTATTCATAAATTACGTTTCCATTTAAAACAGTTGGTCATCAATGGAAGACATTACGTGAAGAAGCCAATTGGTAAGAGTCATTGAACACTTGAAGACCTAAGGAATGTTTTTTTGAGAAATTTCTAGAGAAAATACTATAAATGGCTTCCTTATGAATCACTAAACAGGTGGATGTGGGTCTTGCTGTTAGTCTACGTGACAAATGGAATTAACTGGGTTTCGACAATTAATTTTGTTTGCTTGTTTGGCATCTTCTGCTTTGTAGGGAAGAAATGTAGGTTTTAGGCGGGGTTTTATTAGAAACAGGCACGATTGCAGCGATCGATTCGTTGGACTCAATTTTCAATGACTCGGCCACACATTTCGGCAGAAACGGCCGCTATTTTGCTTTCAATGTTGGCTCTGAGCTCTTCCAACGTCGTCGATTGTAACTTGTGCTGTGTGGCTTGTGGCATCATCCTGTTGAAACCACATGTCGTATAAGTCCATATCTTCCAATTTGGGACAAAAAGTATCGGTAACCATAGCGCGATAACACTGACCATTCACAGTAACGTGACGATCGTTATTGTCGACGAAAAAATGCCGCAAATCGCACCAAGCAGTTATTTTGGATTCATAAATCACATGTGGATTTTCCCCCATATATCAATAATGCATATTTTGCTTATTGACGAACCCATTGAGCCAAAAATGAGCGATGAAATTCATCATCTTGGCGCATCTTCTCCAGAACCCAATCGGAGAAGGTACGTCGCTTGAAATGGTCCATCGGCTTCAATTCTTGAGTCAGCTTGATCTTGTATAGGTGTAAACCAAGATCCTTACGCAAAATATGCCATAATGTGGTCTGAGCGATGCACGATTCTTGGATTGTTTTCTACGGACGACCAACCCGTTGTCTCACTGACACGGCAACATCACGCAACGAATATGTCGACTAAAATTGTTGCACTTCTCGTAGGGCGAGAATTGCGACCGAAAATAGGAGTTAACGCTCTTAAAGTTGCGATCACCGACTCCGAATTTCAGCAGAAAATTTTTATAATTTGTTGACATTGCTCGTTCGTGTACTTTACCATGATAAAAATGTTGTGTTTACTAAATAAATTGACAGTGACAGTTTGATGATTAATGAAAGAGTGCGTTCACAAATTAAATTCAAAGTTGTGAAGTCCCTATTGTGAAGAGAAGAAGGAATGCGTTGGTGTTCAAATAATTTGGGAGAATTCTATACAATTTTTGCATTCGTTTGTGATTTACAGTTTTTTTTCTCTCTCTCTCTCTCTCTGAGCGAGTTAATTCATTGAGTTGCTGGTTATAGGTGCAATTTGACCTGTATGTAAATAGATAAGACTCCAGTTATTGTACCGAGAAATATAGTTTTCGACTCTCAAGAAAGACGTAAATGACTTTAATGTAAGGAGCAAGGCATATAAACTTTTTCCAATAACAGGAGACAAGGGAAAGGTATGAGCTTAGATGAATTGTAAAGTCTTAGAGAAGTATTTAATGGACTTGTCCTAAAGGTTAGGAAGGAATGTAGCTACATTTTTAATCTTATCGAAACTAGTACATCGGTCTTGAGAAGATTGGTGGGCCTTAAGACCGAGTGGCTTGTCAATGATTTGCCAGACTCTGAGCTTTTCTGGCTAAGGAAACCACCAGATGTGGTTTCTCACTCAGACAAATAGGCTTTGGTCCAATGTTCTCACTAATTAAACCCAGGGGACGCTACTTCTGTGTTAAGGCCACCTTGCTAACGACATGAATCACAAAAGGTTGATCAGTTCAATGTTACCCAAGTCCTCTAGATATGCGAAAAAGTAACCAGAAGTAATTTCTTCTGAAACTTATGCAGTAGTGATTCTGCATTACCCCAAGGTGTTCCGCTTCAATACCAATGATACAGTGGACAGTAATTCTGCTGGAGAGAAATAGATCTTTCTCTGTGTTGACAATAGCACTCTGGCCGATTCACATGGATCTAAATGAGTCCACCTTGACCGATGGCTTCATTGTCTAATTTGTTCTTTACGAGAGCCTGTGATGCATGCAGCCAGCCAGTGCAAATCGCCTTAAGGAGAGACTAGCTTGTGACTTGTGCTGTATAATTTGAAGAAGCAGAAAGTAATTGAGCATAGCCCGATGACACCTTCAGCATAAACAGCACATCGTGCAGTAATGTTGACCGTGTGCAATGGCACTTCCTGGATTAAAGGCGGACTTTCAGAAATGGAAATGCCTCGTTGCTTACTTGGGAGTCAGGATACCTTCAACGTAGGTTACACGCGCTTGACAATCAACTGATAACAGCTGATGCACTGTCTGCACCTTGTAGGGGAACATCTTATATTCTCTGTAAACACCAGCGATTGATGCCTAATTACACATCGTCTGGGCGATACCCCGGTGTCCTATGCGACATTTTGAGCCGGAGCTGTGATATTCTCACCAAAATGGCTGCTCGGAGCATTGGCAGCATTGCGTATTGTCCCATACTCTTTTAGGTGAGGGGTTAAACGTCGTCTTATGTCGGACCACCGATGAATTATTTCGCAAAAAATCGTAACTATTATTCCGCGTTCTTTAGGAGTATAGATATTTATGTGTGACAGACGTAGATTTTGCATCTGTCACAAATTTCAAAGTAGAATTGACAGTTGCCGCCATTTGTAATAATTATGGCATTTTGCAATAGGGCGATGAGGATGACTTTTGCGCCTAGAGTAGAGCAACTCGACTGACAAATAAAAGGGAACCGTCAAAGCAAACAGTTCGGCCTATTTCTAGAGCTTCATAGGTCTGTATCGTGATTGAACTGCTCTTCTATACCGATGAATCCAAAATGGATGCTGGAGTCTACTGTAAGTCACGGAATACAAATCGAAACATTGTCTAGATGAGCCGCTGCTCAGCTCTTGCCCAACTTAATCTAAAGTTCCATTAAGTAATTATCCATCTATGTAAATTCAAATAAGCAATTAAATACCCAGCGACAATTTAGGCACCGTTTTAGTGCCCCGACTTTATTACCAAATGTGTCAACATTAGGCCCTTTGTTTCCTTTAATTAAGACCTCTGAGCCTAATGTTGCCCGCAACTTCAAATGCAATCTCTTGCCCTCTTGCTCAACTTTCCGAAAAACCTCTTCTAACCACTCTATCGCATGCGAGAGATAATTAAATGCACACTTAAGGAAAGCGTACGCATTTATTACTCCATTTATTATAATTCGACAGACAATGTTGTTGTTGTTGTTGTTTTTTTTTTTTATTATACGATTCAACAGGCCCGCAGACAATAAGTGCGGTTAATTAAAACAAAATCTGAAAAAAAAAAACAGACCATGGGTTTTTTTTTTTTGTGCTCGGAATCATTAAAGTAAAAGTGTGGATTAACTCCCCCATGGAGTGTGGAGTCTCAATGGATATAGGGCCTATGCTCCATTATTAACAAACAAAACCATTCGTTTTTTTTTTTTTATTCACTTTCACTTCAGTGAGGTGAGAACTAAATTAGTTGACCTTTCGTGGAGTGAAATGGAGCAATAGTATTCGGCATGTGGGTGTTTTAATCCACCGAAATTAAAGTAAATAGTTTTCGGGTGCTAGGCTGACCTTTTACGCGAATATGTAATATGTATTCCAAATTGAAATAGAATAAGGTGGACAATTTGTTTTCAAATTCCTTTGGTCTTTGGAGGAGTTTTCATGTTTGATTGCTCGGACAATGGTTGACCTTTCACCTTCAACTGTTGGATAATTTTACCATTCATATTCGTTTACTCTACCTCTCTGACTTGATCTGTTGTAGTTCGTGAAATGACGGAGAGCAAACTTGCTTGACTGTCTAAGGAGCGACTAGCAAATGTTGATTAACTTAGACGAGGTTATGTTAGCTAAATGGGTGCCCATTTTGAGAATACCAAGCCTTCCTAAACTAAATTATGCATAAAATTTAAAAGAGGACTTAAATTCTAGTTTAAGCTTAAATATTTTAGTTTAAGCTTCGATGTAGGTAACACTGCTTCACTGCCAACATTATAAAAGGTGAGCCAACAGATGGTATGGATGTTGCCAGCCCATTACTGTCATTTACTGAATTCACTGTAGTTAGTCTTTTTGACAGATGTCAAGCACAAGCCTTGGCAATTACAGTCGTGGAGTCGTTTACCACGCAGCAATGCACTTTTGTTACTTTTGTTTGTAAGAAACATTTCGTTGCTCTCCTGAGAAATATGCCGGTGGTCCCAAATGGCGCACAAGTTACCCTACGAGGATGTAGTGGTATTTGATGCATCAATTAAGGATCTTTGGTTTATTCTTTTTATAAAAGAAGCCACTCGAAATGTACTTCATCTATACTCAGCTGTAAAACTTTAGAACTCCAAATTCGCAACCATTCACTGACATTTTCCTTTAGTTGTTGTGTCAATTTCATATGCAACTCTTCTTAAAGGACAACAAACTTGTAGGAGACACTGTCAATTACTGTCTACTGCGTCGATGAGAGATACCCGGATGTTCATCGACACTCAGTTTCACTTCTTCAATCTTTTCTAAGTACGTAGGCTTAACTGTCACCTGTAGTCTTTGCTTGTTTTAGGGAGGATCCTCAAGGCAGCCTTCGACCATTTCATAAAAAATTGTAGTACCTTATGGACCGGTGTTTTGACCACTGTATTTCGAGTATTTTCGTCTATCTTCTTGAATATTTCATGCTGCTCGTCCATCGTGAGTACCAGGATGTGTTATGCGTTTATTTTATACTTAATGATGAGTTACATATGTCTAAGAGGGAATAGATCCATGTGAACAGCATAATTGTGGGACCTTACTGCTCTTCAGTCTCTTTGTCACCATCCTATTGGTTACCCCCAGTGGTCACAGAGTCCTCTGAAACATATCCCTTACCACTTACTCCAGCTACATTTCTTCCTTACATAGGGTGACTAGATAAGAACGACAGGAAAAACTATGTAAATATGATAACAACGGTGGAAGATATAAAGGAGATTCAGGCAATATTTTGAAGTTATATTCATGCCATTGGATGCAGAAGAGGACATCATTCAAATGGTTGCCACTGCCTCGTTGGGTATGTATCAAGCGGGCGGTCCAATTATTGATGACTCAGTCCAACATTCTTGGCGTTATTCCACCAATAGCGTCTCAAATGTTGATTTCAAAGTCATCCAAAGTAACTAAGGACTTGCTGTAGTTCCTGGGGAAATAACTTAGTCCAATGATCACAGCGTGCTCAACGTGAAATGACTCAGTCGTCAAATGATTGCTTCACTACTTCGAGCGTCAAGTCCCTTGTTTGGCATGTCGCCAGAGCTTGGATATATCGATGTTGTCGAGCTCTGACTGCAGAAAGTCGTTTAGCATTGATTTATACACCCAATCACGGTATTGGTGTCTCCTTCCTCATTTCGAAAAAAACTAAGGTCCCATAATGGCGCCATGCTATGTACCATACCTAACAGTCAATCTTTGTGGATCTGTTGATGCTTCGTCGAGCACTCGTGGATTGTCTTCGGCGATTTCGGTTGTTGGCATAGCCATTGACCTAAAAATGGGCCACGTCCGAGGAGCTTTTTTTTTTTGGCCAAAATCCGACTCCCCGGTCAACATTTTCAGCGCCCAATTAGCACAGTCAAGTCCTTGACTATGGTTGTTCGGTCGGCTTGTCTCTCTGGCAATGCCCGATTCAACTGATCTTCTTCGATACTGGCTTCGGCTATATTTTTCTCATTTCACACCAATTTCTGACAAGTTGGTGGCTTAAGGTCCAAAAGAGTGTACTCTCCATCAAAATTTTCCACTATGCGACGAATTGCCTGAACACTGAAGCCACGATGACGACAAACCTCATGAGGAAATCCATGGTGGGTATTTGACCAATTTGAGCCGCAATTTCGATAGAATTTTTCGATAATTTTTTCACGGTTGACAAAAATAAAATGAAGCACGGTCAAATGGCAAGTTTTACTGAATATTTTGACATCCAAATGTCATTGCCTAATTTTGACAGCTGCTGAAACATGATATTTGGAAAAGGTATCATTTCTATCTGGTCACCTTTTACATTCTAGTACACAGAATACTAAGAATGGCCAGCTGCTAGAATACTCTTGCACCGGAATGACAGATTTTGTACTAGAGGCCACTTGATTCGTTAGTGACAAATCTGTCATCCCAGTGCAAAAGTATTCTAGGACCTAGAATAGCGAAGTGTTGGCCAATGTATCTCCTGTCAATTCCTTTACAATATTTTCCCTTTTTGCAGAAATGACAAGTTTAATAGAATACCCTGTTTAGTTAAATTTTGACCTCGCTTTGCTTCCGGCGTTAGATAACCATTAGCCTTGAACAGCGTGTGCTGGGTTTTTTTAAAACCGATATCTCCTATCGAAAAACACTGAATTATTTATGAAGGTTCACCGGGAGGTAAGCGTTTCTGGGAAACTCATTAAGCCCTCATTCCATCGCATCTATCTATTTGGATGTATGTATTCCCAACAGTAGTTGAATTACACGTATCACCTGTCACTTCCCCTCGCGGCACACTCAGGTCACTTGTTTCAATTGCGAACGCATATATAGTTCAGCGAATAGGGAAACATGTCCCATAACCATTACATAGCGATAAAGCAACCAATTAGTTGTTATCTTGTTGAACAATTAAACTTCCTTCCGTCCATTGGTGCCTCCCTGCTTTGGAATAAATTTTCAATTTAATTTGTTTATCATTTGTTTGTTGGGTAAAATTTTACAATGTCCCAACCAAATTGCATTATTATTGCGCAAGTTCACCCCTCAAATGCGGAAGTAGCGGCGAGCGTTCCCAAATTCATCCGGAACTTTAAATGCAAACAACATTTTGTATCCCGAAATATTGTGACTTTAATGCCCGAAGGGGGAAACTCGTGTACCTGCCACCAAAAAACACGTTTGCTGGTTCTACCTGAGGACAACATGCACCATTGTATCTTTTGTTTTGATAATGCGTTGTGTTCTATTTCAATGTTGTTCAATTTTACCCTCGAGGGTGTCGCAGCCAATGATGATGACCTTTGGTGCATCAATTTGTATCTGAAGGAAAAAAACTAATTTCCACTTAATGAGTAGACCCGACCCGTGCCGGGAGGAGGATTCTTGTTTTTTGTTATACATTTTACGAGTATTATTGCGGTCGGTTTTGAAGTACCCAATAAGCACCCGTCGGACGGAGGCAGCGGCGGCATGGTATGGAAAAAAAAAAAGTGTAATTGCTTGAAATGTAATGGGCACTTAAGAGGCCACTTAGTGGCGTTGAATGAGTGGAAATGTTTGGTTTCCTATATATGGATATTGCACGGTTTTAAGTGGCGATTAGTGGTAGAGTGGTCTCGCTCTCGAGTGCGGATTGAGTTGTGATTGCAGTTGAAGTTTATGATTGGAATATGATACCTTTAAGAGGGTATCGAGTTTTGTGCGCTCGATTATGGATTCGTCTTACAAAATCGGATGAATGGCTTAAGCTAAGAGTATCACAATTGGTCAATTGGCTGGAGTGGAATGTGTGGGAACCATGGGTGCGGTTTTGGTGTTCTACTTTGACTGGCCATTTTTACAAGATGCAGCAACTTGGTACCAGTTTGTGTGTAGCAGCATGGGTACATGGGTGTGATACAATTGAGTAATTAATGTGAAAATAATAGTAAAAGAGTAAAAGAAGACATTGACTGAAGAAGACATTGACAGATCCAGCTATGAACTAAGCCACATTCCAACAATATGGAGGAAGGTTATTCAGACCATCATCACCATCAGATCCTAAGACCTTCAAGCCCATAGATTAGGTTATGTAAGGAAAGGACATTGATGGGCCAATAGCCGGCTCAGCTAAACCAATCAGATAACAGTATGAATCTCAGGAGTTTGATGAGGTCTATGTTTCCTAGATCATCCAGCTCCCTGTAGTATCTTTCCTTATCATGGCCAATGCTGGACAGTTACACATTAGCTGACGAATGGATGCCATCTCCTCTTCGTCCATACAACTTCTACAGAAGTCGTTATGCGGTATACCTATCCATTCTGCATGATTGCCAATCACGCAGTTGCCTGTTACGACACTTACGACCGTTCGCATATCCCTGCGACGAGACATAGTGCATCTGTCTAATCGACACTATCGTTTGTTAGCTTTCTCGTAGGACTCACTGTCTATGTCCCTGTGCAGGGTGCGGGTCTCATGAAGAGCCTGCAAAGAGCTTAGATTTGTGTTTTATGTGCCCTAGCCAGCTCAACTGCCTTATCATTCCCGGGGACCTCCATAAGGCCTGGCACCCAACAGAGGGTCACCTTATTGGCCTCTGAGATATCGTTCAGTCTTTAGATGCATACTTTCACGAACTTGGATAGTACCGATGCTGACATCAACGCTTTGATAGCTGCTTGACTGTCGACTTAGATACTGATCATCCTGGAATATTTCCCTCAATAGTCATAACCGGAGCTTGCTTTATTGCAGAAACCTCAGCTTGGAAGACATAACAGCTGTCCTTGAGTCTGAAGGATTTATTTGTATTTCGGGAGTCGCAGTAGACACCGGCATCAGTACGTACATCCATCTTGGATCCATCGGTATAGATGGCGAGTTCTTTTTCGGCACTTACCATACCTTTAGCCCATTCCTCACTGCTGAGAATTCTGATAGAGAATCTACGCTCACAGGTTGTAAGTGGATCATATGGTATTTTCTGATTCGTTTGATTCTCTGTTGAAAGGCTTTTGATGTCATCTAGGTTACCCATATATGTATGACAGCTTTGGGTAGTCGAGCAGGATATGTTCCATGGTTTGAACGGGCGCTCAAATGTGCAGGTCGAGTCTGTAGTTTGACCCCATCTAGGTAAGGTACCGTTGTATCTCTCGGTTTAGCCTTCCTCGGCGGTTCAAACACAGGTTCCTTGTTTTCGTTTCTAAATATTGGGCTTTGTCTGCCGGAATAAGCCCATGAAGATGACGAGGATCATTCAAACGAAAAGTTTTCAGCACTTAACTTTGTTGCGAGTTCTATGGGAGGGTGTCTTGAGGGCAGTCTCAGGGTGTGGTGGTTTTCCAATATCTTCCCAAAGTGGTATTCTCGTATTTCCTCGGATTTTGTTGAATTCCTTAATCAAGGCCTGCTTGCAAAGCATGGAGTGCCATTCAACTGGCGTTGGTCTTAAGGTGTTCAATTAGGGGTCGATCTTTTTGGTGTGGCAACTATTAAGGTTAGATGTGACTTAGGAGAGCAATTGGGCGGTAGCTTTGTGCGGCATCTGCTGTAGAAAAGGGAGTTGAATACGTTGCATGTGGCCTTGTGTTCCTTAGTAAATGTTTATACTTTTTGATGATGTGTCTTGTTAATGTCTGTAGCTATTCTTCTGGGATCGATGGTTAGTTTTGTAGCAGATGGCGGGTTTGGCGTGCCTAATTTCCGAAGTAACATTCAGGCCTTTCCCCTTGTCTTTGAAATCGATTTTGCTGACCATATGCATCCATTTCTGCTTCCTGTCTCCGTCTAGGCTTTTCGTAAGCTCGTTCGCTAAGTTCATTCCAGCAGGCGATGTATACCTTGCAGAAGCCTCTTGGGATACACAACTTTTCCGTTGCTATAAAGAGGTCAGTAAATGGATCCAAATTGGATGGTATTGAGGGTATTGAGGGTATGAGGGAGGGAATGGCGTCATCTGCTTTTTTTAGAGAATTTTTAACCAGTCTGCCTTCTGCAAGTTCCATCTTGCCTTTGGGCTCGGGACTACTCTAACAGCTGACATCTCTTATGACGGGTCGGTGCTGAGTATTTGGGAAGTCATTTTTGACTTTGTCAAGTAGTACGAGCTGGCAGGAAGGAACTTCTGCCGAAGGACATCTTTTAGCCAACAATGTGCAATAGTTGGTCGTAATCTAAAGAAGGTATTACTGCTGCTGCTTAGACAATATTCAAGAAACCATCCTTCCCAGATAAGATTTGAAGAGAGGCGTACTAGTAGTCCCTTTTGTCCTCCTATCGGCTTGAAATGATGGTCACAAACTAGAATATTTCTTGCATAATGATTCCTTTTGAAATATTCGTAAGAATTTGTACACTTGCTAGGCTTTGGCGAAGGTATTCCGCCCTAGATTACTAACTCTAATCCACTACATTGTAAGAAGACACTCCATTGATAGTCTTCGACAGTCCTTGAATATTTAAGCATCCTTGAATGTTTTATAAGAAGATTGGCAATAACTTTAGCTGATCCTCGTTATACTCATGGTAAATAGTCAATTTCAAAAGACACTTTCAAAGGATAAGTAGCGCAAATTTCTACCTACCTCACGCCTTTATCTGACTGTCCAACTACCACCATAACAACTCATCCAGTTCCAAGGCTAAGTAAGCCACATTACTAACCCCAAAGCCAGTCACGCTGAAAGTATCTTTTGCGTGAGAAATGCGACTTTTATGAACAAAAAAAAATGAACGCACTTTAAGTTAAAGTTCACTAAAGACACATTCAGGGTCATAAAACAAGGAAAACAAAAACCCACCAAAGCAGAGAGAAAATAAACTTTTTGTTTTTATGGAAGAAATCCAAGAAAACTGCTGTTTCATTCGCATTCCCTCGAGAGATTACTCAACTAAATTCCACACTTTTCTGCACATTCATCCACTGGGAGGACTCATACTCCCTCGCCAGCTAAGTATGTTCCATCTAAGCCAATGTAATGACAAATGACTCATCATCCATCAAGAGACAACCAGAGAAAAATGGCAGCCTCGTGGTTGCCATCCCCATCCCCATCCCCATCCACACACCCATTACATGTAAGGACATTTAAATGCTGTGCCTATCTCTCCCCAAGGAGTCATTCCACGAAGAAAAAAGAACACAAACTCCCCCCTCTGCCGAAAAACAACAGGCTGTTTTTTTATGAACCAAATCAAGGGTTAAAAAAAAAGGACTAAAATTTAACTTCCGCTGTGCAAAGCAAGGGTAAAGGATAAAAGTTGAAAGCTCACTATTTGCCAGCTGCTATTCTCACAACGACGACGACATGACAATGTCAAATCAGAGCCTTTGCTGTGCGGGTGAATAAATATGCTGAACTTTTCCTCATTGTGAAAGGGGAAAAAGGACGAAAAAATAAAAATTAGGTTACATATCCCACTCCTCGTAGTCGACGTCGTCGTCGACAAATAAGGTAGACACAACGCAGCTGCATCAACATTATCATATGCCTTCAAGCTGCATGCACCAAAAAAAAAAAAAAAAATCAAGCACACTCCTAGCGAAAGGACCTGACATTGTTTTGAAACTTTCGTCATCGTTTTCTCCTTGGCCTACTCAAAATCAGCCGCAGGCAAAGGCAAGGCACTGGCTGTGAGTTTTGAATTCCGTTGAAGCAAGCAGTCAGTAGGGCAACCAACCCACCGCCGCCGCCGCAAGCCACCTAGAGCGTAACTATACGTATCTATAGACCGAAAAACCTGACATTGACAAATTAGTTTTTAGAAAAGTGTACAACAGGAGAGAGTCGACCGAGAGAATTCCCTATGTCTGCCAAGATTGGAAAAGTTTGCTTTCTTTTTTCCCATTTTTTTGTGAATTGTTTTTGCAAGCGTAAATGTGTTGGGGTTTTTTTGCTTTCCTGCATCGGGAGCGGAGGCAAAAGAATAACAAATCCAAAAGGATATAAAAGTTGTTGAGGTCATGCACGTAACAAGGCTTCCCTGTATCCTTGCATTTGATTAGCCTAGATAGTAGATATGTGCACGGGGCTGAAGCGAAACAACAACAACAATGTTTAGCTAAAAACTTTCACTAGGATACGGAGAGTACCATGAACTAGATCATGGTTGGGAAACTGATGGAACAGAGTATTTTTTTAGCAGAAAGAATATTAGACTGACGTTCACTCAGGAGGAAAATAAGGAGCGTCCTTTGAGGAATTAGGTATACGAAGCTCTTTAATGTCGACTTTGAGGTCCTGTTGCCTTAAATGTGTAATCTCTTTAAGTGCTGCTATCCTGTAGCTTTGTATGACTAAGTAATGAGATCAGGCTGTGGAGAAGGGAAGGGAGTCCCCTATTAATTTCAGCCTCAGCATCGTTTGGCCGATTCTGAAGTAAGAAAGTCTTCTGAACTGCGCCAAATACAAGGCACATAAGATCCTGTCTGACTGCCTAAAACCGAACGTCAGCAACCTGATAGGTCCTTATCAGGGCGGTATTAGGCTCGGTGGATTTTCGAATCTACCCCGAATGGACGTCGCAGTAGAGGACGATTTCGAGATAAGTGGCCCAAATAAGTGGAGTTGGACCTCAACCAACTTTGCGTGCGCAATTTGAGCGAGCTGGCTCTTAACCGGTCTGGTTGGAGAGGTTTTTTGGTTCCAGGGATATGGGAGCTAACAAAGGAAATCAAGTGTCTAAAGTATTCGCCTTGTGATCCTCAAATACGATCCAAGTTGATCTATTGAACGCACAGCACAGAACCTAAGCCTTTGGCTGATGTTGGGTTAGGTTAAGTTATCATAAGAGACCAGCTAAGCCCATCCTGATCTCTAGAGAGAAAGACACCTAAACCACGTCGCCCACCCTGCAGTGGTTGAGTACATCCTTCAATTGATTCCGTGAACTCTTGATCACTAAAGAAGTACCAACCTTGGTATATTGATGTATATCTGGATGTGCCCTCAGACTCTCACAGTTTATGTGTAATATCCTCCGATGCGTCTATCCATTTCTAATTATCCTAATTTACAGGAATGCTTACTCAGAAGACAAGGCCCAGATGGTATGCCAATTATAGCTCTGGCTTATGATCTACATAGTTTAATAGCTCGCCCTGATCTCTTACGGTTTGTCTCCGTTTAAAAGGCCCACCTACGACTAGCCTTGTGGAAGATTCTGTTGAGAATATTTCTCCTGACAACACACATCAATCAAGTGGCATTGGCTTAAGAAACTGTCATACTTAAGGAGCAGCTACATAGCTAAGCAGCCTGTGTTGGCATCACTGGAGCAATGAAAACGTGCCCAAATACAGAAGCATATTTTAACCTGATACTAGTGCTCTTGAGCAGTCCTGTTAAACATCCTTGCGAACACCCAAATAAAAGCTTAACTCAAGACTTCGAACAAGACTCTCATGAGATTTCCATCAAATTCAAAGAGGTTTTTGGGCTATCGCCAAGGATGACTACACAAGGGTCCTCACACATAGTTCTGCAATAAAAATGGGTTCAAATTGGAGGACAGGACCTGGAGTCTTTGGTTCTAATACTTAGCGCGCGCCAGGGATTGACTAATATCCTTCAAGCTAAAGAAATCCCCATCCACATCTACTCAGACAATCAATCAGCTTTGTGGACTCTATTTCCTAAATATCCGTCACCACAGTCTAGTAGAAGTGTATCCGGTCATTGGATGAAAGGTTAGGTGCACAAATCAAAAACCTGTCCACTAAACTTTCTCGGAAAGTACTCAGCATATTCTAAGACGAACCTCAATTAAAATTCAGCGAATTATAAACGAATGCAAAAATGGCATACTGTTCTCCCCAGCAATTTAGACACCACCCACAGAAAGTAGATGTTGAAGTCAAACCACTTAAGTTTCAAGATGAAGGCTTTCAGAGGAGAGGCTTTATCTTTCTGATGCTCTAAAAGAGGGTTCAAGACTGAGTCATCGACAGTGACAGAGTGTGATGCTGATGAACAAAGAGTGGGGGAAGAATATATTCTTTCTATGTATAGTATGACAGGATGACAGAATGAGTTTGAGAAGTACTCTATACCGCAGAATAGCCAAGGAGAAAGCTCGGCAACTGGGAGAGAGTATGGGAGAGATGAGCCACATGACCACAACCGTACATGATAGGGCATAGGCTTTATAGAAGTCCTACGACCTACAAGGAGATATAGGGGATAAGTAAAGCCACTCATTCTGGTCTCAATAAGCCCAGTAGAATTTCTGTATAGAGGGTTCAATTCTGCTTCTGGTTAACCGTTGGCCAGGTCCAATAGATCTTGCAGGTCGCATTGTATGAGGGCTTCTACGTATCGGACTTAAATATGAGACAAAAAGGTTAAGAAACTGCGGTTGAAACTGCGTTTCCAGAAAGAACAATAAGCTGCGTGTCCTTGTGCGTCTCAGCCAAAATCCCTTTTTAACTTCTACAGACTCTGCCAAACAAAAAAATTATACCCAAATCGTAGGATAACCTTAAAATATTGTCTACTATTTAATTATGTATAACATTTCCAGGAAGCCACCCTTTGTTTCCTTATACCCAAAGTCGCTTGTAATTCCTTGCTCTACTAAAGGCAGGCTTCAGTCATTTTAAAACACCTCACCGACACCCCATAGTGCGAAGGTATCCCTTCATCGGCTCCTACCAATAATTGCCTTTAACCTTTGTGTCTACACCAGTACACCCGGGTGTGCTTGCTGTGTAAGAGTGTATCATAACATATACTTCTTCACATTTCTGCCCGCTGTAGAGCTCAGTACCTCTCGGCTACTATATTTCGAAAATATTGCGCATGTATGCGTGTGTTTCGGGCCAATACGATTTGAGTTAGAAGGTGTTCAAGCCTAATTTCATTATAATATACACTTGGCACACCCGGGTGTACGCACTTTTTACGCAGCAGTTACTACTACTATATATATACTACCTGCGCTAAGTGTTAGAAAATTTTGTTTGCTGTTTATTTTTCCCCTTCATTAGTATTTTTCATAATATACTTACAATAAATAAAAGAAATTGAACAATAACAAAAGCCAAATGTGTCATACTCTTTTTTTGCATGTATATTCGTTGTTAACTTTCGCCCTATTTCAGTCATCTCCATACGACCATGCATTTTGTATGTGTACACCCGGGTGTGCCGGGTGTGGACAAGACGAATTTTAATTAGGTGGAGACACAAGGGTTAAATTACATCACACCGTCATCGTGTACAGCACTTTCATCGAAAGCCTTCCTCAAGACTAATTAACTCCAAGATACCTTTAACCTGCGCGAAGACCTCCTGTTTTTGGGGGTAGCTAATCGGATTAAAAGGAATAAAATTCCTAGGATGCTCTAGCTCTCGAATTTCTCTTTCGTTCTCTGTCAGCAGCCTTTCATCTTCGTTATTAAATAATTCTCATGCCTAAAACGTGATAGAAAGCCCAAAAATAGAGATCCTTTCAAGAGAATATTCCCCCCCCCAAAACCCCATCCTTGTCTCAAGCGTCACACTGCCGACAGGTGAAAGGCAATCACCCACCTTTCAAAGGAGTTACGAGGAAGAGGATGCCTCTATTTTCTTTAAATCATTAGAAATTGAACACAAGTTTTTGGGGTGACGGCGGCGGGTGTCATTTTGTGAAAGAAAAATAAAGTGTACTTAAGTGTGTAAGGATATGAAATTGATAGGCAAACAGTTACACAACTCAAAGAGGACGATTTGAATGTAACGACACGCGAAATCTCCCCCCCTCCTCCCTGCACCAAGAAATTATTGGTGACGAACGAAGAGAACACCATGCGCGCGCTCAGGATGTGAAGAATACAAATTACCACCGCCGGCATCGTAAATATTCATAAAAAGGATATTCCTTTGGCGTGGGTGAAGGAATCCTATGGAAAAGGTGGTTGCAAAAAAAGAGAAAACCTTTTGAATTTTATCAATCATTTACACTTGAAGGAGCTTGAACACCTTTACCAATGAGCAAGGGGGTGGTGGTTCCTTTGGTTTGGAATAAATCTGCCGACAGGATGTGAAAGGCTGTAACACTGATTAAAGCCTTTGCACGACAGGAAGAACGTAGTCGGCGAGAAAATTTATGAATTTTATTTGAAAGGAATAAAAACCAAACCGCTCATGTTTATTTCAGGGCTTTTTGCCGTTTTCCCAGGTTCGATGTTCCTTGGGGGGGTAGGTAGGCTTTGCATTTAAATTTGTGAACCCGCTGCTACTGCTGGGAGATGATTTCCTCTTGGCTCATGTAATTCGAAAGGGCTGCCAAATATAGTATCTGTGCTGGTTGTGACCTTGCAGGGGAGTAATGTACTCTCCTGTGTATACTCGTATGAAAGATGTTATTTACGGGTATTAGGCCGAGGAAAAAGCCAGAGAGTTTACCATAAATTCGTGGGATTAGTAACCTGTACCTGTACTGGTGGGTCTATTGGAAAAAAAGTGATTTATTTTGTACTCTAGGATGTCTCTATGCGATAACAGCGAAGAAAAAGTGGATAATCGGTTTCGTCACGTAGGCTCTCAGGCAGAATTTGGCATCTACATCTAGAACTAGGGATTCAACAGGAACTTCGATTCTACGCTGAAGAAGGGCGGGGAAAATTTCATCTCCTCCAGGAGGAGTCTAAGTTATGGAATCAGCCGAGGCGATTCTTTAGTTGGACTTCTAGTGCGTGGATTGAGAGGGTGTTAGAAGCATTCAACGCTCAGTTACTTCTGAATCTGAAAACTGAGCTCGAAGGAGCAGACTAAATGCTTCCATGTAGTGCCACCACTCACTCTTCTTCTTAAGGGCCACTACTTACTAACAACCAAACCAAAGAATATGGGAAATAGCAGTGAAGGTCCATGCAAAATCTGCAGCGAAAGCCTCATCAGAACCAGAAACATAATCCTTGCACAAGTGTCTTTTAAGGACCTAGTTCACCAGATTATTCATAACCTAACCTCTAGTCCTCCTTGCCAATGTAGTTTGTGCTGGTCGGAGAAAAAAACTTCAGGGCTCGTACAGTCTTGTGCAATGCTTTGATAGAGCTGTCATTCTTCCTGGGGATTGGTTCATGAACTATGAGTTCGGGGGGTCTCTTGTGACTTCTTTCATCAGAGACATTAGCCTGAATACTTGCTTTAGGACCTTATCAAAATATTCCTTCCACTCCTTGAGCTGGATCTTCTCTGAAATAGGGAAGGAACTGTTTAGCCGTTTACATTGGATACAATCGATCTTTGAGGTCTCAATGCGCGAGCATGAGTAAAAGCCTTTTATTGGCCAAGGCACAGTTAGTCTCACAAAGGTTCGGGTTGTGCGTGGTATACGTTTCTGAACGTACAAAAGGGACATACAATTTCGTACCCTTTTGAGAAGCTCTCTCATAATGCTTAAATGTTTGGACGCTCATAAGAGCTAGAGGACTGAAGAAACTTTGATGGCATTCGAACTTGAAACCCGATGCGCAGTAGTCCAACGCCCTAACCACTGAACCAAGGTCTTGTGGAACCACAGCCGCCTATTGTGCCTGAGGTAATTCTACAACTAGTTCCGTTCTTATCTACTGTGCTGCTGTGTGGCTTCTCCTTCACAAGATATGCTCTGGAAACGAACTCCTTTCTCTTTGCTGTGATCGAACGACAAAATGCCAGAATCTAAAAGCATAGATAGGAAAATGGTGTGCTGATTGTTTCCGCGCCTCGATAGAGATGGTCCCTTAGTTTCAGACATACAATTACCAAGATCCTTCATGTTCAACATGGGCATTCTTGTGTCGTCTTATGTTGTGCACAGTTGCTCTGTGCCTGTTTTGAAATTCAAAAAGACTCCATATAACCTGTCGCCTGATGGCAAAATGTTGGAGATCTAACCTTGTCTTTGTCTAGACTAGGCTTGTCGGCTTTTGGTCTGCTTTTTGTTCTGACCCTGGGACTAACCATTCGTTTGGGCGTAACACCCTATAACACAGACACTTCGTGCTTTAGTCAGGTATTTGGCAGTTGTAATACTATTTGATTCAGCTGCTCATATTGACAAGCTCTTCCTTTATTCTTCCTCTCGCAAACCTCCTGAGTAATCAATGCCAGGAATACTCTTGAATACGTATACTCTACCCGCGGCACTACTTCGTGGGGTTGGTTAGCAATTTCTGCTCTTTTGTCTCTATTATTATGATGGAACAGATCTCCAACCTATCGTTCGCTGACCTGATCAAGTGGCCTTTTAGAAGCGTCAGGCCTCGTAGATTCACTTTGCCACTTGTGAAGTGCTTCATCTTTTCTCCTTTTCTGGGAATTCTAGACTTAAGAGCGCTGTCGTTCGAGGCGTTTTTGATACCTGCCAGTCCCAGACAAACACTACGTACGACTTTAATTGTATCGTTCCCTCAGTGGGTACTTTTTGTTCCAAGTTTCAATGTTGGGAATCAGCTTATGGGTCCATCCATGTACCTTTAGTGGTGTTGTCCAATCTGTTACCCTTTTTTCCTCCTTTACCCTTCTGATAAGCCTGGTATCTTGTCGGCGCATAGTAAGCCTAATGTAAGTTATGTCCTATATCCCTTTGTGGGTCAAAGGGCTTAGACCCGGTCACTCTCCTGGTGACACACCCACACAGCAGCACGGATTCAATGGTCAAGTCCTACCTCCTTCTTAGCTTTCAGTGGGATGGTCATAGGGACGATCCCAGCTATAAAGGTGCATGTCCACTTGAGATCACTTTCGCTAGTAAGCTCTCGAGAGTAACTCTCGAGTAGTTTTCCATATGAGAGCAAAATTTGTGTAAATTACTATCGCAACTAGCTGCTCTCAGAATAGGTAGGAACATTGTTGGAAAAGTGCGACTTGATCTCCGAGAGTGAGACTGAGAGTAGTAAACCAGCTCTCGCGAGTTGATCTCAGGTCCGTGTCCTCTTACGAAATTGCTCTTGAGATTGGATTGAGAGTGTCTTAAGAGCTACTCGCCCAAATTTTACTCTCAAGTGCACAAGCACAGCATACTTCGTCCAAAATTGTTCAGAAACCGTACAAGACTATAAGCAAACTCTTCCTTATCCACGAATCCATACAAAGGCTAGAACTCACCACTGTGGATAGCCACTGGCCTCACGACCGATTGACGCCTCTTACTACTTGATATCTTCTTTGTAAAAAGTTTCTGTGAATTATAACATCTAGAGTTAAATCAGCACAGCAAATGGTGTTAAAGCAACAGTGGTGCCTAGCCACAGTGGCGTGGGCATAACGTCACTTGCCAGCGATAGAAATATTTATGGACTTATTTGAAATTTCTTTAGAATCACATTCTCGATCCTATTCTGTCCTTCAGTTAAAATTCCAATAATTCCAGACCACAACGCCTCCTCGACGAAGGAATTTCATCCGAAACAATTTGCTTAAAATATTTGCGAAATTTCCTGCGTAATCCCAATTGTTTTTCGCTCTTAATTCACCCAAGGAATTTCGAAAATGAAAAAAAAAAAAATTACCTTCAATCAAAAAACGTGCCGCTTTTTAATAAATTGTTTCAATAAATTTTCCAATTTTAATATCTATGCGGGCACTGTGTGTATGTAGTATATTCCCTAAACGAATTACTCCTGCCTCGTTAGCTGTATATGGCAGACTCAGCCGCCCATTACATCGAAGGCAAAAGCAAAAACGCTCTCTGCCATTATGCTCGAGTAATCTCCCAATGGACAAAATTAAAGTCAATAAATGTTATCCTCCGTTGAAATTTATTCCCATTTCAAATATATATCCTGGTTGTTGGTTGGTATCAAAACCAATGGATTTGAGAATTATTCTCTCTCT
This sequence comes from Chalcosyrphus nemorum, assembly GCA_949716465.1. NCBI lineage: Eukaryota > Metazoa > Arthropoda > Insecta > Diptera > Syrphidae > Chalcosyrphus > Chalcosyrphus nemorum. The sequence goes on from OX454333.1 coordinate 82,306,003, forward strand.
CTTTGGTCCTCGCTAAAATCATAAAATTAATGTAGCGCAATGGAATGGACTGGTCTTCTTTTCGTCTCCCGCTCTTAAAAAGTCCTTTTATCTCCTCGCTAATGCTTAGCATAAAGGAATTTCAATTAGAATGCGGCTTTTGCCTTTCATTTTTTTTTTTAGTTTGCATTTTATTTTATTAAAAACCATCTCTCCAGATTGTCGAACCTTATTAACCGCAAGGAGTCCTTTTTTTTGTTGGTTTTTCATTTATTTATTTTTCGTTTGTAATTCAAAGGATTTGCCATTTTGAAACATATTCTAACCACTTAATTCTGAATCTGGGGCACAAAAAGGGATGAGCAGAAAAATAAAAGAACGAACAGAAGAAAAATTAAAATGCGCCCCACGTTGGGCGCCATTCTAAAATTTTTTTTTTTTTTTTTCTTCTTGATAGCTGTGATTTCCCTTGGTCATTTTGTGCAAGGAGCATGTCGTCGTTTTATTTCATGTAAATTTAAGTATTCATTGATATGCCGCAAGAGTAATATAGTCCTCCGTTAAGTGAGCACCATCCCTTGTCGGAGTCGCTCCGCTCTGTCTCCATTCGTGCATTCGTTGCTTTTGTATCCTTGTGTTGTCCTTATCACAAGTCTCGTCGTACCTTTGGGTGAATAAATTCATGAAGAACAATTGTTTATCTTATATTGTACTTTATTATTGCCAATTAACCTTTGGATGAGATGTTTGCCGCGTGGACCATTCCTTGAGAAAGGAGTACGAGGGGACCTTACTTGAGGGAAGAATCGACATTTTGGATACAAGACTGTGCGTATCCACACAACGCGCCGCTCCATTCAATTAAAATAAATTATGAACGTGAATGTGTACTTTCTTTTATGTATGCACAGAGTTGGAACATGCTGGAGGATGGTAATTAAATTCGAAGAAAATGCAAATTCTCGCCACAGGCAGCGCGAGGTTGAAGGATCTCGCTGCTGGAGAGATAAGAAAAATATTTTGAAGTCTGAACATGAAATGACGTAGAAAAGCGAATAAAAATGTCGTATTTGTTTGAATGAGTTTCGCTTGAGATATGTTTTATGAATGATAATTTTTCCAAAAATGCCATTGTGTCCTGGGAATTTGAGGGATTCAGGTGGACGACTTGTTAGTTTTACAATTTGGGGGCAAAGTGAGCGAGTGGTTTTGAGGTCATAATAAATGAACTTGGCACTTTAGCAGATATTTGAATTTTTTTTAAAAATTACAGCCACAGGCTTTGCTTGTAGGAGATGGGGAATGTACGCAGGAACCTAGTATGTTAAGTATAAGGACAATGGCTTCAAGTTTTAACGCGTTAAGAGGACAGTACTTTAAAGGTCGAGACCTTGATCGCTTACCCAACAACTAACTGCGTTCTGCGTTAGATATTCCGAGAGATATTCAGTTAAATACTCAGAGTACAAGCTTATGACATATCAGACAGAAGTAATTATTCAGCATCCACACTAGCAGAGTACACAGTAGAATCCTTACTAAATCAGTTCAAAAGTCTCTCACCTCTTTCTCTCTATCTCTATCTCTATCTCTATCTCTATCTCTATCTCTATATCTATTTCTATCTCTATCTCTATCTCTATCTCTATCTCTATCTCTATCTCTATCTCTATCTCTATCTCTATCTCTATCTCTATCTCTATCTCTATCTCTATCTCTATCTCTATATCTATTTCTATCTCTATCTCTATCTCTATATCTATTTCTATCTCTATCTCTATATCTATCTCTATCTATATCTTCTATTGTTCAATCAAGACGGGGAACAAAGGACTCCCACAAGGTGGAGTTATGTCTCCTTTGCTTTAGTTGATGTTGATTTATAAAATCTTTGGGGCGGCCTGATAGGCATGATGATGTGTAAATTAAGATGATGAAGTGATCATACTACAAATCAACTTATGCAAAAGCCTCTAGGTTGGGTTAGGTTAGAGTGGTTGCTAGCACTCAGATACAGACGATCACTAGCTCACTTCGGCCTCAAAAGAAGGCACATTGTGGTACCACTGGATCTACAAAACCAACACAAAACTACTACCACTACGAGGACAGAACAAACAACAGAGTAAGGACTAAAGCTCATAAGTCAGGAAAACCAACCAGAGCTTTTGATAAAGTGTAGAAGGTGCCTGATGGGTAGATTCGTCAGGTCACCAAGATCATTGAAGAAATAGTATCCCATGTGGAGCTTCGATCTTGAAGCGAGAGCAGGGCACTTCCAGAGAAGATGAGGGATCGTTTCCTCCTCCTCCTCGTCCCTGCAACTCCTACTTTAAAGGCAGGCCTAAACGTCTGGCATGTAGGCCGATCAGGCAGTGTCCACCGATAATGATGCTCAGATCTAAACTCTTCAGAGATATCAGTTCGTTTGAACGCTTCTGGTTAAGGTTGGGCCAAAGTTCCCTAGATATTCTGAAAGGACATTGTTCCCATAGGACGTTGGCCTTCCTTATAGCGTCCAGCTTGAGCATATGTTTACAAAAAGCACTTGAATTGTAAGGGTTGTGCCAAGTTTGGCAATTTCATCCGCCTTCCAGTTCCCTGGTATAGCCCTGTGTCACTGTGTCACGCTGTCAATAACATAAGATGTGGAGGAGAGAGGATATGCAATAGCATAAAGTGTAGTACTGGTAGCATCTCCCCTTTCATGGCAACTAGAGCGTGAGGTCAGCAGAAAGGACTCTTATGAAAAATTTGACCTAGTTTCTGCTTCTAATCGTCAAACAAAATGAAATTACCTAAGTGTTCCCCTACTGCCAAAAGAAGTTGATTGCCTTTTCCCCGGCTTACTGGGACTACTCCAAAAGTTGAGGTAAACGTGCACTTAATCACATATCAGATTACAAGTTACAAGAGCACAACACTGTTTACATTTGTATTTCCATCTTTACCCTCAATGGCTTTCACTGCTGTATGCATCCTCCTAGCGTTTGTGTCTAATCCTGACTTCTTCTTTCGGAAAACATATTGGTTTCTCGCAACTCCTCCTGAATTTTCGATGGCATCCAAAATCCTGTAGCATATTATGAGTTCTAAGAGCTTGCCCGTAATGTCCATTATGCAAAGGTAAGGGTATATGGAAGGATGCTCCGAGGGTTTCTTTCCTTTGAGGAGTAGTACCAGTTTTGGCCCTTTACCCAGCTAAGGAAATACTCCTTCCCCAAGACATGGGTTGTAGTTTTCAGGGAATACATGTGTGCGGAGTAGCACTGCCTCTTTCAATGCTATGTCAAGCCAGGGGCTTTTTGGTTTCCTAATCCTTTCCTAACTTCTTCGATAAGGACTAGGCGAAAAGATGTGGTTGTGATTTCCAGGCGCAGCTTAGAGGTTTGGCTAAGCGTCGACTAGAAAGCATTGGAATTCGTGGATAGATTTGATGCTGTTGACGTTAAAGGTACCACCATTAAGGATAGAGATTCAAATCACAAAATCACGGGCTTGATCGTTTCTATCAGCGGAAGTGTAGAAGTACCTGTTTCGCAGTCGTCTTTCGAAAATTGTTACACTACAAAATCTAGTCCAGGGTATAGGCATTGACACTAAAGGCCTTAAGCTTGACGAAGGAGAAAGTTCTCTGTCTGTAGGTCCATTGTGTTACCAATTGTAAGAACATTGAAACATCCTGCTATACCTGGGACCTATTGCTTCTTTGCACAAAAGAGTCTATTTGCTGAGATTCTTAAAGAAGTATCGACTCTGGATGCCCTCTATGATACAGTACACTTGAAAGAATGTAGAGTTTCAGTGCTCCCCAAAGCAAAACTCTCTAGTCCCCATCATTGCACACGATGCTCCACCATAAACTAAAATCACTCTTTTTCTCAAAGTGCAATTATCCGTATAACTTCAGTCAATTCCAGTTCATTCTTTTACGTTTTTACATCCTTCTATGCACCCTAACTTGACCCAATTTGAGTAGCTATCCTTTACTCGTTCACCGTCCAATTTCCACTCATTTCATCCGACAAGATTCCAGGAAAATATCAAAACTCATCCAATTTCCACTGGCATCCCCTAAATAAATAACCCAAAGGTGTAACCTTCACCCCATCATCATCATCATCATCATCATCATCATCATCATCATCATCATCAACATCATCGTCTTCAATCAAAAAGTCTTCACAAAAAAAGGGAATAAAGTAGATCCTGTAATACAAATCGCTTACGTGGATGCGCCACCACCCTTCCACGCAGTCACATTTAAGTTCCACCTGAAGGATCCATCACCTTTTATCCAATATCCCCTATATCAACACATGGTAACAAAGGAGCGCTCACTAGTCTGGATACAAGGTTCCCCAACAACAGAACAACAACTTCTGTACTTATATTCCAAATAAACAATCCTTACAACTTCAATTTCTTGTGAATTGACGCTTAAAATTCCATAACCCCCTTGCCCTAAAAGAATACCCCCAAAAAAGGACGCCAAAAAAAGGATACAAGATGATTTCCAAAGATAGGGAATCCTCTTTCTTTCTAAGGTCCTTGGGATTTTTCTTTTCTGAGAACGCTTCGCTAGAATTCCAATTCTAACGATTACCTGGATCAAGGACTCACCGTTAACTCGTTCTTATTTCTACTTATTTGTTCGCTTTTCATTTTAGCGAAACACAAACGAGTGCAAATAGTCGAATGATTCCACAATACACAACCCAGTACAAGGATAACCCCTCACCCACCCAGCTGTTGATGGGTTATGTGGATGAATGCAATCCAACGCCAAGTCCTTCGGTTTGTATTTGTATTTTCTTCTGCTTTTGCTATTTGAAAAAAAGCATCTTGAATGGCTTTTAAGGGATGTATTCGCCGCGGTGTCTTCCTCTCGCCGCCGTTTGTGTTTTACGAGAGAAAAGTCACCGAAGAAGGTCCTTTTTGGAATTATATCAGCAGTCGCCGTCGCCATTCTTACCTTTTATATTGGATTATTCCTGCAGTAGATGGGTACCTACACCATGGTATTTGTGAGTAACCTAGTTTTTGTTTCTATTTTCGTCCTTCTGAAATTGAATCGCAACACAAGACAGTAAAAGCAGCAGCAGCAACAGCAGCACCTGCAAACATCAAAATTACAACACGAACTGGGTAAAGCGAAATTCTATCTTTTATGTTTCAAATCCTTGAGCAGGTAAGACGCGTAAGGACACGAACATGCCAATTATACACCGCACCCCCCCAGCACTATATATTGGCGAAGTGAACGACGTATTTCAGGAGTGGTACGGCAAAAAAAAAAACATTCTTTTGAATCCTTACCCCCCATCTCGTACAGTCCGCCCCAAAAATGAAGAGGAGATATTTAATTTTGTTAATTAATGTGACGACAGTCTCATCGCACACCCCACACCCCACACCCATCTAATGAGTTGCTGCTTTCTAATGACAGGATAATTGGATTCCTTTTTCTACAAATTGTACGACAACGCGAAAGATAGGAAAGATAACAAAAAGCAAAAAAAAAAAAAAGGAAACCCAAAGCTTGGAATGCAAATGTATAATGTCCGGGTGATGATGGTAATAAAGGATATTTTTCGTGTTGAATTCCGTTTTGCGCTGTACGATAAACAAGGATATTCAACGGTGCGTCCTTGGGAAATACCTTTGTGACATTTTTTCGCGAAATAAATTCACGGAATACATGAGCAGCAGATGGAAGGACATTTGGTGTCATAATGAAATTCCATGGAGTTATCCTTGGGGATTGTTTTTTTTTTTCTGTTTTTTATTTTAAACGGGAGCGTGAGAATCATTGCAGAAGAACGAGTAGCGGAAACATTAGAGAAGAAAAGTTGACAGTGAAACTTTGAAAGGATACCATCAAGAGACCACTAGAAAGTAATGGATTCTATTTCAGTGAAGGGTTGGGTCTAGGTTGATGTTTAAAGGATGGTGCTGAGTAATCAAAATGAAATTCTTCAAGGAAACGGTGGCTTTGGTCAGTATAGGGGATTCGATCAAAGAACAAAGAGCGTGTCCTGTCTTACAACTCGCCTGAGTCAAATTAAAGAAAGCATTGCCAAGCCCTTTGGTTCGCTAACAAGGATCCATTATGCTTCAAGGGTAAAAAGCTCCTCTATGACTGAAGCTGGATAGATAGAATAGAATCAAAGTAAAGGAGGATTAATGCAGGATGCTATTGGAGCGTCAAGCCATCTAAAAACAAGAAAGTCTGAACAGGAAAATTTATCCCTGTTATAAAAGAGAAGCTCTCCATGGGGTAATAGGTAACTTGTGTTGCCACAGCACTTGTAAAGCTCATCTATGCTTAGCCACATTCATCCTTGGTGAGCCGTCAGTAGGCTGTGATCGGCTATGAATCCTGCTAAGACAGCTTTGAGCAGACAGCTTCAGAAGATGCCATCGCTTTCCATCTACCGTCTGTTTGTCCGTCAAGTGCTATTCTAGAATTGGAGTGACTATGTAAGAAGGACAGAGTTCTTATTCAGAAAAGAAGTTCACTATCTCCTTTGTATGCCCAAGCCTCAGTTGATGGGATGGTAGTCAGGATGGTAGATAGTAACAGAGCTTTATGCCCAGCCACCTTCTCTATTGCCCAGCTCTATTGTTAAGCATTCATTGCTATGAAGGCTTCAGTATAGACGGAGTATAGGCACTTGGATCATGCGTGTTAGCGGCCGATTTGTTGTCACTACTGTCTTCGATGTCACTAACTGACAGCATCACAAGCAATAGAACATCCTTGACTGCTTCCGTTCTGGTTGAAGAATAGGAATTGTCAAATACAAATCTGAGTCGGTATGCACTGAAGTATCCATGGTCAATAAGCATTTAGGCCAGGTAGAAGTTCATGCTTCCTGTAGATCCAAGCGATCAAATTGCCAGCGTCCATCTCCCTTTTTCAGAGTCATACTATGTCCATCTTCCTCCTGTATGACTCTGGCTTCGTGACACCATACTTGGGGGCCTTAGAGCATCATCAAAGTGACAATTCTTGCTAAGAGAAGTCATTTCCTCTGTTTGCTCCTCTGATAATTGAATTGGAGACAGCCTTTAGCGTAACTGCATTATCAACTGCATGCTCCAGATGTTGCTTTACAGCAATAGTTGCATCTAGAGTAATGATAATGGAGTTCAATTCTGCTTTGCCATCGCCCACTGTTTTTTGTACCTACAACCTTTCACTACTTCTGTCTTTTCCTCAGCTAGTTTTGGGCCCATGCGGTTCTATATCCAAGGATTTTGGTCGCAGCAATGATTGCTATGTCAACAGGGAGACCAAATATTTAGAAGTCTGAGGAATAATTCATACATCATGTTCCACAGTACCTTCGTCTTATCGCCTAGAGGTAGCCCTGCATACTCTAAGCAGTAAATACTTGGAAAATGTCTCTCCAGTTTGCTGTGTTGAAGGCGGTCATTCACCATGATGATCGGGCAGTACCGTCTGCTTCAGCGAATCCTATTGAGTTATGGAAATTCTTTGGCTTACTTGGAGGAGATGATTGACCACAAAGATTCTGACAGGCCTTGCACTTTTTCTTTTAGCTAATTTTTTATACAGCCTTATGCTTTACTACTTGGTGTCCGGAGCCGATCCTGTTCTGTCTAGTTGGTCAGATATTTCATTTCCTTCACAGCCGCTGTGTATGTACCCAAATCGCGCTGTTTATACTAGCTAGCAGGTTTAGTAGACGAAGGCAGTCTCATACCAGTTTGGATGTTATTTCCTATGCCTTGATGGTCAACAGAGCCGCTAGAATATAAATGTTCATGTGGGTTATAGATCTGTCTATGTTCTCTCTGATGCAGAGTTCCGACTTGGAACATGGAGTTACACTTTGTCGTAGATGAGTGTATGAAGGTTCTTGTTGTAACACCATATACATAAGTACTTTAGCCCCAATCCTTTTATCCATCTGTGTACCAAGCATGGGAATCAATGGCAAGCTCCTGCGATCTGGGAATGTAGCCTTGAAGTCGCGACTGAAGTTGTATTTGTATGAACTTGTTTGGACTCAAGTGAGGCATGAGAATAAGCAACTATCCATTTCGTCTATCTTTATATAACCATGAAGTGGTAGTGGGTTGAGAAGAACATGCAGCTTGTTAGGTATACAGACACAAACTAATCTTTGGTGTTTCTTAAGCCAGTAACAATTCGCCTTGCTAACCCTGTATAGACCCATAGCATCATTTTTGAATTTAGCTCCCAGTTTCTGCCAATAAGACTTTTACTGGTTCATTCTATGATCCTTTTTTGGTCTGTGGCAAGATGAGAATTCCAATAAACTAGAGTATAGATAAAATATAGGTTAACTTAGTCCTTCTCCTTTTATTATGTTCATAAAAAAAAAACTTTGGTGCCCTTTTCGGAGTTGATGTTGAGGCAAAGTGCCGCAGACAGCCGCAAGGAGGAGACCCGAGATGGTTAGGTTAGGTTTGTGGGTTGGCAGAGGAAACGAACTACCTCCGCCGCACTCAGGTCAGCACTGACCCATTGTGTCACCCATAGGGGTGACTCCTTGCCCATTTAACCCAAATAATGTCTGTAACAACTTCCCATGGTTGTACTTACCTATTACCCGTGTATACAAATCATCCTAAGGTTCTGATGAAGTTCAATAACATGTCGGTATTGGCGTTCTCCTAGATTTTGAAAGAAGTGTTGGTCTTGAAGTGGAGTCCACCTCCAGGGAAGTCAAGGTAAGGCGTAATGTAGTCTGTTGTGGGTGCATGGCCGAAAAATCTGCCAAGGATGGTCGCGTGCCCTATCGTACTTGACTTCCAGCACGCAGTCTAACTTATTCTAAAGGCTGCCGTTGATCTCGTGTAAATGTCTAGCGGAGGCAGGTTGAGAATAGCCTCAAGACCCGCAGTTGGAGTGGTTCTCATTGCACTGGTGGCACCAATGCACGCTAGTCTTTTTAGATACTTTAGTGAGCTCCTTCAGGTATGTGGACTTGTTTAACCCTGGCCACCATACTAGGCTGCCATATGTCAGGATGGGTCTTATGATAGCCGTGTTTATCCAGAGAATTGTTTTTGGAGAGGGTCCCCAAGTTCCCAGGTCTTTTTCTTCTGCTGCACGTGTAGAAGGCTATGTTGGCCTTTTTGACTCTTTCATTTATGTTTGGCTTCCAAAACCCGAGATAGTATTTTCAAATTTGCCTCTTTGGACATAGAAACCTAAGGAGTTCATCGACTATGGCCAAAATAATGGAATGAGGACTCCACCTTGCTTACAACCATTCGCAATATAACCCTGACTTTATTGCTGCCTAGTGAGGAGTTAATCTTTCTGTCTTCTATATGTTTTGGATAAATCTGCCCATTGGGCGTATTCGGTATTGTCTGTATCTCCTTCGATGTCAAGGAAGCAGCTCACTGCCTACTGTTTGCAAATTCTTAAAGAGCATGGGTTCTGGACTTTCCTGGCTGATAAGCATATTGATTTTTGTGCAGGTGGTTTGTGGTGAGAGTTCTATATCTACTATGCCTATCAAGTATGGACCTTTGGTTGGTTTAAGAGGATAAGCTTGCCCTCATTCACTTATGCTTCCATTGGACCCGTTGTATTCCCCTCGCTAAGGATCATTAATACCATTATTTGTCTGAGATTTGAAGTAGAGTTCCCTTTCCTTTGTTGCTCCAGGTCAAGGAGTTGGGTAATGATTGTGGAAGCTATGCTACGGTGTCATGGAACTTAGAGGACAATCATAGTAGACAATGACTTTTGTTTTCTGTATGCTCACTGCGTCCACTTGAAGTAAAATTCTTAACCAAAATCCACAATAGAGGACATAACACTCCTCCTTGTGGGGTTCCTCTAGACGTCAGTGCCTATACTGCCACCTAGTTGTAAATATGGACATAAGCGCGAGCTGTATTCAGTTGAAAAGTATAGGGTTAACTGCCTTCCTCAACTAGGCTTCATAAAAAAGCAACTTATGGCACCACTTCACAGCCCTCGAATGGTCATTACTACCAGCCGGCATCAAATCCTTCGAAAAATCCCAAAAATAAGTTCTCATTCGTTACACCCCATAGACGTTAACTAATTTTCCAAATTACCTTTCTTTCTTTTTTTTTTTATACACACCCTCGTCCGCCCATAAAAGTATCATTATCCTTGTTCCCGTCGAAGGTGGAGAAAGGAATTGTGCCAAATTAATTCCCACCAACAAAAACACATCTCAACACAACAAAAGCTAATCTTAATTTCCATAAATGATGATCCTTAAAATTTCCTCCCCCGCGAAACCGCCCCCTTCTTAACTCTTTTCTTAACAGCAACAAACCGGGGCGGGGGAGAAAAAATAAGGACATTCATATCAAACACCTCTGGAACACAAAAAAAAACATATCAAGGCTGCAATATCTCTGATTAACTCACTTCACAAAGAAAAGCAAAAAGAAACAGAGAAACGGGTATATCCTTGGCCGTCAGCCTTTACTTGAATCTACGGCATGCTCGCAGTTAATATCCTTTTTGTGAGGCTCACTAGCATACCATTACTTTCTTTCGGTCTGGTCCTTTAGTCTCTATATTCTGTTCTTCTATTACATTCCTTTGACTGGCTAAGTTTTATCCTTAAATACCTTCGCACAAGGATAACACACAGAAGAAGAAGGAGGAGAAGAAAAAAAAAACCCTCTCTCCTTATCCATTTATTTTATTATTTTGGTTTCTCACTTCAACTACAAGACAGCATGGCGCTCTCACACAACAACACAGTGTTGTCTCTCTTCTTTTTTTTTTTTTTGTGTTTAACATTATTCACGTTCGCAGCAGAATCATCCTTGATATCCTTATTGCTGCTGAGAAAACGGATTTCCGTTTGTACTAAGTTTTACCGTAATTCTTATGCCAAAAAAGGATTTCTTCTCAAAAGAATAAAGCCGAGAGGACGGCAGGAGGATGAGAGGAGGATGAGAGAGAAACTTTTGGACTTTTTTAATACAGGGATATGTAGATAGGTACTACTAGTATATATGTGCGTGCTTGAGTGCGGATGTATTTTAGTAAAGATTTCACCACAAAAGGATATCTATCTATCTTTGTACCCGCCCGCCCGCCTTGCATTCATTGTTACACAGTGAAATGCTAAAGAAATTGCCTTCCTAACACACGTCTTGCAACGTTATCGTTATCCTTTTTGGTTTTCTTTTCTATTGTGCCCCCTAAAACTACCATCCTGCCCAACCATCGCAGGAGCAGTAGAACATTCTGTTCTGAATAGGAGAGTGGGATATAAATTAAGAAGCGTTTTGTTAGTAACAAGGATAACACGCATCTCTTACCGAGTTAAGGCACAGCAACACACACAAAAAAAAAAAAAAAAACAGAAAGAAAGCAAAACCTCTGCCTTCAAATAAGTCGTAAGGATTCAAGCATAAAAAGGAACAAAAAAAAAAAAAAAGAGTAATATCTTACGAGGAGAAAAAAGCACAACGGAAAAAAAAGTAAGACACAGAAACTCATTAAAAAGGATCTGCACAGGAAAATTACCGCACAAACAAAACCGTTCACATAGAGACATTGGCACTTTGTTTCTTCTTCTTCTTCTTCTTGTTCTTTTTCTTCAGGACTTTTTCTAGTCGACTTAAGGGCGCACCTGAATCCAAAGTAAAGTTTTTGAAGGAAGCTGTATCCTTTTAAATATTTTTCTTCACAATTGCAATGGAAGAGGCTTTTATTTCCGTTAATTATATTTTATTCGTAATCCTTTTCCGTGTCCTTCGTGAATGCAGTGTGTGGGTTTTGTTACAAGGATTTTCTTATATCCTTCGAAGGAATTGCTTGGCGTTGGACATAAGTCGACTTTGAATTATTGGTTCTGGATGGCATTCAAGTAGAATATGGTGTGTGGTCCAAATGTCATAAAGAATGAGCTTCGTCTCAGTTTGTGAAAGGATATACTAACTCAGTACTTGTTGGGGGTAATGTACTCAGATTTCATTCTAGAGAAATTGGCAAAGGATGCATCTGTTCTTGAATTGAGGACGATTTAAAGATGATTGATTAAGGTTTTATTTTCTAGTTCGGGATGTATCGTAATTGAATTTCTGTTCGAAACGGCTGAGACATGTTCTTCGGTTTCTGTGGCAGACAATCGATATTTGAAGTCAATCATTGTGGGCTGAGAGTTGGGGTGAACCTTGGGGTTTTGGTGTTAAATTATTTGGGACAATTTATAAGGAATTTCGGAAGGCATCAAACACAAGTCACTTGAATCACGTAACCTATCGAATAGTGATATAGGTCGCTCTATCTTTTTCGTGTTGATGTGTCTGGGCATAAGGATGCTTACATTACTGTCCTGTATCCACTTGTGAGAACTAGGGCCTCGTGTACAGTTTTTGGCAATGTGCCCACTTTTCACCCAACTGCCGTGCCTCCATCTCGACCGTTCTGCGCCATCTATTCTGCCATCCTGCGCTGACGGGTTCCATTGGATGGTTCCAGCCTCTTCTTCTTCTACAGTTCGGGGTGAACTTGGGCCTCAACCAATAAGCTTCTCCACTTAGCTCGGTCTTTAGCTATTTGCCTACTTGGAGTGCGCAAGTTGGTCGAAGTCCCCTTCAACTTGAAAGCGCCAGCTGCGAGGAGGAGGAGGCCCTCTACTCCGTCGTCCTTTCGGGTTTGATACAAAGACTCTGCGGGCTGGAGCGTTGTCGTCCATTCGCTCTACAAGTCCTAGCCATCTCAGACGTCGTTTGACTAGGTGGATGTCGCTGTACAGCTTGTGTAATTCGCCGTCGACGCAAATGGGACTGAAAATCTTACGAAGAATTTTTCCACCCTCAGTCGAGGAAATGCTCCTAAGATACAGGATGTCGTCTACTCTCTCTACCGGCTGTTCAGCAATGCACACTTGAGCATTTTGCCGCCTCTCTCTCCACATCAGCTGTCATTTGGTGGATATCTATAATTCTATGCGAAAGTAAGCACACATCGTCAGCGTAGTCGTTCAGATGTAAGAGTCCATCGAATTCCTTCGCATCCCGTCGGAAAAGCTCCACGGAGTACTTCACCAATCACCAAAAGAAATAGAATTGGTGGAAGAATGCAACCTTATGGTACCCCACTTTGGATCACGAATTCCTCTGACAACCTTCCTCTGTGCAGGCCGTGACATTTTGAACTAGCACGCCAAATAAACTCTATGTTGACCACTATTGGATGCCTTCTCAAAATCAATGAGCAGCAGGTGAAGTGGCGAACGATATTCAACGCATGATCCGCAGGGTGTTGAAATGGAGGACACAGGAGGATATAGAGCGAAAGCCTGCGTCTTACGCATCCAGTGTGCTGTTAGCGCTTCTCTTAAGAGCTCGGCGAAAATACCGTCAAGTCCTACCGCCTTGTTGTTTTTTAGTACCTTGATCGCGGCAGTGATCTCATCCTTATTCGTCGCGGGGTCGTGGTACGTATTCGGTAATTTTTTACTTTCGGGCAGCTCTGCCAGATTTGGGAGCACATCGCTGGCGAATACACTGTTCAAAACCGTAGAAAACGTTCCTTCCATCTCTTGAGCTATTCCTCATCCGAACTAAAGAAAGGGTCGTCTAAGCTTTTCATCGGGTGCTAGCTTAAGCTGCGACCACCTGTCAGCTCCTTTATGACTCTACAGACGGTCCTGCTGTCGCTCCTGCGTGCAGTTTCCTCTGTTTCTGTACCCAGCACGTTGGTGTAGCTAGCTGCGCTTGTCATTGCGTCATCTCAAGATATTCTAACTGCACCAGTGCATGGTCGCAAATTACGAGTAGCTACCATAAGATGGTGATCTCACACAATCCCCACAGCTGCTCCTCGTCTGTTTCGAACATCCAGGAGACTACCTGTAATCCCTCTGCTAACAGCAAAGTGGTCAATTTGATTGGATGCTGCTTGACTGTCATTAGAAACCCATTGACTTTGTGGCAGGACTTATGCTCAAACATGGTGCCACCAAGACGATTGGCATTGCAAAAGTCAACAAATCTGTCGCCGTTGTTATTGCGATTGCCTATACCATGCTTCCTGATAACATGCTTGAACGCTTCGTTGTCGCTTTCTACCTTGGCATTCAAATCTACCATGACTATAACAATGTCTCCATTAGGTGTCGTCTCCTTCAATTCCTCAGTTGGAGCGTAACACTGGATGACGGTGACGCGGCGTACATTCTAGCCGTAATAATCCTATCACCATGTGCCTGCCAGGACATTGGGCTTTTGCAGGCTGTTGGTGTTAATAGTAAGCCAACACCGTATTCACGTCGGCTTCCTGAGTCTAGTCTCGATCCCAGATGGTCATGGGATATAAGATACATAGACTGACAAGACTTTGAAATTGAGTCTTTAGTCACGGATTCCATTGAAGTTTGGATATCCTATCAAAGCAATTGAAAGGGCAAGTGGAAGAAGAGCCTATGCGACGTTACCAACAATTTGAGATGATGCAGTTCAGGACAATTTTGTACTTACAAATGGTGTAGTCTGGTGCTCATTCTGCACATTCATAACTTCAAAACCATCCTCCCGATAGATCTTACTTACTTACCTGACCCTTGTAGAGTCTCTGCTTAAAACATCGCTGCCTTCCAACCTCTCCTGTCCAGGGTACGCTGCCTCTAGCTGTGAAGACCAATTTTTCTGATATCCGCGACAACTTGGTCTTTGTACCGGAAGTTCGGTCTTCTTCCCCATCTCTAACCTGGGAGCTGCGATTTGAAGATCCTCTTGGTTGGAGCATTATTGTCCATTCGCCAATCTAGTGACTTTTTGGACTACATCCACATCCTCGTACAGCTCATAGAGTTCGCGTTTACATCTTCTCCTCCTTTCGCCCTCCTCGCATAAGGGACCTACGGAACCGACGGAGTATTTTTCGCTTGAAGGTGCCCAATATATGCTCAGCTTTCTTACTTATCGTTCAGCACTCGGCTCCATACAGCAGGACTGCTAAGATGAGCGTTCAAGAGAGCATTAATTTGGTCCGTCGAGGAATAATAGAATGCACATAGACCCCTTGGATATGGGAAAGGCTCTTCTGATTAAATGGCTGCTGTGTTTCAGAAGAAGAGCCTGCTTTGGCCCTCTTACTGTGATCTTCCTCCTCCTTTGACGTCTCCAGATCTTAGGTGAGCATTCTCGTTGTTTCTGAAAGAAGACAATAAATTTGATCTCTGGAAGGACAACAGATACGTTGAATTTGAGTGCCCTAGACTAGTCTTGTCGCTGGGACTGGGTTTTTTGTGTTCCAGCACTACAACTTGTCCCACACACTGTCCTTGTAATATGTATTTTTTTTTTTTTGCTAATACCACTCGACAAAGACCACATTCCCAGGAATCGCGCTACTAAGCATTATTTTCTCCTAGGCCAAGCGCAAAAAAAAAAAAAGGTAAAGTGTTACCCAGACATTTGTACGTATGTACCCGCCACTTAAGTTGTTGTGCCCTCGTCCTCTTTGCCTTGCGGTGATGTAAAACCGATGTTTACATAAGAAATAAATGTTGGAAATATTATTCCATGTCAGGAAGCCTCTTTCGCCAGGCAAGCTCCATTCCAGGGTTGCTCGTGGTTTCTCTCCCTCCCTCTCTCTCTCTCTCTGGGGAGGGATGATGAACCTTCAGCAGTGTAAGGGTGTAATGACGTAGGTGTAGAGTATAGTGGCTCTTTGTGGTTACAGAGAGCTCGCATGCCTTTAAGACCTTTCTATACCGATGGCTGGGGGGTGAATTTAATTTTTTTTTTTTTTTAGATATTTTTAACCCTCAACCATTCCTCTGCGTGTGAGAGCTTTTCGATTGTTAGTCGGGGTTTGAGGGGCGGTTGACGCGTTAGCCTTTAAAGAAATTTCGCCGCAATCGCTGTTGTTTGTGTTTCTGTTGACATCTTGTACATCAAGATTAAGGGACGTTTTTATGATTTTGTTTTTCTTTATTTTCCCGTTCTGCAGTTTATTTTTTGTTATTTTTTTTTTTTTGGGGATTTCTTCCTCCTTTGGTTGGAAATATGTTTTGCATAATTTTTATGACTTTGTTTGCTGTCCATTAAAGTTGACGTAATACGAACACTTGATGGAAGTCGAATAAAGTTATTTTTTTCTAAGGGTTAAGGTGGGTAGCTGGCTATGTCTGTTGGAGTTTTCTTTTGGAAAGTAAAGATGGATTAAGATGTTTTTTTTTTAAGTTCTTTTCTTTGTGTCGGCTGTCAGGACTTAATTTATGGGAAGGATGTGGAAAACGGATCGTTTAGGCAAACTGTTTATGTTTTACAATAAAAGTTGTCTAAAAGAGGATATTTTTTTCTTTATTTATGTCTCGGTTTTTAATGTAAAGTTTTGAGTTTGAGTAGTGAGGTTGTGTTGAGAGGTTGGGAGGTGAATTGATGGCGTCAGCAATGTCAACCGATTGAGTGAAAATAAAACAACAAGGTCACGTCCCTACGGATGGTTCGACCGAAAAGAAAAGGAGACCTTCTTAGAAGCTGGATCCTGTTTTTAAGGCAACATCCAACGGTGACGTGGTCATTGGGGTTCAAGCATGCAACGACAACAGCGAAAGATTCGTTGGCACCATGTTAAAGCATAAAACCTGTCACAAAGTCAGCTGAGTGGCAACTATTAGGCACATGAAACCATCTTAATTTACCTTGTTTGCGGTCCATTATATACAAACCAACCAGTGGATTTGATGAATTTTGATATAGAGTCCATTGATGTGGTGGAGAGTTCCTCTAAATCATTGAAGAAGTGTGTCCCCAGGAACTTATGTCTTGTATGTTGGAGCCCGGGACAGTGGCAAAAGAAGTGGGTAGTGTCCTCAATAAGTTCTTCATCGCCGCAGCCTGTACTGAGCTCTCATGTGATACCGCAGAGTGTTGTGCCTTGAGATGATACCTACCAGGGTGGAAATGGTTATCCTTTCTTTCCTAACAAGTCTCACGGTTCTTGATTTATTAATGGCAGACCACAGTTTCCCTGTCTCTGTGTATTTCCATCTGTGATCTGCCTCTGTCGTGGCTTTTATTCCTGCTGAAAGTTTGAGAGCACAAGGCGGGATGTACACGGTCGACGTTGACCCTTCTCTTGCCAGTTCGTCAGCCTTCTCTTTTCAAAAGCCTTGAGTTCTTCGCGACAGCACTTAACAAGTTTAATTTCATTTTAATGGCAGTAATTGCTTTTATAGTAGCCAGACTGTTAATACAGAAGGTAATACCCTCGGAAGGTATTGTCTCTATCGCAGATTCACGGGGCACTGTTTTCACTGCGAAGAACTCCGCTTGGGAGACACTTCTGTAGTCTTGGAGCCTGATTGACCGATCTATTCCCAGCGGTTCGGAGAAAATGCCAGAACGTACGCCTGAGATACCATCTTAACAAGTTGAATCTGTTCCGAAGCAAGGACTGTCGGTTGTGCTTAGAGAATTGGAATACATTCTTTGTGGTGTCACTTTTTTGTTCTTCCTGCTACCGAGATGCCTACAGTCTCATCTGAAGGGAAATAAAGCAAGGAATTTTCCTGTTGTGTATACATTCTGCAACCTTTCTTCGATGAGGATTTCCTTGCAGAATGTCTATCTCGCAAACAGTTGAAACACAGAACCGACTTTTGTGCCATTTTTATTCAGTTTTTGGTTTCAAACTTGGAAATGATGAGACTTGCTATACATTTCGGACATTTTCGATTGTGTGACTGTAGTCAAATGTTTTTAGCAATTACGACTGATGCACTCAGTATAATTCACTATGGCTCTCAGATCCTCGGAATCTACCCTCGATAAAGTCAAAAATTTCACTTAACTTTGGGATGCCTGTTGACGTTCCTCTTGATGGTTGATACAAGTGCCTTGGTCGATTTTCGGCTTTAACAATTCAGTCCTTAATGGATTCCAAGAAATGACATCAACTCACAAGTTTTTGATACCATTCAAGATAGAATTCAAGAAAACCCTTTTTGAAACTAGTTGTTGACCAACGCTACTGGATTTTGAACCTATATAGCTTTTGCATAAATACATGATGAAGAAGGCGATAAGTGGTTTACAATCATTGCTGCTACTCCACTTAAAATGCTTTGAAAAATATTGAATCCGTTCGACCGAATATTCGATCAAATAGTTCTAAAAATGTTGCTCACTCTTTATTGGAATAGGTTGTGGAGCTAGCGCCTTCGTTTGATGTTCTGCCTCTTTTATTTGAATGTAGACATCTTGATACATCTGCTTTAACTTGATAAACTCACTGCTAGACACATACTCTTAATCGTAATCAGCTTCTTCTTCCAGCGTCAAGATGAAATCTTCATTCACTGTTTGTAACTTTGTCCAGCATGTGTGATGATGTTCAACTTAGTGAGCTTTGTAGTGAGCTTTGCTGTACACTGTATCTTTTCAGCTGGCTCCTTCGTTCCTTCTGATGTTGTCCTCTTTATAGCTAGAACTAGACCTAATTATGGAAAGCTGGCTAGATCTTCTTTTATAACTAAATCACTTTCGCATTCAAAGTAGGTACTCATGATTCAAACTGGCTTACCTTTTGCGCAAGAATACCAAGGTGTTATCAAGGCACCCAATTTAGTTGGAAGTCAACCCAGTACTGCTCCAACTTCTCCATTTGTGTACAATCGTGACTCTCCATCATTTCACAAGTTGTTCCGATATCCAAAGGGTGGTATGTCGATCTATAGGTAGACTCAGGCCAATGCCACACGAGCTCCTTTTTCTGCGCTCCCATTTGAGCGCGCGCCTTGAGTATACAGCAAACCAATAGAGCTGTACACATAATGAAGCGCGACCAAAAAGCTGTCGACATAGTCGCGCGAACCAATTTTTTCAGCAACTTCCAAAATGCTGTTCATGTAACGATAAAACCAAGCTGCGTGGACAATTGGGCGCGCGTCTATTTGGGAGCTAGTGTGGCTTTGGCCTCAGGGTATGGCTATAAAAAGGAGACCTTGTTAAGGAACAACTCAAATTACAGCCTAACAATTGGTCCAAGCACGGCGCAATACCCAGTAAAAAACTTAGACAGTTTTTCGTTTCTAATATAAGGATTAGCTCAATGGATGGAAGAAGCATTTCGCTTCATTTTTGAACTAAGTATTCGCTAGCCCTATACACATAAGTCTGTGGAATGCACCCCAACTTTCCTGCTTTCTACAAATCAACAAGGCAATAGGATTGATGGCATACCCACGCGGCTATTTCGACCAGTCTATAGGGAGTCCAAGCGCCTTTGCAACAAATACGAGCCCAAAAACTCTTACCCAAATAACTTGCTTCCTTCACGACTCCCATGTATCATATACTTTTAGCACTTCCTCCTATCTTGGCGCCCTGAGTTAGAGCACTCTGTTTCTTCATCCGGTTAGTTTTTCTTAAAGTGTCATCTATTCTCTCTCTTCCTCAGAAATCATTTGAAAGAACACCAATAGTGCAGAGTCACCCACATAAGTATTATTATGTTCCTAGACAGTTGGGACATTTGTCATCCAGCTTAAGTGACGACATAGTTTGGTTAAAATTTACCTACAACGAGAGGGATTTCCAGAAATAGTTGGCAAAGTTATTCGGCCATTCAATTTTTTATTTTCTTACTTACTCATGTATCCCCTTGTGGGTCCTAGGGCTTCTGTCTACGCATTCCTTGGTGTATCCCTAATACCCTTTAGTAAGTCTTAGTAGACTTTGTATCGTTCCGCCATCTCGTTAAGAAACAAGCGACATGTAGGCCCGATTTTAAAATAAAATTTGGAAGATTGGAGCGAAACTAAAAGTAAAACTAAGTAGTAACACTCCCAGATAGCACATTCCATCTTGTACACGAGCCCACGAGGTCTTTTTAACCGCATATTTCCCTTAAAACAGTCCTGTGACTTAGATGGTAGAAGAAGATCCTTAAATCTAAGTCTTGAGACATTTTGATGTCCTATATCATCTTCTCATATAGTTCCGGAGTGTAAGCCCAAGTTCAACCTTCTCTGTGATTGGTAGTTCTATTGAAACTTTCATTCTTGACACTTAAGCAGGAGGTCTTTAGATCTAAAACGGCAGCACTGCATAGACCCCTTCTTGTGATAGAAGCGATCAGCCCCTTAGTACCAGAAACACATATCAGTACAGATTGGGTCTTAGGCTTAAACATTCCTTTTGAATAGTATCCCAAACGCAGTTCTTGAGCTCTTGATTCTGTTGCACAGTCCAGTCACTGTGGTGGACCAAGGAATAGACATTCTGTACTTCTACCAACCGATGCTGGAGAGCAATCCAATCCTACACTTTTCACTTCATCTGTACTGATATACGCAGAGGTACAGCAATGAAAGACGGAAAATCCTCTTTCCCAAATCGATTCCTGCTTTTCCTTCTACTAGTCCTTTGCTCTTGATTCTGCCTTACAGATCACCGCCGCTGCCGCTGTCTGCGTGTTCTAGACAGAGACTTTTTTGCTCTTTCGGGTGCCGGTCTTAGTTACAAGAGCCACTGAGAAAAGGACCTCTTTCTTCATCGTAATTTTGTCAATATTCCTCATCCTCGTCATAAAATTTGGCGCCCGATTAAAGACAACTGAAAGGTCTGATCTAATAGAAGGTGGACCAGAACTACAGGCTAAAACGTGTGGCCTTATTGACCAGAACTTGACGAATATTCGCCCCTTTTCTATCTATAGAGGTTACTAAGGTCCTTAGCAAGTTCTCTCTTCAATCTATCCTTGAACTGCACATGTTAATGAGCTCCTATCTAACTAAACTTTCTTATTGTTATTTTTGCAATCCATCTTTACCCCTTTCCCCATCGATCTCTCCCGTATACGTTGCATAATTTATTTCACTCAAATTTTAGTACCAACTTAAGTAAACCCCCAAGTTACCGAAAACCTCTTCAATTCACCCTACACATTGTGTTCAAAGTCATACTTAAATGCAAAAATAATATCCTTCAAGAAAGAAAAGAAGAAAAATATTTTTTAAAACCTTGTTGAGGATGATTACTTACAACCCCTATATACATGGCCAAACAAAGCAAGGCATAGAGCAAAGAAAATGCAAATCACATCAGTGAATCATGTTTTTCTTTGCCAACAAAACAAACATAAGGACGAAAGAAAACACAAACTGTGTATGCTCTGCACTGAGAGAGTAGAAGAAGAAGTGCCAGCCGGAGGGCAAAAAAAAGAAGCAGAATTTGCATCCTTTGAAGCCACAGTCATAAGGTAGAAAGTAAAAATCACAGAGCCCATCTAGATGGAACCGCGCCCCCTCGCGAACTTTTAAGGAGTGCGCGCTTTCTCTCTTACCGACCCCATCCAACCCACTAATAGTAGGTAAAGCTCTTACCAAGCAGGGAAAATGTGAAAATGAAGGAAAACTTTGATTTCGCATTTCACACCCTTCTTAACCATCGAAGCGTATCTACCCTAAGGGTAAGACCTCGATCCTACTCCCCATCACACCCCCTTTTCGTTACGCGGTTAACATAATGTTTACACTCTGCAAATTGCCTAGCGCGTCAACATAAAATTTAGCACTCTCTCACACGAACAGGCATCTCGCCATAAGTTTTCAGGCGCCTTGTCTTGACAGTAGTGTGCTGCCTGCCTGCCTCCAGAATTGGATTTTAATGTATGCCTTCCTTTAAACACACATGAAACGACGACGATGACGAGGAACCAAACCCAGTTACTATACGAGTTCTTATGATGATTGCAAGTAAAAGGGCGCTTTTTAAACATACATTACAACTGTACAGTTATACAGCGCAGCGCATAAGTAAGTCCTTAGACAGGATGACTGGAGAGGCGTATAAATGTGATGAGGGTAAGTATAGCAAAAGGCAACGACGAGGCCTCGTCAAGCCTTTTTTTTGTTTTTTTTGGGGTGCTCTCTACTGTGCAAAGTGTTGATGTAGGCACTTGTGATCGACGGTCTTCTGCATGAGTGATGTACGACGAGCTTTTTGGGGAATAGAAATTTGCCGCTTGCTCCCTTCATACATGGTTTTTCGGTAAAAGTCCTTTGAAAATTCCACCAGAATCAAAATGTTTTCTCAGGAAATGATGGAAATACATATGTATATACTATATATAGCCTCGACTGTTGTCCTTAAATGCTCTCTGGCACTTACTTTGATGAGATCAAAGGAGCACCACCTCTTCAGGGATTTTTATTTCTTTATTTTTCCTGAATATGGAGGTGATTTGAACTGAAAAAATCCTGCTGGCGGAAGGAAATTTATATATATTTCTTTTGCTTTTCTTTTTTTTGCAATTCAAACAGTAAATGAGCATTTATTCTCGTGTAGGGATTTAGTTGACACGTTAAGGGAATTGATGGATGTTAAGGATTTTTGTTGCCACGTTGGAGGAGCGTCCTTTAAAAGTCGTGGATGTCGTACCTACATGTATTGAATGTAAATATTTGCTGTTTACTTGCTTAAGTAAGTCCTGTGTTCTTTTGGGAGGCTGAGGGCCTCTATAGAGCCTACGCGACTCGTGTGCGCTTTGAGGTAATGTACTTCAGTCTAACTCCTCCTCATATGATGTCCGTTCATCTCGAGTGATCAGTTTGCCATCATGAGTCCCAGGTACTAGAAAATATCAACCACTTGCCGAGGAATGGATATATGAACTGATCAGTTAGTTTGATCCTTGAAAGGTCGTTTGTGTTCTAAATGAGGTTATCTTTAGCGTGAGAGCTTCTCAACGAGGTAGCCTTTAGCGCATGACTTATGGTCAGTAAGAACTATATTGGTGAAAGGATACTTCCCTTTTTGTATATAAAACTATGTTCCTAGAACTTTAGTCTTCTTGACTGGCTAAGCAGATTCTCTGAAACCAGGTAGAACTGTCTTCTATATAGACTACAAAAGACAGACATAAGGGAGGTCGTATGTCTATTACTTTGAGACGCAAAGTCAACAAAAGCAAGGCTCAACCAGGGTAGATCAGGGTAGACTCACAGAACTTCTAAACAGAGCAGTCCTACCATAGACACTGGATTTTTACTTGAGTGTCCTCCAAGACTGTTCATTCTCTTCATCAACTACTTCTGAATGAGCCACAGAGAAGGGAGTTGGCCTACCTTCCACTTAGTAAGAAGGACATAATAAGTAGATACTTTGTTGTGCTTGAAATCCTGACTTTCGACTTTCTACTGCGCTAGAACTTTCTATTGCCGGTACTCATCATGACTATTCTCTTTTGAGGCAAGACCTATTGAGGTATATCCATGCTGTTGTGTGAATTCCTTAAGCCATTCAGTGACACAAATCTGGAGTCCCAGTGTACTAGATTGACTAGAGACAAACTTTCATACAAAACAATTGGGGTCCCGAAAATTTTCTAACGAATCGCATCCATTGCCATCGTGCAACGCTCGAAACTATGTGGTGTTCTTTGCAGTTTGGAAGACTGTTTTGAGCCTTCTTTTGCTATGATATTATCAGAGATGGTATTATCTGCTTTTGGACTACTTATCGAAGATCTAGAGATCCATTTATATGTATAAAGCTGCAACTGTACCCGTCAAACCAAGAATCCGTGCTGCTATATGACTGGAAGGTGGAAATCATTAACACCCTCACAAAAATGTCCTCATATTGAGGATTTTTTGGCTCAATTTCATCTCAAACGAACGTCTATACCACAGAATGGGCCAAAACTCTAGACATTCCTGGATGGAGGAGAAAGTAATTACACCAACACAAGCTCTTTGGGAAGTATACCACACAATGGCAATGGCTAAACAGCGGGACGTCCTAGACAAACAGTCGAGGAGGAATCAAAATTTTTGGGAATGACTTGGAGCTCAAACGCACTCCAAAAGTCCAAGATGGGGCGCTTGTTCGTTGTTGATCCGTCCTTCCGTTGAGCATTGACATTCAAGTTGACGTATTGCTGCAGTTCCATAGAATCCGTCACATCAATCAGCTGATTGTCAAAGGCGATGACAGTGCTCTCTCTGCTTCCACCAATGAAAATGCGTTCTCTCAATTTTCTTATGCGTGAACGTCAATTTGTAAATGTGTGAACTTAAATTTATGAATGTGTATACTGTCAACGGATCGACGGATTCTATGGATTGGGGACTTTACTATGTTGACGTTGTTGTTCCTTCTGAAAGAATTAAGGTATGCAAAGTCTATGACATTTACCGAGATGTAAGGGATGGAAGCCAAAACCTCTAGCATGAGATGAGGAGGATTACTGCACTGAACCTACAGAATGTATGACCGGGTGAGCTATAAACTAGCAAAGCTTTTGACATATATAGAAAAGACTCTTCTATCAGCAGTACGTCTTCTAGAAACAGCCCTCTTAAATTGCAAATCGAATTTTTAAACCGATGAAGCACTGGAAAACCCAAATTTTATACCGAATCTTCTGCAAGGACAGGGTACTCCATCGAAACACCTTTCTATTCCCGAATCCGGATGAATCACCTTTTTACAATTTAAATGGTGACATCAACCCTTTTCATCCGTACATTATGTCGATAGGTGCCTTTGCCTTTGCCTTTGCCTACATCTAAATTGTTTTCTTTTTTTTGGCAAATCTGGCTGCCTACAGAGTTCTACTTCAACACCTCCTCCCTCTAGATTTACACACTCTTCCATTTTATTTACCATTTCCATACAAAGTGGCTTCTATCTCATCCTAAGTTAAGCACATTATGTACCTTTCATCTTCATTGAAATGCATCACTTGTCGACCATAATTTACCCAAATTACTCCTCTCCTTCTAAATCTGAACTGACGAAAAAACCTTATTTCCCAAGTCGAAGGTTACCAATATCCTTGCATAAGCTTGCACGCATAAATTGCTTACACAAATATACACCTCGAATCGGTTCGTCCAATTTGACACCATGTGTGTGTGTTTGTATGCGGACATGGGACACAGGAAAAATGTCCTTTAAACCTATTACGCATAAAATTAATCAACAGGAAAAAACTCGACACACGGGGTGAAAAAAAAGGACACAAACAGAAAAAAAAAACAAGGTCCTTCCCTTAAGAAGAAAAAGTAAAAAAAAAAACCATTGCAGTCGAGTCCTACTTCAGAATACGAGTGATGAATCTTAATCAAGTGGAATGACCCGTATTTTGTGGGCTGTTTTCTGTTTTCTCCTCCTCCCTTCGTTACCCCCAAAAGAGTGAACCGAAAAAAAAAAACAAAATTGATGATGTCCTTGCTTCTTAAAAATGAAAATAAAGAGGAGCCAGCGGGGGTAGAAAAAAAAAAACCAAACAAATCTAAAGGGAGACGAATTTCTATTTTTCCACAGTTAGACTGGGTTGGGGGCACTCGTGGGCGAACGGAAAATCAATATTAGGCCAGAGTGGCATTTAAAAAAAAAAGGAGAAAAAAAATTCGGTTTACGTTTTAGAGGTTAAGGAGGTAAACGATGAATGAAGCGATTTCAATTGTGTGAACGAGGAGGGGTGAAGGATTCTTGCTCTTGTAACTTGATGCTAATTAAATGTTTACTCATAAATGGATTGGATTTTTTCTTTTTTTTTTTTTGCTCCTGCCCAGACTGGGGGTGACTAATAGTATAAGGACATTGATGGGGGGGCTTGGGAAATTGCGAAGTGGTTTTGAAGGGGACGAGAAGTTGGGAAATGGTTGGCAAATCAAATTATAAATTTGAATGGACTTGGTAAGTCTTACAATAAGTTTGAGTATATTTCCATTTAGTATGACGAATTGAACTTTGCTCATTGGTTAGAAGGTTTTGAGATCAAGCAATTAGATGTGATTGGATCTTGAGCAAGGTGGAGTAGTTGTCAAGGAGAAAAGTAAATGAATGACTGCAATGGAATGGAATAGAATGAAATGGAACGTGCTGAAATAGAATGAAGGTGAATCGAACTGAAGGAAATGAAATATAATGGAATGGAATGGGATGACATAGAATAGAATGGAATGGATTGATCTACTGCCACTGGATGGAATAAGGAGACTGCGACTCCTTTAAGCTACATATTGGACTAGAGGAGCGACTCTAAATTGAGTATAATTACGTCTAGACTCTAGGGTCAAAGCTAGGAATCAAAATAGGGCCGTTTATCTAAGAACCAAAGCTCTATATCCAACGACAGAAATCGCCCTGCTTTATACATGTCCTTAATCAGCCTTGTCATTGTATATGGTATGAAGGCATGGAGTGAGAGTTCCTAAAACTTCACTAAACAGACAGATTTGTCGCTAACGAATCTAGCGGTTTCTATAACAAAATCTGACATCTCTGTGCAGCAGCTAGATTAGCGAAGTTTTGGGAACCCGATCAGTCTAACTACGCACTCTTGTCTTGTTTTCTCTCACAAAATCAGACCAATTGATACAAAGAAGATCCATCTCTCACCCGATCTTTAAATAAACAAAAGAAAGCTGGGACCTTGAAGGACCTTCTCACCAAGTGTAACCAATAATTTACAAAAGAGTGACCTGCCTGGATGCCAACATCTTATCAACAAACATGATTCCGTTCTTGAAAGGAGTCCAATTGGAGGAAGAGCTCTAACTGAGTGTGATATCAACAAAATCAACAAGAGATGTAAACACGTAGCACAGACTTACAGCAAGTAGCTCGTTTTGTGAGCCATTCGAAATATTCACTCCTTTTCACACACATTCCTTTTCCTTCACAAAAAGTATTCGCTGGGCTCGCATTTTATTGTCTCTCATAAAAGGAATTTGAGCCTTCATTCACTCCAAGAAAAAATGATTATTTACCCTTACCCTTTGCTGCCCGACACAGCATTTGGAAAAAAGGCAGTGAATGTTTCGAGTGATTCGTGCAGTGCTCTTTGGTTTTGCTTCTAAGATTCATCATGCTTCTTCTTAAACCATTCAAAGGCTCGTGAATCAATTGTACATTTCACTACCTTTATGAATATGAATACTTTGACTCAATGAATACTTTGAACGTGAGCCTATTACGCACTGAAATATTCATAAATACCAACACAATTATGATTCGTTTTCATTTCGTTTCGCAAAGTGATTCATGATTCATACTGTGTTCGTGAGGCTCGCTTTTTAGCGAATGATTCACAGCGGCAAATAAATGGATTCATGCAGTTCTTTTTTACGTACCTATTTAGCTCCACTTCTATAGAATTTAATTGAAAATACAAAATTCGATCTAAATTAATTTGTAGAAAGAGAGCTAACGGTATGTTAGCGGCCAAAATTGTCTTCCCATGAGCGGCATATACGATGAGAACGAGACGAGCGATTTTAAGTGAGAAGAGAAGAGAAGAGTTTCTCAATGTAGTATAGCCACTGCATTCATAAGAATCACACTCATGGAAAGGAAAGTGTGGCCACGCATTCTGGCAGATATAGAGATTTAGGATCTATACAGGTTCCCGTATATTCAATAGAATTTGCCAGGCATAAAAAAGCTGCCAAATGCCTTTCGATATCATCTTTGCACGAGTTTGACTAGCCTTGTAATTTACTTTGAGTAAAGCCCCACTTTTTGGCATAAGGTTTCCAACCTTTCCTTGCTCGGATGGCTATGCAAACCTGCCAAAAAATTGCAACCCCAGTCAATGCCTACTTCAGCAGCAAACATCATAGAAATGTCTACCCTGCAAGGGGAGCTCATGTGTAACTCTTTGCACTAAGAAGCAAAACTTCCTCGTTTTGGTTAATGAGTTTTGTACAAACATTTTGTGTGAATGTTTCAAAGAAAAGCCTACATTACAGTCTAATGATGTAACCTTTTCAAAATATCCTCAAAACTTTGCCCTTATGACCCAGATACACAGATACAAGTTCCTGCAGTTTAAACTAAGGAACTCACTTTATATGCCTCACAATCATCAATTCAGTGTATTCAGCGGCGCTGAAAACTGGAATCAGTGCTGCGTACAGGATACCAGTTTTCTCATCCCTTAAGTAAGAAAAAAAAATCTAAAAAAAAATTGGAGCGTAACGCTTCGCGTAAACATTCTCATCACTCAGATTTATCTCTCTATCTCTCTATATCCACCAACAGTTTTTTTTTTTTGATTTGTTTTGCACAAAGTTAACTGTTTAAAGAGCAATTCCATCGACAAAATCTCAATTTCTTTAGATACACTAA
The DNA here is from genome assembly GCA_949716465.1 of Chalcosyrphus nemorum. NCBI lineage: Eukaryota > Metazoa > Arthropoda > Insecta > Diptera > Syrphidae > Chalcosyrphus > Chalcosyrphus nemorum. The sequence continues at coordinate 82,334,092 of OX454333.1, forward strand.
GATACGTTTGAATGCACACATGGGCACAGCATTTATTCGCTTGAAAACCCCACCTACACTCTCGCTCTCTGCTTCTTTTTTTTTTTAAAGCAGGAGGAAGGGAAGATCCTGCCTTGGTTTTTTTTTTTCGTTATCCTTCGCCGCACAATGGAAAGCAGTACAGAATTTTATATTTTTATTTTTTGTTGCTTTTATTAACAGACACTTCCTTTTTTGTACGAAAATTAAACGAGTTTTTATTTTTTTTTCGACAGATTCTGCAGGATTTCTTACGAAAGATTGCACTCCGACTATGAGATACATCGGCGAGGACGCCCTTAGCTATGTTTGCCGCTGCCATCAGTTAACTGACAAAAGGATTTTTTTTTTCTTCGTTCTGCGTAATTCTTAGAAGAAAGTAATAATTTTTTTTCTCGGGAATTATAAGAAAAGTGGAAAATTAATTTTTATTTATTTATTTTACAAAATTAATTTTCATTTAAAAAAAGTATATATCGTTTTCTTTGTTTCAATTGCCGCGAGTGGAAAACGCGATAAACGGTATGGCGTTTGTGATAAATTGCTGTCGGTCTTGATGAAAAAAGAACGCGAAATTTCGTAAAATTTTATTTTTTTATTGAGTTTTTATAAAGAGCGATTTGTGGATTTAAAAAAAAAAATTAATTAAAAAATAAAAAGGAAAATAATAATTAATATTAAAACGCTTTTGGGAATTGAGAAATAAACTCACGTGGCAGCAGACATCATGATGAGCAGCAGCATGTGGCTGAGAATGCGGACACTCGGATACCTGTTGGCGGTGATATCCTTCACATCAAATGGTGAGTTTTAAAGGTTAAGAAGCATTATTTAAAAAAAAATCTATCTCAGTGGCTTATGCTACACGAAACCGGGGTTAGAATCAAATTACCTCTGATCTCTTAGGGAACTTCGGCATACTAGCTCGTTAGCCTTCTCAATATCTGGTACTCCTTGGTGCACAGGAACCCAGAAGAGTATTACATCGTGCTGGGTACCAATAACCTTGAGTTCTTCACCACTATACATCACAAGCTTGGATTCTATTTCATCGGAAAATGCTTATGTTGTTAATGTAAACAGATTTGTTGTGAAATTTATATGTCGTACTTTGTTCTATATCCCATCAAGACAAAGTACTTACACGCAGTCCAAAGAGCTAGTCCTTTTCATATATTTCCAACGTCCAACGGCCAACGTCTTTTCTTGGTCAGAATTACATATAGAAAAACTTTATGGTATGCGAATCCATGTTGTTGTTAGCAACTATGTTGATTCGTACAGGTCCAAACTATGGGTATAGATTGTTGTCGAAGCAGTCCAGGCCCAGAAATGCGGCTACTTCAGCCGGGTGTGTCCACAAGGATAGCGTTGTGAGTGATGTCAAATGGGACGGGTAGTTGAAAAGATGAGCGGTGTTATGAGGTGATATACCACGGTCTGGGCGTTGAACGGTGCAAATAGCAGTTCAGAAAGGAGCTCCATCCTGATCTCAGTTGGGATAGTATTGATCTGGTTCGTTTGGGGAGGCTTTCTTCATTCGGATGTATTCGGGGAGGTCGACTTGGCGATGGCCAAGTGCAGTTCTGACTGAATTCTGGTGAAATGCATTTAGCTCGCTAGGTCCAGAGGTATGAGGGTAATAAACTGATTTACATCTTCATGGTACGTTCCGATATCAGGTCAGATTTGCCTGGGAGGAGTACTGAGGGTGAGCAAGTTTGTGGCAGGCCAGTAGGAATTGTTTGATGAGTAGTTCGTTGTGTTCTTTCACTTTTACCATAAGGGTTTCTTGGTGGAGATGGTCCTCATTTGCCATGCGATGACCGCCTGTGATAACGCATGGAGCAGCACTTTGACAGATTTGAAGCTTCTGCCATTGTGTGCGACAAAGGCGAGGTGTCCAGACAAATGCTTGATATGTAGTACGAAGGGTTTCTTTGTCCTTACCCCATGTACTGCCCGCTAGGGATTTCAGGACTTTGTTTCTAGATCTTTTTAGAATGTGTGAAAAATGTCAACAGATTGTCAAATGTGACTCCCATTTTTTTTGGATGGTTGCCTGATTGACTACAACTACAACATTCGTATGAGATTCCATGGCAGCATCTGGTGTTGGTAACTTGGTCGTTATTGACTTACCAGTATGATTATTTAAACATATTGTACGTACCCTGTTCCAACAAAACAATAATCGTATGCACACAGCACATTAAGTCCAAGGACGGATATAAGTCCCAAATTAAGTGAAAACGCCACCTCAATCACTGGACCTGAACGTTATAGAACATCTTTGGATATACAGAGCTGCAGATAAGAAAACGAGCTATTAAGACTAAGGGCAATCTTAAGATAGTTCTCAAAATGAAGATGCTCAAAAATCCCTAAAACTTGGTAAACTCGATGTCAACTAGTACAAAGAATACTCAAAAAAAAGTATTAATTAAGAGTTTGGGTCCACAGACTTAGGTCCAAGGGTACAGCAAAACTTCTGCTTTTCTAATGCACTGGATACAAGTTGGTACTTAGTTCGAGTCTATTGAGTGGAATAGTGACCTGGCGGCTGAGAACTTCTACAAGACCGTGCGCCACCTAACAAATCAGCAATAAGACTAGAAAATGGATAGAGCATTGGGTGCAGTTTCAACTTGAACTCTTAGCGGTCAAACAACGATGTCCTCTTGAACAAATCGCTCTCAATCTTTATGAATGGATCCAAAACCAGGTATAGAGTCAGTGGTGGAGTTGTTCCAGAAGAATTGTACATCAACCTCTTAAGGGTAATGTCGAAGCCAATTGACAAGACACTGGCTGACTAGCGGTTGATACAGTAGTGACATCGAATATTATAATATGTATACATTGACAGTCCTGCAGCTAGTATATCATATCCCTTGCATCCAGAACTATGAGACCAAGGACAGTGAAAGGCTTCTTGTATAGACAGCCCAATGACAAGCTTTAGATAATGCCAAAAGAAGTGCACACTTGGTACCAGACACTCTAAAGCAGACTTTTCATGAATGGCTTGTGCAGATTTTACCAACGTAACTGGCTTCTTAAACTTTGGTTATACCATTTTCATTTGGTCGGTAATATTACTCTAAAGAACTACGTTAGATTCAAGGGGGAAGCTGCATCACCATGAGCAATATTTCATAGAAAACTATCTGTCAATATTCATAGAAACAGAGTCAAAGTGTATTCTATAGAATCTACAGTGGGTATTTTCATAGTTTACTATTTTAGTCGTACAAACCTTGCAGAGCACTTCATTTGATAAAGGCAATAAAGGAGTTGGAAAAATTCATGCTACTCACGTGGATGCATTGTACTTTCCAAGTGTGGGATTTCCTTCATAAGTGAATCCACACGGATATAGAGACTTCGAGAGCACAGAAGATTTTATTGAATTGGTCCTGACATTATTGAAGTCTATGAAGGTCCCTTCTGTGAATTGTTTATGGAAGAGTGATCTCATCACCACTTCATATAGAGCTGTTTCGACTGACCTATGAAGGTATATATGTTGCCAAGGAGACATGACAATACAGCTTATGTACCTTGAAGCGAAAGTGAGAGCTTTTGGGAGGTTGGTTGGCTTAAGGTCTTTAGATTGTGCATGGGTCCTGGACTTAGTTTTTTTGACAAGTCCTTCCACAGCGCTCTAAACTCCCAATGCGTCACGAAATCTTACTAGAGAGTAGAGAATGGAGAGCTACATTATACGTAAGCGTTCAAAGAAGACAGAACAGTGTGGACACAAAGCGATGTCCTGTCAATTTTCACGAATTTTATATCCAAAACCAAGGACAAAGCTATTGGTGCAGTCTTTCTAGAAGTCTTCTTCAAGACAAAGTCGCAGTAGTTTCGCACAACGCCGGCTAGCTGGAGGTTAATACAGGAACTGCATCGAATATTTTTTTTGACTATTAAATCCTTCGCAAACAGAACTATAAGTGAAGAGTAGTGTAGGACTGACACGTCCCTCTTAAAGAAGTACATACATAGACAATAAAATGACACATTTTTTTCACCTTTACCGAGAGATCAAACTGAGGATTTAGTGCATCGCCGAAAGTGCAAGACACTTTAAGCGGACTTGCCATTGGGCTCTGTTGAGCTTAAATGCTATTGAACCAATTTGGTGGCTAATACTACTCGAACAATGTTAGGATCAAGGAGCAAGCTATGGAAGGGGATGTGAAGGTCTAGAATATTTCAGGGTGATTGACTGAAAGTATTAAGGGTGGGTGTGGGTTGGCCTGCCTGCTTTGGATATGAATCTGTATGGGTTGAATATCCTCGATGGTTGTCAGGTGACCGAATGAATAGTGGCTTCGAGCCGATGTTCATAGTGGCCGTGGTGAGTTTATTGAGCCAAGATTTCTCGACTAGCTCCCATTAATCATCGCACTTCTACTCACGGGTATCACATTCAAATGATTTCACATGAGCTGGATGGTGGTAGTGGATCCTGTGGTTCTCTGCTTTGAAGGATGCATAAAATCAACTGGAGGGGAACTTTTTAATGTACTTGATACTGGTACCTTCCGCTCAGGCGTTTTGTCTATCCTTGGTCATTGTGTGCTAACTAGACAACTACTTGTCAAGATCTGCTTTTCACCCAGAATGTTGTGTACCCTTGTCGTGGGAAATAACTTTTAAGCTCATTCTAGGCGGTAACATACTTCAACATGAAATGAAATGCTTCTCAATTATTTCCTTTAGCCACCAGACACTAGCACAATGGAGAGCGATAGAATGGTAGCCACTATTACAGGCTATTGGCCAGTTGGGGACCTTGCAGCCAAACTTTGTATCCCCTGTAACACTATTTAGGCCATAAAGATACCCACACTGTATCAAATGGCTTTTTTTATACGTTCAGCTCTTTGCAGGGCACACTACAAATAAGGAACCACTCGCCCTCTGATCGCTTTATGTGACCTCTGAACTTATATAGGCTTGGAAGGTTTGCTCTTGTACAAAGCATCTGCAGCAGAATACTACTCCTCATTTGGACGCTTTGGACAAAAGGGCGAGCTATCGTGTCCAAATTTATGGAAGTATTTCCGGTAGCCGCCTTACGCAGACTGGAACTTGCTTTCTTTGTCCATGAGTCTTTGGTTGGAATGAACTTGTTTGCTATGTTTGAAGGGCTGATATCCTTCATCTGCAGTTCCCTGCCAATAGATCGCAGGAGGACTAAGCTTAAGTTATAATTTCTCTTCAATACATCCATCATAAATCTGTTTCCACAAAGATTAAGAAACTTCTGTCACGAAGACTTAGCAAGGAGGTGGCGTGAAAAATATTCATTTCATTGTTTGCCGTCGTATTGCACTCAATTTGTCGCCACTTGAACTACTCACTCACTCCCGACTCCCGCCTCCTGATTCAACCCTCGTCAAACAATCTTTTTGCAAAATGTTTGCCTTTCATCTTATGTATACCCTCAGCCAAAATACAGACAAATATCATATTCTATTCTGAATATCGTTCACTGTCTCCAGACTTTGTGTGCCATTTCCCCTCATCACATCATTCATGAGCCAAAAAAAATATACATACTATATACAGGACATTGTACAACATAAATTATGCTCCTTTCAGTAGAAACACAGATACCATATCAGACCACAGTCTTAGAGCACAGCAAGTCTAGCTATATGCAAACAGGATTTTTCCATTTAGAATACAATTCAAATACAACAAGGATACATGTATCTGCACTTGTCCTATTTTGGCCCCCAAGAATCCAAGACAAAAAAAAAAAAATATGCAAATCTCCGCTCGGATGTATACACTATGTTCACATGACTTCGGAAGATAGTTTAACTATAAATTTTAATTCGAATTTTAAAATAAGAAAATCCACAGAACTGGATTTATGAATCGAATAAAACGAAGAAGAACACAACCAAGAAGTTATGGGAAAAGTTCGTTTTTGTTGTTGTGTCCTTGTGGGGACCAGACAGAGACTTTTGCGAAAAGAAATATGTGTGTACAATTGCATCAGGAGTGATTTCAGAAGAATTCCATTTCCAAGAGTTCTAAAGTATTTTTCTATTAAAAAGTTCTTCTCTGTGACATTCCATAAGAGCGCTGAGCTCGGAGCTCTTGGGACGTTTGGTTTCCCCCCCCCTTTCGTATGGCTAAAGGATATTTTGTTGATGGAATTTTCATATTTTTATATTGGCAATATGATAATGCTATATATGGCTTGTTTTTTTGGACGATGATCTGGACGTTAGAGAGAGAGAGAGAGGGGTTATACCCCCGCTAATCATATTGTCACACAATTGTTGTCACATTTGTGTCAGGACGAACGAACCAACGAATGGATGTACAAGTATCTTTGGGAAGTTTTTAAATTTAAAAAGTTTCAACACGGGTTCGAGGAAAGAAAAACAAAAATATGATTAGGATTGTCCTTGTTGTTGTGTTGAGGTCTTAAAAAGTTTGCAAGACAGCTCGACATCGATTTGACTTTTCATGAGAATGAGAATGAGAAGATTGAAGCAATGTGTAGGATTAATCAATTCGACTGAAGGGATGTTGAATGGGTACTTGTTTGTTGCTTAATTCCGGGAACTCTCAAATCGTATTCTTTTGTTGTGAACTTTGATGATGTTGCCAACTGGAGGAGTAGTGGCATTGTGATGACTTGCTTTCGTGGAACTGAGACAGATTTAAGGTAGGATACTTGTGTCCAGGAATTCTCTGAGGAGGCATTTCGTATAGGAGATCCAACATCCTACTGGCGTGGCAAATCCTGTAAGACTGTCATTCAAAATCTAGTTGCTAGAAGTTAATGCGCGCTCTAAGGAAGGTATATCCTCTGGACCTTTGTTGGCTGCATGAGTGACCCTGCAAACAGACGTCCTGTCTTCTCTCTGTTGAACAATCTTAAAGATTATGACGTCTTTGCTTAAGGATAAGGTAATAAAGTTTCCGTTCCTTCTGACAGATTAAGCGTAGAGACTGTTTGTGCAAATGCGGAACAGAGTCTGACCTTGATCGATAAATGGTGTACTTAGAATGGGCTTTTAATCATTGCCCTTAAAACCGAGGTTTCCCTGTTCACAAGAAGGAAGATCATGACTGATAAGATATCAAAAGCGTTCTCAGACAGCTGGCAGTGTAAGGATGCCTTTGGCAAGATGCGACGCTGGTCACCGAAGAAAATCCTATAAGACCATTCCTAGCTTATGAGTTGGTTGTCCCTCGTGAAGGACTTTTATGTAGGTAAGGGACTGTTGCCTGCGACAGACTCTGACAAAGGCATGTATTGGGGGAAGCTACTCTAGATGTACTGCTATACTAGTTCCTCTTCAAATCTATATCAAGGTATCAAAGTAATCCATCGTCTCATCGGGTGGCTTCTGGCATCATCCCCTTAAGTTTTGGTGACCGTACGCAACATTTATCTATGGGTCATGTCTAACAGATTCATATGTACATACATACATACGATGCAACGACAACAGAACTTCAGCTGCGACGTTAAAATAAAGTCGTCTTTCTTGGTGCGCACCACTGGCTTCGGCTGACTGAGGGATCTCCATGGAGTGCAACTTCACTGCTCCTTAATCAAACTTCAATTTGTCTTCCAAGCGCCAACATATGCTATCCAAATGTCCGTAGAATAAGCTATAAGAAACTGGTTGAATAGTCCCTATCGTGAAACTCTTGGCTGGATCTCTGGTCACGCTGGGATCTCAGGAAATGAGTGCAAAGTCAAGTCTCCCTCGGTAAGGGCTTCCATTGACGATTGGATTTTAGAGGACCACAATTCTGTATGCAGAGTGCAGGCTGACTTTCTGCCCTTCGGCAGAATTGCAACTTATTGGTGTCTTAATAGGACAAATCACTTCTGCTTAGATGGTAAGCAACAGATGTGGTAGACTTCATACTGCAACCTGCAATGCCTTTGGAGAGACGAGACACTTCCTCTGTGCATTCCCTACCTTTACTCGCATAAGGTGGTGGATTTTCAATACATATGTGGTGAGTGCTGATACTGTAAGCTCCTCATCATAGAAATGCTTGCTCGGTTTCCTCCGTAAGCTAAGAACATTCCCTGTAACCTAGGAAAAATAGAGTTTGCTTCTCTTGAAAGACAGTGGACAGGTTTTGCCTGAGAGCTCTAGCTAAGGGGACTTATTTTAGCTAAAATTGTCAATGAGTAAGGTCAACAATGTCAATGAGTACAAGTCCTTATCTGTTCCAATAATCGAAAAGATATCTTTTCCTCAATGTGCCTTTGCATGGCTCATGATACACGGGTAGTTGTAGTAGCTGATGTTTCTCAATATTCCTAGTAAATACGTAACTTAGTAAAGTAGGTAGAATTTTTCATGCACTGATAGTTAGCTCTATAGTATACAGGCCTACTTCCCGCAAACTAGACCATTCATAAGTCCTCAACTCAGACGGCCTCTTCCTAACATTTCTGCAAAAGGAAGCTGATCCCTTTTTTAGTATAGGAGTCTTTGGTCTATTTAGGTTTACCTTCAATTGGGTATTCATTCCGAGCACTTGGGGACAAATTATTCAATCTCAAAGCAGGCAATAGCTTGCTAACATATATAACCTTGATGTTCATTTTAGAGGCTTGCTAGATCATAAGTCAGCTTACAAACAGAAGTGGAAGTTTCAATGAAAGGATCCTTTCCTATTCGTCAGAGTGATAGCGGTTGCATTAAACTCCTTCTAAGACATTGCTGCCGTGCTCAATAAAACTGACTACGGCTTGCCAACAAAGGACAGGAAGATTTTACCAACACAAAGCTTAATTATTGGTTCCACCTCTTGAGACTCTTCTGATAGAGCTATTGAGACTAGGCTTGTCATTGGCTATTCTAATGTCCTGAGTATCCTTTCCAGAGAGCTTTACTTTATGTTTGAATGATGCCCAAGACCGTACCCACTTACGCAAAAGCAACAGCTTACTTTGAATCGAAAAGATGTAAAAATGTGACTTCTTTTTGATTCTCACACTTCGATGCCCCTTTGTTCAGTGTTTTTCTCTATTTCTAATGTGTCCAGCTTACAATTGCAATGAACTGGCAACTGAAATACCATTGATAATAAATAAAAACCCTCCCTTTCCCATAAAAATCAGAGTCACTGGCACCTCTATAGCGTTTCAACAAATATCTATCACATCAAATCATTTTTACTACTCTTTAACTATGCATTAAGAGTTTTAGTGCTTAGGAAATTACTTTAAAATTTAGCTTTCGTCCTTCATTGAAATTCCACTTTCAGGATGTCCGTAATCCTTGGCACACATAGTATATATACAACGATAATTTTATTTCTTCCTCCTTCCATCGACTTGAGTATTTTATATCTCATCTTCTTCACTTTGTTGTAAACTTTATTATGTGCATATAAATCACAAGGTGAATCAATTAAAATGTGAAATTCACTCCTAGGGTATCCCTTCTTCAAACCCACCCACTGGACTCTCTGGCAAAGTCATCATCATTTATCCGCTTCAGAGTTTCTAACTCATCATTATCATCATCCGCAGCACAGTCATCATCGTCATCATCGTCCTAGTCGTCGTCTTTTTAATCTTCATCTTGACCAAAAGGACCTGTATGTTAGGGTTTTCAGTCCTTCTTCTTTTTTTTCATGCAAATTGCAGCGTTTTGCATAATTTACGAAATTAAAAAGTTTCTCTGGCTGCAAGTCCTGTGGATATTTTATCCACCACCATCAATCTTGCTGGCCAAAGAAATTTACTGTCAACTCATCTACAGATTGCAAATCTTCGGATGAACTTCGAAGGGGATGTGCCACATAGTCATAGAAAAACTGTATGCACATGCATATCGCTGAGGATATATCTTTTGTGTGTGCATATTTGTGTTTGCACGAAGGATAACAACAAAGCCATTAAGTAAATTTTACGTGCATGTAAGTAAAAGTTATGTATGCATAAAAGTTCTTCATCTTATCCTATCTTATGAGGTGGGGGTGTAGGGCGCCTGTGAGTAATGATTAATCCTTTCGTCTGTTGTCCATAGTGTGTGGACGAGGACATTCAATGCAAAATTTTCATCCGAAAATACGTTGCACAAACAGATGAAAACGTGTACACATAAAGCATCTAATATCACTTAAAAACACAGTTCGAAGGATATGTACACATAAAGTTGACGAAAAATAAAAAAGGTGAAGAGGGGGAGGAGGAAGGTGGTGAACTTAAGATGGAGGACCATCTTTTATGCACTCTCATCCTGAATGGGATTAAGTGAGAAGAGTTTGACCCTTCTCAGAGATTTATTACTATCGAAAGGATAAAGTTTTTCTTCCTTTGGCCATCATTATTCTTTTCCTTTTGTTGAATTTGCATGCATTTAGCCCCTCCAAAAACAGGGACATAAAAGTCGAAGGACTGATGGTAGTGGTCAAAGGGTGGAGAAAAATAAGAGCGAGATATTAAGTGCAAACATGTTTGCACTCATGTCGTGCCGCTTAGTATCCTTTCGATGTTGGAGAGGCGAACACTCGTTCGTTGTTTGTTTGTGGAAGGCGGCGGAAGGACGACCTTTCCTACCACCATCATTGTCCTGATCTATTGCTCTTGAAAAGAGAAATCCTTTTATTCGATTTTTTTCTTCTTTTCTGTCCTATCGGATGCGGATGAGTGGGGATCCTCTTTAAGATTTATTTCAATCACCAAGGAGGATAACCTAACCGAATAGTGGAACAGCCTACTGTTGTGTGTGGGTGGTGGTGCCAAGGGGGAATGAGTTCGACAAGGATTATGTCCTTTAAAAGTATAAACATTCTTCTTTTGTTAGAGTTTTTTCTTTTTTTTTTGCTTGTGTCATCCATATCATGTTCGTTGGAAGGATTTGTTTGGATGCTATCTGCAGCTATCTTCAACGCTTTATGGGCTATTGGAGGTATTCATTGTCCTGGAATGGGGCGGTTGTCGGCTCTCGCCATTGGTGATGCTGGCAATAAATTCGATGAACGATATTCTACGTAGGGACATTCTAAAGTAAATCTATCGATTTTAATGGGGGTTTATAGTGTGGTCACAAAGAAAAGACACAGATGAAGAGGAGAGAAATAAATAGATGTGTGGGCTACAATTCGGTTGACCACTGCTTTTAAAATAGAGTTTTGAATGTTTATGGAGAAATTGGTGGGTCAGAACAAAATTGAATGGTTAACATTCAAATGGAAGGGTTTGGTTTGATGTGGAATGAAGAAATGTCTTTGTACTTAATTTCTCAGAAATATACTAACAGAAGCTTTACAATTTCCTGCAAAAAAGGTAGGTACCGCAGAAGTCGTCATTTGATTTCCTAGGGCAAAAACTTAGGTTAGAAGGACTCGGGTATACTTACTGATTGTGTCTACGATTAAAATAGGGTCCTTAAGTCGTGAAGTGATTAGCAGTCATGTAACCGCTGACGACAGACTTGATGCACTGATATTCGTATAGAACTCTGACAAAAAAACGTAGAAGTCTGAGACGCCCAAACCTGGCTGTCAGGCTCAAGCATATCATCAGTTTTTAAGTGACAAACGCTTCCTCCAAAATGTTAAATTATCTGTTAGAATCTAAACCCAGTTTGTATTGCCTGTTGACTGATTGATTGACTGATTATTTGTCCAAAAGTTGGCGCAGCTATTCCTCGTTCCTAAGGAGTACAGCAATTTACGACTAATTTTCTTGCATTCTTCTTTTTTATATCTTTCAAATGTCAAAATTACAATAACATAAGACGTCACTTGCCGAAATGAGAGCACAATTAAACAAGCTGATGACTTTTGCACCACCTTCTATATTTCAGCAAAATGTTCGTTCTTGTTGATTCTCATCATTTGATATGTCCATATACTGTCATGCTGAAGGGCAATCACAATATACAAAATAGTTAGAGGGATTGTAGGGACTGCACTTAGTTTACTGGTGGCATTTTGTGTTATCCACGGGAGGAATGAGTATTTGATGAAATTTAGCATAATCGCTGTAGGAAAGCCAGAGGAATCTGGTTTTAAGAGAAGCCTTTCCTTGTCGCAAAGTTCTTTTGTCTTCCGACTCTGAGTGTTATGCCTATGATGATACCTACTATCTAAGAATTTTGAAAGGTGTATTCCGCCCATTCGTATGAGTCTTTTGGTCCTTGCTCTGTCGAAAGACGTCCATAGTTTTATTATGATCTTACAAGTTTCCATGGAATTCCATCTTAAGCTCGGCTCTCCTCTTGATATCTTCCCTGCTTCAAGCTTGTGTACGCAAGGGTGGATGCTTACAGAGAGATCAGCTTTTTCTAGTAAATCTGTTGAACCTTTTCTTGCTAGTTTATTAGCTTCCTCATTCTCCAGGAACGAAATAGAGGGATACCTTCTACGGTGTTCCAAGGACCTCAAACTCTTTTCGACTCCACTTCACAGGCTTCGATTCAAATTCAATAGCAGTAATTGCTTTTATAGCTGACGTTTCCTCTTACAGCAGACTCACGGGTGGCTGTCGTCAGTGCCAAGTACTCTACTTATGACCTCGGAGTAGTATGCACATCGTATTTTAGAAGTCGAAGTTTCTTAGGCCTCCAGATATCACATCGCAAGTTTAAATGTTATAATATTTGGATTACCACATTTCAGTCCCCATCTTTTAAAAAGCACCCACCCTTTTTCTCTCACCAACTCAAGCGACTCCTTTTATGTATACCACGCTGTTCCTTATCGTCTTTGCGTTGCACCCACGTTTCTTTATGTTTGATTTATGTGTCTATAACATGGCATATCGGAACTGCTCTTGCATTCAAGGATGACTCTCTGCTTTTGTTTTATTTTATTTATTTCCCTTGCAACTTTAAAACAAAGAGAATTTCCTTGCAAAATATTTGTCTTAAGCCAAAATATTAGATTTATTTTTTTTGTTAATTTTCCACATCACTGCGCCCAGAACAATTCATAAAGAGAAACCAAAACATAATCCGAAAGTAGAACAATTTCCAAATAGAAAATCACAATAGGCCGACGGACACAAGCTATGGTCATCCTTGCGGAACGTGAATTGAATTCCCAATTCCTACTAAGATGCAGAACGTTTACCAGCAAAATTATTTATTGATTTCACAAAGCCTTAGCCGGAAAGGAAAGACGAATGCAATGAAGGAAAATACAATTAAATGCTTCAATTGACCAAATGAATGGGCATTCGTCCTGGTAATATTGTACAAAAGCCAGTAGAAAAGTTTAACTGTATTTGTGTGTATCTGCATTGCTTTCCACCAAAAGTAATCTTGATCAACACTCTCTGCTTTGGACTTAAGACTAAACTAAGTAAAGCAGGCACTTTTTGTGCAACAAAAACCCTTTGATAATTATACACAAAACAAAATAATACAATTGAGTTGGTCCAATAAACGCCTGCCTCCCGTCTCCCCGTTCATCCTGTTAGCAGGATTCAAGGAATATAATTGAATTGTTCTCCTGATTGGGCATTCTAAGAAAGTGTTTTTGATTTAAATTGAATTTCATTTAGAGGAAATGATTTCCTTTCGAAAATAACTGAAAGATTTATTTCATTGCAATTGTAATTGATGGCATTGATTAAATGTGACTGTGTGTATCTGTGTGTATATTGAGAGCTTTTAGCAAATTACTTGGCAAAGCCTTGTATTTGAGGATGTCTATTGTTGGGTGAGATTTGAAGGGATAACCATCCGGAGGGGAGTATATTTTATACAATTGAATGTGTGGCGTACCACAGGGTGGACAGTTCAAAGTTGTGTATTTCTTTGAAATTATTTTGAAAAGGTTTTTCTTAACAAATGGAAAGGACATGATTTGTAGGGCTTTTGGCTGTATTGAAATTGTCTTTGATTCTTTGCAAGGAAATTATTGATATTCGAGAAGGTTCAAAAGGAAGTGAACAATCGCTAGCAACTTTACTTCCGCGTCTGATGAATTTCAAATAATGTTAAGGAAGTCCTTTTTTCACATCTTCTACTTAACCTAAGGTTGACTTTTCTAAGAAAATTAAGGATATGTGTGCCTTGACTATCTCGATTGGTGTGTGAACTTTTTCTGTAAGTGAACAGTGGAGGACTGAGCGTTGGCTGGGCCTAGGTTCTGATTGCTATAAGTATTTTGGGCGCTATACATTTCTGCACGTATAAAAGCGAGCTACAGTTTTGAGTCGGCCCTTTCTGTCCTTGTCAGAATTGGGATCGTGAAGTATTTGCTATAAGTATTTTGGGCGCTATACATTTCTGCACGTATAAAAGCGAGCTACAGTTTTGAGTCGGCCCTTTCTGTCCTTGTCAGAATTGGGATCGTGAAAGAGACGTTGAACTTTTTTCCTGGAATTACAACCTTAAGCCCTATGCACAATATTCGAACATATTCTACTATTAAGCCACGGTCATAGTTAAAGCTCCTATTTCGATGTTCATTTAGGTTGGCAGTAGTACTAGCTGAGTCATGCTTGATTTTAGGCCTGTTCCAACAGAGGGCTTATGGATTTCTGACACTCGCCTAAGCACATTGTCGTCTTGCTCATTTTCCCCATAGGCGTTGCATCCTGGAACCCCAATTAAACTCATTCCTGGGTAACCTCTCTGATTACTGCACTTTTCAATGCAGGAAATGAGGTAGCTGAACCAATAGCTTCGATTGTGGCTTTGCTATCACGAGGCTACTGAAATTAAGGTTTGATTTTGGAAAATTGTTCCCTCTACTGCAGTGATTCCGAATACGAAAGACTCTTGAACTTAAGTTTTAATCTTCTATCAATGGTAGGCTCGATCATTTCTTAGCAGATGCGATTGTCTTATTTACAGCTCACACCAGAGTCATCAGCAAATATGTTGAACTCAAAAATCGGAGTGCAGGCTTATTAAAATGATCTACAAATACTCTAAAAGCGGTCCTAAAACAGAACCCTGTGGAACCCCAGTGATTATAAAGCACTAAGCTTCTGGCTTGTCCTTTTTATACTGAATTGCTCCCTGGTGCATCTACGACTAGCTATCAAGTGTCCTTAGGGTATACCTATATATGACTCAATTGTAACAATTTCTAAGCATTTTGTTAGTCTATTGTTGGAATGGCAACTTATAAGATTTCTACATTTGATTCAAGTACTATGGTCTTAGAGGAAAGTATTCTGCGATCTTTATTCATTTTCTCACAATACTCCAAGGAATCTAAAGTCCTTATCTTGTACAAAGTACGGACTTTTGAAACTAGAATTGGAGAGTAGGAATACTTGACAGTATCATGACAATTCCTGCAGTATTAAAGTAAGCTTATGGCCACCCTGACAGCCACTACACTCACCGGGAAGTGTACTAACTACATCTACCATGATGGTGATTTATTTTTCGCAGGTTCGTTCTCTTCTCTATTGGCAGAGGATGACTTCATGTGTCATACACATTTCAGATGCTTCTAGTGTGATTAGTACACTGTCCAGTGCCTTAAGTCCGGCTTGATTATTCACGAACAGAGTGACTCTACAGAAACTCCTCGTGTGAATTGTCTGTGCGTGGATTTTCAAAAGTCAAGACATTGGCTTAAAAGGCACTAGGAGTTAATATGAATCGTTCCTCCTCTAACTTAGTCGGACACATGAAAATCATTGAAAGAATTCCGCTGCTATCCAATCCAGCAGTATGCCTTAGAGATTCCATCTCAATCACCCATTTAAGGTCATCCAATATCCCAATCCGGAGACCGTGAGACAATCTGCAAAACCTCCAAACACTCTCCTCATTAGACTGGTATATAGGCTGGAATCTCTGGTCCAAACTACAAGTTACCTATACCTCTAGGACAAGCAACCACAATCTTTCAAGCAGAGGTCCGTGTCAGGGAATGCATTAGAAGAAATCTCCATAGATCACATATTAACTCATTTCCGATAGCCAGGAAATGCAATGCAGCTTGCTGCATACAATAAAGTCACATTAATTTGGGTCCCTGGACACAGGGGCATTCCTGGGAACGAAGGCGCTGATGAGCTTGCCAGACAAGTTGCTCAAACCCCATTCATTGGTCCTGAACCTTTTTAGACCAAATTAGAACCAAATAAGAATAGAGCTCATCAGATGTGAACGTCAAGAATCGCTTTCCAACTGGTACCCTCAAACTGGCTTAAAACATGCCCAACTCCTTCATCGTCTTCTCAAAAAAGAGAACAAAAGACATCGTCTCCATGAGCAAATACAAAGTCAAGTCTCAATCTCAAGAAAATGGGCCATGTCCAATCGGACACGTGACGCTTAGGTTTTGAAGACACTGAAACAGCCCACCATATATTGTGCGAATGTCCAGCTATAGCTCGGCTTAACAAAGGCTTCACATCACCCTCTGCTTCAGTTGAAAATGTCTCAGCTGCACCTCAGAACAACTAACTATATTCACTCCTGTTAGGGAATAACACAAAAGAACTACCATGGTGAGAGTACTTCATAGGCTTGTTGTCCTGTCTAGAACAATTTAAAGACAGATCCGTGTCCATATGAGCTTTGCGTTCATGTGCTTGTATGTCTAAGTCTAATAGCAGCTGTTGTTAGACTGATCCAGAGGAGGAAGATTAAGAATCATTCCCAAAACTGCCTGCCTGCCACCAACCATACAATAGCTTCCCCAGGCCAATATGGTTCATATGATCGCAGTATTATGTCTAGTGGCTTATTGGTCGTCGAAAGCACCAAACTTTTCCAAAGTTTTTCTTGAATGTTATCGTCAAATCAAGGATCTATGCTTCCGAAGAGAGACTCCGTTCAAGAAAGGTCAGCACAGCTTGCTATAAGTACATGACTACTTCTTTATTCTTCTCTACTAGAGTAAGTAGAAAAATACTTACAAAATCTAGGCGTGATAAAGTAGTCCAAACTTTAGGAGCCCTAAGACTCGCCCTAGGTTAGGTTATAAAGGGGTTATGAGTTCATCATAAAGACAATAGGCACCTATGCGAGTTTAAAATGGCAGAACAAACTCTAAAGCCTAAATCAAGTCGCCCAAGCAATTAATTGCCCTGCGGAAGTAAAGAAGGTCCTTCGCTTGGTTACAAGAACGTACCTATCCCAGACCGCCAAAGAGGTGCCTTCCTAGATGAATTCTAGGAATCTCTTTCTAGAAATACCCTCGCATTCACACGATATGTGCGCAATATCCTCTGAGGAGTTTAGGTCCTCACAATATCTACAAATATCAGATTCAGATAGTCTTATCCTACTGGCTGGCTTAAAAGACAATAACCAGAGAGTATCCCAATCTTTGTTCTAACTTGGATCTCCGTAGATCTTTTCTGGTTGATCTCTGGCCACAGAGCTTTGGATACCCTATGCCCATCTACATGTATATAAGTCCATCTGCGGTTGGTCAAATTTTGTATACAGTTGGTGATACCTCTCGTGTCATGATGCTGCTGGTGGCTTTATCCGATGGGAGTTCCGCAGCTTTTTGGCCAGTCTATCGGCAGATTCGTTACACTCAGATATCACAGTGTCCAGGTACTCAGCATAATCTTACGCGATTCTATGTGCATAATGCCTTGAGCATTGCGCGGCAATTGCTGACTAACTCAGATTTGATGACATAGGACTCTAGCGCTTTGAGCGCAGCCTTGACTACCAATGAGGCGATATCCTTACCGGATATTGATCCCATCCACAGTAGCTCCACGGCTCTGAGCAGAGCTAGAACCTCGGCCTGGAAAACACTGCATGGGTCCGTGGTGAGCAAAGCACCCGCAATGGCAACACTACCTGGACGTTGTACCGCTGTCAACTTCTCTTTTATGTACTGTTTGGTGGTGGACTTCAAACGTGAGTATGGGTCTGACTATGGTGACGTAAAGCCACTGCATCATCACTGGTTTAAGGCCCCACTTCATCCCCGTTGTTGTCAAATAAGCGGTAGTAAAAGACTTACAAAACCTTGGCGAGATGAAGTGGTCCAAGCCTTAGGAACCCTGAGATTTCTCCTAGCTTCTCTTCCCTCCTAAAAACCATTGAATCATTATTTTACCTAAGTCCTTGCTACAATCTCATACCTCTCCCGCCTCGTCTAAGATTAAACTCTTAACTTTTACTTTGAGTTAGATAAACTTTCCGGAGAAGCTTCTAAACTTTCCTCCACCAATCTAATTGCATAATTGAATACTCCTTAATAATGCCACCATTTAACTATGAATAATCACTTCTTCCAAGGATTTAAATCGATATTAATCAACGTGGCCACTTAGGAGTGTAGTTTCTTTGCGAAGAACTTTCACAGCTTGCCCACAAATTCTCCTCTCCTCAGACACAAACTCAAGCGTAGTCTACGAGAAGGGAAGCGGTGACAAAACTTGACACCTTTTTTCTCGAATTCAATTCGTTATCACCTCCAGGGTGGCAATCGATACCATCCGTTTGACTCCATAGAATCCAATATCCACGTAACTAAGCTCTTTTCAATTTGTGCTGCACACATTCCTGCACCCAACGCCCGCTTGGAAACAGACGAAAAGGTGCCGATGTCGTTGTATCCTTCGGATCCATCATGCCCGGCCTGGTGTTCTCGATTTCAAAACTTCATCCATATTGAAATAATAATTAAATCGAAGTTTTGAATTATTGATCAATGTTTGGGGGGCGGACTGTTTCAAGTTGATTTCATTTCTGGCCGCAAAAAGTTTGTTTTTTTTTTTTTAACCTCATCTTTCCGTTCCATCTTGTGACTGTATATCTGTTCGATTGTATGTCAACGCACGGCCGCCCAATCAATCGATGATAATATCGAAAAGTTGGTATCGTTTGATTAAAGTTGAACGTTGTTACTACTTTGTAATCCGGAAAGTGAAGCCGAGGAGTGTAAATCACAAAAGTTATTGACTCATTGGTATCCGGTCTTGTTTTGACAAAAACAGATACTTTATGATGAACGGAAGAAAAGTTTTTTGCAAATCATCGATAAAATTTACGGATCGTTAAGCTGTGGTGTTTTTTTTTTCTTTTTTTGGTTTTGCTTTGTGAAGGACGAAAATGTTTATAGCCGACTTGTGTGGTATGAGCCACACGAGAGAGAGAGACGATGGTGATTAGGCAGGAAAATTGACTAACATGTCGACATAGTTGGTTGTGTGGCAAGAGCAAGCGATTTAGTGGTGACTGTCAGGCAAGGCAACTACTCCTTGGTGCCTTGTGGCTTTGGGTTGGCAGTTGTAAATTCAGATGATAAGCAAAATAGGGATTCCCTAGAGTTTGGTTAGGCAAAATGTCAAAAGTTATTCTTTTGCCTAAAAAAAAAAAAAAGGAAAGCAAAAACATAAATGCCCTTTTCAAATGTCCTTGTCGAATGTCATGTTGTGTTATGGTGTTCAAAAGTTATACCGGAGCACTGATTGGGGATAAAAGTTACGAGGCAGTTGATAATTAAAATCTCCATACTACTTGGTTTGGTTTGGCAGTCATCAAAAGAGTATTGCTACGTCGTGCTTAGGTTTCATGATGAATTTATAGAATATTTATCTGTTTAAAGCATATCAATCGAGTATGAATCGATCTCTTAAAGAATGCGTTGGGGGCAGCCCAAGTAAGTTGCGGAGTTCCGCAGTATATGGCGCGCAGTCTCTCCAGAGCTTAAAGGATTCAACTAGAACGTGCGAACGTTTTAAGTCTATGAAGTAGAGTTGTGAACTTGAAGTCACTTATATCATTTATCTCTTTGTGGATGATAGGGCCTCTAGTAAGCCTACGCCCCTTCGTATACGATTCCTGGCAATATGCTGCAACTATCCCCAACTGCAATGCGTCTATCTCCACTGTTCTTCGGCATGATTTCTTCTGCCTTTCTGGGCTAACCGATTCTGTTGCATTGGATGGCTTGCACTGCAACCGTGACCTCTTTGGAACGTGTGACCAATCCATTGGAACATCACTCGTCAAATAGTTGATTCATGGTCCGTTCTCAGATAAAGATGTTCATTGGACATCCGATTGGGCCAGTAGATCCTTATAATGTCACGTACCTGTTGTTTCTAAAGTTCCTTCTTCAACTGTTTCATCCATATAACAACGCGGACTCGACGATTCCTGACAGCATCCCAAATGCAAGCTTTGCTTTTCCTATTCAGCTGGCTAAGTGGGTGCCGTTGCGCAGTGGTTAGTGCATTGGACTACTACGCAAGGGGTTCCAAGTTCGAATCCAGAAAAATACCATCAACAGTTTTTTTTCACGGCCCCACCTCTTCCGAGTGTCTGACAAGCATTCAAGAGCACAAGTGTCACGAGAATGCTTCTCAAAATACCTCTGCCCTTCGGATACAGCATAAAACTGTAGGTCCCTTTTGTCCCAATTCGGTTCCGCTCCCAGGATACTAGAAACTTTGTATTCTCTTTGCTGGTTATCTTGTCAAAGCTGAATTTGTTCCCGCCACGTTTATCTGCAGTCCGACGACGTGACGTCCGCAGCTCTCTTGACCGCTGCTGTCATTTGATGGAGGTCCATAATATTCTATGAGTGTTCAAGCAATGTCTATCGAAGCTCTTCACTCGTTGATGAAGCTGCATGAGCCACGTCACCAATCACCAATAGAAAAAGAATCGATGATAGAATACAACCCTGTGGTATGCCAGTTGTTGTGACCTCGATTTCCAAAGACGTTGTGTGTTTTATTCCACAACGTCTTATGAAAGTTCACTCTTTGAACATTATACAAACATTGGACAGACTAATGCTGCGCAACAAAGTCCTGCATAAACTATTAGGCAGTTTCTTAGAAGATGGCACTTCGTGGACCACATACCTTACACTGGTCTATATAAGTAGTTCCTCCAAATCACCATGGGATTTTTTCCAAAGATGATTGAGACAAGCGCTGTAACATGGACAGTGAATCGACTTTTGACTCTTACTCTTTCTTAAATATGCCAAATGTGTGTCTTTGGAATTTCCAGCAACAGTGACCTTCTTGGTGATGTTATAGGTGATCCTATTTGCTGTTCGGCTAATGAATGAATCTGTGTACTTGGAAGTACGTCCGAAGTTGGGCTTGAGGGTAAATTGATGTGCAATCATAGCGTGACGCGTATTGAGGTGAAATTTTGAAGGGGGGAATGCAGTGGGTATTGAGACTATGGAGCTCACAATATCACTATCACCTATAAGTGATATCCAAGAAGTGCAAAACGGTCTCGGGTGCACCCGACCAGATGTGGGCGTTGTACTACAGCTTAGGGCGGATGTATGCCTTATAGATTGAGGCCAAATCAGTCGAGGTAAAGTATTTCTTGCACCGCTTAAGGAATCCTAGACATTTTGCTGCGTTTTTGGCGACCTCGAATATGTGATCGTTCCATCTGAGATGGTTATTGACACACATAACGAGGATGACAAGTCTTTCGGTTTCCGCGATGCAAGTACCATTCATGGATAATGGTTGCGAGGTTTGGTTACACTTGTGTGACAGGAGACAGAGGCCAGAAAAGTAGGACAACTTCTTTCAACCTGATAGCCTCTTTACACCTCTGGTCGAACCATGAGTTTGTCTTAGGTTTAATGCCTCGGCTTTTTAACACTATATTGACATTTCCTCTTCTGTTCCCTCTACTATAAAGGCAGCTGTAATGTGGGTCTTGATTGGACTACTTTTATCAATGCATTTCAAGAATCCTGCCGATAGCAATATGCTGTTTCAGCCATTCATCGACGTGAGTACTGGCTTCAGCTCCAGCAACATGCAATGGCCGTTCACGCTAAACCTATTGGTTGGGTTTCTGTTTCTGAAGCAAGATGGTCCTTAAATTGTCGGAGACCTTTTTATTGTTTTCATACCCAGGACCTTCTTTCTTACTTTCTCTTCAGAAATTCCGGAGGTGCCTATATCGTCTGAAATTGCTACTTCGTCTTGTTCTAGTCCTTTATCTCTGCTAAGCTGATCCTACACTCGTGCTATTAAGATCTCGAAGCTGTCGTCTTCTAACCTCGTCAGAACAGTTTTATCGCAAGCAAACGCTTCTTCGGCATCCGAAGTATTGGAAAGACTTTTCTCAAATGGCACCCATCTACCTAACCTCTTACCTAAGCGCTTCTTACATCACATCATTGTTCGCGCAGCCATATTGTGATGTGCCTTCAGTTTTAGTTCTTGGAATAGCTACAAATAGGCCAGCAGTATTGAGGTAACTAATTCCTGGCTACTGTTTCTCTACTAGCGGACTCCATTCTGTAGATGCGCTTGGCCAGCGAAACCAGCAAAGATTTCATATGTCAGCATTAGTTGCCTTTATGTTCCACAAGAACGGCCCAAGGGCTATCTTCACTGGGTAGTGTGGTGTACCCATTTCTACCAATGAATTGCCAGTTTAGGCTGAAAAAAGGCTCTCGCTGCGAATGCACTTAAGCCGGAGTTCATTGTGTTGTCCATGTATAAGATGGGTAGCTCCTTGTCAACCTGTTGCTTTGAGGTGGTTTCTTGTCCTTAAAGATATAACTAAGTTCGTTGCGGTCTTGGGAAAAGGATTCAGAAGTATGGCACAGTATACAGCGAGAATGTTTGCTACTTTAGGAGTGGTTCCTGTCTTATGTTTCAGAAGCTCAATCGGCCTGATTTTGTTCATTTTTTGGCAGAGAAGCATAGCTGTGATATTCCCAAATATTTCATCATGCTGATTCCCAACTGAATACTTGAAAGATCCTTGGTATATTACAGCATCCTTTAATTATTATCTCATATCATGAGCTATCAACTTGGACCTGACAGGCTTGAGCTGAAAATCGAATACAAAAGAACAGAATAGAAGTAGGTACATGCACCCAGGATAGTTGTAGGAATTCATTCCTCCAATAACCATAAATCTTCATCACAGATACCTCTTGTGTGGTTTAAGGAGGAATTCAAGTGCGCCATTGTTTTGACTCTGGAAAAATTGTTTCACTTAACCTAACCTTACCTCTTGTAACCAAACCAGCTCTTGGCCTTCTGTGTATGTTAAACCTTAAAATTTTGCACATTTTCCAAAGGACTAGGTACCTAATAAGTTGGCAAAAAAGAAGTGCCCTTCCTCTGCTCATCAAAACTCGCCATCTGCTCCTGCCAATTTCCTGGAAAGGTCCTCCTCTCACCCCCAAATGCACCCTAAATATATTTATTTTGGGGAAAAAAAACTAATTTCCCAGAGAATATGTGTACGTAACGTATGCACATGTGTATGTCCTTCAGAAATACAAATTCTATTTCCAATATAGGTAGTCGCCCCTTTTGTCGGGAGCTTTGTAAAAATTTTCTTCACATTCTCAAGTAAATAGCCCAGCTGATTGAACCACTTACCTGGGGGAATAGCTGCCACTGTCGAGCAAGTGATATCCTCTTGTTCCTGGCAACATGCAGCAATGCCTCTGCTTTTCTTTCTGACGACTGACGACGTACCTATTCATCCAATCAAAACTGCCAGCTTCCGTGAATTTCCATTGCAACCTCATCCACACGCACACAATACAAATTCAGCCAAGCGTGGATGCAGGTAAAGTAACAAAAAATATTCATATCCTTCACTAAAATTACAAATATACAAATATGAAAAAAAAAAAAACCACCTCTGCTCCTAGTGAGCAAACACACCGGGGAAAGAGACAAACGGATGAGCACTACGTACAGTTGCTTGCCTTTATTGTTGGGGCCAGGGGGTCCTTGCTGTTTCAAATATTGCTTCAGTTGTTCTCCTTGTTGTTGTTCTTCGTGTGGTTGCGTGTATAAAGTTTATCCTTCGTTTACAATGTACTCATGTGTGTGCGCTGTATGCTGTATGCTGAATCTTGTGTTTTTTTTTTTTTTGCGCTTTATTTGGATAGAAAAGGATATTTCCTTTTACAGTAATAAAAACATACAGAGTATAACAAAACAAGTAGGAAGAAGAATATTTATGATCATATTCGGTAGGTAGATACATCCATCGGGTCCATCGAGAATATCTGCAAGGATATTACAGGAGCAGCAGTCAGGTAATAGCAATAGCGGCAAAAAAAATGGTAATACTATCCCTGGCTATATATTTACATTCGGGGGGAGGGTGGGTTAGGGTTGTTATGTATTTTAGCCTGTTTTGGAAAAGGGATATTCCCAGAAGCCTTATCGATGATAGTACCGATCCAAGGCAGCACAATCATATCCCCATACGGAATGGAAAAGGAGTCTTTGTAGACAAACTATAAAATATCTTCTATTATCCTAGAGAGAATGTGTGTGTTTTTTTTTTAATCTTTTATTGGATACCAGGATAAGATAGAAGGAAACAAAATATTGACCACTAGCTGTCAGATATTGCAAGATGAACGATGAGGGCAATGACAGCTAATAGGTTATGTGTTGAATTTTTATGAGGGATACTTTCAAGAGACAACTGGTGCTATGTGGCTTGAATAAGGCAAAAGGGGAGAGAAATAGTAACAAGGGGTTTCAATATTGGATGGAGGAATGACAGACAGACTTAATTTTGAGAAATCTTTAAGGAAAAGAGTCTCTTAAGAAGCGATTTGCCTATCTGAATCGCAAGCTGAATTGCTGAGCAATGAGTGATTCATTTAGAAATACTTTTTTTAAAGCTAAAAATAAGTCAAGAAAACTTTAATTTATTCAGTTGTCTTTTTATCAAATAACAGAACCATTCTTGACATTTTTCTTATGAAGATTTTTTTTTTTCAAATGTTGGCAGTAATTTTGGTTTGTATGACCCATTGTAATGTTCCAAATTTCGATGAAGCTTTCTACCATTAAGCGTAGTGTTTGGCGAATAACGTGAGTAATAATGGCTTCCAATTCTTTAGGCGTACCAAACTTATCCATTTAGACTTTGGACTTAACATAGCCCCAAAGAAAAACGCCTAGAGGGTGTATATCATACGATATAGGCCTCTAATATGCTAACCAACATCGAATTGTGCTCGCAATAAAGCCATTGTTTCACGGGTTGTGTGGCAAGTAGCACCGTTTTGTTGGTACCAAATGGCTTCGTTCTTAAAGAAATATGGACCTTTTATTCCACCAGCCAATGAACCAAATCCTTGTTTTGTCAGGTACATATGGTAGCTCTTCAATCTCTTTGGGTTCCTCTTCAGCTCAAATACTGGAATTTTGCTTATAGACGTAACCATTCAGCCAGAAATGTAGGTCATAGCTAAACAAAACTTTGGATTTTCTTCAAGCTTTTTTAGAGGCCCAAGGACTGAAATGGTGACGATTCGGTAGGTCACTTACTTAGTTCAAGGACTCCTGACGCTCAAACCTTTGCAATCCCGGGTACGCTGCAATGTTTTAGGCAGATCATCTCGTCCCCATTCACTTCAAGACCAACTCGTTGTACTTGCTCTTCATTATGTGCTCCTGAGTATCCTAGTTGTTGGTTAGATTCAACAGATTGATTGACAAATTGGACAGATCCATGTTGACACCTACCCTACTTCAACACGATGTTGAAGAAGTGACTTGACATCTTCAGTGCACATTTGGAAGAGCTCTGAAGTTGGATCAGGAATTTTCATTGTGTCCCGAATTTTTTTAATAAGGATATGCCACGGTAGTTCTTACGCATTTTGAAGACGGCGCATAAAGAGCTGATACGCCAGCCGTTGGACAGGCGTTACTCAACCCATACTTGGTTGATGACTTGGTGCATGCACTCTATCAGGACACCACCTCGGTATTTAAAGAGTTCAGCTAGAAGCCCATCAGCCAACATTAGCTTTTTCAATACTGGATGGGGCTTTTGGTTCTTCATTGATTGAAGGAAGGTTCTCTTCTTGCTCTATCACTCCCTCTATTCGCCGACCCTTAAGCAATTGCCACAAGTGTTGCTTCAATATGCCAACAATTCTATGTGTGTCGGTGACTAGGTTGCCTTCGTTTTTCGCAGAAGCTGCCAGCCAGCTGCTTGGCTTCCAGACAGAAATTTCAGTATTTTTGCCCTCGCGTGACTCCTCGATACACTTAAGCTGCGAAACTGTGTGACCCCTTCTCTTTCCTTCTTCTGGAATGGTACTCCACTCTCGCTGCTCTTTTTTTTTGTGCCACAGCGCTGTCTTGTGTGCATCTTCTGTCATCTTCTTTCGCTGAACGCACTCATCATCATACCGAGGGCTCCTTCTTGGTGGTAGTTGGTAGCTAAAGGTGGTCACGGTTACCCTTTGATTCAGTCCATTGGCTGTTAGCGCTTGTGGTGGTCGAATGCTCTGCAGGGAGTTTCTCTGTCAGGTGCTCCTTGTAGGCTCTGGCTTCAACGTACTAAGGCAGCCAACGTTGAGCTTCTTGTTCTGGATGACCATAGCTTCTCTCGTTGGATAGTAGTGCTCTTTTAAGCAAAGATGCTTATGTCAAAAAGGTTGGTACGCCAAGTTACTGAATACGATAAGCCAAGCTTTTGAGAATGGAATCCAATTGATTCATCGCAGTCATTGCTTACACTCTCAGCTACCGCTCCAATATTTTCTTCACTTCATGCTAGTTGTGGTCTATTTGGTGGCCTATTGTTTTATTAAGAAAATTGGGTTCCAAAATATCCAATGGCATAGTTCTGTCGATAGGTTCCAAGAGCACAAAACACATTTCTCGTAGAACGCTGATTTTTGTTATTTGTAGACATTGTACCGGACTAAGTCTTAACATGATAAAATGTCAAACAATATTTAATAAAATATTTTAACAAGTAAGCATGACTTATGCGTCATATGTCAAAAAATCCATAGACAAAAAAGTACTTCAAAACGAATCATCCTTCAAAATGGCTTATCAAGTCAGCTAGCGACTCAATCTGACAATTCT
Source organism: Chalcosyrphus nemorum (assembly GCA_949716465.1). Lineage (NCBI taxonomy): Eukaryota > Metazoa > Arthropoda > Insecta > Diptera > Syrphidae > Chalcosyrphus > Chalcosyrphus nemorum. The sequence goes on from OX454333.1 coordinate 82,360,901, forward strand.
GTTCTGTTCTGATGTTAGAAACAAAACCAATTTTATAGAAGGCGTCAGTTCAGTTAACAGGATCTCCCTTGCCTGGTAGTAGACAAATTCCGAAAGGACACCCCACGTGTTGCTTGATTCACAGCACATTCCTCTTTTTTTTCTCAACTTTTTAAGCCTCTTGTCTCTGTAAAAAGTCATAACTTTGAACAACAATGGAAATTGCAAATTGTATTCTTTTCTATTCAGAATGTCGCTCAAAAAAAAAAAATCCATTTCCCCATAATTGAAAGTCGAAAGTTCTTAATTTAAAATAAACCAAATACCCAACCTGATTTCCGTTCAAGTCCATGACAGTAATACACCCATCGGATTATGTTCGCAACAATGCTTCCAACAAAAAAAAAAAAGCCTTAACAATGCTTTCACATAAAAAAAAAGAAAAAAATTAACAAAAAATCAGACGAAACCCAACAAATCTCCATACAATTCGACACAATAATTCGCTTGATCATTGTTCAATATACCACCACCACCACCACCCTGTGCCCTTGATTCAAAAAGAATTCTCACGGTTTTTTTTTTTCGAAAGCTCAGAGCCATCGCTCATCAATGAATCGAGGGAAAAGAATTTTCAATCAGAAAGCAACAAAACGAACAAAAACAAAATCCCCACCATCACAAATGACAATCCGTCGAATCGAATTATTCAAAGATGACAACAAAATGGCAAATTAAAATCGTCCAAATACATGGCTCCAAATACAACAAAAACGAGCAGACGTCGGCAAAAAAAAAAAAAGAAGCGTAAAATAAATTTAATTGGAAGTATTTTTTTTTTTTTTTTTTAAAGGTTTTTATTATTTGAAATTAAGAAATATTAATAGCTAGGCAAAAACGTTTAAAACTAGCTTAAATAACTTATCTATCTTATTATAACTTACTGGCCCTATGCGAGCGCTCTAAGCTAAACTGAATGCTTATTCTATGTCTTTCGACCTAATCTAACTAATCTAATCATTAAATAAATATGAACTAACTTATTGAAAAACTAAGAAAAATTTATTTTAAAAACTTAGTAACTGGACATTTTTATCTATAAAAACTATATACTACGTTAAACCTAAATAGACTTACATACTACCTTAATATAATCCTAACGTCTAATTTTTTTTTTTGCCAACGGGCTTTTTTAGGGTTTTTGTATTTTTTTTGGCTGCCAACGACATATTTTTTTTTTTTTTTTTTTTTTTTTTTTTTTTTTTTTTTTTTTTTTTCTAAATTATACTTAATCTACACCTACAGACTAAGGAACTATGTAAGTCGGCCATTGGTAACAATATGCTACGGCCAACTAACCGTACTGCCACTACCCGGGATCTACGGGAATCGACGAGGGAGCTCGCTCTATGAGCCACCAGAATTGCTGGTGCTGCCGCTCGACGTCCTTTACATCTCGGATTGAAACCGACCTACTAAACCGGAGACGCTCCTCAGCGCTCCGTACGACGTCTCGCTCGTAGTTGAGCCGCCTATCCACAGTTTTCCGGGCCACGTGGAAGATTATCGGCACCGCCGCTCTATCCTGAATCAAACCTGCCTGATCGTAATAGAGGAATGCCTCTGGGGGAACAAAGCCGTTAAGGCGCACGCTCTCATGGTACATGTTATTGGGGTAATAAGCCCCGGAGATCAGGTTATTCATCGAGGTCATTGCTCTCGCAATGTGCCTTCGAGTCATCTTGATTAGGAAATTGTCCACTCTTATCAGACTCGCTTTGTTGTAAAGGATCTCGTTGGAATAGAATTTTATGTACTGAGACTCTGGTGTTCTGTACAAGTGAAGGCAAGCCCGAAGGCAGGCCCTCTCAAACACCCGAATCTTTTCCATCCTGCTTGCCCCTATGTTGAACCACACAGGACATCCATATGTGATCATGGGCCGAATAAGGGCCATGTAGCAGATTACCTTCACCCTTGCATCGAGTTGGCTGCTATAAAACAGTCTCTTTGTAAGAGCGAAAGCGCCTCGGGCTCTGGTTAGAGCAATATCTACATGTTTATTAAAATATAGATATTGGTCTAGCCAAATCCCCAGGTATCTGACTACATTTTGACATGCAAGTGGACGTCCGTGCTCTCCAACAATAGAGAACTTTCGCCAATTCTTCCTAGTATCCCTAGAGGCCCTAGACAATGGCGTTCTGAAAAGAATGGTTTCAGACTTCTGAAAGTTGATTTTCAACTTCCAGTCATCACAATATCGCTGAATCTTATCGAAGTCACGCTGCAAGAGTGTTGCAATGACGTCAATCTTAGGTCCTGATCTGTACGCTATCAAATCGTCCGCGTACGCTATCACGTCTGGAAGAGATCCTATCAGATCAGCTGTGTAAATATTGAAAAGGATCGGCGAATTAACCGCCCCCTGTTGCAGACCATTTTTAATTTCGAACGTCCCAGTGGAAGTTACGCTGCCATTTTTCACAACGAACTTTCTACCAGTGAGCATATTAAGCCACATGTACAGTAGTGGTTTACTTATACCCAACCTACTCAACTTGTAAAAGAGCCCCTCCAACCATACGGTATCGAAGGCCTTTTCCAAGTCAATAAGGCAGGCACCCGTGCATTGTTTCTTACTTTTGTTCCATTGGATATCCGACACGAGTTTAGACGCGGCATGAATTGTATCATGCCCCGCCTTAAAACCGAATTGGTTATCCGGAACAATTTTATTTTCCTCAACCCACATTATCATTGCTCTATGTAGCACTTTCTCGAATACCTTGCTGATGTTCGGAAGGAGACTTATGGACCGGAGATTTGCCGGATTGGAACTGTCTTTTCCCCTTTTTGGGATCGGCTAAACCACCGCTGTTTTCCAATGCTCTGGATAATGTGCATTATTCAAAGCATTGTTGAACAGGGTGGCGTAAATGTTTACCGCTACAAGAGGAAGATGTCTAAGCACAATGTTCGACACTCCATCGATTCCCACTGATTTTTTCTTTCTCAGTGATTCGAAGATCGCTTGAAGTTCCACCTTCGATATGTAAGGGGGATGAATCCCTTCAATGGCAATGACATTGTTTGCAACATTGCCATAATTGAACCTGGTGAAGCCAGTATTCCCTGATTGCCAATGCTGCAAATCATATCGAAGGCGGAAGTTGTGCGCAAGGACTCTATTCTCCAGGTCGTGGTTCGGGCGAATGCTAGCATTTACCCTATACACATCCTGAAAAAAGGTTCCTATAGCCTCAACCTTCTTCTGCGGATCTTCGATCACGAAAAAGTCGTCATCGTCGACAGCGTCAACTGGATCTATTCCTGCTTCTGTAAGTAAAAGTTCATTGTTCGTTGTTCGGGGGATTTTCAGACACGGAAGTTCGTTGACATTCCTCCGAAATATTTTATTAATTTGGGGAAACATACTCGGGTTATCAGACCTGATAGCTCGAATCTTATTTCCCCAGTGCAAATTAGCCGTCAGCCTGTAATTTGCTTTAATAAGTATTTGGAGATTTTTTATCAACGACTTCAACGTCCTAATCTCCGAGTTTTGTCTGTCAGTAAACTGTCTATACAAGTTTTTAAGTCTTGTAAGCAGTCTACTTTTTTGTGCTTGCAGTGCGTCGATTGTTGCATTACGGAATACGTTATCAGTTGGTCGATACCGAGGTATTGTACTGTCCATCGTTCGTTTGATTGTCTCGTCCATTTGTTTTAGGTAACTGTCAATCTCCTCGTTCGACAGGTTTCTGTTGGACGGTGGGTCGATCGAATTTAAGGAGATTTCTCTTGTTAAGTGTCGGGAGAAGCGAGTCCAACGAGTTCTACCGTAGTTGTAGGAGTACGTCTGAACAAACTCTTCCAATTCCGCAATTTCGTTTGGAATCGTTATTTCGGCACTAAGTCCGCAATGGTCACTGTCATACACGAACGTGCGTAAACAGTTTATCGTTTGTCGGTCAACGTCGGTCAGTTGTAATCGTTCATCAAACAGAAGTAGATCCAGATAGGAGCCGCTTCTGGGAAACGACGGACTATCTGTAGCCTTCAAATCGAGCCGAAACTCGACATTGTGTTGACCCCACCAATTAAGTAGTGAGTTCCCTCTAGTATTTGGTGTATGATTTCCCCAATCTCTATGTTTGGCGTTTAAATCTCCGGCCATGAGGTAATAATTCTCTCCCGAACCCAGCCTTAGGCATTGAAATAATGTCTCGAGCTCTGACATAAATAGGTTAGATTGAGGAGCTTCAGGAGCATAAAGCGCGACCACATACATCTTCTTTCCACTACGGAGAGGGATGTACACAATACATGCTTCTAGCTCCTGGAACCTTCGCACTTCACCACTGTACACGACCTTATACCTAAGTTCTTTTCGAATGAAGATCGCAACACCACCTCCCTGAGTGGAGTTGGGTCGGTCTCTTCGTTCGATATTATATTTATTGTGCCGTATTTTGCGCTTCTGCGTTAGCTTAGTTTCGCTAACTAGACACACATCAGGGCTTTGGTCGTCGAGCAACTTAAAAAGCGATTCCTTGCGCTCGATCCTAATCAATGAATTTACATTCACCGCCAGGATCTTCAGGGATTCCTCATTCGCGACCGTACCCATTACGACTGAATGTGCGCTAGGCTAGGCAGAATCGCGTAGATCGTGTCCACACGTTTCCCCTGCTCAAATAATTGGCGCTGGAGCTGACTCATCTGCCCCTGAATTTGGAGCAAGATGGTCAACAAGTCGCCTTGAGCTTCAGGTGCCTTAGGCGTTGGAGCCTGTGTAGGTACCTTCTGTACCGTGCTCGCCCTACCAGACGCCATTTGGGCGTAGGTAATCTGGGGAGACACGGCTGGTGTTTTGGTAGAAACGTGTGGACCTTTCATCACGTTCTTCTGTCTTTGAGCCAAATCTACTGTTTTGGTGCTTTGAAATTCAGGACAACCCCGATAGCTAGCGGTGTGTCCCGAATTTCTGCACAATACGCATGTGAGCAGGCTCTTATCTAAAACCTTGTCCTTACCCAAAGGACAATTCTCAGTATTGTGGAACTTTGCGCACTTCACGCATCGAGCCTGCATATCACAGTTCGACGCGGCGTGCCCGAACCTTTGGCAGCGAACGCATTGAATAATGCCCTCGCTGCGTTTTAATTTATCCCACGACACAACCTGGTGATCTAGGACATTGATGCGTCTTAGACCCTCCAGTTTGCTGTTGGGAGACAGTTGAATTAGGAAGAACGGCAATTTGCGATTCTCCCTTCTGGCCTTCGCCGTGCTGAAAGGCTTTGCCCCAACGAACGTTAGCTCGTCGCACTGAAATTGTTGGAGCGTCTTAAGGACCTCCTCCGGTTCGGTGGACGGATCCAACCCCTTCAGCAGCATAGTTTGCAGCTTGTCCCCCTTCGGGGTGAAGGTGAAGAACTCCGTCGTCGAGTCCCTAAGCAAGTTTATAATTTTTTTATAGTCCTCCACCGTTTTGCATTGGATGGAGTGCTTATCATTGTTATACCTTTTTATACTAAAATTGTTAATACCAATGGCAGACTTACATAAATCGATAGTCTCCTTAAGTTCCATTTTGTGTGTGTTTATTGGTGGTACCCTCACCTTCTTTGTCTGCTGCTGTTGCTGCTGCTGTTGTTGCTGCTGCTGTTGTTGCTGCTGCTGTTGTTGCTGCTGCTGTTGTTGCTGCTGTTGTTGCTGTTGTTGCTGTTGCTGCGGCTTTTGCTGCTGTTGCTGCGGCTTTTGCTGCTGCTGTTGTTGTTGCTGCTGCTGTTGTCGCTGCTGCTGTTGTTGTTGCTGCTGTTGTTGTTGCTGCTGTGGTTTCTGCTGCTGTTGTCGCTGCTGCTGTTGGTGCTGCTGTGGTTGCTGCTGCTGCTTTTGCAACTGTGTTTGCAGTTTCGGTTGCTTTGGCTGCTCTTGATCCCGTATTTGTTCTTTTATCTTTTCTTGTTGGACAAGAATTGTCTGCAGAAGCTGTGAGTGTGCGTGTTTTAGTGGCTGCTGCTGTTTAGGCAGCGTTTTTTGGACCTTTTCCTGTGCAACTTTAGGCTGCTGTAGCTGCGTAGCCGATTGTTGTGGTTGTTGCTCCTTATTAGCGTGTTGTTGATGCAAAACTGGAGAAGCTCGGAGTGCAGCCTGTCTCTCCCTTTCCCTTCTCGCCATTTGCTTTGCTTTAATCGCAAGCACTTTCTTCTGAAGCTGCAATATGCTGTTTGTCAGATCTATTAGCTCATCGCCTTCGTCGTCGGAATCCGACTGAGCTAATGGGGCGAAGATGTTGTCTGCCCCTTTGTACCTTGCCTCCTCTTCCTCTAAATCGGAGATTTGGCTTTCTTCAGCTGCCGTTGAAATCTCCATTTCTTCCGCCGTCTCCCTTGCCTTGACTGGCAGCTGGTTACCTGAGAACCTCAGGGAGCGGCGTTTAAGATTCGGAGTCGGCTTTAAACTCCTCTTCCTTTTGGCTTCATTGCTTACTTGTACCATCATAGACTCCGATGATTCAGCAAACAGCTCTTCTGCAATTTTGAATTCGGCCGCAACTCCCTTTACTGGGAGTGCGGGCCCTTCCCCACTCATCACTCAGATTTTTTTTTCAAATCTAATAATTTTTTTTTATTTTTTACTTTGCCGCAAATGTCAGATTAATTATTTGATTTATCGATTTTTCAATAACTTTGTTTTTTTTTTTTTTTGTTTTTTATATATCTTTGAAAAAAAGGCACTTTTATAACTTCCCCCGCCAGGAAGTGAACTCGGGTCACTGACTCGCCGGTCTGCACACACTTCCCCAACTCCACCAAGTCTATAAAAATACTTCCTACGAAATTGGTAGGTGAAAGAAATACTCGAATGAATAATAGCCGAAACACGTCCTTACGCTGCTAAGCTCAATGAACGACTGTTAATTGGAAGTATCTGTCATTGAGCGTGTACACAATCCGCTGTTTCATTTGGTTTCACTTCAAATGCGATTACCGGTCGTGTGGGTGGACCCACAGAAAAAAAAAAATACAAAAATCCCATTTCTATTAATTGCGATTTTGTGTATCTGAATTTGGATTTTTTTTTTATTGGATGTACATACTTTTGATGTACATTTGAACCACCCTGTAACTCCAATATTCAAAGGGGTTAATTGTATGTGACCACACCCTAATGACCGCAAATAAATTTTCAAAACTATTTTGTGTAGTTTTGGTGTGGATTAATAGTGATAGTGAAGCCGACGACGACGCGACGGAGGAAGCTGCCGATTGAATTTTATCCGATTTTGGAAATTTTTGCCATTAGAAGTGGTTTTGGATGTGTGGAAGCCGCGGTATGCCTTGGTTTTACGTTTAGGAATGTAATATTTTGAGTTTTAATTAAATCCGTTGAGCTTTTTTGGGGGTTAGAAGGCAAAAAGGGAATAAATTATTTATTAAATGATCCGTATTCAGCGGGGAATTCAATCCGAAGCCACAATCGATTGTTATTGTTAAGTGGAAGACCCGAAAACATACAATGTAATCAGATTTTCGTATTGAAAATCTGTGGCGGGTGAATGGTTTAAGTAAGGATTTTTGGTGATTTAGCGCTTTGATTATCAGAGATTATTGAAAAATTCATGGATTCTAGTGAATTGAATTGGGTGGCATTTAAAACAATTGAGCTTGATGAAGTGTAGGTTAGTATGGCGCATTGTCTTTCTTTTTGAAGACATTGGGATCTTAGACTGAAGATCTAAGATTTGGCCAGGCCTGATGAATGGAATCTCAGCATCATTTGCCCGATCCACAAGAAAGCAGATCCCCTGAACTGCGTCAATAGAAGCACCAGTCTTCACAACATGGCATACAAGATCTTTTCTGTGAGACTGTTCGAGGGCCTAAACCATTCTATCAACGGCCTGATTGGTCCATATCAGTGCGATTTTAGGCGACTTAAGTCCACTATCGCTCAAATTTACACACTTCGACAGATCCTGGAGAAAACCCAAAAAGTCCACATCGATCCCACAAGGTTACAAGTCATGTGTAGTTTGGACATTTATGCCAAACTTGTCTGTCTGAGCAGGATGACGATAGTCGGTAATGACCGTACTAAGACCTTCCATGTTAAAAAAAGGTTTTAAGCAAGATGATGCACTTTCATGTGACTTCTTTAACAATATCCTTGAACGGATTCCTCAGAAACATACAACAACTGGCACAATCTATCAAATGTCCGTGCAACTGCTGGAAGAACTCAGCGGCCAAAATGGGTTCAGCGATAAATGAGGGCATTTGTATTGAAGCACAGTCTAGTGATCTGGGTTGAGGTCCAATTTTAGTGCAAAAAACAGCATCTCTAGTCAGAACAGAGACCATGAGAATATGTCAAACTGGAGCACTGAATGTAATACTGCACAGCAAAATAAATCTATAATCAGGGATTCTGATAACTCATCTAAGGGACGATTTAACTTCCAGGATGACGTTAATGTAAGCCGTAGTGACTAGTGAATTCGAAAGGACAGTTTCGACCGACCGAGCGGTGGGGATATTCTCTGATTCCCACAACATTTCCAGGCGTTATCGGCTTCCTGACTTGTAAGCGTTTTTCTCCAGCCCCCATCCTCATTTGACAGCTAGACCAGAATCAAGTCTTGTATCTGTCACTTCATCCTCGCCTCGGTGCGACATCGGTACAGGATTAGTCTCCTTTAGGTTTTGAGTAGTAACAGTATTGAGGGCAATGAGCGAACTGCTATTGATGCTTCGGTTGCTGATGTGATGTATGTCGCGATGCAGGTCACAGCCAGCTAGGTAGCCAAATACTGCGAGACATAACTCAAAAACTATTAAACATAATCCGTATAGATATTGCAAGAGTCCCGGCTGATAGTACTGACCACATCGGGGTTCATACGGATGGCGTAGCTATTACATATAGCACAGCTAGTATTAATATTGGGGACTACATATAACCTTTCTATCCGAAGCAGGGCCTACAGAGGAATATCCCAAGGCAGAGTTCGTTCTCTGTTAATATGGCTCCATGTAGTGGTTGAAATTCTGATAACACTAAAGGAGAACGGCTTCAATGTGAGGGCATATGCTAATGATGTGGTTATCCTGGGGCTACAAACTGTTGTATAGCTGTTGAATACTGAATATAAGCGGTAGTTTTAAGACCCATTCTAACATATGTTTCTTGAAAAGCAAATCTACTCTTCAAACCTTTAAAGGATCAATGATAACGCCGACAGCGGCTATGGTAACTATGCTGAACAGCTTGACATATTCTGTAGCTGTCTGGTGACTAAAACTCTATAAGACTGAGAGAAGGCCAATTGTGGTTATCTAACTCAAACTATGGACTATTCCCCCGTTCTGACCAAAATTTATCAAATAGTCTGGATGTTAGCATTCGAAAGGAGATTCATTTCAAGAATTTCTGACAGAATTTACTAAAAGAGCTCTATAACCAAGAAGAAAAAGAAGTTGGTATTCTATACCGACGGCTCTAAAGTGAACATAAGCAAACTGTCTTTCAAGCTCTTCTCAGATATTTAAGCCGCGGTCACAGCCTACAAGCTGCTGAAATTATAAGCATAATATCGTCGGAAATATCTGGAGCAAATGCTGTGACTCTCTGTGCCAGGCCATATGGACACCGAAGGAAACGAAAAGGCTGACTCATACCGGGCTCTCCCTTTTTTTAGTACCTCCAATAGATGATAAGGCCACTGGTCGAGCAAACAGACCCTGGGCTAATTTAAAGACCTGCGTAACGGCCAGGCTGCTTAGGAGGACCTTCAGTAAGCTCGTTCATAAATCTTAATCATTATAATACACCGGTCGATTCTGGCATAACTAACGATCATTCTGCCATTGGAGTTCACGCGGAGCTACTCGGTGTGCTGCATAACTTCTTCTGTAGAAGTTGAACGGTCGAGGAAGAAGTTGAGTCTTTTCATCACCTATCATCCATCCGAAGAATGAGGACTGTTGGTAGCTACTTCTTCTTTCAGTTGGAGGACTTACTTCCTCTACTTATGTCCTGTATCCCCTTGTGGGTCCTAGGGCCTCTACAATGCCAACGCGCCATCGTGTGCGATTTCTGAAAATGTGCCTCAGCTCTTCCCAATTCTTTTCCAGTTGCCGTGCTTGCTTCTCAACTGCTCAGTGCCACATACTCTTTAGACCGCCGCTTATCCTGCCATCCTGTGTAAGCGGGTTACATTGCATCGCTTGGTTAGCTAAGGACCTGTCACCCTTTCGGACTTTGATCTGCTGGTCTAAGTAAGTGGAGACTCTTCTGTCATCTACATAAACTAACCTAACTAGGTGGTACTGAATTGTGGTATGAATACCCTTCTGTGGTTATCAGGTATCAAGATCGAGGCGGATAACTCGCTTGGCTTACTAACAAGATCTTATCCTTTTCTCCGCAAGATTCAACCACTTTTTTGCTCTACTAACTGTATGATAACAACTACTTGTCGGAGATGCGTTCTCAATTCTCGTTTGGATTCTTCTAGATTTTCTTTAGTCTCTAGAGAAGTCGGCACTCGCAGGCAGAAAGTATGATTCTATTCCTGCCGTTCCATAGCTTAAATGGTTACGTCCAAGCTAGAGAAATAAGAACCCTCTCAATCATTGGTGGCGCCATCTCTGATACCGTAGACTAAGTACTGCCAGCCAGACATGCAACTTAACTACGACATACTAGTCAAGCGCTTGTGAGGAAATCTGGTATATTTCAAGTCTGGACAGTGTGATTCGCTTTTCAGTGTCACTCGCTGAGTTTAGCCGCTTCCGCATGAACTTTCTATTAGATCTAAGCCTATTGAAGGAATACCTCCTCCTTAACAACAAATTGCTCTGACGTTTGAAGTACCAGCTACAGTCTCACAAAGCAAATGTAATTAATTTTCAAAACCCCCACCAGAGAAAGTCGGCTTATATTTTTACATCCACCCTTTACAACATTGCTACTCTCTGTCCTTGCAGTCATTATTGTCCTTTTCTTAATAATCTGTGACTAATTAAACTGAAAGTCTGAACCAAAGTCAACACCAAACAAAGTCGGCTCGGTTGAAAAAAAGTCCTTTCATGTCCCAAAAAGAAAAAAATATATAATCCTACGCATCCTGTTGTAATGTCAACGATTTGGACACATTAAGTATGTAACTCTAATATCCATTAAATAGCCCCTAAGGACAATTAAGCACCAAAATAAAAGGTGAAAAAAAAAACCTTTTTTCCACTTACAAAGGCCATTCACGTTTCAACCGACCAGCGGGCATACACGAATGGATAATCCTATGCGAGAAGGATTCCATCAACACCCGCTCCTAACATTGTGAAATTGAATCCTAGTGCGCGGCCAAACACCCACACATACAGTTATATTCATCAGAATTTCGTTTTATATCCTTTTTCACGCCGCCGCTGGGACCGAAAATAAAAGAAGAGGATTCAATGAACTGTATGCACGTTTCGTGGGTGAAAGGATCCCACATACACGCACAAACATGTGTATCCACTTAAATCCTCTTTAAAGTCATCACATGTCATTAACTTCTAATCAAAGCGCCTGACGGAAAAGGACGACGGGTTCCTCTTTGAAGAAAAGTTATGTATTCCCGTGCATTTGGGGAATTTGAATGTTAATATTCGTTTTTGCTGCCAGGACCCACACACAGGATCTACTAAGTCAAAAGGATGAAAAATTAGAAAATCAATATAAATTTTGTTAGCGTGGCTCACAGTTTGATAGATTGATTGCGCTCGAGATGGAATTTTTTCTAGCAAAAGGATAATGGTCGACAAGAAACTGTAAATAAAAGCAAATGCCAGACTGGAGGAGGAAGGGTTGATGGACCCGGTATATATGCCTTAAATTGTTATTTTCCATTTAATTTCTCATTGGAATTGGTATTTGCGTTCAAGGATCTGTTTGCATGAAAAAGAACAAGGATATTTCAATTGTATGCCATAGTTTCATCTTTTTTTTTCTCTCCTTCTTACAGTTATTCTTTCTCTACTGTGCAGAGTTTCCTCAATTCCCCAAATTGGAATGAAGATTGTTTTCGGTTTTAGTGCTCTTATTTTGTCTGTCGGTTGTGTGATGATACCCTAGCGCAGCACACACATGAAGAAGGTAAAAACAGAGAGTTATATTGCCAGGATATTCGGCTGCTCAATAGATGGATGTATACCTAGTTACATAGAGGCAAAAGCGGGTGGGTTCCTTGGAATTGATTCAAATCGGTCCGAGGAGAGATCATCAAGTCGAATGATTGCGAATACGAGTCAATGCCTTGCGCTTGTGCTTGTATGTGTGCCACAGAAGGGAGTGCTATATTGTAGCAAATCGAGGAAAAAAAAAAAAAGCCCTTCAATGTGCACCTGGGAGCATAAATCTTTAAGGCTTTACGGAACAGGAGGATCTCACAAGGTGTAGGTGTTGACGTATGAGTAACAGGATTAGAACGTCATCTAAAGGATGGGTAGGGTATGGGAGTCCGCCTTTAACATGGCTTGCAACGCTAGGTAAATTCCTTGTTACATGGCTGGAGAACATCTCTTTTCGACAGGAAGTAGGTTCTTATTGAAATGCCTACTATTACCGCCCTTAGAACTTAATTAATATGAAAGAAGGAATGGTTTGAATGTTTTGATGTTAAAGTGCTTAAGTCTCAGCTATGGCGGAGCAATCGCTTTAAGTCATAGATGGCAAGTGTCCAATGAGACGGGGTCTAATTTCTTGAGATGATAATTGAGAGATCATCTAACTTACCCTTGTGTTCGCTCTTGGAAAGGATCTCCTTGATTGCTAGTAAATTCTCGTGAGAGAGCATTTCTTGGCGCTCTATATTCATCCGGTTGAAGGTTTCAGAGCCAATAAAAACTTCTCAATCTGGCAAGTTCGTCAGCAGTCTCGTTGCCAGGAAAACCCCTGTGTCCAGGAACCCATGTAATTTTCTAAGCCACAGCGAGCTACAGAAGAGTTTTGAGACAATTCCAAACCAGCTTTGACTGAACGTTGAAGGATATGAGTGCTTTGAGAGCTGCTTGGCTATCTGAGGTTTACGGAGGTCTCTTCTAAATGGCACAAAGCTTGATAGCGAAAATCTCTGCCTGGAAGCTGCTGACTGATTGTCCTGGAGAAGTATACAGTTCATAACTTGGACTAGAAGTTTCAGCTCCTGTCCCTTTTGAGATTTTCGAAGCAAAGCGAATTAAGATGCTTAACAAAAGCGAAGTACCCCGTAAGAGCACGAACAGGTTGTCTACACAATACGGAGAGACAGCAAGAAGGACACGGACTTATCACTAACGTCTGGGAGCTCCGTTTAGTCAGCCTACACCAGGGACATGCTACGAATAATTGTGTCATAAAGTGAAGTCCTAACGAATGTCTCACTCCCCGTGATACCAGTATGACCAGACTCTCAGCAAAGAGTCAAGAAATTGAATCTTGTGACGCAGTTTAAAGAGCTCTTCATTCGCCAACTTATTTTGAAGAAGTTAAAGGGTTGAGAAAGGCCTTAAGCGGGGCTTGATTGCAAAACTTTCGAAAAGGAAGATTGGTCTTTACGAATAGGTCCATGAAGGATGACAGAGCGGGAGCAGGTATCTTTTCAGAATAACTAGATCCAGCCTGTCATATACGTACTTACTTAAAGTACGTAAGGCTCTGAACTTTGTAAAGCCCCTGCCTGAGACATCGTTGCCTTCCATCCTCTGCGGTCCCGGGCACGCTGTTCCCAGTTGTGAAGACCAACTTTCTGGCATCCGCGACAGTTTGGTCTTTGTACCGGAGGTTTGGTCTTTTTCTCCGTCTCGAACCTGGAAACTGGGATTGGAACATCCTCTTGCCTGTAGCATTGTTGTCCATTCGCTCAAGGTGGCCGAGCCAATGTAGTTTACGTATCTTGGTTTTTTGGACTACATCCACATCCTGGTACAGCTCATAGAGTTCGCGGTCATATAAGTTCGCGCCTGTCATATAACTCTGGGGAAATATACCTCAGTCTATCAAGCCGAGATCAACCATAGAAGGCTATAGGAAGAATAAAATGGCTATTAAAACGCTGATCCTGAAGTGAGGAACACTCTATCTACAAGTCATGGAAATTTCAGAGAAGATTTGTCTTCGAGAGCTAGCAGAAGAACGGAGGTCTTGGGAAGTCACTGGGTAGAACCAATAATGCTGTCGGCGATTTCCCAAGCTTCTCTTCTTGATAGCATGACGCCTATTGGGCTCTTTGGGTTACCACATTCCCAATATCTCTTTCTAGAGTGTTTCTTGCAGTCTCATACTTTTTGCACTCTACAAGGACGTGTTCCGCGTTTTGGACTTTCCCTTCACAGTGCCGGTAGAAAGGATCATCTGCGATATTGTTTTTGTGAAGGTATTTCCCAAAAGCTTCCATGTCTTGTTAAGTGATAAGTTTACCTCCTCTTGTGGTCCACTATTCGATGTTTGGCAGCAGTTTGTAGGTCCACCGGTCGTTTGCTGACGTGCTCTTTCGTCGTTGCCATTCTACTTTTGCAGTCGCTCTCATGGTGCTCCTTTCCTAGTTGTCGCTATAAAGTTAAGCCTATGGTCAAGCAGTATCCCTGGGTACGTAAAGCCTTGGCTTGATAGAGTGTTCACCTACCTGCGTCTCCGGTTTACGGGTCCGTAGTACCCCATTATACATAACGTTCTTCAAGGCTGGACCCAACACTGATCCCTGTGGTACACCTCCTGTAATTTTATATGTTTTTGGCCCTTGTTCCCTATCTTCCATTTGGAAGAGCTGAAGGCATTCTTAACGTCGAGGGTAACGACAACGACGGCGCAGTACTACGTATTGTAGGTTGGAGAGTCCATTTTTCTCCTTCGGTATACTGGTCCAGTCTATCGCGAATTATCTTTTCTAGCATTCTCAGTGATCTATATGAAGACGGTTGCTCTGGAAGCTTGTCGCCTTTTTGGGATTAACACCAATCTCTGTCGTTTCCATTGTTAACTAAACTTTCCTTCTTTCAGACGAGATGTATCGAGGTTAACAAAAGCCTCTACTCCCCTAATCCTTGATCGATTTTGGAATTATCTCCTAGCTCAGACTCTATTTTGTGCTGCGACTGGACCCTGAGTGTCATAGCATCAGTCGGCATATCCATAGAACAGGAGTCAAAGGATAGGCGTTGCGAAAGACCATCAAAGCTCATACCTAAAGTCATCTCGACTGAGTGTGTAAAAGTCACGACGAACAGCTCATGATATAAATATCAAGAGGAGAAAAGGTTCACTGGTCCTACGTCCACAGCCATTTAGGTTTGCAAAGAGCATATGTTATCGAAAAGCGACTTAATGCCATGTAAGGAAGGAATAGTTGCCATAAAGCTGCAATCACTATTAAGAACCCACATGTCCCTTAAAAGGCTTGACTGCTATATTCCTTTTGTATATCCATGCTTCTATTACAACTTTCATCCATAAGCAATAGGTGTCCTTTTTAGCCGCCGCCCACATTTTCATACAAAGTCCTATCACTCTCCTCGCGATATGAAATTGAGGATTCTTTTCAAGGAATTCCTTTCATCCGAGTGACTGTTGAAAGCAGCTAACAACCGACTGTGTTAAGCTCATCCTAATAGTATCCCTTTCAAAGGTCGGGTAAAATTAGTTTTCTATCTTATGGATATCCTTTCATTAATCAAGAAAATCCTTCTTATTTTCTTCATAGAAAATGAATTTCCCCGTCTCCCTCATCAAAACTGCCATTCGACATTGGAATCCACGTATCACTGATCTAAACAACCACTTAACAAACGATAAATACCACAAAGTCGCCTAATGGAATGGAATGTTACTTTGGTTAATTACGTTCCATGGTCCCATCCTTCGGCGTCTTCATATCTCGCTCCCGTTGACCTGTGTGTCTTCTGTGAGAAATGTCCTTCGTATGGAGGGTGATTCTTTTTTTTCCACACAGAAACGATGACACCGTGAATCAGCATTATAATTTCCTGTTATAAGTGAAAATGTGTGTCGGATCGTGGCGGTTGTTGTCCTGTGCTCCGGCTCCTGCTGCTGCGGTGGCATTTTTACGAGTTGGGTTTGGTGACTTATTCTCATTTATCCTTTTTACTATTCTTTCATTCTCCATTTACTCTGTCGGTCATTTCTTTTTATTATGATTCCACAAAAAAAACCAGTCTCCAAATGTGAGAGAAAAACACCTTATGTCCTTTGTGTCCTGTCCTGTCCACCGTGTGTGTGTTGTGTTGAGTAATTTCAATGTGCTGACAAACAATCGGACAGACACGCCATTTCTATGATAATTAAAGGTGTCAGGATGATACAAACAAACATACATACATATGTATGTACAAATGGGTATATGTGCAAAGTCAACCATATCCGGTAACAGAAATGTGCTATGTGTGTTGTAAATTAATGACCAAACAGACACACACTCTAGCAAAATGATTCTTCCGGACAAACAATAGGAAGTAAAATAGCAAAGGATTTATGAGAGAGAGACGGATTTTTGGGCTAAGGATAAACTACTGTAACTATGACAGGACGAATAAGAGATAGCCGCCGTCAAGCAAACGAGAGACGCAAGGATGTGCTCTGTGTGTGTGTGGTGATAGTGTGTTAAATTGGATTTTATTGCGAAAGTGCTTTGTTGGGATTTGTTTATCTTGATGTGTGTTGATTGTATCTGGCTGCATGTACATAGATGGGTGGCCTACATATTCCTAGGCACGGGTAATTGATTTCGAAATGATGTGCAAGGTTTTTTGGTATTCTGATGTATTGCTTTTGCCTCCTTCTACCAAATAGAACTGTATGTGTTCATGGTTGGATGAAGAAACTGCTTGAAGCAGCAAAAGAAAAAGGATTTCCCATTTAATTAGCGCACTGATTGGAAATTGATTAATAGATTTGTGTGTTAGTTTGCTTGCTTGTTGTTTGGCCAGGCATACCTATATCTATGCACGTTTGCCCGGAAGGGAAGTGGGCGAGAAATCGGTTGAGTGATTAAGATCTTTTGTTTCCGGAAGACAAGATGAATATGTATGATGTTGATGGGCGGCCAGGATTTCGGTTGTTGATTGTGGTTACCTATATTTAGTTCCCCCCAAATCATCGACTAGATAAAGAATGTTGTGCTAAATTTGAGGAATGAGTCCTTTGTTTATGTGGATTAGTTTTGTAATCTGATCAAGGAGTTCCTGTTGTGGCCATCTTGTTTGCGAATGGATTCGTAAATGTGCAATGAAAGTATGTAGGTTGTAACTATCTGTGTTTTGGTCATAAATGCCAGCTAATTTTCCTAATGCATTGCAGATAAGATAAGATGGGGAATGAGTGCCCATTAAAAGTGCTTTACTACTTTGGAATTTATGTGCATCTAAATATGACAATCATTTTGAAGATGCAATGAGAATTCCGAACATTAAATTTGTCTTAAGAGGTTAAACCTATCTACATTGCGAATATAAGAGAAGAACTAAATATTTTACGGTGTAGAGTTGTAACTAGGAAATTTGATATGCAATTGGATGCCTTTGGGTGTGCTGGGAAGCTTGGCAAATGTTGACAAGAGAGTGAACATTGAATGCTCATTCATTCATTCTCAATTCGTTCTTTCAATCCGCTCATATAAACGGGGGATCTGTTCAACCAACGGGACGAGTCCAACAAGTCAGCAAGAGAGCAAAAATGTTGAAAGAAGGTTGAACAGCCACCCTCAATGGGTGATGTCAGGAGCTCTGAGTGCAAAAACCGCGATGACAAAAGCTGTTGCGGGTGTAAAATTAGCTTCTGAAAGTAAAATTAGCAACGTGACAGCCACTTTTCTTTTTCTTTCTACAGAAATCATTGCAAAAACATCGAAAAACTCTATCAAGCTCAATTAAAATGATATTTAAGACTGTCAACTGATTTGTTGAACGTATCCCTTGGCTTGTCAGATGGTTGATTGTTGACTGGTTGGCTGAAGGGGTTTTCTTTTTGACAGTTGTCAAAATGGCGTAATGACACACTGCGTCAGTTCAGATCTTCAATTTGTTTGAAACCTTTTGACGGTTGTTTGGAATTGTGACAGTTGTCTCTCAAACACGATAAAAACGGAAGAACAAACAAATTTATTGAATGACACTGGCAATACATAATATGTTGAAATGAATCCGAGAACAGAATTATCAGTCTGAACTCAAAAACGTCAAAAATAAGTCCATTCCTTTGGTCCAATATAGCGCTACTGCTGTCAATCGGCGAGTGTGTTCAATGTGTTGCTAAATATTCACTGCTTGGTCTAGAGTACGGGGTTAACACTCTCTCCAGGCGCAGATGATCAACTGAAGCAACCATTTGTATTTGGGAAATTATAATTTATTCAACAGTTGAATGAGTTGATCATCTAGGTGTGCGAGACTGTTCAATAGTTGAATGAGTCTACTAACTAAGAGCAGAGCGCTCATGACGCGTTCAATTTTTTGTCTAATTGAACATGTTTAAATTGAATTAACAGTTGAACGCAGTCGATTGAATGCGTAGGTTCTGTATAACGGGCATGACGTCGCTGATTTGTAACTAAAAAGTGTAACGCCCGTGCTAAGCATTGTGGGCAAGTCCAGAAAGAGTGAACATATGTATGTAACCGTTAATCTAATTCATTAAGAGAGTAAGCTAGTCTGAAACTGCTTTTGAGTTTATATTCTATTTTTGGTGGACTTAGGAGCACATATGTACATATGCCTATAGATGACGATCTGTAATACTTATTGTGATGGCCCAATAGTTCTTGTTCTTATTTTCCCTTATATGGAGAGGTTATATTGGGATAATACATATCAAAACCATGATACACATGTATGGCTTCTTCTTCTTCTTGTAGGGCGCTACATTTCGGTGTGAACCTAGGCCTCATCCAATAAGCCTCTCCACTTAGCTCGGTCTTTAGCTAATTGCCTCCAGTTTCGCACTCCAAGTTGGTCGGGGTCTCCATCAACTTTATGCGCCCCCTGCCCCCCTATAATCAGCGCGTCTCGAAGAGTGTGGTGGTGTCCGAATCAATCGGCGAGAGTTGTATGTGATTTCTTCATTCGCTTATAATTCACAGTATATAGCTTTGAGGGCGCTGTTCATTCACAAGGAATGTTTTATGCCGTCTTTAATTGCTCAACTCGAAGGCGACATATGGCTGTATCTGATGATTTATTTGGTTAAGATTAGTTCTGTGTTTTAAATTAGTTGAAGTTCGCAGGTTTGGTCCATCAAATTCTGTCATTTGATACCACTTGGTAAGGACACTTCAAAAAAGATTTCTAAGCCGACAAGAAGGCGCTTTTTGACCCACAGTTCCAAGAGGAATTGGTGTCCCCATATACTAATTGACTCTCTTTATAGTTTCAGATGTGGGTTCTGTTAGTATTCTTCTACAGGCAGCTATATTGACTGCATTCTGGAAGAGGATAGGTAATTCTCCAAGCACAGCTGCATTCATAAACTTTCAGTACTCCCGTTTCCACTTTGGAGCCATATTCGTCTAGATTTAGTATCAGTGGCAGCATTAGATAGCTAGGACCTTTACAATGCGATTTTTGGAGATGTGTCTCATCTCTCCCTAACTCTTTACCAGTTGCCGTGCTTCTTTCTTAACTATTCTGAGACTCGTTCATCTAGGAACGCTGCATATCTTGCCATCCTGGGTAGGCGGATTCCATTGCATTGTTTGGCTAGCCTTCGACCTGTCACCCTTTCGGAGAGTGTGACCTATCCACCGGGCGTGGAATATTATTAAGATGTAGCGTAGGCACCTATTGACAAACGTTTGTAGCTTCCTCATGATAGTGATGGTACCAAATCCGTATAGTAGCACGGATTCTACGTTGGAATGGAACAGTCGTAGCTTATAGCTTATAGCATTACTTCACTCTACTCTCTCAACCGTTAGTTCATACTCCTCCCAAAGGCATATACGTATCGTTGGTATAAATAGATCTGCTCCCTTAGTGATGGCCACAATGATCGTCATAATTGTGACTTCGTCAGATCCTATTTTAATGCACACTTTCCACAGTTCATAAGGCGTGACTGTCAGATATACTCCAACCTAAATGACGCTTTGAATAGCTCCTCTATAAGGAAATAGATGCACTATGAGTGTCACCGTTGAGTGAGTGGATGTACCCATTTGCTAATCTAAACTGCTAGCAATTTCAGTTCGTTCACTCTTAAGGCATTCTCTAGAGTACAATTCGATTGCCTGTGCATAATTTTCAAATTTATCTGACTCATACCTGAGTACATGTTCATTCAAACAGCGTCACGTATCTCTCGAATGACATCTTAACCTTCACAGTATCCACTCATTATACATTCACCTCCAATCCTATTACTTCCTCTTCATTTCACCTTCTAATCCATTTCCTAATCAAATCAAAACCCGATTCCTCCTCGGCGAAACAATACCCAAACCAGCACCAATAATAATTCCATTTATCTCTTACAATTCTTATCACTCCTTGGCCAGACTCACCTTGGCACAGCATTCACTACCAATTAGTCTCCTCTGCGTTGCTGCCTGCCATCAGCAAAAGGAAAGTAGATTTTATCCCGAAAAATTCAAAACTGAAAGCGACAAACTGTCGGAAGGTGTTTCGCTTTCGAGTATTTTTCTTCAGTATGACTCAATGGTTTTATTCCTTTCTATAGGTACATAAGTACATGAGGAAAAAATTTTAATCTGAATGCCTTTTGGTTGCCTCTGGAAGGAGACATAGTCTCCTAGAGACACAGGTATCCGTGTATCCTCCTCTCAGATGAAACAAGATCCCCGAAGGGATTTCAAAGTAAATTTACGTACCTTTGTCGTTCATACCACCGCCTGTGCAATCAGTTTTCAATCAAAGAAGTACCTACCTATCCCGACTCTTTTCTTCTTTTTTTACTTTTAATTCGAAAAGGATCTGAATGATTATTATAAGAGAAAGAGAGGATTTTTGTGTAAGATTTCCTTTGGGCATACTTTTATTGCTTTTGTCAATCTGCTATGTGGAAGTACTCTTACGGAATTATTAATGAATGCCGCACGAATTAAAATCTTCTGCCAGATACTTTGGATATTGTCACGTTCGGTAGAAGGAAAAAAAAACAATCACACACAGGATTATCGATATCCTTTGCATGTAGTACGAGTAATTCCTTAATTTCAATATTCTCTTTGGCGTGGATAAATCACGTATTTTGCTAATTAAGAGAAAAGTGTGATTTAAGGAGAAATTATGAATTTGTCATGGACGAAGGGAATTATCAGTTCGAAGGACTAGAAAGAGCTATTCATTCAGAAATGAGAATGTGAGAATAGTGTTTTAGGGTAGAACTCTTTTGAGTTCTTGTAGAAGTGAGGATCCGATAGGTTCTGATAGAAGGATGAGTTCGAAGTTAGAGTTCAAGAAGCCCTGTAACTTACTTACTTACTTACTTACTTACTAATGGGGTCCCAATCCTTGCTGATTTTAGTCTTGAGGCAAAGCACGTTACATCTAGTTCTGAAGCTCAAGAGCACGCCAGTTTATCCCAATCTAGTGGCATGCAAAGTCAAGTTTTTCTCGTTTAGCCAATGTAGCCAACTTATCAATTTAGAATACATCCACATCCTGGTACAGCTCGCACTTATCTTATATGGGACCAAATATCCAACGAAGTATTGGATCGCTCGAAGTTTTCCCAGATGCTCTTTGTGGGCTTTGGCTCCATCGGAAGTGCTAAGTTAATGTTCTACTTATAGGCAACTTCTTGTCGTTACACAGTCTGGCTCTCAGCTTAGTTTCAACCAAAAGAGAACCGACATTTTCACCTCGAAACGTACGTTCCAAATATTGAATATCGAAGGAAAGCCAAGCTTGTTTTTGGATTCTTAGCATAGTGCTACTGATCACCATGTTATGAGCTGCTGCACAGTGGATGAGTTGGATGAGCTGTGATCTGTTGTCGTGATGTGTAGGCTGTATTTACCAACAAGCCTTACCTATTATCGCATACTAAGTCTTCGCCAGGACAATCAAGTTTTTAAGTTCAGACCCTTGACCGATGAGCCGGCTAAAAACGCGACATCAATATCCCACTTCGAGCGTTGGCATTGGCCCATTTAGGATTAATCCTCCATCATGATTTCTTTTCCATAACACTGATGCAGACCTGAGCTTCTCATATGCCGAAGTAGTTCATGTAAGGTGTCTACGAAACCATATGAATCATAGATGCTGTTGGTTCTGCCAAGAGATTTCATGTACCGTCCATTTGTCATACGACCATTGTTATCTTAGCAGTCACGTAGCTCATAGGGCACCGCGTGGAGGTGATGATGCGATATTTTGCTTGCCACAAGATGAGTGTTAAGTTCCTCAAAAGGGTGAAAGGAATCGCGAAACGCAAGTATGCGAAGCTACTTTTCTAGGGTAAATACATTAGCTACCAGGGGTAGCAACTCTTCCTGGGCTAACTCCCCTGTAAGGAGTCCCTTTCTCGAAAGGATGCCAGTCTCTACTAGTTTAGTCACGACGAAAGAAATACCCACCAAGGGCTAAAGACTTGCTAGTCTCAATGGCCATGAGAACATGTCCAACGGCAGCCATGTAAGTGCTTTTGGAGCCAACTCATATTGGACTATGAGAATGTAAAGCAAATAAACCCAAGGATGGCAAAAGAAGACATTGGATCGAGAAGAGCATTGGTTGAAGATGACAATAAGATGCACTTCTCAAGAAACTTTCGTTTTTGGCAAACCCTAGGGATAATAGTATAAGAAAGTGTAACTTTGGGGAACAAATTCTATACAAAGGTAAGTAATAAGAAAAAGGAGGGCAACATTATGTTCTATAGGATGTTCTAGGATGTTCTATAGGTAAAAGTATCAAATGGTTACAAAATCTTATTAAAATGGACAGAAGCAGAAAAATTGTGCTCTAATCGA
Organism: Chalcosyrphus nemorum; assembly: GCA_949716465.1. Taxonomy (NCBI): domain Eukaryota; kingdom Metazoa; phylum Arthropoda; class Insecta; order Diptera; family Syrphidae; genus Chalcosyrphus; species Chalcosyrphus nemorum. The sequence continues at coordinate 82,383,858 of OX454333.1, forward strand.
TACCCGGTCATGTCGGGATAAAAAGTTATGAAGCAAAAGACTCCAAGAGCTGCAACACCCTTCATTGGACCTGAACCATTCTGTGCAATAGGGAAACACGCCACACCCTAAGACTCACCATTTTCTGAGGCATGTGACAACCTAGAGGTTACAACCAATTTGAAGCCTGTAATCGGCTAAGCAAGAATAATCGTTAAAGCAGCGCAAACTAAGTCAGCATTTATGGAATCTAAGTACAACAAATGAGAGGCTTTCCTGCAATGGAGTCAAGAGAGAGACTCTGTAGCATCTTCTGGCACTGACCAGCAAAAGATTGATATACTTGGACAGGCGCCAAAATGTGAGAAAGGATATGCCAACCATGGATTCAGTTTTCATTGTCAGAGGGAAAGAGCTGTAAGGTGAGTTATTTTCATCAAGGCAAAGCAGGAGTGTATAATAGAATTCTGAAGGAATCGTCTTTCGAACAGGGGTTCTGAAAAAGGAACTGACTTCTCCAAGGTATCAACAGAGGCATAATAGCCCACTAAGTCGCAGTGCAAAAAACTCTATACAAATAAAAATAAAGAGCCTGCTTTAGGATCTTTCAATAAATAAGAGAAGCATTCATGCTGGCAATTAAAAGCACAATGTACTCTGACCTGATGGTTAAAAATGGAAATCAGAACAGAGTATCAGTTCAAATTGCTAGACGTTAATCGTTCCTTTAGAATAAAATATCATCCGAGCTAAAACCAGTGCCTTTTCAGCTATTCTTCTCGTGACTGACGGAAGATCAATTAAATTCTATGAAAGAATTCATGCAGCCATTAAAGATCTAGATTCGGATCGAATCTCAAAAACGCCTGCAAGAATTAGGGTCTGGGGAAACAATCCTTAATATCCAACTAACTTTCAATTACTTGGCAAAATCTTTCAAGTGTAAGGGTCGTGGCTCGCTCAGTGGTTTGAACATTAGACTTCTGTGAATGGGGTTGCAGGTTCGAATCCCAGACAATATCACCAACGTTCTTTTCTTGGTTCAACCTCTGGTGAGTGAGTCTGACATCCAAGAGTATAACTGTCTTAAGAAAGTTTCTCAAGAACCATCTAAGCTCCGGTGGTTAGGGCATAGGCACCTTTCTGAAATGTAAAAATGAACACCGCGCACAACACTTTTAACTGTGAGAAGCTAGGCCCTCTCTATGCTGCTTATGGCCAAAAATGTACATATTTTTTTGTATTTTAATCTTTCGAGTTGTCCATTAGGACGTGCATCATATTGAACGACTCCTTTCTAGTCCCACCACAAAAACAACACCAGATTCCGCGCTGGCAGTCCTAGCAAAGGCTTGGGATAGCCAACGATCTTTCTGGATTAGGTTGTCGTACAAGACCCATTTATCAGTAGCCCGAGTTCTACTAGCATGCAAGATTCGCAAACCTGAGTATTTGATGCCAGGAATACGTACTAAACACACACAATACAGACTTCAACCACTCTCCTTGCGGGACTAGGTATTTAGCAAATCAAGCTATTCGTGTTATGATACCTCCTTCTGAAGCTTCTACTGTTGCTTTTCGTAGCCTTTCTATTCTCCGTAGCTCATATTGCAGTACTGTGACAAAATTACTTATTTCCGCCCAATTCTCCTCCGACTGCAACATTTGATGGAGTAGTTCTCCATGTCATAAAGGGTTGGCTGTGAAATACTGCTTGCTCCGTATCTACATCCTCAGTTTGACATTTGGGACAAGATGGTGAGCTGTCATGTCCAAATCGATGAAGATACTTAAGCTAACCATCTTGCCCAAACAGGTCACGATTGTAGTTGCAGTTCCCATGGTTGCAACTTGGATAAGTCTATGCTTATGCTGACGCTGCTGTTCCTGCATGTCTACAATCTCGATTGCAATGGATTCGTCTTGGATCAAGGCTCTTCTGTTCGATATCCTCAGCATTTCATATGTGATAATGTCGATGGGGACCATTCCAGCTGCAACAACGGTTCGTCTGATATGAATCGAAAGCTGCTGATTGTTCTTAGCGCGCAGGGTTTGTATGATCCTAGACTGTGGCAGCATATAGCAAAATTGATGTGACATCCCTAGAGAGTAGACTACTTCTGCGTATCCAGGTCCAGCAATGTTAGGTAACATGCGTGAGAGAGCTCCTTGCATTCGTGATGCATTTTTTGTTCAATATTCCACGTGGGTCTTGAAGTTCAACTTGTTGCTCAGCAATACTCCAAGATACTTAACCGCTTCTTTGGATATGGTATCCCTAATTGGACAAACTTGTCCAATTCACGACATTGTCTTTGTTCTCATACTTAGCTGCCTCTAGAGGGCATAAGAGTGGATGATAGTGAAATCTGACCGAGGCTTCTGGGTTCAATTTCTTCCACTGTAACCTTAGCTCACCTTCAATCCATTATCCTCTCCCGCATTTCATGCATCTCCTTCACTTATTTTTCAAAAAATTAAATTTAACCCCTTTAAATGCTCCAAGGGGTTAGCACTGACTCTATTTGCCCCTGACAAAATGCACAATGATTTCTTATCTCTGCACACTCATTTGAGGATATTCCCCCTCCAAGCTTGAGATGAGATAAAATTCCCACCCGCAGGATTCATTAAATTGACCTCGTTCACACAAAAACAAAAAACTGAAACAAAAAAACCCAAAATAGGAGCAAAATTGAAAAAAATACAAAACAAACAGCGAAACTTTTCAAATAGAATTTAACCCAATTTCTATTCAACTATTTATCCTTTCTAACCAACGCAACACACACACATAAACTAAGGATACACAAGGGTAAAGTTGAAAGCAACATTCTCGACCAGAGAGAAACGAAATGAACACAAAAATAATGAGAAATCCTTTCCATCGTCATCATCAGCGACAAGTCCTGTGAATAGTTTCACTCTCTTTTATTTCTCCTCTGATGTCAGTTGTTTTGTTTTACTCCTTTATCTTCCCATACATTAGGTAATTAAATAAATAAAAATGATATCCTTCCGAGCTATGAGTATATTTTGTTTCGAGGTTTATTGGAATGTGTGCGCCAGATTGTGTGCGAAAAATGGCTAAGGAGTATATGTCTAAGGGTCCTTGTAATGACCCTGCATCCTGCATTAAATGAATACGAGAATTCTTATGTTTTATTCGGTTTTGTCGCATCCTTGCACTCGGCTGACCACCACCAATAAACAACAGCAGGTTTGCGGTCGAATGCATTATATCCTTTTTGAAACTTATTTCGGCGATGGGGATGACTTCTTAAAGTTTCCCTAGAAACGCAAACAAAAAAGTAAAAAAAAAAAATACTGCTCTCTACACAGAACAAGGACGAATTGTTTTGTTAACCAAGCAAGTGGTTGCTCCAGTTGTTGTTTGCTCGAGGTTTGTTTATCTACGGGGTAGAGCTTGTTGATTATTCTCTTCACCACCGAACCCCAAGCAAGCACAGTATGTCCTTGGTCAAACGAGAATGCAGTAACCATATGCAACACCTAACAATTGTACAAAAAAAGAAAGAAAAGTCGAACCGAAAAGATAGGGTCATTCAAACTACAAAAAGGACAAATGTAGAGGTCGACACTAATAAAATTTTAATATGTCCTTACTCGCAATATCCTGAAGCGACGTCAAACATTATTTGCCCTACTAGAACTCAATTCAAAGTACACATGTTTGTATTACTCCTTCTTGTTTTTTTCGTCCTTTTTATTAGTCTTATAATGTTTGGTTGTACACGGACACGGGCAGCTGCAGAGTATGGCAAAAAATCAGGATAATTCCAAGGATATCTGGTGTGTGTATACTGAATACATTTCCTCATTTTTATTCGAATGCATTTTCTATGTACTGTGTGTACCTACAACGAAGCTACGACTCTCTCCTCGTTCGCAAAAGGATGCAATAAACTTTTATGGATTAAACACTTAGAATGTAAAAGGATTTCGGTATGTCGTGGATAAGGATATCATTTTGCTTGTTTTTTTTTTGTGCTTTTTGTGAAGAAATCTTTATCGTGGACAAAGTGGACAACGGAATGCTGTTGGTATTGTATTTTATATTGCGCTTCGTCGTTCTTGCTGAAAGGAGACATGGAAGTGTGTCCTTCTGTAATTGCATTGTGTAGTGTATCGTTTTTACGTGTTTTTATGGGGTGTGTGCTGTAAGATTCTTATTTGTATTTTTTTTTTTTCTTTTAGCTTTTTTATGAACTGTATCCCTTTTTTTATGGATTTATGTTAATCCTATGAGGAGAATTGGTGATGTACGGAGTTCTTTATCCTGATAAAGTACCAGGGATGGTGATTTTATGGAGCTAAAGTTGCATTCTTTTGCATTTCAATATGTAAATGGGGATTTTTTTTTTACAGACCAAAGTGTAATAAAGTAGATACTCGGAGCAATCACAATGTAATGGGTACTTATCGTTTACAAAAGCGTTATTTTAAATTTAACGCAGTGAAAGGAATGTTTTCATTCTTTTTTTCCGGGAAGACGTTATCAATAAAAGTTCAGTAGGTAGGTCTCTGAATTTAATATGTCGGACACAAGGAGGAAATAGTCCTTGCACAGAAGAAGCACTATATTTCAGGGACCAATTTAAACCAGTGAAACTTTAAAGACCTTTTCTGTCGTAGAAGGAATACCCTAGGGCTTAGTACTAAGACCAATACTTTTATAGAACATCTTTCATCTTGATTCTTTGGACTTACAGACGTCGTCGTCGATATATGTAGTTATGATATCGAAACTATTAGAAGAAATTGTTGAAATCAGTAATAAAATCAACGGTGGCTAGTACAACTGGACCTCAAGCTGGTTGAACATAAAACGGAAGCGGTTCTTAGCTCCAGTAGAAAATGAGGAGGGATGGTTCCTCCACTCACAGTAGGTGGGCAGGCGATAATCCTCAACATTAGGAATGACTTTCGAACTAAGCTTACATTCAAAGAGTGACAAGAATGCTAGAGGCTTTTGCTCAAGGGCCGGTAGAATTACCGCTAACAGCAGTGAGGAGCTAGACCTCTCTATAGGATAAATTTATTCTTATGGTCGAAGATGACAAACTAGTTTGTCCAGATATTACACAAGACCTGCTAGAAATAACAATCACAAATGCCTGCATACATACAACTTTATTTCATTGAATGACCCATCACAAACTGGTGCAATTACCCCGGGGTAAAACTGTTTTTTTTTTTTTAGAAGAGGAAGATAAGGTCAAAAGTAAGAATTAGGGTAAAATCTTCATCCAGTGTTGAAGCAGTTGAAAGGCGGGGTAAAACTTATATATTTTCTCTTTTCTTTGCGAGCTGCAAATTTAGGAGAATTTACTCGGGATTACCCCAGGGCAAAATTGCCCCAGTGTGTGATGGGCTTCGTCTTGTGTCTATCCTTGAAAGCGATGAGATAATTTTAAAGCATCTAGTTAACTACAAAATAGAAAAGTAAGCAGAAAAATTTGCTTAAAATTGCACAAAATACTCCTCTTTTAGCTTCTAAAATACTCCTCTTCGGAATTGGAAAACGGCATCCCTGAAAGATATTAAAATTGAATCATTTTATAAAATTCTTCCAAAACAATTTTTTTTTTTAAGTGGGCGTGGTAGTGGGCGGATTTTGAACAAATAATCAAGTACATGCTCATAAAGGTGCGTCCAGCCCGACTGAAACATTTTTGAAACTCTGTTTCGTGACATATTTCATAAACTTTTAATAAATGTTTCAATAATGTTTCATTTGGTCTGGACGCTTTGTCAAATACTGTGAAGAGCTCAAGGCACAGCAAGGAGCTCTGCAGATTCCCTAAACATGAAAGTATTCCAGGACACAAGAAAGCAAGACAACTCCTTGTGAACGACCTCCTGCCGAGCTTAAGCAGGAAGGGAAAAAACTCGTAAGAGAGACAAACACCAAATGGTGACCATCGAAGCTTCTGCATCACAAGAAGAAAGTCAGGACCATTCCTTGATGAAGCTAGACTTAGAGATTCACATGGAACTACAGGGGATTCCTTTCCACCACATACGGTATCACGTAAAGAAACTGCGTCTTTAGTTCTGCACATCAGAGAAATAAATCTTGAATTAGGGCTCTGGACTAAATTAGACAGTCAACTTCGGTTTCTTTGACGGATTCACTCGCCCAATCTAAGATCCGCTAGATTTTGTCATTATATTTTGACGTTCAAGCAAAAACAAATGCGAGCTCACGAAGCTCATGCACACAATAACAAAATCTGGCAGTTTTTTTTGACATCTATGGTCGCAGCCATTTTATAAGAATACTGAAAAAGGGCAATTTTTGGTGGATTAAGAAAATTTTTACACTTGTTCTGTCCCGATTTTCAAAGATTTCGTATTCAAAATTTCATTGTCCTAGCTCAAAATTTAAGGCCCAAAAACTGGTGACAGACAGACGGACGGATATTTCTCAGGGTCTATCTGCAATATTTCTCTATGCATGTGTCCAACTTAATACACTCTTAGAATGAGGAATAAACATCTCATAGCCATGGAGATAGCATCAGACTCGGTATTCTGTACTTTCTTCTCCACTGGGTCAAGAAAGGTTCAAAAGCTAATAACTTGCTTATTATTATTTTATTTATTTGTAAATATAGGTAATAATTAAGATTTTTATTAATTCTTCGATAGAAATATTAGGTCCGTTCGCGTACTTTTGCACTAAAATTCGTAGATTATCCAATTTCGAAGAGTGTGGGGTAAAATTCTCTCAGAGAGATCCAAAATTACAAAAAAGTAAACGAACGGGTTGAACAAGAAAAAGTTGAAAATACACTGGTTTGACAGCTCTAGTCTAGTTTTCATAAACCAGCCCACATAAATTTCTTGCACTAAAATTCGTAGCATGGGGAAATTTCTTACTCTCTCGTGAGCTCACTCTTCTGCGAAAAACTACGAAAATTTTCCGTACGTGAACAGCTTTTCGTAAAAATTAGTAAATTTTCGAAGAATATCGCTGTTTTAGGAGGATACGCGAACGGACCTATAATTCCTATTATTTATTATTTACAAACAAAATGGTGTAATATTTACTAATCATTTTTTATTCTTTTTTTTTTCAGGTAAAATAAAAATGGTTTTCAACAATAATTAAGGTTTGCTGCACAATTTTATTTTATATAAATTAAAAATCAGAAATATTTACCCCCAATTTGTAAATTGTTCTATTAAACTTTTTACTCTTTATAAAAATTTATTGTTAATGTTCTGATAAAGATTATATTTACATAATATTCGTTAGACTTAGAGCAGTGGTGCCAGATTTTTCTTGATCGCTTTTTTCTTTAAATTTCGATTCCATGTAAAAAATGCAGAGTTTTCTTCACGAGTCCCGAAATCAGGGCTTACGCTACTGGCAAATCTGTCAGCACTTACGTCAGTAAATGTCAGTATCTGATAAACGGTCTTGTATTTGTTAGATTTGTTCATTTGGTCGGCCATGTTTTTGTATGAAGTGTGTTGCTATGTTTTTATGTGGAAGAACAACGGTCAAATTAAAGCTTTTGAGTGAGGGTTGGTAGAAAAATTACCTTGCTCCTGACATTAGTAAAATACAGTATATATTCAGACACTCAAGATCGCTGGATAATTGGTACTGGATGAGTGAATCACCAAGTCAAAACCAGTGTTCCGTTGGCGTTATTCCGACCACAGTAACATGGTAAGCCTTTGCTTCTTAACTTCTTGGTTTATTCTTCTTCTATTTAGTCACTATCAATACCATATTGACTTGGGGCCAGAGAACTGCATGCCTCTATTCATTAGCCGTTGTGAATCATTCGCTAAAAAGCGAGCTATTCACAATCTCACGCACACAGAAAACAAGCGAGAATGAATTATGTAGCAGACGATAATGAAGCTCACTTTGCGAAACGAAATGAAAACGAATCAGCATGGTGTTGATATTCATGAATCTTTAAGTGCTTAGTTGGCTCACTTTCAAAGTATTCCCAAGGTGAGTGAAATGTACAACTGATTCGCGAACTTTTGAATGGTTTCAGAAAAAGTTGGTAGAAAACCCAGAACACTGCGAGTACAAACAACAAATGCGACAGTTTATTTGGGGAGAAAGAAACAAAAACAAAGAACACCACTCGAAACATTCACTGCCTTTTTTCCAAATACAGTTCAAGGCAACAAAGTGTTAGGGTAGATAATCATTTCTTGGAATGAATGTGAATGGGAGCTTGCTTCAGATTCGTTTTATGGGAGGCAATAAAATGTGAGCCCAGCGAATACTTCCTGTGAAGGAATACGAATGTGAATGACTCATAAAACGAGCTACTTGCTGCAAATCTCTGCTTGGGGCTGACCAGAATGATATTTGGTGAGCATTCTGAGCTCTTCGTGGCTTGTGAAGCGGCTATACATACATTTATCAAATACTTCTTTAGAAGATAACATCATGAATAGAAAGAGCCGCTTTGGTCATTGCTAAATCTTTGCTATAGAGCCTTTGCTTTAAGTCTTTTGATTACCTAAGAATTCCATGAGCAGATGGCTGTTTCCAAGATGAGTACTTCAAATGATCCCACACATTCAACCAAAGCAGCTATCGACCTATTCAACTCAACAAAACCTCCTTCCGTGCTCTCAATTAAATTGCCCCAAAATGTAGGCCTCCTTAACTCCTTAAAGCCACTCCTGTCGGCGAAAGTTATTTCCTCATTATGAAACGATTTTCTTCTCATTATGACAGACATAATCAGTCCACACATCAGTCTGACACATTAAAACAAATTATTGCAAATCTGCAGACCAACATACACAACACTCACTCGCATCCTTTATAACAATCTTAAATCCATTTGGCATTATCTCCTACCAACAATCGCCCACTCCCTGATAAAATCTGAAAAAAAAAGAGAAGACAAAAGATTCGAAAACTCATGACTTAACACAAAAACAAAAGACAACAACAAAACAAATTGACAACAGAAAAAAAAAGTAAAGGAAAATGTTGAAAACCCAATTTGCTCCCACAAAGGATTCAGATCGGGAGCACCAGAAGGATGTACATCTCTCTCTCCCACGCACCCACTTCCACCCATCAACGGAACAAGAATAAATAAAAACTCCACCAACAACAAAAAGGGAGGAAAAAAAATAAATATATAGGAACAACAGACGTACATTACACTTTGACACAATTTTCACTCACACAGGATCTCTCTCTCTCTCTGTATGATGTTTCAACTCTGCTGGTTCTGATGTTATCCTCGCTCTCAAGGGAAGGTTACCCTGACGGCAAGGACGAGCGCTTTCCAACTGCTCTACTCCAATTTTTTTCACGTCCTGATTTTCTGTTTTGTTTTTATTCTAATGCAACACAATCCCAAGGGGTGTGATAGGGAACGGAGTACAATAAAAAAAAAAAAAAAAACCAAACAGAACCGACGTAATCGACTGACCAATTTATTGGCAGGATTCGCAATAAAGCAACACACATGCACAGAGTAACTGCCAAACTTTGTCAGTGGGGCTGAGAGCAAAAAAAAAAAAAAAGGACCGAAAACCGAATTGCATATGCATAAAACCCTTTCGGGACACTCGCTGCTGACTGTTACACATGCAAAAGAGGATCCTTGCTAAAAAACAAAAAAAAAAAAAGGAATAAACACCCTTCACCTCATCGCTGCTGTGCGCCTAGTGATCCTGGAGAAATTCACGATTGATGATGACGTCCGACAGTTTTTTCATTATTCCAATCCAAAAAACCAAAAACAAGCACGCAGGACGCAGGACCAATCGTAGTCCCGTCAGTCTTTTTCAAATCGAAATTTTTAGGGCATAAGCTCGCGGATACACAAAAGAAAAAAAAACAGCCGCAACATGCATATGTACTCGCGCCGTGGATCATGATGACTCACACGAAATGATTTTTTTTCTCTGTGTGTATCCTGTCGAAGGACGAACAACTTTTTCTATTCCTAGAATAAAGAGTATGCACACAGTTACATATAGGATACGTGTGTAAACTTTGGGGTCAACAAAACAAAAAAATACATACTAAATGCGAATATGAAAAACTTTGTTCGTATCGCTCTCGTCCTTCATGAGCCATATCTCCATAGTGATTCAGGACATTTTGGTCTTTTGTTTTGTTACTAATTTTTTTTTTTTTTTTTTTCGAAAAGGACTTAGCAACCTTCTCTCTATTTTAGTTAAGTTTTTTTTGTTTTTTTACAGAATGTAACTTTGTGTGGTTGTGGGGGTGAATGTCAGGGTGCATTAGATGATAGTTGAAGTTTGATTATTTAGGGCAGGAGATTGCATTTTTTACTAAAGGATTAAAGTTTTTCCTTTTTTAAAATATTTAACTATTGTGAGAGTTGAGTAAAGGTTACTATGGAGCCGGTTTAATTTTAATTAAAGGGGAATGTAGGTTTAGTTTCCGGCGGTATGGAGTAATTGGAAAATATTTCGATGTTTTTTAGAATAGGACAGCCCAGTTCCACTCAATGATAAGCCAATATCTCAACCTCGTATTGAGGAGCTAAGAGAAGCCTTCAGAAAAATGCAAAATAAAGAGATGAGGCCTCCAAAACTAGCTTTTTAAATAAAGGGAGCCAATGTATGGACCACCACCACAGTATACCCCGGGGACTTAACCTATACACCCTGTCTTTTTAAAATGTAATACTACTTAAGTCTCTTCAGAACTACACATATGTATATATCACTGCTAAATGTCGCATATGATATCCTATCAAACTTATGCAAGCGTCAAAAACTTTTCAGCAACATAAAACTGTCTAGAATGGCAGACTAAGTCACCAAATTGCCAGACTAAGCCCAATCTTAGAAGAACCCAACAAATATCAACCTTAAGCTCACCATCAGTGTTGATAAGTTACGCATTTTTTACATGTAATTTTTGTAATATACGTAACTTATTGACTTAGTTACATAACAAATGTAACTGCTGTAACTAATTCATTATTCCGATAGTTCTGGAGGAAAATGAATGTACAGAACCGAAAACAAATAGTCGGAATCATAGTCTAACTATATTGACAGTCATTTTGGATTTTCTTGGTCTCGCCTTATCGAAAATGGACAGAGAATAAAGTTTGGAATGCTCTCAAATTTTTGTTTTATTGAATACAATTGATTTGCTTACAATATTATGCGCGTTCAGTACAACCATACTGTTGGTCATCAAAGCTATTTCTTTACACTTAGTTACATTAGTTACTTTAGATACATTTGTTACACCAAGTATTTACGCGTAGTTATAGGGGTAACTTACTTTGGCACCACTCTTTATCATGGATTTAAAACTGTTTATGACAGCAGACAAAGTTTCGAACTCTGTCAGGCCCAATTCAAAGTTTATTCAGATGTTTCGCGTAAGAGCTCCTCTGATCTTTTCCAAACTTGCCTCGGGAATGACTTCTTCATCTCGTTTGTGATAAAGACTAAGCTCCTGCCGAGAAACTCTTCAAGCAGCTGAAAGAAGTATGGAAGCAGCCATATCTTACGTAAAGACTCGACGAGGGTTTTTTCTTATGTTTTGTGTTAGGTTGGAATCTTTACGAGATGAGACTGAACCCTTCCTTCTTGCAGTTCTGCCTGTAAGCATTACATCGCAAAGAGTAGATTTCAGTACAAGGTGTCAAAAGCTGACACTGCTGCTTTTCATTGTTGCGCCTATGTTCGTTGTTCCTTCATGATAAAGGACACAATTACGCTTACCGTCGTCCCAAGGTTGTTCAACACCTGGCATCTGTCTGGGGCTATACTGGCGTCTAGATTGTTGAAATATGATGTGCTTCGCATCCTCAACTGGTTCCATGGAAAAAAGGTTGTCGCCGGACTTAAAATTATGGATGCAAGCTCGGAAATGTCAATGCCATGTAGGTTATGTAGAAATTCATCTTTTTATGCTTCCATACTGATCCAAAGGTCTTCATTTGCAAGAGTAGCATTATCTCTCCTGACTTAGTGGTACTTTATTACCACTTTGACTCATTGCTGCTGGCACAACTGTAGTGTCGGCAGTAGATATTTTCCTTAGAGTTCTCCAAAACAAGAAGGTCTATTGGTACCTTGCAAACCCTACATATTCTGCGTTGTAAGAAGTTGTTTGAAAGGGCTCCATACTCTCAAGCTATTCATTCCGTAAACCCCATCTGTATTTCTTCTTCAGCTGATACTTGTGAAACGAAAAAACTTTACGACGGCGAATCACTCGCTAAGAGCAGTTTCTTCTATTTTGATCCCCAGACTTCTATCTTCCCAGGACAACCTTCTCAGGTTTATGTACTCCTATAGTCTCCATGACTCGCCACTGCTGGTAACCACTGCTTTTGTCTTTACCTCTACAGGTTATAGGTCCATGCTTACTAAACAGTGCTGAACTTGAAGCGGGTAAGAATTTGCAGTCTTACTTGAAATCTCGAAAGACTTTGGTCAATAAAGCGATTGCAAAGCCAGTTACTTTGAAAGACCTCGGAATTCTATGTCTAAAGACGTATTCGTACATTAGGTTCTACATACAGTAGAGGAAGTAGTTGGAAGCCTGTCTCGTTCCACCATCTGCGTCGATGTTAGTGCTTCTTAAATGGTTCTATCTATGGTATTTGTGGTACATGAATCCCATTCTACCGGCCACGCAAGAGAGTCGCCTGCAATAACAAAGCGGCTCCTTCCTCTTGCATAGGTTGTATTAGTGTCCACTACTTTTAGTGGACTCATTTGGCTGCTTGTAGGACGAGTATTCCGATATTCTCAGTTACCTCTAGAACGATATGCGAAGGGCTCTGAGTTGTCTCGCCACACTTACTTACTTACTTATGTCCTGTGTTCCCTTGGGGGTCCTAGGGCCTATACAACGCGTACGTGCCATCGTGTGCGGTTTCTGGAAATGTGCTTCAGCTCTCCCTAACTCATTCCTAGGACCACCGCGTATCATGCCGTACTGGGTAAGCGTGTTCCATTACATCGCTTCGTTAGCTTTGGACCTGTCACTATTTCGGAGAGTGTGACCAATCCACTGCCACCTTCGTTGTCGTATGGTTGTGCTTATAGGTTCATAGCTGTTCGTTAGAGATACAGTTTGGCCAGAATATCCTTAAGTCTCGCCGTGGTTGAGGTTAAGTCTTATTACCTCCGCCGTTCAGCCTAAGCTGGAATCCAGGTCATCTTATAGTTCCAGTACTGTACTTAGTGCAAAGCATTTTGTTGATGATACCTGTTGCCAGTCTTACCACTGCTGTCTGCCTTCGAACATAAGCCTTTCGCATAAACTTCATTACAGTACCGGCTTTTGTAGTTCGAGGCGTTCTTCATTGATCATGATTTCATCAAGATCCTTCAACTCAATTGTAACCCCATGTATCACGGTCTTAACTTCTGATTCTTTCTACAATATCTTCTTCATTTTTTGTTGGAAGTGCTCCTCACTACTTCCCATTTCTCTCTCGTTTTGTTGTGAACCCGATTGAACTATCCAGTCTTCTTCTTTCAAGTTGAACGTTGTTCTTTTCTTGGATGAAATCCATAAGCGACTTCATATGGGTTTCGACAAACTGGCCGAGCATTGGGCAACACAAAACAGGAAGTCTATGCACATTCTAACTACTATCCATGTAAAGGCTGAAAAGTCGTATAGAGTAGTTTGATAAGTGCTTCTTAAGTTGTATTGTAGGCCTTAGCACTTGCTGCCGAAGATTTTCACTCCATCAATCTCTTAACATTGCTTGGTCAGACTGTGATTCATCCATTGGAACGTCCATTCCAATCTGCTCTTGGATGTACTGGAACCTATGGATTCGGTACTTTCTACCTGTTCAGCTTGTGCTATTGCTATAGTTTTGAAAACCAACGAACTTGTCGCAAATAGATGTGCTGCTATAGTAAGCTCCTACTCACTTTCCGAGAGTCGGGAATCCTCTAAATAGGAGGGGCCTTGGTATCTATGTCCTTAATATGGGTATGTAAGTTCACTCGTCCTCCAACGTTCAGTCTCTTCTGCTTGTTACACTATCCTTGACCCAATTTGGTCAACAAAAACAACGACCATTTCAGTTTTAGACCTCTCTCCTCTCCTCTGCATTGTGCAGTGCCTTCCCAACTTTATGCCTCGTGACTTCAATTGAATGACATGCAGTTAAACATATAAATTAATAATTCCCAAAATATTTGTTTATTCAGTCGCGAAATCAGGTCATATTCCTGCCCATGGTCACCATCACCAACAATTTTACAGAAAAAAAAATACAAATCACCCCCGGCAGAGATAAGCATTTTAGGGCAGGAGGAGGAGAAATTATAAATTCCCAATTTATTCACTCATTTACCCATTGGGGGAGATGATGGCCCCAAAATATGATACCAACCAACCAAACCAACCGTCGTCGTCGGTCTCTGGTTCTCTTTTCAAGTGTAAACTTTTGAATATTAAATAATTTATTTAGAATCATTCAACTAAAACCCAAATATTCATCACTCTGCCTGATTGTAACAGGATACAAATCCGATATTCCATTCCTCCATCCACCCTTAGAGTGGTTGGTAGTAGTAGTAGACCCTGTCATCAATTCAATTCCATTAATGTACTCAATTTAGTAAAGACTATGGTGAAACTGAAGGGTGTTGAAGTGATTCCTAAAGCTTTAACCCTACCGTAGGACGAACCCACATAGATGCCACCACCAAAGCACCCTCCTTCTGCCCACGAAAAATATATATTCACTCAGATTCCCATTCATGGAGTCAAGTGGTAAATTAAAGCAAATATTTGAGTAGGGGATTGAAATTTCCCCGAGCTCTGAGCACAAGGGAAGGGTGCAAATGGTTACAAAAACTCCAACTCCGATTTAAATTATTCCCCCGACAGAACCCTTATTTTTTTTTAGAGGGATTGGGTCTCACTCTCTATCCTCACTGTTGTTGATGTAGTGTGTATGTAGACACACTCAGAAACATTGTGTTTACTTGTTTGTTTTTAGAACATCGATTCGATCCTATTCCCGCGATGTCCTTGCCCCGCTCCTGTGCTGTGTGTATCAGAGTGCCTGTGTTACTGAAAGTACCTGCGTATTTGTTTTGAAAGTTTCCATTTCTTGGGAAGAAATAATAGAAAATCGATGATACTCGCATAATTTGCACCATATTGAGAGTTTTGCGCTCCCCAAAAACACCCAAGTGGTTTGGATCTCTCTTACGCCCCCATGAGAGGGGGTGCGATGGAAACTTTATTAAATGCCGGCTGGCCGACATCCGAATACCATAAATCCCTATTTTGAGGATAAAATGAAAGGCGAATGGATAAATAACATGGAAAAGTAGCTTAACCGAGGAAAAGTCAAAAAGAGAGAGTGTGAGGGGGCAAAAATTTTTCCTCGTGGATGTTTCAAATTGTTTGACCACTTGGACTTGGGATGGACTTTTGTGAAATGTTTTTACACCCGCCACGAGTATCTTTTTGGATGGGATTTTCAAGGGAAATTTTCTTACTTCTTATCTAGATAAATGTGAAGAATTGATCATTGACGAACAGGGTTTGGTAGAGGAGGGCATTGGTGTCAGCTAGCGGTCAGATAAAATGAAGTGTTTTGACAGCTTGTGGATTAAATTTTCATTATGCCAAGTATCTAATGGTGGGTGTGAGATGGTTTATTAGTTAGAAATACACTCGGGGGGAGGGATGTTTTTCCATTGAAAGTTATATGTAACTTTTTTGGTGTTAATTCGAGAGAATTAGATAACTTATTGTCTATAATTTTTGGCCTCTGAACTGAGGATTGTTTATATCGAACAGATGGTGGAGAATTTGAAAAAAAATAAAGGCTTTTTGATACAAAAATTTTCGAAAAGAAGAAAGAAGTCCTTCGGCTTAAGTACTTATAGGATAAGGTCTTGCCTCCAGCCTTATATAACTTATGGGTATCTATGGCTCAAAAAGAACCAAATTTTCGGTAGGATGTACCAAATTTTATGTAGCTAGGGTCCTTGAACCTTATATTGGTTGATGGAAAAGACATAAAAAAGAAACAGCTCAAATGAAGGATCAGTTCCTTAAAATAGTGCTAAGCAAAAAATTTATTGTGCGATCACAGTTTTAACAGTGATTGTGAATCGTGACGCAGTGACGGACAGTCAGAAGGGCTTCTTACTCACAAGGGCGACTAACTAAAAGAAGAAATCATAATGAATTCTACCTATCATTATTGATCACAATCACCAGTCATTCACCTACAGTAAAGGTGATTTCTAACGAGTGACTAAATCATGTGATCACTGGGAAGTAGCAACAGTAGCAGGATAGTACCAGTTGAGAGTTAAAGGAAGATATTACTAATATGCAACATATGTTGGTTCAAGTATAGCAGTTAAAGCCCATAGCAGTTGAAAATTGGATGTCAAGATAAACAACAAAATATTCACATCACAGTACAAGCTGCCTGAGGCAACACATTCACATATAGTTTCGTTTAACTTGTAGAAATTTCATTATTACTGTGAGTGTGAAATATGAAGAAGCAGTCCATTTTACATTTCATTCACAGGCTGTGATTTCTATATCACAGTGACAAAATCACAGTTCGCTTTCTTTTGCTCATTGTCAGCTATTTATGTCGAAGAAGGGCTTAGCAAGTGCATGCTGTTCATATGTATGAAAATCTTCATCTGAACCATGACATGTAGCCGTTTATCTATCCATAAGTGTGCCGTGGCTCAGTGGCTAGTGCCTTGGACTGCTGTACCAGGTTCGAATCAAAGAAAATGCCATCAAGTATCTGATAAAAATTCGAGAGTATTTATGTCATCAGAAGGCTTCTTTTACGCCCTTGGCATACAACATAAAATATGGTGTAAGCGTGTCTTACAGATTTTACTAAAGTTCACATGGGTTAAGCCAGGATAGGGTGGCTTTTCGTACCCAGAATCAGATCCGTATCCTCATTTAACCAATTGAGGTTCTTTGTGATACCAAATTACACATAACTTATAAGTTGTTGAATTAGTTACGTTAACCATGTAATTTATGTAACTAATCATTGATTCAGTTCTGTACGTCTATATTGGACAGTGGACTTGCATTTCCTTTCTCTTCAGATTACCTCAAATAGATGGAGCCCAATAAGACGTATGTGTCAACAAATGTAAAGGAACCCGACACCAACAAAGGTGCTTCATGTTATTTCTTTCATTCATTTTGAGTACAACATTTTGTGCAGGCATGCATTCAACATACAATAATTTTATTGCATGTAATATACATTGTGTACACATGTTTGTCATTGATGATATGTATTTTCAATTAATTACATTTGTTACTTACATATATTACAATGGCTACATGCAGAAAGAGATGTAACTTACTCTAATTAACTACACGTAAGTACATGACTATGTTTGTCCTTAAGCCTATCTCCCTTCAATTAGTTACGTATGTTACTTACATATGTTACATTACATAGTTACATCCAAACAGAGGTGTATATTACTCTAAATAATTACGCGTTATGATATGGAAATGTTTGTCATTAAAATTATGTACTTTCAATTAGTTACATTTGTTACATACGCTACAATGGTTACATTTAGAGATAGATGTAACTTGCTATATTTAGTTAAGCGTTATTATTACAAGACTATGTTTGTCATAAAAGCTATCTCCTTTTATAATTAGTTACATTTGATACATATGTTACAAGACATAGTTACACCCAAACAAAGATGTAACTTACTCCAATTAATTAAGCGCTATTAAAAGCATGACTTACCTGAAGTTACCTACTTTGCCAACATTGATAGCAGGAGCCTTCGATATGTGTAGAAATAAATTCTGCGTACAACACGTATAACTTTGAGCGGCAAGACCTTGGTCCTATTTGTTATAAATGAATAACCATACACAGTTTCCTAAGGGAGTGCAGGTGCTAGTGCCCATGAGTCGCTTATAGCCTTAATCTTTATTTAATGCTAATATGTTCTTTGCTGTCGTTTTATACATATGTATGTGAGAAAAAGAAAAAAGTATTTTAGTTTTCACAGGAAAACAATAGGCCTGAGACTTTAGAACTTGCAATATGGACTCGTTGGGTCATCACACGCTGGAGCAATGTTACCCTGGGGTAAAACCGATATTTCTCTTACTCTCATTATACACTGGATAAATAATGCGGGGTAAAATTAGCCAACTTTCATTACAGTTATATATGTTTTCACATCAAAATTGACAACTTGTTTATGTATTAGTTTTACCCCACTGTTTAACTGCTTCAACACTGGATGAAGATTTTACTCCCGTTTCTCCTATTTCACACTTCATCTCTCTCCTCTATAAAGTCAGTTTTACCCCGGGGTAATTCCACCAGTGTATGATGGCTCATTCAACGAAATAAGGGTGAAATATTTTAAAAGGGAGTAAAATCAGGACGAGGGAAGTGCGGGAGTATAGTCGATGAGGACTGAGTACGAATACCCGCTTGGTAGTACCTTCAGTAACCCTAGTACGAATACACCTACACGATGCGGTGGTCTTTATCTTGTGTTACAACTCTTTCGCTAGACAAAGTTCTGGGCTACCGCAAGAGTTCTAGGCTGCCTTGTCTTGTCGTAAGAGGTTAATGGACCACTTTTAGTCTAACTGCATTCATCGAAGCATACAGATTGTTGGCTCATTACGCGTGCCACTGATCTAAAATGTAAACGTTCTCCTATTCGGTTAGACACTCATCAAAACGACCATATACCTCAATTATGTGGCATTACTGTTGCCACCATTATTCCTGCAATTTAGCAGATGTCCTCAATCTTCCAAGATAATTTCGCAAAAACCAAATTTCAGTTAACAAAATTAAGTAAGCAGACAGAACCACAACTCTTCCTCGTATGGTCGTATGGTCCAAAGACCACTAACATCATATGGCACAACTTCTAATTCCGTTTTTTTGCTAATCTCTGCAACATCATTCATTTAGCGAACAAACAAAGACCACAATAAATAAACTTTGCAACAGTCAGCGAAAAGAATTAGTGGCACGAAACTCATCACTGTTACTTCACGCTCTGTCATCTTCACGGTCTGATATTTTCCACTCAACTACTCGTATCTATGTATCTTTCTCGCATTTTTTCGCATTCCAATCAAAGGCAATCAAAGAAGAAAAACACGTCGTGTGGATTAGAATTCACTTTCCCTAAAGTCCGTCCCCATGGTCAGCGCGCAACAAGTAAGCGCAATTAGTCGTTCCGTATGCGGGTGGTGTTGGAGTGAGATTTTTTTCATTTACACTTTATTTCGTTGGTTTAATTACTCTTGCTCCAATGAGTGTTTAGAGAGCAATATAACTCTTCTCCGGATACAGAGGGAGTAGCCCAGTTGGCTACTTAAAGATTCCTTTCCCAATGTTGCATCTACCACAAAAAGATACTCACGAGAGTAATAAACTTTCAATAATGGTGCCTCGCGCTAAATTTTGTTTGTTTGTACGAATTCCAGAGCGAACCCCTGGTCATTAAAGCGAAATCATAAAATTTCCACTCCCCCAATTGGGAAAATATTAGGCAACCCTAAGTAGGAGACTTAGACTAAGAAGAAAAAGGGGTGTGCTATAGATACGCAGATACGCTTACAGTAAAACTTTCTACACGTTCTCGAACGACAGCAATTCACTAATCGCCTCGGTTACACGCTCCACTTCAGATTATTGCTGCTAATATTGCAAAATACAATTTCTCCCAAGCAAATTACCAACCAAAGAAAGAGAGAGAGAGAGAGATACGCTTAGCAGGCTACAGATACCGATGGGTGGGTGGATGGGTGTGTAAACATCTACGACTTCCTGTTTGCCATTTGACAACGGATACCGAACACATCGTCATCGTGTCGTTGTCGTTGTAGTTGGCACACTGAATCGATAGCGAAATTGGTTCATTTGAGCAGTAGTCGCACATGAGTAAGCACCCCAGCAACCACCCCCCTATAGAAAGCCTCTAGCAAGGAGCAGCAGTATCTTTTAGGGTTAACACCCCTCGTTGTCGTCGTTATGTGTACGAGTATGGAAGGAAAAATCGATAAAGATTTTCCGGTGCCTACCTTGCTCCTCGTCGTCGTCAACTCACATTACGACACCGATAATTCTTCGGCTCATTAATCGAGAGCTTGTGTGTCGAAACGTTCCGAATCGAATCGCATCCAAGGTGAACGAGGAAGTGGGTGGTGGGTGGGTGGATGATATAAAGCATTCAGGTATCTACTCGTATCTCTTATGTCGTCCATAGAATGCTTTGCGATTTGGGCACCATTTGGCATGGTAGAACGAGGTTTCCTTTTTTGCCTATCCGAAGGATAAATCATAGAAAACGAGAGGTGTATGACCGATGGGACATTTTACTTTTTGGTTCGATCTATATAGGATTTGCCAGGATGTAGAAGATTTTCTAGGTTACATGCGGTAACAAATTGACTTACAAGGAGCATTTCGAATGACACACATCGGGCCGGGTGATTATCGAGAATTTTAGGGTTTCCCATCGAACATTTGAGGTGATTTTTGATGTTTATTCGCAGAGAGTAGGCGAGAAAGAGAAAGAGACCTGATGACATTGGATATAGGGTTGACATTTAAATTTGATTAAATCCATTGATTTGATTGTTTCGTGTTCTCTTGGTTTAGTGATTTATGTTTGTGTAGTCGGGAGTGATGTGGGTACGTTGGTCGTAAAATTCTCGATTTTTCATTTAATTCAATTAAGGACTTTTAGGACCAAGGTTGGGTGCTCTTTTGTGGGTTAGAGGGGCATACCAGCTGACGGAAAATGGTTTCTTTGTTAACAAAATCTGGTTTTACATGGTAAACTGATGAATTTGCATTTTTGGGCAGAACATTGTTTCAGTTGTGGTTTGAGTTTAGCACTTTCAAGGTTGGTGTTGTACTTATTCGGCTACTGCCCTTACTACTAACTTTAGTGGTGCAGTTCGGGGTGAACTTGGGCCTTACATAGGCCTTAGTTAGGTGGCGAATTGCTGATGATTTTCATCTGTCACTGCATCGGCAAGCATAAGGTACTTAGCATAGTACGCTAACGGCTCAATATCGGTCACTATAAACTAGCCCACATCCTGAACACTTTAACCACTCTGCCTGTGGATATACCGTTTTGTATTACTTCGAGGGACTGATTCGTTACTCGTTAACCACTGATTCATTAAAAACAGATACGTTACTCGCTATCAACCGATTGGTTAATCGTTAACAGAGTATTCGTTATTCTTTGATTAGTCGTTAATGAATTATTTGCTTACACCTGATTCACTACTCAATTGATTCTTTAATCGTTAACAGCTTATTCGTTACTCTTTAACGACTGATTCGATAATGGTTAACGACTGACTCATTGGTCGTTAACGAATTATTTGCTAACACCTGATTCGTTACTCGTTAAAGACTTTTTCTTTCCAAGTTAGAGCGTTCCGATCGTGCCTCAACCTTTAAGCTTACATGCTTCCAGCCGCTTTGATGCCTCCAGTATCTTCTCGAAAGCTATATCCATTCACGTTGCCTGTAAAGTTCTCGTTCTTAGTGGAGTCTGGCTATAAAGTGGCTAAAGATTAATGCCAATGTTTGACTGCTGATGGCAAATTTTTTTGCAATGCTTCTCCTAGTAGGTATCTTTTCAAGAAACTAGCGCTGACTTACGCTGCTTCATAGAGCGTCCCATCGAGTGAAAAGTGTTCCTAGCTTAGGTTAAGGCTGCATTCAGAGATTCATTACTGGTTTAAGACTTTCCTTTAGTCGTTAAGTCGTTAATGACGTATTCGTTACTCGTTATTGACTGATTCGCTACTAATTAACGACTTATTCGTTACTCGTTAACTACTGACTTTTCGACATTGCTATGTTTCCATGTTGCCAGCTTTGTCATGATTTTAGGCGTTAATAATTCCCTTGTATCTACATCTGTAGATGGCGCTGCACTCTGTCGAGTGTATATTGCTGCGGTCAGTGACTTTAAGAGCCAACTCTCATTGCTAGTTATCTCTTTATGGAACAGTTTGATCCTCCCGTCCATCCCCTCCTGAATAACTATCAAAAAAAAGATAAATTAGCAAAACTTCCCCCGAAAATAACACGCTCGGATCGGCACCTACACTCATCATCCGCTCCATTTATTTTGCCTAATTTAAGTGCCAATTTGAAGCAAATCATGTTAAGGAGCATTTGTCAACATCATCCCCACCGCCACGCCGCCAACAATCCTTGTGTGTGTGTGTGTTTTGGCTTGGCAAATCTCAGCTAAATTGTCACATGCACGTGTGTTTGCTAAAAACAAACACACCACACAACACGAATATAGGAGCGGAGCATATAAATCCTTTTTTTTTTTTTGTCTCCTCCTGGTCCTCCTGTTTCCCCGGCTGACAAGGAAGACACCAAAAAAAAGGAAGAAGAAAATATGGAAGAACTCTAACATAAACAAATGAATTATTCAAATCATGTTCGTCCTTCTTGATGCCATTAAATATAACCTCTCTACACACATACCCCCGACATACGATAGACGCAACGAATTCGCATAAAATTTTCAATTTCAAATGAAAACAAATTCATTACCCCGACTCTGGGGTCCCAAGCCGAGACCTAAACCCAAAAAATAACACAACAACCGACGACACGACAAGGACGACAAACGTTCTCATCTTTCATTTGTCAAAATTAAGCCGACACTGAATGTGGCGTGCGTGTGTTTGTGTTGTCACAAGAGATACGTCCGATTGGATACGAATTTTTGTGTACTGTAACCGTTAAATTTATTAAGACAAAAGCAAATCGATTGAAGCACACAGCACACAGCAGTCATATTTAGCGCAAAGCCAAGCATAAGGAAATGAAAGAGATTGGGATCCTCTGACAAGGATTTCGAAGAATTTTCAATTGCAAAAACATATTCGTTTTTGGCAATCGTCATGGAGATCGTCATGAAGCGAAGTATTTTCTTGTGCTTTGCATCATAATGGCATACATATGCTGGAATTTTTTTTGTTTGTGCCAAAAGATTGAATCCTTGACATGTGTTTTGTGTTTCTTAGATGTCATTAGAATATATGATATGTCCTCGTTTACATAAATTTATAAAAGAAGATAGCTAATATCTTTTTGGAAAAGGAATGGCATGTCATGATAAGGTCCTACTGCACATGAAGACACATTCAGCTCATTTGCCAAGAAGTAAATGAGAGGAATTCCTTAAGATCGTGGCTTTAATGATGCCGTGTATGCCAATGAAACTAAGTCTATCTTAATGAAGTGTACTCTGAATTAGAAAGGAGCTA
Source organism: Chalcosyrphus nemorum (assembly GCA_949716465.1). Taxonomy (NCBI): domain Eukaryota; kingdom Metazoa; phylum Arthropoda; class Insecta; order Diptera; family Syrphidae; genus Chalcosyrphus; species Chalcosyrphus nemorum. The sequence continues at coordinate 82,407,178 of OX454333.1, forward strand.
AAGAGCTAGATCCTCCAAAATAAAAGGAGTACTATGGTACCCATTTGCTTCCATAACCTCCACCCATACGTCAAGTGCTCATTGCAGGGAACATTATGCTTTTCTTATGACAGCTCCATCGTCAGCAAATGCAATTGTCCTTTAAGCTGATAATTTAGAATTGCAGAAAATAACAACGGACTTAAGACGCCTCCCTGGTGTACACCGACTTTCATTGTGAGCTCTTTAGTGACTCTTCTTCGATTGATGATTTTGGAACGTATAGCCCGAATGACTGTTCGTTGCTCGCAATACTGTCTCCATCCATGTAGAATTCCTTGGTAATCTACAAGAAGTTGGCTTTGAGTACCTACTTTTATTGAATTTTAGCGGACGGATCTCTTAATCATTTCTGCTTCTCCGTGCGGCTATGTTGAAGATAGTTGTAGCTTTGGTCAGCCGACCAAGAGGATATTACTCCCGATAGAGACCCTCTATACGCTTGCTTAGATTTCGACTATTCTTCATGACCGAAGAAGCCTTCAAAGTTTGACTTCCCGACATGCTTCTTTGAAGCAAATAATTAGTTCCTTTGATCTAAGCAAATCAATTTGTGCTTCCATGTTGTGAAAGCAATGATTCCGAAGATTGGGATAGTAATCGTTTGATACCTTCTATTTCTTCTGTATCATTACAACTCCTGGGTCAGGTGAGTTTCTGGCCTATCTGGTGGTCCATCATTCAATATACTGACTGACCATGATCGCATTCATTGACAAGACGTTTTTGGTCCTTTTGATCAAGAGATATACACAGTACAGTTTCAACTGATAGTCGCCTTGTGATGTAGGGATCTTTTTTCCCACTTAACGCTAGAAGACAGCAACCAGCTTCAGCAACTACTTGCCTTATTGAGCTTCATTGGACCCACTAGAACTGACTGACCACTCCATAAGAACCCCACCCTGCGTTTTCAGGCTTTAAGTAGGGAAACTTTCTACGAGAGATGCGAACCTGAGATGGAATTCCCTAGAAACTTGCAAGACTGCAAAACAATTATGCCCAACTTTTGACAAAGCAAGGACAGACTTTCATTGTCCATGCTTGTGGGGATACTCACGGGTCACAACACTCTGCGGCAGCACTTAAAGAATATGCGTCGTACAGAGGAAGAACTCTGCAGAGAATGCAGCAATGAGGATGATGTAGAGGAAACCACACACTTCTTCTGCCAGTGCCCTGGACTTCAACGTTCCAGGAACAAGCTTTTTGGCAAGCACTTCTTCCAGGATCTAGGAGACTTCTCCAACGCAAATACTGACATGCTATTGAATTTCGTCATTGCAGACATTATATGGGAGTAAATGGGCAAGCGGAACTTATCTCTACCCCCCTATTGATGACTCAATGGGTCAATGAATGCGGCGGTTGTATTTCTATTTTTTTGCCAACCCAACAACAACTTTTGCCAACAAACCGAACCTATACTAAGGCAACCCTATCATATACAGTGAAGAGACAGAACCAGGAGATCAATTAGCATCGAGATACGTACTTTCTAGTATCCAGTATGCCCTTTTGTATCCTTGTGTATACATAGTTCACTTAGCTCCCTGCAAGTTGCTGAGGTTCCTCATCTCTTGTTCTGACAATATTCTGCCATCTTGTACCAGCTGATTCCATTCAATCACCTGTATTGCATGGAGCTGGACCGAACCACTACCACCTTGACTATTAGTGACTGCCTATAGGCTCCTGGCTCGGTCTTTGATAAAGCTCTTCGTTTAAGACAATGTTTAGGTAAGAAATTCTTAAAATATCCCCAGGCAGTGGCTTATAAGCGATTGCAGGGGCTCTTCAAGCCATGCTCTCATAAGACATCCTGGACTTCGGGCCTAAGAGGAGTAATCTTAGCTCAAAACAACTTTGCTTTAACAGCTCAGCTTCGGTCGACATTTTTTTTTTTTTTTTTTTTTATAATCTGTACATGCCAAAGGGGATATGAATACCCTTTTACTGTTTAACAGGGCACGGGCGTTAGTTAATTTTGGAAGAGAGAAGAAGGGATAGGAAAGAGTTGGTGTAGTGGTATTTGAAACTCATTATGATATTATGTGATATTATGTTTCAATGTTTATTCTCCATGGGTGGTATCCAATTCGATTGGGGAGAGAGTTGTGTGTGATATTTGCATTCGTTTGAATTCACAGTATTTTTTTCGCGTTCATGTTGAAATATACGATCCTTACATTGGCTGAGGTAGTATTGGAACTCAAACTGGAACTGGGGACCGAAAAGATGGCAGGTCCACAGTTTACTTCGTCATGCAATGGAATCCTCTCGCATAGGATGGCAGGATATACTACCTAGGTACTGCGTAAAAAGAATTCTGTCCAATGCATTTCGTCTATCAACACAAGTAACTTGAGTACCTACTCCCCAAAATGCTTTTTTCCAATTCTAACGACAATTCAAAATCAGCCACCTTTTTATGGTCAAAATGGTCGGCATACCACTAAATGTGCAATCCATAACATGGTAGACTACCGTTTAGAGCGGCTTTAGGAAATATTGGCGCCCCACGCGGGGCCTTACTTCCACTATCTACCCTGCTATCTTATTTCCTCGTAATGTCCTTCCACATCAGCTATTTTCACGAGCACTTCCAATTCATTGCGCGTAGCTACCTGCAGCCACCCCCTAACACATTTTCGTTTGAATTTCTAATTCCGATTGTTGTCTCGTCCGTTTCTTTATGCCATTCCGCAGAGCACAAACGTTTCACATTGATTACATTTGAACAAAGGCAGTTATAATCACGATAATAACAATGACCACCAACCGCACAAATGCTCAATCACGCGCGCACCCTGTAGCAAAACACACCTCCCCCCCGCCCGCCTTCTTAAATGCCAACCACAATTGTATGCCATTAAGGATATTTCATTTCTCGCGACAGCAAAAGAGAAGAACAAAAAATAAAAGCTAAGATCCTGGCACAAGATTGCAGCACAGAGCATCCTCCTCTCGAATGCGAAGAAATGCATCAATGAAATTAAAATAAATGTTTCATATTCCAAAAAGGACACGATTGTCCTCGCAGACGTTACTCAAGAAAAATAAGTTTTTTTTTCTTTGCTTTCTGCGCTGTGTCTTAAGTTGTTCCATGGCATTCTTCCCATTGAATCCTTTGAATTTACTTGGTTAGAGCTAAAGGAGAGAAAATCTCAGTTATTATCCTTTCCTACCGGATGGGGTTGTGCAGCACCACTACTACCGATTTAACTATTCCTTGCTGTTGTTCCATCCACCATTCACTATCATCATCATCATCATTGTCCTTGTCTACGGAAAATACCGTTGCATCGATGCGAAATGAGCCAAAAGCAAAGACACCATTTTTGGCATTCAAAGCGAAGGAAATTTCTTTCGCTCCTTGATTACTTCTGATTGTGGAAAATATTCTGTTCTGTGTGTATTCCTCTTCCAGTTAGCTGCTGGCAGGATTCACACAAAAGGAATCGTAATCATTTTCATTCCGTCTTATTGAGTCGGAGGTTGGTATGGTAGCATCAAAGCCGTCACCACCTTTAGCTTATTCCTTGGTCCTTGGCCCCTGCTTAGGGGCGATTCTTTTTTTGTATTTTTTTTCGCTCGACAAGAGATCGGTTCATTAAGCCGTTAACAGAGAAGAACCCCACGAAAATGAAATGATTATGAAATGAATAGGTTTTGTGTGTGCATGGAATAGCAAAAAAGGATATTCTCTATCGATATTATGTTCGTCGAGCGTTTGTGGCAGGAGTCAGTGTCTCATTGATGGTCAGTGTGTATGTTAAGGCCATACACTCTATCTGTTCTATCCTGTGCCATCGTTTGGCATTATGGCTGAGGAAATATTATTATTTTCTTCCTTTTTGGCAAATACCATCGCGCAGAGTGGACCCAATTACCACGAAATTGGATTATTAGTTGAGTAGCAGAATGGTTCCTGTGGATTCGGAATACGGAATAGGGAATTCTGCGTCGCTGTGGAACGGCACGGGTATTATCTATTAAGTGGATTGCGCAAACGATAACATAAAAAAATACTCTTTATAGCCTTGTTATGTAAGACAGCATAAAAGAGGGTTATAGTGTGACCTTAAGGAGCATTACTATGATATGACATAACCGGCGTGTGGAATAAATAAAATGTAAAGGGGGCTGACTTGAAGATTATTTTATTTGAAGTCAGTATTTTCGCGCGAACCAGTGTGAGCTACTGAATCGAATTTCATTGAGTTTGATGGGAATTGTATTCTTCTCTAATAAACCGCGGTTAATGCGACTTCGATTTGGTTTTTACGGGTTCGAAGGTTAGATAGATGTCCTTGTATATGCTTAAAGGTATTCTATGACTTAGATGCAAGTACGTACATACTCTCAAATGTCTAAGTAAACCAAGGCATCCTACAAGGTCTGCGATTGCTGTCAATATCTCTGTGCGCCCTCCAACTCTTCCTCAACTGTCACGCTTTGTTCACTTGGTAAACTATGAAGAGACATCTTTTTAGAAAGTGTGACCCAACTTTTCATCGTGTCCTGTCTTTCATGCACCTTTGTGACCAATCCAACCAACATCGTCAGCAAACAATTGGCTACCAACTGACCAATAAGACTGAGAAGGTTCCAACTGACTATTTATACTAAAAAACTATCTATGTATCAATCAGCGTCTTCCCAAGGTAACCGAGGATATATCCACTGAGTTCAATTAGCTTCAAAGCAGACAATGAGCGCTCAATACCAGCCAAAGCAGGGTGGTTGAAGTGTAACGTCCCTTCGATGTCAATATTTACGAATGGGTCCAAGACCAATGACCAAGTTGGTGCAGGAATCTCCTCGCAATAGATCTGGAAACCCACATCTTCCGCATCATATTACAACGTTTCTTGAGCTCTTCTGTAGACATTCGCCATAACGACTTCTACATAAGCGACAAGGTGGAAGCAATGACCATTGGTTACTGTCTATGGCTGAGTCCTTACACGTAGGTAGCATAGTGGACCTATCCCTTGTCTAAGTGCATCCTCAATGAGACCAATTTTCAACCAACCAACTGTGTAGTTATATTCCGCCTTGTGATGTCTAACTTTTTTTTGCAACCACTATCGGTTCCTTCTGTTCTGAGTGGTCAATGGAACGTGGCTGCCCTAGATGCCTGAATGCCTTCTCCGCAAGTCCACCTACAATTGATGAAATCAACTTGACCAATGTACTAACAGAAAGCACCCCTTTTACTGTATAAATTTTCTAGTCTTCTTAATTAATTCGAGTGGTGACGAAGATTGGGGTCCTTAGAAACTCTCCTGAGAGCTAATTGGATATCTCATTTCCCGCGATACCAGGGTGATCTAAATCTTGCCCCTGAACCTTGATCGGTTTTAGAACCATCCGTGGAAATACGACTGAACCCCATTTCTGAATACCTGGAAAGTCGACCTCACACTTGTGCCGCCGCAACTGAAGCTTCGGCATCATAGCATCAGATGGCATATCCATAAGCCCAGGGTCATAGGAAAAGTTCCGAGCAAGATCATCAAAGTTCCAGTGGGTTTCATACCAAATGTCACCACGTCTGAGTCTAGGGATAGCTTTTAGCATGATATAAGTATCAAGGGGAGGGAGATTCAGCAGTGCATCTAGAGCAGAGCCCAGAGTACTTGGAATGGCTCCCGCGCACCCGAGAGAAGTTGTTATTTGTAGCTTGGCGCAAGAGGTAACCACGTATCTACGAGAAAGGCGTTTCCACCAAACAACCGACGTATAAGCCAGATGCATAGACACCCAAAGAACCTTTTAGGTGACAAACCCCACGTCTTTCCAAAAGCACACTTACACTGACAGAAAACTGAGAGCGACTTAGATGTCTTGACCAGAGAAGCTTCTTATCCAGAATTAGTACTAGATATTTGACTTCACCTGAAAGCGAGATGGTAACGCCATTTTAGTACTGACTGAGTCAGACCGGTCATGGTCCTCCTTCTCATAAAGAGAACGACTTTCCTCTTGGGAGGATTGACCGAAAGCCTATTCCTAGTACACCATTCATCGATCATGTCCAAGGCTATATGCACATTTGCACAGAAAATTCCCAGGCATGAACCAACAGAGAGCACGGCGACGTCATCTGCATATGCCTGCGCGTAAATGTCGGAACTATTGAGAGTTGTCAGTAGAGACTCCACCACCATGGACCATAATAGGTGCACCCTGTGGACAGCCCTTATCTACCCCATACATTACAATACCAATGTTTCATCTACACCATGGCGCCTGGCCGAGTCACACATGCAATCAAAGGTTGCATTATCAAAAGCTTCCTCTATGTCAATGAAAACCCCCATAGCAACTTATTTTTCTGTGAAGAGCGGCCTCAATTCTGGAGACCAGATTTTGCAGCTCCGTTTCACAAGATTTTCCACGCTTCTAGACTAGCCTTTCCATACTTTGCCATACTAGGAAGGGAGAAAGCCAGACTGATAGGTCTGAAGTTTCATCGTGTGCAGTTTGCACAGGACGATTTTTTAGAAACCTTGGTCCTTTACGGTCTTAGAGGTTTGCATAGTTTTGCTATATCAATGCTAACCTCCAATGCATCATGTCCTCACTTTGGATTTGCGACCATGTGCTTCAAAGTGATGATATTTCCTTTCAGTTTCAAGCCTATTCCTTGTGGATGTTTCCTGAGCAACGGAAGCTTGAATCACCTTGGCTCTTTGCGGTTTGCGGGATGCTCCCACTAGTTTGGAAGCCTTTCAGTTGGTCCTTAGTACTATACGGTACTCTTCTACTCACTTAGTGGATCATGATTGCTCACAACATCCATGTTTGCTCTATCTTAAGTTCGCCTCCCGTTCTTATAATGGACATATTAGGATAGTCTCAGCACTGGATGTAGTACAGAGTTCTATATGACCTTTTGTCATTTGTTTGTCATTACTTAAGACTTTTCTAGAACACCACTTTGTTCCCCTCCCAGAATTCCATGCAGTTTACATCTCCTGCTATTATTTTCCCATGAGATGGGGAACAAAGCTCTGACATCATTTCGTTTAGCAAGAAAAAGGTCACCGAGAATACTCCTCCAGCTAAACGCAAAAAGGGGACACACTTTTTACTCACACTCAATGTAGTTCTAGTTCACTGCACTTTCAATTATCGCATGCGACATGCATGTTGACATTTGTGTTACAAGAATCTCTAGATTTTCAGAACATTGTATCTAATAGATCTAATGCAATTTGTCACTTCAAACATGGTGCTATTCTGTTATGCCATTTGAACTCCATTGTTCCCTTTCCCCAGATACAATCCCAAGCATGTATTCAATTGACTGTAATCGCATATCGCAGATATGCCCCTTTTCAAACAGAAGACTTTTTGTGACTTATGAACCCATTACTCCAATTAGAGACAGAAACTTTCTCAAGCCATCATCATTTCACCATTCGTCAGCCTTAAACCTTTAATCATCTTAAAATACAAAGCTCTCTTACCATTTCCCCCGAGGGGGGGACTAAGTACACACAAAACCATTCGAATGTCTCTATAGTGCCATGTCGCCGACGGCCATGGCAACCCAGAGGGAGAAAAAAAAAAAAAGTAAACGTCAAAACGCATGACAAACAAAGGCAATCGTCTGTTTATCTAAACACAGAGATACGCAACGTGTCCATGAATAATGTGACTTCCCCTCGGGGCCCCCTCCAAGGCACATTCATAGTATCTACAACTGCCACCACCCTCACTCTTGTACTTTAGAACAAAGCAAACCAAACAACTCATCCCAACGGTGACGGGAAATTAATAAGCCTCCCTCTTCCCCCCCAGCAGCTGCTCTTCATTGTGCATCTAGCGAAGAACACAGTCTCGATCTGGTTTTAAGTAAAGTTTCGAGTACAGGGTACTTACAGTGTCATCTTGTGTTAGATACTCTTGTGCGCATATTAATTATGAACTTTCGCGAGATGTTTCTTTTTCTTTTTTTGAAGAAACAACTTTATTACCACTTATCCCCTCGGCTGTATACTGATTTAAGAGAATGTATCTGTGAAACAGAAAATAGAAAAATCCGAAAACGTAAAAGTCATTATTTCCGATTCGGTGAAGAACATTTCATTTCCAAGTTAAGGTTCTGGTTTTGAGCACACGACAAAGGAATCACGCCAAACCGGCCGAATAGGCCAGCGGACCGTGAAGTTGATTGGTTGCTGTGTGGTAGGGTTATACCTACCAACTGCTGCAGTCTACATATGAGTTTAGGTCCCCTTTAAGCGAAAAAGTATCTAAAAACAGACGTTACTACATTGCTGGAGAGTGGAGAGGTTTTTCTATCAAGGTAGCAATTAGTTTTTAGAGCGTTTTTTTGTTGCCAGTATGACCAAGCAAGTTTTTTTCTTCTGCTTTGACCGCGTATCTAAAGATATGGTTCATCGGGTATTGCACAATATCTAGGTGGAATTGGAAGAATAAAATGGCAAATTGTAGAAGGTATGCATATCTACTCACATTCAGTGGAGCTCTTCGACACACCTAGACCATTGTACCAACAGAAAGAACATTTTTACTGAACCCGAGTAAGCGTTTTAGTTGTGAGAAGTTTATAGTAACCACCAAAGATCTACCATCTAATAGGAGCGGTGCCAAAAAAAATCACTGACGTAGTGCTCCATAGTTTCATTACTCAGATTGGGATTTTGATAAAGTCTAACACATTTAGATTACCTGCAGTCTTTTCCTGCAAAAATATCCACTTACTTAGGAAGCATCCAGAAGAAGTATATGCACACAACGAAGATTCTTGGTCTTTGAAAGCCTTGCCTTAATCTTGTGTTGGCATACGAGCTTAACTATTGCCACAGGCACAGATAGTAGGTACAACATTTCAACTATTACTTCAAAGCGTCCACTTCACTTTTATCCACAAAGACACCAGACCTAATCCTTGATTGGTCTTGAAACTAATCTGTGAGAATATCAGTACAAACCATTTCTAGCTTAGACTCTGATTGATGGAAGTCTTGCCTACTGCGAGAGTTGATCTCATACTGTAGCAACGGTTGTGGCCTTGGTCTCACGGCAACAAATCTCTAAGTGCCGTGCCAACGGAACGTCAGTTTGGCTCTGGCAGGGTGTAGCAGGAGTCGAGATAATGTGTCCTTTTTATTTGGTGAAAGAATAAAAGGGAAGGTCTAGTTCTTATTAGCAAGGATTTCTAAAAACCTTCTTTTATATTTTTGGATGTTTGTCAGATGTTTGTCGACACTAGAACCCACGACCAGCGGACTATTCACTGAGCCAAGGGGAAATAGGCAGTTTTTTTATTCCATGAAAGTTAATCCAACCAAAACAGAGTGACTTGGATACATATATTGGATTTGACCAGCTTTGACCAGAGAATTTTTATGTATAGGATCACTCCTAGTTTTACTGTAGAGCTCTGGCTGATTCAAAGTAGCCCAGAAGAGCTACTTTCATTTTATTTCTCTCATTAGCACAGACAGTCCTTCTCATTCGTGCCGACAAAAAGGATGAAGGCATTTGCATATCCATGTGACGTTAGAGTTGTCAGCAGAGAGTGAAAGAAACATCAAAGAAGTGCTCTATGAACGATTCACATCAGAGAGATGTCCCAGCAGTAGAGCCTTGCAACGGGTTTGGTAACTGCCGCAGTTGTTCGAGAAATGAAAGCTCAGCAAAGACAATATTCCATACTTCCATAATCTCAAATGTTATAGTTGCTGCTGTCTTGTCCCAGCTAAAAAACAGAGAGCCTATACAGTAGAACTATCTAAGCGCTAGTAGACTCTAAGACCGGTCATCACATAGCACTACGGAATAACGTCTGCCTTTCAACCCACTGATAAGCTTTATCTGTTTCCTTGGTACCTGAATTGACATAGTGCATGTTTGGGACACAGACTGGAAAGTCTTCTATATTTAAGAAAACTATCAACCCTGATCAGAGATATAGTAAAAAGGTACCCATTCGATGCATGTACTCTTCTGTTCTTTGGAAATTTAGTCGCACCAAGTTGTGCGAGGTTCCCATTCAAATACTTGTTCTCCCAACTTAGCGAAAGGTCATCGTGTAATGCGCAGCCCACCCGCAGGGGACTGGCTCTATATAGCGCTGCAGCTTTTTGTTCGATATACATGAGTGACACATTTGTCACTACTTCTACGAATTTGGTAAATAAAGCAGTTCATACAGAAGGAAATACGTCAAGTCATATGTACAAATCTGTCAGAAAAGAATGATTGGATTCACTTATTTTCGTGCGGGTTTACAGAATGTGGAATGATCCTCCCCACCGCGTGCAATTTTCTGACATATACTGACAAAAATTCTGACGAACACGTCACTGGTGGAAAACCGGTGTTAGTCGCGATATATCAACTTAGTAAGTACGACGATAAATCTTCTCCTCCACTAACCGTCTATGCAAACGGAACCTAAATAAATTTTCTCTCAATAAAACCGAGAGAATCTTCCCTCAATTTTGACAGAGTCAAGGCATCTATGCTGAACAGCAGGACTCTCAAAGTAGGACCTTAGCCAATAGAAAAAGCAAGAGTAATTCTTGGTTTGATCTTTCATCAAGTGTCAATCAAGCAGGGGTGGACAAAAGTTCTTTAACCCCTCGAAATTATATCTGTCTATCGTGATCTGAGGTTGTTTATCCCATTTCCTGCTCATCTATGTTGCCTCTGTCTTAATAGTGCAAAAGCCCTACTGACAACTCGCAGAGTTCCTCTGACTATGTCAATGTCATCAGCTTAAACGAGCTGTTGTATTAGATTGTACCTCTTATGTTTGCCTCTTAGTTTTGTTGAATTTCTTCAAGTATTACATCTGACTGACTTTGTTGGAGTAGTAAGAGTCCTCCATCGTTATCCTGTACTGATGAACGAGCTTGACAGTGATCCCAAGACTAGTAGTTGTTCTGTGTACTTTGATTCGAAACACACTATCGTTGGTGATGATGTGGTCCGCCCCTTTTTTTTGCGTTGGAAAGTGGGAATCTATCAAAGACGAAACTGAGCCCGTACTCAGTAACAGTGTAGGATTTCCAGCCACTAAACCCACCTATCCTTCTGCCTTGATCATCGCGGTCTAGCATTCCATCGCGAGGGGGGACTTCAGCCTAATATATTCGGCTTCGTTGTCTTTCCTGTCTTCGTTGCTCCTTCAAAATAGTAACCACGGTTTTACTTACCACTTCCCAAGCTTCTAGTGTGCTGAGCATCACTCCAATGATATTCTCTTGGAATTCTTCACCAATAGGTTAAGGCCTTCGCGATATCGCGGACAGTGGAACATTATGTGCTCCGCGTTTGCCACTGCTTCTGTGCACTTTGGACAATAAGGGTTGTAGAGGTATGATCTGTATAGGTACACATGCTCTGAAACACTCATGACCAGTAAGCATCAGCGTCAGGTAGAAGTTCAGCTCTCCATGATTCTTATTGATCCAAAGGCCGATATTGCGGATCAATCTACCAGGTTTGTTCTTCGTGGTAATTCATCATTCCTGTTGGTATCGTTGGTCAGTGATATTTCCATGCGGCTTCCTTAATGAGGAGGTCTATAGGCACCATTCCAGCCACTACACACGCCGCGTCGTATCAGGTTGTTTGGGATGCACGATATACACTGCTTTCTCTTCGGGTTGACAAGTAGATATCTAGACAGTCACCGTCACCCTTGAAGCGCTTATTGTACTTGACAGAATATTGGTCATGTTGGCAGTTTTATAGTCTGCAGAATTGTTCCTTCCATTTGCGCGACAGCGACTTAATTCTTATGGTTTAAAATTGAGGCACCACTTCGTCCCTGTGATCCGTATTACAAGCCGAGATAAAGCCTTAAAACGTGAGACTTGTTTCTGAACGAAAGCATACTGCATATGACCCACTAAGACTAGGTATCTCTTAGTCCAATGACAAGTTCAACGAAGTTCAAAATACGTATGCGTGTAAGGTCCATGATCAATAACCTCTCAACAACAGTAAAAAACTCTCATCCTATCTTTGAAATCACGATGCATTTTATTATAATAAATTTAAAGTCATAATCAGTCCCCCGATGCTGTGGACTCATTAATCTTCACTTGAGTGCAGCTGCGACGATTCAAGTCAGCAGTTATGAATGACAATGCTTAGCATCACAACATCGTTATGGTCTCATAGATTCAAATAGATTTCACTTTACAACGAGATAGATACAAGTAGTACCTACTCAGCAAAATGCAGAATCATGTTGCATGTGCTTCACATTTATTTCACAGTCTTTTGGTTTACTTAATTCATTCCACAACACGATTGCAAGATAAAAGAAAAAATCTGCTCGAAAATTTAATCCGAAGAGGAATAGAGAAACCATTCGACATCTAAATACGTGACAATTCCACAATTAACGTCTTTAGTTCATCTAAATCCCCCGTCGAGTGAATAGCTCGTGCAAAATATCTAGATACCGCTCTGTGTGAGTGCATTAATTAAAAAGAAATCGAATTTGATTCCCAGCTGTTCCTAATTATATTTCGATTTTTTTTAATCTCCTTTTCATGTGACACAGATTCGTCGGGCTCTTCGATCAATCGAACGGAATTTTCCTTAAAAATTCCAATTACCTCGATGTATAGGGTTTCATGCTCCCTTCAGACAGACATAGGTATATTCATAGATACATAGGTTTTAATTAACTTTCGATAGTAGAATCTCTTCGAGGAACAAAAGGTGAGGAGGAACATTCCACGAGAGCTTCAGGAGCAAGAGGAATTCCATGGAAAATAAGCGCGAGTCTGTACTCACTCCTTGTGGTTTTAACTACCATCTATGGATACACGAATTCAACTGATTGACTAGAAAACATCCGCCGCCGTATCCTTCCTAACTTTGCACACTTATCTGGGAACACATCCCGTGGGGAAATTATTAGATTGATACAAAACCCCCAGTCGGTTTGTCGGTGGGGAGTGAATGGAAATTGCCAAAGCTAGCGGCAAATTGATGACGAAATCAAAACCACCAAGACGACACATCAAACGTTAAACTTTTTTCTATCCTAATACCAAACTTTAAAGTGGTTTTAGGGCCGCAAAATCTGATCCCAACTGATCCGCTGGGATAATAGAGAATAACTAATTTCATTTGTTTTGTTAGTAGATACCTATAAGCCGACATTTTTTGTGTTCGTGTGTGTATCCAAGCCTTGCCACACAGCAACCAACCCCAAGTGGCATTATACTCCAAACACAACCACAGGGGATGACACTACGCTGCTTCGTGTCATCCACCACCCGCCTCTTAGTTATTAACCATATGAGTAGTGATGTTCAATTATTTTGACATTCACGCTAGGGTTAACCACAACACACAGTAGATGGGGTGGCGGTCGCCCCCAAAGACTAGGTAATGAGATGAGTTAATTGGAACTTTATTTCAATCCATATTTCGAATGACTTTTTCAATAGAACCAACACATTCCTTGAAATAAATTTTTGCAGCGGCACAATCAAAGCTATCATTTTCCCAAGCGGACGGCGGACAGCTTTGCATTGCTTTTGTGCGGACGCACATCATGATTCGGGCGGAAAATGGTTCGCACTTGACATTCTGGAGAAATGTCACATTTGGATATTTTATATTCACCTCACCGAGGCTGTCTGCAAAATGGAAAATGGAAATGTCATTAATGTCACTTTGACAGCAAACTGTGTATACTCACCAAATCGGATGCACTTTCTGAAAGTATCGATCATATAAGTTGAGAAGATAGTCTGACCGGGATACTTCTCCAAGAAGTAGTCTTCAATGGCGTCAAGATCGAACTCCTCATTTCCTGAAAATGTGGTTTTGAAGAATTGCTTTTCATGCAGACTGCAATCATGGGCACACTAAAAGAATTAATAGTCTTTCAATTCAAATATAGAGAAAATGAAGTCAAAACTTGCGATATTTATGGCGATTCTCTCGGTCGATGTCAGATTAGAACGTGGCCGATTGGCTCTTTTGGAGTATTTCGCATGACATTTGACGAATTCGGTGTCTCTATCACCAAAAGTCATGTAGCAACATCGAGTGGCGTAGTACTGTGAAGAGAAAATAATTTGCATTAAGTACTATACATAGCTGAATGTTTATTGAAGTTTGATCTATGGCCTAACAGTTTTGGGGGAATCACAGTGAAACTGCGATCGCAACTTAACAACATCTGCTACATTGCGATATCATTTTATGCGTCACTCGTAGTGACTTGCAGTTACAGTGGTAAACTCATTCAGTCACTAGAAAGTAGCAACGACTGGATCATACAGTCGCATTCACCGTTTCACAGAGAACATAGCTTATTGATGTATAGATGCACAATTTGTCTGTAGCAACAGGTCCAAGTCCAACCTTCAAACGTGTTCTACGTACTATCAGTGTCGTCAGTGGAAGATATGACGATACACAATCACTTTTTGAAAAGTAAGAGTGCATATTGTGTATCACTCACGGACAGTGATTGTGATTTCTCATTCACCGTTTGTAAAAAGTGAACAGAGGCTGAAGTCACCGTTGAATTGTCTTTCTTATTGCACGCAACGATCGAGTGTATGCTCATATAGTTCTCAAGAGAAGGGTCAAATATGGCTCACATTTAAATGGTGACAAATGAGCTATGATGGCACAACTAACCCGAGAAAGTTGCTTTGGAAGATGCCATAGAGCCGCTTGGTTGGTTGGTTGAAATCGGCACTCAATGAGGATGCATTTAGACCAGAAGGGGTACGTTGTGCAGTTGGCGTGTCACTTTCTTACTCCAGAATCCATTTGCTCCTTTGTTTGAAGGAGTTAGTCTTAGGCTTTTCTAATGTTGGCGAGTTCAGTGCAGGGCGACTAATGGTCACCTCTTCTACCTCATCCCTTCAGCTTCTACAGAAGTCATTGTAGGGAATGCCCAATGTCAATGTCTTCCTTTTACACAGTGTCCGGTGAGACTGTGATACCCGTGTGCCTCTCAATAAGATAGGTGGGTGCCAGGTCACTCTAACAGACGACGAAATTTTGAAGCCGACGATACAGCTTGACGTGTCTCCTTTAAAAAGTACAAGCATAACCGACACCGCGACGCCAACTTCTTGTGACAAATACCTCATCAAGTATTGATTGAAGCCAATCATCGACGGCATCTCTGACCGACCCTACTGCATCAGACTCCTCCACTAAGAATTCACGCTAACGGCCTTCCTAGACATAGAAGAAGCCTCCTACAAGAAATGTGATAACTAAATCATTAAGCTCAGCTTTAGACCAATTCAGTTTATATCCTGTACTCTCAAAACAAAGCAACACACGCCAACCCGCACAAGCATCCCACAAGGCGGGGTCTTATCTCCTCTATTATTGATTTCGGTTTTAAACGAAATACTAGTAAAACTAGAGCGAAATGGTAAAAAGGTCGTTACCTACAGCTGTCGTCAGAACTATCCTTCATTAGTCTGCTGGGCGGTACTCGAAAAGGTCACCTTTTTTAGGGAACTCACGAAAATTCAGAAACTAGAGTGCTTAGCCTGAAAAGGAGCGATGAGCACAACAGGATCTGGCCCTGATCCCAATAGACTTATATGTACATACATATGACAAGAAATTAGATGCCATCAGTGCCATAGGATTCTGGAAAGCTATCGGGGTGTCGCAAGATGGGTCGATCACGGCACAAACTCAGATTGTCATCAGCGGCACCCCGACATAAGCCTTAAAGTTAACACAGTCATCCCAAAGAGAAAGACGGGGTCTAAGCAAAATGTCCATTAACCCGCTCAAAATCTCAATCAACAGATGGGTCAAACTAGACAATGGAATGGCTTCGGGTATCTATTCGTCAAAAGGCGAAATCTTCCTCTCAATATGACTACCCAACCGCGGAAGTGTTTTCTAAGTAGAAGTCCTGGCAAATGAGTGCATGGGTCCAACGACATAACGATCCCAGGAAACAAGAAAGCAGACAAATTAGCTAGGCATAGGACAGATGTAGAATGTTGACATCATGCAGAGTTTCTAGAAGTATCTGCACAAAGCAATAGTGATACAAGCCCCTAAGGACTGATCATCAATGTCTGAAAAGGCTGTGGCAACACTGAACACAGACACTGGGGAAGAGCCAGAAAACTTCCTTTGAAAATGCCCCAGCCTCTGCGTTTCCAGAAGGACCTGCCTTGATGAATTTTTCTTCGACATTATACCAAATACGACTCTAATTTTCAAAACGTCATCAGGATGGTATCAGGGAGGCTGCTTGAACAGCAACTAAACGCTAATTTTCTTCACTGAAGTGCACTATGAGATCCGAGTATTGGCTGCGTCCCTGAACTGCTTCAAACCTAACCTATACAGCTGTTAAAGTTGAAGTTTTTGGTGCCGCTATAATTTCGTATCACAGGATCAGTTAGCCGTTGCCGTGTCAATGTATTTCTCCTATAAAACTCTGTCTCGAGGAACCAGCACGCTTACATCCTCATTGCAAAAGAGCTCTATTTATTGCAAGGATTTGGGAACAACAATGTTCGGTGAAGCTGATACCTAATACTTCCTCTGGGATTGGGGGATGTAAGATGTCTTCTGAAATAGTATAAATTTGTTTCACTAAACTTATAAATTGTAATTTAAAACCTTTATTTCCACAAAATTCACAGAAGAATCTATTGCTTCTGTTTCATCATATTAAGCTTTGTAAATGTACAAAGATGCATAAGTTTAGCTTATAACAATAGATAGACAGTAGCCTGATATAAGATCCTTCAATAAAGTACTTGCACGTGTTCAAATTCTTAAGAAGCAGTGCCCACAGGACCATCAACTAATTCCTGAACTACACCTACACCCTCCAAGTGGGTTGTTTTGAATAGAACTTAGAATTATTTCTTCGAAATTCGAGGTAACTACTTTGCAGGGAGTTTTCATTGTTACATCTCCTTAAAGGAGTACCTAGACCACAATTTCAATAGAAAAGTATTTAAGCTCATAAAAAACTCACCACAGCATGCAATTTACTCTCCTCGCAGTTCATCTGTTCCTGAGCCGCAAACTATTAACAAACCAAACACTCGCTCTTAAAAAAGTATCTATGTATCTATATTATTCAAAGAACTCACTTGAAATAGTAAAAATAAAAATAAACATATGAACGTCTTCATTCTTTAACAATCAAATGCTAATACCGACTGGGGGCTACAAAGCTCATGTGTGTTTGTGGGGGAGGACAACAAAAAAAAAACAAAAAAAAAAAGCCTACCGCCTAATATCACGATTGCGAGAAGCGTAACAAAAGCAATTTCCGTTTGGCAATTCAAAGGAAAATTGCCAGACATTAGATTTTAATGTTTCATTTAAAGTGATTTATTGTTGCATTGCTGATTGTCATGGTGTGTGGGCTTTTTTATTCATACATACATAAGTATATTTTGTGTTAAGAAGAAGAAGAAGTAAATGAGGTTAGACGACGTCAAGGACTTTACTTAAGTGGGTAGTGTTGCAAAATGTTTTCTTTAAGTTACTACTCTTTGTCTTGATTAAAGGCAGTTATGTAGATTGAAATTGACGAGCTGTGCGTTGCAGAATGTGTGAATGCTATTAGTTTATTTGAATTGAAAATTGATGCGATTTGTACACAGCAGTGGCATTTGATTTGAGTGGAGGAGTTCAATAGTTCAATAGGAGGATAAGCAGCAAGGAGCGTGAGTACTCTGGTTGGGTCAGAACGAGGAAGACTATACTGGAATGCCATCTTTCTAGTTTAAGAAAGTTTGTTATTACTTTTAGCGAAGCACGTATAAGTTAGCAAACAAATTGGGTGGCGCAATAGTCCGGGGTGGACCTGGGACTCAACCAACAAACCTCTCCAGGCAACCCCAATACGAACCAGCTCTCTCCAATTGCGCACGCTAATTCGGTTGAGATCCCTCATCACTTGTTTGATTGGCAAGAGTGATTCTTCGTTGATTCTGTCTCTGTCTCTGTCTCTGTCTCTGTCTCTGTCTCTGTCTCTGTCTCTGTCTCTGTCTCTGTCTCTGTCTCTGTCTCTGTCTCTGTCTCTGTCTCTGTCTCTGTCTCTGTCTCTGTCTCTGTCTCTGTCTCTGTCTCTGTCTCTGTCTCTGTCTCTGTCTCTGTCTCTGTCTCTGTCTCTGTCTCTGTCTCTGTCTCTGTCTCTGTCTCTGTCTCTGTCTCTGTCTCTGTCTCTGTCTCTGTCTCTGTCTCTGTCTCTGTCTCTGTCTCTGTCTCTGTCTCAGTCTCAGTCTCAGTCTCAGTCTCAGTCTCAGTCTCAGTCTCAGTCTCAGTCTCAGTCTCAGTCTCAGTCTCTGTCTCTGTCTCTGTCTCTGTCTCTGTCTCTGTCTCTGTCTCTGTCTCTGTCTCTGTCTCTGTCTCTGTCTCTGTCTCTGTCTCTGTCTCTGTCTCTGTCTCTGTCTCTGTCTCTGTCTCTGTCTCTGTCTCTGTCTCTGTCTCTGTCTCTGTCTCTCACTAGCGCGTCACCCTGTCTAAGTCCTTTCCTGACTTCGAATGGTTCAGAGAAGAAGTGATTAAGTCACTGTGACTGATAAATCACAGTCACTGTCAGCGATCTACATAAAATGACCGATTAGTCCTCAAAATGAAATTGTGTGCAAAGGTTTCACATCTAGTACTTGCGATCGCAGTCCCATATCAAAATCGCAGATACTTGTAGCAAATCAGCAACTGCTGATTGGGAACACGCTTTACTATCTCACTTGCACAATACTTCTTCAAAAAGCATACTTGCGACAGTGAACGTTTGTCGATGTTTATTCTGTCGGTGTTTACTGCAAAACCAGCTTACGTGACTTATGATAGCATACTGTGATCTACCAATCATCTAATTGTGAGAGAATCGCAACAAAATATTTTTGCATAGCACGACAGAGCTTTTTTTTTACCCAAAATCCTGATCACGTTTAGGATAGTTGAGATGAACTGCTACAGAACCTGTGATTAAGGCACTGTGAATGACATAATCACAATGACACTGTGAATCACAATCGCTGACTGCCATAAAACGACAGAGATATGATGAAGATACCCAGGAACTCATGCAAATAATTAGAAGGAGTCCACATATCGCAATCGGAGTATGCCACAGCGTAAAGTGAAATTTTAAGGATAGAATGTGTATGTGTACTTTTTCTGCTCTTGACCCTTGCCTGCGACCTAAAATATATATGCATTGTACCAAAGGATTGAAGTTAACCTAATAAGCCTAGGTTAGCACAAAATTCAACTCACAAGCTCCAAGTTCATGACCATACTTACTCTCTTATGTCCTGTATTCCCTTGTGGGTCCTAGGCCCTCTACAAGGTCGACGCGCCATCGTGTGCGATTTCTGGAAATTTGCCTTAGCTCTCCCCAACTCTTTCCCATTTGCCGTGGTTCCTTCTCCACTGTTCTGCACCATGTGCTCCTAGGACCGCCACTCCTCCTGCCATCCTGAGTAAGCGGGTTCCATGACCATAGACAATGCTGTTTGTTCGCTCACTGTTCTTACGAGCAGTTGACCCCAATTTTGTTCAAAAAATCACATTCAGCGAGGAGGCCCATTTTTGGATGAATGGATTCGTCAACAAGCTAAATTGTCACAAGAATTCACAGGAGATCCACCAAATTATAATACAATCCATCGAGAGTAAAGCATTGTTTGGTATGGCTTTGGACTGATGGCATGATCGGTCCTTTCATCTTTGAGAACGACGTTGGTTAGGCCTCACGCCAACGCCGAGCGCTATTGGTCGGTGATATCCGGTTTCTTTTAGCCCCAATTGGATAATGTGAACACCGACGTCATGTGGTATTCATAGGATGGTGCTACGTGCCACAATGGACATTTCGCTCGAGCCATTTCTGAACATGGTTATCTCAAGCCGTTGGACTTCTTCTTATGGACTTTTCCTAAGTCAGAGATGGTCCCTAGACAGTTGAAAATTCGTTGCAGTATTGCTAACATGAGCACATAGGCGGCGGCAGTACGTGTAGAGATAGAACGAACCCACAGTCGCCTGTTCCTAAGGCGATATTCGCGCGACGAAATGGGGTTAGAAGTTTCCTTGAAGCCCTGAACTTTGCGCTCAGGCGATCGATGCACTCTTAATTTTAAATCTTGCAGCACATTCAAGATCTTAAGAACCCTTTTGCCATAGATGACAACGTTTCAGTTCTAATACTTCGATTTAAAACAGTGACCCAAGTGTCCGCACTTAATTCCATCCCATGACCGGAGTCACATATCCAAACTGTGTACTCTCCTTCTGTTTGCATAACTTCTACACTCAGTTGGACTATCAACATCCTTCAAAACAAACATTGGCACATGTCACAAAGTCCGCTCGTCGCCAATTCCCATCGGAGGGACCTTGGTTCACCAATAAGCTACATTTGGAGGGGGGAGGGAGGTAAAAACTCAAGTCAATTCGTCTTTAAGACCAAGTTAAGACCACATCACACCCCAGATCAACTACTGATGTGCACAAAACTTCAATCTCCGGAACAGTTTGTAATCCACCAACATCCTTCAAGGATGCAATTCTCTAATCCTCACTTCCTGCAACGTTGTCGTTTTCTTCTTCTTCTTCTTCTTCTTCTTCTTCTTCTCCTACATCGCCTTGTTCTACTCTTTTACCTCCGGAGAGTCATCAGCTCACGAAAGTTGTCCATTGGCCAGGCCAAGAGGAAATACCCAATCATCTACTTGAGAGATAGTTCCCACCATTCTTCTTCTTCTTCAGCTCGTCCTTGCTATAGAGATATTTCGTCAGTCCCCATTGGAGTGTCTCCGCTCTGGCAATGTGTTTACACACAGTTTGAAGATGGAAAGTTTAAACTGATGCCCATCAAGGAACCCAGAGTTAGTTTTCCATCTCTATGGACAATCGGAACAAAAGAAAAGTACATTTTCGGTAAGGCAAAAAGGATAAAGCTAAAGGACAACCAGCCAGCGCGCTCTCTATGGGTGGATAGATAATAAGACGGGTAACATTGGTAGGTGGACAGTATTGTAAAGTTTACCAAACTAGAGAAACGTCTGAACGTTTGTAGGAGGAAATTACCAGTAAGGATATTTTCGAAATGACATAATTGCAAGTACACACAGAGAGAAGGCACAGTCGTCGGCAAAAGAAAGAAGGACTTTCTGTAGTCCAATTGTAATCCATCCTCTGTTTGATTGCGATTCTTCCCGACGGCTGAGAGGATACTCTGTGCTCTGTGTGGCACTTGTTCTCATTTTGGTCGGGATCTGGAGGAATGCCTTCAAGGACTATTTCCAAAGTGCAGTTATTTACTTTTCCATTCGACAATGGTGTTTTTCGTGGTTTATCTTTTCCATTTCTTCTTTGAAATTTACGCCGCCGCCGCCTGCTAATGTTATGTCCTGCATATCCTTCTTCTTTCTATTTCTTCATTTTGATCATCATCATCGTTTGCCTAAGGATAAAGTACAATCATCATCATCACAGTCATGATGGTTGTGTTTGCGCTCCGCCGTAGGATAAGCGTTTAGAAGTAGCACTCTACACAAAGCTTCAAGGAAAAGGAAAAAGAAAAAAAAGAACAAGAAACGGATGTGCGAATTGACGAAGTGGAAAATTGCACACTTAATCCGGGTGTCTGGCATCAACTACAGAGCAGCACGTACACTTCATAGGCACATTTGTACAAGGCCACCGAGAGTGCTTGTGTTGTGTGCAATTGAAAATTGTGTAGTTAACCGTGTTTTTTAAAGTCTATTTGATGATGTTTCCCCCTCTGGGGGAATATGGGGGAATTTAATATTTATTTTGTCCTTGGTTGGTCTTGAACTTAAATGAGATAGGGAGCAGCTGTGAGCTGTGAGCGATACTACTCTAGGGCACGTGGAGTGGTTTTTAAAGTTTTAATTTTGCTAAAGAAGTTTCCATGACCACGAGGTGTTTTAGGAATGGAATAAGGAGCAGGCTTATTGATTCATACCCTCATGTGTCTGTGGTAGTAGTCGTAGTAGCATAGCCTCCTTGCTTTGAAGGAAATGTCCAGAGACATTCATGTTGATGATTCGATGCGCCAGTTGCGTACTCTACTGCTTTGGGTACTCTACTGTGTCCAGAGCCTCTATATCAAGTAATCTATATAGTCCTCCAATATGCGTATCTTTAGAACTGACTAACACAGATCTTGTGGCGTAATATTCTAGGGCCTTAAGTGCATCATGCTTCTGACACTCCATTCCCGGAACCCTTGAGATGGCATCTCTGTCGACAGTGGCCACAGTGGAAAGCTCTCTAGCTCCTTTACACTTTCAATATCTAAGTCGCGATATGTCTTGATGAATTATCAAGATTTTGTGTACAACCCATGTGGCATTGCCCCACTGGGTTAGACGAAGTTTTTACTCCCAAACGATAAACAGAGTCGTGGCTATAGGACAGTTGACAGCCCTCGATAGATGAACTTCAGGTTTGCTGCAAGTGACCTAGGAACCAGGCATTCAACCGAGCGAAAGGATTAACCTTTTCATGTTCGATAAAAGATTTTAATACATCATGGCATTACTTGGCCCTATTATTGACCATATTTATGTTATCTTGTCGCTCCCTTCTAGGATTAGATTGACCGGATTTAAGCCGTAGTTTTCAGGGCGTTTGGACTCTTCATCGAAGCATCATAGATGGCTTACATGAGGAAGGTAGAGCGCACCAGCTTTCACTTTTTAGATGGCCTTTTACGTGTTGGCAGAGTTGTGTGATTCTATGCAGGCAAGATACTTGATCAATTGAAGATGCTTCTTCTACTAGTGCCAAGTTCATTCTACTAATACCTTTCACTGTCTCGAAATTCAAGCGCGTGCACCCATCAGTGGCATTGTTTGAGCAGACTGAAGCTAGTAATTCCATTTACCAGAAAAAAGAAGTGTTGATGTTGCTCTCAATAGAGATACCCTACCACCTCTTAACAAAATACCCATTTGTTCAGCTAAGAGGGGCTGGTTTTCAACTTCGGTTGGGATAATGCTTAGATCAGGAACATCTGCGGATTCTACCATGACTCTCTTGCTAGCTGATGTAAGTTGTTGGCTTCTTCTTCTCTATTTTGGCCTCTGTACATAACACCTTTCATCTTGTTCGTCTCAGCTCAGCTCTCACATCTACATCTCGTCATATGTTCCTAGAACAGATGAATACCCAGATAGACAAGAGTACATGGGCCAGAATCATAAGCGCCCTGATTCCACAGTTCTGACAAATTTAGAGAGCCTTCTGAACTCCTTGTAGCCTTTATTTAGTCGACAGCAAACCGACAAGTTATGGCCAAGGATGCACTAATGATTGAGAGTTCTACAAGATCTGGAAGTGGTAATACGACTGGTGGCTCATCAGGAGATGGATGGAGATTGGTCCCACAGGCCCATGCCAGCACTGCATAGATCAGTGGTTGTACCTTTAGTTGGGGATTTTAATGAATTAATCTCCTCATGTAGCTCCATTTTGTTGAATAGGAAGAAAACGCACAAAAGGACACAAATTCAGATTGAGTGAACTAATGGGCAAATAATGATGATATAGCATTAGTTACCCAGTGGTCGCCTCGAGGAAGCAATAAGTTTTTCCGTCTCCTTCCAGTGAAGATAGTACAAGAACTTGGCCCTAAGAGGACATACTTTGCCACTGGTGTATCTCTACATTCGTTCGAGCTTCTTGCTGAGTTGGAAAACCATTATTTCCTTCAGTTTGTTTGGGAGCCTACTGCCCGTTTGCTAATATTTAGCAGCAGTCTAACTACAATCTCTCTAGAACTTTTGCTGAAACCTTAAGCCTAAATAGCCGGTGTTATTTCGCTACGCAAGGCCTAAGAGCAGATCCTTTTAGTTTGCAGTAAGAAAAGCCTCACGTATAATAGTGCGCAGGACTTGTTCAGTAAAGTCTGTTGCTATCAGTTCCTCCAGCTAGTTTCTGACATATGGCATGAGCATGATATGGACCCTCGTCTGCGGAAGAACTATAGATTCCATAGTAGGGGGGAGAGCACTCTCTTAATATCCTGCTGCTTAGCATATACTCTATAGTAAAGCTTCATAGGCCATTGAAAATAAAATTCATTGCAGCTTCCTCCTCCTGAGGTAAATTCCTTTACTGAGAAGGATGAAGTGTGTGCAAAAGCTAGAAACAGATCAACAGGAGTGCAGTAAAGTGTTAGGGTTGTGATCCTCGTACTCCAAATCATAGCCTCTTCTAAAAGTGGAAGGAGAAGAAACGCATGGAGTACCTATAAGACTCATTTGTTAGGCATGTTGGGCTATCATTTTATATTCAGGACACGCCAATGGAGATATGAATACCCTTACGAGGATATATGTAAGGCACGGGAGGTGGGTAAACTTTAAGAAAGAAGAAAGCATAAGAAGGGTCAGTTAAACTCAAAACTCAGGTGGTGTTATGGTTCAATATTGGATGCTTTCCGAAGCGATTAAGAAGAATTGTATGTGATTTTTGAATTCGTTTATAATTCACAGTATTGTTTCGCATTCGTTTTAGGTCACGCTAAGTGCTTCCCAAAAGACATAGTAGTTTACCTTTGTAATGGATGTGGTTGGAACTTAAGAACCAAATTTGTTGTTAAACTGCAGGATACACTTCCACTATATTGTGGCCATCCATATACTGAATGATGGATAATGAGGTGTTATCTATGGTGAGATTGGTGTACCGATAAGGTATTCCAAGCAGAATCTCGAGGAAATGGACATAAGGTTGATTGAAGGCTGCTTTGATAGAGTGGGCGATGTTTTTCTTGCCTTGAGTATGGAAACCATCATCAATTGGCTAAACATTGTGGCATCTGGTCCCAAGGATGCCAATGGATCGAAGCTTGCTTCCTGGAACTTGCTTCTGTTTGAAAGAGGTGGCACTGGTACACGTGTGACGTTGTGAAGTATGGTTGTCGTTAAATACACTCGAGCAGCTGGGAAAGTAAGGGTCCATAAGCAGATTCATATGATTCCATTCATGGGCATGAGAACAAAGCCTACTGAATGCTTTGGGTGGTTGAGACAGATTAACGCACTCTTAGGGATGAAGACTCAGTAGAACTCATGCCAAACACCTGCTTTCAAGTTCTCCAAGCTTTCTTTGTAGATTTTTTAGTCCTTGCCTTGTAGTCTTAAGCTGAGGCTTAAGTGTGTAGAAATTTTCGACTTCACAGAAGCTTGACCCTATGTCTTGAGGTGTATGTCAATCCAGGGATAATAAATGCTCTAGTTCGACCATCTAAGTTAGGTTTTTATCAGATAACTTTACCGCAAAGATTTTTGATTGGAGAGTGTCCGACAAGGCATCGCTATCAGCTCGAGTGCTCCTGAAAGAAAGGGTTTTCGAAACCCGCGTCGGGCTAACTGGAGAAGGTTCAACGAAGAGCTGCGGAGATCCATTGGATCACTCCCTGACACTCTCCCAAGCTAGGACGAAGAGGAAATAGAATCTATTCGTCACCTACTGTGTGATTGTCCAGCATTGGCCATGAAAAGGAAAGACACTATAGGGAGTTTTTCCTTCCGGAGCTGGACGATCTAGGAAAAATAGAGCTCCATAAATTACTGAGATTCATACTGTTGGGCACAATGGACTCATAGTCGTCTAAATGAGCCATTGGAACCTACTACTCATTGCTCTGAGTTGACTCTGTTTTCTTGTCCGCCATGGACCACACGTTCGAGAGTCGACTCTTGAAGGATGCTCCAAGCTTCAAGCCTTTTGCATTCAAAACCTTAGTTGCTCTCTATGAGCTGATATATTGCCTCCTAATCAATGACCTACCTCGAGCCCAAATGGGCTCAACACAAATACAAATTGAATCAAATCTAAAATTACTCTTATCTTCGACCACATATCTTCCACCTCGGCTATTATATCCCTTCCACTTGAATTGATTTATTATTTCGAAAGGGCGTACGAATAACAATCGAAAACAATTTCATTCCACACTCCCAAGGACTTGAATGGTGTCCTGGAATAATTTCATATTCATTTACAGTTATTAATTGTCTATTATAGCTTACTCTCTCTCTATTGAGGTCCTTGCCTGACCGAACGCATTAATCGATTACATTAATCATCCCCGTATTACAATATAAAATTATTTCCCTTTCGTCCTTTTGTAGGCAAAGTATAATACGCGTGTGTATATGTCGGGGGTATATAGGGAGGAAGCGCGACACTTAAAATTAATTGTTATTACAAGGAATTACTCAGTTCATTTGCTCACGTGAAAGTCGGTCCTTCAGGCAGGAATCTATACTATCTATAGCCAGCAACCAACCAACCAACCCGACCACCTATTAAACGTGCGAGCGTGCCTTTTGACAATTCAGTGGTATTGTGCGCGCGCGGCGGCTCCCACACTCATTTAACCCTTTATTCTTGTCATCCGTTTTTGGGAGGGATCGCCTCCCTCCAAGTGGCTTAATAGAACGTAGCAAAGTACTGGTAATGAATTACCATGTTGTTGATTAAATATCCTAATATTTCATTCAGAACAAAGTAAAGGAGTCCTTTTTTTTCCCTCCTCTGGTTTAGTACAATGCAAAGAGGATATCCTCGCCATTAGGGAGGAAAATGGAAAATTATTTTCAACTGGGACATTTACTCTTTTTTTTTCCCCTAAGGACATCCTTAGAGGCGGTCAAACCTTCTTCTAATTTTGTTTCGTGCGTAAGGAAATTTTGTGTTCACTGCGGTTGTGTCCCTTCCGAGAGAGAGAGCTAAGGGGCTATAGAAAATCAATACCTGCGAAGGACGACGAATCTATTCTCTATTTTATTCGTGAGACAGTACGTATATAGATAGATCCATTAAAACAATAGAAATGGGCGCCGTAAATAGGCGAGCTCGTGCGGAAATAGAATCGTCGGAATTAAGTAGTTGACAAGTGTCTTAAAATATTAAATGAGGGTAGGAGCGAATGGGTTTGATGAATCCTTTTGGGGGGTGGTACTTATATCGAGAGTAGTAAATGTTAGTATGTGTGGGGGGGCTTATAACACACGTAATTGAAACTCATTCGACACATGATGGGTGAAGCGTGTGCTCACATTCACATATGCGTATAGGTTGGAGAAAACGTGATGAAACCAACTCCTTGGAGTATTAAACAAGACATTAAATATTGATGAAGTTTTTATTGAGAAACGTTTGTGTTTTATTTGAATTTGTGTGTCATTAGCTTGAAATGTCGATTTCATGATTTTGAGAGAGAAAATTTTGAGAAATTCTCATGTATAATTGGTCCCTAAAGTCGGTCGGGTTGGGTTGGGTTGTACACTGTTGAAGGATTATTTAATGTGACTCGTGATGAATGGCTGATATTGGATTGTTGACAGTTGCTCTGGGGATATTTGAGTGTTTTTGGAAAATTTAATTAACCGTTATTACGTGGTGTAGAATTGTATGGATTCAGTTTGGGAGGAGAGAAGGTGATTTACCTTGAAGTCTCACTTGGGCATAGTCTTATGAGAGTCTTTGCACATTGGAATCGTAAAAGGGGATGTACTCGTATAGTGTGCTCAGCATTAAAGTCGAATGAAATGGTGGTCCAATTGAATTGCCTTTTGAGACATGAAACATGTTCTAGAAGTTGGTAGATTTACTCATGTGGATAGTAAAACTGTCTCTAAAGTGTTAAAGGAGAGTGAACAAAACTCTTGTCATCAAAGTGATGTGTGGGGTCACTGTGCCTATCTTTTAAGAAGGAAGGATATCTCTCCTTCAGAGGAAAAGTATTGTCTTGATTGACAGAAAAGTTGTGCGGAATATGGCCACCCAATGCCATGAGTTAAGAGATGTGGTTTCCTGTTGGAACTTCTTGATTTTAGAATTGGTTTTAGTGGATGGTATGACTGCTTAATTGCCTACGAGGACAATTCCGAGGAGGAGTGCGATGTGCCTCAATTATCGACCTAAAATACACTCCCGTACATTTCGTTGTCCCTCCTGCTTTCGAGGGTCCACAGATTCACTAACTGCTAAGCATCTCCTGTGCCTGTGCTCATCATCTGTTTGATTATGTTGCCCGGAATCACTCCGTTTCTTCATCAGCAGGTGGTGTTGAAGTGCATTCTGGACTACGTAACTCTTATCTTTGCTCAGGAATGCTTAGTATTGAACTGACAAAGCATTAGAAGTTCAGGTCCCTATATTGCCATTTGAACCATATGTTTATATTGGGGATAGATCTCTGCGTGAATCTTCTTTCGCCGGAGTGAACCCACCTCTCTACATATCTATTCGTCGAATTACTGAAGTATCGCTTCTACTCGCTGCAATCCAGCTTGGGCTTCATTGACAGGTACAACGCTAGGTATTTTACAGGGCGCATTGTAGAGAATGGTTGGGAAAATTTCGCCTGCCTTCGTTTTCTCTTTGGATCACTTACATGGCATCAGCCTATATTTGGAAGCCCTAGAGCTCTAGATCAACAATATCCCTATTCTTGTTTAGAGCAAGATGTATTCCGTCGATATATCGAAGGACCCTTTGTCAATGCTTTCATCTCAGCTGAGGTTGGTGACAAGCATGTGATCTCTAGGAGTTGCTAATATAACTTTTATGACTCGCCTGCTGCTTATCACCACAACGTCTATGGGATTTGAAGACACATTCTTACTAGACAGTCCTGGGCCTTATTGCAGTCATGCTGGAACTCATCAAGAACTTTTTGATCAGTAGATAGATTCTTATGCTTTGAATAAAGCCAGTTATTTTCGAAGAACTCGGGGCTCAAAGTCTGAGGACCTATTCATACAATAAGCTACAGTAGCGGATCAAGTATGGAACCTTGTGGAATACCTATTGATGGAAGGTGTACCTAGGTTGCTCTTGCTTCCAACCGCTACCAAATTTGGATATCTCACGGAAATGGGTCTTACAACCAGACAATGTTCCAACGGGCTTGGGCACAGACTGAAGGCATAGCCTTTTATAAAGACTGACCAATTATTTGCTTGAATTCTAGAACTCAGCTAGTTCCAATCCCATTGCAGGTTTTTTGTCTCAAACTATACCTAACTGAACCTATATCTCTCCTATTTACTCATTCAAAAAGTTCTTAGCATATCCATCAGTCCAGGAATCCAAACACAAGAGATTCTTTCTGGTGTAAGGGCCAGAAAAATCTACAACATAGTATAGAATGACCAGATAAGAACAATAGCAAAACAAATTTAAATAAAACAACAATGGTGTGCAATATAAAATTAATTCTGACTTTTTTTGAAAGCTACATTCATGCCATTATGTTTGGTATAGCACATTACTAAAATAGCCGCATTGGCCTTGCAGGCAGTGCTTCAAGCAGTCGGTCCAATTTTTGATGACTCGATCCAATATGTACTGCATAATTCAGGCAATAGCGTCTCAATTGTTGGCTAGTCCAAAGTGATTGGCTTGTTAGCGTAGACTAAGGACTGGACTGATGAACGGTCGCCATGAGATGACCCAGTCGATAAATTTCTCCTTCGCCACCTCGAGCGTCGCTTGTATGACATGTAGCGTCTTGTTGGAATGGAACCACAGTTCAGATAAATCGCTGTTGTCGAGATCTGGCTGTAGAATGTCATAGAGTTCAGCTCTCTATGTAGTCGTTTGCTCCAAGCGTCTATATTAGCTATAAGCCTCTGCGTCGATCTTCTTTTGTCAGGGTTAGGCCATCTGTCTAGTCCTTCGTCGAAATATTGCAGTACTACCTCGACTCGTTGCAGCTAACGCCGTTGTCCAGCTTGTTTTGAGCTTTATTGACAGAAGGATCTATTGGTACATCGCTCTATACCTAAGACTATTGACGATAACAGCAGTGGGTGCATTGATGCTTGGTCGGATACTTGTGGATTGTGTTCTAATTTGTTGGCCAAAACCCTGATCTCCAGTCACGATGTCCAGCGCCGAACTAGCGAACTCACGTCCTTGTCCATAGTCGCCTGGTTTCAATTCTTGCGTCAGCATAATCTCATACGGATGTATCGGTGCCCAATTCAGCTGATCGGCGCCGAATTGACATTTCTGGGTCTTCTTCGATGCCGAACGCTATGGCGGCTATGTTTTTCTTCATTTTGCACCAATCTCTGTCTCGTTGTATGTTTAAAGTCCAAAAGAGTGTATTTGCGCTCAAACTTTCACGATGCGACGAATTGCCTGCACACTGAAGCCATGATTACACTACGAAATTCACGTTGCGTATTTACAAGTGAGCCGGAATTTCGAAAATATTTTTTTAATACATTCCGCACATTCAGCAATTGCGAAACGATGCACGATAAAATGGCAAGCCTTACTGAATATTCGGACAGCTAAATTTCATTGGTAACTTTGACAGCTGCTGAAACATAATAATTGGAAAAACTATCAATGCTATCTGGTCACACTATATACGCATAGTCCACAAAAGCTGAAGTATACTATTAGGATGAGACTAAAAGAAACATTGCATACGTTTGGGTGACAGCGTTACACAATGACTTTATTAGGAATTCTTTCCACAGAGACATTAGTCCTTGAAGACTTATTGAACTTTTCATTCCATTCGTCCTCATCTGCGCTCTATTCTAGTTTTCGCCCCCGCTTGACTTTCAGACACCTTCTGTCGGTGGAAAATTATTCCAAATCACGTCGCAATCCAATTTCTATCCCTTCCACTCATCCATCTCACACTTCAACTGAAATAAATCGCTCAATTTCTTAAAGGAACAAAAAAAAACAGACTGCAGTGCAATCAACCATTTCCGCTAGTACGTTCTCCCTTAAAACAGCGAACACAATGCTCCACATTGCAATTCATCCCGGAAGCTTGCAATGCCTTAATGAAGAATAATGATCCTTCAGCAGAGCACACACACACACCCACCAAAAAAAAGGACCATCAGACGGTAATCCCCTTCAGAATCATAACTCAATATACACGCCATACACCTCGCCTTACATCGCATGAATTAATCATATCCCGAAGCACTTAAGCGCGCGTCTTGATCCAATTGTTGTGGAATCCTTAGCAAGCCTCTCAAACCCTCTCAGGGTAGACAGCCGAATGAGTTAATGTACCCTTACATCACGACTCACGAGCGAATCGTATCATTGCATTGTGTCATCATTATTAGCTGCAGTATGTGGGGGGATTCTACGGTTTCCGGGGCGCCAAGATTTGAAAACGCCATTTTATAGATCTCGACGAAATAAGAGCAAAATAATATGTGCAAAAAAATCGATATTTCGCTTGGTTTACGAGATATTGGCGTTTGAAAAATCACTTTTTTGTATGAAGAATTACGCATTTTTTTTTTAATTTCTTCGAATTACATAATTATTTTGTCAACGTACAAAAATACTGTTGCATACCTTTTGGCGCAAACCTAGTCGAGAACACTAAGTTCATGCATACTTTTATCTGCCAACATGTGAAATTATATTTCAATAAACAAGAGGTAAATAAAAGGTATAGTTCTAGGGCTAACTTCAATCGTGAAAACTAAATACATTTATCCAATGGACAAGTTAGCGGTATAAATAGTCTGCACAACATTCTATGTGTTTTTATTTTAGTTCCTGGCGCCTGCTTGGTAGTTGATGTCATACAACTAGCGGAGGGACGCTATTTTCGATTCGATTGGGTAATTACAGTAGACGTCCAATATAACGAATTATATAATGTTTGAAATCATTTACTAAAGCGAATGTGTTATATGGAACGTCGTTTTACAACAGTATTGCACATCCATATTGGTACAAACCGCATGAATAGGGTGACCAGATCCATGCACATGAAAAAGAGAAGACGTTCGAAAATCTTAAATGAAAAATAGTTTTTGGGCCTTCAATTTTGAGCTAGGTTAATGAAATTTTGTATACGAGGTTCTTGCAAAAGTAAGCAATACAAGTGTAAACATTTTCGAAATCCGCCCACTGACACGCCTACTTTTCAAAAAATTCACTTTTTTGAGTATTTTTATATGAAACTCGAAATATGTTACTTTGGCAACTAGGTAGTTATATTTTTACACTACAAATCTTCCATACATTATATTAATATTATAAAATTTGTTTCACGTTAATCGGTTAAGCAGTTATTGAAATTACCTCGGGACAACGTTTATTCCTTTCGCTTTATATAATAGCAATGAGTAATGATAATGAAGTAATGATATGGTCATCTTTAATATTTATTTATGTTACAAACTATGTGTCAAACTTAATATACCCTTAGGATAGGGTATAAAAACACTGCCAATCATGTCCCATTGGCTCTTTGGGAGCATCTACTGGGAGAGCTTTTCGCTTCCCGATTTCATATAGGAAGATACTCAGAATACAAAACAAAAAAAAAATACATGTTCCATTGGAATTCAGAAGATGGGAATTCTTGAGTGAAACCAATGGAAAACTACATTAAAACATATGAAAAGGCTACAATCCGTCTAGAGCTGATCTTATGATACCATATCCCTTTCCTGTATACATTTTTTTTTTATTTCCTATCAAATTACTCCAAAACATGAATTTTCTCAATTAGTGGGTGTGGTAGTGGGCGGATTTTAATTTTTTGTCAATATATTTTGTACTTTGTTCCTTGAAGTGATATTGTTCAAATAAAAACGTCGAAAACAGTTTTTTGACCAAAACGCCCCTAAAATGTAGGGGTGGTCGAAAACAATGTATGAGAGATTTGTAGAGTAGAAATGTATCTACCTATTAACTTAAGTAAATTTTTTCGAGTTTCATATGAAAATATTGAAAAAAAACGATTTTTTTTAAAAAGTGGGCGTGTCAGTGGGCGGATTTTAAAATTTTTTACATTTGTATTGCTTACTTTTCCAAGGACCTCGTATTCAAAATTTCATCAACCTAGCTCAAAATTGAAGGCCTAACATACGAACGGACGGACATAGCTCAATCGACTCGGCTAGTGATTCTGATCATTTATATATGTATTTTATGTAGTCTATCTGTAGTACTTCTCTATGTTACAAACTATGCATCAAACTGAATACACCCTTAGGATAGGGTATAAAAATACATGTTCCATTGGAATTCAGAGGATGGGAATTTTTGAGTGAAACCAATGGAAAACTACATTAAAACATATGAAAAGGCTACAATCCGTCTGGAGCGGATCGTGTGATACACTATCCCTTCTATATTTATTAAAATTTCGAGATTGAAAGTTTTCACAAAACTAAAACGTGTCCCTTTAAAAATTATGTAAATTATCAATTTTGTTTTGTTTAAGAGTTTAAATTCTTTAAAATTTGTATATGTATATTTAACTTGTTGGCTTAGTTTTAGTATATACTATTAATGACCCGGTTAGTTGCTTTTATTGAGGTTGCACTGTACTACATAATGCTTCAGTTGTGGGTTGAACTCATTGTATTTCTATATCGCTTTTATCAGATAGTTAAAAATGAAGGAATTCTTAAATAAATAAAGTGCACGACCAGGTGGTACGTACTTACACCTTTGTGGTGTTAGTTTAAAATAAATTAATTTAAAAAGTAAAAAAGAAAAATATATGTAAAATGTAATGCCATATTTTAGCACATGTTAAATTTTGCTTTCGTTTCAATTTTAAACGAAATCTGTTGAGTATTAGTATATAATATAGTATTAATAATAATATAGCTTTATTCCTAAACCTAGTTAATAACCATAGTTTAAATATTTTTAGCCAAAAATTTGGTACACCAGCTTATAGCATTTTTCCCTTAACCATCTCAAATATGAAATAATATAATAATAATTTTTTGGTACGCTTTTTTTAAGACTTCGCAAAAGTAGCATAAATGATTTAAATAAAATCGTAGGAGCTATTTTCGAGTAATTTGGAAAGTTCCGTTTTTATCAAATTTACCCAAAAAAGTTGAAACACATCTTATAGCATTAGTTCAGTTTTATAGAAATTGAAAATTTGAAGAAATCGTTTGAAAACTTCCTCAACAAATCGGTTAATACTCAATGGGTTTTGGTCAAAATCAATATGTGAACAACATTTAATATATGCAAAAATATGGCATTTAAGCTTTAATTTAAAAAATATATTTTTAGTTCATGTTCATTCATTTTCAACTAACAAAAGGTACGTACGACCAAGTCGTGCACTTTATATAATTAATGTTGTAAAAAATGGTTTATTATAACGAACATATTCGCTTTAGTAAATGTTTTTAAACATTATACCATGTTTTATATTGGACTTCTACTGTAATTACTCAATCTAATTGTAAAATGAGAATAACTACCAGCCAGGCGCCAGGATCTATGTTTCGCAGGCTGTGTACATATACCGCCAACCTGTCCTTTAAATAGTTTGCACAATTGAAGTTAGCCCTAAAACTATACCTCTTATTTATTCAAATATAATTTCACATGTTGGCAGATAAAAGTATGCATGAACTTAGTGTTCTCGACTAGGTTTGCGCCAAAAGGTATGCAACAGTATTTTTGTACGTTGACAAAATAATTATGTAATTCGAAGAAATTAAAAAAAAAATGTGTAATTCTTCATACAGAAAAGTGATTTTTCAAACGCCAATATCTCGTAAACCAAGCGAAATATCGATTTTTTTGCACATATTATTTTGCTCTTATTTCGTCGAGATCTATAAAATGGCGTTTTCAAATCTTGGCGCCCCGGAAACCGTAGAATCCCCGTATGTGGCATCCGAATGTGCGTCGTCCTCTCGTTGGATGCATGTAAATCACTTGAGAATCAGCAGAAAATATTTTTCCTTTTTTTTTTTTGTTCCATTCATGGAACACAACCCCATTAACGACGAGTGAGTGTGTGGGGGGGGAGGGGGTGAGAATGGAAGGATTCCAGAAGTGGGCCCCCTCGAGAGGTAATCACCATTGACAAGTGACAAATTGTACATTTTCCCAGTCATTGCATTCGAGATTCTCTCCAGAGAGAGAGAGAGGCTGTGACGGGCGGATGGAGGTGAGGGTGGCACACCCTGGGAATACATCATCAGAAGTAAAGCCGCCAACGACACCAACACACAGCTGTTCTGCTAGTCCTGTCAGCATCGTCGTCGTTGTCATCGTCGTCCTTGCTGTTGGAGGAACATCACGAGGGCAAGTCATTGGCAAGGGAGTTGTAACGGAAGTAGGACAACATGCATTCTACTGCACAAGTGCTTACATAATAGAGTGATGTGACCAAGGAGATTCAGCAGAAGCACTAACCAACCGAAGACGACGAAGAAAAAGAATACGAAGTGGAATTGAAAGGCGACAGCAGAGGCACAGGGAACACTTGAATCCTTGATTTCCAACCATCAACGTTCTTCGATTACAATAGACGAGAGAGTGCAATGTATACACGTGCAGCAGATTTTTTTGTGAATTTTTCCTGTCGAAGGACGACGACAGGCACAGCACAGCACTATAGGATAGAAAAGAAGGAAAATCAGGTCGAAGAACTCCTTTGCATATCCTATTAATGGGCATGACATCTTACGAGATGAATTCATGAGGCAAACACGAGAATGTGTGTGTGTATGGATGGTTGTCTGTGCAGTAGCATGTCGAATGGGGTTGAACGCGTTCTACTCATGTGACGTCTGGAGAGGTTGCCAGGAGACATAAATTTTCTTCAAGTGTCCTCGAAGAAAAAAACGTTTAGAGAGTGATGAGTGTTGGGTTTCTTTAAATGACTCACGATTGGTTTGGTTTTAACATAAAATTTAAGAAATGAGGGTCTTGTGGTGGTCTTCAAGTGTGTACCATGGAATAGGAGCCATGGTATAGTTAAACTAAACTCCCTTCAGGGCACAATAGGCCATTCATAGCAGCAGAATCTATGACAAGTCCTTAACACTTACACCTACATAAGTTGCTTAAATGAATCCAGCAGGTCTTGACCTGGGCCTCAATCCCTTTTCAGAAACCATCATAACTCAATGTAGCCTACTTCGCTTCAATTAGATGGTTTTGGACACAAGGATAAAAGAAAAGCAAGATATGGCTCACTGATCAGCAACATGATGTTCTAAATGATGGACTACTCGTAGGTATAAGTCAATGGCCATCTCACTAACTCTAACTCACGAGAATATACGCTCTAGTCCGACAAAGGCAATTTAGCTGTTACCATAGCTGCTGTCCAATCTCCGTATAACCAAGAAGCCTTAGCTCATGCAGTGACTCCATAACTCTTCGTCATCCCTGGCGCATTCCTCATCAAGGCAGATTATGGAAGAGAGCAGTCAAATCGACCAAGCAATCGACTTGATCTGAATCTTTGGACCTTAGTCCGTATGGTACCACCAGCTGCACTTATCAAAGCCTGTCTCAGATGGCGTACATTTGTCTTCCCCTAGGATGATCTCGAAGACAATTTAGCTGTTACCATATGCCACACATAGGTGGTGATCCCTGAATCACAAATAGGCGACGTAAAGAGCATCAAGAGTTCTGGTATCGATGACTATTTGGCCGGTCTCCAGAGACGTAGCAAGTAGATTGGACAGCAACGTAAAGACAGACTACAGTGAGTGCCATTGGTCAGTACAGAAGGCTATTCTGGAATCCATGACACCCAACATTCCATAACCACAGCAAAACTATGTAGGTATAATAGTCCCCACTAAAATTGATGCAGCTGCTGGTCTCGTCTGAAATAAGCCTCTCTAATCCCACACCGACTTTACTGTCACTCACTAGACCAGTCTTTTGTAAACTAGGTTTCGTATTGTCAATTTAATGTCAGTCGCCGATGTGCAAAGATGGATCACCGCCACCTTTAAGTCTACCAATTGTTGTCATCAGATCACTAAACTTCTCGATGGAGTTCAAATTATTGATCAGACTTCCAAAATACTTCAGACCAAAATACTAAGTTTTTGAACTTCATCTACTTGACAGCTGTCAAGAACTATATTTATTTGTTTAAAAGGCAAAGAATGAAGTGAAGCTTAAGGAAGCATTTTGGA
Source organism: Chalcosyrphus nemorum (assembly GCA_949716465.1). Classification (NCBI taxonomy): domain Eukaryota; kingdom Metazoa; phylum Arthropoda; class Insecta; order Diptera; family Syrphidae; genus Chalcosyrphus; species Chalcosyrphus nemorum. The sequence continues at coordinate 82,444,194 of OX454333.1, forward strand.
AGACTACGTTCCTAAGCGACATATGTCGAAACATTGTGCGACTCTACTGTGGAACTATCTCAATACAAAACGTCTTCATTGTGGTTCCTCTTACAATCGGCCAAACAGACAAATACATCACGAAAAAGCCTTGTGTATTGCTTAGACAATATTTCAGAGGTTTACACGTCTACAGTTGATACAGAACGGAGTCTTGGAACTGTTGGCCTGTCCAAGAACATCCTCACAAGAATTAGGTTACTGATCTCTCAATTGAATAGGCTGTGGCATAAAAATCTCCCGTGGACAAGTCCTTCACCGAACCAACGGGTAACTGGTTCCTATGTCCTTGTTAGACCCGTCCATATAGTGTATGCTGGGCTTTCGTTCCCGATGTCCAGACATAAGAGTAGATGTCTACATAGGGTGAAAGAAAACCTACACCAAATCGAATCATACCTTTGATTCGATCTCTTAGCTCCTGGGATTACTTCCTTATATAATACTCGTACATTGAACCTTGTTTCCAGCGATGAGCACACCTCAAAATATTTCTTTCGTCAGATCAGAATGTTGGAGTAGCTCATGTCTTTTGTTGCATTGTCACACCCAACCCTACACATTCAGAGATAAGTTCTGTACATAGAAAGTACAAAGGAGAGAGTGCTATTAACTGAAGCGCTTCAGTAGTACGGTTCTTGAGTTATTTGTCTACTTTCAGTTCGGAATTTCTTAAAGGTCTTTGGATATGCTCCTTAAATCTAAAATCGCAGCTCATTTGTACTTAGAAAGGAGTAAAAGGTTGAGTTATTTAAAAGAACGCTTCTTTACTGTTCACGAATGAAGCATTCGCCCATCTTCAGTCCAGCTCTAAGGATCAGTGGCGAATCGTTTATTTTTGTCTCAAAATTTGACTTAACTGAGGATCGTGATTCACTTTTAAAGACGGTCAGTGGGCGAGACTTTTTAAGAAATCACTTCAACCGAACGGTTCATGAACCACTTGTTCATCTCTTCTTCAGTTCGAAGAATATAGTTTTTTCTCAGAATCGTCAATAGTTTTTTATCTTAATTCCATCATCAAGGGTACTAGTATCTTCGACATGAGCAACAGAACATTTAGCCCGAAATGATATATGGTTTTGGAGGAGCCACTGACCTATATTCCAGCCAAGGAGCACAGTGAGTAGCCAATTGGTTTCCTTCTCCCTAAAACTTCAATCATCAGAGTTCATTTAGAGCCCAAAGTGGTCCTGAGTGTCCTGCAACGAGTATTGCAACAGTAGTCCCCTACAACCAACTCAGTACTAAGGTTAACGAACTAATCAACTAAAAAGAACTGTAGACGACCCTTACAACGCCTTGAGCTTCTTGAAAGGAAAAAAATTCCCTTAAAACCATTACAACCACTGAATGGAGTGGTTTTTGTCTAATGAAAATCCCCTCAAGATGTTTACCATGGTAACCCTGTCTTGAGTGCTGCACTGTTATACAGTTACTGTATCCCAATGAATGAATTATGAGGACCGCGGCGGCGGTAGAGAAGACTCCCAAACGAGTACAACTGTCACGTCACGTCTCAATTACTCTTCCATTCTCATGCTTGTGTGTTGTATTTGTATCATCTCCAGCAACGTGGCGTCGTCGTTGTCACGGACGGATGTGCATGCGGCTGCCAGTACTGCACTCCATACAAAAACTGCTTGAGGATATGGAGTAGCAGCGAGGAGGAGGAGTAGCGAGTAGTAGTAATACAGGAATGAAATGATACTCACTGTTGTGTAGTAGCATCCTCATTATCTCATCTTTTGGTGCAGCCAGCGGCAATACGTGCTCGGGCATTCCTGCTAAGGATAACAATAATAATAATTACGGTGAACGACAAGGATGACGATGATGATGAGAGATGTTGATGTACTGTGTACTGTGTACCACGCGCGGTGCATTGTTGTGCTTAAGTACCTTTACTTTGGCACTATATTACTCGAAAAGTGGTTATGTGCTTGGAGATTTGCCTGGAACCAGTGCTTCTCTTACTGACTGTCTGTTTTGTGTGTAGTCCTTTGAGTCACTAAGTAGGCCATTGTTGGGTGTTGTTTTTGATTTTTTTTTTTTTTTTTTTCTGTTCTTTGTTTTGGTTTATTGGGTTGGATCGGGACGATGAGGGTATAATGATGACGGGGAGAGACAATTCTCTGAGAAACACAAATTGTTGCACCTGGTTTTATTTTGGTTAAAGGATTCCTTGAAATGGAAACGAATCCTCGACTGTAATTGCTTTGCTGCTTGAGCTATAGCCGTTGTACTAATGGGTTGCTATTTGGGCTGTAATAATTGCTGCGAATGAGGCTCCCAAAAGGATTCCGTTTAGTATCTCTGCGTGAGTGATAATTATTCAGACAGAGTGGGGTGTTCTGTTAAGAGTAGGTTATTACCATGGTATTGTTGTTGTATTTGGTCCTGCTGGCTAACATAAGTGAAGAGCTATCTATTGTTTTCAAAACTGAAAATACTACCGAGGCATTTAGTAGATGCTATTGTCTTGGGCTGAGTGACGCAGTCAAGTAAAAGGTTTAGCACATGATGAGAAATGCTTTAATTAGTCCTTAGTGAACCTAAGGCTTTTTTTCGTTTTGTCATGTCATTGGCACCGCGTGTCAATTTGGGCTTAGAGGGCATTAAACTATTTGCAAGTTGCACCTACTATTTGAGATGGACAGTATGGATTCCAGGGACGTGAATAGGAAAGTGTGTCTCGGCAAGTGGTACCTATAGTAACAAGAAACGTCCAAGGTGGAGACGATAGTATAGTCAGAGTCCTGTAAGGTAGGAGTTCTATACATGAAGAGTCTCAGCAGGTCAGCCTTCTTTTCCCGCCTCGTAATATTAGGTTTTGCAGCCTAAGTATTCTAGTATCCATGCTCTTCGTGGGCATAGGAGTCCGCGCTTTCCGACGATAATTTTAAGATCTCAGCATTCCTGAGCAAATGCAGGGAGACCACCATAAGTACCATCAATCCACAACTAGTGTGTGCCAGAAGAAGTGGAGAACATAGAAGTTGGCATTCTATACTGACGGTTCAAAGATGGGAATGTGATGTCCTTGGAATAACCCACAGCTTTTCAAGCCGAATTAACAGCCATCCTTCAGTCATAATCATTGGAAAGACGATCACAAGGCTCTGGACTCTGTAATTAGGTCAAGGCTTATGCGAACCTGCAAACCACTCTAAAATGAGATATCCAGAGCCAATGCTGTGACTCTCAGCTGGGTACCAAGGCATACGGACATCTAAACTTATAGACAGGTACTGTCTCACAGAAGAGCGATGCAATGAAACCACTTACTCATGATGGCAGGATCTGTGGCGGTCCTAGGTGTACGTGGCGCAGAACAATTTTAAGGAAGCACGGCAATTGAGAAAGAGTTGGGCATAACTGAGGCACACTTCCATATGTACACCATGGCGCTTTGACATTATAGAGGCTATAGGACTCACAAAGGGATACAGGATATAAGTTAGTTAATAAGCATTGCCAACCTTTAGCAAGAACAGATCTTTATCTCTAGTTAAACTCAGTCACTGTGGCCATTTCTGGCGTAATTACCAGCCATAATGCAATTGGTCTCCAGAAGTTAGAGGGACGAAGAAGAAGTCAAATCTTTTAGTCACCTATTGTGTGACTGTCCCGTGATATCCGTCAAAAGAATGGGAACTCTTGATAGTCTTAGATCTCCCCTCGAATCTGGATGACTTAGGCAACGTTGAGCTGATGGACCTTCTGAGATTCATATCACTTTTCGGGTGGTTCTAATAGCGAACTTGCTCTTACTTCGTTTCCAGGGTACTTTCTTGTCACAAGGCACCCATCTACTCAACCGAACCTATGTCTATGTGTCTGAGGCTTTAAGTGAAGAAATATCTTTCCGACGTCTTCTATATCTCTATCAAGCAGAACCAGTTCCATGGGTCTTAATTCCCTAGACGAAGAATCTTGTTTGTTTCTTTTAGGCGAGAGTATAGTTCTGAGTAGAAGAATCACAAACCTCCCACTCTTCTGCATTCCTACAGATCAGCCTGTTGGGTTTGGCAGTTCAACTGCCAGGCTTCCTGGTTTTGAATCACTTGGTAGATTGATGAGATGTTTAAGCATGTCCGTACCAAACCAACTGAGCCAGTCGATGGAGGCTTCCTCGAATCTTTGATCTTCTTATTCTGCAAGGAAACTATCAGGCGAGTCATCTTCATCTCAAAGAACTGTCAGTGCTGATGCTCTGTCTTTTTTTAACACTGATTTGGTACCCATCCATGCCATACATCAAGTGCTCGTTGCAGGGACGTTTACTTACTAATACACTCCTGCTCCTTCGGCCTGTCTATCACTACTATGAATAGCAAAGGACTGAAGACACTTCTCTGCTGTACACCGACTTTTATAAGCAACTCTTCGTCGACTCCTTCTTGTCGTTGCTCCCTATGATGGTCACGTAGGGTTCTGGGACTCCCATTTGTCTTAGCCTCACCCATATCATATCTCTTGGTTGTCTTTCAAAGGCTTTTACAAAATCAACCAAAACCATATGCAAATACTTTAGGGAATTAAGGTGTTTTTCCATGATGATCCTTATACTTTGGTCTGCTTCGGATGGTTATTTCCTCGAGATAAATCCGACATCAGATAGTCGACCATCAACAATCTTCATCATGGCAGTTTGGAGTATAACCCTTTTATAACTTGTTCTCCACTGTTTAGGCATTGCCCCTCATAAGTTTGGAGATGACAATCATGAGCCATCTGTTTTTTCCAGAACTCAGTGGTATCTCGTGTAATTTCGACAATAATTTCAAATACTTCATTCTGGTTTGGGGCTGCTCTTGAGAAGTATACCCTGGAGTGCTATTTGTTCAGCAGTTGATCTGTATGGAATTTTGAGGTCTTAAACAAGAAACTAGGCTTGGGCATTTTTGGTGACGAATTTCCTGAACATTTCTTCTTCTCTGGACGGCTTTAGCTTCATCTGTCCATCGCCATGTCCATCTGTAATAGGTTGTCAGTGGCCTTTCGATTTTCAAAGCAGTAACTCGGCTCTCTTCTAGCAGTCAAAATTTGATTTGTCATGTTGATAATAAAAGCTTCGTCTGTTTCTCTATTCACATTTTTTTCGTGCTTTGCTTTCTTACCCATCTTCATAGAATCGTCATGAGGAGACGGAGCTGATGGGCAATAGCCTCTCCCGGGATCACTTTGCAATCCTTAACACGAGGCTTCATGATCATTTACTAAGCACCAGATGGTAGTCAATCTAAGTTAAGGTAAGGCTTCGGCTTTGTTTGATGAATATGGTGTTCAGCACGATTGACCTGGCTGATTTGTACAGGCTTAAGGTAGCCCTAAACGACGAACATGCTCACCGAAGCTGCTCGTGCTCGCTATGTTTTTCTCGTGTAGGGGCTGGTTCGCGAGTCGCTCGCTGTTCTCGAAAAATTTCGATTTCTTCGTGTTCATTGGCTTCAATGTTCGCGAGAAAACCTTATTTTGGTTATGAAACAACAACAACACGAAATGAATTGTCGCCAATGTGTTCGTCTTTAAGGGGATAGTGCAAACGAGCAAGTTCGGCAACCATGTTCGTCGTTTAATGGTACCTTTAAGACATCGTCACCTAGAGAATTTCTTGTGCCGTATCCCAGTACTCCGTGGCAATCTTCATAGGCTTCGCTTGTCCTCTCGACATGCCCGCTCAAAACTCCCCCAACAAACAATAGAGCTCTTCTTTTTTGATGTTTTCAATCAGGTTTGAAAACCTAGCCAGATTGCATCTTGAACAAGACATAGCTTTCGACTTAGGGACCATATCCGCTTATAATTTTCCGGATCTCACCTACTATCACCAATTTTGAGAGACATGAATCGGTCACAGGACACTGAAATGGTCGAGATGCTGTCAAGTATATCTGCCACGAATATCTGCCACCATTTCTTCCCTGTTCCGGTCTATAGTAGGACATCTTATAGGCTTTCGTCTCTAAGAAACAGGCTTTCCCGTCCCGCCATTTCGATTACACAAGATGTCCTCTCGCCTTCTAAACATCATTCTTTCAAGCTTCGTAGATGTAACCAGTCATAGGTTCTTCCAAGGATCCGTCTTGCGCCTTTCAAGTTACACCGAAGCCTTTGTTTTTGCAACCATCTGACTGCAAGTTTTGACTCTCTTACTGTCTTATACAAAACACGATGTCCTAGCGAAGGAATAGCTTCGAATAATAAAACCAAACTCCTGTTCCACATTAACTGCGAATAAAGTGCCGGCCTCCCCACTAAAGTGCGCTCACTTACTTCCGATATTTGTTTGAGTACTTATTTAGTATTCCCCCCCATAAAACCCCGGTTAATTTAAATAAATTGCCATAATTTGTCTCACAGTACCTCGTCATGTACTCGCAAAACTCTCGACAAATTGACATATTTCAATCATTTCCTGTGTATGCCTTTAAATTTCTCCTAAAAATACCATAAAATTTGTATCGATCTATACAGAACAATAATTTCCCCCCTTATTTCAAAAGTCCTTTAACGATTCCAAAGATGAAAGCCTATTCAAAAGCATCGCTTATTTGCAAACCATTCCATCTAAAGAAAAACCTATCTATCTTAGATTATTTGCCTTTACTTTTATTTCTTTCGAATTGTTTCTTTACTGTCTGGAAGAATAATAAAAACAATAGCAAAAAGGGAAGAAGGAGCCTCTTCAAATCATAAAATGCGGAGATCCAAAACAATTTTCTTTTCACTTTCGAGACAAGGCATAGCCCGCACAACACTGCACAATAAAAACGCTCCCTTTTTGATGTGCCAAACATTTAACAGAGTACTCTCCCATCTCATTAGTTTTCCAGTTTTTTTCTTTCTTTTTTCTCTTTTTGTTTTCTTTTGAGCCTGTTTAGATGCTGACTCTCGACTACGTAGTAAAGAGTAATGTCGTGTCTACATACTGTAGTGCTCACTCCTGCACTACTTTGATAAGGTTTAGGGGAGGGAATGGGTAAATTGGAACACTTCTGTATTGGACACCGTACAGATAACTTCGCGTTGCAATTCTGAAAGAAAATAATTAAATAGAGCAGAAAAATGTGCGATATAGAGGAATTAGCATGTGCGGCTATTATATGTTCGTCAGCAGCTTTGCTCGCAGCAAAAAAAGCAAAGGAGAAGCGTGTACGGGAGTGGGTCAAAACGTGGAGGCTTCGAAGGCAAGAAAAAAGTTCTTATCAACTTTTATACAATGAACTGAGGCTGGAAGATAAAGATGCGTATCGTCGTTATCTTCGAATGGACGAAGGCTGTTTTACAGAGCTACTGGGATATGTACGTAGCTTCATTGAAAAGAGAGATACGTTGATGAGGTCCGCAGTTCCGGCAGAGGAATCACTCTCAATGTGCCTACGATTTTTGGCAACGGGCGAGTCTTTCAGAAGTCTGGAATACCAAAGTAGACTATCACTCTCATATATTTCCAATATTATGATGACGTGTTGCACAGCATTATATAGCAGCTTAAAAAACGATTTTTTAAAAGTAAGTACATGTATATTATTTACTTAGTAACCACCTATAGATTTATAGTTTTATACACCTGTTTTCTCCCTTTTGATTTATTTCAGTTTCCTACGAGTGTTAAAGATTGGGAGGACGTTGCAGACGAATACTACAAAAAGTGGCAATTTCCCCTTTGTCTGGGAGCGTTAGGCGGCAAGCATATTGCTTTTCGTGCATCTAAAGCAGACGGCGCATTTTATTACAACTATAAGGGTTTTAATAGCATCGTTTTATTGGCTATGTGTAGTGCGGACTACAAATTTTTATTTGTTGATATTGGCTGCAACGGAAGGATAAGCGATGCGGGAGTATTGAACCGCAGTGCCCTAAGAACTGTAATAAATCAAGCAGATAAATATTTCCCTAGTGACAGATTTATAGGGAACAACAGAAAATTACCCTATACTATTCGGATGACGCATTTGGTCTAGAAAACCATTTGTTGAAGCCATATCCCTATAATAGTACTGAGAAATCCAAAAGAATTTTTAATTTCCGTCTAAGTCATGCTAGGCAGACAATTGAACATTCTTTTGGAATACTTGCCAATAGATTTAGAGTGCTTCAAACTCAAATATATCTCCGGCCAGAAAAGGTAAAAAAAATTGTCCAAGCGTGTTGTGTTCTCCACAATTATTTGCTTCAAAAAAAAATTGGTTTACTTGATGCTGCACCAAACGGTCCTAAGCCACATTCAGCTGCAGATAATATGCAACAAGCACCAAGGAATCCTCAAAGAGTTGCATCTGCAGTACGTGATAGCTTTGCTGCTTATTTCAGTGAGGAAGGAGAGATCCCATGGCAAAGCCAATATATATAAACAATCTTTTTTTTCATATTTTTATTAATACTTCAATTATTTAATTAAAATAGTTTAAACTTCTGTATATACTTACTTAATAACTAGTGAATTAAAAAAGAAAAATAAAACATGAATTCTTAGTAATAAAAAAAAACAAGATATTAAATTATTTAATTCTTATTATAAGTCGTCGTCGTAGTCGTCGTAGTCGTCGTAGTCTTCGAAGATTGACTCCATCGCAGTTTCTAATATATTTTTTGTCTGCGATGATGAACTTGACTCTTCCGGTGTTTCATATTGAAGCGCTCCTGTCGACGTATATGCTTTCTCCTGCAGAAAATTGGGAAAAATTAAGTTATTTGTTGTTCGGAGGTGGTGAAAAGCGAATTCTGGAGAAATCTACAGGATCACTTGGCATTTCCTGTACATGAAATTTTTCATGAACACGAATCATTTTATGTGCAAGAAATGTCAATATCCGGTTAGATTTTATTGTTCTCGGTACCGGTGTCGACGTCACTGCTGAATATTTTGCGGTGATATTTTTTTGATGAGCTTCTCTCAACAAATCTAAAATTTTCCATTTTACTTCGCTCTGTAAAGTTGCGTTGAGTTGCATAAGTTCTGCCTCTACCAGATTCACAAATGGACGTAGTGAAGACTCTTCTTTTTTGCTTCCCTGCACCTTCTTCAGCATTTCCGTTGCAGCTTCCATTGTATTCAGGGCCTTTACTTCCATGCATTGTCGCTTTGTTTTTCTCTAAATAAATAACAGTCAATTATTACATACGTATTTTATTAAATTCTCTAAAAATACAATTACCGTGTTATGTCCTGAATTTTCAGAAATTGAGTTGGTTTCTCCTGGATACAAATCGGAATCGTCCTAGTAAGACAAAATAATTAATTGGATGCATACATACATACAAATTCAAATGCATTTATTGCAACAGTGTTTGCGTCCACCGATAACATTTTTTTCGACACCCACAAAAAAGGATTATAATTGCGCATTTATTTTTTAGGTAGAAAGTAAGACGGAGGAAAAAGAAAACCGAAATATTTTTTTTACCTGAAGGGAATAGATATTTTACGACTCGCATAAAAAAATTATGGCGATTGCATCGAATTAGGTAGAAAATGGGATAATAAAGAAAATAAATTCCATCCCTTATGCACCATATAATCCTTTTTTCTCTGTTGGTTTTTTTTTCTTTCAAAAACAATACATTCGTAAATAGGTACTTACCAAAAACATTGTAATGTTGGATTCCCCAGATGTCTCATCTCCTACATCTTGCAAATAATGCAGCCTTTCAAAACACCACAGCTTTGGAATGTACATATATATCAGCTGCGCCTGCACCACTCTTTTTTGATTTCAGGAATAAATTTTTTTCCTTGCAATACTGATTGCGTATTGTTCGTAATTTAAGCCGCACATCTTTCACAGTCACATTTGGCTTCACTTGCATCAATCTTCTTTTGATTTCACTCAATGTCTCCTCTCTTTTTTTTCTGTTAATATAGTCTACATTTTTTGAATTATATAAAAGAGGATAATCTTCATAAATTTCAATAACCGCTTCCGTTTGTTCTCTCGTCCAAGTACTCATTTTATTGCGCGAACTACCCTGCTCAACGATCGAACTAGAAATGATAAAATGGAATAGGAACGGAACATTTCGGATGTAGAACGCGACTCTCCTCGATTTTTCTATTTTCTTCATGACTCTCGCCCTCTCTTTACCCCTCACTCTTCTTACCCACAAACCACCGACATAGCCGAGTTTTGAGTCAGCATCTAAACAGGCTCTTTGACAATCAATGACTAAGAAGAAAGTAAGCGAAAAAAGAATAAAATTGTTTTCGTACAAATCTCCTTTCGTTGCTTTTGATTTTGATTTCGATTTTGATGTCCGTTCAGTTGGAAAATTTTCTTACAATTTCCCTTACTTTTGGTCCTTTTTTTGTTTACATTGTTTGGGCTCTCATTTATGGGTAAACAGGATGCTTCTTCATACATATGCTTCTGTGGATGTACATGTGCAAATATGTTCTTCATGTGATGATAGTTTAAAGGCGCTCAAGATTAACTATCTAAATACTCGTTAGTGATTGAAAGTAGCTGCGTTCTGGCAGAATAACACATCAACCTTAGGCCTTCTACACAGGAAGCTACTCAAAAGAAGAAGCTGATTTGTAATGCAAGTTACTCTCCACGAACTAAAGGATCGATCCACAAAAAAGGAGACCACTTCATCTGGGCCAACTGTAGAGGCATCAGTCTTCTTAACATTGCATACAAGATCTCCTTTCTACAGCCTTTCAATGCGCTTTCAAGCTAGGTACATAAGTCCACTGTCGAGATTCTGTAGAAAACCCAAGAACTCTACATAGATACCCATCAGCACTTTATCGATTTCAAGGTCGACTATGACTAGAGATGAACTCTAGTCTAGTTCCCTGACATCCTTGCCAAACTTATCCGTCAGTACAGGATGACGATGAAGAACCCTCGCTGCTTCATCAAGATCGGTAACTGGTTGCATACGTCGATGATATTGGAAGAACTGAGAGGGTTGTTACCGGCAGAAGCAACCAAATGGGTTCAGCAATAAGCGAGGACAAAACCAAGTACATGCTGTCGACAATAAGGGCACAACTACGAATTGGGCACAACGTCACAGTGAGCAGCTACAACTCCAAGGTTGTATATCTTGTCTCTGCTATTAACTCTGACAATGATACCAGTGCAAAAATCAAGAGAAGTATAACACTCTCCTAACCTCTGTTTTTTGTTGGGCTAATTAGGCAATTCAGCAGTAAAACACTATCTCAAAGAACTAAGGAGAGTCTGTTTAAGACCCTGATCACGGAGCTGAAACATGGACTTTATTGCAAGCGGATGAAGATATCCTTGGACGCTTCAAGAGAATAATTTTTCGTAAGATATTCGGTCCCGTTTGCGTTGACGGGTTTTGGAGGAGAAAATTCAACGACGAAATATATGAGCTATACAGCGATACCAGACGTCGGAGATTCAAATCTACTCCAAACTCAGCCATGGCTCTTTAACCACATATGTATACAAATAAATGGAAGAGAATCATGCATAAAAAGAAGAGGTACCGAGCAGCTTTCCAGTTCAAGAATAGTTTGGCAACAACTTTCAGAAAATCAAGAAGTTGGCAGCTGGCTTTAAGCCGCTGGAACAGACTCACTTACTTTTCATGCTTAAAGGGCCCCCGACCCTTGTAGAATCCCTGCATGAGACAAATGAGGGTAATTGTTATTCGTACCCGCGGCTTGTGTCTCTCTCATAACTCTCCGCCAACATCTCTATTCCATAATCCTGATAAAGTCATGGAAATCGTTACAGACCTGAGCTTCGAATATGTCGAAGTAGCTTATGTAGAATGTCCGCCAAACCGTCTATGGATTCCGCCGTTGATTCCATTTCCTAGAAATGTGTGCCAAACTTCGAAAAGCAGATTTTTGCCGTCATGTTGCAGCAGAAGCCTGACTGATATTGCAAACAAGACTCACTCAGTTCAATGCCCTCTCGCACTCATAAATGGTACTCTTGGTTGTGTATGGCGTTCTTTGAACCTCCAAACTATCCGCTTAATAGATCTAGGAGTCAATTGATACTTTCAAGGGATTCCATTGTGGGGATTTGGCGAAATATAGTTCTTATAGTCTTGGAAACAACTTCAAAACAGGCGCCGAGTGCTGAAAAATCCGTAAGAAGTTACTTTCGAGCGAAAAATATCTACTTCCTCTGATATTATGATGGCGAATGGAGGAGAAGAACTCCTTAAGCTGTACCAGGATTTTAATATAGTCCAAAAATTCAGGATACATTGAATTCATTGGCTCAGTTGCATTGAGCGAAGAGACAACAAGGATCTAACCAAGAGAACCTTCGAATCATAGCCTCCACTTTGGAGAGCTTCAGGTATAAAGACCACACTAGTCACCAATAGTTGTTAAAGATAATCAAAAGCTGCAATATGATTTCTTACTTGGATATTATCCTGTAAGCACCTGCTCGTTGCTTCTCGGCTCTTGTTGGTCGTAATGGGATCAACCTGATTGGACGTTTCCTGCCTTTCAGTTGAGACTAGACGGTTGGTGTTGCAGATGCCTCCAAGCTGTGCGCTCTCATCAGGTATCTAAGCATAGGGTAGTCGCCACCCATCTTGGCCTTAAGATTCACCATCATGATTACGATGTTCCCATTAGGGGTTTGATTGTGGACGGTGTCATTTCACTGTATGATAGTGACCTTCCTTACTCTTCTCTGGAACTTGGCTGTGACTACCCGATCACTGTGAGGTTTCCACTATATAAGGCTTCTACGTGCTGTTGGTGTTAGCACCAGTCCTATTCCGGACCTCCTTGTACTACCTGCTCGTTTACCAGTGTAGAGCATAGAGCCAGTATAAATTCTGGCTGCACTTGCAATCTGATGTTATGATGCCCTTCTTGGAAGATCTAAACTCTAAGTCTTCTAGAATGCGGTAATTGTCCATTTGCTGGACCTTAGCCTAATCGTGTTTTGTGGCGCAGGAAGCTCGCCATTCGCCATTGGGAGGTGCTACTCCTACGAGGCATTTGCTGGTCCTTCGCCATCCTAAGTTAAGGACACTACTTCGAGTTCGATGCAAATGTTGGCATAAGTTGAACTTTAGCTCGTTGACAGCTCACATCTGACATGCACTTCCATATGTACAACATAGTGATGTCCTTTTTAAGCAGACCTACGAGTACTTTTCGAAGTGCTATCATCTCCTGAGTGTAAGGATTTTCGCTAAATGAACCCACTCTCATCGTCTACCACTTCCTGGAAATTCTGACTGACTTCTCATTGAATTTGTGATACAGGAATGAGGACTACATCTCATATCTCCACATTAAGTATGAACTCAACACAACCATCTATCGGCCTTTAACAACTCTGCTGGTTCTTTTGCAATTCATCCAAGTCTCGTTTCGCCAGAATTTAATTCACACACAATCGTATTTCTTATTCAAATCCCCTTAATTTAACATGAAAACCTACTCTGTTTACAAGTTCCTCTTCTTCTCGTCTTAAAGGAAAAAAATTAAGCACAGAAAATAACTTTTAAGTACCTCCTCTCGACAGAACACATTTCTCCTCATCATCCCCAATCATCATTTCGACTGGCTTTCAGCTTGAACATGGTTAGCATTTAAGGTTAAAGCGTGCATACCCCCTGTTTGCTCCCTATTTACACGTGCGATATAATTTTATTTTACAGAAATTTTTTTTATATAGAATGTTGTGCAGCAAAAAAGGATATGCTTTCGCTCAGGTTCTTATAATATCCTGTGTTTTTTTTTTTACTTTTTTCTCCGTAGGAATAAATTGCTTCCAGAGATTCTCGGAACAGCCAAAGTACACAGAAGTGAATCCGAGTCAGGACGCACTATTAACATGCAAAATAATCGATAAGAGAGGAACATGCTCATGGCAAAAGGATAACAAGGTAATTACATAATCCCTGTGTGTGCAAAGGAGTTTTTTTTTTTTTTTCATAGTTGCTAAATCAGGAACCGAGTGTTACATGCAAGGTATAATAAAATTGGATCAGGACTCTCTCTCTTCAGGAGAGGTTAAAAGTCTACTCATACATATACTACTTGGGTTTGGTACCTGTTTGAGGGGAAGTGCCCAGGGGTGTATGTATCTCTTTTGAAAAGATCATGTTATTTATAACCAACAGGATAAGGATGTTGGTTCAGTGCTCCCCCAGTGCTCGTTTCTCTAGAATGTAATCCTATTATTGGAGCAAATTTAAATATCAATCAGGATGCAGGATGTTCTCTTCTGCCACCGCCAGTGTGTGTGGGCATTTATTCGGTATTTTGTGCAGAGGGGGGAAGGATGTTATTCTCTTTCGCTCTCTCTCTTTCTCTCTCTGGAGGTGAATGTAATGAGAACAAAAGGTGCGGGGAATAAATTGCATTTGCCACTTTGTGGCACAACATTTTAGTCAAAGTTTTGCATATAAAGTGAGAATAGGACAATTGAGGCGAAACCTATTTATCGGGTTATCGATTATTTACAATGCAATTAGGGGATACAGCAGAGAGATTTAAAATGCATACGTTCATAGGTTGAGTCACAAATGTTACAAAATGTAATAAACTCAGACTTGGGTATGACTCTACGTCAGTCACCTGAGGGAGCCTAGGTCTGAACTGAAACTCACCAACAATTGAGAACAAAAAGTGTGAAGTTTTAGAGCTGTGTGCGAAGGATGAAGGCGCTAGGTCTTACCAGATGCAAGGCTTTAGAGAGCAAATTGGACTTAAAGTCTCAAAGCCGTATGTACAAGTAAGCTGATCATTCCGCCAATAGTTTCCTGAGATAGCTGGCTCTACACCAACGCCGAACATTCCCACAGTATTGAAAACTCTATTCTCTTAACTTTGTGCATGAGAGTTGATGACTCCAATCCCAAGCTGACCACCGAGTCAATTTTCATCCCAACGGCATCTATGTACCTCCCTGTCGCCACCTATCTTGGGCTTGAGATCCCCCATCATGATTACGATGTTCCCTCATTAGGTGTTTGGTTGTAGACTGCGCCTTTTTCATCCTTAGCCATGCTAGCTGTTGGACGATAGCACTGTATGATAGTGACCTTCCTTACTCTTCTTGACGTTTCAAAGATAGGAGGCTCTTACGTGCTGCTGGAGTGAACACAAGTCCTACAGCGGACCTCCTTGGACTTTCTGCTCGTTTACCAGAGTAGAACAAAGAGCAGAGCATTTGGTATCTCTTGATGAATGACCATTATCCTTAACATGCACTTGACGTCCACTTAGTCAAATCGTACAGTCCATGGAATCCCTGCGTTTCCCGTCAATGAAGCATAATTTTTCATGAAAAGTTCATCACAAAAAAAGAACAGTACTGGTGAACGAATGCAGCCTTGTGGATCCCCATTTTGGACTTTGAATTTCTCGTAGGCCTTTCGTACGTAGCCTTCATAGCTGTTTTTCATTAGACAAAAATGCATATCCGTCATAAGGAGCCATAAATAAATTCCTAATTTGAAGTGTTCCTCGGTTTGTAGTTCTAGCTACAGCAAGCAATAAACAGATACCTCTGCAGTTTGCATTAGGTAAGCTTACAGTCATATACATCTTCTTATAGCAGTGGATCATTCAGCTGGCACAGATCGAAAATCTTCGTGGATAGGATCTAATCCTTACTTCTGAATTGTGGTGTCAATTTGAGCATTTATTTCCTCCGGACAGTTCAGTCTGTCTTTGATGTATTTTGCGGGTGAATTTCATTTCCTTTGTTGATCTCCATCCGTCATGCAAGGAATCATATTTCACTAGATCTCGCGTAGTGAGTAGAGGATTGGCTGCTTCGCTGATTCTGTAAACGGCTCTGCCGTGGCACCTACTCACTGTTTCTTCTGCTTGAGGAGGAGACGTCCCGATGCAACTTATCACCTTGAATTTTACGGTCCTGTTTTTATTTTTATGGGATGGAGGGACTCTAGCTCTATCCTGCCTATCACTAGAGTTGCTACTCTTCGACTTCTTAGATCTTGACGGTCGTTGATCTTCCTCATGGTGTAGTCGGAAAGACATGTCCTATGTCATTCCTCCGATCGATCGAGAATCCTTTGAGCACTTGATTTGAGAATGGCCTTGCATAAACACTGCTGATTATCTCCATACCACTTGAGTGATGGTCCCTTGCTTCTTGACACATTTTGGGATCCCTAAATCGGGCGTTAGATAAACGTAGCATTTTAGACTGATCTTTGTCTGATTTGGATGTCTAGATGGCAAAATTCTAAATTAAGTTGGAAATGACTTGCTCATATGTGACGTCCATGCTTGTAACCCTAACTTTGGCATGCAGTCACCGATTATATGACCATGTAAGCCCAGCAGGCCAGGGCTATTGGATGGGGATGTAGGCTCATCTTCGACTGGGAGTCTCCTGCCCACTAAGCAACTGTTGGAAATGTTGCTTCAACACATCAACAAATCCTTGCACTTCTCTGACTTCACTCTTTAGAAGTACCCACGTTCCGGTTTCCATGCTAGCTGATTGGCTTTCTGTCCTGTCATAGTTCACTCTCGCTTTTCTTGTGCTTTGTTGCGTGCGCTTTTTGTCATACTCTTCCATTGAATGCACTCTGCACTTATCATCATACCTTGTGCTCCTGTTTCGGTGGTGCCTGGAAGACTGATCACGGCTATCTCCTTCATGAGCCATTCGATTGCTTGTGGGAAAATGAATGCACTGCAAAGAGTTCCTCGGTCAGGTATTCTTTCTTGCCTTCTAACGTGTTAAGGCGTAGAACTTTAACTTTCTTCCTCTGGACGACTCGCAGCTTCTTCTTCTTGGATAGCCAGGCTCTGAATTCAGCTGAAATTGAATGGCTATTCTCAGAAAGAATGATTCGATAAGAGGCCACAAGTCGTTCAGCAAGGAACTCTATGCCTTCTCCGTAGTATATTTTGATGAAGAACTTGAAGATGATTCCAAATTAGGTGGTGCTTCATCTACTGTCCGTATACTCCCAAGACTAAGTTGCTAAAGCAATGAGGGATAAGGAATCTATGAAGACGCTCTACCCTTTATGCAATCAAGTCTACTTTCAGCTTTCTAAATGTCTAAGAAGATCCCAGAAATTGGTACGATATAGCTTCTCGGTTTTAATGTAGCGATTAAGGAGCACCAGGCAGTGAAATCTGTTCAAAGTGGGTTGCTGCTCCTTCCCGACATGGCTACTGCCATGGTTCACAATCACGACACCTTCAAGTTTTCCCCAAATGCAATCGCATTCAGACCTCGCAAAATGTCCATAATAATTTGTACCTCTATTACCTACTTCAAATTAAGGACCAACTCTGTTCCTTATCACTAGAACGTCTGAACCTCTCAGACAATATTTTCATTAGTTCCACCATATCGTTACCTGGCATTGCAAAGTCAATGCAATCTCTGCTGACATCCTTTGGGAAAAGGGGGCAATATATTTTTCTATTAATTAATCCTTTTTGGGGCGAGATATAGGAAGCCAAACTGTGCAACCGCATCCGAACTCTGATATAATCAAACCAATCAAAGCTTCCATAATCCCGTTCCCAATTATGGACCATAGCAAAAGTGATACTGATTTCAAAATTGCATCCTTACACTCTCATTCTTTTATCTGTGTTTTGTAGCCCGTTGGAATCTATCCGAAGAAATACGAATGGGCGGCACACCCACCGACCGGCAGTCTGCACATGGATCTGCAACCGCCACCGCATATTGGTGGCGATTGTTCATTATGGATACGTTCGGCCACTCTAGACTTCGACGATGGCCTCTGGGAGTGTCAGGTGACAGCGAGCGACTTTACGACCCAAGATGCCCTAACCAGCCAGCCAGTGCGATTAGTTGTGCGAGGTAAGTGGTGTACTAATTGAAATTGGAATCTCTGATCCTTGTGTGTGTTACTGCCAAAAGGAAGTAACCTTATCCGGGGACAATTACCCCCTTTTGTGTGTGTGTGGGTGTGTGTCATGTGAATTTTAATTAAAACCCCCCGAAAGGAACTTTTGCAGAAGAAGAAGAAGATTCTAAATTACATTTTAATTCTCATCCTTAGTGGCACCACAAAGACCTCGACTGGAGCACGAAGGAGCTCATGTCCCGCCAGGACATAACATCACCGTGGACTCGGGTGCGGTGGCGACGGTAAAGTGTGTCTCGCATTACGGTAATCCACCGGCGACACTTAAGTGGTTTCTAGGTGAGAGAACGATGGTGATAAACAATTCAACCAAGCACAAGACAACAAGAAAGATAGACGCTATAATTGGGTATCTCTTTTGTGTGTACACAGGTGATCAGGAGCTGATGCCGTTGGGTCCGCAGGTTAATTCAACCGAACCGGATAATCCAAGGACATGGTCGGCATCGTCCGTTGTACAGGTGTCGGCGATGCGTGACAGACATGGCGAGATGTTGCGCTGTGTGGCATTCCATGAGTCTTATTCAGCGAAATCGGTGACCGTCGAGGCAAGAATGGATATAAAATGTCAGTTTAGATGAACAATTTTCTATCCTGTCGAGGTAATAATTTACAAAAAAAAAATTTCTTCTTCTTATACTGTAGATGCTCCGACAATACGACTAATTGGCTCCCCAGAGATTGACCTGGAAGAGGACAAGGATGCTTTGATTATGCGTTGTGTAGCAGACGCTAATCCTCAGGCGAGTATCGTCTGGCGGAGAGCAGGACGTTCTGAAATTGCCAGTTTACAGGTGAGGATTGAATGGAAAATTGTTTTCTTATGAAAGTGCACAGTGGGGTCCTGTGGGTGGGGCTGATGACGATGTAATCTACAAATTTGTAAGATTAATTTTGTGTAAGCAAAAGGATTACAGTTGTTCTTTAGACTAAGCACACAGCAAGGATAATAGATTTATTTCTGACATAGAAGTAAAGAAATTTTGTTATTTTAGTTGAGAACAGCTTGTTGAACTTGTAACATAACTTACAATAGTGGCACTGTGACCTTAAAAGGGTATTTTGTTAGGCACAGGATAGTCAATCAATAGCGATCAATGAAAGCGATGTTTAAGGATACCACTGGACTAAGAGGCATCTTGTGTTTTGCGACTAAAATCTTCTAGTGTCCTTTCGTATCTAATCCCATTAATTCGCCATTGATACAGCATAGTACGACGCTTCCGAACTATGTCGTTTGGAACACATCCAGTGATTGATTTATCTGACTTGCTTGTAAGTATCTCCTGGAGCACGTCAAAAGATAGTCTTTTCTAGTCTTGGAAGAGTCACAAAGGTGAGTGGAGGAAGCTGAATGTAAACGATCTATATCAGACCCAACTAGCAGCTTAACAGTGGCCGACACAGTCACAGGAGACAAGAATGAGCTGAGCTGAATCCTTCGTTAGTTAGTTGATAGTAGTAGGACCTCCTGAACTGTTCTAGGATCAAGCTGTCCGCGTGTACTACCCTCTATATTTGCTGAGTATTGATGGGATATAGTATAGAATTTATTTTGCCAGTGACATCTGTAGAGATGAGGTTCTCAGATTTCGACAAACTCTTTCAGCAACTGAAATAGTTAAGCGTACTGGACAAGTAAGCCGTCCGATTCATCACATACCCTTCAAAGTTAGTATTCTGGTATGCGGAATGCATTGATCCTTGTTTACCGAAACAGTTTCTGCCTCTCCTAGACATGGAGCCGTACATCTCTATCAATACATATTGCTCAACTTTCGCGCCCAGTTCTAAGCTGCAAGCTTAGTGTCCAATTCACTTTGGCCCAAGATAATGCAGCTTCTTGCAGGAGCTGGTCGTTGCGATGTACATACATTCTTTGAAAGCGATTTGCAGGTCTTCACAAGCTTTGAACTAATTGCAGCAGAGTCCAGTCTTAAAAGCTGTCAGGCTACCTACATAGACCTTCCTCGTCTGTCTGTATGATGGCTGTTGTCTTGTCTTAAAAGACACTGCAGTCGTTATTTATTACAAAGGAATGGTTCAAAAAACTCCAGCTTCCATGCTAGCCCCCCATCTTAAATCCGACGGCGCGTAGAATGATTGTTCTTACTTGCGAATGATACTATGGCTTCTATTAGAGAATCTCTTTTCTCTAGATACCAAGCTCCCATCAGAAAAATATGGACGCATAGCCGGAAGTCATGGCAGTCAAGCTGCTAGAGGACAGATCCAGCAGAATGAAACTAAGCACGATGTCCATCAAAGCTGTCGTGTAGGTGGTATAACTTCTCAAGCTCACAATACTGGAGATCATAGGAAAAAGTCTTACAACTGCAACGTGTGGCCACTACACAACAATCATTTTGAAGCCCCAATGCAGACCTTTTACCAAATGTGAGAGCCGCAATCGCTTTCTTGATCCAAAGATCATACTGAGCTACGGTCAAGGAACTGCAACAGAAATAGCAACCTTTAGAACATCAGTCGAGTTCTAGAAAGGAATCCACAAACTTAAAGGAAGAGAGTTCCAAGGCATACTCAATCCATAGATAGCCACCAGACTATATGCTACAAATGCTGTCCTAGACCGACCAATAACCACCACATCATCATACTGAGCCTGAGCTTGAATGCCACTGAGGCGGTCTATATGAAGAGACCAATCTCTTTTTAGTAAACAGAAGATTAGTTGACTCTCCGCCCTTTACTGCTGAACCAAACTGCCATTAGGTGAAGTGGGAAGATGAGTCTTAGACTTAGGAACCGTCATCAAGGTAGCCCGTCACGTTGAAACTATTTTTCTTCAATATGATCACAATCTCTTCCATTACGATAAATCATATAAGAGGTGAGAGAACTCCGCCTTGTGGGACTCCTTTGCAGACGCCTTTTTGTGTGCTATAGGTGTGAGTGTATGAATCTCCATTTGAGTATCAGTGTGGTCCAGTTGCCTCTGTGTAAGCCTCATCTCACCAAAAATTATGTGACCACGCTTATACTGATATACAGGGCTCCAGCAATGGGTAAATTGGAAAAAAAGAAGGGATAAGGAAGAATTGGAGTAACGGTATTTCTACCTCCGGTTTTATAAGGTTTCAAAACTTATTTTCCATAGATGGTGTCCACATTGACTAGGAAGAGTTCTTTGTGACTTTTTTGCATTCGTTCGTAATTCACAGTATTTTTATCGCGTTCGTGGTTGTTCTTGAGACTTGAACACCGAACCATTCATTCAATGACTGAATGTACAACCAAACACTTTTGAACCTTACTCTGTAGAGCGATATTGAAGGCTTGCCTACATAAAGGCCCAAGAGTACATAATTGGATAACTGCCATGTCCTGTATCCCCTTGTAGGTCCTAAGGCCTCTATAACACAACAAATTTGGCTCAGCTCTCCCCAACTTTTTCCCAGTTGCCGTGCCTTCGTCTCAACTGTTCTGAGCCACGTACTCCTAGGACCGCTGCGTCCATCCCTTGGTTAGCTATAGACCCGTCAAACTTTTGGAGAATATAACCAACCCACTGCCACTTACGTCGTCGTATGGTTGTGCCTATAGGTTCATGGCCCGTTCTCTGATAAAGTTGTTCGTTAGAGATACGGTTTGGCCAGAATGTCCTTAAGATGTAGCGAAGACATCAATTGACAAACGTTTGCAGCTTCCTTGTGATAGTGACGGTCACTGATTCAACGTTTGAAAGGAGCAGTCGTAGCTTGGTGTTTACTTCGCTAAACTGTGGATAGCATTCCAAACGCAGATTTTGCCTATTCAGCTGGCTATATCCAGTTCGGTTCCACCAACGATTGGAAACTCTGAACTCTCTCTATCCAAATACCAAGATTGTATAAGCTTAATGAATGACGTTTAAGAAACAGAACCCCTTTCCTCTCAATCGACGCCACTGTGTGAAGTTCTTCTAATTTCTTGAAAACAACTCATTCATTTACTCTTCACAGGAGTCCCTAACTCTACGTCCTGTGGGTAGACGCGATGCCGGTCTATACACCTGTCAGGCGCAAAACTCTGTCGGAACATCAGAGCAACTTTCCGTACAGCTTGACGTCAAATGTAAGTAGACCCCTCTGGTGGAAAAAAAACTTTCAGAGAAATAAAGTTTTTTTTTTCTAAAAAAAAAAAACAAAAAAATATTTATTTCCTCCTTTATCCTTGCAGTTCCACCAAAGATTCTATCGGCTGGGCCGGATCGTCTTACAACAGCACCACTGTTCAGTCCGGCCGCATTTGAGTGTGTCGCCGAGGGCAACCCGCCACCGTCTTACAAATGGGTTCAAAGGTATGTATCCACAAAAAAAAAATCGCGGTAACTAAAACTAAGAGCGAGACTGCTGCTCCTGCACGAGTTCATTATTACATCGAGGACATTCCTATTATGAGCCCCCAGGAAGAGCGTTTAATTTTCCACCTTTTTTCTTTTGTTTGTCCTCCCTTTGCTTTGTTCGCCCCCGCGTTCATTCTCAAGGATGCACTGAACGCAATGTACTTGTATTGGAGGCGAGAAACTTGAGAGGCAGCGAACTTTTGCTTCATTATAGTTCTTCATTTTCGCATTCTTCCTGAGCTTTGTTTCTTAGAGAATGTGTCGCACAAAGAAAGGGGTGGTCGGGTGGAAAGTAGAGGAAAATTAAACGAAAATTGTTTCTCAAATTTTTTTCCTTCGTCCTTTCTTTTGTTTTATAAGTTTTCTTCCTTTTTTTTGTTTTGAGATTTATTTTCTACAGCCGCGTCGCTAAAAAACAATTGTTCTTTGGTTATAAGGCAGGAATTAGAACGGCTGCTCTTCGTCGTCGTCATCGTCGTCCTCCTCGTCGAGGACGCGTCGCGGAGCTCTAGAGTCTAGAGGCGTAAATTACGTGAAAGGAAAATTGTTTCAGGACAACACACCAAAAAAAAAAAAGGAATTGGGTTGAGTTTAGTTTGTTTTTGTTGTTTTTTTTTTTGCAACGGCTATTGTGTGTTGAGTGTGCGACGGGGTCATTTAGGAACTCAAATTGTTGTCCTTTTTTTGTTGTTTTCTTCTTCTTTTTGGTTTAATTTTGAAGAAGAAATTCCTTATGGGGGTGAGTTAATGGCGATGGCCACACAAGAGGAAGTGGAGTTAAATTCACTTAGTTTGTGTGAATAGTTTTTGAAGGAGAGAGAATGACGTTGGCCTAAGATTTTAATTGTGAAGATTAGTTGTAAGCATGGGTTAGGAAATATAGGTTAACTTGGAAGAGAAGTGGTAGCTAACTATGCAAAATTAAGGAGAGAGCAAGGCACAGCCTAAGAAGTTGTATTCTTCTCTTCTATTCTTCTCCTTTCAACTGAATGAAAAGGAAAGGAAGACCTCCTTAAATCCTGAAGAATTAGTCCACGAGAAGGATATCCGTGGTTCGTTAACCGCTAAAGTACCATCTTATGATAAGATTTAGGCCTAATCATTAGCACAATAAGTGTTTCAGGAGTGTTCTAAGAAAACCTCGACATAATGATCGTATACTTTGGAGGTTTTTCAAACCTTAAGCCCATTGGAAGTGAAAAAGAGAAGATTAGGGACTTCAATGAATAAGCCAGTGTCCTGAACTGCTAACAAATAAATGAACAAGTTATAGATTCGAAAGACAATACTCAGAATTTGATGATACGATACTGCATGTAAGGAAGAAAATTTCATACAAACGCAGATGGAGAATGTCACTGTCCTTAGCGCAAGTGCTATATGACTTAAGTCCAATTTTCCATCCAAAATGAGACATCCACCAAATTGAGTCCGCATTAAGTCAAACATCTCATTCGATTCTTAAAAGGTCGAACCTTCTTGTTGGAACGGAGGTGTTGTCCAAGATTGTATCTATCAATTGACCCAGTGAATGGGGCATAATACCTCCGCTTGACCCAAAATCTACACCAAACCGTAGTGCAAAGACTCTTCTTGAATCACACATGACCTGGTCTGTTCTCCGACTGCAACATGTGTTCGATGATTAGCAACGGACTGACTAGGGTTGTTCTCCATGAAGCGTGCTCTATGTCCATATCGTCCTTTGAGCATTTGGAACAGGATGGTGATCGTCTGTCATATACCCTCCCTTATGGAGATCACTCAATCTATAACAATGGCAGCTTCGACTTATATAGGTACTCTTCAGGTCGCTGACTATCTGTACCGCCCAGATTTGGTATGTTGACGATACTCTTCTTCGTTCCCTAGGCTGGGCCGACATATAGGTTAAGCATGGCGAGGAGATGGTTCCCCTAATCATACTCAGGTCAGTACTAATCCATTGTGATACCTATTTTGGGAGGCTTGCGATTGTCCCTTACAGAAGCTAAGCCTGTATTTTATAAGATGTAACTCTGGAGATTAGGATCCTTTTAGCATATCCAGGTCCACCAATCTTTGGCAGCATGCGCCAGAGAATTTCCATGCTATTCCGAGGGTTTTATTGTTAAACAGTTCACGTGTGTTTTGAACTGCTCATTGTTGTCCAACATTACTTCAAGGTTTTTGACCACTTCTTTGAGCCTGATTGTTTGATTAACAACCTGAAAGATGGCAGACTCTACAGTCTTTCGACCGATGTTCACGGTTTTATGGTGGGATAGTTACAATCTGACAGCTGGTAGCCTTGTTCCGGAGAATTGCTTCATATGTCGTGGGTTCCACTGCAAGAATTTGTGTGCCTACTGTCACTATGGTAATGTCAGTGGCGAATCCAACTATGCGCTGGTAATACAAATCATAGGACTTTATCGTACATGACAATAGTGGCCCTAAGACCTTTCCCTGCGGAACTCTGACAGTGACGTTCTATCTTTCTCCTCAGCCTTCATCTGTATTATATCTCAACTTTCTGCAGTTGGGATAGGATTGCAGATGATGAAAACAAGCAGATGAGCAGAAAACCTGCCGGTATTTCCCTAGATCAAAGGGGCAAACCTTACAAATGGACCAATAAAAGTGCAGTGAAGTGACAGCGCCGTGATTCTCCTACTCTAGATCATTACTTCGCCTTAAGAGGAAGAAGAAACTAGCTCATCACTATACACAATAAGGAGTATGATTTGGTTAGTGATCTTCTGATAAACGACCAGTTCGGTGAGTTGAACGCGTTCCTAAAATCCACCACTCCTACTGCACAGTCCTGTAGAGCGATCTTTCACCTTCGATGGCGATATGTAGTTCTCATAAGGCATCAAAAGTAGATCACATATTTCTAAAGTCGAATTAGTAGTCTGCCACTACGAGTAATGTAGGTTATCTTCTCATGGGGGACTGATCTCCTGGAGGCAGCTCTTTTGACAACTGGTCCAAAGGTTTCATTATCCACTTTCTAAGAATCGTTCCTTCTTCAAAACGCTTCATAGTGAAAAAAAGTAACTTAGTTCAGAATTGCGTTAACACCAAAAAATGAGGTTGATTCACGTCCTCTCTGAATGGTTCAGTTATTGTAGGCAAATAAGATCTGTCACACTCTGTGGCACTCCAAAAAAAGTTGAGCATCTTAAAAGTGCCCAACCAATAGAATCCCTCGATCCGTTGTTGCGTCGTTTTTGACTGATAGCTCAACAGAATCTACATTCTTATGGGATGCGACCGATAAACAACGGATGAATGAACTTTGAGGGATAAAGTAGATTTATCTTCAACTTTTCCCATCCGTCAATCCGTTGACAGTATACACATTCATACGTCATTCACATATTGAAGTTCACGCATAAGAAAATTGAGAGCACGCATTTTCATTGGCGGAAGCAGAGAAAGAATGTAGAAAAGCTGTCATCGCCTTTGACAATCATCTGCAGGGATGACGTTTTCCAAAATTCGAAGGGGAGTATTGTAGAAGTTTACAGAGGAGTATTTTGCGTCTGAAGGGAGTACAGGACAATTTGCCTGAGAACTTAAGAACCATCACACGCTGGAGCAATTTTACTCTGGAGTAATTTCGGAGTATCTATTACTATCATTGACAACTTGCTGTTCAACTGATCAACACTCTTTCTTCTATAAAATCAGTTCTACTCCGGGGTAATTGCACCAGTGTATGATGACTCGTTAAATCAAATAAGGGTGATAATATATTAAATTGGTTTAAAGGGAGTAAAATCGTTATGAGGGGAGTACGGGAGTATAATCGATGAAAAGGGAGTACGAATACACCCTTAGTAGTACCTTCGGAGTACCCTAATCATCTGATTGATGTGACGTATTCTATTAGACTGTTCTATTCGGCAATTAGGTCAACTTAAAAGTCAAAGCTCAACGGAACGACGGATTCTATGGGTTGAGCCTTTATTGCTGTTTTTTTCAGAAAGCTTCTCAGTGATTTAAAGGTTCAACCACTACGGCTTAGGACGCTGCCATACTTAGTCATACTTTAATATACTGAACCCATAATGGCTTTTCGCTCAGTTTCGTCAAGTTTTCCTTCCTTTTTGACTCCATGCATAAGGCTCAACCAGAATGGACTACAGTTCGATTAACCTTATGTCAAAACCGAACGAAAAGCCCACTGAATTCCTTCCAACCGCCCTAGTTGCCCCTACTGAACTTGTACAAACTTTATAAACATTGTCAAATTTCCGTACTGAATGTTCCTTCTCATTTACACCTTCGTTAAGCCCACAGAAGTTAACGAAACACGACGAAACTAAGCATATTCTCATTATGGCTATTCACTATTACTTCTGTGTAATGGGACATTCCATTATGCTGGCTTACGCTTATTTAAGTCCATTTTGGTTCTGCCTGTAGAGAGCGGTTTCATTCGTACGCTGAGGATGACAACGTCGTGTGAGAGTGAGACGATATGAGTGCATAATTATGGGTGCGTTCAGCTGTCGGCAACAGCGTGCCTAACTCGATTATGGTCAGGCTTTATGACTTGTATGTACATACATTTACTGCCTTTTCTCTTGAAGTCTTAAAAAAGTTTGTGGGAAATTCATACCAGCACTAGAAACCCTATCCGCCTACTTTGCCTACCAGAAGATTAGCAATCGACTTTCAAATAAAAATTGAGAAAATTCCATGAAATTACTTATTATTCCCTCCACCTTATTTCAGCCAAAAGAAACTCTATACTTCCTTCCCATGGCTTTAAGGCTTCCTGAAAAACTTTAAAAGGCCCAAGGTCAAACAAGCGTACACCACCGCCGCCAATTCAATATCAAATTTGTTCCCTAAATATGATTCACAGAAAATCCTATTCAAACAAAGCAATTCACTTCCCGGAACTCATTCTAAATCAAAGCTTCCATTTATTCTCTTCTCCTTTTTTTTTTTTTTTTCTTAAAAAATACTAATCTCTTACCCAGTCCTGGCACTTTTTTTTCTAATCCTTCTCGGAATTGACCTTGTTGTTCCGCAGCCTCCCCCCAAAAGGACTCTCTCTCTCTCTCTCTCTCTCTGTCACAATGACAGAAATTTCTTCATAAATAGATGAAAATATTCATCCCCCCCCCTCGGCCCGCCCGAGAACAAATAAATCAAATTACTTTCTTATTTTTTGTCCTACGTTTTTACTACTTCACGTCCTGCCAGCGATGTCCTTCTCCTCGCTCGTTGTATCTCCACAATCAACAACACTTACTTTTCGTATCAAATCACATAAAATCATCCCAACAAATGTTGAAGTACTCATCATAAAAAAAAAAGGAAAAAAAGTTCCATTATCTTGAGTTGAAGTGGAGTAGAATGCTTCTACTTGGTGCCAATTTGTCGCCCAACAATAGTAGTTGCTGCCCACACCAGCTTACGGACAGCCCCCCAATCGTATAGGAACTTCCTTTTCGTGTGTCTTCCCTAACAAGGATCTGATTTCAGTGTTAACAATATTTCTCCATTTACATTGTTTTTTTTCTTTTTTCGTTTTTATCTTTTTTTGTTTTGTGTCGTATGGGGGTACCTCATTATAGGAGATTTTCTTTTTTTCTTTACGTAACAACAGAGTCCTCTTTAAGGATAAATAAATTTAAGGCAACCATTTATAACGTTTCAACACTTTACGTCGGGGATTTTGGGAGAAATTTCACTTTAATTTAACGATATAGCCGTACACATACATCGCCCACCTCGATCTTATGGTTTTTCATTATGATTCAACATTGGTATCCTTGCTGTAACGTTTGTTCTTACCATCGCCATCCTGTGTTCAGTGAAAATTCCTCGAGTATCATTCATCAAGTTAACAATTCACCAGAGGAGCACTAGGGGAATATTAATCAAGCTTTGCCGCAGATTCAAATTCCCATTCGAAGGGAATACCCTCACATGTGCCAAAGACACAGAGAGACAGAGAGAGAGAGAGAGAGTGAGTGTATCCTTGGTGCTCATTCTGTGGTAAAAGAAAAATTAAGAAATCAAACAAAATCTCAATTCCCAATCCGGCTCCGTACTCCCCTAAGATCGTTACGTGACGTGCAACTTAATTTGGCGCAGGGATCCTTGTAGCTGAAAATTACTATCAATTTTCCCTCAACTACTGCTAGTGAATCATCTTTTGCCTTACCTATCTCATGTTTTTTTTTTTCTTTACAGGATCTCACACGGTTCGAAATATCTCGAACGAGGCAATGAAGCTCGTCTAGTTATCGACAATGTAACTTATGACTATCAGGGTGAATACGAATGCCGAGCAACGAGCTATATAAATGGCCAGGAACGGACAGCGATATCAGAGCCAGTATCCCTGCAAGTTGTAGGTAAATCAAAAGAGAAATTGTATACATGTTTCCTCCTCGAGAACGAGACCAAGATAATGAATGGGAAAAAATCAAAATGTAGAACAGATACTCGTACCAAAACCACATGCATACCGTTGGGTGGGTGGGTGGCTCAGTTGGAGATTATATGGCTGAAAGTTTGCCATTTTGGGGTGCACACATTGGAATTCGTAACTAGAAATCGGGGGTTGGCACAGTTTAACAAAAAACCACATGAGATATGTTATAAAATAGCAGAAGGAAAGAATTGAGCGATAAAGGGTGCTGAAAGAACAATGCACGGAAAAGTCTGTTTTGCAGGAGTTTAATCCATAAACCACTTGCATATGGCGTTCTGCTGTAAGCCATTTATTCTTTTATTTTTTTTTTACCATGGAGGTATTCCTCAGGATTTAGGTTTTTTTTTGTCTTGCACTCGTGTCGGTAGGGATAGTGTTGCTTCTGTAGATTAGAAGAATTCTTTTTTGGCTTACCTTCGAAAGGAACAGGATTTATGGCGGAGGGACGCTTAAGCCAAAGGCATGTTGGGTGGTTCTATCTTTGAGGTTAAAATTCTTGTTCATAGATAACTCAAACTATTTGAGTTTTGGGTATGTAACTTGTCCGGGGAGGGACTTAATCGAGATATAGTGTGAGGATGTAGGTGAATTTTCTAGTAGTCCCCAAGAAGGGTGTCCTGCGCAATAACCTAGCCAGCAATTTATTGATTCAATGCCAATCAAACATCTTTGATCAGAAAGCCTGCCATAGAATCAGCTGGGTGTCAACTGACTGGTTCAAGAAAATTGCCCATTTTACCATTAGTCACCGTTTCAGACGGCTGATGACTCTAGACGTCCGCCACAAATGAGGATGGAATGGCATTATCGGGGAAGAGCAAGATCTATCGAGTGACTGTTTAATAGGCCATTGGTACTGTTGGTAAACCTCATGGCACTAGAGCGTCTAGTTGCAACAATGGCTGGCAGAGTTATTCAACAATACACCAATAACAAGGACCATTTTTTGCGAAGTCTGAAGACAAAACTGTGTATTAGAATCAGCAGAATACTACCCGTCACCATTCAAGACCACAAGTATGACAGAATGGACGACTTAACGTGGCGTATGTCAAAACAAGAGCTTATAAGAGCAGCAATACCATTAAACCTTTTCTCAATACTGAGTTATATTTGACTGCCCGAACACAATGGTGTGTCGATAGTAACAGCGATAGCTTGAACTGTCAAAAGTAGAATACACATAAACGGAATAATGCTACGTCACTTTGTCGGTAGTAAGAATAAGCCACCTTTTAACATCTGTGACGCGACGAGTTAGACAGGATACAAAAAAAATGTGCACGACTGGGTCGTACGTACTTGCACCTACATATATGCTGGTAGTTGGAAATGAATTTAAAAGAAAAAAATTACAATAGATTTTTGAAAAAATATTTTTTTTAATTTTGTATAGGATTAGATGGCATATATTATTAAACATTTAATCTTGCCGACATTTCGATTTTTATGGAAATCCAATGAGTTTTAGCCGAGAAATAGCCAAATTTCTAAAACCAGTTAATAAGAAAAGTACCGTTATACGTATTTTTAGCCAAAAACGTGGTACGCCATCTTATAGCATTTTTTTTTTTTTTTTTTTTTTATAATTTGCGCGCACCAAAGGGGATATGAATACCCTTATACTGATGATTCAGGGCGCGGGCGTCTAGGAAAAGGGAGAAGAGGAACAGAGGAGGTACCTGTGCACGTTGGCTTTAAATGCTTAAAGGCCATAACGGTGAGGAAACACAGAGCCTGGAAGTTCCACATACGTATTGTTCGGCTAATGAATGAATCTCTGTACTTGACAGTACGTCCGAAGTTGGGCTTGAGGGTGAACTGATGTGCATTCAAGACGTGACGCGTATTGCGGGTGAAATTTTGAAGGGGGGGAGAATGCAGTTGGCTATTTCGCTGGAGCATTTTTTGTGGTAAAAGCGATAAAATAATGAGAGACATGAGACATTTCTCCGATGTTCGAGTGAAGCTATAGTGAAGCTATGGAGTTCACAATGTTACTGCCACCTATAAGCTTTAACGCACGCTTCTGGATCCTATCTAGTAAGTGCAAAACGGTCTTGGGTGCACCTAACCAGATGTGGGCGTTGTACTCCAATTTTGGGCGGATGTATGCCTTATAGATTGAAGCCAAGTCAGTCGAGGTAAAGTATTTCTTGCACCGTTTAAGGAATCCTAGACATTTTGCTGCATTTTTGGCGACCTCGAATATGCGATCGTTCCATCGAAGATGGTTATTGATACACATACCGAGGATGGCAAGTCTTTCGGTTTCCGCGATGTAAGTACCATTCATGGATAATGGTTGGGAGGTTTGGTTACGCTTGAGTGACAGGAGACAGCATTGTGTTTTGGATGCATTAAATTCTACTCTGTTGGTTAAACCCCATTTGATTATGCTGTCAAGATCGGAATTCAATGAGTTTAGCATACGTTGCCGTTCCTCTTCTACGGCCGAAGAGCAGGGACGTGAGTTGGGGAACGAATATGAAAAACTGAGGGTACTGTCATCAGCGAAGGAATGAATTGGATTAGAGGTAGAAGACAAAAGGTCATTTATAAAAATAAGAAAGAGAGTCGGAGACAGAACTGAGCCCTGGGGGACGCCAGCATTTATATGGTGAATAGCAGATTTGAAGCCATCCAATACAACTTGTATTGAACGCCCCGAAAAGCAATTTCTAATCCATTGAAGTAGAGACTCGTCGATACCATATGCACGCATTTTCGACAAAAGAGCCTGATGCCAAACTCTGTCAAATGCTTTTGAAATATCAAGCGCAACTATCTTTGTTTCGCCAAAGTGGTGGAGGAGATTGGTTCCACTTTTCGGTGAGATATGCCATCAAGTCACTTGCCCAGACTAACTCGAATATGAAATTTAATCAAAATCGTTAGAGCCGTTTTCGAGAAAATCGTCTTTTTGTGAAATTGGCCTTAAGTAAAGTACCGTTAATAACAGGGCTAGAACAAAAATTCCGATTTCGCCTCGAATTGCGACCCTACAGAGCTCAGATATGAAGTTTGAAGCAAATCGGTCCAGCCGTTTAGGCTGCAGTCAGACAGACAGACAGACAGACAGACAGACAGACAGACAGACAGACAGACAGACAGACAGACAGACAGACAGACAGACAGAATCGGCAGACCCACTTTTCGAGCTTCTCTATCATCGTAATGTCAGAATTCATTGTTATCTCGAGTTCGAATTTTTGCACGAATCCAATACTTGCCCTATATTATAGGTGCAAGTAAAAAATGGAGGGATGTAGACGTAAATGGCTTCATTTGACAGCTTAACGCGTCACACCATTGTGGGATACTCTGTTCTATCAGCACGGGTGTAGCGCATTGTGTTCGGCATTCACACTTTAGAAGTGACGCATGAAGTCATTTTGATTATTCTTTATATCTATTTCTACTCATGAGCTGCAACTCTGAGACGAGACTTTAATAAGTGAAGGATTTGCTCAAACCAGCTTAATTCAGCCACATAAAGACCCTTTTAATTGGCTACTGCACATGCTGCTTACTCTGAAACAGTGCTTCAGGCGCAAATTATTCGTAAGATGCTGAGTCAAAGACAGATAAGCCTGTTTTTGATGCTGACAGTTCACCCAGTTGTCTATCATTAGATCAAGATTTTTGTTGCCTCTTTTTATGGAAGGACTTGGTGTCATACATGCCCGTTTATGGAATCTAGTCCTTTGTGGATAATGATTTGGACTGCTTCCGTTTTCCGCTCTAAACTTCAAGCTTGAGCTCTTGACGGCTATAATGACTGCGGTAGAATATCATCTGCTTGCTACAACTATTTTGTATAGCGTACACTAGTTTTATAGTGTAGTACAATGATGTTTTGAGCATAATTGGTGGTGCTATATGTCCGTTGCGCACGTAAATATACTATGTTTTAGAATCTTGTTCAAAAGACACTGCATATTCTCAAGCGTTCATTATGTAAATTCTGTCTTTCTTTCTTCTATGGCACTTTCACATCATGGTGTGGTGTGGTTCTGGCCAGAGCAGCTGTTGTCTTACCTTACTTAAATTTTATAAATGCATCAATAGTAATGCCAAAGTACTTCAGCTCTGGTTTGGAAACTACAGTTTGATTGTCTTCAGATATTACAATAAAATTAAAGCTTATAAATACTACGTCCGTCTTTCCTCTGGAAGAACTAGAAATTTGCATGGCAGTTGTAGACCTGAATCAGCTTCATTGGAGTCAAGTTCCAGCACTTCAATGATTTTAAAACAAAATTGTTTCTGTTTGGCTACCTACCCTTTCTAGGTTTACCCAAGCCACTGTTGCCTGTCCAGTGACACGCAGCTGAGTTTTTGGGAGAGTTTTTGTTCAAGTAAGATGCCACCGGTGACAAAGTGATTGACGTCGACGTATTCCTGCATAGGAGCCGATTTCGACTTAAAGTCTTCTTCTTCTAGAATTTTCTTCCTCTTCGGAACTTAGTGTTTGATTCTCCTGCAGTTGTTCCCACATGCTCGTAATGCTTCCATTAATACAGTCTGATGATTCTTTTGAGGGATTACCTTCTGTGCACTGATAGGTTTATAGTTAGGGCATTCGAATAGCTGATACCGATATAAACGAGGTTTGACGTGCTCCCTGCCGCAAGTACTCTACTTATTTGCCTCTGTCCTCCAATATTTTTCAACATCCCTTCGCACTTGTAGGTGCCCCTAAAGCTGAACCCATAATAAAGCAGTAAGCCTTGGTAGCTTATATAAGGCTTTGACTCGATAGTGTGTGCGCCAACCTGTATAATAAGGCACTCAACTCTTCGGCGGCTGATTATAAGGACAGCCTCCTTTATCAGTTCCACTAATTTCAGGCCTTATGACCGGAATATATATTTTGTGCGTCTCCTATGATTTCATTACAGAATTGCTTCACCTCCTCTAAAGTCTTGACTACTATTACCATTCAAATATGTTCACTCCTTCACTCCCACAAGGCTGGTCCTCAAGAATGATCTGTATTTTCAACGCAATACGTTGCCCTTCCTATGGGAATGCTAGCTTGCTCTCTGCACAATGTCTCTTCATTCTCACCGGTAGCTTACCATCGTATCCTCTTCAGAACCAAAATGCCTAGACTATGTAATAGTACAGTTCGTAGGAGATACATTTGGATAGAGAGGAGAGAGAGGTGAAGAAATGTTGACGCTCCATCCCTATGTTGAAAAGTATAATTTTTGTCAGCAAGTCACTTTCTCCTGCTCTATCAAGGATCCCCTAAAGCTCAATTAAAAAGTTTATCCATTGAGAGAGTATCACATGATAACAACGATGATACTCATGATGATGGCATTTTGACGTCGTGAACTTTTTAAATGATTACAAATCTCTAGAGTGGGTCTAGTTAAACCTAGAGTCAGTAGCTAAAAGTAGGCTTAGTCTCAAACTGACTTCCAGCAGCTCTTAGCTCCATTCTAATCTGCTATAGATTGCCATCTCTCCATAAACTAAAAACATCGGTCTAACAAATAGCACGCGTCAAGAAAACACCCTACCACAAGTCCCCCCAAAAAAAGAGGACACCAACTAACCACCACTATGCTAGAATGACTAACTCCCAACCACTGTGACACCACCTACTGTATGTATGTCTGTTTGTGCGTATGTTTTTCAACTTTATTGTGACTTTGTGGCGTCTAACATAAAATAAAACAATATTAACAAGCAACCCTTCCACCCTAATACACACTCTCACAAGACAACACCATAATGCAAAACTAAAACCCTTCTTTCCAGGAGCACCACAAGTTCTTCGCCTGAATCCATCCATGCACTCGGTCTCGGTGAAAAAAGGCGAATCGGCCAGCCTATCGTTGGTTGTGTGTGCCGATCCCAGACCGCACCGCGTCGCCTGGGAATGGGGCTCACTGCGGTTAGAAGCTGGAGCTGGAGTCGGTAAGTTAACAACATAACATAGGTATCCTTCCACAGGTTTACAGCATGTGTACGTACAAGGACTATATACAAGTACATATATGTATTCTCTCTCTTTCGAAATAAACTGCAACGTGTGGCGTTGTAGCACTTTTACTACAGCTCCACTGCGGTTTCTGCTGAATCCTTTTTTTACAACTCAATTCCTTGGTTTTCGGTTTTTTTTTTTTTTATCCTTTCGACACTAAATTGTGTAAGTTCTTCTTCACACACACACACAGATACCAAGTGGGCTAAAACTTTTGTACGGAAGAAAACCACAATTCCACATCCCTAACTTTTCCGGGGATAAGCTCGAAACACAACGTTTGCGGAACGTAAAATAAATTACTCGTTCCTTTAAAAACCCAACTCCAGAGCTCTCCCTCTCAACCTACACACATCACCCACCGCGCGGCGAATGGTGTTACAGAGCTTAAGAGTTGAATGAGATAAGTTTTCAATCTGCTTCGAGGATGGGGAGCACCCCAACCCACCACCAAGAGACTTCACACTTGAGTGGCCAGTAGCCAGGACAAAAGTTCAAATCCATTTCCGAAACTCATCCCTTATCTCTTCCGCATTACTAGGTGACTTTCATAGCCAAACAGTCACCATTTTACCGATTTGGCTTCCTTAAAAAAAAAAAACAAATAACCCAAAGAAAAAAAAAGGATAACACTCATTTTATATGGATATGTTTGTGTTAACAGGGCACACAAGGTCCAGGGTTGGTGTGAGAGTTAATTGCTCACCGGGCGACGGCGACGACATGGTAACTTTTTAAGATCCCAGCACACAGATGCTCTTAAGGATATTGAAGGAAACTTTTAAATTCTTACATCTTAGATGAAATTGAAGGAAGTATCTACCTACACACAAGTTTCTGGAAGTAACTTACCTGTAGTTAGGTTTAAGGACATCCAATTTTTTTCGTATTGAAATGTTGCCGCTCCAAAGGCGGGTTAAGTAAATTAAGTTTGTCGGTCGGTTGGTACCATCCATATGAACGTGGACTTTAGTCAGTTTGCGTGTTACTGCACGGGAGGTCCTTTAATGAAAATTTTATTGGAAAGTCATTATGGACACAGTAATCACTGAAAGAAGCCAAAAGGTTTGTCTTCCAATGGACAAATGTTGTGGTCTTAGAGGCTTGGGGTGTTCAAGAATCCAAGTTGCTTTATGGCTAACTCAGCGAATGTCGATCGAAGGATTTCAAAGATAACAGACGATTGCGCCTATATTGCCAGTTTGTTTCAAAGGAAATCAGCCTTTTATGTGACCAGCTTAGAATGATGACAGTCTCAAAGCCGACTTCATCAAAGGCCCATCAGTCAACTCAAAGCAGCATCACATAAGTCCACAAGAGATTTTGGTTCCAATTCAGGTTACGTATTGCCTTAACCACCACCATAGTGACAAACTTTCACAAGGAATTTCTTGGAATATCTTCTCATTTGTCCATTGGACTTTGGAGCATGAGAATCGGGACAAAAATGAATTATTTTTCACGGCTTCGCTTCTGAAATTAATGCTTATTTACTGTCAGGAGAGAGCCTCTCATTTGTCCGCCTTCTGCCTTCAATTCCTGAGAAAAAATTCCACAGACTTGAATATGGCCTATTCCCGGAAAACGCAAACACATTTTTCCACTTCTCGGAAACGTCTGACAAACATTTGAACGTATTACTGTCAAGAGAAAACTTTTCTAAATCACATTTCTAATTCAGGACCACACATTTGCCTGTCAAATTGCATACGAATGTAGGTCCTTTCTATTCATGGCAGAAATAGAATATGACACGCTTGAGATTTGCTTTTTAGAGAAGCTGTTTGAGGTTCGATTCCCGGAAATACCCAGACATATCCCATATCCTTCACCGCAAACGCTTGGAAAAAACCCGCGAGTTCTATTGCCATGAGACAGGGCACAGACTCACTCTTTGAATTCGTGGCTCAGTAGCTAGTGCTTTGGAGTTCAAGGTTCGAATCTCAGAAAAGTAAAAACAAAAATTTTACGGCCATATCTCTTGCTAGTATTGGGTAACAAGAGACACAAATACCCACTGCACTATTGCCTTGAACCATAAGCTGTTGGTCGCTGCATGCTGAGTCCATGGTTCAGTCTACACAAAGCCCCAACAGGCATTAGTCTCTATGATGCACTTGTCGCCTCTCTTAGGCTTTTCTTTTGCCGGCGTTAAGGTATGTAAAGCTTAATGCAAACATGTTACAAAATTTGCAGGCTATCTTGAGCATTGGCTATAGATCATGTCCATGGTTCAAATCTCACAAAGCCCCAGCTCATCATTTATTAGAACATTTCTTTAATGAAGAAAAGGGCCTTCATTTGGCTTGGTATATGATTTAGAACCACAGAACCGCATCAGATCGCGGCGGATTAGATTTCCAAGAACAATCGGGTACATAAGCCTCATAAGACCTCACAAGCCGTCTCTATCTAACCCAATCTGGCCTCAAGTAAGCTTAGGCTAGGATAAAGTAGGCTTATAGGGCAATTGCTCATAAAACCCGAGGCACCATAATGGGCCCACCGCGATCCCTAGGGTGACTAAACTGCCTTTAGCCTCCTCGTCGTCCAAACGTTTGATACTCTTACAGCATATAGTTGACTAGATCCTTAAATTGACTTCGTAAACCTACGACTTCTAGATTACCAAGAAGTACCTACCTCAATGTACTAATCCATTTCTAGGAGTCCTTACAGTCGCAAAGTGAATGCGTAATATGATCATAAACCTTATCTGCTATCATGGTTCCTCAAAACACAATGTCCAGAGAGTAATTTCAGTCATGGCTCTGATTGTGATAATTAATTTCTCCTTACCTCTTATGGTTTGTCTCCGGCCACGAGGCTTTGAACAACCTGCCTCCTTTCAGATGTAAAGGTCCTGAACAAATAAGACTAATCGTTTATAATTGTAAAGCTAATTTTATTTAATTGACCTGTACACGAACACGAGCTCTCAGAAAAAAAGGGAAGGAAAATACGTGATCTCTTTATGTCACATTTGACAGATGACAGCTCAAAGTGGCAGTGGCTCTGTTCGCAAATAATGTGTGTGCTGTGGAACCGCCACACAGATAAGCCCATCTGCAGTTAGCTTATAATGTTATAGATTCAGTTGAGAATACTGCTCCTGGCGACAAACATCGGTGCCTTGATGTTGTCGGTTAAATTCCGAACCTTTTTTGGCCTTTTGGTCAATTGACACATTCGTTAATCTTACCTAAGGCTTACGCCACCTTTGGAGAGGTTCACGAATTTAAAACACAAATTTCAAGATGACTTCTAGCTCTTAGCTTACATACGCGAGGCCTTAGGGCTTGTTAACCTTTACAGTGGATTGAGCGATTTAAGGCCCAATGTTTTCGAGAATCTTTCTTCCAAAAATCCTATCAAAACGATCCTTCAGAGATATATCAAGCTCTCATATATCTAGTTACAGCTTCCATTAACTGAAACTTGAGTCTAGCTTAGCAAAGTTTTTCGACAAAATTGTCTGCAAATGTAATGAAAATAACGGTATTCTACTATGTCTCATTTTACAACAGCTGATTTCTTTAAAAAGAAAAACTGGAATGATCTTGTTTCCAACTTTATACTTCAAAAATGTGTTTTGAAGCACCAGTTCTGGGCTACAGGCGTTTTCGACGTTTTCGAATCGAAACACCAGAGTAGTCTTCCAAGTTGTGACGATAAGACTTTGAGATTCCAATTCCTTTCAAATAAATCCATTCTGTACCTAATACTTCAAGACTGCCTAAAAAAGTGGACAAAATTTCCAGAAAATGTTCCACTTTTGACCAGTCGATGAGCCACTTTATTTGGAAGGGTAGTTTCCTGTTTGTTCAACGTTCCCTAAAGTTAAGACTCCGATTTGAACACTCAACTTCAGCAGTCAAAAATCTCAATAACCCAGTTGTATTACTTTGCTTTATAAACTGTCAATAATCGAAAGATTTTCTACTCACAAAAGCATCGACCTGAAGACTTTTAAGGCCCCGAAATCCCCCCAGAGCCCTCCCTGATAATAATGGCTGTTTTGGCGGTTTCCGCAGGGATTGAATCCAATCGGATCTGTAATCGATTCCTGTTGATGCCAATTGTATCAGTGAGCCCTGTGTGTGTGTATCGACAGTTCGTAGAAGTGAATATAGGCGAAGGTGGATAGGTGGATGTGTGTCTCTGCTTTTATGTCAACCAAAACCACCCGCAATTTATCTGGATTTGGAAGTGATACTCCTTCGATATTAAACGGGGCCAGAGGGAACTTCTTTCTTTCGATCTCCTCGTCTCTCTACTCCTTGAGTGGGAAAAATTTTCAAAGTGGATTTGTCGAATAAACCACAGAAAAAAAGAAAAGCCAAACGACAACACAAAAGAATGGAAGGAGAAAGTTTTTTTCCTCGATAAAATCCTTGTATTTTATATTTTGTTTGTGTGCAGTTATACATTTCTTCTTCTTACTGTTGTTGGAGAAAAGGATTTATCATTCAGGAGTAAATATCACAAAAGGTGTGTAAATATTGACACATTGAAAGGAAATAGCATAAAGCATTCTCCAAAAAAAGTAATCCCTCCCAGATTTCCAGAAGGACAAACAATGAATTGAAAAAGTTTGTTTCTTCCTTTCCAACCCACCTATTACTTATTTTTTTTTTTTTTTTTTAAATCAAAAATCCAGAAAGAAGGATTACCTAATGGAACATGACAGGCGAAAGTAACGCGAAACAGCAGTTTCGAATGGGATTATGTCACACGAAAGGACGAAATAAATTCTCACAAAAAAAAAAATAAAAAACAAAAATAATTGCAATTTTTTTTTTGTTTTTTGTCAGCAGACCGATTTCGTGCCGATGATGTCGTCCAGGATTCACGTGAGGATTGCTACTTGGCCACATTGCATATTAG
This sequence comes from Chalcosyrphus nemorum, assembly GCA_949716465.1. Taxonomy (NCBI): domain Eukaryota; kingdom Metazoa; phylum Arthropoda; class Insecta; order Diptera; family Syrphidae; genus Chalcosyrphus; species Chalcosyrphus nemorum. The sequence goes on from OX454333.1 coordinate 82,483,779, forward strand.
CAAAACGGATGAGCATGACTCGCGACCCTATTATTTGGTCGTGGAGAACGAAAGAGGCACCGACCGACACGCCATTCATTTGAATGTGGAGGGTACGTTTGCAGGTGCATTGAACTTTTTTATTTTTCATTATTTTTAATTCTATATATTTATGTACAACTTTGTTATTCATTGTGTGGAAAACAAAACAAAAACGAAAATTAAGTGGCGGAAATGTTTTATCATACCTTGTAGTGGTTTTGTTTGTATTTTTTTTTTTTTTTGTTTTTGTTTTTGTAGTGTCCTTTTGAATTTTATGCTCATGAATCACAAGTTATATTAAATTTTGACGATTGGCTTTCATAGTTTTTTCTATAAGTTTTTTTAATTATGTGTGAATGGAATATTTTACATCTTTTCTTCGTATAAAACTTTACAATGATAGGGAGAGTGCAAAGGGTTCAAATAGAAAAGAGTTTAGGGCTTTGTGGCTTTAAGGATTTCAGAATCATAAGGGCATATTCAGTACATATATTTTTCCTTTACAGATTAAGTCTACGAATTGCGTGTTTTAAATAGTTTCATCTGAAAGTAGAAATAAAATTGTGCATGGTGCTCAGAGTGTGACACTGAAGCTGCCACAGTAGTGGCACTTAGCAGTAGCATTGTAGTACTAAATTGATTATAGCGCCATCTCTTGCATACTTTGAAATGCTAGTGACACATAAAATTGGTTGTGGGATGCGAGAGTTATATCTTAAAACTTGATTTTGTTATGGCCACTGAAGAGGAAATTTATACGAGGATAACCGGCTTTACAGGTCAGCTTAGATCTCAACTTCTGCATAGCAGATGTTCATAATGCATACAACATGTTTTAAGTTAGACTCTAACCAATGCAACTGCTAGAACCCTATTTCATTTCGTGCAGCAGTTTTCGCGGGATGCATGGACAAATAAACAGACTTTATAAAACCCATTGCTAATGCTACTAATGCCTATCACTTAAGCTGAAAAATAGTTCATAAAATTAAGTTTTGAACACGACTTCAGGTATAAGTTCAGTTATATCCTGTAACCCCTTTTGGACCTCTACAACGCCTACGCGCCATCATGTGCGATTTCTGGAAATCTGCCTCAGCTCTTTCCCAGTTGCCGTGCTTCCTTCTCCACTGTTCTGCGTCACGTACTCCTAGGACCGCCGCGTATCCTGGGTAAGCGGGTTCCATTGCATCGCTTGGTTAGCTATGGATCGGTCATCCTTTCGGAGAGTGTGACCATAAGGCATAAGACTTCCTCGGCTATTTGATGAAGTGCATCCTATCGGTTTAGTTTTGTACCATTGACTTTTAATTCAGAACGGGTTTCATTTGCAAACTATCATCATGACAGCGATGACCAGTTTTCTTATGAGACATTTTACCCACCTTGCTTCTCAGCATTTGAGAAAGTAAGGGAACTCTTTTCTGTCTTATCATGTTGAGTAGAACAACATAATTCAAATGCAACTAAAATGCTTCCCAGAATAGGGGTGTAACTCCACTCTAGATAAATTATATAGCAAACTACCTAAGAGACTAATGGAGGCATTTTTTCACAGCATCCTAAGCTAGGAGCAGAAGTCCTAAGTATAAGGGAACATAAATGGAAAATGAGACTCGTAGAAGCGATCTACAGTTTTATAGGATGAACAAAAGGCAAGCAGTTTTTGAGAACCTTTTCCATGACAGTTGTATAAGTAAAGCAACCAGTCTTGGTTCATTGTAATGCCACAGGACCTGATTGTTTCTCCTAAACTACCCGTTGAACCACTCGTAGCTTATAAGGCAATGGAAGCTACCTACATATGTCCATGGACAAACTTTCGTCAATATTATTAAAGAAGTATTTTCCCAAGAGGTAGTTTCCTGCAGGCAGATAGATCTTTGTATGTTAACACTCGTAGAAAGTGAAGTTTTGTCTCTTCCTCATCTTTGTCCATGCAGCTTCGTCAGAAGATATTATAAAGAGGTCTCTTCTGGTTTATATGTAACGAGGGGCATGCTGAGATTCATCCCTCTTATCCAGTCGAATTGACAGATTCACTTCATCGGCCATGCAATTTCCTATGATTTTTCTATGACCCAGCAGCTAAATAAGGCGAATTTTAAAGCGAAGCTAACTGATTCAAGAGAATTTGTAGTATCCTGCGTTTATAGCACATTCTACTTTAACCACGTCAAAACCTTCTTGATCACTATTACTGTCGTCGGTAAAATGTCCCAGTAGTCAGGAAGACGATAGGAGATCGATAAGATAGCTTAGATCATGAAGACACCACCACCCAATCAGGTATAACTTTTGAATCTCTCCCAGTTATACCCCAAGTATGCCGATGATAGGCAGTATCTTCTCAGTCCAACTTTAAGACTGATTGTCACATTATTACGAAAGCTGTGATTTGAAACTCAAATGGACTAATTGTGTGTACTCTTTTCAAGGATATAGGCTTATGGGCTTTGCCATGGCGCCATGACAGGTCCCTTAGTCTTCTTCAAAGGAACTTTCTAAGCCTATTCCTTGCGATTTAAATGACGTTGTTGTTAAAAGCAACTTTTTGAGCCAGTAATTTTTATCCTATGCCTAGAAGAGAGACATCTCGAATGACCTGCCATTTCAATCAACCACGGAGAATGCCATAAGAATGTTAATGTAAATGTAAGAATGATAAGTTGGGCTAGGTTAAGTATGCGGATTGGCGAAATAAAAATAACTCCTGACCTTTTGCGAAAGGTATTCCCTTGTCCATCCATTCCATAAAATATCTAAGAACTACTTCTGGAGGTACTTACTTATTCTCAGAGTATATAAACCATCCTCAAAGTTCAATAGCTTGTCGATGTTTGCATCAGAGAGTTCATCTAGACTTTGCAAGAAGTGCTTAGCAAGAAATTTGTCAAAACAAATCATTGGCAATGGAAGCCAATGCAGCATCCTCTACAGAGCCCTTCTTCCGTTCAACGCAGTTTCTATCATATTGTACCGCAAAGTGTTATGTCACAAAAGGCTCTGTCCATGCTTTATCGAAAGATGGGCATAGTTGTCGTGCTATGATGCAAGTTTCCGGAAACTTTCACATTAAGTTCGCATCTTTCGTAGCTAGTTTTTCTGCTTCAAGTATGAGAATGCTGGGCGGGATGCTTGTTGGGGGAGATCAGTTTGAGTAAATCTAATGAACCTTTTCTTTTCATCTGCTTTTTCATGGACCCGGACAAGGCCTGCAATTGGAGTTGTTCTCTTCACACTGGTGGCACCAATGCACAGTCGCCAGAACAATGATACCTTCCGCCGATTTAAATGGATCGCAGCTCTTGATAGCCCATTAATGCTTCTCTTTAATATAAGCTGTGCGCTTGAATGGTTCATGGGTGAGAGTGTTCGCTTCCACACTGTCGGAAAGGGAAGTGGCTCTAAAAATAATTCACGGCTAGACGTAGTAAACTTTAAGTCCGTCTCTGGTATAAGACCAGGTACTATAGAGGACTTTGAGACTGTGGCTTCATTTGCATCATCTCTTTCTTGTGGTCGCTAAGACTAGGTACTTTTCTGTCCCAATCGCCAACCGCTGGACTTTCTCTGTTCCTTTTGCCTTCATAAGTATCGCCCGTTAAATGCGCTAGAACCTGCCACCATTCAATTTGTGAAAAATTTAAAATATTACATGCCCAACAAACTAATTAAAAATATTTAAATATTTTCTCTTCAATTTACATTCCAGAATTATATATGTATATCTACTGAATGGCAATTGAAAATATTTTATCCAACATCCAACAGATGACAAGGCGAAAATACTCACATATTTCTCACCACCCAACTTGTTTGCTTATGTACCGTTATTTTTTTTTCACCATCGAGTAACAGTTACCTTTTGCACTCTTCAACCAGGTTGAATGCCACAATTTAATCCTGCCAACTGTTTGTGTACGCTATTGCAAATTAATTTCACCCGCAAACACGTAAACATGAATTATAATATTATTAATCCTTTCCCCCCACCCAACGTAACCGCATAATCCTGACCGAAAGTCCTTTGGGCCACCCCTTCCCATCGACCATAGTTAAAAATCATGAAGCACCACCACAAAATGAAAAAAATGATATGAATTTCGGCACTCAGTAGGTTATGATGATGGGGAAGTGGTATGCATGTGTGTGTGTGGATGGTTTGAATCCTTTTTTGTTTACTCTCTCGCATACATTTTCAAAGTTCTACGCCGCCGATAAAAAGCCGAATACCAAAAAATAATAATTTATTTCACCTTCTTTGTGTGGATTGTTTTTTTTTTCTTCTCTTTTCTCTTTTTTTTCGGTTTATTTTCTCGATATTCTCTCGTGGGATCCTTGCTCGAATGACGCCGACGACGACAACGACGACAACAACATCATTATCTACATCGGGTGCACGATATAAAATACGAATACAAAGCAGAACCCCTGGAGATGAGCTATTTGATGGGTATCGCTGGTGGTTGTCTAGCAGCTGCTTTTATTTTGATCTGCTTATGCATATACGCGATACGAGGGAAAAAGTGCTGTTTTAAAGGTAAGTTGGGGTAAGCGGGGCATCTTTGTGGGATTTTTACAGTGTGGGGTACAGGTATGGGGTCATTTGGTTGTCAAATTTCTAACTAACAATGGGCGGGACGAAGTATATGAAATAATCTTAAGGGGGTTCCTAATTTAAGAACGATGCCACTGTAACCTCGATCGATTTCAGAGAAGCAAAAGCTCAGCTATAGAGGGACACTATCACTTTCTGGTTGTAAAGCTATGAAGCAGCTTTAGAAACCTTAAGCAAATTGTCTTAGTCTACGATCAACTGATGACTACGATCTTGAACCTTTAACCATTGATACAGGGAGTCCATGCTTTGGAATTCTTCAATTAGAGGCTAATTGAATTGAATTGAATTGGCCCCGATTTCTCGAAACTTATCAGTATACAAGTAGCTTCCATTTGCTATGAGCTTTACAGCCTTATTATGAAGACAAGAAGGGAATAGGATCAGGAAACAAAGCCTTCGGTCAGCCTAATGTCTGGCCTTTTGATTTCAGCACCCTCTTTTCTGAGATTCAGTTGAACCTTTAGACATTAGGACTACATTGTGAAGGGTAAAACGTCCTGTATACTTGTGATGAAAAAATAACGACATTAAAGCTTCACAAATCGAATGCTTGATGGACATTGAACGTCTAGCCTGTGTCCCAAGCGGCAAATGCGTTGCACTTAGTGGTAACGCACAATTGGCCCCGTAGAGGCCGCAGTGACAAGGTGACTAGTTCCCACCTCATCCTACAATCTGGTGGTAGCCCCATGGTACGAGTTCTTCTTTCGACTGAGGTGTATGCTTTATCTATACCCAATGCAAAGGATCAAGGATCCGAAAACCAAAAAGCATGTCACCTTCATGTCATTATTATTATTATTATATTATGTTTAGTCCCTATTAGTGCATATAAGTGGCTTCTAAACAGACAGATTACATGCCATCAGAACTCCTCATTTGAATACTTATCTACTCACTTAAATGACGTCCCAACCCGAGATGAACCTGAGCTATCTTAGTCAAAAGCCAAATGTCTCCAAGTGCAAAGGCGATGAGATCCTTGCGTCTTCTGATTCTGGAGTAAACATAACGCCAACATCAGAAGGTTCATGTCCAGTCCATTCTACTTGGCCTAGTCGATAAGGATGTAGTCACAATATACAGTACACAATAGGCACCTATAGTCTCTTAGTAACTAAGCTATGTGTATATGTCGCCGTTCACAGAGTGTAGTCCTTCATTATTGCCTTCTCCTTCCATTTGTGCATTTAAGCGCATAGCCTTTCGCTTCGTTACGAATCCGTGCCTCTAATGTCATATACAAGCACTGATATGCTAAGGGTCTTGAATAGCTTTACCTTCATTCAATAAAGACGAATGCAAAAAAATTACTGTGAATTACAACCGAATGCAAAAATTACAAGCAATTCGCCTTAGTTTCAAGAATTTCAAGAATTGAAACCTGTAACCTCCTGAGCTCCATACAAAGACTTTGTCTATTCCTTCTCTCTGTCCATGTTATGTTGAACTTGACGTGCTGTCAAAAAAAAAAAAAAATGATGATTTCAATGCTTGTATCAATGACTGAGCCTGGGTAGATGAAGTCGCTTCTATTATAACAATCAAAATATTGCATTATTATTGACTTCACTATCCTGATCACTGAAAACGATTGCTCCAAACACGACTTATTTGTTTTAAATGAACTTTGAAGTCATTGAATGTTTGATTTCAATGAATGCGTTCTATCTTAACACAGAAATTTATTTACTTAACCTACGCTGTCCTACATACCTTTTGAAGAATCAACTCCGCACTGGAACATTTTGAACATCTGGCCCTTTTTGGGTCTTCAATAGTATTCATTACCCTCATTCAATAAAAAGCTTCATTACTTTATAGCCTTCTTGGCCCAAGAGAACAGTGATTGGAAACAGTGATCGTTTTGTATCATTGACTCGGTCATAGAACGAACGGTACTTTACTTTTCATAGTAAAAAAAATCGGAAAAATTGCTCAAAAGCCGCTTAGTTTATTCCCAGACCAACGCGAAAAAATACTGTGAATTACAACTGAATGTCAAAATCACATACAACTCGCCCCGTAATTTCAAGAATTGGAACCTAATACCACCTGAGTTCCATACACCAGAGTGGTAAAAGAATGCAATCATTTTTTGAATACAATTCCTTGGAATGCTCCCAAAAATGAAGTCAGTTGAAGTCAGTGACTGCATTCACTTAGTTGAAGTCTTTGAAGCCTTTTAAGTCAGTGATTGCATTGTCTACCCTGCCTTCAAAGACTTCAAGTGACTTCAAAAAACTTCAACTAAGTGAATGCAATCACTGACTGCAAAGATTTTAAAAGACTTCAACTAAGTGAATGCAGTCACCGACTTCAACTGACTTCAAGGAACTGAATGCAATCAGTGAATGCTAGTGACTTCAAAGAATGCAATGCATTCTTTCTGACTTCACTATTCTGAATGTCATTCTGCAGTCATGACTTCAAAATGAGTTATTATTTATTTTCTTCAATCTGAAGTCTTTATTGATGACATTGAATTGAAACAAATTTACGTGAATTCTTCTTAGATTTCTTGCGAATGCATTCCGCAATGATTGCATTCTCTTACAGCCCTGCCTTATTCTATCACCCAGACTATTTCTTATTCCTTCTCTCTAACTATGTCATGTCTATAAACTTGACAAGTGCTGAGTATAAAAAAAATTATGGTTTCAATGACTGAGTCTAAGTAGACAAAGTCGCTTACTTCTTTAGACTTCGGTCAGTGGTGCTGGTCATTCTTTAAAAGAATTAAATGCATTAATGTCTTTTAATTGCCTTCAAGCAACTGAATGCATTCAGTGAATACGAAGACATTTTTGCAATCATTGAATGTTTGACTTCAATGAATGTGCTCTATATTAACACGGACACCCATTCACTTAATCTAAGCTGTGCTGCGTTCCTTTTGAAGAACCAATCCCGCCTTGGAACGTTTTGTGGACTGACTTCTATCAATTGGCAGGATCTTTGATGGCTAGAAGGCTGTAGTTGGCGTTCTGCACTCACTTTTGGCAGCAAAAAACGAGCTCGTATAGAAAAAGATCTCGCTCAAACATTTCTGCCGATTGCAGCAACTAAAAGCCAAACATACTGTCAATATTTTGTTTGTTTGTGGTTATGCCGTCATTCATTGGTCGTAAAAGGATCCATTTCTAGTTTTGATGTTCTCTGGAAATTTATATTTTCGGAACCTTTCTTACCTAGAGATCGTTTGCTTATCTGTCCCCATCGATAGATTAGTTCTTATTAAGAGCACTCTAAAAGACCCTTCTTAAAATTGTATCCGTGTCCCTCCTTCCCCACCAGACTGTAAATAATGCCACTTTAACCATTTTCATTTATAAAATTGCTAAAAATAAAAACAAAGCCTCTTCCAGGGATACTCGTACCAACCAACACTGTATGTACATAGATATCCGTTCAAAGTTTATTTGCACTTCTCAGCATGTATGGTCCTGGAAATCAATTAAAAAATTTCCCGCTCTTGGAGTCCTTAGGCTTGACTCTTCAAAAAAAAATCCCCATCCTCTGTGTGTTCAATATGCGGTTCAATTAAAAATTGAAATATCCTTTTGTCTTTCAATGGATACCACTCACCTACTCCAAGCGCCCACCCATCTCTTGCACTATTCCATATATTCAGGATGAGATCCTGTTGGAAACAAAAAAAACAAAAAAAATCCCAGAAATTAACACACAGAGAGCAGAGCGAGCGAGACGAATAAATATTCATGAATTTGTAATTTTTCAATGTTTGCATCATCATATTTTTTCGCTTCCTTCTTCTGAATGCAGTCGTCCTCGCTCGTCACAGGACACACGACAGAAAATTGAAATTTCCAAAAGGACACATCGAAGGAAAAAAATACATTTACAAAAAAGAAGAGGAATTTCATATCCTTTACACGTTGTGAAAGCAATTTAAATGCGCATAAATAAAGCGAAGTCCTGTCAACATCCGTTGGGTATATGTACGGACTTAATCGCATACATAGATCTATCTTTTCATCCTTTAGCTTCATTCATAAATGCCCTTGCATACGTAGTAGGTAGTATATCATTCCTTGGAAGCCATCCGGTTTTTGTATCTTCCCCAGGACTCCCACTCGTCGTACTCGTATATCCCGCATTAGTGTTAATCGGTAGTATTGATCCCACATGATGTGTGTTCATGTGTCGATTTGACGTAAGGAAATACACCATAACTGTCAAAAAGAGGATACTCAATCGATCAACAAGTAACACAATTTACGGCTTGTTTCCTTCGGCAGGAGGAGAAGGTCAGAATAAAAAAGGGACGACTTTCTTATCTTGTACGCAGCTTCCTTTTCTCGTTCTCTGTTTTGCACTTCATTTCGTTTGATTAATGTCAATCATGTTGTCAATTTTTTTTTTTTCTTCTTCTCTGAAACCAAGAGGGTGGTGTATGGTATGGTGGTGAAACGTGGTAGATATAGCCCCAAGTGGTATTTATGGAAATGTCAATTTTGACAGATGACTTTTGGGCGGGATGGGTGCTGGTTGGGCTGGGTTTGTGGTACATTTTCTATTATTTTTTTTTCTTTTGTTACTCTGCAGTTTGAATAAACTAATTTCAATTTTCTTTTTTTCTCTCTCTCTCTCTCTTTATTTTTTTCGATTACTTTTTTATGTGGACCATTTTTTAACGTTACCAGGTAGCTCCGGTTATAAATCATCAGACAAAGACAGGTGAGTACTGAGTGAACATTTTAATTTTGGGAATATTATGATAGAAATGTATAAAAAAAAAAAAGAAACAGTTTGATTAATGCGAACGGAGGTAGAATAAAGGTTTTTTTTTTTTTTTTGTTCTTTATGCAAAGTCAGAACGAATGGGGTAAAAATTTACATCAGCATTTAAGAATTAGAGGGCATTTTTTTTTCTTTATTAATTTTACTCCTGTAAGGATATTTCTTTTAGCTTTTACTGGCTTTGCATAAAATGACGTATGAACATATTAATTTAAGGGAAAATTATGGTTTAAATAGTTTAAGTGGTCGTATTTTGAAATTAAGACAAATATAGTCTTTCAAACGGAGAGCCCAGCAAAAGTTCTAAACTACTGGCAGTAAAATGACACTTTTGACATAACTAAATACAAAGTAACTCTTTAATGATCCATTCAATGACGAAAATTGTACGCTTTCCTAATGACAGAACTATTCTTTTTTGAAATAAATATTGAATTACGAGAAATCTAATACAATTTGCTTAAGCTCATCAGCCTAGTCTTTTCTCTATAAGTAGCTGTCAAAACTTCTCGCCGAACTCATTTTAGGCTCCTGTCAACCGGTGCTCGCTTACTGAAGTACAATTTTTCAACTTCCCCGTTGGATATCTGTCAAAAATGCTAGTAAATTCTGGTATCCTCAGGATTTTCTGTGTTGTGTTGTGTATTGTTTGCTTTATTGGTACATGTGAGGGGCCTCGAGATATTCTACAATAAACTTAGCTGACCGATAAAATTGGGCGAAGTTAAGAATGTATATTCGACAAACTAAACGACTTAAGGTCCCCATTGGAGACTTCAGAAACTAAGCAATTAGACTTGGATATGTAATTGGGCCATTGTATGTAGTATTACCATTTTAATAAATAATAGAAGACTACGTACGCACATCCACATCACATCGCACATCAAGAGTCTGCAGTACCTACCTACAAACTAGAGATGAGCTATCTCGTGAATTTTCATTCGCAGTTACAATTGTGAATGCTATTTATTATTCACTGTGAATGTAAACTGCGAATGAAAACTGCTAATGCGAATAAGAGGAATTATATCATAGGTCGATAGCAATGGCGGTTGAACAAGTGGCTGTATCAAGTGGATAAACTTGTTTATTAATAAATTGGTAAAGAGTTGCGAATGTGAATTTTCATTAGCAGGTTGTGATTCATCATCTCTACTCTCTGCAGCGGAGTATAAAATTAGAGTACCAATGATGTCTTGCAAATAACAGCTTTCAACTGATTAGTTTGGCACCAGTTCTGCCTCATATACATACTCATACATAAGGCACCCAATCATTGACATCATAACTCCACTATAGATGTATGACTTCAGCATCTGGTGGACAGCTCTTAATAAAGCGGTCCAGGATATTTATTTTAGCCTTGTACAAAGCTCAACGAACAGTGACACTCTCACTCAGCAGTCTCCAACAATGTGCGTCTACTAATCCATATTTAGAGCAAACAGATGCAGCTATTTGCCTGAAAGTACCTACTACCATTGGGCAAGTCTTATAGACACCACAGTGGTGACCCGCGAAGTATGCTATCCAATCGCTTGTCTTCTCCACTTATGATGCTTTCCAATTTTCTCTATTGTGTTTCACATGCTCTGAGGAATGTATAATAGTTGGCGGTCTTAAGGATTGTAGTGCCTATTACTCTTATGGTAGGTGGATCAGTCCTCATCTTAGTCATCTTTTTTCGTGTTAGTTTCTTGGTCTGGACGAAGGTTATGTTCCCATTCTTGAATGAGCGTTACGGCTGCCGTCGAGTTGAACCAATAATAAGGTTTGAAAGCCATGAATGTAGACTCTAAGTCAGTAATCTGCAGATTCCTTAAGAGATTTTATTATACCAGCGCTTTAAGGTCCTTACTTACTTATTTACTTAGGTGGCGCAACAGTCCAGGGTGGACCTGGGGCCTCGACCAACAAACCTCTCCTGCCAACCCGGTTACGAGTTAGCTCCCTCCTGTTACGCACGCCAAATTGGTTGAGGTCCCCCTCCACTTGTGCCACCTACCGTGAGGTCGTCTTCTATTACGCCGTCCATCTGGGGTAGTTTCGAAGACCTTCTTCGCTGGGACGTTGGCCTCCATCCACTCTACATCTTAGTCGCTACATGCGAACTCTTCTGACCAAGTTGATGTCCTTGTATAGGCTGTATAGTTCGGCGTTATATCTTCTTCGCCACTCACAGTCGTCAGACGAAGAACTTTTCTCTCAAAATAACCAAGGGCATCCTCATCCAATTTTGTCAAAGTCCATGCCTCTGTGCCATACAGAAGGTATGGGATGATTAGTGTCTGATAAAGAGTTAACTTAGTAGTTCCAGATAGGAGGGATTGCCTTCTTAGCCTATAGAAACACCGATTGGCAAGAGTAATTCTTCGTTTGATCCCCCTCTGGTGTCATTCGCGGTGCTTATCATAAAGCCTAGGTAGACAAAGTTCTTTACTAACTCAAAATTATATCTGTCTATTGTGGCATTCTGTCCAGGACGCCGATGTTGAGTGTCCTTTTCTGTAGACAGCATATACCTATTTCGCCTTGCTTTCATTTACCGCTAAACCCAGCCTTGCTGCTTCCATATCAATGCTCGCAAATGCCCCCGATTATATTTGAAGAAATTAGGTTCGACTATAAAGACCTAAGTGCTTATCTGAGATGTGTCAGATGCAGATCTCAATGTCAAGAATTTCAGCTTGAAACACAAAGTGAATTGTACCAATAGGAAGCATCATCTTCTTCATTGCGTCCAAAGATCCCAGCTTCATTTAGAGAATCTATTTTTCATCTATACTGGGTCTACCATGGGAGGAATCGCTTGGACATCAGTGTGACTGTTGGTGATGCAGCCTGATCTATGAATCTTACAAATTACCAATGCCTATTGCCCATAACAGAGGGAAGAGAACTCCTTACTGCGATTAGAATTTGACTATCGTTACAGACACGGACGATCCTCCGTTGGAAAATGTGGCAGATTGACTTACCAGCTTGGCCCAAATCCATTAGTTTCTTCGATACCTCTACGCCCTTGCGATCGAGTCGACTCGGTTTCTAGAAATGTAGATATCGCTAGACCTAGGTGCTCTTTGCACTATTTTGACGGAATATTGAAGGGCATATACCGCAGATCGACCTCCTCCATTCGGCTGATTCAAGCCCAGGGGGTTAGACAAATTCAATCTGTCTCTTAGTCTTAGACCTTCGACTCTCCTCGCATCACATTACCTCCAGAACTAATCTAAAAGAAGAAATGCAAGTAAGAGTAAAATGAAATGAATTCAATCCAAAAGTTATCGACAACAAACGCCTACCGCGCGCCGGCACCTTTATGTAAGCAGATTACTTCCCTTTTAACCGTAAGAACTTCCCTAATCCCCTTGCTTCAAAATTCATCAGCCTTAAGCTCAACAGTCTGCCATTGAATGCCAAAGTACAACTGCTAGCCCCTTCCTTTTATTGAATTGAAAATCAACAGCAAATACAAAATAAAAAGAAAATTCTATTGAAAATTCGTATTAGATTACATCACATCCTCCTCCTTCAACAACAACAAAAAATCCCACACACAACACACTCATCATCACCCTCCTCTAGTAAACAAACACTCGTCACCTTCAACAATATAAACATTTTTTCTTTCTTAAAAAGCAAAAGCAAAAAGGAAAAAAAATCCCAAAGAAAAATGTAGATCCTTGTACAGCTATCATCACCCAATCTTCTTGTTGCCAGAAGAGATGAAATCTAAATCTGTGTTCCTTCACATTTTTTTTCGATTTTTTTGTTACTCCTAATCGAATTATCCCCATAGAAATTTTTATTCAACAAAAATCTGTAGAAAGAGAGGAACGCTTTTATCCACCTCAGATTGAAATTTAAATTTCAAAAAAAAAAAAAGGATAAAAATCACAAACACAACACACATTTGTAAAATTCATCGATCGGCATGTCCTTATTCTGCCTACTTGTATTTGCTATAAAAATTTCAAGACTTTTGAGTGGAAATTGAGCCTGAAATGAATCGGATCTGAGAGCGAGAGAGAGATAGGGCGTCGTCCTTACAGAACAGGTGTGTAGGCGAAAAGGGAACAAATTTCAAATTCAATTTGAAATTATGACGTAAAAAGTCTTAAGAGTTAAGAGTGGGAAGGATAACAAAAAACCATAAAGCAAGGATAGAGAAATTTCGTTTTTTTTTTTCTTACTTAATTGACACTTGATAATTTCCTCCTTACTCCTAGTGTAGGGGGTAGTCAAGAGGATTAAGAGAGAGCGCTCAGGATAATATGGAAATTTTCTTTTTCATGAACTGTTTCAAGTTGAAGGATATTCAAGGGAAAACCATAAATTTCTTAATGGAAAACGGATTTTTGCTAACCCCTTTGTGGAGGAAAAGTGGACTTGAATGTGGAATTCCTTAAATTATGGCAGATTATCCGTGGTTCGAAGCGGGGATTTGGTTTTGTTCTTCAGAGGATATTGGCTAAGGCGAATAGGAGATTGTATTTCCTAGCTAGAGCGACATAAAATGCAATGAATTGAGGGGCAGGTTAACTATTTCACATCAAAATATCTACTCTATAGAGGGATGCAAAAGGCTTCTTCAAATAAATCATCACGGAGTGATTTGTTAGGAGCTATGTGACATGAAGAGACTATAGACTATCATTGGGCATCTACACCACGAATTGGTCTTGCTTTATCTGGGCATTTGATCACCAATTCCTAGAGCAATTAGAGACTACTTTCATTTCTCTGCTTAGTGGTGTAGACTTTGTTGTCCTCTCGACTGAGCATGAAAACCTGCAGACATTGGATAGCGAGCAGACAGACTACTCCTGCACCATTTCCACTCGCAGATAATGTTGGTTTTTGATATGTCATTCAACTCTTAATACTCCTAATACCCTTTCTTACTTATGGCCTATATCCGCTTGTGGGTCCTAAGGCATCTACAACGCCTACGAGCCATCGTGTGCGATGCGCCTCAGCTCTCCTCAACTCCTTCTCTCAGTTGCCGTGCTTCCTTCTCAACTGTTCTGCGTCAAGTACTCCTAGGACCGCTGCATATCTTGCCATCTTGGATAAGTGGGTTCCATTGCATCGCTTGGTTAGCTATGGATAAAGCTGTTCGTTAGAGATACAGTTTGGCCACAATATTCTTAAGATTTAGGGAAGACACCTATTGACAAACGTTTGCAGCTTCCTCATGATAGTGACGGTCACCCTCCAGGTACCACATCCATATAGCAGCACGGATTCAATGTTGGAACGGCAACTGCATTACTTCGCCATCGGTTGAGACAATACTTCCAAGCTTTTAGAAACTCTCTATTCTCTCAACCGTTTGTCCAGCAATGCATATATGAGTTGATGATCTAGGCTGATCATTTTTGTTTTTACCGAGTTAATTTTCAGTCCAATGATGTCTGCTTCCCTCTCCACATTTGCTGTCATTTGGTGAAGGTCCATTATTCTGTGAGACAGAAGGCATACATCATCGGCGTAGTCAAGGTGTCTGAGTTTAAACGTAAGAGTCCATCGCATTCTTCCATTTCCTGTTGATAATGTTGCATTCAGCAAATCGCTTATCACCAATATTAACAGTATTGGTGAGAGTATGCAGCCTTGCCGAACCCCACTTTGGACTTTGAATTCCTCAGACAGGCTTTTTCTATGCAAGATATGAAGACAATGCCTGTAGTTAAAAAGCCAAACGTAGGCACTTGTTGAATATGGGTACCACTTTAGTTGCAAAGGTCCCCAACTTTGGGTATAATCACAATCACTTCACTAAGCCAATGCCAATGTTGCCAATGTTAGACCTAAGGATGACAAAATATGCCTCCGATATAATATCTATTTTGAGGGTTCATTGGCTGACCAGACCTTAGATTAAGCCTCATGTTCCAGGCTTCCTTCGGTCTTATAGAATCCCTAGTTAGGTCAGATTATTTTGAGCAGGGTTATGAAGTTACCGTAGGATACTAGGCGCCAATCATAATCCCTGGCCAATCATAATCCCTGGAAACCGAAGCCAATCCTAAGTGCTGATTCCACCAAATCGACTCTTGGCCTTCAAAAACCTCTACCACCAATAAGCTACCTGAACTGCTTTGTCGTAAAACATTCCAGAGATTGTATACCGCGATGTCAGCATTCAATCATCAGAACTACCCTGTAATATTTGCCGACCACACACTCCAATAGATGACAGATCATGTCCTATAGGCCGGTATATTTGTTGCCGACAAATCTGTCATCCCGATGCAAAAGTATTCTAGCTGCTAGATTAGCAAAGTGTTTCGAACGCACTCACTGTCACTACCAAATTGTGTCATCTGTTGGTTGTGTTCTCGAATAGAATGGATTCTTCTGATCATGTTACTACAAGCTTCCGCTAGAGGGCGTAACATTTATTTAACGCTTTCTCATTCACACTACTTGTAGCATTATTCTACCTTAACCGTTCGCACTAATTCAACTCCACCTTAACGGAGCAAAAACCATTTTGTGATATAAAATTTAATTTCTCATTCACAGTGAAAAGGCCGATCTAAAATCTCGTTCGGATAGTACCAGTGGGCCACAGGGTGATTCAATTTATACCACCCCGGCTGGATTCCATCATCAGCATCACCAACAACATCCGGGCCAACATGGATCACCCGAAGCAATGAAGGTACGAATGGCTGCAATGATATTACAACCCCCAACTAGGGTCTAGCAGGCAATTAATTCCAATAACAATAGTAATTTAAATAATTTAAATAATTCACCTAACGAAACGAGCGCCGCTCATGACATTAACAATGACAACACCACCAAAAGTGACAACGACGACAGCCATGACATTGTTGACATTACCACTGACCATAATGACAGCAATCATGATGACACAACAGATATGCATCCAAATGCAGATAAACCAAAAAGTAGTCCTAGCAAAGACAACAACCACTGCCTAGGGGGCAGCAGTAGTAGATCGAATAGTAGTAAGAGTACGCATAGTAGTAACACTAGTAGTAACAGTAGTAGTACGAGTAGCTCTAAGAAAGTTCCACCAGACCTACAATCCGATGAGGATAATACAAAAATTCTCAACTCATCACAGTCCGACAAGGATACTGTAGACAATAATAAATCGGATGACAGTAAGCCGATAACGTCAGAGGAGAGCCTGTTGCGTAAGCTTTCCATAAATAATCCATTCTATCGATTTCAAAAGCAATCGCAATCATTAAAAGTCCATCGACAGAGGGAGCTCAAACTTGAATTTCCAAAAATTGTAAGAAAGGTTAAATCCGATTCGGACATCCTGCGGGATGATCTTGATGAGGATTTCCTTTCAGAATTAGTTAAGGCATCAGATAGTCGACTAGATAGTAGTAATAAATTTGAAAATGATAGCATGGTCATAACGAATCCGTTCTCAAGTCATTTAGAGGATAGGAAACATAAACTTCCATCGGAGACACAAACCGTTCTTGTACGACCGATCAAGAAGCATCGATCGGAGAGGTCATTTCGACGGTTTTTCGACGCGTCAACGATGCAACCGAAGAGCGTGAGGGTCGCTAAGGTTACGGGGAGTCAGAATTACCTATACGGAGCTCCTGTAGTACAGCAGGAGCTTAAGGAACACCCAGAGGAGCTGGAAGAACCAAAGAAAGGATCAGTCTTAAAGCACCTTTCGATGAAAAAGCCTCCAAAATCGAGAGATCGTCTGAATCCGAACCTTCCGCAGTTGAAGAAACTCAAGATCACCTACCCCAATCGGACTCAGAGCATCCACAGTATCAGGGCTGATGTGAAGCCGCCTTCGTCCTACTTCGAAAGACTGCAGTTGAAGACCAAACTAGGCTTGCAGCGCATCAAGGCGAAATGCCGGACATTCAAGCATAACTCAGCGGATGACTGCAATCGCGACGCGAAAGATGACAGCTTCAAGTTCATCAGTGATCGGTCGAAGATCAGTAATTATGAGACTAAATGCGCTAAGCAAGCGCTCTACAAGAGCTACAAGTCTGAGTTGGATCTTACCAAGAACCTTCACTATTTGGATGCCTATCTGCAGCAGAACTACGATGAGAATCTGAACGGATACAAGAAGGCATCCCATTCGGTTGGAAGGTCCGCAGGTTCTAGGCTCCTCCGGCATAAGGACGAAGCCAAAGCGAAGGCCCACAAACGGAGTATATCCTGTGGGAAAGTTGTTGTGCCTCAGGGAAGTAGCTATGAGACTGTTGGAACCCTGCCAATCGCCACCAAGACTGTTGAGGAACACTCAGGATCGATGAGTAGCAGTGACTATGCATCGGTGTTCAGTGAGCCACCGGATTCGAGTACTCCAGAGGTCCTAGAGCCCGGCACTCGGTATGAACATCCAAAGATATCAGAGTTTTTCTATGATAACCTCGCGGCCTATGCCGCAGATCATGATCCCTTCTTTCTGGAATCACAAAGATTCTATCTCGAGGATGATGAGGATGAAGACGAGCGGACACTGCAGGTGATGGTCGATGACTTTGAGTTTCCAAATAACCTCATTGTGGACACAAGTAGTTGGTATCAGCAGCAGAATGACGATCGAAACTTTTTGATTTATGACACCCAATACCCTGAGGGTGGTCGCGGCTTCTACGGGGAGCCCAGATCTGGAAAGTACGAGAACTACCTGGAGCACTATAATCGCCACAAAAAGCGGACCACAGAGCCGCCCGAGGACTATCGCTCTGCCCGTACGCGCCGCAATCTCGGTGGCATCGAGTACTCAATGTCAAAGCTAAAAAGCTCTGAAGTAATCGACATACCTGCAGGCAACAATAGGAAGGCAGAATTTTTCACCTCAATGGACGAGTACGCCGACATGAATGGCGATAGCATGCAATTATTGTCCAAATCCCATCCAATCGCCCCCAATGCACCATCATCATCGGCTTCGTCCACATCGACCCTCTTATTGTCATCGTCGCTTCAGCCGCAGCACCAATTGCAACCGCATCATCGTTACTCACGTCAAAAGCAGCACCAGCAGCACTATGCCCAGACCTCCTTATCGCAACGAACCACAACCAGCAGCAACAACGGTACTGTAGCTGTCAACAATCAACACCCGTCAATGATAACAAATCGCTGCACAAAGACTCCGCGTTACAGCCTGCACAACACGACCACAGACGACGATGACAATATGTCACAAATTCAAATTGCCACCGGTTTTGGGTCGTCAACTTTGGCTACGACACCGCAAGGAGGACTCCCAACGAAATCCTTTTCATCGACATCAGCATCCTCATCGACGACATCATCTTCAATGGGCGGCGGCGGTGGCGGTGGTAGTAGTGGCGCAACCATAAAACTCCCCTCATCGTTATCATCCCTCTCTGCGGGCGGCGGCGGTGGTGGTGGTGGTGGTGGTGGTGTCACACCAGCCACCCTGGCGCCAAATTCGACAACGAACCGATATATTTTGGAAAACATTCGCAAGTACTATCACCAGCATCAGCAACCGCCGCCATCGTCGCTGAACTCGTCAACGACAAACTCATCATCGTCATCGTCAACAGCATCATCATCGGTGTCCCAACAGCAAAAGATACTCGCCCTACAGCAGCAGATACACCAGCACCATCAGGCACAGTCAAAGCAACTTTCTGCAGCTGGTCCTCACTGGCATGGGGCAGCTTCTTCCCCGGCTCCACCAGCAGTGACGTCAAGTCATTTTCGTCGCAGTTCGACCGCATCGAACGCATCGTCATCGGATAATTTTGACAGTTTTATTGCTCTGCGAAATGGCGGTGTTAGTGGTGGCACACCCGTCGTCGATATTGGAAGCATTAAGCGATCCTATCACACGTCATCAATTCAACGCAACGGTTTGCATAGCGGCGATTTGAATAACTCAAATATGGTAACCACAGGAAATTACTTCATTGGCGATGGCGGTGGCAGCGGCATGAATGGCGGCGTGCATCGGGACAAGTACATCAGTTCGATGGGTAGAACCTACGCAAGTAACAGTAAGTTGAGTCCAAACTTTAAGGGACCAAGGGAGAACTATATTCTGGAGTATGAATGTTAGCAAAGGGTGATAATGGGTGCGGAAAGGGGATTATAAAAAAAAGAACTTTGAAGGATGTAAAAATAGAAAGAATAAATTGTACATACATTTTTGTTACCTTTGTAAATCGTAGATTAGTATAAAGTTTTAGATGGCTTTTGTTCATGACATGGGAAAGTGGACAGGTGAAGGTGAGGCGTGTGGGGATGCTGTATCTCAGGATACTCCCTTAAGTGGTCTTGAAACACTCTCTCATCCAAACTCTATGATGTCTTTGAATATTTCAATTAAATTTGACAACCATTTCTTCCTAACCTCAGTTTTGCTTTGCCTGCTTTTCAGTAGATTAAGTCGTTCTGGATAACTGCATACCAAATAGTACACTAAGAACAGCAGCGTCATAGACGTGCTGTAATGACAGACAGCCTCGGTCGATTTGACGTTTAGCTCCTCCAAGCTCTAATGTTACAGCGAATGTGTTGAATGTGTTTTGACGTTTCCTGCAAAATTGAATGAAAGCTTAAGCGAAGACCCTTAATCGGTAGAAGTTTTTACAAGCGCCACCATTTTGTAGAGTTATTTTTAACAACTTGTTGTTTTATTTGAATGACAGTCTGTCAAGCAGTCTGGTCAAACGCTCATTCACATTTATCCCCATATGTATAGGAGGGTTATTGACACTCCGACTGTTTAAGGAAACGTGCGAGCAAGAGGGAGTAGAGATGTCTCTCATCTGAAAGCTGAAGCTATGACAACATACAACAGCATCAAAAGAAAACACATCATTCCTTTAAAGGTACAGTTTTCAATCCTTTGATAAAGCTGGGAACTTTGATACACTGTATGTGTTGAATAAACAACATCTGGCAGCACTTCAACTGTCATAAATAAAGTGTTGTAATAAATATGGCAGCACTTCAACTGTCATAAAATGTGTACAAATATAAGAAGTTAAAACGCTACCTCCTTCTTCTTTTGGTTCGTACTTTAAATCCAGAAACATCGTCTTAACTTTGTACAAATATAGTAATCCGTAAGCATCGAAGTAACTCTCTTTTATTTCCAACAGTATGTCATCTCTTCTACTTTTTTGTCCAGTTTTCGTAAAGTGCAGTTCCCAAGAGGCTGAAATTTATTTATGTTCAACAAAAATTATTGTTGAGAATAAGAAATCTACTACAATTTTCCTAAGCTCAACGAAATCTCTGCATTCAGACAAACTGTCAAAGTTAGAAACTCACCGAACTCACCGTAGGCTTCTGTCAACTTTCTGGTTGTCAGGTGAATAAAAATATTTCCATTTGTTTGTTGTGGCAGATTTGGGATTGTTGACAGTTCTTCTTCTGTGTTGTTTATTTTATTGTGCAATTTGCTCCACAGTCCTGTCCTATGTCAGGGATAGGTTCGTAACCCCATTTTCTTTTTACAGCCATACGCATTGCGCGCGGTATACAGGTACCTTAAATTTTAAGCTGTATTTTTGGGGAAGGGAATTTTTGTTGAGGCATTCTCCTTGACTTGGATGCTTGTCAAACTCTCTCAAGAGATGGAGCCGTGAAAAGACATTGATGGTATTTTCTGGGACTGTTCAACACACATGCCACATAACCATAGCACGGCATTAAGGTACTCCTCTAAATATAAATCGAAGATTAAATACAAGCCTTGGCACCAAAACCTTAGGTTAGGTTTGTTAAATGTGCGCCCTTGTTGACAGAGAGTGTGAATGAGCTCAATTAGACAACTTAGAGCCCATCGTGCCCAACTTTTTGAACCGTTCGGATCTTACATCAAACCCAAATGAACTACCTAAATGAGTCGACTAATTTTCAGCTTCGAAGCCTTGAAAGTTACACCAAGCCTCTTAAAATCATTTGGCACAAGCTTAGTCCTCTAAAAATCTTGTTTCACCCAAAATGATTGCATATTGGTGGTATAATAACTTCCAACACTGGGTATGGTTAAATGTCCAAATGTGCAGCTAAGCTTGACAGAATCTTTTTCCATAGTTTCTGTAGTTGCTCAACACTTCTTCTTCTTGAGCAAAATTTAATCGAAGATCTTATAGATTACCAGCTAACAATGGACTGCACTTGGTCTAAGTAAATCCTACAGACCACGGGCGATAGCAACCTCACCTTCCCTAACTAACTCCCTTTCTCTTTGAAAGGAGACTTTATTTAGAACAAGGGATGTAGGCAATCTAACCAGCCGAGTTATTTTAAGGCGCATGCTATTACTATGAAATGTCTTGATCCTTAAGAGGAGTATGAGTATGTTTGGTTTGACTTCTTTCTATGCAAAGACCATTGTCATCCAACCTTTTCAAAGGCTCTGCCGGAAGTACGATGTCCTTTATATGGCGCTTCATCATGTAAAGTAATCAAACTTAGCGCTTAGAGCCAAGAGTTTTGAGGAGTAATGCTAGCGTCTATTCGCCGATACTTACAATCAAAAGTCCCTCACCAGAACCCAATTTACACTCACTACCCCTGTCCACCTACCCATATTACAGTAGACCTGCTTTCATTTCCTCTTACGAATTTTCTTTTGCAACATATCCTTCAAACTTATCACTAGCTCTATCGACTCCAAAGTTATTCGTAAACAAAGAAACTAAAAAGTAAAATTATATAAAATTGTAAGTAAAAGAAAAAACACCTAGACTCAGTTATTGTAGTTATGAAGAAAATAAAAAAAATATAAATTCTATAAAAATTGTTATCAATTAAAAATATATATATATATATAAATATTGTTCTATTATAAATTTAAACGCCCTACGATACATTGAAAACAACTGACAATAAGAAAATTCAATTAAATTCACACAACACAAAAAAAAGAAAAGACATAAAACTTTATAAATAAGTGTAAAATAAAATTATCAATTAATAATTATAAGCTTAAGCTATTTATATATAAAAAAAAAAACAATTATTATAAAAAAATTCAACTGAGGTGAAAATCAAATTTGAGCTTCCAATTAAAAGAAATCTATACGAACAAAAGTTATAACAAAAACTATCTATCAAAACATTAATGTATATAAATTATTTTTATTTAAAACAAAATTTAAAATAGTTTTCATTTCATCCCTCTGTGGATTGGAAAAAGCCCGCTAATTGTCCTACTCGTACTTAATTGCTGAGTCTTTTTTTTTATAATTTACTTCCGTCCAAAATGGTGCGCACAATTTTTAAAACATATGTAAATTATGATTTTAAAACTGACTTATATAAAAAAAAAAAAAACGGACAGGAAATGCATTTAATGATAAAATTAAAAATGTATTTTTTTTTTTAATAATTTACCTTTAAATATGTATAAGCTGCAAGTGAAATCGATAGAATTGGATACGAAATAAGTGTTGGTAATTGATGAATTATATTTAACAAGAGGATGGATTTCATCCTGTTTGAGGGGTCATTTTGATTGGAATCAATTCTTTGTTCACTGCTGTTGAGGTTTTTTTTTGTTATATTTGATCACAAATCATTGTGAAAGCTATTAAAAACAATTAACTGCTTAGGGACAAAAGAATGGCAACTGGTGAATGAGCAAACTGTGAACAAACACACAATTGACAATTTTACTAGGAAGAAGCCTAACTTATTCATCGATTTATGTAAAAGCAGGGTTTCAATGTTTTTCTGTGAATAAGCGAATGCTTTTTGCGATCTGTCACATTTTATTCACGTTCCACAGATGTGGAACCCAATCCACAGTGACAAAATGACAAGTGAAATTAGCACATAGCTGTCACTAGAAAAAATATTCGTTTGTTTGTATTCACAGTTTGCTGAGTTGTGAATGGATCTGAACAGTGTAGGATTTCAAGCATTTTATAGCGTAGAAACATGCTTGGATGATGCTGGGCGCTGTGTAGCTAACTTCTTCCTGAGCTTCCTCCGTACTCGGTATCTGTCTATTGATGTAATCGAGGGATAAGTTCACCCACAGTTTATTCACCAACAGGCTACATGTCTCATAATATCGTGGACAATGCAAACTGATGTGCTCCACATTCTTGAATACTTTTGTGCACTTTCTACAATAGGGTTGTCATCGTTTCCAATTTTATTACCTCTATGGGCTAAAATCCAGCTCCCAAGGGTTTCTATATAAGTCTATATTCAGGATCCATCTACCCCCAGAGCTCTTGCTATTTCTTGTGACTTGTCAATCAGCATCACTTCGTCTCATCGCTGTTAGTAACGTTTCCATTTTGCAGGATACTGTCACTACGTCTTCGTGGCACCAGCCCATGATACTCTAGTGCTTGAGTATTACTTTGACTTGTGGCTGTTGACACCTTTATTGTTCTTCTAGCAAAGTATTTCGGTGGGGCTTCTTAAATAAGAAAGTCTAGTGATACCTTTCCAACCACCACACATGCCCCTAATAGGAGCTTGTTCGAAAGGCACTGTGTACTCTCAAAATTTTGAGCTGCTTCCATCTTTCTTCATC
Organism: Chalcosyrphus nemorum; assembly: GCA_949716465.1. NCBI lineage: Eukaryota > Metazoa > Arthropoda > Insecta > Diptera > Syrphidae > Chalcosyrphus > Chalcosyrphus nemorum. The sequence continues at coordinate 82,507,715 of OX454333.1, forward strand.
ATGGCGCCAGCCCATATTTGGGAGGCATAAAGCATCATAGATGTCGCAACACAGTCTAAGGGCATTCTCTTCTACTGCTTTACTTACTTACTTACTTACTTACTTACTTACCTACTTAAAGGGCTCCCGACCCTTGTCGAGTCCCTGCCTGAGACATCGTTGCCTTGCATCCTCTGCGGTCTGGCAACCGCGACAGCTTCATCATTATACTGGAGGCTCGGTCTCGGTCTCGAACCTGGGGGCTGGGATTCTAAGATTCTCTTGGCTGGAGCATTGTTGTCCATTCGCTTGATGTGGCCGAGCCTATGTAGTCTGCGTATCTTGGCTTTTTGGACCACAACCACATCCTGGTACAGCTCATAGATTTCGCGGTTGTATCTTCTCCGCCATTCGCCTTCCTTGCATAAGGGATCTAAAGCTTTCGTCCTCCGATATTTGGCACGATTCTTCCAGGGCAGTTGTTGTCCTTGCTGCCTTAGCAGATGCGTGCTGCAGCTATTTCTTAAAGAGTCTCTGGCTTCCATTGCCTGACGACACAAGTTCATCATTCTCCGCCGCCTCTTGGCCTTTCTACCAGAGGTTCGTTCTTTTTCATTGTCTAGAACATGGGGCCCAGGATCCTCTTGGATCGAGCGTTACTGTCCAATATGGCCAAGCAAATATAGTCGACGTGTCTTTGCTTTTGCGACTACACCATATCCTGGGCCAGCTTGACATAAACATGTATACTAGTCATTCTATGGGCTTTTATATGTTTTTGCACTTTGCAAGTATATGTTGAACCAGGTGCTCCTTGTAGACTTTTGACGTGCTAAGGCCTCCAACGATGGGCTTCTTCTTCTGGAGTCTTCTCGTAAAACTGTTGAGCTCTGAAGATAGCCGCAAGAAGCAAATGTTCAGAATCGACATTAGTCAGAAGTTGTATGCGTGCAGTGCTTAAATTACCCCGTCATCACTTGAGGTGCTTGTTCACTTGGGAGTAAAATTTGGGCGAGTAGCTCTCCAGCCACTTTCCAGAGAAATTTCGTAAGTGGACACGGACCAAGCAAATTTTACTTTCATATGGAAAGCTACTCGAGAGTTTGTTAGCGAAAGTGCTCTCAAGTGGACACGCACGCTTAGATTGAGTGCTCTACCATCCATTGAAGGCCTAGTTGATGTGTGGATTCTCAACCTAATTACGAGCTTTATATTTACGTCTCTAAAACTACTTATGTATATCTTTTCAAGGTCATACAAGGTTGCATTGCCACAACCCTAAATGCAGTAAACATCCTGAATCACCTTAACAAAAATGCAATCCAAATCACGCAATCAACTTTCACAAAGTACATCCAATTTCACCAACTCCTTGTTTCTAATTACGAAACTCCTCTCCTCTGACTATCGTTAACACTTAGCCGACAATTGTCGATCTACTCCATTTCAACATCTGAATTCCGAATTACATTACTGACCATTAGACTACAGGCATCGCCCACTCAAACTCCAAGGACAAACACAAAAGTGATAGTATTAGTAAATAGTAACAATAGAACCAAAAACAGCAGCAAAAACTACATCCTGAAGTTCGTTAGACTAAACTTACCACCACACTCTGACGAGAAACTTTAACTGAACGAACAACAGCAAGGACGAACGTCTGCGTTACAAAAACAAATAACTTGAACGATAGCTGCTCTATTTGTCTTGTGTTTTTTTTCTTTTCCTATTTCTATTAAATTTATTTTCCTTACCTTAATGGCTGAGATCAACGTCAGGACTTTTAACTAACTTGTATCCTTTTTTTTTCAAATGTTTTTTTTTTTTGTGTTTTAATCAATTTCTTTGCCAAGTTTAGTTCCTCTTTTGTGTGTTCTCTGCTAAACTAAGGATAAAAGTTTTGAGTTTGTTTTTTTTTTTGTTTTTCGGAGAATAGATTTATATTCATTTGTTTCCTTTAGAAGAAAGGATTCAATGGCAAAACTAACTAATTTTAAGGACAGTCATTTCGCATTTTTCGTTTACTTTTTTTCTGCAAAACAAAAAAGAGAAAGAGAAAACTCTATCACTCATTAGGAAGGCATCCCTTTAACAAATACAACTACCTCCTCTTGTCCTTGTCCTGGTTAGACTTACTTTGCTTATTTTTCTGTTTGTATTTCTATTTTTTATTATTCCTGTTGCACCATGACAAATTGAGTCCTTAGGGAAGTGAATTTTTTCTCATTTATATAATTTCTTTTGCCCGCCCGGTATCCCCGTTGAGAGTGTCCCTTTTATTATTTTTATTGCAAAGGATTGACTAAGAATTTGTGTACACAACAACAAGAAAAAAGGGACTCGCGCAATCAGTGAGAAAGGAAGAAGTTTTTCGCTTTTCTTTTAGTAAACACGAAAAATAAGATTCAATAACAATGCATAAAAGGATAATGGAAGCAAAATCCTTTTCACACAAAAATCTCTGTACCGAGTGTGGAAAGAGGAAAGTAATGATAAAAATCGTGAATTTTATTTGTCATCCTCCCCAAAAAAAAAAAAAAAACACAAAATCAAATAAGGACGTAAAGTAAAGAAAAAAAAATCAGGTTATCCAAACAATAGCGTGAGGAGGAGGAAATCCTTTAATCACTGGCAAAATACACCACCCCCTTCGTATCCATTGGTGGTGGGTCCTAAAGGGACATGAATTTATATTCCCTTCCTTTCACTGACATGTTGCATTTATCCATTTTTCGTTGAATTTTTCTGTTTCCGTTGTGTTTTTTTTCTTTCGTTGATTTTTATGAGTTTTATTTTTTTTTCGTTTAAATGTCTGCCGCTGAATGTGTGTTTCCCTTTTTGTCGTCCTTTGGATAATATGAAAATGAAATACTCTTTTTTTTTTTTTGGTTTTCCTCTTGAGTTAATTTTTTTGTATCCTTACAACGTCGCTCTCGATTGTTTTGAGTTATCCTTCAACAAAAATAAAATAAAAATCCTTTTTTTTTGTTTTATTATTCTTTTGCTTGCCTGTAATTTCTTGCTCCAAAAACACACACACTCTCTCTCAGATTCTTGTGTAATGGCTAACTTTCCAACCCCGCTCCCCAAAAAAAAAAAAAACCCCTGGACTGATGATTATCCTTGATATAATTTTTTGTTCTACTACTTTTTTTTTTGTTGTTTTTATGAAACAAGCAACATTATGTGCATTGTGCATTTGGTCGTGTCCTTTTTTTTTTTTTTGTTTTATTTCTCTATTGTTCGTTATCCTGTTTTTTTTTTTAAGTTAATTTTCTTAACTAGGAAACGTAAATCAATGTCATTTGAGATGACAGTTGGAATAAATTGTTTGTTTTTCGTCGTCAGGATTTTGTTTTTTTGTTCCTTTACTTTGTTGTACATTGTATGAGCCAATGAGGAATCCTTGTGTGCACATGAGTTTGTGGTTTCTCTTGATTTGGAGAAAATAAAATTAGTGTTTTTGATTTGTGTAATAATGAATGGACTGATGTTTTACTCTTTTATTTTTCTTTTTGATTAAATGAAATGCATTTGGCTGGGCACGAGACAAAACCCTCGTTTTTTTCGTTTTGTATTGTAATGTTCCTTTTTGCAGGTTTATATCCTTTAAGTGTCACATTTCAAGAAAAAAAAAAAAACACACAACCAACACAGTCGTATACATTGCACAGGAGAACACATTTTTTTTTACGATCCACATTGAATTCTTTTGTGAACTCATTGAGTCAGGTCTTGTGTTTCATTCATATCCTTTTTCTTTACATTGAGAGGAATAACATCAAAATGTAAGCTATATTGTCCTTTATAAACTTATAAGAGTCACATAAATACACACATATCCTTAGGAGTTTCTTTGTGCACACTTTTATAACAGTGGGATAAGCCTGGGGTAAAAAGAAGCAGGGATCTAGGTATATTGCTAACTCAACATATAAAACCTTGCTAAGGATTTTTGTATAGCTAACACTGGGACTCAAAACATCTATTCTGCATCAAAATGAGGAAAATTAACCTACTAGACAAACTTATCCAGTTTTGGATGCCACGTCACCACTGTACTGCGGGCAATGTACAGCGAGTATACTCAAGTTATTAGGAACTCCGATTTCTCAAAAATCCACTTCTCTAAAACCCTTTATCATAACTGCATGAACCTCCTCATCGTAAGGCAGGATCATGTCTTAGGTACTCAGCTCATTTGTGCTGGATACTGTGTTGCGGTTGTTCTCGGTCCTGTCTTCATTGCCTCTTCCAAATAGTGGCAACAGTGTCGCTTTCCAAGCTTCTTCCTTGCTCAGTATCTTATTCAGTTTGTTTCCCAACAGGTGGCGTTCCTTACAATGTACTTCTTGTAGGTACCACTGCTCAGTGGTTAGTGCGTTAGTCTACTGTGCATAGAGTTCCAAGTTCCAGGAATATACCATCTAATGTTTTCCACGCTCTTGTGGAGTGTCTGACAAACATCCAAGAGAATTTATTGTCATGAGAAAACTTCTCAAAAAAACGCTCTGAAGAATGTATACCATGAACAACACGTACAGTTGTGAGAAGCTAGGCCTTGACTCTCTATAAGCTATCTACTCCAATCTTTGCATTCATCTGCATTTATCAGAGTGATACTCTTCTACCACTCTTTGAGACTTGCTTCTTATAGCACTTCGGTATAACTTCGAGTCATCGTTATTGAAGACGTCAGCCTCTACATATGCCACATTGTAGGAGGTTGTTCGAAAAGCGTTGCATACTCTTAGGGCGTTCATTTCGTAGACTGCTTTGTCTTCCATTTTTCTCCTTTACGTTTTCGCTTCTACAGTATTATTAATAGATCCTTTTCTTCTGCTTTCGTCCTTTAGTATTTGAATTGACCCTTCCCATGGTAGCCGTTCTCTAGTAAGCCCTGCGCTTAAGGCAATTCCAAAGCAATATACTTCAACTCTGGTTTGGAAAGTACACTTTATGAGCTCTGGACGTCCTTAATATTCCTGCTCCAACTTTTCAAAGAATGAAGACATCGTCATACATTAAATTCAATAGTAGCGAACCTATGACAGAGCCTTGAGGAAAATCCAAAGCACAGATCCAATTTGAAAAGGTGGTACTCCAGATCACAGAATATTTACGAAGCTCACCATCTTTCCTACACTTTTCTTGTTTAAGTTGACAAGGAATAAGGGAACAACGCTCAGTTGGGTAGTTTAAGCCATAGACATTGTTCTCAATGGGTCTGACGAAATATATGTCAATCATTACCGTAGCTAGTTCAACTGGATATTTGCTGTCTAGGACCCCAACCAAGTTTGACTCTTTCAACAGTTTGTAATAGTTCCAGTAGTACTCCTCCTCCGTTGGACTATGTTGCTTTATATGCTGCTTGCATATTTAAGGGTAAGGGTCCTATCTTTGATAGTTTTGAGAAGCTCAGATATGTACATAGTAAGAACTTCAGAATATCCGACGAGACTCGAATCAGTAGCTACTGCCAATTACTTTCTGCGGCTTCTTCCTGAGTCTCAAAAAGAACTCACCAGCTCCAAGGCGAGCGGCATTTGCCTTTCCTTTGTCAGTTTGAAGAGAAGAGGATTCTCTATGATGAAGACTATACCCTTCGTTCCGTCATCATTGTCCTCTATAGCCACAATTTCTTGTGTTTTGTGCCTTAAGAAAGCCGAGAATTTTCTCTTTATTGACGTCCATGTCAGGTACGTTCAGTCGGCCTTTAGGCCTCTCTGGTATCTTGTCAATAGGGACTGCTTTCAGGTCAGCTCCCTCCTAGGGCTTAAAAGTTGGTATTACCTTCTTCGCGAAATCAAAAGGAAGCTGGTCTTTGCAGTTCAGTCTGCTGATTCCACGCTTTCAGTGAGTTAGGCCGAATGTAAGTTGAACCAATTTTCTTCCGAATGTGTTCGAAGATTGCCTTGGCCATAGCCTTCTCGACCAACTTCCCCTGTTCGAAGGAATACTGTCCGCTGGGCTTTCCGATATCCAATATAGCAAGCTGTAAAGCATTTCGCTGAGCCACTGAACCGTTGTGATCGACCATACCATTTACGCTGGGTTGCTTGCGTCTTCTTGGGATCCTTCCCTCTTGGCAGCAAACTCCTTTCGCTTTTCCTTCGTCGGCGCTGTTAGTGCTCTGCTGTTGCCCCCTAATGATTTCGGTGTTCAGCTCTTTCTCTGTATCCGCCTTAGTGGCTTCGATCATCGCCTCTCACCCACGCCACGCAACTTGATACCACTAGGACCTGCCTTATCAACTGTACGTCTCAGCGACAGCACCCTTGCTTGTAGTTTATTCCTCAAACTACAGAGTTCTCGCCCAATATCCATTCTTACAGAAGCTCCTGGTTTCTAGACAAAGCTTGCAAACCAAAAATAGAATCTCCTTACGTCACCCCTTGACCTTTCCAGTAATAATGTTCCGAAATTAAAATATTTTTGAAAAATTCCCATGAAAACCCTTTTAGTAAAATATTTATGAATTGCATTTAACTTTATTCTTTATTCGAATTGTAAAATTTGTAGAAATAACCCGTATGCCAAAAATAAACACAGACACAATCCTCCTCTCGGACCATGTGTCCTGGTGCCCCCTGCTATGTGTTGCTATGAATTTCACACAAAAGCACTCTGGTTAAATGGAAATTCCCCACAAAATACAGTATTAGTCCTGGCCCTTGTCCTCTCATACTTATTTTTCATCTCTTTTTTCCTTTCACTGAACCAAACCGTTTATCGCATCATAATAACTGGGCAATTGTGTGCAAATTGTGTGGTTTTTAGCACAGTACCGCACACTACTCCAGCAGCACCAGCAAGGGTTAGAGAGATACATAGTATTTTTGAAATAAAATAACCCGAAAATACCTACTTTGTCTATCGTCCTTTTTTGTGTTGTCGTTGCCAACAACTACCACCTCTCATGCCACAAAGTCTAAGTAGAGTATGTGTTTAAGGCTTAGTGGCTTAAGAGGACAATGTGTACAGTGGCGAGGAGTTTACGCTTTTCATAAACAGTTCCCTGTTTCTATGGAATCTAATAGGAAAACAGGTTCTCTACCAGTAAAATAAAACAAAAAAAAAAAAAAAAAACAAAAAAAGAAGAAAGGACGATGAAAGCCCATTAAATTTGTACCAAAATTTTAGTGCACAGGACAAAGTTTGTATAGTGAGTTGTTCCAGGGGGGACATTCAATGAGTTTGTATGCTCGCAATTAATAGAAGCTCACGGCTGTTGTTGATTTTAACGAGCATTACTGCAACAAGGGGGTAAAGTAGGGGCTAAAATTTTAGGGTTAATATGGTGCACGGTTTAGGGGAGAATAACCTGAATTTACGAAGGATTACGGATTAGTTGGGGCGAAAAACAAAAGGAAGCATTATGTATTGGAGTTTATTGGATGCACAATGGCTTTTTGGACTTTATTGTAGCCACGAAATAGGAAGGAGTTTCGCAACCTTAAGCGCAATCTGCAGTAGCTAAGTCTGAGGAGGTTAATGAAGTTTTGGAAGTTGACATAAAATATTCCTAAACGCGGAAAAACGTTGGCAGGTGGTCAATGGAGAGAATATTGCAACTGTTTTAAACAGGCTGGAACGTCATTTTGTGGAGGTATAAGAAAGGTCCTTAAGGTCTATTTTCAATACATACTTCATTGCAATGGATGTCTAACACATCAACCTCTCTTTTCCCAAGAAATATTCCAAAAAAGCCAGTAAGACCATAAATGACATACCTACTTACATACTCAGCTATAGAACCTTAACAGAGTATTTATAACAACGCCATCTATGGACTTAGTGAATGTAAACTAAGGAACTACCATCTACTTATTAATTATATTGCCCTTAACTATCCACAGCCAATTAATATAGCCATGTTTTATTGAAATATGTTTAGCCAGCTCACAATAAAGCGTCCATAATCGCTGTCATACACACTTTCACTTTTACTTTCAAAATGGCATTCGAATAACCTTTAATGCTTTCGGAGTCAAGCTGTATACTTTTGTACCTTTCAAGTTTGACAGCTGTAAGACAGGTAATTTTTGGAACATTCTCATATATCCTGTGCTCCTATATTTCCAGAAAGCTATCATCTAGCTAAGACACATTACCCGTGTAGTGTATAGCGCCATCTAGTTAGTCCTTCTATCCCAGTCCTTTTTTATAACCATGGCATGCCAAAGCGGAAATGAATCCTTAAGGCAGGGCATGAACTCTGGTTAAATTGGAATTGAGAAGAAAGGATCGAAAAGTGGCGAAGTGTTATTTGAATCTGTCCAGTGTTCAGATCCACCAAGTTCCTTTCAAACGATTTATTTAATTTTATTTCTCTGAAATTTGACAGCATGGCCAAGCATTTTGCTTTTGTAGATACCTTTCAAGCTATAAACCAAATAGTGTGTCCAATATTTTCTCATCGTCAGAAGACCAGTCACAGCGCCACCTACTCAGCTGAGACGGCTTGTCTGTTTACAGTAGTAAATAGCGCCATCTTGCTGTGTACCTTTGAAGTGCTTGACAGTTGCGAAACAGTTTAAGAATTCACGCAAACTTGGAAGTGTTTGTGAAGGATTAGCACATTCTCCGAAGAATTGTCGTTCACAGTATCCTGTGACTTCTTTTAGAATATCACAGATAGTGACAGTGCAACAAAGTCGTTACTATACTTTGCTACTACAGTGTGAAGTGCCATCTATCTTCGATATTCGATTCAAGTTTCATTCTTATATACCTCAGAAGGCATAGCTTGTGCTGCATAAGAAGATCCTGTATAACAAGAGTGCTGCCATCTCGCTAGGACACATTTCATCTGATGTAGTCAAAGCCATTTAGTTAAATCTGCTTGAACCTCTTTAGGTGTTTTCCTTGTAAACCAGATAATTTGAGCTAAATTTTCTCATACTCAGGAGAATTTTTCACCGCAGCTGTCTAGAAGGAATTCTTACAGAAACAGTGCTGCCAAGTCACTTTCTTTCGTGACTGCACCAATTTTTTGAGCTTAAATTGGAGACTGCCTTAAGCTACAGAAATGGAAATGACTTTCATATAAGAGCGGCAATTATTCATATTTAGGGAACGCTGCCTCGATTCATACATTGGTTTTTGAGCTCCCTTTTGACTGCCTTCAGAGTAACAAACTGATTCGTATTCGTTGTGGTGTGCAAGAAGAATGTCCAAGTCATGTATGTATTCAAATTGTAATAGTACCTATTACATACTTCGAATATTGCTGAGAGTTAAGTCTGTGTTTTTACTCATTCAATCATTTGTGATCCTCTTCAGAATCTTAAGTCTCTTCTCTTAGGATATTCACACTTTCCTGTGAGGGAGGGGCCATGTACTTTAATGTCAAACAAGAATCCGTACCAGGACTTGACGACATTCAAGAGTAGTTAAGTAAATTACTTGACTAGTAAAGCGTCAAACTTGCAAACATGAGAGTGATTAATTCGAGGCTCCAGACTAAAGACCTTGAGACTGGAAGATTCGCTTCAATGACAAATTGCTAAGTCTTTCTTCAGCTTCAATAGAGTAAATTTATTTTCGTCCTTCTGTGTCAACTTATCTGAAACTGTGGAAAGATAAAACAACCTCCTGCCCAGATTTCACTAGGTCACAGACTCACAAATTGGATATCCCATTATAGGTCATGACCGTCTCGCAGTTCATCCCACCCTTGCCAAGGTAAACGTCACATCGTCACGTTTTTTTCTTTTTTAATTCTTCACACTTAAATCGAGTCCTCATTAAACTTTGTTTATCGTTAACTTCATCACTTGACAAACACCCCGCCATATCAGTTCAACAATTAATAAAACAACCCATGAACTTACTGAACGCCCACTCATTTGATTGTGGTAATTAAAGATAAAGTTCAACAACAAAACAGCGACAGCAGTAAAAAAAAAAAGAAAGAAAAAAAAGTCCTTCGAAACAATAAAGTTTCTCCGCTCTTAGATGAGGATCTATGGAGTAAAGTTCCTAACAAATGCCACTTCAATTGAGTGAGTGTTGTGTTCACGCAAAAGGATACGAATGGAGTGAGAAGGAGCGAAATGAAGGCACATAAACTTTATTTCTGAGAGAGTGATTCTTGTGGCGGTAGCGCAGGTGAGAAACTCGTAATTGATTTGCTTTTTAACCAACGCCGACGCCGACGGTTTCTTCTTTTTTTTCCTTTTACCTTTCTACCTCAGATTAAATCAAAACTTTTCAGACGGCTATACAAACAGTAGAATCCTTTTTTTTTTTTTGCTCTCGCATATTTTGTGCCCATGCCACCAGAGGCGATAGAAAGTACACAGGCGACGATGCAAACGGTTTCATTCACACTTTAAAAAAAGGAAATATATATCCTTTTAATGGGTTGAATAAATTTTTGTACAAAAAAAAAGTTTTGGTTTTTTTTCGTCCTGGAAATAGGTGCCACATAGAATTAATTTGAGAGTTGTTAGTTAAGTGGGAAAGTTTGGGCTTTTTTTATTTTCTTCTGTTTAAAGGAAGCGACAACGTGGCTAATTGTGGGTAATTTCACAGAAGATAAGGAGTTTAAGGGTCCTTATTTATATTGTGAGACTTTTGGCATTGTTTATGCAGAGTTTTCTCTAAGTCCTTGTCATAGCATTAAGTCACGCTCAAGGTAGATTGTAATTAAGATAAACTTCTCAACGAAAATACATTGTGTGCCAGACTGATGGGTCTTCGTATATTGGATTCATGAAAGTAATTGTGAGAGGGGAGACTTCTATAATGAACTTATCTAAATAGTTGCCAAAATGTTCCTAAGAAAGCAACCAACTGAAAGGGACTCAAAGGACTCAAAATTCAACTATCACTAAGGTTCATTTCAAAGTTCATAGGTTCTCTATTACAAGACCAACCACTTAGTACAGAGCAAAAGGGCATTCAATGCACGTTATGGAATCCAGTTGGAGAAGATACTCCCTATGTGGCCAACTTATCAAAAAATAGATCCTTCTGTTCGGAGAAGTAACCCTACCGTGAATTGCTTGCCTTTTCAATGATCAAACACTATTTTGTGCGGTTTTTAGTAAAATATGTCAGATTTCTCTCTGATTCTTATTCATTTGCTGTGCTTCCTTTTCAAAATTGTTCTCTGGTATGAACTTCTCTGACTGTGCATCCTGCTCTACCAGTTTTCCGAACAATATTCCATTGGCTACCCATTAACGTTAAAGGCATAGGTCCTCTCGATCACGATCTTCTCCATTCGCCAATATCCTTGTCTTATTTATCACCGAAGACCAACCAAACAAAATAGTTTTCGAGTCCATGATGGCTAATTTGTGTTTCCTTTTCTTAATGCCCACGTTTAAATCCGTACAGGACTACAACTGTGTTTGCTTTGTGAGAGATAAGATTCGAAGCAAGGTCACCTAAAAAGATCTTCGCAGTGATCATGGTTTCAGAAGATCATGGCTTCTGTTTTCTTGGGATAGGAAGTCTTTGTCATACAGAAGCAACCATTAATAGCACAAAAACTCTTCAGAAGAATGTCCCAAAATGCATTAAAGGATTTTTACTTTGAGGTACTCAATTACCTCCAGACCTAGTACCAGTGGTTACTGTTTGTTCCCAAGACTGAAGGCAGGGCGTAAAGACAACCGGTTTTCATCTGATGATGGGTTTCTGACCCTTGAGAGTCTCTGCCTGAGACAATGCTGTCAACCAAATTTTCTGGCTTTGGCCTTAAAGCGGAGACTTTCCTCCTCTTTCGACGTCGATTTTGGGGCTGAGATCTTAAGATCTTCTTCACTGAAGCGTTGGTATTTCTTCGTTCGATCTAACCCTTTTAAAAGTATTTTCGACAACTTCCTTCAAACTTGTGACACAGTGCAAGTAGGAACTCGCCTCTCTAAGCCATTGGCTCAGGATCGGTCTCTTCTAGATGCCGGAGCACAGACACCACAAAAGAGGGTAACGAACGAGACGAGACCTTGATATTGCTCTTGGGACTTGTATCATAGTCCAATATATTAAGAGAGAGGTGCTGAATTGCGTCATATGAAGATGTGGCCCAAGTAAAGCTGGCGTAGGTTAGGTTAGGTGTATGGGTGCCCTTGTTGACAGTAGGTGCCAATGGCTCACTTAGACCACTATGAGTCCATTGTGCCTAAGTATTGATGGGAACCTAAAACATATTAAACTGCTCAGCTAAACCATCCAGATAACAGTATGAATCTCAGGAGTTTGCTGAGCTCTATGTTTTCTAGATCGTCCAGCTCCGGATAGAAATAACTCCCTATAGTATCTTTCTTTTTGACGGCCAATGCTGGACAATCACACAGTAGGCGGCGAATGGATTCTATTTCCTCTTCGTCACTACAAATTCAACAGAAGTCGTTATGGGGTATACCTAGCCGTTCTGCATGATTGCCTATCAAGCAGTGTCCTGTCACGACACTTACCACCGTTCGTATATCACGGCGACTTTCTCGTAGACGGTCCATAACGATTTGGCTGTAGCGCATGCGTCTAATCGACACCATCGTTTGTTAGTTGAGTTAGGGGTTTTGTGCGCTGTGAATTAGATTTAGCACCCTTTTTGGTAGGGTTCGTCTTAGCGACAACACCTTTGCTATTAGCTGATTCATCCTTGCACTTTTTGTCTCGTGCCTCCGGTCTCGTCGAGGCATCTTTAAAATAACGTCTTCGGCCCACGTGAGCTTATCTTTCTCCGTGCTAGAGAGTGAGGATGTGCCCTTCTTCTCCAGTATGCGCTCCAGATGTACAGCTTTCTTGTATAGTCTAATTCCGTGCATACCTTCGGTGTGGCGATTGTTTTTCTTTTGTTCCACTTTCGTGTTTTCACTCTGGATTGCCTCCTCGGGATTGGCAAGCAAATGCTCCGCTTCGAGATCTCCTCATCCATGAGGATTGCTTCCGCCATCAAAATGTCTTCTTTTTGTTGGTTTGGAGTTTTTGAGTTGGAGTTTGAAATTTTGTTCCCACGAATACGGACGGAAGTAAACATTCGCTCCAACAAAGCCGCCGAGTATCGGAGTAAATCTTAATACACATAGGCCTCACCTGGACCCCTATGAGAGCTCGTTCTCGGTTGGTATTGTCTCCCCCAACCTTTCATCCGTCGGCGCGGTTTGAATTTTCGCTCACTCCACCACTAGAATGGGGTTGACTTTCTCTGGGTTTCACTGAAAACTGTTCGAGTGGAAGGCACGCCGATTTGATTCCTAGCATAACCTACTCAAGCCTTGCTGGCACCATGACAGGGTGGATAGTAGACGAATATAACTAGAACATAGCCTACCATATTCTGTGTGTATTTATGTGATTTGTATAAGGTTGAAAGAAGAAGTTAAAACTTATTGTAACACTTTAAAATTCAATGGAAAATATATATATATATATATATAAATATATATATATAATTTTTTTCAATTCTTCTTTTTGGTGTCTTTCAAAGTGTAAAGAAAAACTACCTCATCCAACTTTATTTATTTATTTTTTTTTTACTTTTTTTCTCCATTTTTACTACTCACTTTCAAAAACACTACTCGTACATATTGCATACTACTTTCTGTTCCCCAAAAACCCCAAAAAATATCTGTGTGTGTTTTCAAATTTTGCTAACCAAACTAACCATGGATTGTGTAAGTGATTACAGTTTATTTATAAAACAAAAAAAAAATTATAATAATAATACCCAAGGACATCTTGTGTGGTTACCCTGCAAAAACAAAATACTCCTTTTTTTTACTCCTAACAAACAAACAAAATAATAATAATTATGTTTCTGTGTTGTTGACTGCACTATTTTTTGCACAAAACGAAGCAAAACAAATCAAAAAAAAAGCAACAAAAAAAAAATATCAATCAAAGAAATTATTTTATTGCCAAAAAAAAATTCCAACTCATTATTGTAAGATCAACCAAATACCGAATGTTTGTATTTATTTATTTACTTAACTTAAATCTAAGTTCAGTTTTAAGATAATTTCCCTAATTTTGTAATTTTAAATTTATTTTATTTTATTTTTCTTTATTCTTTTGCTCATGCATAATGAATATGTATTATTGTTTTTAAAGAAGAAAAACTATAATTTTTTTTGTATTTAAACCAAAGTGAATGTTTTCTTAATTTTTTTCTGTTCACCAAATATATATATATACAAATATATATCTGAAAAGATCCTTGTATTTTATATTGCTTTTCGTAAACAAAAAAAAACTATATATATATATTTTTTTTTTTTATTTCTTTATTTTAACTGTAAGAAGTGAATATTTACTTAGTAAATCTTTTTGTATTTATAAAATGAAGAGAAAATTTAAAAAAAAAAATTAAGAATAATATAAGTTTTGACCAAAAAAATTGACTTGCGAATGTGTGTTTTTATTTATCTAGTTTTTTTTTTTATTTGGCTGTATTGTTTAAATAAAAAAAAAGAAACCTTCATTTTTGTATAAAGCGAAAAAAAAACCGTTGTCATGAGAATTTCTGTTCCGAAGGATTGTCTGTGTTGAGCCGTCCTTTGGTTTGTTTGTTTCTTAAATACATATGTACATTTTTGTGTCCTTGTTTTCCTTGTAAAAGCATCTAGCCCGGTATGAATATGGAGATGTTTTTTTCGTTCCTTCTTTTTAATTTTTTTAATTATTTTTTTTTTTTTAGAAATGCTGGTTATAAGAAAAGAGAGAAAAAGTGTTTATGATAAAAAATACATATTTACAATCATAAAAAAATAATAACTCGTCTGACAGATGTATTGCATAAGGATGATGAGATATGAAAATTCATATATAAACCATTTTTTGTCATGTTTACTTGTTATAAGCCAAATCTATATATGAGAACGTTAATTTATTTACCAAAAAAAAAAAAAACAGTGTTTATTCCATATAATAGCGATTGTTTTAAATGTTCATTTTATTTTTCTTACATATTTACTATTAATGTACCTTTTTTTTAAAAAAAAAAAAACAAAACAAAAAAACTAAAAGCGAATTGAAAAAAAAAAAGTTTGAAAGCAGATCAACGTCGATGTTTTCTTTTTAATTTCATAGTTTTTATGTTTTTAATTATATTCCTACAAACGCTTTTAAAATTAATATTTATAATGAAGAACCTTTTATTCAAATATGTAACTGTATATGGATATTTTTATTTTAGTTTCTCCATTTTTTTTTTTTTTTAGTTTTAAATGAGATTTTAATTTTTGTTTTCATTGTTGTTCCTTCATTGTAATTTTTTTCTGTACTGAAAGCCAGCCAGTGGAAGTTTTGTTTCATAATTAGTTGTTCTTTTCAAAGTTTTTGGAATTATATATATATAATGGAATTTTGAAAAGAGAAATGCGTAATAACTATATATATAAATATTTGATATGAAATCGTTTTGAGATATGCATAATATACATACTTACATACATATATATATGAATTTATTTAAATATAGAGCACCCTATTTGAGAATACAATTTTTAATTTTTTTTATTTTTTATTTTATTTTAATGTGGATATTCTTTTTATTAATTTAATTTGAATATTATTTTGGAATACCTTTCAACATGCTAATTGGCATTGAAATTTAGTTTAAATAATATGTCTTGAAGGAGCATTTTTTTAAACTATGTGCGTATGTGGAATATTTCTTTGCAAAATGTGTATTTTATTTCCCGCTGAATATGTGTAATAAAAAGAATTGAAGACTTATGAGCTTATTGTTATACATCATGAGCCTAGGGAGTAACATTGAAGAGCATTTATTTGTTGCTCATAAACCTTCCAAACAATTGTTTTGAGCTTACGATAAGTACCAGCTATCAAGGAGCTCTAATAGACTTCTTATTTGCAACATATAGAACTTGAGCTTATCCTGGTCCACGCGTTTATTGAGTGTGCCTGTATGTTTCTTATAGGCTGCTAGACCATCCATCCAATTGGGCTCAAACTTTGTCATGCTGGAAGAGCCAACGATGGTTGATAGAGTAGTACATTTAAAACACGATAGGTGGCATGCGTATAAGGGATAAAAGAAGGCGATAGTCCTTTGAAGCACTACGACACAGGAAGATCTTTTGTGCTATTCCCTAGCAGGTTTCAATATAATTTGTTTTTTTTTTTTTTTGGTTCAGCTGAAGTCTAGTTCATTTATGAATCTTAAGACACCTGTAGCTGAAGCTGAGGAGACATCAGAGGGAGATGTGAAGCCTTTGTTAAAGTTCTTAAGTCTCAGCCGAGCTATGGTAGGACATTCGCACAAAATGTGGTGGGCTGTTTCAGTGTCTTCAAGACAGAGGCGACACGTGTCCGATTGGCCCATTTTCTTGTGGTAATTGGGAGAGCAATGACCAGTTAGGAGATCAGTGATGTTCTTAACTTTGTATTTGCTCATAAAGAGGATATCTTTCGTTCCTTTTTTTAAGATATTGATGAATTATTTGGCGTTTTTTTAAGCCATTTTGCGAGTTCCAGTAGGGGAGCGATTCTTGTCGTTCCCATCTGCTGAGCTCTATTCTGATTTGACTAGTTTGTTGGCCACAAAGAGGTTCAGGACCAATGAAAGGAGCCTGAGCACCTTGTCTGTCATCGGCGGCTTTGTTGCCAAAGATTCTCCTGTGTCCAGGGACCCAAGTTAGTGTGATAATATTGTGGGCAGCAAGCTGCAAGATGGATTGGAGACAGTTCCAAACTAGCTTAAACTCAAAGTTGTAGGAGTTAAGAGCTGTCTGAAAGAATGTTGACATGAGATCTTCGGAGGTTTCTTCTAATGCATTCTCTGGCACAGAGCTCGACAGCGTGGACCTCTCCCTGAAGGATGGTGGTTATTTGTCCTAGAGGAACAGATAATTTGTAGCTTGGACCAGAGATTCCAGCGCAAATGCATAAGCATAAGCTGCCTTTAACTTGACGACTTAGTCCATATTTTCATTTAAGTACCTCCAACGATGACGTATGTTACTATGCGCATCACAAATCGATAATCAGTTTCCTTTAGTTTTGAGGAATAATCGCCTTACAATTTATTAATTGTCATTTGGTCTTTTATTTCTATTTATCTGTCAAGTTTCTGTATAGAAATATGGTTGCTAAAACGATTCAAAAACAATTAAATAGATCACAAGGCAATAAGATCTCGAATCAGCATCTTAAATTATAACTTCCCCTAAAGATATGCAACAATTTTTAATATCCTACCCTAACGGTACATTGAGTTTGACACAAAATTTGTAACATGGAATAATATTGAATATCATAGCAAGAAAGTATATATATACTAAGTGATCAGCATCTGAGTCGAAAAAGTCATATCCGTCCCTCTTTCCGTCTATCTATTACCAGTTTCTGTACCTTAAATTTTGAGCTTTGTTGACTAATTTTGTATACGAAGTCTTCTGAAGCCATGCTAGTACAAGTCTAGGTATTCTTAAAAAACGACCAATGAAACCCATTTGCAAATATGTAGATTTACCTAATCTTCAAATCCTCCATACATTACGTATGCACACGCCCACTTTTAAGGGGGGATTTCCTTTTAAAAAAAAAATTTCCTAGAGGAGTATCAATTCCGCCTACTGACACACCCACTATTCAAAGAAACATTAACTTTTTTGAACAAATTGATAGGAAACTTAAAAAAACAAGGGGCTTTGTAGCAAAAGATTAGGGTATCATGCAATTTGTTCCAGATGGATTGTAGCATTTCCATAAGTCTTCTACAATCTTCTGACGTTTTTCTTACTTCTGCGAACGTGTGTTCCATTATCATCTTCTGTCAGAAAAACCTTACTTTTAAGAAGACGGAGGGTAGCAAGTCTTAAAATCTAAGCCAACAATTTCATAAGCTTACCAAGCGTAATATAGTTACAAAATAAACTCTCCAAGCTCTTTTAAATCTTTACAAAAAACTTTTTTCAATATTAGTCGACATCTTCGTAAGTTCAATTGAGTTAATACTTTTCTTAAAGAAAATTCGTACATAGCTAAGCACATGCCATTCTAAATTCTAAAAAAATTCTAAAAATCCTTCAAGACATATTATTTAAAAATCAAACCCCAAAAACAACCAAATCATAAACACTATAAACCCCAAAAACAGAATAAAAAAAATATACAATTTCCACTCCAACAAACGTTAATAATAAATAAATAGATGTCTGCTTTTTAATTTATTCTTCCATATAATACAAAACTTATTTGTTTACAGTCGTTATGTTTATTTTTTTCTTTAATTTTTAGTTTAACTTAGCATTAAATATTCATAAATTGCCTGCGTGAGAGTATGACTACAAAATACAAAAAAAAAAAAAAACGAAAATATATATATTTAAATATAGCGAAATATATATTCTGAATATTTGATTTATTTACTTAAAATGCACTGTACACATTATATTAACGCTTTCATTTTGAAATTTTTAATTTTATTCAATTAACTTTTAGGTTATTTATTCTATTATTTATTTACACTTTTGTGTTGTTTTATTTTTGTCCACTATTTGTTTTCTCTTACAATGAACATGATTTTCGTTTTTTTTTTCCATTTTTTTAATGGAATTTCACTATCGCACTGAACGTTTTTTCTTGAAAATTGTTAGCACCAGAACGAATTTATTTTTTTTTAACAGAAAAAAAATATATACACAACTTATAAGGATGAATTAAATATTTGTATAGCGATTAGAAGGATAATGCGAGATTTTGCTAATTTTACAACGAGTGTTTATTATTTCTTTTTTCCATTATACTCTGATACTTGTCACTGACATGCTAAGTGTTGTTTTAGCTACCAAAATATTCAGGTTTTTTCCTAACAAAATACCCACATATTTTTTTCGGTTTTATTTGTGTTCTGTTTTAGAAAAAAAAATAAATCAAATCATTTTAGGTTTTTAGCCATTTTGTCCCAATTTCTTATGCATCGTTGCCTGGAAGATTTTAGGGAATAAATAATAATTTTAATTTTAAAAGAAAATATTTTACATAAACGGTCGCCATTTTTTTGTGAAGAAACAAGTAAGTATTAATTTTAAGAAATGTTGCAATTTATTATTTTTTTTTTTTGTTTTTCCTAACCTATTTTAAATTATTAATTCTTAATTTTTTTTTTTGTAGAATTCGGTGTTTATAAACAAATATTTTGGTTGTTTTCAATAGTATTTGTTCTTCAAAAAAAATAATAGAAAAACAGGAAAACCTCCTATCATACAGTTTTCAAAAAAAGTTTGTAAAGCTATTTTTACCAATACAAGTTTTCTTGTTATTATGGGATGCTATTCTACATTCATACCTTTGGACACGATGAAAACCAATCAACAGTTCGCCCCAATAACTTGGACATTGAGAGTATGTACAAAGGCTTCCAGAACCCACTTTCATTATACAAAGAAAAATAGTTTTGGTACATAAGTACGTTGTATAAGTGCTCCGTCTTATCTCCGACTCCAATTTCTATTTTATCCATAAATACACGACTATCCCTAAAACGATTATCGTAACCTATTGGGTTTCACACTTCTGTCATTTCACAACAATTGACAAGTTGACAAGTCAAAGGCAAAGACAATTGCGTATGGATACATTCCTCTGCAATTCAACAAGTTCATATACTTTTTTTAAGCCTAAAACCATGCATCACTGAAAGAATAAAGTGCATATTTCTAGGTGCATGGACTAAAATATTCATTTACAATTTTAACTACCAAAAGTAGTACACAGCTTGTGCAGTCTACTTTTAACTCATCAACATTTTATCACAATCCTTGCTTCGATCTCAGTTGATTGTAAAAGTGTAGAAAAGCTTAAATAATACGTAAGTTTTTTAGAAATAATTGATATCAATTATTCCTGAACATTTCTACAGAATGCACTCAACACCATTGTACAATTCTCAACCGACCTGGTGAACACGTCTGTAAAAGCCTAGAGTATTACATCAAATGCGCCTAAAAGTATACCAGTTTTCCTCTACTTTGACATAAAACGCTGCATACTTTAAGGCGATTAGTATATAAAATGACATATTTTGTAATTTTTACACGCAAATGTAAGAAATTATTAACTTCTTTTCAAGCACTTCAACTTTCCTCTGATTTGTTGACCAGCCCTTTGCTATAACAATCACAGCAACTCCTTCCCGTTAGGTATGTGCTGACTCCGTTTTGTTTATGGCATCATTCAATTAATTTCATTACCCTTGAACACATTTGTGACGCCTTCGAATGTAAACTGATTAAATCATCCACCAACCTTGGTCATAAAGCTAACCTTATTCGAACTCTGCCACAAACCACTTCAATAGGAAAAAAAAACAAAATCCAAATCTCAACAACCCTTTTGAACTCTAATCACTCGAAAACATGCAACATTTCCGTTCGTTCCTTCGTCCATAGCATACTTCTAACAAATTGACCATTTAGTAAGGCAAAACTGTTCACAAGCCACAGACAGTCAACCTCTTTTCATACCCAACAGCCAACGTCTTTTCAAGTCGCACGCAATATTCAAAATCGATTACAGCCGTCCAAAAATTACTTCCAGGTCACCTTTTGGACAGAGTATATACCTCCAAGTCCAAGATGATAATTTCATTACGGAAAACCTTACATAATACAGGTTTTTTTTTTTTGGGCAAATTTAAGTGCTTCCTTAGCTAATTTACCGGCATTAAAGTACACACACGCCCAAGTGAATACAAAAATCACGTTTTACCGCTTCGCTGCGCCTTAAATTAAGTTTGGGTATTTTTCTTTTCAAAAAAAAAAAAAAAAGAAAGAAAACTTTGCGTGAGTACGAAGAAAGTTTTTTTTTTGGGGAAAAAATAGGAACGTCAAACTTTGTCGTCGGTTTAAGGGAAACATTTTCGTACAAACCTTCTTCCTTGTGCTGTTATAAATAATTTCCCAAAAAGAAATATACAATTTACAAATTCAAAAGTGATTTTTGATTCAAAAGAGACGATTTGACTTTGAAAAGTAAATAATAACAAAATAATTTCGAAACGGAAAATCATGTGAAGGTTTGTTCTGAAAATTTCAATCAATTTAATAACCACAGGGGCAACAGCAATAAAGTAATTCAATTTGTATCGTTTATTTAATTTATAAATTCTTGATAAAGGACAGTTTGTTGGACTTCCCTAAACAGAAGTTCCTTGTGACCTAGGCCAACATCGATCGTCATCTGCATTTGACTGTTGATTGGCTCCAATTTAATGTAAACATGAGATGACAATAATTAAGAAATAGATCAAGGAAACTGAGTCCACAAACACACAGAGTTAGGGTTGATAGTTTGGCGAAAATATGGTGAACATTTGGACAGATTGAGAGTAAAAAAGGCAATGACCTAGCTGAGGAACTAGCCAGAAGAGAATTGACATTTAGCTTTATGATACTTAGACCATTATATGGATTTTCAAGCAGCTCAGGAAAAGCCTGTATCAAAATTGTATAAAAGTGAAAGAGCATAAAACTCTTCCCCTAAAAAGAACAAATCCAACAACTGACTAGGAGTCAGATTCGTATTACTACAAGTTTTCTCATAGGACCCGGTCGAATTAAATAACCTCTCTGACTATGGGTATAGTAAAAGACAACGTATGCATAATGAAGACGAACAACGAAGACGAAGAATAAACAGAATATTTAGGCAGAAGAAATATCTTGCAGCTCAATCTGGGACATTGACACTGACATATCCTTGATGACCTGTAACATATGAAGAAGTCAGAATAGGCCCAATGTGACCGCACTGACAACGAGACTAAATCCCACCTCAATATCCAATTTACAAACTAATGATACACCAGATCTTAAAAGAGTCTGCTTTGGAAAATATTCAGCGCTAACGTATGTTTTGATTTAAAATTTCATATCCATTTAAGCGTTAGTCAGCGCTGAGCATAGGTGTCGCAGAAAACAGTAACATACATAACTCTTTGTTTAATTGACGTCTGCTACTTACCTGCTTTCTTAAGTGGCACCTATAGATCAGGCTGAACCTAGCCTTTAACCTTACACGACTGACAAATTTATCAAACATAATTGTTCAGTACAGTCCTCGAAAAAATAGAGTCCTCGACTCCTCGAGTAAAACAAACAAGATATGAGTACATTAAGCTAATAATGAATGGCAACAAAATGTGATCCAGATACCTAGCGGCCAATTATTGATGTTTTAGTTTCTGATTCATGTTTTCACAACTAGATGGAGTTTTTGTCTAAATATTGGTAGGTACTATAAAAGATGGCAAGTTTCTTTTGCTTTTATCTTTAAATAGACTAACAAACCAAATAATGATTCGAGTACTTTTGTTCTTATGCTGATCACATCAGATCATGTGCAAACCACTTAATGTATTTCAACATGAATCCGAAAGAAATACTGTGAACTATAAACGAATGCAAATATTACAAGCGATTCTCCCAAGACTCTCCTATCCATCATTCTGTCTCCCAATTTAATCAAAGCTTGTGCCCTATAGATCAGTAAAGGAATATTTATATCGTCATTGACTTGTCGTGACTATAAAGAAATGAAGAAAAGAAGCAACACTAGAATGTTTAAAAAAAAAGCTTGACAGAGAAGACTAAGCAGGATTTGAAAGAAATTTGAAGACAAGGTTGAGGAGCAAAATAGATGCGCACAACATACTCCCAGGTGAAAATGCAAACAGCAACCAAGCCACCAATGCACGGTCCCAATGCCAATTATTTGGTATCACTGGGTATATTCCCTGGCATCTTACTAGCCGACGTTAATGCAATTGAAATGTGAGGGATAGGCATTGTCACTCTGCCAGACCGCTATTAAGATACTGAACTCGTGCGGGATAAAATCCAGGCTTTTCGGAAAAAAATAGAGTACCAAGATACCCAGAAATTGAGGCAACGAAGCAGCAAGACTCAAACACGACTCAAAAGTACCATTTTGTAGGACCAAAACACTTTCGTGGTATAGGATCGGGCAAAATAAGAAAAGACCTGTATAATTAAGGCACACTCTGGGATGATACTCCATAAGAACTAATTGGGCGTTAAAAAGAGAAAAGAAGCAAAATATGCTTATACATCGATATTGTATCCTGACCGGTATATTAACAGGCTACTCTAGGCATAAGCACCTCCTTATGATACTGCTCTTAAGACATGATGGGCACTGCAGATTCTACAGGGACCAAGAACAAGAAGCAACCCACCACATCACTGAAGCAATAATTCACGATATTGGAATTACCTTTTGACATCTATCCACTGCTCGATCCAATAAAAATACTCCAGTTCATTAAACCACTTGAACTGGAGAAACTGCTCTAACCGAAAACTTCATCGACTATGGCTTTGCAGAAGCGCACAATAGATTCAAAATGGGTACCAGTGGAACGTCATTCGCTTATCCTAATCTCTCTAACTAAGAGGCTGAACAGTAGGGTCAACCAAATGAGGTCAATTATTCCCGAAAATTGGTTCGAAACAATGAACTCAACTTCACCTGATTCAATGTGGCCGACTACTTGACACAAGTTGGCGATATTTCTTCAACCTCCTTAAGGGCTCAACCCATAGAATCCGTGGATCCGTTGTTGCGTCATTACGTTTAACGTTGACATTCAAGTTGACGTATTGCTGGATAGAACAGTCCCATAGAATCTGTCACATCAATCAGCTTATTGGCGATGACAGTTTCTTTACTCTCTCTCTGCCTTCGCCAATCAAAATGCGTACTCTCAATTTTCTTATGCATGAACTTCAGTATGCGAATATGTGAACTTAAATCTGTGAATGTGTATACTGTCAACGGATCGACGGCTGGGCACTTTACAGTCCCGACTTGGAACTCTTTTCTTTTTCTAAAAGTGAAATGCTGCCTCAAAGGATACAACTATAGGACGCTAATTGCCGTCAGAGAACCGTACATACCCTTATTGTCATGAAAACTCTTTCTTGAAATTTTTTGAATGCCAAATTATTGAGGCATAATTGTATGTTGCCCACCTAATTTAGGACGTAACTCTTGTTAAAATGCATCCGACCAGCACATCTGAATAGTTCCAAAAGTCGTTACACTACCTCCCGCAAACGGAAACGGACCTCCTGTCTTCAACTATCAACTAAAAATATGTTACCTACTCTCTTGAGCACCCTGTGCAGTTAACTATCCCCAACTGCCCGTAAATAATCCGGAAATTCTTAAAAAAAAAAAAAACCTTTTTTTTAAACGCGAATCCCCAAAGTTAACTTAACGTCCATCATTATACAAAAATGACGAGCATTGGACGCAAAAGCATGCACTGGGTTTCCTCCAAAGGAGAGCTTAAAAAAAATTCTAAAGAAAAATACCATAATCATAGCTTTTCATAGCAAGCCCCTGTATTTTAATAGTGCAATTACGCGAAGCCATCATCCGAAGCATTTAATGGTGAAATTATTTACCATCACCGCCAGGACACAAGCTAACCATGTGCCTTGCCTCCTCCTTTATTGACTTCATTTCTTCATAAATTGAAAGCGGCTTCACCGCGAAAGTCCTTTCGAACGTGAACAACAACAACACTGGCGCACGAACACCAGGCAGGGGGAAAAAAATTATTGAAAGCAAAAATACTCAGTAATACCTTAAGGAAAGTTCTTCTACGTTTCAAAAGTTGAAACTCCATCAAGGATAATATAAGGAGAACAACTACGCTAAAGTATCTGCAGAGAAGGAGGAGGAGGAGGAGAACGAAGAATGATGCCAGGAAAAAGGAATAAACAAACTGTTTGCATACACGTTGTATTTACCGGAAAGGTCCTTGCTTGATGTTTACTAATACAGAAAATCACCACGCGTCCTCCCGTTTGCTCGTAATATTTTTCTCTTGTCCTTTGTCATCATCATCCTTAGTCTGGTCTTACCTTCAACCGCCTGCAGAGATTCTTGTTCGACTTTCGTGACGAAAATCATTAATAAGAGAAGTAAATTTTCTACTAAAAGGATCTTTCCCACTTTTTTTTTTCGCTCTTGCATGTCATATCCTTTCCTTCACACCTCCCGTGTATCCATCATCTGATTTGGTTGCTTCTTTTTAAATTCAGTTTTCTTTTCTGGTTATTACACCCACTAACGGATTTCATATTTCATTAGTACAAGAAGAGTTCGTTCGTTTAGAGAAGTGAAGGAACTCGAAATAAGGTTTAAGGACCTCTCAGTAATGGCTGAGCAAGTGCATGGAGCTCTCTCGGTGGGTGGTGCGCTCTGTATGGAGATGATTAACTACATGGGGCGAGAAAAAGTCACTCCTTCGAGGAGTGGAGGAATGGTTTTTTTTTTTCTTCTTCTTTTTTTGAAGAGGAAAAGGATAATGGTGGGAGAGTAGTTTACTTGGTAGTTGGTGTAGAATAATGTGTTATTCTTTGAGCTGGAAAGGTGTCACTTAGGTTGATGTTGTGACAAATTTAAAGAACTTACTCAACGGGACACTTATTGAGTTTTCATGGATTATGAAGAATTTTTTTCTAAGAAAGTCTTTGGTGGAAGGAAGGTTGACTTTTAGAAGGTGAACTATAGTGTCTTCTCAACAGGAGATATTTTAAAGTTTTGTATAGAAGGTGTTTGGGATTAAGAAAGTGGAATTTGGGAAGACTTACTTGTAACCCATGGCATGAACTTGTGAATCTATTCTGACGTCAAAATTATGGCAAAGGAAGCAGCCTTCTATTCAAAATCTTTATGCTATAGTCTTGGAAGGGAATTTGATCTTAAATATAATCACTGGGATAGGAAACACTCCACTGCCTCTCCTCATCCAAGAGAGCTAAGCCTACGTTTTCCCGAAATTTGAAGACAACCACAAGGACGTTTTTGCGGCGAGAACTTTTCGTTCTTCATATTGCCAATCTGTCACTAGGATACGTGCAAAGAACATACTCGTAAGCTTCGTCAATCTTTCCATAAGCAGTGTGATCGTAGGGGGCTCTTAGATGCCACTTAGTTTGTACGTAGTCTTCTCTACTGAGTGACGGCATGATACCTATCATACCGAGCATCTGTCTACTCTGAATCGTGTCCAATTGTGTTTATAAGACTTCCAATCGACACTGGACGTGTAATCAAAGATGCAAAAAGGCTCATTTCAGGTTCTAGCTTCTCAGTAGAGATCTCATGTGCTGATATCCCAATGTAACCACACGGCCTCTCTTCCTCCGACAAGGTAGAGCAGTAGAGCTTTGCGGATCAAGTTTCTTTTCAAGAGTTTTATTCGCGATAATGTGCTCGTCCTTACTTAGGGTTGTGTTGCGAAATTGGACATTTGTTTCCTGGAAAACCTCAGTCGGAATCGCGTTCATTTTGCTTGCAATACTCCAGTCGCTTTTCTAGGCTCTTAGCTATTTGCGTCCATTGATCTTCCTCGCCTTCTCTTTAATCGACCGATTTTGTGTAACGACCCGGTGATTGTTTCAATACATTGTTAGAGATGGTCCCTTAGTCCTTTGCATACTGTGGTATCCCTACGATGATCGATGTTCGTCCTTAGATCATTCAAAGGCTGGCAATAAGTCAACAGTCGCTATCATGAGATTGTCACCTTACTGCATTGGATGGTGGTCTATAACCATGCGACTGATGATGCTTCTACTGCTCCAACTTCTGCTAGATGGTTCTACTACTCAAACTATACTTTCCGTTGGTTTAGCGATAGCTTTAGCATTAGCTTAAGGTCTTCCCAAGAAGACACCAGTACTAAGACATGACTAGATTCAATTGCTGGCTAGAGCCAATACTAAGCAGTTTCGGACAGAGACTCAAAAAGCCATCAAAGCAGTCTTAGATGATTCATCGACAGTGCTCTCCATGACATATTTGAACAGATCAGTGACCTAATATGCTATCCAAGAGTCTCCAACGACTTATTTCTTCGTAGCGGACTGCTAAAGAGTCTATTACCTCCAGGGTCCACCTAGGTATGAGGAGTTCGATTGGTTCAGTCACCTTACCTAGCTTACACAAACTGCATACCATTACCAAGAGTTTGATTGAATTCACTTCATTCTTGCTCGCCCTTTACCTTTACGGGCACACAATCAGCCAATGTTAACGTCAAGAGTGTACTTACTCATATCCTATATCCGTTTGTGGATCATAGGGCCTCTACAATGCCCACGCGCCATCGTGTACGGTTTCTGGAAATGTGCCTCAGCTCTCTCCAAGCCTAATTGCCGTGTTTCCTTCTCAACTGATCTGTGCCACGTCCGCCGCGTAGCCTGCCCTCCTGCATAAGCGGGTTCCATTGCATCGCTTGGTAAGCTATGGAACTGTCACGTCAAGAGTGTACAGAGGTTCGATTGAATCAGTCAACTAAACACTGCTTTGCACATTCTACCTCCTCGGTTTCTTTACAATTAATGTTCATTGAGTCAGTCATCCTACTTATTCACTTCAGGCACTTTTAATCTTCAGACTCCTCCTTAGTTAGGTGAAGTTCCACGAGTAACTGGTGAACATGTGGAGTCACAATGTACCTCCCCTTGGTCTAAATGTATCGTGGCTCTTGCCAGGATAGCTAACTCATAACCTATCTGCTCGTATCCGAGATATTGATTGACGTTTAGGAGCGCTGTCGCAGACCAACCGATCCCAGCAACACGGTCCATTAGTCTTTTCTTCTTCGTATATTGTAAGGAGCTTCTCAGGTGGCAGCATGAAGAGATGAGTGTAGGGCTTACTAATAAGGGTTCTCCTTGTTTCTAAGTAGAGCAACATTCATTGGGAGATGCTGCTCCTAAAAATTAGGCACTATTTCGCTTACCATCAGAAACCCGTCAATATGGTAGTCTATGGCATGCCTCATCCTTTAATTCAATTAGCCCACAGCCCAGATGTACTAAAAGATCCTCAAAACACTTACCTATCTCCAACCATCTACCTCGACTATCAACTTCAATTCATCACTTAGTGAACCTTCAAATGTTACTCTTCTCTTCCTAAAATTGTGTCCATTCTCCCAAGAATTAAGTCAATGATTTATAACAGCAATTTAATTCGCAAATTCCCTCATGATCTTAAAACTCGGCGAGAAAAATGTTCGCAAATCCATCTTCCCTGCATCAGCTCTTTCTTAATCCAAATCGACCAATTAACCATCCAATAAATTTCACCCTCAAAATCCCTTTCGAATCCTTTTTATTGCTACCATTTGTAAGGAGGCGCCGCGCACTGAGTAATTTCATCAACCAACATTGAAATTACCAATTTAATGACTTTAATAATTTAATCGTCCTGTCCGCGCGCTCCTACACAAGGATCCGCCCAATAAATTCGCAACTCATTAACTTCTATTAACAGCTTCAGGATGATAAAGCGGTCAGTAACAGTAAAGTAAAACTAATGAAGACATCACGCAATAAGATCCTGCGATTCACCAAAAAAAAACCGAAAAACCAAAAGGTCCAAGCCACCAAATTAAATGATTAACACATTTTTTCTCATCTCTTGGAATAAAATTTAAATAACAATTTACCGCATCGTATCCTTTCTTTCTTCTCGGTGGAAATTATATACATCCTTGCCTTAGGGGCAAACCATGTAATTTTCTTACAACAAAAATGCGATCACCCACAAAATTATAGCGAAATTATATTTCATCCCCATCGTTAAATTGTTAATTTATTTTTTTTTTTTTTCTTTAAATTTCGTTGGGGCTGACCCCTTGGCCTTGCATCGTTATCCTTTGGATAGTCATTTCGGCGCCATTTTTATGCCGAATACAAAGTCTGTGGATGAGAAATGGTCTAACGGGGGGTATAATACCTACGAAAATGCAAAGAACTAAAAATTATGTTGCAAAATTATTTTTTTTTTTTTTTAAAAAAAACCTTCATAACTTGCGTTGCAAACCGGATGGAGATAGTCATCGCAACTGAGAAGAAAAAAAGAAAAGGATAAACGGGATAATGATTGCCGAGGGAGAAAATAACGAAACCAAATGTACGTTGGTGAAAATAAATGGGGAAAAAATAATAATTAAATATTAAATCGGTCAAAGGGTGAAGCTAAGACATTGAAATGGAAAAGTTTTGAGCGAAATACGTGAAGCGGAACTCTTATTGTGAAAATCTGTTGACGATTTTTGCTAAAAGGATTCGAAAGAATAAGGATATTTCATTAACTTCCTAAATATGACAGACAAATTTATTTGCAGTACAAATTTTTGGAGTAGATTCCCGAAATTATTTAGTATCAGACAAGTGGGCAATAGAACTGATACCAACTCTAGTTCATCCATCCACAGCATTTTTCGTGACTAAAAGTTTCTGGCACTAAATTCTCCTGTTCTTATCAAGCTTTCTTCTTTAGAGCTGTCAATGAATGTTGCTTATTGGTAAAGCCGCATGACAAAATTCTAAATTCCTTACTAACTCATGTTGTATAACCATAGGTACATTTGTTCTACAGTAGTGGACCTAGTACGGAACCTTGGGGAACACTGTCTGTGGAAACCTCTTTTAATTTTCGTTTCAGTTCTACAATAGGCCACAATTATCTTCTGAGTGCAGTCTGGTACTCTTATAAGTACATACTCTCAGAATGTAACTCCAATTTGCGGCGTTAAAGGAGTTCTTTACAGTCAGAGTGATGATTACACTGTACTTATTACCCCCGTCCTTCAATCGCCTTCCTACGAAGACATTTTTCGCACATATTCTTGTCTTCGTCCATGGCACGAGGATTAGGAGGAGACTAGATTCTATTACTGCCCCATCTAAACCTTTCCTGAAGGCATCTGAAGTTAATCTGAAACTTCCGCCGTAGTCAAAGTTCCTTAGTCATTGCTCCAGTGACCATGGTCGTAGGTTGTGAAGCGAATATCAAGTGCCAAGAGCCACCTAAACTGTCATAAATGAAAGATAGATTGACAATGGGCCCGATGATATTTTTGAACCGATCAGTGCCAAAAAGGGTTGCATCCAAGGTAATGATTGATGTTTCAGCGCACTGTCATACTTCAAGCAATCTTTATCCTTATTATATTACAAGTCACAGCTTATCTGTCCTGGAGCGGTTTCTGGCTATGCTTCTAATTTGCCTGCAACTCGTCTTCAATTACCCTGCATAAAACACCTTTTTCTGCTTTCACCAGTGCCTCTCAAATCAGCGCGAATTTTGCCATTATAAGCTACCAAGTAGGATATGGACCTTTTATCTTTTCCAAAAACTGTCTCAAAAACATTAAAGAAGCGTCCTCCCAAATTATTTCCACAAGTTGAAGCAGTAGCTTGGCCGATCAAGTTGGCTATCAATAGTCTTATTCGCGATAATGTATTCGTTCTAACTGAGGGTTTGGGTGCTTGTTTGGACATTGAAGTTCTCCGAAACCATAGTCGGACTTGAGAGCATTTTGCTTGCAATACTTTAGTCGTTTCGATAAGATCTTTGCTGTTTGCGTTCTTCGATTCTGTCCCAAGAACTCTTCCCATAAATCCACGCCCCATATCTTCCCTGCAATTGAATCCTTTTTTTCCGACTTACCAATGGTCTTGTGTAGCGAGTTCCTGATTGTTTCACCACGACGTGAGAGATGGTCCCTTAGTTCTTGGCGTACTGTGGTTCTCTTAAGACGACCTGACGACGGGACATAACAAATACCAGAATCTATTCGTCACTTGTTGTGTGATTGTGCTGCCCTTTCTGTAAGAAAAATGAGAACTCTTGGCAATCATTTCTTCTCGGAGCTGGAGGACTTAGGCAGCGTTGACCTCCTGAGAGGTCATCAGAGGTCAATCACGCTATCTGGGTGATTTTAATAGCGTATCCAGGGTTGATTGACTGGACCAGTCTAAGTGAGCAGTGACTTTCTTGTCACGAGACAGCCTTCTACCAAACCTAACCTAACCTAGGATAACTGCACGTCCATGAATCATAGGGTCTAATTCAACATTCCCTAATTTGTTTGGAAATTGCTTACCTGTTACTTGACATAAACAAACAATGACTCAATCAAGTCAACAAATCGCTAACCGTTGTCATTGCGGTTGATTATTCCATGACCTGCCAAAATATGTTTGATCTCTTCATTGTCATTGCCTACCTTGACACTTACTTCGACAATCTGGCCGTTGGACATTGCAAAAATAGCAGCTACCTGGTTGTACAAGTCTCCTTTTCTTCCTTTGAGCAACATTAACAAACAGGGCCGTAACATTGTATAATGATCACGGGACGTACTCTATCCTGGAACCTTGCCATTAAAATCCTATCACCATGAGGCTGTCAGAAAATCACGCCTCCTTGTACTGTGAATGTGAACACCATTTACGGGTGGGCCAAATACAAGTTTCTCGGCAGGCTTCGGAGTAGCGCATTCTGTCACCACCATTTTTCTCACGGATTCCTTGGATGATTTTTCCCTTAAATGATTGAATCGTTTCCGGATTCTTAGCATTACATCGGTCGTTCACGGTTCAAAACAAAGTCCAAAGGGGTCAAATCGCAGGTCCGAGACATCGCCCAGACGGCTAATAACACGATTTGGAAATTTGATGCGCAAAAGATCGATTGCGGCATGGGCTGTGCGGCATGTACACCGCATGAACCAATGGTCCTCCAAATCCATGTCGCCAATTCAAGTAAAAAAAGAATCGGTTAACATAGCTCTGTTAAGCCCACCTTTACAATTTGACCAAAACGTTGTTCGCAGCCTTATGAAAAAAGGAGGCTCCTGGTCCCATGTTTTGGACAATCAGTAGTTTCCCAATCAATCGCCATGTAAGTGCAACGGACATTGCATTAGAAGTTCCCTCTTATCTTACCTCGTGCTATGATAGACCTGGTTTAAACTCAGTGCCTAACAAATTAACTTGAACTCAATGTCACCAAGTAAAGCCAGCACAATTCCAATTTAAGAAAACGAGTCCTTAAAACTAATGGGCTGCCTTCTTTATGATACCAATTCACTCCATTACATGCCCTGATACAAAAGCTCATGTACCCTATAAAAGTCGTCCCAAAAAAAAAACAATTACATAAACCAAAGTAAAAACTGTTAGGAGCAGTCTACTAAAGGTGCTCTATTCCTGTTAACGACAAGGACAATAGGCAAGGAAAAAAATTATAATTAAGCTCACGAAACTTATTCACTTTATTAACGAGACTTCGTTCCCTGGGAGACCAAGTGCATTGTGATTGAAAAGAATCCCGAAAACGGGAAGAAAATAAAATTTCCAGAGAAAAAAAACAAAACGCAGCTAACCAAGGTACACACACACACACACATAGACTGCATCGCCCCCGGTGGGAAGCCTTTCACTTGCGACGAGTAATTAATTTTTTTCTCAAAAATAAAATAAAAATTCCTGGACACATTTCATGGCTCTTTCAATTCGCTTCTGGAGCAGAAGGTGCACACGATGAATGCGTTCTCATCTACAGACATACACAAAAAAAAGGATACAGAAAAAAATTTAATAATTTATTGGAAAGGAGACAGTAGAGTCGCAGAGAACAACTTCAATGAAGAAACCTGGTCATCATTGTGTGCTGACTCTTTCCAGGATGTCCTGCTGAGCGGCGGCGGTGTTGAAACTTTCTTTTTTGTATTTTGTTCACTTAAATTTATTATGTTTCCACTGGCAGTGAAGAGTCCCGATGCGATGGTTGTGAGCAGCTTAGGAATCATATCACAGGGTGAACTATTTTTTTTTTCTTTGGAATTTTACCTCGGGTTGTTAGAAAGTGGACAGTGGATGACAAATATTTGCATAGCAGGAGAGTTTGTTTCATAATTAGGTGTGCGGCATTAGGTGGGTAGTTTTAATTAAGTTCTGTGGTTTGTTACCTTTTATTTATTGGGCAGCGACAATTTTATGAGTTTCAATTTAAGTTTGAAACTTTAGAAAAGGAATTTAAATTTAATTAAGTGGAGGCGATAGAGCTGCGTATCTAGTATTCTATGCGAGGTAGTTGGTTTGGTTTTGTTTATGTTAATAGTTCAGCGAACTAATTAAGGACGAAACCAAAGAAACAAAAAATCAGAACTTTAAGCTTTCATGATTTTTTTAGGTTTTCAAAAAAGTGCGACATGCAATTGGAAACTGAGGACCTGAAGCGTAGCAGTGGTATTTTGGTGGTAGACGACAAATGTTGGCATATACACACTCCTTACTTTTGATTTAAAACTAACGTTGGTAAGACTAGTCAACGTGATTCAATTCTAAATTGAGAGTAGAACACAGAATAGTGAGATTTCAGGCGCAGCGGTTTGTGTCTGTGATATTAGATATGGCAGCAGCTTCATCAGCCGAATATAGAACCAGCTAATTTGTTTGGAATCGATCGAGCTACCTCAAAAGAAATGACTGTGAAAATATGTCAAGAGTTATGTGAGATTTTTCAACTCTAATTTCTCGACAAAAGACAGTCTACTGTCAAAGTGACGATAAACTGTAGTTTTGAGAACATTCGCTGAGAAGAATGGCGCTACGATCGTTGGAAAGTTGCGAAAATCATGAAAGAAAACAAACTACTATGCTACTTGTGTACCATGGTAATGCCTGACACATAGGTGGTATATTCGTTTACTATGGTATACATACCACCAGTGTGTCACTTTCAAGGCCATACGGAGCAGTATCAATTTATTTATAGCTCTGGGTGATAAGTTCTCGCATTCTCGTTGAATATTCTCCAGAGCCTGTGGCGTGTTTCCTTAGAGCCTTAACTTCAAAGAGAAAGACGTTTACAAGTTGTCAAGTCGGGCAATCTTACTGTCCAATGAAAATCGCCAAGACGAGGCATTAGGCGAGTTTTATGTGCGATTCCACGGTTCTGTTCCATTGATCATGGTTCGAATCACTCAGCAGTAACAGCAACAGCAATACAATTGGCGTCCCCGAAAATAGAGCCCGACGACACCTTCAGCGTAAATGGCACACCATGCCGTTACCTGTATAAATCTAAAGAAAATGTTGTTGCTTAACGTATCCGCTTCTCATCGCTCATGATGATCTTCAACCAAAAATCGTCAACTACTTCATTGAAATTAAGGAGAACGAGAAGGTAGCTTAAACGCAATTGACAATAGCTCATGGACAGCCTGCGTTAATTAAAGAAGCATCTTAAACTCTGTCACTAAAAAGCGCTTTAGAGACGAAAGTGCAATGGCCAATTACGTGACATGTCATCTGGTAGACGTTGACGGCTCATCCACAGCATCTTCACACACAGCAGCTATATGCTCTTTGGAACGATCACTACTACGTCGGGCACCTATTCTGTCACATACTCGTATTATGGCACTCTCCTCAAGACGCCTTAGTGTTTGACCAGTTGCCAAAAGATCACTGTTGTAGTCATGAGTATTCCGCTAACTTGAGGAGTAAAGTGTTCCATTGGGTGTTGACGTGTAGATATTCTGCATTTGTGTCATCTCAACTGACAGTTGACGCCATTTGCAAAAATTATAGTGTCATTTTGGAACATCTTGTGCTTACTGTATTCAGTACCAATTTTATGATATATTCCACTGGTTGAGCAGATGATAATTCGATATTGTAGAGGAAGTTATACCCAAAGAGTTAATTTCGGGCAAGGCGGCGAAAGTGGCTATGCTCCTCATTAACGAACTTTACCTATTGTTTGCCTTCATAGAGCTTTTACATCTGCTTCATACTTGAAATCCAAAAGAAGATCAGAAATGTAGTGCCAAAAGGTCCTCTATAACTAAAGCCTTCAGCATAGTTTCTAGTTCTGGCTATAAATGAGTTCATTGGTAATTTTGTGTTGAGTCTTACTGCCAACACTAATGAGGCATAAAGTTTGCATTCCTCACTTCCTTCTTTTTTATGTAACGTTGGCCTCTTATACTAACTTTTAGTCCTTAGAAAAAAGAAGCGTACACAACTTTCTTTATATTTTTTATATGCGGTTTCCATTTCCAATATGAATCCAAAGTTAGGCTTAGATATTTAGACTAGCTGCAAACAAGAATTATTGCAGTTATCATAGTTGCAGTTGGAACAATGATAGACAACTTCGTCGATTAAATATTGGCTTGACAGGGAGAATGACATAACCTTGGACTTACTGCTTAGAACCATTTTATGATAAGTAAATCAATTTTGTAGCAATGACTAATCTGAGTTTATATCATCTCGTACATTATCTACACTAGTTGTAGCATAAGATAGGGCCAAGTCACCAGCAAAGGCAACAACTTTTCCTTCTAGAGGAAGTTGGAAGATAGAGTTCAAATAAATGAGGAAGAGCAAAGGTCCGAGGACAGATCCTTGAGGAACTCCGGCACTTGAACTGAGCAATGGTTCACTCAAAGTCGAGTTTATACGCACAAGCTGTTTGCTTTGTTCTAGATAGGAAGAAAACCACCAAATCTGTAAAGAATATTCAATAATAATTTATAATCGACTAAGTAGAAAGCCTTGTTAAGAACAAGAAAACAAGCAGCGCATTTATTGGTCATGTCCAGTCCGCGGTGAATTTCATCTAAAAGAGACAGTACTGCATCTTCTGTTGACTTCCCTTTCATAAGACCGTATTGGCATGTACTTAGAAGCTTGTATTTGCCTATGAAACTAAACATTTTCTTGGTAATTAAATATAAAACCATGTTTCCACCGAATGAAACCTCGGCGTTTCGGCAAATCAAAAAGAAATCTAGTACTTTCAGCGAAACCTCGTCGAAATCACGCCGAGCTCATCTATCCATGTGAAATGGTCAAATCGAACAAGCCTCTAGTGAGCTTGAGTGTCATTTCAAAAATGTTAACTATTCGAAATGATTTCAAATGGCTGAGGACGACTTACTGAGGTTTCGGTAAGAGTTCTGCAAATCTTCGAGTCAAGATTTAAGCCGTGTTTTATTGGAAAGTGTTTAGCCAGCTCTAAACAAAACATTCATACTCACATCTCAGTTTTATCTTCTAAATGACATTCCAATCTTAGAATGTGCTGAAACGGATTGTAGACAACAACCATTAACGAATCAGCGTGAAACAATTAAGGCTTATTGTCTACAATTATAGTCTACGCCATCTATGATTCGACTTTCTCCACACTTTATGTAAACTTCTGGTTACTGACTAATTTTGTGTGGAAAAGTGGCTATATACTTTCGAAAAAAACACGGCTTTATTTAACTATGGAGCAACAATTTATTTATTTTTTCCAATTTTTTATATGTAAATTTAAAAAAAAAAATATATAACGTTCTAAAATATAAGACCAAACATTACCTACTGTTTTGGAAAGCACACATTAAGGTAAGTAAGCATTTTTTCCTTAGCTCTTAATTTATTATTAAGCATAAACAAAAAATAAGAAATGGCGACCGTTTTGCAATAACACAAATAAAATATAAAATAATGATAATTTTAATTTCTAAATATTTAAGGACCCAAATCAAATAAATCCTTTCCCCCGTCGATAAGCCTAGGTATTAAATCTTCTTAAATTTTTATTTCACTTTAAAGGCATTTTAATTTCTTACAAAAAATAGAAAGAAAACCTTTTAATTTCTTACAAATCCCGCAGAACTTCTTAAACAAAAAAAAAAAAAAGAATTATCTAGAAGAATAAACCGAAAAATACATCAAAACGACAGACAAAATAAAATAGACAAACTCCAAAACCATTTAGTGATCTAAAAGATTTTCCTTTATTTTATTTTTATTTTCTTGTACCTACTGACATTTTCGTTTTATTTTTTTTATTTTTTTCTTAAACAATTTCCATCCGAACAAGTCATAGAAATACTTTTATAATTTTCCATGTTTTACAAATTGAAGACACACAAAACTCTTCGGCGAAGAAGAAAATGTAAGAAACAAAAAAAAACAACAAGCTGAAACCCACATAAAACTTTTCCACCCCAAGAAAACAAAAAAAACTTGCATTTTTTTTTTTAATAAAATTGTTTCTGTCAATTTTTGTGAGCAAAAAAAAAAAAAAAAAAGAAAAAACTCCTCAAACTCATTTCTACGAGTACACACTTCACTCGCTACAAGCACTTAAGTGGACGAAACGAGCATGAAAGAGAGAGAAAGAGGGCGAGAGAAAGAGAGAGAGATAGAGCAAAAGGTCCTTAAGAAATCGTAGAAGATTTTCAGGATTCCACCACAGTTTTTGCATTTAAATTCTTGCATTACTCCTGCCGAATGTATGGGTGTTTGTAACCTTTTTTTACTGTCGTTTTCCCCATACCCCATGAGGTGGAAAACATAAAAGTTTCGGTCCCGAAATTACCTTAACCCCTGGTGTCTTGAGAGACGGCATGCAGAAGAAAGGGGTTTTTGTTACCGTGAAGCGGAAGGAGAGAGAGCAACAGTCTTGCAAATGTAATTTTGAATTCCCACGGCTAATAATCCTTTTAATTTTCAGCGGTCACGATTAGCATTTTTTTTTTTATTCCTCTCTGACTAAGGTTTTGATCCTTCTTGATTTGAGGATAATAAGGGAAGCATGAGGTTTACAGTTGGCTTTTTGGGTAAGGGGTTAAGAAGTTTTGTAGCTGGTTCAAGGGGATGGAGAAAAATGTGTTCTTTTGGATGTAAAATTGGGGGGGTTTTTTTAAGTTAACGACGAAAGGAGTTTTTTGTTAGAAAATGTTTCCTGTTTGAATTGATGGCATTTCTTTGGACTTTCGGGTGAAATTAAGCAGTTCCCAGATGGATAGTTTGGTTGGTTTTTTGAAGTTTGAAGTGGGTACTTAGCGCGGGAATGCGAGTACTTTGATTTGGGCCAATGTGGAGCTATTACCATGGAATGGATTTCAGCGGTTCGGTAGTGTAGTCAGAAAGACCTTCTGCTTCTTGCATAGTAAAATATGTTCACTTTTAATGAGAAGATAAGAAATACTGAAATGGCTTTTCATTCAGTTTGAATTGATCTTTTTGGATCATCTGGCTCTTGCCGGAGAATAGATGAATCATTTGGGCTAGATAGATCGGAATAAAGTAGATGATGGACGAAATTCTAAGAATCGTACTTATGTTAATTGGCATACTTTCGGACCATGAATGAGTCGGTCCTTTCCAGTCCATGCTCATGGTTTTCTGATTCTTCTTTCCATCAATGCCACTTAGTGAGAATATACACAAAGAGTACACACGATTTTTATAGATGAAACATGGATCAAAAACAGCTTCGTTTACCATTCTATGCGAATCCTCTTTTTCTTCTTCCTTTGGCGAGCTTATGATCCGGAGTTGGGGGATCACAATCCTTCCACCTTAGTGTATTCCTACTAGTCCACCTGTAAGGTTCTCCGTGATTTTCTTTCCAATGATCTAGACAAACTTACAAATTTGGTATCAAGGTGAACCATTTGACGTGTATAGTTTACTGTCACACACTTCGGCGTAGTCTAACCTACTTTACCAATTCCAAAAGACTTCCTACAGAAAGCTGC
Organism: Chalcosyrphus nemorum; assembly: GCA_949716465.1. Taxonomy (NCBI): domain Eukaryota; kingdom Metazoa; phylum Arthropoda; class Insecta; order Diptera; family Syrphidae; genus Chalcosyrphus; species Chalcosyrphus nemorum. The sequence continues at coordinate 82,546,080 of OX454333.1, forward strand.
ATATGGAATCAACTCCTTATACTCTTATTCGAAGAACTCGTTAAGAAGGACATATAGTCAAGCAAAGTCGGTGAAGTATACTGCTATTCTAGTTCTTTAGTTCATTTAAATGCTCGTAGATCAAAAACTTGAGCCCAATTCTTTTTGGGAATTGGTCAAGTTCCTCTCAAGTTCAATTGATTTAGAGGACAGTTCCTTTAATTTAGCTCTTCTACTCGCCTTAGGTAGATTAGTTCCGGCATATGCGAATAATATGAACTATTTCCATTTAAAGTGTTCGAAGAACTATTTAGTTCACAGTTCTTTTCTAGTTCATTTGGTTCAATAGATAGAAGGTTAATACTCTTAGCTCTGCTGTTCGAAAAGTGGAGAATGAGCGAATCTGTGATCGAGTTCGTTTGCAGTGCGCTTGTATGATAGTTCAATGAACTATTTAGTTCGCAGCTAGTTCGTTTGGTATAATGGTTCGATTTTAGAATCCTTTTCTCTCATCTATTCATTGAAAAGAAAAATGAGGGTGTTGGTACGTTAAGAAAACTTGCAACTCAGGTACTGAATCAGATCAATCAGTTCATTCCTTCGTAATTCTTACATTTTCTTCTTCCCACTACTATATAACACATCCATTAAAAAAAAAAAACACTTAATTTTTATTTAATTTTTATTAAATATTACTTTATTACATTTATATATGTATACTATGTGTGTGTGTCTCTTCTTCTTACCCACGAAATCTTCTTCCGAATTCTAGAGTGTACCAGTACTTCGTACATTTGGCAACCACCAAGTAGCGTAGCGGGAGCTTGTACCTCTACCACCTCCACTACAACCACCACTACCACCACCACCATCACCATCACCACCACCACCACCAATAATCACCACAGCCAATTCCACCATAACCACAACCACAACAACCACCAGTAACACAAATAACAATAAATCACCACAACCACCACCATTACCACTGAAAAATAGCCATAAGCAGAATATGTTAAGTAAACTGTCAACGAGCGAAAATAATTCTCACCACACTCAGCAACAACAACAACAACAACAACACTATCCACCACACTATGCCACTCATCATCACTATCATCCACATCATAAATTCAATTCATTAGATCGTCACGCTGGCACTGTCATAAACGATCTCGATTCAAACGATTACAAACAATTGAGTGCACACTATCTTAAAACAATCGATAGTATCGATCATTATAGTGTTGCCAATTTGCATTATCGTAGTCAATCGAAAAATCAGATTTATCAACAATCGAATTGCGGTAATGATCCATCAATCACACAATCACATCAATATCATTCGAATTCAAATTTGAGTCATTACCAAACCTCGGCGGTGGTTAATCACTATCAAACGAGCAATCATCATCCGAGCAAACAGCATCATAGTTTGAAACACAATAAGAATAAGAGTAAGAGCAAGAATGTGCAAAAGTCCTCCAACAAGGGCAAGTGTAGTAGTGAGGAGGTACAAAGCAAACAACAGCAACACCGACACAATCGTAAACATAGTAATACAACAAACTCGACAGCCAGTCACTACAGTTCGAGCGATAGTATGCAATTTGATAATAACTATTATTAAGTATGGTTAGATGAGGAAACAGAGAGAAACAGAGAGAGAGCAACTTTTTTTTTTTGTCTCAATTGTGTAGAATATGAACTTAGAAATATAAATACTAGTACGTTTTAGATACACAACACACACTAACACTGGATGTTTGATTTTTGTTTTTGTTTTTAATCCTCTTTGTTACTGTTTGGAATAGGTAACACTGTTATAACAGATCCATGGGTAGTCCTTAGATTGTGAAATGCTAATAACTAACAAACCAGCAACTCGTCTTGTACCGGAATCATCATCGACAACAAATCCAATGTGTCCCGCAGTTTGTCGTTCATATCTTTCAAAAGAAAGCCGAATATTTAATAGTCAACTTATAGGAATCCGTGTTTTAAAGTCCATTCATTATAAGCTTAAGAGAGATCTTCTGTTATCATTTGTCCTTGAGTAGTCCTTAGAATCCCATTTTAACCTCGTTTTTCTAGGTCAAACGCCACCATTAGCTACAAATAGCACCTTCGAGAACTTCGCTATGGCAACACTGGGCAAGGTATTGCCAATGAACAATTTTTTTCTCCTCTGGGGCAACTTCATTCTGAATGTCGAAATGAAAGTCAGATTCTATACGCCAAATTGATCCTTTTCTTTTCACAGATTTGCTCCAAATTTTGACTTCTTTTTCGACCACCTGGAGGCATATATCGGCACTAAAGTAGTGAATGTTGGGTAGCCAAATCGTTCATGATCTTTGATTTATCGGCGTAGACCAAAAGTGCTAGTTAAATCACACGAAATCTGGATCCAAACTCAATTGATTTCGCGAAGTTTTGAACTCCTTCCAAAAAATAGATTTTTGCGCAAGATTTTATAAATGTTGGACCATCGTGTTGAATCCTCAACTTTTTCATATCTTTCATCGTTGTTCTGGTATATTTCATTCGCAATGAATTGCTAAGAGGAAACTATATTAAACAGTCAACTTCGGATAGTTTGACACAAGCATTTTGACATTTCAGCTGAATTAAATGAGACGTCACACATACACGTGACGTTTTGGGTGACTCGCTTGACAGCACAAAGGTGCGGCCATTTTATAGATGCTGTGCATGCAATTTGTTTCTGATGATGGAGCCTTAACCTGCAGAAAAAAGAAAGAAACAGCTCGATAATTCATAGTCAGATTCTGGTCACAGGCAATGTCAAATGTGTTGACGGAAAGCACTATTTAGGCTCCACCTACTTTAGGAAATAAATAATAATGCACGGAGAATGCGAGTAGACTCTCTATTATACTTAGTCTATGGCCAAGCCAAACTAAGTACAAAACAGATGTCAACTGTCAAATCAATGGAAAAAGTGTTGCCAATGTTGGGTAGACATTATTGGATTATTTTTCAAATATCCTTAGATAGCTACACAGTAGCCATAAAAGACTTCATTATCGCTTTTGGAAATATTTTATACATTTATGAAAATTCTCAAATACATATATGACGTATGCGTAACATTTTCCCCGCAAACAAATTCCCATCTGTTGATTACCATTTAAACCTTTTTATATCCTTTCCTCCAATCTTATTTATTACTTGCAAATAGGCATTTATATTACTCCCACCCTACAACAATCCGAGGGCAGTAAATCCTTAACCATATTAAAGGAACTTCCGTAATTCTCCATTGTCCTTCACAATTTATCTCTAACAATTTACCCTCAAACTGTTTATCTATCTCAAGGACATCATCCTGTTTGGAACAAACAACTCAAAAAAAAAAAAAAATACAGCACACGCACGCATTTCACTTCCTCCGCATAGACATCTTAAACTTCTCTAACATCCTTGCGAATTTAATTGCTCACGTACGGTCATAAAAACGCTTGTACAAAGTTGTTGAACCCTAAGCACTACTTAAGTGGATCACAACCGGAAGCAATAAACTTCAAATGAAAGAAAATGCTTCCATTAAAATTGTGTCTCTTTAAATTCTTGAGTATAAACTACTCTACAGAATCATCACCATCATCATCGTCGTCGTCATTTCACTTAGCCCCGGCGGGGATCTTCTTGCGTATAATTGACTACTTTGTCGTTTCTAATCACTGCGGCGCGCATCGTTTTAATTTATTCCCTCAAGTCATCATTGTCCCGCACACAATTTCATTAAATTGACTGCTCCATTAAAATGGTGGAAATTATTTCATCCGATATCGATAACGGGAGAGGATTTTTGTAACACCACTGTCATCTCATTGCAATTTTAAATTTTGTGTTGTGTAGAGAGGAGAGATGTCCTTGAACTTTGTTGTGTATGTGACAGAAATCTGTTTTTGATAAGTTCACAGGGATGTGCCCCAAGATGCTGCACAAGAGACAGTATCCTTTTGTTGAAAAGTTTACGATTCAATTTGTAAGGTTAAACAACAAAATTTTCTTCAACAATTTTCTGACATGTGTGTGGGAACTGAAATGCCCACACATCATCACAATCAATTCATGAGGATATTTTTACTTTGCTCTAATAATCATGACCCACTCTTCCACGTGTAGGAGTAGCAATTCATTTCACGTGTAGGATTGTGAGCTTGTTATTTGACTTGCTCTGCATTCCTTATTGAAAATCTATTCCTGGATTTCACATAAACATATTTTATTAACTCTTCCCTACATGTACTGTCATTTGGTTTACTGACTATGCGTATGTTGACAAGGCCTCCAAATAATGTTAACTCCGTAGGCAATTACTAAATTTGACAAGCATTCTATGGGAAAATACGAATAGTAAAAACAAAACTAACCTAGGAACGGAAACAAGGATAAGGACTTTAGTACTATGTTTGCTGAATGGTGTCAAAAATTGCTCACAGATTCTAAAAGCAATCAGGGCATCTGCACCTAAGGAAGGTAGAACAATTACAAAAGAACGAAATCATCGGCTCACTACAAGCATCACGGACTAAGGATTCCCCTAAGCCTAGCACATTTAAGTAAAGTGCTCCGTAAAAAACTGTAGTGCGCTGTCTGCAGTATTTTCTTCTGACAGAGAGCAAAGCAGCTTAGTTCAATCAATGTGCTTCTCTCTCTTTGTTCAAAGAAATATCCACCATTTTCTTTAAAGCACTTTCTATGCTTGCATAAAGGACTAATGGATAGAAAAAATTGCAGCTTTTTCTTCTCTTTTTACATGCTTTTGAGGCTGGCTATTGAACAGTCAATTAGATAATGTAAACGGCTATCCTTATTGATAGAATTGCAAATGACGCACTGTGCTCCCAACAGATCTGTCAAACTCTGTCTTTGTCTACACAGGATATTCGTGAATAATCGTTATGCCTGTGGGCCGATACCTTTACAGCATAGACCTCCTTCCACAGATCTTCATTCAACTACCACTCCACAAAATAATATATAGGTATGTACCATTCATTTGCCGTTGTGAATCATTCGCCAAAAAGCGAGCCCTTCACAGTCTCACGCAAACAAAAAACAAGCGAGTATGAATCATGTATCAACCACTTTCCGAACCGAAATGAAAACGAATCGCCTTTGAATGAGTAGCAGATTCAAATTCAAACCATTCATTGAATCAGAGTATTCGCAAAGGCAGTGAAATGTACAAGTGATTCACGAGGCACGAGCTCAATTTTTTTCCTAATACAGTGCCAGGCAGCAAAGTTTAAGGGTAGATAATCATTTCTTGAAATGAATGTGAACAGGAGCTCGTTTAAGATTCGTTTTTGAGTGGCAATAAAATGTGAACACAGCGAATACTTCTTGTGGAAATACGACTGTTTGTGTGAATACGTGAAAGGCAGTGTATTTTTCGAATGGCTCAGAAAAGGAGGTACTTGCTGCATGTCTCTGGTATGTACATACTTATTAGAGAAAGAAGACTAAAAGAGTCAAGCTCTCCCAACTAAACGTCCTTAGCGTCATGCATATTCTTATAACATAAGCTTACAGTAATGGGCTGAAAGGAATTAATTTCCTTTCTCATGAGGGAAATTGTACAGTGAACACGTCGGCCAGCAAATATGAAGAGAAGTTCAATCTTCAGTTGGAATCTCAAGCCTCGGTCGCAATAGAATATCCACTTTTCGGCTTCAGTTCCAGCAGAAGTAGTAGAACCTTCAGTGCTGAAGATATTACTGAAATCGATAAGTAGTTCGCTTAAATCAGAGCTTTTCGTAGCCCCATGGTACTTCATATCATGTGCCTGCAAGGCTCTCTTTTCCTTCAAAATTTTGCTCTATAAATCGTAAGCTACAAGTTTTGTTGAAAGTGCATTTTGCTCTAGCTCCCAAGTAGGCCTTTATTAGCACTCTGGCGAGCCTTGAATAGACAAACAAGGAACATGATAACAAGGATCATAATAAATACTTCAAATAATTGTCATGTGGTATAACTAAGTAAGTACATATAAGCAAAGACCTCATTTCCAGAAATTCCTGATCTTAAAGCTATTTAAGTAGACAGATTGATGGAAAGGAATTAGGTGATGATGTACTGAGACCTATTTAGTTCTAGTCAATGTGATTCTCAGTTAGAGAGGTTCCTCCAGTCCTATGACTTTAATGACCTAGAATACCTTTGTTAGATCCAGCGACGGTAGATGATCAACTTCATTCGGATAAAATGTTGCCACAGAGGGAAGTCCTTCTTTTGGTGATTATTGCGTCACATTCAGTGAGGTGATGGGTTGGCATTTCTTCAAGATCCCTGCACATCTTGTATCCTTTCCCATAGTCAGTTTTAAACCCCAGGCTTGGCTTGGTTGACTCTACCCGCTTTTTTTTTTAGCAAACTTCCCTCTACTAAGAGTACACGACTTCCCTCACGATTGTAGCACAAGTTCAACAATATGTACCCAATCGATATATGAATTTTTTACACAAGAGCACAACCCACAGGAGCGCGTTACCTTTGATTGATTATCCATTTTGCTATACCATATCCTGCAGAACCATTTAAGAAACTCCTTCACGCATGTAGGAAAAACATAAAAATAATTATCGTCATAAATAAAAATTTGTCTGACCATCGTTGGAATATCCGTTCATCTTTCAAGCTTCTGTGCTTCCTTAATGGGTCATTAGATTCAGATTTATGTAAGACAATATGGTCGTTTGTTAGCTGTGATTTCACGTAAAAGATTCTAAGACATTTATGGTTGTTGAACTGAAAATAGAATAAATATGAGATGATGATTATAATGGGTAACGAGGCGATGCATTAACTACATGCAGTGGGTACTTAGTTGTTATGGAGTATATACTTTGGCACATGAGGCTTATTTGATGGAGATGGAGATGGATAAGATACTTATAGCATAAATATAAAGCAGCCAAATCTTTGCAGTCTAAAATGATTGTCTTCATGGATGAAAGTGCACTCAGTCATTCCTTCATTGCAAAGAAGCACTGAAAGACGAGTGATTCCTTGCTAGGTGGGCTGCATCTTCCATAAAGAACATGGTGAATAAATTTAAGTAGACCGGTTCAGTGAGGAATCGACGAAATGCAAGATCTTCCAAAAACATCACCGCTTTTCGAGAGAGTGTGCAGGAGAATTGGAGGCATTCAATTGCATAAGAAGTCGGCCTTTCTCAGACCACAAACTGGTGAATTTTGCATCATGACTTGGCCTTGTACCCGTACAAGATTCAACTGACCCAGAAGCTCATAGTTAATGACTATAGACTACGTCGTTTCTTCGTTAACTGGACTTTCAAGCAGTTAGAATTTAACCCCAATTTCAGTCAAAAAATCATATTCAGCGACGAGGTCCATTTTTGGATTAATGGGTTGGAATGTCCACAAACTTTTGGAAGCCTTCAGCATTCATACATTTCTTGCGTTTAAAATTCACAATTCAAATCGTGTCCATGCCTTCTCTAAGGGGTGCGACCCACCGGTTGGGAACCGTGCAGTGGCACTAGATGCAACATTTACGAGTATAACGCAACATGAGTATTCAGAGGACGATCTAAATTTTCTAAACTATCGCATTGTGAACTCGAGTTTTTGTAGCATTTCCAACAAGCTACCTTTCTACTCTGGACTCATCTAAAGACATATGCAATGCCATTGACGCTCTGGCGGTCTTTTCACCATTTCTGATGATCTCTCCTAGTGATTATACTGGGTATTGTGCCATCGATATTCATGTGCAATGCCCCGTTGCCGGATGCAAAGAAGGACTATTACATAAATTACAGGAACAAGGAAGAAATTGAACCAATTTGCCACCTGCTCTATGATTAAGTGGGTGGTCTGCCCTATATATCAGAAGAAGAAAGAGTAGGTTGAAAGTTCCTTCTTCCCGGAGCTGTAGGGCTTATCTAATGTTTGTCTTAGAGACCTACTGAAACCTACAACACTATCTGGGTGGTCTTATTTCCTAATGCAATGTTCGAGTTAAATACTCACCTGCAGTCGATAGAGTCTATACTTCAACGCACTAGATAAGAATTGGAACCATCTTTACTGACAGTCAAGCCGCGATTAAATCCCTTGAGTCGGTCACATCCAGATGGCTGAACTATTTTAAATCCACTTTATATAGGTGCCGGGAGATTGTGACATCGAGGGAAACTGTATGGCTGATGAACTCGCCAAGCATGGCACAGCTCTTCCGTTTCTACCCGAAAAGGGGAATCTCAATATGCCTCTCGGAACATGTTCACTTTTAAACAAAACGCGATCAACGCTATTAATCGTAGATGATCGAATTGTACTACTTGTTCCATTGCAAAGCAAATCTGTAGCCAGCCGTTCTAACCTAACCTTCCTTCGTTATTCTGGATTATTATTCCATTCGCACTACACATCCTCGCCATCTGAAATGTCCAATCCAAAGTTTTTTGACCAGACGAATATATAGTTCCACTCTGAATGCTCTTCTCCAAAATTTATCATCGCAAAAAGGACAAAATATATAGCGAACTGTACGTCTTGCAGCTCAAATAAGAGTACTTGTCATTTTTGCAGTCTTGTTGACTAAGTATTGTTTTAGGATTTATAAGAGAGCCAAAGTAGAGGAACCGTACCATTAGGGCTTGGCAGACGAATTCGCTTAACAAGTCACAACTATTTCAAATAAGGGATTCAGGATTCCTCACAGTAGATGTGAAGGAACTATTGAAATCACAAAGGATAAGCACAACCCACGGCAGATGGTCAGACTCTTTACACTATCCAAGATGGCTAAGTCAAAACAAATGGCTCATTATTGCAATGGCATGTGTCTCTACAGGATATGCCCTCAGAATAGGCTTTCTCCTTTTACGCTGAAAATTCTGCCATCCTAAGCCACTGGTTTTTAATTCATAGTATGTCTAACTATTAACCGGCCACCTTTTCGGAAATTGTGACCAACCCCATGTCATTTGTCTCGGTGTTTGGTTGAGCTTTGGTTTTTGACGGGGTCTCCGATAGAGACATTGGCTTAAGAGTCCCTGAAATACAGCCCAGTCCACATTCTCCAAGTACCACGTCTACAAAGAAGTAGAACCTAGGAATTCGGAATGGATCAACCTTAGTTTGTCTAGTTAGTTGCTAGACTAAGTGACTTTTGAGCTCCTAGCCAACCGAAACTTAAAGACTTTTAGGAGAATAGTTTGGGTCTATTGCGCCCTCGAAAGTGTGCCTTTCATCCCTTTTCTTTAGGTTTAGGTCAAGGAATCAACTTGTTTGAAACTTTTATCTAGAAATGTGGTCAAGCCTTTCAAAAGGCTTAAGACTAACACAAATCCTACACCAAAGTTTGACTTGCAGTTCTAGCATAACCCTTTCCTTATGACACTCCTTACGTCCTCGAACTTCGCCGCATCCCATTCATTACCTGACTAACCCCATAACTCCTTCCAATCAGTGTTCGTAGAATCCATTAAATGAAGCATATAAACCATTTAATTATAAGGCACTGCATGAAATACATCTTAAAATGCAGAAAGGATCAACTGACCGAGCAATCTAATTGCTCAAGGACCCTTTAATTAATTTCCAACTACCAAATGCCATAATCATGCTTGCTGTTAGTATGCCCCGGCGTTATAATCTCCCAAACAGATGTTGTCTGTAACCACCCCCCAAAAAACCTCAACCTAACCTCAAAAGATACTAATAATTTCTGTTCCAAAATGTCACACACATACATATTTGATTTGAATTTTGAATTATTAAAATAGAATACATATTTCTAATAGGAAGTTACATTACCCTCAAGCAGAGAGTAGATAAACCCTTTGGGGAATAAGGAACCCCTCCTCCACCAAGTAAGAAGGCTTCTTTGATGTAAATAAGAAGAATTTTTGATTAAAGTAGAAGAAAACTTCCCCGCTAAAAGGATCTTTTAGTGGTTAAATTGAAATCAAAGAGAATTTTGCAAAAAAAAAAAGAAAAAAAGTAGGAGTTGAAAAGTTAATTACATTTCGGTTCTTTACACTTTTGAGGATGATATTACACTAATGACTGATGAAACACTACATTTACACAGTTAATCCTTGAAATCAATAACAGTAGATGTATATCTTCATTTTTTTTTTTAATTAAAATAAATTAAATATGATAAGTTATAAGGACCACCCTTTTTTACTATACTACTTAGCCCATCTGTGGTGGCATGTTGTTGTTTACACTCGCTTAAGTTGAATATCCTTTGAGGGTAGAAAAATTTCAATATTTTTCATATTTTGCCACCATAAAGTCAGATTACATCAATTAAATTCACGAGAACGAGACCAAATGTGCCACCATCATCATCATCATCATCAACAACATCATTCGCGTCGTCATTGATATATAAATCATCTCCTCTTTCTTTTTTATGTTGTTGTTGTTGTTGTTGCGAAATTAATAACACAAAAATACCGCCATATATATATAGAACACCCCAAACACATACATACAGTCATTTACACAAAGTTTTACACGCATTCGAAGGATATTACAACTCGTATCCTTTTACACGAAATATTTCCACGAAAAAGAAAATTATGACATGTATGTATGTATGTATAGCAAACATATGATGAACAAGAAAATAGAGACAAAAAAAGAGAGAATTATTTTTTAACGAAATAAGAAACAAAACAAATTAATACTAATTAATCAAAACAGGATACTAATGTTTAATTGAAAGTAATTAGTGTAATGATTAACGGTATAATATGGTGTGCTTTCAAAAAAAAAAAAAAACGAAAACGAAAATATGAAATTAATTAATTTTATTTTTGGAATATAATACCTACATATACATAAGTATAACAAAATGCGACAATTAATAAGAATCTATTTCCGGTGAGGCGACACGGCAACAGCGGCCATTATAGGTTATGATTAAGTGGTGGTTATTAATTTTTTTTTCTTCTTTTTTTTTTGTGTATACCCCGCTGTATGACATACAGGGGGGAGGTTGAGAAATAATGAGCACATCAGGTGGAGATTGTAAAATTTTGTGGTTAATTTTAAAATGTTATATGATTTTGCTTTTAATGGGATAATTTATTTTTTTTTTCTGGTAAATATTTCATGAGATGACATATGTGCGTGTGTGGGGGGGGGGGGGGAGGTACAGAAGGATGATGTGTTGAAATGAAGATCCACTAAAGTTGGGGTTTGATGGAGAATCAATTAAAATGATATAACGCATCAATATTTACATAATCATATAATTGGCCAAGGGGGAAAAGTAAGGATAATTGGATAGTGAGGCGGTTGACCAATTCAGGATGCCCTTAATTAGCAGAGAAAAAAAAATTCAACCATCAAAAATGATTTACCTGTTCGTCAAAGTGGATATAGGATACTGTTGTGTAATTAGTAATATGAATATATGTTGTGAGCTCCTGGGGGATAAACTATGCAAAAAGTGCAGACTTTTAACCTCCTCGTTGTAATGCTTCCCTGGAGCGGCGACTGTATCGAGTTGCAAATATTTCTTTTAGAGATATTGGCTTTATTGGAAACATAATTTGATGCCATTACTATTTGAATATGATGTTGAAATGTAATTTTTGATCTGCAATAAACCAGCAGGTGTTCCTTCAGGCCAATTCACGGGTCAATAATCCAAAATGATGCGCTCGTCAAATGTTTCCTCCGCTGTTTGGCATGCTGCGCTATCATTTTGAAACCACAGTTCTCCCATGTTTATATCATTCAATTCGGGAAATAAAAATTCAATAATCATGGGTCTATAGCTCTCTCGCTGTCTAAAATTTGGTGCCGATTGAGATTCCTGAATAGCACGTTCCACAGCAGCAACAGCTTCTTCAGTGTGTACTGTATGGCGTCACTACGAATGTACAGGGTGTGCCCTATGTCGGTATGTCCAATTTTTTTCATGGATTTCGGGCGGATTCTCTGTTCCCCAAATGCGACAATTTTGCCTATTAATGGAGCGAGAGAGTTTTAAATGTGCCTCGTAGGTCACCAAAATTTGATTCCAAATCTCAGGTTCTGTGTTAACCATTCGAACCGCTGTTTGGCCGTAATCCAAACGTCTTGGACGTTCTGCCGGTAATATTCTTTGAGTCAATCCCACTATGTCAAATAAAGGGAAATCATGCTTCAAATAGCGCTGCAAGGTGATTCCACTGACGCCAAAATGCAGAGGGTGGTGACACATGTGGGCCCTCGGCAGAACTGTCTCTTACCGCTTCAACCAGTTCATTGGAATTTCTTGGGTGTTGACTATCTTCCACTGTTCCGTGATCAACAAAATGGGACACGAACTGGCGAAAAAAGTTGTCAGATGGTGCTTGTAAGCCACGATATTTTTTGACAATATGCACAGAACTCTGCAACAATTTTCAATGCGCAGCTTCACTATTTTTTTCCACGTTGTTTCGATGTAAAGCGATTCGTGGTTGAAATTATGGTGAATTGACGTCTTAAAAATATGTCAACTCAAGTCAATCGGTTGCTAAATGTCAAAATTGTTGAATGTTCATATACCAACATAAAATATGGTGCACATGGTAAATTACCTGCTGGAATAGACGATCAGTAAAATGGAATAGACCATTAGTTTCGCGAGCTGAACCATGATTTTCGAAATAAATATACACAACTTACAAGCAACACCAACTCATCACAAGTTACGTATGAGCTGTCAAATTGATTGCCATTGTAAACAAAGTGTTGCCAATTCGAAGAACAAAACACTCAAGTTCTTGAATCCGGATTTGTACTCGGTCCTTAAAATAAATAAATGAACAACCTTATGAATGCCGAAAAACAAGGAACCACGCCTTGAACACCTTATCGTGTTGTAATTAGATTGCATAATGTTCAATCTCCCAATGGAACATTAATCGAAGTGAAACATTACACATTAATAGATTTAAAAAATATTGCCGCTGCTATGTCTATAGATCGATTTTGACCGTGAAGAGGTGTCTTCCATCATAGAATTACCCTCCCATTCTGGATACCTAAAGCTTTCCTTGATTACAGTGTACCGTCAGGATAGCAGTTAGGTTCATGTAAAATTGGAATCTTTTTCGGTTATAGTGTCCAAGCAGTTCTTTGAAACACGTTAAATCTTGCGCACTGTGCCAAGTGCTGAGGCAGTTTGTTTTCTTCAGTTTCCTAGATATTGATGAAAGACGTGCTAAACTATTCCCCGGAATAGTTTACGACCTGTGCATTTTTCTGATACCTCCTATTCCTATATCCACTTGGCCAGTAGAGAGCCATCTCATTATTTCTGCCCAGTTTGTTATGTTAATACAGGCATTCCCATACCTTGATGGCAGCTTACTTACTTGGGTCCTTAAACCCCTAGGGGGGCATAGGACGTCAACAACGCCTGTGCGCCATCTTGTGCGTATTTCTGCAACGCGTTTGAGCTCACACCTAATGAACTTGATTCCTCCTCGACTGTTTTGCGTCATGTTTGCCTAGAGTGTCCCGCTGTTCGGCCTGCTTGTGTGACCGGATTCCACTGCATGGCGTATTGCGCAATGACACACACCGTATGGTGTGTTCAGTCCACTGCCACTTTCTCCTTCGTATAGTAATGTTTAAAGGTTGCTGGCCCGTTCTAATAAAAAGCTTCGCAATTCTACTGCACACATCTAGTTCGGTGCCACCACGGTTTGCAGAAACTACACTTCCTGGATAAAGAAAGTTGGCAAATTTCCTGTCTGGCAATGTTAAGTTGAGCGCTGTTTTTAGAAGTGCTCAGCAATTTTTGGCCATTGTTTGCCGCATTATCTAGATTCTGGACCATAAGATGAAGGTCCATTATCCGATGTGAAAGTAGACAACATCGTCTAGGTATTTAAGGTAAGATGTCGTAGTTCAGCGAATTCCGTAATTTCCTCCCGCCAATGCTGCACGGAGAACATCACTGATAACCACCAAAATAATAGCGGTTACAGTATGCATCCTTGACGTACTCCGCTTTGGACTTCAAATTCGTCTGACACCTTACCATTATTGCTAAGTCGCCGCAATTTGGGCACACGTTTTAATCGATTCAATCTGAAAGATGATGGGGCTTTTATCCAAGGATTCTTAGTATCAAGTTCTACAATTGACAACTACTGTTCTAGTTACCGAATTAGCTCTTGATCCATCGAAGTACCAGTTAATTGTGTGATTGCCTAAATTGTGGAAACATTGCTCTAAGTTCTCTTATTACTGAGTCTTGTAAGAAAATTCATTTGAAAATTGAGTATCAACGCCAAGTAAGACCAGCAGTGGATATTTCTCTGCTAAGCCGTCATATGCGCTAAATATCTTGTGCAAAGTAAGTCAAAGAAACGTCTTTGACTAAATGCGAAAAAATGCAAAAACCCTTTGTGATCAGAATTTTCCAAACTTAGAAAAAACATACATATGAATGTTCTTTCAAAAAATCAGCCCTCACACGCAGGTTCTCTCAGCAAATCCATCAACCGTTAAAACATTATCCCAAGTGCTGCCAAATCGTTCAACTTCCTAAAAAATCCACCAGACCGCTCACTTTTTCTCAACCTCCTTGCAATTTCAAAATACCCACAGATTACTTCTCCTATTCAGCCTATAAACTCTGCTATTTTTCTCTTTGTTCTGGTGGTGATGTGTGTGTGATTTAAGTAATTCTAATAAGTACTACCCTATTAAGGAAAAAATAAATTATGTAAATTTTCAAAACCCAAAAGAAAAACGAGTAGTGAACGAGTCAAGATATTAAATTTAAACAGAACAGAACAATCTTTTGTGTACATAATATATAATAATACGAACAAGAAAAAAATAATTTCTGTTATAGACTGTTACAAAAAAAAAAATCAATAAATAAATATCTGTAGATTAAATAAAAATAAATATTCAATATGTGTATTTTAAATATTGCTGCTTACATTGAAAAGTAACGAAACAAAATATTAATTTACTCTTATCACAAGGAGATGATATTAAAAAAATAAATAACGGAGTGACTAAATTTGTACACATTTTTAATTTTAAAAATCCAACTTAAGAAAAAAATAAAACCAATTGCCCCGCAGTCATTTCGGTAATACAAATTAAAATTTAATTAATTTATTTACATAGACTGCATAAATATTCGTGTATTCACTTAGTGCCAGAAGAGAAACAAATAAATAACAAATATAATGTGAATACTGGAATTGGAACTCCAATTTATTTATGTATTTATTTTCATTTATTTTTACTCGAAAGTATTTTTAAAATTAAATGCAGTATTTCATTTCCAAATGAAAATGGATGTAATTATTGTATATTTTTCTTTTATTTTGTTAGTTGTGAATTCATATAAATTTTCTTTGTTAATTACAGAAGCGGCCATTTATATTGTATTCATTTGTGTGTTCTTCTTTTTTTTTTTTTTGATAGAGGTTAATTAAAATTAATTGTTCAATGAAGAATTGACTGTAAATGGAATTGAAATTACAAAAATGGTAATTATCCATTAGTGTCATGAGAAATATGCATAGCAGTGTTATCTTTGAATTAAAAGCCATATTTCAGTGCGGCTTTAGGAAGCAATTATACTTTAAGTGGTTTCGAAATATATTTTAAATTTTATGCCGCATAATGCGGCAAATATAGATGGAGGAATTAAACTGGATAATGGTGGAATAATTTCATAATGAATCGGGTATTTTCACGAAGAGTTATGTCCAAAATTTGAGCCCACAGTAAAATTTAAGTCTTCAGTTCGATGACAAGGTATTAATTCTGAGGAATTTAATTAAAACACTTAGCAGTTGTTACGCTAATTTTACCTTTTCGGCCAGATTTTGAAGCGACAACAAACAATCAAGCTATACAACACTAAAGCTATGTCAAATCCTACAATATTGTCAGGTCTATGAATGGGCACGTTCCAAACTCTAGGCCTACTTTTTGAGGTAATGATTAACATATGGAACGGCAAACAAATTTTTGACAGTTTGCACGTTGACTTAAAATGCAGAGAAAATTTTCTTACCTTCAAATCCAGTCCACTAAAAAAAACTTAATCGTTTGACCAATCAGAAGCGTTTCACTACCTAGTGCCTAGAATGCGTAATGTGCCCAATGGAAACTAAGGAATTCCCAAATGGCTTACAACAGTGTGTGCTGAAACGTTGTCAGATCATTGTCAGATTATTTTCAAACCACCATCTGACAACGAAATGTTCAGACATCTACCAATCATGTCAAATGTTTAGGACATCGAAAGACTCTTTTGAAATTGTCAGATGTTTGAAGCTTATGGCATTTAACAGTGACGGATGTAAAATATTAAAAGTTTTGGACGTGTACAAAGTACTCTCGTTTCTTAATTTCGAACTCACGTTTTGCTGTAAAGGTGGATAGTTATAGGAAAGAGTCCGACCAGAGATCTGGCAATTTTTTGTGACCAGTCAATAAGAACTGACAGTTTTCGGTCAGAAAAGTTGTCAAAAAAAGCTTTAGAACAGTCATATGACATTTATATTTTCAGTAATTGAGTCATTTCAGAAATTCTGAACTGTGTGTTGAGCATGAGCTTAGGTTAGGTATGAGGGTTGGCAGAGGAAACAAAAATACCTCCGCCGCACTCAGGTCAGCACTGACCCATTGTGTTACCCATGGGGGGCTTATAAAAAAAAGTACCCCTTGCCCATTTAACCCATAAATGTCTGCAACAAACTTCCCATGGTTGTACTTACTCGTTATCCTTGTATACAAACCATCCTGATGTTCTAATGAAGTTCAGTAACATGTCGGTGTTGACTTTAGAAAGTTCTCTTAAATCCTGAAAGAAGTGCTTGCCGAGGAATTTGTGCCTGGAATGTTGGAGTCCAGGACATTGGCAGAGGAAGTGGGTAGTGTCCTCTATAACCTCCTCATCGCCGCATCCTCTACAGAGTTCTTCTTCCGTCCGACGTAGTTTCCTTAGGTGGTACCGCAGAGTCCTGTGAGTATCCCCACGAGTAAGGACAGTGAACGTCTGTCCTTGCGGATAATTCTCTTGGTCCTTGCTTTGTCAAAAGTTGGCCATAGTTGTTTTGCAGTTTTACAAGTGTCTATGGACTTCCATCTCAGGTTCGCCTCTCTCATAGCCAGCATCTCTGCCTCGAGCCTGAGAGCGCAGGGCGGGGTGCTTATGGAGAGGTCAGTCAGTTCGAGTGGGTCCGATGAGCATGAGCTTAATGTATCAGATGCTTCGTTTCCTTTAAGGCCTCCAAGTAATTGTATACAATAGAGAGTGACGCTATTATTTTCGGCCAGTTTCTGCCATGGCTCAGTGGTTAGTGCGTTGGACTACTGCGCAAGGGGTTCTAAGTTCGAATCCAGAAAAAATACCATCAAAAGTTTTTTCACGGCCCCACCTCTTCCGAGTGTCTGACAAACATTCAAGAGTATTCACTGTCATGAGAAAGCTTCTCAAAACCCCTCTGCCCTTCGGATACGGCGTAAAACTGTAGGTCCCTTCTGTATGTGCCGAAATGTATACCACGCACAACATGTACAGTTGTGAGAAGCTAACCCTTGGCCCTCTATGGGCTGCTTACGGGCTAATATTTATTTTATTTTCTTCTTTAAGGCATCCTTGTACGATTTTGGTGCTTGCCGGTCTGAGAGACCAATGTCTTCGACCTTGGCTTGAAAGATGCTGTACTATGTGCCCCTGATTTCAGGTACCTAACCCTGAATGACTCGATAGTGCATGAAAACTTTCTAGACAAGGACTTCCAATCAAATTACTGGCAGTAGATATTCGAATCAATCGTTTGACCAGATAATTGAAGCTCATAATGGGTAATACCCCTCCGATCCAACCAAATATTCAGGAACGTCGTTTTTTACCTCCATTTTCTAACCGATTTCGTCCCGTTTCAACACGTTTTCACATATGGAAATACGGTCCCAAATATGAAGCATCTCTTTGTTACAAGCTCATTCAAAATGCCTTAAATCTTATGACTGGTCTTCATTAGCTTTTTCTATGGTTTTATCGAAATTTTCAGTTTGTCAATTTCCAGAACAAAAGTAGTAGTTTTCGATACAGAATCCTTACCATACACAGCTTGTTGAGATCCAGGAATTAGTTTTTACAGAGACCGTCCTGTCAGGTTCTCTTTAGAACGATGACTGAGTAATGACTCAATGAACGAATATAACTCGTATCGAGTCAGCAAAGCAGTGAACATGTTGACAGCATTTACAGTTCAAGATCACAAGACTGACTTGACCATTTTAGTAAAAAAAAAAATTGCATATTATTTTGACGTTCAAGTGTCAACGCCACCGTGACGGTCTTAGTTGACAGTGTTGCCGTGGCTTTAAACTTTTATTTATTATATTATAAAGCCGTTTCATATTTTTCACAAAAGTATTTTCGTTTTACTAAAAAATACTGCATATTATTTTAAATATTATACAAAAATCCAATGACAAATTGCGAAAGCTGAAGATAAAAAAAAAATATTAAAAACACTCTACAAATTTAGTCACCCAAAGATGAACTTTAAAAAAAAAAACAAAAATAAATGTAACTCAACCTAGCAAGCAGTTTTATTATTCCATAGATTTACCATTCTCTTATAAGACATATAAAATTTTCTTTTTCTTTTTATTTAATTTTTTTATTTCTTAAAACAAAATTTTCTTACAATATTTCTATATTATGTGTATATATGTATATGTGCAGTCAACAACACAAGCAACAGCACTCGAAAACGATCTCATTTGGCGCGAAGAACTATTTGAAGAATCCACAACAACCACTACCGCCCCCAATTATGCCCTTCGACCATCTGCATCGGCAGGCACACTCTATCGCCAATCGACTGTTATCAATAAACGTGGTCTCGGTGGTGAATTGCTTGACACCTGTCAACGTCATCAACGTGATCTATTCTCCGGTGATCTTGGTATACCAGAGATCAACACTCGTGTCGGTAGTGTAGTGCATACTTTTGAGACACTCGCCATGTTACGCCGTCAACAACAACAACAACAACAGCAACAACAAATCCAACCCGATACAATCAGCTGTAAGTATGTGCCGGCAGCGGCCACACCAAGCAAACGATCATACAATGGGGGCGGCGGCGGTGGTGGTGTAACATCAACAACAAGCTCGACAAGTAAGTACAATAAATTGAAACGTAAGTCCCATGAGTATCGTCAAAAGCTCGCCCTAGCCAATTGCAATCATAATAATAATCTCCCTTTATCCGCTTCCTTTCCGAAAATTTCCAATCACCAATCTTTGAACAACAACAACACAACAAACAACAACAACAGTAGTTTGAATCCCGAAAAGGAGCATTACTCATCGTCCAATGTGTACAATTGTTCGCCGCGAAATCCCAGATTGCCGCCATTTTTCAATAATTTCGACGATGACTATCGCAAGAATCAATTTGGAACCCTGCCAAGTAGGAACATTTTGAATATAACCTCACAAACTAACACAATACAACACCCGCTTGAACAGCACAAAGATGCTAACAATGAAGAACGCATAGTTAATGACGCCTTTGAGGGTATTTTCACTGGCTACAGCTGTGGCGAGGACGACGATGATGATAATTCAAATCGACGACGCTCTCGCAAAGGTCCTGCCCCGCAGCCACCACCAGTGCAGGCGAAAAAACCCATACCACCACCGAAACCATTCAAAACTCGTTCAACCACTCTGACTAATATTTTTGAACGCATAAAGAACTCCAATCCAAAACGTGTCCTTTCAAAGACCCCCTCCGATGGTCTGCTTAGGGACGAACAACAATTGCAACCAAACGTTCTGCACAAGTACGCCAACCAAATGGACTTGCATAGTGGCGCTGAAGATGCCAATGGCGATGATACTGAATGCCAAAATGATTTCCTACGTGGCAGTACAATAAGTCAGTCATTCATAAGGAATCCCCTTAAAGGTGCGATAATTCGTGAAAATTTCACTCTTCAACTACCCACTCAGTCACAATTGGCATCTGCACCAACTTCGATGCCATCTACGCCGCCACAAAAGCCGCAGAGAAATTTTATAAAAAATAATAAAATGAGCTTCCTCACGAAACGTTCCAAGTCGTCGAGTGAGCTATTGTTAGATGACCTCGAAGTCGAGGCGAGAAAGTATCATCAGCAACGGTCAAGTGGTGGTGCCATTGATGCTCAACATTCATACAATTTGGGACAGAACTTGAGCCATCAAAGGAATTTCTCACCCTCGATTGAGGGTTGTTATCGTGAGGCTGGTGGTGGTCAGTTGCCGACTAGGAATAGCTTTGAAGGTGGCAGTTATTTTAAGAGGACCTCGTCGCAAAGAAATTCTTCTACATTCCGCCCAAGGCCATTAGATAGGGCGGAAATTTAAGCAGACACTTGTGCCTCCAAAGCAATGTTTATATACCACCGACCAACACAAGTGCCATTTTGAATTCCTTTATCTTTTTTCTTTTATTTATAGTAATCTCTTTAGCTCAAACTGGGAATGTCATAATGATCTTCATAAGTTTTGCCTTGAACTCAATTGTGATGTCATTCACAAGCAATTTGAAAGACGTGAGCCACCGAATATTTTCTCTGAATTCGACTCTTTTTCACAGTGTTCACAGTCGCATAATGTACAAATTAAACGTGAATATAACCAACGACTCAACGACTCTTTTTTATGACTCACTTCACGAGTCAGTTTCACATGACACTTAGTCGCCAATTCTAAAAGCCAGCTAAAGAGCACAGGTTTAGAAGCAACTCTTTCAGTCACAATAACGACTCTTCCACTCTTTTCAATGCCTCTTTTGATATAAAAGCTTAGGTTGTACAATATTGTGTCCAATTCTGGTAGTTTTATAGAGCCAACATTCACATGGAGACTTCTGCAAAGCTTTAGTCAAAGAGTGAGTCATGGCGCCGTTGAGTCATTGACTCTGCTTTTGCCTGATTGACTCGTTCCTAATCACATGCTGGATTCTATAGAGCCAACATTCACATGGCAAACATAATGAAGCATCAGTGAAAGAGTCATTGAGCCGTTGAGTCATTGACTCTGCTTTTGCCTGATCGCCTCGTTCCTAATCACATGCTGGATTCTATAGAGCCAACATTCACATGGAGTCTTCTACAAGCATAATGAAGCATCAGTCAAAGAGTCATTGAGCCGTTGAGTCATTGCCTCTGCTTTTGCCTGATCGCCTCGTTCCTAATCACATGCTGGATTCAGTTTGTGACAGATAGTGCTTCAACGTAGTACGTCACTCAACCTTTACACAAGAAAAAGAGTAGAATAAAATTTCTAAGTCGTACAAGTCCAGTTCAGTTCTTTCGTAAAATCACAAGTTCATGACTAAAAGAGTCGAATTGAATAGCTCAGATATATCACGTTCACTTCTTTCCTAAACGTTGTGTTTCATTCACCAAACAACGTTCTAGATGATGAGATAAACTTGAAGCTTAAGAACGTTTGGTTATATCTTCGTTTAGTCTTGAAACTATTTCAAAATATTCACGTACTGAGACACACTGTATAGCTTTAAGAGTCATGAACTCATTTAATGCTTCATTAGCCATCCCAAAGGCAAATTTGCTTCTCCCTTAAGTCCCCCTCATTCAACCGCTTGTACAAATTCATTGAATCATTCAAGATGAATCCTGACTCCTTTTGTGTAAAAACCAATTTTGATATTTTCTTTTATATTATTTTCCTTGAATGACTATCAAGACCCCTAGCTACGACGATAACTCAATAGAATCAGGAAAATTTTCGTGCCTGCTACTGTACAAACAGTACTCGTATACCCAACACCCCGTTTCATTCGAAACCTACTTTGCCTTAAAACTGCCTCCCATTAATCTGTTGCACTCACTTTTTCCAACGCACTTTCCACGTTTTTTTTTCAATTTTTTGACAGAACTTCTCACTAAATGTCAATTTGCTCCTTAAGAGGTGAATATTTTTCTAAGAAAAAAAAATCTAACTAAAGAAAAAATAGAATTATTTACAAATAATAAAAGCTGCCATATAAATGATTGAATTTTTCTTATCACTATAAGCTACACCAAATGAACTGCATTTATTTTGAAAATTAATATCAATTTTCTTATTTAACAAAATTTTACAAAACCATTTTAACTTCTATGTAAACTTGTATGTAAACTTATATTTTTTGTTTAATTTTTACCTGCATACATATTTAACAAACAAAAAATACCAAAAAAAAAAAACAAAATACTATTTATTATTCTTCAAAATGATGAGCTGTACTATGAATTTAATCTAAGTGTCTGTAGCTAAAATACCTAAATAAAAATTGTAACTTAACTAAAAATTAATTGTTATATATTCTATTAAAAACAAAATCAAATTATATTCATATTTAATTTACAACAAAAAGAAAAGAATGATTTCTATTATTTAAAACAAAAAAAAATAAAAAAAACATAAAAACTAATATATTTAATATTGCTAAGGAAAACCATTTTTTATATGTTTTGTACTGAGATTTAAAAATGAAAAGAAATGATAATATTAATAATTTGTTTAACAAAATAAAAACATAAACTAGGTTTAAATATTGTATTTTATCTGTTAATATAAATAAATTTTGAAAAAAATAATATTTATTGTTAGTTATAAAGTAAATTTTAACTTAAATCCAAAAGAAGCAAAAAAAATGTTACTTGTACAAATTTAACAAACAAAAGATTAATGAATTATAAAAAAACAAAAAATGTATATGTAATATTATTAATTGATTTTTTGCAGCAACAAATAGAGTACTTAATTATATAAATATAAATCTAAAATCAAAAGTAATGAATAAAAACAAAAATATTTCTGTTAAAATATGTTGTAAAATATTAATACTAATTTTAATGAACAAAAAAAAATGTAACAATAAGTTATTTAAATAAATTGAAATTATTAAATATACTATTACCATTACAGATAAAACAAAATTAACAAGAAAGGAAATTGTATTGAAATTGAATGGACTAAATTGAATAATAAAAAGAAATGCAAATGAATTTTGTTTAAAAATTTATTTAAGTGTGTTTTTTTTTTTTTTTTTGACAAATTAGGAAGTCTGGTAAGTTTTATTGAGTGAGTGAATAGGGTATAGAGTTGTGAATCATTCGTGCACACTGGTCCCAATGCAGTCATTTTGGATTTACATTTCATAAAAAGCATTCAATAAACTCGATTCTATGATTTCCTTCCTTTTTAAATTAGAAAAATTGAATCCAATTACCATTCAAATGATTGTATTCATTTATGCAATGAAGTATGCAAAAAGAATGTAATGAATGCAAATGAACGCCATAAATGCATATTAGTTCAATGAATGCAAATAAATGGAATGAATGTAAAGGATGTAAAGAATGCATAATGAGCTGACAAGACTATCAGCATTTAAATATGATAGACAATTCAATTCAATTATTTGATTGCAAGATGAATTGTGGCATTCTTTCAGCCAGTGAATGCAAACCGAAATATTGTGTACGAAAGAGTGTCACAATCTCGCTCTCAGATTAAATCAAATATTTAGGAGTAATTCTGGATAAAAAGCTTCTCTGGTCAAAACATATAGAATCAAAAATATCCAACTCGCTCTCGGCTTTTGGCAGTGTGATGGTGCTTTTGGCAAGACATGGGGCTTGTCACCGAAAAAGGTCCTCTGGATCTATACGGCTACGATAAGACCATTTCTAGCTTATGCGTCGGTTGTTTGGTAGAAGGGTCTTTCTCGTAGATACGTGGTTGCCTGTTGCGCCAAACTACAACTTCGCTAAAAGCTATCGACAGACTCAGACGTGGTGCTATGACTTCGAGGCTTCAGTTGCGGCACAAGTATGAGGTGGACTTTCCAGGTATTCAGGACTGGCTAGCGCCAGCTTTTAAGCCAGGAATGGGGCTAGTGTATTTGTGGATGATGACACAAGACTGCAATACTCACTGAGTAAGCATGCCTCTGTCTTCCAGGCGGAGATTTCGTTAGGAATAGGTGAAGGGGTCGTAGTAGTGACAATGAAGCTGCGCTTAAGGCCTTGCTTAACCCTTTAACCTCATCCAAACTATAGGTAGTTTGTGAATGCAAGAGAGCTTTGAACTGTGCCGCAAGATTTATTGCCTCTCATCTGGGTGCAGGCCACACTGGTATCGCGGGAAATGAAATATCCGATGAGATTGCTTGACAAGGTTCAGAGGACAGTTTCTCAGGACCCGAACCTGATTGGGTTTCTTATGAACACAATTGTGTGAGGCTCCTGAATGTAGGCGGACAAAAAGGTTGCTCTCAGACGTTAAGAAATCCGCGGCATTCTTGCTGTCTCTCATCAGAAAAGACTGCAGGCAATTTATTGGCGTTCTTTCGGGGTACTTCGCTTTTGCTAAGCATCCTAATATGATTGGCTTAAGTGAAACATCTGTTTGCGACGCTTGTGGACGGCACTTCCTATGTGATTGTCCTGCCTTTGCTCGTATCAGGCGGCAGATTCTAGGTGCGGATGTGGTGAGTGCTGGAATGACTATTATAAGACAGCTTATCGAATAACTCCTACCCCTTGGATTGAGCATCAAACTGTAAGTTACCTTCACACGTGCAGAAATGTACAACGCGCACGACACGTATAACTCTGAGAATCTGTGGCTTGCTTTTATGGGCTGCTTTTGGTCCCTACTCATTATAGAGGGATTTTGTTTGGTAAGGGCTAGACAATTCTTTGGACCCCTTTTTGACAAGGCTTTAAGAATTACCTCATCAATATGCGGATCGAAATTTAGCTCCCTATCGTAGAATATTCTAAGGTCATGAAGAATTGAAGGATGGATATAGGTAGATTGACCGCGGTGAAAGTAATGGAGGACATGAGACTTCTGGTGTTTCCGTGATGAGGTAATAGAGTGACATTTGGCGATATTGAGCTTA
The DNA here is from genome assembly GCA_949716465.1 of Chalcosyrphus nemorum. Taxonomy (NCBI): domain Eukaryota; kingdom Metazoa; phylum Arthropoda; class Insecta; order Diptera; family Syrphidae; genus Chalcosyrphus; species Chalcosyrphus nemorum. The sequence goes on from OX454333.1 coordinate 82,571,035, forward strand.
AGCTGTTTAGAAGGGACCACCGATTCCAAAACCTATCCAAGTATTGTTAAAGGAGACAGTAGTCTTCTGCTAAAGACATGACTTTGAAAGATTTGTTAGAGTCAGGGTAGAGAGAAAAGTCGAAGTTTTTAATCTCAGCTTTTGTAATGAGAATGAAGAGAAGAGAAGAGAACCTAGATCGCTGACTTATGAAGTCTAATGAGGACATATCTGAAGCGAATACTACAAAAATGATTTCACAGGTAAGATGATGTCCATTTGAACAATATGAACTCCCAGTCGATATAGAGGATTGAGTAAGAAGATGTCGTCTTAGCGAAAACTTTGTCAAGATCAGTTTCAATGACATTGACTTCATTCCTATTCTCTTTGACTGACATGGCAAAGTACACAAATTTTTGGTCATATCCCATACGATCTTTGACCAAAGACTTTCTAAGCAAGCCTACTATAGCCATTTTTCTCCTTGGAATCGTCCACTATTTCGGCTACTATATGGGCACGGGGTAGCAGCGACAGATGTGCATTCTTAAATGAATTTATCAAGCCGAAGCCACTGCCATTGCTGAAATTATACCTAAGAGTATTATCTTTGGAAATACGATGACTATCTATATAGACAGCCAGGCAGCCGCTAAAACTCTGGACTCGAGGCTTGTGAGAGCTTGCAAATCACTTTAAAACGAGATATTCAGAGCCGATACGGTGGCCCTAAGTTGGGTATCAGTCCCAGGGCTTGAGGACTTAGGCAACGTTGAGCTGATGAACCTAATGCTATTCATATTACTATCTAGGTAATTTTAACATCGGACATTCTTTACAGCGCTCCCAGGATTAAACGATTGGGCACAATGGACCCGAATTGTTGGTCTAAGTGAGCAATGACTTTCTTGTCACAAGACACTCTACCTAACCTAACCTAAATCAGTCTCATGAACTCAGTGACCAAAATCGCATAGCTATTAGTAAGCTGTGCTTTTAGAAGCGAAGAGTGGCAACACGAATGGAATAATGCAACCAAAGGAAGATTGACAAACACACGGATAACATTCCTATGAGAAAAACTCTAGAAAGGAAAATAAATCTAGGAAGAGTGTGAATGAAGTTATCAGAAGAATGCAGGAACTACGCCTATAAAAACGTTCCCCTTCCTCCTGTGAGCATACAGCCTGGTCAGTTTAGTTGCTCTCTTACATTGCTCTTTATCTGCTATGTTTTAGGCCACCACGCTTAGGAAGCATAAATAATCTAACGACCGTTGGCTCATAACTATTGTCCTAATTGTTGAGGTGCGAGTTCCAACTAAGCTATTTATCAAGGATTACTCCTCTTAATGGCTCATGGGAGAAGTTTGCAGTTTAAATTGGCTTCAAGTCGAGCTTCGTCTTTGCAGGCTTGATGGTTATGCCTCTTGTTTTTCAAATTTACACAACACTAATGGCAACTTTATCTGTGTATACTCACAAAAATTCCGTGAATTACAAATGAATGCAAAAATTACCTACAATTCTCTTTTGTTAATTTGTACCTAACACCACCTGAGTCTATCATTACACCCTTCTTCTCTGGTCCAACTCTTTCCTAACCCTTGTTCTCTTTCCTCTCTGATCCTTTTCTTTACAGGACAGTATGTCAACAGTCCTTATGAAGCAATCAACCCATATACATCACAAAAGGCTTAAAGCCAGACCATTAATATGTAATACGTCCTTTCAGAAAATATTTCTCCATTTTTTTTGGAAGCTGCGTGTTCATCCCATTTAAATCGCACTCTCATTTACTATAAATCAAACACATCGCCACAATAACAAGGACAGCAGACATTTTTTTAATTAAACACAGGTACTTTCATTCCACTTGGTCTTTTTTATTTTTAATTATCCCAATCTTAACCCGGTATTGCACCTCAATCACCCAGTGAGAGTGGCGAAAAGGCCACACTCACCGATGCGTAAAATTATCCTACATTACAATTGTCCTCGTCCTTGGCGCATTTAAATTGTCCAAATTGTCTTTTCGCATCGTCATTTCCATTAAGTGGCTTGGTACGTCACCGGCACAGCATTAAAAAGGCTCACTCATCCAATCAGTAGGCCAACCAAACCAAGTACCAGGACATACTCTCTTCACTAAGTGTGCGAGCGTGTGCATTGCAAGCAACAGTCATAAATTATGTCAGAAACTGTAAAGCAAGAGGAGGTTACACACCACATACCGAGGGACTCACACTGGGCAATAATTTGCACTCGCATTTAATATGCAAAAAAGGACAAATTACCGATTTTTCAACATCACCACTTCCACCCAAAAAAAAACAGGAGTAGTAAATACTTCGTACATCTCGTACATTTCCAATTATCCTTCAACCGATTTCACTGCCTCTGTGTGTGTGTGTGTCTCTCAGCGATTCTCACAGGATATCAGAAGGCTGTTTACTTAATTTATAAATATTTTATTACCAAAATGATTTGTTGACACCACAGATGCACTCATGCTGAGAGCAAAGAGTGTTCTCTCTAGTGGAAATGGTTGATGGAGTTGGGTCATTCACTTCCTGTACATGGGCGCAAAATAAACAAACACACTGGCCTATCGGTCGAGGTCAACATGTTACGTTACGAACACACACACACACAAAGGAAGGCTGGGTGGGAAAAAATGCTCGCAAAAATATATGCGAAACTGTGCGTAGAAAGGACGACGACGAACCACATCAGGGTCAATAAATAATTAATTATGAGGTTTATAATGTTTTCTCGTATATTCAGTTGATTCGCGTTTTTGTCCGTGTCGAACAGCGCACACTGGCGAGAAACATTGTAAATAATTGTTCAACATGAATAATTCGAAATCACAGCTGGAGGATACAGGTAGACTGTTGTCTGGTGGTGGCTATGCCAGCCGTTCCCTACATCAATTTATTCCAATCACAACAAATAGTAGGCTGAACATAATTAATTGAATTGGATAGAAGGATACCAAGTAATTGTATCCTTTAACAATATATATAAATATTTGTACAAGGAAATGGTTTTCACATTGCAATCGATTGCTATTAGAGAAAATCCATTTCAAATCAAATGCGAATCGTTCACTGCGAATGAATTGAACGATTCGCTAACAAAAATGATTCGAATCTTTAAGCCTTCAGCCCTTATAACATCCGCCGATCCAAACTACTAGATCTGTTTTAGATAAGAGGAGAATCATTTGTTCGAATCGTTCACTGTGACGCAAAAATATGAACGAATCGGTCAATTTTAGAACCATTCATATTGATGACGGGAAACACAGCAAAAATTATTTCAACTTTGTTACAGTGTAGTTTTTGTTTAGGATAATGAAATAAGAGACGATAGAAACATGAGTTACTGTAGGGGTCCAACTATGTGCGTCTTAAACAGTGACCAGGATACACAATGCTTAACTCTATTACCATTTATACTTCTAGTACATTGTATGAATTCATTACAAAGGACGAGCTACAAGAACATCAGGTTTAACTCAGAGACTACACGGGACCCAATTTCCCTTTACAGGATAATTAAACACACAGACTGGAACCCCTTTACAGAGCGTCTTATGCAATTTCATTTCATCCTATTGTCTCTTCTCTATATAGCATTCTTGTAAATATGGTCTTTGCGTCCGATTGGTACCCTTCAATATGGAGTGACATGGAATTTACAAAAGTGTAGATGGCGCCAATCCTCAGTGCAACAAGTCCTTGAAGCAGTTGACGGTTGAGCATTGTAAACAACACACACTACAAACTAATTGAATACATGAAGTTCCTTGACCCAATCACACTGTAGTCCTTATAAACAATACGTACCCCAGGCTTTAGGGTAAAAAGTATGAATATCAACCACACACCTTGAAAGTTGTCATACAGGATTGCAGTAACTGAAATTATTCGACCCAACCTCAAACTTTGCATACCACTGGAAAAATCAAGCAAGTCAAGGTCTATATTGTCACACAATGTCATAGAGAATAGATGAGAAGATGCCTAATATGCACTTACACATGTCCCGATTAAGTCTCGATTACTCCACAATTCGATTATCTTTACTTCGGGACAAAGGAGCACAACTTTTTAGGCCGAAAATGGGAGATAAGTCCTCATTTTTAGAATTAAATTGGACTTAGCAGGAACCATTTTCTCACAATGGCAGAACATTAGGTCACAATAACTGACTGGTTGTAGGTAAACGCGTTGTACTTCTGCGCATGGGGTTCCTAGTTCGAATCCAGAAATATACCATGAACTTTTTTTTCGCAGTTCCACCTCCTGCGAGCGTCTGACAAACATTTAAGAGTATTATTCTCATGAGACAAATTTTTTTAAGCTTAAAGTGCAGATCCAATATTAGCGGTTGTGTCCTCATATTTTTTCTATGGTATTCGCACCGGTAGAATATTCCTACTTACTAAAAGGCCACCCTTATTATAATTTCTGCCTAGGACACCAGCTACCTACCTTACGTTCTCTGCAATATCACTCACGCTGCCTCCAGTTATGAAGCCCAAGTTCCTAACATCCTTGACAGCTTTATACTGGCTCCTGGACCTTCTGAGTAATAGTTAGCTTTCATTCTCTGAGTTCCCGGGCACGATGGTTCCAGCTGTGAAGACTAAGGCGTCGAACCCAACTTAGGATTGCTCAATACCAGGACTTTTCTTAGAGTAAAAATCTGTTCTTTCGCGTCAGAAACCACTTTTTTCTACAGAAAGAGACTACACTAATAATAAAGTAGTGCATCATGACCCGTGATATAGTATAGTATGGTATAAGGGATGCGCACCAAAGGGATGCTTACACGGGGGCCTATTGGTCCATTGTGATTCCCTGTCTTCATTGTGGTTACCATATTCAATTTGGTTGCAGTTCGGTTGGTTATGTGTTGAAACACTCCTGGTGAAACAAATCATGTTCCCGAGTGGGACTTGCACCAAGTCGTCTAGTTCTCCGAAAAATCTGTTTCCCACGTAGTCGAAGCGGGCAGTCACGCAGCATGTTTCAATTTCTTCTCTATCATGACAGCTTCTGCAGTAGTCTGGTGAGCTGATGCCTAGTCTGGCGGTCATTGCAGTGTCCAGTTAGTACACCTACCTTGATAATGATTTCTTTTTTGTTCAAGGATGTTGGACTCTTGGTCCGAAAGTTGCGAGATATTATGCAGTCGCCTCTGATTGCCCAGGATGTATTGCTTTTTTCCGCTGCCTTCCGGTCTATTTTCTTTTTTAGTACACCAAAGGGAATGGCTACTTGTCTCTTGGTAAGTTCTTCATTTAATGTGGACCCGTTTCGTACAAGTTGTTATGTCCGGGAACCCAGCAGAGAGTAACTTTGGATATTACATATTCTATTTAGTGTTAGTCGGCATGTGTAAACTGCTTTTGATATAATAAGCACGCCGTCAAGTGCCTTGAGCCCAGCTTGACGGCTCACGAAGATGGTAACTCTAGATAGGTTTAGTTCCTTTGTATGTAAATTCTGTACTGCTTTTTCAATGGCGAAGATTTCGGCTTGAAGGATACTGCAGCCATTTGGGATATTAAAAGATTCACAGAAAACTCCAGCGCCGATTTCTGTGTTCATTTTTGACCCGTCTGTATAGAATTTGAAGCCCTGTGCACTAGTTAGTGCGTTGGATTTCCGAGTATTTCTTTTTGAAGTCAATGTAAGGTACCAGTAAATCTTTACCTTTGAAGTATAGATCCATGTCCATATGAGCTTTGCCTCCATGTCCCTTGAAAACTCCTTTCCTTTTCTGCGTTTCCGAAGAAGTCTTCTCAGTTGAGATATTCAAAGTTTGTTCTAATAAATATACCGACTATTCTTTTAAAAAATCCTCAAATCCAGAGACCCAGCAGAACATTATCTCGTGCTGTGTTTCCAAGGGACTTGAAGTCTTCTAGAAAGCGTTTCACAGGCTTTACACACAAAGCAATCATTTTCTTAGGAAACAAGTTGCACAATTAAGGAAAAAAATTGTATAATCTAGATTTTGGATCTAAAAGCCCAGTTCTAAGTGGACAGAACTGACTTGGATCTCGTTTAAATAGTCAAGACTTACCTTTACACATTTGCCCAACTTTTTTAGCCCAAAAACTACTTATTTCCAGCACAATTTACACGCCATTATACGCAGTATCGAAATCTATATAAATCACAATGAGAGTCCTAGAGGACAACTTCCGGTGACCTGCAATTATCCACTCCACAGTCCAAACATAAAGTCGCAACCTTTATGACACACCCTATACGCTCACCCGTTAATTTTTCTCTACAACACTCTGCAAAATAAATAAATTCACTTCCAATCACTGGTGGCGCCTGGTGCCCCCTTTAACCGGGTGGCAACGAACAATTTTAATTGTAATCAGTTGGAAATTAATAAATTTCTCCATTTGGATTGTATTCACTGTGCTCCATGCCGCGCCATTCACAATTCGCCATGCAATCCGAGCATTAATAATTTCCCTTAAATATATTGCGATAAATGTTAAATTTACTTTATTATCCGCGTGTTTTAACCTCATGCCGCCCCCCTTGGTGTGGTGCCTTTTTATTCGTTGGCCTTATACAGTGTATGGTGATAGTGGTGACGGCGGCGACTCTTTGACGTACGAGCAAATCGATGGCAATTGCAATTCCTGTGACCTCTTGTGCGAGTTTAACTTGAATCCTTTTCCCGACTGACAGTTCATTGTGTGTACTCGCAACTGACAGTGGTTTGTGATTGGGTTGTGGATTGCACATGCAAAGCATTGGAGGAAGACGACAACGTCGAGGATGACGGTGATGTGATGATGATAATGCAGGTTGCCATTGGCTTATATACATATATGTATCGTCCTTTCGTGTCCTTTGTACGCAAAGTGATGGTACTCTGAACATACTGAACAGCTGGTAATTTTGTGGTCAATGTGCAATTAAAGGAAACCGGGACAGTAGGTTAATAGGAAAATTCATATTGATTGTCAGTGGGAAATTATGATGCAGAACACTGATGTAAGTCATTGACGTAAGTGGTGTATTACTTGGCTTTAAAGGATTTTGAAGAGGAATCTGTGACGTCTAATAGTTTGAGGAGTTTAAGGCATGTGTTTTGAAACTTAAAATCAAGGAGAGGAAGTGTTGGCAGCGTCTGAACCCAGCACCAGGGTTTTAGAAGTGTATTTCTGATATTCCCTTAAGCTAAGCACTGAAAAAGGACTAGGCTTTACTTCCAGTGATGGGAAAAGGAATTCGTAGGAATTCGCTCTCAAAACTGGCTAAAAGGAATCTTTTATCCTACACTCAGGTCAATGGTATGACATTAGCTTTCTCGAAGTCTTCACCACGAAGTCGGTGAGAGATTGATCGTTACGTTTACGAAGATCATTTTCCATAGAAAAGTCTCAGATATTTCTTCAATACAAATTACATAGAGGAAAAGAATGCGATACCTGGTGTGCGCGCCTTGGTTGATCCTTTTCCCTTATGTCTATACCGTAAATTTAAAAATGGATGGGAACTCCTTCCTTCAAATTCAAAGTATTTTGTGTTAGGTCCAAATACTCCCTCATCAGACTCTTTACCAAGTTCTTGGTCCGTACGTACTACGTAAATAAGTGTGACTTTATTGTGTGCAACAAGCTGCAAGAGGGGTTGGAGACAGTTCCAGACTAGCTTTTACTTAAAGTTAAAAGATCTGAGAGCCTTGAGAGCTGCGGAGTTTCTTCTAATACATTCTCTGACCCAGACCTCGATAACGAAGACCTCTGTCTGAAAGATTGTTCTTGCTTGTCCTAGAGGAATAGATAATTTGTAATTTGGACCAGAGATTCCAGCTCCAGACCCACTCGACATCTTCAATCCGTCTGTATACCAATCTAATGGTGAGAATGTACGGACATTTTGCTGATTGTCTCAGGAGCTCCGGGTTGGGATAGCGACCTCAAACGCATGACGGAGATGGATTCTCTTAAGCATAAGGTCTGAGCGCCCATCTGCTGGATTGGATTGAAGATGAATTATTTCAGTGATTTTCATGTGTCCAACTAAGTTAGGGGAGGAATTGTTGCAATGCAGTTAAAGCCTTAGTGCACTAGCAGCTGCAGTTTACATAACAGTTACGAGGAAGAGTGGAAGGTCTGTTGGGCAGGGGCGCATTGCACCCGTAATTTCCACCAAAACTAAGCGTTGAATTCTTTGGAAGGCAGGACGTGTGACCGTTTGGTTAGCCTATTCCCACCATACAAGCGATGCGGAGGTGATTATCGGAGTAATGATTGTGAGGTAAGTCCAGTGGATTATGTTTGGTTTTAATTTCCATGTTTTGACGAACAGGCAAGAACAGGCCAAGAAGGCTTTAATCGCCTTCTCAGTGGTTCTGTCTATGTGAGGCTTCCAGTTCAGCTTATGGTCTAGAGTTACCCCAAGATATTCAGTTTCTTTCGAGAAATTAGTTTGAACACTGTTTAGTGTTAAGGCTTGGATGTTAATAATTCGTCTTCTGGTGAAGGGTATGATGACGGTCTTTGTTCGGTTGACTGTTAGCCCTTCTGATTGGAACCAGTTGCTAACTATGTTTAGGGCAAGTTGCATTTGATTTGATATAACAACAAGTTAAGCAATGATGATTCTACTACTAGAACTTTCGGCATCTAAAGCAGCTTGAAGCCAACGGAGATGTCCTTTCTGGCGATTTCCTTCTTTGACAAAGATTCTTCAGTGGTGCTGACTAGATGGTGTAGGGCTGTGACTGTTAATTCCCCAGATTAATACGCAAATTGCATATGGTTTAGTATTTAGTATGTAGAATCAAGGCTATATTCCGAATATGGAGATCAATGACTTTTTTCCATTACCTTTAGAAAAACAGAAGGGAGACTGATAGGACTGCAGGCTTTAGTCATTCAAGTTTGCTCCCCTCGTGAAGGGTACTGCTGCAATTTTAGCCAAGTTCTCAGTTTTTGTTAATTTCCCGCTGACGGTGGTGAAGAGGGGATACGCTTAGAACATTCTCCCTAAAGTAGATCTACGGTTTTTTCCATGATCCTGAAGAGAATGTTACTTTCTCTTCTAAAATGAATACCACGGCTTCTACAATGCATACGCGCCATCGTATGTGTCTCAGCTCTCCTCAACTTTTTTCCAGGGGTTCCATTGCATCGCTTGGTTAGCTATAGACCTATCACCCTTTCGGAGAATATGACCAATCCAATGCCACTTACGTCGTCGTATGTGTGTGCCCATTGCAAGGCTACTACTTTCTAACCTCATTGATGTAACCACCGACTACACCCCTGCTAAACTCAGCTTTGGTCGCAACTTCCGTACATCAATCCCAGCTCGTGAAACATGGTCTCATGTGGAGCAGGTAGATGTTGGAAGGATCCACATCTACACTGATGGATCCAAGACCTCAGACGGAGTTGGTGGCGGTGTATACTCCTCCATGCTTAACTTAAGTATCTCCTTCCGCCTCCCCGATCACTGTAGCGTTTTTCAGGCGGAAATTATGGCAATTAAAGAAGCCCTGTCATGGCTGAAGTGTAATGCACTATAAGCCTTGGATATTAGCATCTTCATGGACAGTCAGGCAGCCATTAAATCCCTGGAATCACCCACAACCACATCATCGGTCGTAAAAGATTGCCGTTCATCTCTGATGGAGATCTCGGAACAATTTAACATTCACCTATGTTGGGTGCCAGGCCATAGGGATATTCCAGGGAACTGTAAAGCTGATGAAATTGCCAAACTTGGCACTGCCCTCCCAACTGGATCCGTAAGGACGGGAGTTGGCATGCCAATTGCTACTTGTAATCACATGCTCAAACTAGATGCTATAAGGAAGGCCAATGCTCGATGGGCTCATTGCACTTTTAAGATCTCGAGGAAGCTCTGGCCCATCTACAATCAGAAACGTTCAAAAGAACTGTTAACTCTGAAGCGTCAGGACTTGAGCACCATTATTGGTGTCCTTACATTCGATTCCTCATCTTCTCTGCAACTGCCCTGCCCTAGCGTCAAGTAGAAACCTCCACCTGGGGTCATTCTTCTTCGAGTTCCTCTGTGACCTGACTGGTGTACCCATCAGGCATCTTCTGCGCTTTGTCAAAAGCTCCGGTTGGTTCACCGGAAGAACCTCCTCTAGACACAATTATCTGTGTAATTGTCTTGTAGCCTTTCTGTACTGGTCGTTTGTCTCACTGTAGTGTCGTAGTTATATTAATTAGCCGGGGTATCTTATAGATCCGGTGGTACCACAATGGGCCTTTTAGGCCTAAGTGAGCTGGTGCCCATCTGTATCTGGGTGCCAGCTGCCACGACAACCTACCTACCTAAGGCTACTACTTAATATCCTAACCTGATGTGTTATTAATTTTCCCTGGTAACTTAATAAGCTGATCAAATGTTAAACGCTCTTTGGATCAAATTTCTCTCACTTTTTTTAAGTCTTCTCAAGCTGGCTATGATCCTCTATAATTCTCGTATTAGGACACCGATCATAGCTGACACCAGCTGCGCGTTAGCACTGACAGTTCTCAGGCATGGATCGGCAGAAACACGACGAAGTCGTCTGGCTCATAGCATGGGAAACAGGTCACCATCTTGCAGTGATTGTATGTGCAATCTCTGAGTAGAAATGCAATTAGACATGTTACTCTCTTACTCACTTAACTGGCATAACAGTTTGGAGTAAAGCAATTTTTGACAGTTGCGCACTTCAAGAGGATTGGGGGTTCCTTGAACCTATGCGCGCCGTTTACGGCAGTGAGGCTTTGCAGTGTTGGTGTATATTAGCTCTACATGTCACAGCCATCTCAAACGTCCAATACAAAGATTTTAAATAGATTAACTACGCTGTGCTCATTTCCATTACCATCCTGCAGAGATGGACAAGTTAAGCAAGGATGCCAAACCTAGACAAGATTTTATTTCCTACAGATGTGGTCATAGGAAAATTTCCCTGGAATCTGTCTGAACCGGTCAAACTATTGTCTGTATTCGGTCGGCAATAAAATCCTCTGCAAATTAAACACTTGTTTAGTGTTTTTCTAGTTACAAAATAACACCCAGAAATATAGAGAACCATAGAGGTATAGAAACTGTCAATAATCGCGAGGATGCCAGCACTTTTGACAAGTTTCCAAAAGGCGGAATGGAAAGATCGGAATTCAACTGAAATAGGCGACCTATCCAAAAGGAGTTTGACAGAAGCCTACGACTAGCTCAGTACGAAGCTTTGACAGTTCACTAAACTGAGCTTATGACAATTGTACTAGATTTCTCGTAAAAAAAATGTAGTAGTTCAATTTAATTTTTATTTTAATGGCCGTTTCCAACACCTCGCCAATCTAGCTGGTAGAATACTTTCGCACCGGGGTGACAGATTTTTCACTAACGAATCTAGCGGCCTCTAGGACAAAATCTCTCATCCCGGTACAAGAGTATTCTAGGAACTAGATTAGCGAAGTGTTGAAATTCGGATTAATTATTCGATGGGACAGAATTTTCGTTACAAATGACTCTATTCATCAGGCATACCAAATCCTAGAAGACATCAGTTTCTGCAGCTTGGATATTACTATCCTTACTTCGTTTCAATTAGTTGAATAGAAATTTTGACTATAATCCTCTCTGTTGAATGGTTCATTCTACCCAACAACGAATCATATGAACTTCTCTTCCTAGACAATCTGCATTGTTATAACTCTGACTGTGATTCTAGTACGACGTTTCTCAACAGGTTTTTCCCTTTTGACGCGTTCTTTTTACCTTTTGGTAAAACTTCCATAGATTTTTCCTTAAGTATTCCTGTCAAATTTCCTTCTGAACTTCGTCTCAAAGTTAATAAATACCTCGAACTACAAGTATAGTTTAAGGAACAAGTAAAAATACAATCCATAACGGACTAAATTTTCTTATGTGTATCCGTATCCTGCTGCACTAAGATTAAGGATCTTAACTCATATAAAGAATGTACCTTACCAGTTCCAGGAAATAATTGATGTTGTTTTAATGATGTGCTAATTTAAGGTAACTTTTGCCAATTATTAGAAGAAAAAGCTACCTACAACCTACTTCACCTATAAGGTAAGCCAAATTACTCCGCAAAGTTTTTAAAAGGTTTTAATTATTTCTCTCTGTTGTTTGAAGTAACTTAACTTTATTTTTTTCCCCAGCACAAATATTAAATTTCCACGAAATGCCTAAAAGAGTCCTCGTGTATCTACGAAAATTACAAAACAGCTACCATGCATAGTGGGGAAAAAAAACCTCAACTGCAAGGATAATAAAAACAAAAAAAACCTCACCTTAAAATACTCGACTAATTGTTTGGAAGCCTTTGTGATGATTTAATTTTGAAGCCTTCTTAACGCAACCGTTCGTAATTGTCCTTTTTTTTAAGCCTTTACTCTCCTTTGAATACAAATGGGACCCTTTTGTCCTATCGCCACCGCTAAAATGATTGTTTCACTAACCCCGCGCCATATTGGATGCAGGGTTACCACAAATTTAATTACCTAGACACAAACTTGGCAGGAAGGACATTTTATTTGAACTCGTCAGACCGCTGTCTGCTCGTTGCATATGCTTAGGGAACAAGTAGCCAACGAAGGGGAGAAAATTAAAAAAGGAAATCATAATAAACAAGAGACGACAAGAGATCCCTGTTTTTTTTTTTTTTCTTTGCTCTGAAATATTGGTCCTTCTTTCAAAGGGGCAGACATTTTGCCGGCAACCAGCCAAAGGTACATTGCACCGTTGTTGCTGCTGCGTTGGCTTACTCCTGTCGAGTGCAAAACGAACAGGCAAATGTCAACCAAAGCGTAAATAAAATAATAATAATATCCTGTGTGCGAGAGGAAAGAACGGAACAAGACTAAACCGGAAGAGACATTGCGAAGGGAATTATGAGGATGAGAAAGAAAACATCTCCAAGGAATCCTATAAAACGTTCCTTAAAGTTTTTTTTTTTTTTTTTTTTTCGTGTTTTTGAAGGAAGTGCACTTAGGGTAACAGGAAGCTGAGATAAACAGGAAAGAGCATGAGCTAGGAGTTTCCTTTACTATGCTACCTTGCCGGTTGGCCTTGCCTTATCCAATGAAGAAACATCGTCGGCTGTGCCTTGAATGTCCTTTCCTGTTGCTTTAAATGCAATATCTCTGGATGCCTGGAACTAGCGTTGAATAACAAAATAATAAAATTTACAATGTAAAATTGAATTTGATCGGTTGAGAGACCTGCTGTTATGCTGTCGCTTCCTGTTTACGTGTATTTAAAATATTTTCTTTTATCAGGGTTGAAATATATAAATTAAATAAGGAAAAGATGTGGACATAGTTTATTGGAGTTAATGTTCTTCCTCTTGGCACTTGGCAGGAGGATCGATTAGGGTTTTGTATTTTTCGGTTGATTGTCTTAGGATGGCGCATCATTTGGGTTAGCGGAAAAGTCTGCCATAAATACTTTTACCCTTTGATTTTACATATGGGCACTGAAAAAGGATATAACAATTGATGAGTTTTATTGTAATTTATTTTGTAGATTTCATAGATGTAGTTTTCGTACCCAGGAGACGACATCCAGTACGCAAACCTTGCAGCATAGCCTTGTAGCACAGGCTGTCAATTGTTCATAAGGAGTCTTAGCTGTCATGGCTATTTTCTATAAATAGTGCGTCCCAAAGGATGCAGACTATTAAGGACATGTGCAAGAATTGGTGTAGTTAAATTTGAAGCTGAAATGGCTTTCGGTTTCAATGTATACCCTTCATAGGTAAAATAATATTTTCATTTGTCTTATGATTCACAGTAATTTATTCAGCTTCATGGTGAAGTGCACCAGATGGTGTTTGAGATATGGTCAGGGCTTGAGTCATCTATAATATCATGTAAATATTGTGTTTCTAAGAAAATGTATGCCAAGGGATACCACTGAATCTTGCACGTACAGAAAGGACCGACAGTTTTATGCCGAACTTTTCAGAACCTTCCTCATCACAGTAATACTCCTTGATGTTTGTCAGACGCTCGCAAGAGGTGGGGCTTTTGGGGTGCTTTTCTCTTTTCCTTTTTAATAACCACTGAATCAGGACACCCACATATTCGATCTTTAGCAAGACTAAGAACTCCTGGATCACAACAAAGGCTAACAGCAGCATTTGATTCGCATTAATGACAAAATTATCCAAACCCTGGAGATTTTCTTTGAGGTCAAACTGGCGGACCAGTAGGAATGCTGAATGATTGTGATCTCTTATAGTCGTAATCATAACAGCACGAGAAAGCCTAATACCCTGGCAGCCATATGAAGTATTACGGCATCCAGTGTTACGCTTCAACGAAGGCCTCGTCTAAGGAGGTGAAGAAGACCTTCTATAAGCGCAGTCTTCAACACGACACCATTGTTATAGTGATGGGAGATTTGCTGGCCAAGATAGGTAGCGACATGCATGGAATAGGGAACTGCAATGGAGCTTGTGGATTCCTGCAATGCCAATCGTCTTGTGATAGGTGGCAGCATGTTTGAGCACAAGTCATGCCATAAAGTCAGTTGAAGGGCAAGCAACAACCAACCAAGTTGACACTTTGCTAGTTAGTTAAGAAGTAGTCTCCTGGACGTCCGAAACAGATCAGAAGCAGATTATGGTAGCTACGCGCTGCTGCAGTTCGTCGCAGGTACAACGTCGACAGACTAAAGAATCTCTTAGCGCCAACAATTAAGGAACCATCTTTCGGAAGGTGTCGAACCTATCAGCAGCTCACTGTCAGCAACCATTCAAGAACACTGGTGTGCTGTGAAAAATTTTTTTAATCTTAAATTTCCGAGGACACCTGAAGCCTGATCGACAAACGAATACAGCTGAAAGCACTCATAGCCACTACCCCAGCAGCAGGAAGGACTCCACTGACGGTGGAACCCAACTGGATATAGCCAAAGCAAACAGAGTTTGGTATGTTGTCCAAGGTATGGCGAAGCAATGCAATGGCGCAGAACGGTCGAGATGGAGGCAAGGCAGTTAGGATAAAGTTGAGGAAAACTGGGGCACATTGCCAGAAATCGAATCCAACTCAACCCTATGTGTACAGTATTTATGATCCTCGACAATTTAAAATACAAATTAAAAAATATTTCGCCACTTGGTCCTTCGTGCAGTTAATCTACTTTCGTCTCATCTCTCTCTCCCCGGCAAACAGTGGCTATGCTTGGGACCCCATTATCAGGATATCACAGGATATCAGATACCAACCAGTGAATAGCGAATAGCGTATCTCTCTCGCGCTTTCATCTCAGATTAAAATTTATGATCGACGTCGAGGAGGGTCCTGCCGAAAAATCCTTTTTTGCTCTTCGCTGCTGTTTCATATATCGAGGGCGCTGCTGTGTACTTGCAAAAAAAAAAAAAAAAAATTTGATAACTTATCCCGAGCGTTGGACTTGTGTAATGTGAGGCATAGGGTGGGCTGATTTGAGTAGGGTTCTCCGGGGGAGTGGAAATGAAATCTCCCTCTTTCTCTCTCTCTCGCGCTTGTTGCAGTGAACAAGGCAAACACGCAGATATTTAATACTCAATAAATTTTATCCTTATTCTGTGGAAATATTTTCGTGTTAATAATGGACACACATAAATAACCATAAAACATGACCAGCGCTTGGCATTGTACCTCACCGCCATCCAATGCAGTCCAGCATACAGGATATACATTTTGAAGGATACTTTGCATATAGTAACAATATCCAATGAATTGGGTTGATTGCAGGATGAGCACACAATGTTCGGGTTTCCTTACAATTTTTTTGTTCGCTTCGCTTTCGATGTGTTATATTAACTTGGTCGTCCTCGTCGATTGGAGTGGACACGAGAGGTGGGAATTTTGTTTTAATGGAGATTGTTAAGTTATTGTTATTTAATGGCAACAACATAAACAGTTAATTGTGAATAGCCAGGGGTGAATCGATATCTCGTGAAAAAATATGTTGCTACATGTAATGAGTGAATATTTACACCGTTTGAATAGGAGTCTTGTACAGTGTCCTTGTGGTAGGAGTTTAACAAGTTATGAAAGGATAAAACTTTGTGATAAAATCACTCGTTGAATTCAATATTAAAGGGCAGGTTATATCTATTTAGCACGATGCATATAGGCAAGTGCTCTCCACAGTCTAGTCAGAAAAATACAGGGAGCACTCTGTTACAAGGAAGTAGCCTTATACTATGTCATTCTACACTAACAAGGTGCCGCGCGTCGTTAATTATACAGCATTAGTATTAGACATACCAACGATTCGCCGAAGCAATGGATAAGAGCCTTGAGAGAAAGCTGAACTGTTCTTAATTCAGTGAAAGCAACTGCTGTTGAAGGCTTTCATCAAGGAGGAGTTCTCTTTCCAAAAAACTAGCCCATCTACAGAGATTAGGTCACTGGTCTATGGTAGGACCGCCGCTCCTAGGAGTACGTGGCGTAGAACAGTGGAGAAGGAAGCACGGCAACTGGGAAAGAGTTGGGGAGAGCTGAGGCATATATCCAGAAACCGCACACGATGGCGGGTAGGCCTTGTAGAGGCCCTAGGACCCACAAGGGGACACAGGATTTAAGTAAGTAATGCTGCTGACATGGTGATGTTTAGAAACTATAAGCACAGCAGTATCGTTTTTATTACAAGACAAATTACTGGTGGAAGTAGGACTCTCCAACATGGACTGCAAGACTAATTCAATTGACTCTTACGCAAAGGTTGCTAGGTAAGATTTGGCCAAAAACTTGGGTGCCGAGCCACATGAATAGGTCTTGTGAGCTAACTCAACTGGCTTAAACTCCACAATGAAACATTAGGAAGGTTTAGATTCTACCCTCTCAGGGTACAAAAGATCATTCACATTGTCAACTATGTGGAAAAGGATTGCACTAACAAAATTTAGCTACTTATTCTTGTAACCCAGTATGCTAGCCTACACAATTCCCCCGCAGGATTGCCGTAAGGCATTATTTTGCGAGGATGGTTTTCAACATCTGCTTTAGCTGTACTTGCTTTAGCAACCAGTCGTCAGCTAATAATGTTATTGGGCTTATAAGAACCTACAGACTTGGAGTTCCTTCTATGATGTATTAGGTACTTTGTGTTTTCCTTTTCTACCTCGCATTCTGAGCCAATGGCACGATAGCGCTCCAATTGCGTGGACATACTCTCGACAGATGCCAACATTTCGCAAATGTTCGAGCGTAGAGATTTGGTCACTGATTGAAGGGTCTCAAATCAATCTACATGCCTGACGCTGGACTCGATCAAATAAACTCAAATAAGTAGCGGGAGCACCCGCCCAATATGTGAGTTGTATTCAAGCTTCGCGCGAATATAGGCTTTATAGATAGTAGCCAAGTCTGCAGGACTGAAAAAAACATTTGCACCTCTTAAGGAATCCAAGGCACCTAGCGCCATTTTGCGCAGCTTCGGAAATTTGGTGATTCCAGCGAAGGTCTGGAGTAACTTGCATACCAAGCATTGACAGGCCATTAGATTCCTCAATATCAGTTCCATTCATTTTTAGTTTGGCTACATTAATATCCCGTTTCAGAGACAGGAGACAACATTAGGTTTTGGGCGAATTGAACCCGGTTTTTCACGCCCAGTTGATGATTGCATCTATATTAGAGTTGAGCTCGGTAGACATTCGCCTGCTTGGGGTCCGTGGAGTTGAAAGAGAATAAGCGAACTCTAGAGTACTCTCATCCGCAAAAGTAAGAGAGTACGAGTAAGAGAGAGAAGGTCGGTAATAAATATTAAAAACAGAGTCAGAGAAAGAACTGAGCCCTGGGGTACACCAGGATTGGTTGGGAATGAGGAAGAAGTATATCATATATATATATATAAAAAACGTTTATGCTTTTTTTGTGCAGACCTACTTTAGTATGTTTCAGTGTACTTCCTTAGTTCTTCTACTTTTATTCTCTCGGTAGCGCTGACCTCTTGCCGATTGGCAGTTCACTTAACGTAAGCCTTTTGCATTACATTGACGAGCATGTCGATTGGGACTATATTTGATTACTTAAATCATGTATGCATACGAAGGCTTCCTTCTTATTGCCTTCGTTGTAAGTGTTTCTGCTCAAAAGGATTTTTATCGTCCATCAATGTTTGACAGCATCCGGGAAAGTTGCCAGTAACTGCGAAGCCTTTAATACTTGACATGTGTTTGGAAGTTCAGTCTGTTGCCAAATATTACTCCTATTTTTAAAAGTTGTTTTAATCTGAAACAGAGGCGGTCTTATGGCTTTGACCGTCGAATCCTAGCCAATTTATGTCCCTGCCTTAATCTGTGAATGACTCTTGACCATGGCGATGTCACCAGGGGAACTAATCACCTTCTCCTTTTTGTGGCAGAGTTAGTCGTAGATCTCCACTATAAATTATGATCCGCCAGTAGTTTTGCAGTAACCCCATCATCTTGGTTCATGACAATCTTTAGCTGCTAATATAGTGTATCCATTCTGGCCAAAGTTCTGATACATGCCACGTCGTCGGCTTCTACCCAGTTTTGCTGCAACTGCTGTATCAACAATTCGCTTTATGGTATGGACAACAGAAGGCGATGTTTTGAAGTCATACTAGTATTTTGACAAGGCTCTTCTGTCCTCTATCATCCTGAGCGGTCTACCGTATACGATGCGTTCTAGAATCTTTTCCATTGTATCATGCATCTGCGTGTATTTAGACTCAAATTTTGGCCGCAATATTTTGGATTACCTACAGCGATTCTAGACGTTTGTTTGTCTTCCAGCAAGCTGTTTACAGTTTATGCAGTGTGGTTGCCGATCGCCTTCGTCATGATACACAGAATAGGTGGTCTATAAGGATGCAGATGCTGTTCTCCTCATTGTTGGACAAAGTTTTTGTGGTGACTTACCGTCTTATCACTGTTCATATGTATGCCATCCCACAGTTGTCTAGATGTCTAGATGTGCTGAAGGTCTCGTCTTCCCCTAGATCGCTGAATTCTACATCTGCCATGGAGTCATTGTGCCCTGCCATTTTTTTGACTTCGTCGTTCTACTAGAATTCATTCCCTTTGCTTCCTGATCTTTTAAGCTGTTTGTCCGCTGATGTCAAGCCACCGCTCTGTAGGCAACAAAATATGCATGCGCATAACTGTTGAGCAACGTTGTACCCTTTAGCTCTACTTCTTCTCAGTGGTTAGTGCGTTGGACTACTGCGCAATGGGTTCCACTAGATGGCCAAGAGAATATTTGCGTTAGCATGTAACTGGTCACGAAAGCTATAGTTAATAACAGTATATCATCCTTTCTTCCAGTTAAATTTAAAAACGAAATTAAACTAATGTTCCTACATACAGTAACCGATTCAAGTGCACAAAAACATCCCAAAGAACCCCTTGGCTGAAGGAGTTACAACATTTTTTTCTTGTTCCATAGCTTTCGCAGAAAATTTACTTCCATTGCCATACCCCAGTTCAATGTCCCTTCATAAATCCTTTCCGCCGTCATGAACAAAAAGAAAACTAAAAAAATACCACCATCACCATCGTGTCGTAAGCAAAAACTGCAATAAATCACATTTGTCCCCATTGGGGAAGCGCCAATGACATATCGTCCAATAATTATTTTCAAATCCTCTTTCTCCTCTGTCGTCGGTCGTCCTCCCACAAATTACAACCAAAGGAAGGAGCTAGAAAAAAAAAAAACAAGCTCACACACTCAAATTAAACCTCTATTGACAAGTTTCCGGTCTTAGAGAAGGACACACTCAAGTTAGTCGTAGCCGCCACAATCCCGCCACCACCAAAGCAACACCACACGTTGGCGTTAGTTGGCAGTCAGGATGTGCCAACTTAAAATGTAGCCAGCAGCAGATGTGGTATAGACTCACATTCATAGACTATGACCAGACCACCATGACATTCGTGTGTGCGTAGATATGTGTGCTCGCACCCAACGCATTGAAAGCAGGGATGAAAATTAATTGCCACCGTTGAAATGGCGGAAGAGAAGGTACTTTACCTTTTTGCTTTTAGACTTTTGTTTTCCTCATTCAACCTCATATCGGGAAATTTTCCGCTAAATTTGTTGTCGCAAGGTGCAAGGACTAAACTCCTGGCGTTCGCTGGTTGAATGGTGGATTAAAAATCAATTTTCACCCTCTCTCTCTCTCTACTGCTCGGGGGGAAGAGGGACGATGTTCTACTATAAGGGTGAAGCCATAACAATTTGCTAACTGGCAGAACTATCGCCGCAAGGATAAAGAACGGCAAGTGGCAAAGCCAACTTACCTTTCTCCTTTTTGCCACTGGTCTCTGTCGGAGAATAGGGCGACCGGAAATTACGGATATTTCATTCATTGCAAACAAACACACAAACTCCACGCAATTGTTCGCCATTCAGTTTATTCAGCCCATTCAAAGAAATTAATGACTTTCGCAAGGATAACTTTTGATTTTATTTTGTAATAAATATTTTAGCAGGACACAGGACGCTCGGGCAGATATAAGTTAACAAATCTTATCAAATGGCGTCTTCATAATTGTCGTCTGACTTATCCTTTTCCTGTTTGGGTAATGTGATGTTAATTTCCTCTTCCGCTTCATATTCAGCAGCCATGTCGTCCACGTCTTCTTCTTCTTCTTCTTCGGTGCGGATGTCCTCTGTCACTTCACGCTTCATGGTAGATTTTGAGACTGCCGTAGCGGATGCAGAACGTTTGGGTGTTGGTAGAGGTTTCCTTGGAATTGCTGGTTTTTTACCTCGTGGATTTTTACTAGACACGTCGATTCCTGGGATAAAGTAATGGAAACAGGATGTTTTTTAAAATGGAAAATAAATTTATTGAAGGAGGACTTCTTTTCTTACCGTGGCGACGTTTCATGTGTTTATTGTAGTTCGGCCAGTTTGTAAAGTGATGATCGCAATCGACGCAGGAATATGGTCTTGTGCCGGTGTGTACGTTGTGATGAGTCTGGAAGAAAACGGCAAGTTAATGGCAATGATGTTTTGAAAAGTCGTGTACGAGGGGGGACTAGAACTTTGTAATGTATGTTCTTAGGCAGGACGAACACTAGCTAACTCTCATTCCACAACTTATCAAACTTATTCAACTTATTCAAAAGCACTGTTGAACTGTTTTATTAACTGTCAATGCTAAAACGTCAGTCAATGGGCGCGTTCAACTGTCAGATGGAGCTATTTACGTTTAGATCTTTTCATTTTTTGTTCTGCTTAGGATGCTGTCAAACTCGAAGCTAAAACAGCGAATTTTTACGAAAATTTACCAATTTTTACGAAAAACTGTTCACGTACGGAAAATTTTAGTAGTTTTTCGCAGAAGAAAGCGCTCACGAGAGAGTTAGAAATTTCCCCATGCTACGAATTTTAGTGCAAGAAATTTCTGTGGGCTGGTTTGTGAAAGCTGTCAAATCTGTCAAACCAGTGTATTTTGAACTTTTTCTTGTTCAACCCGTTCGTGTACTTTTTCGTTATTTTAGCTCTCTCTGAGAGAATTTTACCCCCACTCTTTGAAATTGTATAATCTAGGAATTTTAGAACGGACCAACTATTGTGTTCGGAAAGTTATGAGCGTCAATAGTCTTACACCCGATTGATGTAGTTTTGAAAGAAGCGTAAATAGATTTTACCTCCTTTTTGAATTTAAAGCATCAACCAACTTATTGTCAACGTTAACCAAAATAGCGATTGACGCAATTTAAAAAAAAAAGTGTAAACTGTCAACCGTATAATCGCTTACTGTCATTAGTGCCAAATGAATTGCACAACGTAAATGTTAGCTCTGTTCCTGAGCACTGAGTTAAACTACAAAAATCAACGAAATTTTACGAAAAATAGCGAATTACTGTTCCGGCATATCAAAGTTTCGTAGTTTTTCACAGAAGAGAGAGCGAGCTCACGAGAGAGTAAGAAATTTCATCATGGTGCAAATTTTATCCCAAGAAATTTTTTTGGGCGAATTTATGAGTTCTGTCAGTTCTGTCAAATGGTTGTATTGTTGTTGATTGGCAAAATAATTTGAAGTAAAACAATAAAAAAAAAAACGAGTGACGTTGAGTTCCCGCATATTTTTGAGCATTTGTCTTTCTCTGAGAGAATTTTACTCCCACTCTTAGAAATTTGACTAGCTCAGAATTTTCGTGCAGAAAGTGCAGCAAACAAACCTACATTTTTACGCCGCAATGTTGTATAAATGTCACATGTCAAATAGCAGCCAACATAAAATGGATGCCTTCAATAGTTCATCCACAATGAACGCGTTGAAGATCTTATGGCTTGACCATACCATAGGCAGATTTTTATTCCATTATTCGAGTAATTGTTCGCAATTTTAACTCTCTCTGAGAAATTCTTTATAATTTGTTTGTCACTTATGACTCCTAGGAACGAGTTAAGTTGGAGGCAGTTCAAACGTGTTGCAGAAGTCCGAGCAAGATGGCGCGCAGGTGTTGATGCCCTACGCCCGAGGGGTTAAAGGACCTAAGTAAGTAAGTAAGTTGTGACTCGTAACACTGAACGCCATTTGAGCCAACACATGTGCATTCTTTTCTAGTTTTCTACCACGTAACATTATTACAATGCAAATATTTGAAGATCATGCCAAACTGAGAGGTTCTAAAAAGTCAATTGACAAAGTTTGGAGACAACTGATAGGAGATCTGTTCCTTTATAGCAACTTCACAGAACGTACAGAGAAGTTAAACGCTTCTCAAATATATAACATAAATATTATAACATATAATCAAACCCTTGGTATATAAAGGACTAAATTAAACTGAGTTATTTGACAACTAGAACTTTGCATTTGGAGCTCTAAAAGCGGAGGAAAATATCATAAAAGACTTCGCCCAAAACAAAGAAAAAGCTAAAAACATTATTCACTAGTAAAATTAAGTGCTTGGCACGGTTATATCCCAGGACATTATTCTCGTTTGAAAACATAATCACAGAGTGGATAAAATTGTCTTCTTATTTTTTAAAATTACCTTTAAGATGTCTCAAAACAAAACTCACCATTAGAGTACTCCTAAAGCGGAATGGTTTATCACAGAATTCACACGAAAATGGCATCTCCCCAGTATGTATCCTCATATGCGTGGTCATTGCATCCTTTGTACGGAATCTCTTATCACACTCTGAGCAAGTGAATGGCTTCGTATCCGTATGACGTTGCTTGTGTCTGGTCAATCGTTCTGGAGTTTTGAAACTGTAAGAGCATACAAACTGTATTAAGATCGAAATCAATAGCAAAAGGTCACTTAGTTTCGCTAAGAAATCGCATGACTTAAGCAATCAATCAAAAAGTATACCCAGCTAAGAATTAAATACAAAACTTTTGTAAAACATTTACATAATTATGATTTATAACCCTAAACCGATTAGTCTGAGGGAAAAAATGTCATTAGCTTTTGCTCTTTAAAGTCCTCAACAGTAGCTCCCTGCAAACAAGTGGAACAAGTGTTTTTTATATCCTTTTCCGTCGGCTTGCGATTTTCCCACACAGACCATATAGTCACGCGGTGGAAAAAAATAAATGCAAAAAAAAAAAAGGACTTCTTTCCCACGCACATGGTGTTGTGTATACACGTTGTAATTTACTTAGTTAACATCGATGTAATTAATTCAAAAGTGATTCGCCTCCCATTTTTTTAAGAGACCGTGCCACCAGCCGCCACACTAGACCTGCGTCTCTGCATGCAAATTACGTCGCACTCCGTTGACTTTTAACTCAGCACCGTAGTCATCGTCCTTGTTGACGTTGTTGGTGATTGCATCCGTAACGTTGCAAGCAACAGCAGCAAACATGCAAATGCGCGGCGCTAAAATTCAATTAAAAATCATTCAACTAAATGCAACAGATTTTCCCCGAGAACCCACTCCTTACCCGGGCTAACAGAATAGCAGCTAAGGGATTTCACAAGGAATTAATATGAAATTGCAAATTGCAGAATGTTTATTCGGGGATTTGGTCCTTTTTTTTCCAAAGAAAAAAAACGTATACATCATGGTGTCCATGGTGGAAGAGCGCTTTGGCACATACACAGACAACGTTCCTCCTCCTCTGAGCAACAATGCAATAACACAACAGTGAAATGTGTTCCGGCACGGAGCTAGAGCTAGAAGCACAAGAAGCAGCAGCAGCCCATCTAAAATGCATTTTCGAAAATTTTCACGCAAAAGGATAAAATCGAGTGCAAATCGAGGCGA
Source organism: Chalcosyrphus nemorum (assembly GCA_949716465.1). Classification (NCBI taxonomy): domain Eukaryota; kingdom Metazoa; phylum Arthropoda; class Insecta; order Diptera; family Syrphidae; genus Chalcosyrphus; species Chalcosyrphus nemorum. Next base: position 82,595,263 of record OX454333.1, read on the forward strand.
GCGAAGATACAATTTGCAAAATTCCCTCGTTCGTTTCGCTTTGCAGTCGAGTTTTATTATTTCGCTTCCTTGCAAGGAGCATTGGCGCAAGAGAAATCTGTATAAAGTTAAAATTTCACAAATGAAAAACATACTCACAGAGAAAGAGTGAGAGAGAGAGTGAGGGGGAAGAAGGACTAAAATGATGGCAGGAGCCAAAGGAAGAAAAACTGCAAAACGTTTTGCCGCTGATGAATGTTGATGAAAACGGTTTCGGTCTGCACGTGGGGGAAAATTGAAAATTTGCTAGTTTCAGCGGACAGGCGAGTTGAAAAGTTAGAGGATTGTTTGATAGAAAAATAATAGATACTAATCTTTTGGGATGGATAGAGGAAGCATATGTTGACACCAAGCAAATAATTTGAAAGAGACCAGGTGTTGACCAGTTCATTTTGTTTGTCATTCATTCTTCAATCAGCATAATATTTCGTTGTTTTTGAGATCTGTAATCGCGAGGCAAAGTAGGTATATCAGCAGAAAACAACACTCGGAAAATAAAGTAGTGTATCCACTATGAACGCGAAAAAATACTGTGAATTACGAACGAATCCAAAAATCACATGTACAACTCTCTTCAGACAATTTTCCTCCCACCTTTGGCAAATAGATATTGAAACGAGCCTGTGTTGCAAATACTACAACAAACTCTATCCGATCTTCGCAGTTCCACTTTGACAGGCACGTTGCCCTCTACATCAGTAAAAGGCTGTTCACAACCAATTTACTTACTACTTATGGTCTGTATCCTCTTGTGGGTCATAGAGCCCCTAAGCACCGTCGTCAGCGATGTCTGGAAATGTGCCTTAGCTCTCCCCAACTCTTTCCTAGTTGCCGTGCTTTCTGGGAAGGACTTTCTCTTAGGACCGCCGCTTATCCTCATTATCTCATTATACAAAGACAAAAACCTAAAAGCATTTTACTCCCAAAGTTGGAAGAAACTCTTCAACAGTCTATGTTCAGGAGTAAGATAGGTAGAAAGATGTAGGAAGAAGGGTGCTGCCGTACCTTATTTGTGCTGAAAGATGGGAATAGACCCAATTACTCCACTTTAGTACTTTCAGTACCAGTTCTGCTAGCAGAATACCAAGCGCTGCACATTCTCAATTCGCCAGTTCATATTTAGAAGCTATAAAGCCTCATTGATGCCTCAGCTCTTGGCCCTACTGCTGATAGGCGCTGCTTCTGTCTTTTTCTCCATGGACTTCTATCTATTCCTCATACTTACAAGCCCGTCCTTAACCATCCCAAAAGCTTCAATGCAGTCGTGTTCCTCAACTTTTTTGGATTGAAGCCAATTATGTTCAAAGCGCTCGAGATTCTAAGTCTGAAGACGTCACGTTAGGTTCCATATTAGCGGGCTTGCTTGGAAACTTGGAAGAATATTGACTGACTGCGACATCGTCAATGTGGTGGAGCAGTATCATTTTTCTAAAATAGCCTATCATTGTATTCTTGCTCTAGTAAGTGCTCGTAGGGTTCTACTCCAGTTTGCAAGGTTTAAGGCGGTCTTCATGTCCACAGTAAGTAAAGATTGCACAGACCTATTGAACTTTAGTCGCTATATTAGATATAGACAGAAGTTAGATCATTCCCTGACTGGATAAAAGTCCAAAGGAGAGAGAACCTCTGCTTCCCATTGAGAGAGATTGCAGAATCTGCAAGAGTGTATAGAGTGTGATTCTATTGGTCTGACCGACAGTAAAGTTGAAGTAACATAAAGACCTTGAGTTGAAATCCACTAGCCCTCATAGAATCTCGTAGCATCTTCAAAGTGCCTTGAAACAATGTAGAGTCTGCGACACGCTATGATGCTCTGGGTGAACATAAATAATTCGATCAATTTTTAGGCTTTATTTTGATGGCCCTAAACGGTGATCAAATCTATCTTGTTCCTGCAAGAGCTTACTGCTGAAGAATCAGTAGATTCTACTCTGCAATTAAAGTCGCTTGACAACTTTACAGACCACTGAAAGATTCTCCAACAAATTCCCCAAGTGAAATAAGGTCTCTCATCTTTGCGTGAAATGAAGAGAGCTCAGAGACTAGGCACATAAGCCCGGCAGCAATCATTTTGCACCTTTAAGCATCACCGGATTGAAAGGCCTTCCCGGAAAAAATCTAAGTGGGCATGCGACAGTTGTGACAGCTTGGAATTAATTGAAGAGTTGAAACAACCTTTGGAAGGGATAGAAGCGAGCTAAGTGCTTGTTCGACATGAAGATGAGAGTAGTACAGTGCTCCGTGAGAAATAAATTATCATCAATGCACTGGCTGAACACACAGGTCTACAGGTCTAATAGCTACAGAAGTCATCAGCAATAAAAAAAAAAAAAAAAGAGAGCAACTTCTGCATCCTGCACATAGTGCTTTTGTATGCTCGTTGGGCGCTTCAGAACACTCGCCTCTAACGTCGTTGTCGAAAAGACCATCTACAGGCTTTTGTTGGCTTGATGTCTGATCTAGAATTTATAAAGAACCTTAGGTAGGTTGGATCTACAATACAGCTAAAAAATAGACAAACTAACAAAAACCACTTTCCAATCACTGCAAGAAAAGCATATCTGATTCTTAGCGGTGTCCCACAAGGTTGCAAATGCTTACAACTACTCTTTATCTTTGTGATTATTGCTGCTGGCTACTACTTTATCGGACTGCAGTCTTATTGATGTACAATTTTCACCCTTCACTGTAGAGCATGAAACTCTCCGCAAAAGTAAAAATCCATCACTGTCTACCCCCACTAACAAAAATAACAATAAATGCCACAAAACTGCCAGTCAAACAATACACATGCAATTAACAACAAAGTTCGCAGAGTTCACTTGACATTGCAAAATGAACAGCACAAGGCTCGCGTACAAAACTTACGCCCGGAATAAACCGACTACAGCAACAATAACAGTACAAAAAATTACTCCAAATGAATTGTGACAGGGTATTTCTGCCCACTCGTTCTTCATCTACGCAGCCACCAGTGCAATTGTTTCAACTCAGATGTAAAATTGAAAATAGAATCCTCGCTTTGCAACATACACAAAGGACCCTTTCCCAAGTTAGGAAGGGAGACGCCACTGGTCTGCAAATGCATCTGTTATTTTGCATTAGGGAACGTGAACCGAGGATGGATCCTACCCTCCCTCCGGTCTGACAAAAACCAAAAAAAAATCAAAACTCAAACAATCGGTTTGAGAGAAATAAAAACAAAATGTGTATGTACATAGGTACCAACGAAATTGCAACCTTAACCGACCATGCGAGAATGCACGACACAAACGAATGAGCACGACGACGACTTTGCTGATTGCGATGCGAATCCTGTGACTCCGCAACCAACTCCGACGTACACATACATCATCCCTCTCCACGAATGTCCTTTTTCTGCTCGTCGTCATCGTCGTCGCCACTGACGGTCCCGTTCTCCTTCTTTTTTTTGCTTTATTTCTTGACAGACTGTTTGCTTTTTTAAATAACTGTGAAAAACATTTCGAAATTAAAAGTTAATTCTTGTTGCACACACATCAACTATCCACCCACCCTCAAGTCGTCATCGTTTAAATAACAAAAAACTCTCCATCCAACTGACGACGACGACGTGGAGAGTCGCATGAGTGCATGGATCTCTGCGACACACACCCACAAGGATACAAAGTGGAGCACTGTTGACCGTTTATAGTTGCACTGGTCTCGCAATGGAATTCCCTACTACAATGTAACTGTTTTTATAGCCCTAAAAGGATGAGGGATGAGTGCTGGGGTGGTTTAAAAGTTTAATTTAACGGTATCCGTCGTTTGATTTAGGGGACAGGTTTTTTTAATTAAATTTAATTTTTTTTGTTTTCGTTTTTATTCGTATTATTTCGGTGACAACAAACAAATCTACGGAAGCCTGTCGGCGGCTCTGCTCTACTGAGTGTGCATATGGATATGTGCAACACGAATGAGGAAAGAATGGTTGGTGACTCTTTGCCCGTCCGGAAACTGACCGCTTTGAATAGCTTTGCTATTTTGACCGGGACGACGAAGGGGGAATGGGGTGGAAAAGCATACTAGCCAGGAGGCAAATATGAAACTGAATCGAGGACAATACACTTTGACTGTACTAGGAACGATTGGAAAAAGTGCAGAGAAATATGTACATACAGTGCAAATAGGAGGAAAACATTTACACTTTGCTAGGAGATTTTTTTTGTTCCCCCTAGAAATGGAATCGTTTTTTCGCAAAAGCAAAAGCTGGAGTTAGCAAATAGGTTGTCCTGTTGGTGTAGGGGTACAAGATTGTTTTTCACAGGAAGTAGTCATTCGGAGCTGTAAAAACCATATTTTTAGGTCTAGAAACCAACTTCCTTTTGAGCCTCCACAAAACGAACAACTCAACTCAATGAAGGAAACATTTTCGTCGTTAAAAAATAAATCGAGATAGAGCCTATAGAGGGCCAAGGCATAGCTTCTGTCGGCTGAGTGTGTTCAGCGCGCTATACAAATCAAACATTTCTGCAGAATGGGAGGGAAGCTACAGCTTTACGTCGTATCCGAACGGCAGGTGATTTTTAATACCAAGAGGTAAAACCATCAAGGACCAGAGGGTCAAATCGGAAAATGATTTTCATTTGCTTTGCAGCATGTCGCTCAGTATTCTAACTTCATTGGACCGTAAAGTACTTCAGCAACAAAACACAAGCCTTCCTAGTGACAGCTGTCAAATTTTATCAGCCGTAAAGCTGTCACTAGAATCGTCGAATTCTCCCTTCGCAAGAAATTCGCTAGTTGCTAGTTGTAATGACAGGTGTCATATTTTGTTAGCCGTAAAATTGTCACTAGAATCGTCAAATTCTCCCTTTGCAAGGAATACGCTAGCTGCTAGTTGTAATGACAGCTGTCATATTTTGTTAGCCGTAAAACTGGCACCAGATTTGTGAAATTCTCTCTTTGCAAGGAATTCGCTAGTTGCTAGTTGTAATGACAGCTGTCATATTTTGTTAGCCGTAAAATTAGCACTGGAATTGTCAAATGCCCCCTTTGCAAGGAATTCGCTAGTTGCTAGTTGTAATGACAGCTGTCATATTTTGTTAGCCGTAAAATTGTCACTGGAATTGTCAAATTCTCCCTTTGTAAGGAATTCGCTAGCTGCTAGTTGTAATGACAGCTGTCATATTTTGTTAGTCGTCAAATTGTCACTGGAATTGTCAAAAGTTCTTATCCGTAAGAGTCAAAAATCTGTACGTTCCACTTAGATATTAGACAAGTGGAGCTATGCATACATTCACTTGCTTATTTCATTTATTATGTTTCAGGGAAGTATTAATTGCTTCTACAGGGCTGGCCATCTAGTGGTTTCTTTTTAAATCATAGGTTATTTTGACACTGACAGCTGTTTCCTGCTCGAAAAATCTTGACAGAAAGTCGATATAATAGGAACGAAATGAGTCGCTTTACAATCGATCGTTTGCCACAAAATTCCCAAATCGTGTTATCAGCCATCTTGGTGATGTCAATTGGCCCCTTCAGAGCTGCCACTTTGAACTTATTTTTGTGTGAAACCTTGAAAGATCAATGTTATGCCAACAATGCGGAAACAATTCAAAGGCCAAACAATCAGTGAGCTACAGCCCGAAGCCATCAACAAAGTCTTGGAAAGTTGGCGTGACAGAATGCGCTACTGCGAAGCCTACCTAGCCTTATCCTAGAGGCCGCTAGATTCGCTAGAGACAAATCTGTCATCCCGGTGCAAAAGTATACTCGCAGCCAGATTAGCGAAGTGTTGAGAATGCGCTCACTGACAATTGAAAAGCACTAGACCGCTTTATATCCTTTCATCTGTCACTCACCCCAAAATAACCCCCCCAATCTGAACAACTGTCCTTTTGAAACTTGACTAAAACCAATTAACTCTGACGCAATGTCAAACAGAAATTTTACAAATAATTTTCCCCAAAAACCTCTCATAATAAACAAAAATGCAAATACGTATTCCAAAAAAATGTCACAGCATTCTGTTTCCCACACGATTACTCTTCTCCATGAAGTACCATCACTTGACTTCACGTACACACATGCACAAGCTCCTTCCATCCAAACAAAACAAGCTGTAGCCACCCTGAAAGGCGCTTCCATATCAAAGAAACCACTCTAGCCTTTGTTACCAATTGAATATAATTGTTAAGCCGGAAAATTATGAGCCAAGTTTTTCTTCCGGTGGCGCCCCGGCTTCCCCGAAGGCAATGAAAACACACATAGTCTTTCTAACCGTATTATGCAGCAAGTGTCATATATGGTGCCTACTTCAAAAGTTCTTCTGAACACACACACACACATGCACACAAAGTCTTCCCACTTATATATTCGTTTCGTTTGCAAGCTGCAGTGTCACAAAACTTACGGCGTAAATTGCGTATTTTATTTGTGAGAGAATACTTTGACAGCATTCTGCAGTCAGTGTTCCGAATGTGCTTCTGTTTTGAGCTCGTGCTTTGTTGAATTCAAAGTTTTATTTTATTCTATTCACCGTTATATGAGGGTGCAATTGAAAGTCTCACATCTCACTAATGCCATCATCACCAATTATAATGTTTTGGGTGTGAATTTTTAATTTCACTACGAAAAGGTAGTGATTTTTTGAATTAAATTAGGGAGAAGGTATTTTTTGCAGACCTTTTTTTTCTTTGCTGTGTATGGAGGATGCTTAAGCGGGCGCGTAATTATGGAAAACAACTTTGACAGTTCTTGACACTTAGTTGTCTACGAGGTTCTTTTCGATGGGAAGAATGTTTATTTAATTAGGTCAAATGTCACTCGTGTTTAACTGTCATCAAAATTATCAAAGCTCAGTGGCCGGCGAAAGGACGAATTTATTACTGCGAATACTTTAGCGAACTGTCATATTGTATTCACATTCTACAGATGTGGAACGCAATCCACCTTCGCAGGACCAAAAGATTCTCGAGAGTCTAAACCCACAATTATTTTTCCTTTGATAATGACAAGTGAAATCTACGGATTGCTGCGACTAGATAAAGAAGTTGCTGTGAACGAAATGTCAAGAAACGCCATCTATTTTTAAAGCAAAGTAATGTATGGAATTTTGACAGTTAAAATACTAGAATGTCATTCCACACACAACGCTGTTGATAACCCCACAAAATTTTGTTGTCACTTTGAAATATTTAAAAGCAAAAAGCAAAAGAAAAGATCTACTTACAATTTATTACACAGCGAACAAACGTATGGAGTGTAAGTGATATGTGTGACCAAGTGTTCTTCCAAATTCGCCCTTTGTACAAAATTCTTCCCACATTGATCGCAAATGTAGTCTCGAGTTCCTGAAAAGGCACACAAAAATCTGTTAAGATCACAAAATATATTTTATTGCCACTTCGTACACCAACCTGAATGCATTTTCTGATGAAATTTCAAATTCGACGAAGTTCGAAACTTTTTGTCACACAAATCGCATGCATAGCGCAATCTTTGATCATCCGGTAGATGGCATTTGCTATGTATCTGCAAAGAGTTCTTGCTGCTAAAACCCTTTCCGCATTCGACGCACAAATGAATGACGGGAATCTGCTCATCCATGTGCAACTTGCGCCGATGCCCTTCCAAATCGGTAAAGGATTTACATGCTTCATTGCATATATCACAAAGCAGAGATAAATTTGTGCGATGCCGCTGACGAATATGATTGATAAGCGTATAGTAGCGAGGGTAAATCTTCTGACAATCTGCACAATACCATTGTACATTGGAATTGGATATTTCGTGAATCTTCTCATTGTGTTCAATCAGATGTTTCGATGAAGTGCATTCGATCAAGCAACGAACGCACTTCCAGGGGTACTCTGTCCATGTGTCGTTAGCCGTTGGCAATGGAATGTTGGGTTTAGGGAGTTCCTCACGAGATTCACTATCTTCGAGACCTTCTATTTCGTACATAGATACGTTTTGCAGGTTGTCTTCCATTTGTTCGTCGTCTTCTCCATCTTCCTCTTCGATAATCTCGTATTGGTGGTGCTCAAAGTCGATTTCTTCTTCATCGTCATCGATGAATTCGATGCCAGCGTAATTACCTCCTGGTAGGAGTATACCTTCAGGGATATCATCAGTTACTTCAGAGCCAGGGACAGCTACTTCATCTTTTGGTCTCTTTTCAGTTGGCGTTTCTGGTTTTGGTGGCTCATCAAGAGTGTCTGAGTCCTGAATGAGGTAAGCGACATGATCACCTCCTCCTCCACCAAGAATTTCATTGATAACCCTTGTTACATCGTCACTATCGTCGTCGTCATCATCCTCATTTGCATTCACAATTTCATTATCATTCTCAGGTTCATTTTGATTTTCATTCTCATTCACAATCACATTCTCAGTTTCATTCTCATTCTCCTCCTCTGGTTCCAGTTTTGGCACTTGTTCCGTCTGAGGTTTATCAATAGCGGCAGCTATTAAAGCTAACGAATCTCGGTCTTCTGACGATGGCTCACTATCGATAACCATTTCCTTCGATGACGCCGTATCAACATTGAGTAATTTCTCCAAAGATTGTTGCGACTCGTGCACCCTCTCGTAGAATTCAAAAGAAGTATTTAAATTTCGCACACATTCTGGACACACACCCTTCGGTAGCACATCTTTCAAATCGATACGAAGTTGGCAGCATTTAGCCAACTTCAACCACACTGGATGGTTATTGTCTCGGATAAACGTCAGATTTTCACTTTTCTTGAGGGACGCGCACAGGCGGCATATTGACACCATTGTGGGAAATTATGACTTTTATTTTTGTTTTTGTAGAACTTTTTCCCTCAATTTCAACTGTAAACGAGCGGGAGAATATAGAAAAAATAATAAAATAAATAAATTTCAAAGTTTCCACTTTGTTTTCAAATCAAAACAAAACGTTTGGATATTTTTGCCGAACTGTACACAAACAAATATAATAAATTTTTACTCACGACAAAAAATTCACTTCCTACCGACGAGTGTGTCAAAGTTTCTGAAAGAAATTTTTCTGTACTTGTGACTTTTCGAATGGGTGTAGTCAGCACTAAATGTGAATGGCAGTAGCCAAGCAAGCATTTTAGTTATTCTTTAAAATTTACAACTGAGCCTGGGTTCCGTGAGCAAGAAAAAAGGAAGACTACATGGGCTGCATTTAGAAATAGAATTAATCCTCACTAAGGTATAGTTTTGTTTTCCTTTTTGGGACCAATGTGCCAGACCGAGCATCCACTAGTATACTGCTTTTCTCTATCGTGCAAAAAATATGTTCCTTTATGTCATTTTCCAAAGAAGTCTTCCTTTTATCATCCAAAGAGAAAAACACAGTCAATCACGTTCAATTGGTTCTTCGGAAGCATCTTCTGGAAGAGCTTTTCATTTCCCGATTACATTATTCATTCATTCATAAAAAAAAAACCAGGAATATGGCGGCTCACAAACCCATAAACAGTCGAGCGGAAAACAAATTGCATGTTCGAATGGAAAGAGACATTAATTTTTCAAGGTTTCGAGAATATGCCCGTTCGTGTACTTTTTACATCAAAATTTGTAGATTACCAAATTCAAAGACCAATTCACATTACAAAACCTAACTTTATTTTTGAGTATAAAACCTCTCACTTAAGCCTCTTCCTGATTATTTACCTCAACCGCTATACTCTCCGGTGGATGTTGCCTGAAGTGCTTCTGAAGGGCATAACTTTTCACAAAACCTCTAAAGCATATCGGACACACATACGGCCTTACACCAGTGTGACTTCTAACATGAATATCTAAATCACATTTCTGTCTATAAGTTTTGTGGCAGGTTTCACACTCGTAAGGCTTCTCCCCAGTATGCGTCCGCAAATGGAGTTGCAAAACGAAAACCCGTGCGAACTTCTTTCCACAGATTTTACACAAATGCGGTCGCTCTCCGGTATGAGTGCGCATATGCACTCTTAGATTACTGGACTCAACAAAAGCCTTACCACATACCTCACACTCCCAGTCAAACTGTCCAGCATGCCTGAAAGCAAAGAAATGAGGATACGATAGCTCACCTAGAATGGAAGCAAATTTACCTTTTCAGATGAAGTTGCAGAGCTGCTTGCGTCTTGAAAGCCTTCTCACACTCCGTGCATGGATACGGTCGATCGCCGGTATGTGTACGAGTGTGGACTTTAAGACTAGCCGCTGAATTGCAAACTTTGCCGCAAGTTTCACAGGTTTTGGTGCGGGGCTTTCTCTTCTTTGAACTGCTTTCTATTGGGGGTGCGTCTTCGTTCTGATGAGTGGTTTGGTAGTGCATTTGCAAAGATTCCGCTTTCGTAAATGAATGAAGGCAGTGGCCACAGCTGTGCAATTTTCCGATAAATGCTGTGTGAATGCGCAAATGGCGGCTTAGGGTGTCATGATTACTGAATGCGGCACCGCACTCATCGCAGTCGAACTTCAAAGGCGCTGGCTCGTGCATTTTTTTCGTCGCTTTTGTCTAGAGAAAAAGATTTAACTGGATTAGCTCTTACAATTCGGAAAATATATCTAATTGTTACCTTCTGTTTCTCCTTAGTTATCGTCTCGACGACAAATCCTGTCTCGTCGTAGTCAGACACAATGAAGCTCTCTTCTGGTTGCAATTCCAACTTTTGGACAGGATTTTCGACTTTTATGGAACGCTCTTCATAGTGTTCTTCAACAATGCTTTCTACGAAGGGAGGAACTTCAATTCCACTCGAAATAAAGACATTTTCACTTCCATCTTCCTCGTCGGGGTCTTCATTCCAAGCGACTTTCACTTCCATCTCTTCCTCGAGTTCCTCGCCCTCTTCGATAATGATTTCATTCAAAACCTCCTCCGACATCGTCTCAAACGGATTGCCATCAACTTCATTGGCATGTGAGATGTACACAAGCTTTGGAGCTTCTGTTGGTTCCTCCTTAAGCATTTCACCGAAGAGTTCCACGGATTTCGCACATTTTTCACGAAATTTAGCTGCCACCAGCAATTCTTCGGCACAAATTTTACAAAGGTACTTGGGAAGTTCATCGGAACGGTCTACCTAGAATCATTTGGCCATAGTAAGATCAAAGAATAGAAAGCAAAATATACACTTACCATTAGGCCACCACAGGCCTCGAGTAGCTCGACCAAATTCGATTGAAAATCTTCCACTTCTTCGTAAATGTTGACCATAAGTTCTTCGATATTCAGACACACACGACATACGAGGTCTGTTATATGTCTACGATCCATCGTGAGAGGTGTTCCGATGGTTCTAATGAGAAGAAAAGGAAAATTTGCATTTGCCTTGTTTGGATTTCTTGTTTATTTCATTAAAAAAAAAAAAAATTAGAAAGTCAGTTTTAAATGGACGCAATCAGCAGAGAAGTGGCTTGAAGTTTGTTGTCACTGGATAGTGATGCCAGGCCTCTAATGAATAAAGAAGCAAAGTTGCTCTTAGTTGAATTTTTTGTATGAAAACAAAAAGCCACATAGTCAATCTTTTGATGTAAGAAAACAAAACGCTGATTTCGCTCAGCTGAAATTCCATTATTTTTTTAGTCTTTATCCAATTTAAAATATTATAACTTTTCAGTCATAGGTTAATTATCTCGTTGTAGGACTCAATTTCGTGTAAGCCTCTTCTTAAAGGCGAATGAAAGGATAACGCTGACAATCATTCTAGCTTGTGAGTAGCTTAAAACACAAATAAAAAACACAAAATGTTATCCTGATATAACTGAAACTGCTGTGTGATATGCACTCATTTAAACTCTGGGAAGTTTGGCAGCACCGGTGAGGGAAAAAAAATTGAAATTAAACCAACTGACATTTGTCAAAAGCTTGATGCCCAACAAAATCGAATTACACATAAAAAGAGTTCAATATTTTTTAAAAAATTCACTTCAAAGCTAAATAAAATTATATGAAGGTGCCCCCCACGTACAGAGCAAGTGCCCATCATGTCTCTGGAAATTACTAAAATCTGCCGAACTTGCTTAGCGCTGGAGGGCGCCCTCTTATCCATATACGATAGCAAAGGGTCCTCAAATAGTAATGGATGTGTCGCTGATATGCTTGGAGAATTGACAGGTAATCCTGTAAGTATTGCAGTGGAATAAATTCAACAGATATACTAATGAACATTATTCTAGCCCCAGCAGTCCGATGGAATGCCTGAGAAGGTCTGCATCGCTTGCATTAGTGAGATTAACCGCTGCTATTCGTTTAAGATGCGTTGCGACAACTCGGACAAAACGCTTAGGCAGCTCCTAAAGATCGGAACAGACGATGAGGAAACTCCAACGAAGGTACAGCAGGAAGTCATCTTGGTACCGAAAACTGAGCTTGCCGAAGAGAAAAAACCACAAAAGCGAAAAGGGGACATGACCGTAAGGATAATACGCGAGGATCCAAAGCAAGATGAGTCAATTGAAACCAGTGAGGTATACTCCTTACATGCTGAAGAAGAACTAGAAGCATCGTACTTTGTAATAGGATCTGTTGAGGACGAATGTGAAGGTGAAGGTGAAGGTGAGGATGAGCAACAGGAGACGCAAGGCGAGGGAAACTCCGATGCTTACGAGGAGGAACTTATACAGAAGTTCGTCAAACAGTCTGAAGAAAACGATGACGAGACAGTTATTGAAGAGATTGACAACTCGGAGGAATATAAACCCTCAGGAGAGCGTGCGCCTAAACGAAAGAAAGAAGAACTGAAGTGCTCATCATGCCCTATGGCTTTTGTTCATCCAAGGAATCTAGCCAAGCACATAAGCAAATATCACAACGCACAAGACGCGTTACACCCGACAACTCAACCGGAACGGCCCATCACGAAAGCTCCTTTAAAAACGAAAGAACCAGAGGTGGAAGAGCCCACTCTCGAGGAGGGGAACGAGGAACAAGAAGACTTCGAAGTTGAGTTTCAGACAATAGAGGACGCCGAGGGGGCCACAATAATAGATCCAAAAACTCTTAAATTAGAGAAAATGCAAATGCACACTCATCGCTGTCCATACTGTGGAGCTGGTTTTGCGCAACAAATATCCCTGAACATCCACATTAAGCAGAGCAAATGCACGGAGAAACAATATTCCTGTTTCAAGTGCCAGAAGGTGTTCATATCAAAGGAAAGTCTTAATGCTCACATTCAAAACCACAAAAAGGAGTTCACCTGTGAAGTCTGTAACGAGTCATTTGCCGAAAAAGAGCAGCTTAACGAGCATGAGGCCGAGAAACACTATTCCAAGGCGAAGAATCAGTGTACAATCTGCAAAAAAGGTGAGTAACTTATTGGGTTGATCGCGAACAAGTCAAATTTCATTGCTCTTTTACAGTTTTCTCGATGCTTTCCACTCTGAAGGACCATATGCGCATCCATAGCGGTGAAAAACCATTCCTCTGTTCACTATGCGGTAAAGGTTTCAGTCAAAACGCGAACCTCAAACAGCACGTTATGCGTCACAACAAACAAAAGCCATTCAAGTGTGACCAATGCTCGTGGTCATTCGTCAGTAAAGGCGAGCTCTACTCCCATTTACGGAGCCATACGGGCGATCATCCATTCGTCTGTGACATCTGTAAATCAGCATTCACAACCTCGAGTACACTGGTTAAACACAAACGTATCCATACAGGAGAGCGACCCTACGGCTGCGAATTCTGCCCGATGCGGTTCACCGCTTTGAATACCCTTAAGAACCACCGGCGGACACACACCGGCGAAAAGCCATACAAATGCAAATTCTGCCAACGGGGATTCGCCCAAAGAAGCGACTGCACTATTCACATGCGAACGCATACCGGCGAACGACGGTATGTCTGTCAGATTTGTGGCTCAGCATTCCAGCAGTCGGGCACTCTACGAACGCATATGAAAACTCACAACAGGAAGGAGGAAGTACTAACTGTAACCGATGATGATAGCGAGGTGGAAGAAGTCCAGTCCCAAGAGCAAGAACAAGCGTATGACAAAAAAACGCTAACCTCAATGGAAGTTACAGTGGACTTAGAAGAAGATGATCTTCTTAACTTTGCCATCGAGGAGTGCTCGAGTGAACACCAAGATTTTAGTGGGGACTATGCAACAGATCAAAGGGCTGAGACATCGAGTTCTTAAATTATTTTTTATATGTTAGTCAATAAGAAAGCGAAATAAAGGAAATTAACTCAACTTTTATTATTTTGTTTTAATCTCAGAAGGTCAGTGGTTAATAGTTAGATTTTTTTTTACATATACTTTTCAAACCACTCTGTCAATCGGAAACGACATAACATAGTCACCCCAATTCTTGAACTCGAATACGACAGTCGAATCCGACTACAGTAAATATTATATGTATTATATAAAGAAATATTCTTCTTGATACTTAATGTGACTATGGTCGGATTCGACTATCGTATTCGAGTTCAAGAATTGGGGTGAGAGCCTATTTTGGATGGGTAAGGCAAAAAACTGAAGGAAAGCGGAGCGGGTAGATATTAGGGCTCTGTCATTCGTTCAAATTTAAAAACCAGATCGTTCATGATATTGCTGAAATTGATCTTTCCGTACTTTTGGTAGTTTACTGTTGGCAACTCTATATAGCGACAAGGCTCTAAAATGCAATGGGTGTGTTCAGGATTCTAGTCACTAATATGCACAAATAACCCAAATTTATTATTTACCAAGCAATGCAATCATTGGTTAGGTCCTGTATCCACTGCCACTTACGTATGGTTTGGCCAGAAGATGTAGCGCAGGCACTATTGACAAACGTTTGCAGCTTCCTCCAGGTACCACATCCATATGTGCTTACATTTATTGAAGCCATTCTATTCAAGTAGATTTGTTTCAATTCAATAACTTTAAAAAAGACAGATTGCAAAAAAAAATAATAACCATTAATTTTAAAGCCATAACTGCATCAATGATTTTCAGCATTCAGAATGGTCAAGTCAGAAAGATTACAATCTTTTTGGTTGTTCTGAATCTTTTGAAGTCACTTGAAAACACTCAATAGCATTCACTGATTGCATTCACTTAATTAAAGTCATATGAAGTCTTTGCAGTCCTAGAAGTGATTCCATTCACTTATGTCGTTTTATATTGGTTTAACTCACGAACTCAAGAATTCTTTTCTTTTTGATTCCAATATTGGCTTCCGCTCAACTATTTATAGATTGGTGAAGCGTCATATTTCTTGTTTATGTTCTTACAATGCAAAATCACTTGGACATCATATGATATTGACAAGTAGTCCAATTCAAGAATTTTTGTAGATTAGTGTATTCTGAACGAAAAGCTCTCCTGGAAGATGCTTCTGAAGAGCCAATGGAACAGGATTGGCAGTGTTTATCTTTTTGAAAGATAAAAGGAAGAAAATGAAATTAGTTCAAAGACAGGGTAAACCGAATTGGCAGACCCAATTTTCTACCTGGAGGTTTATTAAGTAAATTTCAAGGTCTTAGTTAGAGGCCAGTTATAGCTATCATTGAAATGCATCATTGAAAATTTTGATTTTCAATTTTAAGCAGCCCATAAACAATTCAACTTGATTGTAAACTGAGTTGTCAACTGAATTGTTGCTTGGCCACACACTACATCAATTGAATTGAAAGACTGTTTATACAGTAAAAAAAAATATTTAAAAGCTACAATTATCTGAAGCGGTTCGTGTAATACCCTATCCTACACATCTCATTTCTCCACAAATATACTTGCTTGGCTGAATCGAATCTGATCATCAACATGTACACTTTGTTGGGTCTATCTTTAATAGTTTTCTATGTTACAAACTATGTTTATGTATCAAACTTTTTATACCCCCAGGATAGGGTATAAGCACAACCAGTGGATATACAGACGATTTCACAATTTATCAGCTAGTCGACCGATTTGCCCACATACGATTCAATTGAGTTGACTGACTTGCTAGTCAACTTCGAGAAATCAAAATCTTTTGATTTTTTATCAACCGTCAAATCGATCAAATGACAAAGCCACACACGGTTTGATTTGAGCAACAACCGACTGAGTTGACGACTGAGTTGAATAGTGTATGGAGTGCTTTAGGACGGTTAAGCAAACAATATTATCATTAATTGGTATCACAATGAAGCTAATCACTTGTAGAATTTTTTTACAAGCCAAAATACTTACATAATTATGATTAAAACTTTTCTTTTAATCCAATTTTATTATTTCACTGATGAAAATCGATTTCAATGAACAGCTGATCCTCATTTCAATAATTTGGAACACAATCGTTTTACTGATGTGTTCATTTCTCATTCTGTTCTTATCTGTAAGTTTTGCTTTCAATTATCAACTCTAACCTCAAAACCTATGCTTTGTTGTTGCCATTTCACTGAAAGAGCCTTCCACTAAATATAAATTTTTCAATGATTGCTTTAACTGATAAAAACACTGTTCCACTGATTTGTTCCAATAATGTATTTGAATGATAGCTATGAGCCTGTTTAGATGCTGACTCAAAACTCGGCTATGTCGGTAGTTTGTGGGTAAGAAGAGTGAGGGGTAAAGAGAGGGGGAGAGTCATGAAGAAAATAGAAAAATCGAGGAGAGTCGCGTTCTATTACCGAAATGTTCCGTCCCTATTCCATTTTATCATTTCTAGTTCGATCGTTGAGGAGGGTAGTTCGCGCATAAAATGAGTAATTGGACGAGAGAACACACAAAAAATACAGAAGTGTTTCAATTTACTCATTCCCTCCCCTATACTTTATCAAAGTAGTGCAGGAGTAAGCACTATTGCATGTAGACACGACATTACTCTTTACTACGTAGTCGAGAGTCATCATCAAAACAGGCTCTATAACTGGCGCCTTAACTAAACAGTACTAGCCTGAAACATAGGCAAACATATTGCTATAAATATACTGAATTGTTTTGTAAGAAATTAGATTAGTAAATTAGATCCGTTCGCGTACTTTTTGCACTTAAATTCGTAGATTATCAAATTTCGAAGAGTAGAGGTAAAATTCTCTCAGAGAGAGCTAAAATTACGAAAAAGTAAACGAACGGGTTGAACAAGAAAAAGTTGAAAATACACTGGTTTGACAGATTTGACAGCTTTCATAAACCAGCCCAAAGAAATTTCATGCACTAAAATTCGTAGCATGGAGCAATTTTTTACTCTTACAAGCTTACAACAGCGCTCTCTTCTGCGAAAAACTACGAAAATTCTACGTACACGAACAGCTTTTCGTTGAAATTCGTAAAATATCGTAAAAATTCGCTGTTTTAGAAGGGTACCTATTAATTCAAAATATTTACTTAAAATGACTTCGATGAGGTAAATGCAATAACTGACTTCAACTAACTTCAAGGAATTGAATGCAAACATTCAATATTAATGCATTCAAGTGACTGACTTCAAACTGAATGTTTCAATCCAAAGTTTTTATCGATGAATGATTGCATTCTTTTGCAGATTTGTTGAAAGTGTTGCAGAAGATCTTGAGAAATCTATTACGCAGCCCATACGTATTCTTATTTCAGAAATGATTTGTATTTAACTAATATTATTATACAAGAGTGAGTGTATATATCAGACGAATTGAAATAATGGTATTTTCAAAGCTCGGTATTTTATAACCCATTGTTATATGTATAGAAAGTTGTGGTGGCCATTGGATCATGGACAAAGGATCATACAAAGGTCCCAATACCTAGATTCATAAGTGCTTCAAAAGTCACTACACTAAATCTTTCATATTTCTTCTTCTGTCTTCCAATTTAGTTGACGAAAACTACGAAAATTCTCCGTACGCGAGAAAGAAATCGTAAAAGCCGATAAAAATTCGTACAACTTCGCTGTTTTTGGAGAGTACGCGAACGGACTTGTTGAAAAGATTACCCATGTCAGTTCACGTAATTTTAAAAAAATTTACGAAAATATATTCGCGTACACAGAAGAGAGCGCTCACGAAACAGTAAGAAACTTCCTCTTGCTACGAATTTTAGAAGTTTCTTTAGGCTGGTTTGTCAAAACTGTCAAATCATCTTTAAAATCATCTTTAAAATTTTAAAAATTTGATTGGACGCAAATAGTTGGATATATTTATGGGCTCTATTATGAGTTCACCAAAAAATACATATAATGCACACAGACATAAGTATGTACATTATCCTTAATGCCTGCAAGAAGAACTCCAAAAATAGATCCGATATCTCGCTGGGTGAACTCTCCAGAAAAGTGAAAAATAAAAATACGACGACCACATGTGGGCAGGTTCATAGTATTATTATAATTTTATCTGCACTCAAAAGAGTAGAGCAGTATAGAGTTGGTTCTACTGTAGAAATCATTACAAGAAATTGGCATCACTTCAATACCAGTTAGTTGAAAAATAAACAATCGGTACTGTTATTTACGTTTAAATAACATTTGCATTCATAGAATCGGCTGAAAAGGAAATATCTGAATAAAATGCAAGTGGAAATAATACCGCATCACACCACAGACATGTGCCGAACATAGATAAACTAAACTAAACTGTTAGTTTATCTATGGTGCCGAACATGTTTAGCGCTAAAGGGTGTTCTTGTGTCCATCTACGACCACAGAGTCTCCTCGGAAGGGAGTTACGTTGTCGTAGAAATGCTCAGCTGGTTAGCAAGTACTCCAGTAAGTACTACATGATTGTAAACATTATAAATTAACAAAAATCCAATGTATTCATGCAGCCCACATTGTCAGACGGATTGCCCGATAAAATTTGTCTTGAATGTCTTGAAGATGTTAGTCGCTGCTTTGCGTTTAAAAAGAAATGTGATAACGCTGATAGAAAACTAAGATTGATTCTGAAATCGAATCAATCTTTGAGGCTGAAACCGAAGACAAATGTAGTTTACAGCATCCTTGATCAGGAAATGCCTTTCGAGAAGAAAAGCGCAGGCGTCCACTTGAGGTTAGTACATGGTTTGATCAAATAGGAGCAGTAATTAGGTCTGCGCACTATTGGTCGTATTCGGCTTTTGTCACTGCAGAGGTTTGTACACTTTCCATTCCGACATGTTTAAAGGCGATGGAAGACAGTTTTATCTGATTTCATTGATACATAAGTTAAAGGGCAGGACTTCTCTAGATTCGAAGATACAAGCTTGAAAAGGTTTCTGTAGAGAGATGCAAGTTATTGTGGCCTGAAATTATGCAAACAGGTTCTATTTGACTCACATTTTCCCTTGTACACCGCCTAATTAGTGCTCATTCATTT
Organism: Chalcosyrphus nemorum; assembly: GCA_949716465.1. Lineage (NCBI taxonomy): Eukaryota > Metazoa > Arthropoda > Insecta > Diptera > Syrphidae > Chalcosyrphus > Chalcosyrphus nemorum. The sequence continues at coordinate 82,614,500 of OX454333.1, forward strand.
GCTTATTTAATAATGAAAACTACATTTCATCTAGAGAATCAAATAAATTCTATCCTGCGGGTTCTCTGGTTAGAACTAAAGGTACAGATAAAGAAAACTCCTTTCACCCAACACAGAAGAACATCAAAGAGAAGCGTGTCAACAGAGAACCTAACAAGTACAAATCTGCATCAAACTCCGCCTGCAGCAAGACTTTTCTCCATCCGAAAAGAAGACGACAACATTTAAGTAAATTTCATAAAGAGAGCAAGTCTGGATGCCACAGTGAGGAGAGATATATGAGACCTGATATCGTAAGCGATAAAAAGTACAAATATCACTGCCCTCTTTGTAAAACGGCCTTTTCAGACTCAAAGTCTTTAACTGCTCACATATTGGAGCAGAAATGCACTATCAAACAGAACAGGTGTCAGAATGATGCGATGGGATCGACCAGTGGAGAGGAGGAACTCGAAAGCAGTCAACGGTTGGAAGAAGAGTTTGAGTACAATTATTACTGCCCTCTTTGCACAACTGGCTTTCGAGAACCTAAATCATTAACTGCACATATTTTGGAACAGAAGTGTACTCTCAAAAGACAGGAGACTGAAAATGGTGAGCCAAGCAATGAAGACGAAACCGAGAGTACTCCGGAGTTCGAAGAAGAGTCTAAGAGCCCTCTGTGTACAGCTGGCTTTATGGACCCGAAATCCCTAACTGCTCACATTTTGGGGCAAAAGTGCACTAAGAAACAGAAGAATTCTCAGAATTATGAGCTGGAATCAGGAAGCACTCAGCAGTCGGAAGAAGAAGCTGAGAACAAATATTCAGAGTCCTACATTTTGGAGCAGAAATGCACCTACAATCAGTTCGAGACCCAGAATAACAGAGTCGAATCAGCTGGCTCTCAGCAATCAATGGACAACACTGAACAGAACGACTACCATTGTCCACTCTGTAAAGCAGTCTTCATTGATCCAAAATCGTTAACCGGTCACATTCTGGAGCAAAGATGCAACAGTAAACAAAATATGTATCAAAAAGTTAAGCTCGAGTCATCCAGCTCTGATGTAGACCATCAAGAATCAGAGCAAACGCATATCCGCAAGCGAAACCTATTCATCCGATTACGGAAACTAAAACTAAGCAATGCCCTCTGCAAACAGACAGCTAATCTTCTCCAACACAGAGTGGAGAAACATGAGGTGGACGAGAATTTCCAATGCTCGATCTGCAGGAGTTGTAAGTAGATTCCAAAAGCTAGTCTAAAATAAACTATCATCTGCCTTTTCTTTTAGCCTTTCAGGACCCCTCGAGTCTCGGTGTACATATACGAATCCATATTACCGGCGGCGTGTTTTCCTGCCCAATCTGCAAGAAGAATTTCCTCAATTTGAACAAATTAATGGTGCACAAGTTAAATCACGCCGAATTCAAGCCTTGGAAATGTAAATGGTGCACTTATTCATTTCGAACGGAAGCCGAGCTTGACGCACACAACCGATGCCATAGAGGTGAAAACTTATACGCCTGCGTTATTTGCCTTAGAACTTTTCAATCATGGAAAAGCATGGTAAAGCATAAACTTACTCATACAAGTTATGAAGATCGACAAATATACGCCTGTGATCTGTGCCCAATGCGATTCAGCAAGTATGTAGCATGCCAAAGACACCAACAGACACATACAATGGAGAGGCCATTTAGGTGTAAACTTTGCCGGACAGCGTTTAAGCAACTGCATCAGTGTGTGAATCATATGCAACTACACGATCGGATAGCAAAACGCGCATAAAGTTCCCAAGGTAAGTCCAAGCAGCTTTGTTTAATCTCTGGATCCTTTGCTATCTAGTTTATTCAAGTTTCAGCTTTCTGTAAGGCGACCTGCACGTGCAGCAAAGCATGGAAAGATGATCAATAAACCTTTCTCTTCTCTTCTTTAAACCTGTACAAGCGTGAGCCTTAAAGGACTAAACTTTCCAGCCAGATCTAGTGGTGTCTACCATGAAAAGAATAAAACACAAACAGATTACGAGTTAAATGTCTAGACTTTATTTCCAGAGAGTTCCCACAAAAGTTTCACTTAAACCTAATTGTCTCCCAAGTATTAGAGGTGGTTCGGCTTCGCACCTTTAAAATTGTCCAAAATGCTGTTGTGGTCCTGACGGTTGATTCACAACCACCATCTGTCCAGTGGTAGACGATGTAGATGCGAACATTGTCTCTGATGTGACCATCGGTTCTCCAGTGAACCAGTGGATAAGCGCATGCTGTGGCATAGTCACACACTTCCTCTGATCGGCAATTAAATTCTCTGAATATTTAACATGATTAGCATAGGCTTCCTTTTCATGCAGTGCATCTTTGGACATGCGATGGAGATCCTTGAGAATAGCACTGCCCCAAAGTTGGACGTGAATGTCGGGGATTTTCGATGCCAGTTGCATTGCTGGCGTAACCATGTTCATGCTTTCCTTAGAATTACCAATGCTAAGGAACACATGGCTGAGTAGAACCAGAGAGCAAGATGTCAGTCGGTTGAGGTCTTCAGCGTTCGCCATTTTAAGTGTTTCACGAAGGAATCGTCTGAAATGAGAGGAACTTAAGGAACAATCATAAAAGGGATGTTTTATTACTCACTTGGCTTCATGAAAACTACTCTTGTGGAACGCATGCAATCCCTGTACATAGTAGAAGCCACCCATCAGTGCCTGGGAACTGTATGAGTGGGTGTTCTCTGTCGAGACAGAGTCGAGAATTTGTTTCAAGTCCGTATCACGTTTGGTTCGAAGATAAATGATTGCCAGATTCAGATTAGCGAAGAGCTTTAGGTCTCTTTCGGCGGTCTCATTCACGCATGCAAGGAATTGACGCTCTGCATAGTCAAAGAGGCTTGTGGACATCGAATAGAGACCTAGAAGGCAATGCAACTGTGCCGAATGACGCTTGAGCAGGTTTCTATTTGGTGTAGCCAAACACACATCTCTGGCGGCGGCAATTTCGGTGATGGCTAGCTCTCGATTGCCCATCACCATGCGACACATGACTATGTGTTCGAGAAGAATGATTTTAAAGACCGAGAGGATGGGCTTGTCGTCCTGTGATTTGAGTTTCTCGATCTGGGTAAGAGCCTTCTCGGTGTACTTTTGCGCCTTATCCATATAACCGGCCATCATTGAGTGGGAAACGGTCACTAGGTAGACCAGAACGTATAGCTGCTCCTTGGGAAGCCACACGAACATTTCTAGAGGATTCTGTCCGAAGATTACATCGTCTGATGGCCAATTGGGGGCCATTATAGTCTGGATACTCATCTGAAGCTGCTTCAAACTGGGTTTCACTGTTTTCACCTGACCAAGGGCTAGATAGTAGCATACTTGGAGGACTAAAAAGAAGACCTTTAGGTACTCCTTCTGATGAGGATTCATGATGTTATTGTCGATGATGGAGCCGGCTTGGTTGAGCAGGGTCAGAACGTCATTTGTCTTTCGTTCGATCATCAGGATCATGGCTCTAGAGAGGAGGAAGAGTACCTTCAAGTACGTGGCATTGGCTTCCTCTGCAGACTCGGCGCCAACTGCCAGAAGTTCCGATGCTAAACTGTACTCCTTATCCGTGGCGTGAATCTGTGACAGCTGAAGTAGAAGCTTACAGTGCCAATACACATTGTTTTGTGATAGTTCGACAGCTTTCCTGAGTATGCCCTTGGCTAGAGATCCCTGTTCCATCTGCAAATAGAGTTGCGCGAGGAGACTCGCGGTATCGAACTTCACATCGTCAAAGTTGAGAAGATTTTCGGATAATTTCCATGCTTTTTCCAAGTGGCTGCGCGCTAAATCTATATTCTTTGTGTAGGCCATCAGCACTTGTCCCATTTGGAGGTGAGTGCGAGCCTCAACTTTCGACGGCGGCTGAAAGGTGAACAGCGCTTGCAGACATTGGATGCATTTTTTCACATTTGGAGGTTGTGAGGTGCGGAAGTACTCGGCTAGGCCGAGCAGGGAAATGTAACACGCGTCCTGGCTAGCAGCCATTATTGGTGAAAGGGTTTTTTTTCTTGCTATACGCTTTTATTTAAAGTTTTTTTTGAGTATAACTTAGGCCGAATTGGAAAGTATTTTGCAGAATGCAAGCCGACGGAAATGTTTATTTGTCAAGGGTGACAAATGACAGCTATCAATTTGAGCGGCTTCATCGATTGCCATGGCCATACAGCGGTTGTTTTTAAGATGAGCATATATTTTGAAATAAACATGGAATTTTTGTTTTATGCTTGAATTTTACACATTCGGTGAGTTACAGAATTCCTATCTGTGGTAAACGAAAAGAAAAAAGAATTGGGATTCTGATGTTAAAGCTATAGAACTGCCAGAGCTGAAGGTTTTAATGATTCACCTTGAATTTTTTCTACATTTTGAAGTTAAACTGACAAGCGCTGTCAAGAAATTTCAGTTGTCTACAGCGCGATGTTAAAGTTGTGATTGATTCGGTGCAATTGATGTTCAAAATTCAGCTGTTTCTTGTTGGTAAATTGGTAGTAGCGATTAGCATTTTTCAATGCGATTGTATTTATAAAACATTTCCCCAAGCTGCGAGGTTTAATGCAACCAGCTGATTTCGGCTGGTTTATAAAACCTTTAATACCACTGTCTTTTTAACTATTTTGTTCTTCTTCCTTTTTATTTCCTTTGTTAGGCATTTTGGTCGTCAACATTTTAATAAAAATATAATACAGTGCCTGCATATCTGATAAGGAGAAGAAATTGATTTCTGTAGCTATAGCCAAGCTGTTACAAAAGCCATCTCATCCATTGCACGTCCTTATTCCAGTATTAAGACTTTTCCAGCTGCGTTGTAATTTTTCCAATAAATAAACAAATACACGTTTTTTTTTTTATAGATTTATAGAATTTGTTTTTTTTCTTTTATTTCTTTAAGTTATCAGCATGTTCATATATAGACTTATATATACTTCTTCATCTCTTTAAATGTGTTAGCTATTTAATTTTTTTAATATAATATTTTTTTTTTCCTATTTTGCCAGTTCATACACACACGCACATGTAACATAATTTTTGCTAACTACAAGTTACAATTCAACAATCATATTTTTTTTCTTTATTTAGTTTTTTTTGTTTTGTTATAAATTCACATAGGTTTAATTATTTTTAAGATCGCATTCAAATTAAAAAGTAAAGTGAGTGTGTGGTCGGTTCTTAAAATTCATTAATAATAATAGTTTTGTCTTTGTTTTTTTTCTCATCTTTTTTCTGTAAGGATATATATATATTGTTTGTATTGTATGTATATATGCATATTATTCCATCTATATATTATTTTAAAATACTTTAAGTAGGCAAAACTGTATTATTTTATTCTCTCTTCATTTTTATCAGTTAGTGTTTATTTTATATGTATACTTTTATTCATTAATAGAAACAATACTAGTTGTAGGTGTTTATGTTTTTTCTTCTTTTGGTTTTTAAAAATAATTTTAAAAAATAATTGGTAACTAAGATTATATTCGAAGTTTCTTCAATAATTTTATTTATCGGCAAAAAGTTGCTTTGTTTTTTTTTCTTTTTAAATATGTATATGTATATTATTTTTAGTTTATATTTTACTTGTTTTGCAATCAGTTTTTCATTACATTAATTATATTTACACTTTTTTACGATCAAAACAAATTTATATATATATTAAAACATATAGTATTTTACCCTTAAATATTTTGACAAATAAAAAAGAAAAAAGAAAAATTATAGTCAGAGTCTGTTTATTTGTTTTCTTTATTTAATTTTAGAAAAATTATATATGTAAATGCAATAATTTGAAATGTGCTATTTAGTTTTATTATTAAAATTATTTAGTTTTTCTTTTTGGTATGTGTATATATATTTTATATTCTATATAAATGTTTGTTTTTCTCTTTTTATTTTAAAAATTAAATTGTTTAATATTTCTTCATAACAAAATTGAAGTTACATACATATATATTTTTTTTTTATAAAAAATCTAAAAGATTTATTGGTTTACTCTTAAAAACTCTAAAAAGGGGGGGAAACGAATACTTTTGTTTTGAATATATATAAAAAAAAATCTTCTTAGACAGATTAACAAATATAATTTTTATATACAAAATTACTTAAAGTTTTTTTTAAAAAAAGATAATTTTTATTTTTACCCTAGTATCATTGAAATTTATTTATTTATAAACCTTATAAGGTTAAGGTCTTCTTAAGTTTTAATGTAAAATTTTATTTTGTCTTTAAATCTATTCAGCGTTGTTTTGATCGTTAGGCAAGAATCGAGAAAATTGTTTTTTTATTTTTTATGATCACCTTATGCGTATTGTTTTACCTTATGATTTATATATTTTTTTTGTGTTGTAATTTGAAAAGCTAGCGATAGTTTATTTACAGATATTTGATACGAAAAGTAAATATAACAAAATTTATATAGTTTTTTTCAAAGAACACAATAAAGTAGCTTAGGTCTTGTTTTTTATGTAAAAAAGGCAAATAAAATAGTCGTTGTGAACTTGTAAAATACGCTAAAGTAAGTTCGTTTGTTTTGTCGATTAAATAATGCGTTTGTAAAACTAATTGTCAGATGTGCTTATAGATGACAGCAGAGTTTGGAAAAGAAGTATACAGCAATTAGCTCTGTAAAAACTTGCATTTTAGTGGCATTTATCCTGTCAGAAGTAGAATTTTTAAATGATTTCAATTTTCAGAGAGAGAATTACCCCCCTTATGGCGAAATCATAATAGTCGGAAGCGAGCGGAAGCTTGTGTCGTAATTCCTAGTTAAGTTTACAAGCGCCATGCAATTCATTACGGATTGTTTGAAGATTTCAAATTGACGTTTCGTACGTCAAAAAATCGTCTTAAAACTCAGCCCAGTTGACTGTCAAATCTACGATTCACTCTCTAATTGGTTAAAAGTAAACCAAATCTTAACGAATTCAGGCGAAAAGCTATAGAAAACGTTTTGAGAGACATTTGACGTTTCTGATGGTTAGAGAGGCTCTGACAGAAGAAGATGTGTCAAAATGTCACTTTCATTTTAAACGTCAAAAGATTTCATTATTCTTTTTGTACGCCTTAGTGAGCGCCAATTACATTTTTGAGAATCAATAAGGAAACTGACAGACATTTTAAAGCTACTGCCAGACGTAACGATACCTCGAAAGATTTCCCATGAGCTAACATTTACTTTTTTAGAGCCACGAAGAATGAAGACAGTTCTTAAAAACTGTTTTTTTTAAAGCAAATCTTAGAAATAACGTGTTTTTTTTTTGTAAAGAAAATAATTATTTTACACAAGCACTATGCACGTGTGTAGCCAACCTCAAAAGCTGTCATTGGAACATTCTTAATTAAAGTAAAAAAAAGCTATAAACTACCAAAAATACTCATATGTACACCTTCTTCACTCAAATGGTCCATACTTGGACCTTTTCAGCTACCACACACCAACTAGCTCGTTCGTAATATGACGATACAATATGCAAGCTCGCCACATGATGATTTATCAGAGCGTCTAGCTCTCCTTCTCGGAACACATGGTAATACCTATGATGGGTGGTGGCCCCACCTTGTGATGGACTATCCAACGAAGCAGTTGAACTATTTGAATGCTCCCACGATTCTATCGTGGATTGTCGATTTGCTACTGCTCCACAGCCCTCTTGTTTGTTATGCTCCTCCAGGGAGTCTTCACATTTTATTGTGTTGTGTGTAGTCTTCTTGGCGTAACCTTCACCTTCGGCGGCTTCTTCGGCAGCATCATCATCTAGGACACCTTCGTCACTCTTTACATCCTCGTCCTCTTCGAGAATCACATCGTCGTCGTCTTCACGTGCTGAACTGTCACCGTCATCAAGCAGGTAAGCGGTCTCAGGATTCAGGCTGTATTGACGGTTGCGTTTGTATTTGAACTTAGAGATCTTGTAGTTATCGTAGAGGTTTAACGAATAACTATTTGAGCTGTTACCCTCGGCTTCCTCGCGTTCTTCTTCCTCGTCCTCCTCGTGAATTGTCAGACTTCGAGTTTGTGATGAAAGCGAGGATGTTGAAGACGAATTCGGTGATTGCTGGAGGCTGGGTTGAGTTGAAAGGTTAGCTAGCATTAAACGGCGTTCTCGCAGTTCATCACGTAGGGCGGTTAGGTCGCCGTTACGCTTTCGGAAATTTGCCATAACCGGGTCATCAATGTAGTCCCCGATGTCACCACCGATGCCGTCCAAACTTCGACATTCCACCTTGTCAGAGCGATTCTTATCATCTAGCTCCCGAAGGAGTTGAGCACTTAGCTGTTCGGCAAAATCGGCACACTCTTGACGTGTTGCCGACCGAATTTTGTTCACCGCTCTGGGGTAGGGCATAGTTCCCACAGAATCATCATCCAGATTGAGATTCTCCATCGATGTGCTGTCACCGTTGATGTGCAGGTCAGACTTTAAAATGTCACTCTTGGCGTTCAGCGGCTCGTCTGTTTCGTTACCGTTCAAATATGCAGCGGATTTTGGCGCGCTTATTACACTGTCAATGGAGTCGGGTGATGATGGTTCACTAGAGTCACTGTCCAGATCGTCTGTGGCAGGGTTGAATAGCTCCATTGAGAGGAATTTGGGAACTGATGGTGCTGCGGCAGATGATCGACGAACTATCGCATAGCCGGGCTTATGCATTTGAAGTGACTGCTGTTTGCGGAACTTAGGGATTGGCGGTAGATCTTTGATCGTTTGTCGTGTAATCCGTGCCGGTGGCGGTGATGCTCTGGCAGAATTGGGCGGCTCGGGCTTATCGATCACAATAGCGGTGACTTTTGAGTGACCATTCGGCACCGCAGGCACAACACTCTTCTTTGAGCCTTCTTCCAGCTGTTGGATGTGTTCCTCATCGAAAGTGAAGCGAGGTTTTTCCTGTATTGATCCTGTATTTGTTTTGGTATCCTTTTGCACAAGCTTAGGTGGCGTTAGCATTGCCATGGCCGCCTGTACAGCGGACATCGTTTGTGGAGGTGATGTGACAACGGTGTACGCTGCCGCCGGTGAATGGGCTGGCGTCGGCGGGCATGGCATTATAAGTGGTGATGTTGGCACTGATGGTATACGGTTTCTACTGTTGCTGCTGTTAAGGCTGTTATTATGGGTCAGACTGTTGCAGGTGCTGCTGTGCGCTCCATTACAGCTGCTACTGCTATTACTACTGCTACTGTTCGAATTTTGTTGATGATAGATCTGCTGTTGGTGCTTTTGAGCGGCTAGTTGGGGATTTGGTTGATTTTGCTGATTCTGTTGGAGCTCCGGCTTAGGGATGAAAATTACCGAGGCGAAACTGTCCTCTGATTCGATACTCGTGTCGGACTGGAGGCTGCTATCTTTTGATGAATCCGAACCAGATTCACGAGAATGCCGTCTTGGTTTGTTGTTGGATTGGTCCTCGTTACCATTGGTGAGAGAGACGACAGCTGCGGCAGCAGCAGCAGCTGCCAGTCCACAATTGCATGGTTCACCGGTGACAGACAGGGAGCCCTGTCGGTGAACTGTCGAATGATGGGCGTGATGATGATGGTGGTGATGATGATCTCGTGCCGCGGTAGTGTTGGTTGTTGTTGCGGAGGTTGATGTGGCCGGGCTTGTTGTGGCCTTAAAATTCTGCATGATTTTTACAAATCCATTCTTGGTGACTCGCTCTAGGCTGCCCGTAGAGGTTTTCAGTTTGCTGGTGAAGCCCTCTCGCAGGACTTGCAAACGCTTCGAGAACACTGACCGACACAGGAAAGCTTCATTCAGCGACATTTGTTTTTGGATGCGTTTGCGAACTCGTTCCTTTTCCCGGATGCGATTTCCCGCCATTAGTTCTTCATTTAGAGAGCTCTGCTTGCGTAGGAATGTCTTTGCGTCGGCAAGTTGCTTTGCGGCTGCTAGTCCTCGCAGGCCATTCTTCGGCTGTTGCTGCTGCTGTTGTTGTTGTTGTTGTTGAGGGTGACTACTACTAGTTAGGCTATTACTACTACTACAATTACTTATCATATGAAATGGATTATCTGGCAGTTGATAGTCGTCATCACATAGGGATTGTTTCTGTTTGATCAGTTTTGGCCGCCGACTCGGTGTCGCCGTTGATGGTGGTGGAGTTGAAGACGCTGTTGCTGTTCCTGATGCTGCGTTTGTTGTATTATTTCCACCTGAACCTGGCGAGTGATTACTGCTATTGCTGTTGGGCATTTCAACAGCAGTACTGGTTGGAATCGTTTGTCCTGGTGAGATCTGAACCACCAGTTGTTTGGTTTCCATCAATTGAGCTCCAAGACTGGGCACACTCGAACGTGAGCGAACAATTTGTCGTGGCGGAGGATTTAAAATACTGCCGAGGCTGCGAGATTTTAAGCCCGCTGATAGCGGTGGATCGGGGAAATCTTCGAAATCCTCTAAACGTCGCAATTCGATTGGTAAATCTTTGGCATCTTCATAGTCTAGGCTACTGTTATTTTTCGTATCCTTAGAAGTCCATGAATCCAGAAACCATGGGTGACGTTTGCTTCCAGCTAATTTCTATAAAAAAATATGAATAAGGCTATGAGCTTTGAAAGTTTTATTAGATTTTCTTTTGTACCTGAATAGCTCGCCGTACAAAACTATAACAAGACTCTCCTGGTGAAGAGGATGACAAACTTGAGCTATCTCCATCGCCAGCTGAGCGGCTGGAGTTTGTTGATTCCTCGGTGTAGGCATTATAGGGTGGTAGGATATCGTCATCATCTTCTTCATCTGAATAGGTTTGATTACGATTTTTAGGCGGCTGCCAAGGTATTAGAACATCTTGTGATTCAAAGCGACGATGGCGTTGTTCCAATGCCCAGACGCTAATTATCACTCGTCCACCGATACGAAGTATTCGAGCTAGTTCTCGAATGGCACCAACACGTCGTTCTGTTGTGGCAAAATGATGTACGACGGCCAAGGAGAGAACTGCATCAAATGATTCGTCGCGGAATGGAAGTTCTAAGTTATCACAGACTGCCACCTGAAAGGAGAAAGAAATGAAGGGATTGAGATTGAAGTCAGGAGATCATCTCTTAGCATAATAAAGGGAAGTGAAGGCTAACGAAATGGCGATTCTACATTAGAACAAACACTGATCGGTCACCATCAATGGAATTCTACACATGCGGTAGAGTTTCGCCGAATTTGAACAGGATTATTCATTGAACGTACCCACCCATCCTAATACCTGCCAGCTGCAGAAAGTCCTACTAATTTAAAAATTCTGACAAGAATAATGCCTAGCGGGTATAGCCACAGTAACAAAATTATATTCGAAAGCACTTCCTGTATTTCATCACGAACGCGTAAAATATACTGTGAATTACAAACGGACTCAAAAATAACATACAATTCTCCTCAGTCAATTTGGGCACGACCCAAGGAGAATTCACTTTTCTCTTCGGCCGTGCCCGATATATCAGAATAAGGGGTAAAAGCTTTTTACAAAAGGATTATTAAACCTTCTGTTCATATAGCACTTGCGTTTTCCAAGTGCACATTCTTGTAGTTCCCGAAGCTTGTCTTTCTTGGCACACCAGACAAATATAAATATTTACGTTAATAGCTATGACTTCAGAGTACAATGGCTAGTGGGTCGCACTTATGTGAAATTAGTGCCTCAATCCCAAGAAGACAGTAAAACATGTTTTCACGGTACATCTTGTGAGCGCTGTCATTATACACATGGTTCAGGACAAAATAGCCTTTAGTGTCAATTCGAAACGAAATACCTCCGCCGCACTCAGGTCAGCACTGACCCATTGTGTCAAGTGGGTAGAGTCATCTATAACGTCCTCATCGCCGTATCCTCTGCAGAGTTCTTCTCTTCTCTTCAAGCATCGACAGTGATCGTCTGTCCTTGCGTATAAATCTCTCGGCCCTTACTTTGTCAACTGTTGGCTATAATTATTTAGAAATTTTGCAAGGAATTCCATCTCACGTTCGCCTCTCTCGTGGCTAGTTTCCTTGCTTCAAGCCTGAGAACGCAGAGCGGGGTGCTTATAGAAAGTTCAATCAGTTCTAGTGGGTCCGATGAAGCTTTCTTTGCTAATTGATTTGCCTTTTCATTTCCCGGGACGCCCTCATGCCCAGGGACCCAGCAGAGCAGAACCTTTTGCTGTGTTCCAAGAACCTTAAGCTCTTGGCGACAGCACTTCAAAAGCTTGGATTTTATTTTTGTGGCGGTAATTGCTTTGGTAGCTGCCTTGCTGTCGATAAAGAAGGTAGTAACTTCTGGCGGTATTGGTCTTACGAAAGACTCACGAGCAGCTGTTGTCGCTGCCAGGACCTCCGCTTGGAAAACACTGCTGTGGTCTGGGAGTCGTATATATCTGGATATTCCAAGTGATTCGGAGAAGATTCCGGATCCTACACCGGTGTCCATTTTTCATTCATCTGTGTAAACAGCTATGGATTCGGCATTTGGTATACGGCTGTCTTTCCACTCTTCTCTGCTAGAGTAAGATCAATTCTAGATACTCTAGCAGCGATGAAGGTCATAACATCCACTATAAGCATCCTTATCCTCATCAAAGCGGTTAAGTATTGCTAAGTGGTGCTTAAGTAGGGATAAGAAAATGGCCAGTGACCCCAAAAAGGACAGTAAATGGTCAATTTCTTGAATTCAAATTCGCATTATAGGTACATCCAAGAGGTATCTGATTAGAGGTAGACCGTGCTCACTCCATGCTGCATCTGTTAAAAAAAGATGTGTCAAACACACATTGCCGTATGTCCTGTTATCATTTGTCTGGCTGTCAAATGATATCCTAATCATCAGCAGCGTTCGGTACGGAATGTGCGAATGAAACTGCTTTCTACGTATTGAATTGAGACAAAAATCAACGAAAACTCAACGAAATTGGACGAAAAGTCATTATGGATGTAAAACACAAATTCTGTGTATTCGTATTGTTAGGTACCATAGCGTTTGGAGATTTAAAATAATTAAACTGGGTCTTAACAGTGACATACATAAATGAAGACTACAATAGGTTTCAAGGCTCAGCAGAACATAAAAGGCAGCCCCTGGAGAATAGCAATTGAACGATAAGCGAACTTTTTGATGAATCTGACATCACTAGTTTACTGCTAATGTTTCTCCAGGTGAAAGAAGCTGAAAGAAAATATTTCCCCGGCATTCAGAGCATAAAGCAATATTTCATTGCATGTAGTCCACTTTTAGCACGAATACTGTACCACCAGTTGTGCTCTACAATTTTGTTGAACTACTAAAAGCATCAGGAAGCTAGCCGCTTCCTTAACTCCTGAAAACGTTACCCAGAGCAAGTTCAAGCGAACTGCACCTCACAGACATTCTGCCCGGCTTGATAAAAATTGCAGAAAAACATAAAAAAATGTCCACTTTACCTATCAACAACTGCTTAAAGCAACTTACCACATTCTATACAAGAACATTTGCAAAAACTTAATAGATGCTGTATCAAGAAAAACTCTACAAAAATCGATGCAATTTTCTTAAAGAGCAGGTACTTAGCATCCTCGCTTATCTATACAAGCATCTTGTTTGTCTAACTTATTTGGTGTACCAAAAGCCCATTATAAGAAAAAGGACAGTCCAAGAAACAAAACCGCAGTCTGTGCCAAATTACACTGCTCCGCAACGTGTATTTATCTTTGAATCACCGCACTCTTTCTCTGTCTAAAAAAAAAAAAGGAAAAAAATGTCCAGTCATTAGCGTTGACTATTCTCATCGACGACAAATATTTCTCCATCCCCATCAGCATTTAGCAAATCCCAGCCCAGACTTATTCTTTATTAACCGCCCCCGTTCTGTGTGCCCTTAGTTGGGCAAAAAAAATTTCAATCAACGAGAGAAAATCCACTTTGACTCTGCCAACTGAGACTCACAATTGGCATTTGCCATCTAGTCACCAACCCGCCCGCCTAGTAGCATGATCCCATTCACAAGATAATAGACAAATAAATACATATTTTTCCTCCTGACATTATCGCCCCAAAGGACAATGTCAACGAAAATTAAAACAAATAATCCCTTCTTCCAGAGGACATCCATATCATCCAACGCTTGGCCGTATCCCGCCAACGCTCTCTGGAACTCTACGTTTCGAAGGCACGCGAGTAGTAGTAGGCTCCCTCCCTCCCACAACAGTATTCCAATTATGTGCAAAATGCATGTTTACTATCGCATCCCCAATAGAAATCCATTACACACCCAGAGCTCACCATATTTCTAGATCGGTGACTCACTGTAATACACACAGGACATTCGGCCCACGCATTTGTGTCCTTGCTGCACGTAACATTGAGTTTCGGGCCAAAACCAAACCAAAAAAAAAAAAAAAAGAAGAGAAATCACAAATCTCTTCTGAGCTGGTGGGTTGTTATCCTGTTATTTTTCTACTTGCGCTAAGAACCCACGCATAGGAGGCCACAAAACGAAATCAGTGCGGTATAGGGAGGCTGGGATTGTCCTTAAGGATTCTCCCTCATACATACATATGTACATATCTCTAGAGCATCGTTCGATGATGTATTTCCTTTGTGTTTTTTCTTGCTTGCAGTAGCGAGCCCAATTAAGGCAGAAAAATTGAAATCCTTTTTTGCTTTCTTTCTTCTCGTGGTATAGATTCTTTGCCGTGGGTGGAATGCATGAGTGTGTGTGTGTGTGTGATGCACCTTTTATCAATTTCAAGGGAAAAAAAGAAGTGAAATACTTCCGCATTTTGTTTATTCTCTTGATGGGTATCCTTTCTCTTACCAAATAGAGCAAACAAAGTAATATGCCAAGTACATTTATCGCCCGGCAGGCATTTGTGTCCTTTTCGCAAAAAAACTGTACTCCTGTACTTAATTTTTGTTTCGTCCTTCTTTTGTAAGTGTGTATGCGGGATCATTATGTCGCAAAAATATAATATTCTTTAGATTTAACAGATTCCTTTGGACGTACCACTGCCACCACCTCGTCGCATCTAACTATTTTCAGTGATTTCTTTTTTTTGCTATTTATAAACTTTCAAAGGACATTTTAACACAGAAGAGGCTGCAGCAGTTAGTTATGTTTTGTGGCACGTCCCTTTTACGTTACGATACATGGATGTGTATACGGACTGTGTGGTGTCAGTCAAGCACTCGCTATTCAGGTATTCAGCACTCAGTGAGTGCAGCACCATTTGAATGGACAAACATGTCAGAAGGATGCTTGTATAGTCAACACGTCATGTCATTTCATTTGAATTGTTAAGTCCTAGCGGTAGAGTAGAGAGGCATGGTGGTGGTAGTACGTACACATAACTTAAGTGAGGGCTGTGCGGAGGTGTTAGAGGATGAATGAATGTTGTATGCACTTGAACTGCCCTTAAAATGTGCAGTGAGAGGCCATAATTGACATCTCTAAAAAGGATTCCATTGAAATCGTTGCAAAAAGGATTAGCATTTAGAGATGGTGGATGAAGCTGTTGTGCGGGTCGGTTATACTTAATGTTAAAAGAAAAACTTTATGTTGGCCCAATTTGATGGATTTGAACATTTGGAAAACATGTATGGGTAATGGAATTTTTGAGATTACTCTTGCTGGTATCGTTTATTTTGGATTTGGGACAATGCAGTAGTGAATGGTTTCAGGACGTTTATTGATGGCTGTCTTGGTTTTATTTGCAGAAGTGGTTGATTGAAAGTGGGCAAGTAAATGTAGGCTGCAGTCTGAGCTGAAGCTGGTTCATAGAGAGCGATGGCAAATTGAAGACATCATAGCAAAACAATGAAATTTTGACAAGACTACCTCATATAGACGGTCAATTAGTATTTCCCCCGCCCCCGACCACACTTTTCCTAAAACAGGTGGAGCCTAAATTTGTTCATCTGTGCACGTGTTTCATTTAAATTGCGCGTGAACAAGACCTAACTATGAACGTGTCGTGCTGCTTCCTTCTTTCTTTTCCAATACTTTTTGCAGGTGATGATTTTTTTACGAACAACAAATTGTACACACAGCATTTGCAAAATGGCCGTACCCTAGTGCTGTCAACGATATACCCAATACTGCACTTGTATGGGTGAGTTCTATTTAATTTAGCTGAAATGTTAAAACACAGATGCGTTTTTGGGTGGGTTTTAGCTTGGGAGAGTGCATCTGTCAAATAGTTTTACTAACTCAAATGTACACTAATATTTAATAGACACATTAGCACGGAAGGCAGTCAACGTCAACTTCAACAGCAGACGCAATTAGAGTGACACATTAGAACAGCGATAAGATTATTGACAACTGCAGCACAAATTTGGAAGCTATTGCTTTTTATTGGAATAAAACAAATAAAGCAAAGCAACGACAATAGCAAGTTGAACATATGTATATATGTATGCTTTAGAGCTAAGGCCAAGTTGAACCTTCCTCATAGATTTCAACTCGCACTCCCCCTGCCCGCTCATTTCCAAAAACAGGAGGCGCCTAAATTCCTTTATTTGTGAATAAATGTGAACTAGCGTGTGACTAAGACCTTACTACAAATTTTCCGGGTTAATTCTTCCATTTGAACAAAATATTTTCTGCAAGTTGTTATCCCATTCACAACAACCAATTGTACGCACAACATTGACAAAATGGCCGCGATCAGAACTGTCAAAGCCAGCCACTGAAATCTGAATTGGTGTGTGTGACCTTCCATTTTATTTGGTCAATATATTCTCTTTCATTGAAATTCTAAAACTTGTCTTCCAGTTGCCTGCACTAAAATTCACAGATTATCAAATTTCAAAGAAGAAAAGCAAAATTCTTTCAGAGAGGGCTAAAATTACAAAAAAGTAATTCCACAGGTTGAAGGAGAAAATGGCGAAAATAAATTGCATTGACAGTTTTCATAAGTCAGCCAAAGGAAATTCTACGAATAACTACGAAAACTCTCCGTATTCGAAAAAGTTTTGGTAAAATTTCGCTGTTTTAGGGATGTACGGGAACGGTCATTGTCCTTCTGCATGTGTTTTCATCGAAATTGTACAGCGGCTTTCGAATTTACCGGGGTAGTCATTTGGATAAGGAATCGGATAAATCGTTTAATGGTAAGTGGTTTTTGCAGGACAGGCATCTGGGTTAGGAGGAAAACTCGACTTTCAGGCATGATTTTCCACTCAAGTTATATTTTGTGATTACTTGTTGCTCGTGTTGTTCCGAAGAATAGCGAAGGTCTTTTCTTTAAGCATGGTTCGCAAGATGGCGCGTTTGTGTAGCGCAAAGTAGCAACGCTCTGGTTCGTTTCATACCAAGATATGGTCGAAAAGGCTGTCCGCAGACTGGTCAGGTTTGGTAAGTGGGTTGGCAAAAAGAAATAGTCTACGCCACACTCAGATTAATGCTACTACAATTTCTAGTTACTGACTGGAACAAACTCCTTTTTTTGGAACTCAGAGTGGAGCGGATGGACTTCTTATGTTCGACGCTTTAACCAGCAAGAAAGTTTTTAATCGAGGATTCAAGTTTTGGTGCTGAGAATTCTTTCTTTGAACCTTGTCTGGGAATCTCATCACCTCGGACCCAATAAGGGGCTATCGAGTTCAGGCGCGATACTGAAAGTAGTCCATTGACTTAACGACACATTAAACTGAGCCCGGGTATCTTTGTGTAGCACGTAGTCATTAAGGCATCATAAGTCTCCGCCTGGAAAACAGATCCATAGTTGTCTAAGGTGTATTGCACCTTAATGTTCTTTCTTTTGATAAAGGCACCAGCACCAGGCTCTCAACTAGTTGTGGAACTATTCCATTCTTGGTTTAGAAGGTTCAGCTTGACGGAGCATGGATATAAGCGTACCACAAAAGGCTGCAGCCTAAAAATCCAAAATCTCGGTCTCCTTGTTTATACAAGACAAACTTGTCTCCCCCGATGGTTGTATTGTAAGTCCCTGTGTTGAGATCTTCCGACGATATCTAAGAGTTTCGGCTGCTGGGTGGAAAGGCTGGCATTGCCTTCCCAAAAGCCGATCAATGTCTACACAGAGAATATTGTGTTTGCAGAATTACATACCATAGATGGACAGTTTTGGTGGGATTCCGAACTCAATGAACCAACTTTGTAAAAGGGACATTAGTTTAATGTCGCATCAGATTGAGTTCGAAAAGCTTTCCCAATAAAACTCTGGGAATTCAGTCAGGCAGTGAACGTAATGGTGTTTTCCCGGAATCGGACAATAGTTCTCAAAGAAATACCTCGAACTAACCACTACACCAGGCTGTCCTTTGTTCGATTCTCTGTTTCAGCATTTTTGTCCTTAAGTTTGAGAAGCATATACTTTCACGAACCTACATACATTATTTCGACATCCTTTTCTAGTGAGGTTCATTTCTATAGAATAAAACTCGTCCGACACGTTTCTATTAACTCTCAAGTCAACACAATTAGCTACATCATCGCCAACACAGTTGCTAAATACCTTATCCGACTCGTCAGCGCATTGGCACTTTCCTCATTTCCAAGAATTGCTCACAAAGAGCTCCTTGAGCGCAATAAAACTATACACAAAAGCAAGCCAACAAAAGAAACTAAATCAATTCGTTAGGTAAACAAAATTCCAGAAGTCCTACAGAAACGCCCAACTTCACAATGCTTCGCGTTCACTTATTTTGAAATTTCTTACGCAAACCTCTTCTACACAATTTCTTGCAATTAATTTTGTTTCACTGTTTCTTGTTTCTTTTTGCATTTCGTTGCACGTTCAAGTGTTACGGCGACTGCACAGAAAAATAAAAAGAGAAAAAGAAAGAGAAACTACAACTACTAATCCAAGCGTGCATGTCCTTTTCTATGCCAACTTATGCCCCAAAGTGTGTTGCATCCATTCGTTATCCGAATGGATACACTTTCAGTTCTCTAAGTGGCATAAGCTCCGTGTGACACTTTATTCTTCTTCCCACTCTTTTACTTTTTTTTTATCAAAATAAAAAAAACGGAGACAAAGACATGTACGTATACGTCCTGGAATCCTTCGCATAAAAAAGATGAGCACTAATGTAAAGAACACTTGAAGAAATTGAATTGGCGCCCAACGCAGCATCAGCAGGATCATATGCCGTCGCCATATAATTAGTAACAGAGAGCGAAAAAAAAAAAATTGGATACAATCCTTTAACAACTGGTGTAAGGCAATAATTTATGACTACAAGGACCTCAGCGTATGCAGGGAGCTGCAGTGTTGTACGCATCCAGTCATCGTCATTTTAAACAAACAAAACATGAATCTTTTTATTTATTTTTTTAGAAAACAACTTGTGACGCACATAAAACACAAAAAAAAATGAACGCACAACGTCCTTTGGAAATCGCTCCTGTGGAAATTGCTATGTGCGGTGGAAATTGTAAGCCAAACATCCTTGTGCCGATGTCCTTCTTTCATGAGTTTGACTGTATGTTTGCTGTTGGTCCTTTATTTTTTTTTTTTTTGTTTCCTCTGCAAAATTAGTGGAATGTTCTGTGTGTGGTTTGTATATGTATTTACGAAGTTATGCACGTGGGGAGAATGTGGAAACTTTCCGCCAACAATACAGTCGAGGAGAAGTGGAGAGTTTGGTTTGGTTGGTCCCTGTTTTGGTCCTCTGAAGTTGAGGCAAAAAAAAACGAGAAAGAAAAAAAGAATTTTCCATTTATAATATCCTTTATGTTTTTGCCTGTGGCTAGTATTAGTGGTTAAGGTGGTGAAAAGGACAAAGGAAACAGTTTTTTTTTTCTCTTTGTTGTTGTTCGTCGTCTTTCTTCCCAAAACATAAGTGAGCGTGTAAATGGTGTGGAGATAAGAGTTTTTTTTTTTTTCTCTATCTGTTCGGGTGTGTGTAAGTGTGGAAATGTCCTGAGGAAGGAAAAAACTTGAAGTTTCTAAATAAAGTTTTAGTGGGTATCCTTTTTATAGAAATAGGTTATATTGAAGAGAATACCGACACCTGCATTGGCAGTAGTAGGAGGGCCATTTGTGCAATGTCGCAGATTCTTATTCTTAATGGGAAATCTTTTTTGTTGTTTTTCTTTTTGCTCCTGCTGCTGTTGTAGTTGGGGATGGATCATAAGTTTTACAATTTATAATGCTTTGTCATGTGTCTGAGACATTAAGGATACTTGTTGAGTTTTGGTTTTTGCCCCTGTTGGTCAGTTTGATAAATTGTTTGATTTGAATGTGGGCGGCGGGCCAGAGAACCAACAGTGTTGGACCTCAGAAGTTAGTTGATTTCCTTTTTTTGTTGTAATAAAGATTGTGGTTGAAGGAGAGAATTTGTGGATCTATGCTAAATGTGATTTTGCGGCTTTGCTCTCCATTATGAGAGAATGTTATAGGTCCTAACCACAGAAGACTATTTGTTAAGTTGCCAGTGACCCAGGAATAGATTTGTGTAAATCTGAATCGGATGAGGTTTAGTTGCTGTAGTTGATTAGATGAGGCATTCAATTTGAATCTCTTGCATTCTATCTCTTTACAAAGGCAATATAACTTTTACTATTCTTATAACGCGACTTCTCCTTTTGCGATCATTATGAGATGACACGTCTCTGTGCCCTTTGCACTTTATAAGGCATTTCCGAATCCTTTGACGACATCTAAATACAATCCATCAAAACTTACACTAGTGTCAAAGGAAAAACTGACAGTGACAGACTACCAACCACAGATAGAACGCGACCTCTAGCACTAGATTGTTTCTCATCATTCTGAAGATTGAAGTATGTACATGCTTTTAAAATGCTTGCGAAGCACTTACTAGACAATTTTACAAACAAATATTTGTAGACTCCAATCTCTCATCTCCTTTAAGCTAAAAACTACCGATTGTTATCATTGTATTCTGACGTTTTAGCAAAATCGAATGGGAGCTTACGCACACATTCTTAATCGGCGGTAGTTTTTGTGGGCGCAGTCATTTTTTTGTACATTTTGTTGTTGTTAATTGAATGACAGTCTGCCGAAAATGTGGTGTGCAAAAGGAAAGAAAGGAACACCAGGATTATTTTTATAGTTACGTCTTGTTCGCACGTTCCTTCACATGTATTCCCAGATTGGAACGTAAAGACGAGCGTCTATATTACTTTGTCTATGGACAGGATACAATCAGCATAGACAAACTAAATTAACTAAGACAGTTAACTTCGGGTCCACCCAAAAACGCATCTGTGTTTGAAGCTTCAGCTAAATTAAATAAGATCTCATTCATACAAGTGAAGTTTTTGGCATATCGGTTGACAGTCCTGTGCGCAGCTATTTTGTAGATGCTGTACATACAATTTTTCCTTCTTAATGGAATAACAACCTGCAGAACAATGGGTTCAAAAAGAATGAACAAATTTTTAGAAGGCAGAAGAAGTCCGAGTTGGCCGTCTAATCTAAGTAGTCTATGACAATCAGTCGATTTTGATGTTCACTTGAAGTCGACGGAAAGAACAGTCCAATAAAATCTGTTTTATCAGTTGACAGATCAGGGTTCTTTTCTCGTCTCTGCATTCGTTCAATGTCTCTGTGTTCCTGGAAAACACGACGTCAAACGAAACAACGTTGTGCAGGGCAAAGAAAAGTAAAGGCTGTAACGACGATACAGCGAAGACACGCAACCTTAAGCGAGGCACTCTCAATTTGTGAATGCATGAAATTCAATATGTGAATGTACAAACTTAAATGCGTAAATGAGTGTACTGACAGCGGACCAACGGATTCAAAAAGTAGAAAAGAATCTTACTATATTCATAGAGTTTTAAACATTGGTTGGTTACGGGAACCTCCGATTAAAATATATGTATTCAATCAAGCTGTCAGTCATGGATCAACGGATTGGATTGGCGGATTCTCAGATCATAAAAGAATGCAATCATTGCGGAATGCATTCACATGAAGTCATACAAAAATTCACGTAGATTTGTTTCAATTCAATGACTTCACCATTCATTTTGAAGTCATGATCATTTTTAGCATTCAGAATGGTGAAGTCAGAATCAAAAAGATGGCAATCTTTTTGATTGCTCTGCATTCTTTGAAGTCACTAGCATTCACTGATTGCATTCAGGTCCTTGAAGTCAATAACTGCATTCACTTAGTTGAGGTCTAAGATAACAATTGAATGATGACTCTCCGTACAGAGACGAGTTGAGAATATTGCTGCAGAGCTACTCACAAATACATATCAGACAATTATATCCTGGTTATGAGGCTGATGAGCCTAGCTTTACATATACCAAGCTCAAAACAAAAATCAGGAGTATGAACGAGTAAAAATTAGAAAAGCAAACCCCACAGACAGTGAAGTAATGTAATGTACAGTAAAGTTATAGGGTTGTATTCCTTATATTCCAGACCATAACATCGCTGAAGGGGAACGGAAAAGATTTTAGGTAAGATTGGTGCAGAATTCTGCACTCAGATATGCAAGGTACAAACATTCTTAGACTATGACAGGTGGCCCAGTATTGAGACAAGGTCATATAGACAAACAATGACAGCGTACCAGATCAGTGCTTGCCAGATCCGATGTACCAACATACACACCTACTATCATAAGAGGCGTAAGAGAATAGGCGATGTTAACGACAACGTTATTCAATAGCTAACCTTTACCATGAAAAGCTTACAAAAGTGTACAAGGAGTTTGGATTGCTCTCAAGATCACAAGGTGGACCAACAGAAGAGATAGAGATTTAGATATATGGCCATCGCGGGCACGTTTGCAGCGGTCGATTCATTGGACCGAATTTTCAACGACTCGATTACACATTCAATGTTGGCTATGAGCTCTTCCAACGTCGTCGGCTTGTTGGTATAAACCAATGGCTTAACGTAGCCCCGCAGAATATAGTCAAGCGGCGTTAAATCGCGGCGTTAAATTTCTTCAGATAACACGCTCACCATACTTACTCTTCAGTAAATCGATTGTAACGTGTCCAGTGTGGCTTGTGGCACTATCCTGTCGTCCACGTCCATATCTTCCAATTCGGGCCAAAAATAATCGGTAAACATGGCGCGGTAACGCTGAGCATTCACATATTGGATTGGAGCATGAAGCATATTTGGATTTTGACCCGACCAATAACGCATATTTTGCCTATTGACGAACCCATTGAGCCAAAAATTAACTTCGTCACTGAAAATGATTTTGCGATGAAATTCATCATCTTGGCGCATCTTCTCCAGAACCAGAATCGAAGAACGTACGTCACTTCAAATGATCCATTGGCTTCAATTCCTAAGTCAGCTTGATCTTGTGTGGGTGTAAACCAAGATCCTTACGCAAGATACGCCATAATGTGGTCTGAGCAATGCCCACTTCTTGAGAACGCCGTGGAATTGACTGATTTGGATCGTTTTCTACGGACGCCTGAACGGCAGTGATATTTTCGACACTTCCACCAACCCGTTATCTCACCGACACAGCAACATCACACAACGAATATGTAGACTCAAATTTTTGCACTAAACTTGTTATTGCCTGTCTATTAGGGCGAGAATTACGACCGAAAATTGGAGTTAACGCTCTTAAAGTTGCGATCACCGACTCCAAATTTCGGTAGAAAATTTTTATAGTTTGTAGACATTGCTCGTTCGTGTACTTTACCATGATAAAAATATTGAGTTTATTGAATTAATTGACACTGACAGTTTGATTATTAGTGAAAAAGTGCGTTTACAAATTAAATTCAAACCATTTACTACTTATCTCGCGGAGAGCAGAGTTAGTTCATAGTCGGAGTCCTTGAATCGATTTGCATGCTAGTTATTATCTTTTGAGGACTAATATTCGTTGGCGTAAGAAGAAAAGGTAAGATTTTCAAAGATTTTAATACAAAGTAACAAGAGAACATACAAAACAGTGCTCCTTCAAGGCAGCGAGCACCTTCCCTCATAATACTTTCCAAATCCATACTTCGAATTGAAAAAACCAGATAATTCTAACGCCATTGCACAAAATTGACTAACTAGTCACCACATTGTGTTGTTTTTAACCAATTCAGATGAAGTGCATTCAAATGAAGCGCGCGCGCGCAAGTCCTTAACCCCAATATAACTCATAGTTCGTGCATTTGAATAAGGAAGGACTTTTTATGTTGCACACCACCCTCCATAGCACAGAAACGAAGAAACAAACTCCGACACAATTACTATTTGGCGCAAATACTGCCAGAACGCTCAGACAAAAGCAAACAAATCACCTTCACAGGATTCTTTTTTTTTAATTAAACGTGCTTCCAACACCACTATGAACTCCTTTGTGATTCTCGGTCTCTGTCTTTGGGTATTTTTACCGCACCCGCCTCCACTATAATATTTTAGATTCTATTTTTCTTTTTGTATTTTGTGTTTGCATCTTTTGTTTTGACGTCGTAGGAGCAAAGTAAAATGAAGGAATGTAAATATGTAGGTATGCTTAATGTTGGATGATATTAGATTTTGTGTATAAGGATGCGGAATCGGACTGACTTGCAGATTTATTTAGTTTTGGTTTTATTCTACTGGATAGTTCTTGGGTAGCGTTTTTTCTTAAATAAATTAAATTCTAACTTGTGTGTTGTTTTTGAAGAAGAACGTCGCATAGAAATGGTAGAATACATCATCAAAGACACTGTTTGTGTGGGTAGATTTAGGACACTGCAATGCGTATTCTGTTTTGTTGAGTTGGGAGTCGCCAGTGCATTGGGTGCTTAACTATGGACTTATCATCTTTTCGGAAAGAAAGACTAACATTAGAAAGAACTTTCTTGTAAAAGTGGGTGTCACTCTTCAAGTAGATTGCTGATAGTTAGGAACAAGAAGGGTAACATTTTGCGAGCACTTGCTGTCATGAGAGTACCAGACTAACTGAATAAAGGACTATCTTAGAAATCTATCAAAGACATTGCCCTACGACACCGACTATGGAACGAGGTAGTTTAACGTTCACAGGTGGTGTTCCGCAAGGCTGTGTGCTAGGTCTTCTACTTTGAAACGAATCACAATCATAAGGTTTTTAAAAATTATAGGCCTTGCAGAAGACAAGCAATCGTTACAGTATGCGATGGAGCATAAGTGCAATGAAGCCATCAGAATGATTCGGGACTGGGTAGAGTAAGCATCGGTCTACAACTTGCAGCAGAAAAGACTGGATCAGTTCAGGTATTCGTCAGTAGTGGAGTCAGGGAGACCATAAGCGTTGTGGTTTCCAAGCCAGAGTTGAAGGATTATGCAAGGATTTAGAATAAATTTGTAGTAGGCAGATGGCAGAGAGGACAAAGGCTACCTACGCTGACAAGAATCATGCTAAATATCGGAGAACAAGGTTAGAAGAAGAGACTGCCAGAGTTTCAACATCTATGGAGCTTCAAGGCTTCCAAATATAGCCTTTTGTCATCAAAACTAAGTCGTGCAGAAGGAAGGAAGCTTACAATGGCTTTTTCAAGTAATACTGAAGTATTACCAAGGAAAACTCTCGGAGAATGGCAGGAGAGATGTTATTATTTACTTTGATAAAGGTTAATCGAATCATTGACTGTCCACCCCTTTTCTTGAACTATTGGGCAGTTACTGTAAGGCTACATCTGAAATAAAAACACCAAAAGAAGCCCAAAAACACGGAGAAGGACCTGGAAACTGTCAACCAAAGTAAAGCCAGACCATGCAAAATTTCTTGACAGCCACCACTTGCCCACTGAACACAACTTCAAGATGGGCTACAAATGCTCAATACCCGACAGAACAGAATGGACACAACGGGATGTCCTTCACCATGAATCGCTGACAATCTTCAGGGGCGGCTCCAAAACCGAAGAAGGAGTCGGTGCTGGTATCTTTTCAAAAGATCTGGACATCCACCTCTCCTTCAACCTTCCTACTGCAGCGTTTTTCAAGCCGAAGTCACTGCCATTCGTCAAGCAGCTGACTGGCTGGCGGTTAATGCAGTATCAGTATCGGATATTGTTATTTACATCGACAGCCAAGCGGCCATCAAATCCCTCGGATACAGCAAAACGAGATCCAAGGCAGGGAAGGACTGCCGCGTATTTCTGAACGAGATAGTTGGACAGTACAACCTCACCCTCTGCTGTGTACCGGGTCACTGTAATATAACAGGGAATTGCGAAGCTGACGAACTGGCCCAACGAGGCTCCTCAGGTGTAAACAGCATAAACGTCACCGACATCGAGGCGCCAACGTCCTATGCTAAATACCTTGTCCATGCCGACCCGGTGAGAGAAACCAAACATTGGTGGCAAGAGCTCGGCCACTGTAACACTGCAAGGCTGCTTTGGCCCACGCTAAATGAAACCAGGTCCATCGGACTTCTGAAACATAAGAGAGGCATGCTCAAAAACTGGGCATCCCCTATAAGTTGTAGAGATGAAGAAGAAGAGGAGACTATCAGTCACCTCCTATGTACGTGCCCCGCACTTGCCAACATTAGAAAGACCACACTAATTGAATACCTGTTCAACGATCTAAGTGATCGAAACAATGCCTGTGCGGCTGAGATCGGCTCCTTCATACTAAGGAGTAAATGGTTCCCTAAGTAAGAGGGTGACCCACCCACCTTTACACATCGGCAGCACAATGGACCAACTACTAGTCTAAGTACATCCGCATCGAGGGCTGGTTTCAACCAACCAACCTAGGTCTAACGTTGAAGTTGCTGTTGCTGTGGTCAATGTGTTCAGTTCCATTGAAAAGTATTTGCTCTAAAATTTTCCTCCAGTTGTCAAAATTGCTGTTGCTGTGATTATGCGTTTTTCGTATAATTCATTTGGAAACCAGAGTCTTAATAAAAGACTGACAGAAGTGTAGGATGTGTTCGGCAAAAAGCTTTGACAGCTAGTCTTAGGGTACGTCCACAGTGACCCAGCCTCTCGCTCTCTCGCTTACCAGCTTTCCAACGAGTTTCGCGCCTTTTATGCGGCAAAAGATTATTGTACCTGTGTTATCATGTTCTTGTCGGTTGTCCCGACAATGTCATCTGCCTATTAAGATGCTTAGCGTGACTCTGCCTATCCTCATGTTGGTCTCTCTATGAAGTCTTCACTTTAGAAGTCAGCGTTCGTAGTTTGGCTTGAGCTCTTCCTAGACGGGATATTTCCTTGTTTGCCTCTGGAATCAAACTTATTGGCCACTTTAATATCTCCTTTTTAGAATTGCGTCATTTAAACCAAACAAACCGGTTCCAATCTGGCATACACTGTAACTAGCCACGTTGCCTAAATTTCCAGCTGCGACCAATGCCAACTTCTATTTGAAATTACACCCAATTCATGGATGCACGCCCGTTTAATTATTTAATTAAATAAGTGAGATGACCTAAAAGCCCTTCAAATGCTTTATGGGGCTTGCCAAATCATTTTCTACAGTCATCACTTGCAGGAGAAGTTCAAAAAGTTCCAGGACACTGCATTACATGAACTGCACTCCACTTGCATGTGTCCTGAATCGGTTAAAACCCATTATTTCCATATTTTGGCACTTCATGTCTCTCAAACTCAGCACGTCATACCATTCTCTTAAAAAAAAGACCCCACCATGCAGTTCATTTAATTCAGCATAATTTTTGTGTGACCCCAAACCCAATGATATCCTTCACCCCTGTGCATGGAATATTTTAAGCAAAGTAAACTTTTTTTTTTTTGTGTAATTTACCCCACCCTCTGGATCCGACATCAATAAACAACAAAAGAACAAATAAATCCAACAAAAAACAGAGAGAACTACAAATTGTTATAATAGCGTGCCAAAAAACGGGCCGAAAAAAAAAGGAAAAATAATAAATAAATACCCAAATTGAACAGATTTCGTTGATGTCCTCGGGAAGAAAGGGGCCGAAAGTTCAAACAGCTAGCGATACAGTATGCGCCTTTCCTCACTACTAGCTGGCTGCTATATGGATGTCGGAAAATAGTTGTTAGCAAACGGGGACAACATCAGGAGCAGCAGAAGCAGAAGCAGCAGCAGCAGGAGCAACAACAGCAGCAAGAAAAATTACCGTCATTTTATTTTGCAGCTGAAAATTATGAACATGAAATGGAAAAGTTTTATCGCTACAATTCGCATTTCGAGGTGATTGTGTGGTTAACAAGAAAGTGTACTCGTGTAACCATATAAATTAGTAGAGGGTTTAAGCGACGACTAATGATGTTATTATGGAACTAGGATTCGAGTTGAGTTTTGACTTTACGAGCGATATTCCCAAAATAGGTTGGATAGAAGTGTGTGAGTGCTTTTGGTGCAGTATGGTTCGCAAAGGTAGCAATGGAAAGAGAGAAAGAAAAAAAGTCTTATTTGAGATTATTAATAAGTTCAAAACGGTTCGCAGGAAGTTGAGTCCTCATTTTAAAATGCATACAAACAGAAAAGTTTGGCGTTTTCGTAAGAAGATATTGTTATGGAGACGATGAACTCTAAAGCAGGTCACACTATCTACCCCCACCCTGTTTTCACATTTCGTAAGAAGTGGATATAATCTCTGGTTGACGGACATGAGTTCTTGACCACTGGAGGCACAGTGTGGTGGAACGGTTATTGAGTGAAGGTTTTTGAACTAAAATGCTAAAAATATCCATTCAACTTTCATTGTAATAAAAGGGAACTACAAGAAAAAAAAAATACTGTGAATTATAATACAAACGAATGCAAAAATCACAAACAATTCTCACACAATAATATGGACACCATATATGAAGAGAATCTTGTTAGAAGTTCACTTTAGCCAGTCCGGCACTTTTAGATCGGTGGCTGACTTGGTGCCAGTATAAATTGTTAATATGAGATATTAGGCGGTCGAAAACGCTTGTTGCAGAGAGTCCACCGATCTGTTACAGCTCGAGCTATTTATTCTCCAAACCAGGAGTCGAATTACCGCATCAGTTATCGAGTACAACCTGACGAACTAATATAGATGGGCATAGGGTATCCAAAGCTCTGTGGCCAGAGATCAACTACAAACGGTCAGTGGAAATCATTAAGCTAGAGAGATCACAAGTAAAGACTATCATTGGGATCCTCTTTGGACATTGTCTTTTAAGAAGGCACCCCAGCAGGATAGGACTATCAGATTCTGATATTTGTAGATATTGTGAGGACCTACACTCCTCAGAGGATTTACCGTACATGTTGTGTGAATGCGAGGGTGTTTCTAGAAAGAGATTTTTACATCTAGGAAGGCAATTCTTTAGCAGTCTGGAAGAAGTACATAGATTCTTGTAACCAACCGAAGAACGTTCTCAACTTCTGCAGGGCAATCAATTGCTTCGGCGACTTGATTTATGCTTTAGGTTTCATTCTACCATTTTAAACTCACTAATGGGATCGCGAAGGGCCCATTATCTCCTTTATAAGCTAACCTTACCTAACAAGTGACTGATAAATGTTAAGTTGGCATGACCGCATAAAAGATCGAGTGTCAAAATATGTCATTCTGTCATTAGTGACTTTTGACATTGGCAGCTCAATTCAATGTAGTAGAATTGTTCTAGTACAATTTTCAATTACCACTCGATACGTCTTATGCATCCCAATGTAGTTGATTTCACTCACACGTCAGCTGATGTCATAATTCGACCCCAGATCCAGAATTTGTTGCATTATGCCAAACCCAATCAATATGAGTCAATCCCATTCCCTTCGTAACCGTGCCTTCGATTCCAATAGACTTAAAGAGGAAGCAATAATTATATCATGCGATTTGTCACTCACGGTAATTTTCAATAAAAATTCAAAATTAATCAAAGCATGGGCATATAATTTGCATAGATTGATGGTCTGCAGGGAATTGCATTGTTTCCATCAGCGATGGGTAATTACAAATAAAAACAATCGAACAAATCTTAACATTCATTATTCGAATTAAAATCGAGCGGACTTCATAGTTCTTTTTTCAATTGTGCTCGTCATGTTTTTAGTTCCCAACCACTAAAAACTGCGAAGAATTTTCTGTTCCTGGGAGAGAAAGGACACTATAGTCGCGGTTATTTGAGTAAGCGAATAAACCGGATTGTGATATTTTCTCATAGTTTTCCAATTATTCCAATAAGAAGTATTTGTAGAGCGAAACTTTCAATAAGTTTTTGATTGCTCTATATTTTCGTAGATGGTGATATACAACTGTGCGTTTTTTTGAATTCGATTGTTGTTCGATAGTTTTTCAAGAAGACAATCGAATTACAATTTTGGCTATTGTCAATTTATATGATTGATTCATTCGCAATTGCTTATCACAAGATAGCGCTTTATGCGTTCTCTGTAAAAAAAATCATCTGTTCATGCTTCTGTGGGTCCTCTTGGTTAATTTCAGCTACCCTAGGGCTGCTCCAAGGCAGTCCATGTCTGGTGTAACACTTCCAGGAAATTGACGTCAAAATTCATGTCGAACGAAAACTATTGACTTCATAATATCGAAGTAGCGATGACATAAGCAAGATGTCAAAAATGAGAGCTTTTATCAGAGCGGTGATGATGTTTACTTCACCTTTCAGCTAGCTTAAGTAGGGAAACAGAAAGCACTACCAGGTGAATAGATAACAAGACCTAAATGTCATTTAAAAAAAACAAGATCTGGGAGCCTGTAACTCCAAAGTGGCAGGTGACATTATAGGGGAGCTGTACCAAGCTAGTTAGACTGTATGGGCTCAGGGTTTCAGGGTTATGAAACCGGTAATGGAACTCCTCAAAAGCAGCTCAATCCTTTGTTGTATGTAAAGATATTTCTGATTACTTGATCCATAATTTCGCTCGGCTCTCAGGTCTAAAATGGCTTGACACTTGAGGAGCTCGAAGGGACAGTGGAGTCTGGACTGAAACCAAAGGATTCAGCGGAATAAACGACAAAGCTGATGGACAATGGGGTGCAGCGAGGCGGCAAGAGCTCAATAGACGTTATGAAAGTTGAAACTAAGCGGAGGCTGCGAAAGCAACTGAAGCAAATGATGAAAAGAGTAAGATGGAGAAAGGGATTGACGTTGGGTAGATATGTTTCCAGCGATATCGGTCGATAAGTTGACTAATGTAATTGCTCACGTGACGACAGCTGAAACCATTACAGAAGAGGCAAGACTAAGGAAGAGGTTTGATACCGTGTCCGTTGGGTCAGTTAAGGCTAGGTCAATGAAGGAGGAGAGCGGAAGGGCTGATTGACATACTGATTCCATAGTAGAAAATATGTATGGAGACTAGGAGATATGTGTATGACAAAAGTAAGTGAGCGCTGTTTCCTTCAGAAGGACTTAGAGTATTGTCTTAAGCGATACTCACTTCTCATTGTATACAAATGATGGATTGGGGTTTCATTCGGGTGCGAGGTTTATTTACCCGGCTTTAGTCTGTAAGCCAGTATCATATTTTCTCCCATTGTCATAACTTTGAGTACATGATCAAAATGTAGTTTAGATATATAGGTTACTCGTAGTCCAAAAGGAAATAAAGACTTTTTTGTACGTTTTCAAATAGGCAACAATGCAGCTCCGTATCTAGGTTCCCTAGACTATAAGCAGTCTAAAAGCAAAAATTGCTTGTGCTTAGTGTTAAGTGCATTTGACTACTGCATATAACTTTTAAGGATCAAGTCCCATTTTTACCCGGCATCACCTCTGTTGAGCATCTGACAGCCTACTGTCAGGAGAATGGTCCTTGAAACCCGCTGTCCTTTGGATACTGACAAAAGGTATAGCTAAACCATTAGGCACTGTGAGAAGCCAATCCTTGGCTGCTTGTGGCCTGTTTTTCAGACCCTAGCCGGAACCTAGTCATGGCTTTTGTAGACCGTGCATTGCTTGTGCGTCATTGAGAAGAAGAGACTTAGCAGTTCTTTGAAACACTCACGACATAAGATTACTGTTGCAGTCATCTCGCCTAACATTTGACAATTCTTTTCCTTCAAACGAACTGTGTAAACATACAGTGACTAACGTTAATTTTCTTGCAACTCACCCTGCAAAGAACGAAATTGCTGCTACAGAAAAACTACAGAACTTTGTGTTATGTATATTTTTCTTGTGCAACGTTTAAATGTCAAAATAACTTCTTGATAATTTGTTTTTCCTATAAATTCCACGAATCATGCATAATCGCCTCCCGATTCCACTTTACCTCGCTTCCCACATTTTCTTATGAACGTCACGTGGAACGAAACCCTAACCACGTTTTTGTTTTCGAAAAGAAATGGAAAATCCTTTTCGGACAAACTTTCGCGTACTGTTATAATAATTAATTCATGTTTCTTTTGGAAAAGGCGGTTACCACCTGCCTCCCAGCCATCGCATACCGTCGATAATTATTTTCCAACGAAATGAAAATCGATTTTCCTTGTCTAAGTCAAGGGGGTGTGTTGAAAGGGTAGCTCATTGGAACGGAACCCACTTGTAATTGTTCTATTTTTAAAGGCGTACCCAAGACGGACTTCAGAATAGAAAAAAGGCCAAGGAAAACACAAGATACACAGCAGCGCGAATAAAGAAAATAAAAGAAAAGAAAATTTATTCAAAATTTATTCTACCCCGTCGATAATTTTAAACGTGCTTTGACTCCACCACCGCGCGACTATTTTTGGACGAGCACAAACAGCACCAGCAGTAGTATCTGTATCTACTAAAAGTGTATCCATAAGAAACGGCAGTAGCACGCAGTGAAAATTAGAATACTTTTCTCTGTCTGAGTATAATTTTAGGTTTCATGTCACTGGAAAGTGCTTCATGATGATAATTTGATATATTTTTTTTCTTTTTGTTTTGTGTTCACAACCCCCTTTTGTGGTGGTTTATGGGTTAAGGTTATCTTCTCTCTCTCTCGCTTGATTGTTTTGAGTTGGGCCTATGATAAGGGTAAAGTGGTTGACTATTATAGGCTTTATGTGGTTGTTTTTTTTTTACTTTGCCTAGCCTAGCGATGTGTTAGGTATTTGGCAGCGAGAGAACATGTGCCCGGGTAGCTCAGTCGGTAGAGCGTTGGACTTTTAATCCAACGGTCCAGGGTTCAAGTCCCTGCTCGGGCGGACCAAATTTTTTTTTTATTTTTTTTTTTAAATAATTTTGATTACATTTTTGAAACCTATTTTTAGAAATATTTAACAGGGAATACATAGAGTGGTATAAAAATGAAATCTATTCTATTTCCATTCGCTCTGAATGAATTCACTCAATTTGAAGAGCAGGTACCTAGTCATAGAACACGCTATTCGCTTGAACTTAATATCCATTCGACCACTGGATTGTAACGCAATAAAACTCTTTCTAAACTTTTTTATATATTCGACTTAAACTAACATATTCGCATTCTAAATCAACTGTCATCACACTTTAAAGTCACTGTGTGACAGTTGACTAAACTGTGTGACAGTTGACTAAACTGTGTGACAGTTGGCTAAACTGTGTTCACTTTCGCTTTTTTAAGGAATATTTATATCCGTTGGTAGATATTCCGACAGTTTCCGGTATGTTCCCCAATATGTCGGTGCCATTTTGACGTTTCTTTTCTCAGCTACATAAGGTCCGTTCGTGTACCCTCCAAAAACAGCGAATTTTTACGAAATTTTACAAAAAGTTGTTCACGTACGACGAATTTTCGTAGTTTTTTTACAGAAGAGAGTGCTCACGGGAGAGTAAAAAATTTCCCCACGCTATGAATTTTAGTGCAAGAAAATTTTTTAAGCTGTTTTCTGAAAACTGTCAAATCTGTCAAATTAGTTTATTTTCAGTATTTTCTTGTTCAACACGTTTGCTTACTTTTTCGTAATTTTAGTTCTCTCTGAGAGAATTCTATCTCACACTCTTTGAAATTTGATTTGAATTTTAGTGCAGAAAGTACGCGAACGGACCTATAGTCTTAAAAGGGTGCGTTTAAAGTTATCTTAGGGATGTTGTGTTCACAATAGTAAATACTTTGGGGATAAACTCGTCGAAATTATAATTTCTAAAGAGAGAATTGTCAAAAGAGCCACCGATAATTCTTACATGTTAGGTACTTCATCTCTTGGGGTGGTAGAAACGTCTTCTTTTAGATGAGCAACGCGTTTTTTGTCGCGCCAGAAGTACTTACGATCTGCTGTTTTCTGTCAACCTAAACAAAATCGGAAGTAGTTGTCATTTCTAGAGTTTCTCTTCGTTCAAAGAGGTGAAAAAGGTATCTATCTTGGCGCCTGACTTACGATTGATGGAAGGAGAAACTCTGATTTAAATGTTTGCTATGGGTGCGTCCAGTAGGTAAGCTTAGAAACGGATGAAATTAGATGAAATCTGACATCTCTCCTTGTCCATTTAGAAGATATTGGTGAGTTGAGGGAACATGGTGCAGAAAAAATCGCGTGTTTGGAGGGCATGTACGGAAACAGCACCGAGGGACGTTTTTGTAGAACTCGCACTTTTTGGTAACTTCAAAGAAATAACAGTCAATAATGGCGCCATTCAACAAACTACACAGAATGATGCACTTGCTTCTCTCCAATTATGTGTGAAGTTTCTAAGCTGCCACTTTTGTTTATTCATATTTAGCTGTCACCTTATCCGAATTTTTGTTTTTGATTTCTAGAATCTAACAATTACATTATGAGTCCAGAAAGTTTGGTATGACCGTTATTCACATTTGAAGGTTGGCCGATTAATTTACCTTAGCCAGTGGGTTACAGTCAAAGTGCACAACATAATAGGATTGAAATAAAGGTCACATAACAGATGTATACTATTTTTCAAAGAAGACATTTCAAGACGAAAACAACGTCAAAGGTTGAATGTAGGAGTTGCAAATGGTTTTGCTAATAACAAATCGTTGATACTTGCTCGGGCGAAAACAATTTTTTTTATTTGTGAAACTTTTGCCTAGGGTAGGATTGAGGTTTTGAATAAGTATTTCACCTCAAGTGCTTGGTGAATGTTGACATTATTATTGTAGAGAGGTTTGATTTGTAGCCTGTGGTCTAAAAATTTTATTCGTAATCGAAATTTGTATTCGTATTTTGGGTGGAACAGTAAAATTAAAAAATTTCGTGTAGGTGCTGGCAATAGGAAATAGAAAATGAACTTTAAAATTTCTAGGAATGAATCGTTTCTAGCGGTACTAGTGGGTTCCTTGGAATGTCTAGTGTTTGGCCTTATAACCGTACTTAACATAACCTATATAGCCCTATGCACCTACAACGTTTTATGGCAACCCTTAGCAAAAAACTGGGACTCGTTTAAAGCAAACAGAACAGAATCGTTGTGATAATATTGAAAAATCTCTAGTAATTTAAATTCAGGTAAAACGGGATAGATATTTCACATAAAACCACCCTGTGTTCCTAACGGTTTCCTTATACATAATTCCTCATAAGTGAGTTCGATGTTTTGGTAAACTTAAAAGTATTACTTTCCGAGTTGTAGATCTTATTCCGATGAATAAGTAGATAGCAATGACCACAGCAATTGTCAGTGTCATTTCCAAGCTGTCAACGGTTTGGCGAACAGAAAATGACAGCTGCCATCGCAGAGGGTTTTTGTAATGCAGCGCTCTCAGATCAACGAACGCAGGTATGTATATCTAGCCTGAAAACGTGTAATCAAAATGGTGAGAATCGAACACAGACTTTTTTTTTGCAAGTTGGTATTACAAAAAATTGTACCCACAGCATTTATGTACAAAAAAGCCGCGCCCATGTGTTGTCAAGCCAGCCGCTGTAATCTAAGCTTGTGTGTGTAAGCTCCCAACTAATTTTGCTGGAACGTAAGAATACAATTAAGAGAGTTTTAAGCTTGTAGGAAGCGAGTCTGCCAAACAACCCGAAGATGGCCATCTATGGCGGATGACTTACCGAATTACTGGCACGGATGGGCTATTTGGGTGGTCATAAACTGGACGTAGCGCACGGTAAGTTGCACGAACTGAAGTCCGATATTCGAAATAAATTTGCACAATTACCCGTAAATTTGTTTATAGTGAAACGTCAAACTAAACTGAGTATAAGCCTTTAGACGTCAAATTGGTTGTCGCTGGAAAAAGTGCTGCCAAATTGAAAACTAAACCAACTCCTTATTCTAAGTTGAATAAGATCAACTGTCAGATGATTGCTATCAAAATGTTGACTACCACAAGACTTGTTGAATGTCAAACAATAAAATTTTCGTGTCATATGACATGTGTCTATTTGGATCAGACTACCTAATTTTATCTATAAAAACTTTTCATAACAGTAACAAAGAAAATGAGCTAAGAAGTCTTAAAAGAAAAAAAAACATTTAAAAATAGGTCCTTAGAGAACGCCAGCCTACAACAATCTGTCAAGCATTCAATAGACTTGAAGAACTCTAATAATACATTTCAAAATCTTATTTAAAAATAAATATGTATAGTATAATATGAACTCACCTCACCACCCTTTTCGCGGGCGACCTTACTCAATCGATGACACCGATCAATCCCAATGGTACATATCGCCGGATTGCATTGTGTCAAATATCTGCCACTGCCACAGCCAACGTCACAAACAACCGATCCGGGATCCAATGCGGCCAAAAACTGTGCCACTTTCGGTCTAATCGGTCCCGATGGCTCCTCACAATTCTCATAAACATCATGGACATATGCCCGCTCCAAAGCAGCCGAACGTCCACTGGCATCGTTGCACCTTTGCTGGTCGCTGCTGCACCTACTATGAACCTCCCCCACTGCGGCGTCTAATTTCGTTCGGTTCCTTGGCGATGTACTTATATCTCGATAGTAATGATCTCTTGAACAAGGTTTCGTTGCTGCTCCCACAGCTGGTGGTTTTGGGCTCGTTGCCGGTGCCGTTGTCGTTGAATTATTATTATTTGTTTGCGTTATTGTGTTGGATCCTTGTGACACCGTTGTAAATAAACTTGGCGTCGTTGTTGTCGTTGTCGTCATCGAACTTCGTCGTCGTTGTTGTTGTTGCTGTTGCTGTTGCTTGTTATTCTCATATTGTAATTTCCCATCTGTGTGTGTGGCAAGGATAGAAAACAAAACAAATCAGTGAGAAACTTTTTCCAATAAAAATGTCAAATATTGCTGAAAAAAAGGTGCACCCCAAAAAAACAAAAAAGGACGAAAAGCTCTTCACACACACATACACCGTACAGACGACGACGTTTGACAATCAAGTAGAAAAGTTCACAATTTTATGGCTGCCAATGAGACTAAAACTTTCGGCAGGGCTGTGAAGGGGTGCTCCACTCCATAAACAAGAATTTCTGTCTCAAAAAAATGAAGAGCTTTATTCCTATGAAGGGTGTTGTACACAAGGTACAAGTGGGCGGGGTGGCAAAAAGGTGGAAGGTAAACCAGAAGCAAGAGAAAAACGAAAATAACGTAAAATAAAAATAAATTTTGATAGCATTACCATTAACAGGTGGATTTGATTTCCCTTTCGAGGCTTTAGCTTCTGTTTACCATGATTGATGTGCGGGCATTTCTGGTGTTGGTCTTTCGAGTGGAGTGGGTTGGAGCGCCGCGGAGCGGAGCGAAGGGAGTTACTTTCGTTATTTTTGGTTGAGGTTTCTTCTATTTTTTGGTGATATTTGTTTTGGGGATGAAATTTTTAGTTATATTTTTTCTTATCGTGTAGATAAATGCGTGTATCGATTTTTACCAGTCTCGGGCGACATTAAAATATTGAGAAAAAAAGAAATGAATCTAGCCTTAAGGAGGGTGATTTTGCCCCGGGGTTATATGTTGGAGACACTATGGCGACCTTTAAGAGTTTCATCAAGGATATGAACGCAATAAAAATTGACTAAGGCAGAGGTCACTTGTGGTGACTGTGTCACTGTGTCATATTCGAATCGAGAACGGGTAGAGGTTAATGGGACAGCAAACGCAAAGCAGGGGTTAAGATTTAAAAGGAATTTGTACTCATGTTAAAGACATTGACGTGCCTATTGAGAGAGAGATGAATAGGAAGCTCTTGAAAAAGTGTAAGTATAGAGATGATAAGGGTGATTCATGGATGCAATTTAGTGCTGCTGGGTGAAGATTGGTGAAGATTGCATCATTTGAAGAGAAATTAAAGATCATAGATTAGATTATGAGGCTTTTGTGTTTATGTGAAGAGGTTCGACTTAAATAAGGATCTTCTTACGATTGAAGGGTTTGACTTGAATATGATTGCAAGAAAGAGGTTAGTAGCACGGTCTTTATGTAGGTTTTTCGTGCCTAATAGATTGTAGAATGTTCTTTGATATAGGATCGGATCCACTTATCACTGTGGCCACAATTGAGCGTCAAGATGCCACTATTAACAGTGAAAGCAACTACTTATGTATGTGCATTATGTCTTGATCAGAGAAGAGTTCATAGACTACCTCTATTAGTAGTATAGCAAGTCTTGGCCGAACCGTATCTCCAACGAAAAGCTTTATATGAGAACGGGACAGGAACCTATCAACATTACTCTACGAAGGAGAAAGTTGCAGAGGATTGGAGATACCCTACGGCGCGAAGACAATTCCATTGCGAAATATGTCATGCAATGGAATCCGCTCTCCCGAGCAGGTAGAATAGCGGGACGTCCTAGGCAAACCTGGCGCAGAACAGTCGAGGAGGAATCGCTTTGCAGAAGTACGAACAAGATGGTGCGCAGGCGTTATTTACGCCCTATGCCTCTCGAGGGGTGAAATCTTAAGAATGAAACACTTTCCAATAGTAGATACTGTGCTAATAAATTGTGTCCCAAGTATTGCATTTGGAAGCCCACTGAGGCATTTGGTGCACTTGCAAGAAGTAAGACTGAAGTCAGGAAACCGTATAAGAAAGTAACACAAAGTTAATTGGAAGAAAACTGTATGGCCTACAACAGATCGGGACTTAATCTCTTATTTGATAAACAGGAAGGTAAGAAATGGGTGATGCAGCACAGTCAGGGAGCACTGAAGCCAGTGCCATACGAGCTTCTTTTTCTGTGCCGGCATTTGGTGGAGCGCCATAAGTATACAGAAAACCAGTACAAATTGTACTCACGAGCGACCGTGACCAGAAAACTATGGGTGTGATTGCCGTGAACCAATTTATTCAGTGAGCTCGAAAATGCTGCTTGTTTGCCAATAACACCCCTTTAGGAGATCGTGTGGCATTGACCATCTGAGACCCTTAGAAAAGTTCTATCCAAACTCCATCGGTGGAGGAATATGTGGAATTTAGTGACAACTCCTGAACGGATACGATTCCATAGGTACAAACTTTCCAGGGTGTATCGATCGTGCAAACTGTTCCAAATTCTTTTTCTACCTCTCTTCACCGACCAATTCGCCTTTCCTCTTTTGGATATATCAAACAAAATAAATAAATATTAGGACGTCAGCAGCCCATTAAGGGCCAAGACTTTGCTTCTCACAACTGTACCTGTTGGGCGTGTTAAACATTTCTGTACATACAGAAGAGACCTACAGTTGTGGTCATTTCAACAAAACTAATCTACAATTGACAAAGTTAGGGGCTTATTAGGAATGTTGTTCAGGCAACCACACCAACGTCAACAATTTCAAATTGATAAAAACATTCGTGAACTTATCTTGAGTAAGAAATGGCCTAGGAAGGATAGAAGTAAGAAAGTAAGTAAGTTGAAGCGCTCATATGTTAGAGACGTTGGTTCCTCAACCCTGAAGTAGCGTCTATAAAGAGGCCACAAAGTGCCGTCGTGCAACAGGTGTTTAACCTAAAATTGAAAGTATTACTTCCAATCAGAATAAATCTAATTAGGTCCGCCCTCTAAAAGCCTTATTCTGCAATATTTTTGATTGCTTTGGATTTATCCAAGTCACATTCATTGAATTTAAGTTTTTTAAAGTTTTTGAAGTCACCAAATGCGTTCAATCCTTTTGAGTTACTTACATTCTTTAAATACATTGAAAGGCAACAGGTCCTTTCGCGTGTTTTTTGCACTAAAATTGGCAGATAGTCAAACTACGAGAAAGTACTTGAACTGGTTACACAAGAAAAAGTTGAAAGTTCAGTAATTTGACAGTTCTCACAAATCAGCTCAAAGAAATTGCTTGCACTAAAATACGTAAAATTGGGAAATTTCTCACTACTGAACGCCCTCTACCATCAAAAATCCTCCGTACGCGAATAGTTTTTCGTAAAACTTCATAAGTTCTCGTAGAAATTCGCTGTTTTGCGAGCGTATGCGAATTGACCTGATACCTAATTCACAATGTCGCGGTCACGCTTTGACTTATTGAGTAGAAACAATTATGTACCACGTTTATATGACCGGATAAGATATCGAATTGAGTTTCAATCCACGTTTTTGCTGTAACCGGATTGAGGGATCGAGTTAGAATCGCATCGAAAAAGGATTGAGTTTGAGACTATTTCTCCATTTCCTCATTTTTTACTTTATAGTTTACTCCGCACAATATCTGGACAAACAAACAAAAAAACACGAGAGGATAAGACATTTCTTTACCTTCTTTTCCTTTTTTTCTCCATCTGTCAAACTCAATCTTGCGATCCACGTTTATACGAAAAAACTCAACTCGATCGAAGAAAATTTTGTGATCGGATCGAGTCAATCCTGTTTTAACCTGATCTGTGTTTATATGCCACTCAACCCGAATTGAATTCAGTTTCAATCCGCCATAAAAACGTGGTAAATAGGCCAATAGGCCTCAACCAGGGATGCCGTTTTTCAACTTCGAAGGGGAGTATTTTAGAAGTTTACAGAGGAGTATTTTGTGTCTGAAGGGAGTACCTACAGGAGTAAAGTTTAGTGTCATAAATTCCTTCCAATTCGCAGTTCAAGCAGGACAGAAGCAGGACAGAAGTATTTAAGTTTTTACAGAATCCTTTTTTTTTTTTGACAATCCCTGAGAACTTTAGAACTTGCAATATGGATTCGTTGGGCCATCACACACTGGAGCAATTTTAACCTGGGGTAACCCCGGTGAATCTTTTACTCTCATTACACACTGGATGAGTAATGTGGGTAAAATTCTGTACACACGAACCGACTTTCATTGTAGCGGTATTTATTCTTTTCAGCTCGAAAATGACAACTTGCGTATGAATTAGTTTTACCCCGCTGTTAAACTGCTTTAAGACTAGATGACGATTTTACCCCGCTTCTTACTCCACACTCTCCCTCTTCTATAAAATCAGTTTCACCCCGGGGTAATTGCACCAGTGTATGATGGCTCATTTAATGAAATAAGGGTGACAATGAACTAAAATACTTTAAAAGGAGTAGAGTCATATTGAGGGGAATATGGGAGTAGAGTTGATGAGAAGGGAGTACGCGGAGTACCTTCGGCAACGGCAACCCTGACATCAACATCTGAGTAGAGTTACTGTCTACTTTCTCGCGCGTTCAGCATTCAACAAATTGAATGCAATCAAAGACGTCAAACGGCTTCAATGAATTGAAGGCATTCAGCGGCTTCAAACGACTATAAAAATGCATGTAATTTAGTACAGTGTTTTTAAGACACTTAGAATTAAGCCCTGTTAATATTTAAACTTCATAGTCAACCCCCCTAAAAGGATATCTCTCTGAAAATCTACTGTCTCAGGTAGAAGAGAGGTCTCGTTTTATGAGTATTCCCCTCAAACGTCTTGTGGTAACTCACCGTAAGTACACATGTCCTTGTTCCCATGAGTTAATTCATCCGGGCGACGACTTCAACTAGAATTACATAATTTGAGGAGACATATTTATCAGCACATGCATACTCGTATGTACGTACATATGTCCTTATATCCCACGTCATTAATTTTGTAATTATATCATTCCGTCAACAACTTCCAGATTTCCATGTTCAACTAGAATCCCGCATGTTTATTGCTGAATTAGTATTTATTTTGATTTAAGTGTAAGTTTATACCGTGACGTGCCTTGACATTTCATTCGGCACGCAAATATTCAATTCGTTTGATGCATATTTTCAACGATTTAATGCGCAATTTCACATGAAATTTGTCTTGCTGTCGGTGAGGGTAAGAGTCCTCTGCATGAATATCAGCAGGAGGATACGTTCTCAATACAAATTCTCACTCTATAGGTAAAATCTTTTATCGAAAACAATAGATGTGATTTGAATTATTTTCATGTTCGCCAAATAGTACACTTGAGTGAAAAATCTTCCTGAAATTCTTTTCACACAATCTCAATCGACACAACAGATGTACTTTTCTGCCTGATTGTCCATCCATTGTTCGCGTTACATCCTAAGCCGGTTGAATTGAGATTCCTCAATGAAAAATAAAAGTATATGTGTCAACACTCACTCAGGACTATTTTTAGCTTGTTAGCAAATTTCTTTGTCTCGTAAAATGTCCTTAGTCCGTTTTATGCGAACAAAATAAAAAAAAGTACGAAATTCTCATAAATTCCTTCATAATTGGATTTAATTACTTTCAACCGTAATTATTACAACAATCCGCACTTGATTGGCTGCAAAATGTCCTCAACGCTTTCCTCAACTTCCGGTTGAACGTAGTTAATGTCATTTTGTTCGACTAATGACCATGTTACACGCACTCTCTCTCTTCCTCTTTGTGTGTTTCTGTTTGTACAACGAAGAATTGGAGGGAGGAAGGCACGCAGTTCATTGTGTGTAATGAAGGATTTGGTTTTCTAAGATTCATAGTGTGGAATTCGCTGAAAACTTTTCACATATGCGGTTGCAGGATATACACTTCAAGGACGAACAACAAGGATGTGGCGGTTGCGGTTTTCGTGCAAGGACTGGATAACTGGATTTTAACAATAGATGTGGGATATACAATATGTATAGAAGGATGAGAAGAAATGCAAGTTATAATCTTATCCCACAGGACAGTAGAATAAATTTCATCATTGACGAGGGAAAACAAGGACATCCCATAGACACCCACATAATACATATATCAGATGGAATGAAATCTCTCACAACGGAAGAGATCATCCTGCTGCTGCTTCTGCTACTGGTAGTGATGGTGTTGTAAATGATGAAAGCTGAAGATTATCTGTCGCAATATTAACTGTGGCAACAGTCAGAGGCAGGAAATGAGAATGAAGCACTATTTAACAAATGATCTACTCCTTTGTTCTGTAACAGGGATGCCACCCCATCTAGCGCGTGTGTCTTCCTCTTAGAAAATGCTGAATTTTAGACTGTAATTTTTGATAATGCTTCAACCGAACCGAAAGGCAAATTTCAAGTGAAAATACTCGAATTTTCGCGGAAGTTTTCTTGGCGAATTTCAGGAAACCTCATTTAACAAAGTGCATAATAGCTGCTATAAGTGGTTAAGTAGTTGTGTTGAAATTCGATATCAATAAACTCTGAGTTTTGTTAAATATTAATTAATCACTAAAGTTTTGAAATTCGAGTTGACATTTAGCGTTTTGCTAAACGCTTTCGATTGGATAAAATGTACTACCTGTCAGAGATGTAAAAGTGTTAAATCTTTTGAGAACTGAACTCAACAGAATGTATAATTTTGATTTTGAATTCATGACTTGACGTTTGGACTCGGACTACAAAACCAATCATTTTAACCAAATCAGAGATTTGAAGTCATAAGAATTAAATCTTTTTGACTGCCGCATTGAAGTCAATAGCATTAACTTGAAGTAATTGGCATTTCAACCGTTCTGTCATTTTGGGCACTTTTTTGACATTGCTTATCGAATAATCATGATTAGACCTGAAGGCTGAATTATAATAGGAGAATGGTTTTGTACGACCACTACCGAGACGGTGCGAATACAAAGGATTTGTACATAGCTTTTGGCTTAGATTCGTTCCAAAAGTGCGAATCCTTTCACTCTTAATTATGAAAATTCTAGAATGAGATTTTATAACTGCAAAATTAATCCAATTTAAAGTTTCAGACAGTATTGAACGAACTATATTATTAATTTCCTCAAAACAATTCCAATATTCTTGGGAAAATACAGAAATAATCGGAAAAACTATTTGACAGATGCTTCCGAATACATACATAATTCTATGATGGCCGAAATATGGAAATGACTGGACTGAAGAAAACGTAGAATTTTGTCATTCCAATTATTATAGTTCAGCCATAACGCTCAAAATCAACATATACTAATGTCAAAAACTCAAAACTCAACAAAATACTCCCCGCGTTCTGTAAACTTGATTTGGTTGCCATAATACTTTTGCCTGCATACTAATCTGTCAAAACAAAAACTCATAATCATTTTTTTCTTTTGCCAATTTTCAATAGAAACATGCCATCTGTCAAATTTACATATATGTATGTATGTATAAGCTGCTGAAACTGCTCATGTTTGCAAAAGTGAACGAACATTTGACGAATCGCCTCTAAGCTTATGTGTTGCAAATGCTGATTATGGTTCTCACTTTACACCAGAAGAACGCTTACGTGAGCATAACTTTCGAACCGTGCTGTCATTTTTGACACTTCTTTGACAATTATGTGAATTACCCATCATGAATCAATTTGAATAGACAGAAATACACTAGAAGAACGATTTCGTTTCATTAAAACCACATTTTGAGAATCTTTATCGAATTCGAGAGACGCATTGATGATTCTGTGGTATATAGCTTACTCTTCGAAGTGTTGTGTGTAATATTTGCCCGCGGATGGGGCTCTTGAGAAGTCGTCACTTGACAAGGTTCACTTTTGGCTCATGACGTCTGTAGATAAACAAGACAAGATAAACATTTTTGGAATGAGGCATAACCAGAAGATAATCCTCAGACACAAAA
This sequence comes from Chalcosyrphus nemorum, assembly GCA_949716465.1. Taxonomy (NCBI): domain Eukaryota; kingdom Metazoa; phylum Arthropoda; class Insecta; order Diptera; family Syrphidae; genus Chalcosyrphus; species Chalcosyrphus nemorum. The sequence goes on from OX454333.1 coordinate 82,659,143, forward strand.
AACAAATAATCAGTGACCATGCCATTATAAAATTGCTTCGAAACTCTAACTAACCAGTTGTCAATCTTTCATTTTAAAAGTACAAATGGAATCACTCTTTAGCAAATGACTGAAAATGACAGAAAATTAAGCGAAACTTAACCATAAGCCAAAAACAAAACCTTTTTATACACCATATTACGGACGTGATCGCAATCGCAGCTCTTTTATTCAGTAATTCTCAGCGGGCAAAATACCTATACTCATACATACACATGTGGTATCTCACAAGGTGTAGGTACTCTTATTATAAGTTCCATTCGCCACTGTTTTCACACATTCTTTTCAGCAAGTGAGATATGTGTCTGTGATTGCTACTACTTAATGTGATTGCGACATGTACTTGCGATTGTGATTGCTAGAAGTGGAGTCACAATTTTTTTTTATGGAAATATAGATATTTAAGTAAGTGGTATGTTAACAGTTGTTAGAGAAGCCGTACATGTTGTAGCTTTCGAAGACTATTGCTGTTATGGGTGGCATTCTTTAAGTATTAAAGTGTGCATGTTGTTATTGCTATCTCAACAAGTGAATTTACTGAATCCAATTTATAATTAAAGAGAAGCCTTCAATGCCTTATCATTTGGTGCGTACAAAATCATAGCCCGACTTGATGAAAGGGGTTTCTATGTTTCCCTCCTCTTTGCGAAAGTCAAGTAGGAACCCGTCACGATTAAGAGTATTGAGATTTCCCTTATTATTTTATGTAGTAACTTATTTTTTATGCACTATATCATGACAATGAGATGCTCGAAAATGCTTGATGTTAAGTAAATAGTTTTCTCTTCTGTCCCGTGTAGATCCCAAGAAAACCCAGAGTGGGGTTCCACAAGGTAGCATTCATCCACTAATATTGATTTTTATTTCTGACTTTTGATGTTACTGCTTTATCGACGGAAATTGAATGGACTTCTTTATCTGAACTCAAACTTCTCTTCTCTACTTTGACGATGTGTGGCTATTCTCTCAAAGGATGATGGACCTTCTTCAACTGTGGAGAGGAAGGGCAAGAAAGATGTCATCGGTCTGAACATTAAATCGGACAAGGTGGAACCAGAATGGTTTCAAACAGAACTTGCCATCAAACGAATGAAACATGTGAGATTTATGTCATGGAAGACTGACCTCACAAAGATTCAACATTAATAATCATACTTGCGATTAATGGTGCTAAACTTTTGTATACCTTAAGATGTCAAAGATTTATTCCTATAATTCTGGAACCTTTCCAAAACTGAAGAACGAATTCGCCGGTTCATTAGAAAAGTAGAGTCCTGGTTATATGGACGTTTTTTCTTAAAATTGGACCAACTTTATACACTCCTATGCCTGCAAAGTATGCCGTGCCGAACGTGTGAGAGACTGTATTCCATGAAATATGAAATAGAACCATTTGATCTATTTGTAGAATTAATGCGTTTAAGTCATTAATGCATAAGCTGTCAATTGCCACTGAAACACCCTAAAGACCGTTCGAAGTTTAACTCATTTGTAGCACCAAAAGGATTCGCTGTTATGTCACCTCGGTTCTCAAGCTGATAGCATTGTTTCTCCAGATTTTGGATAGCTTTCTGCAGTTTTAATCATTCCCGTTCTGCTGTATACATTCAGTTCAGTGCCACAGCGATTAACTGGGATAAAAATTATAAAAATTTGTGAACTTCCTACCGACAATGTTGAGTCGTTTGTCGTCAATACTCACCGCTTTTCTTTTGTTAATGGGCTTGATTGCTGTTACTAACCACAAAGCCATTCACTGGCCGAGTTCCTAACACCTCGCTAATCTAGCTGCTAGAATACTTTTGCTCCGGGATGACAGATTTGTCGCTAACGAATCTAGCGGCCTCTAGTGCAACATATGTCAGTGCAAAAGTATTCTAGCAGCTAGATTAGCGAAGTTTTGGAATCGCGGCCACTGTCTCAAAAGTGATTCACTCCAATGAGGGGTTTTATGCAAGCGCGAGCTAGGCACGGATGCCGAAACAAGGTATGGGTTTGTAAACCTCGTCTTGTTTATCAGGTTATTGACAAACGGACTTAGGGGTTCATATTAAGCAAAACATTATCGACCTGACAACACTGGGAGAAGGAATTGGAAGGAGAAGGTATAGTGGAATTTGAAAGATGTAGGAGGTTTTTTCGATTCATGTACACTCTTCATGGGTAGTGACCAAATTATTGGAGATACTTGATTTTTAATTTCCGCTTTCAGTTATGATTCGCAGTAAATTCTTGATATTTCTATTAATGGAAATATTGAGTGAATATACTTGGGAATTAAGTAATGAACCTTTCAGTCAATGAACGAATGTGTTTCTACTACATCGTGACTTCCTACATCTGGCACATCCTCCTATGTATTTTTGTTAAGCAAAGTTTTGCAGTTTGTCGGTTTTAGGAATGACTTACTGAGGGGCAACCTGTAGTTTTTGAAAACACCTGCTGCAGTGGAAATGATGCCCAAGTGAAAGCAGTTGCTGATGATGCGGTGATAGGGATAATTGGAGCCTTTGTCTTTGGCGGTTGACTCCTATCAAAGTACATGAATCACAAGCTTATTTGATCCCTTTGTTGAAAAGTTGGACGTAATTGCAAGCGGCCTTATAAGTCACAGGATCTTTTTCAGACAACAATGGTGTTCAAAAGGGATACATACACATATACAATGATCAAAATATGAAATTAAAAAAGATATAATCCAAAACCTGTCAGGACCTTATTTCAACTCACATCAAGGATTCATGCATTAGGCACCCCTGTGCACTACCAGCATACAAAATTGTGTATGTATGCGCCTGATGACGGTGGATGACACCGAAAACCACTTCAATCTAAAACCATATAAATCCATTCCAAAAGTAGATGCGAGAGCAAATAAAAAATAAAAAAGGATCAATCTGTACATGACGCGCACTAACAGTTACTGCCAACCAAAACTCACCTTCAGCAAAGTATCTCTGTGAATGTGCGGATGCCTGCAGGTTATTCGTTAGCAATAGATTCGCCGATGACGGCGCTAATTGTCCCGCTAACATTAAAGAAGCGCAAAAAACTTTATTTCACTGTGGTTACTCCTTTTTAATTTGTTGTTTTTTTTTTTTTTTTAATTCCCGACCCGTATTTATCCTCAATTCCAATTAAACACTTGTATTTGCATTGTCAAATTAATCGGTGACACTTTATGCATACGCACTACACACAGCACCGCGAGAGAAAGAAACTAACACTAACACACGCGCAAGGACATAAGCCTCCTCATCATTATCCTGCTCCAGGACAACGCAGTGGTACCTATTTTTAACTTTTTCTCACGAATTTCCTTCCTTTTTTTTTTTCTTCTTCGCTGGTCTTCCTTTTTTTTTTTTTTTTGTTGCTTTTCTCAACTTGTTTGTTGATTTTTACTTAGGGTTTTTTTTGTTGTTGTTGTTGCTTTCCTTTTTTTCGGTATTTCCACTCTGTGCGGGACAAAAAAGAGGCCAAAAAAACAACAAATTATAAGATGGCGATTGAACATATACACATTATAATATATTTTCTATCTTTTTCACATCGACAATGACCCGAAATGATTTTATGCTGCGAGAGTAGATAGCAGGATACATCCTCGCTCGCATACGGAGTTTGGTTGGTTTTTTTGTTTTTGCTTTTTGTTCGTCCTGTGTCGTTTGCTCTCCTACTTTTCTTGTTATTGTTGTTGTTGTTCCCAGTTTTTTTCCCGTTTGGTTGGATAGAGATAGATATATGCTTGCGAAAGGAAAGTGGAAAGTTAGGCTTCGTTAGGGGGTGGTAGGCAGGCGGTCGTAGGGTTTTGATAGTGGGATGAGATTTGATTTTTCCTTTTCTCTTTCGAGGAAGGAGAAGGCGAAGAGATTTTCCTTTCTTTGAAAATTTTCACTTTTTTTTTTTTGTTCCAAAACCAAGAAAACGATACTTTTTTCAAAATGAGAATTTATTGGACACTTTTTCAATTTTTTGTGGGTTTCACACGCGGATATCAGCAACGAGGGCCACAAGGATTTTCGTTGTCAAAAAAAAAAGAAAAAAGAAAAGAAAAAAACTCTGTGCAAAAGGTGGAAAGTAAGTTTTTCTCTTTCTAGGACACTTTGACATGCAGTAGACGAACGCGTATGTGGAACCCCATGACTGATTGCAATGAATATCCGTTGAGAACTGTGGGAGAACGGAGAACGGTTTTCTATTGAAAAAAAAATTGCTCAACAATGGCCGAGGACAAGGTAGGTTTTCTTTCATAAAGTTTTTACTGAGCGACAGCAGGGAGAAGATGGCAGAGGGATAGCTTTTACTAGGGGGTTGGTAGGTGGTTGGTGAGAAAATGCGATGTTTTTCTTGTGTTTTGTGGTGTTAGGGTGGCAATGCAATGGAAAGGAACTTGTGGAAACTGTCTAAATGACAAAAAAGGGTCTTGGTTTAAGGACAAGAGCAGCAGCGGGTTTTTGACTCGATTCAAGTCAATTGTGTGCATGATTATGTCAACTTAAGCTTTGAACTAAGTAGGTATTTCCAGTCGATGGGACCCACAACTTGATGCCCTTGTTGTGGAGACGTTAATGAGTAAGCAAAATTAAAGTAACTGTCGTCCGCGAAGTAATAAAGTGGATATCGAATGAGAGAAAGAAGATACAAGATACAGAGTCGGCCAGAGGATTGTACCCTGGGGTACACCAGGTTTAGAAGAGTTGGATATATAAGATAAGCACATTTGCACTTACATAGGCCGCTTCTGTACATGTTGTTCAATATGTTTATCGGGAGAAAGTTCATTGTAAAAAGGGACAACGTCTACTTCCAGTATTCGGAGGATAGCAATAGGTATTCTGCCGATCCTTTTCAATATTCACACAGGAGATTTTATACAATCTCTTTAGCATAGGATGGCGTAAGCCGGAGATTAAATTGCGTATAGATCAGGGCCTAGGACAACACTCTTCCAGTGTGACTTCTATAAGATTTAGACATTTTATGACGACTGGAAATTGAAGATCAAGACGCAGATGTCTGAACGCCAGTTATTCTGCCCTTTAAGGCGAAAGTTCCCAGATGTAGACGTAACTCTCTCCAGAGATCGAACTACCTTCGTCCTTGATGCAAGGGTGAATGGTTCTGGTACATGGCTTTTATGTATAAGGCTGGATGATAGGAGCTATTAGGATAAAAAGTATTGGGGTGTTTGAGATGGCCCTCCTCCGGGTTTGCCTTCATTTGTACAGAGCATCAGGCTCTTGGTACATACAATTCTATTCCAACGAGGTCCTATACAAAAACGAATTTGATGAGAGTGGACTGTTTCCTTAACAAGATGACTCGAAGGAGCAATAACCTCGATAGCCTGGTTTACGGGGCTTATTACCCTATCTTTAGGTACAATGAGAGGGTGTTCTTCAGAAATACCACGTTTTCCAAACAACTATGGACAGCTGGCTCAACTACTGTAGAAATGTCGCACAGAGCGATGAGGAGCGTCAGTGAGATAATCAGAAAGGTTAGGTGGCTGTTAACTCCTTCTTCTTTTAATGAATTGGTTTGGTTGGAGGTACGCAAGTTTCCGCCCTTCAGGAAAATGTTTAATATCTTCGATAAGTGAAAGCAGAAGGCCTTAAGTTGAAGTAGATGAATGTCTCCTTAAAAAAAAGGAATTCAATGCGGATTTGAAAAATTTTTAAGTGCTAAGGTAATTAGGAACCTCGGGATTTGTAACCCGTTCGAAAAGTGTATGTCGATTGGTGGATGAAAGAGTCCGAGGGTTGGACTAATTTCCCAATGAAGCAGAACACACATCAGTCAGATGAATGACGAGCCATCTAGCAATGTATCTTCTTCTTGTATGACGCTACAGTTCGGGGTGAACCTGGGCCTTAATCAAAAAGCCTCTTCACTTAGCTCGGTCTTTAGCTAATTGCCTCCAGTTGCACTCTCCAAGTTGGTCGAGGTCCTCTTCAATTTGTACGCGATATCTGCGGTGAGAAGGCACTTTACTGCGTCGTACCTCCGGGTTCGATTCGAAGACTCTGCTCTGGGCCGGAGCGTTGTTGTCCATTCGCTTTACATGTCCTAGCCATCTCAGACGTCTAATGCCCAGTTTTTTTGTCTAGGTCGATGTCGCTGTACAGCTCGTATAGGTCGTCGTTGAATCCTCGTCTCCAGAACCCGTCGACGCAAATGGGACCGAAAATCTTACAAAGTATTTTTCTCTCGAAGCGACCAAGGATATCTTCATCCGTTTTTAACAAAGTCCATTATTCAGCGCCGTAAAGCAAAACTTGAATAATTAGGGTCTTCTACAGAGTCTCCTTAGTTCTAGCGATGTCTGTAACTATATTTTAGTTGGAACATTGTGGCACAAAATAATAGCAATGTCGAGATAGGAGCCTGAATCATACTGGTGTTCATTTCTATGTCGCCTGAACCTATGCAACAGTTTTTAGAAAGTGTAGCATAGTCTTAGGAGGTCAATCGCCACCGAAATCAGTTTTATCACGGCATAGAAAAGGCATAACCCCGAATCAGACAGACCCATTTGCAAGACTTTGTTTCAGATTTGATTTCCTCTGTCGGAAATTTCTACAAATAACTGAACTCAAAATTTTGAAGAACTGAAAGAAAAGCACTATCTGTGGCTCTGGATTTTATCTAAAACTTTACTCTATAAATCTTTAGATTCAACCTAACTCAACAATTCGATGTTTTTGGAAAGTTCATCGCACCACAGTTCACCAACTGTCATCCGTCAACGCGGGAAATCCAAATGGCCACAGCGATTCTCTCAACAACGCATGCTCCATTCCAAAATCACTTTTCACCAACCAATTTCCCGTATCCACAATTCCCATACGGCCTAAGGAGAACGGAGAAGGGAAAAAAATATTCTTAGCAAGCTTTCCCTTAATGAATGAAAAGCTTTGCTAGCACACCCTCTGCAACTCACCCCTTCGCGCACCCTTCCAACTGTAGCATTGTCGTCATTTCGTCGTTGTCGTCTTGTGTATGGTTTATTTATATGTGCGCCCTCCCAAATATACAAATCGCACTTGTACTTGTGTGTGACTATGTAAATATTTTAATAATACACTTACCAGAGTGACAATCACCGAAAATGGGTGGTAGGTTAGGTATGAGACCACCCTCCGAAGTTTCCTATTTCTTTCATAACATTTTACAGTTTTGTTTTTGCGCGGCGTTGGCGGCGCCCTTTTTACGTCACAGCCTCCCCCTACAACCAAATGACACAGACACAAGCAAACACGAAGGCAAATACACACACACACCCCCTCAGAGCTGTGTACAGCAAATGACAGCTAAGATCCCAAAAATACTCTCTGAGTCACACGGCGGCGTTGAGTTAGGGACGCAGGCCGTTCGGGCGGTAGGCGATTTTCATTCTTGGTATGGTAGGCTAGGACTAGGACGAGGACGAAAACGTAGTAGTGGAATCGGTGGCGGCGACACAGCCATTCCGATGCTACTACTACTACACAAACGGCTTTCCACTTCTGGCACGAGTGACACTTTATCTATTTCATAGTGGATTAGGTTATGTCAGAATGGGAGGCAAAACGGATGCAGGATGACAGGCTGAAACAGAGGGGATATCATTTTTCTACGGCGCATAGCGGTAGGACACATTTCACAAGTAAATCACCTTATTATAGGGTAACAAGATGGAAATCCTCAAGCGTATTGAGATGAAATGCATCATCACCATCATCATCATCATCACCATCATCATTATTGCCATAGGAACAAGGGTACAACCCCTTTAGAGGAAGTCACGTCACACTTTGAGAACTCTCCTCTGTGGTAGCTATGTGGGGATGGTTTCTCGTTTGTCTTTGAGCGTAATGTTGTACAGGTCTTCCGTGTAGAATGCAGACTTGGGATTGTGTATGCAAATAGAGTGGTAGCCGAGGGGGAAAGCTGATTAATTGGGGAATATTTTTGGCTGGCGCGGGGGAAGTGGGTTAGTGGTGACGTTTGACCAGTTCTAGGTCGAGCTAATCGTTTAATTAGGCACTTTGTGTTCCATGCAGGTGTGATTAGATAGACAAGTCATTCATGTATTCCTTTGCATTACAAGTGATGACTAACTTTAAGCGGCAAGGATACGAGAGTATGACGCAGTTAGTGTGGGCCGCATTGGCCCACGGGAGGTTGGTATCTTTGTGCGTATATGGGAAAGACGTCATATGGCACTGCGACAAGTTTGAGAGAATTGAAATGCGGGGGAGATACTGATTCATAGACTAGACGATTTGTGGGGTTTTCAATTGGAATTTTATCGAATAAGCTGGCAGAGGAATGTTGGCAGGAATGGATACGTGGGATTGGATTTTTCAGTGGGCTGCCATGATTCTTAATCGGACTTTTGCATCCATAATGCTAGCTAGTGGTGTTCTCTTCTGTTTAGTTTTCGAAAGGGATTGGCCTGATAAATAGCGTCCTTCTCAGAATACTATAGAGACTATGGTCTCATACGCCATTACATATATCCTTTCCGAGTCTCTAATTCCCTGGGCGTCTGTATAGACAATCAGTGCTAGGTACCTTTCCAGTACAGACGATGTCTGCTTTTTCCGAGGAGACCAACAAAATTCTGCGATAATGTTTAACACCAAGCGATTGCAATCCATCGCAATAAATCGTCAGAATTCTTGCCGATCAGGGTGTCATAATCTCTGAACACATACTGATAAGGCAGTGGCACCATTGACCACTTTTATCAAAGATGTTGGATCTGTTGTTTTGGATTTATCCCGACCATTAAAAGCCACGACAAACCCCACAAATGAATCAGTGGTATTGCAGTAAAGTGGGAGGGTTTTGATCCTCCTAATCCAGATCATAACCTCGCCTTAAGAAGAAGAAGAAGAAGATCTTGGCCACTGCAAAGAATGCTTGTAACCATGGGGTGGTCGAAAGCTGTAAATATGAAGAGAGCACAAAAACTAGAGTAACTTAGAAGAAGTACACAATCCTCTCAGAAAGAACATGTCAAGGCTTTAAGGCGCAAACAGAACACATTAGGACGAATACTGGCGATTTATAGAAAGATGGTAGAAGCTGTTAGGAATAAAGAAACGACGTAGACTGTAGACTGTCACATAGAGGATGAAGGATAACATTTGACAATAGGTACAAGCCAACGCTAGTGGCTTCTCCATACTATTGCTTACATACGCCGACCATATGTGGCCAAAATGGAATTAGCTATTAACGAGGAAAAAGACCAAGTATATGCTGTCAATAAAAGGACACTCAACACCGATTAATTGGACAGAAGGTCACAGTGGGCAGCTTCAACTTCGACGTATTAAGGTACTTGGTCTACGGTTGCTCTTGGATTAAGTCTCAAAACGAATAATAATAGGAATATAGGAATAATAGGGCCATTGAGCAGTAAAGACCTATCTCGAACAACTAAGGAGACTCTATATAAGCCACCATCATCCTAGTCCTGCCTTACTGCGTATGAACTTTACATGGAAGTAATTGAAAGCGGCTGAAGATATCCTTGTGTCGCTTTGAGAAAAAAATTCTTCTTGGAGGAGAAGATTAAAAAGCGAAATATCCAAGCTGTACAACGACATTGACTTAATCAAAGAAAAAAAACTACGTATTGAACGTTTAGCTTGGCTAGGAAGGTAAGATTTCGGGCGTGCAGAGTCTTTGAATTTTACGCAGATGGATGTCTCATTAGAAGGCCATAGGTGGGCGCACATAATCTGAACTCGGCGGTACAAAATTAGACGTATACGTCTCAGAGCTACTAGTGTAATTTCCCCACTGCTCCGGGTCTTTTCTATTTAAATGAAGTCCTGCAGCTGCTTGAAACATCTGGAGTTAAAGCCGTAGCCAATACAGACAAAGTTGTACTGCTGGGAACAGGCAAGTTCCTCCCTACTCGCAGTCAACAAATCGATGAAGCACTTAAGACCCAGATGGATCAAAAATAGACATGGTGTAGGATTCGGAATCTTCTCGGAATCACTGGAAATATCCAGATCTATATGACTCCCAGACCACAGTAGTGCTTTTCAAAACAGACAGTGATAACAGCCGTCGTAATTACAATAATGCCAGAAAGTACTCCCTTCTTTATAAAATCCAAGCTTGTGAAGTGCTGTTGCGCACAGCTTAAGGTTCTTGAAACACAGCACAAGGTTCTACTCTGCTGGGTCCCTGGGCATGGGGGCGTCCCGCGAAATGAAAAGGCAGATGAATTAGCAAGAAAAGCTTCATCGAATCCACTAGAATTGACTGACCTCTCCATAAGCACTCCTTGAAACAGGGAAACTAGCCACGAGAGAGGCGAACCTGAGATGGAATTCCTTGCAAAATTGCTGAACAATTATAGCCAACAGAGGACAAAGCAAGGGCCGAGAGATTTATACGCAAGGACAAACGATCACTGTCCATGCTGTCCACGGGTCACAATACTCTGCGTTACCACTTGAAGAAACTGCGTCGTACGAAGGAAGAAGTCTGCAGAGGAAGCGGCGATGAGGAGGACGTAGAGTTCACCAACCACTTCCTCTGCTAGTACCCTGGACCCCAAAATTTCAGGTACAAGCTCCTTGGCAAATATTTCTTCCAGGATCTAGAAGAACTCTCCAACGGAAACATTGACATGCTATTGAACTTTTATATATACTGGAAATGAGTAAGTACAACCTAAAGTAGTCTTTTGCAGACATTATGTTGGTTTGATGGCCAAGGGGAACACTTCTCGCCTAACCTCACCCAAGGATACAGTAAGCTATCATTAAGGTTTTGCGATAACATAACCAAAAACGGATATAGCTTCTATCCTTTCTGCAAATTAAAAGTGAGTTACCTTGAAGTGGCCTTCTTAGTATTCTCTATAAAAATTCGTTGTGACAATAGGTGCTGCTGTTCTCTCTTAGCTCCGCTTCAAATATATGTATATAATGTAGCCTTCTGAAGGCCCTTCAATCCTGGCAAAGATCTAGATAAAATTTCAAAAAACAAGGTGACTATAACTCCTTCCATTACTAAGATCTTCGCCTATGTACGCCATATTAAAGCACAAAATGCCATGTCTAAGAATTATTAACTAAATTTCAAGATCATGCAACTCTGAAACTGAACTCTCAATTATTCGAAAGTCCTGCTGCTCAAATCAGCTGCAGGATATAATTGTGCATAAAATGCAATAAGAAGCCCAATCTCAACGAAAGTACCCCATAAAACAAGTCACCTAGTCCAAGAACAACTCGACAACATTTCGTCGCCATTAAATCGCCATAAATTACACCGTTACATGTAATGACGGAAATTGCCATAACAATTTCTTGTGTATTATGCTTTTGTTTCGCTTTTATTCTTATTTTTCGAAGTGAAACAATGCACGGAACACAATGACCGCCAGCGAATACTCGCACCCACCCATCGCCAACGCTGGGCACCATTCATTATGAACGCCCACTCTATATTCCTCATGTGCGCGTGGCTATCATAGTAAAAGCTCTCAACGGGACCGTTGAAGGACGAGATTGAAATTAAAAAAAAAAAAAAACGAATCAAAACAACGTACACTTAGCCATGAGAGTAGCACCTGTGTGTAGCATGTCCTTTTTTTAAAAGAACAAAAAAAAAAACCTTTATTCATCAAAGTGCTTCTAGTCCCCAAAAAAAAAAAAAAAAAAACAAAAGAAAGTGTGGCAAAAAAAACCAGGCGGCAATGAGTCAAAGTTTAGGTCCTACTACCAAACCAACCAACGAACCAGCATACCACCCGGTAATTTGTTTCAGCGTTCTCTACTGACGTCAGCATAATAATTTGTAGTAATTACCTATTCCCGGTCCCGCTTCGTTTCACGGGCCTCACCCTCGTCGTCCTTGTTGTCGTAGAAAATTGTTTCGTTCGTTTTTTTTTTGCCACTTCACCCTTTTACAAGGCAAATTGTGACGTCGAGAGGACGCGAGGCGTGTGTGTGTGTAGTTAGGCACTTTATTTATTTATTTCCTGGCCCATGGAGGTAGGTGATGGCATGCAATTCAACTCTTCGTCCTTATGACTTATCTAGAAGAGGGTTTTTGTTTTTTTACACACATGCCGGAAGGAGGCTTTTCTTTCTTGATTTGTGGAGGGACAGGACAAGTGAACTTTGTTCAGCTTTTAGAAGAGCTTGAGTGCTTTAAAAATGACAAGTGGAGCTTTTTTTGCTGTGAATTCCTGAGACACAAGTTCAACCGTTTTTGGGGAGAGTATTTTATAGTTCAGCTTTTGTCGCTGGGCTGAGGTGAGCTTTTATTTCAAAGGCCAGCCAATTTTCTACTGTCTTTCCAAAGCTATTTTGTAAAGAAAGCTTAAATGGGAGGTAATTTTAGTGCTAGCGTACACCACTAGGTGGTAGTTAAGTTAAGTGATGCCAAGTTACCTGTGTTATATTTTCCTGACAGAGAAAAACATACAGACTTCAAAAAAACAAAAAGGCCAAGGTCTAACTTCTCACATATGTACGTGTTGTGCGTGATATCCATTTGTACATGTACAGAAGAGACATACAGTTTTATGCCGTATTTGAAGGACAGAGGAGTTTTGAGATGCTTTCTCATGACAGTAAAAACTATTGGACGTTTGTCAGACGTTCGGAAGAGGTGAGACCTTGAAAGAACTTAGGTTATATTTTACTGCTTGGAACCCTTTGCGCAGTAGTCCAACGCACTAACAACTCAGCCACGGCACCCACAGACACACTTACAGACTTTATGGATGCTAAAATAACAGGGACTTCTGGGACATAATACAAATGTACGTACACTGCTTACAGCACGTATGTCACGTATGTAGTAAGGTTGAACAGTAAGGTTGAGTACCTCAGGAGTTCATACTATCTCCGTAGTTTTTAGTGGGGACCAGCGATGTAATCTATACCACATCGGTGGAAGGTAACTATGAAATTTTTTGAGTTATGACATCTTACCTGAGGATAGGTAAGGTTGAACTGAAAGGACTAACAAGACATAAGTGCACTAATGGAGGACGGATTAGTCTTCTTTAGAACAGCCACAGAATGGTCTTGTGCCAGGTACGCTAATGTTGGCTTCTCTCTCCTTGGTCCAGTTTCGAGGCAGAGTAAAAATTGATTGTCTGTAAGAAACTAAGGATTGCAGATCTGTGGATTTACGAGATCATTGAGGGAATAGAGGTTTCAACAGGGATCCATGAGCGAGCTCTAGATCTGCTGGTTATTTCTGCCCCGCTTACGACTTCGAGCACATCTCCTTCCTCTGCAACAAGTTGATTGATACTTGAACAAAGTTGATTTGCAATGTAACTAACGTCTTCCTCCACTCATCACGGGAGATCCTGCCATCGATATAGTATTTATGAATGCAAGCTAAACGTAAGTCGGCTTTAACCTAGTTGAGAAGGAAGCACGACAACTGGGAAAGAGTTGGGGAGAGCTGAACTGGGGCACTTTCCAGAAATAGCACACGATGGCGCGTAGGCGTTGTAGCAGCCACAAGGGGATACAGGACATAAGTAAGTAAGTTTTCTAAGGTTGCCTTACACAGCAAAGGGCAAGTCTGCTACAATTGACATTTGTCCTCTTCTATTGACGTTTCAATGTAGAGTCCTCGTGTCAGAGATCGACGGTGATATCTTAGGCAGCCAAGGTTGTGTCTTTCTTCAGTTTTTGGAGATCTTTTTCATTTGCAGTCTGGAGGCACTGTGACGTTTGCAGTATGACCATTATGATAGACTTATGTATCTCTTGAGAGCTCGAAGCGATACGACGAGTAGGTAAGATCAAGTTGGGCATAAAGTGGGAACAAGTTGTCGCACTGAGCGTAGATCCAATTGCTCCCAAGAATTGCTCAGAGGTAATAGTTTCAGCTGGTAGTTTAAGAAGTTGGAACACTGTCACGAGGAATAGATGTTCGTCTGTGATAAGGCTTATTTATCCACCGGTCTGCATGTAGTACGGATTCTTCGTTAGCATATTCATTCCACCGGTAGGAAAGTGGAAAGATTGAGTGGCGAGGAAGAAGTAGTGCCTGTCATGGCTCATCTCGGGCCTAATTCCCGAAAATCATTGATCGTTACTAGAAGTCGTCACATATGGGAAGTTCTCGCCCTAAAAACCTTGATGCCTCATAATCTAGAAGCTGAAGCACATAACTCAGGGCTAAAGGAACCCAAAACAAAAGCTCTGAGTACACTTAACACCTGTGGGGTATCGCGATATCTCCGGATTGTATGTCCAGAGAATAGCTTTATCGGAGAATGCTCCAAAAACCTTGCACGCAGGAGAAAGTGACAGTAGAATCAGCCCTCCTTGCGGCGTGAATACAAATTCATTAAATATATTGATTGACGATGATGACGCCTTTGACATCAGCCAGTTGCTCCTTGCTTAACTCTTATCCAATGCACAATTCCCCAAAATTTCTTTCTTTCCAATTAACGCACAACAATCGTGTAAATTTCTCAATTCCCGTACTTTCAGCAAAACAACCGAAATGTCTCCCTTTGGGTATGGTCAACTGGGCGTAGAATCAACTCCTTTTTTCCCTGCCAATTTACATTGTATTTTCCCAGAAGACTTTAGAAATCATCACGTGCATTCTTTTCCCGCCAGCTGCTGTCCAAATCTCAGCACAAATTATTAACTGCACCACTTCAGAGCACACACAATTCAAGTTTAAATGATATACAATCAGAGCGGCTCGCCAGTGGATGTAATTATCATCCGCTTCCCAGACATGATACGCCCGATTGGACTAATGATCTCTGGCCGATGGGACGTGTTGATCTGGAAAGAAAAAAACATGACCAAATGGATACCAATCCACACGCACAATCATAAAAAATAATATTTACGGCTTCTGCGTAATTTGCATGAGTCCCTTTTGGGGCCACGAGATGATTTGTCGATCCATGTACCGTTGGGATGATTGATGAACTGCGTAATTCGGACGCAACACGGATGATCGCTGAAAGGCGCGAGATCAGATTAATTTGGCGACATGCTAAAAAAAAAAGCCTAAAGGCGGTAAAGTTTACATGATTTCAATGGAAACAGGTCTTGAGACATGGATGATGGAGTAGAACATGACTAGGTTAGGTTATGGGGATTAAAATCAGTGTTTTAAAGAGATGATGTATTAACCTAATTAAATGGGTATCGGACCGATCGTAATAGAGGCTGTTATGGCTTAATAAAGTGTTTATCGATCAAATAGAGTTTGTAGGCAGATATTTTGTCAAAGAATTCCAATTGAGTTTGAACGTGTGGCTTACAGTCATTATTGCCATGGCTTTGAATAATAATGGATGTAAATAAGAACATACTCTAGTTTCAGTAGACACATATCACTGGAAGTACATAACTGCCAAACAAGCACTTCAATTGGTGTGACAAATCTGTCATCTGTCATCATACAAATGGTATGTTTGTTTACGCAAATGGCAACTCTGAGTATGATGAAAGGAAAGGTGAGGCTATGTTTGACAGACTTCATTCCTTAACTTGGACTACTCCCAACATCAAGGATTCTAGTACATATGGAGTTAATATAAAATGAAGTCATAAAAACAGAGCTGCCACTTTTTACATCGGTGTTCGTAGTGGACTTTGAGGAGCTTTAGAAATTGGGTTGCTTTTTTGCCTTCTTTCTCGTATCTAGCTCAAAATAATGTTTATTTTTATTTAAAATCGAGCTAACTTCATGCTCATAGGTTAATTTGAATTTTCCAAAGTAACTTACGTTAAAGTTTTATTGGTTTGTTGCAAAGTTAGGTACTATTTTCTAGTAGGTAAGGCCGACACTTTTTGAAAGCGTTCACAACTGCTACTGCCTTTAGCTAGCTACAGCTGTATTTTAAGATCCTTGAACGAAGATTTCGCAGGTCAGTGAGTTGACTGAATATTCCGCTACGAATATTTTAAAGTAACATGTGCGGCTCAAGTTACATGTAAATACGTGTTGCAATGTATCAAGCTGGGAATATTTCTCATTTTGAATACATACATACATATATGCATTGCACATACAATTTAGGCTAATATGTGTAGTTTTGGAGCCCATCCGAGCCAAAAAATAGCTTCTTTCGACAACGCAAAGGCTGTAGTTTGTACTTTGTTACTGTATCCCTTGTTCATCCAGGGGCCTTACAATGACCATACTCAAACACGAAAGTTTAAATCTCTTTAACTCTTCCGCAGTTGCCGGGACTCTTCACCTACTGTTTTGTGATTTTTTTTTTCTCAAAAAGTGCATAAACTGCATCAAGAACCTTAATTGCATTAAATGCAAAAAGTGTGTTCAGTTTGTCAAGGGTAACAAGTGTATGAAATGCAACAAGTGCATCAAATGAATCACGTGCAACAAGTGCATACGTATATTAAGTACCGCGATTGCGTCAAATGCATAAAGTGCAACATCTGGAGAGTGCATCGACTACAACAAATGAAATAAGTATTCACATTAAGTGCAACATGTGAATCGAATGATCAGAATGCTCTTGTTGCAACAAATGCAATAAGTGCATAAAGTGCATCAAGTGCAATAAATTCATGAAGTGCTTCAAGAGAGACAAGTGCATCTATTGCGTCAGGTGCAAAAAGTACAACCAGTACCAAAATGCACTAAGCGTGTCGTCCAGCAACGTATAGCTGTTTCGCTATAGATAAACCTTTTGTTCCAATATCTTGGGCCTGACCATCTTAAATTTCTACCTCAAAGATTTTGCCTAAAAGTTTAATGCCAGTCGATGCATACATATCATCTTCTTACACTTACTCGACCCTTTCGAAGGGTTTTTAAAGGATTAAGCTAAACTCTTCCGATTAAGAATTAAGTCCACAAGGTGTACCAATACAGACGATTAGTGTTACCACACAAAGATATGCGCAAGTGCAAAAAGCAATCAGTATGCTACTATAGTTGCAATTGTTGCAATGTCATTGACTTGAACTCAACAAAGGCTTTGTCAATCGATAACTCCAGGCTCAGTTGTACATAAAAGACTCAGCTGAAACCTGAAGTCAAAATTTGTCATCCAACGTTGATGCACCATTAGAGACAGTTTCAATCCAGAAAGCAAAGTTGAATAACACAAAAAGCGTGAACTAGTAATGGTCATTCTTCCCTTAAGGAATGCCTTCAATGTTTGTTACCAAGTCATAGATAGACCATCAGAGGCAGAATCAGCAAGTCCAACAGATGGACCAAAAGCAACAAGAACATCAGACCCAATAAGTGCATCAAGTGCAAGAAAGTGCAACTTGAGACTATTAGTAAGTCTACCCAACGCTTAAAATAGAACAAAGTCCTTAATACTCAGAGATCTATATTGATGGATGTGGTAAGCAGAAAGGAATGGGAGTCCAATTTTCTGAAAAGGCTTCCAATTACTATCGAATCGAAATTCGCATGCCAAAAACCGTCACATCAGCTGCCGAATTGGACACCTTATTGTCTTCCTTATTCCTTACATGGCAACCAACTAGAATGCTCTGTGTCCATGTGCTGCTGACTAACAATAGTACGTGTAAGCTGTCGCTCGCAGTAGGAAATCAAATCTTTGGTTTCCCCCATCTAGCTCACCTTATAAGTGGCATCACCTCTTTGATGTGCCTGCCAGCTAGCTGGTTCTAATCTTAATAACCAATATTGCATGCACCTCATAAAAATCTTAATTTTTGTTTTGAATTCCAGCGCGCTGTGCATTCTTCTCTGAAGGTCGTTTCATGATTTATTAGAAAGCACGCTGTTTACATACAAACTCTCTGTTCCCCAATACAGTGAATCACAGATTGGCATTCTTAATTTTTTGGCAATGCAAATGCATCACTCTCGCTTTTTGAGTAGACAATTTATAAGAACCTCTATAAATCAAACAGCACCTAGAAAGAACTCGGACCTTTACGTGGGCGAAGTAACCAAAAGAACACCACAGTAACCGAGCACGAATCCCCAAAAATATGTATAAACCGTCGGACGGTAATGACGACATTATACTTTACACGTAGATACAATATCTCATTTGCATTCAAGACATCGCGTCACCCGAGAGAAGCAGTTGGATTTAATCGGAGTTATTAGGAAGTACTCGTTCGTTTTGATTTCAGTCATTAAATGTTGTTTCTGTTTTTTTTTTTTTGGGACTATTATGGCCCAAACTAAAATAAATTCGGATACATACACTCATACGGGTTAGTATGAATATTTATAAATTACAGAACAAATTTTATCAACGACCTTGGGGGTGCACGCACGTTTGCAATTCACCGTCACCGTCGCGTCGCCGTCGTGAGGGGTGGTGTTTCGGCGTTTTTCATATTCCGGCATCAGTTTCAGTAGTTCTAGACATTTGACGTTTGTCGAATCGATTTCGGTGTCGCGTAGACGGTTTTATTTTTTTTTTTTGTGTTCTTCAAATAAAAATTACTAAATTCGTTTGTCCGTGATATCTGAGAGATAAAGTGAAAAAGAAGAAGAAAGTGTAAACTATGGACAAATACGATTTTGAGATATTTGAACGTTTGGATGATGTACTCATTACAGACGAACAATTTACGAATCTAGTGAGATTTGTCCATAAGTCTTCGGTTTTGGTGAAATTTGTGTGGTTGCTACTTTGTGGATATAATTAATGTTGGTTAGCGCTTTAGTATGTAATTATTTAGTTTAAGTTAGTTCGAGAAAAAGATTTTATTTGAATCAGTGGCGCCAAATGATTGCAATTAGCAGGTGGAGACAGTGAGGCAAATGTGAGAGTTTGGGATTTTTTTTTTAAATATTTTTGGCCGTTTTCTTATCATGCTATCTCGTCAAAATCTTGCCAAGAACTGGTGGAGTGCTGTTTATCCAATAGACCTACAAAAAATCGGTATGGTGGTACTGGACTATTTTTTCGCAAGTTTTGAGTAGGTAAACCAATAAGTGGACTGTCCTTAGTTAAGCCTTTATAAGTTCTTACTTCAGCTTGTTCTATCTAACATCTTAGGTTAAGTGGCCAATCCCCGTGATCGGAAGAATTCACCTTGCCCAAGTGAGGCCTATTATGTGAGGCCTACATGAACCAGTGATCCATTACTTTTGAAACTAATTTGATTATTAGATCTTCTCCTTCTTCCGAGTCGGTAAAATCTAGTGTCTCCTCTTTCTTGAAGCCGAGCTCATTATTCGGAATACGAAGTCTGAAAGGGTGACTTCCAACCTTTCAATGGTCTGTTAGTTTCCCTATACTTCTTCTTAATGCTCAGTGAGTTGTGTGTGTATCTAGACCAAGTTTGGCTAATATGGTTGCAAGTATCATAGACCGTCTCATTTTATCCTGTAACAGTGGTGGCACCATGCCGTTCCTATCGGTAGATGAGACCCCTTTCTTGGTCAAGAGTAATCTGTTAAGAGAGGCGTAACTTTTTTTTTTAAAACGATAGTGAGGGATAAGAGAAGGCAAAAAGCCTATGAAGTACTACGACCCAGGAGGATTGAATATAATTAATTGTTGTGAGGTCTAGTTGAAGTCTAGTAAAGACATTTATAGCTGAAGCTGAGAAGACATCAGAGGGCGATGTGAAGCCTTTGTTAAAGTACTTAAGTCTCAGTTGAGCTATGGTAGTACATTCGCACAATATGTGGTGGGCTGTTTCAGTGTCTTCAAGGCATAGGCGATTGGACACGGCCCATTTACTTGAGGTGATAATTGAGAGAGCAATGACCAGTTAGGAAATCAGTGATTTTCTTGACTTCGATCTGCTCATGGAGAGCAGATGTCCTTTGTTCTTTTTTTGATAAGTTCTTGTATTGCTTGGCATGTTTTAAGGCAGTTGGAGAGCGATTCTTGTCGTTCCCATCTGCTGAGTTCTGTTCTGATCTGATTAGTGACTGGGCCACAAAAAGGTTCAGGATCAATGAAAGGAGCCTGAGCACCTTGTCTGGCAAGTTCATCGGCCGACGGCTTCGTTGCCAGGGAAGCCTCTTTGTCCAGGGACCCAAATAAGTATGACTTTATTTTGTGTAGCTAGCTGTAAGAGGGGTTGGAGATAGTTCCAGACTAGCTTAGCTGCTTGGCTATCTGAGAGTATGTTGATATGAGATCTTCGGAGGTTTCTTCTAATGTATTCTCTGACTCGATAGCCTGAAAGATAGTTGTGGTTTGTCCTAGAGGAAGAGATAATTTGTAGTTTGGACCAGAGATTCGAGCTCCAGCGCGACATAGCCTTACTGATTTTCGATCCTTCGTTTGGAGATTCGAGTGCTAAGCAGACTTTTTACTGTCGGAAAAGAAGACTATATTTAGAAGACTATATTCTTCACTTTACCTGTCTCAGAAATAGGAGTCTAGAACTCCAGTGCATATCCAGTGTTGCATATTCTAGGTATTCATAGTCCTTTTGATCGTTTATACTTATATTTCCATTGAGACAAGCAGTGCCCCAACTTGAAAGGTTCATGGTCGGATGTGTCCATGCGTTAGATATTCATAATTGGATTAGTTCCGATGGCAAGAATACAAAGGACTAAAATTTTGATCCTGATGTTCAAAGGTACTCTTTATTACAATTCAGGGAAAGAAAACAAAGTAGAATATTGCACAAAAAATATAGCCGAAGTTCGTTCTGACACAAGCAGAAGCTATAAGACAGTGTCATTGTTGGTGCTGCCACCTTTTAGTGTTGCCGTCTTCTCATATTTGCCTTTTGGTACTACGATGAATGATGTTCACCATCGTCTGGTGCTGTGCTTGGAAATCGCTCGATTTCGTATTGATGATTGAGTCCGAATTACCGCGACGCTGATGATACCATCTTGTCCTTACCTTCAAGAACCAAAACCAAGTTGCTAACTTGAAGATTTCGGGCGGCTAGTTGCCCTTTGTATAAGTATATATGATTTCCAACTTATGGAGATACTTGCGATGCCAAGGTCTTCAGGAATCTTTGCTATTTCCTATCAATTCAATAATGCTCAAGATTTTCGGTTTAGGCATTGTGATCAAAGAGCGGCCAGATCTGACGGACCATATATACGAGTACGTACGAGTATGTACCCGGAATTAAGGACCCTTCAAAGTCCTAATTTGGTCTAAATTACGAAGAGTGGACACCAACTAGTATGAGCAGACTGGACAACAATCGGTCAGAATCCGCTCAATCCTTATTTGCAATTGCACACTGTACAATGTCTATGCGGGTCCAAAGAGTGTAGGTGTACGATCCTGTGCGATTTGAATTTCTTACACGGATGAATGACTGTGTCGAAGGGCACAGATGGTTTCGCGAACTTCACCACACAAGCAATCATTTTGACGTAGATCTATTCACCACGAAATGGCAAATCAAACTGAGCTCAATTTAGTTGTCAGCTGTCAAATTGGTGCGTCGCTCTGCAAAGTGTTGCCGTACTTCGAAAAACAAGTGCAAGTACCTAATAGAGTAACGTCTTTTCCTTTCCTCCATATCAAGATTGTGACAAACCTACCATAAATGTCGCCTCCATTTATTTCCGCAGTTACGTTCTTCACTGCTCTCAAATATTACTGTCAATTTTGTCGCAGCTTAAAGCCCTAAAAGTTTCTAAGTTCATTTGTCAGTACCTCTTCAAGCAGCCACCAGTTAAAACACAAAGAGACACAAACTGACTTATGAGTTTGCTCCCCTTGTTGCTGATAGATACGTGTCACTTATTAGAATCTCATTATGCCCATTTTTCAATCTTAGAAGAGATTTTTTTCCTCTTGTAAATTGTTTTACCCCACCAACCAGTAGACATGGTGAAAGTATGTCAATGGTTCAACGTTCTTACACATTCTATGACACAATTTGAAGACAGTACTTTCCTCTTTGCCAGTAAAATAACAACAAAAATCACAACAAAATACTCTAGGCTAAGGGAGGATGTGTGTAGGGAGCCCTACTAGAACACACAGTCTGTCTGCGAATGAGCACACATCAACCCATTCTAAATCTGTCACATTTGTGTGTATCCCAACTTACCACCCCCACTGTCACCCATATCTAAGGAGTGAAATTCAATTTGAATTTCTAAGACTTCCTCATGCTAGCAACTGCATTTTGCAGTTGACATTTTCCATTACACACACTTTTCCAGTCATTCGCAGAGACTGACCTATGTCCATCTTCACCAGCTTCACCATCCCCCCATCACAACCACTAGCAACAACACCAACAACAACAACATTTTCTACTTTCTTTTTGTTTCCATGTTTTACATACAATTTTCCATGTTGCTTTCGACGATGCAAATGGTGGAAGCGAAAAATAGAGAATTTGTCAGTTCAACTCGTTAAGAGTTATCGAGTGTGTGTCGAGAGGGTTGAATCGTGCTTGTGGTAGATCCTTGTTTAAACTTCCGGAAAGAGTCTTAGAAAAAAAAAAAAAGAAGAAAATTCTTTCATTTCCGGTGTTTGAATTGACGAACCAAAGTTGGGGGTGGAGTACATCGCGTGCGTATAAAATAAAAAATAAGGTGAAAACCCAAGACAGGTGTAAAATGTCATAAAACACTGTCAGGATAATGACTGCTACCTACACTACTCGTCTAGACTGTTGCCGATAAACGTTTGATGCGGGGTAATATTTTGCCACGCTCGGTTGCACATGAGTGCGCGGTGTTAAGATAGCGTAGCGCAGGATTTGTAGTCCTGCGTGGGATGTGGTTGAATGAATTCTGCAAAAGTGCTGGAGTGATATTCGAAATGGAAAAGTGAAAGAGAAATGTTGGCTCGAGTGCAATTTATTGATGTGAACTTATATAACTTTTCTGTGCTCAAGGACATTTTGTGTTTTTTTTTTCTTTAAGAAAGGAAGGAAGGCCTTTTTTCGTTCAGTTTGAAGGCGGGGATAATTCAATTACAAATACACGGAAAGAATATAGTGCAATCGATTTGGCGTTATAGTTTTGCCACCGGCTATTCGAATAAGGTTATGTGCAAGGCGGCGTTCAATAGCAGTTCTAATCCAGGGTTGGAAGAATTTATGCAAGCAAGTGAGAAGAAGAAATTAACTTCCTCCTTCCTTGGGGTGTGAAAGGAAAGTGGTGTACCTACCAATGTCGGTGGAGTTTTCATTGAAATAAGGCGGGTACTAGCAACGAGGTTACTTTTCAAAAGTGGCTTCAGATACAAACTTTCGTTCGCTTTGTCCTAATATGTTCGTTCCCAAGCAAAATCATGCAGCAATTTAGGTTAAGGTCTTCTCGGAGTAGTGAGTGAGTGATTGCCTAAATTTCATACATTCTAGGACACTATACGATTCTATTATGTTTCCTTGAAGAGCTTGATACATTCTATTTCGTTACTTTATTTGTGTCCTTTTTTTTTTTGCTTCAGCAGAAGGCGAAATTATTGAAAGACAAAACTGTTTTTGTGCTCAGGAACTGTGTGTGATTCTCACCCTCTGAACTCAGTTCCTTTCCTACTCCTAGTCACCAGGATATTGCTGCCAAGCATTTCATTGCGAGGGAACACTTTAGAGCAAGTTACTCGACTCGTTTATGGTGGCAGCCGGTTGTCTAGGAACTAGTCTCCTTGTCACTGCGGCCTCTATGGGCCTCTTGTGACTTCCTCATTCTAGAGCTCACTCAGTAGGTATGCCAGTAGTGACTATTAATTCAACTATGTCTTTTAGTGAGGTACTCTGCTTCAAGGTAGACTTTATCCAAGTAACGATGACGTGTTCTGCTTAAGCAGTCACAGTGACATAGTATACATATGTTCTGCTAATTCTTCGTCTTCGTTGTACATTCTTCATATGTTGTCTTGTGCTATCCCCATGGCCGTGAGATGTTTTTTTCACTCGACAGTGTCCTGTGAGGAAACCTGTGACAATACGAGTCTGACTCCCGTTGAGTTGGAGGAGTTGTTTCTTTTTTTAGGGGAGGTCTAGCTTGTCTATTACCTTCAGTTTCCATCCAGTTGTTTGTAGCCAATACAGCTTTCAGCTCTACTGATAGGCAAACCGCAGAATGGTCTAGGCATCACGAAAGGAGATGCTGAACCTGTTCTGGCTAGTTGTTCTGCTATTTCGTTTCCTTCATAACTACTATGACCAGGTATCCAAATGAGATGTACTCTATTTGTGCTTGGTTAATGATTTTAGTAGCTGAAGGCAATCCCAAACTATTTTGGACTAATCTACAATTTACAATCTGTGTTGCTCATTGTTGTCTTTCCAGTCTTCGCTGTTCCTTCATAATTGTTGCACAGTGTCGTTAACTGCTAACTGAACAACCTCTGTGCTCATCAGCAGTTGTTGCCTGGGTTTAGGTCCTCACCCATCCCATTCAGCAGAAAATTCCTTTCTTAACACTATCAAGGAAGACATGATGTGTTTTAGAGTTTGTGGAGAGAGGATCTGAAGCACATACATTCATCATTCTTGTAGACTTGTCATTGGTGGTATCTGGTTTTAATGCCACAATTTATCGCTGTTGATGCTCTTGTCTTGCTGGCATCGTAACCGTGCCACCTATGCCACCAATGCGTAATGATTCAGTAAGTTGCTTCTATTTTCTTTCTGAACGACTATGTCTTTATGGCCCTGGCTTTTTATGGGAGCCATCTATGTTTAAACTCTTTCTAAGGGCAGTCTCTTCTTGTGCTTTTGTCCGCCGATATTGGCCTTGAAAGCAATCATTGCCTTTGTTGCATAGTTATCTAAATGCTGTAGATAAAGCTAGGCTTACATCTATAGTAATTTGGCGGTACTTCGAAACCTACAACGCAATCGCCTATGGTTACTTCTATCCTTCTATACTTCCCACTTTACTAGTGCACATAACCTTACTTTTGGCTGTTGGTTCCTCACCCGTTCTCTGATCGAAATATTCGTTTGAGGTACGGTTTTGCTAGACAATTCTCAAACATTTTCGGATTCGCTTATTGATAAAGATTTCAAAGTAGCTTGTGACTGTTTTGCTTACTTTCTAGGTACTAAATCCATATAGCACGTTAGGATGAAACAAACGAAGCTTAGTCTTTAAACTGATTGGCATTACATCGCTAAATTTTGAATAGTATCCCAAACGCAGTCTTTTCTTAGCCATATTTAGCTGCCTCTATCCAGTTCATTTCCGGATGAAAGAATACCTACTCCCAAGAAATTAAACTCTATAATCTCACAAGCTGTTTGTGCTTTTATGAGCTGATGAGTTCTATCTCAGACTGTACACTCTTGTTTCCGCCGAGCTTATTTTTAGCCTGACAAAGTATGCATACTGTATTTTCGCTTTTATTCAGTCAAGGTCTATTATACTGGGACAAAGTAGGCATTAATTGGTAGCATAGTCAAGGTATTTGAGTTCAGATGTAAGGGTCCGTCGAACTCCTCCGTTTCCCATCGACAAAATAGCATTTAGTGCGTCACTGGCTATCTAGAGAGCAATACTGGTGTGATAATCAGCCTTGTCGAATCCCACTTTGAACTTTACATTGCTGAGACAGGTTTCATCTGGACTCTTCATACGACAGATTGTTTATCTGAATTCCGACTCTTCCCTATGAAACCACAGGTCTTGGGCGATTGTTTTTCGAACCTTCAGTAGCAAGTGCTAGGACCGTGGTACACCAAACTTAATTTTCCATAGCGGAGTAGTCCGGCGCACTAAACACTGAGCTAACTAATGAGCAAGGCAAGACGACCAAATTCCTGAAGGCATTCTGCGGGTATGCCATCAAGTGCAAGTCCAGTGATTCCATTCCTCCGACACATCGGGCTAACACCAGTTGGCTCCTTTTTTCTCTTGAGCTAGACACCACCCACGAAGAGCAAGTAGAACACCAAGGCTTTTATTGGCTATTGGGTCAAATTGCCACCTCACTTTTGCTGCTTTTGAAAAAACTTTTCAGCTTCCTCTGCTAGTTTCGCCATACACTGGTGTAAATTCACTTGCCTCGTCACAATGCTGCACTTCTCTTGTCTTCATGTGATATAGGGACTCCATATCGATCTTTCCTGATGCGTTAGTCGTTGCTATTAAAGCCTTATCGTCGATTACTCTGCACATTTTGGGTGACTTCTTTGCGGTTGGCTCTTATCAGTGTTCAGGCCATTCTCCTGTCTCATTCTTGTGCTTGTACATTCCTCGACTATATGATGCATTGAAACTAGTTCCAACAGTTCATCCATGGCTCCAGTTGGACTAGTTCTCATAGTGACTGCTTTCCAGTGCATGTACCTTATTGAGTGAGGCCCATGCATTCCTACGATAGTTGGGCTGCATACCGACAGATCTGGCTTGAAACCTTGTGCCAAGATCAGAGCATTTATCCTTCAAGTTTAATTGAAAGAAATTTCTCAAGTTTAAAATTTGCACTTTGCATCTATTTTAAGGAACACTTTCGCTTGACTTAATTTTATTTAGATAACTTGGGCATTGACTGTCAACAAGGATTAGCAATGTCTCAAAATAAGAAGGCTTAATCCTATAATCCTATAAGCAGCATTTGAGCCATTTGCACTGTTCGCACCATGTGCACTTTTCTTCCTTAACCACAATTAGAACAAGTATTAAATGAAAAAAGTACACTCGAACGTATCCTTCCGAAATGTGCTTACATCAGTCGAAAACTCCTTCCTTGACCGACCTAAAACGTTCCATTAAAAGGTCAAGACAAGGCAACCTGATCCCATACGCGTCCAAGTTTCGTCACCACCATCATAAGGAATCAATTCAAGTGCATAATAGTAAATTATGATTGCAAATATTGTAAACACGATACGTTAACGTTAGTCACTCAGTCAAGCGGTCAATCTTAAGGGTTGCACTTCGTACACCAACCCCTTAAGCCATTTATGAGCAGTTTTCTTCGTAAAATTTTGCATTTCAGTGCGCATTTGGTGCAACAACAACACGATAACTATAACAACGCCAATCCACATAACAAAAAAGAAAACCCCAACGACACACTAATGACAGTTGGTGGTGCCTATCGGTGGTTGTGTAGCAACCCTGTCTTTGACTGTAAAAAGGGTTCCTTTTTTTTATTAGTATTTCACTTCAAATCGGCCGTGCCGCTGTACGGTTGCTAAAAAAAGGAAACAACTAGATACTCTCGTAGTAATTAACTAACATTTTATACACTGCACACTAGAACGACAGACGGAAATCACTTAATTACACACAAACACAAAACAGTGTCGGCCTGAAATTAGTGAACCGTAAACGAATGGTGGCAATCGGCCAAAAGATTCAAACGGGATAGTAGTTGTTTTAAAGTGCCCATCTAGTGAAGTATCTTTTTTCGAAATTTTACAGAATTTTATCGCCAAAAAGAGCTACATCAAGTGAAAGTGAATAAAGGCGCTACCTACTTCTATCTCTTTAAAGTGCAGTGCCCTAGATTTGAGAGAGAAAAAAAAGTGTCAAATAATATAAAAATAAAACATGCTGTGATTATTCCCCCCCCTCCCTAATGCGATTATATCGTCAAAGCTGATGTGTGTAGTGGTAGTAGATACTCTCCTAGAAAAAAAAACAACAACCTACATGCATGCAGCATAATTTAATTTGTTGCGGGAACCAAATGTGGATACAAAATCAATAGAACCCCAACTACACGAGAACGTAAAGCGCGAGGCAGATACATTTTGGGAATACAAAAAAGCAAAAAGTAACAAATAAAAAAAAAAAATGCAGATACCCAGTTGGAATACACAAAAAGGTGAGTTAAGAGATCATCGATCATCGATGATCGAGAAGAAATAAAGAAGGTACGTTCAATTTGGGCACTTTTGAGCTCGAATAATGGGAAATTGTTTGGGCATGAGGTTGCCTTTTCGGCTTTTCAGCCACACCTAACAACAGCGAAAAAGTGGATGAGATTTTTGAAATTGTATTTATTGTTATTCGTTGTAAGTTGTGGTCGTTTCTGGTGGCGGAAATGAATCAGTGTACAAATTGTTCGAATCAAAAGCGACGGCGACCTTGAAATCAGGGCCGAGTATTAGTTTATGTTTCCTAGTTCCACGTATACTACTTATGTTTTTATTTATTTTTTTAATACTTTGCCAGATTGGGATAATCGTATTTATGACAATTGGGAACACATATTTTCAAGAGTAAGAGTCATGCAATTGCTTTGGGTTCGTGTGAACTTATAAGTGATGGTTTGATGAATGAAACCGCTGATTTATGCTTGGATATCTATCAGGTGTTACCACTGAGGCCTTAAAGTAATCAGATTTTTGCCATATTAGTCGAAAGAGCTTAGAAGTAAACAAAAATAGTATACTATATAGTGGGTGCCGTAGCTCAAAGGGATGCATTTTTCATGGCCTCACCCTTGTAATAAAATAAAAGCTTCTTCCACCCGAATATTGGATACAGCAGGCCTCTTCTGTATCCTAATTTGATATCTACATACTTCTTTTGTAACATAGAGAAATGTTAAATAAGATCCTATTAAACATAATTGATTATGCCAAGTCGATTGAGTCATGTTCGTGTGTCTACTACGAGGTATTTTTCGTAATACGCCCACTGACACGCCCTTTTTCCAAATTTTTGATGTCATTTTGTAAAGTTTTTTTTAAAGAATTTACTCAAGCCTATATGAAGGTGCGATAAGGGCCTATGGAGTATCATACGATCTTTTCCAGACGGATTGTAGCATTTATGTGTGTTTTACTCAACATTGGACCCAGAATTTGAAATAATTTAATTTTGTTAATATTTTCTATAAAACGCTGAATTTATCTGGTCATACTAAAAATTCTTCCTCTACCTGATTGACCATTAATATTTTTGATATTGTTTGGCTATAAGAATTGAGATGTGGAGCAGCTGTAAAAAAAATAATAATATTTACCATCTGCTCCGAATCAACCATTTTTGGAACTTTTCTGAATAATCGTGGAAATCCGATGGTCTTTCAAAATTACTCCTTTTCGGAAGCCTCGTATAGGAGCAAATTGGAAGCATTATTTCGATACTTAATGCTAGTCATTTTGACGTTGGGATTTGACAGGTTAATGCTTGCCTTTTTTAGAGTCTGTTAATGCAATATTTATGGCAATGGCAATTGCAGTGTCCGTAGCAATTAAAATGTGAAAACAAAATTGTGTGGGCATTCGATTTGCCGGAAATTTCAATGGTCAAATGTGAGTAGGTTGTTCAACAAGAAACATTTCCATGCAAGTCATGCTATCAAATCAGTTTTGCGCAGATTCACCCATTTTGGTAGGATCATCAAAGCCACTCGCCTGATATCGTGACTTTCCTTTTTACGCTCGGGAGTACCCATTTAGTAAACCTACATACTTCCAAGAGAGACTTCCAAGAAGCCCTGACCGAATATACAGAAGGAGGAACTTTCTTCTGAGCCTCGTTAGCAACCTCATCGGAAACCTCGTTTCTCAGTGTGACCTGGAACCCAAAATAGTATCAGAGAGTTCTCCATTCAGCAGCTATTTTGGCTGTGGGCTTAGGCCTTAAGTGCAACATGACTTGATTTACCTATACTACGACCATTCCACTGTTCCTAATAGTAGTAATAATAGACAGTAACATGCTTGCCAGTCGGGTGCTACAAAAACGCCAGCCCCTGATTGGCTTTGGAGCTATCTGAGAAAACACTCTCTAAGCCAGTCCTGATTACCAAGAAAGTTGATCCATATTTAGCGCCGGATCCGACATGTTAGTGTCACATATTACGCAGGATGTTTATTGAACCAGTGTCATAGCAGTAGATACTGGTTGAGTCAAACCGATCATATTCCTCTTTCACTTTAAGAAAACAACTTTCTTTCGAAGAAGATTGACTGAAAGCCCGTTCTTAGTACATACACCATTTATCGATCATGACCAAGGCCACGTGCGTATAACCACCTAGAATTTTAAATAATTTTTTTGATCTTTTTTAAAAAACGTGAAGGAGGATTCATCAGAAATTATTCCCAGTATAAAGTGCCGAACAGAATTTATCTATAAAATAAAATATATCATTCCTCTACGATGTGATTGAGTTCAGAAACGACCGATTGACAGTTCAGAAACAGATTTGAAATTCTTTTTGGTGGCCAATGGAATTTAGACCGCGTTAAATTAGGGAGCGGATGATTTTGTAAAGGCGTTCAAAACTAATTTTGAAAATTATATTGGACCTCGCGGTGTAATTTCAATTCTCAATCGCGGCTTAAATTCATATGCTCTGATGAATTTGGACCGCTGGGTCTTGTTTCCGTGGTCTAGTCACCGCGATCTAAATTTACCCCGCTTTATATCACGGAGCTGGGGCTGCTGTAAAATAATGTTGAAGGTAAGGTTAAGTAATTCTCCCATCTGTCAAATGTGTACCTCAATGTCACTGTATCCAGGAACGCAATAGATTCCACAGTTTCAATGTCACGCCGTTCGCATACCCTCCTAAAACAGCGAATTTTTACGAAAAGCTGTTCGCTTACGGAGAATTTGCGTAGTTTTTCGCAGAAGAGAGCGCTCACGATAGAGTAAGAAATTTCCCCATGTTACGAATTTAAGTGCAAGAATTTTGTTTGGGCTGGTTCATGAAAACTGTCAAAGCTGTCAAAACAGTGTGTAGTTTAAAGTTTTTCTTGTTCAACCCGTTCGTTTACTTGTTCGTAGTTTTAGCTCTCTCTGAGGGAATTTTACGCCCACTCTTCGAAATTCGATAATCTACGAATTTTAGTGCAAAAAGTACGCGAACGGACTAATATTTACTTTCGTTTTAAAGGATTAAAGCCAAAAAGATAGCAAAGTTATAGACTTGGGACATTTTCGAAGTGAAAGGTACATATTTTATGTCTGTTGCACTTAATCTACTCTGATTCAGCCGTTGTAGGAACTTTTCTGAATGGTACTTAATGTTAGTCCTTTTCGGAAGCGTCAAATTGGAAGAACTACTTTGGGACTTTAAAAAGTTAGTCGTTTTGACGTTAGAATTTCACATCCCTGTCCTGTCATATGTCCTCCCTACTGACAGATGGTTAATTTCTATCTTATTTAGAGTCTCCTCAGGCAATATTTATTTCCATTGGATTTCCATTAGCAAGAAGTAAGGTGATGGCAATGCTATCGGCTATAAATTGTCGCAGATATGGTCTACGGAGACGAAGTGTCGCAAACTTTAAACCTAAATCGATGAGTAAAGTGCGCCACCTTTTTTGGAAGTCTGCTCTGCACTTGGAGAACTCTTTGCTCCCAAATAAATGAATTATTAAAAAAATTGGTCAATCTCATACAACTAGCCAATTCTACTTCCAGAGAATATGCCTCTAAAAAGCTTAAATTTTCTTCTGGATCTGGAGGAATAAAAGATTGGAAAGAAAGAAAGGAAACCATGGTGCTTTAAAACATATAAAATTTCTCATAGAATACCATTCTTTTTCGACGACAGAGCAGAGCTTAGCAAAGCGCTAATCATCACTTAAAACAGTATTGGTGAAAGAATGCAACCTTGCGTGACTCCATTCTGTATTTGGAACTCTTTTGAAACTTTTTTTCTGTGCAGTACGCGAACCTTTAGCCATCTGATTATCTCCTGCGCAAGACAAGCTAAAGATTGACGCTTCTGCTTCCAATGAGCGTATTGCAAAAGATCAGTCGATATTGTTGTTGTGAGTAGTAAAAGCTTCTCAACTCTCAAGTATTCTCTGAAGTCCTACTGTTTTGTTTTTTTTTTTTTTTGAGTGCGGTCATGATTCCTTCTTTACTGAGTATTAATTAGTAAACGATATTTCTGCCTTTCGAATAACGCAACTGAATTTGGGGATATCTACAATGCCGGCGAAGACACGGTTCAAAATTATAAGGAAATGTTCTTTCCATCAATTAAGCTGCAGCTCTTCTGTTTCGGACATCTAAGAGATAATTTTTCAAACACATACTGATCGCCATATGATCAATTTGGTTAGACGTAGCTTGCCTGTCATCTGAAACCCAACTGACTTTGTAAAAGGTCTTATGCTCCGTCACTGACATTGCAAGAATCTGGAAATCGCTGTCGTCAATGTCATGCGTCTTTACTTAGTGTTATACCTTATTCCTGACCATCAATGGTCTTAAGAGAACAATGATTCAGTAGAGATACTTAACAGCATTTTCAGATCAACTAACCACTGATCCACTGCGCTTACATATGCTTGACAGATGTCTTTTAAAGTCCATCAACTACAAAGCCCTCTAGATAGCTTAAAACTTAAAGCCAGATCAAAAAGTTTCCTCTCTCTTAACTATTTTCTGTTTGGGTACTCAGTAAACGTAAGAAGTTGCATAAGACTTTTAGAAAAAGTTTCATTTACACCCTGTACTTTCTGAAACTATAATCAAAAGTATCAGCTTCCGTACTTACCGTTATATTCACGCAGAGTTTTAGATTTATTACAGATAAAAAAGATTTTCGTATATATATATTAAGACCTTAGCAAAAATCGCCCACAGGGTGGGTCAGATTAAAATATTTTCCAAACAACTATCTCTTGAGCATTCTTACATAAGCAATCAATTTCTTTTCCTCAATTCCAGCTACAATATGGCTCCTTATTGGCCTAAATTTCCTCAGTATAGCTTCAGCTGCAAAGAAAGTCTCGCCCAAATTAAGACCCAGTACGACAACAACAACTACAAGTACCACTACAGAGCCAACATCGACAACACAATCGGGTAGTACAGCGCCAGCAATTCCATTAATCTGTATAGAAGGCATCAAATCTGGAACCGAAGATGAAAATAAGTCTGAGTACAGTGAAAGCAGTTTCGTGCAGGTAATCGAAGGCGATGCAATGCTCTCGGTAATGACAAGAGATCCTGTGACGGCTATGTTCGTCTTGAATCGGATAAATCAAGCGAATCTTGTGAATGCTGATTTTGAAATTGGTAAGCTTCTACTTTATCTAAGTCACTTCAGGTCTTTGAAGTCTTCTTTTTCTAGGAATCCGAGCGATAGACATCCAAGATCCCGAATTGGCAGAGAACATCCTCTTGCAGGAGGTACAGTACTTGCAGCAATGTGTGGAGCACTCGATAGGACTCTTTATAGACCTTGATATCTACAACGCCTTGCAACATGTGATTGAAGACCTAGAATATTACATTTGGCCAATCCCCTCAGCGAGAGCACTAGTCTTTCCCAAAGTCGCCCATCTTTTGTATCAAATGCCGTGGGGTGAAAAAATCGCATCGGTTGAGATCTTGGCTGAAAATTTAGACGTCTACAATGACTTTATGGACTCGGCGAGGAAGGAGCACCTTTGTCTGATGCATTTTCGAAGCCCTGATAATATTTATATCATTTTTGGCAACAAAATGGTGACGAATTTTCATGAGAATGGAACGATCTTCGTTGTGCCAACTGGAACGGTGAATAAAGCTTTTATTTCAGGTAAGTGTCTTGGCTAAATGTGTGATAAACTCTTAATATCTTTTTTCCTTTTGGTAGAACTTCCAAACAAGTCGTATGTTCTGATGGAATCCGAGATAGACTTGAAGGTGATCGATGAAAATTCAACTCAGGTCACCCTGGACGAGAACCTGATCGGCCAGAGCATCATCCCGTCGCAGCTTTTGGCTTTGGCAGGCCCAGTGTTGGATCTCACCCATTGGATCAATGATTCTCTTGTCAAGAACTGCCAAAAGGAACACGGTGCTTTTATCCTTGAGACTTGTTATAATTTTCTGACTTTCGTGGAGGATTGGGACTCCGAGGAGCACACTTATAATTCGGTGAAAATCCTAAAAGCTTTGAAGCTTCAACGCCTGAGTCACATGATGACGTTCGATATGTTCCAAAAGACTGATACGAGGGCAAACATCACGAATGAGAAGATTTCTGATCTCCGAGAGATCGCTTCACAGAATTTCATATCAAATGTCACAACCTACTTCCACTACAACAACCCGAATGACACTAGTCACGAGATGAAGGCTAAGTTCGGGCAGGTCTTCAACTGTCAATACATCGATGGGAACAATAGACGGTATCCATTCCTTTTTGATGGAGAATCTGTTATGTATTGGAGGATCAAGCCAGACGCCTGGATTGCAGCAGGCATGACAGCTGCAGTCTTAGGGGTGATCATAAGCATGGCGATCTTGGTTTTTATAGTGATCCGCATTTCATTGGGTGACGTCTTCGAAGGGAACCCAGTCAGTTCGATTCTGCTTTTGCTGTCTCTGGTCCTGCTCTTTGCATCGTTTATCCCATTCTCGATGGAATATGTATCTGATCATCGGAATTCGCACGTGACCTTTGACGATGCCTCAACGTTGAACACGCTCTGTGCGGTTCGGGTTTTTATTGTGACACTTAGCTACTGCATGACGTTTTCATTGCTACTGTGTCGTGCTCTCATGCTAGCATCAATCGGTTCCGAAGGTGGATTCCTGTCTCACGTCAATGGTTATGTGCAGGCAGTGATCTGCATCTTCAGTACCCTGGTGCAGGTGGGGATGTCAACGCAGTTGATCATCGTCATGCATATAGCCAGCGAGAGTGTATCCTGTGAGAGTATGTACTATGGGAACTGGCTGTGGGCTCTATTGGCCTATGACTGTGTGCTGTTGATCTTCCTGGTCGCAATGACTCCGTTTATCTATCGATCGCAGAGGAACTATCGTGAAGGTATCCTTCTAGTTATCGGAGCGGTTTTGACTTTTATCATCTGGTGCACATGGATTACAATGAGCTTCTTCGGAGACGAATGGAGAGACGCAGCTCTACCGATGGGTATTCAAGCCACCGGTTGGGCGATCCTCACGGGGATCTTGATACCAAGAACATTCCTGATCGTGCGAGGCATAGAGCGATCGGACATCGCTCAGGCGCTTCCCTCACTTACGTCGCTGGCATTCGCTCAGAATAATCAATACTCTTCCGAACAGGTGGGTGTCTCTTACAAAAGCTTTTGAGCTTTTTAGTCATAGTTTCTCTCTTCCTTTTTTTTAGAGCGTCTACGAGTGCGTGAATCCCGCCATGAGAAACTGTTCTTCCCGCGAAGATGGCATGTGTGAGGTCGGTCATCTACGTCAATCCCAGAGTGATATACCGACGCTTCCGCTCCGCGGTGGCGTCGCCCGTCGGCAGCAGTTCTTCAATAACATGCGACAAAATAATCAAAATAATAACCAAAGAGCAGCTCCGCCACCACGTCGCCCGAGCAGTCCCGGCAGTTCACAGCAATCGTCCTTGCCACCGTCCCCCACGTCGCCAGCCAATAATAAAATTACAAGATTTTAAGATCCGTGTCTAATATCCACTGATTGGGTCTTCCTTCATCGATGAGCAGCAACCAAATTTGTATTCGAAAAAAAGCAGAGTTTACTAGGACTTAAGGACGAATTACTTCGGAGTTAGGATAAAATAAATATTTAATCGTAGTTGTAGGATATTTTAAATTTATTTTTAAGACATCTTACAGGGTGTAACTTACAACAAAAAAGCTGTATTCTAGTCAAAGAAAGAACAAAAAAGTCAATAAGTTAAATTTTTATGAAGAACCGCTAGAGTGAGGGTCTTATTCCTTGAGACTGGTTCTTGGTAATAAAGTTCGATGATATTTATAAAGGGGATTGTTTTTTTTTAGATTTAAGGATCAAATGAGTTATTTCTTTCAGTGAATGTCTCACGCTATAGCTAAAGCTTTGATTTTGGGTTTGTGTCGAAAGTCCTGTCTAAGCTTGCACTGGATTCATTTCGTGTATAGTATACGTGCTGCTTATAATGATGAGCTACTTAAGCAACAGGAAGTTGAAACATGGCACAGATGAAGAGGTATAATACAAACGTCATGGCAGGAGTTCCACAGGGATCGGTCTTAGGGCCATTGTTGTGGAACATTAGGGTTAAGGTTTACCGATGGTTTTGCCGTCGTGACAACTGACAGTTTTAAAAAAAAATCCTGCAATAAAATAAGCGATAAACGAAGCAATGGTCCGCGTACAGGATTTGCTAGCATTCGCTGGACTTAACCGACCATACAACAGAACCTGTCCTCATAACCAGTCGGAAAACTGAAGAACAATCCAACTTTCAGGTCGTGTTCAAAGAAGTAAGACATTGATGGACCTAGATACATAAGGAGGATTCTACTGTCGAGAGTATTTACACATCATTTAAGCTGATAGAAAAATAAGAAAAGGATAAGTCACAAAAATTGAGACGGCAGCTGTTAGAACCACTCAGATAGTAATATGAATCTCAGGAGGTCCATCACCGCCAACGTTGCGTAAGTCCTCCAGGTCTGAGAAGAAATGACTGCCCAGAGTTATCTTTCTTTCGTATTGACTCTGGATATCTCCTTTAAAAGATGTCGCCTCTCATGTTTTGGGTTTTATTCAGCAAGCACAAGGAGAAGTGCTACTTTACATAGTCTTCTGAGAAAATCTGAGTGCATGAGAAGTATTCGATCGCGAAGGTAGGTAGATGTTATTGCCAGAAAGGTGTTCGGAAGTATTACCAAGTGGCATAAGCAAAATGCCAGGGCTTTAAACCCAGTAGACTACAGGGTAGAAAATATAAATCTTGTAGAATAATCGGCATCTTTATTGACAATATGTAAAGAGAAAGTGTTTCACAAGGAGGCGATGTCCAAAATGTTGATGTCAGGAAGAAAAAGCTATTCCATAGTGACCATGGTAGCCAAGAACTGCCTCAAGCTGATGAAGATTTAATGAGTCATTGCTTCTATGGGCTAAGAAGACAAAACCTTATCTAAAAGTGCATGGTGCAGAAGAGGACATTATTTGGACTTAACTTATTCCAACTTAACCTATTCAAAGGCAAAGTTATTCGTGTAAATTTTGATCCCTTATGAATATACGTATATAAGGGTAAAGAAGGACATCTATGTATTAGCAAGCATAACATACTATTCAGCAACATCGACTTAGCCAAAAGGATCTACATACAACGAGAAAGTTGTAAGCGTTTCAGCTTCAAAAATCTTCACATCCAAGGCAACAGTATTTTTGTTTTTTTTTTCAGGGTAGGAAAAGTTTCGCTTTAACTCTCAGACATCAACTTATCCATTTGTACTACCAGAAAGGATCCCATTACACCCCCTTTAAGTGTATAAATTGTCTCGTCTTCTTAATGAATTCGAGTAGGCGCTTCAGTGACGACGACCTTACATTAACAGCACTTACCACATGCGTACCTAGACAATAACATGGAACTGTTCCGCAGTGTCATCATCCTGTCCACAGGCGTTTCGCTTAAGCCAATCATATTAAGATGTTTAGCAAAAGCTAAGTGCCCGTAAGAACGTCAATAAGTTATCTACAGTCTTTTACGCTGAGAGACAGCAAGAATGCCGCGGATTCTCATTGATGTCTCTGAGCATCCGTTTAGTCAGCCTACATCGACCTTAGATGCAGGAAGACCTAACGCAGGTTCAGGTCCTAAGAAACTCTCCTCTGAGCCTTGTGTAGCAATCTCATCGGATATCTCATTTCCTGTGATACTAGTGTGACCTTGCACCCAGATGAGAGTCAATAAATTGAATCTTGCGACACAGTTCAAAGCGTTTAACATTCACCAACTAGTTTGGATGTGGTTAAAGGGTTAAGCAAGGCCTTAAGCGCAGCTTGACTGTCACTACAGATACAGATACTATGACTCTTCCACCTATTCCTAACAATGTGACTTGTAGCCATTAGGATTGAAAAAATCTTTGCCTGGAAGACAGAGGCATGCTTACCAAATGAGTATTGAAGTTTTGTGTTATCGTTTTCCACAAATACACCAACCCCCGAACCTTGATCGGGTATGGAACCATCTGTGAAAATAAGACTACAGCCCATTCCTGGCTCAGACGCTTGCGGTAACCTTTCCTCAATACCTGGAAAGTCGACCTCATACTGATAGTATTAGGAACAAAGGAAGAACGGAGAAAAGGTGACGCGAACAAATAGAGAAGGACTTTAGAGAACTTTGCGCCTACGACCAGAAGTGGTTAACAAAAAATTGAGCTCAACTTGGAATGTGTTACATCGAAATAAGTACTCGTTGAGTGTAACAGAAATTAAAGTCCACAAAGATAATAAGATCAGTGCACATTGATCAGCCGTAACTGTTGTTCATCCCAAGAAAGAACTACTTTTGCCGAAGGTGTCAGTAGCGACAGAAGGCAACCTTATCAGAGTTGACCAACATGTTTCTTGAAAGCCAACACAAGCCTAAGTTGTATGAAAAAGTAGCTCTGTATTATTTCTACCGATGATATGAGTGCACTTATGGTACAGGTAAGCTCTTTCAATCTATGGCACAAAATCTGAGTCAAGCTGGTGAGGTTAACTCTAGGGATTGTCCGAATCAGTCATAGCTACCTCAAAGTGTTAACTTACGAAACGCATGTCTACCAAAGGTTCAAAGTGCCTCCTGCTAGGTCCACTTCTTTGTCTGGATAAAGGTACTTACCGTGCCCTTCTGCTTGGGATGGCACTGCCTGCGGACAACTGACGTATAACATGATCTGTACACCCGAAGATGACTTAACCAAGCAAGCTCATTGAAAACAGACCTTTCATTGGTGGAATAAGCCACCTTCGTTCTTCAAAACATGATTCTACTCCTGAACCCAATCTGCTGTCTATATCGCTGAATATTAGTCGCAATCGTTGCTGTTCTCACATGTGCTCCAACATGAGGACAAAAACTCGCGTTTTATAGACCCAGAAACCAGGGGTATTTAGCAATTTTATTTGTGGCCAATGAGGTACCTATCACATGACATCACTTGTCACATAACCTGTGGTTTGAAAAGGCTTGTCGCTCAATTATTCCTTGGGCTTAATCGGCCCATCAAACACTGAATGATGATCTCATAAGCCATTGCACAATTTCGCAACAAAACGAGACCATTCTAGTGTCCAAATACCATGAATCCTTTCAGTAAAATTCCATTCTCCCATCAACACAGTTGGATGCTAATTATTTTGTGTAATTCAATCCCTCATCCATGTACTCGTACGTCACCGTGACTGCGATAAATTCCAAATCGACAAATTAACACGCATTTTACCTTTCGAAATCTTTGCGTGGGATGTCATCTTTCGGTGACAAACAAATGGGTGCATGATGTCCATGTCCACGCAGACGAAGACCGACGTCGCCGTCGCCAGTTGTCAACGTGATCAAAAAGATCTCTCCCCATCAGCGATTAAATTTCCCATATCCATCGGTCTGATGGAAAACAAATGTGTTCCACGTGGGTGGCAGCCTGTCCGCAGTTTATCTTTGTTCGTCCTTCTTTCTTTCTTTACGCCATTCGCCGCTCGTTAATGGATTGAGATACACCATGCATATAGAGCCTTTTGGGCTCATTAAAAGCGAATTAAAGTTGCACGCTCGAGTGCATCCGCAAAGTCACCTTTGATTAAGATTGTGCACCTTGCAACTTTACGCCTTGGCGTTTTTTTTTTTTTGGGGGCAGCAGGAGCACCAGTGGATAATGGCAAGCACTCAACTTAAATGGGAACATTATTATGCATGTGATTAATAACAACGCGCACGAGTGGAAAAAGAAAAAATTGGAAAATTAAAGAGCAACTGGCAACTGGAGGAGGACCTCGTGGAGGCTAATGAAGTGATGTGCCCTGTGATGGATGTTTATGACCCATGTCAATTTGGGATGCTCTTACAAATTGGTTTACGCGCATCTTCTGTCTGGGAGGAGACCAACACAATTCTGATGAATTCCGTGCGATGGAATGATTTATTGTTATTGGATCAAGGCAGTGTAAATTGAGGTTGGACGAGGTTCATCAATGGAATTTTGGTTCATTTGATGAATGACTGGTTAATTAAAACGGGAAATAATTATAAATAAACGAAATACGATACCGTAGCAGATGGAGACTAAATTGGTAAAATAATTATGCGACCAACTTTACTTCTTGAGCCTTGGAGAGCCTGTGCTTGAGACACGGAAGCTTTTCATTCTCTGCTTCCAATTTGTAAGACCATGTATTGTGGCATCTCAGATCAGAGTTGTACAGAGCCATGTCTAGTCTTGGCATCCCTTCCAAGCTCGTCCGACTTTGCAGAAAGGAGATGGAGAATTCCCGCTGTTCCATCAAAGTCGGTAAGAAGTTCACCGAAGCATTTGATGTCAGGAAAGGACTTGGATCGGCGTCTTGGTCAGAATGCCACAACAGATATAACTTTGAGGTAGAAAAGGACTTTGTTTACCTAGGCTCTATGGTGAGCTCCGCGAATGACACCCCTGCTGGGGAGATCAAACGAAGAATCACTCTTGCCATCGGTGTTTCTATGGGCTAAGAAGGCAACTGAGTAACAAAGCCCTATCTCGAACTAATAAGACACTAATCATCCCAGTCCTGCTGTATGGCGCAGAGGCATGGATTCTGACAAAATCGGATGAGCATGCCCTTGGTTATATTGAGTGATCTTTGGTCCCATCTGAGTGAGTCTCGAAGAAGATATAACGCCGAGCTATACGGCCAATACAAGGACATCGACTTGGTCAGTAGAGTTCGCATGTAGGCACTAAGATGGCTGGGTCATGTAGAGCAGATGGAGCCCAACGTTCCAGCAAGGAATGTCTTCAAAACCACCCCGGTTGGACGGCGCAGTCGAGAACGACCTTGCGCAGACAAGTGGAGGGGGACCTTAACCAACTTGACGTGCGCAACTGGAGGGAGCTGGCTCGTAACCGGGATGGCTGGAGAGGTTTGTTGGTTGGATCCCAGGTCCACCCCGTACTGTATCGCCACGAAGGTAAGTAAATAAGTAAGTAAGTCTTGTGGCATCTACGACAATTGGTCTTTGTAGGAGAGGTGTCACCTCTCCTCGAAACTGGGCTGTGATCCGAAGATCGATTTGGTTGGTTAGGGCCAAAAAAATGTAGCCAAGGTGTCCTGGCTTTTTTACCAGCACCAACATCATAGAGCTAGTATTTATATCTTCTCATCCATTCGCTGTCCTTGCAAATAAGACCTAGTATCCGACGAAGCTCAAAGGTGCCTCTCACTGGTCTTAAACTTGTCGCCTAGCAATCGGCCTCATAGAGCAGAAATGGCAAGATGAAAAACCTATAGCGGCATGAGCCCACCTCTAGACTTTTAGGGAACGCTAACTTATGTCACCTTCAGAGGGCTGGGCTAACGGATAGAGAAAAACGCCTAGACCACCCAGTGGCATCACAATGGAGCTATACAAATCTTGGTGTGGCTGTTTTCATCAAGATCTGCCCATTGTAAGGCAATTCGTCCGCTTCTATCTGGAACAAGGAGTGCTATAGACGCGATCTACTCCTCTCTCTTCCTTTCATACTTCAATAGAACGCTCGAGTGGCCTTGACTGTATCTACTACTCCGGTGCTGCTGAGTAGAAAGTTGTGCCACAAAAAACCACTTCGAATTCCAAGAGGCTTCCAAAAAATGTTGCCATTTATTTTGCTCAAAAGTAAAAAAAAAAAGGCTAATTCAAAAATATATACAAGGACACAAGTACAACACATTCAAGAGTCGCCTCCTGCTCCTAATTTTTCCTCAATACTTGCTGAGGACAGTTCATCAGAACTATCATCCTCATCCCCATCACCGCTATCGTCCTGAATATTCAGATCCACATCGCTGTGTGCATCCTTTCGGGTGTCCTTTTCTTGGGTTTGTTGCTGCTCATAGAACTTTTGCAATTGTTCCAGCAACTCTTTGACCTCTTTTATGCCCATTTCCGAGGACTTTGTACTCATGCTCGTCTTGGAACGCTCCAGACCAAAATCACCACATCCATGATTGTGGCAATTACACTGCGAAGGATATCCCGAGCATTTGTGCGCTTGCCTTACAGTTGCTGGTTGTTGCATCGGCGGAGGTACATGTTGCAGGCCAGGATTACCTGCTGGCGCCAAATGAGTCGCTGGTTGTCCCTGAGGAGCAAATTGTTGGGGATACGGATTAATGATGTTCGGTCGAGAATCAACCGGCATGGCTGTCATAATGTTTTGGTGCTGATAGAACATCTTGTCGTACTCAGACTTCATGCAAAGGTAGCGAAAATGCCTAGAGTTCTCCTCCCCATAATGGACAATCTCTGGAAGCAGACCCAACGTTTTATTAGCTAAATTTTTGCTTTGTTAAAATGTCCTTCAAAGGGATTATATCATTGCCTTACTATTGATCAATTCCGTTTGAATTTTCTCCAATTTCTCCTCGTTGGATTGCAGCTGTTCCCTGAGATTGTCAATTTTGGAACTGACTTCTCTAAAATTTCGATTCAGTATGTCCGATAGGGCTTTCTGCAAAAGAAAACGGATTTAGAATGATATCAGATTTAGACCGAAGGATACGACTAACCCCAACAGCAGTTTCAACGGTTTCCTTGATCAATTCAAAGAACTCCTCGGTATCTTCGTCTTTTTCTGGCTCTTCGGCGAAATTTGTCAAATTTTTGTTATCCAAACTGGATGAGATAAATTGATGCTCGCACTTTTTCAATTTGGAATTCTTATGCAACAGCCGCTCTTCGTTGATAAAGGTTTTTTCGTCCTTTTTCTCGGTACCACCAAAGGGTCCTTTGGACTTTTTGCGGCACGTAACATTATTATCGTTGGCCTTATCGGTGGGCTTGTTGATTTTATTGTTTTTGGAATTTTGAAAGAAATTGTCATCGAAGCGGGTTGTCGCTAATGGTGGCAATGGAGGAGCAGCGTTATACAGCTCTTCAACGGTTTTGCGAGACTTTTGGCGAACCATCTTCCGGGAGGAGAAAAAATTAAAGTTTCGCTTTTTTATTTTACAAAATTGAAATAAATACATTGCCTTGCTGGGTTAGCGATATTTTTTTCTCTCAACAGGCAAGTATTTTGCAAAGGAAGTTAATTAAAAGTTCCTGCAGTTGGATTTTTTTGTATTTCTATTTGGAAGGACTTTTCGTCAAGACAAGAAGGAGAAAACCACACCAAAGGATTCAGTGCTTGCAGTTAATTGCAATCGTGGTGATGAAAAAGTCAGAAAGGACCAATGTTTCTGATTTTAAGAGCTGAAGTGTTGAAAGGAAACTTATGGCGGATGGCGACTGTGTAAGGTGACGTCTGCGGTTTTTGGGTGCGAAATTTGAATTTTCTAGCAGTTTTGATGATAGGTATATGTATCATATTCCTTTGTTTTGCTTAAGTACAAGGAAACTATGTTGTTCATTCCAACCCTTTGGAGAGTAGACTACCTTAGAGAACTACACACACTTTTCTTAAGTGTGACCAGATAGCAATGATACTTTTTCCAATAATTGTATTTTAGTAGTTGTTAAAGTTACCACTGACATTAAGCTGTCAAATTTTTGAGTAGAGTTTGCCATTTTCTTACGCATCATTTTGGCAGAGCTGCTGCTCCCACTTGTCCTGAGAACATGGGAAGCCGAGAGTTTTCCGGATGAGCTCTCGAAAAAGGCAACTTAATGCAGTGCGAAAACTTTCTGCCTGATGTGGCCAAGATAATAGCTAGAATCATCCTGAAGCGAATCAAAGAACATCTTGAAGACACACTCGACGCCGAACAAGGGTCCTCCTGCGTCAACCACATCAACACCCTGCGGATCATCATTGTGCAATGTGTTGAATATCGATCACCACTTCACCTGGTATTCATCGATTTTGAAAAGGCGTTTGATACGGGAATTTATTTGGTGTGCCTTGCGCTGGAGAGACATTCGTGATAAATTAATAGCAATTATTAAGGCTACATATGATGGGTCCACATGTCACGTCTTGCACAGAGGGAGGCTGTCTGAGGAATTCGAAGTCCAAAGTGGGGCTCGACAAGGCTGCATACTTTCACCAATACTGTTCTTATTGGTGATTAGCGATGTGCTGAATGCAGCCTTATCAACAGGAAATGGAGGAATTCGATGAACTCTTACATCTGAACTCAAATACCTAGACTACGCCGACGATGTATGCTTAATGTCTCACAGAATGACAGCAAATGTGGAGAGAGAAGCAGACGTCGTTGGGGTGAAAGTTAACTCGGCAAAAACAAAAATGATCAGCCTAGGACCGAACTCATCAACTCATACACGCATTGCTGGACAAATAGTTGAGAGAGTTTCCAATACCTTGGGACTTGGGAGTATTGTTTCAACCGATGGCGGAACCGAACTGGGTATAGCCAGCCGAATAGGTAAGGCAAAATCTGCGTTTGGGATGCTATCCACAGTTTGGCGAAATAATGCAGATTATGGCAGGATACGCGGCGGTCCTAGGAGTACGTGGCGCAGAACAGTGGGGAAGGAAGCACGCAACTGGGAAAGAGTTGGGGAGAGAGCTGAGCCACATTTACAGAAATCTCACAGAATGGCGCCTAGGCTCTAGGACCCATAGGGGGATATAGGACTTAAGTAAAGTAAATAAGTAAAGATTTCGCCTGGGTTATAAATACGAAACGTGAATTTCATCAAGAGATCGGTCATCATCACGGCTTCAGTGTAAAGGTCATTCGTCACTTCATGGACAAGTTTGAACGTAAATAACCTCTCTTGGGCCTTAAGCTACCAAC
This sequence comes from Chalcosyrphus nemorum, assembly GCA_949716465.1. Classification (NCBI taxonomy): domain Eukaryota; kingdom Metazoa; phylum Arthropoda; class Insecta; order Diptera; family Syrphidae; genus Chalcosyrphus; species Chalcosyrphus nemorum. Next base: position 82,703,669 of record OX454333.1, read on the forward strand.
TAGATAGAGAAATAAAGAGAATATATAGAACACGCAGAAATGATTTCGCTAATTCTGCGCTGGAAATGTTAGCCGAAGATCCGGATTTTTGGCAAATTAGACCGAGTCATCAAAAATGCTTAAAGAAATGCTACTGAATCCATCCTTAACTTCCTGATTTCTGTTCTCTGTGTATTGACCCTACACACTCATTTAGAGAGCTTACAGAGGGTATTCTGCACGAGATCCGCGAGCATGTCGAGGTGTTTCCCTGAGACATAGTCAATTACATTGCACCCTTCCAGCCGCCACCAACTACACCACATGGTAGTTTCCTTGTGCAATATCCATATCACTGTCCTTTTCCCTTATCGTCTAGGCAACTACTACCATGCAATGGACTTTATAGCCAATCCAGATGAGTCGTAAGATCATTGGGAAAATTCGGCCTATGGGCTTACAATTTTGAGCCACGCAAGCGTTATCCTCTCATCGAGTGGGAAGAAATAAGAAACTAAAAAATCCAATTTTATTGGTTTATCTTTGTCATTAGACGAAAGAAACTTTTTTGACATTTATTGTCAAACAATGCTGAATAAAAATGCAATGACAGGTTACCACGAATCATGTGTAATCTGTCGAAAAATCCATCCATGGAAAAGTACCTCTGAATGAATCAGCCATTATAACATAGGGTAAGCATTGCCTCCGTGAAAAGATGTTACTTAAGATATTAGTCAAATAAAATACTATCTATCTATTCTGCCAATCAGTCTGTTCTTTTTTTATGCGCTGGAGGCGATGGACTTTTTATGGATACTCTTAGCCCGTGCTACGAAGTTATGCCCGAGTCCATGCTCTAGCATGTTTACGTGTCGAACTACTGTCCCCACAAAACTTGTCCTGTTGCCTCCTACGGTACCGTCCTGGTATTAATATAACGTCCGACCAAGGCATTCCTTCTTAGGGTCTGGTTTTGACGTCCTGTCTTCTTCGTTATGTGGCAGGGCTCTGTTCTTTTTCGGCTCTTGGTGTTTGATTTTCCCGCCGTAGCTCCTGCATAATGCTTGCGATAATGTTGTCGGCGATTACCCAAGCTTCTCTTCTTGAAAGCATGAAGCCTCTTAGGTTCCTTGGAGTTACCGCATTCCCAATCTCTTTTTCTAGAGTGTTTCTCGTAGTCTAATACTTTTTGCACTATACAAGGAAGTGTTCCGCGTTTTGGACTGTCCCTTCACATAGTACCGGCAGAAAGGGTCATCTGCGATATTGTATTTGTGAAGGTATTCCCAAAAGCTTCCATGTTCTGTTAAGAATTGGATGAAGTACAGAGAAGTTAAGGTTAGATTAGGTAGATGGGTGCCTTGTGAAATTCACCTCACCGTGTTTTCTTGTGGTCCACTCTTCGATGTTTGGCAGCAGTTTGTAGGTCCACCGGCCGTTTCTGACGTGCTCCATCGTCGTTGCCATTCTACTTTAGCAGTCCCTCTTTTGCATGCTGTTATCCTGACCGCTAGGTCGATAGGCAGTCGCGCTGCTATTACATTAATTGCATCTCCCGACACTGTCCTGTATGCGGAGCCGAATTTACCGAAATTATCCCCCTTTTGTATGAGTTTATGGCTGTAGCCGATTCCCATATGCGGCTGTATACATGAGGATTGACTTGCTAACAGCCGCAAGCAGGCTTCTTATAGGCTGCTTTGGTCTTCCATATTGGGCATTGGCCTGGATATTGCTGCAACCACCCGATTAGCCCTCCCGCTTGGGCTAGGTGCTCTCTAAAGTTGAGCCTATGGTTAAGGAATACTCCCAGGTACATTGACTTGATAGTGTGTTCGCCTACTTTTGTTATGAGACGCTCAACTTTCTTGCGGCTGCTTATGAGGTCGGCCTCCTTTATGTTCTACCAATTCCAGGCCTGATGAGTGGAGCCACATTTTTGCAGTGCTGCGTCACTTCCTCTAGTGTTTTAGCCACAACCACCACAGCTATATCGTCAGTCAGTAGGTATGTATGTTACCTTAACAGGTCGTTCGATTTCTTTCATATCTCGTGTCTGTTGGGTAGCTTTTACAAATGACCACGACACTTTGACTCATAGAATGAATCAAACATAACATATAACAACACCTCTTCGTCAGTGCTGCGCATAGTTAGGACCTCAGCTACTTTGGAGTGCCAAGATGCCTTCAAATTGTTGAGTTCATAAAGCTCTATGTATTTAAAGGCATCCTTTAATCCTGCACAAGTATAGATAGTACTTGTAATTCATCTATCATCTCCCACTAATTGCGTTCATTAAAAGATAGTTCCTTCCTTCTCATTTAACTCTCAGAGCACCACCTCCTTCCTATTTGGCAGTAGATTGACAGAGTTGGCACAGATTCCAAGGACTTTGTGTCGAAAAATCGAAACATTTGCTAAGTAGAACAAAGTTAAATCCCCAAGGATAAATGACCGCATCTCGAAAATCCCATTAATAACAAGTACATCGCCCTACTCTCTTCTAAAATAGTTGATCCTTTGAACTCTCAACTAAATATCTAACGAAGACTAACACACAACGACAATGAGTAACAAGATACGATGATTATAGATATTTTATCGCTTCACCACAACACTTCATATACTGGCTCTGGCGATGTATTCATTTCCAGCTGGAAGCACTCATTAAGAAGCTCTTTTGATACAATAATTACCAACTTGCCGGTTGACAGCTTGCTGCTCCTTCAGCAGCGCATCCGAACGAATGATGATAGCATGCTGTAGCGAGTAGATTGACAGAGTTGACGTGCTGCGCGCTAAGGTAATTATCTGCGGGAATTGATTTTTGTTTGCTCGCTCAAAGGATGCCATCCATTGCCACATCCATGCAAATTGCTAAATGAAATGTGAGACTTAATTTTTGTGATTTAATTGATGATTTTCACTTTGAAAAGGATGCGCGCTTGCCTGTTTTTTTTTTCTCTTTATCAAAGTCAATTACTTTTGATGATGGAGTGTGGTCGTGTCGTGCTGATGTTGTGGGTTTTATTGGAGAAAATTTCATCGATAAAGTGGATTAAGGACTTCAAATTAGGTCTAGAGGGATGTTTAACTGGTGGATTTAAATGGGTTAAGTAATGATTAAGTGCTTTTTGGATATTCAATGGAACAAGGAAAGGAATTTTTAATCAAAGAGGCCGGTGTTTTCGAATAGTGGAGAGGGGTGTTCTGTACTTAAATAGAAAATGTGTAAAGTGTTTTCCTCTTCAAAGAAAGGGGGAAAGGGATGTAGCCTCTAGGAATAGATCTGATCCTGTCAACTCTGAAACGAATTTTTACTGCTGGCTTTAATCCTTCCGCTTGGTACACAATTAGGGTAGCTTTCATACCTAATATCAGTTAAAGACGACTACTCTTTCGCCAAGAACTTCAGGCCCATAAGTCTGGCTTCTTTCCCACTGATAAATATGGAAGGGTTAAGAGCCCAAAAGTGTTCTGCGGATGCACCTGCTTTCGGATATGCAACACTTCAACTGGCGAGGAAAATTGTTTGTATGAGGGGCTCTCCGCAAAGTAGTATTCTGTCTGTCTTAGGTTAGGTTAGGCTAGCTGTGGGGATTGGCAGAAGAAAAAGACCACCACCGCACTCAGTTCAGAGATCACCCATTGTTTTAGCCATAGGGAATAGAGATGTGTTCCCTTGTCCATTTAATGTCTAATAACTACTTCATGGTACTTACTTATTTTCAGAGAAGATATACAAATCACCCTGATGATCTTGTGAAGTTCAGCAACTTGTCGATGCTTGCATTAGAGAGTACTCCTAGATTATGAAAGAAGTGTTTGAAGAGGAAGAGGAGTGCCCTCAAGATCTTCTTCATCGCTTCATCCTCTGCAGAGGTCTTCTTCCATTTGACGCAGTTTCTTCAAATGGTATTATGACCCATAAAGGTCCCCTCAATCATAGACAGAAATCGTATATACTTGTGCTTAAGTCTCTGGGTCCTTGCTTTATTGAAGGATAGCCATTGCTGTTTTGCAATATTGCAGGTTTCTGTAGAACTCCATTCGCCTCCCTCGTGGCGTTTCCCAGCTTCAAGTCTGAGAACGCAGGGCGGGATAAATATAGAGAGATCAATTTATTACAGTGGATGAAGCTTTCCTTGCTTATTCATCTGCTTTTCCATTTCCCGGGATGCCTTCGTGCTCAGGGACCCAGCTGAGTAGAACCTTGTGCTGTGTTCCAAGAACATTAAGCTCTTCGCGGCAGCACTTCACGGGCTTAGATTTGATTTCAGTAGCAGTAATTGTTCCTAAAGCTGCCTGGCTGTCGACAAAGAAGGGAATACCTTCTGGTGGTATTGGTCTTACGACAGGCTCACTGGCACGCCCTCCGCTAGGAAAACACTGCTGTGGTCTGGAAGTAGTACAGATCTCGCTATCCCCAGTGATTCAGAGAAAGTGCTGTTGATTCGGCATTCGGTATTTGACTGTTTTTTCCATTCTGTTCTGTGCAAAGGAACAGCAACTGGCAGTGTCAAGCCATACCAAGTAAAAATGTATAATAATGTTCATTTGATTCCTTTGAAGGTTCCTTTAAAGATTGATGCAGTCCCATATGAGCTTTGAAAATATTGCATAGGGAACTAGTGACATCGGGGTCACATTCGAAGAAGTTGTTAGCCAGATTGAAGAGCAACTGCTTGTAAGCCTACCATCATCCAATGAATGTACATAGCCATAGACCCATCCTACCATATGGATGCCTAAACTTGTGACCAGGAGTGGTTTCAAGGTGCTAAGATACAGAGACTAGCCATGTTGGCTATTACAGGTGCTGTCCATCCCACTCTTACCACAGCCATTCAAAAAATACTTGCTCTGATCAGCTAGACGTTTTTGTTAAGCAGTCATCATCTAAAGGATTCCAACAACTCGAGAGAGAGGGCCAACTGCGCCACCTCAATATAACAAAATGGTCTTACATAAGTCCCGCGTCACTGCTTGATCACAATGGTGTGTCTGTGCGTTTCGTTGTTATTCTTGTCTTCGTTGTTCCTTCATAATGGTAAGGACGGTTCTACTTACTGCTTCTTGTATGCTGAGCATCAGTCTGATAATGTTCTCTGGGATTATGGCCACACCCAGTCTGTTCGCCAACAGGCTACATCCTTAACGATATCGTGGACGGTGGAATATTATGTGTTCCATGTTTTCCACTGCTTTTGTACATATTGGACAATCATGCCCAAATCTGTGGGGGTATGCCTAGAAACATCCATGATCAGCAAGAATATGCGTCAGATAAAAGTTAAGCTCTCCATGTTTCCTTTTGATCCAAAGGTTCTCTGTGTCCATCTACATTTGCCAGAATCTTGCCATTCTTCCAGTTTCTTCGTGCTAGTTCATAACCAAATCGACTCGTTGCTGTTGGCATTGTTGTTCTATTGGCACCATATTTCTTTAACAAAGAGGTCTATTGGCGTCCATCCAGCCACTATACACGCCTCATCGTATGAGGTTGTTCGGAACTTCTTTCTTTCTACTATATGATTTGGTGTTTATTGTCACAGGCGATATTTGGGAGCCATAGAGCAACATCGACTCATCTCAGGAGTAGTATTTCTTTTGTTAAGGTCTGCCATTGTTTGGAATGATTCTTGCCAGGGCAACCGTTATTCTGGCTCCCTTCTTTGCTGTATGTTGTATGTTATTTACCTTGCATCTATAGTGACGCTAAGGTATTTCAATTCTGGTTTCTACAACGTGATCGCCTACGGTCACTCTTACAGTCTTCCTAACCCATCTGCTACTGATAAGTACAACATCTTTCTTTTCCTCTGTTAGATCCAGTCCTGTACCATCCTGAAGGGTTCATTGCAGTCAAGTTCTAATTTCAAGAAGTTTGGTCACTTCAACGATCACTATATCGTCGGCAATTATTTCCGAGAATTTCGTTTTTCCACAATAGTGGACCTAGTACGGAGCCCTGGGGAACACCACCAGTGTCGTAGTTCAGTATTCTATTTGTAAAATAGTCCGTCATTGTCTTTTTTAGGAAGTCCGGTTCTCTTTTGGCTGTAAGTTCCTGGAGAATTTTGCTGCAGTTTGGAGTTTTAAAGACATTTTAAACATCCAGTGTGATAATTGCCCAGCTTTGCTACTGGAACCCTTCCATCGTCTACCTTCTTAAGGCTTTTATGAAGGTGCCTTACGGAAACCATACTGCTATTCTGCGAGACTTCCTGCTTCATCGATCGCACCAGTCTCCAGTCTCTCACTTATTATGTGCTCCAGAATTGTACCCCTTGTAGTGGTTTATTACCTTTCGGTTGCTCAACATGATTCAAACTTCCTTTCGAGGACTTCGCCTTGTATTTAGGTCTTAGCTCGTATTAAACCCATGTTAGTGAATGCAGCCTTGATGAAAAAAAAAGTCTACCGGATATAACAAATCCTCGTCCGCTGCCCTAAAATACAACAATCAATTTATGTTCAATAGAAAGAAGACACATACATTCACTAACAAACATATAACCAGAGACAAATAATTGATTTCCACTGCTTACTATTCTGTATGTTTTCTTTCATAAGTCCTTAAGAAAGTGCTGAACAATATATCAATCATCTTCCAAGGACATGTTGTTTTGCTTTTTTTGCGCCCCGAAATGACGTAAAGGATAAAAGTTTTCCTTGTGTCAACTGGACGTTTTTAGTGCCAACTTCTTCTACTATGTACAAAACCATATTTCAATTTTTATCAAATGCAAGGATAAAAGTAAAATAAACAATCCAATGTCTCTGTTGTGTTGTGATTTTAGTTTTTTTTTTTTTTCTCTTTACTATCGAGTACGACAAAATTGATTGTCCTTGTCTTTGTGGACGTTTATTGTTGTCAATAAACAGCATGTGTCCACTAGTATAGTAGAATACTTTCTATTTTTGTGTTTTTGAAAGTATAACTAAGTTGCACTGTGTAATAGAGTAAACATTACACAAGCATTGCTGAGGGATTTGCATCTAAAGCAGCTGGAAGGAGAGTGAATGTAAATCAATAGGAATGCTGGTGCATGGGTAGGGATCATGCTGAATCGATAGCAGGGCAATTGTAAACAACACGTGGTGAATTGGCAGAAGTAATGGAATTTAATTGGAATTCTGTACCCATACCTGAAGGGTTGATGGAATAAGGTTACTCCCAATAGGTCTTTTCATATTAATCTGTAATATAGAATCCTTTAAAATTTGTATCAGTTTTAAAGTGCTGGCTTGTTCTCTTTATAAGAAGGAGGATCAGGCGAAGCAGCCAGTACTACAGGGCTTAGTTGAGATACATAGAAACCAATTCATCAAGGTTACAGTAAAAACATCAGGTCTCTGAGTGTATTGAGTTGTTTTCCTGGACGATTTTGTACCCTAGAGTTTGTATTTTGGTCACATCCGCCTAGATATGACAAAACTGCGCAACCCCCGCCACCTTGTATCAGCCTTCTATAGGTAGTGCGCAAAAGTTTTTCCAATTGGGACGCACACCGTTTTCGCGAGGGAGCCGTCAAGAGTAGAACCCCTCGGCGCTAGCTCGTCCTCTCGCTCATTGCCCTCGATGTTGCTATGACCAGGCACCCAAAGAAGACAGATATTGAGCCTTTGAGCCAGCATGCAGAGCTCCTTTTTGCAATGTTCTACCCAGCTTCGAAGATGTGGTGGCAGATATAATAGCCTTGATAGCCTCCTGGCTGTTAATAAGGATGGCTATAGTATTTGGGGGTGAGAAGATTTGGCTAAGTAGACGGTAAGCCTCGCGTACAGCAAGTACTTCAGCCTGGAGGACACTGCACGAGTCCGGAAGCCGGTAAGAAATGGAGATTCTGAGTGAAAACATTATATGAAGGTCGAGAGGTAGCAGATGAAGTATAACGTTCAAGGCTTCGGTTGGAGATGTTCTCATGGCCCCCGTTGCGCCAAGAGCAGCCGTTTTCTGCACTTTACTAATAAGTCTGATGTAATAGTCTTTCCCTAAAGCAGGCCATCAGACCAGCGATCCATAGGTGAGTATAGGACCATCTTCGGACGAAGTCCCCACTTCTTGCCGAATGTTTTACTGCAGGCATAGAAAGCCACGCAGGCCTTCTTAACCCGCATTTGGATGTTAAGCTTCCAGCTAAGTATTGAGTCAAGTACCACACCTACCAAGGAAAGCAACTGACTGTTGAGCTGTGGAGGCGTGAAGGTCGGTATTTAGGTTTTAGTGCTAAAGAGTATCAGTTGACGCAGAGTCCACATCCAGTGGCCTATTTGTTGATTTCACCCAAGGCACCTTCCATGATCCCACTGATTACTGAAGGGAACATCTCTGATACCATGATTACCACGTCATCCGCATACGCGACGACCTTGACTCCGTCTCTATCAAGTCTGCATAATATTTTGTTAATTACCATAAGCCAAAGAAGAGGAGATATGAGCCCACCCTGGGGAGTTCCTTTAACGACGGAGATGGTGGAAATACTGGTCTTTTCCTTTCGAAAGAAAGCCAGATTGTTGTGTAAATTCTTAACCAAGGAAACCAAGTGGAACTTATCACTTACGAGCTGGAACAAGATCGATTGGTAGGAAGCCGTTCCTGTTGTCAGGTTGTGTTCCTTATGTTCCTTATCGATTTTTGAGTTGAAGCACAATTTTACATAGGCAACGTAGGCTTCGTCCGATGCATCGTAAATTCCTCTTCGACAGGATCGACGCATGCAACTCTCTGGCACACAACTACATATCCATGTAGCTATTCAGGAGGCACAGTTTAGCGGGGGTTGATGCGACGGATTTGCCCTCCCCAGAAGCCATAAACTCCCAAGTCCCAAAATGTCCAAATCGAAATTCATTCCACCCAATTTACTTCCTTAAGCTTGCTGATCCCATTTAAATGGACAAATCACCAAATTCATTGACCCAAAAAGCAGGCTTGCCATAAATGCCACTTAGCCAAAGAGGCATCCATGTCACATTGCGTCATCCTTGACCCAATGCAAACATATTTCCAACTGAAAATAAAAAAAAAATTGACATAATTACCAGTGAACCAAAAACGCATCGACCTGGAAACCAATGATGGCAGCCAAAGTCCCTCTGTGCGCACAACAAAAACGAATTTAAAACTGATAAATGTAATAATCCTGACGCCACAATTTATCAGCCGTACACTTGCTTGTCTAAAGCAGGCACACGCACTGGCAAAAAGGACTTTTTCTCCAAAGTAGGCACACAACGTCAAATGCAATTAAGTGTCGACAAACAGACACACACACATCCACATCCTCGAGATCCTCAGAGCATACTGTGCCAATGGTATGACAACCACTGCCTTGAATATGGTTATGTAAATCAGGATGATGAAGCAACGATGATGCATCATCGTTCCCATAGAACACCATCGCCATCCATGTGCCTGCATTTAATTTCGAGGATATTCAGTGGAGGACGATGCGATGAAAGTTATATGACAGCTTATTGGTTTTAACTCAATGGGAAGTCCTTGTTTTGTCGAGGTGACAAATATTATTCCGCATTCGTCAATATATTTCCTGTAATTGGTTGAAGCGGTCTGACCATCGTTAACGATCCCACCCCAACTCCTGTAATTGAAAGGATATTTTCCTTTAATTAAAAAAAAAGAAAGTAAAATAACACTTTTATGTCCTTGTTTTTATATCGCTTTCAACGCCATCTCCTATGGCGATTGGTATGGAATTTTTAATATCGTCCTTGTCACAATTGGTAATACTTTTCCTTTTCCTTTTATTTTTTGTTCAAATCAAAGGAACATGGTCAAGACTGAAGATGGCGAAGGCGGCCGCAAATTACGTGACACACTTGGGGGAGAAATTAGTGGCATTTATATGGGATCGTCACGTTTTCAACTTGTGGCTGTGATTACGAAAAACGATGGACCATTCCCCTTAGCAGAAAAGGGGTCGTGTCAGGGAGGTTTGAAGGTGAGGAGAGGAATTTGTTATAAATAAGCTAAAGTCAGTTGTTATTAATTATTTCTTTAAAATTGGGGAAGCACGTGTAGACGGCAGGAAGGCAAAGTCATAAATATTGCAAGATTGGGTCCTTTGGATAAAAAAGGTCATAATTAGCCGATTTTTGTGATTTTAATGAGGTGAAGGACGTGGAAGTACAGTTTAAGCAGAGGGGCATGAAAGGCTTAAGGACGTCGACGTCCTTTATGGTGATGCCGATCATAGGGACAACAGCAGTTCCTCAATGCAATTGACTTTATTTATTTTGTTTCCCACACTTTCAGCTTGCTACACAGTTGGACTAACAACAGTAAACGAACGTAATTAGCCAGAGATCTCTTGGTCGTTTGACAGATTCCCACAGATTGACAGCTTTTACGCAGAACACCTACAAAATGGCCACACCCAGTGCTGCCAAACCAGCCTCTGCTTCAGAAGCTTCAACAAGCTTCAACTTGTTGGAACAGCAGAATTTAAGGCTTTTCTAGATTGGGAGAGTAAATCTATGAAACGACATGAGTGTCCAATTAAGTTCATCTATGCTACAAACCATTCTGTCGAAGAGTAGCCAGTGTTCCCACTTTGTGAGATATTACCCTTTTCGTGGGGAATTTTAATCCAAAATCTGATGGAAGAGGAAAATGGAAATCTTCTCTGTTTTTAAAACGAAAATAAACAATGAATCTTAAAGGTCTCAACGCATAGAATCCGTTCATCCATTGTTCTGTCGTTCCATTGAATGTTGACATTTAAGTTGACGTATTGTCAGATAGAACGGCCCAATAGAATCTGTCACATCAATTAGCTGATTGTCAAGGGCGATGACAGTTTCTCTACATTCTTTCTCTGATTCGTCCAATGGAAATGCGTACTCTCAATTTTCTTATGCGTGAACTTTAATTTGTGATTGCCTGAACTTAAATGTATGAATGCACATACTGTCAACGGATCGACGGGTGGAAAAAGTAGAAAATAAACCTACTTTACCCGTGGAAGTTCATCCATCCGTTGGTTATGGGCCTCCTCTCATAAGAATGTATTTATTATGTTACAATGCATTCGACTCAACAACTGTCAAACTGATCAATTGACAGATTGATTTGACTGAGTTGAGAATTGAATTGATTCGTGTATGGTGTGTAAAGCAGAAGAGATATGGTTGAAGTGAAAACGGGGAAATTCAACTTGTATAATGGGGAATTTGACCAACACTGTGTGCAGCCTCCTCTTATTCACCACATTCAACGATGGTGATTACTGCTTATTAACATGGCAAGCCAAATGCAAGGTGAATTCCTGAACTAGTTCGATGACACGAGTTGTTTTTATGGTTGTGGAGCGCAGATAAATGCATCAATATCTTATGCCTGTCTGAATTCTGATACTCATGAGACTAATACCACCGTGATTTAGGTATTTACATATAGCGCTTCTTAGCGGCTTCTTCCAGTCTTCTTCTTCACCTAGAAATAAGCGGGGAATACATTATCTTGGTCAAAGAAGCTTGTGGACTCCAGATGAGCTTACATCCTCCTTACAAATCACACTAAACACATATATGTACATAGATTCTTACCCTCTAATGTCAAAAATTGTGACACTGGTACAGTAATCCTTAAAGTTAACCCGAAGATTTCTGGCTAACTTCAGCATACCAGGCCTATGACCAGCTCATCTCTAAGGCTTTTCTGATGATGATGAGAGGGAGAAAACAGTTCTGGGAACACCTTCCCTTAGAAGCACAAGTAAACGATAGAAGATCCATGCAGGTCATATGGATGACGATCACTGGAATACTATAAAATATGCTTTTGCCTTTCCTTAGACACCAACAATCCGCGCCTTGGATCTTCTAGAGCTAGAAACCAATGGCTTTCAAAGAAGATAGAAGTACAGAATAGTGTGAGTTGTTAAAAATGTCAATACGTAGGTACACTGGCTTCAAGGGCTGAAAATGTAACAACATACCCAAGGAACTCATTGGAACTGCTAAGAATGCCTTCTCATTTCAGCAGAGCATAAGCTGGAGATGTCATTTTGAAGGCCAATCTTTAACAGTCTCTAGCTGGATATCATCAAACTTTTCGCAACTTTCAGACGAACTCATAAAAAATTTATAGCCATCACTTCCTCAAGACAGGTTTGTTAACCCCCAAAGTACTTCGTGTTGATCCCATTCAGCAATTCTCTGTCAATTACACAATCAAGGACACATAATATTTAATATTCCATTTTTTAGTATCTTTTCATTCCGCTTCATCAAACAATCACCATTGTCACCCACTTCCCCAAACAAGACTATCACTTTCCCTTCACCGAAAAATTAAAATCCGTTTTTTATAGACTTCAAGTTAATTCACACCCCAGCCCCACCAAGAGCGGCATCACTTCTTGGAATAACCACTCGGGTGTTTGTTCAAAAAAATAATAAAAATCTGGGATAAATAAAAATTAAAATTTATTACCCAACTGAACTGCGTGATTTACTTTTCGCTGCGAATATGGAAAGTGATTCTTTAACGATTTTAATTAAATGCGCCCCCCTCCCCATTCCATTTGGGGAACGAGAGAGCGATTTATGTCAAAGCAATTAAGTGGGGGGAGAGCTGGGGACAAACAGGAGTTATGACGAATAAAATTGAAACATATGAAGCGCATAATGACGACGAATAAATTCTGTGGATAAGTCCTTGCTCATAACTAAATAATAAAGTGTCTGCTAGTATTTGTATTTAACCGAAGAAATAATCCTTAAGCGCAATAAATTAAATACGCTGGTACCCTTCTCGGTTGATGATAGTCCTGCTCCCATAAATGGGATAACAATACGAAATTATGGCGGCGCATGGATTTTGGTTATTGAGACCAGATGTAGACGCAATTTAATCCTTTCTTTTGTTTTAATGGGCCAGGGATATTTTTGTTATTAAATGTATTGGAGGAGATTAATGCCCGATAATGGTATTTTGTAGAGCGGGATTGGTGGGCTCATGGATTAAAAGCTGTGCACAAAAATAGACCAGCCGATGTTGTGAATTTATTGAAAATCCCTTGAGGATATTAAGTGCACGCAAGGAATTTAATGGCAATGAATTCTATACTCTCGTCTGGCGAGATATGGGGAGTGTGGCTAATAAACTGAAAGAAAGGATATTGATTGGGTAAATCCTTTTAGAGGCAACAACTCTTTTGTGGAAAAAAGTTTGGTGTTGGTGTCAGAGGTTTGGTTACTTTTTTTTCGAAATGAATCGTCGCCAGGAAAATTGACAATTGATGAGATAAACACCTTCTTCCCCACCATCTTTCACTTGGCTTTTGACATAAAGTGTCGGCAGCTAAAAGTCAATAAGGTGAGGCAGTCACACCGAAGGAGAAGAGAAACGAACTCTTCTTTTACTATCCGAGCCTACTTTCCAGACAGCTTTGTCTGTATCATGATGCTTGCAGCCCGACGTGATTGTCGGGCCCGTAGTACATACACTACCTCTAATTGGATGTTTAGGATGCTGAGGACTACTGAGACCCGAATCGTCACTATCAGCACAACTACTGGGTGTCCATAGAAGAAACTCTCTCACCTTTTGATGTGAAATGTTTAACTTCTTGTAGTAAGTGCACCAAGTGCAAAAGGTGCAACAATTACAACAAACGAAACAACTAAAATAAATGCAATTGAGAGTAGCAAGTACAAGATGTGCATCAAATGAATGCATGATTGCCATAAGTTCCTCAATACTAAAAGTGCAACAAGTGTATCAAGAGAAATAAGAGCAATTGGTGCAATAAGAGCAATAAATTATTCATTTACGAGAAGTGCATAAAGTGCAACCAGTAAACCATCAACTTCATTTGAAATCATATCAAATATGTGCATCAGGTCTACTAATTGCATCAAGTTACTACACTCATTGCAACAAATGCATCAAGTCATAAAATGTCAATACACATGTAGACTGCAAGTATATTAGGTGGACTAAATACGACTGGTGCAACAAGATTAAAAAATGTATCAAATGCAAGAAAAGCATAAAATGCAACAAGTGCAACCAGTCTATGAAATGAACCAACTACAATAAACGCAGTTTCTACCAGTTAATGTATGGCGACATGACAAATATGTGCATTGAATCTACTAAGTGTACAAATTGCAATAATTGCAACAAATGCATTAAGTGAAGGAATGAATGCCCTATATATTGCAATTCAAGTGAAGCAAGTGCAATTGGAGCAAAAAGAGCAACGAATTTATCAATTTCAAGAGGTGCGTGAAGTGCAACCACTACAATGAATGGAATTGTGAGCATCAATTGCAACATGTATCGAATAAATGCCATAAGTACAGCAACAAGTAAAGCTCTGCGAGTGTATATACATTGGTGCAATAGGTGCGATAGTGATTTTGTACAGTCTGTGCTAACACACAGTATTGCAACAATTGCAAAGTGCTACTAGTGCAACTAGTGCATGGAACGCACCAATTGGACCGAGCAGAACAATTGCAACAATTTTTTTCCTGCATTGCATCTTTTGCAACAAATGCTAAGGAACTCGTAAGAAATTTGACAGAGAATATATATTTTTTTTTTGTTCAAACCCAAGTCCTTATCATTATCATCTGCCAAGGTCCGGAACGATGTCTGCAGTCTGTTGTTTGCCATTTTGCCTGCACGAAAAGCATGTGCTTGTAGATAAAGCGATACATTCTAATTAATACATTTCAACATTACGGCAGTAAATTAATTTATCGATAACAATCAACGGAAATGTAAAACCATTTTATAGACTCAACTGCTAACTATAAATACATGTGCGCTTTACCGCACTCACTTTGAGTTCGCGCAGTATCTTTTCCAAAATGTTGCTAGCCCACGCTCTAGTAGTAGTTCTCTTAGTCCTTCTAAAATTCTACCAATCTCATCAAGCATCTGACTATGACGTCTTCATTACAGACCTAGCAAGCGATTGTCCTGGCAAACCGGATTCATTTTCATTATCGAATTACTTGGATTCTAATCATTTGGAATATAGTTGGGGTGATCGTGGAGACCTTATTCTAAATGGTTACACATTTATAAATGTGGACCTTGATCCAAATCAGAAAGTTTTGGTAAGTTCATTCAAATAGAAGAAAATAGTTGACTAAAAACTTGTTTTAGTTTAAAGCAACAGTCTTGAAGTATGTGCAAAGACAGTGGGTCCAAACGCTATTTAGCGTAGAGCGCAAGGACATTTGTCCACATCTATTGGATCCCAAAGACCTTTTTGGCGAAGCGTATATCCAACTTGAAGCGGATCAAAAATCTTGTCCACCAAAGAAGGATGTAAGTTTAGAAGACAGGATATTGAGCTTGTATTTTGATTTTTTGTTTTTTTAGGCGAAATTTATGCTTAGGAATAAAACGATTGAACTACGTATTACTGCTCCTTCAATGGATATGGAAGGAATTTACAGATTTGTCCTAAGCTTTGTAACAAAAGAAATTAGCATTTGCACAATGGTTGAAGCGAAGGCTGTTAAAATTATGGAATAAAATGCTGGGCTGGGCTGGGCTGCCGCCCAGTGATGTACTTGGAATAGTCCTACGATCATTGCTCGTTTTATTTTGCTATTGATTTTCATATTTAGGTATCTTTCGAAGCAGTATATCTTGACTATATCATTTGTGTGCCGATCTAGAAGTGGTATCATTTTTAGAAGGATTTCTTGTTCTTACATTTGCCTTCTTTGCTGATCCTCAGTTTGGTCTCCTTGGGAACTCCCTCTACGACTACGTTCATTCCTGATATGAGTTCTAGTGGCAATGTAGACCCATGCCTCCTCTTATACATATACAGGGCAGCCTTAAAACTTTGCTCAACATTTTATGGCCCTCACTCTTGGCACAGCTCCATACGTCAAGGACTATCAGCATCTCACATATCCAATTGGAGGTTGTGTGGTCCTTGGTTAGAAACGGTCTTTCAACCGGCATGTTGTATAGCCAGTCAGGAACTCTTTCTTTCGTGATCCGTTCACCATTATTGTCCTTCTATCTCAATTTGGAGTCGAGCATTAAAAGAAGATATTGTGTTCGAGGTAATGAGCTAATTTGGATAGTCTGAGGGTAGAGAATGATCCCTTCTTAGGTAGTGCACTCCCTATAATTTTCAGCACTTGCTGATGTCATCAAGGACTAGTGACTTAGCCTTGTACCACTGTCACTTATGCTGAAATTGGAAGGCGTCTTTCGAAAGGCTTAAGTCTTCCTTACGTGTGACCCTTTGTTGGTCGATTCTATAGATCTTCAGGAGTTCTTTTTGCATATTTGACACAGTCTTAACGTGGCCTACCTCGACTCTTGATATGACAATGAGGTCAGTTTCGCCCACCAATTGGATAGAATTGTTGAAGCGAACGCGAGAGAGAATCCGTTAGTTGCGTTGGCAACTACGGAAGAGAGAAAGAGAGTTCTACTGATCTTTTTTTGAATTTTGGTCAGTTAACCTAACCCTGAGAATTTCTATGTGAGCAAGGCAAACATTTGGATCCCAGAAGGTGTCTCACATCAACATTACTTAAGTAATAGGGCAAACAATGGATTATGTTGATCTCTTTCTTGCAAGTACCTTAGCCTTTTCGTTTCCTGCTGTATTCATATGCCCTGGCACGGAGAAGAGAGGGTCAAATTATTGGTGGTTTTCATACTCCTAATGGGTTTTAACACAATGTGATTTCTGCCCGAAAATCATTCCTCGAATAAAATAAAGTTTGTGATTATGATATACATATATCCTTTCTTCCAGGTCATATATAACTGATCTTCCCTCTGTAGGAGTTCGACTTTATGACCCTGTCCATATTTGAGAGCTATAGAGATCTTGATAAGATCAGTCCGTTCTTCTCCTCATATATTTGGCATGTTCCTTGCATGGAAGTTAGTCTTCCATCTGTAGAAATGACGAAGTCCTTCAACTCAGGTTTGTAGACTTTGAGCTGATCGCAAAGAACGGTACACAGTTATTTGAAATACTTAGTCTGAGTACGTCATCATGCATTATATACCAGAGTACCTAAGACGGAGCCTTGTGGAATGCCACCTATGACGATATACTGCCTCTTTTATTGGTCTGTGCTGCAGTCAGAAAAAAGTCCTTCATTAACTTCTGCTGTCTGTCAAGGGATACTCTTAAGGGAAGTGCTCACAAAAGGGTTCTAGTTTGCCGTGCTAACCTGTGCGAGCTACATTCACATCTGTCTTGAAGGTCCTCTGGATGTCTTAAACTAAGCTCAGTAGTATAGGATACTGATGTCAGAATGCCGTCAGAATGCTGACATATATCAACAGTGGTACGTCAGTTACAATACAAGAGATCTTATAGAGTTCGTCGCAGCGAAACCAAGGACGTAGTTACAGTCCAGAAGCTTGCATGAGTGATTTTCCAGCTCAACCTTAGGAAGTATGGACTTCTTCACTAAAGTCAATCAAATGCTGGTGCTTTTGTATTTGTTTTGTTATGTTTTTTTGTTTGCCTTTTTTGCGATTCGGTAGGAACGTTGCTTGACATTTTAACATGGTTCAAAGGATCTTTCCCTCCACTGACTAGACTTTGGATCACCACTTATACGTGTAAGTTAAGAGATGAGAAACAGGATCCATCTCATATGTCGTTTGCTTTACTGCATTTTGTTTCTTTGCAATATTTGACAGCATTTAGAACTTCTTCGACAGAACTGTCGGATACTTCATTGTATACCCAGGAGTTTAAAAGCCCATCACAATACTGTCGCCACTTGTGGAGGATTTTGTAGTCTTCCACAAGAAACGCTTTATTAACGAACTTTGTTGAAGGAATCTCCTGATCATTTCTTCTTCTCTGAGCGGCTATTTCGAATATAGTTCCTCTCTTGAAGCAGTTGGAAAGCCTCGTTCCTATCAAACGATAAAGACAATATTTCCTCTAACTCCCGAAAGAGGTGTTCCATAGCTTTCGCTTGAAATTGCGTGCACTTCTTTCTCGCTGGATATTGCCTACATCTATACAAATAATATTGCTTTAAGGCGAGCTTTTTGTAGAAGAGCACTTTAACCAATAGGAAGCCAATAGGAAGGAAGAATTTCTTAGGCTACGATACAAGTTCTTAACTTGCTTAATGGTGTCTACTTTCTAAGAACTGCACCCATAAAGCAGCACCGATTCTTCGAACAGTCACAGCTTGGTTCTTAAGCTGAAAGCGTTACATTTCCAGATTTTGGATAGAATTTCGAACGCAATTTTAGCGTTTTTGATTCTTTTGCACACGTCCAGCTTCGTGGACTTCCTATCCAGCAATGTTAAGTTGAGTACGGGTGTTTATTTTGTGCCCCACTTTGTTTGTCTCAGTTTCTAGATTGTGAACCATAAGATGGAGGTCCATTGTTTGATGTGAAAGTAGACAAACATCGTCAGCGTAGTCTAGGTGTTTAAGGTAAGATGTCATGGTCCAACGAATTCCATGGTTTCCTTCCGCCAATGTTGCACGGAGTACATCGCTGATAAGAACATCAGTGAAAACTTGACTGCGTCACTTCTATAATATACATATGTACATATGCATTTGGGCCTCCATTGACAATCATGTTGTTCCCAACCCACGGTTCTTCGATTACGGCCAGCTTCAGCGTGTCGGGTTTTCGGGGGCTACTGTACTAGGATGCGGGTTGATTGATTAGGTAACCATTATTATGACATGACTATCCACCCTCATTCTAGAGCTCCTCGTAGACATCCCTACTTCTAGACATAAAGTTTGCCGTTGACTTGTAGAATAGCACGCGCACACAAAAGCACAAGGTAAATGGGTCATAAAACTGCACGTGGACTATAAGAACACCGTTTTGTAGTTGGCTAATTTAAGTTGCATAGAACCCACGTGCCTACACGTGTCTCTTCATTTGAATTCTTCAAACCTAAAGCGAAACGCGAGTAGTCATTCAATATTTATGAGCAAATTTGATGGATTACACTTCCCATGTTTCCCGTTGGCGTAAAAATAACATAGATCATCCCTCAACTTACACCGGAGCGCATCCTTCGCCATCATAAAAGTAACAATATTCAAATCCCCCAGACCGTGTATCCTTTATCGCTAAAACTAGGTCAGTTTCAAGCACCTACCCACTTTACTTTTGTAATTTTTCATCACCCCCTAGCCATAATTCAAATATAGTATCACTATTCAACCCCTAAAGGTACCGTCATCGTCACGACTCAACTCAACTACCACCGGCAACAGGTTAAAGCAAATATACATTCCTTTTTATCGGCATTGCCAGACACCCACATTCACACAGACATTTTTATTCCGTACTCTATTGTCCTGTTGATGTATTTACAAGTTCACTTCGTCACCCACCTTATGCGAAGTTATGACACAAAACAAATATCACGTCCAGTGGATAGATGTGTACCCAACGGCCCCCCTCCACAGTAACCAAATCGAGAGTTGGAAACTGTCTGGAGCAGTCTACCTACCGCTGCGGTGTTATCACCTCCAGATACGACGTCATAAATCTTT
Source organism: Chalcosyrphus nemorum (assembly GCA_949716465.1). Classification (NCBI taxonomy): domain Eukaryota; kingdom Metazoa; phylum Arthropoda; class Insecta; order Diptera; family Syrphidae; genus Chalcosyrphus; species Chalcosyrphus nemorum. The sequence continues at coordinate 82,723,190 of OX454333.1, forward strand.
TGGATTTTATGTTTGCCCAGAAGGCAAAGTAAGAAAACTTTTTTTTCTGTGTATTGTGAACATTTTATTTTTGGATCAAGCGTTTTGTTGTTTATTCGTTTGCCTTTGTGCCACACGAGGCGATGTTTTTTTTTTTTAATAAAGAGATGGGAGCCTATAAAGCATTTTTTTTTTTTTTTTAACTGACAATTGTGAGAATGATGACAAAAGTTAGTGACACATTTTAACAAATTTAAACAATTACTTAGACGACAGACACGTTTTGTATTGGATTCGAACCGGATAACGTGTGCAACAGGTGAATGCATGGGTAGAGCTAGTAGTGACACTTCCGGCGAAGTAGCAAGAGCAATTAATTTCCTTGTCACTGACTTGCCAGAGAGAGAGTGAGAGAGAGAGAGCGAGTGATGAAGGTCATGGTGGCTGGGCTCTCCTCGATGTGTGTGCGTGTGGAGTCGAAGTTTATTTATGGGAAATTGTTTGGAAACTTGTTGTAGGAACACTTTTGGGGTGAAAAGGAACACAATGCCGGCCGGCGTTTTAGCTGGCAACATTTGTGTACAGTACACATATGATGTACGTGTAAGAGAAAGAAGAAAGTATATACACATTGTTGAGAGAAAATGAAAATGTTGAAGAGAGAAAGTGATTGGATTTTTTGTTTTGGGAAAGAGAGCTTGTGTTGATAGACACATGTTGTATAACAGTTGAGTTGATGGTTTCTTTTGGCATTTGATTGTTCTGCAGAAATGTGTCTAAGGAGAGGGTAATTCCTTGGGCATTAAAACCTGTGTGATGGCCTGTGCATCGTACAGCTTCTCAAGGTTATGGAAGAAGGAGTTTCCAAGGAAATTGTTCCTGGGATGATGGAATGAAGGGCAGTGGTATGGTGTCCTTCAGTTTGGCGTAGTTTTTTGCATGCAGACGTTATTATGCCACGTGAACTTCTTCCGTTTTCTAAAAGTTTCTTGGTCCTTGTTTTATCAAAAGTTGACCACACAGTTTTGTCGTATAAGGTCTACCGTAGGTCGGCGGTGTTAGAGCTTCGAGCCTGCGTATGCTAAGTTGGATACACACAGAGGAGTCAGCTTGTTCAAGTAAGGTGTTGAACCTTTCGTTGCTAGTCATTAGGCTTTTTCTTGTCATTTTCTTTTTGTTTGCATTGGAAAGTGGTTCAAAGACTTCTACCCATGACCCTCGTGTCACTCCTGTCAAGCATTTCATCGCGAAATGTAACTTCAGCCTTACATAAATACATACACACAGATGTATGTGCCTGTGCTGCATTTCGTTGTCGGTCTTGTCTTCGTTGCTTCTTCACTGACGGCTTCTCAAGCTTCTTGCGTGCTCAGCATCAGTCTTATGATGTACTATGGGGTTAAGTCCACACTCAGTCTGTTCGCTAACGGGTTACGGTTTTTATCGGTCGACTGCTCTGTGGATGTTGGACAATAAGTGTTGTCCAAATCTGTAGAGATAAGCTCTGAAACATCTATGCCATGTTAGCATCTTCATAAGGTATAAGTTCTGCTACCCTATGGATCCAAAGCCAAGATTAGGTTTGGTGTATGGGTGCCCTTGTTGACAGTAAGTGTCAACGGCTCACTTAGACCACTATGAGTCCATTGTGCCTAAGGATGGATGGGAACCTAAAACGCATTAGACCGCTCAGCTAAACCATCCAGATAACAGTATGAATCTCAGGAGTCCGCTGAGCTCTATGTTTCTTAGATCATCCAGCTTCAAAAGGAAACCCCTATAGTATCCTTCCTTTTCACGGCCAATGCTGGACAATCACACAGTAGGTGGCGAGTGGCTGTAGCGCATGTGTCTCACTGTCTATGTCCCTGTGCAGTGTGCTAAGCGGTGTGCTGACCTCAGGAAGGGCCTGCAACGAGTTTAGATGTGACCCTTCCCTGACCAGTTCATCCGCCTTCTCATTTCCGGTGATCTCCATGTGGCCTTTGATATCTTGACTGTCGACGTAGATATTGATTATTTTTCCTGAAATATTTCCCTTGTTTTATAGCAGCAATCTCAGCCTGGAAGACTCTACAACTGTCCCTGAGCCTGTCGGATCGGTTTATATTTTGGGACTCGCAGTACTCCGCTCAGAGTTTGTGAGTGGTATGTTATAGTCCGTTTCCGTCTGGAGTCTCGATACAGTCCATATCGGTTCAAGATCGAGGCATGGCCAAATGGCTTCGCTGTCCATAGACCATCTGCCCGTAGTCTCAGTGCGGTCCTAGCCGCCAAGCTGCCGCAGTAAATATCAAGTGGAAGAAGATTCAGTGTTGTTTCCTGTGCTTCCTTTGTGGTTCTACTGTTTTTATTCTATTGGCCCATATTTGGCCGCATTCTGCTCCTTCCTGAAACCAATCTAACGCAACGGGCCAACGGATCAAACTGAGCAACCGTGACACCTTCTTCAGTTAATTTCTGAAAAACGCGTTCTTTCAATATGCAAATAGCTTCTGCTATTTCTCTAACCTTGATTCAGTAGTTTTTGAATCGGTTTTGGCCATGTTTGAAGCTCTGTTCACCACAAGTGATACCTCCGCGTACCGCCATATGAGATCTACCTACAAAGGTGTCTGCTTAAGAAGGTTACAGCTGTTTTCAATTAGGACTATGATTCCCAGTACACAACCTTAGACTGCATTGAAATCAAAGTCAAATACTGCGTTGGCAGCGAATTCAAGGTTAAACTCCCAACAAAACGGCAAATGTCATAAAAAAGCACATCCTCACCTCTGTCCTTTGAATGCGACATAAAACTGAATGAATATTCTAAAATGATACTTCTCCATGCCTCATGCTTGCCATTTTTCATGAAGATGAAGTTCACTTCAATAACATAACCTTTTGATGAATAATATTTCAGGCGAAGACAAACCTAGAAATCACACGAATGACTACAACTGCAGGCTATTCCTTATCTCGTTACAAGATGAGGTGTATTTTAATTGTGGCCTTGGAAGAGTATATCTTTAACCTTTTTGAATGGAAAATAGGGAGAGCTTTTATTAAACTAAACATATGCAATGGGTACAGTAAGGTGCATATGTACACTCAAAGCAGAGTCAATCCTTCTCTATAATCAGGATTCCAATATGCATATGAGGTAGTAAGATAGAAGGCACTATAGACGAGTCCTTGAATCCAAATAATTTTATTTATTGCCAGGCCCAGGCGTTGAGGGAGCATTTAACCGGGCTGAGGTAATTATACTGGCACTGATGAACCTGGGGATAATGGCACCTGGTCGTTTGATTACCCAGTTCCTTTCAAGTAGAGTTATCCATATGAAGTTGGGCATGGGATGGGTTCAGAGGCGCGTCATTAGGGGTGCTCCTCAAGGAGAAGCCCCTGTCTTTTTGTCTCTTGTACAATCCATGCCGGAACGGCAACAACACTTAAACTTTAAAGATCTATTGCGTTGAAGGCTCCGTGTCAACCTAAAAGCCGTACTACCTTCCTTAGGAAAGCTAGTAAGTCACTAAAGTATTTCCTTGTGAAAAAAACGTTTATTTAACCAATGTAGTGCCAGGCATTCTCAAGACTGTGTTCCGACGTATTATACACACAACTTACTTACTTACTTAAAGACTTCCCGACCCTTGTACAGTCCCTGCCTGAGACATCGTTGCCTTCCATCCTCTGGGGTCCCGGGCACGCTGCTTCCAGTTGTGAAGACCAAGTTTTCTTTGTGCCGTAGGTTCGGTCTTGGCTGGTGCATTGTTGTCCTTTTGCTCGACGTAGCCGAGCCAATGTAATCTGCGTATCTTGGCTTTTAGGACTACATCCACATCCTGGTACAGCTCATAGAATTCGCGGTTGTATCTTCTCCTCCATTCGCCCTCCTCGCATAAGAGACCTAATATCCGACGGAGTATTTTTCACTCGAAGGTGCCCAATATATCAGCTTTCTTACTTATCGTCCAGCACTCGGCTCCATACAGCAGGACTGGTAAGATGAGCGTTCTGTAGAGCATTAATTTGGCCCGTCGAGTTAGGAGTTTTGAACCCAGTTGTTTCGCCAAACCGAAGTAGCAGCGGTTTGCTAGGGTTATTCTTCGTCGGATCTCAACAAAGGTGTCAATTGTAGGATTAATATTTGTTCAGAGGTAGGTGAACTGCTTAACTACCTCGAAATTATAGTTATAGGCCGTCTTGCCCTCGTTCACTTTAAGGCCAACTCGTTTCGCCTGCTCATCAATAGCCGTAAACGCCCCGACAACGGCTTGCCGGGATCTTCCTATGATGTCAATATCGTCTGCGTATCCCAGCAGTTGGACGGATTTGTGAAAGATAGTGTCTTCCGTGTTAACACCTGCCCTGCGCACTATCTGCTCCAACACGATATTAAAGAAATCACATGACAGCGCATATCCTTGCCTAAATCGGGTGGACGTTTGGAAGAGCTTCGAAGAGATGTTATCAAGTTGCACAGAACATTGCGTGTCTTCCAGCGTTACGCGACACATCTGGATAAGTTTTGCTGGTATCCCGAATTGGGCCATGGCCTGGTAGAGCTCAAGACGATGAATGCTGCCAGAGGCAGCTTTAATGTTGATGAAAAGGTGGTGGGTTTCGACTTGAAATTCGTTAGTCTTTTCTTTTCTTTTGTCTGAGTGTGAAAATTTGGTCTATTGCCAATCTGCCGGGCTGGAAGCCACGCTGGTACGTACCGATTAGTGTGTTGCAGAAAGGTCTTAGATGTTCATACAATACGTTGGATAGGAACTTATATGCGGCGGTAGTTCATACAAGAGATAGGATCGCCTTTTTAAGATGGGATAAACCTTCTTTTTCCTAGAATGTAGAAGTGTTTTGTGTTTTGTGTTGTGCTATCCGCCTCTGACCACGATGAAGTAAGGATCGCTCATCTGTAGCTTCGTTGCCTACAATCCCTTGTTGTCCAGGGACTCAGCCCAGCTTTAACCTTTTGTGTCTGGTAAGGCATTGTAATGAATCGTAGGCTATCCTTGGCTATCTGAGAAGATGTCTATTCTAGCGCGATTGGAGATTGAATCATGCGCAGATCTCAATCGTATGGATTTCAGCGTGACACACAGTAGGACTCGTACCAATAGACGCCGAAATTTTTGTGTTGTGTCCAAAGACTACAGTTCCAAGTTCAGAACCCAAATCAGAACCAAGCTAGACTTCTAGGAAGCAGTGTGGGAACACCATTGGACTAGTTTTCTCAGTCCAATACTTAAACTTACCGAAGCCAAGTAGCCGACCATAATGTCTGATGTATTCCAGAACGTATCTCTTCTAGAAATTGAGTGAAGTATTTTTGGATGTCCCACAGGCTTGTACAAAATCCGTCTTTTTGTTTAAGTTTGGCAGCAGTGTTATCCCAATAACTGCTTTTAGAGCTGTCATAGGTCAGGTACGCATGTGCACCTATAATACCGAGATACGTGATTCTTTGTTTGCTTAGCTTGTTTGCTCTTTATTTCGGCCAACAGGCGATAGCCACAAACGATGTAATAGGTCTCACCATCATTATGTATAACTTATGCATCTCCATGTTCTGCCGTTCACTGGCCCACGCTCAATGGCAGACACAATCCATATGCTATCTCTTGATATTACCAGCTAGCAGATGAGTGCGAATAAGCCTATGAAGCATTTCGACATAGATAGATTATTTTCAGAAGAGGTTAAGCCTCAATGGACCAGACAGTGCTTTAGACACTTATCCCTTATAGAAAAACTAAAATTCCTTCCTTGCGATCCTTCCTACACACTCCCACAGCTCATGTTTGATAAGAACTTTGAAACCCATATTTACTTACTCTAGAGATAACTGGAAAGCTACTGTGGGACCTCAAGAAAGATCTGTCCGTCTATAGACAGATGGCTCCGAAAATGACAAAGGAGTGCAAGGAGGTAAATCCGCCCACAACTTAGGCTTAGAAATCTCCTTCCTTCATCCGAACAGCGGGTGCCTTAGGCAGACATTATGGCGACTAAGAAAGCCTTGAAAAAAAAGAAGGCTGCGAGCTAATATTACGCTTCACTTACTACCTTGGCCAGCAGAAATATTCCGGGAAATCGCATGAGCAACTCGCAAGTCAAGGCACAACTCTATTAACTTTACCGGACCGGGGAAATCTCAACATGTCTCTTACTACATGTGACTGTATCACGTAGCTTATTATTAAACAGATCTTGCTCGAGCTGGATTACAGATAGTCTAACTGCTGGTTCAGGTTAAAAAGACAGCTCATTCCTTGCAGTCGTAGGTGTCTTTACATAGACACTGCATAATAGGAAGGCAATCCATCAGGCTAGACGCTGCATGGAATGAGGAAGAGACACCCAGACCTTATGACATCACAATCGAAATACATTGGCTGAAGTTGGAAGAATGACTATAGACAGGTTCACCAGTAAGGATGCAGTACAGAGAAATCTCTTCGATCCCCTTCTTCCACGTCGCAATCTTCCAGACAAAAACGAAACAAAGAGTAGAAGAGTGATAGAAAAGTAAATGCATTTTTAAGTAAGACAAAAAGAAGACAAATTTCTCACCATCACCCACTCATACCACGCATCACTCACCCGACTTGTGTTTCACGCATCATGTCCCCAACACATTCTCTTGCAACAAAATAAAGAAGCAAAATACAGTCTGCAGCAACATCCTCATCATCCATCGGCAACACAAGACCAACCAATTCCAACGTACTATTGCCATTCCGTCAGTGTACCACTGCCAAGTAAACTTCAGTACTAACAGATATGTATCTTTTGCTAGTACAACCTTGCGTTTAGTTCTTCATCACGACGCGAAGTAACAGCACACGCATTCGCGGGATAAAATCGCGCACTTGTTCGCCGAATATTACGCGATTCTCATATAAAATAGTGCACCTAGATACATTTTTATTTTTTTTTTTCTTCCACACCTACACTTTGTGGATGGAAAACAATGAAAAGTGCATAAATTCTTAAATTCAATAAAAAAAAAAGTATCTATTCTTCGGTCATTGAGTGTTTTTTTTTTTTCCTTTTTTTGTTCCTGTGAACGAGTTCTATCGCATCGAGATTCTTTTAAACTCGTGACTTTGCGGATGTGTATCGCAGTGCGAGTATCTTTAATGCATTTAAGGTGCGTTTTGTTGTTATAAATTGTGACGCGTATTCCAAAGTGCGTGACGGCTTGATTTAAATGATCTCTCCCCACCAAACCATAAGATTTTCAATTAAAAAAAAAAGTATCTCTTGATTGAAAAACGTACGTAATTGCAGGTCGTTATACTCAAAAAAAAAGTCCAAATTACTCCGATAATTGATTGAATTTACATACACGGGTGATTGAACGATTTTCAGCCTACAGGTGAATTGTATCTCAAAGTGGCCCCGTTTAGATAAATCAAACCAAAAAGAAGAAAAAAAGTGTCAAAACTTTGTGGTATCGATTGCAGACGGCTTCCGTCTTGGCTGTTGTTTAACTTGTGCTTGGAAGTAATTACTTAAAAGTGTGAAACTGCCAATTGTACACGGATAGTAGCGACGACACACCAGACAGCTAGGAGCTGTGACATATGTGGTAAGCGAACAGTTGGATGTCAACAGATATTTCATTTTGTTTGTTTTGCCTGTCAAAAGAGTGATTAGTACGAGATTTGGATGTCGGGTTTTTGTTTTTCGACTTTTGAGATGGATCTGATGATTCGAGAGATACATTCATAATTTTTTTTTGGGTGACAAAGTAGAGGTTCTTAATTTTGGATGGCAGTCATATGAATGAATTGGCGAGGGCGTGTATAAGATGTCGTTTTTTGGGATATCCAGGGGATGTTTTCAATTTTCCGAATGAAATGTCAACTTGTACAAGTTGAAGGGTGGTTATAAGGTGCAGCTTTCTTCGTGATGTGGAATATTTTTTTGGGTGGAAATTCAATTGCGACGTTCGCGGGAACTTTGTGTGGTGTGATGAGTTAGAAGAAGATGCGATGAGTAGAGAACAAATAGGACTTGGGGTTCACTAGATTAGTTTAATGACTCATGAATATTTGGAATTCTTCCTTTCTTTATTGTCGTGACCCAGTGACTTAGGGCATTGGACCACCATGCTTGAGATCAAGGTTGGGATCCCAGATAACATCTCATGTGGGCGTCTCATAAAACTCAAATAGTAGTACATTATGTAGCTCAAAACTAGTCATTCTTCATTGATTCAGTTCATCAACTGAGTCCCTTTTTCGATCATCTGCCTAGAGAAAATGCTGGTTCTGGTTGGCCCTTTGCTGTCTTCTGGGCTGATGTGTAGTACTTCTCGGGATAGGTAGACCCCTTCTGTTTACGCAAAAATGTGTATATGACGAATAGCTTTAAGAAACAACACTGGGGCTCTTTATGACGTCTTTAAGAGTAATAAGCAACTCAGGACTAAGAAATTAATCGTAGAAATTAAAATTGGTGCATATTCACAGGCGCATTGGTTTTAGAATCTGCTAAGCTGTCGTTTTTTGGGTTATCAACTTCTTGCTCTGTGTAAAATGATCAAGGAACATTTGTTAAAGCTCTGCAATTTAAGACAGTTTTGTATTTGTATTCCTTATTTCGTTCCATACATCTGACTTTGTGTTTTTTGCCGATTACAACGCTGATGGCATTAGGACTTAGGGAATTCTTTGGAGCAGATCCTTATTGGGGTCTTTAGTTTGGTGAGTCATGAATTTTTTGGACTACCGTCAGTAAAAAAAAAATACATCCTCCCAAGCCAAAAGATCGGCATCTTTCTTGAAAGCCACTCTTCTATACTTAGTCACATTGATCTTAGTTTGGTCACATGTACATATGTAGGTTATGATTAGTATTGATAGCTGGAAAAAAACGCTTAATATTTCCTCCTCAGAGCAAGGATGTGTTTATAAATCGTTCCTATGCCTGTTTACATTGAATTTCTTAATAAAAGAGGCATGATGGGGGCATCTCATCTCTTGCCTACTTGTCGTTGAGCTATGCTGACTTCAGGCTGCGGCTGAAAGGATAGGGACGGATCATTAGTTCTTGGTTGTTTTATTTTGATAGAAGAAGCATCTTTTGAATTTAATGAAAGTCTCTTTAGAACTAAAGAAGTGAAGAAGTGAAGAAGTGACTTCGGAAGTACTGATTCCTTTTGTAATCGAGACTCGAACAGGGCTATATGTTATATGTTTTTTTTTTTTTTTGATAATTTGCTCGCACCAAAGGGGATATGAATCCTTATACTGATAATTCAAGGCGCTGGCGCTTAGGTGAAGGGAGAAGAGGAACAGAGGAGGTACCAGTGCATGAAAGACATGAGACATTTCTTCTATGTTCTAGTGAGACTATGGAGCTCACAATGTCACTATCACCTATAAGTTTTAACTGATGCTTCTGGATCCTATCCAGTAAGTGCAAAACAGTCTTGGGTGCACCTGACCAGATGTGGGCGGATGTATGCCTTATAGATTGAGGCCAAATCAGTCGGGGTAAAGTATTTCTTGCAGCGTTTAAGGAATCCTAGACATTTTGCTGCATTTTTGGCGACATCGAATATGTGATCGTTCCATCTTAGATGGTTATTGATACACATACCAAAGAAGGCAGGTCTTTCGGTTTCTGCGATACAAGTACCATCCATGGATAATGTTTGGGAGGTTTGGTTATGCTTGAGTGTTTACTGTTCTACCTCAGAGTATTGTGCTTAGTCATGAGAACTACTAAATTGGCTTTCCGTACAAGCCTATCTGTCCTGAATTTATTGTTATAGAGTTTCTTCGTGAACTAGCCACTTTAAGCTTTTTCCCACGCTTCTGCGATTCTACAGCTGGATAATGGCAAAAAATTGAAATTGGCCCTCTTCTTGCGAATTCGTCTGGAGTTCTTTCATAGCCAAGATCCAACAGAACACTACCTTGTGTTAAGTTCAAAGAACCACTTGTCTGACAGCTTCTCACAAGCCCGTATTGCCCTTTCATCAGTCTCATGGATAGCTGTTGTCACTGGGAAGACCTCAGCTTATATGGCTCCAAAAATATGACTGAACCAGTGGCTACGTCTTGCACACTAGGTAGATGACCACTTTTCCATTCTAACTTGTCACTATAGATGATAAGGCGTTAAGCAGTCAGCAATAGGCACACAACATTGATATTGTTCACAGATCTTTGAATAACCATTTGTATTTTAAAGACACCCGGAGGAAGCTTCCTCAAGCTTTGCAGTAGAAGTTGTCCCAATAGATTGATGATCTTGTTGTGGCCATAGGCCTTTCTGTAGCCAGCTACATCCACAGTGTGGTTTTGGAAAGGGCTACCCAAAAACTTAGACAATTTGTTGCATTAGTGAAAGTATTGGGTTGGTTTTTTTGCGTAGTTGTATGTCTGTGGAACTTGGTCAATATTCTGAAACTGGGCATCTTACCTGATGGTGCCTACTATATGTCCGAATAGGTGTGATAATCTCTATATACACACAGTGGATGATGACATTTATTTATCAACATATATTTCTTCCGACTAAAGTGTCTTCCTTTATTAAGGATTTGGAGTCATAATAACTTAAGGGCCTAAAAGGGAGACCATTTAAACAATATTTACCAGAAAATTCTTTATCCAAATAAACTCAGATGTAAGGGTGCTCAATTAGACTATTTTTCAAAACTAATAAAATTTCATATTACCTTTTCCCTTTACCCTGTACAAACTACAAAGAGAAAAACATTCAATTGTTGTACTTTTATGAATAAAAAAATTCTAACCCAGTGGCACGGAAAACCTATTTATTTTTGGGTCGACAAAGTTTACTGTCACTAATTGTCAGTATTTATTAAATGTAAAGTCAAATAAATATTCTTTTAATTAAATTTATAAATATATGTAAATGTGATTAATGTGCATACATAAGAGTGTTAATTATATTGAACCTTTTAATTAATCTGAAATTATGTTCCATTAAATCTAATGACCACAATTAGGATGTGTTCCCATTTGCAGTGGTTTGGCTTTTTAGTCCTTTTTTGCTTATGAGCAGCCGGTGTTATTGACTGTTTTTTAAGTTAATGTCGTGTTTTTCGTTACCGCGCACATCTAGCTACATATGTGTATGGGTATAGCAAAATTGTAAAATCGATGTGTTTGCACACATTAAAAATTTTTGGAAACAATTCTGGTTAAATCGTTAAATTGGATTAGTACGAAAATAATGTACATACATATGCATATGTACATGTATATATATGTACAAATAATCGATGCGTAGGAAGTACAAAACGCTACCACAATGACAGGTGGCTTTGTCTATGGTTTACATTCATACAGTTTTTTTAATGTTCATGCCACGCAAGTTTATGGAAAGTTAAGAATCAAGTCTCAAGTCGAAACCTTTCGAGTACATGTCAATACAAATGCTAAAAAAATACTGTGAATTACAAGGGAATGCAAAAACCACACACAATTCTTCGCAATAATTTGGACACCAGGCCATTTTTCAAAAACCGCCACACCAACCCTTTGCTATCCCTTCTTTACTCCTCTAATTTACCCCACTATCGTGTATTAGTATAGAGGTGTTAATATTCCCTTTGGCATGCTGTGATTGTAAACAAAAATGATTAATCAGTTTAAAGCTCGTACGAATTCCAATAAGCCCACGTTACGTTATGATGTTCAATAAAGAGTAAGCTCAAACGCTGCGCGTTACGGGCGTGGAACTTAGACACAGTTGCTTTGTGGCTCTATCCCGATTTAAGAGTAAGGAGAAGGTCTTTTCAGAAGTCCTCCTATTGCGAATCCTCGCACAGGGCTTGACGAGTCCATTTTTTATGAACACAATTTTGTGAAGTGTTAGACGCCGACATTTTTACTGCCGCACAGGAGAAAAGATTGCAACTTAATGGCCTTCTGCTAAGGTGATAGTGAACCAAGATAGTTAACATTTTATTTTAATCACAGTAAAAATAAACTGCGATTGCGATTTCAATCACCAGGGTCGGAATCGGCTAAGTTGACAATTGATTGTCGTTTTTGATTATCAACTTTTCTTTGCTCTACGTAAAGCGATCACTAAAAATTGATTGGTTATTGGCAGCACTTACAGTCTTAAATGCAACATCCTTGCTGGATTTCGTGTTAATTACTATCGTCCCAAAGCTGACAGTTTTGCTTGTTGACAAAGCCATTCATCCAAAAATAGTCCTCGTTGTTGAATATGTTTTTTTCGATGAAAGACGTGAAATGTTGCTTGAACAGGAGTCCCACTTTTATAAAACAATTTAATAATTTTTACATTTTGTTAATTTGGCATAATAGGTTACATAAAGAACAGCTAATTTGACAGATGTAGCTTTAACAGTATGGTCGCTATCAGCTGCCAACTTTCGGAACTCCTTATTGGTAACACTCTATGTACTTTAATGCGGCCCACTGCCATACTTCAAACAAAAAAATGAGCACCAAAGGAGTTTGAGTTTGACACCCCTGATCTAAAATCACTTTGCCATCATATCATGTTGAACTTTCTTTTGAAAAGTGGATGGTTGGCAATGGTTATCTTCCATAGCAGTTCTATGGATGTTGTTTTCCTTTCCTTGTTTGCATGTAATTATGGATTATGCATAGAAGAACGGAGTTTTCAACTATTGCCACCAAGACGGCATGTGATTCTTTAACCCAAAGGTACTAGAGGACATTTCGTTTCTCTCCGTTTTTCTATAATCACTTCGACTGGTGTTCACCCAAGTTGAGGTCCATATCTCTGGTAAAATAGAACCTTCCTCAGTGTCTGTATTGCTACAACCTTTTCCTAAATTGTTTTAGACACATTCTTCTTTGGTGGACTATCAAAAGGTTGTGGCATACTGCATCCATCCACTGTTTGTCTTTTGTATTCAAGTGCTGTCATTACTGTGCGAAGAACAGAATCACGGATTTTTATTCCAATCGCAGTGAAGTAAAACTGCGATTGCGAATTCAATGTATTTTATATATTGCCCGCAGCAAGGGATTGTGATTGCTCAGTTAAACTGTCAAAATTATACAGTCATGAGGCAGTACATTGAGAGGAACAAAAAGACACAACTGTGTTCCAGTGGCAATCCGCATTCCGCTGATCACTCATTCATGCTAGTCTTGTTCTGATTCCAATCTCGCCATATCACTTGTTTTTTCGTCTTCTGGAATATCCATAGGTTAGGTTAGGTTTGCGGGTTGGCACTCACTGACCCATTGTGTCACCCATTGCCTTGCTCATTTAACCCATACTTAAGGTAGTACTTACTCATTCCCAGAATATACAAACCACCCTGAAGAAGGTCAGTAGCATGTCAATGTTTGCGTTGGAGAGTTCTCCTAGATCATGGAAGAAGTGCTTGCCAAGGAGCTTGTTCCTGAATGCTGGACTGGGATATTTATACATACTTATGTTCTAGGACCCACCAGAGTCTTATTTGGTGTCGTTGGGGAAGTAAATTTTCAAATTCATGGCAGTATTTAGCCAGTCTTGATTTTACTGTCGTGGGTGACCATCTCTTTATTAGCAGAAGAGCTCTATAGTGTTGGTACATTCAAATTTTCTACATATCGCAGCCTATTTCATGCACTGAGTATATACATATATAGATCCACTTTCTAGCAGTGGTTCCCAACCTTTTCCACTGTATGCCCCCAATTGGCAAATTGAAAAGTTACATATGCTGTTTTCCAAAAAAAATAAGTAAATAAAAGGTTCTCCAATAGGGATTTCCCAACTTTGACATATGACTGCGGCCACAATGTTCAAGATACATCTATCAAACTAAGTTTGTTTTATTAAATCTGTTTTGCCAAGTTAACACAAAGAGTCATAACTTTCAACAGCATGTATAAATGATTGATTTGTCTTATGAAAGTAAGTCTTCTGTTCGAACAACATTTCTCGCACTTCGTCCATTTTACGGTCGCCATAATCGTCCTTCCGAGAGGGTTATTCGCAGCGTGGTGAATAAATTTAAGTAGATCGATTCAGTCAATCAAAAATATCGCTGGTATTTGTGAAGGAGGAGAATCCGAGGCATTCAATAGCGCGCTACGCACTTGGCCTTTTGCAGACCACAAGTTGGCGTTTCTTCGCTGACTAGGCTCTCGGGCAGATAGCGACGAGGTCGATTTCTGGTTTAATAGGTTGGAATGCCCACATACTTTAGTAATAAATGTTGAAGCCTTCAGCATTTATACATTCATAATTGAAATCGTACCCATTCCCCTGCGTTAGAGTCCCATTGCACCCCCTGAGAGGCGTGAGCCACTGGTTGGGAACCATTGTTTAGGCTTTATCTTCTCGATTCCTATCAATTATATCTACTGACAATATTTTAATAAATTTCTGCACCTCCCCTTGCAACACAGACTATACTCGTACCTTATCCTTGCAAAAAATTGTCACTCTCTCACCGTTAATTGTGGAAAATTCGCCGAAACACTTAAAATTTTATTTGCAACACTCATCAGCAATTCGCGCCTGTGACACTGAGTGCTGGCTGCTGATGAGCCGGGGTAATGACACTCAAAAAGTGAAATCCTTTTGTCTGGCACCTTTTCCCCATTTTTCGGTTTCGGGCGAGATGAAATTTAATACTTCTACTCCCAAAGTGAGCAACACAATTTCTACTCGCTGTCTAGCGTTTTAGCAATAAAAATATGTTTCAAAGTTAACGTGATTAGCCTCGAAATTCTGTTGAATTTTGACGGCTTCGTTGGTTTTCACAGGATACCACTGTCTGAGGATGTTTTTCTTTAACTTGTGCCTTAATTGTTTGTTTTACTTTCATATGTAAGTAGGTATTGGCAATCGTTTTTAATTAAATTGTAAAATTCTCTCAAGCTAATCTCATGTAAATATTTAGTCAAGTGTAAACACAGTACTGCCAACTCAATCAATCAAATTGACTGAGCGGCCAGAAAAAAACTCTTTAATCAGAAGCCAGTGAACTATTTATTCAGATGTTTCGACAAAGAGTAAATAATTTTATGCGTTTCTCGTCTGCTGTCAAAAGCTACATAATCAGGTTGCCAAAAATAGCCTCTACTCGCCGCTGCCGCCCGCCGGGCTAATTTGAAAATCGTAAAAAAAAATTTTCATCCATAAAATCTGCCAAATTGTTCTGATTACCTCGGCCAACTGGATTGACAAATAAATAAAGATACACATACAGTTTTAGTGGGATATTTTTTTTTTTAAATAATTTATTTGCATTCTTTTTGATTTTATTATCCTTGCCGCTGCCGGTGTGTATCGGGATTCAGGACCAATCGATTTGTGGTGGTATAATTAATTGGATTTTAACATTCGCAGGGAGGGTATTCAACAGTTGAATTGCAAATTCAATTCGCTGGATATGTGTCGCGTTATAAAGCAAACATCCGAACGATTTTGGAGTGCACTGTAGATACGAGTTGTGTGCTCCCCATTGGGCGGGCGACGAGGGCTAAAATTAATCGAGCACGCACACATTTTGCCTTCAGTTTTTTTTCTCTGTTCTGCACTTTGCCGGCTTATGGTCGTAAAAAAATCAGACAAATTGTATCTGGGTGTTGTATCTGAAAAAAAAAAGAGTAACATAAATATAGTGCCCCAGTCGAGGGGGAGTTCATCGTACATAATGGAAGTGCGGCGCGTTCAATTGATAAATGTTTGAAGGGAATTTATGAGCTAAATTTATGGAAGGTATTAGCGGCAGGACGTTGACCTAAATCTTTGTTTGGATTTGAAGGTTATCTGAGTTTAGCGTGTGGTCTGCAGGATATTAGGCGGGCCTTTAGTACTTCCGCAGAAAGTCATATTTCGTTTTATTACTTTTTACAGAACAGTTAATAAAATGAGCTGGCATTTCTTAGGATTCTATTTTTAGAATTCCCTTTTTTTTTTTACTGTCTGAAGGTCCTTTCTGCTGAAGTTGTTGTGCAGTAGATGAAGGATTAGGGTAATAAAAGGAGATTTGGTTAGATTAGGAGGGCATATTTCAGTTTAAAGTCGTAGACTGCGGAAAGTGTGGACGAAATTTGCAGGCCCAGCTCCGAATCCAAGCGCTTCCATAAGTAGTAAGTATTATTGTTGGAATTGTTAGTTAATTCTGCTATAAATACCTTTGAGTCAACCTGTATGAATAAGTCCAACGTCTAGGTATACTCTCAGATACTTACTCTTCTTGGCTACCTTTAGTTCCGACTCAGAAAGTGTTAAGGGTTCAGATTCCAGATCTATCTTTCCGCATTAATTTTTCATGGTAGCATCGCTCCACCACTTGAAGTGTATTTCTCATGATGGAGCTGCTGTAACGTTCATGAATTCTACTCTTGTCATTTTTGCTATGTCTTTGTCATATCCCATCCTGCAAAGCTTCTGGAAAGAGAGTCGATAGTCTATCTTACCCTTCGTTCTTTTAAGGCTAGTGGATAACTGGCTCAGCAGCAAAGGACTGGGAGTGAACCCTTCAAAGACGGAGGTTGTTGGCGGCTGAAATTATAGATACGAGTAAAAAGGAAAGACCGTCACTGTCTATATAGATAGCCAAGCAGCCATTAAGGCTCCTACTCCTGTATCCTGTATCACCTTGTTGGCCCTAGGGCCTCTACAACGCTTACGCGCCATCGTGTGCGGTTTCTCTCCTCAACTCGTTCTCAGTTGCCACATACTGAGGACCTGCATGGCGATTGATCGGGAAACTACTGACTGTGCAAAACAACAATCAAGCGCAACAATCAGGTTCGTAATGTAGTGCTTGCTTTACCTCCTCCTGGTGGTCCATGGGTGCTGCATGTACAAATACTTATATATATGTACATGTAGGCCAAAATTGCGCAGTTGTTTATGGTCTTATGCTTAGACTAAGCAGCCTGGGCCAGCAACTCTGCCGTAATTAGGTCGAGACTTGTGAGTATTTGCAAATCATTCTTCAACCGGATATTCCCAGAGCCAATATGGTGACCCTCAGTTGGGTACCAGGGCATATGGATATCGAAGGAAACATAGGACTGATGAGCTCGCTATGAAAGTGTCGACGCTGCCCTTCCTTTTCAGACGCTGGGTTCATGTGGCGACATGTGTATCGGCCAGGGCGCTATGGTCGGCATTTGGCAAGAATAGGTCGTAAACTCTGAGTAAATTCAGTCGTTAAAACGCAGGGGTCGTTTCTGACGTAATTACCGGCCATTGGCCTTCCGTGAAGTGACTCTTCGCGACTATTGCAGAAGTTGAAGGGACGAAGAAGAAGTCGAATATATTCATCACCTGCTGTGCGATTGTCCCGCTGATGGAGCTGATGGACCTCCTGAGATTCATATCACTATCCGGGTAGCGAGTCCAGGGCACAATAGATTCAAACTGTTGGTCCAAGTGAGCAGGACTTTCTTATCACAAAGCTACTCTCGGACTTCGGAGTTATATCTTATCGAAGGCTCCGTCAATGTCCATTATTGAGGTTATTGCTTTACCTCTTTCTCAACGTGTACAACTTGCTGCAGTGTAGATCTACCAGCTCTGTGGGCATGTTGGCTACTATTCAGAGGTCCTACTTTCAGTGCCGTTCTGTCCATATTGTCCATCACAATTCATTGCATTGAAATTATGTTAGGCTAACCGCTGTGAAGGACTTCCCTTCCATGTGATCCATTTTTCCCCGGGTTTAGAAGGAACTTTACATTCGTGTCTATATAAATTACCGGCATGCAGTCTTTTTGCCAAACGAGGAATGTATATAACCCTAAGCCTTGGTGTAATGAGGCCTACACCCCATTGAATTAAAGTGAGGTCTTGCGGTCTGGTAAGCGGAGAACCTTGCTATCGCTTCACTGAACGCTTCTGGCATTACCATCTTACGCTTTTGCCCTATCCACCCTGTTTCCTCAGAGTCCAGGGCTGACCTGACTTAAAGTATTATTCCCGACCAACAGGAGTGGCAACATACCAAGCAGTGTATAGGACGTTCAACTCTACAGTCACTTAAATTCGAAAATTCATACAGGCCTCCGAGCCGAAGTCTATGTCATCAAAAGAGCAGAGTTTAATCCCATCCAGGGTAGCACTCAAGTAGCACTCACAGGCATTCAACAGCGAGTCACCGCATGCCGACAAGCCTTAAACACCCAATGCTGGGTCCGACGAGCTAGCACGAAATGGGTCAGCATTAAATAAGGATCTATACGTACGTCGGCCGGTAGCAGTACCTACTTATAGAAGAACTCAAAGAGAAATGAACATCATAGCAAGAGACAAGAGCAACACCATATTGGCAACCAGAGGCGACATTAATGAATGAAAGACGGACTAAAAGAATGATGTTGATGAACAAAAGGAAATTAGCATCATGGGTAGTGTACGACACTGCTCATCGCGCCTGGTTCAATTCATTTGACTACTGCTACATCTGCCATGATACGGAAAAAGACAATATATCAAAAATCTGCTGTCTAATTGCCCCAATCTTCAAACACCCGTCGCTTTAGCTACCTAGGAATCAGACTGGTTGGTTTGTCAATAGACAGATGATACCGCGCTTCTGCTAAGGATAGTTACAGACTACTTCAGCAACAGAAAGCTAAGATATCGCACTGATGATGGCGTTAAACTCTACAACTTTTCTACAGGAGTTCCGCAAGGATCGGTTTTTGGATCTCTCCTATGGAACATCGTGTCCGACGGAGTTTTGCGACTATCGCTGTGGTCACAGTAACCAAGCATGTCCACGAGGTCTGCCACCGATGAGGCTATTACGGTAGTAAAAGAATGGCTGGAATCTGCCGGTCTGGTATTAGCTGCTTACAAAACTGAGGCTGTCCTTATAACCAGTCACAGGACGGTAGAGTATGCGCACTTCCGAATTGGAAATCAGATAATTTGATCTTAGGTATCGCAGAGGTACCTTGGAGTCATGCTCGACAATAGACTACGCTTCAAAGTCTACGTCAAATTTACGAGTAAAAAGGCATCGCGTATACAGGCGGCACTCTCCCGAATGCTCCCAAACATTAGCGGACCTAGACACGCATGAAGGATCCTACTGTCCAGACCTCAATCAATCTCATAAGCCATATGACGAGATCCAAAGGATAGTGGATGGAGATCAGCTCATTCATACTGTGTGTGCAAAACGCCCTGTGAAGAGCTGAAGCCCTAAGAAGAGCTCTAAAAGCAGACTAATTGCTAACCAGCACCCCGAAGTAAGGGTGCTACCTAAGGCAGTCCTACGGGGAGAGTTGTCGAAGTGTAAGTGGTGTGTGTTTAGTACGTAGGCGTATTTCCGGCATCGATTATTTGGCTTTGCGAATCATGCATGTGAGTAGCATTAGGCGTTGTAGAGGCCCTAGGACCGTGTCAGACCCAAGGCAATGCGTCAACGGACTTGAACTACCTCGAAGACTGCGGTGTATCCTCAATCGCTTCTGTCACCGTTATTGGCTCAGAACCCTCCGACTGTGGGGCTGAACGTTAAACGATGGAGCTTGTCTATTTAGTGCAAGAATATCTTAAGTTTTGATTGACACAAAATGATGTCAGTGCTTGACCTCTTTTAGTCATTTCTTTCCAAAGTATTGAGCGTTTTTAATCCTTCCTTTTAGTACATATACACACTAGTATATTGAAAGCTATTGGCAGTTGACTTCTCCCACTAAACTACGTCTCGTAGGCTTGCTTCTAGACATGTGGTCACTGACACTAAATAGCCGATTCAATCCGATTTGCCATACTTTAGTTTCAATCTGTTTCATTTTGACTCGACTTAAGCCCCTTTTCTTTCGGGGAAACACCCCGACTGAGATAGACAAACAAATGTCTCAGTCAAGCTCTTCTGTGCATCAGGCAGACAGTATCTTCGAAAAGCAATTACCCTCCAACCAGATCAAGCTTTCTTAACTTCGTAAGCTAAAGTTTTGAGAAAACAAACAATCTAACCAAAAACCCACTCAATTTACGTGTACACATACTGTTGTGGCCTTGAAATAATCCTTCTAATAGAGATGAACATCTGACCGACATTCTTCTGAGTAGGACAACACTAAAGTGCACATAAACTGAGTCAACAATTTATCAAATAACGTCTAAAAAAGGTGCAAAGTTTTCCAAGAAAACAAACAACAGAGTAACAAAGTCAAGAAAGTGTTACAACTCGATGTAATTAAGAAAACTTTTCTCGTCAAGTCCATTTAAGTCAATCAACCTTGGACATACTACTCAACTGATATGATTACTTCGTTACTTTAATCAACCCCCACAGTGGGCGTGGGAGGGGGTAATAGACTGCCAAACCATTCCATGAAAATCCCCCACATATTGTCAGCACCCACTTGCTCACATCAGAGATTTCATCCCCTACACATGCAAACGTAAACTATTTCAAAAAGTCAGAAACCGGAGTCAACGTAAAGTCAAATACTAAGAAGGATCTCCCTCCTCCAGATACACTCACACACAACTTAATTGTAGACAATCAAATGAGGTTGGTACTTGTCAGTCAATCGGGGAGGCAGAGTCGGAGCATTGCCTGAAGGGATGCAGGGTAGACTTCAAGGTAAAACCGAGGGATTCTCTGTGAAGTTCTTCGTGTCTATTGTTATTATTTCGTTTCGACTCTCTCCCTCATTCCTTTGTAGTTGCAGAGGAATTCCACTTAAGCCCTAATCAAGCTGAAGGGTATCCAAATGGAATAAAATCCAAGGCGCAAGGGGAAAGGCCCCAAAGTCTAAGACAGTCTGTGATGACTGTGATGGCTGGCGAGAGGGTTTATTTGTTATTTTTCCAGTTCAGACGGTATTTTAGGGTTTTTGCAACAATATTTTCTCTTTTATTGATTGATCCAAAATAGCTTGTGAAACATAAATCCTCGACATGATCCTTTGGATTCAATTTTCGTTGGTAACCACATTTTTGTCCTGAGTGAGCACGAAGGGGGGATCAAGTTAATCCGGTGATTTGTAAGGGTTGCAAAGGTGCACCTAATGAAGAGGCTTACATGTTGTATCCGAACGCCGGGCTATCCAATTTGACCATCTGCAGGTGATTTGCAGAATGTCTGATTGAGATGGAGAAAGGAGAAGAGTTTGTACCTTCAAATAATCGTACATCTCGCTGTGTGAATTGAGGTTGAATTTATCGAGAAGGGGACCTTTGGTTTACACTTTTTGGGCGAGGAAGATGACCTACTGGATGAGGAGTTGAAAGTCGGGAGATTTGGTGACTTGAGTCAGCTTTAGTGGTAAGTCGTTAGAGTTTACATGGGCTTACAGGTCATTTGCATAACCTTATGTGGACTAAAGGTTGTGTATAGGTGGTCATTGTGGTTATTGAGGCTTCTAAAGATTGCCATGCCTCAGATCCTCTAGAGAGCCCGGCATTTGTGAACAACAGACGGTAGTCATGGGTGGTTTCAGTGCCCGCAAAGATCGAAGTGGAGGATAGATGACGTTTCATATCAAGAAGCTGCTGGGAAGAGACAGACAGACAGAGCTGTAAGGCTAAGGGTGCCGTGCTTTAGATAGAAAACTTTTGAATGGATCAGCACGCGAGCCATCTTCTGTATCCTGGGCCAATCCAAGAGAACAATGGATGCTCTGCCGTGACTAGTATATGACTAGAATGGATGATTTAATTCACAAAAGGTGGAGCTCTATTGAAGTATTCAGAACCAGGTACGACATACATTCTTACGGGCATAAAGGAAGGATTTATTTCCTTATGGGTGTAGATATTTTAAATCTGCATCACTCAAAAGCTGCCACAAATCTCCGAATGGCTCTTATGCATCCAATACTCCATATACTTGCCAACCAGGAGTGGTGAGTGCATAAGAAATGCTTTAGGGTTTTGGTATGTTCTTTCTGATGATCCCTCGGAAAGACGAAGAACTTCTCTAATTGTAACAATCTTCCTATCATTAATGAAGCTTGAGGAATTTTGTGGTCATAATTTGGTTGCAGATACTAAGAGCTGCGATACAGTGGGCATTCACAAAAGTTCTTTAACGCATTAGCTTCTCACTGGAAAATGGCTCGAGCACTGAAATTAGTGATATCTTTACTAAGCCGAAAGTAAAGATTATCAGTCTGTGGCCGGGAAATCAATCATCGACTGGGCAACAACTTGGCCCACTTAGCTATCTCAATGATTGTAGTCTATGACTGCTCTTTCCGCCAAATTTCAAAGATCGACTTGTCTCAGCCATACATGATCTTTTTTGAGTACGCCAGACTCCTTTCTAGACGTACTGCTGAATTTATCTCCTCTTGACATCTGTGGGGTGTACTCACAAGGGTTGTCATCATCTTAGCCGTCATCAATCTTCATTGACAGTAGAGCCGTCCCAAAATTACAAAAATGCCAAAAAAAAAAACAGAAATCTCATAGAAAAGTAGTTTTAGTAATTTTAAATTTTCTCAAAACCTAGAAGACATAAAACCATTTAAACCTAAGTTATCGAACTCTCCCCGAGAAACATAACAATAGTGAAATAAGGTCTTTGGCCTAACTTCAATCTAAGAAAGTTCGTAATGAAAGAACACCCAATCCCTACAAATGAAATAATGCCCCAAAACACGAAACTACGCCCAAAATACGTCACATTTTTTTGTTGTTTTTGCACTGTGTGTAAACTTTTTAAGCCTTATTTCTTTATTTTCTTTGGCAGGAAATAACTGCTGCGTAATTTCGCAGTGCCCACGAAAATAATAAGATTGGCCCTAACCAATTTTCTGTCAAAGGAGAGGTACCACAGGGTTCCGTCTTTTAACCACTTTCGTTAAATGTTATGTATGAAAATATACTCAACATATTCATACCAGATGGTGTACTTTACGAATGATATTGCAATTGCTTGGCCACAAGCTCTTGGAAGAGATACGCAACAATCTTAAGTCTTTGAGTTTCTTGATTAGAAGCGGTACTAATCAGTAGCAGAAAGGTAAAGGAAGCACATATTATGTCGTAGCACGACATCCAATACCTAGGCGTCATGATAAATATATGTATATCAATATCAGAAGTTGTGGTGACCATGCTATTGGTTCCTACTTTCAGAGGAAATGGTAGCAACGATGGACATATCGTCGCATCTCCCTTCTGAAGGCGTGGACAAACCGCAATCCTGATGAGGTAGATTTCTACGTAACGCAATTGCAAAGTGGACATGGATCTTTTCGGGCATATACCTGTAGCATACAATTTGCCCTACAGCCCTGCATCGAGGCGGGACTTGAAGAATAAAGAAAAAGGCTAAGAAGAATACCAAATCCAGAGAATATAGTCCATCTTATGATGTGATGGCAGGTGATTATGGTGTGCTGTGAGTTTTGAGAGCAACTATTGTTTGTAGCTTCGTCTAGTAAGGGAAAAGGGCAATGAAGGGTACGTGTTTTTAAGTGAGAGAAAATCCCACAGTTCTACTGAGTATGGGCTCAGTTTTGTCTTTTAAAGACTCTTTAGTCTCAAGGATCTGGTGATCTTTAGAGTCAAGGATCTGGGGCTAGAGCTTTTGTGGAATGCAAGTACACTGCCCGGCTCTCTAGACTTGGGTATATTTCCAAAGTGGACTCCTATGCCATAAATCGTAAGGAAAGAAATATGTTTGCGGAGACAGACAACTTGAACTTAAATCTCTGATTTATCCTTTTACAAACTACTCATTGATGTTTTCACAGAACAATATCCAATAGCCTTTCACATGATGTGGTGTTCTCTCCTGGGTCCAGTATAAGTACTGAGGTTAGTGAGTTGCAGAAGAGTTTTAGACGTTCATACAATAGGATAGGATCTTATATGCTACATTTAACAGGGATATGCCTCGGTAGTTCTTACAAGACATAGGGTCGCCTTTTTTGAAGATGGGGTATAGACATCTATAGAACTGATACTTCAGTCGGTGGAGGAACTTCGTAGATGACCTGGTGCATGCACCCTACTAAGATATCACCTTCACATTTAAAGAGCTCAGTTGGAAGCCTATCAGGCCAGCGGCTTTATTGTTCTTTAGTTTTTTGATGGCTACATTCACTTCTTAAATACTGGGTGGGGACCTTGGTCCTTCATTGACTGGAGGTGGGTTCTCTTCTCGCCTATAACTCTCTCTATTTTCTGCACGTTAAGCCACTGCTGGAAGTGTTGCTTAAATAGATACATCATCAACTTCCTGTGCGTCAGTGACTAGGTTGCCTTCGCTATTTCAAAGAGCCTGCTTTCCGAGTTTGAAGTCAGCTGCCAGCTGCTTGACTTTCTGATAAAAATTCCAGATGTTATTAGGTTTGTGGGACCCCTAGATATCCTTGAGCTGAAAAACTTTGTGGTCCCTTTTCTTTTTTTGCAGGATTCTCTTCTCTTCTCCTGGTCTGGTAATCCTCTTTCGCTGTTCTTCTGTCGCTCTTTTCCGCTGAACATACTCATCATTATACCAAGGGCTTCTCATTGGTGGTGTTTAGTAGCCAAGCCTCTTTGATGATGCTACGGTATTCGGTCCCCTCGTTGTTAGCGTTTGTGGTGGGTGAATGCACTGTAGACAGTTTCTCGGCAAGGTGCTCCTTGTAGGCTTCTTTCATTGGATAGTCGAGCTCTGAATTAAGCTGCAACAAGATAGTGATCAGTGTCGACGTTTGCCCCTAGAAAGGTTCGCACATTCAAGAGGTCACGTCGTCACGCTTAATGCTTCTTAGGCCATGCCAATGACTGGAAGCATGTCACTATTTGTCAGGTATGTTACGCCAGATGGGTCACTGGTCTGAGAGCGAGGTTTCATCTGAAATATGTTGGTTTTCAATAAAATTAATAGACTGACGAGTGTCTGTTTAAAACATCCACATGAATACTGACTAACTACGAATCTCCTAAGAGAGGCTCATCCCTTCCCAATTTTGTCCCATACGACGCGCGTTAGCATCACAACTGATGATGTACTAAAGGCAATATCGCATTTGTTCAGTCCTTTTAGGCTACTATCAGTCCCTGACAAAAGACCCATGTCGCAAGAACTACACTGCGACCACACACATCGTTGGAATTTACCCAACAAAACACTCAGCAGCTTTAATGGCTCAAAATTTTGCCCAGTCTTCCATCCTAAAGGAAGACGAATAACTTTGGATAATTTGTTGACAGATTCTTGATAACAAGAATCCACTCACCTCAGGTCTTGATTAACCTTTTCGCCCGAATCTCTTCATCATCCAGTAGCCGAATCCATTAGTCCCAATTTAATTTTAACAGAAAAACACAAAATCTCCGTCTCAAGTCTGGCACATGTAAATATGAGGATGCCTTAAGCGGATTAAGACCAAAAAGAGACACAAAATAATTTATATCTCTGTGACTTTCCCTTACAAAAAAATTTATAAACACAAAGTCAAGTTAAATTAAAAAAAAAAAAGGTCACCTACCCCCCTACTTGCCTACATTTTAGACATATGCTACAGCACGTACAAAGGCGTCTTATCACGCAAAGTCATAACTGTTGTGGGATAATTTCAAGACTTAATGAAACATCTCCAAAAAGAATCAAAAATTCCACCTGAATGCCATAAAACTTCACTTGCATCCTCGTCTCGCAAGGCCCCCCCGAAGCAACAAAAGGTACATCAACACGTCTCCGACTGCATGTTCGCATCCAAACAATGGAATATATGTAAATTCGCTTTTCATTTAATTACATTTCATGCGAATGAAAAAAAAAGTTTATTTATTCGTCATCTCGTCGTCATTGCCATTCATCTTCCATTATCATCGGCCGGCCCGGCACTGACTCTGTCATCATTATCAGCTGCGAAATGCCGGAGATTCATATTCATACATCGGAGAGGAATGCTTTAAAAATAAACACCGTTAAATGGGTCATCGATGTGCTGCGGTGAGTGCGAATCTGCATCTCTATTGTGGTGGGAAAATGGTACCTGATTGGGTGACAGGTGAAAAGTGACCTCTCTCCGACCTCATGGGGGTAATTAGGAATTGTTTCCGGATGCCATGCCGTTTTCGTAGGAGATTCCTAAATTGCGCGAACTCTATTTGGGGTGACACCTTCTTTGGAGAGTCTCCCACCTGATGGCTAATGCGTGCCAGAGATATTGTATGCTTAAGAACCTGCGGAATGCCGAATTCGATGTTTGGTAATGTTCTTTTCAAGTTTCCGCAATACATTTTAAGGAATCATAATGAGTCACTCATTTCCATTTGAGTCCCTCTCGCACTTCTTTCTGGTAGCTTGAAGCTGCTTTGGGCAAGATGTGGCTATAAAGAAATGGTATGTTACACCATGGAATTGGAGAAGTGTGCTTTGTGATAGACCAACGATTTCATTCAGAATCATTTTTTCGGAGTCGTGTACTCTTACTTTCATCTTGTCCCTCTCAGGAATGTGAGACGCGATTTCCTTGGTGAATCGGAGAAGACCTTCTTCAGCTACACTTAGTCCTTTAAGTGCTCCAGAAGCCTACAGGTCCACATCAGTATAACCGAACCTAATGCATTAATTTCTCTTGGGTTCATATCCACTACAAATCTGTTTTCTCCCTAGGCTCCTCGATTAGAGGAGTCCCTATTCAACGGAATGAAGGTTTCCTTTCGGCGCAGATAACTTTGCAGATCATACAGCTTAGTACCTTTTATCGACATAAAGCTTAGATACTACATCGTTGATAGCATTAGACCCTAAAACATTATCACCGGAGTCCCACAAGGGTCGGTCGTTGGATCCCTTTTGTGGAATATATTTTGCGACGAGGCAGAACTCAAATAGAGAACTCACAAAGAGTTAAGATGATTGTACTTGCAGACGATATCGCTGTGGTTATTGTGGCCAAGCACATCCACTTGATAGAGTCTGCCACGAATGAAGCAGTTGCCAGGATCAAAAATAACTAGGCTCTCCCGGTCTTGACCTAGCTGACCAAAAGACAGAAGCTTTTTTAGTTACTAGCTGAGAGGAAGATGCAATTTTTGGGTTGGTTTATGCCCGACAATAGGCTCAAATTCAAAATGTCAAAAACCTGCGCATTGGACGTCTGGCTAGGAAATGTAGGGCAAATGGAGTCTTCGAATCAAACCCGGAGGTACGACGCAGTAGAGGGCCTCCTCGCCACAAGTGGCGCGTACAAGTTGAAGGGGTCCTCGACCTACTTGGAGTGCACAACTGAAAGTAATTAGCTAAACCGAGCTATGAGGAGAGGCTTATTGGTTGAGGCACAGGTTCACCCAAAACTGTAGCGGCATGCAAGAAGAAGATTCTAGTGAAAAAGCGTCCCATATGCAGGCACTGCTTTCACGGATGCTGCCAAAGATGGACGGGCGTGGATACGTAAGAGGATTGTGCTATAGAGAGTGCTTAGCTCTATTTTTCTGTGATGCCATGAGGTGGACAGGGGCACTTTAATTTAAGGAAATGAGGTGGAAACTCATGTTTAGCTCCACGTTTTCCTAATAATTCAAACAAAGTAGCCTGCGTCATAGCCCGTAAGGTCCCTATTCATATTCTCGTTAATGAAATGCAAAAGGCGCAAAAATGGAAGGAAAATGGGCCCAGAAGACGATCCTTGACATCGAATTCTAGATTGAGAAAAGACTTACCAAGTTATCTAGCTACTGGCGTGGCACTTAAAAATCAATTCACAGATTAGGAACCTTTGCCCAGATTGTCCAGAAAAGAAGGAAGCCGAAGATCATGTAATTTTCTAGTGCGGACGCTTCGCAGAAGGACAGAGCTTCTGACAAAATATAGGATGAGATCAGGAGATAACTCGTTAGAGGTCTGTGGGCAATTATTAAGGACGAAGTTTGTTTTTATTTTGGCTAAAGCTTCCCTTAGAGTGAGTGCCGTGGCTCAGCCTTTGACTACTGTGCTTGGGGTCCTAGGATTAGCAAAGGTGGATAGGTGCCTTGTGACAGAAAAGTCACTGCTCACTTCGACCAACAATTTGGGTCCATTGTGACCTGAACCCGCTGTAAAGAAGAGGAGTCCGCAATTAGAACTACCCGGATAGTGCTATGAACCTCAGGGGGTCCATCAGCTCCCAGAAGAAGTGGCTGCCAAGAGTTCTCTTTCTTCTAATGGATATGGCAGGACAGTCATACAGCAGGTGATGAAAAGATTCGACTTGTTTTTCGTCCCTGCAGCTTCTGCAATAGTCATAATGCATCACACCCGTGCTTTATAACGACTGAGTGCCTTATAACCAGAGTTGATGATCTCTTCTTGCTAAAGGCCGGCCATAGCTCCCCTCTCCAGATGAACCCCGTGTCTGTTTGCACGACCAATGGCTTCATCTTCTAACTTCTTCCACAAGGAACTGATTGGGGCTGCTACAAAGACAAGGGCCCACGATATGTGCAGCGTCAACCCTTTCCTTTCAAGCTCATCCGCCTTTTCGTTTTCGTCGATATCCATATGCCCTGGTATCCAACTGAGGGTCACCGTATTGGCTCTGGATATCTCGTTTAAAAGTGATTTGCAGGTTATCACAAGCTTCGACCTAATTATAGCAGAGTTCAGAGCCTTAATGGCTGTCTGGGTGTCTATATAGGGTAATTGCGGGAGAGATGCCGCGTCGGGATAGATGCCGCAGCTAACCAAATTCATACATCTAGTCATCCGCGCAAAAAAATTTGTTTTGCTTTTAGTGCGTTAGGTATTCAAACGAAAACGTAGGAAAAAAAAACTATTTACATACGACATGTAAGGGGAGTTTTTTCTCCTTTTTTTGGTTTTCTCACCCTTTCACGCTATGGAAATTTTTCATTATGTTGCTACTTGTCGATCCAGAAACAGGTGTCCGTGTGTTTTCTCAAGTGTAAGTATTTTGTGTCATTAATTAGTGTTTAAAGAAGTCGTTGGCGTGATTTTTTTTTGTTTCCGATTTTTGTTAGTTATGAGACGGGGTGCGGCGTTTCTCCCTCACTACAGGGATAGATGCCGCACTTTTTTTTTGATAAGATGCCGCATGTTGAATTTCCGAATTTTTTTTTTTAAAAGGAAATATAAGACTGTGTTATGCCGCGAAAATATACAAGAATAACTAGCAGAGGAAGCTGGAGCCAAGAGGCGATGGAAGAAGCAAGAAATAAAGTGCACGACTGTTAGTTGGAAATGAATAAATTTTTAATAAAAATAATAAAATTTTTGAAAAAATATTTTTAAAAATTTTGCATAAGTTTAAATGCCATATTTTATTAAGCATTTAATCTTGCCCACATTTCGATTTTGATAAAAATCCATTGAGTTTTAGCCGAGAAATAGCCATATTTCTAAAATCAGTTAATAAGAAAAGTACCGGTTTACGTATTTTTAGCCAAAAACGTGGTACGCCATCGTATAGCATTTACCCAGACTAACTCGAATATGGAATTTAATCAAAATCGTTGGAGCTGTTTTCGAGAAAATCGTCTTTTTGTGAAATTGGCCTTAAGTAAAGTACCGTTAATAACAGGGATAGAACAAAAATTCCGATTTCACCTCGAACTGCGACCCTACAGATATGAAGTTTGAAGCAAATCGGTCCATCCGTTTAGGCTGCAGTCCAGCGTACATACACACAGACAGACAGACAGACAGACAGACAGAATTGGCAGACCCACTTTTTCGAGCTTCTCTATTATCGTAATGTCAGAATTCATTGTTATCTCGAGTTCGAATTTTTGCACGAATCCAATACTTGCCCTATATTATAGGTGCAAGTAAAAATATTGAAGAGGGGATGTCCCTTCGAAAAGCCGAAAAATTATTTGGCGAACCGGCTAGAACGCTGTCGAGGAGGTCAAGTCTCAGAAAATCCAACCAGAAAAAAAAACTTAAAAAAAAAAAGATTGAGCGGGCTGAAAATCTGAATGTTTGTGCCGAATGTTGGGAAAATTATTGTTCGACCAAAAAGCGGGAGGATTGGATCCAATGCACGAAATGTAAGAAATGGCTACATGAAAATTGCACACGCTACAAAACCCCAGAATCTTCCCTTTGTACAGATTGTGGACGTGACAAAGAGCGAAAAAAACATACAGCTCAATTAATTTAATATGCGGCATCTCTCCCACACATGTCGGGAAAGATGGCACACTTAATATATTTTATTTTATTATTAATTTTTGTTAAAAAAGTTTTTTTTTCTTATTTAAGTAATCAATTATGGTAGAAAATAAATCCATATTTATGTTTTTTTGAAAATTAAAGTTTGTTTTACTTTTACAAAAAAATTACATCGATTTTTGAAAAAGCGCGGCATCTCTCCCGCAATTACCCTAGACAGATTTCAGCAGCCTGTCTAATAGCAGTGACTTCGGCTTAAAAGACGCTGCAGTCTTCGTTTATTCTAAAGGAGCGGGTTATTCCTACAGCTTCACAATAAACTCCGGCTCCAATACCACTGTCCATCTTACTTTCAGTATAGAATGACAACTCCTTATTCTTCTTGGTTCTCTAGTTCTTCCAGTGAATTCTGTCAAGAATTGCATTGAATCTCCTTTCGAATGTTAGCATCGGGTTCATGCGATCAGTTTCCGTCAATCCACTGGCAGCCCCATCATGACGGAATGGAGGCGTGACTGTAAGAGTTCAATGAGCACAATTGGCCTTCTTCCAATCTAATAGCAGTTGTGGCTGTCAGACTACTCCAATAAATGTCAAGCGGAATCAAAATAAGCGTGGTTTCCATTGCCGCCGTCGGTGTTGCTCTCATTGATCCCATGATTCCGATGCACGCCGCCCTCTGGATTTTAGTGAGGTTTGAAAGCTGGTATTGCTGGGGTCCTAGGATTGAATCGCAGGAATACCATCAACGGTTTTTTCCAGCCTTCACCTCTAGCGAGTGACTGACAAGTATCCAAGAGTATTACCTACTGCCATGAGAAAGCTGAGTGGATACGGCATAAGACTATAGGTTCCTTCCAAACTTGGAATGCAGAAATACCACGCACAACTATAGATGTAAGAAGCCTTCCCCTAGATGTGCTTCCTGTGGCCTTATATTTACTTATTTCAAGATTTTTCGTCGCTTGCGTTAAGTAGGGGATGTTATCGTAGAACCTGGCTTATTCCTTGATTCCTTCTCTCCCTACGTCTTTCCGGGGTTTGTGCTTTCGTGGTCGTGGAAGCGCCAAACCACTTCCTACATGAAGGTCTAGCCTAGTCTATGAAATGACAAGCAACGCCCATATGATCTATGGAATCAACATTTTTTGGAGTGCCAATTTCGTAGGCTAATTTCCTCTCAATTGTGAAGAATTTCCTTCTTGATAACTCCCCTAGGTCTTCCAAGAAGTCCTCGAGGGTATTTCATCTTAAAATTTACATCGCAGAACATACCTTTCTTTGTCTTCCTTTTATCCTGTCTCAAGTGATTCTTTGTACTCATTCTTTTAAATTATCTTCCTGTTTCAAAGCATTTTCCTCCTCAGCAACAAAAAAAAAAGGTCTAAATAACTTAAGTTCCTTGTAAATTACTTCCTTTAAAAACCTCCAATCAAATGAAACCAAAAGAATGCGCATCCGTTTTGAAGATACAAATTAAGATTATAGTCTCTCTCATCACATGGCAAACAAAAAAAAGAAGAAGGAATCAAAATTAAGTCCACTCTAGGCCATCACATGGTCTTGTTCCCATGTAAAAAAAAAAGAAATGTTTATCCTACTAAATGACCGACAAGTGGAAACCATAGACACAAACATTCTGCCCACAGGCAGGGACCAAAGTCCTTCTTCCATAAGTCGGACAAAAAAAAAAGAAAAAGATGAAAATGCGTGAAATAAGTAATCAACGACCGACTGTATCAGATTTCTTCTCTTCCCCTCTGGATTCTTCTCGAGAATCCGTTCCACAAGTCAGCTTCCTTAGGCAAGGAATTCGCATTCGTTTTTTTTTTTTTTGTAAGATCCAACATTTCACGTTTGATCCCTTGGGGTCAACATAATCCTTCATGGGTTTCAAAATCCCCGAAAGTATTCGTATGTATCGTTCGTAAAATCAATTTGTATTTCCTTCAGTCTTATCCAAAGCCGATACGATGCACAAGTACACGCACTTAGCTGTCCCCACAGCCGTCCTCCGTATGGAATATACTCACTCAAACCATCTGGACATTAATGCACGCTTGTCTGATCGGCGGAGCATTCACGTTAAACCGATTAACCACCGACGACGATGACGATGACGGTGGCTACTCCCCCAAAGAGGAATCGCATTTTTTTTTAATGCATCCTCGTCCACATAAATCTCTTTAATGGCGAAAAAGCACAGGTACCGCGGCGTGCCCTACCCACACGTTCCACGAGTATCTGAGTATCTGCATATCTTACGAACAGTTCAAGGTACATATGACCCAAATGACGAATAACTTCTCTTCAAGCGGAAGACACAGAGACCGAATCAGTGGCTAGATACTCGAATCAAGAAATCACAAACTTAGTGACAGGATAACTTTAAATTGTTCCTTCTGTTTCCTAATATCCTGAATCCGAAAACTGATGCTTCAGTTGAGAGTTTGTTTTGCAATTGGACCAACAATGCTGTATGCTGCCCTCTCATATTAGTTTTGGAAAACTTTATCCAAAAAGGAAAAAAAAAAAAGGAAACTTTTTCAATATCCTCGTGGGTTATCGTTGTCGTTGTACGCGCGTATATGTAGTGTTTGGGTCGAATTGAGGGCGTCTGTTTGAGGAGCGGAGTTCGAGGATAATCATCGAGTTGAATGTGTGTGAATGGAATAACTTTGCTCGGGTATTAAATAATAAAAACAATTTTGGTAGTTAGAACGATGAAATTTCGAGTGAATTAATGAGAGTAGTTTGGGTTGTTTTTTTTTTTTTCATCCTTTGGTAAGGACTGGATTTTAATTTTAATCTAATTCAAATGAGAGTCGAATGGGTGTTGAAAGGGCATGTAAAATGAGCCTTTGTGCTGTCGTATTTCCGGATTGAATC
Source organism: Chalcosyrphus nemorum (assembly GCA_949716465.1). Taxonomy (NCBI): domain Eukaryota; kingdom Metazoa; phylum Arthropoda; class Insecta; order Diptera; family Syrphidae; genus Chalcosyrphus; species Chalcosyrphus nemorum. Next base: position 82,756,089 of record OX454333.1, read on the forward strand.
TATAAAAGTAGTTTCAAGTGGTGCAAAGGGACAGGGACCTACCTAATGGGCACTTGGTTTTGATGGGCTACGCGATGGCATACATTGGGCGTAATGTGAGTTTTGAATGGGATTTTTGAATTAATTTAATGTGGGAAATATGTATTCTAAAAAACATTTAAAACAGAGAGACGGAGTCATCTACCCTACGCTTACGCTATGATTGATGTCATCCTCATAAGTAGCTTTTCTTTGATCATAGATCCCAGATATTTGCACTTTTCGCTTTTGGAAAGTACTTTTCCATTCAAGTCAATTTGTGAAGTAGGCCGATGTGGATCAGAGAATGGTTCCAGCTTCATCGTCCATGGAGAATAAATAATAAACGTTGGAGTCCACCACTCTTCCTTCAAACAGATTGATTGCAGGATTGCAATGAATAGCAAAGGAGCACCTACGCTTTTCTGTGGCAGACCGACTTTGATTGAGAAGTCTTCAGTGACTCCTGTGGTGCACTTATACTATACATGTCCATGATGTAGCGAGCGTAGGTTTCTAGGACTCTTTGTTCTCTTGACGCCAGCCATATCAGATCTCTTGGTAGTCTTTTAAAAGCTCGTCTAGCTCAACAACTATTAACTTCTGGGTTATTGGACAGATATCGTAACTAACGAGCGGCTTTTGGTTGTAAACGCGAAGAAACTGTCCAAAAGATCCCCAGCAAGTTAAGGGCATATGCAGAGAAACTTTACGCACTAGTGCATATGTTTGAAAGCCTACACACCGAATAATAGGTGAAGTTGCGGACACCGATACTGGTATCATACAGGCTATAAGTATCAGTGAACAAAAAGTTTATGAAGCTGAACTATCACTAAAGGGACTTTTTATACATAAAGGACATCCTTTTGGTGTGTTGCTGAGACTACGAGGTCCACTAGAGGGACCTAGAACTGCTTACCTACTTACGGCAGTTGAGTTTCCTAAACAAAAGTTGAGAGGCAGAAAACCTCTATATGGAGAGCTTAAGATGGTAGAAACTATAAAATTCCGGACACAGAGTGGGATCACTATGTCGGTCGATTGTGGGAGCTAGTTAGCATGGACCCATTGTGGTAAAGTGTTGAACACAGAAGAGTCTTTGAGTGGAGTGTAGTGGCAACAATTCCGGCATTCGATGGCAAAGCCCTTGAGTCCAAGACTGTGCTTCTGCCTATCTGCACTCAAAATCCTAGCCAATAAATGAGCGAATATATCGTTCTCTATTGCAGAAACTGATTTACTCGTGGGGTATGTCGTTGCCATGGCTCACTGGTTAAACATTGGACTACTGGGCATAGACTCTTGGGTTCGAGTGACGATAAAATACAAGAGTATTACCGTCGTGGATATATGTATAGGCTTCATTCTGGTACAGCATTCATACCTTTTTTCATATTCGACGGTTTCATTCCCGCTTAAGGACATTATGAGTGCAAATAATGGCTGTAAGCTTTCATCTATATCTCTAAAGTTTACTTAGACTGCATTGTACCATTCTAAGACTTCTCCAACCACGAAGGAGGGCAACCCAACCTAGCATAAGCTAGACTAATCATCAATAAGTAAAGAGAATGAAAAGAATAGGGCTGAGTTATCATACTTGCGGAATGCCAGCTTTAGAAGTAAGTAAAAATAACTAAATATAGAGGGCCAAGGCCTAGCTTCTCACAACTCTACATGTTGTGCGTGGTATTCAAATCCGCACGTACAGAAGGGACCTACAATTTAATGCCATATCTAAAGGTCTGAGAAGCTTTCTCATGACAATTATACTCTTGAATGAGACACTCCGAAGAGGGGGGGCTGGATTCTGGATTCAAAGTTGGAAGCACTTGAGCAGTAGTTCAACCACTCAAGAAATAAAAGTAAAAAAAAAGAATGAAGAGAATAGGACTGAGAGCGCATACTTGCGGAATGCTAGACATAGCTAATAAGAAGTAAGCGAAAGTTGACGAGAAAAGAACATAGGAAACAAAATATAAATAATACAACAACTGTGTGCGATATAAAATTAATTTTAGCTTTATTTTGGAGCTACAATGGCCACTTCGACTTTGCTGACATGGCTTCAAGCGGTCTCTCCAAATTCTGATGACTCTGATCAATATGTACGGCGTTATTCCGGTAATAGCGTCTAGAATGTTGGCCTTGAGCTTGTACATAATGGTTGGCTTATTAGCGTAGACTAATGAGTTGATCGACCACAACTTTGAGGGTTGCGTTGCTTGTATAGTGTTGCAACCACAGCTCTCAACAAGACAACTACAGTTTCTATAGTTGAGACCGTTGATGGATGCGGTATCTCCTCATTTCGAAAGAATGAGGTCCAATAAAGGAGCAATCAACAATGTCAATGCATTGGCGATCCAAGCAAGCTGGGTGAGACGTCCACTAGAAGATCTGTTAGCAGAGGCACTCCGCAAGAAGGTGTTCTAACCCCCCTTCTTTGGAATTTGGTGGTTCACAAACCATTCATAATCCTGGAAGGGCTCGGATGCAGTGTGAGGGTCTATGCAACTAATTGACTGTATACTTCGGTCATAAGACCGATACTCACTTATCACTAGATCAGACTGGAATGAGAATGGCTTCATAGAAGATAAGGTACACTTCTCTACCGAAGGTTCAAAGACCAAGGATGGAGTGTGAGGCGGTATCTTCTCAGATAGCCTTAAAGCTAGGCCTTTTAGCAAAGGACTTTTGCAGAAGCTGCAGCGATGAGAAAGAGGAGAAAACTATTCCTCGCCTTCTTTGTGTCTACCCAGCTCTCTCCCGTAGAAGATTGCTTCACTTAGGAGCTTAATACTATAACGACTTGGAAGATCTAAATAATATAGAAATAAAAAAGTCTCTTACGGTTCATAAGAAGCTCAAAATGGTTCTAACGAGTATTGGAGAATTAGGTCCAAGTGTGTCGGCGCTCTAAGCTGGCAGCCACTTCCAACCAACCAACCAAGGTTCAATAATGCTGCCTGATGTTGTCAATAGTCGTCCGGCTTCAATTCTTGTCTTCTACGAATGTAGGCCCAAATTCAACCGCAAAATAAACTAGTTTGACTATCTGGCAATGTCCAAATCAGCTGATCAGCGCCGAACCGAGATTTTTGGGTCTTATTGGGTACTAGAGCTCCTAAGGCTATATTTTCTTCAGTTCACAACAATCTCTGTCTGGTTGGTGGCTTAAGTTCAAAAACGGTAAACTCACGCTCAAATTTTTCCACTAAGCGACGGCACGACGTATTTACAACTGACCCAGAATTCCGATGAGATTTTTTTTATAGTTTCTGTACAATTGGCAGCTCTGTAATAACCCTGGTATAATGCATGGTCACGTGAATATTTTGACAGCTAGATGTCATTACTAACTTTGACAGCTGCTAAGACATAACGATTGCAAAAAGTATCATTGCTATCTGGTCACCTTTCATTTGTTAGTAGCACTTTAAAGACACGTAAGAATTTCGATGAAACATCTTGTCTTAAGGTGCGTGTCCACTTTAGAGCACTCTCTCCAGTAGATTTCCTTATGAGAGTAACAATTGTGTGAGCCATGCTCGCGACTAGCTGCTCTCAGAACAAGAACATTGTTTGAAAAGTGCGAGTTGATCTCCGAGACTAAGATAACGTCTGTCCACTTACGAGCAACTCTTTGAAAGTTTAGAAGCTGAGAGTAGTAAACCAGCTCTTTGCGAGTTGCTCTCAGATCCGTGTCCACTTTCGCTCGAGAGTAGCTTGAGAGGTACTCGCCTAAATTGTACTCTCAAGTGGACAAGCACCTTAAGAATCAAGGTAAAACAAGTACAAGTTTTACGTAAGTCCTGGAAATATTTATGCGGCAAGAGTTTCCAAATCTTAGCCAAACCGGAGGTTTTGTCCTGATCTCTCGCAAAGAACGTTGTTGATCGACATGCACCTTCAATTTTCAGATTGATTTTAAGGCGTTAAATTCCGCTTTAAAAAACTCTTCACATATCGACTTGTTCCTTGTGCCACTTTGAATTTTGAACAAGAAGAGTTGGACTTTATTTTCGCGGAAATTCTTTAGAATTATCCTGCTTCTATGTATACGGATTCGTTCCTCTCCCTCCGTTATTCTAAGAATTCCACAAAAAAATTTTCTTACCATTTATTTGAAAGCTCTTCTTCTTTCTGTCTACACATATGAAATGATGTCCTAAAAATATCCTCAAATGAAAAAGAACACGTGTGAGAAGTGTCTGCTGAAATTTACATTAAAACATATGTCCTTGAATGGATGTCGCATTGTGGGTGGTCTCAAATGGAAGAATTATTTTTAGTTCCAAATCTATGCAGAGTATTAAAAGTCACATTTTCCAAGTCATTTGCTAAGTCCCATTACTGCGTCTTATGCTTATTGGCATAAATGCAATGTCATTTAAACTGTCAAAAACAAATCAACAAACAACAACAACAACGATTGACAAATTACATCCATTACAACTTTTCCCATGTCGAAGGAAATGTTTTCTCTGATCATTAGCCAAGCATCTGCACGTTCTACCCCCATCGACACTGAATATCAATTTGTTATATATTATTTGCGTCAACAAATTTGTCCAATATTCTGGCAAGTTGCCAAAAAAAACAAAAGACTCTTTTGCCCACCAACAGAGTCTCTGCAATCAATCTGAATCAATAGCACGCGCTTTCAATGGAACAGAACAGAACAGACCGTCACATCGTTAATTATCGCATCGCTCGTGCGCTATTAACGGTCTAGTGGTACACCTCGTTTGCGGTTTCAATTGGGCGTCTGACAGAACAACCAACAGAAAAGATATTTCATCTTGTAAAGCTTCAAAATGTGTTGCAAAAATACAATAAATAAGAGAAAACATAATCCAAGCATTAGCAGAGCGCATTTGGGTTGATTTACATTCAAAAGGAAATGAAAGGACTTTTCGTCCTTCTTATGATAGGGGTGGATATTTTTTTTCTTCCCCAAACAAATGTGGTAAACATCTTATTTGCATAGAGAAAGTTTTCGCATATAAGGAAACAAAAAGGATAAGGAAATGTTTCCATGTAGTGAAAGATGTAAACATCCTTTTTTTCTGGTTTCGGGCAAAAGCTTAAGTTGCTTGAAATATGCTGAAAGGAAAGTATTTTTGGCAAAATACCCAACAGGAAGCTATTTAACTTTTATTTCTAACTTGTGACAGATTTTAGACTAGTATTTTGTACGGTTGAACACAAAGTTGAAGGACGAACAAACAAACTTGCATTCATGGTGTGTCTTAGGGGGGTTTGCGATGAATTTACAGAAATCTTTTGAAGTAAATTCTGGGAAAGCATATAATAACTCGAGAGTTTTTAAAGAAAGTAGCAATTCCAGTCAAAGTTTCTGGGAACTCGTTAGCGTTTGTTATTTATTAAAAATGAAAGGGCCGTCACTTTGCTTTCGTGCAATTAGTCGGCTGACTTGCAAAGAATACTATCTTGAGTGAGAGAAGATCCACAAAAGAAATCTAGCTTGAAGTTGTATGCAGCACCAGGTGTCAAATAGTAGACAATGTTTATGACTCCATTTAATGTTGTGAATGCAACAAGGTGGCGGCAGTTGTCATCCTGTCAGAAAGGTCTCTCATTGGGAAGTGACGTCTTACGTCATCGTGACTTTGACACTTGTGAAGGGGAATAATTGTGTCAATGTTTTCGGAAAATAATTAGTAGAGGGTTTTGGCTTACTGACACAGCCAACAGTAACGTCAACAGCAGAGGCAAAAAGACAGACGCTGTGATATGAAAGACATTAGGACATAATATGTTTTCCAATGGAACAGAACAGACTTAGTTTGGTAACAACAAGGGGAACTTGGACATCAACAGCAGATTTAGGTCTCTGGACGCAGCCGTACGTAGTCAGGCGAATACATATAATTTGTACACTGCAACCATAATGCGATTTTGCTTAGTTTCGTCGAGTTTCGTTCACTTTTGTTTCCGTACATAGAGAGCAGTTTCATTCGCACATTTCGTGCGAAACGCTGGGGATGGTTACATCGTGTAAAGAGATATGATATACATGTACGGTAACGTTTCCTTAATGCAGTTATGGATGTGCTTAGATTTTGACAGCGCGACAGCAAACTTTCGTTAAATTATGACATTAGCTATCGCACGCTTAATGCAATAGTGGTTGCCTCTTTAGGTCTAACGTTGAAGTCGCTATTGCTATGATCAATGGGTTTTTGCTATTTAAGTGAATTTGGTCATCATGGTGTGGCACCAACTGCAGCGTTTGACAGTAGAGTAGCATTTTGGTCGAAAATGTTGCAGCTTCAACTGAAGGCAGTTCAGTTTTAGAAGCCATGTTTTAGTGATATACATAGGTTCTGTACAAACAATGTTTTTTGGTAGCAGTAGAAGTTTGTGACACCTGAGGCTTGCCTCAATTACTAGGACAGACTTGGTCTGTGCTGCAGATTACATCTCTTGCCAAACATATGATAAAACTTGGATGCTCACTTCTAAAATAAACGTGGTAAGTGCTGTACATTTTGTGATGTGATATAAATGTGACATCAAAATAAAAATACGGTCCAAGGAAGCTTTAATGATGGACATCCATGGTATAGATCCAACTCAGAGAAGTTTCTATAGGCTTATCTTCGACGCTAACTAGATGTGGTATTCAGCTTTTAGTACGAGCTGGTCAAAGTTTGAAGAATTGTTCCTAGTACTCAACGCGCATTAGAGTTTTGTTTTTTGTTTTTGTTTTGTTGCAACAGCTTATATAGGAGCAAAGTGAGACTTGTTTTTGGAATTATATCTTGCACATGGGTCTTACTGCAACATTTCAGACAGCGAACACTAAATGACGATGGAGCAGTGCCCTGTTGTAGTGCTACTACTTACGCAGTGTCAGCGACTATATGATTCACCAGAGATGAGGATATCTATTTGCAATGTAGAGACTATAGTGAATGGAAGGAGCTAGACTGAACTATGATACTTCAATCAGACGGGACTGCTTGACTATCTATGCACACGATATCTGGCTTTTTTTTTTTGTTCAGTGTTAGTCATATGCTGCGAGATGTGATACAGCCGCCTCTAGTTGGCCAGGAAGTTTAAATGAAAGGTTCGAACATCCACTTGTTTGCTACTACTCACTGGTTAATGCAATGGGTTACAGAGCTGCGTCGCATCTAGGCAGATGTGGCCCAACTATAACTGGCACTGAACACTGAAAAGAGCCCACCAGTCTTTTCAGCCTGGGTAGACTGGGTATTACAAGTGCACTTTGTTGATATACCATTTCCTTTGGAAATGTTTGCCTCTAAGTGGGACCAAGTAGCGCACAATAGACAAGGTTTTCTTTGGCCTTAGGTTAGGTTAGGTATATGGGTGCCCTTGTTGGCAGACCACTTCGAATCCAATGTTCCCAAAAGGTTTGACGGAAACCTTAACTTGTTCGACCACTCAACTAAAACATATTGTATGAATTTCAGGAGTTTTCTAAGCTTTATGATTGATCTTATATGAACCGATTTCAGTAGAAAATAGCTTCTTAAAGCAGGTATCTTTCCTTTTCACAACCAATGCTGGACAGTCACAGAGTAGTTACCTTGCCTCTACAATGCCTACGCGCTATCGTGTGCTATTTCGGGAAATGTGCCTCAGCTCTCTCCAACTCTTTCCCAGTTGCCGTGCTTCTATCTTTCTAAGGACACTTGAAATTGAATTGGCGAATTCTCGGTTCCATCTCTTCAGTTGATCCTCATCCGATATAAGCAACGAACCCTCTAAGCCTTTCACTGGGTGTTGTGTAGAGTTTCGGCCACCTCTAAGCTCATTGGTGACTCTGCAAACGGCTCTGCTGTCGCACCTCGCTGCTACTTCTTCTGCTTCCGTAGCCAGCGTTTGTCACGTCTCACGCTACGCTGCACTTCTCTGAACTTCATGCGATATAGGGACTAGAGTCTCTCTCTGCTGCTGGAGCTGCAACTCGAGCTCATAGCTGTTTTCGGTCGTTGATTCTTCTCCTGATATCCTCGGAAAGCAATGTCTTCCCTGCGATCGACCGAAAATCGTTTCAGCACCTGATGTGAAAACAGTTTTCAGTCAAGTCAAAGATGGTGACTGGCAATGAGATGAAAGATGGTCCTTTAGTTCTTGGCGCCCCGTGGGAACTCTCAGTCGGTCTACGTTGAACCTAAGCATTTCTGTGTCATTAGATCTTCGAACGGTAGCAGTGCGTAATTGGACAGTAGCTATCATAAGATGGTCTAGAAGACTACTTCTAAAAAGCCGACTGATGGCAAATCGGTCAATTCGATTGGAGGTTGCTTGCCTGTCAACTGACACCCAACTGATTTTATGGCAGGTCTTGTGCTCAAACATAGGGCCAACAAAAGTCAACAAATCGTTCGCCGTTGTCATTGCGGTTGCCTAATCCGTGCCGTCCCGTGTTTGAGCCCTTCGTTATCGCTGCCTACCTTGGCGTTTAGGTCCCCCATCACAATGACAATTTCGCCGTTGAGTGTTGCATTATGAACAACTCCCAACTGGTTGTAGAAGGTTTCCCTTTGTTCCTCAGACTAATCATCCGTGGGGGAGTAACACTGTATAATGGTAACGCGACGTAGGTACTCTCGTCCGGAATATGGCTTCTGTGTGCAGCAGTCCAACTCCATATCCACGGTGGCTTCTGGATGGTCTTCCTGAGTAGAGTAGTACAGTGTACTGGTCTCAGGAGACGCCCGTGATGAGTTCAGATGTGAATCCTTTCCTGGCCAGTTCATCCGCCTTCTCATTGCCGGTGATCTCCATTTGGCCTGACACCCAACAGAGAGGCACCTTTCTGGGCACTAATATATCGTCCAGTCTTTTGATGGATACCTTACTCAAATTGCAGATAAATCGTGGGCTTAAGAAAGGCTTACGCTAGCCGATCATTGCCTAAAAGATCAATTGAGTCCTCGCAGCATGCAAAACTATTGCAGTCATTTTCCTTGCCTTTGCTCTATCCACCCAGATCCTCTCTTATGCACTTTGAATAACGCCTGTATACCTTCTCTCCAAATATACCATTAAATCTCCCTCAACATGGAACATGGAACGAAGACATAACTTCCCCAATTACATTGTCCCTCCAACTTTAATGTCTTCATCCCTTAAACCCAGATTGAATCCTAAACTCTCTTTAAGAAGTTCCCCTACAAAATCAAGTTCAAAAAACACACAACAACTTTAGCAAATACTACATGCCACACACACCCACATGGTTCAAGCTATGAACTCATACATTCCAGAAGAAAACCCCTTTTCAATCACCAACCCCTACACTCGCTTGGAATGTGCCAAGCTTTTACTTTAAAAATTCTACAAAATGTTTAACTTTATGTCACTTATCAATCGCCAACGATCCACCGAAGTAAGCTAAAGCGAGTGTCAATACACTCCCCGGAGGATGACTTCTCGCATCATCATCATCATCACCATCTTCACAGAGTGCGATGGCTTCAAGGATCAATACACTAACAACAATAGAGCACACCGCCAACAACAAGAAATCAAATCAACTCAAAGGAAAAGCGAATATGTATCTACAAATCGAAATCTTTTCTTTGACATTGAACATTTTTTTGCTTTGCGTTCTGAAGCAAACAAAAGTACAAGATTCCAATGAAAGATACACCAACCATTCGAATGAATGCAAGCGAAAAAGTCGTGAAAAATCAGGACAAAAAAAAAATCAAAGGACTCGAAGACATACTATACACTTAGGCAAATTAATTGTTTCTTAGGAGAAGCTATCAAACTCAAACCCAACTTTGAATAACGTCTGGAACGTTTCCTTTTATTTTCTTCATTCCAAACGACACGATAGGATGTGTTGAACCTGCCCCACTTAAAAAGGACTCCCACACTAGTGGCGGCTCTCTCACAATATGACTGACTTTTATTCTTGGATTTTACAAAATTAAATTGACGAAGGTTCTCAATATGCATAGCATCAGGAGACGAGTTCTGTCTGTTTAGAGATTTATCAGATTTTACACACGCAGATGAGGCTTTGAAGGGATGCGCTCGTCCTGCGGAGGAATGTTCTCAATCATTTTAATTAATGATTTGAAAAAAAAAAAAAAAACTTTTCACAGATGCCATAGATGGACAGGGAGATGGGTGATTAAACTTTTGCGAACGTGGGTGATAGGAAAAAAGTTTGAACTCATCAACAAGACAGAAGAGTGAAGAGTTATGGACAGAAGGAAAGAGTGCTATTGGAGCAAGGACTATGGAATTTTGATAGTTCTATTTTTAGATGAAGGTAATTTCGTCTAGCTCTTGAGACGTGTAACAGGTTTAGGTCCATTCATAGCGAACTGCGAATACGAAAAGTTGAAGATTCACAAATTTGGATATGTCATTCACAGCTAGTAGCAGCAAACTGCGAATTTCACTTGTCATTTTTCATTTTTCAATTGAAAGATAAGTAACTAAGTTCTCTACTTTTGGCATCGACTACATGCCTTTAAATGTGCTAAAGATGATTCGTTCACTGTTCGTCCATTCACCGGTCGCTAGGCTGTGAATAGAGCATTGATCTTGAAGTGAATGATGACAAGACGAACTAAAGGGTGTTTTTATATGCGCCAAACTGCTGGCTATAATAAGTCAAATATTCAGCAACCTTTTCGTGCTGTTTTGTGGTTTCTAAATCGTCCTACAACTCTAATTTAGAGAGCTGACTTCAGATATCCTCACAGAAAATAGTTCAAAGGTGTTAAAGTATACTATCTTGGTGGCTATTCATAAGTCCTTTGAGAGATATTTTGCGTTTATCAAATGTTGATTGAATCACATTGAATCAAATCGTCTTGCGGAAATACCAGCTCTTCAGGATGAATGCCATTCAGATCCCTTTTCCCCTTTCATCTGTTTGAAAACAACGGGGAAGAAGTGGAGCCTTAAACCAGCCTTACGAAACGATAGTCAAACCCATACGCACGTATGGAGCCCTAGTATGGTGGAAGGCTACCACCAAACGGTACATAAAAGAGAAGTTGACGGCAGTACAACGATCAGCGAGTGTTGTCACCACGGGCGCTTTGCGCACCACTCCTTCGGCGGCACTCGAGATGTTCCTAGATCTTCTACCTCTCGACCTTCAACTACAACTTCAAGCGGGAAGAAGTTTCGACCTACAAACATAGGATTCTTTAAGGGTAGTAGAATAGGGCATAGTTCTATTCTCAGAAACACGTTTCCCGAGCCTCCTGGAAAATCGGATGATATGTAAGGTTTTCTCGACTTCAATATCAGGCCGAGGTTCTAGCTCTGCTCAGAGCCGCGGAACTACTTGAGATAGGATATCGTCATCTTTATTGACAGTCAAGCTGCGCTCAAAGCGTTAGAGTCCTATGTCATTAAATCTGAGTTAGTCAGGAGTTGCCGCGCAATTCTCAAGGCATTATACACGCAGAATCGCGTATGTGATGAATGTGCCGATAGACTGGTCAAAAAAAGCTAAGGAACTCCCATAGGAGAACGTCACCAGCAGCATCAGGGTACCGCTATGCGTTGCGAAGAAAGATATAGATGGGTATAGTCTATCCAAAGCTCTGTGGCCAGAGATCAACAACAAAAGATCAGTGGAAATCATTAAGCTAGGAAGATCACAAGTTAGGATTATGATTGGGATCCTCTCTGGTCATCTTTTAAGAAGGCACGCCAGCAGGATATTTGTAGATATTGTGAGGATCTACAAATACTGTGCGAATGTTAGGGTACATATGTCTGCAGGACAATAAAATGCTGGGACGACTTGATTTAGGTTCTAGGTTTCTTCTACCATTTAGGACTCACTCATAACCCCTTTATAACTTAACCTAACCTAACCTAATGCCATTCAATTGAGAAACGAAAAAGTCGGTAGACATGGATTTATAGCGCTCCCTATTGACTATAACATGCTTGACGGTATAATTTTGAATTATCGACCAATGATTCCAACAAGACAAACAGTGCCTTCTTGTGGATGTCACAGAGTTTCAATGACTTATGGATTTTCTTCATTTCAAATGCGCCTTCTTAGTAGAGCCATTCAACCAAAACTGAACCTAAAAGCTGAAAAACATTTTGTGCTGAAGATGAGATTCTAGAGCTCATAAACTAAGATCATTCCGTCGTCCATAAAGTAGATGGACACAGATCCAAAATGGTCCGGAGCATCAACAGCTTCACAACAGCTTTGCAACAAACGAAAATTGAATACAATTTTGACAGTTATCAGCTGTCAAATGGATTGTCACTGAAAAAGTGTTGCCAAATCGAAAAACAATCTGTCTGAAAACTTGGACAGAACATCACTCTCGATAATCATCACTTGGAGGTGATTAATGAGTTGTTATGGATCAGATTAAAGGTCTACAGAATGCTCATCTTACCAGCTCTGCTCTATGCCGTTGAGTACTTACTTACATAAGTATATATGTCCTGTTTCCATTGTTAGTCCTAGGGCTCCTCTGGAAATGTGCTCAGCTCTCCTCAATTCTTTGCCGTGCTTCCTTCTCGTCTGCTCTGCGCCATGTACTCCTAGGAGTACGTATCCTGACATACTGAATTAGCTAAGGACTTGAGCTTAATCGTTGGATAATCGTGCCTATAGGTTGATGGTTGATTTTCTCTGATAAAGCTGTTCGATAGACATACGATTTACCTAAGCTTTGCAGTTTCCTTGTGATAGTGGCTGTTACTTTCTACGCACATAAAGGCACGGATATGACGTTGGGGTGGAACATTCTTAGTTTGATGTCTAAGCTGACATTATTGCTTTGCCATACCTTGGACAACAAACGAACACAGATTTGCTTCTGTTAGCTACATACTCGTTTATTCAGTACGTTTCGACCATCAGTCGAGAGAATACTCCCAAGATACAAGAAATCGTCTACTCTCTCTATTTGATGAGGTTATACCAAGGCATAACTTTAGTCTTTGCCGGCTTACGCAAGGATGTAAGAGTCCATCGAATACTATCGATACTTCTTTAGACACATTGATACTTTCTGTGAACGCTGCTTTCCACAAATCTCATCATTTCACGTCCATAATTGAATCATCTTTAAATGCAGTTTCTTATAATTATTCTTCGGTTCACAGGATCGAAAAATTTGTTTCAAAACAGCTTTTCTGCTGATTTAGTCCTTTCATTCATTCCTGCAACTCCATCCAAAAACCCTTGCAGCATTCATATTGCCACTAGCATTTTGATCATCAAAATGAATATGTTTTCCCATTCAATTTGCGATTTGCCAAGGATGTCTCCTTTCATAGATTTCAGCAGAAATGCTTCCTTTCATCGACGTTAGCTGCAAACCTTTTGTTTATTTAAACAGAATGGGAATGTTGCACATTAAATTGGAGAACTCTTTAAAAATATTCCAAGGAATTTGCATATAATTCAGGAACTACAAGTACCTACTTATTGCTGCACAAGGCAAACTGCAAATAACGGTGCAACTAACCGAAGGAAGAGAGAAGAAAGACTGAGAAACGTCATTAAATTGTGCCAGGACAACACTTGTCAGGAATTTGACAAACAGAATTCAAGAGAAGAAATGGAAATTCACTTGAAATGTATTTATGACGAGGTGGACAAAAGCTTAGGATGAATTCGTTGAGAAGTTTTGACAGCTTGTCATAGGAAAGCCCACTTTTTAGACGTCACTTTTTTTCTGTATTGTTTTACGTCAAATTATTGTGACAGCCAACAACACTTCCACCATTCAACCACAGATAAACTAAAATAGACAGTAGTCTTCATTCGATTTGACATTTGACTTTCCCAAGCTGAAATCTAATACGGATTTTGAATGTTTTGAATTCTGACGTCTCGATCAAAACCAAATGAGAACACATTCTTCATCGGTGGTAGTTATTACAGGCGCAGCCATTTTGTAGCGTCATTTTGTATATTTTGTTGTTGTTAATTGAATTACAGTTTGACGTCCAAAATATGGCGTTCAAAAGGAAAGAAACAACACGATATACGAGGTCTGTTCGCGTACTCTCCCAAATTAGCGCATTCTTACGAAATTTTACGAATTTCCGCCTGATTTAGAATTCTGCGGACATGAGAATAGAGGGATGTCAGTCATCGTATGTGGCTTGACAAATAGTGGCTCACATTTAACGATGACAGAAGAAGAATTGTAGTTTTGACAGCTTATCATTAAGTTAAGCAAATTGTAGTAGATTTTTCGTTAAAAAGTGAGTTTTTTGTTCCAATTTATTAAAAACCACAAAAGTTCATACTTAAGACTCCGATCTGACAATCTACTCAAAAGCACATCGTGTAAATGCCCTAAAACTAAATTGTTCACTATTTATCACAAACAATCTCAAGCTCATTGTGGATGAAGTAAAAGGTAAAGGATACTCTCTTTAAGAAGACCGAGCATCCCTTTCTTACTGAATTGCCCCCATTTACTCGTAATTTCCATAACCTCATTCCACCTTACATCTTTGATAAGTCCTAGTTTCCATTTGCTTAAGTCCTCGACATTTGTGCTGTGATAAATATCCTCAATTCAACTAAAACTGCTCCTTATTCACAAATCTCTGTGTGATCATCTAATTCCCCATGTCCTTAGACTGAAACTAGGTTTGATTCAATTCAAATGCTCCTTCGTCGCATCCTCAAAGGCAAGCAATTTAAGAAACGAACCCATTTCAAAAAATCCTGCCAAGCAGAAAAAAACGAAGAGGATGGAGAAAAAGGATTCGAGAAAATATAATTTGCTTCCGCAAGCAAGGTACAGGTGACTTGTAGGTAGAGTGGGCTCTGAAGGAGATAGGAGAATGATTAATGAACAATGATTTATCATATTCCCTGCTGGAATGTTGTGAGTCCTTTAAAATGGGGATAATGGATTTATTCTTCTAGCAAATTGTTTTTTTTTTTCTCTCTTACCGTTCGGCAGGAAATTTGTTTATCTTTTCATAAGAGCCATGTAAATAGGGTTTGAAGGAGCAAGGATATGCTTGTGCTTAACTTCTATGGAAATAAACTCTCAAGCGGGTGACTTTGTTAAGTAAACATCGTTTTTGATTTTATGAGGGAAATGGACTTTAGCTGCTATAAGGGGTAGTAAAAAAAGAAAAGCAATTTCGCAAATGGGAAGGGAAATATTTTGGCGGAAATGTTGTTGTATTTTGGTGGTTGGGCTCATCTTCATACTCGTGTTATAGTGCCACGAAATTTTAGTAGAAATAAAATATTTCGCTGGAATTGTTTGGTTTTGTACTTTATTAAGGTACAACGGGTTTATGGTCCTTCAAAGCCGAGTTCTTCCTCCCCTAGAACTGTGCTACGAGAGTGCCTTTGTCCAGTAAGCAAAACGAGCCTCCTATTTCGACCATTCACTGTATTCACACAAGGGTACCTACTTGTGATAGTTGTTATCATACCCTTATCAAAGCGAGGAAGTCTCAAGAGCGGCTAAACGAGGCATGTGACGAAAAGTCCTTCCCACTCTTCCTAAGCTACAAAAAGACTATCGTGGCGTAGTCAATAGATTAGTTACGGACTGATGGTCCACTTTAAGACTATGGAGCTATGGTCCAAAATGTGATTAGGTACTAAACTTATCAGCCACTCATTGGGAACTTTTGGTATGATGACATAAGAATTTGTACCGCCAGGAGTGTCGTCTTAAGAGACTTTCTTTAATTTAGATGACCTGTCCAATGAACCACCGAACCCTTAGCAGTTCCTTCATAATCGTTTCAGAAAGGCCGCTTCTAGTTTCTTTTCCAAAGGAATTGCCACACCAAAGAAGATGGTTTTGCTTGTGATCCTAAGCTGCTAATAGTAGCAGTAACGCCCTCAATCTAAACTAAACTGGGTATTTGGTGGGAACCTTCTTTCAGTGGTAGCTATGTAGTACAATGCTTGAGTCCCAGAAAATAACAAAGAGTCCTTCTTTGTCCTACCTACGTATAGTGACATCAGTGTCTTGTCCTTTTTACTAGAGAATAGAAATCATTTCACTTTCATCTTTTGAAACTGAGTGATACCACTTCGAGTGGCCGCCCAACTGACACCAGATTGATATCAATTCGCCTGCTACATCTAGGTTCAAGTCTTTTGATTAAATACCTGACCCAGTTCCCGCATTTGTTTTAGACCCGTTTGTAAAAATGGCAATCTCTCTGCTGGGATATATTACTCCGTATCGAGTTCGAGAAAGCCCAAGATATCATCAGATTTCTCCTGAGTCTTGGGGAACTCGTGTTCCTAAGAATGGATCTGCACCCTATGCATCCTATCTGAATCCTAGGTTTGTGAGCCGAAGCGCACTTCTTCGCGCCTGAACTTGAATTTGATAGTCGAGCGGCAGAAGGTCTAAGGACATTTCAAGTGGTAAAGCGCCCATGATAACAACACTCGCTGATCTTTGTACCGTCGTCAACTTATCTTTATCTTTATCTCTTAGGTGAGCCAATAAATCAAATGTTAAGCAATTTTATACCATAGTCCTTGCTTTTATACGGAGAAAGGAGAACGGTTTCCTTCGATAGAGTCTAAAGAAAGTTTACTATGTTAGACAGATGGCTTCCAAAGCCATAGTAGTAGCAATTCTCCTAAGAATGTTTTTTTGGTCTTTATTTAACTCTTGAGCGTGTCTTCAACACTAGATTCATAGACTGTAATGTTCAGGGACGTTTAAGAATATTTGAAAATAACGACCATCAGAGTTCTAACCTACGACGACAGTGGATCAGGAGAATAAAAGATCACCTGTGCAGTGCCACAGGACTCGATGTGAGTGATAAGGTAGTGAATACCAGCACTACTCTCTCAAGAGTCATTGTCAATCCAATAGACCAAAGGCACAATTAAAAACCACTTTTGGGCAGAGTGACACCCTCCATAAAATCATGAAACAATCTGCGCCACAGCCATGACAGATAGATTATAGGTCTAATATTGGCTCAAGGTACAACAAAGGAGGACAAATCTCTAGTAGATGTCTTGCCTAAAGTTCTTAACACAGATTAGCGAAAAAGGTGATATGCTTCCAAAAATAGTTGTTAGACGCATATGCTTCCACCACAAATCAAGACATGAATCTTCCGCTTATACCTGGATTAGTTCAAGTATGATAGTAGCCCCTAATGTCTACGGTGCAATGACAATTTGTGTCACATCCACAGTAGGAAACATACTCATAGAAATACCTTATGGCAAGAGTGCTTCTTCGATTGATCTTCCCAGCAGTGGTGTCATTTGTGGAGCTCACTATAGAGAATAGGCATGGGTAGACAAAACTCCCTTACTACCTCGAAATTATATCTGTCTAAGTCTATGGTGGCATTCTGTTCTAGACGCCCGTGTTGAGTGTCCTTTTTGTAAATACTCGTAAATGCCGCACTGACGACGACAATGTCATCGACGCGACGTAAGCGAGTATATTAAAGAGATCGCATTGATATCATTGTTGGCGATCGGCTTTAGATGTTCACACAATATGACAGACAGGGTCTTATAGCGCCTATAAAAAGGAGACCAGACCTCTCTATAATGATGATGAAGAAGTGCCCTTAAAAGAGAACAATCCCCGATCAGTGGAAACTACAACATTTGATCCTGCTACCAAAATGACAGAAAACCCCATGACCATCATCCCATTGCTCTATGTGTCTAGTGGACACCATACTGCAGTGGCAGACGAGAAAGAGTTCTCTCAAAACATTTGGCTGCAGAAGATCGCAAGAATGGATACTACCTACTACTGGCTACGTACACTGATGAGCTACTTCAACAACAGAAGCCTGAGATATGACACAGATGAAGGGGTAAATTACTACAAAGTCACGGAGTTCCACAGGGATAGCTCCTAAGTCTGTTGTGGAACATTATGTGTGATGGAGTCCTATGATTAGCGTTTCGCGGATAAGCGATTGGTTCGCAACCGCTGGACTAGAACTGTTCCTGGCATCGATTAATCTGGTTTACGCGTCATACATGCTGGTAGAGCTTGGGCTGGTACTACCTATGCATTTTAGACACCCAAATCTTGAAATCTCTTCATAACACAGAGAACCGAAGTCAGCACTCAAACGGAGAGGAAAGTGTTCCAGTCAGCGAAATCCGATAGATGACTCTATGAGTACGTAGCATTAAGAGACTGGCAAGAATGCTGGCTGTTATGCCTCCGAGAAAGGTAGTTAGACTCTCTCTAGATAAAACAGCTGGCGAAGTGAAGCTTCTTGCAGCCGAATTACTGAAAGAGCACGGGTGCTATCGCTTATACCTAGGTACGTTCAAGAACGATAGCGGTCCTTACTATCCACAATGTAGTGAAGACATCGAAAATACCATACATATATTGGTTCTAAGGCCAAGAGTCTTAGCAAAAGTTGTCTTGAGCAAATTAAGAGTATTGGAAAGTGAGAGAAACCAGTCCCATCAGACGTGTTTTAAGATCTTGACGTTACTTTCTTCAGTGTTGATCAATGTTGCTAAACGATACTCCGGAGGCCTACTTGGTGCTATCCCTACTTAACGTCACTGGCTGCGTTGGACTGAATAACATTCTTAGTAAAAGATTTTGGCGCTTCGATGCTGGTAACGCTTAAGTTATTTGCAGCAGAGCAGCCTTGTCGAACATTGCAATGTAAATCATTCGTAGTTAAAGTAGCATAGACTCTTAGAAAGATAAATAGACTCTTGCGTCTTCATTGGATATCTCTTGTCCTTTTCCACTTTTGTAATTGCTTATGGCTACTACGCACCACCTTATCTCAATAGACTTAAGAATTTCAACCCAATCTGATCTGAGATGTCAATCTGATATGAATTCAACCCTAACCTTCCTCTGAGAACTTGATTTTGGCGGAAAATTTACTATGAAGGTCGCAATACTACGATAGGCATTCCCCCTCGATATACACGGTATAGTAATACTGCAAGGCAGGAGAGCCCCTTCAGACAATAATTATAAACCAATATCTTTCAAAAATTAATACAAAATTACTCTTTTCCCTCGGGGCACTTAGTATAAACAAAAATCTCTGCCGATATTAAATATTGAAACTCCGTCCCCTTCCAATCGCCGCAAGGCAATCACAGAAGTTTCAAAAAAAAATTTTCGAAAATTCTAATATCATTTCAAAACTGTTCCCAACACACTCCCCGCGCGAGACATGTTCTCGCCCAAAGTACAAGCAAAGTGCTGCTCCTCTCACTTAATTGTTTGCGCATTGAAATTCCCTTTGAATTTAACAAAACCAAATAATTTCCCCCGAAAACAACTTTCACCGAACATTTTAATCGACTTAAGTACATTTGAAAAGTTTCTCCAATCCCCTCAACCCATGCGAATTGACTTCTAACTTTTTTTTGTTCTTCTTCCTTCGGCATGAAACCCTATGACACTCACTTCAGTCCACACCCACAACACTTAGGAGGGCTTACATAAGGGAGAGGGTGATTACCATCCCCCCGTACATGGAAAAGAAATTTGCATCATACTTGCGGCTTGTAATAGTTCGTCACCCTTTTTTAGGTCATTGCCAGAAAGGATTCAGGGGTGACATCTGTTGGGGGTCAATGGTTTTGCCCAAGGCAAAGCAATATCCACAAAAGCACGCGTCCTGCGCATCTACCACGAACAGTCTGTCGGTTTGAATCTGAGCAATTGTTATGCCTTCAAAGATCAGAAAAGTTTTTATTTACCTTATTCTTTTTTTTGACGACAGCAAAAATAGACTAAGAAATTGAAATGAGATGAAGGATGCACTGGTGCGATGAAAGAGAGCAAATTAATGATGAACATTTCATTCGTCCACTCCCCCAAGTCTGTCGACTGTCATTCAAAAAAAGAGCAGGTTTTTTTTTCGTTTTAAAAGGATATAGGTACTATTGTCCTTGCTCCTTCCATTTGGTGGTGTTTACAGTGGAAACGGTAAGGTCAGAGTCCAGGTGCTAATAGCCTTCATTAAAATTGAATTTGTTTTCGAAGACAAGAAGATAAATGGAAGAGTAGTGTTTGACAAAGGATTAACGAGCTTCATTTACGAAAGAGATATTGAAGATTTGCAATAAAGCCGGTCCAAGGGAAAGGTAGCTATAGTTTGGGGAGTTAATTAATGATGAACTTTGAGTTTTAATTGTATTTTCGAATGTTAACCGTCTCAACAAGATGAAACTGAGAGGTGGTATGCATGGAGTGCAGTACAGGGGATGAAGGGTCGTTGGTCCTGGGTAAGGTGTACATGTAAACTGTAAGATCAATTATGTATGTAGTGAAAGATTTTGAGCAGGATTTAGCTTCTATCCACGAGAATATCGGACAAACTTGCTGTAATGAGAATATTCTCAAATCCTCTTTGTTCATTAAAGATAGCTACGGCTAAGGAGCACTAATACTCCGACCATTAACGTCTTCCACTAAAATAAGCGGAAGGCGCAGTCGGAAACCTCCTCGCCATAGTTGCTGTGCAAAAATTGAAGGGAAATTTAATCAGCCTGGAGTCTACTAGTTAAAAACCAAGCTAACTAGAAGGGCTTGAGGCAAAAAATAGCTCGAGGCAGTAAGGTACCCAAGGGAGGCGTAGGCGATAATAAGAAGCAGGAAGTTTGATTCATAGTTATGAGCCCAAAACGCTTCAGAGATATTGAACTATTGTTTTTGTTAGCATAGGTAAAGCTTCAATGGAGCACTCATACATCAACTTGTCCATTGTACTACCAGAAAGCATCCCATTACGCCCCCTTTTACTGTATAAATTTTCTCGTTTTCTTAATGAATTCGAGTAGGCGCTTCAGTGACGAAGAGCTTACATTGACAGCACTCATTAGGAAGTGTTCCGCAGTGTCGTCACCCTCTCCAAAAGCATCGCAGATAGGTGTTTCACTTAATCCAATCATATTTAGATGCCCAGCAAAAGCGAAGCGCCCCGTGAGAATGCCAATAAGTTGTCGGCAGTCTTTTCTGCTTAGAGACAGCAAGAATGCCGCGGATTTCTCACCTACGTCTGGGAGCATCCGTTTAGTCAGCCTACATCCAGAAGAGTCATGCCACACACAATTGTGTTCATAAGAAACCCAATCATCTATGGAAGCCCTGACCGTAGATGCAGGAAGACCTAACGCAGGTTCGGGTCTTGAGAAACTCTCCTCTAAGCCTTGTCTCATTTCCTGTGATACCAGTGTGACCTGGCACCCATATGAGAGTCAATAAATTGAATCTTGCGACTCAGTTCAACGCTCTCTTGCATTCACCAACTAATTTGGATGAGGTTAAAGCATTAAGCAAGGCCTTAAGCGCAGCTTGACTGTCACCAGGACCCTTCCACCTATTCCTAACGATGTGAATTGTAGCCATTAGGATTGCAAAAATCTCCGCCTGGAAGACAGAGGCATGCTTACCCAATGAGTATTGCAGTCTTGTGTTATCGTCACAAATACACTGGCCCTTGAACCTTGATCAGTTTTGAAACCATCCGTGCAAATAGGACTACATCCAGCTTAGAAGTTGGCAGTAGCCTGTCTTGAATGCCTGGAAAGCCGACCTCATACTTGCGCCGCAACTGACGCCTCGGAGTCATAGCATGAGATGGCATATCCGTAAGACCAGGATCATAGGATAAGTGTCGAGTGCGTTTCATACCAAAAATATATATCAAGAGGAGGTAATATATAAATATCAAGAGGAGGAAGATTCAGTGCATCTAGAGCAAAGCCCGGGGTATACGGAAGGGCTCCCGTGCGCTCGAGAACTATTGAACTATGTAGCACACCCAGTGTTCATGTCTTTGCACTCTTGCGTTATTATTCTGAGCTACACCAGGTTTTCCAGCTAGTTTCGTAATAAATCAATCCCATTAGGCGTGACACAATATCTGTCAAATGTCCACCAAGTCTTAGCTTCCGAGCGTGTAACCTTTTAGCCCAATTTTTCACTCCTCTTTAATTTTTCTCACGCATGACGGTACGAGTTTCGTTCTTTGATCTGGAATGGCGTGAGGATAATTGGTGTACGCCTTTGACTTCATAAATCTTCAAGGAAACGAGCTGAATTGCATCAACTTAATGACAAGTCGTACCATCTTGTTAGAATCATAAGCCATCTTTGGATCAAGATCGAATAAATTATGTTCGATGTCTGCTAAACTTTCAATTACTTGGACGGGCTACACTAGGGGCTTTAACAAAATGCAAATAAGACTCCACAACTTGTACTAAGATTGTATAAAGCAAAACGCCACCCTTAAAGCATAATGAGTCGAATAGCACAACCGTAGTCTTGGCGATTTGCCATGTTGTATGACAGACCAATCGACTTGTGTTTACGAATTTAAAAAGCTTCAATTGCTAACGGATTTGAAGGACCAATTCATTTTTGAATTTTATGAAGCTTCTAGATAAAATTCACACAATTTTCGTTAAAAATTTAAACAATAAATGCTCAAATTTTGACCGTAAGACATTTCATCAATGGCCACTCTTGGCAATGTCAGCTGTCACAATTTGTTCGTCCAATTTACAAGTTTGAAAGTGAAGCGAAATTAAAACTGCCAATGGCCGTGGGAAGGCTCTCTTTTCTCCATTTAGAGATACTAATTGGGATTTTGAATAAGAAAAATATTATACATACGCTAACGATATTTCATAACAGGGCGTATGTGGAACATTTTCCGAAAAAAACAAAATCCATATCATATCATATCATATCATGAGATTGTACTGTCCAACTATCTCGTTCAGAGATACGCGGTAGTCCCTCACTCCCTCGGAACCCATTGTGCTGGATCCGAAGGACATGATATCCTTGGCATGTATATGACAATATTCGATACTGATACTGCATTAGTCAGCTGCTTCACGAACAACAGTTACTTGGAAAACCCTGCAGTAGTTAGGAAGGCTGAAGAGAGATGGATATCCAGATCTTTTGAAATGATTCCATCATCGACTCCTTCTTTGGTTTTAAAGCCATCCGTGAAGATTGTCAGCGATTCATGGTGAAGGAAATCCCGTTGGGCAGGGCAGGCCACCAGACCAGTACTCCGTACATGAGTATCGGTATTATTACCGATGTGTACGACCAGTGCATGATGTATGGTCGCAAGCCATAGGTACGGCCTACTGCCTTTTTGCAAGTGTATACGGCAGCTAGGGATTTCCTTCCACGTTCTTTCCAAAGGAGCTTGCTATCAATCTTCAAGCTCAAACATTTTGCGCTATTTGAGAGAATGAAGGGGATGCCTCTTAGCTTTGTGTGTAAATATTCACTTCTACGCTATTTTTGTATAAAAATATAAGTCATTAGAACTAAAATAGAGTGTTTGGTGAACTTTTTCAAAAAAACCTCCAGAAACATGCTCACTTTGTGCAAGGGAGTTTCAGAGGGATGGGGTAGCTTTATTTTCCAATAATTGAAAATTTATTTCTTTAAAATTAGATCTACTCGCATTTGGATAGTAGCTTGCTCACTTTCTCATCACAATTCCTCAAATAATGATACTGATTCCACCCAAACCTAGTCGAGGGTAACAGGTAGTTACTTTAGAACATGGAAGTCATGTATGTCATTCGACAGGTTTGGTTTGGCAACCCTGGGCTTTATAATAGAGATCTCTTTAGTGGAAGGAATTAAGCTCCGTAATTTATGATAGACCAAATGCCAAGAATTATGTTATAAATTCAAAAAACTAACTCTAATCTCTACCAAAAAAAGTACAATAAATATTTCTTTTAATCAGCACATTAAACGTTAAGTACAAACAACTCACTCGTGCCCAGTGTTTTTTGTCCCACATTTTTATCAATATTTACATAGTTGCTTTGTTATCACATTTCACTTCTAAATGCTATTGTTTTCTATTCTTCTTTTTAACCACTTGGCACTATTTGATCGCCTATTTTATGTTTCAACTTATCTTCTTGAATCACGTATCAAGTCTAAACAATAGTTTCCATAAATCACAACCGAATCTCGATTGAAATACGTAATTCTTTTTGCCTTATAAAGTAAAGTGAAAGCAAATAAAGAACGTGATTTAGGATTTAAATCTCACGTACATTCACTAGCATTTCTTGGCAATAAAATGTAAAACACTTCCACTATTCCAGACGCACAAAGTCGTTAAGCAATTTTAAGCCACTTTGGCCAATTTGGTGTGTAGCCAAATGTACTACAATCCAACTTCATTTATCACATATTCCGTGCTCTCGGGAATCTGGCCAAACTCTTTGCTGGAAAATGAATAGTGTATCAACTGCTGTACATTTGGCGATTACTCATTTGAATAATAAGATGACGAGCAGGGGATTATAATTTGAATAGAACAGAGGTTGGTGCTCCTTAAAGGCTTTCATGGATTAGTACCAATTTACACACAGTAAAAAAAATAGTATAAAATGAGTGAATTTTGAAATGAACGCAAAAAAATCTGTGAATTACAAACCAATGCAAAAGTCACATACAATTGTACCCAGTAATTTAGACACCACGTAAGGAGAATAAAAATTGAAAGCAAATACCACTTGAGCGGGTAGTAGTATTTACAAGACTACTGTATCAACTCTTTCTTATTCTTTCTTCTCTATCTTACTGCTTGTCTTGTTAAAAGTATAACGGTATTGTATCCTTTTTGGCACGGCCCGAAAATAAAAAAAATATAAAAGACGGAAATATAGCGCACTGAAATGCCAAACGACAACAACCCAGTTCTTTCAAACTTCCCGCGAATAATTGGACTTTACGAAGCAGAGCGACATCTATGATCTCTTTTAGACCTGTCAAATTTGTGGTTTGTTTGATTGATGATTGCCTTATAAGTTCAAGAAACCTCAAAGAAAGATGTCAAACATGGTCAGTGTGGACCAATACAACCAGCTAAACGACAACGAAAGTACTTTGAGCCAAACTCATAAACCGAGCATTGACACAATGACACTTTCTGGAAAAGAAAAGCAATCTATGACTTGTCTACCCTCATTCGGTTTACTTCATCAATGTCAAAATTGCGATGACATTTGTTGTCATTTGCAAAAATGACAGATGCCTTTACTTTTACGCCACCTTGTGAACACATTTTCACTGCCTTATCGTCTTATCTCTTATCTCTTTAAAGTAGCTATTATTATGCACTACCTTATCAACATGAAGGAGTATAAGCATTTTCAGACATAGACTCTTATTGATTTGGTTACAATCCTGTTGAGCACTCGAATGAAGCGACAATTGACTTAACGACATTTACTGTCAAACAAGAAGAAAACTTTGACAGATAGTTGTCACACGCAAATCGAACAGTTGTCACACACCTGTCAAGAGTTCCAATACGTCACTATACGTCACTAAAAGAGAGAAAAAATGAAAGGTGTGTATATCTAATCTCATTAGCGAATATTCTCTGTGTCTCAATTTGCCCCTGCAAATATGCATACCCTACATAAGTGTGCTTCGAAACTATTTATCTGCCAAATAAAATATTTCAAATATTTTTAATTTCTCTCTCTCTCTAGTTGGCTATCTAACAACAATTTGCACGGCAATTCAACATTAATCACTGTCTGCGAGAGAGGCAAGCCAGTGTGACATTTGTGTGCTCAGCAATCTGTTAGATATTTAATTAAACGCACAAAATTCGGCAAGCCTCTTAGTCTCTATACAGTGTGAGGAATTTTCGCCAAAGAGATACATAGATACAGATAGATATTTGAACAAATGAACAAACAGCGAGATGTGTCACATCTGTTTGAATTATTTTCCTATCTCTGGCTAAGCGGAGGGGAAGGCATATAAATTACCTTAAATTTGACGGAAACAAGACCTTTATGAGTTCAATGGCACGTTATATTGATTGTTTTTGGCAAAACACTGTTCCTGATACCCAGAGAGGCAGAGGGGGGTAACAACAATCTTAATTTAATACTTTGAGAGTTCCTTAACCTGAAGTGGAAGTGTTTATCTATTATTTTAATTAGGTATTCTTAATAACAGTAGTTGGTATCTGTACAATTGAATATGGAAATGTGGGATATGATCGGGAAGTGGTAACATTTGACGGTTTGAGGATAAGAGGATTGCTTCTCCTGTTTAAGGGGTGAATACCTATATCTCAAGGTGTATCGAATGAAGGATTTGAATTTTTCCAAGAAAAGGCCTACTTATGTATGCCTTTATCAATTTGAGGGTATTAAGCACAATCTCCTTATTAGATTTTCAAGAGTAAATAAGGAATAGCTGTTCAATACAGATGTCAGATGAAGGACTAGAATGCGGAAACCCTATATAAATTTATGGTGGATAAACTCTTCAAATACTCTTGGTTTAGATATCTATGGATTCAGTGGTGAATCCTTTTAGCAAGAGGCGTGAAAGCCTGGGCACAATTTCCTTAGATCGTTTGGAAAGCCTGCAAACCTGTGGACATAAATACTCGTATATCAGAAGTAGTTCTCTGTTGGATCCCTTGCCTTTTGGGCATAGAGTGTATCGAGGCAGCAGAATCAGCCTTGAACTATTGTGTGGAATACAAGAACACATCTGGAACAGTGCATGGTAAGGCAGTGTATTCCAGGCAGAAATAATGGCAGTAAAGCAATCCCTATCGTAGCTGAGGTATAATGGATATCATCATCTTTACTGACAGCCAAGCCGCGATTAAATCCCTAGAGCCGACCACTTTCAACTTCAAAACTTGAGGAGATGGCTGAACAATTTAAAATCCACCTTATACTCGTATGAGTGCCGGGGCATTATTACATCGAAAGAAACTTTAGGGCTGTTGAACTTGCCAGGCATGGCACAACTCTTCCGATTCTACCCGAAAAGGAGAATCTCAACATACGTCTCGCTACATGTGCACTTTTAATTAAACCAAAGGCGATCAATGCTACTAATCACAGATGGTCGAACTGTACTACTTGCTCCATTGCAAAGCAGATGTGGCCCAAGCTAGATCCAAGGCGTTCCCACAACCTAATAAAGCTAAATAGGTCCCATAGTAGTACTATGGTAGGCACGCAGCAAGACTGGGCCTCCCTCCTAATGACTTCGGCAGGAGCTGCACGGACGAAGAGGAGGACGAGACTATTTCCCATCAGCGCTCTCAATCCGAAGGAGGTTGCATTTAGGTGAATACTTCTTCGACAATTTAGGCGAACTCGCTTAATCAGACATCGATCATATCCACCGCTTTATATAGGTAATAAGCTCCTTTTGATTTTAAATGGATAGACTTAGGATACCCGATTCCATCGGTATCATAGGGCCTTTCTGGCCTAAGTGTGGCTGCACCCACTGCAACCAGCCGTTCTAACCTAACCTATGGTAAGACATGCTGAAAAATTCCTAAAGAACTAGAGACATTGACTTATGAAAGAATGAAGTACTTGGTCAGGTCAAGGCATTGGTAGAGGGTACAATAAACAACCAGATCACAGAGTTATACTCCACTTCTTCTTTATATCTACGAGTATGTGTCTATCTAGGGTGGATAGACGACTACAAACTGAACTGTATAGATGCAGTCTTCTACTGGGCACATTTTCTAACACCATTGTCAGGACCATCCTCACATATGAGGCAGTAGCAGTGAATGTCACTAATCTCAGGGAAGTTTAAGAGGTACAGAAAAAGTGCCCCCTGTTAATGCCACATGCACAACCCCAACTGAAGCACTTGAAGGTCTATGATTCCACCTATGCATGAGGCAGTCAGCCGCGATAAAAAAAAAAAACTCAAGGTATTGAGAGAGGGCCACATGGTACAGCGCTACATCGCGAGAAGGTCTCTGACATAACTATCTTCCTCCAGCCTTAACAGGGCATGGCAGGAAATATAGTCTCGAGTAAATTCTCATCCTTTACAGAGAGAGCAAAATAGACGACGCCGTGGTTTGGGATGTCTACTCCATAACTGACTATCACCCTATTCCCTGATGGATCAGAATGGATGAACAGAAATTGTAGCAATAGGAGAAAAACGGCACGACAATTATTCTTCAAGCTAACTTCTCGAAAAGAAGGCGGTAGTGAAACAAATGATAGTTAAAAGTTGCTCCAACTAGCAACACTTTACGAATGACTAATGGTCCTGGAAGATAATGGAACACCAGAGAAGGAAAACCTGTCACAGGTCCAACCTATTATAAGGTTCATTTGACAGCTGAGAGCTTCTTACTGAGTTTGATTTGCCATTTCATTATTAATAGACTTACACCAGAATATAGGCTCATCCAGAATTAATTTAAGGCTCTGGACGTTGCCGTTCGTAGTCATGCGAATACAAATAATTTCGTAGAGTTTACTTTTGGCATTTTTGGTAAGGTCGACTACATCATGTGACAGCCAGACAGTTCCTTAATGCAATTATGGGTGCGCTCAAAGTCGGTTCGGTGATGAGACTGAAAATGAGATCGCTCTTAATCCTCATTTTGTTAACAAGATTTTGCTCGGCGGTCTTCCAAGAAACACTATTCAGCTATAGCATAGAAGTAGTTCATATAAAGATGGATAAATCTTGGCCTACATGTTTGTGGTGCCTTCTTCTACTCTCCAGTATCTACAATACATACGTACGTTCGTATGTCTTTACCCCAAAAATGGGCACGATTTCTATGTCAAAATCGAAGTTCTTCTCAATTTCCAGACAAGAATTCCAGTTGCGAATTCAAAATTCGTTTGGATACTATGAGCCTTTGTCACAAAACTACGACTTGTTGAAATGTCGTGGGGCCTATACCACAAAACTACAAGTGCTACAAGTACAAGTGACAACTGTTGAAATTGTGTGTTGTTAAACCATGCAATGATGCTGTGTCAAATTTCACTTGTACTTGTAGCAGTTGTAGTATTGTCGTATAGGTCCCTTTTTGTAAACCAGTAGTCAAAATTCAGCTGACAAATTGACAGCAACTCAGCTGTTCGGTGAGAAACTTTGACAGCTAGTTTGAAAGAAGGGACCAGACTGGGTTTAAGAAATTTGTAGTAGATTTTTATGATGTAGTAGTTTTTTAATTGAACTTTTAGTCATTGAGATGTGGTGGAACATTTGTTGCTGGTTGAGATGTTTTCATATGACAGTAATATACTCATGGTTGTTTGTTTGATGAACCGTTATGCCTTAATGTACAATAAGGCACTCTTCATCGAGTGCCACTCTCAAAGAGCCTATCAAATAACTTGCCAAGAAGTTGTCTTTACTAAACGTCTTTAATTCGATAATCGAAAGATTTGAAAACTTTAAGCCTTTCGAGTCTGTCCGTCAGTTTAATCGTACTACTCGAGAGGGCTCTCCGCGCACCCTTATCTTTAGAAATTTCGGTAGGAATTCAGAAGCTCGTTTCTAGCCACTCAACACGTATGTGGCATATCTTGCCCTCGACAATATTTCCTACAGAATATGATTGGCAAGGATTTAAGGCGAATGCGCATCGTCACCCTAACTCTCATTCCTTTTGTGTATCAACTGGGCTTATAACCTTAAAGGACCTCTAGTCCTAAGTGATAAAATACATAAAAGATATATAAATTAGGACTCCATCAAAAAAAGGACTTCAAAGCATTAGCAAAACCGTTAAAATCCGTCTAATGACCCAACCGCTCCAACAACTGTTTCAAGACATAGCACATAATCAAATTACATTCAAATGGCTGCCACAAAAAAACAAAAAAACAAAAACAGTAAAAAACACTTTCAAAACCATGGATGTTTTTCATTTTTCTTTTTTGTTTGCGGCAAACCTCGTAAATAAATTGAAAACTTTTACCACTGCTGCAAGTGTCTTCTTCTTCAAAAAAAATTTAAAAAACCGCCTCAAAACAAGATTGAAAAACAAACTCAAACAATATATACATCAGAAGGTACTTTTTGCCACTTGTGCAGTGGTGGCGTTGAAATTGCAATGCCAATGTCCTTACAGGTGTCTGTTCTGTGTACACCTTAAATTCTATCTACACCAACTGAAGACGACACCAACGACGACGACGACGACGATGCTATTTAAAGTGAAGAAAATTTTACCGAAAAATTCAATTGTAAATCTAATTTTTGAAAGTACACTTCGAGGGAAATGACGTTAGTGGAACTCTGCTGCTGCTTTGTTCTTCTGCAGAGCATTATCCTTTTGGCCTTGGGTACTCACTCAACGGTGAATAATGTTTTAATGAATGAATATCTTAAGTAAAAGCGATCGTTATGGACAAGTTTTATCATCCAAAGGACACATTGAAATCATTGACCGAAAGTGAACAGATACTTTTGATGGGGTTAAAGGATAAAGGAGCTAAATTTTTGTGGTAAGTCACAACAGCGAACTTTGGGGATGGGGGAATGAAATCTTAGATAAGACGTTGAATGATGAATTCGAGAATAATTTTCCACCATGGACAAGGATTATAAGAGTTTGTAGGATGTCTTTATCAGATGCTTGTTCTAAGGAGTTAGATGAATGAGGTTACGCTTCCCTGAAAAATGTTTTAAGAGAGGACACAACTATTGAGTACATTTTTTATGCAATGCATCGCATCAGTTGCCGATGGAGGCTAGCGAGCATCTGTTGATTATTCACTGGACAGGACGAAACTTCGCTCCTCTCTGCAAATAAGCCATGATCATTCCATTCTTCCACTCATCCGGCAAACTCTCATCCGGCTTCCCATGTTCTCCCGACGAGTAGGAACAGTAACTCTGCCGATGCTGTTGGCGCAGCTTGAAAAGGCTCCCCAGGTATGCCGTCAAGTCCTACTGCCTTGTTGGTTTTCAGTGCTTGATCGCAGTAATAATACTGGGGGTTGTGGTGCGTATTTTTTCAAGATACGCTTCAGTCTGACTTGAGTGCATATTGCTGTCGAATACTCGGCTTAGAACCGAAGCAAAATGCTCCTTCCATCTCTTCAGTTGATCCTCTTCCGATACTAGCAACGAACCGTCTAAGCCTTTCACTGCCTATGAGCTCTTTGGTGATTCTGTAAACAGTTCTGCTGTCGCACCTTACTGCTTCTTCTGCATGCATTTTATAGACAAATTGTTTACCGTAATTTTCAACACAAAATTACACGATGCGCTAATTTTCATCTGCAGTAAGCCTATTATTGGTGAACTGGCAATACTCTATTCAGCACAAATCAGTCGTCAGCTGTCAAATTGGCTGTCGCTTAAAAAAAAGTGTTGCCAGTTTGAAAAATGATTCTGAACAATTGTAGGCAATTCTTTTAGTACTCTTGCGATTCTGTAATTAGGAAAAGATTTAGGAGCTGGAGTTCTTGGTCCCTTAAAGCGCACTCGGAATCCCATTTAGAAAATCTATTGTTCGCCTTCTTTCATATGCCAATTGTTTGCTCGATTTAAATGGATGAATTGAAATAAAAGAGGCATTTAAAGTAGGTATCTATAGTTCGCATTTCTTATTGGAAAATTGCAATAAAATGCTACCCTACCCTAGGTTGGTTCTTTTACTGATCATACCTCCCACTTTGCCCTGCTTGTTTTTCAATTTTAAAGTAAAAAAAAAACTCCTTTTTTTAGCGCCAGCCGCCAAAACACAAAACGAGATTTATGCCACCGAGGAGAACGGAATGCACGTTCCGAGTAAATTAATGGACGCATAGCTTGTCCATTAAGATAATTTATTTCACTTGGTATGTCTGTCGTCGACAAGAAGACTGGCTGCGGTTGTGTCCACCATCCGCGTCTTTTGAATATTTCTTTTCGGTGACACGACAAGTGACACACAAATGCTCCCATCGGACAGGAACATGAGCATAAAGCGACAAAACGGTCAAATTTAATGGTTTGCCACTCGAAAAGAGAGAATTCTTAAGGATTTCATTTTAAAATGTTTGCTTTTGTTGTTGTGATTATCTGGGAATATTTTCGGGTAGCTTTTTCAATTATTTATAAGTACCGGCGCATAAGTGTGCAATCAATGGGAAAGTGAAATTAATTTTATTGCTTGGTTTTGGTTTTGTTGTTTTCAATTTCCCTATCTGTGGTTCAGGGGCATTCGAAATTTAATTTAATTTTGAAAATTTATATTGTATTCCTGGAAATGGATGTGTTTTTGAGAGGAATTATCCTAGGCGTAGAAATAATTAGAACAGAATTCTAGGGAACAACAAATTGAGAATGTTTTGAGGGAAAGGTTTTGATGGATTTCGTTAGAACTGCGAGTACAATTCGAAGGATTTATAAACTACAAATCGAATGAGAATGGAAATGCAAACTTCTTGTAACCTTGGGCGTTAAATAGGCTATATTTTGCTGGTGTAAATTAATGAATTCCTAGAGATAATTTTCAGCCGTGAGCTCTTTTCAGTTTACCTTTATATTAACAAGAGATTCCGTGATTTGTAAAAGTATAACTGAAATGGGAGATCTAAACGAAAGAATATGTAAGTTTCAGAACCCAACTTCACTGTCCTTGAATGACAACCATTTTCAACAGTTGTGGTTGACGTCTCATAGAATTGTTTGAAGCTCCTGTACATACATGTTACCAACACTCCTCCTGTACCACAACCCTGTCCTATAAACGGAAGCCTTGGCGTTGATAATTGCCACCCTTAAATTGGCGATAAGGACAATGCCACATGATATAATCTTACTTATCGACACTGCTAAAGAAATAAAATTAAAGCTGTCAAGTAGAGCTTAACTTCCTTGTAATGCACCACAAGACATCGCTTTGCTGGGTCACACAAGAGGTGTTCCAACCAAAGCCAGAGTAGGACAAGATTTGGTAGTTGCATTAAATGAAGCGTAACACTTTGTAGACCTCCTGACTTACTAAGTTAAGCTTGAAGAAACGGAAAAATGCCACAGCAGAGGTGAACACCATATTATCATGGAAACATCGGGACTTATGTGACTGCGAGTACAAGCAACATAGGGCCCATAAAATGTCTCTTTTCAGCGACTAAGTTTTAGTTATGAGACAGAATAGATGTTTGAAGGTCGTAGACGACACCTTATGTCGCCCTGCATCGTATCAGAAAGTTTAGTCGTATCAAGGATCAATGGGTGATATTTTCATAAGAATTTTATATTTTTATTATTTTATTTACATATCTCCCGTATTCTCTTGTGGGACCTAGGGCCACTAATTCCCAGTTCTTCCCACCTTTTTCCCAACTGCGGTCCGTCTCGACCATTTGCTTCAGTTGAGATGTAAGAGTTCATCGTAAGCTGCACGAAGCACATCGCCAATCACCCCACTTTGAATCTCGAATTCCTCTGACAACTTTCCTCTGTGCAGGACGTGACAAACTGAACCAGCATATACCAGCATAATTTATCAGAGATACCTGTCCATCGTAAGGAACGCCAAATAAACTCCCTGATGAAACTATCGAATGGCTTCTTAAAATCAATGAACAGCAGGAGAAGTGGCGAATGATATTCAACGCACTACTCTATGATGATCCGCAGGATGTTAATGTTGAGCGGAAGCCTGCTTGTACCGCATCCAGTGTGCCTTCTTGGTGTTGTTTGATTAGTTCCAGGATTATTTTAGCTATTATCTTGGCCACAGAAGGGAGCACGCAGATACCTCTCCAGTTTTCGCACTCCGATAAATTTTCCAGAGTCATACCACGCACAAATGTGTTCATAAGAAACCCAATCATCTATGGAAGCCCTGACCGTAAATGCAGGAAGACCTAACGTAGGTTCAGGTCCTGAAAACTCTCCTCTGAGTATTGTCTCATTTCCCGCGATATCAGTGTGTCCTGGCACCCAGATGAGACGAGAGTCAGTAAATTGAATCTTGCGACACAGTTCAAAGCTCTCTTGCATTCCTCAACTAGTTTGAATGAGGTTAAAGGGTAAAGCAAGGCCTTAAGCGCAGTTTGCCTTTCACTACGGACACTGCAACCCTTCCACCTTTTCCTAACGATGTGAATTGAAGCCATTAGGATTGCAAAAATCTCTACCTGGAAGACAGAGGCATGCTTACCCAATGAGTATTGTAGTCTTGTGTTATCGTCTTCTACAAATACACTGGCACCTGAACCTTGATTAGTTTTGGAACCATCCGTGAAAATACGACTACACCCAGCTCAGAAGCTGGCAGTAATCAGTCCTCCAGATAGATGCTCATTGCAGAAGATTTAATTCAACTCAACAACTTGCTGTCCATTCATAAGCATGTTGCCCTTGTAACACATGGCTAGTTTGGTAATGGTAATGACACTCATTTCTAGCCATTTATGGACATCAGCAGCTCCAAATTCTCCAAAAGAGCTCGTATAAAAGGTACGCTGACATAATACAAAAAGGTCTATTGCCCTTGGTTTCAAAGACTACTGGGCGGCTTCTTCGTCTCTGGAGTTACAATCGCTAGATACGATTTTTCCCGTTAATTTAGCGCCCCAGGTTGACAACCACTTCCATCACATTTTGGCTTACCTTCCTCATCCTCATTAATTAATTCTTTATAAGATAATCTTGCCCATGGCAATTCTTACTTTTCCCTAGTCTTCTCCAGGAATAGTAAAGACTTCCAATGCAGAGCCACCTTTCTAGGAGCCAAAAGGAAGAGTTTTATTAAACACGAGAGATCGTCAGAGTGACGGATTTATGGCATTTATGAATTATAACACAAACAAGTGCCAAAATCAGAATCTGCTTTCATCAATAACTAAGACAACACCCTCAAGTACACTGGGTATACAAGTGTACATACAACTACTACACTATATAGTAAAGTAAAGGTTTCTGTGGGACAACCTTATTACCATCAATCGACCCCAATACCTATGACTTCTTCAAAAGCAATAGCACCGTTCTTCTGATCCTTAAATATACCAAATCGAATGTAACTAGATAAAATTGCAGGGAACCATTACTCTTCAAAGAAAATAATCTTCAACGAGTATTTCCCCCCCCCCCACACGACATGTCGACCAATAAGTGTCCGCCCCCAGAGAGCGTGTGAAAAAACCACTTGTGTAAGCTGCACGATAGACTCCCACAATCGATAGATTATTGCACTCGCCTCTTGAAACAAATATACACCCCAACCCCGCCTCCATTTATGACTAAGGAAGATTGCAGTAAACACACAGTTTTTCCGATTTTCTTTCCTCTGGACTTTCTCTAGATATTAAATCCAAATTCCCATATGTTCGCAATAAGGATACTTCACAGACAGGTGAACACACTTGAAAGGCTAACGTGCTATGATGAGTGTGCGCGTGTAAGGATCATATGTCTTCTGAACATTTATGTTATGACAACAACACGAAACACAATTCATTCAAACGTAAACTACAGGATAAAATTCGTATTGGACTGTGTGCGAGCCCAAAAGGTCATTCGCTAGGATTTCATTAAGGATATTGATTTCGATTGCGCGCACAGGTGGTGTATCCCTCTCTAGAGAGGGACATTTGATATCAATTTTTTTTTTAAATATTTCCTCTCTACTTTATGCTAATGAAATTGAAGTGTGTTTGTGTGTTTTTGATGTCCTTTTTCTGTTTGTTATTTGCAGATTTGTACCATGGCCACTCATTGGAGGACATTCACCGCGAAATTAAAATGATTCTTTCAAAATTGAAATAGAACAATGGGACAATGTATTTATACAAACGGCGGCTAGGTAACGCTGAACGAATTGACAAATACACTGAAGTGAGTCCTTGGAAATCAAAGGAAAGCCTTAGTGACACATTGGAGCACTTGAAATGTCTAAATTGTGCCAAAGTCAGGGCACTTAAAGTTGACAAAAGACAAACGAAATTCAATATGAAACAGGGGAATGGTTTGCCGCCACAGTTGCAAATGGGTTCTATTCCCGAACTCGGTTGGATGGCATTAACTGGGAATGGTAGCAGTTCGTCGGAGGATATGAGTGAGAATCAGAATTTTACGCCGGCTATATCACAAGTTGTGCTAGCGCCAACATCAGCTTCATCGTTACCTATCCTGCCGATTGGTGAGACTATACCAACAGCGCTAGAGGAGTCTGTCGGTGGAAATGGCACCGCGGTGGAGGACCTCAATTCATTCTACTTCTATGAGGTGAGTAGATTGAGTAATTAGTTGAAATTGAATGATTATGATAGGGTTCCACTGCCAATCAGTGAAAACGCAACCAGCACTTGAAATAGACGGTAAAAGCCTTGGGATACAAGTGCTCTAATGGATCTAAAGTACTTTATGGTCTTATGGGTTTGGGACTTCCATTTAAGGGATAAGGGTTAGTGGACAGGGAGTGCTATTAGTAGGCATAGTCTCGCTGACATAGTGAACTAGTAGCTTAACTCTAGATCATTGATAAGCCTAAGATTATTCCAGGTGACATCATTCAAACTTCATTACCCGCAAGGAGCTCATGTATAAGCTACTTTATGGCAGGCTATTCACATAGCATATTATGGGCTGTTTTGGTGTCTTCCAGGTACAGAATCTCAAAGAAAGCTCAGAGGTCAGTGCTGACCCATTGTAATACCAATGGAATACCCTTATGTTCAGGGAGCCAGCAGAGCATGTTCCAAGAACCTTTGGCACTTCACAAGCTTTTGATCCTATTTTTGCGTTTTAAGAAGACTGCTTCAGGACCACTGAGTACTGAGCAAGTTCATTGGTGACTCTATATCAGGGTAAAGGAAATCTTTATGTTGGGACCCAAATTATTGTGAACAGCAAGCTTGATGGCAGTTCCACACCTGCTCGGTCTTACAGCCAAAAGGCTCGAGAACTTATTTATAGATCTCCTAGGTCAAATAGAACTGATCCACTAGAAAGCAATCAACGAACAAGAAGGTCTATGAAAGGAGCAGAGTTCCTAATGAATGAAAGAAACGCTTCCCTTTTCTGAGGCTGGAAAAAAGCTAGAGAACAGTGGTGGATGAAGAATTAGAGAAAGAACAAGCTGCGTCCAGGCTCAGTTGGCAAACAACAGGCTGACCAATTCACAAGGCCATTTGCGCAAGGGGAATCCATCCACGTACCTGAATTCGCCATTCTCGTGGCCAGTTTCCCTGCTACAAGCCTGAGAAAGCAAGGCGGGGTACTTAGTTCAGTTCTTCCTCTTCATTTTCCGGGCCGCCTTCATGCCCAGGGACCCATCAGAGCAGAACCTTGTGATATGTTCCAAGAACCTTAAGCTCTTCACAAGCTTGGATTTTATTTCTGTGGCGGTAATTGCTTTGATAGCTACCTGGCTGTCGACGGCATTGTTCTTACGACAGACTCACGGCGGCTGTTGCCAATGCCAGGACCTCCGCTTGGAAAACACTGCTGTGGCCTCGGAGTCGTATAGATCTGGATATTCCAAGTGATTCGGAGAAGATTTCTGATCCTACACCGGTGTCCAATCTGACAAGTATGGTCAGCTCGCGGTCTGACTTATTAAGTACTTATGGCTGCTATTGATTTCGTATAAATATCTAGCGGAGGCAGGAATAGCCTCAACGCCTGCAGTTGGAGTAGTTCTCATCGCACTGGTATCACCAATAGTCTTTGTACTTTAGTGAGAGCGTGAGAGTAGGCTGCCATAGATCAGGATGGGTCTTATGATAGCCGTGTACGTCCAGAGAATTGTTTTTGGAGAGGGTCCCTATGTCTTCCCAAAAACTCTTTCATTGATATTCAATCTCCAAGTGAGTTTTTGACCTATTACAATTCCCAGGTATCTCACGCTGTCAGATATACTAAGGGAACTATCCCCTACAGAAGGTGTGTCGAATTGAGAACTCTTCCTTTTGTTCGTAAATAAAACCAATTCAGTTCTTTTGGGGTTGACAGTAAGGCCCCAAGTTCTAGATCATCTAACAAGGGTCTTAAGGGCTCCATCGATTTGCTCACTGAGTTGATTGATATTTCAAATTTGACAGAGTTTGACAGCAGAGAATTTTGTCAGAATGTGTGGTCTGATACAATGCTGGTGTTCCCCAGTGCTCAGTTCTGTCTCGAACTCTCTTTGCTCTGACCTCTTTTCCGCTACCTCTAATCCAATCCATTCCTTCGCTAATGACAGAATGACAGTTCCCTCAACTCACATCCCTGCTCTTCGGTCATAAAAGAGAAACGGCAACTTATGCTGAACAGAGTGGAATTTAATGCATCCAAATCACAGTGCTGTCTTTTGTCGCGAAACGAAGACTCTCGACTCGACCAATATCCATGAAGGGTACTTGCCTATTTTTGATAGACTGTCATTCAATTAACGACAACAAAATGTACAGGGTGACTGCAAAAATAGTTCTGACCGTTAAAACTATCACCGTAAAAGAATGTGTGCGTGAGCTCTCATTTAATTTCGTCGGAAACGTCAGAGTGCATTGACAATTGGTGGTAGAGCCAAACGTCAAATTGACTGATGATTTCTGTCTCTATTATAGTTCGTCGGTTCTTGTTGAACGCAGCCAAAAGCAAGTTCAATAACAGAGCACATTACACACAGCAACGACAAGAGCACACAACGTGTTTTTCAATGCAACAGAACAAACTGAGCAACAACTTCAACAGGACATACATTGGTCGACCGTTAAAGTTTCTGTTGCTAATGGTTGTTGTCAAAGTTGCTATTGCTGTGTTCAATGTGTTTCTGATATAAACCACACTAAGCGAAAATCAGTTATTAGCTGTCAGCTGTCAAATTGGTTGTCAGTGGGAAGAGTGTTGCCAAGTCAGAAAAAAATGTATTTGAATATAAATTTCACTATAAAACAGAATTAATAACTCATTTTTCACAGTCCATTTTTTATTTCAATTTTAATTAAAATGCCACTCTCACGTGTCCGATATTTGAAAAGCAATCTCACGACTTAAAAAGGTCAGCAGTTTATTTCATTCTGATTTGCTACACGTTCTGCATTAAACCATTGTGATGAACTTTATATCGTCCTTAAAATCATCTAACCGCACTCCACTCAAGGATCATAAAATAACCAAAACGAGCAATCCTCCAATAGAATCGCTTAAACTCAATTTAAAATCGTTCAATCAACAACCAAAAAAAAAAAAAAAGAACCATAAAATTATTTTCCATTGAACCAAATCCATTCGAAATTGCAGTTTTTATTTACCAAGAGCTGCCATAAAACAGACGTCCTTTTATGGACACTGGGTGGTGTTGGTAAATAAATATACTTACAAACAAAAGGAGAGAGATTTAAAAAAAAAAATTCCCTCCAGAGAGACAGTGTGTCATGCCAGCGCCCGAGGGATCAATAATGAATAAATTTAACGCCTAGACGATAAAAGATTTTCTGCTCAAGGTCACCGAGAAAAGACAATTCCCTTGAAAAGGATGAATGCAAAAGACAATCAAAACAAAGGTCTCGCCCATCGATCAGGAGCAGTGGCAAAAGCAAACGAACCGTGATTGTCTTCAATTGGACGCCGCTACCAATTGTATTCAGGATATTATCAGCTTCAATTCAAATCAACACCAAGGACAAGGAATCTTAGGGTATCCTGGACTAATACTTGTTTTTTTTTTTTTTTTCTCTTTCATCTCATCTCAAGGACGTACAAATTTGTGCTCGAGGAAAAACTCATTGATTTACGCCCATTATCAGGATATAACCCACCCTAGTTTGACCAACCAACTGGACTACAGAGCTTCAAGCGAGCGCTATCCTTCCATGTCCGGGTTTGGGGTTTGAGGGAAGTTTTCTACGTTTTCGTTCAGCGATAACAGTAAAATGAAGAGAAATGTACGTCACGTAAACATTGGTTTTATTGGCAATATCTTCATTTGGTCATAGGATGAATCTGCGGCGAAAGTGTGAGTAGATTGTATCCAGCACAAATCAAGTACACACGTACGATGCTCGTCCTTTTTTTTTTTTTTTTTAAAAAAACATCACACAGACCAAATGTGGAGCACAAATAAGAAAAAAACAAACCCACAGATGCCGGAATCGTTTATTATACACTTTGTCCGGTTTCCAGGATATTATCCGTATCAATTCTGGTTTTATTGTTAGCTTTGCTCACCACGGCTAAGTGGTAAAAGCGTGTCCTTGTGCCAAGGACCTAAATGATAGTATTAGATGGTGATGACTATGGTATCATAAATTTTAACAGACGTTCTAATTAATTATCTGCTATTAATAGATTGGAACGGCAGATATTCTTGGAGATTTGTTTTTTTCTACATTAAAACGCATCCTTTGAGTGGGAGTCCTTGTGGATTTTAGAATCAAACAATGTAATGAATTTCAATTAAAGTAACACCATCAAATGTTTATTCTAACTGGGATTAATGTTGGTGGCGTCATTTTCTTTCCAAAGGAAACCACTTCTGCTTGGTTAATCCTTAAGGTATGCTCGAGCTTTGATGGGAGTGTGGTTTAATTCCTGTGAATTATGTGATAGTCTGCTGAGCAAAAACGTGACGTCGTCCTTGCTGACTGGGTGTTGATTTACTTGGAGCAGATGGCTTTGCTTGGAATGGAGTGCGTGGGCGTCGGATGAATTTCGTTGCTTAGAAAAGGGATAAACCACAGTAGAAGCATTTGGATAGGATTTAAGAATGTTTATTCAGGTATTTACCTCTTTAGAAAGGGCAGGTGGTTATTTTAGTTGTCTAATTAAACTTTAAGGATGTTTAAACGCCCTGACATATTTCCCATGCATTTCCCTGGACAAAACTCTAAGTCATGAGCAAACACAGTAGTTACCTTATTTTTTAACTTTAACATGCATTAAGTGGCAGAACATCTTCCATGGTTTGTCGCAGTCGTTTGAGGTGAACCCACTTTTGCTAGAGTCCGGTATATCATAGGCAGGCCTTCTTTCGTTCAGGCTTCCGATACGTGAGCTTGTTGCTTTGTTCTTAATCCTACGAGGTGAAAGACAGCGTAATTTAAGTTAAAAGTCGAAGTCATCATAAAAAGGAAGCACCTCGTTGCAGCTAAACAGGATGTATGTTGCTCAGGACTAGGAGAAGTATCATAGGAGTGGAACTATTTGTTCCTGATGCTATCTATTTTGTCTCAGTGTGAGCTATTGATTCAGTCAATGGCGCGCGGAGTAAACTCATCCAAAATTGACAGAGGGAAGCGTTTCTATATGGCCAGTCCATATTCTTGAAGAAAGCTTTGGGACTTCTGTAAGTGGAGGTGGAGTAAGATAAGCCTCCTGTTCAGAGCGGCTCCCATATGTATTTTGGTGTGGAGTTATGGTTCAGTTGGACATTATTGTTTCATTATGGCAAGTTCGTTGTTTAAATGGAAATATCTTTCTTCCGCCTAGCTCGTATTTGGACATACCTATGTGTAGACTCGATTTCTTGAGCTTAATGTTGACCCGAGTTCAGGAAGAGTCTCTTGGCTATAAGCCATGCTTTGGTGCCTCTAGCTATTGCATGGCCTACAGTGTATGCAAATTTTGTGGATGCTATTTCCCCGATTGTACGTTTTTAAGCCTTTAAAAGCAGCTGTCCGAATACTTATCCTTGAGGAAGTCCATAGCTTAATAGTTTTGCCTTGCTTGATGTGTCGTCAGAAAATACTTAGAATCTCCTGTCGAATACCATTTCGTCTAGCATCAGTTTTGGTACCAGACCTTCCTTGACGCAACGTCATATGTAGACGTTAGGTCAAGAAATTTGACTTTATAGCTAGCAGTTGCTCCTTTGTCTAAATTCTGTTTTATGTGTACCAAGCTGAGAAAAACAATCGTATGGATCCTGCTGTATAGAGCCGAGTGCTGGACGATAAGTAAGAAAGCTGAGAAAATATTTGGCACCTTCGAGGAGGGCGAATGGAGAAGGATACAACCACGAACTCTATGACCTGTACCAGGATGTGGTCCAAAAAGCCAAGATACGTAGACTACATCGAGCGAATGGACAACAATGCTCCATTCAAGGGGATCTTCGAATCCCAGCTCCCAGGTTCGAGACGGAGAAGAAGACCAAACCTCCGGTACGAAGACCAAGTTGTCGCAAAGGATGAAAGACAACGATGTCTCAAGCAGGGACTCTACAAGTGTCGGCAGCCCTTTATGTAAGTAAGTAATGTTGAGGAAAGTGCCTTCTTCATCTGCTTCAGATGACAGAAGCTGCTCGCTGGGAAAGCAGTGTCTCATTTGCTTTGGACTCCCTGGGTGGTCCTGAGCCTAAGCCAACAAATCTCTTTAGTCAGTCTTGTTACGAGTCAGCTTCTTCCAGTTGCGAATGTCCAGTTAGTTGAGTTCGCAAGGTCAAGTTCGTATTCTACTGCGCTGTCCATCAGGGGTAGATTCGAAGACGTTCTTAGTTGGAACGTTGAGCTCCATCCGTTCTTCACCCATTCTACTGTATGCGAACTCTTTTGATGAAGTCGATGTCCTTGTACAGGCCATATAGTTCAGCACTGTGTCCTCTTCTCTACTCATCGTTCAAGGAACATTTCTCCCAAAATAACCACGGATATCCTCCTCCAATTTTGCGAACCATATAGAAAGACTGGGAGGATTAATGTTGCTTGTGATAGGGCTTTGTTACTCAATTGCCTTCTTAGTCCACAGAAACACCGATCGGCAAGGGTTAAAGATTGGCAATAAACCATACATAGTACAGAAAATAAACGAGGATCGCCGAAAATATCCTAGAAATTATCACCAATCGCGAAAGTGACAGAACTTGTCAGTATTTTCACAAATGTCTGGATAAGAGCAGTCCAAGGCGGCGGAAAAGTCACCACGCCACCAGAAGATGCTGCAATTTTCTCAAATGGCGGCAAATGTCAATTCTACTTTGACATTTGTGATGTAAACAAATCGAAATACACGTCAACAAGACATGAATCGCTATACTTCTAAAGACCGTGGAATTATGGTTACGATTTTCATTTCTGGGTAGTTTAATCTCTCGTTTTAGCGATCTCCCCTTACTAGCAAGATCGCCTAATTTAACCTTGACGAATCTGTGTCAACAAACGTCAGACTCTTGATGCCCTGGAGATGAATATATGTCAAGAATCCCAAGACCTATCGCCAGAAGTTATGGCAAGATTGATGGAAAATACCCAAATGGTCATGAGTTCTGGTGGCAGCCACTTAACCGATATCGTTTTCTTGAAACAAATTTAAAACAGAAGAACCAACGTTTTTTATTCATAAAAGTTATCACAAGAACTCGATGATTGACAACTTGTGCGCCACCTTGTTGAAGGAAATGACAGTTCGGTGAAAAACTTTGACAGTTAATGCTAAAGAAGAGACTGTGGATTTTTGTAATAGATTTGTCTTGAAAATAGAGGGAAGTGTTGAATTCAATTTTCATTTAATAGTGAGACCCCGACTGGAGGTTTTAATTTTCTAAATTGATCCTTGGTTATAGAGTTTTTGATCGATTTAAACAAGTCTCCCCTTAATCTACAGTTAAATTCTCATTTTACCCAAATTCAATTCGAAAAGCGAAAACTTTATCTCTATCGATTTTTGTTGTTGAAAAACCTCCCGAACAGCTACAATTGACATCCGACCAAACCAACTGCTATATGAACAAAAAAAAAACTTAATTTCCCCCCCATCAACCGGAAAAATCAAACGTCGAATGTGTAAAAACTTTTCTCCTCCTCCTCTTTCATTCAATTAAATCCGTCGTCCACAGTTAGGACTCCAGCAGAGGACTCCACTCCTCCAACCCATCCAACAGCAGGACATTCTGTTGAAACGTTAAATTTCATTTCAAAAATGAAATTGCAGTCTCACCAGTCGCAGTCGAGTCTCGCGCTAGCTGTCACACTGACATGGGGCGCATTGAGAGGTGTTGAATGTGCACAGAAACATCCTGAAACGAACATTCAATTACATTCACAACTAAAGGGATTATTCAACTGTGCGTAAAAGAGGGAAACTCAATTTTTACTACAACGTCAACGATTATGTGAGTGAGATTTCCTTAAGTGGCTCTTGGAACGAACCCTTTTCTTATGATGACAGTCATCATAACAATGTGTCAGAAGGGGAAACCGCTTCAAACAAACACTTCTCTCTTCACTCTGTGGAGTGTTCTTTCATTCGGTGGTTAAGTAGATAATTTGCCACTTAATTCAAAGATGCTCTTGAGAAGTTACTTTTAATTGTCACCCACCAAAGCCATCGAATAATTTCTAATTGCGGTCCTTGAGTTTGAAGAAAAATGGTAAGGATGACCACTTGTGTCGTTTTGAGAACCAAGAGGGGGAAAAGACTTAATTTCCTGCCTTTGATAGGCCCACTGACATGACAATCATCATTCACTTGGCAATAGCTTTCCATTTATTATCCTTGGGAAGGGTGGGATACAAAAAAAAAAAAAAGGAGACCCTAAACTCCGGGTGACCGGCGTCGTTTTTACTCTCCGTTTTCCTCCCAAATGACTTTAGACACTTTGGGAAAATATCCCTGCCATGCGATACACCACGCCAGGAGTTGAATATTCGTCTGATATGGACCAGTGACTGCACGTAGTTGCTTCATGGCCCACGGTCCTTTTAGCTTTGCGTATGATTTATGAACGAGTGTGGGCAGTCTACTGTCGGTTTGTGTCAGGACAGCCGCCAGTCTTGGAGACATAAATCATAAGAGAAATTTTCATTTCCCCGTTTGATGGTGTACAAAGTTGGAAACTTTAA
This sequence comes from Chalcosyrphus nemorum, assembly GCA_949716465.1. Taxonomy (NCBI): domain Eukaryota; kingdom Metazoa; phylum Arthropoda; class Insecta; order Diptera; family Syrphidae; genus Chalcosyrphus; species Chalcosyrphus nemorum. The sequence goes on from OX454333.1 coordinate 82,800,664, forward strand.
TGTCGGTACGTTTGGCTGAAATTTATCCTAGAAAAGTGGTTACTGCCTGCAGCTCCTTGGGAGAAAAAAAAATATCAAAAAAGTCTTCAGCATCTTAAAGAGCTTTTCGAACTCTTTTCCTTTCATCCTTGAATGTAATGAAAAATTCACCATCTGTTCCACTTAAGCATATGCAAATTCACAAAATTCCATATTTAAATTTTCTCCAAAAAAGAATCCTTCGAGTTGATTTTCAACATCTAATGGATGAAATTTGTGTTGGGTAAACCTTTAACCAACCATAAATAACCTCAATCATGGAATCGTTTATAAGCATCGCTTCAACCACAAACGCACACAGCCACAAGGATCAAATGAGGAAAAGTTCAAAGGCGTCGTCGTCGCTGTGATATGCAATCAGCTACTTAAATATCCTTGTCCTTGCTCCATCAGACATCTTTATCTATAGATGAGTTCCTTTCTGCAACAGATAAAGTCTGATTTGATTATTTTCTCTCCAAAAAAAAAAAATGCCTAGGCAGAAGGTCCTTTGCTCCGAGTGCCGAGGACCGATTAAAGAAATCATCTGGAATTATAAAATCCTTAAAAAAAAAAAAGACAAATACAAAGGATACATACTGCTTGCTTACAGGATTATGTACTCGCGTGTGTGTTGTTTACCGCAAAAAAAGAAAGCACAGTACGTACCACCGTCAAAAGGACCCTCTTGCACGGATGATTGTCAAGCAAATAAACATTTGGTGTAGGATTATTCAAAAAGGAACGCATGTTGGTTTTTGTACCTTTCAGTCGTTTGAGTGTGTGTGGGATTCTTTTACAAAAAGAAAATGTTTCAAGTGAAAGAAAACACGCGCTTTGAAAGCACTTCTAGGACTAAAAGGAAGTAGGTTATATAAGCCTTCATTTGGCCAGAATCTATTTATAGAGATTAAAACGGCCCGTCAAGTGTGACTAACATTTCCTAGTTTCAACTGAAGAGACATTCACATTTGAGACGATTTGAAGGTTAAAGCCGCTCAGACGTGACACTTTACACTTGACTATGTTCCAATTTGCCACTCAGATGGTGTCTCATGTCATAAATATGGTTAAGGAGTTATCGAATGAAAATAGATTAGATTCTTTTTTTAGCAGAGACACTGAAATTGACGTCTGTCTGAGGAATTCCAAGTTCAAAGTGGAGTTCAGCAAGGTTGCATTCTGTCACCAGTATTGTTTGCAGTGATGATTAGCAATGCGCTTAGGGCTAATTTGTCGACGGAGAATGGGGGGATTTAATGGACTCTACTGTTTGGAATCAAAGAGGTTCTTGTAAGCCTGCTCTTTCATAGGATAAAGGACATTCACCAATTGGCAGAGAATGTGGAGAGGGCAACAGAAGTCAGAAAATGATAATCATGAGATCAAATTCATTGGGTAGGCCATCTAGTGGTTTTTTTTTAAATCGTAGGTTATTTTGACACTGACAGCTGTTTCTTATTCAAAAGTGAGTGCTGCGTTGCCCAAACAGTGCGTCTTTTGCGCCTGCTGTACGCAAGATTGTGCAAAAATTTCGTGAGACCGGTATGCTGTTGGACAACACTCATGGTCCTCGTCGACGTACGGTGCCGCATCTGATCTTTTGCGCCCCAAATTCCCATACCATGTTATCACTGCAGGGATGCCAATTTCGCCAATTTTGAAGGGGAGTATTTTAGAAGCTTACAGAGGTGTATCTTGTACCTGAGTGGAGTACAGGAGTATAGTTTGTGTTTTAAACTTAAACTTAAACTTTTCTGCTTTCTTTTCCATTTTGTAGTTTACTAGATGCTTTAAAATTATCTCAACACTTTCAAGGACAGGAACAAGACGAAGCCCATCACACATTGGAGCAATTTTGCCCTGGGGTAACCCCGAGTAAATTGTCCTGAATTGGCATCTCGCCAAGAAAAGAGAAAATGTATAAATTTTACACCGCCTTTGAACTGCTTCAACACTGGATGAAAATTTTACCCTGTTTGTTACTTTCCACTTCATCTTCCTCTTCTAAAAAGCCAGTGTTACCCCGGGGTAATTGCACCAGTTTGTGGTGGCCCATTCAATGAAATAGAAGTGACAATATACTTAACACAATTAGAGTTACTTTTGAATACTATTTTGTGGAAAAAGAGGACTACAGTCTTTAAGAAGGGAGTACGAATGCTCCCTTAGTAGTACATTCGACAACCCTGGTTATCAGCCGTCTTGGCGATGTCAATTGGCCGCTTCGGAGCTACGAATTGACGCATTTGGATTCTTTTTTGTGGGATACCGTGAAGGACTGATGTTATGCCAACAATTTGGAAACGATTCAAGCACATAAGGCCAATATCATCCAAGCAATTTGTGAGCTTCAGCCCGAAACCATCACTAAGGTCTTGGAAAATTGGAGTGACAGAATGCGCTACTGCGAAGCCAGTGGAGGAAGAGGGATCGAACGTATTTAGGTAGCCGGAGCGCTAGAGCAAAATCTGCATTTGGGCGGCTATCCAAAATTTGGAAAAATAATGCAAGCTACATCCGTTCCCTTTTCAAATTTAAGTCCCTGCTCCTACATGTATGGATGGAGTACTCGGAGAGTGAGTAGTACTATCAGAAGAAGGTCAGAAGGTGCCTTCCAAATATCTTCAGAATTCTTGGCCAAATCGTATCCAATTTCCACAAAATCTGAAATGATTGCTACTGAGATCTGAATTCAAGTAAATCAGGTGTAAAACTTTGAGAATTACCTTTTTTCTGGGAACAAATTGCCAAACTAGTTTCATTTGCAGAACCTGAATGGAACGCATTATGCCAAATGAAGGAGAAGACTCTCGAAATGTAATTTAATAAGTTATTTAGCCTTTGCTGGGTGGATGATTTCATTTGGGGTTTTGTGTTTCATTGTTTCATTTGATGGTAAGTTGTTGAGTATTTTGTAATAAATAATGGCCAAGGGAGTGTGATTGAACCACCACAAAGTTATCTCTTTGATGTTGGATAATAGAATGAAATGAATTGGATTAAAGGTCCTTTGACACAAAGGAATAAAGTTTGTTATTGCAAATTTCAAATGTTCATGAGAGATTGCTTGTTCAATTTCAATTGGATATTTGAATTATTTACAAAAGTTGTTGGTCCTAAATGGAGGTTGAGTTTCTATTTATAAGTAGACGAGTTGTAAGAGAGGAGATAAGGTTCTTGGGAAAAGAAACAGGGGGGCTGAGGCAGTAAGAAATCTCCTCTTACGTCTGCCTAGGATTTGTAAGAAATGGCCCTCGATGGGGATGAACTTAGCTTATGTAGGTAGGTTTATTGTGCTCACTTTTACCCTTGGAACAAGGTCACTCTTCGTAACCTTCCAACAACCCAGCTTTGAACAGCAATAAAAAAGGTACCTAGTATTGCACTACAGTTGCTAGAAGTTAGCTCATGGATCAAATTCTTGCGGGATCTAAGTTTATCAGCTATGCTCTGACAATGCTGTCTGGAGAGGGAACTAATCCTTGTGGGCGGCTGTTATTGAGCTGTCTGTCAGTATGCCAGACAGTGTCATATGCAGCTGATAGATCTCCAAATACAGACTTCCTTCAAAGACTTCTTTGATATAGTTTGTCAGAACTTGGTCCGCCCTGGTTGGAAGCCAGGTTGTTCAACAGAAATAACTTTAATGCATCTATAAGGAAGGTGTTCTTGAAGCAAATGTGCCATCAAATCCTGCAGCTTTTCTGATTTGCATCTACATAAGGCTGTCTCTACTTCGACATCACTGAACGCGGATAGTAGTCTAAGGATTCTGGGGTGGATTACTCAAGCAATCACTTTGCTAGTATATTCTTTATTGGAGGCAGCAACTGAGTTGAAGCTAAAGAGATGGAGAAGAAGAGGAGACCATCAGTCACCTCCTATGCATGTGCCCAGCACTCACGTACATTAGAAAGGCCACATTGGGTGAATACCTGTTCATCGATCTAAACGATCTCAATAATGCCTGTACGGCTAAGATCGGCTCCTTCATACTAAGGGGTAAATGGTTCCGAGAGAAAGAGGGTGACCTACGCATCTAACACATCAGCAGCAAAATTGACCTACTCTTGGTCTAAGTACTTCCTCGCCGAGGGCAGGATTCAACCAACCAACAGTCTGTGCACTATCCTAGAATGTATTCCTTCCTGTAACTTCGTGAGATTTGTTTAGTTGCAGCAGTTGAGTCCACTTCTGTGGTAAATCCTAGCCATGATGCTTCATTTAAGTTCCATCTATAGGCCGGGGAACAGAAGTCACCAGAGGAAGGAAGTCATTCAAAGGTAAACTATCAAGATTCAGAGATTCTGTTTCCGGAACGGAATAAACTCATATAGAGTACGGAGATCCATAGGTATCCGGCCATAGGCCCTTGGTCCTTAGGCAATCTGTTTAAAGTCAACCGGACGCCAGCCCCTATTCTTTAGAGATGGCAGAGGTTTGGAAGGGTTTGTTTTCCACGGAGAAAGGAAGCTAAGATTGATCTTGGACTCCAGCATTCTCCAGTGTTCTCAGCTGATTTGATCACTGATCATTGATCGCCATGATTAGATATTCCCTTGCCTCCTCATTGAGGGACTTGGCCACAAAAATGGAATGCCTTCTATTCTTTGAGGCAGTAGGAGGATCATTTTTGAGATCTAGGTCTCTTCGAAAAAAACTCCTTCCTTAGCTGTATGAAGGTTACGATACCTTCGACTCTACCATTCTTCGACAGTCCTTTTTGATTGCTCGTTCGTCAACTCTCTTGTCGTCTTTTTCTCCCATCCCGTCCGTTTGTTGTCCAGGTCATTTCCAAGTTTCTTCTCCGCTTAGATTGTCTCCTTTCAAACGATCATCCATAGGTAATCAATGCAATCAACTGTTGTAAAGTTATTTTCACCTAACGCCATCTACCACAAACTTTTCTCCAGACCAGAATATTGATCAGGGAAAATAAAAGAAAACAGGGGCAACAGGAGACACTAGATTTGACTTATCTCGACTGAAAAAAAGAACCTCGTCTCCTTTTAGAACAGCATCGCTTACAGCAACGTTCCTTCCCTTTTTGTCCAAAAGAATACGGAAAGTTAACAGATAACAAAAGACAAAAAAAGACATGTATCTTTTTCGTTCGTAATAAAAACTTCACCAAAGGACATCGCACACACAATTATCCTTTCTAATTCAACGGCTTTATCCGTTTTTTTTGGCTGGCTGCGACCTAAATCCTTAGGCACAATGTGTCTCTTCCTAGCCGAGATGAACGCATAAAGAACTCAATTCCAACGAGAAACTAAGAAGTAATGATATTAATAACAGGACACACAGTCACATGTGTTCATATCCTTGTACATGATTTTTATTAGTAAAGACAATGAAAAAGAAGATGGATTTCATCAGACTCAATTTTTATTCCGCTCTAGAGAAATAATAAAGTAAATTAAGGACATGGTGACGGTAATAGCACCCCTGGGTTATAAGATGTACATATATTTTCCCAGAATACGCTTAAGGATATTTCTTTTCGCTTGTCGTTAACGGAAACTCTTTTTTAGAAGGATAAATAAACGAAAAACTTTTTATTTATCCTGTAATGGAGGAGAAAATTCCTTTACGTGAAATTAAAAGGTTCACCTCGATATAAATCCTTCGATATCCTTGTTACGAAGGAGAAAACACGTGGGATTTTTTTTTTTTTTGTATTGTAACTCAATATTAGGTATCCTTTTTGCTTGGGGATACTAAAATGTTGTGTGCGATGTGCTGCTTAAAAGAATGTACGACATAAATGTTTAAATAAAGTTGAAAACATTTGTAACTTTTAATCCTTCGGTAGACTTGTCGAATTTAGTTCAAGGATTACTTCTAAATCTGCTTGACAATTCTTAAAGTCTTAGGGAAATATGCATATTAAAGTCTTGAAAAAGAGGGCGGGATATTACTTATTTTTAACGTCAAATGATGGCAACACTGGTTGTATGACAGTAGCCAGCTGACAGCTTCAGCCAGCGATTGAATCCATAAAGCAACATTGGCACTCAAACTGTAGGATGTGTTCAGCGATTACGTTTTATTGTTTTATTTTTATTTTGAGGATTTATAAGATGTCTTAGAAGTAATTCGACTGAAATCGGCAGGGCCAAGGCTCCCAAGGCAGGTTAAAGGTCCAAAAGGACAAAACTAAGACGTATAATGTACTAATTCAAGGATAGAAAGTACCTTAAGTAAGGATTCTTTCTAATTTGCCACAATGTACGCAGTTAGCATCAAGTACGCAGTAAAACAACCACACCCCACTGGGAAACAAATGTATTTTTCCAGTGCACAGTCAGAATTACTATGGATACCTTTTGCTTCATAAAATGTCCTTGCCATATCCCCGACGAAAGAAAAAAAGAAAGAAAACAACACTAATTCAAAGAGACTTCCTCATAATTTCCCCCCCTTTGGATCTGTGCGTCTATGAATACATCCTCCCTTTCTCTGTAGCAAATTTCTTCATTTAAAATTCATATATCCTTCACGTAAACATCCACCTAATTGACTAAAGAAATAATAATCATCTCTCAGGACTAAGCAACTTGTCACCGCATTTAGTTTCAATCAACAAACTGATTCGTTTGCTAAAATCTAAGAATACACCAAATAAGGATCCTTTTAACTAAACCAATCAGCCCACCACCCAAAGAGACAGACAGAATGATGAGCAACGATGGATGTAACTTAAACCAAATCTAACGAGCTGCCATTGTGTGTCTAAGGATCCCAAATTCAAGTATCCAATCTGAATAAATAGCAAATTGTGTTGGCTCGGTAGCACAAAAGCAAACTGTCTATGTGTGTTCCTCATTTAGAAATGGAGAGGACATGTGCTGAATACGTCTATACTAATCGATAGAGGACGACTAGGATATTCAGTAATTTGTCTGTTAAACTATTTCATTAGTTGGACAAATACTTGCGGACGAATTCGTGCTTCCCTAATGCAAATACGCACACAAAAAAATTATGAGAATTGTCTCTATTTGGCAAGGAAATTGATACTAAAGTGGCTGCGGGGGGCTATTTTTAGACGACCACATGATGGGGTATTAGTCTGGAGAATCAAGACAGATGACATAAGTTCTCCATGACGCAAGCAGTCAATTTATCCACCTGCAGCAAGCGCTACATCAAATTAAACCCAGCAGCAAGGCAACAGTGTACTTTTTAAGGAATCAAGGACTATCAACCATTTAACTCCCAGGCAAGTAATATTTACATTCCAGGGCACCACTATAAGCTCCAACCATCAAACCGTGACAAGATTGGTTGTGTCATAAGGTTGCACATCTACATTATCTAGATACGTGACACCACTCGAGGCAAAAAATAAAAGAAGAAGAGCCAAAAGAATTCCCTTCAATCCAGTAGAGACATAAAAGCCAAGCGCTGAAAGTCGGAAGGAGGATCGCGGGGTTATTTTATTTTTTTGTTTTTTGTTGCTTAACATCACGTCCCCTTGGGTGAATCCTGAAAGGGGAATCGTTTACAAAATTTTTATTTACTTCTTCGGGTTGATAGATAACTTTCAATGCAAGTCCTTATGGCGCAGGAAAATTTTCAAAATATCCTGATTGGGTTGAAGGTCCATGTGCACAGAGAGAGCCCTCCAATTGAGAGACAATTTGATGTAATTTTCGATGCAAAAAGTGTGCGATAATTTGTTGTTAAAGAAATTAGCATAACATTAATAAAATTCTCATAATTTGAGTTTGTCCTTTTCGTGCCGCTTTAGCATTTAGGATTGAAGGACATTTGTAGAACATAATTCTTAATTTGCGGCATTTACGGTCAAAAAGATTTGTATCTGTTGGGAAGGTTAACAAAATGAAAGGGGCCTAAGGGTTCTTCAGAGTTATAACTTTCTACATTTTTGAGTGGGAAAACCTTTAGTCCTTCCGAGAAGGGCCAGTTGTAGGAACTCATCTCAGTTTGTTTCAATTTTGTGGCGTATTTCAGGTGGAAATAAGAGGTGCCTTTTTAAGAGGTAGAATCATCCATCATCTCGGTGTACTCACATATATCCACGAACATAATCAAAAGGTCTTAAGCCATACGATCTTGGAAGCCAATTCATGGACCCATTCAGCGAAATAATGCTCTTGCTGAATGTTTCCTCCACCTATTTGATTTTGGGACGCACTGTGTAGCATGTTGCACCATCTTGTTTAAACTGCAACTAAAGTCTGGCATCACTTTGAAGGAAATATTGACCAACGAGCCTACCAGTCCACAAAGCACAGCGAAAAGTGACTTTAATGGGCGTGGGTTCCCTTCACTTTACACTCTGGCATGTAGGCCAATTAGGCAGTATTTTGTAAGGACACCGATGATGGTGCTCAGGTCAGAACGCTTCAGAAGCATTAGTTCTTTTGAACGCTTCTGGTTAAGGTTAGGCCAGAGCTCTCTAGAAATTCTGAAGGGACAATGTTCCCAAAGGGCGTTGGCCTTCCTTGAGCAGGCATCTAGTTTGAGCAGGTGCAATTTCATTCGCTTTACAGTTCCCTGGAATATCCCTGTGGCCTGGCACCCAGCATAGGTAAATGTTGTATTGTTCCGAGATCTCCATCAGAGATGAACGGCAATCTTGATGTGGTTGTCGATGATTCCAGAGATTTGATGGCTGCCTGGCTGTCTGTGTAAATGCTAATATCTGTAGCAGATAGTACACTATACTTCAGCCAGGACAGAGCTTCTTTAATTGCCATCATTTCCGCCTGAAATATGCTACAGTGATCAGAGAGGCGGAAGGATATGCCTAAGTTAAGCACAGAGGAGTAAACTCCGTCTGAGGTCCTGGATCCATCATTGTAGATGTGTATCGTTCCGATATCCACCTGCTCCAGATTAGACCATATTTCACGAGCTGAGATTGATGTACGGAAGTTCCAACCAAAGCTGAGTTTGGGGGGGGGGGGGGGGGTGTAATCAGTGGTTTCATCAATGAGGTTAAATTCATTAAGAACAGAGGAGTTGCCATAGTTGAGAGTTAGCCACTGTGAAGAGGCAGACAGACGAATGTTAGCTATTTGTATGCTGACGATGTCTAGTAGCTGTAGGGGAAGAATTGTATCTAGAGTTGCGGAGGGAGCAGCTCTGAGGGCTCCACATATACAAACGCATGCAGCTCTTTGAGAGAGAGGTTAACAGTCTTTAGAAAAGCTGTCCACCAGACGGACAGGCCATACAGAAGTATAGTTCAGACGACAGACGTATATAGCCAGAGGGTGACATGAGGTTTTAGTCCCCATTTTGTACCGATCGCCCTCTAACAAGAGTTCAGGGTACCACGATTAACAATTCTTCGAGCCGATGCAAGGCCCTGGTATGTGTTCAATCAGCACCCTATACCCAACATCGACCGGGGATTGACGTTGTTAAAGGCTCCCTCTATATCCAAGAAGGTTACTAGGGAGAATTCTTTGATATCTAGGGATCGTTCAATGACACGTAGGTACTAATACGAGAAGGGCGATCCGCACAAGTACGTAGGCGCGGATCCATTGAGCCGCGAAGATGGATATCAATCAGTCTTTCTAGGATTTTTAGGAGGAATGATGTCAGACTGATAGGTCGAAGATCATTAGGACTAGTATGAGAATCTAGAACCATGTCTACCAATTAGGATTGACTCAATTCGATCACAAAACTTTCTGCGATCGAGTTGAGCATGAGCTGAATCTCGTAAGTTCGTAAGCCAAGCCCATTCAGCAAAATTTTTCATAAAGTGGATGGACACAGCTCCAATTGTGGTACACGATTGTAATCTATTCATTCGTTTCCTTCCCTACGTTCCGCAGCAACAAAAACTTCTTCGGGTTACTCTGTATCCCCGATTATTCAAAGTACCTGCTCGGACGGGTGATTATATCGTCAATTGTAAAATAAACGCCGATTTTCGAAAGTGTCACACCAAACTTACCACAGATCAGCCATCAGCTGTCAAACTGGTTGTCGCTGGAAAAAAGTGTTGCCAAGTTATCAAAAATATTAACACATTCAATCAAGAGTTGATTCAGTAACAGTCACAGCCATAAAACTGTAATTAAAATTTAACAGCTTAAACCATTAAATCCATCGTTAATAGCCCAGCCACGTCGCGTAATGTTGTGGTTGTGGAGCACCATTAAATTCCTTCTGCCAAGTCTCTTAAATGCCTTACTTCGACCGCATTTTATGGCAACCCCAGTCCGCATCGCCCTCAACATCTTATTTATTCGCATTGCACTCTACCAGGACGTGTATAACCTTGTGCACATGGTGTTTTTTTCCTTCTTCCTTTTTCTCTCTCTCTCTATATGTGTTGAAGTTCATCCTTATTTCATCTTTTATTTCCGTGTGTTTACGCATGGAAGATCCGGCTTTTAGTTTCAAAATACTACATTCAATCCCCCACCAACACCCAACCAACTACAACTTCGTCCTTTTTTGCTTCAAGGAGCATATAAGGTTCCTTAGCCCTAGAGATGGCTAAAAGTGGGAGGGAACTTACAACAAAATATGACTTTGACAAATAATGCTTACATCGCAGAGTGTACTAGTGACGTCATGGAAGATATGTATACTGGGGAGAGGGTCCTGGATGCTAGGTGACTTGCAGTTTGACAAAGAAAGAAAGTTCTGTTTGTTGGCTGTAATCTGGGTCAAATTAGAAAACTCAATTTAATTTCAATGACTTGACTGTAACAGATGTAGTCGAGGGTGACTTCAGATGTCTGCAGGATGTCAAGAATCTCAGAAAATAAGAGGGGTCTGTAGTTAGTCATTATTCATCTAGGAGTTGCCATTTACTTTGGTTGGGGGACATCATGAGACAAAAGTTACATGATGACATAGTCGGCTCATGGTCGATTATGGAATACTATTTCCACCTGACCAACCCGATTTCATTAAGTAAACCATTCACATTCCACAAAACCATTTTAATTGAATCCTTTTCCTCGTCCTTACACACACACAAAGTCGTCCGCGAAAAACTTCTTCTATCGCTGAACTTTTTGATTGTTTTCCTTGATTTCATTTCGAAAATCCCTAACCGAACCACCGAACAAAACCAATAAATTTCTCTCAGCAAAAAATAAAACCGCTATACCAGTGCTGATGGCGCTGTAACTCTTCCACTCCGAAGGAACGCTTGGTGTTTCCATTTAACCGAAAAATTTAATATATAACCCAGTTCACCACTACGGACATTCGCTGAGTGAAGGAGTGAAACTTTTTTTAAACAAACTCCATCTACGAACGACGACCGGGCTATAGTCCTGTGCACAGCATGACATCCTTAGTGCTTAGAGGAATTCTTGTTTTGGACTTTGGGTGAATTTGACCTAATTTTTTCGGTATACCATTGACCACTAGTTGATCGGCCGAGCTAAGGGTGGGATACGTATGTTGGTGATATGAACTACAGGATGCCTTTCTTATTGTACAACTGCATGGCGTACAATGTCCTTTGTCATGGAAAATTAATTTAATTCCCTATCGATTGGTGTTCAATTTGAGCAAGACCAATACACAAAGAGAGTGCAGAATAGAGTAGATTTTCACGGAAAATATTTCCACTTGGGGGTGGTTGTGTAATTTTAAGATTCTGTTCGCATTTCTTAGGTTTAATCAATCACTCTCCCTTGCTTGAACTTTAAGGAATGCATTGTAGTTTAATGGAAAAGCATCGGTTTGGAAGGATTTTTTTTTGCCCAAGAGAACTTGAGAGATTATGCATGTTTGTCTCGAGGGGTTTTCTCTGCAAAGTTGGTCAATAAATCAGAAATATTTGCTGCAGCAGTTGGGGAAATTAAGATACTTTCTAGTGCGTGTGTTTGACCTTCATTTGGATGTTGGATTTCTTCTAGTAGGTTCAAGTATTTCCACGAATGGACAATGATAAACCGTGTTCTGACGTAGACCAACTCATGGTGAAATATCAAATCAAACTCACCTCAAATCAGCTATTAGCTGTCAAACTGGTTGTCACTCGAAAAAGTGTTGCCAATACGAACAGCATAGACGTACGATGTAGATGTGCATTAAGCTGTCAAAGTCTTCCCCCTCGTAGTACTTTTTGATGATGAACTAAGGATAAGGCTATATTGAGCCCGTCGACGCAGTAAAGCAGTACCTTAACCACTCTAACTGTCTACCTGAGGAGAGCCGGTTTCGTTAGCTTAAGCCCCTTGGACGAGAGGCAAGTTTGAAGAAAATCTGACAGCAATATCCCTTTTTTGGATATGAGCAACTTTATTGGCCAGTCTAGAGCTTACTGACCATGGGCTCTGTTCCGCAACCCTGATGTGTTTTAAGATCTCAACTTAATATGGCGAGTTTGCTTTTGTTTTCGTTCATGGACCATCCTATTTCTGGGGGCTTTTCTTTGACTCATGACATTCATTTCAGACATTCAGGCGTGCTGATGGTTACACAGATTCAGGCAGAGCCAAGCGTTCCACTGCACATGAATAGATGGATTTGACATACCTCATCGTTAGCTCTATCCAGTGAATTCTGCAAGGCGTGTAATGTTACATAATACGGGTTGTTGCTGTGCCAGGAAAACTTCTTATCCTTCTTCTTTACTTCCCTAAAAAGTTCTTAATAGTTCACTCAGCAGGAAAGCAACCACAAGTGTCAGGTCCTCCAAAACTACAACCAAGTTCGCTTAGTCATCAAACTAAGTTCTTTTCTGATTAAAAAAAGAAACACAATTCCGTCCTTGTAGTCCAACGAACTCTGACAGTCCTAAGAATAGTACCTACGCACAACAAGAACTCAAATTAATAAAACAACTTCACTTTAACTAATCGTCAGTTAATGCCTCAATTAGTGCCTAGCAGCCCCAGCCATTTGAATTCACTTAACATCAAATCAATACATAATGTCACCTCAAACTCCAACAAACAACAACGCCTTGATGTTGACAATTTGTCCAAAGTCTCCTTATTGTTTCATTGAACTCTAACGAAACTTTATTCGCCTGCCAACAAGAGAAACACAATCAATAAACTTGAGCCAAAGATAGAAAGCATCCGTCAGACAATTTATTAATTGCCCAAGCATCTGTCAGAATGGCCATCAACTGATCAATCATTTAGATTTGAGGCTAGGATAAGACCGTTATACACACACAAACAAACAAACAAGCAAGTGGACTTTATCTCGGAAGTGAAATCTCTCGAGAGATTAGTTCATTGAAGAGTATATATTCTCTCGTTCCTTTGTGCGAGACAATACACGGACTATGGCAAGCATAACCTCGAGGGAGTCCTGCATTCGTCCTTCCTCTGCTCATGGCCATGAATAATAAATGATATATAAGTGGACCGACCAATGCAGAAGCTACGATGGATAAAATGAAGAATAGAGGGCAGACTGGTCTGTCAGCATCATCATCCGTTCAGGATGTTGAATAATAAGTGGCCTATAGGTGTCTAATGAGCTGGCAAAATGTTAATGACTCGTCATTTGTACTGGCAGTGGCAGAAGAGAGGCGAGTGTTTTTACGATGCGACACAAGAGGAAATGAGCTGAATTGAAGTAGATTGTCTGTGTATAGTCTTTGTTCATGGCTTCCTGTGAGAGTTGATGAGGGATGCTCTGTTGTATGATGACTTTTCATCCTTGCTAAGGATAAACATTGTTGAACGAAGGAGGAACATAATTCTGTTAAATAGGTTCGTTAAGTAGATTAAAAATTTGTTTTTATTTTAATGCTGGAGTAGTGGGCACGCGCAACTTGTAATCTGATATTAAACAAACGCTCAGAGAGCAAGACATTTTATGGTTTAAACACAGAAAGTTTATTGATGACAATCCGAGAGAACATTTGACATGAAACGCAATCAGATGGCTGACATGATTAACTGATTAGTTGGCAATTATCATATTAGAGTGTTGCATGCCAGAAACGTCAACAGCGGTTGCTACATGATTAATGTGACAGATATTTGTAATGGCAGTCAATTAGAGTAATTGGTGGCAAGATCACGGTGCGATTTCGAATGATTGCATGGAGGAAAATAGACTGTGTTTATTTTTGTCATAATTGTTGGATTTTTGTCAGTAAATGTTGTTATTTTTGTAGATGAGCTCTGGCTTGAATCAATTTGGCCTTCAATAAGCAAAGGGTGGAACCTGACCCTTTACTATCTTAGTTACTCAAAGAAAGGCACCAACTCACATGACAGATTGTTGGTGATGAGCACTAGCCAGCTACAAACCTCAATTAGTGATGACCATTAAAGTACTTTACACAGTTGTCGGCAGATGATGATGTGTGAGTGGATGACATACCATCGCGAGAAGGCAGGGTCGACTCATGGAAAGTCTTTCAATAGAACACGTGTCTCTAGGCAACTCACAGGAGTGGATTATACGGGGCGATAGCAGTCAAACAATGGAAGGACAGGTTCAAAAAGTCCTCTAAAAGGTATAAGTAGTAGAGACTATAACCACTTGCACTGAAGCCTCTATTTCGCTATTGTGAATGACAACGTTCACTTGCTATACCGGACTGGATTATTTTGACATCTAGAGGGAGTAAGTGGAGAGAAGGAAGTAAGTAAATTTACTGAACTTCTTTTGACGTTTGGAAATGTCAAACGGAGCCAATTGAACTCGACACGTTTGTAAGAACAAACACACACTGACACTGGCCAAGGAATTCATATGTGAAAATTAATCCACAGAAGTACCTACTCTGACAGGATTCTTACTTTGAACACGAAAGCGTCAAAAAAGTTCAGTTCGTCAGTTCAAGGTGGACACGGTCTATAGCTTACAATCATTTGCCCAGCTGCTTGATCTTAACCATAGACAAACTAAACTAGGCAGTCAGCTCGAACTTCCCCTGCGGCCATAGATGTCAAAAAAATTGCCGGATTTTATAATTGTTTGTGTGAAATTAGTGAGCTCCCATTTGATTTTGCTTGAACGTCAGAATACAATGACAAAATCTAGCAGATTTTAGCTTGGGGGAGCGAATGTGTCAAACGAACCGAAGCTGTCTGTCTAATTTAGATTTGTCTATGATCTTGACTGATCCAACAGTTTAAAGACAAAAAAGTTGGGAACAGGCACACTGGTTTTTTACACTCTTACAGTCACTTCTTCTAACCGTTGACGTTTGCTGACTACAGTGACAATTTTCTGACGTCCAGTGATAGCTGATTTCGAACTTATCATTGACAGATAATTTTTAGCATTTTGCATGGGGCTCATTTTGACAATGACGTTTATATAACCTTGGGCAGGCGTCGTCTTTTTTTTTTCCACTTAACCAATGTTAATCGGCCATTTGTGGCCATTATTCTTTTCCATTGAAGTGACAGTGTGACGTCTAAGTTGCGTCATTCACTCACCATTGAAATTATCCTTCGTCTGACTACCACTCTTGTGACGTCATTTGCCCTACCATGGCAATGCCACTACAAATAGCAGCATAGTAGCAGAAGTAGCTATGGAATGGCATTTGGGACAAGGCAACACTTTTCGGCTGCCGCACCAAATAAATGACGTGGTATGGCGCAAATTTGTGACGTATGACTTATCGTTTACAATGTCAAAGGATAATGCAAGATTTGGTTCAGAAAGAACCAGTACTCGTGGTCCGTATTCACCACACGCTGTACACAACACTTTGGAATACTTTTGGGGCACGTGAAACTTGATTGTTGGCAAAAATGCATTCTGCTGAACAATTTGGACCCTAAATATTGCGTAGTACAATTTATACTGTCTTTATGCATTGGTGTGTCCGACAAAGGTACAAAAAACAGTGTAGAAAGCGTTGTTAAATGCTATAAGGTACCATTGTATTAGAACCATGACGATAGTGATATGATTCGCAGGAGGTCCATCAGCTTCAGATCTGCGAAGAAATAACTACCGAAAGTCGTCAGTCCTCTGGCAGTTAGGGAATGTGAGTCACACAGCAGGTGTCGGACAGACTCAGTTTCTTCCTAGACACGTTCCACATGAATACCAATGGCACAGGGTCCAGTGAATTTGCCAAAAAGGACCCGTGTAAAGACGAAGTTTCACCAAAGATTCTTGCTATTCCAATTTATTGGCCAAACACTACGTTTTCGTCCCTATAGCGCACCAAGCACCGAAAGAACCAAGTTCAAATTACCATCACGGTACAACTTTTTGCATGCATCCAGGTTCATTATACCAATGCCTATTACTGTGTTCCTTAAATCCTTGGTTGAACAACAAGAAGCATACAAGAGCCATCATTAATTCATTCATTAAAAATCCAACCGCAAAAAGAAAAACAACTGATTTATCTGACATCTGTCAATAATTGTCACATTCCTTTGAATATATCGGTATAAATCTTTTCACCTAATTAAGACATTCAACTTCTGGTTGTCCCGTATCTGTCATTGTTACCAACGACATAGACAATGTTGTCTCTCTGATCTCATCTGTCACAGAAGAACCAGCAAAGATAGCAGTTAAATTAAATTTATTCTCAAGGCTCGAGCATCTTTAGGATAACGTACTGAATTATTGCGTTCATTCTTTTCGCTTTGCCCTTTTACGTAGCAAATAAAGTGAGAAGGATGTGAAAATAAAACGCAAGCTTTTATAGGGGCAACAGGCTACGGGCATACTCGTAGATAAAGTTTGCCTTTTATGTGAGCGAACAGCAAGCGCCTCAAATAGACCATATAAATCATCATAAGTCTCTTTCCTTTTTTTTGTATTTCTTCTCGACACTCTGTACCTGCCTCTGGTTTCGGATGGGTAAAAGCCTACACAAAAAGTAGAATGTGTAACAATTTCATTTGCACACAAATAGGATACTGATGTGGAATTTCCGGGAAACAATGAATGATGTTCCGGATGGATACAGTGCAGTCGATGGGCATTAAGACACTCGAATTGGGTTGGTGAATGAGTTCGAAAAGTGTGTTTGGCTTCGTTTAAGAGCATACGCAATCCATTTTAAATCTTAGTAGGGTAATCCTCGAGCTTTGAGTTTAAGTCAAGCTGCTTTAGTGGGAAGCCATTCGCGATGACATAGTTTTCAAAGAAGTTAATGTATTGCGCATCAAGTGGTTGACCTTCTGGAGATTCAAAAACGTCGCCGAATCGTCCCCAATTGCAGACTAAGCACGACAGCTTAGTTCTGTTTGTTTTGTTGCCCTTTTCAAAAAAATCACTTAATTAAGAGAGATGCTGATTTGGTTTTTGTCTCCATTCACCACTCCGTTCTTCTATTTTCTCACCTACCAGAGCTCGTTGGCTCCTTATTCCTTTCCACTCCTTTCTTCAAATGTAGTTGATGGAGCAGGCCTATAATAACTTCATCTTCTGTATTCCAGGCGTCAATCATCTTTAGGGTACTCTCCAATTTCTTTATCTACATAATTTGCCCTCAACTTTACAGTTTAATCACCGTCCTATATCGTAAGTTGATCTTCCTTTGTCTTGCTACTGACTTGATGCTTCTGTGGGTGCCATGGCTGAGTAGTTAATGGACTTGACAGCTGTGCATGGAGTTCAAGGGTAAAATCCCAGAAAATAACACTTTCTTCACTTCTTGCAACGGCGTAGTACTTAAGGTCTATTCTATATGTATGACGACTACTACGATGATGAATACTCCACTTGGCATTAGTGCCTCAATATGTCATCATAGTAATACATTCCGCAGGACTGGGCCTAGAGCTGCGGAACTTCTCCTTTATGTACATCTTATGCTCCTGTTCCGTGGTTCCTACACTAAGGATGCGTTCTTGATGTTATTGCTATGATGCCACCTAGCTATCCTTGTCCCACGTGCTTTGCTTCTGTTTAAAGCTTTAAGGGCTCTTGCTTCCATCCCCACTGCATTGTTACTCTTTATTGCTGCTGACTTTTAGAAATTCCTCAACGGTGACTGATGGTATCGCATCTGTTTCTTTAGTTGCTCCTCGTCTTAGAGTGCTATTTCCTTTTGCTTCTTCCTTGCTATGGATCTACTGCCAAAGGTCAAGTGTGGAACCTAATGCCTGAAGGCGTCCTCAGACTTATATCAAACGTTAGACAAACGACAGACAATCTTTGTCATGAGAGATAGTTCAGAACTAGCATGGGTCTACAACTTGTAGAGAAAAAAAAAAACAAGGAAGAATGCTCATCAGCAGAAAGCGGTTCATGAAGGCAAGAAGACTGAGTGTGGGCGATCACTTTCAAGCCAAAGTTTAGGTACAGTTAAATTACTTTAGATGCAAGGCTAACTTTTAAGCCACATTTCTTGCACACAGGAGGGAAAGTAACAAAGACGTCAGCTGTCGTAGCAAAAATCATACAACATGTACGCTAAACAAAGCTCGAGAAGGGGCTACTCTGAGCAACGAACCCAAATGACGCCATGAAGACGAAGTCGTTCAAGAAAAAGACCGATGCAACTTTCAGAATCAAAGTATTCAGAGTATACATTACATTCCAAACGACCTCCTTCGGCACAGCATGTTGACATGGTTCCTTTCGACCTTCCTTCCTAAAGACGTTGAATAGAAACGCCATACCAATGATAGTGGAGTCAACAGGGAACAATAGTGGTTGTGATACGGAAATTCCACCAAGGATAAGTCTCAAAAAAGGGGAATTAAACTGGTACAACTCTGACAAAGGCAGACGCTTAGATCAATTAGAAGCGTGAGGAGTTAAAATTTTACCAGACTCAGATGATTACTGGCCATGCATGCTTCAGAGTCCACCTCCACAGCCTTAAATTCAACGACACTTCCTGCTGCCCAATGTGTTTGGAGGCAGTTGAGAATGAGAAACACATTGGTGAACAAACTGGAAGAGTTCAAGTTCAAAAGCCTAGCCCCAGACAACATTACCAAATGCAGAGGTAGTCCACGCTTGCCTAAATGAAGGGGTACTTCCCAAGCAGTGGAAGAAACAAAGACTTGTTGTTTTACCAAAAAACGTAATAAACCACCGTAGGATCCCTCATCGTATAGGCCTCTCTGCATGCTGGACACATTGGGTAAAATGCTGGAGCGCATAATAAGTGACAGACTGGAGAGTGCAACCGACTGGCAGATCGCCAGTATGGTTTCAGCAAGGGACGTTCCACGATTGATGCTATCGACGAAGTCATAAATACAGAGAAAAAAGCCATAGCACGAAGACGATGGATGGGTGGCAGTAAGCAGTACTGTGCCTGTACTGTGTACCCTTTGATACCGCAAATTGGAACAACACTCTCCGAGCACTTACCGCCAAGAGAGTACCGGACTACCTGCAGAAGATAAAGACGGACTACTTTACAAATAGAATACTGCACTACAACACCGAAGACGGGATAAGGGTAGGCTCACTACTGTGGAACCTTACGTAGGATGACGTCGTCAAACTTCGAATCCTGAGGTCCTCGAAGATAATTGGCTTCGCCGACGTTATATCGATCGTTGTAGTGGTCAACCTCCTTGAACATCTAGAACATGACTGCAAGCCATCGGAACGGTACAGGACTGGCTATTAAGCATGGCATGGACGACTAGCAGAGGAAAAGACGGAAGTAGTACTAATCTGCAGCAGACGGGTTATTGAGCCTGAAGAAGTGATCGTGGGCGACCAGGTTGTAGTCTCTAAACCAGAACTGAAGTGCATTTGTGTTGCTATAAACAACATCTACAATATGCAGCGGAGAGAGAACAACGGCTACTCTGGCAAGGACCATGCAAAATATTGAAGGACCTAAACAAGGAAAAAACTACTCTCCAGTGGCACCCAAATGAGCACCAAATTATACAGAATAAGGACAGAAGCAGTTTACAGAATCAACACATTGAGAGTATAGTGCCTTCCGAACAAACTCATACGATGATGATGAATTGCCACGTAGAACAACAATGGAAAAATGGCAAGCTAGATGGAACTCTTCCGACAAAAGTAGATGGACTCAAAGACTGATCCCCATAATCGGCATTTGAAACTCCATGTTCAGCTGAACTTCTGCCTAACGCAAATGCTTACAGATTTGGGCAGGAGAACAGCCATTATTGTCCAACGTGGAAAACGCGCTGTCCGCGATATCGCGAAGACCGTAACCTGTTGGGGAACAGACTTGGGTGTGAACTTAACCCCAGAGAATATCATTAGAGTAATGCTCAGCACATCAGAAGCTTGGGAAGTAATAAGTGAGACCGTGGCTACTATCATATTTAAGGCTGCAGTCCTCCCATGGAACGAAGTACGAAGGTTCTGCAGGGACCAGGGTTCATTGTTCGGGTTCAGTTTCGTCTGGCAAAAGCTTCCCATATTCTGACACAGAATGAAAACAAACTTTCAATGAATTTCGAAAAGATTCTGAGCCTCCCCCGTTTTTGGAACAGTGCTTTAAAACCTCAACAAAATTTTCGAATTGATATCTTTAAACTCTAGGTGAACTAAACTTAAACTTCCAGTGGCCTAATGCCACCTCCCCAGACTGTGCATAGAGAGAACCGCATGCTTCTTTCAATTGTTTGAAACATAATGCGGCACGAAGTAAACTGAAAGATGGATATCTGACATCATTAAAGTTAAATCCTTAATTCTAGAATTTATTGTTCCTTCCTGAGCATTTCCTTATTCTTTGGCAAACGACATGCCTGATGGCGGAAGTATAAATGGCCTTTGATGCTGCTGTTGGGTTCGTTGGTAATTCCACTTTATAGGCTCCGTTAAGCTGGTACATTCGTTTTTGAGTGACTCGAAAACCACCCACGCACCTGGGAGGAAAACCCTAGTAATTTTCCGTGCTAGGATTTTCGTGAGTGACGCAGATTTCCGTATAGTCATTGTGAAGTAATTTAAATAAATCAACACTGGAATTTTCGGCAGCAACGGAGGGTGGGTGCCTTGTAGGGTTTTACACCTCAAATCAATCAAAATAATGTTTCAAAAGTCGAAAGAACGGTTTTTTCAATTTGTTGCGCCATTATTTCCGGCCTTGTGCGGGAACTTGCGTCGCAGCGAAATAGTCATAGATACAGTATACAAATAGAGGGGCGGTGGATAAAGTTGAAATTCCAACACAAGCTGCATGGAAACGCCTTTACGTGACTGGAATTTCGAGTATGGGATCGGCTATACATACATACATACACTTTCGCGCGCCTTCATTGCATCCTTGACAAATATGATCAATTTTTATTTTTCCATCTCAAATGGAGTACGTATACTTGTGTGTATCCTGGTGGGGGTTAAGCACGAAAGTAACATGCAAATCGAAAAATAAAATTGTTTGAATAGGACTTTATGCCTATTGCGTTTAACGGTTTTCTACGGGTTTGGGTTAAAGTGCCCGACTACTGGTGCACGTGATGAGAATACTTATTTGATTTTCGGGGATTTTTTCGTGGGAATTTTTTTCGAGAAGGAGTGTAAAATGAAGATAAGATAATGACTAATAATGCAAATATTGAAAAAAGAGTCTACAGAGGATTGGGTTTTGGGTGCGAGCCTGTCTGCTTTATATCCTTGCGATAAAATTTCGTTAAATTCATGGCGCAAAGAATTTAGTAACAAAAAACATTGGAATGTCGTTTTGGGGAGGAGGACATATGGATGGGATAACCATCAGGAGATGGTGTTAGTGTGTGTGACTAGAAGGCGTAGGCAATCACCACAAAGTAGTGTATTTTATGTCAAGGCATCCGATAAGATAATGTCCTTACATGCTTAAACCGATGTGGATTTGGGGAAGATATTTTACTACCGGAAAGAGTGGTATACAGTATTTTTCTCTCTCTGAGGATTCCTTTTTTTTTATTTTTCCTTTTTTTTTTGGGGTGAAACCATTTCTTTTTCTGTGGTCCTGACACAGGATACAATTTCACACAAGTTTGTTTAGAAAGTCGCTTTGAGAGTGACAACTAGGTCGCAGCCACAAACTTTTTTCCGGAAAGGAATTTGGTGTGATGGTTTTTTTTTTTCCTTTTTTCAAAGGATGCGCTCATAGTTCGTGATGTGTTTGGATGTATTTGGGTTTTTGCCCATTTCAAGATTAATTTCCAAGCTGTCTGCAAAGATAACATGGTAGCACTGGAATTGATATATTTTTTTCGTCGGAAACCTATTAGGATATTAATAGTGTCTGGGGAATAGGAAGTGCTTCCTAACATCGGTATTGCATTTGAAGAAATTGTTTCTTTCTGAGTGAAGGACGCCGGGTGTTGGGAGTAAAATCGAGCACCAAGAGCTGAAGACTATTTCTTGGATGCCACCTCAAGTGCTGTTGACAATTTAGACGTCGAATTCAACTCGATTTCGATGTCCATATTCCAAAACAAACTTTAACCGCTCCCTGTTCAAATGTTTCATGACCAGGGCCCTATACCGCTAACTGCGCGTCAAATTTCACTCTTTGACTTTGGAATGGTCAGAGAATTATTGTCAGAGACCTTTGACTTTAAGAATCCCCCAAGAATACTCCTAAACCTTATGTGTGTTCTTGGCGAGATACGTTTAATGTTTTGGTAACACCGTTCTGCTGCAATGAACTATTATCCTTCCACTTTGGACCTCAAGATCAGTTGTCAGAATGGCCATAATACTCGGCGTTGATTGTAAGCGAGATCCTTTGCTTATTTTCATAAGAAAAAGGACAATTCAATCATCCCCGCCGCAATAAACCAGTTGAGCGCGCACATCAAGATGTTTATGCCAAATGCTGTTGTGCTGTTGTAGTTACTTCTTACTTTACGTCTTTTAATGGGAGATTCTGAACTTTGAGCTAGACTTTCGCCTTGAGAAGAAATAAGTAAGATTTTCAACTGATGTAGCTGTATTCCCCGCCGGATTACTTTGAGACCTCGTTAGAAACTTGTCCTATACCAACTGCAACTGTCACTTTGCCTCTTCTTAGCCTATTTTCAACACTGCTTAGGGAGGAGCTTATCTCCATCATTAACCTCGTCATGTTGCTTATTGGAAGCTGTACACTTGGCACGTTCAAGTTTCCCTCTAAGGCTACAACGGAACACGACAGTCAAATCCGACTATTCCACTCAATTCAACTGTCGTATTTGAGTTCAAGAATAGGGACTGTGTGGTCTGATAAAAGATACTGGATTCTGGACCTCTGGTGTTCCTCTGGATGGCTGGGATCTGCTTCTTCACATCACATCACGATAAGAATCGTCTCTTGGTTTTTTCCAACGGACACTATATCGATCGATGTTTAAAGTAGCCATTCTGATGTCGTTAGATACTCAGGTCTAAGATGGCGACTGTCAATTGCCAAATGGTCAATTTGGTTGGAGGTTACTTAACCGTCAGTTGAAATGTAGTTGAATTTATGACAGGTATTCCAGTCAAGCATGACAAGGCGATTTGCTTTTTAAAAACCAACAAACCTTTGTGTGACAGTTTACAGATGACGGGTGACAGTTCTCCCATTATGGCTCTGTCCGCAAATGACGTACATGTGGTGGAATCGGAACGCATGAGTGTTTTTAGAATGCTTTTCCTGCTGGCATTGTGAACTTTGTCAAAAACAACTTTCCAGACTCTTACGTCCAAATAGTCACTAGTAACGTTCTCAATTAAACTTCTTTCTATCCCATGTTTTTGCTCGCTAAATTCCTGAAAATGCAAATCTCCCTCCGCCCAGTATCTAGCCATAAATCAACTCTAAATCACTTCCCCAAACTCAGTGGAGGAACCCCCAAAACAGTTTCAAAATTCAATTGCAATAATTCCAAACCCCGCGCACGAATTCTTAATCAATTCCCATTCGCAGTAAACATTATAAATTTCGCCGATTAATTCAATTATCAGCACGTGCCTTACCAATTCTAACAAATCCGCTCGCTGAAATCAAATTAATTTCGCCTCCGCCTTTCCGCCCACAACTTCACACGCTTCGCTCAGCTAATCTACCAGACATCCCCCCCAAATTAATATCACAAAAACCATTTTAAAAAAAATTCTGTTTCCATTTTCAGACCGAACAATTCGCCGTCCTATGGATTCTATTTACCGTCATCGTCCTTGGTAATTCCTCAGTCCTGGTTGCAATGTTTATGAACAAAAATCGTAAATCTCGAATGAATTTCTTTATCAAACAACTGGCTTTAGCTGGTGAGTATTCTACTAATTGAAACGACAATAAAGGACATTCGTGAAATGGAATTTCTTTTATCCGATTCCACAGATCTTTCGGTGGGCTTGCTGAATGTCCTGACGGATATTATATGGCGAATAACAATTTCATGGCGAGCTGGCAATATCGCTTGCAAAGCGATACGATTCTCTCAGGTCTGTGTGACGTACGCGTCGACTTATGTCCTTGTAGCGCTGAGTATTGACAGATATGATGCCATAACACATCCGATGAATTTTTCCAAATCATGTAAGTAGTCCTTTTTAGACCCGTGCCCATGGATGGTTATGGAGCGGTTTTGTTTCTTAGGGAAACGAGCAAGGCGCCTAGTGGCAACAGCATGGATCATCAGCGCCTTATTCTCCTCGCCAATGTTGATCCTTTACGAGGAGAAACTTATTCAAGGACAAACTCAATGCTGGATTGAGTTAGGAGAGCCCTGGCGGTGGCAGGTTTACATGAGCTTAGTCTCAGCGACGCTATTCGCCTTCCCCGCCTTAATAATTACCGCCTGCTATGCGGTGATAGTCCGAACGATATGGGTCAAAGGATCTGTATTTGTTCCTGCTGGTAAGTGCTTCCTTTCACCTCCTTTTGAGATTTTTCATTGAGATTGAGTTCCATTTTATTATAGACCGTTCAGCATATGCGAATGCCACAACCCGCAGAGCCAGTTCCCGAGGCATAATTCCCCGAGCCAAGGTCAAAACCATCAAAATGACTTTTGTCATTGTGATTGTTTTCATTCTCTGCTGGTCGCCGTACATTGTCTTTGATCTGTTGCAAGTTTTTGGACACATTCCCAGGACACAAACCAACATAGCGATAGCAACACTCATACAAAGTTTGGCACCACTAAATTCAGCGGCGAATCCGCTGATCTACTGTTTATTTTCGACGCAAATTTTCCGAACCTTGAGGTGAGTTTTAATCCTTTTCGATGTTTGATTTTTGGCTGTAAGCCATTTTTAGCAAAGCTTCTTGCTCTCTAGCCCTCCATAAGTAAATTTTTGTCTATTTTCCTATCATTTCAGTCGCATTCCCCCTTTCAAGTGGTTCGTCTGCTGTTGCAAGTCACAACGAAGTAATTCGACGCAAAATCGATGTAATACCGTTGGTCAGAGGCTACATAACAGCTGTGATTCGATGAGAACGCTGACCACATCGTTGACTGTTTCTAGGCGCTCGAATAAGACAGCAAGGGTGGTGATTGTGGAACGCCCTAAGACCATATTGGCCATGTCAGAAGTATGATAACCGGAGTTTGGTTCTGTAGTCAAATTGTGTATTTTAATTAAATAATTTATTTAAGTATTTATTTCTGAGTATAGAAGGTGTAGTGTGTTGTGAAGGCGCCTAAAAGTAGACTCAGGAAATTTTGAAGTTTGAACTGACACGAATCTAGTACAATTTTGAAAGTGTCATCCGTGGTGAACGAAATAACTGACAGCTCAAATTAGGATTGCCCTGATTGACTACATTTTGTCCTGTAAACTGTATCTAAAAGTGTAGTTTGATGGGTGTCAAGTCATACTATACAGAAATGAGTGTTTCCTTGCTTTGGACACATTTGCTTTCAAACGACAGTTTTGTTTGTGACTGGCATATCATTTGCAAAAATATTTGTCAGTTTGACAATTTGCTAAGAACTGAACTGTCTAACTGGTGGTTGTATGTTTTTTTACATCTTACACGCAAAATTATAGGATAATTCAAGTAATTTTTAGGCACCTTCAAGTACACTACGAATAGAAAACTAAGTATTATAGACTAGCAACGAAAAATCTATGGAGACACATTTTGAAACTGGTTTTACATTGACAATAAAGCCAACAACAGCATCAGGACCACAGTGACAGTGAAATTCTTTTAGAAAATAACATTAATTGATTATACAGGAAATTTTAAAACATTTAGCAGGCATTTTAGACTTAAACTTAAAACCTTAAAAAAAAACTACAAATTACCATCAAACCAAATAGGACTGATATTTGTATTGTAAATAATATGCAACTTAAAAATTTAAGTTTTAATTTATTGCATTTATTTATTGTATTTACTGTAAATATTTATACAAATGTAGAAAAATGTGTACACAAAGTATTAATCATTAGTTGTAAGCTTAATTTATTTTTAAAATATAAATTTTCATCAACAAGTCTTTCTAAAAATTGCCTCTATACATAGCTAATACTTAAAAAAAAATTATTACCTAATAGTGAATCTTATTTGCATAATTTATATAAATGTATAGAATTAGATAATATTTAGCAAAGAATAAAATATTTATTATTTTCCAATTGATTGCGTTTTATTTATTTTTTTTTCTTTGATTCGGGCAAATAGAAAATTGATAGCAACTAGAGTCTCTAGGTGGCGAATAGGGGAACGTATATTGCTGTTTTGTACTGTCAGAAAGGGCCATTATAGCTAGACATATGACACAAATAAATGTCATGACACAAATAAACTGGCAGTTCCATCTAATGGTACGTACGAAGGTACGTTCATAGTTTGTGGTGAGTAGATCGGTGGAAAGTGCTTTACACTGCGTGGTTAAGGAGATCGAACATTCGATGTCCTTGAAAGAATACACTATGCCAGAGTTCCTCGACATAGACAATAACATAGACAATAACAAGGCCCTTGACAGTTCTTGACGTGAACTGGCATATTACAAACTGGATTGAGAACATTCTTAACAGCAGAATCATCAACTAGTTCCGTGAGGAAATTGACAACGAGAGGCACTCCATAAGGAGGCGTACTCACCCCGACTTATGGCTTCTCACCGTCAACAGAATTCTCCAGGTCTTCGAGCAAAAAAGAATTAAAATTGCAGCATATGCGGACGACCCCAAATTCTTGCCAACAATCAGTGAACTTATGGAATCTCTAGAGCTTTCTAGATGGAGGTTTAGGAATTGATCCGCATAAGACCGAGCTGGTCCTGTTCACCACGAAAAGAAAAATACCCAACTTCACACTGCCAAAGCTAGAAGGCGCCACAATAAATCTCTCAACTGAGGCGAAATATCCCGGGGTCATTCTAGACTATAAGTTATCGTGTAGAGGAGTATAGAAGAAAGAATGAAGAAGGGTTTGAATGATCTCTACGCCTACAAATTATCTTTCGGGAGAAGATGCGGATTGCAACCGCGCAACCATACGGTCACGCGGTCTGCCCTCATAAGAATAAGTGAAATGCGCTCCTGCCCGATAGCTGCGTTGGAGGTTCTCTTAGACCTCCCACCCCTCAACATAACTATTATGAAGACAGCAGCTGGTTGTGCACTAAAGCTTCAGCTGCTATGCAATAATTCCTCCCCTAACTTAGACGAACACATGAAAATCCTTAAAGGAGTTCCTCTGCTATCCAATCCAGCAGTGTGCCTCTCGGATTTCATGCCCAAGAGAATCCATCTCCATCACCCTTTTAAGGTCGTTGTCTCAATCCGGAGTTTCTGGGATAATCAGCGTACTCCTTCCTTATCAATAGATTGGTATACTGACGGATCTAAAATGCCAAGTGGTACTGGAGCTGAAATCTCTGGTCCAAACTACAAATTATCTGTTCCTCTGCGACAAACAACCACTATCTTTCAGGCAGAGGTTCACACAATCGAGCTCTGTGCTAAGCAGACAGCCAAGCAGCACTCAAGGCTCTCATCTAATATAACTTTAAGTCCAAGAGAGTTTGGAACTGTCTCCACAGTACACAGGGGCCTCACTGGCAACGAAGCCGTCGATGTGCTTACCAGGGAAGGTGCTCAGGCACCTTTCATTGGTCCTGAATCTTTCTGTGGCCCACAAACTAGCCAAATTAGAAAAGAGCTCAGCAGATGGGAACGACAAGAATCGCTCTCTTAGTGGAACTCTCAAAATGGATTAAAACATGCCAAAAAATTCATCAACTTCACAAAACAGAGAAGTTCTATGAGCAGATACAAAGTCAAGAAAATCACTGATTTCCTAACTCTCTCAATTGTCATCTCAAGAAAATGGGCCGTGTCCAATCGAAGACGTGTCACTTAAGTCTTGAAGACACTGAAACAGCCCACCACATATTGTGCGAATGTCCTGCCATAGCTCGCCTGAGGCTTAAGTACTTTAACGAAGGCTTCACATCTCCCTCTGATGTCTCCTCAGCTTTAGCCATAGATGTCTTAGATTCATAAACGAACTAGACTTCAGCTGAACCACGGAAAAAAACTAATTACATTCAAACCTCCTAGGGAATAGCCCAAAAGATCTTCCTGGGTTATAGTGCTTCATAGGCCTTTCGCCTTCTCTTATCCCTCACTATCCTTAAAAAAAAAAAGGCCTTTCTTTCTGAGGTAGTGGATTGGATTTTAAGGTAAGAAAATTCTCCCTACCTTTTAAGTCAATGTGCAAACTGTCAAAAATTCGTTTGCCGTTCCATATGTTAGGCATTACCTCAAAAAGTAGGCCTAAATTTCGAAATGATTCCGGCTTGCCCTACTGTAAAACAGGGCATAAGTGTTGCAAGAAAAGGACATCCAACATTTCTTTCAACTTGACTGTTGTTTGACTCATAACACCACAGAGACTACTTACTTGGATGCATTTAAATATTTATTTAAATATATTTAAGTCCAAACTTGTCTACAAGATTCAAGTCGTGTTGTTTTGAAATAATCATTTGAGAGGAAAATTCCTTTAATTTTTTTTTTTTTCAAGATTCATAACCTCACTTCCCAAATGATTATCCCAAAAAAAAAATGAAAAATAAAAACTCAACTTAAAATCAAATTTACTTCTTCTTCGCTGCAGCTTTTGGATCTGGTTTGGCTGCAAACGGTTTGACTGGAGGTGGCTCCATTGCCCTTCCGCCCTTCATATTCATATCATCACCTTCATCAGGAGGCATTCCATTTTCACAATCGCCCAATTCCAAGGTACATTCCCAGTATTGTACCTTTTTATGTCTATTCTGGTCATCATTGCCATTGTTATTGGCATTGACTTGTGGCGGTGGGCAAGAAAAGCATGTTTCCTTCTTGCCCTTCTTCATTAAGACCTCCTGCTGCTGCTGATAGAATGCATGATCGTGCTCCATTCGCATACAAAGATATTGGAATTGCTGGGCATTACGATCGCCATAGTAGGAGATTTCTAAACAGAGATGGTTAGCTAGAAATTGAATTGTCCTCAGAACTTACACTTACTATCGTTCAATTCCTCACAGAACTTCGTTAGGAGGCATTCTTGGCTTGTCATTTGTTCGGACATGCATTGAACCTTCTGCGCTATACAGCCAAGATGTTTCTCAAACATGAGTTCAAGTGTTTTCTGCAAAGAAACGCAATCTGTAGGTATATTTGGAAGAAACATATGTTTTTTTTTTTTTTGAAATACCTTTACAGAGTCCTCCATTGAGTCGCGCATGACTTCGAAGAACTCTCCACAGGCGTCGTCGTCTGTCGGATTGCATTGCGGACATCTATTGCAATCATCTTCTATTTGCTCGCTACCGCGCTTGCTGGAATAGTTTTTCGAAGGACGTTCTTCCTCGATCGCCTCGAGGTCATCGCACATGAAATTCACGCCCCCCGTACCGCAACCTTGCATGTCGTTCATACCTGGCATACCTGGCATACCTGGCATACCGCCCATGCCACACATGTTACCCATGTTACCCATGCCACCCATGCCGCCCATGCCACCCATGCCACCCATGCCTCCCATGCCACCCATACCACCACCACCACCACCACCACCACACATTCCACCCATTCCACTCATACGATGATATGAACCGCTCATAGGTACACTAGCACCCTGCTGGGACTCCGCAGGATTGCATGGAGTGCAGGCGCATACTATTTTCTGTGTACGCATTTGCTCTTGAGCGCTATTAATGTTCTTCATGTTCTTCCTATCTTTAGATGAATATTCGTCGGAGAGGTTTCTGCTTGATTTTCGCTTGCTGGCTTTTGAATCACGCTTAGTGGTCTTACACTTTGGCGAATTTGGCGGAGCTTGGCTCATGCTAGGCCCTCTCCAATGACGGACGTTTTGGGGGCGTTTGTTATAACTTTATTCCTCAATTGCTGACACTTTTGTTGTTCTGGTTTTGGTATTGCTTTCTAAAGAGTCCTTCTAAGGCGTTTTGTTTTAATATTACTTCTTTGCGGTCCGAAAACTTACACCAGTTACTTCGTGGCAGTCCAATTGTTTGCAGTTCCAATGATGAGATTTCGGTTTACTTTTCTCCCAAAGAATACGTTACACTAGAAATTTTAAAATTTTCTCTTCTGAATTATTTGACACAATTTACTAGCAAAATGATTCTATGTTCTAAGGTAGGTCATTGTGTTGATTAATTACTTATTTAGAACATGTGTCTCTGTTGGATACTTGGCCATACTTCTGTACCCACAGAAGGCTCAGGGATAGACCATGGCCTAAACAAGGCCTCTAGCAAATTGTGCTATGGCTCCAACACGAAATATGATCTTCTGGGACTTACTTTACTTTTGCTTATGTCTCCCTGTGAGTCCTAGGGCCTCTACAACGCCTACGCGCCATCGTGTTTAATTCCTGGGAATGTGCCTCAGCTCTCCCCAATGCTTTCCCAGTTGCCGTGGTGCCTTCTCCACTGTTCTGCCCCACGTACTCCTAGGACCACCACGTATCCACGTACGCGTTCCATTGCATCGCTTGGTTAGCTATGGATCTGTCACCCTTTCGGTAAGTGTGACCAATAATTTCCAATAATTGTTCCATATACTGTCTCCAGATAGTTATAACTTATAGCATATGGTGGCGATGGTCAGTCAATGGTCCAGTAACGACTCCAACTACACACTACCACAGCTCATGTTTGATAAAAAGTTCGAGGCCAATACCTATCCACAGGTGTGGGAAGTATTCTCTCATGGATTATACTTAAAAATCTCTTTCCAACTTTCCAACCATTGTAGTGTTTAGGCAGAAACCATGGCCTTGTCAGCCAGCGATCTAATCCCTGGAATCAGTTCTAGGAATCGCTTCTGAATGTACCTATAGTATCAACTACCGCCTATCTTCCAACGAAATTCCATCGACAGATATCCCACAACTCTGTCGACAAGAGGAATCTCTGATTCTTCAAATCAAATGCGGCAAATGTTACCAATAGTCAGACTGTATCTCTTGCCCCCTTATCAACCAGATTCGATCCAACGTATTACCTCTCATAACGCTCAGTAGTGCAATTGTAGGGTATTTACCAAGAGGAGGAAGACACTATGCCAAGCTCTGGAACTCCTAGAAAACAACATCGAATACTCTTTTAGTCTTAAGCCATTGCCACACGAGCTCCCTTTTCCGGTTCCCATTTGAGCAGACCAATAAAGCTGTACACACGAGAGAGCGCGACCAAAAAGCTGTCGGCATGGTCCCACGAAGGAATTTCTTCAGCAAACTTCAAAATGCTGTTCGTGTGCCGATAACACCAAGCTGTGCGGACAAATGGGCGCGCGTCCTTTTCGGAGCTCGTGTGACATTGGCCCTAAAGTCTAGCTCCGGCTAGTTCTACGGCTGACAACGGCTGATATCTACGTCTTTGGCTTGCAACCTAAACTAAGCTTATACCCTCGGATGTTTTTAGATAGAGATACGTCATTCAAGTCCAGACAGTGACAACAGCTACCCGCGAGTCTACGATAAGGTCAATATGGAACATGTTCCAGGACATGATAAAAGTAATGAGAAAGCTCTGATGAATTGACGAGAGTGTCCAACAACTTTGTTAGAGCAAACTAAGCACAAGTACTCCGCTTTGCCCACTAAGTCTTGAAACGAGGAAAAAAGCCACAGTCACTCTCTGCAGTGACGAGCGATTTCTAGAGGTCGCAACCCACTTTCTATACTACTTCCTTAATCGCGAGGTTAAGGAAGCTCCTACAAAACTATGGTGGAAGCCGTTCCTCAACAGAAACACCGCTAACAGAGCAAAGCAAATGTCAATTCCTTTACACATTCTTATATCGCCTAGCCAAACATTCATAGATATACACACACATGTGCCAGGACTACAACATCGTCCCTGGATGACAAATGTCATCTATTCGACGTTCCTTCAAAGCCCACTTCATATTTCGATAGCGACCCATTCATTGCATAGTCCAGCTCCTAGGCCTTAAGCCTGCTTGACTAGCAGAAAGAACATCCGCACAACAAGAACCCATTCCAAAGGACAGCAAAAATTTCATCCTAAAAATTAAAACAATGTTCCTCTGAACTAATGCTGTCCATAAAATCTTTATATGTATATCTTTACCTTTATCTTTCTTTTATTGCTATCTCGATACATTAATTCGCTTTTATTTTGCATTTCAAAGTAAACCGATTCTCCCTTTGCAACCGTTATCTTCACGACACTTAAAATGCTTGTTAACTGTGACAATCTTCACAATAATGCTTTTCGAAGATAACCAAAACATAATATAAGCAAGTAATAGCCCCACTAAAGAGCATCAACTATTTAGAATGTCATAAAACGTCAGCCCAATTGACAGTTCTTGCATTCTATTTACATTCGAACATACAACTTCGAATTGAAGCCAAAAATAGAAATGAAAGTTACCCGATTACATGGCAGATCGTTACTTTCATATGAAATTGCTTAAGGTTTCTCTCGGCCAGACGTTGTAAACATATCCCAGGAATCATCCCAATAAAGTCCTTAAATAAAATACAGTTGTATAGTTTTCTGTCAAAAACAATTCAACTGACAGTTTAGTTGCATCAGGCGCGTGGTAATGGCAGTTGTTTATGAACCCTTACGCAACTCATTTTAAGGTTATAAATCCAATAAATTCCCTCGTTAACATTCAACTGTCACCCGGTGGGGAGAAAAAAGATACCGTTAAGCCACATAATTCCGAAATATGATACCAAATACCCCGAATGCTTTAATGAAAATGAAAATTTATATCCTCTTTGGAGTAATTTTAAATCGATGTCGGCAAGGCTCGAAAGGATTCACATTTGTGGTAGAATACATATACTATATCTGTGTACAACGGTATTTATGGAAATTCTAAGGAAAATGGTGATATAAATCTTGAGTAATTGATTGAAATGTTGGGTTTTTCGGCGAAGTGAGGGAAATTCGAAACCACCCGTTCCACTTGAGAGCATCAAATGGAGCGTAAAGTTCTCCGCTGATCTAGAAATTCATTGAGACAACAATTTTTACGCAGCAGTAACAAGAACAAGAAGGATAATAGGATTAGGAACATGATTATGAAGAATGGCATTGATGCTTTTGATTTATTGTGAATTAATTCACGTACCATAAAGTTTTTTGCCCATAAACATTTGCGGAATGTATCTAAGCCGTGACGATTAAACGGGAAATGATATTGTTTTAAATGGAGGCGAATTAACGTGACGACCTTGTTCGGTAATTTACTAGGATGGACGATGAGTTGTGGTGGCAATTTGAGTCGGTGGAGCCAGAAAGGTGAGGGGTGGGCATATAAAT
The DNA here is from genome assembly GCA_949716465.1 of Chalcosyrphus nemorum. NCBI lineage: Eukaryota > Metazoa > Arthropoda > Insecta > Diptera > Syrphidae > Chalcosyrphus > Chalcosyrphus nemorum. The sequence goes on from OX454333.1 coordinate 82,834,296, forward strand.
GCTTCTTTTGGGAAATGAAGGACTCTAAATTGTTGGCTCTGTTGTTTAAAGAAATGATTCAGGCGATTTTGAACAGTTTTTGTCACGTTTAGTACAATTGAACGAACAGAGATGGCGTGAGGTTCTACGGTGGATATCTGTCATTGCGCACATTTTGTTTCTGTTCATTACCGCTTTCAAACAAAGGAGCTAGAGGTGTATGAAAGTGACAATTCACTAGACTCATCCTAATACATGGATGCCTGATCAGTTAGCCAGGAACAGAGTAAACTACCAATCTCGAAAAACCAACCAAGATTCAGGGACCAACCTCTCTTAGTTAAAAGTATGATGAATTGGTAAGAAAAGGATTTGAACAAAACCTGTCAATGATTCTTTTATCCACATAACTAAGTCGGATTTAGAACTTGATTTCAGGCGACTAGCAGACAAAAGATGTAAGGCATCGTACCAAGTCATTCTCGCTCTAAACCTTGCGCTTTTCATTGGAATAATCACAGACCACAATCCGCAGACGCCCCTTGTAAGGAGAATGTTCTTAAGTACAGCCCACATACAAGAAGAATAATTTACTTCCGTTGGCCCCAGCTAGCCTTTGGAGAGTACTTCTTGAATAGGAAGTTGGTAGTGGAATCTGAGTGTGACGAATATGTATTGTCTGGGGTAAATAGGGTGGTGTCTTGTCTCCCTATTATGGTGAACTCTTTGCTGACCGGTCCCAATAGTCCTGACATCTACGCACAGGCAGATGCAGATGGCGTCGCCGTGCTCTATGAACTGTCTGCGCTAATTTGCAGTTGGCCTTGGACATGATCTATAAATGGTGTACTAGGAACGGGCTTTCGTTCAATCCCTTCAAGACGAATGTTGGTCCCTTTACGAGAAGGATGATCATAACCGGTCTGACTCGGCAAGTACTAAAAGGCGTCACCAACTCACTCTCTGACAACTATCTAGGAGTAACTCTGGATAACAAGCTTCTCTGGTCTAAAGAATCAAAAACATCCAAGTCGGGTGCTTTTGGAAAGACGTGAGATCATTTCTGACTTATCCGTCGGTTGTTTGGTGGAAGGGTTTTTTTCGTAACTACGTGGTTGCACCAAACTATAAAGAATATTTTGTCTCGGAGCCTTTCGGAGTACTCCGGGCTCTGCGCTCCTTCCTCTTGATACTTATGTATATCATGTGATGTTCGTTTAAAGCTTTTCACAGACTCAGACGAAGTGGCTTTTGATATGAGCCGAACTGTAACTTAAATGATCTTGCACGGCACCTACAAGTATCCTCTGACTCTAGTCCCATGGATTTGCCGTCTGATGGTATGACACTGAGGCTTCAGCTGCGTCGCAAGTATGCGGTCGACTTTATTGATATTCACGACTGTCTACTGCCAGCGTCTGAGCCTGGAATGATCCCAGACTAGGGATCAGGGACTAGCGCAAGACTGCAATACTCATTGGGCAAGTGGCAAGCAAGTCTCTATCTTCCAGGCGGAGATCTTTGCCATCCAAATGGCTGCGAGTCACATCGTTAGAAATGTACCTGTGTCTATAGTAACAGTCAAACTGCGCTTAAGACCTAAGCCCTTTAAACTCTTCCACATTAGTTGGTTATTGCCTTGATCCTTGAATTCTATCGCAAGTTTCAATTGTCTCTCATCCGGGTGCCAGGTCAGTGGAATCTCATGAATGGCTCAGACGAGAATTTCTCAGGTCCCAAACCTGCGTTCTGTCTTTCTGCATCAAGGGTCAGAGCTTCTATTGATGGTTGGGTTTCTTATGAATAATATTGTGCGTGGCATGTCTCTCCTGGATGAAGGCTGACTAAAGAGATCTTCACAGACCTTAGTTAGAGAATATCAGGAGATTGTCCTGCAAGATAATGGCCTACCACAACAAACCATGCAAACGGTGGTGACGGGTGACGGGAAGAGTACGCGCTTCTCCTGGGTCAGATCAAGTTCATTTTCAAGCTAATAGCTTATTCGTTCCTAGAGTTTGATATGTTCACTCATACAACAAAATAAAGAAGCACGAAACTCGTACACTTATCACATTAACGACTTGTTACAAGGTCCTTGATAGTAGCTGCATGTCTTCCTAACAAATACATCCATTTAAATTCCTTGTGTGTCGCCGAATCGCCGACTCTCTCAGGACATATTCTTAACCCAATTGTAATCGACACCCTTCGGAATACATTGCCAATCGTTATCGCAAGAATAACTCACTTAAATAATGGTAACAGAAATTAGGTTTCTAGATTAATGAGGGTCACCACGCCCATTTGCATAATCTCCATCATTCCATAGACTCACTAGCTGACGATGCACCAGCAGCACCACTAGCTCTAGCCCCATTTAACCTTCCTTTTTGTGAGTTCCATTTCTTAACTCACTTTTCTATGGACATCCCCAACACATTGCCAGTGTAATGGACCGATCTCTCTCGCACATATTTGCGGCTTTTGCGGAGGAGACAAATGGCTCTGCTGCTGCTGCTGCTGCTGCACCAACATTGTAACAGCCGGCAAATCCTTCTTGAATGGACTTACAGTATACCAACCTGTCATGGACGATTAATTTAGCTTAAAAGGACATTATATCGATGCTCATCTCATGTCTCTGTATGTAGAAGTATGCACAAAGGCACCCACTAGCATGTTATGCTCACGAACACAAAGGATGGTTCTCTTAAAAAAAATGTACAATGGAGCCAGGATTAGATTAAAGATGACTCCTTGCTGGTGGTACACAACTAACATGTGTGTGAGGATGCGATGTTGTATCGAAGTTGTGAACGGAATAATAAATTTATTTGCAACCCAAACTCAAAGGATACACACATAATAGGTAGAGCTAGAGGGTTTGATTGATTTAAGTGGTTAACAAATGTACGACGTGACTGAAGGGAGAAGAGGTCAAGAACTTTATGTTATCCTCGGCTCATAAAGAAGTTCCAAACTCGTTTTGTTGGTTTATTGGAAATTTATTAAGAAAGTTTTTTTTTGTTATTTTGATTGGCATACAATGGGAAGGATACACGCTGTGTTAAGGTGTTATCCTCGGTTGTTTTTGGGTGGGTGATTTATGGGAATAATGAATTATTTGTGGTGCATCTTCATCTTCTACTTAAGGAGTTATTGGGACTGAGACAAAGCCTTGCAAGGACTCGTATGTCGTTCAGCTGCATACAAACATTCGTAAAATGAAGATAGAACTGTCGTCTACTGTACTGTCTGTGAACAAATGAGTTGGAGGAGAGAGCAAAGTCCTGCAAGGATATACTGAACCTAATTAATTTGGTTGTCAAAATCAGATTTAGGTTCATAATTTGTTGGCCAGATAGGGAGTGGGTCGCGTGCCGACATAACAGATGCTCCTGGGGCGAAAAAACTGAATGGAAAAACCCGAAAAAAAGATACATTTTATAGACTGGTCCAGGCGTTAAGGCGTATCGAGTGCAAAACACCTGAGGTGCTTGATTAATGGTTTAACAAAGCCTTCTCTGTTGGGGTAATCCCGCAGGGATTACATTTTGAATGAGTTTAATGAAAAGTGCGATCAAAGGGTAACCAATTCAAGGTACCACAGGAAGGCATAATAAAGACGGGTATTTAGTGCGTCTGGAATGCCATCATTGGAAGTGCATGTATCCTTCGAGGTATCGTTGAAAGAATTATTGCCATACTATGGCGTTTTGAGTCTTACAAGAGTAAGGCTTAAAGTCCTGAATCTTGTCTAGGTAGTTTGACAATTCTACTCAAGTTCATGGTTAGCTAGTTTGGAACCCTAAAAAGGTACAGGTGTTCAAAACTATGTTCCAGATCGGTTTCGAAATTGTTTTGGATATGGTTGGCTGGACAGAAGTCGGAGCAGAGAGCTAGATATGGATCGTTCCGGCCTCCTGAATAATGACATATTCAGAACATTGATACAGTGGCTTTAAGGGTTGAAGAAGGAGCTGGCAGATTGGACATCAGGACTGTTTATACCGTCAGCAACTTACTTTACTTACTTATGTCCTGTATCATCTTGTGCTAAGGCCTCTATACCCCCATATGCGCCATCATGTACGATTTCTGAACACGTGCCTCAGCTCTCCCCGACTCTTTCCCAGTTGCCGTGCTTCCTTCACCACTGTTCTACGCCACGTTCTCTTAGGACCGCCGCGTATCCTGCCACCGAATTCCATTACATCGCTTGGTTAGCTATAGATCTGTAACCCTTTCGGAGAGTGTGACCAATCTACTGCCGCTTTCGTCGTCATATGGTTGTGCTTATAGGTTCATGGCCAGTTCTCTGATAAAGCTGTTTGTTAGAGATACGGTTTTTGGCCAGAATATTCTAGGATGTAGCGCAGCCACCTATTGACAAACGTTTGCAGCTTCCTCGTGATAGTGACGGTCACTCTCCAGGTACCACATCCATATAGCAGCACGGATACAACGTTGGAACGGAACAGTCGTAGCTTGGTGTTTAAGCTAATTGCATTACTTCGCCAAACTCTGGATAGCCTCTCAAACGCAGATTTAGCTTTGCCTATGCGGTTGGCTATATTCTGTTTGGTTCCGCCATCGGTTGAGACAATACTCCCAAGGTATTGGAAACTCTCTACTCTCTCAACCGTTTGTCCAGCAATGGATACATGAGTTGATGAGTTCGGTCCTAGGCTGATAATTTTTGTTTTTGCCGAGTTAAAGGTGTCTGCTTCCCTCTCCACATTTGCTGTCATTTGAAGGAATTATTCTGTGAGACAGAAGGCAAACATTGTCGTCGTAGTCTAGGTGTTTGAGTTCAGATGTAAGAGCCCATCGAATTCCTCCATTTCTAGTTGATAAGGTCGCATCTAGCACATCGCTAATCACCAGTAGTAATAGTATTGGTGAAAGTATACGGCCTTGCCGAACCCCACTTTGAACTTCAAATTCCTCAGACAGCCTTCCTTGTGCACGACGTGACATGTAGCCCCATCATATGTAATCTTGATAATTGATCAGGAATGTCTCTCCTCACGCAAGGCACGCCAAATAAATTCCCGGTTGACACTATCAAACGGCTTTCCAAAATCGATGAAGAGCCGATGAAGTGGTGATCGATACTCAATACAGTGCTTGATCATGATCCGCAGGGTGTTGATGAGGTCGAAGCAGGAGGATTCAGAGCGGAAACTTGTTTGTTCTGCGTCAAGTGGAGAGACTGGAGAGGTATCTACGTGCTGCCTGCTGTGGCCAAGATAATAGCAAGGGCCTTATTGAAGAAGAACCCAAGAACTGGATCCTCCTGCGTCGACCACATAAGCACCTTACGGATCATAATCGAGCAATGCGTTCAGTACATGTCTCCAGTACAACTGCTGTTTATCGACTTTGACAAGACTTTCGACAGTTTGAATAGAGATTCTATTTGGTTGGAGAGACATCAAAGAAAAATTCATAGTTATATTCAAGGCTTCGTACGAGGGCAGTAAGTGTTTTGTTGTGCACAATGGGAAGATCCAAAGTGGAGTACATCAAGGATCCATACTGTCCCTACTGTTGTTCTTGGTGAGTATCATTGATGTACTTCCTAGGGAAACTAATTTGGATAATGGACCTCCATCTTATGGCCCACAGTCTAGATGCTGAGACATACCTAGTGGGCCTCAAAATTAACATAACCAAAACAAAAGCCCTGAGCACTTCTAATACCAGCGCCCAACCTATCTAGAAAGTGTGCTCTCGGCTAACCATGGTGGCACCAGACTGGATTTGTGCAGCAGAATCGGGAAGGCCAAAACTGCGTTCGGAATGCTTTCCGCCATTTGGAAAAGCAAGCTGCGACTGTTGCTCAAACGTAGAATCGGTGTTGCTTTATGGGTGCAGCACATGAAAGGTGGACACCATTAACACACGTAGGCTGCAACGTTCAATGAATGCGGTGTCATGGGTTAAGCTCACTATATTGGTCTCATTTGGGAATAACTTCTGATATGTATTATAGTCGGTGACGGAAGATCAAAAGTGATTTGATTGTTGGAGTCAGTAGGCAAGTACATCACTCTTTCGGCTGGCATCTTAAGCTCTCATTAAAGCTGAGTTCTAGCAATATACTAAAATCAAATGACCATCTTAGCAGATCAAAATTTATGACCAGAATTTTAGTTACTACTTTCACTAGGCCATTTAAAGAGTGTTCAGTGAAAATTTGTACTCCATATAGGAGTCTCTGTCCTCGTAAAGCTGAAAAAGAGACCGGAGACCACTTCCAAGACCATTCTTCTTCTGTTTTAATTTATTTTAGAAAAAATTTTGATTACAATTTCACCCCATCGCCCGAAATAAAAAAATTTACAAATAGGAACTCAAAATAGGAACAATTAATCGCTTCTTCAAATTAATCCTAGTCCTCAGCAAGATCAGCCTTTTGGATCATCTTAACACTTTCATACTTCTTCGGCTTGTAATACTTCTTCAGGAACGGCGCTAGCAACTCCACATCGACATCTTCCCATTTGTTCTTGCCGAACACCAAAATTGCTACATTTGACCAGAAGACTGTTAGAAATGCTCCAACGCTTCCATACCATAGCCAGGACATGTGATGTAAGGCAGGTTCTGATTGTGGCTCACTGAAAAAAAGGAGAAAAATAACATAGAAATAGTAAGAGATTCAGTAGACTCACTCGGCTAAAGTGGAATTCAGCGGAATGTAGTCAAATTCATATGTACACCCCTCGATGGACACTGGTTTTGTTACCAAAACAATCTCCTTCGTGACCAATGCCACTTGTGCTCTGATGCATATGTAGGCCATCGTGGCGAAAGATATTAAACTTCCTGTCAGGACACTCTGAAAATTATTTAATTTCAAAAAGTTTTATAGGTACAATGGTACAAGAGACCTACCCTAGAGTTCACCCATGGCATGCAAATTCCCACGATGAATATGCCAAACATTGGTCCTTTTGTAATAGATTGCAAGGTAGCCGAGAGTTGCAGCACCATCCCAAGCTTCTCGACAACATAGACCAGTCCAAGGGATATCACACCAAAGACAACAACCACGACTCTCATCAGTATCGCTGTTTGATTTTCTGTCAGCGAATGCCTTGAGAATGGCTTCGCAAAGTCCTCTAAGACAACTGCTGACAGGGAGTTCATGACTGTTGACAGTGAGCTAAGAGCTGCACTAAAAATAGCCGACACAAAGAGTCCTGCCAAACCCGGGTAGGCACCAAGTACATCCATTACTAACAGAGGGACCAGTTGATCTTTGGCTTTAGCCAACTAGAAAGACATTTCAATCTCAAACTTGTAAAAGACTCCCAATACTTACTTTGGTCGTCAGAGGATCACAGTCGTGGTAAGTAGCAAATGTTAGCATTCCCACGTAGACACAGGAGAGCAATAGAATTGTCAGACCAATGGTAGACAGTGTCAAGGTCTGTTTGATCTTCTCTATCGATGGCAAGGAGACAAACCTCTGAACAGCAGGTTGACTGATGGATATATCCTGGATTTTGTAGATAGTTCCGCCAACGAATATCGCTAGTATCGACATGCGAACTGTTGGATCCAATGTCAGTCTGAAACAAGATACATTACTAAGCTGTTCAGCATCATATGTCTTAGGACTCACTCTGGAGTTTCCAGTCGACCACCATCCAAATTTCGCTGCCAAACTTCACCAATGCCACCAACATCCCAAGTGCCCTTAATCATGACCAAGAATATTGAGCCAAACATCACGAAGCTTTGGATAAAGTCAGCAAAGACGACAGCTTTAATGCCGCCCTAGGAAAAAACAAATTTTAAATTCTCTTTCAGGGAGCACAAGGACTAATTCCATACCACACAAGTGTAGAAGGTACAAATCCCACAAACGATTGGCGTTATAACGTGGATGTCAACACCAGTCACTGAAATGAAAACAGTTAAAATAATTATTGTATTTAAATAAGCAAGGACTGGAAAACAGTTGCAAGTAATTAAGGAACCCCATTCAAAAACTAAAGGAACCACCCCCGTGTAGCATTAAGGACAACCTTTTTACCGAGTTAAAAGTGCACAGCTTCACAAACTGGTTTTGTTTCTTGTTTTTTAATTAACTTGCCAGAGAAAGTTTCAAATAATTCAATGATAGAGGAAAGAAAGTGGATTGTGTTTAAACTTATTTAAGATTTCTGAGTAAAACCCTCGTCCAGGGTCGTATTAAGAGTATCGCTGTGGCTCAACAAGAAGACATCGCTGTCATTTGATCGTAAGACTGTCAACTGCGATTGACGTAAGGCACTGAGTATAAAGGGCTCAACCCATAGTTCCATTAAACTTTGACATTCAAGTTGACGTATTTCCGGATAGACCAGTCACAGAGAATCCGTCAAATCAATCAGCTGATTGTCAAAGGCGATGACAGTTTGTTTACATTCTCTATCTGCTTCCACCAATGAAAATGCGTACTCTCAATTTTCGTATGCGTGAACTTTAATATGTGAATGTATGAGCCTAAATATATGATAGTACTGGGTCCATTCGCGTTCTTCCTGCACTAAAATTCGTAGATTATCAAATTTGAAAGAGTGGGGATTAAATTTTCTCAGAGAAAACTAAAATTTCGAAAAGTAAACGAACGGGTTGAACAAGAAAATGCTGAAAATACATTGATTTGACAGATTTAAGACTAAAATTCGTAGCATGGGGAAATTTTTTACTCTCTAGTGAGCGCTCTCTTCTGCGAAAAACAACGAAAACTTTCCGTATGCGAACTGCTTTTCGTAGAAATTCGTAAATTTTCGTAAAAATTCGCAGTTTTGGGAGGGTACGCGAACGGACCTACTGTCAATGGATCAACAGATGAAAAAAAGTAGAAAAGAAACCTACTTTATCCATCAGTTGGTAATGGGCCGCCTTCCATAAGAATGTGTGTATTCTATCGAGCTGTCAGTTAAAAACGACGGAACAACGGATCGACGAATTCTATGGGTCGGGCCCTTAAGAACTCTAAGAATAACGAATGCAGACTCAGATTATTACACAGTTGTTGTCAAAGTTAACCAGAATGCAGGCCAGTTATGTCCAAAGAAATACTGTGAAGAAGTTTGACAAATTCAGAGAGATAGTGGCAACACTGCTAGCAAGCTATAAGTGATGCCTCCTTTAATGAGCTGAATTTACTTTGCAAGGCAGTTGTTTGCCATAAAGCATAGACTACCTAAATTATACAACCAACTCGAACTCCCCCTGCCCCCTCGTTATCGAAAACTGGACCCTAAATTCCCCAGTTTGAGAATAAATGCAAAGTAGCGTGTGACCAAAATCAAACTATAAATGTGTCGAGTTATCTCTGTCACTCCTTTTGAAAAAAATATTTTTTGCAGGTTGTTATTAAATTTACAACAACAAATCGTACATACTGCATCAGCAAAATGGCTGTGTCCAGAGCTGTCAAATTGAAGGTCCAAAATTGCTCATGCTCATGGTGAGATCCCATTTAATTTCGATGAAACGTCAAAATACAGATGCGTTTTTGGGTGAATTTTAGCTTGGGGGAGCGAATGTGTCAAACGACCCGAAGTTGGCTGTCTTATTTAGTTCGTCTATCGCATAAAGTAGGCATTTAGTAATTCTGCAGAGAATTGCCAGAGCAAAGTTTAACAAAATGAATGACGAACAAACTAACGCGCGGAAGAAAGGACAGACAGACACCATATTAAAGCCGTAAGTGTTCCATCTTGCCTTTTAAGGTCCATAACACTAAAAAACTCCATCTATGTAGTAGTAGTCTGCGCATACATATAACAGTTATAATCAATTCTTACCTTGATTGAACGTCAATGCTGGAACGTACACCGCTATTGGAAGCCAAAGGGTCTAAAAAAATAAAAGTTTGATGAAACAATTGACTTTCCGAAAAAATAACTCACCGACTCGATGATGAACATCAGTGCTCCAAAGAATTGTAGCCGACGATCAAATCGTTTTTCAAAATACTACAAAGGAGGTACATAAGTGTTATTTTATTATGAAGCATTTTATTTACAGCTTGGATGAGAACATGAGGACAAGAGGACAAGATACACATTAAGTTATAATACAAAAGCGATGTTAATCTAACGGTCATGAATTATCTTGAGGAAATAGTACAAACAACTTTCAAATTAAAAGAAAAATTTAGAAATAGAAACACACAAATTGTGTGTCTTAGAACAAGAGAAGTCTTAAGGCGCGTCCAGACCGAGCGAAACATTTCTGAAACATTTATTTGTTTCTGCACGCTTTGTGAAACATTTATTAAATGTTATGAAATGTTTATGAAATGTTTCACGAAACAGTGTTTCAGAAATGTTTCACTCGGTCTGGACGCATCTTTAGAAGCAACTTAAGGTTTTGTTTGGCTTAAGCGTGTTGCTAACGAGCAAAAAGAAACAATATATTAGGCCATAGGCAGTCCATAGAGAGTCAAGGCCCGGATTCTCACAACTATACGTGTTGTTCGTAGTTTTCATTTCTGCACGTAAAGAAGGGACCTACAGTTTTATGCCATATTCAAGGGTTATTGAGAAGCTTTCTCAGGACAGAAAGTGTACTTGGCCGTTAAAAGTTCGCAAACGAACAACTTTATACAGAGGAAAAGTGGCCCTGGATCGGTCAGGGTAAGATCCAAAATGCAGTGATGTTTTTGGACAAACATGGCACAGAATAGTTAAGGCAGCATAGCTTTGGTACCAAATAACGCGCAGGCATAGTTGGTTCATCGGCTTGGACTACTAAGTATGTGTTGGTGTGAGTCGCACTAGAATTTTGAGGTATGGCTCTGTTCCTATGGACATGCCGTCTTATACTAAGACACCAAAGCTCCAGTTGCGGCATAAGTACGAGGTCTACCATCACGGTACGGATATCTGGTTTTAGTGAGAGGTCTAGACTCCTTATGGAGTGTAGTCGGATCTTCACAGATGGCTCCAAAACTGATTAGGGATCAGGGCTGGCATTCTTGGAGTATACGACAACATACGAGGAAAGTACTATCCTAATAGCCGCGAGCTACATCTTTTAACACAGGTGGAAAGCTCTGAGCTTGTAGTGACAGTGCCGGTGAGGTTAACACACAAAGCTCTATAGAAAACTTCTTAGACCTCTAACCTGTGTCCATTATTCTTGTATCCTCAGTTAACAGGGATTCCATTGACGATTCGGTTTCTCATTAAGACTATTGTCTGTGGGATGACTCTTCAGGGTGCAGATCTGCTCTCAGAGGAGCATAAACCATTCAGACTCAAACGAGACCTCTTCCTGTAATGATTGTGAAGAACGCGACGGTGGTTGATTGTTTGGTGTAAGAGGTTAAGCTTGCACTCTTCACTTATAGTGTGTGTTCCTCTTATTAGAGAGATGTAGGTATTCATAGGATCATAAGGAGTATAAGATGCATTGTAGTGGTGATCAGGAAAGTATTCTATTCGACCGCCAAATTTCAATATGTCGCCGACTCCTCTCTTCCTGAGATGGGTTAGATCTGGTATCGTTCAAAACCCGATTATCTTTTGTGTTAGTCCCGCTCTAGCAGAATAGTGACAGAGGATGTCTTTCTCCTCACAGTTGAGACAGATTGTTGATTCAGATAGTTAAGAGTCTGAACGAATGTTTGTTGAGATTGACGGGCTCTCTATAAGTATCCATCCATCAGTCTCAAGTATGTTCTGCTTGACCTTAGAGCCCATTTTGTTGTGTTGTTACTCGTAGCTTTTATTACAGATTTTGCCCCCTTTTGAACACATCCAGATTCACCCTGTGGCTATTGAACTCCTGTCACGTCTGTGTATAGATTGTAGTTTTAATAGCTGTCAAAGGAACCCCCTTACAAGTTCCTTGTTCCTTGCTCTTTTTCTCGCTAATTTATCAGCCCTTTTTAACTCTCTAAAGGTAGTGTAAGATGTAGAAATGCCTTGACTGAAGGATATATTCACTTCTGCTTGTAGGTAGAGGTTTCAACATTCAACATTAAGAGCTGAAATGCGGCATTCCAATACCACGCCTCATGTTTTGAGCTTGGAACCATGAAGTGTGACAAAAATTTAATCTTCTCAAAACCTGTATGTAAGGATTTGGGCACAAGAAAATTTTTTTTTTTTTAAATTCACATAACACAATTATTTATTTTGTTTTTTAACACATCTCCACTAAAACATATTTTTGAATACAATTATCTAAATATTTATTAATTCCTTAAGTATATTGAGGTAGCTAGTTTCATTGTAGGTAAGAAGGTAGACTCTATTTGCTTGTCTGCGACATAAACAGGAACTTCAGCATCGTACACTACGGAGACCTTTAATCCTCAGCGAGGTCGATCTTTTGAATCATTTGAACACTTTCATACTTCTTTGGCTTGTAGTACTTCTGTAGAAATGGTGCTACCAGTTCCACTTCAACATCTTCCCACTTGTTCTTTCCAAATACCAGAATTGCTAGATTTGAGAAACAGATGGTTAAGAACGCCCCAAGGCTGGCATACCACAGCCAGGAGATATGATGTATAGCACGTTCGGGTGGGGGTTGGCTATAAAAAAAATAAACGTCACTTGTCAATCCTGTGAGGACCCAATCAACTTACTCAGCCAAGGTTGAATTAAGCAGAGGTATGTAGTCAAACTCATAAGTACAACCCTCGACAGAGACTGGTTTTGTGGCGAAGACAAGTTCTTTGTTGAACAGGGCAATTTGTGCTTTTATGCATATCCAGGACATTGTGGCAAAGGCAATCAGACTTCCTGTCAGGACACTCTGCGAAGTATTCAATTTGTTTAAGTCTAGTATAGGTAGAAGGCCTAAGGATACCTACTCTCGAGTTGACCCATGGCATGCAAATTCCCACGATGAATATGCCCAACATTGGTCCCTGTGTAATCGATTGCAAAGTTGTAGACAGTTGCAAGACCATTCCGAGTTTTTCCACAACGTAGACCAGTCCAAGTGAGACGGTACCAAAAATCACAACCACGACTCTCATCAGTATCGCTGTTTGATTTTCTGTCAACGAATGCCTTGAGAATGGCTTGGCAAAGTCCTCTAAGACAACTGCTGACAGTGAGTTCAACACAGATGACAGTGAGCTAAGCGCTGCACTAAAAACCGCCGAGACGAAGAGTCCTGCCAGACCAGGATAGGCACCCAGAACGTCCATAACCAACAGTGGAACTAGCTGATCTCGGGCTTTGGCCAGCTGTAAGAAATCAAGTCAAGAAATTTGTCAAGGAAATTAAATCATCGCATACCTTAGTTGTCAAAGGATCACAGTCATGATAAGTGGCAAACGTCACCATTCCCACATAGACACAGCAGAGCAATAGAAATGTCAATCCAACCGTAAAGAGGATCAGTGTCTTCTTGGTCTTTTCCATCGATGGTAGTGAGACAAACCTCTGAACAGCAGGTTGGCTGATGGATACATTCTGGATTCTGTAGATAGTTCCACCGATGAGAATAGAGAACATCGACATGCGAACTGTTGGATCCAATGTCAGTCTAAAACAAGATACATTACTAAGCTGTTAAGCCTCATATGTCTTAGGACTCACTCTGGAGTTTCAAGTCGACCACCATCCAAATTTCGCTGCCAAACTTCACCAATGCCACCAACATCCCAGGTGCCCTTAATCATGACCAAGAATATGGAGCCAAACATCACGAAGCTTTGGATAAAATCAGCAAAGACGACAGCTTTTATGCCGCCCTAGGAAAAAACAAATTTTAAATTCTCTTTCAGGGAGCACAAGGACTAATTCCATACCACACAAGTGTAGAAGGTACAGATGGCACATACGATGGGCGTTATGATGTGGATGTCAACACCAGTCACTGAAATGAAAACAGTTTAAATAAATGTTTTGAAGTTTTAACTGTTTAGAAAAATAGTCTCAACCATTTAACCTTACTCCTACCGCGGTTGAGTTGAGAAGAAGTCCTTTGTCGAAATAAACTTCCGAAAGAAAGGCGCTTATTCAAAGGAACTATGTTGACCCAGTTTGTACTTATTATTTTACTTTTCGTGTAATTAAAGTTAAAGTTCACTTAAATACCAAGCAAATGCTAATTATGATTTTGAGAATGAAAGGAATCTTTTAGAAATATCCTTAATGCCGAACAAAATGTATCCTGCCAAACCGCTGCCATCTCTAAGATCTGGTCAGATAAATGTAAGCCTGATGAATGGAACCTCAGCATTGTTTTCCCGATCTACAAGAAAGGAGAGCCCCTGAACCAACGCCTCCTCAACATTGCGTACAAGATCTTTTCTGCGATACTGTGTGAACGTCTGAAACCTTTTATCAACAGCCTGATTGAGCCCTATCAGTGGGGCTTCATGTCACGTAATCAAATCTTAATAATGCCACAGATCCTGGAGAAAACCCAAGAAGTCAACATCGATACTCATCATCTCTTCATCGATTTTAAGAAGGTAGCCTATGACAGCATCTATATGGAAGAACTGTATAAAGCCATTTCTAGTTTTGACATCACTGTAAAACTTGTCCGTTTGTGCAGGATGACGATAGAGAACGCTCGCTGCTCCATCAAGGTCTCTAATGTCCGTATTGAGACCTTTGAACTTTATGCGACTTCTTTAACATTGAGCGGATTGTACACAACAACGCTCCGGCCCGCAAAGTCTTCAAATCAAACCCGAAGGGTCGACGCAGTAGAGGGCCTTCTCGCCGCAGGTGACACGAACAAGGTGAAGGGGACCTCGGCCAACTTGGAATGCGCAACTGGAGGCAATTAGCTAAGGACCGAGCTAAGTGGAGAGGCTTATTGGTTAAGACCCAGGTTCACCCCGAACTGTAGCGCCATACAAGCGCTCCTATCCACTGCGATTTCGTCCAAACACAAGGAACTGTTCTCCTTTCAGTAAATCTGGTTTCGAAGTATTGATTTCATCTGTTTGATATAGTCTCTATGCCGACGGGTTGAAAATGGACTGCTAAGTCCTCGCAAATATTTTCCAAGACAAGCTGAATGAATAGAAATCTCTGGCTAATAATTTCAAGAGGGACTCATCACGATTCGTAAGGCTTGTCGCATACTGAATGTGACAGTCAAGCTAAGGTCAAAGTCGGCATCACATTACATCTTTCAATCCACTAAAGCAGTGACAGATAAAAGGAAACAATCCAAGCGCCTTGGGTTACAGGACACAACAGCCACTTTGAGCGAAACGAGCAAACTTAATCAGTATTAGGTCTTTTTATTTCCTGTTGCGTGGTGTCTAACTTATTAGAGCGGATTACATGTGATTTTTGAATTTGTTTATAATTCACAGTGATTCTTTTGAGTTTCTTTCTTTGTTCTTATTTAATTGTGATGAGCAGTTGTAACCCGTAGGAGCACTCGAATCGTTAAGTTGAGGGCGTTATCGGCAGCTAGCTTGGATAAAGAGATCCCTATGTAGATGAAAGATCATCTATGTACTGGCAGATCCATCTGATGGTCTAATGTAAACAGACTGGAGGTCTAACGTGACGGAGGTTATTCTGTAAAGTGAGGCAAGTAAAGAAGATTCTGAATGCAAGGAATCTCTCTTGTTTCTTTAAAAAGAAGAGCTCCAAGGGTTGAACAGATAAAAAAGGACACAATGGAGAACCCTGCAGTTAGAAAGAAGAAAACTATCCATAAAGGCGCATCATAGCCGGAAGGGAGTGGATAATCACATAAAAAGACCTGAATGATTTAACTTCTCTTCATTTGAAATGCTATGAAACGACGCTTTATTTATGCTAATTATGTGTCAACTAGGTCGGCCGGTGCAACCAGTCCTACCTACTTACCTAAAAGACCTGTGAAGCACTCAAATATAGCGAGAGCAGGTGAATGTTTTCACAAAAAAACTCTGGATTGTTGATGGCTGCATCATTTCCACCAACTTGAGTAGGCTTTAGCCAAAGAAAGCAGTCTTTGGATGTATCAAGAAGAATGTTGGCCCAACTGCTTCCACTATTGATAGAACGAAGATAATCAGAGGAATTCTCAAAGCTTTACTGCGAGCCGTATTCCCAAAGGATATAACCTCTACTCACAGTGGAATGCTCTGTGTTCTGGGGTGTAAACAAAAATGTGATCCCCCACTTAAGGCCCAGAGTTCTTTTACTGACATGAAGAGCTGGGAGGTTGCAGAGAAGAAAAATAAAACAGAGGTTCCGAGAGGTTACTCGGAAGATCATAAAGCAGACTTAATCTGCTGACAACGATAGAGCAGTCATACAGAGTTTTCACATACTTAACAGTGGTAGATGTGACATTGCAATCGAGTTAGGTTAGGCAAATGGGTACCCTCATTGACGGAGAAAGTCATCAGCTCACTTAAACCACTGAGAGTCCATTGTGACCAATGTTTCAGAACTCTGGAAACCTAAATTCTAGTATTCGACCGCTAAACTAAATTATCGAAATATGTTAACAAATCTTAGGAGTTTGTTTAACTCTAACTCCTTCTAAGAAGGAAAGGCCATCCAGCTCTGAAAAGAACTAGTACCCTAGACTATCTTTACCTTTGACGGCTATTGCTCGACAATCACACAGTAGGTGGGAATGGATTCTATTTTCTCTTCGTTCTTACAATTTCGACAAAAGTCGTTATGCCTACCATGGCACACGGTGTTCTGATCTCAGGAAGAACTCGACTAGTTCATAAACCTTTTCATTAATGGAGATCTACATGCGGTCAGGCAACCAGTAAAGGAACACCTTGGACGAGCTTGGATCTTAACTATGCTGACTGCAATGCTTTTAAAGCTGCTTAACTGACACTACAACTATCCTTAAACCTGTTGGACCTATTTGTTCTCCAAGACTCATAGAATGATCCAGCACAAATACCTACATCCCTTTCAGAGCTATCTATCAGTATAGATGACCAATATGCCAGTTACTCGCTCGCAGTGTGAAATACATACTCCGTTTACGTCCGGAGCCACGATATACTCCACCGGTTGAGAAATGAGGCATGACCGTAAGGTTTGGCTATCCATAGTCCAGTTTCACTTGGTCTTAGTTAGCTGCTGGCTTTAGCCGCATTGAATATCAAGTGGAAGAAAGTTCAAAATTATTTCCTGAACTTCTGTTGGTGTCGTTGATCCGGTCACCGCCAGATTCTCAATAGACAGACACGTTGAATAATTTTCAAGATGGTATTTCTTCTCGAGCAACTCCCAACAGACAAATCATTTTAAAGGTTAATTTTGTGCTAAGTTCATATTCTGAACTACAACACCTCGCATATTGCCTATTGTCTCATATCTAACTTTGTATAGCAGGATACGTTGCAGCCCTAGGAGTACATGCCGCAGAGCAGACGAGAAGGAAGTACGACAACTGGGAAGGAGTTGAGCTTAGACACGAGTAGGCGTTTTAAAGGTTGTAGAACCCACAAGAGAATACAGGACAAAAGTAAGAAATAAGTAACATCCACTGGACAATTGAACCGTATACCTTCTGGATTCAATTATAATCCAGTATTGAACTTTTCCAAGCGAATACCAGTAGCTTGACTCACTTGATTATGATCTAAATTTGGGACAGACAACAATTTGGGGCAGCAACAGGCCACAGGCCTCCTTAACCTTTAAGACTACATCTGCACTAAATATCAGGTTCTGAAAACTATTAGTATACATATATTACCTACCTTGATTGAACGTAAGTGCCGGAACGTAAATCGCGATTGGAAGCCAAAGTGTCTAAAAGGAAATTCAAATAAAAATCTTGTGAAACCATAAACTTTTCGAATAAAAAAAAAACTTACCGCTTCAATGATGAATAGCAGCGCTCCAAAGAATTGCAGACGTCGATCGAAACGTTTCTCAAAATACTAAAAGGATGATCAATAAGTTTTCTATAAAATCGTGTCATTTAAGCAAGGATTCGGACTCTCACGTATACAGCCACAGAAGCAAGCGATATTTATATACAGCAAAGCTGACGTACGTACATTCGAAATCTCCAGAGTTATTCCCTTTTGATTTCACTCACTCGAAAACCAAATACCATCACCAATATACTCAGTGTACCACTTGAAATTTCACAACAGATTCGCGGCGAATGTGCTGACGACACACACATAAAGCACTTCACATCTCAAACTACTATCCTTCCATAAATCCATTTGGGACTTGGGCTAAATCAAAACACAGCGCTAATGTGAACAACGTAAACCCAATTCCATTCCCCGAAATGGACAAGGGTTACACATATAACTCCCATTTGGCAAAAGGCAAACATTAATAAATTCCATACAATCCTCACCAGAAAATACATACTTAGTCAAAAGCCAACGTCTATACATCATCCTCTAACCGTTATTTGCATCGTAATCCACATAAATTTGAAGCACACCCGCTCTGGGCTTATCAGAACCACTAAACAAATAAAATACCAAACACATTTTGTGTGACAGTAAACAGAAATTATGGATTTCCCTTCCCAGAATTTGCTCCATCGTCGTCAGTCGGGAGAGATGTCCTTATTCCTTATTGAATTACACAACATTGGAAGTCTATTCTTCTCATCATCAAGCGATGTTGTACACTCCATCACTGAACTACTACGTTGTCTATGACATATCCTGGCGGACACAAAAAAAAAAAAAAGGACATCAAGTAGGTAAACACCAAAGTTTACTTCTCATGAATTGTTACGCATCTGGCACCTGGGTACATGAGCCCCACAAAATCAATAGAAACTACCTCCAGAGGTGAAAAGCCGCCTAGGAACTTTCCACATCAAACAAGGAACGTCCTTTTGATTCCACAGTCAGGCGATATTTATTAAAAACTCATAACAATAAGTTTGACCATTTTAAGTGACTCAAAAGGATGTAATTTTTTTTTTTTTTTTTGGCATAGCTTATGATTGCTTAAGGAAGCTATTATTATTCGCAATATTAAGGATATTGACCCTAAGCTGGTTTTCCTTTGAATTTCAGTGTAATGGTCGAATTAAGGAGAGCAATTCAGTGACATTGACTTTTGGGCTTAAGAGGATTAAATAGCCTCGTGGACTTGGATTATTGCTTAAAATGATTTCGCTCAGTACTTGTACTTACATTCGAAATAAGAAGTGATTAGGACTTTTATTTTAATATTAAGCAGGGGTGTTGGGAATGGGATTCTCATCTACATCTACTTAAGCGACTGAAGTGCGTTAAGGACTTTAAGTACATATTTGTTGACAGTCAATGTTGTCTTACGTTTCGCTTCATCTAAGAGGATACAATTTGGAACAAGAGATGGTAGGAGAAATAGATCTATGTCAGTTCTTCTCTTAATTTTCTTGCTTGAGACAATATTTAAAGTAGAAAATCTTATGACATATTACATGTCTATCCGTATGCTGGAGGATATTCCAAAGTGTATGCGTTAGGAGTAGCGTGGGACAAACAGAAGTTTGTTCAAAACTTACGAGGTTTATAAGATTGTCATGAAAGAGGGGAATGAAAAGTACACTATAAAATCCAGGAGTCTTAATACGGAATCATAAGTCAAGAGTGGAAGTGATACTGAACTACCGTCAAAAACATGTCTGAAATAATGAGAAAGTACAGGGCTGTAAAAGAATACAATCATTGCGGAATGCGTTCACATGAAGTCATACTAAGAATTCACGTAGATTTTGAGTGAAATGAATGCAGTCACAGACTTCAACTGTCTTCAAGGAACTGAATGCAATCAGTGAATGCTAGTGATTTCAAGTGACTTCAAAGAATGCAGAACATTCAAAATGATTGCATTCTTTCTGACTTCAGCATTCTGAATGCTAAAATTGATTGCTGCAGTCATAACATCAAAATGAATGGTCTTTAATGAAGTCAATGAATTAAATCATTTTTCGGACCATTCTAAGGAATTATATTCAAAAATGATTGCATTCTCTTACAGCTCTGAGAGGAAATATGGTATCACTCTGGTAAAAGAGACTGATCTCAAATATAGACTCTTTGGTCAATAAATAGAAACCATGAGGAGTTGAATTTTTATCTGATCCAGATGCTTATTGGTTTTGGACAGTTCACAGCCTATCTTCATAGACTTAGACACGACTAAAACCTCTTTTACCTGAAGTCTACGGAAGTTATCGAGGATACGGAACATATGATATTCCATTGATTATACTGTATCAGAGACTGTGTGAGAACATTACTTATCACACCGGCATGATGACCTTCAGCTTTAGAGCTAACCAGGCAATCCGACAGTGACAGGATTCTGGAGTGCGATGACACTGCTTGACGCAGAGAGTGAAGGAACTCACAATGTCAAATTCCTGCATTTTGAAAAGAATTTAGGCGATATAAGCTGACTAATTAGCTGCAGGAGGGTTCCTTCCAACGTCCCATCCGCAAGACTATGCACATTTTGAAAAGCCTCCCGGATGCTGTCACAAAAAGCCCAAAGAGGTTCAGTCACTTGGCCGCCGCATGGAGTAAGAATTTTGATAGCCTGGTTTCGGACTAGAGTACGACGTGTCACTTTAATACAACGTTATGCCTCGACGCAATGGAGCAATTGTTTCAGGATGATATGGACAACTTCTACAGCCGCATGGACACAACTTACATGTTCAATTTGAAGACTTCAAATATGTATATAATAGGCATTTTAGATTGAGATTTTAGATTTATTCAATGTCCATTGGTTTGGCATACATATATGGCACCATGTTTGACCACAAATAGGCTGGGTTTCAAATGACAGGCAATCAACCTCCACTAAAACTGATAATTTGAAGTTTGGCGTTTGGCGTTGGATTTTTACAGTTTGTTCCAAACAGACATCCCGACACAAGATAACCATTTTGTGGTACTTACAATCAGTTTGTGGATGCGTTTAAAGACTATGGTAAACAGTCTTAACAGCAGCAGGCTAAAACAACCATTCAGTGTGCTTACGCTTAAGAGATCGCTTTACTCAAGGGTAAGAAACAAGTGCAGTCAAGCAAGGTTGCATTCTTTCGCCTATACTGTTTTGATGTGCTTTATCATTGGAAACTGATGCAAGCAGATGATGTGTTTTACTCTACCATAGGGTTATGGATCTCCGTCAAATGACAAAGAAAAAATAAAGGACTAAAACAAAGTTACAACTTTGAAAATATCTAAGTGAGCCGTTGACACCTGCTGTCAACAAGGGCGCCAACCTTACCTTGGAAATATTATCAGATTCTGGCAATCAAATCGAAGAGGCAAACTAGACGAACGATGAGCCCAGAAGAGTAATGTATGATGGGGAATAATATAAGAGGTCCCGGCAGCTGAGCAAATCTTCTAAGTGCAGTAGAGGATACAGGAAAGAAGTAAGTTCAGCAAGTACTCCAACTGTCGAACTGGTTATAATGTTTTGGATGTAAGATAGTACGTAAACGTATTGTTGACCTCGTTTATTCCGGTTGCTCAATAGTCCCTTCTAGCTGCTAAGAACCCCTCCTAGCTTACTCAATCATGTGGATCGTATAATCCTTTCATATGCCAATGAGAAAAGGAAAAATAAATCTTAACACCACGTCATTCGGACAGACTACTTGGATTCTAAGTACTTTAAGGACCACCAAACTTCTCATACATTTAATAAAAACGCCATGGTAATTAAGTGCAAATAAACTTTATTTTTTTTTTTATAAAAAAAACATTTAGAAAACGTGATCAAAATACGTGTATAAAATTCTAGATATGCTTAGCAAAAGTAACCACAAAACTAAGAGATCTATTACTTCTCATTCTTCTCGTCCCACGCTTTTTGGTCATCTTCATCAGTACAGCTTTCCATCTTTGGCTTCTCCAGCATCTCGTCCAACTGTACACTTGAATATTTCCTCTTTGGTCTGATGAAACGCCTTATACACGGTGCGAACAAGGACTCGTCTAGACTACTGACATCTTCTTTACCAAAGTACAGTGTAGCAATACAAGCTACGATAATTGTCAAGGCTCCACCGAAGGCGGAATACCACAAGAAGGATATATGATGGAAGGCCTTATCGGGCGGACTGTAAATAGAGGATCGATTACACTGATCCGGATTAACAAAAATATATGTTCAAACTTACGTAAATTCTGTTGTCGACAATGTACTATTGTCGAATTCATACAAACAACCTTCGACGGAGACTGGTTTCTTGGCAAATCTCAGCTCGCCAGTGGCCAGGGCAATTTGTGCCTTAATACAGGTCCAACCAAGGACTACAAAGCTTACAACACTACCAGTAAGGGCACTCTAAAAATTAAGCAATTAGTTGTGTATACCTAGGAGGAAGAGGAAGAAAAACCAACCTTTCCATTGATCCAAGGCATACAAATTCCCATGAAGAATATACCCAGCAACGGTCCTTGTGTTACTGCGCTAAGAGTTGTAGCCAACTGCAGGACCATTCCCAACTTCTCCACGACAAACACCAGCGCAATGCATGACAATCCAAAGAAAGCCACTATAAATCGTAAAATATAATGCGTCTGACGTTCGGTAAGAGGCTTAGACACCGCGGGCTTTATAAAATCCTCAAGCATTACGCATGCCAATGAGTTGAGACTAGTAGAGAGAGAACTCAAGGCTGCGCTAAATACTCCAGACACAAAGAGTCCCGGCAATCCTGGGAATATACCCAAGATGTGCATCACCAGAAGCGGTACCAATTGATCTGTGGCTTTAGCGAGCTGAAAGAAAAGTCCTCTAAATTTAGGCCTCTTAATCTAGGACTCCTTTACCTTTGTACTTAATGGATCACAATCATGGTAAGTGGCAAAGGTCAGAAGGCCAACATAGGCACTACAAGACAAAAGAAGAGTCAATCCAATGATGAAGATTACAAGTGTCTGCCTGGCTTTGGCAATTGAGGGCAAGGATATGAACCTCTGAATTGTGATCTGATTGACAGCAGAGCTTTGTAACTTCTGCAGAGTTCCCCCTACGAAAACCGAGAGAATCGATAGGCGAACTGTTGGATCCAAACTCATTCTACAAAAAGGATAAAGAACTACGATCAGTGATCTCATTGAGAGCTTAAACTCACTCTGGAGCATTAATTCTTCCGCTGTCCGCATTTCTTTGCCAAACAACACCAAATCCCCCTAGATCCATGGTGCCTTTGATGATGACCAAAAATATTGAACCGAACATCACAAAACTTTGAATGACATCTGTCCACACTACGGCTTTCAAGCCACCCTGTAATGAGAGAGGGTGATCATTAAAGCTAGAGCAAAGAAACTATTTATTCTTTCTCTTACCACACAAGTGTAGAAAGTGCAAATAATGCATACAACCGGAGTTATAACATGGATATTAATGCCAGTCACTAAAAGTAAACATCAAACGTAAGCAAATGTCACCCTGTAATATGTTTAAGAAACCCACCTTGATTGAACGTCAAAGCAGGAACATAAACGGCTATAGGAAGCCACACAATCTGTGAAAAAGATACATACATTCAGATAGATCCTCACACATTAGAATAGTACGTTTGACTTACCACACCAACTGTAAACAGGACGGAACCAAATAGTCGAATTCGTCTGTCAAAACGCATTTCGAAATACTGAAATTTTAAAGTTTGAAAATTGAAAGAACTGAACTGATTCACTTTAATATGATGCATGCAAGTGGAACTTAACTACCGAAGGGCTGAAATTTTGCAAGGAAAATTTATTATTCAAACAATTTTTAAGCCAAAAATTTTGACGCTAATGAAATGGAAAAGAGTGATGATTTTTGATACAAATTTAGATATAAAAAGATTTTCAAACCAACAAACATCGAGTTTAAAACCCACACGACGATTGTAAAGATTCTAGAATATGGGGCGCGTTCCGAACTCCAGGCCTGCTTTTTGAGGTAATGCCTAACATATGGAACATACTGACTTAAAAGGTAGGGAGCATTTTCTTACCTTCAAATCCAGTCCACTACCTCAAAAAAAAATGCCTTACTTTGTAGTTAAAACTGAATCTCTTGACCAATCAGAAACGTTTGACTACCTAGTGCCTAAAATGCGGAACGTGCCCACTACAAGACTTACAACAGTGCCAGAAATTGTGAGTGTTTTGAAAAAGGGAAAATTCGATTGGAAACCAGCAGCCGACATAGAAAGAAAAGTGAAAGCTGAACAGTTTTGACAGCTAGTTAAAGTTTAATACCTCTCTCTTTCTCTCTCCCGCTCTTATACTCGTACATTAAATTTTGATCCCATCCGTCCCATCTGTAAGAGATTGTCAAAGTGAACAAACCTTGTGCGTGAACTTGGATTCATTTTGAGGGTAATCGAGGTTTCAAATATTTTCTGCACTTTGGATAAATTCTTCGGCGGCAGACGGAACTTTTTTCAATAATACTTACATACAAACATACCTGACATCAAAAGGTAAGGCGTATGTGCTCAAAGAAGGATTATTCAAACAGATCAGTGTTTGTCGTCAATCGTTGCTTTACATGTGGGCTAAGACAATGCCTTCTTTTTGTTCGGAACTAAATATACTGCGAGAAATTGTTTTGTTGAAACTAGCAAAAGACTGGATGCGATGATTTCCTTTTCTTTTCTTTAACAGAGCCATATTTTGAAACTGTCACTTTCCATTGCTACGTTCTTTTCAAGCCGTCAGTATTTACGGGTCATTTTTGATGGCTGCATATACATATGTACATATGTACATATGTCATAAGTAAATGTTCGAGTTCTTCCAATTATGTCGTTGTGTATCAGACCGTTCTTTTTTTTGAAGTTTTGAGCGCTGCCATTTGACACTTGATGCTGACTGCAGAGTGAGCGTTTTCGAGATACGCGTTGTTGTGTGAATTTCTTCGGAGTGTAGCTATTTGATGTTAAATTTCCTCACTATGATTTTGGTTTTTCCTATCATTTGTATTCGCATTCACAACTTGGGTACAAGATGTCTATATCTGTGTTAGCTACTCCGGAACACTGAATTCATCTATGGTTGATCGTATTTCAGGTTATACACAATAAGCCTTAGACCGCTCTCAGCAGTGGGTATAGTGTCATGTTGGATTGCCTTCAAAAACAGTTTATTTCCAAACGCCTAAGCAGATACAGCCGAATAGCTCGAAGAGGTGACAAGTCAAGGATTATTTAGAAGAGGTGTATACATTTCGATTCAAAAGTGAGTTATAATTTCGCTTAAGACGCCTACCTTTATACCTCCAATTGTTGTACTTGTTACCCTTTAACTTTCCCACAGCAGTTTTGACACTGACTTTCATGTAGTATGGACATTAAAGTCGTCATTTAGAATAGACCATCATTTTTGAGAACTCCGTATAGCTGGAAAATGTTCAATTCAAATTCCAAATGACATAGACATAACTATGCACGTCCTATTGCCTTGAGTTGGCTCTAAGCTTACTAGTCATTTACTTAAAACAGACTCATCGCAAAATGGCAAATTTGTCTGTTCGCTTATCACAGGCAGTAAATGTTAGTGAAACGGTCATTAATGGATATGGACGATAGCAATCCTGTTGGCAAAAGCATTGTCCCGATTACTAGCACTTGACAAAGATGTGCTTTCGAAACTGAACCCAGCTCGACGGAGGCTGATCTCAGAATATTTAAGGAGAGTTTCATTGTCGAAACTACAAGGATAGATGGATTACCAACGAAACGAACGAGCGATGAGCTCATCGGCATTGAATAACTAGGTCAAGAACTCAATTAAGTTGAGGCTACAATGACAAAGAAGACATTGGAACTGTCTACCACTTACTGTGAGAGTGTTCCGCATTCGAGTAAACAATGAGGAACCTTATCAATTGCTACAAAGAAGAATCCACTCAGCACTGAGCCAATCAAATATTTAAGAAGTGCATCTACAGTGGCCTATACCTTATACAAGCTGTGTATACTCGCGCAAACTGCGCTGATGCTGCTTCTCGCCATTACGTCCCCTTTCAACATCTTTCGAGTGACTAAAAAAATTCTGAACACACAAACTCATGCACAACCAAACAAAAAGCAAAACATTTTGAACTCGCTCATGCCGCATGTACTATCATTCAATCACGCACAATCACAGTGCACCCATTCCTCATCTAGCCCAGCCAAAAATATCCTGCAAGAATTCTTCTATTACAAAATAAAATGCCCACCAATTTAAGTAAAAATAAATTACTGTAAAATATATTCTTATTAAATTAAATCTACCAACTTAAACTAAGTTACAAGCTAAAACAGAGTGTGGCCGCATCTAAATCACACATCTTTACCAACAATCAATTTGGTAACTTTTCTTTCACATCAAACGCCAGTATCACTGTATCCCTTTCATCCCTGTTTACACTAAGATATTTCTCCGGCTTCAAGAATCGCCTCACTAACGGCGAATATAGGTTTAAGTCTACGTCTGATGGAACTGTCGTTCCAAAGAAGAGCGTGGCAATACATCCAAATATCACTGAAATTATCATTCCAACTGTCACATACCAAATGAAGGCCATGTGATAAATTGATTTAAGTAGTGTCGGTGCTCTAGAAGGAAAGACGGAGATGTTTTAAATAACATATGTAGGTACCCAAGAACTTAGACACGATACTTACGTAGTTGGGGTAACAGTTGTGCTATTTAAAAGATGGGTGGCGTCAAATAAGTATGTACAACCTTCAACACTCACAGGCTTTGTAGGAAACACCAGGTCTCCATTGACAGCTGCCAATTGGCCGTTTATACAAACCCATGTCATCACCAAGAATGCCACTATGCTACCTGTCAGGGCACTCTAAATGATGATAAAGATTTAAAACATGGGAATGTAGGTAGTTTTTGATATAATTACCTTGCCATTGATGAATGGCATTAACAGCCCCATCAGGAAGAGGCCAAACAGTGGCCCACTTGTTATAGAGCTAAGGGTCATTGACAGCTGCAACACCATGCCAAGCCTTTCGACCACAAAGACCAAACCGACGCATAGAATACCCAATAGAAGGACTACAAGCCGCATGACAATGGCAGTCTGTCGTTCTGTCAGAGGTTCTTTGACATTTGGTTTCACGAAATCCTCTAAGAAGACCGCTGACAGTGAGTTGAGGCCAGTTGAAAGGGAGCTCAATGCTGCACTAAAGACTCCGGATACAAAAAGCCCGGGTAAGCCTGGAAAGACCTTTAAGATATCCATAACCAAAAGTGGTACCAGCTGATCTTTAGCTTTCGCGAGCTGGAAATAGCAAATTTTTTTGGAATTTCTTCTTAGTTTAGGCAAGGTGAAGACTGACCTTAGTGCTAAGAGGATCACAGTCATGATAAGTAGCGAAGATGAGCAGTCCATTGTATGCACAGCAGCCCAAAAGTAACATAACTCCAAGGCTAAAGTAAATCAATGCTCTTTTGGCTTCCTTTAAGCCAGGAACTGACAAGAACCGCTGTACAATAACTTGATTACCAGCTGTCACTTGAGTCCAGTATAAAGTTCCGCCGATGAAAATTGACAGCATAGAGAACCGGGCTGTATGGTCCAGAGTCAAACTGTCAAAATTCAAATTTTTCTTTAAATAGTGAAAAAGTGACAGTTATAGTAACCTACTCTGGCATTTCGATCCTCCCACTATCCCAGTTCCTTTGCCATACAACACCAAATCCACCAACATCCATCGTTCCCTTAATAATGACCAAAATAATTGATCCCAGCATAATAAACGTCTGAATGACATCTGTCCACACGACAGCTTTTAATCCACCCTAAAGAACAATAAAATGTCACTTCTTCAAATGTCAACTGTGACATTTCTATACTTACCACCATGGTATAGAAAATGCATACAACACACACAACTGGCGTAATGATGTGGATATTCACACCAGTGACTGAAAAATGCCAAACAAATGTAAGCAATTCTCTTGACAGCTGTCAAATTATCCACACTTACCCTGATTAAATGCAAGTGCTGGCACATAAATAACAATTGGCAGCCAAAATATCTACAAAATTTTGAATAAATATCGAAATTTTATAAAAAAGTGTCTTATTTAAGACTTACAGTTCCAATTGTAAAGAGGGCCGAACCGAAAAGACGTATCCTTTTGTCGAAACGCATCTCGAAATACTGCAAACACACATGGGATTTTGTTTTCGTTCATTTTTTTTTTTTTAGTCTTTTTTTTGTTTTTTTGTTAATAAGAATGTTACACTTTTGGGAGCACTATTTACATAAACAAAACAACTTTAAAAACGAAAGGTTATAGAGAGTTACTGTGTTACGGGCTACGAATTTCGCAGACGCAAAAGTATGCAAAACATTGTCGTTAGGGGAGTTCTGTTCTATTTTTTTTTTTAATAAGGAAAAGTCAAACTAAAATTAAAACAAAAAATTCGGTTGTGGATAGTATAGGGTTATAGTAAAAGTCGAGGCCAAAGAAAAACCATTTGAATTTTGTTAAAAATAGGCAAACACAGCTAGAAGGATATATAAATTTTTCGGGGCAAATATCTACAAAAAATGGGGTAGGTTTTCAATGACGCAATAATCACCAAAATCTTAATTTTAAATTCAAATTTCAGGAGTAAATATACATGACATTGGTTTTATTTTTATCCCTTTAAAGTTGTTAGCTGTTAAATTAAATGCAAATAAAATAGACACACAAATGTTGTACAAAACAAATAAACTTAAAAATAAATTCCAATTAAACTATATTTTTATGAAAGTTGGCCACAAAAAATAATATGAAAATGAAATAATTGAGCTGTCAAATGAATTAATTTCTGGAAATGAAACCAATTTGCTTTGCTTTGTTGGCTCGAAGTTATAAGTAAATATCAACCCTTTTCAATTAGTTCTGTGAACTGGGTTTATTCATGGAAAAAGGCTATAATATCCACCACAATTTTTATTCCTTTGAAGAGCACTAACTTGCAAAGAAAACTAAAACCATAAAAAAAATTTCAATGTCGCCTTGATTTTACGTCACTTTGTTGGGCGCCAATATTTATTGACGCCATCAAGACGTAGTTACTTTTCTGAGAACTCTTAGGAATTGGTTCTAAGTTGTTTTGCGGACTAGAAGATAGGTTGAATGACCCCTTTCTTCTGGTCGTAGATTTATGCAAGTGATGATTTGCAAAACAAGAAGTATTTACTTTGCTTTTAAGAAGAAGTCACAAACAAAAGTGATTAGGTACCCATTTTGTCTCAAAGCGCTATTACAGAATTGTGTCTTTTTGTGGTTTGATAACTATAACTACCTATTTGATACTTAGCGAAACACAGGTAGCCCAAGAGCCTTCTGATTGGTACCTGTCTAAATATACAATACATACAGTAGCCTGTGTATTGTATGTAACGGCCTGCGTTCCCAGGCTTGAAGCAGGGAAACTGGCAACGAGAGAGACGAACCTGAGATGAAATTCCCTAGAAACTTACAAAACTGCAAAACAATTATGGCTAACTTTTGACAAAGCAAGGACCGAGAGAATTATTCGCAAGGACAGACGTTCACTGTCCATGCTTGTGGGGATACTCACGGGACTCAACACTCTGCGGTACCACTTAAAGAAGAACTCTGCAGAGGATGCGGCGATGAAGATGTCATAGAGGGCACTACCCACTTCCTCTGCCAGTACCCTGGACTACAACATTACAGGTACAAACTCCTCGGCAAGCACTTCTTTCACGATCTAGGATGACTCTCCAACGCCAACACCGACATGTTATTGAACTTCATCAGAACATCACGATGGTTTGTATATACGGGAAACGAGTAAGTACAACCATGGGTATTTGTTACAGATATTTATGGGTTAAATGGGCAAGGGGAGCTTCTCTAAACCCACTATGGGTGACGAAATGGGACAGTTCTGACCTGAGGTATTTCTAATCCTCTTCCAACCCACAAACCCAACCTAACCTAGAGTAGCCTGGCCCGTGATACTACTTACCAAGCTCGACCAGAGTATGAAACAGCACAGCTAAACTTTACCATCCGTAAACAAATTGTTTGCAATTGCTTTAGTGCGAGCAAGACCTCATCGAGCAACTTACGAGCTTGATGCACTGTCCAATTCCACCAGATGAATTGTCTCTCTGCATCTTTATATTGAAATGGTAAATTAGCTTTGATATTCTGGCAAAACAGCATCCGACTCAGAACTTAAACAGCAACTTGAATCAGGCTATAAGTGAGCCGACAGATGAAATTTTATCGCTCCTAGGCCGGGGCTCGAACATAACATCATGTCAGATAAATTCTTGTACTTTGATCACACGGTTTGCAAACTAACTCCCAGAAGAAAAGTATGACGCTACGAGAAACACAACTGGGATGGCCTTAATAGCTTCTCCAGGAGCGACCAGTTGCTATGTTTCCTCGATAGTAACTTGAATGCTGCCGCTGTTATGATTATTTACTTCTCTCACGTACGAGTGTCTGTATCAGTCGCAGAATAAGGAATATTATTGTTTGTGACTTGACCAGAGGTGCAAATATAGCATACAGATGGTATCTGCTCCACGGTTCTGAAGGAATGTTCTCCTTGGGTCTTTTGTCGACAGTGCTTGCATATGGTGTCGATGAGTTATGTCAACCAACGTTCCTATGCGACAAAAGCCAGCAAAACACCAGCATTTGATTATGGGGTGATGCAAAACTGGGAAGCCTACCGGTGCTTTATGAGGTTGAACCCGTCAAAGCCAGAAGTAGAAAATATGAAGTGTAGCCGACCATATCTCCTTTGTTAAATTACTTAAGTCTCAGCCGAGCTATGGCTGGACATTCGCACAGTATATGGTGGGCTGTTTCAGTGGCTTCTAGACATAAACGACTTGTGTTCGATTGGACACGGCCCATTTTCTTGAAATGATAAATTGAGAGTGCAATATCCACTTTTCTTGATTTTGTATCTGCTCATGGAAAGAATGTCTTTTGTTATCTTTCCTAAGAAGTTTGAGAGTTCCAGTGAGAGAGCATTTCTTGACGTTATCAGAAGGTTTCTTCTAATGCATTCTCTAGCACAGAGCTCGATAAGCTCAGCGAAAACTTGAAAATTTGATCCTATTATCCAACTTCACTAACCAGTGAAAGAGCACAATAGATTTTACAGCATTACGGACTATGAAGACTCTCAACAAGCTATTTGCAGATTTTCGTTTGAAAGACAGAAAAAATGCCGCGAATTTTCATTGCATCTCCTTAAGCTACAGACCATTCAGGAGTATACATACAATTATGTTCGCCATCTTCCAGATCTGCCAGAGAATGCACACTCAAAGCCTGAGAGAGGTCCTTCTCAACCTTTCAATCTCGGGATGGTCTAAGATCCAATCAAGAGTTAGGAAGATTTTGCATTGAAGAACTAGTTTGATGTTGGTATGTTAAAAGGACTTTGAAAGGCCTTAAGAGCAGCTTAACACACACGACGTCTATGTTGTTAGTGTGTATTCTATGGTAAAGGTGTTTAGGAGAAAAAGAATTCAACAGGTAGTTCCATGCAGCCGCGAGAAGTTATTCTTTGTAGTTTGGCAGGTAGGTAGTTACTTGATAGACCATACCATCATCGTTTGGATTGGATATTCGCTGGCGATAGGACCCATGTGATGCCTATTTGATTCGACATGACGAGCCTCTAATCCACGATAACTTCATTGGAAACGATTCCTAACACACGTTTCATCGATCATATCTACGGCCATAGCAGTGCACGTTATTATAGACCATCGTCTGCCTATACCTGTATGTAGACCTTAGACCGCTGCTATTAGTCAACCGCTAAGCCCTATAGTAACCAAGACAAAACAATACATCTTCTCTTAGTATTCTGTTTAGCGGGATTGCTTTGCTTCACAAGTCGAATATACATATGTACATATGTGACGTCTAGCCTAGTCAAAAGCAAGCACTATGCCATTGAAAATGTTTAACGCGCTTTCAAGTTTCGACATCTGTTGGTAGGTATTTCTAACTCCACGCCAAGGAGAACAACTATAGCCAAATTCTCTTCATAACTGGGGCACTATGGTGCCTAAGTTTGTATTCTTATGATAAGCAACTGAACACAACAAAAAATAGTCTTAATGAGTACTCTAGTATATCAACAGCATTACTACTCGAGGCAAAGTCAGTCACACAATAAAAATGTAGTCCCTAGACGTTTTGACTTAGTTAATTAGCAACCAAAAGGAATGCGGGGGCCCGTGTTCCACGCTTGAAATAACTTCTTTGTCAACCCAGTTAGACGCTGATTCGCACTTTCTATAGAAACACCAACCCACTTTATTATTCAATTTCAATTCCCTTCGGCAACCAACGTGCTATTTACCACACAAAATCGACACTGCCCTCGGCCAATATCACAAATAATGAATAAATTCAAAACCATAACCTCAACATTCATCTTGACCTTGTTAACAAGAAACAATAACTCCAATAAACAACCCTAATTGGATAAGCATTTTAAATTCTATTTTAAGACTCCGTTGACGTCTTACGAAAATCGTTATCCTCCCGCCCAAAAGCGAAAAGGACACCAACCGAAGGCATAATTGATTGACAATGGATCCAAGCAAAAAAAAAGAAATAAAAATAAAAAATCAATGCCAATCGAAGTTCACAGCATGTTAACCTTCTTCTTCTTCTTCTTCTTAACCACCACGTCTATATTCTCGTATACAAATCGATGTCGAAACCCCACAAGCCGAGGCACCTACCTATTCCACATGCAAAACTCAACAAAACGGTTCCATTTCCATAACAAATAGGATTAAGATGGCAGCTTCGAAGGATGAAAAAGAACACAAAATGAACAGAACATTCTTAAGGGGTGACAAATAATCCACTTACATTGCAATAGGACAATAAAAAAATAAAAAAAGTTATATGCAAAAGGATAGGAGATGATGAAGTCACACGAGCGAACACAAACGAACATACCCACCGCCATACCATAAAAATGACATTTTCGTTTCCATAATAATGACATGCAAGGAGAAAAAGAGACGACTCTCACAAGTATGCAATGAACTGCAAATGACATTTATGCAAAAAAAAATAAACGAAATTTTTTTTATGAATAATTCCAGGATGAGGTGGATGGAGAGAGAGGGGGGGCTAGCAGGATGCCAATGATGTGCTTAGTACTATAAACTTACCTCATAAGTTGAAGTCAATTGCAAATTGCAGAAGACCGGCAGGAAGATGTACCACGAAATGATGGCAGACAAGCTTATCGTGATGAGGATAAACGCGTATTGTGTCCCGTAGACGTAGATTTCGGTCGAAGTACCCAGCAGTGAGATCCCGGACACGAAGCTGCAAGGAAAAAGAAGATAGGATAGATGAAATAAGGGAGAAAAGTGTTTAGAATTTGTGGATTACCATAGAACGGGAGCAGGAGGATTCAAAATGGAAAACTTAAGCAGGACTGGAGAGATTTGGAGATAAGGAGGACACATTTCGTTTGGATTAGGTCGCTTGAACCAGTTGCAGAAAGTGCTAAGTTCGTTATACACTATCGATGGAATGGGTAATCTGTGCAACATCTGGGGGAATGGTGACGGTGCTGTTATAATCCAATTGTGATTCAAATATTCCATACAAATAGCTTCCTTATGCAATATGCCAAACGAGCAGACAATCAGGGACAGACAATTGTTCTCTAGTCGTAAATGTGAATGGGCCTTAGTTATCAGATACAGTGGAGCACTCAGTACAGAAATTTTGTAGCCTTCCAAGAATGCACCTCAGTGATCAGTACAGCAACAGTATTCACCACATCAGCATCGAGCTTGATACGAACAAAGGCAGGACAGAAGAAGTGTTTCACAACCTGCTTGGGGTTCCTAGTTATATCATATTTTGTCATATAAGCCTTGATAAACATGTTGTGCCTTTTGCCGCTTTATGTCTAAGAACACCCAGTGCCTAGATATGATATGTCAATGGTGTACTATGGCTAGGCTTTCAGGCAGTCCTAAAGCCCTGACATGGGATGCAAAAAGACTCGACCCATGGTCTAAGCTAGAGCCAATAGGTAAAGCTATTCCGCTTAATGTATCCAAATATATAGCAGAGATTCCAGACAAAAATTCCGGGCAAACAGACTCTTAGTAAGACACGGGACTCATCACCAGAAAAAGGTCTCTAGAGCTATAAGGCTATAGTAGGTCCTTTTCTGGCCTTTAAGGCAATTACTTGGTTACCTTTTTCGGCCAAACTTTAAGAGGCAACCTGTCTCGGCTACAAGGAAGCTTTTCGAGAACCCCAGACTCTGCTCGAAGGACCTTTTTTGCCCTCCCTTTCACTCTAGTCCTATGGATATACCGTCTGATGGCAAGACACCAAGGCTCCAGCTACGGTGTAAGTATATTGGTGAGTGGCTTGGAACTTGTCTACAGTACAGAGTGTAGTCAACTTACTATGAATGGTTCAAAGACTGATGAAGGATTATTGGATTAGACAGCATAAGATCTAGTCCTCATAAGTCAGGTAATAGTATCCTGTCTGGTTACTTGGTCGTACTTGGATCACGCGAAATCAAAGCTACGATGGGATTTCAAGGCAAGGTACAGAGGAAGTTTTTCAGACCCCGTCGAGTCTTTCTGATTTCCATTGATTACCTAGTTTTTTCCACACAAATTTGTGTGTCACCGGGCTCTCCTGAATGACGACTGACTATAGTAGTAAGTTCCAATCTTTACTCAGAATTTCGCTGCGTTCTTCCTTTCTTTCAGAAGAAGATAATGTAGGAAACTTATTGGAATCCTTTGCATATGCAAGTCATCTTAATATGCCAGCTTAAGCGGTCTGTTATGTCGATGGAGAAGACGACAATGCTGAGTAGAAATTCCTCTGTGTCTCTGTTCTGCCCTTGCAAGAGTTGCTTATATGTCGTCCTTAAGATGAACAGATTTAAATAAAATGTACACTTATACTTTTCCGACAGCAACAACAAACTGCAGTGTCTGTTTTCATCTCTAACTAAATGACCATGACTAAGCCATGAACAGCTCTCGTTCAAAGGAGCTCGAACAAATTTAAGGCAAATGCCGAAGCTGCACTAAAATCTTAGTACAAGATTAGCGCTATCTTTATTCTCACATAAGCCTGACTTAAACTGTTTCTACCTAAAACACTAGAACGAATAATAGAACACATTCCGTCTAAGTTAACTCCAAAGTACTTACTGCATGACAACGTGTCGATCAGTAGAAACAGCGTTCAACGTGAGTTGGTTACGATAACTAAAGAAAATCGCTCCATTGCAGTGGATTTTTCTGGACATTATTTCGGGAAACCAAAGAAGCTCATACAATGCCAACATGAAGTGTATTAGACAAACACTAGACTAGATGAGTTTTGATCCTTTCCTCTTGGAGTGGGTGGAATGTAAGACATATTTAGTCTGAGCTGGTAAACTGTCAAGCACACAATGTGACGGAGGTTTTCGACTTATGTCTGGACTCAAGTGATTAAGAAAAATCAAGAAACTTCTCAAAAAATAGGTGACACACTTTGGACTTGTCCTCAACAAACAGGAGGCAGATTCTTTCATATTGTTTCTCTGGCGTCCTACTGTAGAAAATATTATGAACCTTAAGACTCACAAGGATCCAAAGCCTAGGTTATGTATAGATGATAAAGTTGAGCTAGGTAAATGGGTGCCCTTATTGACAGAGTAACCAACAACTCACTTAAACTACATAAAGATCAAAAATTAAGAACACTGGGAACCTAAATTATGAATTATATCAACTGCTAAACTAAGCCATGGAGATTGAACTCCGAAAATAAGTAACTGAAAACAGTATCGTCTCTGACTCACACAAGATATTCATATGTTCTTCGTCCCTGCAGCTCTATAGCTTTATATGCGTTCTGCAAAAACCCTAAAATGCTACAGTACCACCTCTCTCGCAACTGTTTGGATATCTCTACCACTAGCTTCATTTACATTGAATACAAGCCTCAGAATGGCTTTCTGAGTTCGCAGAGAGAACTAACCAATTGTTGCTCTCGAAGTCGTCCATACTGAAGAAATCTCTAGCGATCTGACATGCGGACTAGAGATCATCAAACCACATTCGCTGATAGCTCAAAAAAGTATTCGGATGTACCACCTCTATTAAACTTTCAAACATCTCAACTTTGTTCCAAGTTGTTCCTATGAATAATGTTCGAGGCCTGTCGGACGGCATGTAGATAGTATATTGAAAATTGGACAGACGTTACCATGAGGAACTCAAATCCCTATGCTCGAAGCACAATGTCAGGCTTTGCTGTATCCCCAACATACAGTGTTCCAATGGTTCCAATGGTGAAACACCCTGTCCTGCCGCCCATGAGTCTACATCACCGAAAGTATTAACCGCAAAGGTATCCTTAGAGACAATTTTGAAGGTAGCCCAAACAGTATTCCCCTGTGCATGCTAATAAGTATCCATTTTTACCACCGCACCGCACCCACCCCCATAGTCTACCATGAATTCGCCTTCAAACTTCAAACACTTTCGTATTCCGATTAAATGCAAATGTCAAAATATTCAACTTATTCAATCGAAGATCAACTCGACCTAACTTCCTCCGAATTTAAATCCACATGCCAAGGAGTATAGCACGTCCACTGAACCTATTAAGCAACCACTTTGACAGTCGCCACTTATCCAAATTAACTTCCCCCAGTGACCACATAAAAAAACCCAAGTCAATTTATCCATAACACACGTGTGGTGATTTATTTTGAGAAGGGACCCAAGCACGTGTTGCTATTTTTACCAACCAACCGCCTATCCAAAATCACAATTCAAATTCATTTCCACCAGACGCAGACCCATCCAAGTCGAGACTTTTCTCAATTTGCGAAATAAATCTCAATTATGTCGCAATCATCTCCGTAATCATCTGCATTGACCCTCTTTAGGCAACTGCCCAGACAGCCGTGCTTTCAAACTATGTCATGTTCCGTAATATATTCACAAGGATTTCATTTTTAAACTCCTCGTTATAGATTCGAATCACGTATCGTATTCCCCGATTGCAGTTTGCCATATCTCACCTACAGGACCTTTTGATCCCAGATGTACCAGATGTCGTCCGTCTAATCAAACATTCAACATGATGCCAACTTATTTCGAAAATTACATCTGATCTATGAGGGTGTCCTTGGAGGTTTCTTCTTAAGTCATCACACTATACTGCAACTGTTTCAAATGTCAAATCGAAAATCTTATGAGCACGGCAGCTATGACAGCCAGCTCATGATATCGAAGCTTAAACACGAGCGTATGTGCTTCAGGGGTAATTCTGACAGCGGTTGCATGTGTGCCTATTTTTGGAAAATAAATCAAAACAATCATGAGCCGCCTTCGCATAATTCCCACATACGCCACTTGGTGGTGTGTCAACGTGTTGACATTGACACTGGGGGTTGATTGAATGGACCGCTAAATTAAAAATTTAAGCAATCGGGCGGGGACGGGGACGGGTGGCGTTGTTGTGCAAATATTTTCAACATGATGGCTTCATGGAAACGGAAATTGTTTTGCAAGTAACTGAGGCATAAGTGGGGAGATCCGTATGTATTATGGAAGGTCAGTGGCATTAGCTTGATTAGGCTTTTGAGGCCTTGAGAGATTTAGTCATTGGTGTCGGCAAGTAGAAAAGAGAGAGATAATTTTTCGCAAACTCATCGAGATTTGTGAGAATGAAATACAATTCAGAGAATGATTATTGTTTTCCCTCTTCGTGAAGTTAGCTATAGTTGATTTGACGTTTACTTGTCATTTAATTATAGAAGACTAAATAATCGCTTTTCGAAAAGCGTTTGGAAAAGACTTCAGTTTTATATCAGAGTACACGTTCGGTTGGGATAACTTTGTGTTCGTCGTAATAATCAAAATAAAAGAATAATTCAACTTCTGATGCAAAAATGTTAGTCAATTCTTCATAATTTTCCAGATAAAGGAACACCCCGTGGTCCCAAAATTAACGATACCGACTTGTGTCCAACGGTGTCGTCGGTAAGGGGCCAGTTATACAAAGCTATCTTTGAAATGCATCACTGAAAATTTTGATTTCCAATTTGAAGACGATTAAGTAAACAATATTGGCTTTAATGGGTATCAAAATGAAGCTTTTTTTTCCAAACAAAAATACCTAATTGTGATTAAAGCCTTTCTTTAAATCCAATTTTATTATTTCACTGATCAAAATCGATTTCAATGAACAGCTGATCCTCGTTCCTATAATTTGGAACACAATCGTTTCACTGTTTTGTTCTATTCTCTTTTTGTTCTCATCTGTCATTTTTCTTTTCAACGATCAACTCCAATGTCAAAACCTATACTTTGTTGTTGACATTTCACTGACAGAGCCTTCCACTGATAGAAATTTTTCAACGATTGCTATAATGGGCGGCTGTCGTAGCAAGTTAACTGACTACATTAAGAATAAATGAAAAGAGTATGACTTAAAGTACATACATATGCAGGTATATGTGGTTTAAACGCTTCAGGCTTCATTCATTGGTCCTGAACCATTTTGAGGCTTGGATAGAGCTCAATAGAGGGGAACGTCAAGAAATGCTCTCCTACTGGAACTCTCAAACTGTCTAAAGACATGCCAAACAATCTCAAGAAACTTCTCAAGAAAGAGAACAAAGGACATTCCTTTCCAAAGTCAAGCAAATCATCTCAAGAAAATGGGCCGTGTCCAATCGAGCACATGTCACTTATGTCTTGAAGACACATATACTATTTGAATGCCCAGTCATAGCTCGGTTGAGATTTACATACTCTAGCACTGGCTTCAGATGACCCTCTGATGTCTCCTCTGCTTCAGATCAAAATGTCTTTAATTTCATATAAGAAGTAGACTAGGGAATAGCACAAAAGATTTACCCAGGTCACAGTGCTTCATATGCTTATCACCTTCTCTTATCCCTCACTAAGCTTAAAAAAAATCTGGCCGAACAATTGATTGAGTAAGGTTGAATTTCGCTGACCATGTTATCTGCAAAAGTGGGTCAATGACGTTTCTGAACGTTTTTCTTTTGGGCTATGTAAAGTCCATTGCTTCTAATCTAGCCAGTGACTTCAGACGATCACAAGGACATCGAACATCAAACGTTGTTATGGGACAATGTGAGGTCAGTGTTAACTGAAGAAAACAAACAGAAATACAGTCTGATTTGCTGTGATTATTATGTCCAGATCAGAGCTCTAAAAGAATGCAGTCATTTTTGAATATAATTCCTTGGAATGCTCCAAAAAATAACTGCAGCAATCATTTTTAGCATTCAAAATGGTTACCTAAGTCAGAAAGAATGCAATCTTTTTGATTGCTCTGCATTCTTTAAAGTCACTAGCATTCACTGATTGCATTCAGTTTCTTGAAGTGAGTGACCGCATTCACTTAGTTGAAGTCTTTTAAAATCACTTGAAGTCTTTGAGGTCAGTGATTGCATTGTGAATTCATTGAATTAAAACAAATCTACGTGAATTCTTAGTATGACTACATGTGAATGCATTCCGGAATGATTGCATTCTTTTGAATAGAGATGAAGAACGCTCTTGCATCGCTTTATCGCAACACTATTAAGTGCTGTTTTCAGATCACTGTTAGTTCACTTTTTGTAAAACAGATGAAATTTCATAAAATAAGAAACTTAAACGAGACAAATTACTGCATATAGCGTAGTCCTAGGAGTATGTGGCGCAGAACAGTTGAGAAGGAAGCACGGCAACTGGGAAATAGTTGGGGAGAGCTGAGGCACATATTTAGAAATCGCAGAGGCCCTAGAATGCACAAGGGGTTGGTTACTAATGTCCCGTACATTAGTAAGTATGAACCTACTATATAGCAATGACAAGGATTTACTACGAGCCTACGAGGCAATTTTATCATGGTTTCAAGCTTTTTTAGAAGCAACACAAGGAACTTCGGTCGGATTGATTTGATGCCCAACAAATCTTGCCATCAGTTAAGTGCTCCTTGTTGTCGGTTGAATGTATCCAAAGAGTATCTTAATCTCGTGTAAAAATAGTTGCAGAAGAATTCGAGTTGATGGAAGATGATCGGGGAGAAATGGTAAGTTAACTTGAGCATCCCACCCTCGCTACCCTCATTAAGGTATGTATACATTGTAATTGAAAATGATAATGAAGAAGATGAAGACTTTCATAAAAAAAAGTACAATAAATTGTTATATAACATTATACAACGCAGTAGTTAGCTGTTATCTGTCATTGCGCTTTAAGTTCTTTTAGAAATTATTCATCAACAACAACACTATAGCAGTTAATAAAAAATGAACTACACGTTGTTGTTAGGTTATATGTATGTACGTTTTGGAGAAGAAACTCCCAAATCAAAGACATATTTGATGCCCAACTGGATCGCCTTGTACCATCATCATCAACACCCTGCAGGTCAATGTTAATTGAGTGTGTTGTTGTGTTGAATATCGATTTGCACTTCAGGTTATTGATTTTAAAAAAGGTCGGGATTTGTTGTTATATCTTGAGTAGCAGAGATATTCCCGATAAATTAATATCAATTATTAACGCTACATATGACAGGCATGTCACCATTCCTTGCATTAATAGGTCTGATGAATTTCAAGTTCAAAGTGGAGTTCCTCAAGACTGCGACCTTTAACCATTACTGTACCGATTAGTGACAATATGCTTATTGCTACTTAATCGATGAAAGGCGGATAAGTACGTACTCTTATGTACATCCGAACTCAAGTGCCTCGTCTGGTAATACTAATGTACATATTCTTTCGTTTCTGACAGGATTATGAACCTTCACCAAATGACAAATAAATAAGGCCTAAAATTGATTTCACAAATCACAAAAACAACACAATCTCAGCAGTTCGGCATTTCGGCATATCTGGACAAATGATTAAGAGAGATTACAGAGATACCAATTTTTGTGTCAACCGAACCTCAACTCGATCCCAGAATGTTCACCTAACCAGGCTTGATTAATGACTACAAGTGCCCAACGGCAGCAACGGAAGCAAAGGAAAATTGGAAGACTTCGAGATGAAAATAGATCGTCTATGCAAAAACGGTGAATGGAGAATAGCAAAGGCACTTGGTATACATTTTTCGACCGAAAAACAGCAATCATACAGCCAATCTTTAGTTGAAGATCAAACTGCCGCGAATGCCAAGGAACTTGATCGTCTAAAAGAAGCTAGCCCAGGATCATAAAGTATGAAACGCAGTCGTGGCAGGAGTCTGTTCAAGTGCAACATCCGTTTGTTTTCTAAAGTAAATCTTACTGTAAGAACTTTTTTTCAAATTGAGACGGATCATTGCTATAAATATCCTTTGCTGGTGCATTTTCCACATCCAGCCGTTTATTTATATTGTAAAGCAGTCACCCTCGGTTGGAAGCTGATTTCGTGGATTTAAGCCGCTTAAACGAGAGATCGATTTAAAGAAAATGAGCTACAAGTTAGCCGCTTCTGAGACTCCTAAGCTGCTCGTTTATTCCATGACAACGATGTAGTTATGAAAATCCTTGCAGACTTGGGATAGCTTTGTAGACACCCTAGAGCCCACAGGATACAAGAGTATCATAGATTTTGAGAACAATCGTGGCGGAAGTATCATAACACAATGGTTTCTGTATGACACGTTCTACAACCGACAAATTTATGGATATGGCTAAATTGCAAGAATGCCTTCAACACCGTAATTACGAGAAACATTCTACGAGCATTTAAGCCAGAAAATAATGAAGAACCATAAACCAACCCCGAGCCCACAGTTGAACATCACAGGTCCTAAGTCCGTTACTGTGGAGCCTTATGCAAAACCTCAGACTTAAAATCTCTAGTCTAGATATTCGAAAATATTTGGCTTCGAAGACGACATAATATTCGTTGTCATGACTTAATCCTTGAATAGTTAAAGCATGACTGCAATAAAGCTATCGGGATGATTCAACACTGACTAGTAAGTAAGAGGCCAAGTAGTCAGATGTAGTGCTCATCAAGTGCAGACGAGGCATAGTAGTCGTGGGCGTTCACGTATAGTAGTCCCGAAAACTGGCGTAAAGCATCTTGGCATTACCATAGATGCAAGGTATTAAAGTAACATCTACAGCATGCATCTGATATGGCAGCAACGATGACTATTGCCCGAACAAGTGTCATGAAAAATTTTGGAGGAGCCAAGAGGAGATTTCTCTTAGAGTTGCCCAAATATGAGTTGTTGTTAAGAAGGCAAAGCGTTACAGATAGAAGACAAAAGCAATTTACAAAATCAACGCCCTTGAGAGTATACAGAGTCTTTCGAGCAATCTCCTAGGCCTTCTTAATATAGAGGGAAATATCGTGTCAGCAGGACAACAGCGACCAGTCGAAGTGGCATCAAATGTAGATTGATCTCAAATGTAAATGCTTGAATCAACAGCAAGAAGGCGGTGTTAAATTTCAACCAAACTCAGATTGTTTTCAAGCCATGGATGCTCCAGAGCAGATTTGGACACTATTCTCAGCATTCACCAAAAAAGTCGAGAAGAATACTTGTCCACGACATTTCGTAACGATGTATAAAAGCTGCTAGTGAGCCAACTAGGCGAGGACCAAACCCCAGAAAATATCACTAGACGGATGACGAACACGACGGAGGCTATGGGAGCTGTTAGGGATACTGTGACACCCATCATAAAGTAACATCAAATATTTGAGCAACAACTAACAGCAATTATCAAAGCCAATAATCCGAGTACCTAAAGTTGAAGTCCTCTCTTGCTATGAAAAGTTTGAAAGTACGCCTGGATAAAGAGTAGGACAAGAACTTGGTTTAAAGGATCAAGACCTTACTGAGTAAGAGCGTCTTTAAATGATTTCCAACTCTTCTAATAAAAGAAGCAAAAATAAGTAAAGTACAGGATTTAGGTTAGGTTTCCTGGTAAAGCAAACTTTTCATCGTCGTCGTCGTCCTCGACTGCAGAGACTTCAATGTCGAACTGTTCAAAATGTCCCATATAACACCGACAGTTTACTTTTGAAACCTTGCTAAGGATAAATCTGGATGACGCACACGGGCAACTACAACTAGTAGTTAACGCCCACAGACCTCAATCAAAACTTCATAGTTTTGCAAAGGACAAGTAGATGGCTCAAGTTAGTCTGGCTTATCGGCAATTCCTAGAGAACTTTTTTGCCGGGGTTTCTACATATATTTTCTTCTTGCTCAAGATCAATTCTTTATTCAAAATTCGAAAAATACCCGGGAAAATTGTATGCACGATGGGGCTGAGTGTAATCGAATTCAATCAATCTTCAAGCGGCTTGCACAGTCAAAACTAATTGCACAAAGTTCTCTATCAGACACTCGCGTATGCTTACACAAAAATTATTGCAGTTTTGAACAAACCTAGTGGAACTAATATTTTCAAATAAATTCAACTCACCTTGCTACCAGCGACAGCGACACCGGAAACACTTTCATTTTCCTTCCACCAACTAAATAATCCAATGCCTCAGATCCTCGGCGTTGTTCTCTGCCCTTACCCTTGCCCTTTTTCTCAATAAAACCAAAATAAAAGCCAATAACCGCACAAACCATCAGCATTAGAACGAAAACGAAATAATCCGTCCAACCGAAATGCTGCAAGGACGAACTTAAATCACCAACGTTTAGCATTTTCTCTATTGTTGGTCCCACAGTAGTTGGTGTGGTCGATGTGAATCCTTCTTCTGTTTTAGTTGCTTCATTATAACTAGACTGAGTAGGAGTTGTTGTAGTCTCTGAGGATGTAGAAGTAGTAGGATTTGTAATGGCATTTAGAGTTGTCGACGCTATCGATTGTACAGTGCTGGCTATTGAATTCATCACAGTTGTTGGTGTTGTCGTCATTTTTCTTTTCTTTTTGCACTTAATCGACGGGCATTAACCTTGTAACTGTAATCGATTAAATCAATTAGATGATGTAGGTTTTTTTTCTTCCTTAGACTTTGAGGAGTCCTAATGTCGAATCCTTACTGAATTAATCAGTTTCGACCTCGAAGGAGTTTCTTTTCTTTTGCGGAAGGAATAAAAACTGATTTG
This sequence comes from Chalcosyrphus nemorum, assembly GCA_949716465.1. Lineage (NCBI taxonomy): Eukaryota > Metazoa > Arthropoda > Insecta > Diptera > Syrphidae > Chalcosyrphus > Chalcosyrphus nemorum. Next base: position 82,878,327 of record OX454333.1, read on the forward strand.
GGGGAGTCTCCTGGAGGGTGAGTGCTTCGATTGAATTAACTGCGATTGAGTGATGTGTGCTTTTGGAAGGAAAAATGTCCGCCTTAATTGTTGGTAGTTTGGGGAGGGGGGGGGGAGGATGGATGTATCTTTTGGATGAAATGTCCAGTCAATTAATGAGAACAAGAAAAACCGAAATAGACGACTTTCTTTGTTGAATAGTTAAACACTCTTCGGTTCTCCTAATTTCTGGGACAAGTCAGGTTTCTTCTTAATTAAGGACTACGTGCGAGGAATTATATATACATATATATATATAGAGGAAGGTATCGAAACTTTTCCGAAATACCGCTGTCTCGGAACGTTTTTGGTGCGTTTCACTTGGCGATGGATACTTTCTATAATTCACGAGCGCGATACAAAGTGTAGTAACTGCGACAGACAACCGTTTGAAACTGATTTAAAATGATGATGATCGTAGAGGGAATACCGTCCCTATTGTCTTATCGTTGTCGTTTGCCACTGATCTGTCGCGCTACTATCAGAGGCTATCTCAGTCCAGCCAGTCAGTGTGCAGCAGCAGTAGCATCCAGCTATAGATACATAGATACAGTACACATCATGTCACCATCATTATCATTCATTTGCTTGAATTATCGTATTTATTTTATTTTATTTTATTTATTTATAGCGCATTTCTTTCTTGTTCTCTTTAGTAGGTATCCACTTAGCGGGTGTACTACTGACATAGTGAGCTACTGTATCTTTCGAGGGAGGGATAAATGCCGAGAACAAATTGAATAAAGTAACACTATCAGATTATAGATCTTGTCTAATCTTTTGTCATGTAATTGCATCTTTGAGTGGACATTTAGATACTTGGACTGTGCAATTGAACTGCATGAGGCATGAGGATGCCTCTTGGTTGTTGTTGCATTAATTAAGACGTGTCGGTGTCGGTGTCGGTGTGTGCGAATGTCAAGTGTTTTAGACTGGCCCAGACGATAAGGTTTATTGTTCGTTAATTATTGCAGCACTTGCAACAGTATAGCACCACATCAATCAGAGAAGGAAGGTTATTGATTGGAAGTATTCAAGTGTGAAAATGATAAACGACGGAATAATGTCACGCTGATATGGTGTGAAGTCGGGTTGGAGATAGGAACGGATTAGGGTCAAGTGTAGCGCGCTTGAGAAGAGTATTGAACTTCAAACGATGGTTGTATCGATTTATGAATTTTTAATGAAGCACTGCAGAGGGTGCAAAGATTAATTGCTCTCCAGCTAACGACAGAAAGTTGGAAAGTTATTGTAGGTTGGGGGATTCCTTTGGAATGCTTTCTTGTCGCACAGCAGCTGGTAGTGCTTATAGCATCCATTGACCTGGTATTTGTAATTTTCTATGTCATTAAACTGTTCAGGACATTGAGTTTGAATTGGATGGCTTTGCATCTTTGGTCGGAAGTCCGGAGTTTTTGCAATAAATGCGGTTTTACTTGGATTGATTAATAGATGGTAAATTGGAGGATGTTTTTGAAGACACCGACTTTGGAGTAAAGAGGCGGGATGTTATTGAGAGACAGGAAGTTACTAATGGGCTGCTTAATAACCACTTGGATATTCACAATCATCTTGAGGATGCATACTAGGCAGAAAGGGTATGATAGGGACAGATTTCTGTGTCTATCTATATAAACATTTAGAGGGCTTCTGGAAGAAGCCATCTTTCATAGGACCACGCTCCTGATTACGCTTAGATCCTTACCTCGAGGAACCACTGAATATTAGGTGTTTCGGTTTATATGGCGGACCTACAAAAGAATCGCTGAAGTACCTTTGAGTCATGTTATACAATAGGTTACAGGCGGCGCTCAGTGTTCTTCTTCTTGTTGAAACCCTGCCAATCGCCACCAAGACTATTGAGGAACACTCAGGATCGATGAGTAGCAGAAGATTTGTAGAACATAAAGGAATCCTGCCAAGTCTAGAGAATCTCTTAAGTTACATGACGGGATCAGAATTCGGGACGTGACGGAGTTCTGCTCATTCAAAGCGTGTGTGTGCAGAACTCCCTGCGGAAAAGATCCAATAACAGCCCAAGAAGTTGGATAGATCATAACTGCCTCCAAAGATTTGGAACGGCGCTTGCACGAAGTCATCAGTCAAGTATACGAGTGGAAAGTATGCATGACAACTGGAGTGTCAGCTCTCTATGCTGCACATTCAAAAAAGCAGAACCTATGTCTTGTAGAAGATACGTAGGCATATCTCTCCCAAATTTTGTATACAATCCATCGTGATGTGTTAACGCCGAAAACCTTTCTTCTACATACTAACCGCCACGTACCAGTAGAGTTTCCGACCTAGCAGATCGACAATAGATAAAATTTGTACACTAAGGGCCAATTTTTCAATCGTCAGTTAAACAGTCTGATTGCTGTCTAACGAATAAATGTATTCCACTCTTTATCTACTAGATAAGTAGATCTTAGTTTTTCAATCATCGAATAACTCCTAGATTGTAACTGAACGATTTTGTCAAGCTCAATTGTGTCTAACTTCACGAAACTGGAATAAAAAAGAGATAGATACAGTGACAATCGTATATGTTAGAGCTAGCAGACTATTTTTCACATTATCTGGCACTTCAATTTGAAAAGTTTCGGTATTTACAAATTTTGAAAGCTAAAAAAAAATATGGAAAACATTGACCCTCATTGCACTGGTGGTGCTTTCTTAAGGGTTAATTGAAGTAATTGAATACGTTTTCTCTTCTTCAATAGCAAAATCATAGCAAATATCAAAAAAAATCCATATTTCTTACAAAAATTAAATTAAATTTAAAATTCTCACTTTTGACAGTTCATATACAGTCAGTTAAAGTTTATCCAGCTTACTGATCACCAGATAATTTTATTCGGCAGATAACTGATATATATCTAGAATAGGTGCTATACGCCTATTGAAAAATGTATTTTTGTGTTATCTGACGGTTAAGTATTATCTGATACTTATCTGACGATTGAAAAATCGGCCCTAAACCTAACAAATATTCAGTGAAAACCCGATATATACTCATTGACTTAAAGGCCGCAGCTATCATCGTCTTGAGGAGCACCAAACGACAGACGAATTAGGTAAATGCCGTTAAAACTTATCCAGATATGTCACTTAGCGATGGCGATATCCTTGCACTTCTAAGACCTGGAAAACTGAATCTTTAAACCCATTACCCCTATCAGTTTTTGCTACAGACTATTTAAAAAAGTATTTCCGAATAGATTCAACCCTACATTATTCAGCACATCCTCATCAACCAAGCTGGCTTTCGAACTGAATTTAAGAAAATGTAAGAACATTTGAGGAGTTCATAGACAGCATGTGACACAGTCTGACTACATTGTCTAATATATAAGCTACCGAAGATTACACCCTGTCGAAAGACAGCATTCTAAGGAGATACTAGGAGTGACAAGAAGAAGATAAGCAACGGGCTCCTACCGGGGTCGGTACTCGCACCAACTCTATTTAACTTGTAAAACTACGATGAATTGCTACATAACTAAAGCTTTAGCTATCCAAGACCAGACACTATTAGTAGCTAAGTCCGCTCTGAATATCACAACAAGTACGTTTTAGAATGGCATGTCAAGGACTGAGCTTTGTTATTTCCATCTCAACTATTAGCTGGTTTCCTACAAATTGTCATTTTTAAGGAAATCCTGCTGCACCACCACCCAAACCAAAGGTACTGTAAACAAATTTTATCTGCCACCGAAGAATTTATGCCTCTTATCTGTTGTGCGCTTTTACGTGTTATGCGCTGTTTGATTTTTGCACGTATAGAAGGACGCATAATTCTACCTCTATATACAGCATTTTTGCGAAGCTTTCTCGTAATGCTAAATGCTCTTGCATGTTTGTCAGGCGCTCGCAAGAGGTGGCGCCGTAAAAAATTGTTAATGGTATATTCTGGGTTACGAACCTAGAAGCCCTTGCACCATATCACTTTTCTTGCACAGTTTCCCAAAAAAATCTAGTACAATATTCATAGATTCAGCTTAATCTCTTCTCTTGCTCGGTTATCTGTCAAAGCTGCTCACTCTCCGAACTCGTCCTAAACCGAGTTCCTAATACCTCGCTAATCTAGCTGCTAGAATACTTTTTCACCGGTATAAGAGATTTTGTCCTAGAGAATCTAGCTTCCTCTAGGACTAAAAATTGACTAGATTTTAGCAGCTCCTAGAGACAAAAACCTTCGCTGTAAAGTAGTAAGCCCAATTAGTACTTTCATAAAACATAGTAAATCGACTAAGGAAGTCAAAACAAACAACAGCTGTCTGTACTTTGGCCTTTTGTTGTCAAAAAGTTTCTGAATTTGTAGATCGCAATATGTATTTCTTTATTTTATGTGCTTTTCTAAACTGTAAAGTGTGGCGAAAGTGGTGATTCTTACGTGTGTGGCGATTTATGTATATTGTATGTTTTTATTTTGACAGAAAAGTAAAAAAGTATGCATTGCCCCGTTTATATGTGCGAATTGATTTCGAACTTAATTGAATCAGGATTGAATCGATCTGATTATAAAATGTTCTTGGATCGAATTGAAATTTTCCATAGAAATCGAGGATCGAAGGATAGAAAGATCGAGTTTGGCAGGCAAAGAATAAAAACAGCGAGATTAATCGTTGTGGGGTCAGAAAACAAAAATGGGTTGTATTTTCACAGGAATGAGATATACTGTAAGGACATGAAACCAATATAGCTAAGAAGGGTTAATTGTTTGGCAAAAGAACCTCTGCTTTTCAGAATTTCAATCCATTTCGAACTCGATCGAACCCAGATTGAAACCATATTCATTCTCAATCCAATCTCACAATCTGCTCATATAAACTGGGCATGTGGGGTATATGTTTAGTACTTTCTAGCTTTCTAGTACTTTCTTTCTTTCTTCTAGCGTGTTTTAAAAATCTAGCATCTAGCGAATTCCAGGCGTATTCTCTTGCTCGCCTTTCTGTCAAAACTGCTCACTCACCGAACTCGTCCTAAACTTCCAGTGCTTCTAAACCGTTCAAGCAAAATCAAATGGAAGCTGTTGAGCGCGGCCATTTTGTGCGTACAACTTATGGTTTGCGGAATAACAGCCTGACAAAATATTTTGTTCAAAAAGAATGAAAGAGATAACCGAACAAATTTTTTGTTAGGTCTTGGTCACACGCTAGGTCAAATTTATCCACAAATAGATCAATTTAGACTCCGTCTTCGTGGGTAAAGGAAGTGCGAGTTGACCGTCTAATTTACATAGTTCGTTTTTACTGTCAAAAAGTGCCGGTTTCTGTCAGAAGCTAAGGAAGAGTTCAGTGACAAGCTTTGACAGCGATTCCAGCTAGAGAAGAAAATAGGCTGAACTTACCAAAATTGTACTAGATTTCTCATAAAAAGGGTAGAAGATTAATTCATATTTATTTAGATAAAAAAAAAGTTCAGCCAATAGTTGAGTTGAGGGTACAACCAAACGCATAGAATCCAACCACGCTGTCTGTGCGGAGTGACCGGTTTCAGACTTATCAACCTTCGACTAATTGATTGATTCTAGAGTTAACTCTGTCAATTATTCTAATAGTGAATCTCATTTCAAATAATCATGTCTTCTCAGTATAACTTTGCATAAAGTTCTAGAAAATTTCATTTTACAACTTACCACCTACAAAGATTTGCCATTTGGCATTCAAAAAGGTCTTATCACCTTTAAATTAAATAAAAGTCTCGTCTGCAATTAAACCCAAATTTGTAAATCCCTTCTTAAACAAAGACTAAGTACATATGTACATTCCAAAATTTCATCAGATTTGGAAGAAAAAAAGTGATAAAAAAAAAGAATAATTTAGGCATATCGCCTAATCTAAAGGTGGGAGCCACGATTCTATGTCTACACTTTGCGTCAGTACGATTAAACGACATTTTGAAATTGTCGAAGATCTCACCGGTACGCCACTGTTTGAGTGTGGCCTTATCCAGATATAGCCAGCGAAAGCCAATGTAACCATTAGATTCTATTTTAAGATATTCGCATGCTTATTTATGATGATTTACACTTGCGAGGGATTAGACGATGTCGCCACCTAGGCTTGACGTGAATGGAAATTTTTGAGATCTGTGAAGTTACTCCTACTATACATATGTACTCGTATGTATAATCTTATTTCTATTTGAATTAAAATGTTATCGCTTTCGAAAATAGAAGTACAAAATCATTGCAATTGAGGGTGATTATTGCATAAAGAACTTGCGAAATTTTGTAAGGGTAAAGACCTTTTACATTCAAGGTTAGATGGAGAATGGAATCTGATACTTCTAGTGGACCCTATGGCTCATATAGCGAAAGTCCTCTGGAAGGTATGTCTCATTTTGGTAAGACTTTAGCATCATTGCTATCAAACGGTCCGTTGTCTTGTCCTACTATCGGATTCAGGCACTTTTTTGTCGCCTATCTGCCTGTATACTTTGTGTAATTCATAAGGCTTCACAAGCTGGCTGCCTTGTGGTATCGCATAAGGTAGATAGTCTATTAACGAATCGATCCTCTACTTCTGTCTTCGAAATTGTTCGAGAGTAGCGACCTGCTTCCATCCAACTTCTTCCATCTTGCCCCAGTAGTCTGATCTGCTTTATCACAAAATGGTCTGAAGCATTTTGCCTTCCTCTCCATGATGGCCTTTTCTAGATCGCTTTGCTTTGTCGTTGCGCCAGCGTGAATGGAGCCAAATAGACATAGAACATTGGACTACTTTGGTATCCTTAGGACCTACTGAATGTTCTATCGATTTCCATTGCATTGGGTAGTTAGCTATAGACCTGTTGCTTTTCATATCATCGTTACATGGTTGTGCTTGTCCATTTGAGATTAAAATTTGGGTCAGTAGTTCTCAAGCCACTCTCGATAGAAATTTCGGTAGTAGACACGGACCTGAGAGCAACTCGCAGAGACCTAGTCAGACGTTATTTTACTCTCGGAGATTAACTCACACTTTTCAAACTAATTTTACTCTCGTATAGAAAGCTACTCGAGAGTTGCTCTTGAGAGTTTACTACCGAAAGTGTTCTCAAGTGGACACGCATCTTTAGTGATGGCTTCTGGATGGCAGTTAAGTAAAGACTTGTACGGACCAAGCAAATCAGTAGAGACCGTATCCCAGAAACTCTATAGAGCCTTCTTCTATGTATGACTACAACAAGAGAAGAGTTTCCGAGTCTGGGACTTATTTGCTCTAGACGAGGCCAGGGCGTAAGCACATCTGCCGTTCTCATGAGGACTAAAGCATGAGATGGTTGCCTTTGTTTTTCGCTGAGAAAAGCAATTCGCTAAAAGGCTTCCACTCTTACTTGAATGCAAGAATTTGTTTCTAAGGATGTAGTCAATCTTGAATGCTTGAACTGTGCTACGATTGACATATCGTTATTGCTAGGCCAATGCAAACCGGCAAAAAGGATACGACAGCTATCAGACAGGAAGCTATCCGTAGTACAACTTGTGTTTCATACCAAATTTCATTAGACAACTTGTCATCGGAGAGACTGACCCCTGGTACTCACCTTTTTTCTTTGTATTAACGGCAACAACTCTTGAGACTACCACCAATCTCAACCAGGTTTTTTAAAGCAGAAGACCGTATATGTACCTACACTTCCGTCAGGAGAAGTTCCCTTGATAATGGTCTTGTCTGTTGAGGATCTTGTATAAACCACTTTTTAATTTCGAGGGCATTAGACAGAACTAGGAGGAGAAGAACGCGCTGTCTGTATACGACTTTTTTTTTTGTTGGGATAGGAAAACCTTCACTGGAGCACTCAGACATCAATTTGTCCACTGTACTACCAGAGCATTCCATTACGCCCCCTTTTACTGTATAAATTGTCTCGTCTTCTTAATGAATTCGAGTAGGCGATTCAGTGAGCGAAGAGCTTACATTGACAGCACTCACCACATCGGCACCTAGAATCTGCCGCCTGATACGAGCAAAGGCAGCACAATGACATAGGAAGTGTTTCGCAGTGTAGTCGCCCTCTTCAAAAGCGTCGCAGACAGATGTTTCACTTAAGCCAATAATACTAAGATGCTTAGCAAAAGCGCTGCTGTCTTTTCTGCTGAGGGACAGCAAGAATGCCGCGGATTTCTCACTGACGTCTGGGAGCATCCGTTTAGTCAGCCTACATCCAGGAGAGTCATGCCACACACAATTGTGTTCATAAGGAAGTCCAGAAATATTTATATGGATTAGTTTTTAAGCTTTGAGATTTGATGATTTCCTTGGCTTTTTTTCCAGGTTTGAGATGATTTGTGTCTTTGTACCATCATGAGGGACATATCGTCAAAGTCGATAACTTAACCTAAGACGTGGCTCAGATCGATAGGAATTTAATTTATTAGCTCGGGTTTTAAACCGTGGGTGCCTTGGCTAAGTGGTTTAGGCGTTGGACTACTGTGCATTGGGTTCCAGGTTTGAGTCCCAGAAAATACCATCAACGTTTATTCACGGCTCACCTCTTGCTAGCATGTGACAAATATCCAATAGCGTTTACTGTCACGTGAAAGCTTTTTGAAAACGCTTTGACCTTCGCATAGGGAATAAAACTGTAGGTTCCTCCTATACGTGCAGATATGTATACCACGCACAACACGTACAACTGAGAGAAGCTGCGCCATCTATATATTGCTTGTGTCCCAATTTGTATTTAAATATGCCATACGTGTGTATTTAAGGTGCCACTTTCCCCTAAAACTATTTCCCAATCCCCCATGAATAAATTGTTGCTAATTCTTTACTCTCACAAAAAAAAAAGAAAGACTACCCTTCCTTTTTTTACTGTTTGCTTTGTGCTCACCAAGGATATACTTTCACACATCTCATGTCCTTGACAGCCAAGCAAAATCTCACGCAATATGAGTTACAGGACACTTACACTTCACAGTGAATACAGCCTCCCTGCAAATCGATACACGTTTCAAGTGACACGTTCAGCCTCTCATCTGTCAGTATCCATTTCCCATTTCATCCACCATTTATAAATCTATTATTCATAAATTCATAAACATCTCATGCCTACCCTGAATCGTCTCAATTCCTAAATCTACAAACAATAAACAAAGGCCATATTGCTCAACAACACACGACACAAAAAAAATAAAACTCCTAAGCAACGCATGATGATACGAAATTCAATAAAAGCTGACATTATTCCAACATTCACAGTGACACTGATTCAATTACGGCCACCATATCCCCAAACGTACTTCGAAATTTTTCTACACAATGTTGGCACTTTATGCAATCCCTCGTCCGCTCCACGCTCCGTCCAAAAAAAAAAAAATGAAAGGGGTTGCAGCGCCAAACGAAGTTGATTAAACAAACAAAAAAAGGAAAAATAAAATTCAAATCAAAAATGAAAATGGCACACACACAAGCGCAACACAAAACAAAACTGCGAGTGACATATTGCACAATATGTAAACTTGAAAAGAATGTAAAACGCATGTAAGAAATTTGCTTTCAACAATTTCATGCTTTGTTCGTTTTGGAAACGGCACCAGCAGCAACAGCAGAGCCACTCCACGATGATTTATTGGATTTTTCAGGAGTAAATTTTTTTTTTTCGGGCTGGGGCATTAAAGTCCATTTCCTCCAAATGTTCCAGCCATCTCAACTGTTTTAATCTTACTATTCAGGCTAGGTCAATATCGCTGTGTAGCAAGTACAGTTCTTGGTTATATCTTCTCCTACACTCGCCGTATATGCAGACCAAGAGCATCCTTAACGGATTTCGATAGAGTGCTTGCCTGCCTTTGCGCCATATAGCAAAACTGGGATGATTAGGGTACAGGGCAACCCTACCAGTCATTCGAGAGAGAGAATTACTTCCCACTTGCCTTCGTAGACCAAAATTGATTCTTCGCTTGATTTCCGCTCTGACATCATTGCTCGGAATAATAGTGGACCCTAGGTAGACAAAGTCATTAACAATCTCAAAGTTGCTTATCATAACGTTGTGTCAATGTTTATTATCCTTAAAATAAATTAAAAGAAGAAATGGTGAACATTTTGATGAGAAACAAAATAATCTTAGTCCCCATGAATAAAATCCTAAAACGAGCACCTGACTAAAAAAAAGGTGCTAGCAACCGATAGACCACATACTCCAAAGTTGTGACCAGTTTTGGCTACCCACAAAAACGGGGCCCTTGATAGGATGATGAGTGCGTCCAACAGAACATCGTGACACAAGAAAGATATGGAGCGCAAGACAAAGTCTGCGAGAGGGGAGTACCGAGCCAATAGAATAACAATAGGGACCACGAAAATTTCCAGCTCAATTGAAAAGTCTGCACGACCAAAAACATCAGATCTTTTTATCTGAAATCCAAACAACTAGAAACTGACTTCAAATTCGGAATGCAAGCTCTTCCAAATAGCAACCTAGTTGATGTAATTTGCAGAATTTGTAGGAAGAATGGCAGAGCAAGAAGAGGACCCACTTCCAGCGAGATGTAAGCCAACAAATCATCAGTCAAATATTGGTGTAGGAAAACAAGTAAACTATCCTAGGTAAGGTTAGGAAAGGGTTCTACCTAAGTGGTAGAAAGAAACCTAAAGCCTAAATCATATCATCCAAGCATTTGATAGCCCTGCAGAAATTAAGTAGGTCCTTCGGTTAGTAGGCTCATGTACTACTTCTTCCAGACTACTGACAAAGTACCTGTCTGGATGTAAAAATCTATTTCTAGAGGTTCCCTCCCATTCGCGTAGTATGTGCATGATATCCCCAAAACTATCCATTATAGGTATGTGAATGAAACGTCAAAACTCGCGAATATTCGCTCGTTCGTGTTCGCAGTTCGCTGAGCTATTAATGGACGTTAAGGGGTTACGCCACCCTGACCGCGTGAAAATGGGACGGATTTTCAGGAATTTATTGTGACTAAACTATTTGAAATAGGATTTTTCCACTTTTATTTCTATTTAATGCAACTAATGAACTTAATAAATACTAAACAAATTTTTGTTTTCAATTAAAAATGGCGGAGATATGAGCATCGGCGACCATCGGTTTTTCCGGAGCGCTCCTTGATGGTGGGCATGAATCACGTGTCAATTTTTATCTGAAACTAGTAAACAAATATTTTCTTTTAAAAGTGATAAATTTTGAACAGAGTGACGTAGCCGTTTAAAAAAAAAAAAAAAAATTTACGCAAATGAGAGCACTTCAAAAATTGACTTCATTTTTTGGGCAAAAAATTTCGTATTAAAAAATGCATAAAAAATTTTCTAATTATTCAATCGAAAAAATCCTACGTCACTCTGTGGAAAATCTATGTAAGAAGATGTATTTCAATTTTCAAGTCAAGCGGTTCAATAGTTTTTACTTTATCACGCCCACCGTCTTGAAAAACGTGGTTTCGAGAAAAACTCAAAAGAAGAAAAAGAAGTGCTCTCGGTGCCCTCCTGCCACGCCCACTTCTAATGAACATAACTTTCATAATTATCAAGATATTGTCTTCGGGGACGTCTGAAAATACGCGTAAGAATATAGGCGTTTAAACTAAGCTAAACTAAAAAATTCGATTTTTTTAAAATGCTTTCTTTTTTTCAAATTGTCCAATTTGATTCACATTCCACAGATGTAGAACGCAATCCACATTCACACGGGCAAAACATTTTAACCTCACAATTTGTATCTTTCTTTGGTGAATGACAACTGAAATTCGCTGATTCCTGCGACTAGATAGAGAAGTAGCTGTGATTTATTCACTGGTTCATATTCGCAGGTCGCTGAGCTGTGAATGGATCTTAAGAAGTGGATATTTTTTGTTAATAATCAGAGCAAACCAAGAAGATAAGAACACCATTTTACTGATTTCGAGACAACTATTCGAAATTCGAAATTCAATTAGTTTTAGATTTAAATATTTGCTCATTTGTTTGCCATTTGCTCAAGTGTTGACAAACTCCCCATGTGGAGTTAAACCCCGTAAAATTCCCAATAGCACGTCCCTATTTCATAACTAAACGCTAAGTGCATGAGTATTTTCCAGACTCAAAAATTTGTTCATAACGAAAAACAAAACCGAATTCTTCGAAAAGCTTTAAATATCTTTTTATAGAACAATGATAATCTTAAGTATCTACTCGCCATTACGGCCTCGGCAGCGATGAAATTCTTCTATTTTTATTTTCTCCACTTCCCGACATGAAATCTCTTTTAAAATCCACCTCACACTCATCCTTGTACTAATCTTCTTCCGAATCCTTAGAAATGTTGCCACACCAAACAGATGTTCCGCATTTTTAATTTAAATTAAACGAAGGCCTCCGGTCTATTTAAATTCGATTGGCATCCTTTTGTCTGCGATTAAGCGCAATTTCCCTTAATTATGTTCCCAAAAAAAAAGTGGTATCCCCTTCCGCTTTTTACAAATGCCGAGGCTTCTTTCAAGTTAGACTCACCAAGGTTAAGCATAAATTAATCAAATTAACTTTGGTCGCTCAATCAACACAATATCATCCATCATTTCAAGGTCGCATTAAAGAAGCATTCCAATGTCATGGGGTCAATCCAGGACACCCATCAAAAGCACAACACTAAAACACCGTAATTAATACTAATTGAAAATTAAATTCGACAAATCGACCGTTAGAGAGGACGAGTGGTTCCAACTCCAAGTCACTCTCAATTCATTGTAAATTTGTGAAATTTTAATGCGAATATTGTTTTTGGTTTTTTGCGTCGTCTGAATATTGATTTTCAATTATAAATTGAACGGACAGTGAACCCTTTCTTTTTTTTTTTGGTGAGTGTCCTCGTTCTCGTCCTCATACCAAACTGCCTTCATTAATTCAGTGACACAAAATGCGGAGATTATTTTTTTTATCCTTTCTCTGCCAATGGACGGGTGAAATTCGCCGCATAAAACTAATGTAAATTCCTTGAGAGATTTATGTACCCAGCTGGGTATATCCCTTTAAGGATGGACCCAGAAAACTTCCCGCGAGAAACAATAGGATAACACGGAAAGAGTGCGAAAAAAAATTGTAAAACAAAGTTTGTTCTTCTTTTTATTTTTTTCCCTAAAAAAAAGAGAAGAGAAGACCACTTCAGATGCCATTGTTCCTGTGTTTTGCGTTGGCTCCTCACAGCAGGATAAGGGACTAAGGGAATTCGCATAGCAAAGGATAAATGTATAGAAACTAGCGAAGTGAAACCGGAAGATTGCATTAAAGTGAAATAAAGACAATATGGCACCACTATATGCTATGCTATCTTTGAATTGTTGAACAATTTAGATCAAAAGGCAGGATGATCTTATAATAGCCTTGTGTCCAGCCGACAATGTCGATGGAGTAAAACAGCAAAAAATTCAAGGATGTAATGCCTTTGGTCAGCGCGTCGATTGAATTGATGGTGGAACTTCCGGGCGGCGAAAAGTTCCATAGCGGTGCCTGAGAACTTTCACGGTGAAAAGCATCTGGGCACGAAGGTTGTTATCCTTTTTATTAGGTTATTCCATTTTTTGTGTGTTAATTTTGTCCTTTTTTTTTGTGTGTTTATTTGGTGGTGTTTTGATAAGGGAAAATATTTATCAGATGTGTTGGAGTTTAGAGTAGGTGCTTTGTTTTTTAACAAGCAGTTATGGTTGAAAGGAGCCTGATGACATTATAATTGGCAATAAGCAACTGTTGCTGGTAAATGTTTTCACTTTTCCAAGAAAGTATTTATTTTATTTTATAAAGTGGGATATACAAGAGTAGCCTAAGGCGTAGATAAAATAAATCATTGAAGGTTGTATATTTTTTTCAATTGCTTAGACCACTCTTTTTGTTTATGTGTTGCGAAGGAGCTTACTACCTACGAGAGTCTAAGGAAGTAGGATGTCTCGACTTCAGTTATTTACCCGTGAAAGGAAAACATCATAATTGAAATTATTAAGTGCAAGGCAGAGCAAGAGTCCTTACTCAATTTTCTAATGACCGTCGTTCAACGAGGCTATTCAACAATTGAAAGAGTTGATCAACTAGGTCGACGAAGCTGTTCAATAGTTGAAAGAGTAAGTCAACTAGGTGCAAGGGGCCATTCAACAGTTGAATGAGTTGATCGAAATAAATGGGGCCATTCAAAAGTAATAATGAACTCGGTGGACGAGCATACTTAACAATTGAAACAGTTGATCAAGGTAGCGGAAGCGTTGATTAACTAGGTCGACGAAGCTGCTGAATAGTTGAAAGAGTTGGTTAATACATAGTAGCAACGCATTAACATAGCAACAGCAACTTTCAAAACAGTAGGGAAATTAGACCTAAGTCATAAATCTGATGTTGAAGTTGTCGTTGTTGTTACCGTGCTCAGTCTGTTCTGTTCTATTGGAGAAACCGTTTTGCTGTCGTTTCTGCGTGTAATGTGTTTCACACCAGAGAATCGGTCTTTTTGTGTCTGCTGTTGAAGTTGCTTTTAGCTGTGTCAATGAGTTCCTACTATAACAGGGTGAAAGGGTTATCAAACTCAACAGTTTGATGATTTGATCGGAGTAGACGAGGCTATTCAATAATTGAATGAGTTAATAAAATAGGTGGAGGAGGATATTCAATAAAGAGTTAATCAACATTTAAAAAAATTGATCAACTAGGTCGACGAAGTAATTCAATAGTTGAAAGAGTAAATCAACTAGGTGCAAAGAGCCATTCAACAGTTGAATGAGTTGATCGGAGTGGACAGAACTATTCAATATTTAAATAAGATAATAAACTGGGTGGAAGAGTTTATTCAACAGTCACTCAATATTTAAGAGAGTCAACTAGGACAACGAAGCTATTCTTCAACAATTGAAAGAGTAAATCAACTAGGTGCAAGGGGCCATTCAACAGTTGAAGGAGTTGAGCCAAGACAAATATTTACGAGATTCGTAGTCTTATTGTTTTGCTCAACACCAGCAAGTCTATGTCAAGTGTACGAGGCTATAAATTTGTAAGACTAGAATAAATAATTGAGCGTGACGTTGTATGAATGAGTTGCGTACATAGTGTATGATCTGAGTCTGTTGATTTTAGCTTATTTAGACGTTAAATTTTTCTCATTAAGCCACGACGATAAATCGATGAAACGCCGCTCAGAGCTAGCCCGAAAAGTTGCATAACTTTTCGACTATTTTTTCAAAAATTCTAGCAGAGTTTCTCCTTTGGAGCCGCCTGTGAATTGTGTGAATAGACTCGTGAAAGGAAGTAAGCGTGCTCACAATGAAAGTAGTCAACAACGGTCAAATCTTGTGATCTTACGAGTGAATGGAAATTATCAAGTGGAAGATTGCAGCACCAGCAGCTTGGTAGAACATATTCTCCAAATCCAATGCGCCAATATGCGGCAGGAAAAATTGTTGAGTATGATTGTGATGTTCAGCAGTAACTACAACAGTGCTACCAACGTCGTCCTAGTTAGGTCAATCACTCATATGTCGTAAGCACTATAGTAAACAGAGTTTATCTATCATCCTATCAGGCTTAGGTGTTAAGTATTCATTGCTATTCATGCGAAACGCCTCATTCTATTACACAAAGGCTATTGCAGAAGCTGCAATAACATAGAAGACATTGAACCAGTTCACCAGCTGCAAAAGAATACAATAATTTTGATTATAACTTGGTCAAGGAGAGAACAGAAAGTGTACCTTTTCACTGTATACTGCTATAGTCCTGGCCTGGGAAGATTCTACTGAAACTGTGAACTAATTTTAGTGGCAGGATCATCTTTTACAATTTTTTTCAAGGGAAAAAAGGAGCCAGCAATTGTATCAAATTTTGTTAACTTAAGGTTCTGTTGATTTGGGATAACACATTAGACACCAGAGTGGACCTTTACGGTTGTGACAAAGGATGTGTAATCTTCAAAAGATGCTAGCACCCTGGGCCACTAACATACGCATACCAGAGAGTTCGCCTTCAGGAATATACATATATACTTCTGTACCTACCCACAAGCTGCACATTTCAACTACCCTCCCGAATCTACTGTTACATCTTCTGTCACTAACTGAGCTGTTTCCCCTGCTTCATCTAGATATGCAATGCGAAACGATAAGTTAGTGTGTCCACCAGATCTAAACAGCTACTGGCTATATCTTCCGTGACCGGATAAAACCTCTGTTTAGTCGTTGTGACATTTTCCATGGTTCCAGTTCGTAGGACCATCTGCTTTTATGGCACAGTCCCAGTTCTTCTCCTATTGATTCTTGATGGCTCTTAAAATTAAGTGTTATGTATAAAATCAGGCCAAGAAATATTTTAGACTTTTGACTGGTAAAAAGGATGCCCTCAATTAGTTCTATATTTCCTTACCCAGAGTTAAATAAATTGAGACAATGAGACACAAGACAATTTGTCTTCAAACTCTAGAGCAGGCATGTCAACGACTTGCCCGCAAGAGAATAACTTGTGGCCCGTGACATCAATTCAATAATGTTCTATTGCATTTCAATTGAAGCCTTCAGACGAAGACAGGGCCCTCTAAGCGTTTCGTATCTTTGAATTTAAATGAAACAAACTGTGAGCGGCTTATGTCGGCTTTGAGAGAAGTGGTGGTTTGTAGTTTATTGGCATAGACCTGTGACCTAAGAGCACTCCACAAGAAGAAGTTTTAAGGGGTTAAATCACTCGATTTCGGTGGCCAATTCTAATCGTCTCCTCGTAAGATAACCATGTTCGGATTTTGCTCTTCCGAAATGTCCATCGTCGCACGGGCTGTGTTGTTGAAACCGCGTGTCGTCGTTATCCATGTTATCTTTATGTTTTTTTTAATATGGCCGCTGCCATACTTCAACCAAAAAAATGGCACTAAAGGAATTTGAGTTTGATACCCCTGCTCTAAAGCACCCATTTGCTGTCGTGTACTCTTGCAGGACTGTATTCATTATACTTATAGTTCTGTCACATTGGACACTAACACACTGTATAGTTGGAGAATTATGATAGCTTAAACAATACTTCATCCGAAATTTAATGCAGGATTTGTTCCTTTCACCCAAAAATTCTTAAAGCTTTGTATGTTGCATATTCATGTCTCCCAACATGAAACTGTTATACAGACGTACTAGTTTTTCTCTTAATTTTCAATTGGTTTCTCTCTTCAAACGTGCTTAGCAACATAAAGGACAAAATGTTGCGTTGAGTATGCTGCATATGGTGCTTTAAGGATCTGTATTCATTTTTTTTAATTTTTCAAGCAGAACATCCACCCGTTGTGTCCACATGAGTAGGTATCCTTGTTTTAATGTCCAGAAATACAACCCAAACAATCCATTTCTAGGAATAGTGTCTGCTTATCACATCAGGATTTTCCCCGCCACACATGTGGTAATTTTGCTTATATCCTCATCCATTCGAAAAATTAGTCGAAAACTTGAACTGCGATTGGCCCATATGACATAAAAGGTCAAAAAAATTCTCTCAGAGAGAGCAAAAACTACGAAAAAGTAAACGAACGGGTTGAATAAGAAAAAGTTTAAACTACACACTGTTTTGACAGCTTTGACAGTTATCATAAACCAGCCCACAGAAATTTCTTGCACTAAAATTCGAAGCATGGGGAAATTTCTTGATCTCTCTCTTGAGCGCTCTCTTCTGCGAAAAAATACGAAAATTCTCCGTACGCGAACAGCTTTTCGTAAAAATTCGTAAATTTTCGTTGTTTTAGGAGGGTATGCGAACGGACCTAATATTATCTTCGCAATTAAGCCAAAGAAAAAGGGAAGGGATCAGCGGGATAGATATAATCTCTCTGAAGATCGTTCAGTACGTGGTGAAGAGCAATATGTCTCCCGACGTGTCCTTGTTGTTGACTGAGTAAATGGAGGAAATCTATATAAAAAAAAAAAAAAAAAACGCATAATTCCAGATAAATACTTGAGGAACGAATGGCATTATAGAGTGTGTTTCTAGCGCTGAGCTACGGCTTTCTTGGCACCCTTCTAATTGGCCGGTCACGTTCAATGGTGTATTCCCTTCCCTAGCTTCACGTGTTAACAGAGTTAATTCATCTTACATACAAATTCAAGAGCAAGATGCAGCGCCTCACGCATCCACCATGGTTATTGGTCTAACATAGGACCTCTTCTCGATCATTAGGACACTACTTCTTCCCGAAGTCGGCACAATTTTATCGGCTAATTCACAGCTAGACATCTCATTAGCTTCTACTCAGCTATCCACCTTGTCCGCTACTTCCCAGCCGTCCACTTCCAGAGCTATCATGGAGCTAGTCGAAAACGCTTCAAGATGTATTAGGGAAACAGCCAAAACCTCCTGCGGTAACAAGAGAGATCGCTCTAATCCTTCACTTCAGTCATAAAAGCACAAAGTCACGTCTCCGTCTAGGCGAAATGATGTAGTTTCTACATTGAAACAAATTGCCCCTCTAAGGCTCCGGCCAGATTCGTTGCTCAGATTCGTCGCTCACTGCGTGGCTGAAGCCTAAGGCCACCCATCTCGCTTAAACAAGTAACAATAGCAAACGAAAGCGAAAACGAAAAAGAAACAGCTGTCAAAGTATGATACATTCACAATATTCACACTTTTATTCACAATAATCTAGTTCTCCATCGAATCGACAGTTGTCGTTTATCGATCGACTATCGAAACTCATAATTGAGGCCTTAGCATTTTTTACGTCGTATATCTAGTTACCCTTTAAAACACAGCCAATTTAATGGAAATTTTTCACGATTAAGATATGTTTGACGTCATTTTAAAGTAAACAAAAATACCCCTTTCAAGATCTAGATAGTTACACCATTAATTCTAACCCAAAACTTCACCCTAAGCAATCTGATGCCGTAAATTACCAACAGATAGAGGGTGCCTATAGAACTGTCTAGTTGAATCCTTAAATATAACGAGTTTTACAGTATTTAAGTTCCAAAGCGTCAATAAATAAAATAAAGAACCCGTTTTATACACAAGTGTTACCATTTGCATAACACATAAACAACATTTTACGATTACTTTTATTGTGTCACCTTTTTTCCGCATATTTATTGGTCCTTCCACGCTTCAGAAATTCCCATTTCGGTTATTTTGAATTATGTCCAAACCAATTTTTGACACCACAATCAAAACACTCATCACCGTGTACCGGCTCATACACAAGCACACATGCCATTACGCACTTAACCCCTGTATCGCATAAAAAACATCGAAATTCAATTGATTTTCTATGCTAATAACAGAACAAGTGCTCCAGGGTTTTACAATTGAATCCCGAAACGGTCCGAACAAGCCATCCATCCATCGATGGTATATTTGGCGGGAAGCACTCGTAAAAGTCAAAAACTCCATATAAACCCAACGAGACTATCAACACCGTGCTCCATCATAAAATGAAATCACACCGTTGCGTTGGTTGTCGTCCTCATCAGGCCGGGGATAGACAGGTAAGCTTGAGTGGCTACATTTATGTGGATACCAGGTCGAGATACCCAGGAAAATGTTTCAGCCCACAATTGGGTCTAGTTGTTGTAGTGCTTGCGGCACGTTCCTCGAGGGAATGGGTCATAAAGTTATTAGTTCATTAAACCCTGGCAGCTGATTGGCATAGATGGTACGTTACGTACTCGTCGTACATGTGTGCGCTCGTCAATGACCCAATTTGGTAATACTTTGAGGCATTTACCGAATATAGATGGGTTTTTGGGAACGTCAGCAGGCGATGTGTGGATTAGAATTCGAGAGGGTTCCTTGATTACTTAACAAAATGGTTATCATTGCTGTCAATTTGGGGGTGTCGATGGGTGAAATGGGTGGTTGGACTCCTTTGAAGGGATTTGAATATCATTTTTGGGGGATAATTGGCTGGTATCATTGATATGGATGACAGGGATTGAGTGTAGGACATTAAAACTATGATTGATGCAGGAGATACGCAATAAAATGTGATAGATAGTCAAGTGGGTAGTTGCAACAGTTGTAGGTTGTCTTAGTGATGACGGAAGAGCTTATAACCAACCAATGAATACAGGAAATAGAAACCAATCAATTTGAGTCTTATAAGTGAATGGGAATGGAAGTCCTCCTTCCAATTAACAAGTGCGTAGGAAACTCTATCCTAGAGCGGAAGTGGAATCCAATTTACATGCAAAATACTACCGTTAAGAGTCACTAGCCTGCAGAATATTCTATTTGTTTTTAAGTATAAAAATAACGTCCATTTGCATAATTCAGCCGCCGGTAACACTGTGAGCTAAAGATTCACTTGAAAGGCGACACAAAAACGTGAATTTGACACATGTCCTGGAGGGTTCCTATCAGACCTTGTCTATCTCTACGCGCCGTTCATGGCCATCAATTAACTGGGCGTTTGTTGATCGTGACGATCGTAACATGTACCGCAAGGAAAAAAAGATCAATCTTAAAGATACCTCCTCATAGATACTTGCATCTGTTGAATCCTATCAAGCAGTAGAAAATATTCTGCTGTCACACTTTTCTCTCGATTGTCTTGTCATCAACGGCGGTTCCACCTATCCAGCCGATGGATATGTATCTTTGCATAAAATTATGGACATTTGAGTGAATGAATATGAACATGACATGTGCGGAAGGAATAGCGGTGTAGGTAAGTATTTTATGTGATGCCGATGGTACTACGTCTGCCGATGCATGGTTTGATCATGGTCTGTGCTCGGGAGGAGTCGTAAATTAAAATTAGTGCTGATGATGATTATGGTGATGCGATCGTTGGTGGTAGATAAGAGGCTATTAGTTGATACAGAGGTGATCATCAAGGAAAGTCTGCTTTTGAGGACGCAGAACAGTGTCAGTGAGTCATAGGCAATTTACTTTACATCGAAGTAAGTATCAATTATTTCATGTGGAAGAATTGGATAGGCAAGCAATAGCAAAATGCAAATTGATAGAGAATAGATTATAAGAGCTGTTTGGGTACCTAGATATTATGTGTGGAAGAGCACATCATGCCCGTCTCGGCTTCGCTGGCAGTGCTTCAAGCAGTCGGTCCGCTTTTGATGACTCGGTCTAATCTATACGGAGTTACTCCGGAATTCACGTCTCAAGCTACTCAAAATTGGTTGGATTACAATCGTAGGGTGAGAACTGTCAAGTCGCATGATCGCGGTAGCCAATTAATTCGTGATCTCGCCGTGAAATGACCCAGTCACTCAATTTTTCCATGAAATCCTTAAGCGTTGTGTCGTTTTGTTGAAACCACAGCTCGGATATATTGAGGCTTTGGCCACAAAAAGTCAGTTAACATCTCTATACCTAAGACCAATAACGGTAACAGTGCCTTCCTCCTTATTTTGCAAGACATAACTATAAGATCCGATGATTCCGTCATCCCATAAACCACATCAAACAGTGATTTTTGTGGGTGTATTGATGCTTAGTCGATCACTTGTGGATTGTGTTCGCTCCAAAAAAAACCTTGAGTCAAAAATGTGTCTCGTCCGAGAAGATGATTGTTTGGACAAAACCCGACTCCGATCAGGACCTAATAAGCGAGCGCCTGGCGTTGTATATGGTCGTTTGGCTTTATTTCTTTCGTAATCCTTGTTGACTCTCTGGCGTCTCTGGAGATGCCCAATTCAGCTGATCAGAGCCGAATCGACATTTTAGGGCCTTCTTCGATACTTGTCGCTACGACAGCTATGTTTTCTTCATATCCCATCGATCACTGTCTCGGTGGTAGCCTAAGGTCCAAAATAATGGAATCACGTTCAAAATTTTCCAAGGTGCGACGAATTGCTTGCACCCTGAATTTCAAGCATGATGACGAGAGACCTCACGGCGAAATTTACGTTAAGTATTTACCAGCCAGAGCCAGAATTTCGACAAAACTTTTTCAATAATTTCCCCAATGAAATGGCAAACTTTGCTAATTATTTTGACAGCTGGATGTCATTAGTGACTTTAACATCTGCTGAAACTTAAGAGTTGGAAAAAGTATCATTGCTTTCTGGTCACCTTTTACTAAGCCTGAAATAGTCAGTTTTAGACACTGAGGTCGTAATTGGATATAAGATATTGGCTCAATTTACCATTCACCTAAATATATTTTTGGTGCCTTCGAGACCACAAAATCTTTCAGGAAACTGTAAGGACTGCCAATTTGCTAGATTGTGTACTAGTAAACCGCACTATTCTTCCAGGCGGTACTCGATTTATTCATTGCATTTAGCCAAAGTTAAAGTTTACTAGAATACAATCTAGCAAATTGGCAGCCCTTAGAGTTTCCTGAAATGATTTTGTGGTCTCGAAGGCAAATCTAACCCAGATAGAATCAAAAACGTTGTGAAGACCTAAGCTCGTTGAAACGTGCAGATCTCAACATCATGATTAATGGTCTCACAGAACACTGCGCGATAGGCCTGCCTTCCACTGATGCATCTTAAGGTTTCCAAACATTGACAGGTGATTGCGGCCATATTGTTGAAGCTATGTATATCTGTCAAATGGGCTGTCATTTCTTTAATTATGTTTTACCAAATCAGCAAAGAGAGTTACATGTTATACTTTTATGATAATGGGTCCTTTGTTCGAGCAAAATTTCACGCGTTTCACACGTCGCCATAATAGTCCTTCCGACAACGAGAAGACTATTCGCAGCATGGTGGATGAATTCGAGTCGACCGGTTCTGTGAGCAATCTATCAGTGAGCATGTGCAGAAGAATCCGAGGCAGTTGGACTTTCGCAGAATACTAATTGGCGAATTATGCGTCATGACTTGGGCCTACACTTGTACATACCGTGTTCGCAGACCGCGCTCTCGAGCAATTAGAAGTTGACGTCCGTAATCTATCAGACGCCTTCTGTGATTCTGGAGTGATTATTATAAATGTTTTTTGGTAGAAGCAATTTTTGATTGACAATAGACATCCGCTAACCATAGTTTGTGCGTATCTAATTCTATCTGGTACGGACAGTCACGTCCTAAATTTGAAACTACGCCTAAGTTTTGTATACTCATGTTTCTCTTTACGACGAGTTTCCAGATTATACTTACGGATCATAAATACAAGTTCTTTCAACCCAGTTGCGAGCTTTACTTAATGCTTTGCACCAATTAAATGTCCATTTAATCTATTAAAATTGCATTACAATTGTTCGCATGATTACATCACAATCTTAGAGAATGCGTCAAGCACAAATCTGTCAACCGTTAAGTCGTAGCGTTTAAAAATGAATACTTCTCTTGTCAACACCATTATTGTCGTTGCAAAATAAACAAACCCTTCCCCCTATACAATTGCAGATTTATCGCGCCACTTGCATGCAGGTGGAGAAAAGCATGTTATACGTTCCGTTCCACCCTTCGGGACACCTTACGACATCGTTAGCTATATTGTCGAGAATTTTCCATTTAAGTAACGCCATGACAGTAACTACAGAGACGACGACAACAGCGACGACGACGATGCGACGTTGGCACGTGCCCGAGACAGGGAACAAGCCATTTGGATGCAACCAATGCAATTGGAGGGTAACACCATCAAGCAGGTGATATGAATACTGCTGACAGAAAAGTCTAATGCACGAGTGTACACAGCACACATTGCGATTAGGAGGACGCATCACAAATCAGTCAGGGAAGCAATTAAGGTTGGATAGTGTGCTCAAGAATAACATCCAACCGAACACACATGGGGAGAAGATTCGCTTTCGACGTCCGAAGTAGAAGTTATGCATTAAATAAAGTAAATTATAGATATATGACGCAAGCAAACAGATAATGAACTGTGCAAATGGGACTTTAGACTGACGTACATAAATACATATTTAATAGAAATCCTGGTGCCCGCTGGAGTTAGACCCCAAGAGGACTACAATTTTATGATGAGCTGATGAAACGCAACGAGGTTAGAAGTTAAAAATAAAATTTACCTCACACAACCAACGCAAATGATTATATAGAATTATAGGTCGCTTTGAGGTCCTTCTTCTTCTCAGAAATCAGAGTGCTCTGTTTGGGTACTCGTTTCCTAATCCAATGTGGTCTTTCGTAAGTAAATCCAAAAGATATATTTAGATAGAGGATGACGCATCCAACTCAAAGTATTGTTACTTAAGTAATTCAACGACCATAAATGATTCTCTAAAAAGTAGTGAGGTCATTGTTTTGCCTTTCATATTCAATGGAAATATAGTTTGGTGTACCTTCCTCCCAAATTTGACTCTTTTGCTTGTTGAAGAACTTATTTATCCAGGAATAGGCCCCGTCGCTGAATATGATTTTTCGACCGAAATTGGGGTTAACTTCTGTTCGAGAGCTCAATCAGCGAACAAACGGCGTTATTTATGGTCATTAACTTTAAGCTCCTGGGACAGTTGACTCTTGTACGGGTATACGCCCAAGTCATAAGGCAAAATTCGGCAATTTGTGATCTGCGAAAGTTCTCGTCCTGCAACCTCTCACGGACAGCGGCGATATTTTCGGTAGATCTTGCGTTTCGTTGACGTACGGGTGTCGGTGAATTATTTACTGCACCGATCGACTCAAATTTATCTACCGCGATGCGAATAATCCTTTCGGAAGGTCGATTATTGCGACCGTAAAATAATCCAAGCCCGCGAAATGTTGTTCGAACAGAAGTCCGACTTTCAAAAAACAATCATTTGCATCTGTTGCTGAACGCTTTAACTCTTTAATTTGATTTAGCAAGGCACACTTATATAACAGTCTATATGACAGATGTAGCTTTCAAATATGACCGCAATCATATGTCAAAGTTCAGAAAACCCATTGGTAATTCAAAAATTTAGCTAAAACTCTTTCAGTATACGCTTTACTCCAAGTTAAAAATGGTAAGATATTGCCAAAGTGATCCTCTGTGGCCTATTGGGATGCCTGTGATCTGAAAAAGGTTAGGGCCGATGCAGATTTTCATTTTCTTAATTTCCAATCCCGCAGCGACATCTGGTTACCGTGTTACAGAATACAGAACTAGATTGTGTTGTGCATACAAGTTCACTATTTGCTTCTTTCGATCATTGACTACCTAAATTAGACAGTCAACTCGAACAACAAATTGTACATACTAGCTTTGTTCAGTGGATCAGTTCTGCACAGTGCAATATAGAAAATTACAGGTTTTTGCGTTCAATACAAATACTGTCCAAAAGTATTCTTCTTTTTGTTATGTACTTGGGTAGAACATATTCGTGAGAACTGTCATAAACGAAAATTGTTTGACAATGACAAGTTAATACTTTTGACTGCTAATAAGAATGCTTGGGAAACGTTTTGACTCATTGAACAGAAGGTTGTAATTTTGTGTTCTAATCTGTTCTGACAGTTTTCACAAACTTGAGCTGTGCTACTTTTTCAGATACTGTACAAAGCCTGCGCCCAGAGCTGTCAAATTTTATGCCCAAAATTGCACTTGTATGAGTAAGGTTCCATTTAGTTTTGCTAAAACGTCAAAATACAGATGCGTTTTTGGGTGGATTTCAGCTTGGGGAAGTGAATGTGTCAAACGACTCGAAGTTGACTGTCAAATTTAGTTCGTCTATGCTTTGGATGACAGGTCACATAAACATCAAGCGTAATGAGCGAGCGGTTATTCCCTTCATGACTCTATTGCGGAGATGGTAAACGTCCCACTGGGTGTCCTCAGGGAAGAAATATTTGGGCATAACCTATGAAAGTTGATACTTGGTGGCGGGGGTTGCCGAACTGTCTCATACCTAGACAGACGTGGCCTAAATACCAATTAAAGAATAGAACACAAGAAAAACTAATTAGAAACCGCGTTAATATTGCAAGAATTCTTTCGATCAGTCCTGGTTCATAGGGATTTGTGCGGCCAGAGGAGGCTTTAATGCTTACTGCCAGAGCTGCAAGAACGCCAACGAACAAGAAACAATCATACACTTCCTTTGCAAATGTCCGGCTCTAGGCAGGGCTAAGGAACGCATTCTAGTTGAACCCTTTTTTTTACACCCTAATAAATACTTAGAGTTGCCGGTGATAAGCATTTGGGACTTCATTAAATTTTCTCAATGCAACGGGCTGGATTTGAATCATCTTTACTCTTCTCCTCTTTACCTTCTCCTATTATGCATGTCCGTCCGTCCAGAATAAGAAAAAGTAACAAATGCAAACAAATTCAGTTAATATAATATACTTTTTTTTAATATTTTCTTTTGTAATATATGTATATATATATTTATGTATAATAATATTCTTTAAAACTGTATATAATATCAATATTTAATTTTATTTTTTATTATTATTTTATTTGTTTTAATAATACTATGTTCAAATGAATGTGGTTAATTTTCATTTTTTTTTTTTATTTGTGCACTTAATTCTTGGTGAATGGATTGAAAATAAGGAAATGCTTAGCACTCTGTATCTGTAGTAAACGACATGAATTAAAATGTTATTCTTATTTAAAAAGTAAAACTTTTTTTCTCCGTTTATTGTTGTTTTAAATAAAAAGTTTGTTCTATTTACTTATTGGATTTTTTTTTTTTTAAGTTTGCTTTTTTATTTTGTAGATACACTTTTTTCTTTTATTTGTTGTTTATGTTTATGTTACTAATATTTACTGTCTACACGATATACCTGAGTTGATATTATTTGCTCTCTTTTTTTTTGACTTAAATAATTTATGGTTTTTCTTTTTTGTCAGTTAAATGATGAAGGTCTTTTCTTTTTCGTTTGTTTAAGTTCATCATGCGATACTATTTATTTGAATATTTTATTGCAAACTTTAATTTTATTTACAATAAACCCTGAACTCTATTTTTTTTTTCCAGTGATTATATTGCCATTGTCAAAATTGGTATTAACTATATTATTTATGGTTTTTCGTTTTTTTGGAAGATAAGGTCTTGTGTTCTTGGAGTCTAAGTTGACATGTAATCGGCGAGGTATTTAATATATTCTTTTTTTTTATCTATTTGAATTTTTAATTGCAAGAGATTAGTGGTGAAAATGATTTCGTATTTTTTATGAATGGAAAAATTTAGTAAAAGTTGTGTAAAAGAAGAAAAAAGAATGTGAAATAAAAAGTCAGACTGGGATTAATGTAATTTCATCACATTGCGTTGTAAGCCATTGTATTGCAAAAAAAATTGGAAATTTACAAAGAAATGAAATCATCTGATAACTTTTTTTAATAAGTACAAAATGTAGGTTCCATAGAAGTAAAGCTGTAAAGTTAAAGATTGAAAAATGGGAATCTGCTTTAAAACCTCCAAAACGTCAAAAACAATTCCGAATAATGCCGAAGCACTTTTTATACAAGAAACTTACCGTTTTGCTGAAATATTACTTAACATCCTTTAACATCAGGTCTGTTCCCACACTTTGTGTACTAAAATTCGTAGCTTGTCAAATTTCCAAGAGTAGGGGTAAAATTCTGTCAGAGAAATACAAATACACAAATATTTTCGGGTTGAACAAAAAAGCAGCCAACTTTTTAGACGTCACTTTTTTTGTATGGATTTACTCCAAATTATTTTGTCAGCCAACAACAACACAACTATTTGACAAAACTCATATTTTTGCCCACAGAAATTTCTTGGACTAAAATTCGCAGCATGGTGAAATTTCTTACACTCTCGCGAGCTATTGGCTATTTTTCGTTCAAATTCGTAGCTTTTCGCAGTTTTAGTCTGTGCGGGAACAGACCTATCAATCCCTGCCTCATTGACATCTGTACTTTTTCCTGCATCAGCTACGTTATCCTTCAACTTGGTGGAATAGTGCAAAGAGAGAATTGCCTTTAGAATAGCTCCTTTGGTAGCCGGAACATAACGTAGAGGCAAACACGCTAGACAATAACCTAGAAAGGCTGCTGTGCCCATATCAAATCCTTAGTGGAAGTGGTGCGCGTACCACCACTTTGGAAATTCATCCAAAGCTGATAAAAGTTTACGGGGACTCTGCTCCTTCGATGTCAACCGTTAAAGTGGGCTGCACATCCTTCGAAGATGACCCACGTGAAGGACGGCCAAAAACCGCAACCACACCGGAAACCAAAGTCGATAATATTGCATTGGACGATAGGCGAGTAAAGGTGAGTGAGATAGCTGAGTCTCTGGGGATATCGGAAGAGAGGGTACGAAGCATCTTGCGGCGAAAGCTCTGCGCAAGATGGGAGCCTCATTTGCTGATTGCTGACCAAAAGCAAATGCGCAAATGATTTTCGCAGCAATCTTTGGACCGATTCAAGACGGATCCGACTGATTTTGAGCAGCGATTTGTCACCATGGATGAGACATGGGTCCACCACCACTACACGCCAGAAACGAAACAGCAATCGAAGCAGTGGTTGGAAACCGGTGGTTCAGCGTAAAAAAAAAACGAAGTCGAAAGGTCATGGCCAGCGTGTTTTGGGATGCGAAAGGCATCCTGCTTATTGATTATCTTCAAAAAGGCAGAATATTACAGGCGAATATTACTTCATCCTATCCACTCTTTTTGGCCAGCTGCATGTTAAAATTCGCGAGAAGAGGCCTGGCTTGAAGAAGAAAAAACGGGTACGATTTGCTTGTCCATCCTCCCTATTCTCCTGATTTGGCACCCTCAGATTTCCATGTATTTCCAAACTTAAAAAAAGTTGAGTGCTTCGCATCCAATGAAGAATTTGAAAGTGCCGAAGAGGAATATTTTTAGGGCCTTCCAGAGTTCTCACTTTCGAGAAGTCAAGGGAGATATTGAAGTCTTTCACTGTCAGGCAGAGAACTTTTCACCTTGCCCTCGTAACCAATTTGGATCTTATAATTCACAAAGTCACACGGATCTAAACTGTCAAGGCTGAACTTTAAGGGCCCTATAATTAACTCCGGGTGTAAATTAGATGTAAGTGAATTCTTAACGTGACAATTTAGTCCCCTAAAATTTAAACTTATGTTCACACAAAAATCTGCATTAAACCCGGTGGCTTGACAGCATAGTCAAACATCACAAAAAATGACACTTGACATGTGTCAACAAAATGCTTCTTCTTAGCCGAAACAGAACTCGACTTTATCGTTATCGTCAATGCAAGACTGCTTGCTGCTTATGCAATCGACACATTCGACGAGAAAGGCTATGGTTCACTCACCGATCATGAAAACTGTCAGAATTGTGTTTTACTTCAGCTATTCGATTCCCTTTCACTTTCTACTGTGACGTTCATTATTCCAAGACAACTGAATCTGTCTGAGATGTGTGAAAAGTATTGGATTTGTGAATGAATCAATTTTGGTTGAGTAATGCAATCATATATATATATACTTTTGTGTGAATGGTTCAAAAAGATCCCTAGCTCTACAATGCAGTGGAACTCATGAACATTATCGACTTCGGGAAGGCCTTCGTCAGCTCAAATAGAGATGTTATTTGGTAAAACTCATAGCTATTATTAAGGCTACGTATGAGGGCAGTAAGTGTCACGTCTTGCACAATGGCAAGGTGTCAGAAAAATTTGAAATCCAAAGCGGAGTACGTTAACGATGAATACTGTCACCGCTGTTATTTTTAGTGGTTATCAGTGATGTTCTCGGTTCAGCACTGACGGAAGGAAACCGTAGAATTCGTTGGACTATGACATCTTACTTTAAACACCGTAGTCTACGCAGACTATCTTTGTCTACTTTCACATCGGATAATGGACCCCCATCTTATGGGCCAGAATCTAGAAGCTGAGGCAAACAAAGTGGAGCTTAAAATACCAGCGCCCAACCTATCTAGAAAGTGTGCTCTCGGCTAACTGCCTGGCACTGAACTGGATGTGTGTAGCAGAAACGGGAAGGCCAAAACTGCGTTCGGAATGGTTTTCGCCATCTAGAAAAGCAGTGCTATCATAATCAGTATTGCTTTATGGGTGCAGCATAAAGGTGGTTACTATTAACACACGTAAGTCATCGTCAATAAATGTTAAAGGATCATCTTGAGGATTTTTTGACCGAACCATATCTCCAACGACCAGCTTAATGTGAGAACGGGCCAGGTACCTATATGTGGCAGTGGATTGGACACACCCTACGGCACGAAGACAACTCCATTGCGAAGTACGCCATGCAGTAGAATTCGCTCACTCAAGCAGGCAGAACACCAGGACACCCTACGCAAACGTGGCACAGAACAGACGAGAAGGAGTCGAGCTCATTAGGAATGAGTCGGAGAGAGCTAAAAAGCATTGCAGAAGTACGAGCAAAAAGCGTTGTTGTCGCCTTATGCCCCCCAGGGACCTAAGTAAGTAAATATGTTCTCCTGTAAATTGTTTTCCTTGCAGATTTAGCGATTGGGTTTGATTTTCAGTCCAAAATAATACTAATTTAAATTTAAAGTGAGTGAATAGTACGGCCGTAAGTAATGAAACCTAAAACCAAAATCATAACGACCGTCAAAACTGTAAATGTGTATAACTTACATGCATTGACAAAAAATTAAATAAAAAAAAAAAAAACAAAAACAAATTATATTCAATCAGAAATGTGTAATTTTTTTTTCCACTAAAACTCTTTTTTTTATACAATCTACAAGACAAACAGTAATTACACTAAATAAACATTTTTCTTCTTCTTTAAAGAATTCTAATAATGCCACCATAAAATAGAGAATGTTCTTTCTTTTTTTCTTTTTTCATTAAAACATTCTACATTAACCACATTTTATGTATTGTTGTTTGTAACAAATAAATTATTCGATTGTTTGTGTATAAATTATACAAGTTTTAAAGTTAACATTTAAATTAGAATTAAATTATTTTTTCATGTTATTTTCTTTTCAAAAAATGTACAATAAATCTCTAAGAACTAATTACATATTTAAAATGTTTTTAATGCTATTTTTAACTTAAAAATTTACAGCTTAAAACTGTTTTCTTAATAATTGTTTTAAATAAATACAATTCTTTTTACAAGAATAAAAAGAAAGGAAACAAAATAGGAATTTTCTAGAAAAAACTTTTAATTTTTTTTTTGTTTTATTAAGTCTCTAAATATATTAGGAAAACTATGAAAGTTTTTAGTTAAATTTCAATAAAAAAAAAAGTCACAAAAGTTTGAAAGACAATAGTTCGTTTATTAATTTCCAAATCGTTTAAATTTTGAATGAAGTTTTGGTTATAGATTTTAAAGTTTCGTGATTGCCTAAAGATTGCAATATTTTTGTAGACAAGGACTGAAACGGCTACAAGGGTGTGTTCGTAAGCCAATTTTGTATACGGAACATTCAATAGGATATGCTCTTATATAGAACAATCTGATGCAGATCTTTATGGCATAAATTTCAGTCCAAAGGGGATATGAATACTCTTATGCGTTTAGGAAATAAGGCAAGAGGAACAGGGGAAGTTGGGGAAGTTCACGTTGGGCTTGAATGTTTGAAGGTTGTAGACTTAACCTCAGAACTGCGCCAACTACAGAGGTATACGTATTCTCAACATCGCATATAAGATCTTGTCTGCCGTAGGTACGCACCACCTCTGTATCGATTTTAAAGTTGCCTGTGATAGCGTGTATAGAACAGAGTTATACAGGCCCACGTCTAGTCCTGGCATCCCTGCCAAGCTCGTCCGACTGTACAGAATGACAAAATAAATGCTGTCTACAAAAAAGGCGTCAGCGTCTTGGACAGAATGCCACAATAGACATAATAAGTTCTAGGTAGTAAAAGACTCTGTCTACCTAGGCTCTATGATGAGCTCCGCTCAAACGAAGAATCACTCATACTAATCGATGTTCTATGGGCTAAGAACTACTAGCTGCTGCGACTTGGGGCGGATGAATGACCTAATCTGATCTGACCTGATCTTCCTAACCGGAATTCTAGACGTTTTGCTGCTTTTTTGGCGAACTCGAATATGTGATTCCATCGGAGATAATTAATGATACACATACCGAGAATGGTAAGACTTTTGGTTTCTGAGATGCAACTACCATTCGTGAATAATGGTCTTGGTTTCGCTTAAGAGACAGAAGACAGCATTGTGTTTTGGTTGCATTCCACTCTATTGGTTGAACCCCATTTGATTATACTCTCACAATCTGAATTTAATGAGTTCAACGTACGTTGTCGTTCCTCTTTTACGGCAGAAGAGCAGGGATGTGTGTGGGGAAAGGAATATTAAAACCTGACAAGAAGTCATTTATAAAAATGAGAAAGAGAGCCGGAGACAGAACTGAGCCCTGAGGAACACCAGCATTTATGTGGTGGTTATCAGACTTGAAGCCATCCAAGAAATATTGTCACAAAAATTGTGCCTCTAGGACTCGGAAGCTAATTCTGCTCGCTTTCTACCTACAAGCGACATTTTTTGGGGATCGCGATCATAAAATTTCTGAGCTTAAATCATCTTAAATAAAACTTCTTTTGGATGAATAAACCCTTCTTCCCAATTCCTCTGAGGTCAATGAATACTCATTTAAACTCCATCAATTTAAGCAAATGCTCAAAGTCACTATTCATTCGCCAATGTGCGAACCT
The DNA here is from genome assembly GCA_949716465.1 of Chalcosyrphus nemorum. Taxonomy (NCBI): domain Eukaryota; kingdom Metazoa; phylum Arthropoda; class Insecta; order Diptera; family Syrphidae; genus Chalcosyrphus; species Chalcosyrphus nemorum. The sequence goes on from OX454333.1 coordinate 82,910,782, forward strand.
TATTACGATTGTTGTAAACCCTACTTCTTGACTACTCTGCGTAAAACTTACACGTTATCCCTTCCAGCACTCTTCTCTGATTGTCCGTTCACAAGCCATACACATCATTAGGAACCCACTGCATTATATACATATATATTCTTAATAATTGTTCTTACAAGCTTCAAAAACACACGACTTTTGTTACAATTTACAGACTTTGCATTCGTTTTTTTTTGCGATCACGAAACTCTTTCATACATAACCATCCCTCCCCCTTCTCGTACATGCCAAAAATATATATAATTTTGTTAATTTAACGCACATCTTTCAATTTTTCAACAAGAAAGTCCAAAAAACCAGAAGAAAAAAAAAAGATAAATCATTACTTATTCAAAAGAGAATCAATAGAAAAGTCTTTAAATTTGGCATTAGAATCATCGCTCACAACGACGCCACCTGCTGTCGTAGTTATTGAACCCCCACTAACCATTTTTGATGTCATTCCACCAGTCACTGTGGATGGTGGCATCGTATTCGTACTACTACTGCCACTTTGACTTCCGCCACTAGCTGTTCGCAATTTATTTCGAGATTTGCGTAAAAATTTCGTTGAAATTGTAAACTTTTGTGGCCGATGATGACCCGGTGATGACTTATTGAAACTGCTGCTGCCATCTTTTGATGTCGAAGAGGATCTCTTCGAATGACTACTGCTATGACTTATGCTATTGTTATTGTGACTACTCATATTGATTTTGCTTTTAAGACTATGATTATTATTTGTTAGATTGATTAATTCATCATTGCTGTGTAGGTGAGAATGATGATGATGATGATGTTGTTGTTGTTTGCCTGTTTCATCGAAACAATTTAAGAAATTTTGCACTTGCAAAAGATTATTGTCGCCAGATGGCAACATTGATGAGGCCGATGATGATATTGGGGTGTGTCCACCTCCTCGGAGGGAATCATCATCGGAAATTGGCGATATCGATGATAGTGATGATGAACTGTCATCGTTATCTTCATCGCCATCATAGATGGCAGCAGTATTTGCGATAAACTGAGAGTTTCTACGTTTCTTCGAGAGACTTCTACTGTTGTTGTTGATGTTGATGTTGTTGTTGTTGTTTGTGTTGTTGGGTTTTGTTAATATTGTTGTTGCATTGACATTTTGATTCTTTTCCCGAAATGATTTTCAGCTGGGCTTTCCCTGACTCTCATCTCGTCTTAGTTGTGACTGAAAAGAGATCGAGAGAGAGGCTGTGTACTTGGTATGAGCATTGTTCATGGGAGCGGGGAAGAGAGAGTGACAAGTGGAATGGCATTAAACTACTTATACCTGATGACTATATACTGGGTGATAGGCTGAATTGTCACCAACGAGGGCCGATCGTCCGGCGAGCATCGACCCACTAACACCACTACTGCTACTGTTACCGCCACGGCCACTACTACTACCACCTGGTACACCACCTCCTCCTCCTCCGCCTCCACCACCACCGCCGCCGCCGCCGCCTCCACCACCTCCTCCAACTCCTGCGGTGCGCATGGAACCATCAGTCGCTGACATAGACATTTGATGATGCGAGGTGGGTTGCGGTTGCATGTGGTGAGGCGCAGCGGTGCCAGTGGTGGATGGGTGGTGATGGTGGTGAGCATGTTGCTGTTGAACTAGCGGATGAGGCTGATGCTGAGGATGCGGATGATGGGAATGAAGCGACTGTTGCTGTTGCATTTGTTGCTGTTGGTGCTGCTGTTGTTGCTGGACATGATGACCGTGGTGCTGTTGGTGATGAGATTGTTGATGCGTATGCTGCGGTGGCGGTTGGTGATGATGTTGTGGTTGTGGAGGTGGTGGAACTTGCTGTTGTTGCTGCTGTTGCCTGCTACCAGAGTTCATCACAGAAGGCACAGTGCTAGAGGATGCCGACGTCGATGACGAAGACAATGTGCTGTGTTGTGCTAAAGTAGGTGCTTGCTGTTGTTGCTGCTGCTGCTGATGATGCTGATGTTGCTGCTGTTGTTGCTGTTGTTGTTGCTGGTGCTGCTGATGTTGCTGATGATGTTGATGATTGCTGTGATGAGAAGCGGATGAGGACGAGGTTGTGGTGGAAAAATTTGGATGGACAGAAGATGAGTGTCTACAATACAGTTCCGGGAAATACGGGGAAATAGATGAAAGAATAAAAAAACAAAAAACAAAAGAGAAAAAGATTTACAAAACAACCAAAAAAACACACAAAGAAAAACAACTCACAACATTTCTTATGAAAGAGAGCACTAGCTTCAACACAGTGTAACCAAAAACTAACTCACCTCAAACTGCTAACCGATGATGGCACCGGAACGGATGCTATAGCTGCTGAAGTCGGTGCAGCTACAGACTGCTGATGACTGGAATGTCGAAAATCAATACCATTTTCCATGGTGGGCAACTGTGAGGAGGACGTTGGCGCACTAGACCGCGGACCACGACCACCCGAGCTGGTATTCGGTGGTGGTGGTGGCGGTGCTGCTGCTGCTGATATTGCATTCGCACTGCTTGTGGTCACTGAACCTGCTGATGGTGCTGCTGTTGCTGCTGTGACGGCAACATCAGGTGGTGTTGGACCATTTAAGTGGATATTATTTAGGTTAACTAGAAATTCAATTTGTTTTTTCGTTTGTTTTTATGGTTAAATGAGAAAGAGAATATTAAATTTTATGGCGGGGAGGGTGGAATTTGAATTTGTGTCAATGATGGGGGTGATTGAATTATAATGGTGAATTAGGAAAAATCAAGTGCCAAAATCAATACTGACATCTATCTATACAGTTCGAAGGAGTGAAGGCTGTGCTCAAGAGTCTAGCAACAAAATAAAATTGTGACTACAACTGTAACTCTATTATTTACATAATTTTCCCCAAAAACCAATAATTTAAGACATTGTTTATTGATAAGCTCTTTGGGAAGTGTTCGCTTAGCAAAATACTCAGATATTAGATGACCAACCGGAGTCCCATACTTACCTTCCTATGTTACAAGCACATAGGAATCTCAAGGATAATCAAAAGGATAAAACAATAGCGCTTTCATAGTTCGAGAAAACATCACATGAGTAGAATCTGCTTCTCTGATAATTAGACAATATCAAAGCTAGAGCTATTGCTCACGGCCAAAACTAGATCCAATCCATATGAAGCTACAAATCATCTAATCTAGTACTGACAAGGATCCGGAATAAATCAATCGAAGTCATAAAAACACGAGCAGCAGAAGAAGGACCAAATATTTAGCAAAAATTAGATGACTAAAGTATCCCACTTGAAACCATTCAAAACCTTAGCGAAATCCAACATCAATAGTATTGATAAGGAACCATTTAGCAAATTGCTACCCACTCTGTCAGAGAAGCAATGCCAATCAACGTGGCTATACAGGAGCAGAAGAGAGGGAGAGCTAAAAACCTTCTCAAACCCACAAATCCAATAAGAGCAGCATTTGATTTGCTTCAGTGACGAAGTGATACAAATCCGAGACGCATACAGATAAATTTTGAGGTCAAATCGACGAACTTTACAGGGAGACCAATAGTGATGCAGTTAAGTACGAGGGTTATGATCCATACAGTCCTGATCATAACCTCGCTGATTAAAGGGAAACAATAAGAAGAAGTATATTAAAATTTCTTAAACAGTTTGTTCAAAATAAACAAAATCTCTATAAGATATAACCTAGATCGAATAGACGGTGGGTCATTCAATGAAAGGGTAGATGGAGATGCCCAAGTCTTTAAGTATTTGCGAAGTCCTTGCTTAGTAGAGAATAGTAAAGAGTGTTTTGTTTTTTCTACGCGGAGAGCTTTAAATTGGCAACACTGATTTCTGTGGCATCCGATTTGACAGTTCTTGGGTGTTTTGAGGTTATGTTTGGCAATTATCATGAACAACTCACACCAGACCAAGGATATGTAAAGTCGCCTGTCTACGCCGATAACCACAAAAAAATTGAGCACTTGGAAGACAACATTCGACGCGTTATTAAATGAACAGAACTATTTTTTTTCAATGTATTATGGCTTTATTAGTATCAACAAACATTTCCATTAATTATGGAAAAAAAACGTCGTGCAAGTGGCTGCCTTGGCTGGCTTCGCTCGCAGTAGCGCATTCTGTCACTTCAATTTTCCAAGACCATGTTGATGGTTCGAGATACAAGCTGTATCTGTGATTGCTTGGATGATACTGGCCCAAGTGCGGATTGTTGGCATAAAATCTGTCTTTCAGGGTTCCCCACAAAAAAAAAAAAGCCCAAATTGGTCAAATCGCAGCTCCGAGGCGGCCAATTGACATCGACAAGTTAACTCGAATTGGGAATTTGGTATTGTGGCATGGCGCGCCCTCCTGCATGAGCCAGGGGTCGTCCAAATCCAAATCTTCAATTGATTTGGCTCTGTAACGCCAACCATTGGCCGAAACGTTGTTCCCAGCCTCATTAAATTAAGTCTCACACTCTCGGCTACAGTAGCCACATTCTCGTGTGTGCGCACGGTACTTTCTAAGTTAATTTCATTCCGCGGAGGTATAATACTGACTGACTGACTTTCTGTCAAAATTTCGAGAGGGAAACAGCTGTCAGTGTGAAAATAACCTATGACTTAAGAAAAAAACACTAGATGGCCCACCCTTAATAGTCAGATGTTCATGTACAGCTGCGGTCAAAATAATAGTAGTGCAACTCATGTAATAAGAAAAATTTCAAGAAAATAAATCCATTCGCTTTGAATGATTGAATATTATTTTTTTTTTAATTTTTTTCAAGCTTTAATATCAGAAACAAAATTATGCCTTAAATGTTACACAAAATAAAACAATTAAAAATATCTTCAGAGGTATCGGAAAATAGACGGTCAAAAAAATTGTAGTGCACTGAATATCTTTTTCTAAATGTAACAAAAATTCAAATTTAGTTCAAATTTATGTCATGAATTAAAGATTGTATTTCTTGCATACAATTAATACTTGGTTCGATGATCTTTTTTAGACTTAACTGCAGCACAATGTCGTTGCATGGAGTTGAGGTTTCTACTGATTTTGACCTCCATGACTGTTCTACAGCAGCCCAAAGTTCATTACTGTTAGATGGTTTAGCACCAGCAACATCCTTTTTGACATTGCACCAAAGATTGTCAATCAGGTTGAGGTTTGGGACTGTCCAGGTCATTGCATTACGTTCACCCTGTTAGCCTAACCACTTCTTAGTAAGTTTGCTGATATGCTTTGGGTGATTGTCCTGTTAAAGGACCAATATTAGTGGCATTTCCACCTCAGCATATGGTAACATGGTTTCCTTTAAAATGTGGACGATATAAAATTAACTTTGTCGATTCGGTAGATGGAGCTAGGACCATAAAAAGAAAAACATGCCCAAGCCATAATGCTGGGTCTTTCATGTTTTATTGATTTTCTTGTAAACTGAGGCTGTATTTTGTTTTCCAAGGCCTTCTTACGTATAGACGAGATCCTCTTTTTACCACACAAAACAATTTTGACTTTGTTTGACCACTAAATTTGTCTCCAAACAACACAGGAAGAAATAGTTCTTATAAATTTATTTTAACTTCCACTACTATTATTTTGATCGCAACTGTACGCATGAGGACCAGAAGCCACGTTCACGAAATCAAAATTTAATGCCACAAAATGATTTGTCAAATAAAGCCAATTTCGTGTATATTAACAACTTCTTTTTGTTTTATTTTAATTTAAAGTTCTCTGCCTGAAAACAAAACATGATCCAGTGGCAACACAATGGCCCCCTGCGACCTCTACAATACCTTAACTTTCAAGCGAGTGGTTTGTAAAATTAAAACATTTATTCTAGAATAAGGACAAGTCCAAAAACACCCACGAATTTTGTCGATGTTTGCGATGTTTCTTCAACTAGAATCGGTCAAATCCCTTAAATCTTTCTCCAAAAATTCAAAGTCCCATAAGCTTATTCAAAAAAAAAAAAAAAAACATGTTAGTAAAAGTACTGTCCTCTACTCAACCCTGTGATATTCAATTTTCATTTGAAATCAAGCAACTCCAGCACCAAAAAAAAAAAAAATAAATAAAAACCTTATCGAGAATGTTACCAGTATTCAATCACCAAAAAAATATATTTATGTATATATAAGCCAAAAGAAAAACCGAAGACCGACAACCATTTCAAATTTAATGAACGAAAAATAATTTTTTTTAACCAACAAAAAACAAAATCAGTTTTTTTTTTTTTTTCTTTTTTCTCGATCATTCGACGAAAATTCATAATTTTTATTGAAGTAATCCAAGTTTGTTTGTTTTGTACAATAAATGTGGTTTCTCTGTTCCATTTTTGCAGTTTTTCTTTTCTCGAAAATTTATTTTCTATTCATATATTATTTTTGTATAAATAATTTCAAAAAGTTTTTAAATTATACAAGCAAAATAAACAAAATATAAACAAACACCATATGTATTTCATATTGTTTTTTTAGAGGGTGTATTACAATACTTATTTAAACTATATAATTAAATAGATTTGTTGTTTTTTTTTTTTATTAATGTTTAATTATAAATAATAGAAATAATTAATTTGTATTTATGTTTTAGTCAATTTAAAATTGCTATGTTCTGAGGGGGTTGGTGGGGGTTAAGCTGTGTTAATATTGTTTATCTTTTAATTGTTAATAAGGGGAAGGGCAAACTTAGAGTAACTAAAATAAAGTATATATACAAAGTTTTGCATCTTAGAATGCAAATAAAAATAAAATAAAAGAATATATAACAAAATAAAAAGGAAAAAATATAGATTATACAAAATAATTTAGTTTTGTTGAGTTTTGCAAAAATGAAAGAAACGATATCTTTTTGCATTTTTTTTTTTTCTTTTCTTCCAAAAATTGTACGAAATTTCATTAGTGATCTGGTTTATGGTTTATGTACGTGTGTGTTTGTGTGTGTGTATGTGTGGGATGGATGAATTTGGATGATGGTAGGTGGACGCGTGCATGATTTAATATTGTTGGGTCTTTTTTTTGTAATCACTTGCACTGCATTCACTTACCTTGACTTTGGGGTACGTTGGCATTTAGGGGTATCGCCAAGCGGGCATTTACCGCGAGCAAATGATCGCGTCTAGCGATTAAACTGTTGACATGCTCCTCGAGGCGAACGTTTTCGGTTTGTAATTGGTGCAGGCAGGATAGTAGAGAGGCAACTGGAAGTAAAATAGAGACAGGCATTAGTTTTTGTTTTAAATTGAAATTATAAGTGTTTAATACTGTGGTATAATAGTTTATGAGATTATTCATCAATGAACAGGAACAAATCTACGTGAACCCCTAGGAAGAACCATGGTTTGAATTGGGTATTCGCGGTCAAGGTCCTTTTAAGTCGACCATCATGTTTGCCACAAAATAGTGCTCAGTGACGAGACTCACTTATGGCTCAATGGGTTGATTGATAAACAGCCAAATTTGCCGTTTCATAAAGCAAATCCAGAAGAAACTCACGACACTCAAATCCACCCACAAAAGTGCACTGTATGGTGTGGTCTTTACGCTGGTGGCTTAGTGGTTTCTCAATCAATGGCCAACGCTGCCGGAGAATAATCAGTGATTATTTCTTCGAGAATATGAACCACATTGATCCGGACAATACTTAGTTACAGCACAATGGCCATACGGGTAACTCTAATCAACGATGAAACGGACTATTGCCAAAGAGATAGATCCATTTAAAGTTACTGGATTAATTTTTGTGGAGACACGGTTCCATGAGTCCTAAAGTGCGCTTTGCGCGGAAGGAAATGGTACTCATATCGCTGAAATGCGAGCAGCTGCGGGCTAAGATTGAATGAATTGTATGAAAACACTCGCTAGGATCGGAACTATAATAAGAAAGAATTCTTAGCAACGCAAGTTTTCTAGGAATATCAAATATTACTCATGACACGAACAGAAAGTAAAGGATTTTCCAATAGGGACTTGACAACTTTGAATTTAATTTGTGAACGCACTCCTTCACTAATCATCAAACTGTCACTGTCAATTTGTTCAGTAAACTCAACATTTTCATCATGGTAAAGTACACGAGCAAGCAACGTCTACAAAGAGCGTTAACTCCAATTTTCGGTCGTAATTTTCGCCCTAGTAGACAGGCAACAAGTTTAGTGCAACAATTTGAGTCTACATATTCGTTGTGTAATGTTGCCGTGTCAGTGAGACAACGGGTTGGTCGAAGTGTCGAAAATATCGCTGCCGTTCAGGCGTCCGTATAAAACGATCCAAATCAGTCAATTCCACGGCGTTTTGACATCGCTCAGACCACATTATGGCGTATTTTGCATAAGGATCTTGGTTTACACCCATACAAGATCAAGCTGACTCAAGAATTGAAGCCGATGGACCATTTGAAGCGACGTACATTCTCCGATTGGGTTCTGGAGAAGATGCGCCAAGAAGACGAAGCTAATTTTTGGCTCAATGGGTTCGTCCATAAGCTAAATATGCGCTATTGTTCGGGTGAAAATCCACATGTTCTTCATTAATCACCACTTCAACCACTAAAATAAGTGTTTGGTGCGGTTTGCATTTTCTCGTCGACGATAACGATCGTCACGTTACTGTGAATGGTCAGCGTTATTGCGCCATATTTACCGATTATTTTTGGCCCGAATTGGAAGATATGGACTTGGACGACATATGGTTTCAACAGGACGGTTCCACTAGCCATCTTCACTATTTTCTGTGGGGCTACGTTAAGTCATTGGTTTATTCCAACAAGCCGAGGACGTTGGAAGAGCTCAGAGCCAACATTGAACGCGAAATAGCGGCCGTTTCGGCCGAAATGTGTGGCCGAGTCGTTGAAAATTGGGTCCAACGAATCGACCGCTGCAAACGTGCCCGCGGTGGCCATATAACCGAAGTCGAGTACCATTCATAAATGTTTTGATTTTACTTCAAGCTGATAATAAAGTTTTTTTAAATATCTCAAATGGTTTGCGTTTTATCCAAAAAAAAGTTGTGAAATTGGAAAACCCTTTGTCAAAAGAAACCTTTTGAAACCAATTTAGAACTAAAATAATTCAGTATGTCATTCTTTAATGCTGTACACAGCTACGTGACTAAGTGTAAGAGCAGGAGGATGATTCGAATCAGATAAACATTTAAGAAAGCTTCTCTGTCCTTCCTCCTGTCAGTCTACTTTCTTCTTAGGCTTAGCGCACAAGTTTGAAAGATGCAAACCTTTTCATGTAAAAAGTGCTGTCCTCACAGTTTTTACAAAAATCTATCCTACGAGAAACAGAACATTTCAACTTACTATCAAAATGCTGCGCCTGTTCCATTAAGAACTGTGAGCCCTGTTCCCATTGTCTTTCTAGCAACTGCTCCAGTGATTGTGGCGCATAACCACCTCCATTGCCGCCACCAAACATTGACGCCAGTGAATTGGCACCGCCTGTTGGTGCGTTCGACGTGTTCCGCACCTAAAATATATAAAAAGACACGTTAAGAACAAGTTAAATATAGAAGATTAAGTTTGAACTTACATTGTTGACTGGCTTTGCGGGAAATGGCACGCCCATAAATTGCGGTGGTTGCTGTTCAGCGTACACACTATGGTCCTGAATCTCCATGTGAAGTTGATCGCTTAGCTTTTGCGCCACGATACTCGTTGGATTCAGTTGATTGCCTAGCATATGCGTCGCGTGCATTGGTCCATTTGTGGTAGAAGCAGGCGCGGGCGCCGTGACTGGTAAGCCACCGTTTTGAAAAACTTTCACATCCTTCAAATCGTTGGCCTTTCGTCCACGTTTTCGTGCTGATCCTGCCTCAGAGCCCGGTGAACTGGGTGGAGAGTCCTTAAAGGCTGTATTATTTGCTAGATTCGTGTCGACTGTTGGTGGCGTGGGGGCACTCGCAACACCAGGCTGAGCTTCGTAGCTGAATTTTAAGCCGCCATTTAGTGAGGGATTCGTCGGCGCTGGTCCACCGGATTGTGAGCTCTGCGAGCTGCCGCTGACGTTGAAGGATGAGAAGATTCCACTGTCGGGCGTTCTAGAAATGGTCGGAGGGTTGTTGTTAGAATTTGTTTCATCAATTGAGGGAGAAGTGGTAGCAGGAGCCGTATCTAATGGTTTTGTGGCAGCTACAATTTGCTGCAGCTGTTGTTGCTGTTGCTGAAGTTGCTGATGCTGCTGCTGCTGTTGCTGTTGAAGCTGCTGTTGGTGCTGATGATGTTGCATGGCAGCCAATTGTTGTTGCTGCTGTTGCAAATAGTGCGATTGCTGTGCACGCAACAATTTCTTATTCAGCGGCTTAGCAGCAGCCACATTGGGTACCATTTGTATTGATGGTGCCGCTTGAGACGTTGGTGTCGACGGTGCAGCTGGTGGTGATGGTGTTATAGGACTACAACTGTTTCTACGACTATTAGCAATAAGTGCTGCCATTGTGTTTACACTCTCACTACTAATTGCATTACTCTTACTGTTATTACTTTTAGCAGACGACATAGTTGTCAAAGGTGAACTAGATGAAGTGGAAGTGAAATTTGCCGAAGATGCAGACGAAGAAGGAGAAGAAGTAGACAAAGGAGGAAATGACGCTATGGTCGTGCTAGATAGTGGCAGATTCTGTGTTGGTGGAGGAGTAGATGAAACAGAAGAGGAAGAAGATAAATTTATTGCGCTATTGTTGTTATTATTGCTGCTGATACTGCTGATTGCAACCGAAGGATTTCCAATTTTTTCGATGTCAATGCTTTTGGGAGGTGTCGACGACACCGGAGGCGGTGGCGGAGGTGCTGCCAGTAGTGGTATAGGTGACGGAGGTGTAGATGATTGCTGGGATTTTTGTGAATTCTCCGAGAAAATCTCCGGTGGATGGCTAGACATTGAGATCGACGTTGTCGATCTGAGTTGCTGTTGCATAGATTGCTCCATTGACGGCAGCGACGATGAAGACGACGACTTGGCCAATGGCATATTGGAGGCTGCTGCTGAGCGCTTTTTACCAAAGCGCGGTTTAGTGGGCATCGCATTACTGCTCTCTCCAGATCGTGATCTTGATGAATAAGTTTTTTAAGTGTGCAAAAAATTTGTTTGTATTTTTGATTTTGAATTTATCGAAACGTGATTTTTTTTTTGTTCATGTTTTAGTTAGTTTTTTTTTTACGGTGCGGTAAGCATGTAAGAAAATTAATTGAGAAAAAAAAACAAATGTTTGACTTGCAGCTGAGCTTAAATAATTATGTTTTCTATGTTTTAAGTTTAATGGCAATCGGAAAAAAGTAGTGAAAATGAAAATTAAAATGAGGGAGTGAAGTTCCCTAAAAGAAAGCAAGAAAAACTCAAAGGAAACAAAAAGAAAATTTTCAAAATATAAAATCAATTGAAAAGTAAATCTTTGAAGTAGCAGCAAACGAGATTCTGAGTGAATCCGTCATGTTTTCTCTCTCACAGTTGTCGCAAAGAGCTATGAGAATAATCTCAATTTTACGTTTTAATATGACTAAAGACTGGTGGTTTGCAAGTACACTTCTTGCAATAGAGAGAAAGTTTTTCAAGAGAGTAAATGCTCTTTAACGTTTGTCAGACCCTCGAGAGATGGCACGGTGTTTCCTGAGAATCGAACCTGTACAGTAGTACGGTGTGCTAGCCACTGCGCCAGGACGCCAAAAACCCAAATAAAAGTAAGGTGTAGTATATAAAGGGATCAGTGGTCATCAGTGTGCTTCTAGACTACATTTGTCCGAAGGGTTACTCTAAGCATTGGTTGAATATATATGTTCCAATCCCAACGCAGGCTCTTCGAAATAGCGAAGGCAACCTAGTCACGACGAAGAGCTAGATGCAACAGTTCTTTAACGGTCAGCAAATATAGAGGGTGATAGGGCAAGAAGAGAACTCTCATCGTGTTCATGAAGAACCATTGCCCCCACACAGTACTGAAAAAGTTAATGTAACTGGCTTTGACGGACTTCCAGCCGAACTCTATAAATAAGGAGGTGATGCCTTGGTAAGGTGCATGCACTAAGTTATTAATCAAGTATGGGTGAAGGGGCGCATGTCCGACGGATGGAGTCTTACCTATATATGCCTCATCTTCAAAAAAGGCGATCCTGTGTCTTGTAGAACTATCGAGGCATATCCCTGTTAAATGTCGCATATAAGATCCTATATAGCGTATTGTGTGAACTTATAAACCCTTCTGCAATATACTAATCGACGTACCAGTGTGGCTTACCGGCAGATCGACACTAGACCAATCCTGGAAAGGACCAACGAATTTCAAGTCGAAACCCATCATCTTTTCATCGAATTTAACGCCACCTATGACAGCATTCATCGTCTTGAGTTCTACCAGACGATGGCTCAATTCGGGATACCGTCAAAACGCATCCAGATGTGGGGCGTAACACTGGAAAACACGAAGGAAGTGTGCAACTTGGAAACAGCTCTATTGAGGTCTTCTAAACTTGTACCAGATTCCAGCAAGGAGATCCATTGATCTTCAAGTGAATGAGGACAAAACGAACTATATGTTATCAACAACCAAAATATTATCTGTCCAAAACATTAGCCAGAACGTGAATAGGTCCTTCTGCGAAGAAGGCGAATGGAAGAGAAGGTACAACCGCGAACTCTATGAGCTGTACCAAGATGTGAATATAGTTCAAAAAGCCAAGATACGCCCACTACATTTGCTCGGCCACATCGAGCGAATGGACAACAATACTCGAGTCAAGAGTAACCAAGTTGTTGTGGATGCTAGAAAACTTGATCTTCGCAACGGAAGCAGCGTGACGGAGACCACAGAGAAGGGAAGACACCCATGTATTAGGCAGAGACTCTACAAGGGTCTGGAGCACTTTAAATATAATACATATACCAAGTGGTAAGCTTATCTTCATAACCATTCGACGACGAAAACGGTAGAGGATGAGTCAATTTGTCTAAAGAGGTGACAGTTCCATAGCTAAGTGGGTATTGAATTGTTCTGCTGAAACTCAGGAGAACAAAGCGCGGAGTAGTCTAGCAATAGTTGTACGTTAAGAAGATATAAATAATACTGTTAGAAGCTCTACACAATGACGTGCGGGCAAATCGATCCCACGATTTATTTCAGTTTCGCAATTGCAATGTACGAACATTGCTTAACATAGGTTGAGCATAAATTATACTATTTGTTAATTAATATTATTACATCTTGTCATTCCATTAACAACAACTAATTGTGCACAAAGCATCTACCAAATGGCACAACCCAGTGCTGTCAAGCCAACCGCTGAGATCAATACTTGTTGTGCAAGCTCCCAATTGAATTCGCTGGAACGTGAGAACACAATTCTGAAAATCCGGAGATGACTCTCAAATATAGTTCGTTAGAAGAAACCACGTGAAGATGTGCATGTGCAGCACTAATAAGATGATGAGTCTGTTTCGTTTCTCTTAAGCAACAGGCGCCACCCTTGCCAGTCTCTAGCCAATCGCTTTGTATATTACACGCCTCGTGTCGTCTCCTTTATGTGCTTATTGTACATTCAATTATGTAAAGAAGGCCACAGCTCATAGCTCAAGCATTGAACACTTAAACGTGATTAACAGCAAATATTTTTGTTAAACAAGTATTTCTCTACTTTACTACTTATATTTCGAAGTATATTTCGAAGACTGTGGATTAAATGTGTTCAGCTTAATAATAACAGGGAACCTAACCATTTTGTGACGATAAGTCAGTACACCAAAGGACACCAAAGTATTAAGCGCATACGAAGACATATAACTTATGACAAAGCGCAAGATGGAGTCAGATTGTATTGCTCCAAATAACAAGCATTGTGAACTTCACAAACAGAACAGTAGGTCTGCAGTGAAGTAAAAGAATTATGATGCCTATAGTCATGGTCATAACCTAACCAAAGAAAGTCTAAGAAAATTCGCGTTTGTAAGGATTTCGATTGTCCAAGCCCAAATGTTGTTTAGGACATGATAGAAAGGACAGTAGGTCACAGCTCATAGCTCAAGCAGTGAACAAGAATATTAGAACCCGGCAAATCAAATTCGAACTAGAACTGCATTCTGTGTTACAGACCTTCAAACAGCGTCTCATTTCCTACTGCAGTTATCATCAAGGCTAGCCCACGCTAGTTGTCTTATTACACATTTGTCGATAAATTTACCCAACGAAACACGATGATGCTTTATACATATCCATACATGATTGGACGTTCTCTTCTCTACAATTCAAGGAGAAATTTACAATTCAAATTCAGTGCATTGTTTGTAATGTCGATGCAATGAAATGACAATCGCATCTTGAACTGTGGCAGGTCTTGCATGAAACTCTTTTTATGACGAAAAATAATGAAAACAAAAAATTAACTAAACCCAAATGAATTTGAATTTAACAATAAAAACATCAATAATAACAACAACAACATAAATGCGCTACCAAAAGAATCCAAATTAAAAAGAAAAGTGAAAAGTAATATTAAAAAAATTAATAATAGATATAGAAACAAACAAATGGTAAAATGGCAACAAAAATTATACAACTAAAGCAACAATCCAGCAACATGCAGCAAAATGTTCCTATTTTCAAAATAAATATGAATTAATCAAGTTTTTTTTCTTTTCAACCAACCTTGATCTCCGCACTGGAGCTGATTCCTGTTCTTGCAATTGTGCCACCCGTGAGTTCTGTTTTTCATAACTGATTTTTAAATTCCCACTCTCGGTTGTTGTCGCCGTTAGACTTCCCGTAACACTGGGCGATGGTGATTTGCCACTTTGCTGCAAGATGACAGCATGAGCCGCCGGTGACTGCAGAGATGATGAAAAACTCCCATGTTCCGACACGGCTGGCGACGACGCAACCTGATGATGGATTCGAGGTGATTGACGTTCTATAATTGCAGAACTTGCCTGCAATTGTTGTTGCTGTGTGGCAGCACGTGTCGATTGAGATGGGGTGGGATGATCTAAAAGAAGATATAGAGGTTATTTGTTGAATGACTGCATAGGTAAAATAAACTATTAACCTGAGGTGGTTGTTGTGGGTAAATTAACTCCAGGTACATTAGCAGTTGAAAGTGGCACTGAGACATATAGGCTGGGCGCTCCACTAGTTGTTGTATTGCCAGCGGTGACTGCAGGTCCTGCAACACCACCACCAACTGGTGTTGTTGATGTGTATGGCGATGTGGAACGCAGTCGTTCATCACGTTCTTTTGCCTGCTTATGATGGGATGATGCAACAGACGATGATGACGAGGAGGACAGGGTTGATGCCTCAACTTGTGTTGTATTTGGTGCCTGAAGAAGCGATGCAGCGGAATGTGAATGATTCCTTGTGGTCGGTAAGTGTTTTGGACTTACATTTGGGACACTGGGCTCTGTGGACTGGTGTGTTGGTGGGCTCAACTCGGTTTTTTGCTGAAAATTTCAAGAAAAACGTTTTCGTTAGTAAAATTTGAAAGATATTAGGTCAACAGAGTCTAGTTTAAACTTAGCAAATGCGAATGAGATCAATTCTGTTTCATAAGAAGGAATAGTCGTTTTGTAAATAAACTAAGGCATGAAGTTTTGAATCCCTACTTTTCACGCGGAAATGCACCGCGCACAACACGTATATTTGTGAGAAACTAGGCGGCCTTTGTTCTCTATAAGCTTTATTTCCTATTTACTTTTTTATACCAGTAGAACCACGCGTGGGAAACACAACATACATATGTAGGTAATCAATCAATCACCCTTAACCAAATTTGAATTCGAAGAATGAGGACAAACTTTGTTACACACAATTACTCATAGGGCAATGTGTAACCTACAACATTCATATTCAGAGTTGTGCTTCCTATTATGAGTCACTAAGTTATTGATCTAACTTTACGTTACGTGAAAAGTTCCTTTACACATTCAGACCAACCAACCATAGCCAAGCTAATATTTCTTCTTACATCTGCAGCTAAACATGTAAACATTTTCGTTTTAAAAGGACATACATACATGTGTTATGTCCGGCCTATAGTCTGTGCGTCAGCACTCACTAAAACATCAACTTCCTCGGGAAGGTTCAAAGAGCCACTTGTTTGTGTACCAAAGGCGCAATAACAATCATAAGAACCAACTATTGCGCCTAGATATTGTCGACTGACAACAAGTTATAACCGCTGTTCGCCTCACTGCATCATCACTTTGATTATTCTACAGTTCTAAGTGAGTTCGACTTTACAAATAAACCCAATGATCAAACACCAACCAGTTTCATCTAGGAAGAACTTCTGCGTATCAATCCCAGCTCAGGATTTTTGGCTCAGTCCTTTTCTCCACAGATGGATCGAAGACGAGCAATAGAGTAGGTGTTTTCTTGAATGAGCTTAACATAGGAATCTCCTTCCACGTACGTGCTCTTATCACTGTAGTCCAGGAGGAAATGCAGCAATTAAAGAAGCCTTCTTTTGGCATATGTTTAGGGCAATGTCAACAATATAAGCATTATCTCAATATTTTCAATATCAAACAAGAAAGGCGCAAATTATCAACAGTTCTTTATAAAACAGAACTTAAGTAATACAGAAGGCAATTGACACTGAATTATTCGAGGCTTTACTTTACGAAACAACGGCTTACTCCAAGGGACCAAAAAATTATGAGAAAAACTGACAAACACCTACTGATTCCGACTGTCACAATGTTTCCACTAATTATCTTTAAAATAATGCAAACGTGATTCCATAGCTTTGTCACAGATGTGTTTAAACAAATTTATTAAATGAGCCCTATCAAAAGGCGTTATCCCCTTACTTTAAAGCCTTAAAATTATGACTTGTATGGATTCGTTAATAAGCTTTCGCCCTCGCTTATACTAAGTTGATGTAATCGTTTAACCCTCAATATTAACACTTTCATCATTCATATGCACGCCTCACCACGTGCTCATACCATTCGTTTTCTCTCTGCTCATTAAACTTGAATACCCACGCAACATGAAAACGCACTCTTATTTGCGGCCCATTCCTCAATAAACACAACCACAACCCATTTAATCAAATAACGAAAAACATCAGCCAGAGAAGAGAAGTACCAAAAAAAAAAAAAAAAACAACACAGATTATCACAGTCTCAACTTACGCAAATTCTCAAAAGAATAACACTCCAAATATCAGGTACTTAAAGTTAAATGAAACCTCAAATATAATTTGTAACAACATTCTAAACGTTAACATCAGACAGCACTTCACCCAGAAGTTCAAATTCATACCCCAAACAAACGGATTACATGGAACTCACTCTGCACTCTGATTTCCTAAAATAACACCCGTGTACGTAAGAAAATTCAAAATAAACTCCAATATTTGCTCAAAAGGAGAAATTATGGTACAGCTACCTACACGACGTCTCAAGTGTTTAATATCTAATGGACGCACAAGTGAATCACTACGAGAACATCTGGATTCTTCTTCCTCATGGTAGGACGACGATACCTACTAGAAAGAGAACGAAGAATCTCTTATCTTTTCTCGACGACAGCAATTATCCACTACACAGCATGAGCGGACGGAGTGGACTAACCGAGCACATGTCGAGTGCACCCGCTGCGAATGATTGCGGTTTATATCTGATATCTTTTCTGTCTTCTGGTACGTATTGTTCTTTGACCAATTATCCCTTATAAGGAGAGAATATCTCTCTCAACCCATTAGTTAACACCAGCAATGTATATAGATTTCCGCTTTGCAGATTCTACAGACGCACAAGCACCATTTTCTACATCGACCCCATGACCAGGCTGAACAAGAAAACAATCGAACATCTGATATGATTTTTAATTCTTAGATACCCGATGTAAGGGTGAACGAGATAGAATCGAGATGAATTACATTAATCCTGTAATTGATGAACAGCTTATCCATTTTTTTTTCGATTTCCAAGTGAGCATCTGCTTCTTGAAGTGAGTTTCTTAACAGCTGTTTGTAGACGAACTATTAAACAAAAAAAGGAAACAACTTTCTTTACCCCTACAGAATAAAGAGTGAGGGAATAGGACAAGGTGTGCGCAAAAGGGAATAGTACGTTGTGTGCACAGTTTGTTGACATTTATTTCTATTTTCGATCGTTTATAGTTCTTTCTCCCCTGGGCTATAAACACAAACCGTGTCTGTTGAATCGCATTGCCATTGTTAAAGGTTGCGGTAATAATTGAAATATGAATAATTTTATTTTAAAATTTTATTTAGATACAAGTAAAACACGCTCTGCAACTATTGCAATTGAACGGAGAGTAAAAGAACAAAGTCTTGGACTGAATACATCAATCACAAGAGAAATGTGCGGAATTCGTAAATAAGGCAGGTGTTGTCGTATCGATTTTCGATAAGACCATCTGCAGGAAGTCGGCAGTATGTTAGACATAGAGTAAGAGATATAAACAAAAATGGAATGAATGTGTTGAGGCATATGATTGGAATCTTAGAACAAATCACCAAGCTATAAGTTTAAGTGGTTAAGTTAAGGAATATTAAGAGGTCTTTAAGAGTTTGAATCAGAGTTAATTTGGGTGCCGTATCACACTATTTGGCTTCCTTCTTAGGCAGGGACTTTTTGATATCAGATAGGTTATGAACTGTAGGCAAGGATCCAATACTAAGCAGTTAGTGGCACAGAGTTTCTTATGTGAACGGAACCGAGCAGGGGCTCTGCAATAACTACATTGCACTAACACAAAAGTACGCAATTGATTACTCCTTTGAGTAAGGAAGTTACCAAATCAACTTCCATCGGGAATTATTCGCGTAGATCGCTCTTTAGTCTCTTGAGTCGAGATTTCTTCTCGAAAGTCGAATGGTTTCAGTAATTTTTATGTGGAAATTGGGTTGTTAGCCATCATTTACAACTCAATCTTTATTAGCCGAGATGTGAACCAAATCTGGTATTAGCTATTCTTAGGGGAAACCCCTCCTAATCAAACGTTTTAGATCTTAGTCTTCGTAGTTCTGTACATGCAGTTCGCCAAGTGAGAGCATTTTGTATCTGATCTAGAAGGGTCCTTGGCGAAATCGCACAATGTACTATTCCCTTTAAAGTATAGATAGACTAGATTTTAAGTTATTAGATTGCTCAACTTGCTTTAAGTCGTAAAAAAAAATAAAAAAAATATTAGGCCGTAAGCAGACCTTAGAGGGCCACGACCTAGCTTCTCACAACTGTACATGTTGTGCGTGGTATACATTTCTGCATGTACAGAAGGGACCTACAGTTTTATGCCGTATCCGAAGGGCAGAGGGGTTTTGAGAAGCTTTCTCATGACAATTATACTCTTGAATGTTTGTCAGACACTCGGAAGAGGTGGGGCCGTGAAAAAAATTTTGATCGTACTTTTCTGGATTCGAACTTGGAACCCCTTGCGCAGTAGTCCATTCCACTAACCACTGAGCCACGGCACCCACCAAGTCGTATACAGGCGATTAACGCCACTGAGACCATACCATGTTCCTGGTATAATGTATCACTGTCCAGAAGCTTTTCTATTTTCTATTCTTTCACGCAGAAAGCAATTTCGATTCTGCAGAACTGAAAGCGAAAAATGTTGGTTTGTCAAAGAGTTATCGGCAAGCAAAGAAACGTCAATCCGACTTTGGTAGGGCTGTCTTCAAGTTTGATACAAAATTGATTATGAAATATTTGATCCGAGGTTGGACAGACTATATTTCCTGACCTAGTCAATTAAGATCTACTGACAAATGATGAGCTCTCGAAAATATCTAACGCAAAAAAAAAACTCGAACAGGAATGTAACTGCAATGTGACATGAAATAGGAGATCTTCAACTTATTCTACAGACCCGAAATCGAATGCTAGAGCTAGATGGAAACTTATACTGATTGCTTTCAGTCGGAAGAATCATTCAAATCAAGGCATGTGGGATTAAAGTGAAACCTACTTACTATCCACAAGCGCATATGCTTTCGGAACTAATAAAATATTTACAGAGAAAAGTGAAGGCAAATAAAAAAATCCAAATAAGACTACCTAACACGTTGACTAGTCAAAAGATAACAATCGTTCCGACAGCTAAGAACGCACCATGTCTGATGACTGATGGGATACGGCAGCTAACCAAGGTGTCTATTTTGTGCTTGAAGAACTCACTCTATCCCAGTCTATAATATTTCTACAAGAAGGGCAATTTCTCAAGTTAACGCCTCCATACACCGTTTCCATCAATGCAAAATTGATAAATCCTTAGATATGACTTCAAGACAGGAAGGGCAAACAATTTCTGCAAAAAGACATTCACCCAGCTGCGATTTTTCAAATAACCCTCCTGACACTTAACTGATACATATGTATGTATGTAATAACTTTGACAATTCGAAGGTAACCAGGACATGGGACCAAAAAGAAAATACATTCAACAAGCTCAAGCGGCATTCAAAAAGGTAACAAACCCTCTTTACAGTGCACACCTTAAGCCAAGGACCTTTCTAAGTCTTTGTAAGGTACTTTATCATTTCCGGTCGGAAATTGAATAAAAAACGATTTAGAATTCAAATTGAGAAAAAAAAACGTCTTTCACTTCTTTTTTAAGAAAAGGGAAACATCACAGACGCAAACAGGCCATAGGACAACCAGCACTCACATATCCCTTTGCCAAAACTCAAATCCCTTTCTTCTCCTTGTTTTATATTTATAATTGCGCAATTTCTCGTACACACAAGTACCTAACCTAGTGACGATCTCCATTTGCAATATACTGACATATGGTCAAGACTTATAATAGAATTAAAACTTCCAACCGCATGACCTGACCACAATTCAATTTCGACTCTAAAACTGCATCCCCACTGAATACCATAAGCATAATTCTTCTCAACCGAAAATCCTCTTTAATCCATTCTTAATTAAATTAACAATAAGGTAGTTTTTTTAAGGACAATAAATTCTATTTAACATTTACCCCTGACAACAGAAAGCGTATTTTCAAATTATGCGGAAATGATGTTGCCGTAGTTGCTGTTGTTGTTGTGGTTACCATCGCGGTAGTTACCACTTCTGCAGTAGCTGCGACAGATGAAACATGATGATAATGATGATGTGATTTCTTTTCCTTATCCTTTTCGCGTTTTTCGCGCTTTTTCTTTTTATTCTTTCTATGCTCCTTGTACTCGATTACTTCAATGTTGTTATTACGCTCAGCTGGCTCCATGTTACTATCACTATCCATTGTGGGGGATGATTTACGTTTAATTTTGAATTATTTTTTTCTTTAAATATTCTAACACTTAAAGTGAGATTTTTTTTTTTTTTTAATGGAAAAATACTATAGATTTTTCTCTTTCTATCACAGTATTTTATTACAGACACACACAGAGTAGACGGCAATTAATTTTAATTCTACTTTGGTCGAATTTATTTTTTGTTTAATTTAATAACAGCCAAGGATAATACGTATAAAAATTTTTAAACGCTCGTCCATTTTATTTTGTATATCTCCACCATCGATGTGAAGGAAATTCATTGAATCAACACACAACGTCACAATATGATAGAGCAACCGAAACACAACACAAAATGCCGACAAAAGCGACAAAAAAAGAACAAGAATGGGAGCTGAAATAAGTAACAAACAACTAAAAAACGAGGTTAAAGGAGGACGCGATGAAGCGACTCCGTGCATCGGCAACGACGATTGTAGAAAACTGAAAATTTTTGTGTATAGGACATGGGCAACTAATGTTCTGTCGGAGGTCCGGAATCTAGAGGAGAAGAAGCGCACAAGGAGAGCGAGAGATCAACAAGCGACAATAATACCGCACACACAAATGCAACGCGTACTCAGCAATACAAATACAAAGTTGAGGCAATCAATTTTCTGTCTTTGTCTTACGTCTGGCATGTTGTTGTTAATACGCATAAATATGTCGTACCTACTAGTATATCCCAAAGGATCTGCTTCGAAATGCACAGAGCACGTAGGATATAAAATAGAAAAAAAAAAGAAATCATATTTTATTTCATTGAAATTGCAAAAGGGGCGCGAAATGCACTGCAATAGACGCACACATACGAAGATAGAGTGGTGTTTTTTTTTTTTTTTTGGGTAAGGGATGAAATCCGAAAACAATTGAATTGAGTTCTTTTTTTTTTTATTCTCTCCTTTCATTGGTGACTAAACGAGCGAACGACAAGGCTGTAGTAAAAGGACGACCGGCAAATATTACGGCCGTATGGCAGGTAGAGGAGCGCCAAAACGAGTCTAAAACTCCACACATCGAGCTCAAAAACTCAATTTTCTCTCAGGCAACTTCAAATTGAAAGGGTAAACAAACAGAACAGGGAACAATATAGGGAGTGTAAGCGAGAAAAAGATGGGACACGGCGCAAAAGAGTACCGTTAACGATGATGGTGATGGTGACGGAGCACGGAGGGGTTGAGTGAGTGAATGATAGACCAACGACGGTCTGGTCGGTCGGTGTTGAATAAGGATTAAATCAAATCGATGTAATAAAGGTGAGAGATGCTGGCCGGGAAGAGAGGTATGGTGAAGACATGTTTGGATGGTTACGTGACATTGTAGCTTTATGTTATGAAGGCAATGAGTAGCACGTTGATGACTGATGGTAAATGAATCATTGAAACTATTTCGCAGCGCCTAAGGGTTTTCTGTTTCATAAGCAGACGGATAGGGAAATATATTGCTGGTAATTTGACGTTATCTGGAAGAGATGTAAAGACAGTGACGTACAAAGGAAGCTGTTGTAAGTTGTTGTCATCGATGATTGTTCTTATCCTTGTTTTAAGGAGGGAAAACGAGGGGGATTGTTGGGTTCCGTACTATAGATGAATGAAAAGAAACATTGAAGCTGTTTACCCTTAACGTGATTTCCTTAGAGTAAACGACCTTGACAACAACATAAGAAGAAGCCAATGCAAGCATTCTACCACGAGATTTTAGAGTAACAGTCGATATTGTTTCATAGTAATTGTAACTGAAGCCACTTAGTTTGCTATATCTCGTTAATTTGTCTAAGGTGCTAGTTGTAGGAAAGATTGTTGTTCATGCTGAAGATTTGTCTGCGATTACTCCTTTTCGAAGTGTTATGTTGCGTTTAGTCAATCTCCGAAACTGAGTGCCTTTTTACCTTTCTATTTCAGAAGTCAAGGTCTAAGTCTGTGTCAGCAAGACAACACAATCTGGGTTTCTTTTAACAAGACCTTCCTCATTTCATAGCAGACAAACAATCAGAGCAATGCATTGACTAACGACCACAAATAAAGAACACCAACATTAACAGCTGAGGTTGAAAACGCAGATGGGTTTAATTTAGCTCAAGACCAAGATCTAACGAAACAATTTTCAGGTTTACCCTTTGCTAAAAGGTAAGGAGAAGAATCGAAGACCAAGACTGAGTGCCGATAAGTTGCCTTTATCTATCATTCTACTTGCTTATTTGAATATCATGTCACAAGCTGTGTTTTTAAATGAGTGAAACGAATCAAATAGCCTACAATCTTCTACTAGGCTAAAAGGGAATATTTTATTCGACTACCTAGGAATAGGAATTATAATACTATCGATGCATATAAGCAAATAGAACATAGAAGGGTTTTTGTTCCGGTATGTCTTCTGATGACTGTATACAGGATAACGTGATGCACGCAAAGTAAGTTACATTAATTATTAAAAGGCAATTTTAAATTGTCAAATCAGTGCAATGCAATTTGCTAAAGTGAGTTCTGCGCCAGTTTTTATCGTCGTTAAAAGAACTAATTATGATAATGGACGTCATATTGCCTTCAAACCCAATAATGGTCAGCCAAACTTCCTTTAGATGTGCATTTTGCAAGTATGTTTTTACCTCAAATTATCGCTGATAGTTTACCAATGTTGGCTCCGTCAAACAACCGAAGGTGATAATATACGTAGAAAAGTATCTTGTGAAGCAACCACATTCCGTTTAAAATCAAATTAGTGTGAAAGTGTGAAATTTCAAATTCAATTAAGTCTCCTCTTAAAGCAAACAAAAAGAGTTTTCTACTTCTTTACGCATCCCAATGATGCAAGCAGTTCTTCTGAATCTACCATCTGGTCATATATTTATCTAAGACAAACTGACAAATTATACCTGTGACCATACCCTTGACAAGCTCAGGTAACTTGATCTCGTTTTTATGACTTAATTTGGGGTTAATTTTAGAAAAAGCAACAACCCACCATAAATAACCTTCTAAGAACATCATTCAGTCGTTGTGAAGTATTTCGCTAAAAATTGACTGATCTTCCAATCAACACCAATAAATCTCTGTAAATTTGTCAAGAGAAAAACTCTGGCTTAACTTGTGCGTGTGTTCGAACGTACGTAGGGATGATAATTACCCCTGCATCATGCGTATGGAATGTACAGATCTCTAGGCAACGATGTACACAACCGGGCAGGGAAAAAAAAAAAAAAAAAAATCAAAAACGGATTTCCATATTCACCCTTGAGTACGTGCTGGATGTTACCGTCACAATGTCAGTGTGTACAACGCGATTATAATTCAATGCCATGGACCACAGGAAACAGAGGAAAGAGTCGTAGACACTGTCATTCATGGCTATGCTACTACTTGGTTATACCCCTTGCTGTTTTCGGAGATATGTGTTTAAATGAAACAATATACTGTTGTGTGTTGTAAAGGTTCCAATGGTTGCTACAATCACAAATACAGTTTTGCGAAGGGCTGGCCGGACACGATTGTTATATATACTGTATTTTGCGTAACGTATTTGGCTGTTGTACAAACGGACATCCTTAGTTGCATTTTGAGAGGCGCATATTTCCAGAAAGGATTACAATGCAACTATCTAAATCATACAGATATATTATTACTTGGAATAACTTTGTAATTTATTTCATTGACCCATAACCAGGATGTAATTCAACGTGAAATTACCTTTCAGAATGATTAATTACGTTTGTGGTTAGAGCAGACAACTTTTTTGCTATAAAGGCAGGTCGTTGTTGTTGTTGATAGAACAGGACAGGAGCAAACAACTTAGGTAATTGATTGATTAATCACATCGGAAGTGAGTTTGAAAAATTCGCAACAAAAAAATGCCTCTTTAAGAAGACGGTTTTCAGTTAACGTTGCCAAATTATTAGGTAAAGGGTTACATGGTTAACAGCATGTTCTTTGAAAAGGGTAATAGGATTTTAACGATAACATAATGGTTATCCTGTGGTGAGCTGCTTTATGTCTTGTTTTACGACTTTCTACCAATCAATTAAAGAACAAGAACTGAGATAAAGCTGATAATGATGGAAAGGCAACCGTGCTTTAAGACTTAACACGGCGTTTAGTAAACACTGAACAAATATTGATGAAATTATTCTTAAGACTGGAGGAATGGGATAATGAATATGTGAAATAGCACCTTGTTGTTGGTCTTATTCTGATAGACGCGCAAGCATTTCAAATATGTTGACTGCTCAATTAATTAAGTAGAAATGGCTGTCCGTAGCCAAAAAGAGTTAGACACGGACACAGTTAAACTGCAAGGGGCCGTTTCGCTACTGTGGGACAGGACAACTACCGACTAAAACAGTATTTAATACCTATACAGTACGAAGACGAAACTAGATAATAAAAGTAAGGGGTAACAACAGAGTTTTTTATGAAGCGCAGGATTTGTTTGATTTCAATCGAGGACGTATCGATTAGGTCGTCAAAGAGAGGAGACTCAAAAGCTGAGGAATACTTTCCTTCTCTTCTTCATCTTTATAGCTTCCCCAGAACTCGTCAGAAAGGTCGTCGGACATCTAACTCGAAGGCATATTGGAAAGGACACTAATGAATATGCAAAGGTATTTAAATAAAATCAATTCTTTAGATGTTTTCTGATCCAGCTTGTGCGAAAGTTTGATTTGAAATTTTTGGCGTAGTGTCAGAAGCAAGGGGCAGTCACAAGGTACCTGGCATAACTTTGTAATTTGGCATCCAGTAGAGGCCATATTTATTTGGTTTAACATCTTCATAAAAGATGAGCGGGAATAAATGACGATATTTTGGATAGATATAGACGATTCTAGAGACCTAATAGCGCCCTTGACTATCGCTAAAGAGGGTGATAATCTTCGCAGATATTACACTTCACTTAGGCCACGACAAAGCCATATGTATATTAAAATTTGTAAAGACTACATTCATGAGGGAGACAGAAGGCGACTACGTTAAGCTCGCTAAAGAACCAACAATCAACAATCTAACATACTTTACTCCAGGATGCTTAAGGGAATATACAACTTAAATAACTTAAGTATTACCTTTTGGCCAAAATCTATGAGTATGATCAAAGTAAAGCAAATGCCTTCGTATGAAAAAATGTCGTATGCTTAAAACAAGTTCAGGAAGAGGAACTATTTAAATTTTTGCGCTTAAGACATCCATGGCACACATCCACTTTCTTCCATTAAATTTTATTGTATTTATATGAAACAACTCATTGTTGAATTTGGGGCAATCAACTCCCGAAGCCGCTTGAGAGGAGGAGGACGCGACCTCATGATTCTGTTACATATACTATTTATCGATTTCGAGAAGGCTTGTGACAGGTTGATTCGAGATGCTATCCGGTTGATTCTGCTCAGAAGACGTCCCATAAAAACGTACAGCTATTTTAACGTATCGGGTTTCTAGCACAATGGTAAGGCACCAAAGGATTTTGTAATCCAAAGTGGGATACGTGTAAGAGTACATACTGCCAGTGTTGCATATTATCAGCTATTAACTCTCTGCAGTTCTGACGGTGGGCTATCTTAAATTCCTCCACAACGCTCACGATATTTGTCTAATTTCATATCAGATTCTAAACCTTCATCTGATGGCCGCTAGAATCTTAAACAAAAAACCATGTGCAGATTTAAGTAAGAAATAAATAAATAGAAATATTAGGCCGTAAGCAGCCCATAGAGGGCCAAGGCCTAGCTTCTCACAACTGTACATGTTGTGCGTGGTATACATTTCTGTACATACAGAAGGGACCTACAGTTTCATGCCGTATCCGAAAGGCAGAGGGGTTTTGAGAAGCTTTCTCATGACAGTTATACTCTTGAATGTTTGTCAGACACTCGGAAGAGGTGAGGCCGTGAAAAAACTTTTGATGGTATTTTTCTGGATTCGAACTTAGAACCCCTTGCGCAGCAGTCCGACGCACTAACCACTGAGCCACGGCACCCACCGCAGATTTAAGTAAACAGAGCAAAAATAAAGCGCCTGAATACTTCTAATACCCTCACTCTATTCAGCACTAACGGATAGGAAGTCCAAAAAGTAGACAACTAGAGTGCCAGACTGTTTGTGACTAACCGCTGAATGCTATCCAAAGCATTGAAGAGCAATATTCTTAATCATTATAAATCAAACTGCTTCGCTTTGCTACAAAGATGCAATACTTGCAAGTAAACTAAAAAAGTATCAGTGGGCTGGGTATAATGGAATCCTGGAATCACCCTTAAAGAAGGAGCAGCCGGACTCCCCAAACCAACATGACCCAGAAAACAAAACAAGTGGTATCAAATCCTTTGTTTTGAGTTTAAGGGATTTCCTTTCTTCCCTTTCTTCTGCGTGACTATATACCTTGTCGTGGTGTAGAAGCTCAGTAAGGCAAAGATTCTCGGGATTCTTCCTCAGATGAGTCATGAAGCTATATATAGTCATCCCTACATTGTCCTACCCCATCCCTCCTCCTCTCTCTCCAACTGCTGGGCCGAATGAAGTGTGTCATGTGACCCGTGCCGAGAATCAGCCTGGCTGGGGGCCCAACCCAATTGCCCAGTCTCGAACGGAGCATCCCTGCTCTAGCGTCAGAAGAAACCACCACTTTTTCTTTTACGACATTGGCGACCTGACAAGTCTACCCGTTAAACACCTTCTACGCTTGATTAAAAGCTCCGGTTGGTTTTCCTGATCCATCACCAGAACGTCTTATTGAGTGTTAGTTTGTCCGGTAACCTCTCTGTATTGGTCCTCTGTCTCTTCTCATTGTAGTATCGTAGTAATTGGTAGTGATTTCCTTTGTAGATCCGGTGGTACCACAATGGACCTTTTAGGCCTAAGTGAGTTGGTGCCTATCTGTATCTAACCTAACCTAACCTAAGGGATTTCAAACGTGACGTGAGACTTTGAAGAAAGATATCAAGCAGATACTCTTGACTTCCCATGCCCCTCAACGCGTCAAGAAAGGTACAGACATATGTTTAGAATATATGGAACTGCCGCCACAAAACCAGACAGAATTCTGGACACAAATTACTTCAAAATGAGCAACAAGATTGCCCAATGGACTTAAATATTTAACATAGTATATGTCAAGAGATTGTCCAAAGTAAGACGACTAATATTTTCTCAGGAATCTTTAAAAGACACATCCATTGCTAAAATGTTTAAAGATATGAGTAGGTACTGTCGAAAGCATCTCTTGCTAAGCAACGTTGATATCCCATAACCCTTATCACCTTTTCCTCGATAGTATAGTGGTTAGTATCACCTTTTCCTCGATAATATAGTGGTAAGTACCGCCTTCTAATTTCTACTCACCTTCTTTGAGCTCTTATCCACATCACCCATTTCAGATGCTTTATCCAATGGAAGCGGCGTTAGCGTCACAGACACATCCTTAATAATATCCCTAAAGGAGCTGAAAAGTACAATTACTTCATAATTGTAAACGTCAAAGGAAGAGCTATTCATTCAACTTACTGGTTAATATCCATAGTATCGGACAGCAAACTGGCCTTTGAGTCAGCCTTCCTTTTCTTCGCTATAGATCCACTTGATGTTTTGCTTGATGCAGCTACCGGAGGCGCTGGATTCGAAAGTGATTCGGCAGTCGAGAAACTAACATCGGGATTGCCTAAAGCAGTGTCCACTAAAACATAAGTATCCGTTAAAACAAAAAAACGACTTTTAAAACATTTCGGAGGACTTACTGCCAATTCCGGGCGGAACTGCCAGTGCACCAGGATTTTGTCCAAGTCCTGGTGCTCCTCCTGATCCACTAATGCTCATACCATGATCTCCAAAGTCCTTATTCTTCGATTTGCTACCCCTCTCCCGCGAGGATGATGACGACGAAGAAGACGATGACAAATCTTTATCCTTCTCCTTGTCCTTGCTTGAACTTATCTTATTCAGACTTTTGCTATGTTTCTCCTTCTCTTTTGAGCCACCAGAATTGCTTGAGTTTAATTTAGAGCTGCTCGTACTCGAATTGGTGGCAGCACTAGCTCCACCACCGACTGTGGCACTGCCAGAATTATTTGGAGGAAGACCAATGGCACTTGGACCACTGCTACTCGGCTGCCCAGCTACTGTGCCGCTGTTATTTGCACCAATTCCACTGCTAACACCTCCACCACCAGTGGAAGACGAGGAGGAAGATGAATTTGATTGCTTCGATGCTGTTGAAGATTTTCTTTGTTTCGTGGCCACAGCCGCGGGCCCACTGCCCGAGGTTGCATTGCCGCTTGCGTTGGTTGTTATTTTAATACTTGTTGCCGATGTTGATGAAGCTGTTGCACTAACCGTTGAGTCGATTTCTTTTTCTGGAGATGAACCTGAATCCGAGCCAGATGAATCATGAGTTATGGGCTTGTAGGGTGGGATGGTCTTTACATTGCCGCCTTTTTTCTGTAAGATGAAGATTAACATTGGAAAGAGGCGGTCAAAAACGGATATTCTTAAAACAAAGGAAGTTGAGACAAGCACAGCAGTAATATTCGCTACTAACAGTTCCACTTCGAAATGAGGTGGAACTGTTGGACGCTACTACACAAAACCGAGTAGGATCAGTTGAAGAGAATTCTATAGAAAGCCGTGCTATGCAGTGGGGCTCATGAAAGCATCGCCTTCGAAGTATATGACAGGGACAGGAATAAAAGAAGATATGAACTGGGATATATCATCGATCAAGTGTAGAACTTGCAAAGGCAGAGCTGTCGCATCTAATCGATTTGATAAGCTGCATCATGCCGAGGTTTGACTGTCGAGGATAGCATAAAAAATTCAAAGTCCATTAGGACAGAAGCAGGATGCATCTCTGCATGCCAACAAGGCTAAATCCTTTGCTAAAAGCCATAATAATCAGCTTATCGGTACGATTTCCTGTCACGAGCCATTAAAATTCCCCCCAACTTAAAGGGGATGTATCTATCTTATCGGGATCTTTACTATTTATTACCAGAAGTGCTTTGTTGTTGCTATTGTCAGCACATCTTACCAATTTACTATAATGATGCTGACAATATCCGCAGTACTTTACGTTATCCAAATAATTCCCGGCCTCCTCGCACAATAAGCCCAAACTCTGGGCACAAGTCACATGAAACTGCTGTTTACAGTTAAATTTGTTACATTGCATACATGCGCCAACATTAGCCCGATTTGGCTTCCCAATCTCCTGACAGATATAGCAAGCTGAAAGCAAAAAAAAAAAATCAATATCGAATCCATTAACGACTGTCTACTAAAACTCACTCTTCGCATATCTCTCCTGCGGTATCAATTGCAATATAATCGGTTCCATCGTTGTCACATTCCCGAATCTCACCTCTGGTATATAAAGTGCACATACAACATGCGCCCAACCGCCCTGATTGTCGGTACGCTTGAGTGCTCCATCTCGCGATGGGCATAACTCACAACGTACCCTTGCCGGACGTTCTTGACTCTCACACTTTCGACAGTACCATGGTCCCGTTGGTACCGTCACAATGCCATAGCATGCTTGATGCACGGCAACTGTACAATTTTGGCCATCACAGTATACAAGTGGGTTCTCTGGCCAACCCCGCTCGTCTGAACAAACACAACATCCACCGACCATCTCCTTCATTCTGGCCTATTCTTCAGATGTTTATCTTGCTCGCTTCATAACAAACGGACCCATAAACGTTGTAGTAAATAAAATTGTATCTCAAGTTTGGGTGTAAAAAATAAAAAAAAAAAAATAAACTAAAAAAAAACCGGAAGATGCTTCTGCTTCTTCCTCTCCTCTCAGATTTGCCTCTATGTGATCTGTTGCGGAATGAATATTGTCACGTGCTGCTGCTGCTGATACTGTGGCAAAGTTGTTGTTTTACTGTAACGAAAAAAAGAACCAAGGGAGAGAATGTGAATAAAAATCGATATTCTGCTGATGTAACTTTCAAGTTGTATTAAATTTCCAACCCTTGAGGTTGTGTGGTGAGAAGGGGACTTATGTGGAAGATGGGCGTAGGTTAAAAGAAAAATTAATGTTTGCAGCAACCAGCAGGATGCATAATATTGTTTTTGTACTTGGAATTTACTCAGTGCGGAAAAAAATCGATAAGAATTTAAGGGTGAAAGCAGGAAGTTAGGATAAAGTGTTTAAAATGATTACACAAGAAGGGCGATTATAATGCCAGAAAAGTTTAAAGGTTTCTGGCAAGAATGGACTTTTGAGCGCTGGGGAGTAAGCATTTTTCTTCTTTGGGGAAATGGCGCCTAATGTTATTTTTGATTTATGTTGAAACTTTAAGGAAAAACAGTCTATCAAGAGCTAGGGGCGATAAATTATTTAAAGGTATGCTTGAATTTGCTGGCTTCTAATATAATTTGTAGCCCAAATTTATTCGTCTTCTGTGCCCTTGGCAGGAGTATTTAGGAGCCTTTTATTTGGGCGTAGTACGCCGTGGAAGTGTAGCAAAATTGTACAAAAAGTGGAGGTTTGAGAGCGAAAGACTTCTGACTTCGTTGAAGTTATTATGCTAGACCGGGCAAACGGATAATTCACTCCTAGAGGCCAAGACGTACATTCTCACAATTACACGATATAAATGTCTGCCCGTATAGAAAAACACACACTCTTATACCTTATCCATGTTTTTTTTAAAAAAAACAGTCGAATTGAGCGCTCGAAAAAATATGTTTACAAACATTAAACTCTATCGACAGTAGCCTTACGAAATAAACCATTGAGCCACGGTTTCTTGTCTTCTCTTTCCTTAACAGCGAGGTTATGATCCAAAGTAGAAGATTCACAACCTCATGACTTTACTACATCCCTACAGGTCCTCCTATGTGGCAGCCACTGAAAGAGAGAGTGGAAAACAAACTACATCTAACATTAAAGTCCCTTGTAGAAGTTGAGGCGACACTGTATCTTTGCCTAGATTAACGCTACTATACGGCATGAACCACTAACGCTATAAGCCTTTTAATCTTTTTGAAAATAGTTCAGCAAAGTTGTCTTATTCACTTAAGTGTGGGCTAGAAGACTATTTTCCCCTTCTCAACTTAGCAACCACAGAATAAAATGGTACACAGACGGCTCGAGAACCGAGGAAGGAACGGGTGCAGGAGTGTTTGGACCAAGAACGAAACATCCAGAACCCACGGGCAAGAGACCAGCATCTTTCAAGCGCTTAATTTCTACGACATTAAATCGAACCAGCTTGTATGAGAATGCCTTTACAAATTTAATGAACTAGGAATGAATTGCAAAGTAACACTCCACTGGATCCATGGACTCTACTGGATCAAGATCAAAGGTAATGAAGAAGCGAACGCCTTGGCAAGACATGGAACCGCAGAATACATCACTTTTCCGAACTTGGAACAGTACTAAAGACCTAAGACACTGCAATAAAACACGTGAAAACGTGGCTTCTTTCATCAGGCCTGGAACTGGCAGAACATAAAGCGGAGGCCGTCCTCAAAAGCAGCCGCAAGAAAGTGGACCGCCTGACAATAGAAGTAGGCGAACACACTATCGAGTCAAAGCCTTACATAAAGGAGTACTGCTTGACCATAGGCTAAACTTTAGAGAACACCTAGCCCATACAAGCGCGAAGGCAAATCGGATGGTTGCCGCAATATCCAGGCTGATGCCTAAAATTGAAAGACCAAAGCAGGAGCCTACTTGCGACAGTTAGCAAGTCAATCCTCATGTATGCAACCCCCATATGGGAACCGGCTACAACCATAAACTCATACATGAAGGGGATAAATTCGGTGCACAGAAGAGCATCTCTCAGATTATGCTCCGCATACAGGACAGTATCGGGGGATGCAATTAATGTAACAGCAGCGCGAATGTCTATCGACCTAGAGGTCAGAATAGCAGCATGCATGCAGACTAGCGACAACGACGAAAGAAGCACCATCAGATCGACTGCAAAAGTAGAATGGCGATGGAGCACGTCAAAAAACGTCCGGAGGACCTACAAATTGCTGCCAAATATCGAAGAGTGGACCACAAGAAAACACGGGGAGGTAAACTTCTACCTCACTCAATTCCTAACAGGACATGGAAGTTTTCGGGAATACCTTCACAAATACAATATCGCAGATGATCCTTTCTGCCGACACTGTGAACGAAAAGTCCAAAACGCGGAAGACGTCCTTGTAGAATGCAAAAAGTATGAGCCTGCGAGAAACACACTAGAAAGAGAGATTGGAAATGCGGTTACCCCAAGGAGCCTAATAGGTTTCATGCTTTCAAGAAGAGAAAATTATCGCAAGCATTATACAGGACCTACAACTGGAAAACCAAACACAAAGGGCCGAAGAAGAACAGAGCGCTGCAACATAACGAAGAAGACATGACGTCAAAAACCTGCCCCTACGAAGCAATGCCTTGATCGGTGGTACCGTAGAGGCAAAAGGACAGTTTGGGGGGCGGTGGCTTAGCATGTACACATGCTAGAGCATGGAGTCGGGCATAACTTCGTAGTACGGGCTGCGAGTATCCATAAAGAGTCCATCGCCTCTAATATGCTACCACCGGAAAAGATTCGAAGCTTACTTAATTAATACAGGAAAGCAATGCATTCTAAGAAAATCAAACTTGTAGTGTAGTAGGTGCAGTGACTGAGTGGTTAGTGCGTTGGACTTTCGTGCATCTAGTTCCATTTTCACGCAAAATGAGTATTCAATATGTCTTTGCGTAAAAATGAACCCAATAGTAATATATGACATGAAACTAGAAATCTTATGATACAGAGACTAATGATTTCTAGAGAATAAATTTGGGAATCAGTTTTGACTGGCATCAAAGAATAACTCCAATTGTATGAAGGAACAACACTTGTTCACGAAACCGCCATATTCAAACTCAACGTCCATGGGACCAATATACATCGACACACAGAAGCCTTTTTTAGGAACCAAAATTAGTAGCCTACAGTCAACACCACATAAGAGAACGCCGAATTCGATTTGTTCCCACAAACAGCAGCAAATCGATACATTTTTGATTAAATGTGATTGACACCAAGGAATCCATGGGAATCCATACCTTGAGGATCATTTTCTGCATGAAAACATGGTGACGGGCATGAAAAAGTTTAATTGATTCTTCCCACCGCTTCAAAGCAATGATAGCTTAAAATAAATTCAGCAACATCATGCCCCTCACGTACTTTAAGAATGTCCCAGTTATTCCGGCTCAAACCCAAAAACATTCCATTTTGCGTAGCTTAAAGATGCCTTTCATAAAAAAGGAAAAACTTTTCGGTGCCACATACATTTCGCACAACAAAATTCACATAAATTATCACAAATTAACGAATAAACCAGCACCCAGTACCAAAAACAGAAATGCCAACAAAAATGCGCCAAAGTAAACAAAAATAAACTTTTATTAGACACTCACAAGTTCAAGGTTGTTCAAGGCAAAATTCAGTTTTGTAAAAAATATTTCTCACGGTCGCATTTGACTGCGTGTGACAGCGAAAATCCGCCCACATTGCAAAACAGCAAGAGCACCAGTCATACACCGTATTTATGTATTACACAATGAATGTTCACCAAAAAAACCGAATGCAAATCAGGACCAACAAACAAAAGTTTAAATAAATATTTACAAACTCGAAACTAAATCCAATTTCTTGACACCAGGCTAATCTAATCATCTAAACGTCTGATAATTTTCAAAAACAACCAAAAACTGAAAGCAAACCAACAACAACTGCGTGATAACAAATAAGAAAAAAAACAGAATAAGGTAGATGAGTAAGTTAAACGAAATAGGAATGGAGAACAAGTAAAAGAAAAGAAACACACCGTCGTCGGTCAATGACCTTTCCAAATTTATTTTTCGTGTTTTTTTTTCTCCAAATTTATGCGCCTCTAATGTATGGTGAACGCACAGATGGAAATAATTTAGTTGTTGCTCTATTCCACATGGTGAGGAGACGACAACGATGATAGGCAACGTGTACTTAAGAAGAACGCAGGCAGGCACAGTTGAGAAGCACACCGCAATAGCAGCACAGAATACTGGGAATGACATGATGTTGAGCCTACAACACACACCACGTTGAAATCGAATGGGGTCAAGAGAAATGGAAATCGGGAGGAAACAAAAGTGTGCTCGTGCCAGAGAAGTGCGGAGAAAATGTTATTTTTTCTCGTTGTTGTTGTTGTTGTTGTGGAAAAACTAGGCTGCCACAACTGAGCCAACTGGAGATGCACTCGGTCCCGGGAGCAATGTGTATTGTATGTATGGATGTGTGTGCTCGTGCGCTAGGAAAATCTTTTATTTATTTGTTCTAAATTTATGAACATGACGAGTTATTTTCATATTTCACTAGAAATGATTAAAATGTTCACAGTATATGCATCCATATATAGTTTTGTCCTGTGATGTGTTATTTCAACAAATGGTTGGTTGCAATTAAGGGAATTACTTTCAGGACCTTAAAGTCCCTAGCAAATTCAAAAATGTACGAATTCTTTCGATGACGCCTGCAAATAGATAACCCTTTCCCATTTTTTAATTAACAACAGTTGCCGTTCTGTAGTGGCCTACTTTTGAATCCAATTAGTAACCAATCATCTACCCAGTGCAGCACAATGTCCAGGAGCAACATATTGGAGTGCGTTGGTCAGTGTGTTTATGTCAGTGTCAATTTATTTCAGATTGCACATCTGTGCCAAAAGATTTAATTAGGTCGGTGACAATAAAGGATATTTTACTCTGGTGTACCAGCGAAATTGGTTTCCATTGACGTAGAATGCGAAATAAGGCAGCATTGCGTACTCATACGTTTGAATGGAATTTGGCAGGAATTTGTGTACCAATTTATAACCGGTAAATGATTGGGAGGAGTAATATGATCCATTTGAATGGAATCACTTTAGTTGAAGCAATAAATACTTCTACAAATTAATATCATGTTACAATAGGAGAATAATATGCAATTTTTTGAGTTTATTTGAACAGAACACATTTCAAATGTATGTACATATATATGTATGGACGTAACCTAAAATACTGGGCAAATAGTAGGCATGTACCCTCACTTTGGGACTTTAAATACACTTTTCAAGTATTTAAACGAGTGCATTCCTGTTCCTTACAAACAAGACAGAAATTAACATGTTTGAATGGAGAGAATGAATTTTTAGATGACAAGTTATGTAACAATGAATAAACAAACAAGACTGGATAACCACCCAATTTAAGGTACGTTCACAGCTCAGCATAAGAGAGAAGAGATTTTTATTTATCAATCGTTTTATAGAAAAAAGGTTAAATTGTAATTAATTTCTGCGAAGAAATCAACAATTCGCTGATTTTCCCCGCGAATAGACGAATACTTTTTGCGAACTGTCAAATCATCCACTGATGTAGAACGCAATTCACATTCACACTGCCAAAACATTTTAACCTCACAAATTTATTTTTCCTTAGCAAATGAAAGGTCACCGGTTGCAGCGACTAGACAA
Organism: Chalcosyrphus nemorum; assembly: GCA_949716465.1. Lineage (NCBI taxonomy): Eukaryota > Metazoa > Arthropoda > Insecta > Diptera > Syrphidae > Chalcosyrphus > Chalcosyrphus nemorum. The sequence goes on from OX454333.1 coordinate 82,947,516, forward strand.
AACGTTGCTGTTAATGAAATGTCAAAACTGGCGAATATTCGCTCGTTCGTGTTCGCAGTTGGCGGCTTAAAATTGTTTGTTCGCGGTTCACCCATTCGCTGGTCGCTGAGCTGTGAATGTACCTTTACTGGTGCAGAGGTAGATGAAGAACTGATGAAGGATTTTTAGGAAAAGTATTCGTTTCGGTTGAAAATAATGGCAAAAAAAAACAGACCAGACCAAACTTGACTTTATATTATAGGGTGGGCCAATAAGTCCTTGAAAATTAACACAAATTGTGTCGTCATCTTAAATTTAATTTCTTCTTTGTCAAGAATCATATTTCAAAAGAACACACCCAAATTTTCAGACAGATCTGTCAAATAGTTTTTTTTGTGACAGCTATTTTATATAGACGCCTACGAGCATTTTCTTTAAAATGGAAAACAAGTTCTTTTTCACTAGTCTGCAGGCGCAATGGCAAAAATGCATGAGTTGGGATACGAACTCCTCCCTCATCCAGCATATCCCCCAGATTTAGCATACTGCGACTATTTTTTGTTTCCAAACATGAAGAAATGGCTCGGAGGCAAGAGATTTGGGTCGAATGAAGAGCTAAAAAAAAACAATTATTTTGAGGGGTTTGAGCAGCTCGAGAGTCGTATTATTTGGAGGGCTTCAAAAATTGGAGAAACGTTGGATGAAGTGTATCAAGCTAAAAAATGATAATGTTGAATAATAAAATATTTTTATCCCGAAAAGAGTGATCCTTATTTCATTTTTCAGGGACTTATTGACCCAACCTCGTAAAGTAGATGAAGGGTAATGTGAAATTTGCTAAATATTAAAATAAGGTTCAAGACTTTCTTCTTTCCTCTTTCTTTCTTCAAATCAGGCATCAGGCCTTATTTTATAATGTTCATATGAGTGCTTGATATCAAAAGCAGAAGGATTAAAGATCCGACCAACCAATGAAGTCTTATTAGATACTATTTTCGCGGTTAAACCTGTCAATAAGGAAGAGCCTTATCTCCTTTTTTCTGATCTAAGTCGATCTACACAGATAAGGCTACACTCCAATTGGTTTTGATGAAGACTTAGCAATCTGCAAAGCATTATTTTTGGTTAAACAAAACTAAAAATTTCTATTTTAATTTTGAATTAAAAGTCTTCAAAGCTTCTGTGTGTCCTTGCATCTACGGTCGTAGTCATAGGTATGTTCCCCAACTGGGCAGTGACCTGTAATAATAGCTTCGATTTTGGAAAGACCTTGATTTGCCTAGTAGCTCGTGAGGCTTACGCTAAGGCTTTCTGGGTATGGCAAAGCTAGCGAGAGCAGCGGTTGGTCAGCTTGAGGAAGTTAAGATGTTTGTTGCCCTTCACGGCACCTAAGGACGTATGTATGTACCTACTGTTTGTGTAGCAATAATATATGGTCAAACGTTTTTTTCGAAGCACCAGCCTTAAAACTTTTAAAATGCGCCGTGACTTTACACTTTTTATATGGTTTTTTAGGACCACTTATCCAAACAAAAAATTTTAGGCGATGACCTGTCTGTAAGCGGCTAAATCGTAGTTTCTTACGACAACGTATAGTGCGCAAGCAATATTCTTTTGCTTTTTGTTTGGGAATCTAAATGAAACGCAATCAAGGTTAAAGCTTGAAATTGGCAGATAATCTAAGTAGGTACATACAAAGCAATAAAGTTACTGAAATTCTAAAAATCAACGTTTTTTGTATTAACACTGCTTAATAAGTACCTCTAAATAGATTCTAAATTCTAAGGACAGACTAAGATCTAAGGAACTGTAGGTCCATGTAAATCTATTTCTGTGTGCTTTTTATGCATTTTTATTAGCCACTTTAAGCGATCCATCAGACACTTTACTGGAACTGAATAAGTAGCCATAGAAGCTATCAAAATCAAAGCACCTGCCATAAAACGAAGATTATAACAATCCTAAAAGGTAGGATTAAGGTATCAAACCGTACCGATGGTTTCATTATCTTTAAGAGCTTTCTATGACCCAAATTAAGCGGATTCCAACTAGTTTAACTGTGCTAAACACATGTGCACACAGAAAACAATAGGCATGAACTACAGATATCAAATAAAACAAAAGAATAAGCTTTTGAAATGCTTCATGACCACCGGGACCCAAGAAAGTGTGTGAGAATACAAATAAATGAAATAACAATTAGAATTTCACAAAATTATCGACGTCCACAATACAGAGTTCAAACTAATCTCTGACCCGACCACCAGCAAAAAATACCAAAAAAACTTGTTTAAAAAGTTATTTCACCATGCTAATCATACTCCACTCGATTACCTAGTCTACGACGTAACAGCACATCACCGGAACTCTCTAACGACCGGAAGAAATGCGCAAACAAAACACAAGTCTATTATACGTCCACTGATCACTGCTTAGATTCTTTCGCCAAGCAACTATCTTGCTGGCTATCTTGGCAATTCAATTTCTCAGATATTTCATCTTCTTTTCCTCTTGTTTGCATCTGCCTGTCCACCAACCCCGCCAAAATTCAGAAATGGACATTGAACACACGAAAAAAAAAATAAAGACGAGGTATGCAGGCGCGATGAACTTGTTCTATTTTCCTTCCACCTCTTGTTTCTCGCTTTCGTATGCATGGAGTATGTACTTACCAGAGTATATCCATAATGAGTAGGGACACTCTCCACGTGTTTCTTATCAGTTCACAATTATACTCTCACAGACACGAGAAATAGACGGCAATATGAAGTGCTGTAGTGAAAAAGGGATAAAAGAAAGGAAAAACTGGTTCGAAATTTGGCACAGGATGACTCAAAAAAAAAAAATAATAATTTCTCACCAGTCAAATATTTATGTTTGTTGCTAGTTTTTTTTTACTGTCTTTATTAAATTGTTTAAAAATATGTTAAACTCGTGCTCGGATATACAATTTTAGAAGCGGTTGTGTTAATTTTTCGGACAGTGTTATGAATGGCTCTTCATCCCTTTTATTTAATTACCGTGGATCTCCACAGATAATCGACGATTTTTTATGATTTCCCACAGCTTTTCCAAGGACAATATCCGCTAACGATTTGTCTTCGTTTACAAATTTATAAACACTTGGCGGAAATCTTCCGCTGTTCACTTGACATTGTCATTTGTTTTTTAACATGAACCTACTCTAACGGAGCATTGAAAACAAAATTACATAAATTTCTACCTCGTAATAAAAAGGAATAAAACAATAGGATTTTCTCATCTTAAGAATTACGTCGTTTATACTGCAATACATTTTATTGCTTGTTTTAAAAAGTTGAGTAAAAAAACGGCATAACTTATTTGAAAAAAAAAAAAAAACATAATAGAAGTTTATCATTATTTTCATTATCATTTATAATAAGCATATTAGAACTTTGTCTATCGTACGATGAATTATATCGGTCTGCATACTTCATTATACCTTACACACGTGACACCCGTTATTTTTCCGATTTAAGTTATCCAACAACTGATAACAATTCATCTCCAGATCGCCTTTAAAACTACATGCGAAAAAAATGTACACAACCCTCCCTTTAGTTTGACTTCATCATTAGTGTGACCGTTTGCTAAAGAATTCAGCACACAAAAATGTTTTCGAATAAAACTTAAAATCATCAAATATAATATACAACGATGTCATAGTACAGCAAAAAAAGTTCAATCATATGTTTTAGAATGCAAAATTGCGTATCTCATAATTTTGAAATCCATAATTAAGCCTATATATTCAATAACCATTGACAAAAAAACAAAACCAAAACATACTTTACGAAGGCAAAGCTGGTCAACCTGAGTACTTCAACTCATACTAGTATGGAGAGGAAAAACACTACGACTCTGACAGTAACTCCAGACCGCGGTTTAAAAAAGCATTATGGGAAAATCTCATTTATGTATCTTACGCATAGAGCCATATGTGATCGTGCTGGCAAATTATGTTGTGTTCTCTTTTCATTGTAAGAGATCGCACATAAGGGTTGAAATCAATGCTTTTTACCTCTTTTCGCTTATTGTACGTTTTTTTTAGGTGTTTTTCGTGTAGTAGTAGCATTTACATGTGTGCGGAGAGTGTCCCTACTCACTGTAAGTAGATATACTCTGGTACTTACAAACGAAAAAATAAAAAAAAAAGACCCAAGAACAAGAACAAAAATGTCTTCCCTTCTCTTGACCAAACGACCGACCGACCGACCGCCCGACCAACCACTTGGACCCACAAAAAAGCTCTTCAAGAACCACTCGAAATAAATATTTCACGTCGAATTTCCTATCGATTCTATTCTATTCTATTTACTTTGAATAGGTAGGCCTCACTCCACCTTGTATTTATTTACTCAATCGATTAAACGAAGAAGCAGCCCCAAATGGAGAAAAACAAATAACGAAAACGAAACAAGTAAATCAATCAATTTATCAAAATTTTACCAAACCTCCGTTGAAACCCAATGAAACATCGCATTCACTAAACTTTTATTTTAGCAATTAAAAAAAGTTCTTATAAATAATTCAATGGATAAAATTTTTCGCTCCGATTTTTTTCACCAACCGACAAAATTTTTCGATTCAATTTTACTTAGCAAAGAAATGCAGCTATCTCTCTCATACTTATCCGATTCTAATTAGAATTGGAAAAAGATAAACAGATCGATTTTCATGCTATGAAAGAGGACAAAAAGATGGTCGAAGAAAAGGGGGAATGGAAAAAAATTGGTGGGCATTTTTTTCTTCTTTTATGCGGCCACCCTTTGGGAGAAAATTTTTATTTAGTTTTTCACTTTACTTTTTGAATTTTGATGGATTTTTCTCCGTGGAAATTGTTTATGCACATTCACTTGGGTGATTTTCACTTGAAACGATGGAAACTTCGAGAGAATTTTACACGAAAAACGAAAAGAAAACTCTTCAGCGGGGCGAAGTGCGTTTGCTATCATCAACGACGACGGACAACATAAAATTCCCATCGAGCGACCATTTTGATTTGGGGGATTATTTCTTGCACGCGTAAATGAGTTGTCTCTGTTTGATTGAGAGAAGGTTGCGTTGGAAGTTGTCGGTGCCTGCTCTTTCTGGTTAAGGGAGTGTAAGCGAGAAAGTGATGAGGACAGAAAGTGGAATGTGTATTGTTTTGGGATATTTTCTGGAATTTGTATAAAGAAGGATGTTTTTGAGAATAGGGTGATTGATAGTTTGTTGGGATTATGTTTTAAGAAAATAGGAATGTATCCGACAAATATTAGGTCTGTTAAACTTAAAGGTACTTATTAAACTACGAAAAGCTACGAATTTTAACGAAAAATAGCGAATTTCTGTTCCCGCAAGTCAGTAGTTTTATACAGAAGAGAGAGCTCACGAGAGAGTACGAAATTCTCCCATGTTGCAAATTTTATCCAAGAAATTTCTCTGAGAAAATATATGAGTTCTGTCAAATGGTAGTGTTGTTGTTGGCTGCCAAAATAATTTAAAGTAAATACATACAAAAAATACGACATTTAAAAAGTTGGCAGCTTTTTTATTCATGTCGTTCCAATTTGTCTTCATCTGGGAGAATTTTAACCCCACTCTTAGAAATTTGATAAGCTGCTAATATAAGTGCACAAAGTGCGGGAACAGACCAGGGCTCTCTTCACGTATGACGACGATATCGTTTTGACGACCGTTTTACTTCATGTAAACATAAAAAATAATAGTTATCTTACTGCAATTTATTTTGGTGTAAATGACTTTTAAATATAAACATATTCAATAGAGGAATGTTTCTTCCCTTTGTAAGGATTTTAATTTATATCAAGAACAACATTGAAAATGAGACACAAATCTGTTAAATAAATAAAAATGGGGGATAAACATAGAGTTTGGCTTACTTTATTTCATGTATAGAGGACCACTCAGCAACATCAACTTCAACGTTAAATCTAATAGAAGAAACACACTGACGCAGTAACAGCAACTTTGACAACTGGAGGAGATTTTTTAGAACCAATGCTTCTCAATGGAACAGAAAACCCTGACCACAGCAACAGCAACAGCAACAGCAACTTCAACGTTAGACCTAAGTCCTAAATCTGCTGTTGAAGTTGTTCTTGAAGTTACCGTGCTCAGTCTGTTGTCTTCCATTGAATAGCACGTTGTGTGCTGTTGTCGTTGCTGTGTGATATGTTTCACACCACAGCATGGGTCTTCCATTGAAAAGCACGTTGTGTGCTGTTGTCGTTGCTGTGTGTAATGTGTTTCACACCACAGCATCGGTCTCTTTGTTCCTGTTGTTGAAGTTGAAGCTAGAATTACTACAAAACTATCAGGCTCATTGGTAATTCCAACGCAGTTTCTGTTTTGTTTGTTTTTGTTTAACAGCTAGTCTCCAAGAGACATAATATCAGTGAAGACTCAAGTCGTGACATTAATATGTCTCTTGTAGACCGCACTTTTACGGACTTGATTTGCAGTCGGACATATAAGACAGTCTTTTTGTCTTGCCTTCTCTGTGGTCATCAATCCAAACTGAAATTTGACATTTGAAGTTTGGCAGTCGTTTTTTATAAGAAAAAAACATTTGTTGTGATTGATTAGTGCTTTCCAGACTTGCAAAGATGGCAAAACAATACGTTTGTTGATCAAGTGAGCTCGTTTTGCTGTTTCAGAATGAAAAGTCATAAAAATTCGCCCATCCAATGACATAAAAGTCGGCCGGGCAAGAAGTCTGAATGAAAAGTCTGCCTTTTTTCAGACTCGTGGAGACCTAGCCTAAAGTGGGTAACTGCTGTTATCTCATTCTGCAATATAATTTTTTATCATGTTGTTGTCCCCAAGCATCTATTCGGATGAGAAATGCAACATCAGTTAATCAATTATAGTTGTGCCAATGAGTCCACTACTTACTGCGTACAAAGAGAGACTTCCTAACCTTGGGGGCTTCCTATTGTGAAATCTAGCATCCAAAATGGGTTGGGTTTTATACCAGAGGTTCAGTCTTTATCGCCGTTACGAACATGGTGGTTGCAATAAGAAAGTACTCGTGGCTGTAGCATTAGTCATCATTTATGTAATCATTGGATGAGCCAATGTTTATAGTTCAAGCTAAGTCCACGGTTTCTTCTTTGCTCTCATCTCATCTCATCTACGTAAAGCCTAATACCCTGTGAGGTATTTATCGCTACAATATACTCAGCACTCGGCGCGACAAAGCACAAAAGGTAATATGAAACTTCAAGTCCTTGGTAACCCAGATATCCCGGTTTGGTGCCATAAAGCTTACCATCGCATGCCTTAATCATCTGACTTGTAAATTTTCTCAGTTATAGATTCTACGGTCTCAGATATTACGAGTCCAAAACACAGAAGCATTCAACTGTTCCTACAACTGTCCATAGGTTTTTACTCCGTTATTACTGGCCCCTTTTCATTTCTCTTCTTGTAGTGACATTTTTGTAGATGTTTTATCTATCTACCTATACTATCTGTAAAAATTGTACTTAATAATGATCTGCCTAACTGCCATAGTTTACCCATCGACTGTTCTTCTCTACGAACACACGCCACATGAACAAATCCCACTATTTTCATTTACCTCAGAAAGATGGGATGAAATGAAATCTGAAAAACTTGACACTTCATCATTTGGATAAAAAGAAGAAGAAGAAAGAAAAATCTGCCACACTCTGCAGAGTCAAATTCGTTGCACTTTTTTGGGTGGAAGAAGTCATCGACAATCGGTCAATCGCCAATTAGCCATTCGTTAGTCGGTCGCATTTTCTCTAACTTTAATTATTAATTACTTCGGGCAACAGAAGGAAGATATTCCTAATTGTGATCCATTAAATGGCGAAAAAAATGTCCTTTGCCTTTGCCGGTGAATGTTTTTTTGTCCTCACACCCAATTCCCATGAGAAATCGGTGATTTTCGGTCGAAATTCCGCCCCTGCCGAGTGTGAAACTCAGGAGATTTTCTACCATGCCGCATCTGCTGCTTCAGAGGACAAGGTTGAGGTAAAAATAACTCAATATTTGGTCCCCAAAAGGCCTCAATGAAGGAAAACAACAAAAAAAAAAAAAACTCCTTTTATTTCCCTTTTTAGTGCGACGGTAATGCGAAAATCGATAGTGGACCAACATTTGCTTTGATCCTGCAAAAATCACGCCTCAGGAATGCAAAACCAATTTGGGGTGCAGAGACCGGTGCAAACGAGAAAAACGTCTGCATTGGCCTTATATGGTCCTATGAAGGAGATCCAGATAACTCTGCTCTGCGTGCTACGGACTTTGTGAGGTGAGTTCGCGAAAGGAGTTTATTGATTTTTCCTTTTCGTAAATTTGAACTTTTTCTACATAGACTAGCGTTAGAGAGATCCTGCACAGCAGCGGATGCAGTGGATCAAATTGGCAAACTCGTCGCCCAATATGGCAATATATATTCAAAGTTTAGTTTTGCTGCTTGCGATCCGAGCGAAGGATGGCTAATCAGCGCAGGTAACAAGATTTGGGCAGCGCAAAAGTTCGACAGCGGATTCCATAGGTTGCCGTACAATGGACTAGGAGTTCGCACCGTTATTGACAAGTCCACCGAAAATTTGGCTGACGCATTGAAGGCGGTCGGTCTATGGGATGAAGATGTAAGTGAGGTGGGGATTAAGTTTCTCTAATAAAAATTAATTTCGTACAGTGGTGGGGGCCGAGTGGGTAATTAGAGAAAGTTTTTGCGGTGCTTACCTTGCGTGAACGCATTAAGTAACAGAAGAACGGCACAAGGCAACGTTTATTGGATTTCGCTTTGTTTTCGCTTTGAGGTGTATCTAAAGCTGAGACGTAGCTTGATCCATTGTTATTTAATATTTTACGTGTAAACTTTAACCGCAGTTAATTGTAACAAATGTAGAGACAGGAGTCAATATTAGTCAGTGGGGAATGAGATTATAATCAAGAGTTATCTAGCATATGAGAAATTTGTTTGTTATGTTTGTGTGAAGACACATCACGAGTCTCAGGGGAAGATACTACATTCTGTTACATAAACCTTCTTTATAAACGCTTTCCCTCTAAAGACAAAGTGGAGTTCACGTAGCATATGTTGCTTTTATAAGGTTATCTCCTTTAAAACGAAGGGGAGTTTACGAAACTTATGTTGTCTAGTCCTAGTTGGGGTCCTTTACCTACAAAAATAATAAATAGATTTCCCACCGCTCATTCATCAGAAAATGTTATGGAGATTGTGTTAGTCAGACGGTTTTCTCTTACCCAGTGGGGTGTGTCAACACCAAAATTTTCTACGCCTTACCCTTCGCTTCTTCATATGTTCATGTAGTTCTCTGGAACTCTTCGTTCACATGCTTTCTTTGCCTGACATCAGCTTGCAAAGCGAGAAGATTGCTTTCTCTCCGATTATGTTGTGTTGGATACCTCTTCTTGATTAGAAGCGCCTCTTGGGAAGTATATATGCCCTGAGAAAGATTAATTTTAAAGAATATAAATGGCAATTCCCTTATTTACAAGAATAGAAATGTTGGCTTACAAACCTTAAAACTATCATGTCCTTTTGAACATATTATTTCGTCAAATGAGTGCAATAATAATTATTATAGCAATTTCAACAATAGAGGACCATTTTCTGGTATTCCTAATGACTTGTTCGTCATTAAACATGAAAATATAATAATTTTTTATGTCTTCTCGTTCGAAAGGCATTTGTCGCACTTCACATCGTTGACATACTTCTAGAACCACAGTGTGCTAATTTCATAGATTCATGCAGAATTTTTATGGATCTGTGTGCGCAATTCGACCTAATTGTGTGTACTTTATTGTTTTTTTTTCGTCACTAATGCCGCTTTCAAAGAATATACTTCCTCTTGCCGATACCGTGGTAATGGTAAGGTGTATGATATTTTTTGTAAGAAGAAGAATGCCGCAAGTTAGTCGTAAAGGCAAACGAATCTTGAATCTTGTGCTTTGCTGTTGACCACGCTATAATTTTATTTTATTTTGTTACACAAAATTGTGTGCCTCTTCCTTAGTAGACTAAAAGTGCTAAGTGTTTGGTGAATATATTATCGTATACATAGTTCTAGGTTAGGTCAGGTAGATGGGTGCCTTGTGACCAGAAGGTCACTGCTCACTTAGACCCACAATTCGGGTTCATTGTCCCAATCATTTAACCCTGGGAACGCTGTAATATGGTCCGCTGTTAGAACCACCCAGATAGTAATATAAATCTCAGGAGGTCCACCAGCTCAACATTGCCTAAGTCCTGCAGCTCCGAGAAGAAATGACTGCCAAGAGTTCTCTTTCTTCAGATAGGGCAGGACAGTCACACAGCAGGTGACAAATAGATTCGATTTCTTCTTCGTCTCTGCAGCTTCTACAAGAGTCGTTATGCAGCACACCGAGTCTCTCTGCGTGAAGGCCAATGATACAATGGCCGGTAATTACGCCAGAAACGACTCGTGCGTTATGACGACTGAGTTTAACTAGAGTTGATAATCTCTTCTTGCTAAAGGCTGGCCATAGAGCTCTAGTCGTTACGCATGCATCCAGATGAACCCAGCGTCTGTAAAGCAATTGGCTTTAGTTCGTTTTGTTTTTATTTGTGTTATGTGATAAAAGACCTCTACTACATCTTCGTATACTCTTCTTAGTTACCGTGACTCCTCAACTTCTATTCTGCGATATGAGTTTCTTTCGGGTCTCATTAATCTACGTTTTGTGTTATAGATTTCATTCCAACGACCGTTTTATTCTCGATTCAATTCACTCTAAAGATTCCGCTTGCTTCTTCAGTTTCTCTATTGAAGGTGGCAATATTTTAAAGGCTTTCAAAACTCTATACTTCCTCAGCTAGTTTTCTGTTTAAGCGAGACAGCATCTTCGTTTTTCACCAGTTAATCTTCAGACGTAGAGCCCCTCCTGCGTTTCTCTCTCCACGTTTGTTGGCTTTTGCTGAAGGTCCATAATTCAGTGAAGGACCAGGATATAGATTGCCAGCGTGGGATAAAAGTGTTCCTTAAATTGTCATTGTTCTATTAAAAAGTTGGTACCACTACACAACCCTTCGAAAGGAAATGTGTTCCAGAGCCAATAAGTGTGTGCACAGCGCGCCTTCATTAAAATTTCTCCACAGACATCTCGCGGAACACATAGTGTGATTTTGTTTTTATGATCAGAACATGCCAAAGGAATGTGAATAATCTTTTACCAATGCACACTACATGGGAAATGTTCAAAGAGGAAAGAAGGGATGGGAAAGAGTTAGTCATTTACTGCATTTCGCATTCGTTCTAAAGCACAACAAGTGCTTTCAGAAATAATTGAGTGGATATGGTAGGGATTTGAGCACCGAATCTTAATAGACTACCAGTCACCCATAAAATGGTTAATGACATTCCAACTCTAGTACATACTATCATTTGTCTAACAGATTAAGAGTTTCACAAGTCTTTAGCATATCATTAAAAAATAGTCAGAGGGATTTCGATTTCACAGCTGTGTCGCAACAGAAGCATTTAGATGTTGGGTCCATTATGTTGGTCACTTAGTTATGTATTCGAAATCTAGCAGAGGTAGATAGGTCTCAATGGAAACTCTTATTTTTATAGTTTAAATACATCTCCTTGGCATGATTATATCGGTGGATTGTGTGTGTCCGTATCTCTTAAAGAAAGTAGATAAATACTAACCCATAAGCAGCTAATTAAGTCCAAGGACTAGCTTATCACAACTGTAGGTGATGTGCGCGGTATATATTTCTGCGCGTACAGAAAGGGCCTACGGTTTTATGCCGTATTCGAAGGACAGACGTTTTTTGAGAAGCTTTCTTATGACATATGTAAACTTACTTACTTACTTACTTACTTAAAGGCCTCCCGACCCTTGTAGAGTCCCTGCTTGGGACATCCTTGCCTTCCATCCTCTGCGGTCTGCTTCCAGTTGAGAAGACCAAGTTTTCTGGCATCCGCGACAGCTTGGTCTTTGTACCGGAGGTTCGGTCTTCTTCGCCGCCTCGAACGTGGGGGCTGGGATTCGAAGATCCTCTTGGCTGGATCATTGTTGTCCATTCGCTCGATGTGGCCGAGCCAATGTAGTCTGCGTATCTTGGCTTTTTGGACTACATCGACATCCTGGTATGGCTCATAGAGTTCGCGGTTGTATCTTCTCCTCCATTCGCCCTGCTCGCATCCGACGGAGTATTTTTCGTTTGAAGGTAGCCAATATTTGCTCAGCTTTCTTACTTATCGTCCAGCACTCGGCGCTGCTGTATTGGCGTCGACTGGTAGGATGAGCGTTCTATAAGGCATTAATTTGGTCCGTCGAGTTAGGAGTCTTATGACATATACTCTTGGATATTTGTTAGGTGCTCGCAAGAGGTGTGGCCGTGAAGAGAACGATTGTACTTGCACAGTAGTCCAATGCAATATCCACTGAGCCGCGGTACCCACACATACATGCATATATCTAAAGTTTTACTACATTTTTCTTTTCTCTTTACTTCATCTAGGAGGAATTGGACTTTGCCAAATGTTTCAGATCTCCACCCTGCGTCGGTAATTGGACTGGTGAGGAGCCCGTTGGCGATGGCTCCTACATTCTAACGAGTATGTTCGACACTTTACGATTTGCAGGCAGCGGTGCATCTCGTTCCAGCACTGTATCCGTACTTTCTTCTTCGGGTATTTCATGCCATTGGTTCACAGCTACACCCAATCCACGTGAATCAGTCTTTAAGCCTTTTGTATTTTCACCAAATCCGAAAATATCTCCTCTAACACAACTACCCAAGGGTGAGAGTGAGACATTGCTAAAGAAATTACACTCAAAACGTAAGGCAAAGGCAATTGGGGAGCTCAAAAATTTAGAAGCATCCTGTGTAGAAGAGGTTAAAACTTTTCTAAAGGAAAATCCAACTCCCACCGCGGAGTTGGATGAATTAATGAAGGATTGCGTTGAAGCTGAAGTTAAATTCTACCGTTAAAAGGATGCAACTAAACAGAAAAATAACGAATACGATTTTTATACTGATGATATGAATATTAATATTTATTTTTTAATATGCTTTCGTGATATTTAATGGAACCGGTATTTAATAAGCACATTCCACTTATTTTATGGCTTTGTAAGAAACTCGCATTTGTATTTTTTTAATTTTTTGTGATTTTATTTGAAATTATTTAAGTATTCGCTTGATGCAGGCATTTTAAGACTTATATTTGTTTTGTAAAGTGTTTTGTGGGCTAAATTTAGTTGAACAAAACTAATCGCATCCCCGCTTAACACTTAAATTTATTTATCTCAATTTTACATCACTAACTTAGAGTAGTCATCTCTATCAATACACTCAGCTGGGGAACTCGCTTCTTCTTTCCCACAAAACACTAATCTCTTTTTCTTCTAAGCATTATTTGTGATTATAATATTATTTGTTGTGTAATATGTCTTTTTTTATTTAAATATTTAAGCTTAATTTTATTACGTATGAATTAAAAATAAAAATACAAAACAAAACTGCCGCAGTAATCTTATGTTTGATTTAGTTTTTATGTTTAAAAAGTAGCACCACATTCCGAAATGGTTTGAGTAAAATGAAAAAAAGAGAAATCAAATAAACAGTAGTTTATATTGCGCGCAAAAATATATTAAACACAATTTAAAACAAAACAAAAGCGATAATATTTACGTATAGCCATTTAGTGTAAGAATATAGAAAGCTAAAATAAATTTATAAACGAAAACCACTCGAATTTACTTTAAAGAAAAACACACACAATTTTTGGCAGAGGTTTAACTATTGTTTAATGCTTTTAACCTTTTTAAAATATTTATAAAGATAAATTTAAGCGTTTAAAGAGCAGTATCAATGTAGTAACCGTTATTACGTATGAGTATATCTCAAAAAAAGAGAGTAAAACAAAACTTTGCATAACGAATATATTATTTTTTCTAATTGACTTGTATTTCGCATGTGATTTACGCCCAAAAATTTATTAAAAAAAAAAAAAAACAAAAACTATTTAAATTCATATATGAATACATATAATTATTATAAATATTTCAACAGTAATAAATTGCAATTTGGAAAAATTATAAGGGATTTTCATTTCCACTTCGATGTTGTCTGCCTTAGGTCCTTTTCAGAGGAAGGTTGTCAGAGGAATTTGAGATCCAAATCTTCTTGTATGGCGCTACAGTTCGGGGTGAACAACAAGCTTCTCCACTTAGCACGGTCTTTAGCTAATTGCCTCCAATTGCGCACTTCAAGTTGGTTTAGGTCCCCTTCAATTTGTACGTACCACCTGCGACGAGGAGGCCCTCTACAGCGTCGTCCCTCTGGGTTTGATTCGAAGACTGCGTTGGTGTCCATTCGCTCTACATGTCCTAGCCATCTCAGACGTCCAATGCGCAGTCTTCTTCAGTAGAAACCCTGGCACTGAAAGAGTGCAAGTACCTACAAGTACAAGAGCAGCTTAAGTACTTGAGCTATGTCGATGTCGTGCAGCTCGTATAATTCGTCGTTGAATCTCCTCCAAAACCCTTCGACGCAAACGGGACCGAAAATCTTACTAAGAATTTTTCTCTCGAGTCGATCAAGTATATCTTCATCCGCTTTCAACAAAGTCCATATTTCAGCGCCGTAAAGTAGGTCTGGAATGATCAGGGTCTTATACAAAGTCTCCTTAGTTCTTCAAGATAGGGCTTTACTGTTGAATGGCCTTATTAGCCCAAAAAAAACAGCGGTTGGCAAGTGTTATTCTTCGCTTGATTATGGTATTATTGTTAGAGTTAATAGCAGAGCCAAAGTAGACAGAGTCCTTTACTGCCTCGAAGTTGTAGCTGGCCACTGCTAAACCGATTTTGACCGCTTCTGATTCAATGCTTGCAAACGCACCAGTGACAGCCCGCAGAGTTCTTCCAATTATGTCAATATAGTCGGCGTAGGCAAGCAGTTGTACAGACTTTTGATATACCGGGGTTTGTTTTGCGAATGCCGCACAATCCGCTCAAGTATGATGTTAAAGAAGGCAAATGACAGCGCGTCACATTGTCTAAAACCTTTTTTGACATCGAACGTCTCAGTACGGACATTACCGACCTTGATGGAGCCGCGTGCGTTCTCCAACAGACAAATTTGGCAGGGATGTCAAAACTAGACATGGCTTTATACAGTTCGTCCCTGTAGATGCTGTCATAGGCGGCCTTGAAATCAATAAAGAGATGATGAGTATCTCAAGGTAGCATTCTTTCATCAATTATATTCCTTTTTGGTGAATTGGCGATGTGCTTCTTGCAGCTTTGTCGACGGGAAACTGAGGAATTGGATGGACTCTTACATCTTAGCCCTATCGTGGATACAATTTTTCCTGGAATTTTTCGAAAAGAATAGAAGAATGTAGAATTCCCGGGGAAAAAAAATCCTTCGGAATTGCCGATAGCTCTGTATGACAAAGCTGACGATGTTTGCTTACTCACTCACAGAATGATGGATCTCCATATGAGAGCGAGGCAGGCGTCGCCGTCAAAAAATACTAAAGCTATCAGCCTTGCTACAACCTCTTTAGGTCAAATATGCATTGCTGGACAACTGGTAGATAGAGTAGGGGTTTTCCTGTTCCTTGGGAGTGTAATGTCAACTGACGGTGGAACCGAACTGGTCCAAGGTCGAAGCATTGCAATCAGCTTAAACACCAAACTTAGACTATTCCACTCCAACGACATATCTCAGGTTATATGTATATGAATGCAGCATATGAATGAACATTAAAATCAATAAGAAAGTTACAAACGTTCGTTTGCATGTTGCATGCATAACATCTTAAGGATTTTCTGGACGAACCATATCTCTAATGAACACCTCTACCAGAGAAAGGGTCAGAAATCTATAGGCCTTATCATTTAACGATGAAAGTGAGAGTGGATTGGTCACAAGTTCCAAAAAGTTGATAATTCCATAGCTAACCATCTAAGCAATGGAGCCCGTTGGCAAAATAGCCGCCGGTCCCAGGGGAACCAGCTCCAGCTCAAGGCCATATACCTTGGAAACCTCATATTGACGGCCAGGTTCCAGAGTAGACTAAAGAAGGTCACCATTATACAGTCCTATTTTACATATACGGTCCATGACGCGGCTAAGGATGAAAAGGACATATTTGTCAGACCAAATAGGCACCTTGTTCAACCAAACACCAAAAGAGGACATCGTAATCGAGATGGGGGATCTCAATGCCAAAGTAGGTAGCAAAAAGGCTATGATTATACACGTGATTGTAGACCGAAACGACAATCGTAAACGGTTTGTGAACTTCTGTAACACCGATCACCTAGTTTTTGGAGGTGCGCTGTATAACATAACACCTGCAAAAAAATCAGTTTGATTTCGACTGATAGGCAGCAAACAACCAACCAAATCGATCAGATTGCGATCAACTGTCTCTTTAGAAATTATGTTCTGAACATCTGAAACAGGCGTACATCAGACATCAGACAAGAACGCGGTCACAACTTTATCGTAGCTTATACACGCTTTTCAACTGAATATATCAAAAGCAATGCAACTTGCTTAACAACATAAGGCTAAGGGTTCCCCAGGTGTGTCAACAGTTTAGGGCACACCTTAACAGCAAAAGCAATCAGCAGCTCAAGAGCTTGGATGACCACTAAAATGCTGTAAAAAATGTTTTGCAATCGGGGCAAGCACCTACGTCGGTAAGAAGCAGAAACACCATCGCACATAGCTTTCGGCAGATACCTGGAGACGAATCGAACAGCGTACAGCAATACAGGCTCGGATAGCAGTTGACAATTGACAAATCTACACCACACCTCCCAGCAAAAAACGAAATCATGACAGCAATTTCGATTTCAAGCGGCAGCGCCAAGTATGTACATCGATGGATTTTCTGCATCCACTAAAACGGAGAGCTTGGGATAGTGAGCAGTCTCCGCAAGAGTGGAAAAAGGATATGATTAGCAAACATCTGCCAGCCGTAGAAAAAATAAAGGCACATATAATTTTGAAACGAATCTAGGGGCATTTAGATTTAACTCTCAGCGTCGAACAGGCAGGTGGCTTTCTTGCTTGATCCTCCGGTAATGTTTGCCACAATTATCTTGTTGTTTAATGTAAGAAATTACACTTTATCTCCATGTGGCTGCCTATCAGTTGATATAACCTACACTTAGTTAAGCGAGTTATTGGTATATCGTTAGCCTATGATCAGCTATGATTCAAAATCTGTATTGACCGCTGAATTTAAAAGTATCTTCTTGTCCTAACTTTCTCTACAAGTGTACAGAATTTATGTATTTCGAGTATCGAAGTACATCCATCTAATACACAAACCGAGAATTAAAACTCTTTAGAAACCATTTCTGACGCCATCTGCCGGGATGCGTAGCTACTGGAACCAAAGTAAAAAAAAAAGAATTTGTCAGAAGTGGGATTCGAACCCACGCCCTCAGAGAGGACCAGAACGCTCAGCACCTATTAACTGATAGGTAAGATTTCTCTTGAGTCTGGCGCCTTAGACCGCTCGGCCATCCTGACACTTGGAAACTGTGGGTCATTTGTTTTATATAGACCCAGCAATTGAATTGGAAATTTAGGAACAATCCATAAAGTAGATAAGTCAAATTAGGATCCAAAGTGCGTTAAGTATATGCAGGTGCCACATACTAAGAACAGTGCATTCTACTAGTAGAGCAATACAATCTTGATGAGATAAGTCACTCATAAAGGGAAGTGTTTCTTCCTAAAGGGAAGAATTGAATTCATTCAATTGAATGACCTTCATTGAATTGAAAAACGCTTTGTACATATCAATCAACACTTGTTGAGCGATTGTGTTGGCTTAAGCTATAAAATCAATTAAAAGAGAAGAGAGAGAAGAGGCATTTGTGGAGAAAGACATGGTGTACAGGCATACCCCGGCATTAGAGCATTCTTCCTGACGGAAGAGATTTGGCCTTCCAAAACATCTATTCATATAAAAGCGGAAACGTACTTGGTCCTCTGTATGATGCTGAAATTCTGAACTATTTGCTTGACGACAAGGATAAAAACGAGAGAAGTTTTTGTAGGTCCCGACACTATTGGTTGCACTGAAGGAGGCTCGCGTCCATATGCATTCAGATCTTAGGTGACTGATGAATTACATAATTCAATTTATCAAGAGTCGGCTGTTATAACTTCACTTGACATGATAAAAATTAGGCTTAACTTGCCAGCGAATACTTGACAGATACTCTTTTGATTAATATATTTATGCTAAAGAAATTGTGGTTTCCCTGTTTCTACATGAGCGCAATACAACCGTTTTATACCAGAAGGCTTTCAACTCTATACTCTTCATAATTCGCAATAAAACATCTTACTTGTCATGTTTTCCTTGGTTTTATTTGCCCATTTGCATCTAGAAAACACACCTGGGTGTGTTACAAAAAGAAAAGAAAAAAAACATTTTGTTTAGCTATAGAAAAAAAAATTACACAAATTCCCAATGGGGAATGGCACACACACAATAAAAATTTGTTACATCTAAATATTCTCTACAATTAGATTCGATTTGAAAACGGTATCGTCTTCTTCAAGCGCATGCAGGATAGTTGCTTCAAAGCTCTGATGGATCACTGAGAAGTCCATGATGTCTCGGGGCTCGGATTCCATCCAGAAGCGATCAAATTCAAAGAACAGGTAGCAGTAGAACTTGTGAAAGTGTTGAACTGTGGGTGCGGCCTTGGTTACATTAAAGAAATGAGTTTTCGCCGCGCCCATCTTGAGCATTCGATATGCCATCGAGGTGAGATTAATGCCAACTATGGCAAAGGTGTAGCCAAAGCGCGGGTGCAATGAGTGCAAAAGCACATGACGCGATGCGTCTTTGTACTCCTTGGCAAAGTACAGTAGATTCTCTAGTCCGAGCATGCCCATGCCACGGAAATCAGTTTTAGGATCGTCACCCTGTGGAAAAGACATAAGTGAGTAATACCGTCAAGTAAATGCAATAAATATACTCACCTGAAAGCCGATGCGCTGCCATTGTTTAGTTATTCTCCCCCGCAGTGGCTCATCGGGCATCAGTAAAGCCCACAACTCCAGAAGCTTTGCCTCATGGTCCAAATTCTCGGCATCATATTGCTCTGAGCGAAGTTTCTCGGCAGCAATCATTAGCCGCTTGTAGCCCCACACTTGTGTGATACATTGACCAAAGAGTCCACCAAAATCTGGATGACAACGTTGCTTGATTCCCTTCTCTCGCATCACAATAGCCACAGCTCTGGAAGAGAAGTTGGCAAACTCCTCATCGTTGCAGAACTCAATCTGTTCGTTGAGTTCCTTTATGAGATCCTGTATTCTAATGTTCCTCGACAGTGCCAGTGACCCTTCCACTTGCTTCGACCGACTAGCACCGACCCTAGCACCATAGCAGATCCGTTGCAGCTCACAGAGCCGTGTAAACGTGTGTAAGAACCACTTGACAAAAGGCCGCAGGTAAAAGTACAAAATTGGTAGTAATTTGCTTAAAATGAACATCTTGTAGTGATTCGTATGCGTAGTTTGATTCAATTCGCTTTTATCGATTGTTTATTCGATAGAAATCCATGGAAACGAGAAATGGTCCCGTGCTTTCCGCAAACGATTGTATAATTGATGAGTTTCGTTTAAAATTACTATCTACTGCATCTTAATTTTGATTTGTTGGGATGACTAATTCCCGAAAGAAACAATTCCAGTTGAGTTTAAGCAATTTTTTTTGTAGAAAAGTGAAAAAAGTTAAAAAATATGAGAAATTTTGCAATAAAATCGCGAAAAACGCTTCTGACAAGTAAACAAAATTTTTGTATAGTGTCAAATGCGAAGGGGAGTTTTTTTCTTCTTCTTCTGTTTCTTGTTGGACTGATGTATCATGCCAAATGGGGTGTGTTCGTAAATAAGTGTAGTAGGACAGATATTCTCGCTGTGGTTCACAATGGTTAATGGATTTATATGAACTGTATTCTCATTTCAATATACATACCTAACCTACTCTTGCAAATTAGTTAAACGATAAAAAGAACGTGTCATAAGTTTAAGTTGCCATATTGAATTTGTAAAACAGAAAGGATAGTAAGTTTTGAAAATAAATGCTATAAGCAAAAGAGTCTGCACTCAGATTATAAATTCGAGGGCGGGTACATTTTGTTAATTATGAATTATAAAACCATCCTAATTAAACTTATTATTTATTTTAAAGCTCATACGATTTTAAGTCATAATGTTTCAATGACAAGTCAGTTATAGCATTCAATGAAAAATTGCTATCATTGGAAGGCTTTGTCAGTGAAAAAGCAAAAGGAAAGCATAGGTTTTGTGGTTAGAATTCATCATTGAGAGTTAAACTGACGGATGAGAATATAATGCTAAATGAACACATAAGGGAAACGATTTCGTTCCAAATTATAGAAACGGGGATCAGCTGCTCATTGAAATCGATCTAATCCTTTTTACGGAGTAAACGACTATTTAATGATAGGGCTAACTTCACAAATTTCCATAACGTCTAACGGTTTTACCACACAAGAAAGATTGATGTCAATTTTTATAATATAAGATGGCCAGAAAATAATGCTCCAGTAAATGTAATGTCGCATTGGTTAAGTGTCGTGTTAAATTGTCTTTTTGAAATTAAATATCTTCCAAGTTCATACCCTGTAATTCTGCATATAAGAAGTCAGTAATCTTATCGCGAAAAAGTTCGCCGTTCTGCCCATTTTTAAAAAACTAGAGTACAATCATCCCATTTACCCCAAAGTCGCGAAAACCCATTATACGAAATTCTGCATCGTCTGTCAAGCTTTCCAATACCCAATTGGCAAGATCAAATGGTAGATTGGAAACAATTATTGTTAAGTCAGTTGAGCGTTATAATAATGACAATGCAGATTTTTCCTCACGTTTCATTTATCTATTACAAAATACTATATTAAAAGTAATGACACAACTAGTTTCCATGTGAAATCATCGGGCCTACAGCGTTCTAACAAGCATTCAAAACTGGATTATTTAAAAATGAACGACTTATATCAGTTTATACGGAACAACGCTTGAAAGTCTGTTATTAAAGGTAATTATATCTTGTTATAATTTGTTAACAAAACTGGATAACGTAGCTAAGAGAATTAGAATGCTTTGACTGTAGAGATAATTGTTTCATTAAGTTGTAATCAATATTGTTAGTAGTATAAAACCTGTTATAATTTTTAGTGTTATGAGCTTTAGAACCAAAAGAGTTCTTAAAGATTTTATAAGTTCCCGACAAAAGTGTCTATGATCTGAAAGAAACGTGGTTAGGTGCTAATTAAAATGCTTTTAAGAATAGAAACGTTTTGTAGTTTCGATAGAGACATATGTATATAAGCCGAACGATATGTTAAAACAAATAAAATTCCACTTAAATACTGTAAAGTTTCATTTTGAAGAAACATCATCATTTTATTATTTATTTGCATTTAACTAACCTACACCACTTATTCAATGCTTACCCATAATTTCAGACTGAATTATTCAAATCATCGCAATTTCAGGTAATTTGCATGGAACCTTTTTTGTCATATTGTGATCCGATAATTGAGTTCTCAAATGCACATTCAAATGCAATTGTTACATGCATTAAGCGTCAGCAATTTACTAAACAAAATATGTATTATTAAACGTTTTCCACTGATTAATCCTTCTTTAAATTCTAATAATTGCAAGTGCATCTGATAGCAGTATGTCACGATTGCAATTGCAGTTTCAGAGCGCCATAGATGTACATATGTGTCTCAATCGGTTCTCTGTGACAGAACACGCAATCTAATTATATTATCACTTAAGTTTACATACAAATATGTTTATTGTTGTTTCGTATATAAGCGAATACTTTCACTAGACTCAGTTTTAGTACGATTTCGAGTATAAACGCGATTGGTAGCAAAATAGAGCGGTCGGCTGTGTATTAACGTTGTTGCTAGATCGTTTACCTTAAGATTCCTGATAACGGTACTCGTTTGTGTTAATTATGAGTGATAATAAGCCAAGAGTATGGGCCACTATATGTGATGGTATGTTGTGTTAAGAATTATCTAGTTGACATGTGCTTTTTTGGTATTGTCAAGAGCTTATCAAAACGTTTTTTCTCTTTTCTGCTCTCTTTCAACTCGTTTGAATGGAATATGTGCTTAAGGTGAATTTGAAATCATAAGCCTGGAAGATGCTGACGTTGAGGAGGCTTTAGATGTGAGTATGAGAGTAGCATAGAATAGAACAAGAATATTAATGTTGTATTCACAATATACAGCTGCCAAAATTCAGAGCTCATAGGGGAGAGGATAGGATGGATTTAGCCATTTATGAATAGCATATGATTTTTCGGCTTTTAACATCCTGATTTCATTGGATTCGACATATCTAAAACTTCAGGATGTGTGAGCTACTAATCTTTTTTCGTGATGACCATGATGTGCTAAACTTTGTGACTCTTACTGAAATGGTTAGGAGCATCCTACTTCGCGGCAATGAAAAATTGTTATATGGTGAACAAAGAGTAACAACTGTCATCGCGAAAACATCAAATGTCAAAGTGGAATAAATCTTATTCATTGTAAAAATTTGATATGTACAAAAATTATGAAAATCTTGGAGATTTCTCACAAAATTGGTAAACTTTTGTGTCAGTGTTGTTCGGCATATCAACAAACGTTTTATACATAGGCACATATCCATAGATACACATATGTAAGGAAGTGGGATCATATAATTCCGTTGGAGTACAAAATTATATTAAGTTTTTCTTACCACTTTCTGATACTTTTACTCTTATCTACATATTTTCAATCCATTTCCAATCCTGATTAACATACATTAGTCTATGATTGTTATCAAAAACGAAACTCATAGTTAAACAGAAGAAAACACAGTCGGGTCGATAAACCCTATCATATCAGACATACATATGTATTATGTAGCTATATTACTTATCACTTAGTACTATTACATATTATTAATTTAAGATTACAGCAATGTGCTAGTTTACCAACCTTTTTTAAGTTTTCTCTTAGCTTTTTGTATACGCCAACGAATTTCATTTTACTGAAAAAATAATTCCGAATCAGTTAAAATGTCGGTAAATGTCAGAATCATATTTACTTCGGTCCTTTAACCCCTCGGTAGGCTCTCTCCAACTTAAGAGCCCGATTTCTCCTCGACTGTTCTGCGCCACGTTTGCCTAGGGCGTCCCGCTGTTCTGCCTGCTTGGGTGAGCGGATTCCACTGCATAGCGTATTTCGCAATGGAATTGTCTTCGCGCCGTAGGATGTCTCCAACCCACTGCCACCTTCTCATTCGTATTGTAATGTTGATAGGTTCTTGGCCCATTCTCGTATAAAGCTGTTCGTTGGAGATACGGTTCAACCAAAAGATTCTCAAGATAATTCTTAAACATTTCTTTATAAAGACTTGCAGCCGGCGTGTGTTAATGGTGTCCACTTTCCAAGTACTGCACCCAAAAAGCAGTACCGATTCTACGTTGGAGCGGAAAATTCGCAGCTTGGTTCTTAAGCTGATAACATTGCTTTTCCAGATTTATGATTCTGAAATAATTTTTGGACATACTAATATGCCATTCCTTGGCATTCTTTTTCAATGAAATTCGTTTTGACGAGTATGTTAATCGTTTAAATCTCGCATTAATTGAGGCTTAGGCAGAAATGCACCTCAAGCTCAAGGCAGCTCAACTACAGAATTCAAGGCAATGTAGTCTGTCGCGTAGATAGAGGTGCAGAAAGGTCTCACTTGATATCCTAAGGTAGTAATACATTGAGACTCATTCCATAGCAAAACTGGTGGATGTTAAAACTTCTCCACTTCTAAAACTTGGAAGACATAGATATGATAGATGTTTAGAAAAAGTGTGCTTCAAAATACTTTCCACCTTACACTCAATGCGATTCCCTCCTTCCCAGGAAACCTTTTCAGCTATTATAATTATTATATCCTGAAGATATTGGTACCTGAAACAAAAGCTTGGGTGTAATTTGACTACCTTCAAGTGGGCTAACTTTGACCGAAATTAAACTAACTTTATTTAATGATAATGAACCTCTTGTGGTGATATTATTCTCGCTTAGTGGGTACAAAGTAATTACTTACATCTTCCCATTCCCAGTTCTTCATTTAACAGGAATGTATTTATTTTGAGAAAGAGAATATAAAATACATACAAATAATGACGAATTTAGAAAATAAACCCAGATTCTTCTGCCGCCGATTAAAAACAAAAAAAAATCTGAAAAAAAAACTACCATAGTGATTATCAGCACACGCTTGTCATTATTATTATTTAAAAAGAAAAAAGTTTAAAAAATTACGGGGAAATTGGCAATAAAAGAGAGGAACGGCTTCCGTTTTAAAATGCATCTCTAGCTTTTCCCCTAACAATTATATTCTCAAAAAATTATATTTTCTGGTGAAATTCTTTTTATGTAATGTCTCATGACATGCATGTCATAGCTATTTATCTGAGGGTGGAAACTGAATATGTAATTGTAATTATACAAAAAACCTCTTGTTAAATAATTTCACGAGAACAGTAACTCCATTCATTGTATATACCCACTTACCCTGCGAAACTTGTAGTTATAAGTGATAACCAGTAAAGATGACATAATGAGTATACCACAAGGTTGCTCAATATTTGAAGCTAGAACTGTCAATTTACAATCTGTCAATTTGTTTAATCTGAATATTTCACAAATTTAAAAAGTTAATCAAAGCTTCAACCTTGTTTTGTCAATAGTAAAGAAATTCAGTTAAGCTTGTGACAACAAAAACGTAAGAAAGTACAAGAGCCAGGGAATGAAGAACATGTTGTGTACTTGACCTTTATAGTTCATTAAACATTATCAAAAGCTGGAATACATATGTAATAACTAGGGCAGCCGGAAATATGCTCTTAAAAAACTGTTAATAGCGCTTTAAATATGCTATAAAAAAAGACATTATATGCTCTTAAAATATGTTCTAAAAACTATTAAAAACTGGAAAATTCACGAAAAATTAAACAAAAAATATTATTTTTAAGTAATTTTTATTTGAGGAAACACAACTAAATAAGAAACAACTTAATTAAATAATTTGAATATATCAAAATTCAACTTGAATTCTTTTTAATGGATTTAGAAAAAAAGCCGTAGTTTGGTGCCAAAAACACCAAGCCAGTTTTTAAATTACCTCGTTCAAGTAGTTCTTTGGCAGTTTTGACAATGAAGTTTTTTTTACATTTTTTTCATAAATTTCTGCATAGTATGCAACAGCTTCTATCCAGGTTTCTCAACGAGTTATAAAAATTCACAAATATGCTAAAATATGTCCTAAAAATGCAAAAATATGCCAAAATATGCTCTTAAAAGTGAAATAAGCAAAAATATGCATTTCCACCCAAAATATGCACAAATATATACGAATAGGGCTCAAAATCATAGACAAACTAATATAGACGGTCGTCTTCGACCGATTTGACCGTTGGTTCACAAAAGTACCACGGATTTTGAATTTATTCTGACATTTGCGTCAAAATCAAATCGGAGCTCACGCACACATTCTTAATCCGGGGTACATTTCATGCGCGCAGCAGTCTGCTGAAAATGTGGTGTGCAAAAGGAAAAAAGGGACACCGCGATTGTTTTTATAGTTACGTCTTGTTCGCACGTTCGGTCACATATGTATATTCAAATCAAAAATATTCAGATAGGAAAATTCAAATATATATTTTTGTGACTTAATAGCCTCCATACACCACAAATGCATCCATGAATCCATGCACAATCACAATTCCTCCTCACAAAACAAGCACACAGAATCTAGACCTTCAGTTTTGTATGCGCAAACAATTGTAGATTAATGCTTGTGTGGTGTAATGGGGTACGTATTACTCTCTCATCTCTCTTGCTATCGCTTTATTGTTAGAATTCAAGTGTAGGCTGTGAGCTTGTTAAATATATAAACTTTGTGATAAGGATTTTTATCGCCTGGCAATATGAACAGAGCAATGAACTTGAGATTGTTTCAAAAATAATATACATTTTTCATTAAATGCTTCAATTGTACAAGCAACTTTGCACCATATTCCGTATGGGCGTCGGTGGTGTAATGGTTAGCATAGTTGCCTTCCAAGCAGTTGATCCGGGTTCGATTCCCGGCCGACGCACACTTTTTTTTTTAATTTTTTTTTCTTATTTCTGTTTTAATACTAAAAGCTGATTCATTTAGAGGTACTTTTTTGTTAATAGATTTATTGACAGATGACACATGAATTTTGTCAACCTCTTATGGTGTTTTTATTACATATTGTTTGACATTTTATCTTGAAAAGACTTAACTCTCCACAGTGTATTCAAATTATTCAGCTGTGCTATGAAAATCGACGTTTTACGAGGAATGTGTTTCGTACACTTAGAGCAACTTATGGACTCGAACTCACGATTTGCTTTACCATCGAATAGTTTGAAATCCCATTTTTAATAATAGACAATAGGTGACCAAATATACCACATTCAGAACGTAGTGAAGGAAGTATTGGCGCGGCAACAAATTGAAGACCGTGAACTCCAGACAGCCATACAGCCCATAAATTAATGGCTTTAATACGAGAACAATTCGGTGAACACTAAATTTCGTGCCTCGAAGTTCGATACCACACCTCTATACTTCTTCCTTTCAGGTTAGATATGTAAGGTCTGCATGCATGAATAAGCTGTGTACGATTGAGGAATTGGAAGCCAACATTAGTCGCCATAAATATCCCTCAAAATGCTCGGACGCGTCTCATGTCATGAGCTGAGTTTGGGCTGTTGGCCATGTTTTCGCTCTCTAGATTCCTGTTTTCTTCTTTCTAATTGATATCTCCTCCTCCGCAGAATGGGAGACTATCTAGGATTCTGAGGCCCCCTTTTTTTGCTAGAGAATGAGCTGCTTCATTCCTCTCTATTCCCACATGAACACACGTATGAAAATTGAATACAAGTTACTTTTTAAATCTTTCCAGATTCTAGAAAACTTTTTCCTCAACGAAAGCGTAT
Organism: Chalcosyrphus nemorum; assembly: GCA_949716465.1. Lineage (NCBI taxonomy): Eukaryota > Metazoa > Arthropoda > Insecta > Diptera > Syrphidae > Chalcosyrphus > Chalcosyrphus nemorum. The sequence goes on from OX454333.1 coordinate 82,974,609, forward strand.
GTATCGGCACGGAAATAAACCTGCCAGAGAGCGTTCAAGCTCGCAAGGAACTTCGTGAGCTGTGCCGGATCGTGAGCCTGGAACACATTTCATTAGCTGCCAGACACATTCCAACCAAAAAAATAGCCGCTGTTTCGTTCAACAAAATGCAAGTAAGTCTTTTAAAAATCCCCTTCAGTCATAAATATTAAAAAAAACCTTTTTTTTTCAGTTTATTGACGATTCCGTTGAAGTACCCTTCTTTATAGAGTTCCGTGACAAACAATGCAAATCACCAAATGCCATCAGTCTTATGAATTACATGATCGAAATGGATCAGGGAGTTGACCCATTCCAATTGTACAATATCGACTGCCTCTTGGAGTTGATGTTCCTTGCGACCTCACCAGAGTTTGGAAGAAAGGGTCTGGCTAGTGCACTTGCAAAATACACAATAGAACTGGCCAGAGAGCTCGGCCAAGGAATTGGTGTAGAGAAAGTTCACAAAAGTATTCGCGATAAGAGACCAAAGGCTGTTACTGCCCTTTTCACCTCGAATTTCTCACAAAAAGTTGGAAGAGCAAATAATTTTAAGGTTCTCAACCGGGTTCCCCACAGCAGATTCTCCTACAACGGAAAGTCTTACAGCGAAAGAATCGGACCAATGCATAAGGACGCCGAACAAGTTGCTCTTCTTTTGTAGAATTAAAGAGTATTCTCATACTAATTAGAAGGAATCACATGGAATCAAATGTTACTTGCACGCTTGCATTGCGACATGCAATATTTTTTAAATGCACTCATGTACACTTGAGCATGGCTTTGAAATAAATATTGATGTCAATAAATAAATTTAGATGGGATTTGTTTATGGTCAAAATAATTGAGGAAATAAAATCATAGTTTGTCATTAAGTTTATTTTCGAGTGAAAATACAAATATTCCACAGTATTGTTCATTTGCTATGAGCATTGAATTGCTAAGTAAATTGTGTAAGCGGTTGTTATGGCCCTCATAGAGGAAAAGATCGTAAAGACCATTATTGCAACATCATTCGCTTGGATCTAATGTGATAATAAAAGTTCGATAGAAGTGTCTCAACCTCTCAGTACAGAAGTCAAAAAGTCTGGATCACCGTGAAATGACAATATAGCAAAAGTGTTGAACGAGATGCTAGAAGACGACCTCAAAGGATATGTCAAACTCTTTAGCGCACAAATAAACGAAAAACTAACTAACAATGATCCAAATAGGTGGTAGATGAACTACCTTTGTTAGAGGTACACTTACGTGGAGTCTACGACAAAAATATCAAAATGCAGGCAGATGAAACAAGGAGTCCCCCAAGGTGGCGTTTTGTCATCCTCCTGTTTAAATACAAATTCCCTTGGATTTTAATAATGTTAACATAATTTCATGTGCAGATATCGGAAGGGTGCTCTACATCTCACATTTTTCCCAGAGGAAGGCTATCTGAGGAGTTTCAAGTCCAAAGTGACGTTCCGCAAGGCTGCATTCTTTCAACAATATTGTCGAATTGGTGATTACCTAAATGAAGCTTTGTCGGTGCGAAGCAGACTTTGAGCTGGAAATTAACACTTTTCTTCGGATTTTTCCCTTTATCTGGTCGGCTTCTTGGCACTAAGCTTCCATCTATTTCAGTCATGGGTTGTGACTGCTTGAAGGTTGGGCTGCTTTATGTCGTTCTTGACAGTTGCAAACAATGTCACAAATTGGGTGTTATTGACTTGCCGTGGGTTACTGGAAAATTAACTTGACAAAAATAATAATTATCACAATAGGATCAAACTCATCGGCATATATATTCATTGCTAGACAAACGGATGTGAGTGTAGAAAGTTTCCAACACCTGGGGAGTATTGTCTCAAGCAGTAGCGAACTGAGTCCGCCGCATAGGAAAAGCAAATTCTGCGCTTAAGATGCGGCTTTAGGAATGTGGAAGTCGATTATTCTTAGAGTCTGTCATTTGCTGTCAGATTAAGGATTACACCACATTGATTCTTCTCCACATTTTCGGCATGTAGCCGAGTTCTTAACTGGCTTTCTAGATTGAAATGGTCGTTTATATGCTGCAAAATGAAGGGCAGGAAAAGCTACATATGTAACTCACTGGGAAAGCATTTAGTTATTTTCAACATGAGCTCGAAAAAAAATTCTGTGAACTATGAACGAATGCAAAAATTACATAAGATTCTCCTTTGTCGATTTGTCGTAACACCGACCGCTTTCTATCGCACTTTTTCCTTGATCTGTATGTCTCTATAATGGCCATCATACCCTCTTATAAGAAAATTTTCATGTCATCAGTGTAGACAGATGAGAGTTTTTAAGAGTCAAGATCATTAATAAACAAGTTGAAAAACAAAGGACCAAGATGGCTACATTGAGGTACTCCGGATCTAAATAGGTCTTTCTATTTTCATTCTATGAAGTAAAATATGATCCATGCAATTTGACCACACTCGTTTGTACGTCAGCAATTACGAATCCTTGACAGCGTATATCCTTGCGAAATCCAGTGCACGGTGGAACTGCTTTCAAGTTACACGCGATGTGTGTATCAGAGTTAGTCTTTCCCAGAATTTGTCTCAGTTTGTAAATCTCGAAGGCACACTAAAAAGTGCCGGCTAGTATATTTCAGATAGGTTTCAGACTTTTACACAACACATTAGATAGGATCATATATTTACCAGTGATATCGTCTTTTTGGGAAGAAGAATATGATACTCTAGTCCAGGGGTGCAAGCTCAAACTCCTGTAGTGCCACTTTTTTATTCAAAAAAAGTGAAAAAACATAAAGGGTTTTCCAATAGAAATTTCCGAACTTTGACAGGTAATAGCGACCCTATGATTAAGGGGACATCTGTCAAATTGGCTATTCTTTATTTAATCTTTTTTTCCAAATCAACATGACGTGTTATATAGTTCAACAACGTGTGCAAGTGATTGAATTGTTTTATGAAAGCTGGTCTTCTGCTGGAGCAATATTTCCCGCGGAAGATCATATTCAACAACGAAGCCCATTTCTGGTTGAATGGGCTTTGGTTTGGTGTGGATTTTGGACTGGCGACCTCATCGGTCCATATTGCTTACGATCGAATTAGGCCGGACCATCACCGTCAAAGGCGAGTGCTATCGGTCCAATTTCTTTTTCTCTGGCCCACAGGCCAGATCTTTGACATGCCTGCTTTAGTCACTGGTCATGCTTTGCTTTGCTTCATTACCAGACATCACCAACCTACATATATTTAAAACTATCACCTAGGAATCCATCAAACCTAGCTGCATTTGTTGTTTCTCATTTCTTGGTGGGGATGTTGGTTCATCAACTTCAAGAAGTGGATTTTCTTCCTGCACTCTCATTCATTTTTGGCTCAAGTGTTGCTAAAATTACATGAACGATTCTCCAGGTCTTGATCAATATGTTATGTTCGGTAAAGAGCACCCGTTCCGGCTTTAAAGCCTTTCCGATAATAGTTTCAGATGACTGTGATGTGGCTCACAAAATGTATCACCGTGTTGAGCAATTCAAATAAAATAATTGGTCTACACCACGTACCAACTGACCTTCATTGGTTGGTCTTGAGGTGTGAATTGATTAACAATACATAGCTACCTCGCTTCTAGTACTTTATCACCTTGTTTAGCCGGTATCTTTTTAAATATAAATAAAATCATTTGATTCATTTCACATTCATTACAAAAGGGGTAATGACCTAATTATGATTATCTATTGACTTTTTGTAATGCCAATTGCTATTTATGGATAGTCAAGTAAAGTTAAGTGAGTTAAAATTTAAGAGAAAATTGTTACTGACAATCTATTTCAACTGCATACACCCTCTTTCTCATTCTTCAAGTCAGCCATAATTCTCACTTGTTGTGTGTGAGTGAACATTTGTTTGAGACCCTAAAGGTGTAAGAGGGAGAAGACAAGACCCTCTTTATTTGATTTGACAGGAGCGTATTTACATAAAAAATTCTCGTAAGGTTTGGAGTTGAAGATGAAGAGTACATACATTATTTTGAATAACAAAGTTATTATTTATGATAATATTAATTGTGTTTTTACTTTGCGTTATGTTGTCCATCAACGTGCTCCCACCTCGTTTTATCTGTGAGGTGTAAGTGCAATCTCACCCTCAAACAACATGTGTGAACTCAAGTGATACTTGTGAGTTTAATATTGTAAAAAAAGTAAAAATGAGCAAAAAGTGATTAGTTATAGATAAAAAAACAATTGGTATACATAAAATAGATCAATTTGTACATAAATATGTATGTATATCATCAATGAGTTTTTGTTGTTTTGTTTTATGTACTTGTTTGCCGATAACTAAGGTCATCTCTGGCTAAGTAAAAAAAAAAAAAAAAAACTTGTTCCTCGTTGTGTCGGGTTTTAATAATAATGTTTTTTATTTTGAATAATTGTTTGTAATTGCTTGTTATGTGTCAGTTTAGTGATTACTATTTTGTCATGTTAATTAAGTGTTTCTATGTATTATGTTATGATTAGACAGCCTGAGATCAGAAAATCTATTGTTCTTTTGGGTAAGAGAATGTGCTAACGTTATGTTAGGCGGAGTTAAAAGCGCTTAATGGAGGATATTTTCGCGATCGGTAGTTTGCGTATTTATGTTTCTGTCCGTATGGTTACCACACCTGTTAGACCGCCTGAACGTGGATGAAGCTCTTCTACACGAGCAGACAACCTGGATGATGGTGGTAAGTTGTCTTTTTTTCAATGTGTCCCCAACGTTAATGTTCTTTTTGTTTTTGTAGCCATTTGGTGGGTCGTTGAAGTTGGTGTACGTTGTGCTTCACTGTTTCCAGAATCCATGCGTAAGTCGTCGCGTGTATTTACGTTTCTCAAGTTGGTTAATGTTCTTCGTCATTAGTTTTCTAACCGATGTTGTACGTAATGGTGTTCCAATCAGAAAGTGCCTAGGAGTTAAGATGGTTTAATCTTTGAGATCAGACTACACGGGACATAATGGTCTATAAAGACATGCTTCGATTTGGATGGAGAAGGTGTTGTACTTCTCAAACGAAACGTCAGTGATAGATAGATAGACTTAACGCCAGTTTCGTCCGAAAGGTGGTGATGACACTAAAGTTGCTAAGAGTTTGGCCACTTTGGTTCATAATTCTGTTGAAATGAACTTGCTGTCCCCTTGAAGTTGATGACGCAGTTGCGGAGCAAGTTAGTACGGGCTCCATGTCTTGCTGTGAATCTCCGGTATGCAGTTGAAATGAAATCACCACCAGTTCAGTATGTATTGCTTTTTGTGGACAGACAGACACACAGACAGCAATGTATCCCTAGCATGATGTAGAAAATCCACCCTTCCATAGTTTTATATCCACATAACGACAGCTCACGTAATTCACACCAGTGTTGGTAAAAGGTCTTGAAACAATTACTAGTTTAGTTGGTTCCCTTGGTCTTACAATTTTGCATACTTGCATACTTTTTCAAAACGCATTGTGAATGCATCAACTGCGCAAATAAAAGCAAATAGAGCATCGTGAATGAAACAAAATGGATTCATCACCGGAGTCGTAAGTAAAATTTGGCATTGTATGAGCCATTATTGATGTTCAAAACAGTTGATTATAGTACGATGGTATATACAATTTCGGTATCATAAAAATCGTTCCAAAACGTCAAAAATTGCAAATCATAACAAATGCAAAGCAGCGCAAATGCATCATAACCTGGCATCACAAACGCAGTGTGCATTCACAATGCGCATTTTGACGTTTTGGAATTCAGCCACTATTTCTGCTGGATGATGCGATGACACCTTACATAAGTTTGGACCCGCGTGACCACATTGTGATCTAGACGTGTGACAGCTGAGTTTTCCTTGGTTCGTAAGATGCTTGAGCCGGTTAGTTTCTTGATGTTGCAGTTGGAGATTCTAATTGAGTTGAGCCCCACATACTTCCAGGAGAGGAAGGCAAATCTGCTCTACAGGAGCTACTCTGGCTGACATTGCTCCTCATCTGATGTTAATTTTCGATAGTTCAGGTCCTAAGGAGGCTCCTAAATCCGCCGCCGTAGTTGAATCTCAATGGAGTGATGATTTTTGGACGCTTACTGAATTAGGCTGATGACTCCAAAGACTTCCAATCAAAAGTCCATTCCAACTCAGTGTTTTAAGCAACTGGTGATCCTCTTTGATTCTTACAAGGATGACGGAGGAGTAGACAAAGGCATTCAAATGTACATCGATCCTTGCAGGGATTACATATGAAATATTATGTAAATGAATATGGAACCCCAACAGTTTTACCGAGATTTGCTGTGCTAATGTCGAGTAAAGACTTCAAGGTCGCCACGGATTCATGGGCGAGTTTATTCTATTCCATAAATGCACGAAGTTATGAGAACCAGTTTCTTCTTAGTTTGAAAACTGTCGGGCAAGATTGTCCATGCAGATGAATAATTTGTTGCATCTTTAGGAAGAGCAGCTTTACCGGATACCAAACCTTTCAGATACTGCAGCTTCTGGACCTGACCTAATTATAGATGCTGACTTAATACAATGCAAATTGTTACGTATGTGACATATGTGATAAGATTTAAGAGAGAATTGACACACAATCTACACACTCTTTCTCATTCTTCAAGTCAGATATATGTAAGTTTTAATTCGTAGTTATGATTTGTTTGAGACCCAACAGGTGTGTGTGAGAGGGAGAAAAAGAGAGTGTCATGCAAGACACTCTTAACTTAATTTGACAGAAGCATGTTTATATAAAATTTTTAGTGTGGGGTGGAATTAAAGGTCAGTACGTTGTTTACAATCAAAGTTTGTGTTTATGTGAATATTAGTTGCTTGTGTTATATCGTGCATCAGCAATATGCAAACAGCTAAATCATAAAATGGAAATTTTGTTAAAAGTGTAAATTTTCGCACATTAAATACCGAAAATAAAATTTAAATTCACTCAAAAAGTTTATTTGATACAACCTTCTTGATCTAGAACGCTGACAAAAATTTCCCTCTAAAAATTCCCCCACGAGGCAGGCATCCGTTGGAGGCGCGCTAAACTTTAAACATTCTCAAGTTCAATATCAAAAACTATAAATAAAAACCATATTTATCAAATGGAATTGTTTATATGAGCGACGGCATGTCGAGAGGCAGTATGTGTTCGTTTTGCTTTTTACCCCCTTTTTTTTAGAACTGTGGGAAAAGTAACTTTTTTCTCAACAGATAAGAATGTTTAAAGGCTATTTTTAAATGGTAAACTATGCTTCAGTGATAAGATATAGCTCCACCAGAGAAAAATAACAAATCATTGCCTCGCAACACTATCAGTGCTCTTCTTAGTGATTACTTTTTTTTTCATATCTTTCAATTTATTAAATTGAACCGCACACATGAGTATGAGATACACACAAGCTTTGCAATAAAAAAAAAAAGAAAAAAAAAACATATTTTCCTATTAACAAACAAAAACGACCGAAAATTTAAACAACTCTATTAGTTTATGCCGATGACACAGTGTGAATAGAACTATTCACAGGCAGACTGCACGGAGAAAAGCGATCTAGCGAAATAAAATAGTCGCTAGGGGTGTTTCTTCTATTGAGGACGTTGTATGTTGTCTGTTGAGTGCAGTGCTTTATAATTTAATTGAAAGCAGTTAAAGTTAATTCAGAGTTAAGGAAACTCTAGATTGTTAGCAAAATGGGACATTCTAATGGCTGTAACGATGTGGCTCCAAAATTTATTTGTGATGGTAATTTGGATTTTGTTAAAAGTGTTTGTTTCTAAAATGTGAATAATATTCGTGGTCATTTTACAGGAGAAATAGAAATCGTAAAAATTACTGAGGAATACGTTGAAGAAGCTGTTAACGTAAGTTAAACGAAAAGTAATTACAAATTTTATGAGCCTTCAAACATAAATACTTGGTTTTAAATCCGATGGATGTATGTATTTATATATTTTCTCCACTTAGTGCAACTTTATGCTTTAAGGATCTAATACATATATACATATGTACATACATATATCATTTATTCAATAATTTACTTACGTACGCGTGACTCTTTTAATGTAAAAAAGGCACGGCGGCGCTTTTGTTTTAGATTTGACGAGAGAAGGCACAAGTTTGTGTAGTAGATTTTGAAACTCTATACCTTTCGTGGATAGTATCCAAACAGTTCGGGAGAATTGTTAGGATTGTTTGCATTCGATTGTAATTCACACTCATTTTTCCAGAGATCGTGTTAAAAAAAACGTGTTGCTATTCAAGCGAATTACTTCACTTTGGTACTGGAAAAAATAGATAGTGAACCGAATAAATTTGAGGTATACCGTGGTTACGCAGAGTAAATATGAATAGTGTTTTTGTTAACGGCCACAGGAAGTAAAATGGGTCTTACCTCTTTTATATAACAGGATTGAGGGATCGAATAGGAAATACGAATTGAAATCAGGGGTTGAATTACGATATCAGTTAACGAATGAGTGAAATCCATACGGTATCAGGTGATCGACTAACTACGTTGAGATGATCACATAATCTCTTTGAAAATTGTACTAGTACAATTCTACTACACTGAAACGCCTGACAAATGTCAAAAGCATAAATTTTGTATATATAGTCTTAAATTTAAACTGGCATATACATAGTCTATTTTTTATCTTCGGAGTCAAAGGACGATCGGAATGAATTAATTGAGCGAAGACGTTTAAGGAATAATACCGAACTTTGTCTTTATAAAATTCTGCGTACGTATTTCCTTAAAATATGGTTAAAAACTCAGTTTAATTAAAATAAATTACAAAAAACATATGAAAAATGGAGATATTTTTAAATTTATCAGATCAGATCATCAACGCGAACCCTTTTGAATAAAAAAAATTCTTGATTACTGATGGCAAAGTGCCAAATATCGATCTCTTAAGCCAAATCGACATTTATCTGTCACTTGCTACTCGATAACTGATGCGGTAATACGACCTCTGATTCCCTATGTGAAAAATTTCAAGTTCGCCAAGCAATTTAATTTACTCTTACTCGTCATGGAAATGACGTCAAAGTATACCTCATTCGTGTGAAAGCTTCTCTTTGGTTTTTGACGTAACAAAGACGTTTTATCTGTCTCTTTATTTTCTATCTGCAAATCTCAATCTTTCGATCTCTTTTTCTTGATTAAGTTACATACGTGGTTAATTTCAATCTGTTTCAATCCGATCTGGATTTAGAAAACATTCAAATTGAATTGAATTCGAATTCGATTCACTCATACAAAGGGGGTTATTGTATTAATTATTTATTTGTGTACAGCGCATTGAATAACGATTTTGATATAATATGCTGGACATTATCGGCACAATGCGTTGATCAGAATTGTCTTTATTTTATTGGTGAGAATTGTTTTTAGTTAAAGGAATATTGCGCGCTTATGCTACTGGAAGAAAAGCATTGATCAAGTCATTTGTACTCATGATACAGTGTATTTCAACGAATTGTTTTCACGCATTGTTTTTTCTGCGACAATGAAAGAAATCAAGAAAATGGGGATTCGATATAATAAAAAGAATGGAGAACTACAATCGGTGGGATGTCACAAGCTCTAACCGCAAGAAATGTAATTGAGATTTAGAGAATTGGCATGAGCGGATGTTTCTTCTAAAAATATTAACAAAGGGGCAACCATTTTTTCCAAATATAACAGTCTCCACGAGACATATTTTCAGTCAAGACTCAAGTCGTGACATTAATATGTCTCATGTAGACAGCACTTTTACGGACTTGATTTGCAGTCTGACATCTAAGACAGCCTTTTTGTCTTGTCTTCTCTGTGCACATCAATTATGACTGAAATTTGACATTTAAAGTTTGGCAGTCGTTTTTTATGAGAAAAAACATGTGTTTTGATCGATTAGTGATTTCGTGTTTGCCTATTAGACAGTGTCCAGTGATGCCACCTATTGTGGTGCCGATATGCAATCTGTTGAGAGAAATCAAAATCGTCGAACGTTTCAAATCCAGCTGAGGCCAAATTTGTTTAGTCGCTAGACATGTTGTACCACTTGTCCATCTAAGATTTGTACTCTCGATTGCATCCAGCTTGAATTTTTGTTTACATGTAGCGATTGGTATACCTTCCTATAGTGCTCTTTTCTGGTAATGGTTAAGGTTGTTCCTATTCTGGCGAGTTCATTACAGTTCCCTGGAATATCTCTATACCCTGGCATCCAACACAGGTAAATATTGAACTGTTTTGCCATCTTCGTAAGAGACGATCGGCAGTCGAGGGCTACTAGAGAAGATATAGAGATAGAGTCCAGGGATTTGATGGCAACTTGGCTATCTGAAAAGATATGGATATCTTTAGCGGATATCACGTTTTTCTTGAGCCACGATAAGACTTCTTTGATCGCTATAATTTCCGCCTGGAATACACTACAATGATTTGATAGACGGAATGAGAGCTAAAGATTAAGGCTTTTTGAAAAGACACCGCCCCCCACTCCATCCTTACTCCTGGAACCGTCAGTATAGAAGTCTTTCGCCTTACCTTCTATAAAACCATTCTCACTCCAGTTTGATCTGGAGGGAATGGTGACGAAAATTTTCTTGTCAAAGTTTAGGCATGGAGTATTTATAGTTCTTTCTTGACCACTGTGTGGCTACACTCACTGCCATTTGCTTCCCGAATATATCGAGAGGTAAAAGGTGGACCAAAATATCCATTGCCGCAGAGGGTGTAGTGCGTTAAAAGTTACAAACACAAATTTATACTTGTGGCATCCGAATTTGTAATCTGGAATTTTGTTGCACAGTGTGCATTTGTAAAGGATATAGTACCTATTCTTGAAACCAATTTAACAGATTATTCTACAAATTTTGTGAAAAAAGATGATATAAATCAAGCTTGAACTAGATAAGTCATATAATTAAACAAAATATATTAAATTTAATTCTATGTACTTGTAAAAAGAATATTTGTAGATTATACACTTTGGAGAACGATGAAAATACAATAAGTTTCGGAAAGAACTGTAGCACATACAATTGAAGTGGAACAGTGACGGTAAATCGTCAGACAAGATTTTAATCAACAATTTACACATACAACTTTCCTATCTCAATTAACAATAAAATAGTTTAGTAATAAATGCACTTCAACTATAAATGTGTATGATATTATTTGTTTTAGATATTACTGAAATTGCTTTGATTTTAAGTTTTACCTCTTGAAAAGAATTCACATTGATTTATCTATATGAAGAAATAAAGCGCACGATTGGGTCGTATAGACTTGCGCTATACATCTATTATACTTTTGAGATTAAGAGTATTAGGAGTCACTGAATTTAAATGTCATCCTCTAGGACTTCATAAAACTCTTGCCTTTGACGCCTGCATACCATCGTAATCCTTCAATTTTGTAGTTATAGAGATCTACGCCTATTTTGAACATAATCCAGGCGGATTGACATTTTTCTTATATAATTTGCAGATAGGACTGGTTTCTTTTACTCATTGTCCGCTTTACCTAAGCAAGAATTCGCTAGACCGCTAGACGATGAAACAGTGCACTAGAAATTAAAAGTACTTATTCATAAACTCCATTCCCTGTGTGCTTTTAGTTTGCACTAATTTGTTTTGACTTGCTTACTTCATTTACTACGTTTTATGGAAGTAATAATTGAGTTTATTACGTTCAAGCGAAGTTCTCCGCTAAAGTGTGATCCACTTTCTCTTATAGCGGTCATAAATTTATTTAGCAACAATTCTGTCATCCCAGCGCAAAAGTAGGTACCTACATATGTATGTACTTAAACACTAGCAGCTACATATATTTGTGGAATATATGAAACAATAAATTAAATGTAGGTCCCGTATATATATAATATTGCATTTGCTCAGCTAGGTCTTCGAATATTTTTGTTCGCTTAAATATAAAGTTTATGTTAATTTTTGATTTTTTTGACTACACATTTGCTAGCGTCATGACACTATGTCAAATGTTTTTTTGTTTTTAGTGTTCCGGACCTTAAAAGGTAAGACGGAACACTTATGGGTTTGATACGGTGTCTGTCTGTCCGTCTGTCCGTCAGTCTGTCACAGCCCTGTAACTTTTGAACCGTTAGACATAGAGAGCTGAAACTTTCGCTATGTATACATTATGTAAAATCCTGCACAAGATGGCGGCAATGAATTTCATTTTGGGAGCCCTTTTTTGGGCACCTTGTATGAAGGGCAAAAAAAAATTATTTTATTCCCCATCATGTGGCATATCAAATTAAAGAGAATTTTGCAAGGGTTCCATATATGTAAGAAATATTTTTTTTTGACAAAATTTGTTGAACAAAAAAGCTTGCCAAACATTTGAAAAATGTTGCCCCCCCCCCCCCTAAGGGCCAGACCATAAATGCTAAAAATATGAAAAAATTGGAGATACGTAGAATTTTGTGTAGATTGTGAAATAAGTACGAAAATTTCTGTATCTTATATATTTTCTGAGAAAAATTAAAAAAATGGGGTATCTGGTAGCCCACTGTATCTCCCCCAGTTTTCATGTTATCCAAATAATCTTTACAGCAAATCATTTTGATACTACGGTTTGCTCAAGTTTTAAGTTTCATCTAAATCCGCTAAGTAGTTCCCGAGTTAAAGATTTTAGAAGAGCGCATGGACTTCCCTATAAGCTCTTCTCTTGCTGCTATTGCATTCGATTTCGATTTGTCAAAAACTTAGTCATTTGCACGAATGGATCGTATATGTTAGCTCTATGCTGCTTTTGAAAACTAAATAAGTTTAAAAAACTATTTTTTTTTTTTTTAATTTTGTTTATTTTTTTTTTCAAAAATATATATTTTTTTTAATTTTTAAAACTCTAAATGCTGTATTCCTTCGCATGTTGTCAGTGTTTTGCTTTACTTCAACCATTTAACAAGCAAAGTACCGTTACATTCATTTTTATCTAAAAGCTTCGACCATGTTTTATATTGAAAGTGTAAGTTAAAATGGACTGGAATCTCAGCTCAGTATTACTAGGACATACATACCTACGTACAAGACATTACATTATTCATATCAAAACCAGTATTAGGTGTACCTATGCAGGATATGAATAAATTGCCTTCTATTTAATGACAATATAAAATGTCCGGAACACTATTGCACGAGGCCCTCCTCGCACTTATTTTTTTAAATTGCCATACCATTTCACACCTAAGTAACATTCGTTATTTTTAATTGATTCGTTAACGATAAATAGGTTTATTAATTTAAAATTAAGATGCATAGATACACTACAAAATGATATGAAAAATAAGTATTAAAACTTAAATTACAGTCAGTCACGAAAGCTTACATATTGGTAGGTCTAGGTACATTCATAATAATGTATGTACCTCTGACCAGTGCGAGGTAATTGCTTATAGATAATGCTTAAATTTAATTTTATTACTAAATGAGACGTTATTGTTTAAGAACTAATTCAAAGTAGTTATTTCCTCCAAGTTTAACTCACGAAAGTGTACCTGCAGGCGACTATCCCATTTCATATAAAAAAATGCTGCGAAATTGTTCAGCAATTTCGTCTTAATTAATACAAAATATCGTGTCACTTGGAAACAATTTTGTAAAATTGGAAAGCACAGTAAAAATACCGGTGAAAGTTTAAAATATATTCATTAAAACTAGAAATTAAAATAAAGATTTTGATGATATTCCCAAAATCCTTATAATGTTAGACGACACATTTCGAATAAAACCAAATTCGAAGTATATACAATAAGGTTGCCGTAAATCTTCGAATAAATTGGTGGAAAACATTGTGAATACTACATTCGGTAAATAAAATCACCCAGAATCTGTGTGAAAAGTTCTGAGATCCGAATGAGTTTTGAGAAGATAAGTATTGGAGGATCACAATTTTTGAAAATGAGCCTTATTATGGAATTACATAAGTAAGCCTAATGTTGTTGGATCCAATGCCAAGGGAATGATCTGGCGCAGGGATATCCAAGAAATTAAGGCAAAGAAAATTGGTTCCTACTCTGCATTTTGAAAGTGAAATATGCAAATGTGCTATTCCAAAAGTGAAACAAAAAGCAATTTCGAATAGCATTGACTTTTGGAACGAAGTGGAAAGTATTATAAGAAGTCTACTGTTAATTGAAGTGCGTATAATCGGTATCCGTGTCTCAAAATTTAGTGTAATACATAATTTGTACGAATCTACTGATGCACTACGTGACTACACAATAATAACAAAAACAATAAATGAATATAAATTGAAGATCAAACGTGATTCAAGTTTCTCGAAAGCTGCGGCAATTAAGGGAAGGGGTTGAAATAAAACCAACGACATTAATATTATACAGAGGAAAAACGTAGCATGGACTCCAACCAATATCTTCCAAAACAATAGAGAGCACGAATGAAAAAGATCGTAGAAGTCTCCTTGTGATCTCTCCAAGATTTGTTTGCGTTTCTTGAATGAAAGAACTTGAATCTAATTTTATCGAATGCAATCTTTAGCTCTTCAAATGGATGTGATCGTGGTCAATTCAAAGTCTACAAACATTTGAACATTACGATCCTTAGGAAAACAGTTTTATTGACTTAAGCGAAAAATTCCACAAAAGCAAAATATTTTGAAAATAACCAATTTTCAGTTTCATAGTGCCATTTAACTTACCAGAAAAAAGCAAAATTGGGTAACACTGACACTGACAATATGTAGGTCGGTTCCCATACTTTTCTGCACAGAAATTTTCAGCTTGCTAAATTTCTAAAAGTGGGGTTACAATTCTCTTAGAGAAAGACAAAATTTGAAAAAAGTACAGGAACGGGTTGAACAAAAAAGGTGCCCAGTTTCTAGACGTCACTTTTTTTGTACTGATTTACTTCAAATTATTTTGCCAGCCAACAACAACACAACCATTTGACAGAACTCATATTTTTGTCCAAAGATATTTCTTGGACTAAAGCAGCATGGGGAAATTTCTTATTCTCTCGTGAGCTCTCTCTTCTGTGAAAAACTACGAAATTTTGACGTACTCGCTACTTTTCGTAAAATTTCGTAGATTTTCGTAGTTTTAGTCAGTACGGGAACAGACCTTATGGCTTAAAGCCAACAATATGTTTGAAAATGGCGTTCAGTTCATTCTGAATTTATGAATATCAAAATTCGATTTTAAGTTAAGTTGGTGAATAAAATCTATTATAATCGGCTTTATCTGACTATGAATATGCGCCATTGTTTGCTTTTATACCAGTTTAGAGCTAATGTCACGTTTTAAAATTTTTCATTTAAGAGGCCTCCACCCAGAATTTGAGGAAAAAGCGAAAATTGTGCATTTTCAAAATAACGCCATTCGGCCAATAGTGAACTTTGAGTTCGACATTTTGGGTGGAGGCCTCTTAATCAAAATAGAAGCTCTTGGCTTCTATAACTTTCTTCTAGCATGAATAAAGGACAAATATTACCTAAGCCTTGATTTTTCGATGACATAAAATCTTCAAATGCATGAAGGTTTCAGAAGACTTCAAAACAATTTTAGATTGCGTTAAAAGCAATAATCCATTAGAAAACTATTAGCAAATAATTTGAAATCTCAGGTGCAACCATTTTTGCGTTTACTTACATCATTAGGTACTGGCATTCACACATTGCACTGCCTTGTCAATAAATTTTAGAGAAGAGAAGAAAAACTTAGGAAAATCAGCTATGTACCTACTAAAATTCGATAGCTACTTTTTATTGCCTATTTTCTTTGAAGTATTTTAACCACCAATAACTCACGTACGTTCAGAACGTGCATTTTATGACTTACTACGTAAATCATATTTACATCTCCTCAGTAGAATTTGTAGAATGACCAATAAATTACAATTTGTTATATCGAAATTTGTTAGGAAAATTGTTGATGTCACTTTTTGTACACCCGATTTATAAGCCTTTGTTATTGATTTACTCATCACAGCTGGTAGTAAAATTGTATTGTATTCTATTATGTCATGGGAATTTTGTCTCATTTAAGAAAAAATTATGGTTTATTTTGTTCTAACTCCCACTGAAGATAGTAAAATCTAAAGTGATTGTCAAGTAAAAAGAAAATGATGTTAAAAGCATATTGCGATGTGAAACATTGGTAGCTTAACAGCACGGAACAATGAACATGGAAAGACGCGATTTAAAAATTAGCGATTGCGATTGCGATTGAATATCCCAATCAAATAAATTAACAATTACTAAACAAGTGATTCGATTGTCAGTTTATTCCTTACTGAATTCATTGCCAATAGTAAAAATACATTATCTAATAGAAATGGTCCAATGGAAACAAATAAATATTTTGTTTTCAAATTTACTATTCGTTTGACTTATTAACCACTCTGTTTTAAAATTCATTTGCACTCAGTGCTGCCGTTTAAAATGTTCCCGAAACAGGAGATCTACTGCTTAGGTGTCATAATTAACATGAGATTCCAAATTTTAAAACAGCGAAACTCCTCCTTTGAAAATAAACTAAATTTGTAAAAAGAACTACCTACAAAAATGTGAACCCTTATACACTCCACAATTACCTGGGAGGATGATACGAGAGCTAAAAAGGTCTCAAGCCATAAAGAAGACAGCTTTCAGCGATCCTTTTATTAAAGTGATTCTCTCCAGAACACATTAGTCGCTGTTTAGCAAAAATGAATAGTAGCTCTGAGAAGGATGAAATGGTTCTTCTTCTTACTCTTACATCAAAGAAGAGCAGAAAGGAGGTCCATGAAATAAATAAAAAGAGGATACATTATGGTGAATTCCATCGTCTTTGTAAGGAACTCAATTTATTTGAAGACTGTTTCTTCAATTATATTCGATGTCTCGAGAGCAGTTTGAGACGTACCAAATCCATAGATTTCTCCACCTCATTCGTCATTATTTCTGCTTGCATGCTGAGATCTTTGTAAAAATGTACAGCCAGATATCGGAACGCCACGATCTCTACTGAATCGCATTGCGTTTTAACAAAATGACGGCGTGTTCTGCTGAAGCAGTCACAGTGACATACGGATTCTTCGCCTTTGTTGCAGATTCTTCATAAATTACATAAAGCTATAGTCATGAGTTCTTTTTTAACTCGACGGTGTCTTGTTAGGAAATCTATGGTAATACGAATCTGACTGAAGGAGTTGTTTTGTTTTCTTAGGAGAAGAGTTTGCAACAAAGAATTTAGTTTGTCTGTTCAGTTTCCATCCAGTAATGGTGCGCTTTTCCTTTCACCCAAATTTTATTACAACTTTTGGCTGTGCTGATAAGAAATTCGCAGAACGGTTAGACTTCATGAAGGTAGATGCGGGTCCTGTTGTGGCTAGTTCGTCTTCTTCATAACCCCTCTGACTAGGGTATTAATGATAATATTTCGTAAGGTTTCATTTGTGTACCAGACATGTGAATCACTGGCAAATGCTGGTCTTTCCTGTTCCCAGTTCTAGCGATCTGAAAACGCAACCTTGAAGTTTTGACTGAAGTTGTATTTTGGCAGACATCTGTCTGTGATTGTAATTTATAGTAATTCATTTTTGCTAAGTTCTCGTGCAATATCTGGATGAACTAACTTAGAATTAGCTTCATCTTCTGTGATGAACGCACAGGTGTTAATCATAGCGTCTTCCTTTATTTGAAGATAAAGTATTGTTGGTCGAGAATAACCTCTAGCGCTACATTAGACATAGTTTTCATTATTGTTACAATAAGTGTCAACTTCGTCGTGAGATTCCGAATTACTGGTGTAATTTTTGAAATTCCAAGACCAGTCTTTGAGAGATTTGTGGTATTCTATTCAAACTAAAAACTCCCAATGAACCAACTTTGCAAGAAAATTCGGATTCAGTTAAGATGAATCAACGATTCTTAGGAACTCTTCACTGGTAGTTAGTACCTACAAAATACTAGCTTTTAAATGAACTATCTCTCAAAAGTAGAAACTAAATTAAATCCCATTGACTAAATTGATGGCCATTGACTGTATTCGAAAGAACAATTGAGAGAAATATTGAGGTATTGAGGTAGAAAGGTTTTTGTGTTTGGTCTAAGAGTAAAACACAATGTGTGATCTATGAAAGGGACTCTTAAAATTGCTCCTCAAAGGAGTCAAAAACAGCAAATTGCCTACTTTATTTCCTTTCAGCAATGATGCTTATGCATTAAACATTCCATAGTTATAAGATACATATGTACATACATAGACTTAAGTATTTTAACAACTGATTACCACTATTTCAATAAATTTAAAAATTCCCTTTCTTTTCAGATCTTCATGACATATTTCGTGCGAAATGAAAACGTCTGCACTGCCACAAATATTATGGGCAACAAGGAAGCTCTCGATGAAATTGAAAGATTAGTTCGTGAGATCCTCAAGGATGAAATTTCCCTTGCCGCCAAACATATTGCTAGTAATACCTTAGCTGCTATTTGTATTAACACGTTATATGTAAGTCTAAAATCCTATTCAAAAGAACACTTCCTTCTGAGAGTCTCTAATATTTTACAGGAACCCAAATCAAATTGTAATCTTGATGAGATCTTCAAAACCTTCAAATCTCCTGAAATGGTATTCATCGGCGAGTATCTAGATCTAATGGAAAATTCCTTCGATGTCTATAAGCACTTAAATATTGACTGCATCATGGAAGTTGTCTTCCTATCAACTAGACCAGAATTCGAACGAAAAGGGATTGCAAGATCGTTGACTTCGTATGCCATTGATTTCGCAAGGAACTTTGGGAATGGCTTGTTAAATGATGAAACCTTTCCAAAGCGTATTCAGGGAAAACGACCAAAGGCTGTTATTTCGGTTTTTACGACAAAGTTTACCCAAATAATTGGCGAAAAACTTGGCTTTGAAACTGTTGTCCAAATACCTTACACAGACATTGTGTATAATGGACACAAGTTTTCTGAGAAACTAAATCCGATTCATGTGAATTCTGTGTTTGCTGTTAAGAAGTTATAAGTTTGACTAATTTGTTCTCGTTATTTTTATAGAAAAGTACAGTATATTAGATAAATGTAACATAAGTTAGTTTTAATAAAATGAATGGATACATATTTATGCTAGATGTTGATTCCAGTAAAGGAAAGGAGAGGCCGAAAAACTTTGTGGTGTTTTTGAAAATCGAAAACATCGGCTTTCATATGCAGTTGTCTGCCTCAGCGTACAAGTCTACAGGCAGTGTGCTTTGCCATCTTGCAGAAATTCTACTAATCAGGGTCACATTGTACCTCTGTCACA
Organism: Chalcosyrphus nemorum; assembly: GCA_949716465.1. Lineage (NCBI taxonomy): Eukaryota > Metazoa > Arthropoda > Insecta > Diptera > Syrphidae > Chalcosyrphus > Chalcosyrphus nemorum. The sequence goes on from OX454333.1 coordinate 82,993,889, forward strand.
GACACTTGATCCTATCGCAGAGTTTGAACAAGTAGACATCATGTCGGCAAACGGGGAATCAGGCTTTATCGGTTCAACTGAAGCCATATCCTTAGAAGATGAGAAAAACCTCTTCGCATAATTGAGATCAGTAGTAAAGGTGATTGCTAGTCCAAATGAAGAGGTCAAGGGACAAGTTCCAGCTTTCAGGTTCTGGACGGGACGATAGAAGAAATATCCAAATACACTTGAAGTAGACTCTTGAACTAATCTAAGTTGCTCTAGGAAGTATACCCCAAAACGCTCAAGTGGAGACGTAATAAGTTCACTCAAACTAGCCGCAGCGACGCAGTGACTAGGGGAAAGGTTGGCACCATCCTTTATGCCTACCATGACCACACGAACAGCTCGGATTAGTCCAAGAAGAAGTTTCAGACCCAATTCTGCAACAAATGAGTGAATCACAAAATCAGAGTCTCGCCGTTACAGCTTCAAACCAGGTTGAGTGCTCTTAACGTGCAAGAAAAGCGAATGATGTCGTGACCCAAGGCGACAGGGTTCAGCCTTGCCTAACGAAGACCCTGGGAGTTTTTCTAGGCGACCTTTTAGAGTTTATCTAGGGACAGAGCACATGCATAGCAGGGTACTCACTCAAATACAAGAGCAAATGCCATTGGGCTTACTCTACTCTGTGACACAATGGGTCAGTTCTAACCTGAGTGCGGCGGAGGTATTTCGATTCCTCTGCCAACCCACAAACCTAACCTAACCTACTCTAGCTATGACTTTAATTTTGCTCGCTGTAGACCCAAGGAAGCTGCCAAGCCGAAGGAGGGAAGCAAGAACTTAGAGGAAAAGAAAGGAGAATTCAGTGGAACGGCGTCAAGTCGCTTATCGCCAAAACCCAAATGATGCCTACCAAAACACCTTACCCCGACTATGTGCCCAAGGACAAATATATTCACGGCACAAGGGAATACGACGGAACAGAACCCATAATGAACGTACTCCACTTACTAGTAGAGTAGTGCACCCAGTACTAGTCCACTGCTCACCACCTACCCATTAGTAGCCGCCTGTCCATGCTAAGGACACTGTCCAGTAAGGTACCATCTGGGCAAAATGTCAGAAACAGCCATACATTATGTCGATCCTGCCGTGAAGAAAGAACACCTTTTTTTTGAATGCTCAGAAGCCACAAGGGAACGACTAATCCACATAGCACGGGTTTCATTACTCCAAGGCAAACTTGGAACTTGGGAAAAGCCTGCGGCATTAATTTTACCACACTACGCCATAAATAGCGAGCTCAGTCCTCAGTTATTCAATCATGAGATTCAAAGTCATCAGATAATCTTCTACATATGTACACATACCTATGCGAATTATAGATCGATTTTTAAAATTACGTAGTAGTAGAAGGACCCTACAGAGTTCTTGTTTCTGTGTTTTCGACAAACTACTAATCGGCATAGAGTACGTTTTGAAAAGACAAAGGCTTTGCACATTATATTATACTCATAGGTGACAACGATCATCATTTAGCAGATGCTGTCAAATGACCGTTAACATTTCAATGACATTTCTCATGACACAAGTTAATATAATTAGAACATCGATTTCGCACTTGCAGTAAAAAAAGAAACTACAATATTGACTTATGTATAAATAGACGATAATCTGTTGTATGGGACGTTTAAAGTTCTAAACAGCTCTGAATGGTAGAGAGCCTAAAGTTTGACTGTAACGAACTGGACGACTTAAAGACAAAAACTATCGCTGAAATTTCTTTGCAGTATATTGAAGAGACTGTAAAGGTCTTGGCCACTTGAGAGCACCTTGGCTAGTAAACTCTCGAGAGTAACTCTCTAGTAGCTTTCCACATGAGAGTAAAATTTGTGTGAGCCATGCTCGCAACTAGCTACTCTGCGAGTTGCAATCAGGGGCATGTCCACTTACGAAATTTCTTTCGAGAGTGACTTGAGAGCTACTCGCCCAAATTTTACTCTCAAGTGGACAAGCACCTTAAAGGTACTGAAGCCACTCTCAAGAGAAATTTCGTAAGTGGACACTGAAACTGAGAGCAACTCGCAGAGAGCTGGCTTACTACTCTCAGCTTTCAAATTTTTGAAGAGTTGCTCGCAAGTGGATAGATGTTATCTTACTCTCGGAGATCAACTCGCACTTTTCATACAATGTTCGTCAACTGAAAGTAGCTAGTCGCGATAGTAAATTATACAAATTTTACTCTTATAGTTTACTAGCGAGAGTTAACTAGCGAAAGTGCTCTCAAGTGGACACGCACCTTAAGTACGGTGATTGACAGTTGGTCTATACACATTTGTCATATGGAAGGGAGAGTTGCATTTTCAGTTTAAAGAATAAGGCTGCGACATGTGGCATATCATACTGGCATTATATGCCATTTGAATTCAAGCGGTAGCTATTTTCAATTCAACTCGCTTCGTATACTGACAAACAATAATGTACTGTGACAATTGCTTTAAGTGTGTATCCTAGATTGAATTTACGAAATCCATTCTTCTAGCATTGACAGTTGTAGTTGTCATAATGGATCCATCTAAAAAAAAAACTGAGCATAAACGTCAAAGAACTGTCAAAAGTGACATTAATCAAACTTTATTTAAAGATCTGACCGTCAATTTATTTTGTGTCGAAAAACAATTACATTTTTAGTTGAGAGATTCTAAATTGGTGCCTAGTCTATCAACAGATACCAAGAAAATTTGTGATGGAGAACGATTAGCGCGTTAATTGAGTTCTGACAATATCTGAGAACACCTGCATACACTATCTCCATTCTTTACCACATTCACTTCTAGAATAACAATAATTCGATCTCTATACCCAAATCTCTGTTACACACTCCAAAGGTTCACAAGATATGTTTGTTTATACAGCTGCGGCGGCACGCCAGCAGCCAGGACCAACCGAACATCATTTGAACAGCACTCGTTCCCGAAAATGCAAAACGAAAAAGTGAGCAACGAAAATAAAAACAAAAAAACACAGTCACAGACATAATGGCACAAAATACACAAGAGGGTATAAAATAAATCCACCCTAGAAAGTTCAAAAATTTATATTTTGACACCCTTGTTCAATTAATACAACCTAATGGTGGTCGTGATGGTGGTGCAATTATTTGACAAATCTTCGCAACGAACTGTGAGGGGGATTCCCATTTGAATTCTCTTCAAAGTGCAAATATTTGATTTTGAAAATCGTCCTTTTTTTAGTTTTGAGTATATGTATTTTAAAGAAAGAACCATCAAACGTTACAACTTTATCAGGTTTTAATGCTGAAAAATTATGCTGGTAGGCGCATTTGTTGTTTGCGGACATATTTAGGTCCTGGGTCCTTTGGAAAAAAGATCGATGATAGTGCAACTAATTTGGTTGGTACTTTGTATTTTTATCGCACGATAATCCAAAACATGTCATTAATCATGTTGGGGTAGGTTGCGTGTCTTAATACAGAAAATGTGGCAGGTAATTTAAGTTTTTAATGAAACCGAATGGGCAATGTGTTCGGAGTAAGTATTGATTTAGCTTTGTATATTTGATGTGCATTGTTGTATTTTTAATGAAAATTTAAATTAGGTTTTGTTTCTTTTTAATGGTGGAGAATGTTATCTATAATACTCCGACACTAGCAAGCAATGTCAATGTGAAGTCATAACTTCCAAGCAGTTGGGGCCACATAACAGCTATAACGCGCTCCTAAATTATCATCCATTTCTAGCTTCCTTGAAGAATCCAACCATGACAGGTCTTGTTCAATTCACAACCGTTGTCGTCATGGTGTAATGATAGTGTATTCGGTCATTAAATGATAAGCTGGGGGCTCTAGTCCCAAATTCTGAACAAAATTTTGTAGTGAAAATGAGAATTAAAAGCAATTTTGGTCCACTTACCGAACAAAGGACAGACACAATGATAAAGTGGCTTCAATTCATCAACACAAGCTGGATTTAGTAAGTTCAAAAACTAAGAACTTTCCGCAAAATCTTCCATAAAGTTGATGGATCGGACGATGGCGAATTCACTTATTTAGGCCCTCCAGAGCAGCAACAACTTATTTTTGTGCGTCATATGAAGCACATCGGAATCATCATGAAAACAGCGTCGGCGTGACGGCGACAATGGAAACCATGCTTAGTTTCATTCCGCTTGACATACACATTGTAGCATTCTGGTAACATAAGAAAAGCCCGATTTTGGCCTCCATTCTGTCTGGTTTGCTTTTTTTTGGGATAGGAAGGGCTTCACTGGAGCACTCAGACATCAACTTGTCCATTGTACTACCAGAAAGCATCCCATTACGCCCCCTTTTACTGAATAAATTTTCTCGTCTTCTCAATGAATTCGAGTAGGCGCTTCAGTGCCGAAGAGCTTACATTGACAGCACTCACCGCATCCGCACCTAGAATCTGCCCCCTGATACAAGCAAAGGCAGGACAATAACATAGGAAGTATTTCGCAGCGTCGTCGCCCTCTTCAAAAGCAGATGTTTCACTGAGAGACAGCAAGAATGCCGCAAATTTCTCACTAACATCCAAGAGAGTCATGGCACACACAATTGTGTTAATAAGAAATCCCATCATCTACCTAACTCAGGTTCGGGTCCTGAGAAACTCTTCTCTGAGCCTTGTATAGCAATCTGATCGGATATCTCATTTCCCGCGATACGAGTGTGACCTGGCACCCATACGAGAGTCAACAAATTGAATCTTGCGACACAGTTGAAAGCTCTCTTGCATTCACCAACTAGTTTGGATGAGGTTAAAGGGTTAAGCAAGGCCTTAAGCGCAGCTTGACTGTCACTACAGGCACAGATACTACGACCCTTCCACCTACTCATAACGATGCGAATTGTACCCATTAGAATGGCAAAAATCTCCACCTGGAAGACAGACAGACACCATGGTATGGACCCGATGGGGGGCTACCAATGAATTGATTTCGAGAGGAGATTTCACAATAAGAATTCCTAATAGAAATAGAATAGAAGTTGTTGCAAAAAGCTGGAGAGCCAAAAAGAAAAAGAAGTTGGTCTACCGATGGTTCTAATTGGCATGGGAGCCAATAGGGTCTATTGTGAAGCTTTAAAAATAAACCATACTCCTTTAGAATAAACAATCAATAAACAAACACCGTCTTTCAAGCTAAGATCAAAGCACTCTCTACATCGACAACCAGGAACGATCTGATCTCTGATATAATTAGGTCGAGGCTTGTGAGAACTTACAAATCACTTTTAAGTGAGATATCCTGAGCCAAAGCGTTGACTCTCGGCTGACGCGTTTGCGAGGAAAAGGGTTAACGCTGCACTTATTATATAAGAAATTAGAAGCTGAAGCCACCGGTAGAACAATCTGAGATAGGAGATTGAATTAAGCCAGTATCCATAGATTAGCTTGGTGGAATCATAGGTGATTGCTGATTCTTTGTGATATACATCGAGGAAAAAGGTTGTCTTAGCCTCTATGACCCTATTCAGTACTAGATCTAATTATTTAATTCGTTTCAAAATAGGCTCAACATTTATTACTAAAGTGTGTTGACATTCCAATCAATCCATCCATTAACCCAGAAATTGACTATGATTTTTCGAACAAAATTGGGGTTAACTTCCAACTGCTCGAGAGCTCAGTCAGCGTACAAACGGCATTGTCCATGGTTCTGGGTCAGTTGAATCTGGTACGAATGTAGGGCCGAGTGATGAAGCAAAATTCGCCAAGTTGTGGTCTGCGAAAGGCCGAGCTCTTGTGCAAGTTGACTACCTCAGATTCTCCTGCACACTCTCACGAATGGGAAAATTTACGAAAGATCTTGCGTTTCTTTGACGTACAGGTTTTGGCTCATAGGCACGAGTCTTTTCAATTTGCCATGGAGGCATACCGTGATAAAGGTTGGGAACCACTGACACAGACAGTGATATATATTGTGTTGTGTACTCATAAATTTCCTTCTTGTCTTCTTCAGTTAGAGGGAATTTCCTTATATGGTACGGCAGTGCTCTGCTCTGTTATTTCGAAAAGGTTAGAAAAGAAATATCATCAAAAGTGGTCCATAACGTTCTTGTGGTGACACAGGTCTCTAAGGCGGTCCACATGGTATTTACGTCTTTTAGGACTTTTTCTTACCTTGAAAGGTCAGCTTCTTCTAATATCAGTAGATGCTGATTCTTGTCTTTTCTCCACTAGTTTATTTCTAGAACAATCTGATATATTGTTTTACAAAAACCGCTGCTATTTCTGTCTAGCTGTCGATGAAATTCGGCTTCTGCAGTAGAAAAGCAGACGGTTTTGTCATGATAGTACTAGTCGTGGAAGTTTTTTAGACGCTTTGAAAAAGAAACTGGTGCTGGAATCTTTTCAAAAGATCTGGACATCAACCTTCCTAACTACTGTAAGTTTTTCAAGCAGAAGTCACTGCCATTCGTCAAGACTAGCTGACGGTTGATGCAGTATCAGTATCGGATATTGTCGTATACATCGACAGCTAGGCGGTCATCAAATTCCTTGGATCCAGTCAAGGCAGTGAAGGACTACCGTGTATCTCTGAACGAGAAAGTTGGACTCTGCTGAATGCCGTGTCAATTTAATATACCAGGGAATCTCCGGTCTAAATAGCTCAACGTCTTATGCTAAATGCATAAGATGCCGATGTAGTGACAGAAGCCAGCCATCGTTGGCAACAACTCGAGCACTATAACACTGCAAGACTGCTCTGGTCCATGCTAAATAAAACCAGGGCTTTTGAAACACAAGAGAGGAAGCCTCTTCAAAATAGTGAACACTCTCACCGGACACTGTGCTAAAGGAAGACATGTCCAAAGACTGGGCATTTTATAGAATGACTTCTGCAGAAGCTGTAGAGAAAAACAGGGCTGTGACAGACTGACGGACAGACGGACAGACAGACACCGTATCAAACCCATAAGTGTTCCGTCTTTATTTTTTAAGGTCCGGAACACTTAAAAGAAGAGGAGACCATCAGTCACCACCTCTTTATGCACTTGCCCTGCACTCGCCAATATTAGAAAAGCCACATTAGGTGAATACCTGCTCATACTATAGTAAGGAGTAAATGGTACCCAGAGTAAGAGGGCAGCACAATGGATCTATTCTTGGTCTAAGTGCATCCTTACCGATGGCCGGTTTCAACCAACCAACCAACCATTTGTTAACCCAATTTTTTCCTCTGTACATGTTCTTGACTCTTCTATAAAAGTTTCGCACTTCTTTTCTGCTGAAGCATCGCGGCACTTCCTCGACTTCCCGTTGTTGGTGGTGTTCTTTTATCTACCTCCTTTAGAGTAGTGCTTTATGTCAATGGCAATACACATATATTTGGATGCTTCATTTGCTGACCGCCACTTGCCTTTGTGAACGTTGGAGAGGAGGAAATATCGTACTACCATGCTTGTTTAGCTTCAAATTTGATGAGCCTGAGTCTGTCCTGAATATGGCGTCATGTATACATTATGTTTTCCCATCCTTTACCAAAAAATAAAACACTCAGGAGTAACTTGATGTTTTATGTTTTGGGCTATACTTTTAAGTTTTTGCAAGGATGAAATAGAACCTTTCCGTGGTAGAGTTGTCTTTTGCTTCTCCAGGGACATTCGTTCATATATTAAGGGCTCAAATGATGGAATTTGGCCTTGATTTGGATCGTGGTCCTTCTCTCGTTGACTCTATGAATGTATAAGATAAGTCTTTCCTTGACATCAAAACCGCTGTCCCAATATAAGGCACACCTTTAAGCCACAAAAGTAACATAGGAATAGAGTACACCTGTTCGCCCCTATATGCTATACTTTGAAAGGATGCTTCCATAACAATTTTAATTCTAACGTGTCAATCAAAATTAAAAATATGCAACAAAAGCAATCATTTCCTTTCACCCTTTTCCTTAACGAAGAATATATAATCCTTTAAAAAAGCAACCCCATCTTTCATTGGTCTCAACTACATCCTTGTTTCAAACCTCGAACTCCCTGTCCATCAAACAAATCACAACTTCAGCAAACATACAAAAAACGAAATCTTAAAATGAACTAAAAATTAAAAGAGGATCAAAACCGAATTATGTCCTTTGCGCCAAACAATAGGAATTAACTCAATACTCTTTGCGCAATTGGTTGCATACTATCAATCTAACTTCCTTCGAATGGGTTTACACGCTCGAAAGGACAACTTTACACTAGATCTAGTTCAATTTTGGTTAGAGATTAAAATTTGTTGTTCCCTATTTTTCATTTTCATCCTGCCAACCCCTTGTGTGGAATAGATCACCGCCATTCAATTTCGGTTAAAGTGCCAACAGGATCAGTAAGGGATATCTATTCTTATCTCAGTGTGCAGATCTTTAGGGTGTTATAAGCCTGCGATGTTGTAATTGAAAATTATAAAGGTAGGGAGAGAGAGAGAGCGGGAGAGGTTTTTTTCTCTCTGAATTAATCAATTCAACAATTGAAGTTGTCCTTGTGTCCTTTTGAGAGGGTTGGTTGATTGTTATTATTTTTTTTTCTATGAAAATCAGTTTATTTTTTTTTTTTAATATCAAGCTCGTCTCATGTGGAATTAATTTAGTGGCTGTTTCGAGTTATTAAAGGTGTAGTGTACCTACCCCCTGATTATGATTTCAAAATACCGCCTGAAGGATTAACTGTTTTGACGAGAGTGAAGTGCTTTTTAAATAGATCTTTGATTTATATCTGCGCGTAAAGGATGTGAGGGTTTTGTTTTTTTATTTAAAATTGAATTTGAAATATCGTTGGTTATTATTTTGTGGTGCATTTGGGGTAATCAATGGCAGTGATTTATTTTTGGGAGGAGATGAGCTTTAAGATACAATAACGGTTTTGAATTTGAAAGCGGAGAAATTCGTGATCAGGAATCCGCTTAGGACTTCAGGCCCATTGGGTTTTCCTCTTTCGCACACTTTCCGTTTTATCTGAATCACAGCACATCTTTACTTGGGACTCCCAAGATGGGAGCAGTCGACGGATATACCACCCTAAACGGTGAAGGCGGATTAAACAATATCCTCTCTCACTTAATATAAGAAGCTTTTATAGAAAAAGGTGTAAAAGAGTTCATTAGCCACCGTTAGTGACTTTCCCAAGAAGAAGAATCATTAAGTCAATCCTCGGAAGTAGCACTTCTTAAATTCCCGATGATAGAAGAATACCACAGGGTAGGGTAATATCCTCTTTTTTATGGCTTGAAGGTTATCGTATGCGGATTGTGCAGTAGGCTTGGTATCTGGAATGTTTCTGTCAATGATCAAACGCCAATCCCAACTGAACTGAACTAATGCACTTGATGCTTCCGGCTTTTCAGACTTCCTTGATATTTTAAATTCATTCCGCTTACCGAATTCGTGCAACACCTTCCAAGCTTCATCCCTAAACTCTAAAGGCCTCTATCAAGGTTATTTTATTTGCACTCCAAACTTGTTGACCAGTCCAAAGAGCACATAATTCGGTCCCCGGTTCAGAAACAGTCTTCTCTGTGTAACCGGGAACAGCAACAAAGGAAGTAGCAACTGGTAGGTTCTGCCCTTGATACTTAGTTCCCTGGAGGAGGTAATAAACATCCCACTGCGGCATAGACATAGAATTCAAGAGCTTTTAAAAAGAATCCGTGCGAATATTGCTACAGTTGTGGCGATAAATACTGAGTATTTGCCAATTTAGATTCAAGCGACTGGACTAGGAATCATATTTAGTTTAACTGTCGCAGCTGCAATAACCGTAACGAGACAAAAAAAAGTTTATTACACAGCAGGCCAGACAGTATACAGACACTCGGGTGCACGAGAGCCTTTGAGTACTCCGGGCTCTGTTCTAGATGCATTGCTGAATCTCCCTCCTCTTGATACTTATATCATGGGGTCTTCGCTAAAAGCTATCCATAGACTCAGACGTGGTGGATTTTGGTATGAAATGCACTGGAGCTTTGATGATCTTGTTAAACACTTATCCTTTGACCCTGGTCTTATGGTTAAGCCGTCTGATGATATGACTCCGACGCTTTAGTTGCTCAAGTATGAAGACACCTTTCCAGGTATTCAGGACTGGCTACCGCCAGTTTCTGAGCCAGGAATGGGGTGTAGTCGTATTTTTTTGTGGATGGTTCCAAAACTGATCAAGGTTCAGGAGACGGTGTATTTGTAGAAGACGATAACACAAGACTGCATTACTCATTGGGTAAACCTACCTCTGTGTTCCAGGAGGAGATTTTTGCAATCCTAATGGCTACAATACACATCGTTAGGAATAGGTGGAAGGGTCGTAGTACCTGTGCCTGTAGTGACAGTCAAGCTGCGCTTAATGCTTAACCTTTTTACCTCATCCAAACTAGTTGGTGAATGCAAGAGAGTCTTAAACTGTGTCGGAAGATTCAATTTATAGACTCTCATCTGGGTGCCAGGTCACATTGGTACGGAGATATCTGATGAGATTGCTAGACAAAGCTCAGAGAAGAGTTTCTCAGGGCCCGAACCTGCGTTAGGTATTCCTGCATCTACGGTCAGGGCTTCCATAGATGATTGGGTTTCTAATGAACACAATTGTGTGTGGCATGACTCTCCTGGATGTAGGCTGACTAAACGGATGCTCCCAGACGTCAGTGAGAAATGCGCGGCACTCTTGCTGTCTCTCAGCAGAAAAGACTGCAGACAACGTATTGGCGTTCTTACGGCTTAAGTGAAACACCTGTCTGCGACGCTTGTGGAGAGGGTGAGACACTGCGGAACATTTCCTATGTGATTGTCCTGCCTTTGGTCGTATCAGGCGCAGATTCTAGGTGTGGATGTGGTGAGTGCCATCAATGTAAGCTATTCGTCTACCCGAAGAGGACGAGAAAATGTATACAGTACTAGGGGGCGTAATGGGATGCTTTCTCAGTTGATGTCTGAGTGCTCAAGTGAAGCTTTTCCTATCCCAACAATAAAAAAAGAAAAAAAAAATGCAAAATGCGCTGCGGAAATTATCAATTTCCTTGTCCCAGCCGCTGGGTGCCGTGACTCAGTGGTTAGTGCGTAGCACTATAGCGCCAGGGGCTCCGAGTTCGAATCCAGGAAAATACTATTTAAGTAAATACCTCCTGTGAGCGTGTGACAAACATGCAAGAGATTTTGCTGTCATGAGAAAGCTTCTCGAAAATCTCTACGCCCTTCGGATATAGCATAATAGCTAGAGGTCCCATCTGTACGTGCAGAAAGAACCACGCATACAGTTGTGCGAAGCTAGGCCTTGGCGCTCTATGATATGCTTATGGCCTAATATTTATTAATTTTTATATGTCCCAGAGTAGATTTGAAGGATATCTACTCTTTTTAAAGCGACTCTAAGACAGTGTGCTATTACATCCTCATCTTTTTCGCTGCATGCATATCCAATTCCATCATAAGAATGTGTCAAATCTGCAATTGCAGAAGATATAAACTTATGTATACATATGTAGGTCTGTAAAAAGGTACCAATACCTTCCAATGCCTTTGTAAGCTTTCACTTTCTTCTGCACCATTTATTCATGATGATAAAGGACATCAGCACTCTTAAAAGACCAATAACACTTTCGATACTAAAATAATTCCTAACTCATATTCATAAAACTTAAACGCCCTAAGCTTCCATATAAAATAAAAAATTGAAAGTTGAAAGCTTTTCCCCACTCAAAATGGCCGCTGGAAACAAAAGCTTCTCCACCATTTTCATTCCAAAATAAATCCCCATCGTAACCAAAAGTGGAGCTCTCGCACTTAAAGTCCTGTCATTGGTTGATTTTCCTGATAAAACCACGCCTCTTCACAACACAGCATCCCCTTCAAAGCACAACAGGGTGCCAAACCACACAATGCACAAATCAACCCTCTAAAATAACAAACCCTCTTCTAATGCCTCGATGGTGTCTTTGTATCACGAGCGTATTGCGATTGTTACCATAGACACCCTTCGGGGTTGTTACTCGTACTCCTAGCTCTATGCCATTGACAGTGTGTTATGATACGAGGCTAAAGGATCTCTTCCGTTGGCACACAGCAATATTGTTCATAGTTCTTCCGGGACGGATGAAATGATTAGTATGAACGGAACAATATCTACACGCGGTCGTAATTGAGTGCACGTTTTCCGAATTAGATTGCTCAGATAATGTCGGTGGTTTGATGTGTGTCCTTCTTTAAGAGGAAATAAGTTTGTAAACGGAAGGAAATTTTGTTTGAAGTGTAAACATACTAATAGTGTTGTTAATCGTTTAAGTGACACGTGTCGAGAAAAGTGTGAAATTATAAATATTTGGATACCCAATAGATTTATGATTGGATCAATTGTGATTAGCTTTAAGCTGCAGTTGGATTTAAAGCGGATTTAAAGGTTTAAACTGTAAGTTTTTTCAATTTATCCTCAATGTCCTGTGGCGTCTTTAACGGTTCAGTGATTATTGTTTTGAACGTAAATAATTGAAGGAATTTGTTTAAGAGTTATAGATATATTTTTAAACAATTACGACAGAAAATGAGTTTTAGTTTTCTTGGCTGTTAAGTGGGAAATGCATCATGTCTAACTAAGGGTCTTCAAGCATTTCGAGCTTTGTACATAGTACTGTGCTAAATTTTGGCTTCCAACGCCTAAATTACTTGCGATTTATCAGCATACACAGAAGTCTTTACATAACAAAGCAAGAAGGAATCCCTTAGCGTTAAATCACATGATCTGTGTGACCAATTCATAAGTACATGAAGTCCTCAGTAAGACAGCGCCACTTTTCTGGAACCATATAGAAGAAATACCCGGCAGCGTTGGCTGTATCACAAGGTTCGGCGACTACGTCAACTGGTACACTTTTGTGGGTGTATTTCAGTGTTAGAAGTTTTTGGATTTATCTCAGATATAGCATTTGCCTTTTTTAACCTATTCACCCAAAAGTGAACCTTCTTCTTTTTGTATGGCGCTACAGTTCGGGGTCTCAACCAATACCTAAGCTTCTCCACTTAGCCCGGTTTTTAACTAATTTCCTCCAGTTGGTTGGGTTCCTCTTGAACTTGCACGCACCTGCGGCGAGGAGGCCCTCTACTGGGTCATCCCTTTACTGGGTTTGATTAAAAGACTCTGCGGGCCGGAGCGTTGTTGTCCATTCGCTCTACATGTCCAACCCATCTCAGACGTCCAATGCGCAGTTTTTTGACCAGGTCGTTGTCGCTGTACAGCTCTTATAGTTTGTCGTTGAATCTTCTCCTCCAAAACCCATCATTGAAAACGGGACTAAAAATATAACGAAGAATTTTTCTCTCGAAGTGACCAAGGATATTTTCATCCGCTTTCAATAAAGTCCATGTTTCAGCGCCATAAAGCAGGACTGGACAGGACTATAGACAGAACTATAGATGCTGTCATAGGCGGCCTTGAAATGATATAGAGATGATGAGTATCGATCTTGACTTCTTGGGTTTTTTCCAGATGAAGATTTGATCGATGGTGGATTTACATGGCCGCACTGATATGGGCCAATCAGCCTGTTGATAAAAGGTTTCAGGCAGAAAAGATCTTGTACGCAATGTTAAGGAGACTTATCCCTTTATAGGTGCGCAGTTGAGAGGTCTCCTTTCTTGTGGATCCTTGTAACTAAAATTAACACGTTTCGACTAAAATAAACGTCGGCTTCAAGCAGCTTATGTGCCTAATCCATTACTTTTACTTATCTCCTGTATCCTCTTGTGGGTCCTAGGCATTGTAGCCTACGCACTATCGTGTGTGGTTTCTGGAAATGTGCCTCAGCTCTCCCCAATTCCTTCCCAGTTGCCATGCTTCCTTCTTAAGTATTCTGTGCCACGTACTCCTAGGACCGCCGCGTATTTTGCCATCCTGGGTAAGTAGGTTCCATTTGTCAGGCATACCTCTCCTGCGTAAGGCACGCCAAATAAATTCCCGATTGACACTATCAAATGCCTTTTCAAAATCAATGAACAGCAGGTGAAGTGGTGATCGATACTGAACACACTGCTCGATGATGATCCGCAATGTGTTGAGTGTGTCTTTAAGGTGTTCTCTGATTCGCTGCAGGAATATTCTAGCTATTATCTTGACCACAGCAGGCAGCACGCAAATACCTCTCCAGTTTTCGCACTATAAACTGCAATAAATTGATCGTACCGCCCTGCTGAGCCCAGGTGTCATCCAAGTAGAGACGTAGGTTGGTAAAGTAGTGGTTCAGAAAAGAACCCAATTAGTGCTAAAGTGCATCGTTTTCATACCACAAACTCGCGCTAACTTGCTTATCAAGGATGTTATTGGTTGTCATTGTATGCAGCAAAGCCCATGGAGCTTAAACAAAGAAAGAGGTCTCCAATCTTTATTTCAGCTATCTCGCTGAGATCCTCGAAAAAGAGTTTGCCAAGCGTATTCCGCCTGGTTCTTGTCAGGGCCGGACACATACAGGGAAAGTGATACAGGGATTCTTTCTCACTAGCATCCTTGCAGCTTCTACAATAGGAGTTGTGCGGGATACTAAGCCTAGCCGTATGTTCTCCGACTGGCTCTTACGACTATGGGCAGTAATTAAAATTCTAGCGATATCAGGTCTTGATTTGCTAAATATGTAGCTCAGTTGACTTGTGTTTATTATAGCTGAGTCGTGTCTATATTGATATGGCGCAGTTAGTAAGACCATATATTGATATGGCGCAGTTAGTAAGATTATTCCACTCGTGATTCGCAAGCTGGATCATATATTCAGCCCTTAACAAAGCCTAGCGAAGAATCCACAGTTTCCGCTAGAGTACCATCAAGGTCAGATCCCCTTCTGGCCAGCTCACCAGCTCGCTCGTTGCTCGTTGGAACCAGGTGAGGATAATTTAAAAGCGGATACTTTATTGGTTGATTTTAAAACGCCATAGCTCTACTCTACCAGTTTCGATGAATTAATGGCCTTAATAGCGACTTGATAATCCGTAGAAAAGGCAATATTTTGGTTGGATGTTGAGTGATCTCTTAGAACCCGGCATGCTTTTTGAATCGCCAGGAGCTCCGCCACGCTGGCAGAGTCTGAAAGACAGAAAGACTTGGATATATTGCGTTGGTTCGAAAACTCCATATCCCCTGCCTACCTTTAGCACACCTAGTTCGCGAACTAGCGATGCGCTGAATAGTCGTTAGAGAGCGTTGAAAATACACTCGTTGAAGAGAGGTACAATTAGTTGAAATTTCTTATATCAAAAGTTTCCCGCCGGAAATATTTCATGGAAAGGAGAAGAGGAATAGAGTAAATGTCCAAACTATTGTTAAGAATTACGTATTAAGACTTTTGTATTTGGTTTTAATTCACAGAAGTTCTTAAATTATTTATTTTATTAATGATAACATTTTTAGTCAATGACAGAATACATTTTCATTTTATAATATTCTCCATCTCCATTTATCTCTACTAAATTAGGTGTCAAAAAGGTTTAAGCCGGACTCTGACACTATTGCTGCTACGACAATGTGCATTAAATTAAAGACTGGCCGCATGAACACTGACTGGCTAGTGAGTTTAAGCACTTATAAAATCTGGATGGTTTCTCTTAACCTGCCTGGATAAGACACAGTTACACTCTCTCTGCCATTTGATAGATAGTGTTCAAAGATTCTACGCTTAAGGGCCCCCAATGGGACACTTACTTCCGGCGCAAGGGAATCATCAAGTGTAGATCCCAGCCTCAATATGGAAAGCGCCTTCAATAACTAAGAAAGTGGCTACACAATATTGCTTGTTGTGAGTCGCTTTTCTATAATTCGAAAGACTTCATGCAGCGCTGTCTGTGCCTCTGTCTGTACTGATAATGGCTTGATACCATTTTCATCGTCAGGAGCTTCTGCCAACATAAACGCTTTGCAATCACCTCGTTGCCTTTGTATCAGCTATTGCAAAGCCGCCTCATTTAATGAAATGAATAAGAAAGTACTAATTTGTTGTTATGTAATGTATGTAATCATGTGTGATTTCTGAAAATGTGCTTTAGCTCTCCCCAACTCTTTCCCAGTTGCCGTATTTCCTTCTCCACTGTTCTGCGCCACGTACTCATAGGACCGCCGCGTATCTTGCCATCCTGTGTAAGCAGGTTCCATTGCATCGCTGTCACCCTTTCGGAGAGTGTGACCAATCCACTGCTACTTTCGTCATCGTATGGTTGTGCCTATATGTTCATGCCCCATTCTCTGATAAAGCTGTTAGTTAGAGATACGGTTTGGCCAGAATATAGATGTAGCACAGGGACCTATTGAAAGTAGTAATGCGAAAATATGAATGTACCAAAGTATTAGTTGCCATCAAATAGGTGCAAGTGCACTTGTCAAAAAGTCTTTCCAATATCATTGAACTGATGGATATTTATTCTACAAATACAAGGCAAGTCCACAATTAGTCTGCGTAGGCCTTAACTTATCTCTACTCGTATGCCATTATCTGTACAAGAAAAATGACTCTACACAAATTTATTACTAAAATCCAATTGACATTATCAAGAAAATAAAAACATTTACATGATAACTATTTATATTGTTTCTCCAATAGATAATATCCGCCCGTACACCCTTTTACATTGGAAAATCAATTGCAAACCAGTGCAATAAATCGGAGTACATTAGCGGCCCGACACAATGACACTGGCACGTGCAGCGCACACTTTATCGCTTACCATGTTCTACTAGCTGATTACCGGATATTTGCTTACAAAACCTTAATACTACAACACAAGTGTTTAGTGTATAACAATCAACAAAATATAAAAGAGGGAAGGACAATAACCAAAAGCCAAAGATAACAAAACGCCCATCATGTCTCGATAAGGCCCATCACCTGTCATCATCCCTTTCTAGTCTTCGTTCTGTGATAACGCACTCCAGCTCACACTCATATCAATAAATATCTAGATAATCGCCTGTAATATGTTTTCAATGGACAACTTCGACTTGGATTCGACAATGGCTCGACATTTCTTCGAAGGATCCCAAGCGACAAATGGTTCAACTTCCAGTTCAGACTTCTTCTTCGGCGAGGACAATAGTTCCGATGATAGTGACGTTTACAGTGGATTCAATAGTGACCAGGAGAATAATGAGAAAAAGAGGTAAGACTTCATGAAGTAATAATCCATTTAACTGCTAGATTTAGTTTGATTTTTAGTCGGCATATAAAAACGCGACGCTTGAAATGTGCATCGCAGCAGGCGCAACAGAGACAGGCGGCCAATTTGAGAGAACGCCGCAGGATGCAGAGTATAAATGAAGCTTTTGAGGGGCTGAGATCGCATATTCCCACTTTGCCTTATGAGAAGAGGCTGAGCAAGGTGGATACCCTTAAATTGGCTATCAGTTATATTACGTTTCTTGGGGAAATGGTGCGAAAGGATAAGAATGGCAACGAGACGGGATTGAGTGGACTGCAAAGGAACTACCAGAAGGAGATACCCAAGAAGATCATCTTGCGAGATCGAAGTGAGTAGACTTGTTTGCTTTGGTGTGTTGTGTGGTTGTTAATGAAGACTTCGATTGGTTATTATACTTAAATAGCGCTAAAGTTCAACTTGAGCTCAAAGACGACATGCTTTTCTATTTTTTTAAACACAAAAAACTGTGAATTACGAACGAATGCAAAAAAAAATCACGAACAACTCTCTCTAGTCATATTGGGGACCAGCCATAGGGAGTTTCTTCTCTCTTTCCATTTACTAAACGCTCGTGCCCTGTAAATCAGTTTGATATCGGTCGGCTGCTTTTCCAAATAAGATGATTTCTTATCAAGAAGTCAAGATTTTGTACAGAGCCACCCAAGGAAGTTGTCCGAGAATGGCTGATTGGTCTAAAGGATCAAAAATTGGCAAGAATTATTCTTTGTCTGATTTCAAAGGATATGTCGTTGCAAGATCTAATGGTCGAGGCGAGGTAGACAAACTCTTTTTTTACTTCTAAGTTATAGCTGCGACGGACAGAAGGATTCGCCGATGTAGGGTATCCCTGTTAGTTGACAGGATATCGGCGTTCTTGCCTAGAATTTTGATAGATTGTGCTCCCGTGTCGTAACTATATCAAAGAAGTCTCAAAAGTTACGTCTGAATGCTGTTTCCTACATTTTTCCTGTCGTAGCATCTTCCAATATTTTCGATTGCGTTCTTCTCCCGCTCGATCGTTCTCTTCTGAAGAAGCAAATTTTCTTCTTGTTTCTTTTGCTTGAAGAGCTTGTGAGCAGCTCTCGTTCTTTTTGCAGTGCAGCTTTATGAGCTACATGTTTTGCTGTATTTACTTTCGGGCATTTTGGATAGAACTAAGAGTTTCGAGGTGATTTGCACTTGGTGTCGGATGTTAGGAAGTTGTTAAGGGATTCCATAACACGGATTCCGCGAAGGTTCTGGCTATCTCTAGCGAATGGAGTCTTTCGAAGCTATATCTTGTTCAGAATAGGTCAATGGGGTAGAAAAGAGCATTTAGGTTCAATGCTTGGAATGTTAAAATAACCAGAATACTCAAATTTTGCCAAGGATCGATCGCAATGCGATTTAGATGCTTGACCACTGGTTGACTTGTCCTTTTGTAAATATTGAAAATTAATCCACTTCAGAATTTTGTGGTTCCATCGGAACAATGTGTTCTTTAAGGCAGGAAATTACCTCGGCGCAAAACACTTAACGAAGAGTGTCAGATCCTTCTAGGGCGAGGAAAAAGAGTGCCCCGATGTTAAAATCAGAATTATGAATAGCGAACATTGGAATTGAGACGTCGAGTGGTGTAATGGTAAACCAGTTTCTTACTAATCATCAATTCAAAGCTGGCCGGGCCTCACTTCGCAGATTAGTCAGTAGGGAAAAGTGTGGTCTCTCTACTCATCTTTGGATCCAGTAATGACCGAACTGCTTCAAATCTTGAACTAGAAAGTATGGTGAGTCTATGCAGATGATGTTGCTGTAGCTCAAGGAACTCTTCTTTTTAATTGTCTGAAAAATACGGTCTTGAGGTTAATCCTCAAAAACTTCATAAGGTTATCGTCTTTCACTTGATGTTCACTGATCCGGCCAAGTGTTTGAGCCTAGTTCTACATAACAAATTAAGCTTGAATGAAGATGAGGCTGAGATTATATACCAACTCCTTTGTACCTGAAAGGCTGAAGCATAATTCGTCTTCAGAGCTTAGTATTAAACTCCTGTTCGCTGAACAGCTGTTTCAGGAATATCAATGCATAGAAAATGTAGGTATATTCTGATCTGGTTGCATTTGTTAGCCACTCCAACGTAAAGTTGCCATCATCTTAAAGGTATTGATGTCACAGAGGCGCACTTACAAATCTTCTCAATTCATATAACCTTTTCGATGTTATTTGAAGTCCTCCCCAAAATAGGACTGAATTAAGTGATGTCTAGTCCTTCGCCAGAAAGTGCCAAATACAAAAAGTGGCCTCCTTTGCACTTTATTGTCCTTTATCGGCAAGTGTACTACTAAATTGCTTGGTTCGATGAAATCTGTAAATGCTCTGCTTTTAAACTCGCTACAGATCAGCTGAATGTCTGATTTTTTGTGATGAATATTTGCAATCACAGCAACACGGAACTCTCCTCCGGTGTTGGTTACACCTGCTACGGTTCTGTTTTGAGTCAGTGTCGTGGAGACTAGTGGCTTAATACCACAGTGTTTGCTCAGTTACTTCCAAAGGACCAGGCAGTCGACGAATGCAGTAGAGAACCACAAATCCTTACGTGTAAATAGTCACAAAATTAAACATAATGATATGCTAAAGACTATACTTAAGCAGAACTCACTTATCTGTCCCATTGTTTTTCATTTTTAATTCAAAAATATATATTCCAATTTTTTTATTGTGCAGGTCATTGCCTAATTATACCCTCGAACTATATCATTACATCCAATAGACGCCGAATAAATTTAACGCACGCAATACACTTTTATGCAAGAGAAAACTATTCAACCAAATAAAACACTTGCGGTCCACTTTCCCACCCCTACTACACTCCATAGTATCACGCAGAACTTTGTTGAATTAATCAATCACCTGGCAATGAACAAAAGGATCATCCCACTCATCATCTTTCGCCCTAGACGTTAACAAATTTCTTTGAAAATTATGCAATTATCCTCCTTTATACACCCCAGTGATGCTAGCTATCACTGCTCACCCTCCAGAACTGTATCGTTTAGTTTTCTATTTAAATTTAATTCGAAAACACGCAAAAATTCATCTGAAACACGCAAAAAGGATCTTCATCAAGGCAATGACATTCCCCTTTTTGGTATTTTATTCATCCGGCTGCCTGAGACTAATTGAGATTTTCACACTTTCCTCACAGAGTGCCTATCTATTGATTAGAGATGGAGGAATCCTAACCACAAGGATCGGGGCGCTATAAAAAATGTTTTAGTCACGGTTTTTCGGTTCGAATGAAATTCAACGAATTTTTATGGTAAAGGGATAGATTGTTGGTGCTATGCATGTCCTGAGGATGAATGATTGAAATTTGTCGTGAGTTGAGGTTAAAGGATTAGGGGTTGATGAGTTAGAGTGATCCTTTCATGCAGTTGGTTGTAGTTTTTTTATAAACAATTTTTTTTGAGATCTCGGTTTTAACTGACAAAATATAAATAAATTTTGAGGACAATTTTGACAGACCTTTTGGGAATTTCAATTTGAATTGAGTTGTGGTTTTGGTTCTGTCAAAACCAATTGACATCATGTCATATTTTGGTTGGAACTGGTGAAAAGGGAGAGGAGGACATCATGATAGTTTCAGCGTAAGAAGATGTTGAGTTAAACTTGTCCAATTTGAGTCTACAAGCTGCTTTCTTGCAAAACCTCCAACAGTCGTGTGAAAGTACAATAGAAACTTCCCGATTTGATTGAGGACTACAATCGGCCAATGTTTTTGGTAGACATAACTCATTCTTCTCAAAAGCGAGAATATATGACGTATTTCTTCTGTCAGTGCACACATTTTGCAAAGACATTTTTGTACACCTACAACCACAATGTAATTAGAAATAGATTTAGTTGGGACTCTAGAAACTTGAAGCTTGTCGTACTACAAGGCAGAAGTCATAAAAAAATTTTAGTGATGAGAGTAAGAGCACTTCAAGCTTCGATGTCGAGAACCAAATCCAGTCCGTCGAATCCCTTGATCTGAAATGCATCTATCAATGGTAGTCTCCTTGCTCCAACGCTTTGTTATACGCTGTACCAAATTGCTGTCAAAATGTCGGGTCCATCAACTCCAGCACAAAACTGATTTTCAAGTACATAGACAAATTAAGCAGTAGAAATCACCAGCATTCACAAATATGAAAATCTCAAGAGCTTGAATGCTGAAATGAAATCTGACTGGCATCGAAACCAGCTGGAGAAAATGAAGCAGATCGTTGCTTTTGCGTTGAACACTCAGATCGATGATATTAATCGCACTATTTCTGCCCTAACGTATTCGATGCTCCCAGTTGGATGATGAAGTATCATTGTTGCAAAATAAAATTGAAGAAATGGATCGCCACAAACTATCCTCCGCTATACTCCACGGTGTTCCCCTAGGAACTAGTGAAGATCTACGAAAAATTTCTACAACACTGTGCACTTCAATCGAGTACTACCGCCTATTTCCAATGATAAAATCCAAAGGAACATCTGACAGCCCGGCCATCATCATCAAGTTCTCTTCGGCAGCCGAGTTTGTTCTTTTGGTATTCAATCAGTTACTGAGTTGTCAGTGGTGTGCTTGAAGTAATTTTTCCAAAAAATTTTAAAAAATCTTATCCCGGAAAATCTCTTTCCGCACTTGGTGCTTTCTGTTCCTACAAAATCTTGCCGCACCGAGTCGATCGTGGAACAATAGCTTATGCGTTGGAAAAATGTGCATGAGAACTAAAGTTCCACTTTTTGTGAACATCTAAAAAGACTTCGTAGTCTCTTCGTACTCACACACAGCCATATGTTCCTTTTAAGACGAGTATTTACGAAAACCCATTCCTTGGACCTTTATGTTTGAAAGAAACTCCTTGAAACGCCTAGATCTGATCAATGTAACCTGGTTGTATAAGGACACATTTGTTTTCAATTGAGAGATGCATATCCTAGAGTCAATCTACCGAATCCAGAGAAGGAATGAGAATCTACTTCAAGCCTTTTGTCGGGTATATGTACATATCTCTCAAATGTCCTGGAGTATGACTTGGGATTCCATGCTTGGCAATATATCTCATCTATACGGTTACCCTTGCCCTTCTACTGTAGAAAGTATTGAGAAGATAGAAAGCGAAAGTGATATTACTTACTTACTCATGTCCTGTATCTCTTGCTTGTCCAAAGGGGTTCTACAACTTCTGCGGTTTCTGCGGCTGTCCCCAACTCCACAGATGTCATCCTTACTTCTCAACTGTTTTGAACCATGTTCTTTGCAAGCTACCAGGTACTCAACCATTCTTAGTTAGGGGGTTCTACTGTATTGCGTCACTTCAGTCAAATCTGTCAAGCAAATACTTCATAAGATTGGTATACTACTTACTTACTTATGTTCTGTATCCCCTTGTGGGTCCTAGGGCCTCTACAATACCTGTGCGCCATCGTGTGCAGTTTCTGGAAATGTGCCGCAAGTCTTCCCAACTTTTTCTCAGTTTTCTTGCTTCCTTCTCAATGGTTTTGCGCCACGTACTCCTAGGACTCCTCGATTGGTATACTGACGGTTCGAAAATGTCTTAACCAGCCAGTTCTGGTCCAAACTGCAAATTTTCCACTCCTCTAGCACTCCTTTATGATTGTGCCTATGGTCTGTTCTCCGATAAAGCTTATCGTTCGAGATACAATTTGAAGAGGACATGTCCATTGTGCATGAACATTGTGCATTAATGAGCGCTTGCAGCTTTCTCAGGATAATAGTAGTGGCAGTGGTATAGTGGTAGCGCAAACATTGCTTTACTGGTCTGGTGGACTATGTCTATAGTTTTGTTCCACCTTCCAACAACTGCATTTATCCAGGATCAATAGGAGCTGATGTGCTCTATCGTAGGCTGAGTATTTTTTGCTCTCATTTGAGAAAGGTTCACTACCCTATTATAGGACAGGTAAACATCGTCAGACTAGTCGAATTCTTTAGGCTCGGATGTAAAAGCCCTTCAAATTTTTCCAGCTCCCCTTGACAAAGTAGCTTTAAGCACACCACAATCCCCAATGAGAACATTATCGGTGTAAGATTGCAGCCTTGTTGGACTCCGTGTTCTCTATGCAGAATACGTATTCATGTAGCTTTCTCCGCCTCTTGGTTACCACCGAAAATATTCTTATATCTTAGGTCCTGACGTACAGCCCTTAGAATTCAATAGAAGTAGTATATTCAGCCGACATTATTGCTTCTACAAAATCGAATCTAATCGCCAAGCGTTCAATATGCAAAACACTTTATTAATCAAAATAATAATCGGTATATGCAAGGCAAGTGTTTCACAATCAATAAACTACCTATCAGGCGACAAAACAGTATTCGAATACCGAATATGCAACTAAAGGTAGATATAATAACAATAATAATAAACCCGACATAACATTCGATGTACCCTGTAGATAATAGACCCCAACAGTCCTGTTACCTCTAAATTACCTTTTTTGTGAATAAAAACACACACCAACAAAGACACTACTATTGCGTGGTACATTCGTGTCGTTAGTCGTTCCTCGTTCATCATAATACGGAACCAAAGAATAATCACCCCGTGGGAAATTCGTTCCACCCTAGCAGATGTGCGTTGAGTTCATTTGTTTGGTTGTGCCGCTGCCGCATGAAATCATCATCATCGTTGTCGTCGTCATCCCTTAGCAGAGTATGAAAGGGAGGACGCTTTAGTTCATTCGTCTCTGATCATGCGAATGCAAGGACGAAGGATTTTCCTAGAACAGAGAAAAGCTCCAACGTATGGCAAAATTTCACACCACGTTTTCCTCTAGAGTAATAACCCGCAAAAACCACTTGACACTGGACGAGGAGGGGTAACAAATTTGTGGGTGGGAATGGGAATATTCCACCCCAATTGCAATGCGCACATTTCATTTTCATCCTGTTTAGTTATCTTTTAAGTGTATCCTTCTACTCCTTGAAAACTTGTGTTTACTCATGCCCTTGTTCGCCCTTATTTGGTCGAAATAAATGTAAACAAACAGCAGCGATGCAGGAGAGAATCCCTGGATCATTTCCAGCTGTATAAGCATTTCGCTCATTTTGTTCTTTGAATAGATACACACAGATACTCCTTTGAACTAATCTTAATGGGGTTGTAATGTCCTTGCTAATGGATGTTTGAATTTTGTCTTCTTTCTGTTTTGGGATGGAAGGGTACTTCTCAAATACCCTTTTACTGCATTGATTGAAAAGGCGTGGCTATATTATTTACAAAAACCTATTTTATGTCTTCTCGTCCACAGGTGGTGGTGTTTCGCATTCATTGTCCTGGTACAGAAAGGGTGACAGATACCCGGGCAGTAAGTTGTATGCCCGTGTTTGGACTCCAGAGGATCCGCGTACGAATCAGTTGAGTGGACGTTCCAGCGGCGGTGGACAATATGGCAGCAGTAACAGCAGTCGGAACAGTGATGAGTCGCCATCACCGACATCGGCCAGTTTCAGTCCCAACAGCAGTGGCACGCTCTTCCCGCACTCAAATGGTGGATTGTAATTTTGGATTACATTTTGGAATTTATTTTTAAGTTGTGCAATTTTTTATTTTTTCCTAAGCTTACATGCAAATAAGCGCATAACTAGTTATTTATTTATTATCAAATTCTAGTCTTGTTAAACTGTGGTATACATTTAGAATTATATTCAAATCTCTCCTCTGTAAAATTAAGATAAAAATATAATATATTTCATTTAATAGTTTAAGGTGATTAAAATTTAATTGTAAATAAATGGAATTTTAAATTTAAATTTGGGTCTATTCTTTTGATGGTCCTCTTTCTTTGATGTAGTGATTGGAATTGCAGAAATTATCAAGCTTGACTAGGGAGTACTACAAGTGACATCAGGTCCCTTATGCGAGGAGGGCGAATGGAGGAGAAGATACAACCGCGAACTCTATGAGCTGTACCAGGATGTGGATGTAGTCCAAAAAGCCAAGATACGCAGACTACATTGGCTCGGCCACATCGAGCGAATGGACAACAATGCTCCAGCCAAGGGGATCTTCGAATCCCAGCCCCCAG
Source organism: Chalcosyrphus nemorum (assembly GCA_949716465.1). Lineage (NCBI taxonomy): Eukaryota > Metazoa > Arthropoda > Insecta > Diptera > Syrphidae > Chalcosyrphus > Chalcosyrphus nemorum. The sequence goes on from OX454333.1 coordinate 83,019,122, forward strand.
GTTCGAGGCGGCGAAGAAGACCGACAAAGACCAGAATGGATGCCAGAAAACTTGGTCTTTACAACTGGAAGCAGCTTGTTTGGGATCGCAGAGGATGGAAGGCAACGATGTCTCAGGCAGGGACTCTACAAGGGTCGGGAGCCCTTTAAGTAAGTAAGTACAAGTGACAATCAAGGTCTAGACGTATATTTGATTGAACCAAAAAAGATGACGTCTTGATAGGTTTCTCCTCTGGATTGACTTGTGTCGAGCAATGCTTTGATATGATCTCCACTTCAACTGCTGTCCAATCAGCTTTGTATGGCCATAGAATGCTTCAATGATAAATTTATTTAGACGCTAATAATAAGTAATAATATTGGCTACGTAAGATAGGTCAAGATGTGATGTTTTTCACAGGAGAAAGCTGTTAAAGTGGGGCTCCACAAGGCTGCATTCTTCCACCAACATTGTTTTAATTGGTGACTAGAGGTGTGCTTATTGCAACTGTCACGCTACTGGAGATCGAAGTTTGTGAGAACCTACAAATTTCTTTAAATGAGATATCCTGAGCTAAAGCTGTTACCGCTATCCGGAACAGCCTATGTCGGGTGCCAGGGCATATGTATGTATATCGCAGGAGAAGTAGAAGCTGATGAGCTCGTAAACGTTTTCTCTCCGCCTGGTGGCGATTCCAGTAAACGGTTTTTGAAATGAATCCACCTACCGAGCAAACTGCCTTCCGCAAACTGACACTGGGTGTGTGATTTGGGAAATGTTGCGCAGAGCAGTTGAGAAGAAGTGCAGCACTCTTTTCAAATAATTATACACAATCAAAAGAAATTGGAGAAGTTTGAATAAGATGATCCTAAGGCATTATTGATGCTCTATACCTTTCGAGGGATAAAAGTATTAAAGGCAGGCAATTAGGACTCCGTCCGAAGCTCTGGTTCTATGGAATGAAATATTGAAGCAATAGTTTTCAAATGTAAAATATCTGCGTAATGAGTGGTGATTATTGCTCTGTAGTCTGAATTCCTCTTATGTCCTTTGAATTCTACGTACTGGATTGAACAGCACACATCCCAAAACCAAATTGGTAGTCCTCGAAAAAATAGTCGACTTTGGTTAGACCCAGGTCTAGAAATGTCAAGTTCGGTTCTCACTAAATACTAAACTGTATGCATTTCAGCGGAGCATATTGATATTTAGATAAATTATATGTAACTAACCTTTAATTTGCTTGTCTTGCGTTGTCAGTGGACTGCGGCGCATGTCAGCCTAGAAAATGTAAGTAACGTTGAACTAAGCTAGGTGAGGATTGCCTAAAGAACCAAATAGGTAATAAGCATTAAGTTTTGCTATCTTAAAATCTCTTCGAGTAAATCAGCGTTTTCCACCTAAAATGCTCCCGCGAAATAGTCAACTGCATTCGTCCTCTTCAAAATTTAACTCGCAATACGCGTTAGGCTTTGAATGCACAACAGTTCAATCTCAAGACTAACTTCGGACGTTCTGTTAAGTAGATTCGTTCATTAGCCGAATTTAACGTATGTGGAATGATCTTCCAGGATCTGTGTTTCCACGTCATTGTAACCTTCAAACTTAGAAAGCCAACCTACATCGGTACCTGATCCTCTTTCCCCCTTTCCTAAACGCCCTCGCCAGTATAGGTGTCAGTATAGGAGTATTTTTGTCCTCTTTACTTACTTACTTTCCCTTCCCTTGTGGGCCTCTAAAATGCCTACGGGCCATCGTGTGCGGTTTCTGGAAATGTGCCTCAGCTCTTCCCAACTCTTTCTCAGTTGCCGTGCTTCCTTCTCAATTGTTCTGCACCATGTACTCCAGGGACCGCCGCGAATCTTGCCATCCTGAGGAAGCGAGTTCCATTGCGTAGCTCTGTTTGCAATGGACCTATCACCCTTTGGAGAATTTGACCAATTCACTGCCACTTACTTCGTCGTATGTTTGTGTCTGTAGGTTCATGGCCCGTTCTCTGATAAAGCTATTCGTCAGAGTTACGGTTTGGCCAGAATATCCTTAAGATGTAGCGCAGGCACCTATTGACAAACGTTTGCAGCTTCCTCGTTATAGTGGCGGTCAACTTCCTGCTACCACATCAATATAATAGGAACAGTCGTAGCTGGGTGCTTAAGGTAATTGAATTACTTCGCCAAACTGATAGCATCCATAACACAGATTTTGCTTTGCCTATTCGACTGGCTATATAAAGTTCGGTTCCGCCATCGGTTGAGACAATACTCCCAAGGTTTTGAAAACACTCTACTCTTTCAAACGTTTGTCCAGCAATACATATATGTATACGTTGATGAGTTCGGTCTTAGGCTGATGATTTTTGATTTTGCCGAGTTAATTTTCAGCCTACGAGGTCTGCTTCCCTCTCAACATTTGCTGTCATTTGGTGAAGTCCATTAATCTGTGAGACAGAAGGCACACATCATCGGCGTTGTCGGGATGTTTGAGTTCAGATATGAGAGTCCATGGAATTCCTCCATTTCCTGGCTATGAAGCCGCATTGTTCAGCATTGCTGAGCCCCACTTTTTACTGCGAATTTCGCGAATATGTAGCCTTGATAATTAACTTATCAGGAATTCGTTTTCTGCGCAAGGCACGCCAAATAAATTCTCGATCGACAACATCGATCCATATATCGCTCATATCTTGCAACAACAAAAATTTTGTCAACTTCAAACCATGAAAAAGCAACACAAGTTATTTAAAAAAAAAAACTTAAATGCACAAACCATAAATCAACCACCTGCATCGAGGATTCACCTTGCTCAATTACTGTAAAACAACTTAGGGTCCTAAAAAAACGACAAAAAAAACCTCTGGCACATACTACATCACCTGTCTACTACTGGTTCCCCTCTTCATCAAACCAAGTAAATTCTTAACATCAATCGACTTACCTGTTCGTGCTCACCTAAATTACACGGCAAAAAGAATAGAAAAAAAAAAACTGGAAAAAATGTCAACTAGGGTTAAAGAGGAATTGTCTTCGCGCGGCGCAATATTTTTATCAGAAATTCATAAATTTATTGAACACCTGGAACTGCCATCTCAAACACGTGGGTGACGTGCCACTTTGTTTCAATACGAGATAGGGGTCAACCCTACGCAATTATTTCCAACCCCCAAGTGGTATGCTAGTGCACTTGCTATCGGCCAGCGGATTTTTTATATGAAATGTCTGGATAGAATCTCGAATGCGGTTAGAGGCAATTTTAAGGTCGCATTCTTCATTTGCTTATGAGTACATGCGGATAAGGGATGTTGTGATATTATATTGGAAAACCATTTGAATGGCCAGCGGTATTTAAATGTTCTTTGATATTTATCTGCAATTAGGTGACCATTGAGTATTGTGCAAGGTTCAGAGGGCTGGATCTTAATGATTAAATGATTGAGAGATATGGAAATGCAGCAATCGGGAAGTGGTATCTGCATGTGGGCTTATTACCAGCTGTGAATAGAGGATACTAATGTGGTCCTGGTGAAGGAGAAAAAATTACAAAGGTCTTAGAACGACGCATAAATTGCATTCGTCGGGATAGGCAGGACGTGATTGGAGCATTCTTTCTCCACCATTAGCAACAAAGAGCTTCCTTCTGACGTGAGCAGAGCAATCATAGGGGAGGTGTTCCGGATTATCCTAACTGACAGATTGTAGCTTCGCTTAAGCCTACGGTGTATACTTACTCTCTCACAGAATTATTGATCTCTACCAAATGACAGCTGATATCAGAAACATATGTAACCTGTTCAACGATGAAAATATCAGTGGTTTGGTCAAACGTTCCGAAAAGGTGACAGTTCCATAGCTTGCCATGCTATGCAGCCAGGATGACAAAATACTCGATAGCCCGATGAGAACATGGAACATCAGAACGGTCTAGATGGAGCCACGGTAGGTGGGAAAAAAGTTGGGGAGAACTGAGGTATATTGCCAGGATGGCAATTGAACAGGATGGCGCGTAGGAATAATAGCGCCCCGAGGTCCCACAAGATATGTCCATTGTGATACCAATTGCAAGCATTACTAACTATACAGCAGCGCTAAGATATAACTGAAAGGGGGGTTTTGCATTATCAGGCTGCGGCCACGCAGTGAGCAATGAGTGGCTGAATGATTGAGCGACGAGCGATTGAGTGACGCAAAAAAATTAAAAAAACATGAAGGAACTGCACTTGACAATGGCATTTTTTGCCAGCGATGGCGGTCAGTAAATGGCCACCCGTCGCTCAGTCTCGTCGCTCGATTACTCAGCCGCCCGTTACTGATTGCGTGGCCGCAGCCTCATGAAGAGTTTTTCTCACCGCGGAAAGAAAACTTGACTCAATTTGAAGTTTCCTTCAACGTAACAGGATTGAGCGCAAAATACACCTATTGTATAATGCCCAATCCACAATGAAGCGTTCGGGCACGTGTTCGTTACTTGGCTTTTCACCTAACAGGCGATAACTGCTGTCATAAGAGCGACTTCCAAATTTTGCGATTCACAAACTCTTCTTCCTCTTCGCCTCTACCGCATTTACGGGTAGGGTAAGCATAATCCCTCAGAATGTAGGCCAAGCGGACAGTTCTACTATTCTTCCAGAGAGTGTTTTATTAGCTTATGGCATACAGCCTGTGCAAACGTTTACTCGTAGCGATGGGTATTCCAGCCCAGTCCTTAGCCTGTTCGAGTGCGATGACATTCACTGTAGCAACACATAATCTGCACATAGTTCCATACTTTTTCGATAGGCCAGTAGTATCTCATAGCCTGTGATAATTTCAATGAAGAGCGAAATGTTTTATATGTTTACTGCAAGGATGACTTTAGCTTTGCCTTCACTAAATCATTAACTAACTTAGACGAGGGTAAGGGGTCCAACAGAACCACACAGCTTAAGTGTCACTACGGACGATGGTATTGCAACCTATTCACCTACTTGTGGTCATTAGGATTGCAAGAAAGAATTGCCTGGAGGAGACAGACATTCTTACCCACCAAGTTCATATGTTTCAAGATATGGAAAAGTAGCATCTAAAACCTTTTTAGATCCTGAACCATTGCTGGATAGGGAAACGTAACTTGAAGGAAGAATTAAGGAAACTTGAAACTAAAGCCAAAATCTGGCATAATGAAAGCCATAAGGCAGGCTAAAAAACTTACAAGAAACGAAACGGATTCGAAGTATGTATTCTAACTCAAAGAGCACCTAAGGAAAAGTATATTTTTATTTCTGCAAAGAGTTTCATTGTCAAATTTCGCCCTACGTCTACGAAAATGCTGATACCAAATACTTTCCTTTCACATGTACATAGAATTGTGACGAGCAGATTGTCCACGATTGTAGACGTATGCTTCTTCCATAGATGCAACCGCAGATGCTACAGCAAGCCTAACCTACCCTACCAACATACGCAAATAATGAGAATGTAAAATTACAATATACATATTTAATTGTTTTCATTAGTCGCACAATTAACTAAAAGTACTTGGGCAAAATGCTCCTTTTAAATCCAACGAGAAAAATCACCTATCCATTACACAATCCAATTTTTATTCTTCATTTCTGTCCCACTACACAGATGTCACTGCAATCACAAAGAAGGTAAACAATTCCCCAACAGTATTTGACATTTCTCTGCGTATCTTGCAATCTTTCCCCACAAAACCACTGACGTGTACTGCAGACTAAACATATTTCCCTTCAATTATCAACCTAAAATTAAGTTTTTCTAACAGAAATGATTATTTAACATTACACCAACACATCTACCCACTAATTGCTTTGTAAATACATAAATTATTCATCCTAATCGCCCGCTGCAACACTTTCTAAAGTGCAATCTTCTGCCGAACTTCTCCCGACGTGGCTAAAATTCAGTTGTTTTCCTTGCAATGATCCACGACAAGTACAAGTTTCTAGTGTACGCGCTTGGTATATTCTTCTGTTATTTCTACTTTGGCATACTCCAAGAGAAGATCACAAGAGGACGATATGGCGACAAGGTAAATGAAGATGGATCAGTCGGCGAGAGATTCACCTACGCACTGGCGCTCGTTTGGATCCAGTGCTTTTGTAATTACATTTTCGCTAAAGGTAACTATACTCAGCTGGTTGTTTCACAGTCTATAGATAATTGTCTTTTTAAGGAATGCTCCTGGCGAAGCCACAAAAAGAAGACACCACACACGCTTGGCACTATGGTGTGAGCTCTCTCACTTATATCCTGGCTATGGTGAGCTCGAACATGGCACTGCGGTGGGTTCCATATCCCACACAAGTAGTGGGCAAATCAGCCAAGCCTATCCCGGTGATGATCCTTGGCGTGTTGATTGGAAAGAAGTCCTATTCTTGGACGAGGTACGGTTGTGTACTAACTATCGTCGCTGGAGTTATTCTCTTTATGTACAACGAAGGAAAAGTGAATCCAAATCTAGCTCAGGAGAAGACAGGCCTTGGTGAGCTGTTGCTTTTCCTTAGTTTATCTATGGATGGAATCACAGGAGCTGTGCAAGAACGCATGCGTTCATCCAGCGCACCATCTGGTCAACAGATGATGCACTCGATGAATCTCTGGAGTACCCTGATGCTCGTTCCAGCTATGGTTATTACAGGTATGTTATCAAATCTTTTTTACTTGTTGCGTATGCTTAACAAGCGCCTGTGTCTTACAAGTAATGAGCAGCGTATCCAGGAAACAAAACTATTTTGCGACGAATCTCCCTCAATGATTTTTCGCAAACGGCTTGATGCTAAACTCTGTAAAATCTTAAGTGCAACTGTCGTTGTTTTGTAAGACTAATGGTGCACACATTTCACATTTCAATGATATAATCAGTGGACCTGTTGCTACCATAACCGTACTTTCAGTCGATGAGGAGAGAGGTTTTCAGTGTTTCCAAGGAGCGACGTGCATGTAATTAGACAGTTTTGTGTTTTCTAGAGACATCGCGCTTTTCATATTCCTTCACACTAACTCTGTGCAAACAATTACCATTAGACCTATTTTATTATACATACAAATTTCAATTTAACAATTTGTCTATTTCCAGGAGAAGGTAAAGCCTTCATCTCCTTCGCCAGCCGGCATCCTGAACTCTGGGCCCATCTGGGCAGTCTCGCTCTCGCTGGTGCCATTGGACAGCTGTTCATTTTCCTCATGGTCGCTGGCTTCGGTCCATTGGCCTGCTCTGTTGTTACAACCACAAGAAAATTCTTTACCGTCCTCTGTTCAGTAATTTTCTTTGGCAATATGCTTATCCCACGCCAGTGGTTTGGAGCCGTACTAGTCTTTGCTGGACTATTTGCTGATATGGTGTTTGGAAAGAAGTCTCCACCACCAAAGAAGGACGATGCCGGGGACAAAAAGAAACTGTTATCATAGGGAATACAGGTTTAAGTTCAGAAGTAACTTAAGAGGATAAAAACAAAAGTAAAGAATTCATGGTCTCTCCAAAGATTTCATCTGTTTTGTACATTTATTTTTTCTATTTGTGTTATCACCGAGATTTATATGAATTCGCATTAAGTAGAAGTTACATATTTTTTTGTATTACAAAGGACTACATAGATGACAGGATATTTAAACAGAAATGTGATGCGTTTTTAAAGAATAATAAAAAAGAACAAAACAAAGAATAATTGATCAAACTAATATCCGCACAATTTTGTGTTTTTATTAAAAGAAAGGAAGAAATTTAGAATAGCATTCTTAAAATCATTGCAAGCAATTGAAATGGCTTTAAACGAACAATGGCAAGGGCAGACATTGTTTGGATATCATCATAATTTCTCTTCAAAAAGAATTTGTCTACGTTTCGAATCTTTCTCTGTTTGCACCTATTTATTGGCCAAGACTGAAATGATGGATAATTTTTTATTTAAATCCTGGAAAGTCTAATGATGCTCATGTCTTCAATTGGATTGTAATAGCTCTTACTTTGCGAATTGCTCAAGAAGAAAGGAATCTTCGCTTTGTTAAGAAAGAAACAAAAGATTTTTCTTGTAGACTACGTGGGCTATGTAGTCAATACTAGTTAATTTCAGTAACGCTCCAAACAATGCAGTTAGGCCCAAGCTACACGAGATCCCAAATGAGCGACGAGCAGTACTTTGGAGGCCGCTGAATAAATGGGTTCGCGGCGCCCACATTGACAGTTTTTTGACGGCGTTCGCTTGTGTGTACAGTTATATTGGATTTCTATATACTCAGGGTGCGCGGTTGTCCAGTTAGCACTACAAATCATCTTGCCACTCATCGAAAGCGTGCAAATTAAACTGACTAAGAAAATAATAAACCTCTTCTTAAAAATCAGGCAGCGTTTATGGGAAGCAAATGATCCTTTCTACGAGCTTGAAAGGATTGCCTTCAAGGAACGCATGGGAGAGCGGTCAAACCAAATTCTTGAGCGTGAAGCGTACTTTATCTACTTGCTGTACAAGTATCATTGAAATTTTAATAAACAAAAAAAAAATGGTGTACGTATAGAGATGCGTCTTCTGATGTCCCTGTTCTTTTTGCACGAAATTTTCTTTCCGTCGATCACCCTAAGACCAAGGTAGTTATATTTACGAGAAGAAATATCATGATCCTAGGTCTAAGCTCCTAACGAAACCATATATTTAGGAATGATCCAGGATAGGAAGCTTATTTGGCCAAAACACGCAGAATCTAAAACTCAAGTCCTCTCAGTTATTTGGATATGTAACGCTCTGCTAGACGCACTGCTACATTAACTTCCTCTTGAAACTGGGTGCCGTGGTTCAGTGGTAAGTGCGTAAGTCAAACACATGAGCATGTGCTTCCAAATTCGATTGCAGAAAAATACCATCAAAGTATTTTCACGGCCCCGTTTCTCACATCCAAGAGATGTCATGAGAAAACTCCTTCAAAAATGACTCCCTCTTCGAAAATGGAATAAAACTGTACGATCGTACGTGCAAACAAGGACGCCCAACAGGTAGAGGTTGGCACTGGCCCTCTATGGTCTGCATATGGCCTAATATTATTTTTCATTTGGTAGAAGCAAAGCTACGTATACAAGGATGACAACACAATGGTAAGGTATCTCAGGTTCAAGTCTAAAGTGGAGTGCGGCAGTGATGCATACTATCACCATTCGCTGAACTTTGACATTTTATCTTAAGTACCTTGAGTACGGTAACAGCATTTACATAGTTTTATATCGGATAATGGAGCTTCATCTTACTGCCCAAACTCTAGAAGCTGAGGCAAACAATGTGGGTCTCAAAATAAACACAACCAAAGCTTAAGTCCTGAGTGCTTTCAACACCCGCGCTTGACTCAACATTGCCATGACAGTAAGTTGAGAAAGTACTTATATCTGGTCTGTTTATGTGCTTCCATCGCGTTTGAAGCATTGAACTTGACGTGTGCACCACAGAAGCGGGAAAGCTAATGTTTTGACTTGTGTCATGTAAACTCTGGAAAAGCAATCTTATCAGCTTAGAACCAAGCGGTTTATGGATCTTCTTTGCTGTTGCCTTGACTAAGTTCATCCCTTAACAACACTATCTGTCCAAACAGTAAGTCCATTACATTGAGTCTGTTGCATCTACTGAAGTTTCTTCAATCTCATGCAGAGACAACAAGGGCGCACAGTACATCCCACCAATTTATACTTACCTATTTATATTTCTTACAATAAAAACAACTTTCTTAAGTCAATGTTTCACATTTTATTAGAATAAAAGGAGAGAACATAGAAACAAAAATTACTGAATTCAATCTCCAACCATTGAGTAATTGACTTGCATTTGGTTCCAAATAGACAACTCAAACACTGAAAGCAATCGGATATTGCTCAAGCTTTCATTTAAAATTTTATCACTATCCTGCACAAGCATCTCTCTACTGTTAGTTATTTTTGTTTGTACATTTGGTATATGATTATGGTAATGATGTTTTTTAATTTAATGAATTCTTTCATTTGTTAAATGACTTAAAAAACTCTTTTAATTCTACGAATGGGTGTTTAATGGCGAGGGATGCTAAACTGAATTCATGAAAAATGCATAAGAAAATATTGAGATGACCTGCGCGAAAAGTGATGCCAATTTTGCGCTCAATTTATATGTTTTTTAAATATTTCATGTCCTTGGACAGGAATGAGGATATCTGTATATCTGTAGACCGTTTTGTGTTGAGTTCTTGTTGACAAATTGCAAAACCGGTGGTAGCGAATACCGTATTCTGTTTTCCTTCTCAAACTCTAGCTGCTAAATATAGGCAAAATGGAATTTGAACTTAATAACATTTTTGATTGATGAAGTTCACACTAAGAAGTAATAATTTGGCCAAAGCTGAGAATGGAAAAGTTTTACAAGCCATTATGTTGAGCTAAAAGTACAGAGTCTTCACATACTAAAGCAGTGTTTATGAAATGTTTCGCTTGGTCTGAACGCACCTTTAGACACACCACCGTCGAAAATTGTCGCGCAAATAAAACAAAAGGGTAGGGTACCTCCCCTTGTCCCATTCCCATATGGCAGCGGAGTACTGAAGGCGGATGAAAATATCCTTGGTCATTTCAAGAGAAATATGATTCGCAAGATATTCGGTTCGTTTTGCGTTGAAGGGATTTGAAGGAGTACATTTAATGGCTAGTTATAAGTACACACGACCTGTACAGTCACATCGACCCATTCCAACATATAGAGTTTCCTTGCGAAGGTGCACTTACAAGTTCAATGTGACTTCATTCAAATTGGAACGAAGAACTTGAATAAAGGCCAAAATAAATGTAAAGGCGATTTGGATGAGGCACAGGTTCATTGCTTTGTTTTTATAATGGTTAAAGTCTAGAAATAACAAAAGAAGCTGAAGTCCAATAAGGTGAATTCTAAAGTATGATATTTTAATTACCATTGGGAAGACATACTATGTGGGACTGTATTTAAATTGAAGTTCATCGCGACTAGTAAGATCATTTCAATGATCCAATTGTTAATCAGAACCAAAATTATGGACTTGGTTAATTTCAATAAGATCTTATGTCCCGGATTCTAAATGTTCGCTAACCTTTTTGGCCATCTACCTTTACCCACTGTAGAGGCAGCATGCGGCTCCACTTGGACTACCTTAATTTTATTTACGTTACCTGAATGGAGAAGGCTCTACCACGCTAGTCACTACCAATGAACCTGTTTAGATGTGCTCACTTCTGCACTACTTTGATAAAGTTTAGGAGAGGGAATGAGTAAATAGAAACACTTCTGTGTTTTTTGTTTGTTCTCTCGTCCAAGTACTCATTTTAATGCGCGAACTACCCTGCTCAACGATCGAACTAGTAATGATAAAATGGAATAGGGACGGAACATTTCGGATGTAGAACGCGACTCTCCTCGATATTTTCTATTTTCTTCCTGACTCCCCCCCTCATTCTTCTTACCCACAAACTACCGACATAGCCGAGTTTTGCGTCATCATCTAAACAGGCTCAATGTAACTAGTTGCTGTGATCATGGGACGGGAAAAAATGTTCGGGTCCGAGTTATTTAGTTTTTGTGGGATAGTAAAATAAAAAAAGCTTAAGGTGTAACATAAGAGCAGCAAGTTGGTATTGTCAAAGAAGGGATCCTTCAAATCGCGAAAAAGTTAGACTACACAATCAACTGGATCACATAAATGCGAAAACACCACCAGATTTGCCTCAGTGAAAAAGTGATACGAAACCGGGAAGCCAGCAAGCACTTCTTAAGGTCAAACCGACACAGCCCACAGGCGGATTAATAGGGATACAGTAAAGTGGGAGTGATCCTACTCAGGACAATAACCTAGCCGCAACCAAAAGAAGAAGATGCCAACTGAGTGGACAATATCTGGTTAAGTAACCTGTTAAGTTACAGCAAAGGGTGACAGATCCATAGCTAACCAAGCGATGCAATGAAACCCGCTTACCCAGGATGGCAGGATACGCGGCGGTCCTAGGAGTACGTGGCGCAGAATATTGGAGAAGGAATCACGGTAACTGGGAAAGAGGTGGGTGGAGCTGAGGAACATTTCCAGAAGTCGCACACGATAGCGCGTAGGCGTTGTTGAGGCCCTAGGACCCAGAAGGGGATACAGGATATAAGAAGAAGAAAGGTATTCGATACCTGAGTTGCATACGATAAGTCTTGTATTATTATGTGATCACAATTAAGAGGGGTTCACAGCTTAGAAGAGGCGCCTCTTCTCCTTATATGGCATCTTCTTTCCAGCCAGATAACTATACTATGGTAGGCTTGCTTACCTCTACAAGTCCATTGGGATAGTCCCATTTAACTTCTACTGTATCTGTTTATGATATTTGCCATTGAAAGGTTGATTCAGACCTTTGTTTCGCCATTCCTGGTTGTCACGTATGACCAATTTGATTTTCCTGGAGAATCGTAACATCCTAAGAATAGTATCGAAACTTTAAAGAATACTCCAACGCCCTATACAGTCAGGGCTCAGTAGTTAGTGCCTTGTGTCGGATCGATATTCGAATCCCAGAAAATACCAATATGATATACGCAACTTGCGACGAAAATCCAAGACTGTCGTTCTTCTTTAAAACTACCCGCCATTTAGGTGCAGTATAAAACTGAATGTACTCCTTTGTACATACGTACACAATATGTACCTTGCACAACAAACAAAGTTGTGAGAACCTAGATCCTCGTCCTTTTGGTTAAACGTATTTTGTTTTTATCTCTGGTAGCTTAAGACCAGTTGGTTGAACTACTCCTTACATTTAACTAGAAGTGTTTTAGGCCAGTATATAAATGGGTGGTCATTGGTCTAATGAGTTGGCCAGTGTGGTTTGTAAACCACGTTTTTTGTTTTTCATAAAGGTGTTGAGCCATGAACATTCCCTTAGTTGCCATTTTTTTTAGACGGAAGTTCCAGCTAAATTTGGCTAGAATGAGTCCAAGATACATATGTAGTTTCCAATAAAAGGTTTAAGACCGCTTCTTCAAAAAGAGTCCAGGATATTTCGTGAGGTTGATGGTTAGGTACTACACTACACCATTTTGAGAACAGATTTAGGACATTTTAGATCATTTTTAATTTGACTCCAAGGCTGGAGTCATCTGCATATAGGTGAATTACATACTTATGTATCTAGGTTTGGCTAGGGCTGAAAAGACAGTCTCTAGAGGTGGTATAGTTTTCGGAGATCTTTTGTAATTTAGCAGTAAAATGCCTTGTTGCAGAAATAGAATCTTTTTTATGACAAGAGGTCCTATATTTTTTCTGTTCATATTCATTCATTGTCTCATATGAAATATGGTCGAAGGTTTACGTCAGGAAGAAGCACAACAGGTGATATTATTTGCACCCAAAGTTTAGTTCATTGGACCAAATACAGGTGTACATAAACAGATTATAATCTGAACTTTTGGAAGCTATCCCATTGCTCATACCAACTGACCAACATTGTATAAACGAAAGAACCCTCACCATTTACCTATAAGAAGTATGTACATATGTATGTATGCATGTCCCATACAATCTGAAACTCATAAACACTTAGGCATAACTACTTCCACCTGTCACAAGTGCTATTGATATAACATCAACAACATCTTTCATGTGACATGCAGTTCAGTACCCTCCACTACCTAAAATATCAATCAGAAAACAAAAATAAACATATTTAACAACTCATAGGAACTGTCCTCTACCGCAGCCACTTGGAAACTCATGTACTGTCAATTGGCTGTAACAGTTTCCATCTGTCAAACATCTTCGAGTACATCCATCCGAATTGAACTTCTGCTCTTTAATGTTTCTCAATGAAAACGAATGAAAACAAACACATTTTCAGCGCGCACCATCCATCCGATTCTCTCAACATACAACATAGCTTTTTAAATGGGGGTGCAATCAAAAACGAATCACGCGACAAAAACAATTGCCAAGCTCTTCATTTCCTTTCGAGCCTGCGCACTGCATCCTTCGTCAAAAAGAGTGTCAAAAAATCAACTGCTAAGATTGTAATATACCCCATCTCAAATCCTATAGTTTTCCTTTTTCTTCTCTCGTTGAAAACATGCGAAAATTCGATTGTTTTTTTTTTTTTTTGTATTATTTTTGCTTTTAAAAAGCTTCTTCCTTCGCATTAATTTGACATTTGTATGCCTGGCCAGCAGTTTTCACTTCATCCGTCAGTTTGCCGAGAAAATTTCATTCGTGTTCGCGAGGGGTTTTTTTTGAAATAATTTTCGAAAATTTTTCCTTCTTTCTTTCATTTCGAACAAAAACAATAAACAAATTTAAAGGTAAATAACGGTATAGATTAAATTGCAGTCATTTGAAATGAGTTAAATGTAAAAACGGGGAATTTTTCAGTGAAAAGTGACAGGTAAACTCCAATTCGTCTTCGATGTGTGTACATTTTCCGTTTTTGTCTTGTGACATAATTTTCTGCTCTAAAAATATGTAAGAGGCGGGGTGTGGGTTAAGTGACAAGTAGAATGCGAACGAAATTGTAAAAGAGGCGACTAGATACGAAAATCTGTCAGCCGCTCTCTAGAATGATTAACAACTTTGTCGGCGTTGTGTATTTTTAATTAATTTCTTTTTTTGTTTATTTGTAGAATTTGACAGCAATTGAAACAATCATTCAATCAGTCTATCGAAGTTGTTTGTTATTTTTTTTTTTTTGTTTGCTGGTCGTTGTTTATTTGGGAATTGATTTTTTCTTTAAAACAATACAACGATCCCGCTGCTGGGTGGCCCATAACTTTGAGGGTGAGTTTGCACGTAGATTGGCAGTGAGTAGCCCTCAGGGCTGTGTTATGTTTTCTTTTTGGAAATGTCAAATCGATAATTTTTTTTTTTACGTCTTTGGCCCTAGTTACAAGCACAATGACAATTATTCCCGGTGTTGAAAATCTTCCCCTACTTGTCGTTGCAAAAATAAAAAGAGGTGTAAGAAGTGGAAAAAATTAAGATGGGATGTGGGAAGTGACGTATAATCTGACTTTGATTTAAGGACGATGGTAGGTTTTATAGCAAGATCTAAGGAAGTAAATATTATATAAGAAACGAAGCATACTATTTTGAAGCTGTTGCTACGCATTTGAGATAAATTTAGCATAAATTATCTGAGGAAAAAAGAAACATAAAATTTATAGACGAAAACATTCCTCTTAATTGTTAGCCAAATTGCGTAGACATTCACGCTAGTTGGGTGGCCGGCGTAAAATTACGTCAAATTCTGACTCATAGCCATAAGTCACTTTAATTTAGATGGGCGTGATGGCTATAAATTATTATTTATATTATTCGCTTTCATTTTCCTACGAAATGAAAATTAGAATTGTTTGCCGGTTGTTGGCAGCTTTGTTCTAAATAAGAAAAAAGCTGCGTAATTTGAAATTTCCTTGTAATGTTTGCACTAAATTTGGAATAATGGGATGTAGTCCATGGTTACGATATGTAGTCAAAGATGTACGAGGCATGATTAGTTATAATTTGTGGATGATAAGTTTGAGTTACCGTTTTGGTCTACTTTTAAAAAAACATTTTGTACGTCGTCAAATTAGGATCTTCTGATATGTAGCATTCCTTTAATTTTAAAGTCTTCCCACACAAGTTAGAAAAGCACAAATGCTGGAATGTATCCTATACATAGCACAGTTTTAATTTATTTTTGTGCAGAACAGGTGGTTTTTTATTGAAGCAAGTCACAGCCCCACGTTGGGCGCCAAATATAGATTTATCACTGTTAATTTCTTCTGTTGCTGAGCAGTCAGAAATTGAAGCTTTAACATTTTGTAATTTTGTTTCATTATTTTATATTTTTGATATGGACGATAGCAGATTATGGGTTCAAATTTACAGAGCTTGAGAGTGTGTGGAGCACGTGATTCTAATACCTTAGCCACTTTTGTCATTGTATGGTTGTGCCTCATGGTTCCTGTGCTTTTATCTGATATTTCATTCGCAGGAAAATATTGCGCTGGCATCTAATTATGGACGTTAAAATAACAGTCACTCTATAGTTACCACAATAACTTTCCAGAAAGAAGGCATTCATTTCGTTCGTCAGCGCCGTCAAAGTGTATGAGGTCGAATGTAAGTGTCCGTCGTATTTCTTCGTTTCTCGTCGACAAAGTAGCTAATCACTTATCACAAGTAAAAACAGTATTGGTGGCGGGATGCAACCTTCCCTTTCTGCCTAAAACATGACAAGCAAATGCACAGTAGATGATCAATAAGCTGCTCGATGATGATCAGCAGGGTGTTGATATGATCGATACAGGAGGGAATTGAACGAAAACGAAAGTGTCTGCGTGGTGTTCTTTGGGTCTGACTTGAGAGCATATTGTTAGAGAATACTCGGTTCAACACCAAAACCAGTTGCTCCATCCATCTCTTGACTTGATATGATCATCTCCTTACCTTTTTCTTGTTCTGTAGCCAGGACATTGACTTCGCTTGTCATGTCACACGTTATGTGCCTTTTTTTTTGTTGGGCCATGGAAGTGTAATCCATGTAGCGCGAGTTCTATTAGCCTGCACGATTCGCAAACCTGTGTAATCGATGTCAGGAATGCGCCTACATACTAAACACACACCCTACATACTTCAAACCACTTTCCCCGCGGGACTTCTCTATGCTTCAATTCTACGCAGTTCAATCTGCATGGCCGTTATGACGGAACAAATCTGCAAACAGTCATCCCGTGAACTCATCATGAGGTCTTTTAGACGCTTCGGGCTTCGTAGATTCGCTATGCCAGTTGTAAAGCATCTGCACTGGAACATAACGTGCTCTGCATCTTCCTCTGCTTCAAATCTGTGGAGGTATTTTTGATAGTTACCGTGCCCAGACAGGAACTGCGTAAGGTGATAGTTACAGTCCCCTTGCGTTCTTTTTGTCCAAGTTTCAATGCTGGGAATCAGCTTCTGGGTCCATCTACCTTTGATGGTGTTGTTCATCCTAGCTTGCCAGAGTGCTGCAGATGTTGCCCTTTTTTCCTCGTAAGCCTGCTATCTTGTCTGTTCGCGATAAGCCTAGTGTAAACTCTTTGCATTTCATTGGTGAGAATGCGGTTATGCTGCCTATTTTCTCATCATCGTTCATTAATCATTTTTCAGAAATGGTTTTCGCGGAATGCTAGCTTTTTTGTATGATGTCAAGCTGTGAGTTCCATCACCTCGTGTTCCCTTAGTTCTTGTCGAATCTTGTAGAATGTGAGATCATGAACTTGGAGAGCTGCAGGGTATAATTTGACAGTTGTCAAGGGGTTATATGTATTTTTAGTTTGAACTCGTTCTGCGTACAACTATGCATATAAACATAGAAACGCTGACTTAAACTGTGGCGAAGTTTTCCTATTTAAATGGCCCGCACGAGTACGCACTTCGTTTCCCAATGAAATAAGCCGAAAATGAATCGTTGCAGAATTTCCCGAATTTTCTTGTTGTAATACTATTTCTCAAGGGTAATTATGTGCAATGACATTTTGACTCGATTGACAGTTGAAGAAATACTGCTTTATATAGACACTCTTGTTTGAAACCAGGTATTTTGCTGTGAAATTCGTAGATTTTCAAATTTCAAAGAGTGTGGGTGAAATTCTTTCAGAAAAAGCTAAAATTATGAAAAATTAATCGAACAAATTAAACAAGAAAATGTCAATATCACATTAAATCGACGGATTTGACAGTTTTCACAAACCAGCTCCAAGGATTACATACCTAGTGCTGCAATTTGAAGCATGGGAAAATTTCTTCCTCTCTCGTTAGGACTCTCTCCTTTAAAAAACTATTTATTCGAACGAACGGATCTCAAAGGAAAATCGACTCATGACGATTTAATAGATGAAGCTAACGTCACAGTAGGAGTAAACCATAGACAAACTAATATACATAGGTGGTCGTCCCTGCCAAAAAATTCCGTAAAGTACGCCGGGTTTAAAATTCCTATCTGTGAATGCATGTGAACGAACGTGCGAACCAGACGTAACTATAAATACAATAATGGTGTTCCTTTCTTTCCTTTTGCACACCACATTTTCAGCAGACTTAACAACAAAATGTACAGAAAAATGGCTGCCCCCATAAAAACTACCGCCGATTGAGAATGTGTGCGTGAGCTCCGATTTGATTTTGCGGGAAACGTCAGCATACATTCAAAATCGGTGGTAGTTTTCCTCTTGTAGGAGCCGACGGTCGAATCGACCGAAGACGACCGTCTATATTAGTTTGTCTATGGAGCAAACCTTCTTCACGTTTCATAATTAGCCATATATGTAGATGTTATCTAAAATTTCATACAAAATATGTATATTTATACTCACTAGCTAAGCTTCTCGCACATTGATTTTCTCGACTTGAATCGGCATCCTTCATTCAATATCGTCAAGCAATTAAGAGCAAACATTCTGCTTTAGTATACAACGTCTCCAAACGACATGTATCTATTTATTTACCAAGAAAATGAACTTATTGTTATTGCCTTGACCTCCTAAAAATAAAGAAAAACAATGGGCCACTCATTACTATTATTTTTCTAGACTTCTTACTAAAGAAATAACTGTTTCATACGAGTATCTCATCTGTTTACACATTTGAAACATAATATCCCCTTCGTTAAGAACCAAAACATAAACAATTCTCAGTCGATCACAGAGGGTGAAATCATTTTCTATGTCATATTGGTTGTAAATAGTTTCATCAAGTGGCCAGTGGCCACCAATTTCCACGGTAGTCTCTAAAATATCTAACAACACTTAGGTCCCAATCAATCACTACGATGACGAAAGATCTAACCACAACGATTTGTTATCTTATAAACTTTATTATTATTAGTCTATAAAATTGTTCATCATCTCTGGCGTGTTATCAAACACAAAATGCTCTTTTAAAAGTCGTTCGGCACAGTCTGCCGGCCAATTTGATAAAGCCATAGTCGCAAAAGAATTGATTCCACTTGTCGCAGATACAGAACGAGTGAGGCAGGAGGCTGCTGCTGTATCGTCGTCTGCCTCGAGATTGATCGTGATTTAAACATTAAAAATATTTCCATTTTTTTTTTTTTTTAATTGTGGGAAGCTATTTTTACTACATAATTATATAGACAGAGTATATTAGTGACGCCTTGAATTCATTATACAAAATTAAGCCAACAGTTGTGGGATCGATCTAGGTGTTGGTAGAAGACGACCACAAATGATGTGTCAATGTATTTATTTATTTATTTTTTTTTGCAAATCAGATTGTTCTTGAAAATTTTAATTGAAAGTGTGACTATCAAGTTGAATTGAGTTTGTTGTGGTGCGTTGATCGGTTAGCAGAACGCGGAATAATTATTTATTCAACCGAACTGGTGATAGATAATAAAGAAAGAGATGGTTTGCATCAATTGAAATATGAACGATGATCGGTACGCGATTGCGGTTGTGTCTGACCAAAGTGCGAATTTTCATGGAAAATCGCACAGAGAGTGAAGTGAAAATGAATGAAATTCGCGATATATTTATATTTAAATTTGTATACATGTGACAGTGATTTATGGCTTGTTTATTGGATACAATTTATTTATCTGAAAAGAAATTTAGATATCGTGTATCTATAGAATTTATTCTGTCTACATGGTCTATGTAAAGTAAGTGCATTTTGCAGTATTTGAATTCTTCAAAAGGTCTATAATTAGCTCATAAAGAGTTTCTCCTAAGCGTTTGCATCTGCACGTAGTCAAAATGTAGTTCTTATTAATATCAAGACATTTTTATTGCTTCAAATCGCCAGCCGGTCTTAATTGATATTTTTCTATCAATTGAATATAAGTTTACAAGTCACAATGTGTCTTATGAACCACACGCATCTGCCAATTTCAAGTTTGAATAAGTTTTCAAAGAGTTTTTTTTTTGTTTATTGATGTGACAGTTCCTTTTTCTCTGAGCTCATCCCACATTGATTCTTAAATGTCAAGTTATGTCACATTCAATGTGATAACACTTAACATACAATTTTAATTGGACTAGAGATGAGTATCATAATAGAAGGGGAAAAGCAAGGCCAATGGGACTAAAGCTATATGTATTCTTAGTAGTTTGTGCTCTTCAAGAACGTCTCAAATTACTTTGCTTAACCATACTCTTGGCTCTTTTGCAAACTCTTTAAATAGTACAAATCAATAAGCTGATATTGATATTGGCTACTTAAAGAAATCCAAATCCCAGTGTAATCAGATTCAACAGCCTTTTTTTGGCACAGTGGTGGTGAGAAACTTTGTTGATGTGTGTTGTGATTGGGTGACTATGTCGGAGATAGAGTTTTCACATATTGGGCTGCGAGCGGACACACTATCCATTGAACACAGTTGACATTCACAATATTGACTACTTACTAAGTTTCTATCAACAATTACTCTGAAATTTAAGTTACTGAACGAATGTTCAAATGACCCTTGAGAGCCATCCCAAAAACCAGAATAAATCCCCTTTAATCGAACCGAAAACTTGGTGCGGCCGCACAGACTGTGGAGTCATTAGCTGATGACACAAGCCGCAAGCCGCGTACGAGCTCATTGATTGGAGCTGTCACAACATTGTCAGTGGTGTCGCCACACCATTATGTGTGAAGTAAAACATCGGTTACATGAACGCCACGGGTGTCTGAGAAATTCTGACATATTTTTTGGCTGCAATCATAATCCAAAATTCACTGTACTGTGTTACTGTTCACGGTGGATTCAATAGCCGACATAATGTGGATTCTAAAAGGCCCAATTTTAGAGAGAATGAAAAGGCGAATCCAAGAGCAAAATATGCCTAATGGACTGCTGAGATCTTATCCAAACTTTGGGCGATCCAGGCTATTTTCAGTGGTGGCCTTACCTTCGCCACCAGGAAGAAACACTACCGGTACCACTCTGCGTGGGATCTAAGGTTTGAATAAGTCATAATATCAACAAGTTCTTTCACACCTTCAATCTTTAAGACGTCTGGTAATCATCGTAGAGTATCAATGTTAGAGGAGAGCTTCTCACAACCATCTTCTATTCGGCCTTAAGCTTTATATGTATGTATGTACATGTAGGTGCAGAAATTTATGCCAAGCACAACATTTATAGCCGCCCGAAGGCAAAGGAACTACTTTTATCCGTGCAGGTATTGGATGAGATCATTTAGATTAGCGGTGTGCAACCTGCAGGTCAAAGCCAGTATCAATGCGAGCCCAGAAGACAGCAAGAGAAATATTAATAACCCACCTTGTTGTTCATTGTATTTTTGAGATTAAAGGTCATAATTGAGACTAAAAGCTTAACCCAAGTACTAACTACATAAGTTAGTCTTTCTTTCAATTTAAAGCAACTGGTCTTATTTACATGTGGCCCACCATAGCTATGAGGTTGTATACCCCTGATTTATGTAATTGAAGAAGTACTCATGTCAGGATGTCTTCCTAGCATAATGTCTGGTGAAGACGTTTTCTATTTTGGACATGGTTTGTCTCTTCTGTTTCACGAATTCGATGAATCTAGGCTTGTTAAATAGTAGCCAAGTCTATGCCATGAATGATAGATCAAATTGGTGCGGTCACGACCCTTAGCTTTATATGTGGGTTAATGGATTTCGATTATGCTCATGGAATTTGTACCATCTGTCATTTAAACATCTTGTCGAGCATAATACCCTGGTAAGTCACAGACAAGTTCTTTCCAGAAGACTTTAGACTTCTACTATCCATCGATCTTTATAAGACAAACGTGAAAGACCTTCACTACTTTGTGCTGGATGCAATGGATTTGATGACATGCCTGACTGTTCATTCATTTTGATCTTGAAAATTCTGCAATGGCTTAAAGCCATTGTCAAAAAGCCCGAAAATAGTTGAGAGTAGCTCTACTCCGACGTTGAGCCGACTGGACGCCTGAGGTCACATTTGGTGTAACCCCATAAGAGCATATGGTTTTCACTTATTCTGTCAAAGCGCGAACGCGCGAAAGCCACATTGTCTTTCTGCTTTTAAGCTTAAGGTCTAGAGAACTGGTACTAAGAATGGAGCTTCTAGACCTAATAGTTGGACTGATGTCAGATCACACATTATAGAACCGTTCTTTTTGTAAATTTCACGGTTAAATGATCGATGATGACTGTCAAATGGCAATGCCAAAGCTAGAGAATGTGAAGTTGATAGATTGAATATCGTTCGTGAAACAGGAAAACATTTTTTCAATACCCAATTTAAGGAAAAATAAGGCTTCTTATCCTACCCTGTACAACTGTTAATGACATTATAATCGGAGCTTTTCTTGTTTCATGGAAGACAGGTGTATTGGGGTTGATAAGTCAGTGTTGACTGAAACCAGGAAAGAGGGTCCATTTTGTCCGGGAGAATTAATCTAAGAGTACGAGGTACACGTGCCATATCTGGAAAACGCGATCGATCCTAATATCCACAAAATTAAACTTCTCTGAACTTTTTCCTGTCCTGTCTTTTCTCAGCTTCCAAACTTTTATAGTATAGATCAAGAGGAATGAACCAAACATGGCTTCCATTATCCTTGTTGATTTTAGTAAGGCTTTAAAGTTGGTAGTGTGTATCAAGTACCTACCTTGCATCATATCTAAAAATAAGACCACAATTGGTTTAAAACCCCACGTGGGACGTATTGTTAAACATTTTGCAACAAAACACAGCTATGGGATAAGATATATTCCTGTTGCTTGTCTAAGCGGTATCGCGATCTTATCTTAGGATTATGCTTATTTGTTTTATCTCTTTCTCAAGCTTGACACAATCTTTAAAGAATCTTTTATATATATGGTATATTTTTTAAAACCAAAAAAAAAAAAATTCTAAAATTATCTTAGAACTTCCAGCAATTTCCTACAACCCCCTTCCAGGTGAATTCCAAAATACCTTCTCAATTAAAGACAAAGTATTCTTGAAATTTTTTTAAAATTTCTCCTGGCAGATACTTTCCCCAAAACCAAATAAAAACAAAACTTTCCATTTAATGAGAGAAGGATAAAAACAAGAATTTTTATTTCAACAAAAATAATCACTTTTGTTCCCACTTAAATCAATAAACATGTCTACTCAACGATTTTCTCACCCCTCAATGTGTTTTGTGTTTTTTCCTTTTTTTTTTTTTCTTTATCGCACTACACTGTGCCAAGCCAACACACAACCCACCCCCAGCGAGATCTCAAACCATGAGATACCAAAATGTAAACATTCCTCTTTTGGCAAGCATGTGATTCATATGTTATCCACCCATTTTCGAAATGCTGCTCACAGCCGTACATCATTCAAAAAGAATTCCCAATCAGAGCGAAATAGCTACGAGTAGCAGTCGGTCAATAAATGCATGAGAATCATATAAAAGACATGACAATACATCTACCAGGACGGGGGTGGTTCTTAGATTTTGCAAAAATAAATTTTTAGACAAAAAACAAAACATTTGGCGCTCACGTGCTTCTGCTTGACAGATGTCAACGGCCATTATTTAAAAAAAGAAAGAAAATAAAAGCAAAAAGCTTTCGTCGAGTCTGGAAAGTACAATGGGGTGCCTAAGAAAATGGACGAAAGAAATTATTACCTATGTCCCTTCGCCAAGGACGGTAGGGGCATGAATATGTAGACAAAAACAAAAATAACCGGCCGGTATAGTCTGCAAAATATAAGCAACAAAAAATAGACGATAAAATCTTATTAGAAAATAGGGGTGCAAAAGAAAAGCTCGAAAAGCTTTCGTCATACTGCATTGCAAATGCATTCGTCACGAATGGGTACTGAGCTTGGAATGTTAATCGTTTGCTGTATGTATTTTTCTGCTAGTTACAATGAGCTAAGAAAGTTTTCGTACACCTGAATGAATGTCTTATCGAATGGTTCAAGTATAGCAAAAAGTTCTCTCGTGACATAAAGCATTACTCTTAGAAACTCCGTTCATCCAGCTCAATGCCTGGGTTCAGATCGCCTAAAGTCTCGGAGGATGAGTAATTCAATGAAACTGCTAGGCAAGTTTTAGTGGAAGACTTCTTCTTGGATTTCATTAAGTACTAAGTAAGATTTAGAACAGGGTTTCTGTAAATTACCTTGTATTTGCTTTCCTGCTTTCCTAATCTAGCTGCGCTAACTTTTAGATTTTTCGCCAACGAATTTAGCGGCCTTTAGGACAAAAATGACTAGACTAGATTTTAGCAGATTCTGGCGACAGAAATCTTTTCTATAGCGTTGTAAACCCAATTAGTACTTCCTTAAAAGGTAGTAAATCAACTAAGCGAGTCAAAACAAACAACAGCTGTTCGTATTTTCGCCTCTTGCTGTCGAAAAGTGTCTAAATTTGTAAATCGTGATACTTTAATATTTTATTTGTTTTTTTAACTAATTAATTGTGGTCAAATGGGTGTTCTTTTTGATTTTAAGGATGGGTAAAAAGGTCTATGTATCCCCGTTTATAAGAGCGAATTGTGTTCGCATTGAATTCAAACAGAATTGAATCGATCCCGTCACAAAATTTCTTGGGATCCGATTAAAATTTGCTATGTAAACCCAGATTGAAAGATCGATAGAGAATAAAGAGAGGGAAATCATTCGTTGTGGCGCCAGAAAACAAAAAAAACATGCACGAGTGAGGTACACTGTAGGGTTATATCAATTGTATGGCAAAATTCGTCTGTCATATATGACACGAATTCAATTTATTTCTATTAAACGCAGATTGAAACCCAACTCGTCCCCAATCCGATTCTTCAATTCGCTCAAATAAACATGGTTAACAGGATATATATTTATGATAGTACTTTTTTAATTCAAGGCGTTTCATCTTCTAGCGGGTTTTAGCAGTCAAGCATCTGGCGTATTCCTGACGTAGGAAACGTAGCCTATAGCTTGTGATATTTCTATCAGAGAATCTGATAATTTTGTAAAATATATTGCGAATTGCCATAGAAAAAGATCTAGGTCAGGAGGCTAGGTTTAGTAAATAAACCTATAAATAAATAAATAAATAAATAAAATAAATAAATAAAAACAGCAAGTGGGTTATTGTTCATATGGCAGATAAAATTTACACTAGAAACGTTCGAAAACTGCCTGATGCCCATATCTATCTGATGTCAAATATTTGTTATCATAATTACTTTCACGCAATCCATGCCATTTTTGTTTGGAAGCCATCTACACAAGGATCTGTCAAGCATTAATTCTCGCCCAGTTGGCTCATCAGGTTAATATAGCGGTGTAGAACATAACCCGGAAGAGATCTGTCTAGGTGTCTAGCCAAGAGAGCTCTCCCTTGTAGTGTTCCACTTGCCCTAAATAATCTCTAACAGGTTTGAAATTTACGCATTAAAATGACAACTGTACCTACTAAAAACTTAAGTCCAGCTAAGCCCAACCTCATCGATGGCAATTTTCAACTGCAGTCAACTTTCATATGCATGCTTATATAGCTTAAACATTTTCCACTATAACATAAACAACACAGAATCGACATAAACTACAAAATCTTATTCAAAAGTGTTCACAAACTGTGGATGGCCACTGTACAGCCAGCGCACACAGAACCCATAGCACAAGTGCATTAGGGGATGATGCCAGTAAAAGCTCTTTCAAATGACTGCATTCTTTTCGGGGTTAAACTTTTAACGATTTCGGGACTATAATCGTCGTTGTCGGTCGTCACGGACCTGGTTGTTGTTCAAATATTTTCTATCTTTTCTTCGGTGTTCACCTACAAATTGCATTTTAGCGAGTAGTAATTTTCAGTGAAAAGTCGCCGTGTGTGTTATTTTGTTCCCTCTTCTCGCTGGGGAAGAAAGAAAAAAACTTTTCCTTCTTCTATATTCTTCTGTTAATCCTGTTTTGATTTAACGTGTGTGCTTACAGAGAAAAATAAAGGATAACACGAGTGAATCACCAGCCAGTAGCAGCAGCAGCAGCAGTAATTCTCAAGTGCAAACTAAAAAAATAAAATTCTTGAAAAAAAAAATTAAAAAAATAAAAAATTGATAAAAAAATTATGAAAAAATCCACTTTGGAAAAAAGGCAATTTTTTTATTTCATTTCTTCTCGGTTGATGTTTCGTAGTTTTTCCGTTGTGATTCGCTGATAAATTATTTAAGTTCTTTTTTTTCTTTCGGTTAATTTAAGTGGAACCATCTCCATCCGTTTGGTGTGGCGTGTTTTAAATTTCCGGGTTTGTTTTTTGCTCGTTTCCGTTGTCGGTGTCCTTGATTTGAATTTCTCAAAAAAAAAGAAGTGAATATCAATTTTTTTTTTTTGGAAAAAAAAGTGTGTTAAATGAGATAAATAAATAAAAATAGCAATATAAATTTTATTGCAAAAAAAATATAAAGTAACCTTAGTGCCTGTCAGGGATAAAACCTGCATCAGTGAATTGAAGCTTTAAGAACAGCGTGGCTATTCAATTGTTGTAGTGGTGAGTTATGTTTTTGAAAAAAAAAAAGATAAAAATTATGTAACAAAAAAACTTTCGTTAAATTTATATAAAATCTAGCCATCAATTATTGTTAGGGATTGTGGGAGGGTTGCACAAAGGGTATTCGAAGGCGTTGACCATAGTCTGCGAATCGATACGGTTTCTAAAGTTTCTGCATCCGGGGTACTTGTGGATACCATAACCACCGCCTATTGAATGTGCAAGGTTAAGGAACTCCCACGCGTCATTCTTAGTGCGGGATGCACAAACATAGTAATGTCAACAAATTAAAGCTTGTGTATCTACTTAAAGCAGGACGATTACATGTTGTTCCGCATTCTTTGTTCTAACAGCAGGGGAGACTTGTGCTCCGGTTTGTTTTTTTATTTTTAATTTTGCGGAACTACACCGTAGGTCATTTGCATATTTGCATCGTCTCAGTTGCATTAATCGATTCGCCTTCTAGCTCTATGCAAATTATTTGCCGTCCAGTAATGTTGCAACGAGACAATGTGGCTGCCGTATACTGGGATTTCCTGGATTGTTTTGTGCCACCTTTTGTTCTTGTTTGTTGTGGGAATGTGGAGGTGGATACATATTTATACCTTTTTGCTGTGCATGATTTTATTTAAAGAATGTAGAAAGGATTCTTTAAATTCTGTTCGGTGTTCTAATAAAAAATTGTGGGTGTTTTGAGGAGCGTGTATATTTTTATTTATCTATTTCGTGAATGCGTTCAGATAAAGAACTAGGAAGATCTTAACTCAATTAGCCCATTGTATAGGGTTTTTAGCAGATTTATTTTTCGAATTGGCAACACTTTTGTTCAGCGAGAGCCAATTTGACAGCTGAATTGTGATTTGTGCTGAGTAGACTTACCGTAGGAGGACAAAGCTTGCAAATGTATTTCGGAAATGGTTTAGTCCATGAAACTATGTCCATTTTCCGGTCGACATAGGTACCTGTCCATATGAGAAGGAAATTTGAATAACCATGGACTCTAATTGACCATACGCATCCCCAGGTTCTGAAAAAACTGTTGCTTCTGTGGAGGATCCGAATGAGTCGATTCGTTTTCGTTCACAACAATCGAGACATCCACCTTATGAGGAATTTCTCGAATAAACTTGGCTTATGAGCGTGTCGTATATGTCTAGTTAATGGACTCAACACGAGATTACTCTTGATCCTCATTTTGGCCAGAATTATAATGGAGTTGTTGGGTCAAGAACCAAAGACAATAGAGAATGCTATAAATCCATGATTAATGACTTTTTCGTTTCCCAATTGAATGGCATTAATTTGGAAGAAATGTACTTTCCAAAAGACGGTGCAACGTGCCACGAAACATGTTCCAAAATCAATGTATTGGCTTCTGTGGTATTTACCACCTTTTTAGTGTTCTGGAGCTTAAGAGGAATGACGAAACTCTTTATTGTTTGCTTTAAGGATATGTAATATTGCCAATTGTTAATGTAGCCATCAGGAAATTGAAGAACAACAAAGCCGCTGGCTCTGATGGGCTTCCAGCTGAACTCTTTAAATACGGAGGTGATGTCTTGGTAGGGTGCATGCATCAAGTCATCAACCAAGTATGGATGGAGGAACGCATGCCCGACGACTGGAGTATCAGCTCTATATGCCCCATCTTCAAAAAAGGCGATCCTATGTCTTGTAAGAACTACCGAGGCATATCCCTGTTAAATGTCGCATATAAGATCCTATCCAACGTATTGTGTGAACGTCTAAAACCTTTCTGCAGCACACTAATCGGCACGTACCAGTGTGGCTTCCGGCCCGGCAGATCGACAATAGACCAAATTTTTACACTCAGACAAATCCTGGAAAAGACCAACGAATTTCAAGTCGAAACCCACCACCTTTTCATCGACTCTTAAGCCGCCTATGACAGCATTCATCGTCTTGAGCTCTACCAGGCGATGGCCCAATTCGGGATACCGACAAAACTTATCCAGATGTGTCGCGTAACGCTGGAAAACACGCGATGCTCTGTGCAATTTGGAAACAACTCTTCGGAGCTCTTCCAAACATGCACCGGATTCAGGCAAGGAGATGCGCTGTCATGTGATTTCTTCAATATCGTGTTGGAGCAGATAGTGCGCAGGGCAGGTGTCAACACGGAAGGCACTATCTTTCAGAAATCCGTCCAACTGCTGGGATACGCAGACGATATTGACATCGTCGGAAGATCCCGGCAAGCCGTCGTAGAGGCATTTACGGCTATTGATGAGCAGGCGAAACGAGTTGGTCTTGAAGTGAATGAGGACAAGACAAAGTACATGTTATCAACAAACAAAAATTTATCTGTCCAAAACATTGGGCAGAACGTCACTGTTGATAACTATAACTTCGAGGTAGTTAAGGAGTTCACCTACCTCGGAACAAATATAAATCCTACAAATGACACCTTTGTAGAGATCCGACGAAGAATAACCCTAGCAAACCGCTGCTACTTCGGTTTGGCGAAACAACTGGGTTCAAAACTCCTAACTCGACGGACCAAATTAATGCTCTACAGAACGCTCATCTTACCAGTCCTGCTGTATGGAGCCGAGTGCTGGACGATAAGTAAGAAAGCTGAGCAAATATTGGGCACCTTCGAGCGTAAAATACTTCGTCGGATATTAGGTCCCTTATGCGAGGAGGGCGAATGGAGGAGAAGATACAACCGCGAACTCTATGAGCTGTACCAGGATGTGGATGTAGTCCAAAAAGCCAAGATACGCAGACTACATTGGCTCGGCCACATCGAGCGAATGGACAACAATGCTCCAGCCAAGAGGATCTTCGAATCCCAGCCCCCAGGTTCGAGACGGCGAAGAAGACCGAACCTCCGGTACAAAGACCAAGCTGTCGCGGATGCCAGAAAACTTGGTCTTCACAACTGGAAGCAGCGTGCTCGGGACCGCAGAGGATGGAAGGCAGCGATGTCTCAGGCAGGGACTCTACAAGGGTCGGGAGCCCTTTAAGAGAAGAGAAGAGATATTGCTTGACTATTCCGATAAACCCCACACAGTGGAAGACTTGAAAACCCACATTTGTACATACATATACGGAACTAAGTACTTACTTATTTACTAAGGTGGCGCTACAGTCCGGAGTGGACCTGGGTCTTAACCAACAAACCCCTCCAGCCAACCCGTTAACGAGTCAGCTCACTCCAGTTGCGCACGTAAAGTTGATTGAGATCCTCCTCCAGTTGTTTACGCCACCTACCTCGACGTCGTCCTCTACAGCGCCGTCCATCCAGGGTGTTTTCGAAGACATTCTTCGCTGGAACGTTGTGCTCTATACACTCTAAATGAGCCAGTCTTAGTCGCTGCATGCGAACTCTTCTGACCAAGTCGATGTCCTTGTATAGTCCGTATAGTTCGGCGTTATATCTTCTTCGCTACTCACCATCTATGTAGACGGGACCAAAGATCACTCGAATAACTTTTCTCTAAAAATAACCAAGGGCGTCCACATCCGATTTTGTCAAATTCCATGCCTCTGTGTCATACAGCAGGACTTGGATAATTAGTGCCTTATAAAGAGTTACCTTGGTAGTTCGAGATACGGATTTCCTACTCAATTGCCTTCAAAGCCCATAGAAACACCGATTGGCAAGAGTGATTCTTCGTTTGATCTCCCCACTGGTGTCATTCACATATATACGGAACAAGCTTCTCGAACCTTGGTCTTCCAGATAGGACTTTATTCAGCTGTATTTAGTACATGGTCCAGACATTAAAGAACATTCTTTTCGTCAGCAAGTTCTAAGAAGAAGACGCGACGCAGGTCTACAAAACCCCAGCATGGATTTTTATCAAAATAGGTAGATAGGAAAGAAATGGGTGATTTGATTGTAGACTTTGGCCTATTGTGGTTCCGTGCCCAAATGTAGAGGAATCTGCATGTCCAGCTTCCTGCAGATTCTGCCCGCTGACATGGCTATCGGAACGCAAATTCTTTTCTAGATAATGTTTTCCAATAAATCTTTGCTTTGTGGAGTGTATCATCTTCTATTATAGATTTCCAAGCTGTTTGTCACTAATATGCCAGTTATTCCATTTTCCTCATCTCGGGCGGTTTAGCGATGGTTTCAGCAAGAATATTTGCCTTGAGTTCGTCAATGGTCTGAATTTTCAGGAGTTTACTTTGCTTTTCAAATAATCCCACAAAACGAAGTCCGGAGGAGTCAACTCTGGAGATCTGGGTGTTCAGTCAACGTCACAATTCTTTGACAGCACACGTCTAGGGAAGAACTCCTTGGAGAATTCTTTTGTTTAAGAAAACGCAGAATTTGCTTTACCTATTCGGCTGGCTATATCAAGTTCGGTTCCGGCATCGGTTGAGACAGTACTCCCAAGGTATTGGAAACTCTCTACTCTCTCAATCATTTTTCCAGCAATGCATATATGAGTTGATGATTTCGGTCTGCTTCTCTCTCCACATTTGCTGTCATTTGGTCCAAGGTCCAAGGTCCCCGTCACATGTCTCATGTTTCACTAAAGCGTTGGTAGATCCTAGTTTGTTTCTTCTTAGAAGTAACCTTCTTCCTGAGACCTTCAATTTTGATTCTGTGATTCTGTGATCAGATTTTTTTCAGTTTGAAATGAAACTCCTCGTACTAGTGTTGTGGCTAATGCCGAGGACCCCTTTCTTGCTCTAGTAACAATAATGCTTCTGGGTGTAATGCTGAGAACCTCTTCTTTTGCCCTATCGACCTACATATACATATGTATGTATATCTATCAAAATGCTTACAGTTATCTGAAGTCACGATTTTCAACACTGATTCCATTGACAAATCATTGAAAGCAGACTCCCACATAAATGA
The DNA here is from genome assembly GCA_949716465.1 of Chalcosyrphus nemorum. NCBI lineage: Eukaryota > Metazoa > Arthropoda > Insecta > Diptera > Syrphidae > Chalcosyrphus > Chalcosyrphus nemorum. Next base: position 83,050,371 of record OX454333.1, read on the forward strand.
ATATCAAGAGACTTCTAAGAAGTGCCATGCTACCAATTAACTAATCAAAAGATGTCGTCTCGCCTATTCCAAAAGGAAAATTCTAAACAGCGCCTCTCCTTCAAAATGATTACTCCAACGCCCTTTAAAAAGGTCACTCGACATCCTTTCCAAATCAATGTCAATGTTCCACGACACAGTCGCATTGTTCTTAAATTAATTACGCCATCAAATTCAATCATCCTCCCACTGAATAAAATCTCAATGAATCACCCACTCTTAACCTGTTGCATGCTTGCCATTCAGAAAATTTCCTTAATTCATGATCAACAATCCTTAATGTAGTCGGCAACCACTTAACCAACCTAAATGGTCTTGTCCCACTTTCATAGTCCTTGAGAGTACTCATCACTAGTTTTTTTTTCCTTTCCTCGAAGTCATCATCATAATTAGTAAAAAATAAAGAAAAAAACAACCACACAACTTCCCAAAGGACACCCACAACTTGACTTGCTCCTTTTACACAACAACTACGAGAAAGTTCCACATTTTCTGCTTAAGTTTTCACTTCCTCCCACGAGGATTGGTAAAAGGATTTTCTTTTACTCGGTTGTATGACGATTGAGGTTTCCTTGTCCTCTGAAGAATTATAAAAAAGGAAACTTTCTCGGTGAGATGAAGTCCTTACCATGCGCCGCCATAACGTGTATCAATTCCACTTTCATAATTCCATCGATTTTAAGTTCTAGCCATTCAAAGAAGTTCTCGGAAGGAAACTGCAAAAAGGAATTTCGTAATCATCTAGAAAGAAAACATGGAAAGGACATTCTTGGCGTCATATCCTGGACAAGAGTGGAGCATTTCTTTTAAAGCTTTTGCAAGTATTACGTATTCACGTGTGGAACAGAACAGGATTTCACAATTCTTCGTGCAACGTGGATAGTAAACGTGACGCACATCCTACTCCGAAGGACGTTTCTCTCTGCAAATGACATCAAGCTATTAGATTGGTTGCACTTGATCAGCGCGGAATAGAAGAATTTTTTATGGGAATTTCTTGGAATGACTAAAACCATTGCTTGCCAAGTGTCATAAGCAAATTGCAAGGACACCTTGAATTATTATGTGCGTGGTTAGCTAACATAAAGGATATAACACAAAGAGAAGGAGTTTGTGTGATGTGTTTGTCTATTTCTAAGAAGGATAGCAAATTAAGTCACGTGGTGGATATAATAGAGACGGTAATGCGCACAAGTGCTATCTGACCTTGACATATATACGATGTGCTACCTACGCACACGAAGGAAGGTAATCAGATAATGTCACATGCCATGTTACATTTTTAGTTGACAGGCAAGTTGATTGCCAGTATATCAAGGACAATTTGGCAGAGATATTAGTTGGATATTGGTGCCTGTAGAAGGATAGACATTTCAAGGAATAAAATTTGGTTGAAACTCTATGTGTCAAGGACTTTTTTGATGATTAGTTGGTTCGTTGACCAAAAGCAGATTGTAAGATGGATTTGTCATCCTCTTACTCGCAAAACGGGTTGTTTTGTCGAAATAAGATTCCTTTGGCCTTATGGACCTTAGTAAGATCGTTTAGGTCAGTGAATAGTATTCACCCGAGGTGACCTTCCTGATGTTGGCGATTGCAGAAATGTGATGTCTTCTTCGTTTTACCAATTTGCATGGACAGACTTTTCGCTACTATTTAGTTAAATGCTTTAACTCCTTGGTGGCATAAGGCGTCAACAACAGCTACGCTGACTTCAGGCCATTTGAGCTATCTCCAAGACATCCCTGAAGAACTGGATCCCTCTTCGTCTACTCCCCAAAATTGCCTAGGACGTATGACTATTCTGCCTGTCTATATACATATACAGAATCCACTGTATGTAATATTTGTCAATTGATTTTCTACTTGCTTGACCTCTTGTCTGGGTGTGCTCAAGGCTTTCGTTTTGACTCTGTTAGATCCACCATATTTGCTTCAGCTTCTAGATTTCAGAACATCGTACTAAGTTCTATTATTTGATGTGAAAGCATGCAAGCATTATCCGCGTATCCATAATCAATTTGCCAACAAGTGCCTTCTTTTCATCGTCATCTTCGATGCCCTATTCAGGATTCCATCTTCTAAGGATGTCCTCTTTATTGCTCTGGGACTTAACTCTTTCAATGGTATTTAGTTTCTTTTCTATCCGACAGCGAATGGTCAGCCAAATTACCCTGCTGTTGTCATATTCCAATTTGACAGGCCTGTATCAGTTTCGGAACAGAAGAAGGCTGACTTTTTTTCCCCTCATGGGTTTTTTGAATGTCAGACATTCTCTCTAGCAGCCGCTAAACTAAGCTTTTACAAACTTTTGTCGCTGAGGCAATGCTGAGAACGATGTAATACTTCATCCATATGAGATGGAACCGTGAGACCTTGTTTGAATCTTTCTGAAGCTTTCTTCACGAATTTCTTTAGTATCTCATCATTAAGTATACGCGTAACTATCCTTATTTCGAAAACCAGTCGGTACATATACCAACAATATCTAGCCAGTTTTTCAATTCTGCCAAAGAAGCTCAAGGTCCTTTCATGTAAGAATGAAACGTAAAACGCTTCATGTATCTATCGTGAGTATTTTAGTCCATCCATGGCAATTTGTGGGAGTCCAAAAGGCTTAGTGCCTATTGCTTAATGTTATGAACTTTTTCACTTCTAAAATCCAATGACCACATCCCTGGAACAATGCTATGTTGATGAGACACAAGATAGATAATCTTGAAAGGATTAAGAACGAATGGCATGGCTCATGGGGCTGTGCATGCTTCTCCAGAGCTCGGAGACAGAAACAACCTAAATGAATACCCACAAAACGAAAAATTCAAAGAACAAGTATCAAGGATCGGTATCATTTTGAAACGATAAAATTGGCATAGACCATCGCAATCAGACGGATTAAGTCAAAGATGTTTATATGGGTATTTATAGGGTATTCTGCACTGCAACCTTCTGGCCTAGGTGCTCCAGAGTCTCACTTGACTCATTGCAGAATCTGAATGGCCTTCATTTGTTTTACCTAGTTTCCGTAGATGCTCCTTCAGTTTGCTGTGTCGAGTTAGGAAGCCAATAAGGATGTGTAGGTTACTCTTGCTAAGGCAGATGCAAGCTTCGAATATGTTCTGGTTATAGATTGATTAGTCTTAGTCTTCGGTCTGTAGTATTGTTCTAGGTTTCTGCCCTGTCTTCTTCTTTCGTTTTCCTGAAATGTTTGCTTATAGTGCGATCCACTATTCCGCAGAATGATTCAGATCCAGTAAAGGATTCTGCGGCTCCTGCCTTGCCAAGGCGGCTACTGACTATTTGTGCCACTCCTTTTTGTTACTCAGCTTTATGCAAAAGTTTTTCACAAAATTGAATTTGCAGTCATCCCTGGGGACTGCAAGCAACTGAAGTTTCTTTAGAAGCACGTCATATTCTCTTGAACCAATGCATTTTACCCTTCCGATGCCTTCTGTCACCATCCTTAGGATTGTCCGTTTTGAATGTTGCTTCACTACAATATGAAGCGGTGTGAGTTCTCTGTGGTTGGACACGTTCGCATGGCTCCCGTAATACAGAGGTTTATACTTTAGTTAGTGACTCTTTCTTTGTCCATGCCATCGCCTCATAAGTGAGTCTTAGTATGTTGGGATTGAGTCTCTACGACTTACCCGCTAGGTTTCTGCATAACCAGATTTAAAGCAAAGGTGTTTTATAATACAAGCTATGATCTGTAGTTCCAAATACTGGCCTTAAGCAAATCCTCTTATTAGTATAGTTGAACTGATTCATTGGAATGCTCATTTAGAAACTCTTCTTTACTTTGCCACCAGAAGTAAAAGACAGTGCAAGTCAGGATGGTACCAACTGAAGATAGAATAGAAGAAGAGAAGGAGGATTATGAGACACAACATCTTTCAAGTTGCTGCCCCGACTGGCTTCGCTGTAATGCATTCTGTCACTTCAATTGTCCAGGACCTTGTTTATGGTTTCGGGCTGTAGCTCACAGATGGCTTGGATGATATTGGCCTTAAGTGCTTGAATCTTTCTCCAAAAAAAAAGTCCAAACGCTAAGACGACAAATAACACGATTTGGGAATTTGGGGCTCAAAAGATCAATTGTGGCATGGGCTGTATGCCATGCCGCTTCATCCTGCATGAACCAGAGGTCGTTCAAATCCATGTCTTCAATTCTCAGTTCAATGCTCCTCAAGCCAGTGGGTGAAATATTAAGCTGTAGTCATCGATGGCGAGTTGATATTCGTGAATTGAGTCTCTTTTTGGGCTACACAGCACTCACTTTGGAAATAAGTTTTCAATATTTCCCAACGTTGTTGAAGCGTAAAGCGACTCATTTCGTTCCGCGGAGGTATGATACTGACTTTCTGTCAAGATTTCGAGAGGGAAACAGCTGTCAGTGTCAAAATAACATATGATTTAAAAAGAAACCACTAGATGGCCCACCCATTATTAAGTTCTTGTCTTTTCGGCGTTTGACAGATTCTCTCCAGACTTTCATGACTGTAGTCTGACGTTTCAGAGAAATCAAATTGAAGGTCACACAAACATGTTCAGATTTCAGCGACTGGGTGAAAGATTGCAACCTACATTTTGACTGCACCAAATGTTGTGCTGAAAATAAGCGAAAAAAACGGTAGGATGCACTTAAATTAAACTCGTTCTTTAAGCTCCGACTATTCTAGGCAACGAAGGAGCAATGACATTGTTTGTCTTTGCTTCCAATAAAGACCTCAATGCGACTTTAAGTAAATAACTATCATTTTGACCCTTAACAACTCAACTGAACTAGGTATCCTTTGAGGTAATAACACCGTTATTTCACATAATACACTTGAAAAAACACTTGTCACGTAATCCATTATTTTAATCTCGTAATTCCTCTAAGGACATCTAGTACGTTCACCTCGAATTACTTTCAATTAACCTAAAGTCTATGTACATTATCCTTAAATCACTTTAATCTCTTTCCAGTTAAATCATCATTAAAATGCCGGGTGGCAGTGGAGGTTACGACGAGGTGGCAGCCGCACGACGCGGTCGCTTTCGTGTCACATCAGCGTCGACCGGTCCACCGGAAACAACACTCGGACGGTTTCGTCTGATGCCAGCATGTGAGTATAATAGTTTCCGTTTTGCTGTTTAAATTTACATACTAGTCCTTTATGTCACTTAAATTAATTAATTGCAAACAAGAAATAAATTATAATGTGCCGGGGCCTTCGTTTTTTTTTGGGTTTATTGCAGCCAACTACGGTGCCATTTCGCCGGTGTTACAACGTGGTCGTTTCGCGGTCATTCCCGAGGAGCCGCATGGCTCCCCGGCGCAGGGAACACCCCCGCCTGATAGGGCGGAGCGTTCTCCATCGCCTGAATGGGATTTCGACATCGATCAGGTGAGTTTTGTATAAAGATTTGCTTTTGTTCCAGAGATGACCGATGCCAAAAGGACGACGAGGTGGTTTTATTTTTAAACAGCTCATCGTAATTGAAAGACATACATCCATCAGTCTAGCTCGTCTGAATTAATCTAATCACGAATTAGCACTCGTGTGCTAATTTTCGACGAGCTTTTCAGACATGAAAAGGAAATTGTGCACATGGAAAGCGGGCGCCACTAATGAATGTGATATTTGTATCGAAATCGTGCTGGGGAAATGGAAAATTCTAATGAAAATTACGTCGAGGAAATTTGTTATATTTTCTTGGAAACGAGTGAGAGATTTGCGTTCAAATTTTGGCCTTAAGTGTGATGGAATTTGATTCATGATAGACGTGGCTCTTTATGACGTTCATTTTTCATAGGTAGGAATCTATTGAGATCTTTCGAGAGCAAATATACATATGTATAAAAGTTCAATGGTTTCGAGAGAGATTCTTGTATTCATTTGGTGTGAAAATGTATGCTTAACGAAGTGGGGAAACTCAATCATACTTCATGCTGTTTACGGCGGCAATAAATTATTGTCTGAGATTGCAAAGTATCTTTTGCGTTGGATATATAGCATTGCTTTGATATATTGTATCTCAATATACCAAATCCGGATGATTGCTATTTAATCGAAGATAAAAGGCACCTATTCCCTTTCGAAGCTATCTTTAGATATCTACGTCGTCATTGCGGGGGTGAACGATTATTTTTTCGTTATCCTACGCCTGGATTTTCTTCTGATGAGCTATGCGGTTGAATGGCTAGTACGCGTTGGCGTATTGTCCCTGTGTTTTGAGGTTTGAATTCTGAAACACCCAAGGGTATTACTGTTATGAGGAATCCTTTGACCTTTGGATAAGGTCCCTACTGAATACTGCAAAAGTAAAGGGATCGAGAATGTTGTTGAGTACAAAACACGGCGTTTTAAACTCCTCAGATTGGATTTGGAAAACATAGACTCGCTTATCGTGGGTACTATGCGTTGGACTACTGTGCATTGGGTTCTAATTTCGAATCGAGAAAAACTCTATCAAAGTTTTTTCACCTCTACCGAGCGTCTGACTAACATTTAAGAGTATAAATGTCATGCGAAAGCTTTCGGATGCGGCAAAAGACTGTTGGTCCCTTCGCTACGTGCAGAAATGTAATGTCGCAATGAGCACAGAAGAAAAGAAACTTTCCAGACCCAGAGAGACTGGGCCATTTCCACAGAAAATGTTTTGAATCTCAAGTTCTAAGTTTAAGTCTAAAGCCTAGTTTCGCATAAATAGCTATATACTTGGTGTATGGAGTTGTAAAAGAATGCAATCATTTTGATTGCTCTGAATTCACTGAAATTTCCTTGAAGTCACCAGCATTGATTGCAATCACTTGAAGTCCTAGAAGTCTTTGAAGTCATTGAAGTCATCAGAAGTCATTGATTGAAATGATTGCATTCATTTTGACTTCCAAATAATGAATGCAAAAATGATTGCTTAATCATGACTTCAAAATGAATGGTGATTTATAATTTTGAAGTGGAAGTCATTATTAATGTCGTTGAATTGAAACAAATCCATGTGAATTCAAAGGATGGCTTTGATGAATACATTCCAAAATGATTGCATTCTTTTATAGCCATGATATTAACATTTTTGTATGTAACCTTTAGTTTTCTGCTGTATTCCGAAGGTCAAATTGCCTTTTACAAAATCTTTTTGCTATTTTTTTAAAGACTATTGCAAGATATATGCGACCGTTAAAGATTTTCTGTAATTCGAAGCACAATAATCCAAAGCCTTAACTAGGTAATTTTGAAATTTCGGCTTCAAAATATTCCAACGCCTTTTAAAATAGTTACATATCTTTTTTCTGTAAAAATAACAGATTCCTTAAATTAAAATTTCCATTTAACAAAACACAAATAAAATTGGAATTCCCCCTGATCGCGCTCATCTACACAATTCAAACTCTACCTCATTCCCTGAACCCACACAGCAACTCCATCCAGTCGGCAATTACACTCGTTCCACTGCCGTCACTTCGTTTCCAGTTAATTCCACAACTGCCATTTTCACCCATTCCGAGCGCGCACAACGAACGCATCCAGCACCCAAGCAGTATTCAACTAGCTGTCACAGCAATCGCATCTTTCGAAGATCGATCGGTGTTTTGTTTTATTTTCTTAACTTTTCGCGTGTATTGTTTGTTCGTGTACTCGATTCTTTATCCAATTGTTTTTCTTTATCGTCAAACAAGAAGAAAAAACAAAAAACAAGAAATTCGCAATAAGTTTTTCCTGGCTGAGAAAAAAATATTTTGCCCTCGAGCACGTACAAAAAATTATTCCAACGATCGTGTCGTCGAAGAGAAAAGGAAATTGTGTAAATTTTCACTGAAAATCTACCCGAAAAAAGGAAACGAATTCTTCAATTTGTAGTTTTTCTCCATTTTTATAGTTTTATCAGCGAAAATCACCCCCTCCCCTTCGTCGAAGAAGGGCAGATAAGTCGTCGCTGGTCGTCGTCGAGCGTGCGTCGTGTCGTCGCTGGTTTCCGCACTGTTTCGCCTGTTTTGTGTTGCAATTTTAATTTTTGCCTGTCAGCCGACAAAAAATCCAAAAGAAAAGAAAATTTCGAATTTTCCTCGAAATCGTAATCAACAAACTAAAACAAGGAAGCAACAACAACAAAGAGTCAGCAACAGCTGAGTGTTGAGTGTTTATAAGTTTTTTTTTTGTCTCCTCTTTTGTTGCGAGGTTTTCCTTTCATATTTTTCGATTCGTTGTGTTCTGTGTGTTTTCCATTAAATCGTGGTCAGTTTTTTTCTTTTTGGGGTGAATGGAATTTTCCCAACAAAACAACTGTTTCGACTGCGAAAAGTGAAAAAAACGAAAAAAAAATATAACCATCGCGAGTGCGGTATCTGTTCGTTTACGTGTTGCAATATCCCAAAAGCAAAAAAAAAAGTGAGTGAGGAGAGAAAGATTTTTTATCCGGAAGTTTGTGTGTCGCCTTTTGTTCAGTTTCGGTGTTAAAAAAAAAAAAAAAACAAGTCGCCAAAAATAAGAGTGGTCTATACACTGGAGTCGACCATTGAAAGGATTAACCAATTATTGTTCGGAAAGTTGTGGTTAGTATTGCAAAAAAAAATTTAAGAATAGCTGCTTAATTGTTTGACTTCTTTGATTGGTATAACTTTTTCGATTGAATTTTTCTGCAAAGTGGGCTTCTGGATAGTATGTCCTTCAATTGGGCTTCATGGGAATCTAACAAACAATTTTAAAGGAGACAAACTTCTTTACTTATGAATGCAAAATAAAATGATGTGTATATTAACCATCATTGACACCTTTCCAATATAAGGACTTCTAAAATTCTCTCAGAAAAAGACAAATCTCCAAAAATTTACGGGAACGGATTAAACCAAAAAAATTTCCACTTTTTAGAAGTCATTTTTTTGATTCTTTTACTTCCAATTATTTTGCAAACCAACAACAATACAGTGATTTGATAGAATATTCTACTATGTACTCGTGAACTCTCTTCTGTGAAAAACTCCAAAGTTTGACGTGTGGGTGTGTGAACTGGAATTCACTATTTTTCGTAACATTTTGTATATTTTTGTAATTTTACTCAGTGCGGGAACAGATCTGCCCTCTTTAAATCAAAAATGTATCTAAGTGAACTGTCAAAAGTGAGTACGGAGAATTTTCTAAGTTTTTCGCAGAAGAGAGCGCTCACGAAAGAGTAAGAAATTTCCCCATGCTACGAATTTTTGTGCAAAAAAATTTCTGTGGGCTGTTCTATGAAAACTGTCAAAGCTGCCAAACCAGTGTATTTTCAACTTTTTCGTGTTCAACCCGTTCGTTTACTTTTTGGTAATTTTAGCTCTCTCTGAGAGAATTTTGCCACCACTCTTCGAAATTTGATAATCTACGAATTTTAGTGCAAAAAATACCTCTTATAAAACTCATACGCTTTCATGAAACACTCATTCCACAGACTAATTAAACAGTTTTCTCGTGAATTCTCCGGTTCTAAATTTACTTATCTGTGTATAAATGAGTAACCAATTGGCCATCTTACTTACTTGCTCACTTAGGTTGCGCTACAGTCCGGGGTGGATCTTACCGGGAGGTCGTCCATCCGGAGTGGTTTCAAAGACAATCTTAGCTGGAACATTGGGCTCCATCCGCTCTGTATGACCCATCCATCTTAGTCGGTGAATGCGACCTCTTTTGGCTAAGTTGATGTCCTTGGTTGAATAGTTCGACGTTATATCTTCTTCTCCACTCACCATGTATACAGACAAGACCAAAGATCACTCGAAGAACTTTTCTTTCAAAATAACCAAGATCATCCTCATCCGGTCTTGTGAGAGTCCATGTCTCTGCGTAGTAGGTTGTTTATAGGCTTTTGCCTATGATCTTCCCACACTTGGTCATCGGTAGAATCTTATTTGTTGCTTGCTGCTTCTTTCGTTTTGAGCATATCATTTACATTATGGTACCCATAGGTTGTTAAGCTAGCCGCTGTAACTTCAGAATACAGTCAAACGCATCAGGAATAGGCAGCTTCGGGGTGTATGTTTAGTCCATGACTAGGACCCTACTATGCTACTGTACTGTCAAAAAGCACACACATAACGACAAATAATCTTGTTGAAACTTTAAAGTCTTTCTAATGAATCTAAGGAACCCGAGAATACGCTTAGCTTATGAAATAAAGAGAAGAAGAGAAGAAGTCACTCGCTATTCATGCAGCCAAAATGGCGTGCCGGTGACTAAACTCACCATGCCTACAAAATGTCCTCATAAAACACAACTTTGCGCTTCTGTGAGTTAGGCTCAATATCTCTCCCCATAAGTGTCACAGACTGAGCCTAAGTCTGCTCTAAGAAAGCCCATGAGCTATCTTCAGTGTATTTTTGTGAGAGATGTCGGAGAGCATTCGTTTAGTCAGTCTTTGTCCAGAAGAGTCATACCGCACATACATACATTCGTGAGTTTTTTCATCAAAGACCCAATTGTCAGTCAAAGCTCTGGCTGGGGAAGGAGGAACACTTAATATAGATTTGTTAAGCCTTGAGCCTTCTCTTACAATCCATAAGGATATATATATTTTCATGATCCCACTTTGACATAGAATCTATAGGTAAAAGTTAGTCCACACAATCTTATAACGGAGCACTTTCATTCACGAATTAGGATGGAAATGCTTAAAAAATCAAGTAAGGGGTCTTGACACAAGTTTTTCTAATAAGTACATGGAAATGGACATAGTTTTCAATCGTTGAAAGATTTGTTTTTCACTACTCAGAGTAGACTATATGAAAGGCGAGTTCAGATCTAGCCTTCATCCCCTTACACCCTATTAAGAATTCCTTTTGTCTGTTAACATCACAAGTCGCTTAACAATTAGACCGTGACTGTAGGGCTAAGCTATCCATAGATTGACTTCTTATAAGCTCAGAGTAGTTTTAGTTGCCAAGTTTCCATACCACGGGAAGGAAAAATGTGTGCACAACTACCCTTCTCCGCCTCCTTCAAACTAAGGATTCAACTGTTCGCGACATTTTGCAGTATGTACATATGTGGGTTTCAAATTGTTGAGAAAACATAGACTACAGTAGATATCAAGTAGAAAACAATTAGTATTGCTTTTAGAACTGTGTTAATGTAGATAATCACAGCTTATTTTTAATTCAAAGGGCTCCCGACACATGGAGAGTTTTTACTCGAGATTGCTTTCCATCTGCCATCGCTTCCATCCTTCTGGCTTCCGCGATAGATTGGTATTTGACCCAGAAGTTATGTTGTTTTCATCATGTTGAACATATGGATTTGAATTCAAAGAGCGTTGTTGTACATCCAAGTACAACTCAAGGAACTCGTACATTCTACTCCATTATCCGTTCGTTGTCATTTGTGGAGGTACTCGAAGTTACTTCCCCAGACAAAATCATAAGCTTATGATGAAGCCCTGGAGCCCATGCTAACGTTCCCACTTTCGCCAAGACTATCAAAGAAGTACTTTTCAAGAAGCAGTATTCTACGGACAGATAGATCTTAACGTATAAACAGAGTTGTCTTCCTCCTTGTTATACACACAACTTCTGCAGAACACTTACAACATCATTTCGTCGACATACCTGATTACTTAATGTCTCCTGAATCAGCCTTCATGCGTACGCATTTTATGATTTCGTATAGTATACGTATAGTCATCCCAAATCTCATATTTACCATGTATACGTATCTATTGACCCTTCTAGTGTTATAATCCTTTGTAAATACTTAGCTATTCTCTGTTCTATTCAAATCTATTTAGGGATTCATTCTTCCAGAACAGCACGAGCGGATGCTCGTCATTGTCCCAGCTGAGTACTTTATTCAGGACGAATAAGTGAATCGAATCCCCATAATGACTAAATGAATACTGCACAAGCTGTTGGCAAAAAAAGGTCGGAAATGAATCTTTTTTACGACCTTTCTCTAGTAAATAAGGATACTATATTAATAAAGCAGAATAAAGAGAAAAGATCCTTGAGGCGTTTGTCTTTAAGAAAAAAACTGCAGCCAGCGCTTGGTTATAAACTTTTAACATCAACTGTTTAGTAGCAGCCTTTTCCTGAACGCACTCCATTAGGAAGTCATTCACAATGGTAGCAATAATTTTGAAGTTTGAAGCATTCACAGTGAACTCAACTCAATTCTTTTATGAATATTTACAAACAAACAATCTAAGGTTAAGTAGAATCATAAAATAAAATCAGAATATCAATGAAGACCAACATTGTTTCGTATCAGTTCTCAATATTCTAAAAGTTCAAGGCCGTTTGCCGATAACAAACATGAAAGCCCATCTAGAACGGAAATAGACTCTGTAACTCTTAGACTTATTCATAAACAATTTCCCCCCCAACAACACTGGTGATGTCATGCAACGGTTCAGTTGTTTCAAATAGAAATCGTCTGCTAATCCCGCGAATTATTGGAGCGAAACACGACAAAAAATACACACACACACATTATTTTATTGTTGAACAACCAATAACACACTTTATTTTTGATTTTTACAAATATTTTTTGGAATAAGAGCTCCTTTAAGTGGTGAGAGTAATATGCTGCCAAACTGTGGCATTCTCTGCAGTCAGAGTGTCCAATTTTGATTTCAGATCGTTGACCATTTCCAGGACCTTTGTGAACTTTTGTTCATAGAAACGCACTATGGTCTTGAGCTCATTGCGAAGAGCTTCGACCTCCTCCAAGGCTGTGGTATCACCTTTTCTAAGTTCAGCTGGTGCCTGCTCCGTTTGCTCGTCGGGAATCATATACATGCACTTGATTCCATCGATGTACTCGCCAGGAAAGTCTGCATCATACGCATCGCTGGAATAGGCGATCGCTTTGGGCTTGATAAGGACCTCCATCATCAGGCGCAGGTGGTAACAATTCCAATCATTCGCATGGAAATAGAAGTTCGTTATGTTCTCCATTCGTCCAAACAATTTTGGATCTATCTGAGTGATGGAGTTGTTGGATATATCCAGGAATACTAGCTCGAGGGGAGATCCTTTTTTGCCAAGAATCGATTCGGGAAACTCCGTCAAACCGGTGTTGCTTATGTCGAGTTTCTGCAGAGAACTAACACCCCACGGATCGGGAACCGAATGCAGCTTGGGATTGTCAGATATGTCCAGAAAGTTAAGGTTGTTAGCACGAGTCAGTGAGGCGATTTGCTGTAAAGAATTGTTCTTGAGATTCAATCTCTGTAGAGACTCTGGTTGGGAGAAGTACAGTTCAAGGATCCGATTCCCACTCATCATAGCAAAGTTCACGTGTCCATAGACGTTCATTTGCCTCAGCGAGCACATATCTGCATACAGATTCGAGACGTCGAAGTTCGCGATCAAACTGCGAAGCGGTTTGTTGTGTGATATATCCAAATTCATTAGGTTCTCCAGATCCCTGAATGCATCATCCGAGATGTTGTGTATCCGGTTGTCCTTCAAATCGATCGATAGTAGCTTTGGACTTTTAGTGAACAAATTGTCTTGAATATACTTGATCTTGTTCTCTGCCAAGATCACCACCTCTAAATTGCGAAGATCATCAAACATACCATCCGGCAGATACATAATGCGATTGCTTTGCAGTGACAGATATTTGAGTTGTGTAAGTCCTTTGAAGCTCTCACTAACCAATGTCCTAATTCGGTTGCTTTCCAGCCACAAAAACTGCAGATTTATGGCGTAACTAAATGTCAACTCTTCGATCTTGGCCAGGTGGTTGTTCGATAACAGAAGCACTTTCAGATCCTTCGCCCAGAGAAAGTTCTCCCATGTCATGTGCGCGATCGAGCAATTTCTCATATCCAACTCGGACACATTGGTGAACGCCAAAAACATATTCAACGGAAAGTTAGCAAAATTTGAATCCTCGAAACGGATCACTGGCTTTAAATTACTGTTGTCCGGTTCAAAAGATACAACCTCATGTATCGATGGGAAGTTCATATCCCGACAGATCGTATTCGAACAATATGTCTCGTCTATTTTTAACTGTGTGATCTCACTAATCTGACAGTTTACCGAGACAACTGTCAAAACTAAGAACAGAAATAGATACATTCTGCTGTAAGAAATGTAGAATTTTATTTGAAAAATTTGAAAAACGTTCTCACCGCGACGAATAACACAAATTGACTGACGACTGTGGGAAGCGTTTTAATTGCGCTCTCTATACGAACACGAACGTTACAGTTCACAAAAAAATATTATACTTAATAATAATACAAAAAGAAAAAAAAACAAAGCAAATAATTGACCTCACTCTCAAATGCAAAAAAAATAAAAATGATAGAGTACTTGGAATTATTATTCAGAGAGACAGACAAAAAAAAATGTGAAAAGCGGAAAAAACAGGAGGGTACCCAGAGATAATGGTATAGATCTGTATTTGATTAGTAGCGGCAGCCGGCGGTGAGCTTTTGTGGAGCGATTTGAATTTTATTTGGACTAATGGAGAGTCGCTTTAAGTATAGACAGGCGAGTCTTTGTAGTGGGCACCAGGCGATAGAGTGGTAACGAGATCGGTTCATGCTTTACGTATGTGCTTACAGCTGTAACTAATGATCGGATAGGCATGACAGGATCATGGCAGATCAGTGATCATGTAGCTTGACGATATTTGGGGTATAATTGGCTTGTCGGTAGTCTTTCAGTGTGGTAGATCAGTGATCATTATTCGTCACGATCATCTGGGCGGAGAAGTCATACATCTGTTGCTTAGGATCTAAGCTTTAATCTGGTTGATTTTAAATGCATTTTCACTTTATTTAGACGTTCAATCATGGAAAACAAAGACACGATCGGCTCATATATTTTTCACGAATCTACATATGAACTGATGGTCAGAAACATACACTCGTGAGTTGTCAGCGATCATGCCTATTAATTGTTAAAGATGAGATCGATTACTAATTTTTACGCAAGACTCAATCTTTAACTAATGATCATTTTGACATTGTCTTGAGAAATCCATGATCAGGCTTCTGCTCCTTTAAGACCTCTTAAATCGCTGAAGGTCAGTGATCATGACCCTAGTCTCGCTAGATAATCTCTAATTTTTCACTGATGATTCAATATGTTACTAATAGTCTGATAAATGTGTTGGTGAGAAATCTTTGATCGTTTATTTCTGATATGTTGTTTAGGTTCATCCTTCTGACTTTTCGTCAAGCCTTACAGTTTAAAAATCAGCAAAAAGGGTAGAATCATTGTATTTTGACTACTGGCATTGTTTTGTCGCTTTTCGTTAGACTTAAAATTTGTAAGATCCGCGATCAGCTTATTTATATCTATTTGGAGACTCATTAGCGATCAGTTTATGCTTTTATGTGATGATTCCCCCATCTGTAACTAATGTCCCCATAAGCATGATCGCTGATAATTACAAACCAATTTTTGATCACATACTTGGCTGATCACTTGCTGACGAGATCACTGATCACCATAGACTACAATCACCCACAACACCATGGTTTGTTTGACCACATTTTGCGGTAGATCACTTTACAGATTCATTAAGTGAGAAATATATTCTGAATTATGATGATCTTGATCCCTGATCCAGACAACTTGTTCGCCTCAATGATACTTGCATTGATGTTGATAGTAATTATCATTGATAAAAACTTACGCAATGAATAGGTGATACAAAGTTGAAAGTTATGTTTGACACACATTTCGATTTTTGTTTTGATAAGATAAACATGATCATTGAAATGTTCAGGCATACTTATATGCGACTTTAGATTTGCTTATCTTATCGTGCATTTGGAGAGAAGAATATTGTTGATCACTAAAACTATGTCTAGCGTTTATAAAGATCACTTGTCAAGGCCCGTGTAACTTTTAGACCAAGCCATACAGCGAAGTTTTGTTTACAGAAACTTGTATATTACGTTTTAAAGATACAAAAGCGGACTTAATGTATAACAATCCTGCATGAGGTCTGTTGCCGGGACAACGCGCTAAAATAATTGGCTTTGGCTGATCTAAAATACCCCAAAGGTAGGATGACATTTTCTTTCGTTCTTCCGAACACGTAACGTCCAGCCCAGTTACGTTTTGAAGTAACAAAAAGGCGATGTAACGTAAGTTAACTCAAAATACGTAAAATTCTTGACCGTATTCCAAATTCGTTGCTTAAAATTTAACCTCTTTTAAAAAAAAACTACTCAACACATTTTTATAACTAGCAAGTGCATCTAATACCTTTTACATTAAGTTTCCAATTAATTTCCTTGTTCTAAGTCAAATGTTAATTTAAATAAATTTACAAATTTAAACTTAAATTAAATTTACAAATTTAAACTTAAAATTAGAAACACAAAACAGCTTCTGGTGGTTCCCTGCTATCAATCATTGATTTTATTATTTACTTCTTAAATTTGAAGCCCATGTAAACAAGGTATTTATCCAACTAAAGCGAATTTGTAGCCGCAAAATTTTGGCGTCTAACCAAGAAAAATGTTTCAAATAAAATCTCGTGCGAGAATTTTGTTCCCCTCAAGTAGGTAGGTGTTTTTTTGAATTATCTTTATTGATGCTTCAAATTTTGAAGATCATTTTAGTGATCTCTTTGAGAATGAATTTTGGAATAAATGTAAATTTTTTGTTATTTAACGTGATATGTTGACATTTGGTAATAAATAAAAACGGAAAGAAAGCATTTTGAAGATAGAATGAATGGTTGTGATAATTGAGGATACGATCGTCAAAGAGGATCAGTGCTTAGATTTGTGATCGTTTAGGTTATTTTTTTACGAAATTAAATTTTTTAAAAATACTTTGGTGACTGAAACCTGTGGATCGATCACATGTTTGCTTGATCGCATGGAAAGCAACATTTTGCATGATCGTCAAATATCATACATACGTCACAAAAGTCGTATAAATTTCTATAGTCTTCGATAGGAGTGCCTTTTGATTAATTTTTTTTTTTTTTGAAATTCTATTCTTTATCAAGAAATGCAAAGTTTATTTAGGTAGGTGCGCCGTCTGATGTGGTAAATTATGAGACTTTCATTAGACTTGATCAAGACAAAAGTTTTAGAAAGGCACGTACGAGTTTTATTGCTCGACTGTATAATGTGATGTAAGTGATGTCAATAATCGACCTTAGAGTCGAAACACATTACTCTTGGCAGTACCGGCACTTGTGATGATCAAATGAATACATGTTTTATGGCATAAGTTTTGACGTATGTAGGTAGATAGAATGAGTGTGCTAAGAATGTATTTTGGGTCGGTTTACATCAAAGAAGAGCTGACTAAAGTTGATGACTGATAGCGCATGTACTGTACATATCAAGCTAAAATTTTAAAGGTTGAAATGGCCTTCGACAGCATTTCATGTTGAGTTCAAAAAACATTGCTATTGATAAGAAAGTAATATACTTTGGGCAAAGACGCAGGGCCTGCAGTCAGTAACATTGTGTCAGGCTAGGGTGCAAATAGGAGAAGAAACCAATTAATGTGGTTTATACCATCGTCTAGACAGATTTTTATGACAGTTGCAAATAAGCTTTAATTATTTACATAACTGTTGCCACTAGAGTACGGTTAATTGGATTGAAACCATATAGATAGGATCTATGAGTAATTTCGTCTCATTAAGGCTAAAATGGATTCTTTATTCAGTCTCTGCCTATGCAGTATGTCACTTAATAATCATCAAATGAATTTATGTACATTTGTGCATAAATATCCATAATTACAAGCAATGATGCCCTTGTGTCGATTTAACGATGCATTGTGCTTTGCATTAGTCCATTTAATTCAGTGGGTGAATATGTTTTCCGGTACATACATACAAATTGATAGTTCCCGTATAATCCTGGATTTACTATTTGTATACAGAAGGCAGGAAGTGATTGTTGGCGAGCTTATAGTGTTTGTTAAGGAACAAATGACATTTGGATTTAATGTTATTCTTTACGTGAAAACAGAGTTGATGGTGCAGTAATCTAAAATTCAATTCTTTAAAAAACGCATCATCTTGACACCTAGGTTAGGTTAGGTTATAAAGGGGTTATGAGTTCTTAATAAAGACTCTAGGCACCAAAAAGGGCCCATCGCGATCCCCTTAGTGAATCTAAAATGACAGAAAGAAACCTAAATCAAGTCACCTGCAGAGCCAATTGATTGCCCTGCAGAAATTGAGAACACCTTGACACCTAACGCCAAGTAACAACCTAAGTGCGCATGTGATTTAAGAGCAGGTCGCACAGTCCTGAAGCAACCACATATCTCAGAGGACCGTGCCTTTTAATTTGGGACAAAAAAGGAAAAAGTACGGAACGCACCCATTGCAGTCTGAATCTCTCGACCAATCAGAAAGCTCTGACTATCTAGCGATGACAGCTGTCATGTCTTACAAGCCATACGATTGACAGTTTCGAAATCACTCGAAATAGTCGTTGGGACTTCTTGGAATATAAAGACTCATGCTGGGTTTACATGAGTGAAATTAGCTAAATATCAATAAAGTGTAAACGGTCTTATAAGTGTCAGAACCGATCTTATTTGCTATTGCTTTTGGTCACACCATCTGTCAGTTTGCCTCTGCTACTTCAATACTTCGTCCATGCTGTCTTTTTGCGAGTTTCCTGTTGTATACTCGTTTCATTTCGTCAACCAGGATATCGATGGACACCGTGTCAGCTGCCACACATACTGCTCTTTCTGACACTATTCCGTAGGTGCAAATTGTGATAAGACAATTGTTGTTATAGCAGCAGCCCACATGAGGCCTATAGAAAAGTGCACTCGTTCGTTAGTCAACTTCATAAGGGGTGTCTTTATTCCTCTATACTTTAGGTGCGGCTTGAAGTTGAGCCAGCAGTCTAAGTACCTATTTAACTGCCTGTATACATTGAATGACTCGTTCTTCTACGTGCTCCTACAGCTTTTGTTCTGTCTTCGGCTTTCCTAAATTTAAGACTCTCTCCATTTCTCTATCTGTTGCTCAGCTCTATAGAGACATCGATGACTACCTCTTGGATAAAAGTCTTATGTTCTGCTGACAAAGGCAGATTATCCAAGTCCGCTGGGATAACACCCAACCTAAAAGCACTGGAGACTTGACTGAGGTGTAGGTCCGGCCTTAGCTTCCTTGGCAGCTGTAGGAGTGGCATTGGCTTATGCAATATCCATGCCATTGCATGTGTGACGAGCGCATTTAAACCGCCTTCTTTCGGCAGAATTGTTCTTGACGAACTGTGACAACGCTGCATGTATCCACAAGAGTGAAAGTGTCTGAGTCAGAGGTGGCATTATCTACTTCCCTAAAACTGACACAAACAGTAGGCAAGGATTGGGCCCGCTCGGCTCCATCGACCTTACCGACTGACTGTGGCCAAAGATGTAGTGGTCGTCGAAAGCTCTCTACCATCGCGACTAAATAAGACTGTTTGTTCAACAGCAGGAACAGAAGCTTGTGTGTTTGGAGTTTCACTATTCTCTTCTTTTTTATTTATTTGGAAATGTTGGACCCATGAGTCATCGAAAATAATACATCGCCCATGACAGAGCCCGATGTACCATGGGAAGGCCAGGGTAACAAGAGTGCGCATACTTAAGACTAAGCAATCCCTTACCCATACATCCCTCGGCTTATGCTGCAGGTAGGCTCCAGAGAACAAATGTCCTTCTTGGAACTATTTCGCTCTTCAAATTATGCCAAATAAGGAAAGTATGAATCCATGGAAGGGAAGTGTCAAACCTGTTTATTGACTCATCGCTCTTAGAATAGAGTTGCATCTTATTAACTGCACTTGAAATCGTATTTTAAGTCCGACACAAACGATTTGTTTTCTTCTTCTTCTCTCTCATCCCCTGGACAATTAGCACGTTCGTGTCACATAAGCATTTGTGTAATTCTAAAGGTCCGTCGTCAACTCATTCTATTCGTGTGCTTACCATAATGAATGAAGTTCTTTGAACCTTGAAAAGTTCAAGGATTACTTTTTTTTTTGCTTTCCCATTTCAAAGCACGCGCTTAAAACACACAAATAAATGCCTACACTTCTTCATTTTGAATCATTCTACTGAAAGTAAACACACCCAAAGCTGTAGTATCTAGAACATCTGTATCTTTGGCTACAAGGAAAAAGTAATTAACCAGAGTTTTTCTATAAACTAATTAAATAAAACAACAAAGCCTGCTGTGTGCTATTATTTCTTTGTTTACATTCGAAAAATCTTTGCAAAAAAAAAAAGAAAAACTTAGAAAATAAATAAATTTGCAATCCTCAACTCAGATAAGATAAGATTCTCATGCAGCCGCCATGACGTCTTGAGTGATTGTTTTGATTTACTGGCATTCTTTAGAATAATTCACCGATTTTTTTCGCTCTGTTTGTGTGGTTTATCGGGGTCCCCTCGTTTGGATTATAAATTGAAGTCCTCGTAAAAAAAAAAATAAATAAATTATCAGGTTTTGAAAAGAAATAAAATAAGTTGATTGGAATTGTTTAGGAGCCCAGTCGCTTTGCGAAAGATAGCAATTCATTTGTTTTTACTTTTATTTTGCAAAGTCACATGTTCATTGTGGAAGTACTCGTACGTGACCTAAAGAAAATTGCATCCATGAGGAAAAATGTGCAAAATGCGATAAGAATGCAATAAATTGCGAAACACAACAAGAACATGGCGAAAGAATCTATGTAACGAGGGTAAAAAAGCGAGTTTCTGAAAGCGGATCTGCGTTTATGACATCATCCAGCGCTTGTGGCTTATTTGGATATGATGTGCTTTTTTCTTGTGTATATTTTTGGCAACCACATTTTCTTAGAATTAAATTTGGGAATACGCATCGAAAAATACAGAGATAAGATCGAGCTATGAATCAGATTAGAGGAACTGCGATGTTGCAAAAGATTTGGATAGTAAATTTTTTGTCGGGAACATCAAAGCGGAGAGTGAATCAGGACGATAATGACAAAAGGGGGAAGGTCTTCCAGAAGGATTTGCATTTCTTGATATCAACTTGACCAACAAGGGTGTACAACACTTCGTCCATCGTAGACATTACCTTCATTAGAAGCTCTCTAGAGCGCCATAAGTCATTGCAATTCAAAAAGTGACCTTTATTTCATGGCTCCACTTTTTAGTACAAAACACAAGCTGGCAGGTGTTCCAAACAGAGAACAACAAGGTCCTACGCTAACAATGGAAGGAAACTGACCTTCGACAGAAAGATGTTTCAAGAGTAGGTACTCATCGCCTCAGACGCTGACGAACCCAAGATTTGACAGTATAACTTACTGATTTAGACACCTCGCATACGATACTTCGTTGTGAAGAAGAAAGCCCAGAGCAGGTGAATCACTCTTCTACTGTTGGAGAAAGCTACCTGTTTAACTTTGCTGATAGTGGATCGATCCTCTATCGGCATACTCGCTAGAGTAATCACAGGACATTTGGTAGAACCTGTGGAGACGAGGAAAAGGTAGACTAAATTCAACACATACGGCCTGTTAGGGTACAGTCTGTGGACGATCCCTACCAAGGAATCGTTCCAAGAAGGATCACTGTCAACTTTACTTTGCACTACATGCTTGCTCAACTGTTGAGCCTCCAGTTTGGTAGAGTCAGATCGATTACCTCCTTCCTTCTTAACATAATAAACGTAGGCTAAACAGTAGTACAAAATCCAGAAGGGGGTTTCCTCATAAGTTATATTTGCAACTGCCCTAGAAAGAGCTCTGAGCTATATCATCATAACATATGAATGGTCTCAACTCTCGCAGCTCACAGTTCCTTGTGAGATTATTCACAACCGCTGGAGAGGTGTGAATACTTTCTTCTTATTAGTGGTACCATCATTTCAAATCACTAGTAGAGGAGTCCACATGGGTTACAGTGCTTCGTAGATACTAGTAGCTCGAGTCCTACGATTCTTAAGCCTGAATAAACAGTGCCAGGAATGCACCTGGAACACACACTCAATACACTTTAATCATCCTCCCTTTGGGACTGTGGTAAGGTATTACTTCGCGGCAGGCTCTAGTCTCCGAGTCTGCCTCTTCGGTTCTTTTTAAGGGTTCTGCTCTTCGCATGGTGTTCTGCACACACACAAGCAATCTCCGTCCAATCGCCTTCTAACCCATCATGTCACTTACGAGTTTTTTTGGACTTGGCAGGTTCCCTTTTTTTCCGTACAACGTCTGCATCCTCCTCCTCATTTGGACATTCTGGGTATAGTGGTGAACTATCGTGACCAAATCTATGGAGGTATTTTGGATAGCCGCTGTGCAAGAACAGGAACTCTGAATGAGCTTGTGTGTCCACCTGCTTTTTGTAGACTTGTCTCACCTGGCTTGCAGCAGCGTTGCTGATACTGCCCTTTTCATATTCTCTTTGTCTCTTGCCGGTTCTCAAGCATTCCGGCTAACAGGCTGGCTGCTGCATCGGAGATAGTTTGAAATTAGATAGTTGATTGCTTAGAGCCTGTAAGCTGATGACAGCTTCCACTTACATATGTATATTTATCGCCAGCACAAATGTTCATATTGGTCCAGCGTATAGAAAGGCCGAACTGATCGTTCTGGACAGTAGAACCCTACGTGCGTGTCCCGGTCATCGACAGTGTTTGGGACAGTGTCGGTTGTATCAGCAATGCCTTTCTACTTGCGTACTTGATGTGGGCTTTGAAGAGTAACCTATTGTCGAGCATGATTTCAAGGTACTTCAACGATTGATGGGATTTTAATGTTTGATTCCCTCAGTCTTCCTTTACTCTCGTTATTGCCTCAATCGTGTCGGATTCCCCACCTCTTGAACGTGCTTGCCTTCTGTAACCACGATGATGTGGTCAGCAAAGGCAAAGGCTCAAGCAGGCATAGTCGCAGAACTTCCGTCGCACATAATGTTTCATAAAAGAGATCCTTCCGTGGAAACGCAGTAGCATTTAGCCCCATCGTCAGTGTAATACCTAACTCACCTACTGTTGTTGAAGTAGTCTTCAAGAGGTGGTATGGCGTATCCTTTCTGGTTGCAGATCCTGTATCAGCCATAATTTGTACGTAGGCGTGTAAGGTCAGATTCATGCGTTTCTTCTCACGGATGTCAGGGGACTTTGTCAGATGCTGGGACTTTTAGTGGTACCAGCACTCGCTTCATGCCAAATATGTATGACCGTGCACGGTGCCCCGAGTTTGTGTGCTTTTCCGGAAGAAGGAGCGCTTTGATGTACCTATATATAATAGTCAAACCTAATTAAATGCACGGGGCACTGTTTATAGTTGATTATAGACTTTTCAGACAGAACTAACGGTTGAGAGGATCTTTTACAAAACAGGCTATGGCTGTTCTTCAGACGGACCGCACTTCGATTTATTCTCTTCTTAGAAGCCCATACTGCTTACACATACTTTGCTGGATATATGTATAGTAAATGGGACTGGTCATAGCTTAGAAAATTACGTTTATTTAATAGTCATAGCCAAAAGAGGTACAGCAACAGCAGTAGAGAGCACTGCATGAAGTCCCTTTGCTACACGAGCTCTACATGTGTCCTTTTCTGATTTACTACATGGCCTCTGCCACAAGAAAGCTACAGGTGCTCTGCTGATTGAGTACTATGACACATCCTTTTCTTCTTTTTCTCTTCCATGGGTTCTGCTCAAGAGACTTGCCTGCTGCATGAGTCCTGTGTCACATCTGTTGGACTGAGCAAGGAAACTGAAACGATTATCGTAAAGTTTCTAAAATCCTCTTCTGCTAATCCAATTCATGGTAGACCAGGATTGTCTGCCTATAAATCATACCAAAGGATGGGGAATTCAAATTCCCAAATTCAATTTTCCTACTTCCATGTGCACTCAAATAGTTTTTTCATTTGATTTAACTATAATCAGATACTAGAAGCCACAAGTCCCACATGTAAGGTGACATTCTCCCTCGAGGAAAGTTTCCATTTCCATTTTTTTTTCAAATTATCCTTCGAGCTTTAAATAGTCCCTCCCACAGCTCTGCTGCTGTATTTATACATTCAAAATGACTCACAGAGTGCGCATATCTTTAAATATTTTGCTCGTTATGAGAATATAGATACTGACGTCCCAAAAAAGTATTCCATAACATCGATCGATTTTTTTTCGCTTTTTTTTGTTTTTAGCTTCACCACACTTGGCAGGCCATGATAATTACGAATATTTTTTTTTGGAGAAACAATTCCGTCGAGAGGGTTTTTTTTTTTAAAAAAAAGGCTTACCACCCGACACCCGAGTTATCCCCGCAGGCGGTTTTAATGAAGTTTTTCTTTTTGTTTGTGAGTTGGCTAGGAGGAGGGGGAGCCTCTGGATAACATGCGATGGTAGAGTACTGTGTGGCGTTTCGGATAAATTTCACTTGGTCAAGGTCAGGTGCATATTTTGCGCTTCTGACTCAGAATTATGTAAATTTGTTTTTATTTTTATTTTTTTGCAATCCTTTTTAACGACGTTGGTGGGATGAAAATATTTAATTAGAACATGCCAAAGCAACATGAAAAAATGTCGGTCATGATTCCACAAAAATTTTCCAAAATAAAATAACGAGGAGGAAATAACAAATCACAGATTGGCAAAGAGACAATAATTCATGAAAAAAGAAATCACAATCAATCAATTCGCATGGCAGACACAATGTTTACGCAACAACATAGATACTCAGTCGTTCTGATAAGATAAGAGGGTGTAGTTAGACGATAAGAGACTGTGGTATCTAGATGGCTGATTTCTTAGGCAACAAAAGTAGCACCATCACAATTTCAAAGAAAAAACTATTGTAGTTCAATGAATGGGAGGGCAGCATGACTAGACTCGTGAAATCAAAAAGGTTATATCAAAATCAAAATCTGTGGAGGTGTGCTTTGACCATTAAGCATCAGCGTCAGGTAGAAGTTCAGCTCTTCATGCTTCCTACTGATTCAAAGGTCTATATTGAGTTCCATCTATCTTGCCATTATTCCAAGTTTGTGGTACTTTACTATCACTTCGACTCGCTTCTGTTGGCAACGTTGTCCTGCTGCACGATATTTCCATTCGGCCTTTTTAACAAGGAAGTCTACTGGCATCATTGCAGCCACTACACATGTCCTCTCGTGTGAGGTTTTTGGTTGAAAGCGCTGCATTGGTTCTGAAAACTGCCTCTGTCTTCCTACTTTATGATTAGAGCATCATCGACGTCGCCACTCTTGATAAGAGTTCGTCGGTTTAGGTCCTTCAATATTTGGTGTAATCTTTACGAAGACAGCCGTTGTTATTGCTTCATTCTCCGCTGCATATTGCAGATGTTACTTAAAACTTTTCCTTTCATCTACAATACCGCTAAGGTATTTTAACTCTGATTTGGAAACTACAACATAGTCGCCTACAGCCACTCTTTCAAGCTCCATAACCTGTCTGCTGCTAATAAGTAGTATCGTTGTTTATTCCTCTGCTAGTCCTGCACCACCCCGATGGCTTCATTGCAGTCATGCTCTAATTCTTCAAGTAGTTTGGCCACACGACGGTCGTTATATCGTCTGAGAAGCCAATTATTTTCAAGGACTTCGGGACTCGAAGTTTGAGAATGTCGTCGTACATTAGATTCAACAGTAGTGGATCTAGTTCGGATCCCTGGGGGACACCGCCTGTGATGTTATACTACCTTATCCCGTCATCGGTGTGGCAGTGCAGTGTTCTATTTCTAAAGTAGTCCGTCATTTTTGCTTTCATCCATCATTGGCAGAGAAAATTTAGTCTATGCTCTCAGAATTCTGCTACAGGAATTTAATAATGAACTTTATCAACATCTCCTGAGCGAAAAATCCCTTCAACTTCTCCATTTATGTGTCGTCATATTCCGTTGATCTTTAGTGTGACTTTCTAATATTCAACATCTTATGTTAAAGGATATTTGATTGAAGCTAATGGCGTATCATCCATTTGATGTTGCCCTACCTACCTTACCCATGGCTAACTTGAAATTCCGTCGACACATAATATTGCTTTCATTCTTGACACATACAACTTGACGTCTGTTAGTGATAGCCATTTCGTGATGCAATGTCAGGTCATGTTTAGTCTGTATAATGTCAACGATGTATGGATTTTATTTAGAATTCCCTTTTTATACCCACCACCTTTAAATTTGCTATGTGTACATCAACAATAGCCATCAACATTTCTTTTCGTTTTATAGCAACCACTCCCCTTAATAATACGCACTCCAAAAGCGTATCTAACTACGTTCTAACCCAATTCACTGCGCACGATTTTGCCCCAACAATGGCTAGGATGTCACCCCCTAAATGTGGCGTCACCAGCCACCAGTCAGATTTACATATCACACCTCATTTGACACACAATAGCAGCGCCATCATTACTCCAGAGGTGACAGAGGGAGTAAAACACGATAAATAATGATTAATTGTTCAAAATATAGCAATTTCAAGTAAATTATGTTGTTTAAATAAAAAAATTCCTTTTGTTAAAGAGAACAAACATGGCATGTTTCTTTGTGTAAATACGCGAGGCGCATCTCTGTGTCTATTTTTAAATTCTAATTTGGAAACTTTGCCGAATTACAAAACGAACAAGTTCAATAAACCAGGAAAAATCTATTCAGATATTTACGCTTTAGTGGGGATTGTAGAAAATTGTTAAAACTATTTTTAAAATGCAACAACACATTCCTTTAAACATTGTGTGTACAGCTTGTAGTTTAAATAGAATTTCAGGGATGTTTTCTAGAGCTAAATCGTTTTGCTTTTAGTTTCTTTTAAACGTCAAACGGAAGTCGATTTGACATTTGAGTGTCTATGTTTGCAAAATGTCACATGGTTAAACAGTAAAAGAACTGTCAAAACACCAGTGAAAGCAAAGTGTCACAGTGAAACTTGTTAATAACCAAATCCTATAATTAGTCATAACTCATTTTCGACATTTCAGACCAATCGTCACCTTAAGATAACATTAAAGGAACGTGACCATAGTCATTGTTTGACACAACAATGACTCATCATTACCAATTCGTTTGTTTTTATTTAATTAAACATTTTTTGTCTTTGCTTGAATATTTCCTGATAAATTCTTCAAGTAACCGGGAAAATCCCCACTACAAGGAGGTTGACAAAAAGAACTGTCAACAGAGAAAAAAAATATAACTTTTTGGCGTGTATGCTAATAGAAGAAATTTTGACCGAAATATGTCCGGATTTATTCGGTTTTCAGACATCGTCGTGGTGGAGTTATGAATTCTCTGAATTTTGCGAGACGTCTCCAGTTTTCACCTCGTAAATTGTTATCGAATCGTGATTTGTTTGCTTTGTAGGTTATGGCGGTTTATTTCGTCGAATGGACAGTGACAATAAATGAGAATTTGTCATTTAAGTAAATAATAATAAGACTCACAGTTATGCTTAGGAGATATGTATTAATAAGGTTCACTGACTTATAATAAAGTAAATACAGGGTGGTTAACAAACTGTATGTTTGCGTTGTAAATATGTAGAAAATATTTTTTGTTGAATGAACTTATTGCTTTTTTAAGACAAGAACAGTTGCTCAAGTGAACTTGTTTTTAACTGGTGTCAATGTTTTTGATCGTTGAGTTTTAAAATGACACTAGCTCTGCCAGTTTAGATGCCAGTCTTCTTGGAATTGGTTATGTTTTTTCGCTCTTGAATTGACTTTTGCTCATTAAAATATCAAAATTTTGCTCGAGAGTGTTATCTAATATTTTTGCACCAAAATTTTTAGTTTGATAAATTGCAAAAGTTTGGAAATAAAATAGTAAATAGCCGAACATACCCCGGAGCCGAATTACAACTCGACCGTTTGGCATTACCGCTCTCGTAATCGAGCATTCACTATCGAAACTCGAGGTGACAGAACTCGTTATAGTGCGTCACTTCATCCGAGCGAAACAACAAAGAGTACACGAGTCATAGACAAACTAACATAGACGTTGGCCTTCGATCGATTTGATCAATGGCTCCCACAAGAGCAAAACTACCACCGATTTTGAATGTATTCTGACGTTGCCGGCAAAATCAAATCGGAGCTCACGCACACATTCTCAATCGGCGATAGTTTTTATGGGCGCAGCCATTTTGTAGAGTTGTTCTGTACATTTTGTTGCTGTTAATTGAATGGCAGTCTGCTGAAAATGTGGAGTGCAAAAGAAACGTGGTGATTGTGATTATAGTTCCGTCTTGTTCGCACGTTCGTTAACTTGCGGGCAGGGGGGTCTATGACACTAGTTCTACTCATTCATTCAGTACCAATTTCGGTAATTTGGCCCTCGATATGACGGATTTGACAGATAAAATAGTCCAAAGTTATTGGACAAAAGCCGGCAGCCCCTCTCTCGGGTGATAGGAGAGATACAAAATTTATCCATACGTCAGTGTACAGACCCTAATAACTGGCTAAATACAATGAAAGTAGAGTCTCTTGCGAGCTGTCATAATTTAAAATGGAATTACATTTAGCCGCAGCCAGAGTCTCTGGTTCGCAAAACAAGCTAAAAAAAGTTGGAAGGGCAAGTCTGTCCTGTCAACAAGAAGGGAGAAAGCACGACACATGCAAACGAGGAAGTGTTTAACATTACACTTAAAGAAGGAGCCAAATAGGACGCATAGCCAGGACGATAAGCAATCTACAGATTGCTTCCTACGACTTAGATTAAAGGCCAAGAAAGTGCGAGAAAAGTAGGTATTGTGAATGGACGTTAAGAGCACTCATCATAGTTTTCCGCTGTTGCTTGGTGAGCTGCCGTCTGACAAGTTCTCATTGCCTACACAGGTTAGCCGATGCAGTCCATTCAGCTGCTCGCTTGTTGGAAGAGTAGAGAGATGTCGTAAGTGATCTTCGGCTTGACGATTGTGCTCTATGTCCAGCAGATCATCTGGTGTTTGAACTTTGTAAAGTCGTTGGCGTTAGTAGTATGGTAACATTGGTGAGGTGCAAAATCCAATTAAGCTTTTTGTAGAGGAGGTCCTATTAAGGATCGGAAATTTGGATCTGTCCTTTTGTGAGTTTGATTTGCATCATTTTCCACATAATGTCTTCAAATCTCATAACGTTAATGGGAGGCGGGAACTAGTCACCTTCTCACTGCGGTCTCTATGGGCCTATTGTGACTTCCTCAATCTAGAGCTCATTCAGTACGACAGTATTGACTATAAAGTTAACAACGTCTTTGTGTGCGCTAGCAGTAATTTCCTCAGAAGCTTAAGTAGTCACAGTGACGTAGTATATGTTCTGCTGATTCTTCGTCTTCATTGCACATTCTGCATAAATTATCTTATGCTATCCTCATGGCCATGAGATGTTTTCTACTCGATCCTACCCATTCTTTTACTCTGTAGCAGCACAGACAGTACACTCCTCTTTGGGCTGTATCTGGTAGCCAGAATAGTTCTTTTTTCACTTCATACACCACATCAGGATATAGGCCAGAGTTAACTGATATCTTATTGTAACTGACCGCATTCCGCAAGCAATCCCTTCTAAAATGTTACTTAAAATTCGTGTCTAGACAACCAATCCAATACCCAAACTGTCTACATTGTTAGCTCGCAGTTCGTTACAACTTTCATCAGATAACATATCAACTGCGTTACTAATACTCTTATATACGACTTTTGTTTTAGATAGACCCAACCTTTAACAAAACCATCAAACAGTCATGCGATTAGGTAAACTGTCTCTCATTATCGCTATTAAAAGCGAAAATTTTACCCCAGACATTCTGACTTAATGATTCGTATCTTCTACAAGCACACACACACTCGTTGTACTTTTAAAAATAACCAACAAAACAAAAATTAATTGACTTCTATACTCGTTCGTACGAGTATCTTTTCACTTTTATTTGCAAAAATTGTTTAACGATAAGCGCTCGTGAGAGTGAGAGACACTCACTCTGGCTGCACAATAACACCTGATTATCTAAGTTCGACCAACAAAATATATATTTTTAACTTTATGACAACAACACTTTGCTGTAGGGATCTTCCTCACGCTACTTAGATGAATTAACTGCTTCAAGGTGCTAATTGTTCCCACAAAGATCAATCAAAAGATTCGTCCTAAAAATAGACGGGCGTATATTAACAGATTTCGCGTGAAAATTTTCCATCGCTCTGACATTTCAAGTTTTCAGTATTCACCGGCATTGATTGGATAAAAATTAAATTTTAAAGTAATTACCGTAAAAGTCTCACCCGTCGCCGAAACAAAAATCGCAATCCGCATTTGAAGCCATCTGGTGAATGGTAAATGTCATGAATCTGTTACGATGTTTCGTTTTGGGTTATAAAGACGAGTTAATTGTGCGTTAAGGCGCTACCAGGAATGGAGTGTACATAGATTGTTGCCATTCCTTGTCTGGACGGGAGAATTTGTTGCTTTGTATTTTGAGATTCATGAGTTTGTTTATTAAGCGTTACACTTTGTGCTTTTCATTTAAATTGTAGGGGATTTTTGCTGTTTTTTGGGTCAATTTATCAGAGTTTCGGTAGATATCGTAAATTTGAGCGTATGATTGAAGTGAGTGGATCACATGCTAGTAGCATTTTATTTCTTTGAAGTGTAGTCGAAGATATTATGCAAAGATAAGGGTTTCTATTTAAATGGGTGATATCTTTAAGATATCAGATAATTTTTTTTTTGTTTGGTGGACTTTGTGAGGTCACATTGACATTGGACTTTGAGATTTGAGTGCATTCTTGGGAAAGAGAAATATAGATTGTCATGCGAGTACGTTCATTGTGAAATTTGTTTTTCACTGTCAAGGAAGTTTTCCTGCAATAAATCGGTGTATAGACTGATGAGTTGATGGATAAATAATAATTTTTACGTTTTGAAGCGAACTTACGATGATATCTGTCACAAAGTTAAACAACGAAATTGGCAAAACAAAACGTCAACATGAAGAAAGAAAAAAAGAAGAACTAATTAGTGACAGAACAGCTGACACCTGTCAAACGCATCACTCAGCAGAGAGTAAAATACGTCGCATCCGTTACGTCAACGTAATGTTGACAGTAAAATCCGGCGTTGGTTTCTTATTGCTGAATAAAGTTTCTTCCTTTTCACCTTTTTCACAACCGAATAAGGGAATACAAAATCGAAAATTTTTTCTGATTGAACTGTCAAAAGCTTCCAAACTGATATAAAGGATACGATAGATAGCTTTCAGCTTTACTTGGCAAGGTTTCTTTACCGAGACCTGGTAGTGTCGTTTACGATATATACGATCAAAATTGGATCCAGTGCCTAATGCATTCCATGCTATAGTGTAATTAAGCTTAACATGTCGGAATGCTTAGCAAAAGTAAAGTAAAGTGTATTAAGACGTCAATAAGTTCTCGCCAATATAGAAGAAGTATGCCGCTTATTTCTTCTTCTGACGTCAAAGATCATTCGTTTAGTCAGTCTGCAACAGAGAGATATAACCAACAGAATTGTCCTCGTTAAAGACCCCATCTTAAATAGGACTCCTGACCCATGATATGGAGAGATAGAAACCTGCTTCAGTTTCTGAACAGCCGCCTTCTTTCACTGGACATTCTAGGCAAAGAGGCGAGCTCTTGTATCGAAACATGAACTGGGTAAATTGCTAATTGCCGTCTCCGTGTGTCATGTGTTCAGCCCTAAATGTAATGTTCTACTATTTGCCAGAATGTAGAAAGATGCTACACTGGCCACAACATACACTACTTCATCTAAGATACGTTCTAATTGCTGCAGAGCATGTATGCAGAGAAGAATTCCTTCCTTGTTTTCATCCCTGATATTGCTCCGCCCAGACCAGAGCAGTATAAAGAAGGAGGATGACTCTTGCTGCACTCAAACCCGCCGAAGTTTGGCAGCATCTAGGAAAGGACTGCCTAGGTATGTGAAGGCTTTTTAATAAAATACTAAATTTGAGCCTTTTACCAAGCTTTACTTCAAGGGCTTTTATTTCCGAGTCAACTTGAAACATTGGGTATTTCATAGTCTTTCTTCTGGTTACTGGGACAGCTTCAGTCTTGTGCTCAGCTAATTTAAGGCCTATTCTAAAGGCCAGCCAATTTTTAGTCAAAGCTATTTGGTCATGCTAACCACGGCTATATCGTCAGGAAAGACAACAGTCTTAACTCCTTGTACCAAGCAGCATTAGTCGTGCACTATATTATACACAGAAAGGGTCCAGGGATCGACCCCTGCGGTACTCTTGCAGTAACACTGTTGTACAAAACGATCATCTACCTACAGCATTTACTCTGTTATACTTATTCTAGTCAGGGAACTCTTATGTTAACTGTCGCAGTGCCACATATTCTCCACACCCAATGCATCAATTTACGGCACCAAGACGTCATAGTTATAGATCCATGGTCCTGTTGCAATAAAAGTGTTGCCATCGTATGTAATGCCCCTCTGCATAAGTTGAAATGAGACTTTTGCTTCAAAAACTATTTGTGAAGGCAAAACTGTTTTGTGCGGTTATATCTTTAAGTCTCTTACCAAAATTTACTATCCACGGGGGTCGACCACGTTCCGTGTTGAGCTAGCCTTTTCAAAATTGGGTAAACCCTTCAAGAAATCGATGAGGAAATTCAATTTCGAACTAAAACCATCTAGTTGTTATTTATCCATATCCATATATATATATATTCACTTCACAAATCAAGAATGACATAAGATGTCCTTTGGAAATATGTATAAAAGCATCTTCTGCCATTTAGATGACTTTTCCATTGCCTGCTTCTCTTTATTTTACAAATGTCAAAGTTACGATGACATAAAACGCCATTTGCAAATATGAGAGTATTTTCCGCCATTTTGATGACTTTTTCGTTACCCAAGTAAAGTCAATAGGACATAAGATGTCACTTTCAAATATAATAACATTTTCCGACATTTCGATAGTTTTACCGTTATCTCTGTCAGTTTGTATTACAAATGTCAAAGTCGCAATGACATAAAACAACATTTGCTGATGCAAATATGAGAGTTGCTTCCGCCATTTTGATGATTTTTCCGTCACTAATTCCTTGAAACATTTACGTTTATTCTTATGTGGACGATGAACTAAAGTATGTTATAAAAAATAAGAGTACAGACGACAGAACACATGTAGATGTCGCTAATATCACACTGAAGAGGATCTAGCAACCAACCATTTGCGAATGGTAATTTTATTATGAGAAGCTTTTTGACGGCAGTAAAAATCCTGGTTATTTGTCAGACGTTAGCAAGAAGTGGGACGTAAAAAGAGTACAAATTTAGTAAAATTTGCGGATAAGAATTCATTTCGATTGCGGCTCGCTGTTTTGTCTCTATCAAGGTGAATCCCCGACTTCCTACGAAATCCTTCCGCCTGTTCTTCGTACAAACTCACTTTGTATCTATTTTCGAATTAAAATTCATAGAATAAAAAAATACACAAAAATTTTCGACCAAAAAAACCCCACCTAAAATTTCCACTTAAAATGAAAATTTACAACCAAAAAGATCAAACAATCAACCCATCTAATTGCTGCTAATCGAATCAACTGAGACAACCCGAATGAAATGGAAAATGAATTTATTTCATAGTTACACGCTAATTCAATTAAAACCGCCGACTTTGCTAATCCAAGTCATCAGCCCTGCCGCCGCCGTTGAATGTTTACTCTGACAAAATTTTACACAGAATTTTAGCATAACAATCAGCTGAACGCTACCTTTAGCATCTACCAGTAAATTTTTTTGTCGGATAGCGAACAACGAATAGAGTAGCCCCCTTCCTGTGTGCAGGTGTTATTCATCAGAATCTCATCATCTGGCTGTCGATTGTATTCGACTGAAAATAAAATGCTCAACTGAAATTAAATTCACGACGCTTTTCAGATTGACACATTGCCAAGGGGCAGTGAAAGCAAGTCGCATGTACGAGTACATCCTCGAACTTCTTCTAGGATTGGTTCTATTTTTAATGCTTAAGAGAAAAAGCAAATGGAATTTCCTACCTTCGAATGTGACTTCCTGTGACTGTTTGTGTTCAACCAGCCGCCCACCCACTTGAGACATTAATTCCTTTTCCATTGTCGTCGTTTGGGTCTCATCGGGTGACAAACTTGGTCGGCGTGTGGCATTTCGAGGTGCCAACTCGTCTGACTGAGACGCATTTTTTTTGTCTTCCTTTCTCCTTGTATTTTGTATCTTTAAGTATGACATCAATCAATCTAGGAGATGTACATACCAAAAGAATATGGGAATGTGCATTGTATAGCGTTGCCTTGAATGAACACAGAGAGAGTGGTTGATGCCAATTACAGGTATAATGGTTGGATAATAGTCTTTGCCAAGATTCAACCAAGTGAAAGGAAAATCTGTGCAATTTTACAA
Organism: Chalcosyrphus nemorum; assembly: GCA_949716465.1. Classification (NCBI taxonomy): domain Eukaryota; kingdom Metazoa; phylum Arthropoda; class Insecta; order Diptera; family Syrphidae; genus Chalcosyrphus; species Chalcosyrphus nemorum. The sequence goes on from OX454333.1 coordinate 83,084,739, forward strand.
AGAAAATTAAGATTTAGTTTCGAAAAAAAAGAATTTCTTTTGTTGAAAAATCTAAATAAATGAGTGCATGTCAAGAGGTCTTGCATAAGAGGAGGCAAATAGAGGCCTGTCAACAGTCTGGTGATGAATGTATCTTGTCTTATCAATGCATGAAGGCTTAGGGGGTTGGTATTTGTATACAAAGACATTTGATCAACTTGTAGATACAAAGTAGGACAAATTCTTGTTTTTACAGAATTTTAGTTTTCAGAACATTTGCGAGGGAGATATTGGGGACTTAGTATATTACTGCAGCGCCCTGAGATAAATAATCCTTTTCCTCAAGGGCGGCTGAAAGAAGAAATCACGCCTAGGCAATTTAAGTGAGCCTAGTGGTACCTTTAACATTTTAAGACTGTCCTTTAAGTGTGCATTCGAATTCTCGGGTTAACGTGGTTAGTGTCTTACCCAGCTAGGCACTACTTGCTACTAATATTTTCTGTCTTTTGTTTGTTAACGAAGAAGTCGAACGAAGACTGACGAGACCGGCAACACTTCTGACGAGTCCATTCCTAACATGTGCAAGTGATACGGCCTAATCGAGCTTCTATGTTCGTCAAAAGAATCTAACTTCTGATCACTTACAGCTGTCGTAGAAATCCAACCAAGAGTGAATACCATTTGGTATTCAGCTTCTTACTAACGACTGTGCTTCTTGCCTGTTCTGCAACATGAAGATACTTCCTACGTACCGCTTCGTGTCCTGCCATAGAGACATGGAGACGTCGAAATAGAAAAATAAATAGACAAAAGTTTATGCAAAAATCAGTTGATACAATCTGGTTAAGAAAGAAGCCAAGCGGTTTAGCTTATTTGCTTACAAAGAGCCAAATCACTTCAAAAAGACACTACCAACACGTACGAAGGATCATAATAGTGGACAGAGGAAGTTGAAAAAATGTGTATTCAAAGTTAAGTCAAAATATCCCTGAAATAATAAAGATATTTTCTTAAACCAGTAACATCCCTGGGCAATAGCCTCCACCTCACTAGCAGCTAACACCCCTGGAGCGAACTTCACCATAAGATGGCTGCCCTGTCATACTATTGGTGACAGTATTGTGAGTGAGGGACTTTTAAAGGAACAGTTTCTCCGACTTTGCTATACAAGAGCTGCTCCCAACTACGAAGAAGTAGCCAAAGAAGCCTTTTGAGTTTTTCTAAATGTTGCAAGACATCGGCCCGCCGCATGGCTTTTGATTCTCATCTCCTAACTTCTTCCTTTGCACGAGAAACTGTCAGAATTAGCTGCTGTTCTATTTCGATGTCATACACAGATCGTTGAGCGAATGTTCCCAAGTCTTAAAGACCAGTGCTGAGGTCTCCAATGACTGGGTGATTTCCATTGCAACAATCTCAGTATCTAACATCTCTCTAGGCGTCTCATGGGTGCTGCGAAGTCATTGCCTGATTGCCATTAAACCTTACAAACTTAAAGGGCTTCTTACTCTTGTTAGAATCTCTGCCGGAGACATGGCGACCTTCCATTCCCTGCGGTCTCGGACAAACAGCTTCTAGTTGTTTTCCGGCACCCGTGTCACTTTTTGGAGGTGTCACGATTGGAGGTTCGATCTTTTCTGTCGGTTCGAACCTGGGGGCTATGATTCGAAGATCTTCTTGGCTGGTGCATTGTTATCCATTCGCTTGATGTGGCCGAGTCAGTTGGCTTTTTGGACAATATACATACACTGGTAAAGGTCATTAAGTTCACCAATGTAGCTTCTCCTCCATTCGCCCTCTACACAGAAGAGACCTAATGTTTGACGAAGTATTTGTCGATTGTCAGATTTCTTACTTCTCATCCAGCACTCCATAAAGCAAAACTGAGCTTCTTTTAGAGCACTATTTTGCTCCGTCGAGTTAGAAGATTTGAACGCAGTTGTTTTGCTTAAAGTAGCAACGTTAAGATTCGGTTGTTCTTCTTTTTGGACATACCTCGTCTTCGTCTTGTCCTCACTCACTTCAAGACCAACTCGGTTTTTCTGCTCTTCAATTTCCCTAAACTCTTCCATTTGCCATTAAAATTCCTCATTAAATCGGTAACATCTCTGGGTTTTGTGTGGTTCCAAAGTTCTGAGGACCTTCCAGTCTATAACCAATGGTTGTCAACATTGTTTGCTGCGTTTCGAACCGTTCTGGCTTGCTAGCCCTCAGACCAAACGTGGCAGAACCACCATGAAAACTACTATAAGTGCGACTCCGATGCGTCCTTCTCATTATTAGGGGAACCAACATCTATCGGGATGTGCTACAACGCCTTTGTTATCCCAAAACGAAGAAATCCTTATACCCATTAAAGTTGTAGTTCTGTGTTCGTCCACTCAGTCGCATTCGGCGGATTCACTCTTTGGGCTTTTGTTTCAAATTCAAAGAAATCTCTAAAGCTAAAGTCTGCACAAAAACGATATTCTTACCCTTGGTGCACATACATATGTTTGTCAGTTTGAGTAGAAAAAAACTCCACTACTTCCACCTCCTAGAATCAACAGCACCAGTCCAGTTCAATCAATCTCTGTCTGATTTGACAACAATTTGTGTGGCGAACAAATCACTATCAGCTGATATTAATCACTCAGAACAATTTATAACGTATATTTCCAATTGACCCCGATTTCGTAGCATTTCGATTCGAATTAGCACACCATTATGCTTCCAACAACAAAGGGTCATTGGCAGTCTTTGTCGTTGTGCCGACTATGCCGCACATCAATTACTTTGATAATTTTTTTTTTTCATTTTTTTTTACAATCGCAAAATACCAGCTGATTGCTAACTGTTTATTACTTCACCACAATACATATGTACGACGCAGCAGAGAGTGAAGTGCAAATCATCACATCAATTTGCAACGAGTTGCAAGCAACCGCTCGCGCCAGATACACAGATAGTTAGATACAAGCCACAAACAATGTTTCTTGTTTTTTCTTTTGCCCCTTTCAGCATGGCAACAATGAACCTCGGGTTTGTATTATTCATGGTGGCGTCAAGGCGCTACTGCTCCAATCCATTGTGCGACCACAAAAGCCAAAGAAAAACTCGTACGACAATTAATAACGATCCCCGACGACTGATGAGTGTGTATGCACGTTTATTGCTTCCTTAATGCCATGCCGCCATTCTGCATCATGACATCCGACGAGGTGGGGTCCATTGCATTCAGGAGCAGTTTCCTTCAATCCTTTGAGGCAAAGGCCTATGTTTTTTGTTGGCTCTTTTGTTATGATATAAAGCTGATGTATGTGACATAAAAAAGGTAAAGAGTGTGCCAATTGAAATAAGGAAATGAGCTTGTTTAGCGAGTAAATATTTACGCACACGGCTGTCAGACGTGAATATGCGTAAACAATTCGGGCTTATAATGTATCTGTAAATGTGTGTAGTTGTTTACTTAAGTGTTTCGTAAAAAAAAAGAAATAGTAAAAATGCTTATCAATGTGATTCATGTGAGTCGTGTCATTCGTCAAATAAATAGAAACATGAACTCATTGTCGTGGACTAATTCCTTGGTTCTTTGTTTCAACTAATTTGTTGGTCAGTTGTTTGAACATTTTGAAGAATAGGAGATAGCATTTGTTTGGCATTAGCCAAACTTCAGTTGGTTGCTTTGATCGTGCGGTTTAGAGCCACTAGCCTTTTTTGTAAGCGATGAAGTTAAGCATAAGGCCCATGCGAATGCTGGTGACACATGTCAGTTCCGTTTACTTGACAGGTGTGCAGCACTATGTGTCGGTGGTTAAGATTTGGACGAGATTTTCAGTAAGACTGTTGAATCTCCACCGATGTCGATAACTAGCAAACCATCGATGATCAATCCCAAAATAAGTACTTACTTAGTGACAGCTGTCAAGCAATTAGGTGTAAAAACTCTTAATTTATGTCAGCTAGTCGAAATACTTATGAACGTCGATGTCAACGACTAAGAATACGACGATGAACAACTGCTGCACACGTTCGTATGTATGGCTACAAACGACAAACGAGTTTATACTTGACATCTGTCAGAGGACTATTAGTGTAAGGTGAAAATTGACGGCAAATTTTAAATGAAGGTATAAACCCATACAAAACTTATGGCGGACTTTTAACTTTATACCGCTCTGGAGCCGTGAATTTTTTTCCCAAAACCAAAGCCATTTCCCATGACAGATGTCAATTAAATGACAGTTCTATAAATGCTTGAAATCTTGCAAATATGTCAGTTAATCGAGATACTGACGTCGATGTCAACGTCTAAGAATACGACGATGATCAACTGCTGATCAACACGTGCACATATATGGCTACAAACTGCAAAAAGTCTCTACTTGACAGCTGTCAAAGGTCAAATTTGTGTAAAGTTGACGGTGAATTTGATGAAATGGAGTTATAAACCGTGCTTGCTTGAGCCGTGAAATCTTTTTCCACAAACTTGAAATAAAAAAACCAAAACCATTTCCCATGACAGATGTCAATTAAATGACAGTTCTATAAATGCTCAAATGACTTGTTATTCCATTAACATCCAGGGGGTTAACAACCATCATCATCTACTCAACTTTTTTTAAACGTGCCTCTAATTTCATCGATTGGATAATTTTTTCGCACACACTCGCACTTACGTAACTTGCTTTCCACTTAAGTGCTATCATTAAACACTTCATACATTATTATAATGACACGATGTAAAAAGCAGCGCGTCAACAACACCCTCAACTTGCCAGCCAAGTCCGAACTCAATTGCTGATTCTAGCACATTTTCACTTCAATCGTGTGCAGCGGCTCCAATGTAATCATATGATCATTTGTTTTTTTTATGCAAACAATTTTGTTCCCCAATTAAATTCGTGACCCAACAACAAATAGTAATTCATCTCCTTTACCGCTAGCATTGTGCATGTACACTATGCTGATCAACTAATTGATCTATCTCTCCTCGCGATCGATCTGTGTTCAGAGTAGCAGTCATGTGCTCGTCTCTAAATTGATAGATAATGACATGACAATGCAACCAATGATATTCCTTGCATCAGATTAATTTGCAACAAAAAAAAAACAAAAAACTGTCACAACAGATCAGACAACACACAAAAAGAATGCCGTGCTTACATCTTCATCTCATCAGTACAAGCTTTGTGTAGCGTTGACATTTGGCGCGTCAAAATAAGTGTCAAATGAATGGGTGCTTGTTTTTTGTTTTTTTGTTCAGTTTTTGACATTACGCAATTGAAGTGCTGCGTTGAATTATTTATGTGACAAGTAATAGGTATTGTTTTGTTCGCTGTTTGAATGATATTATCAGGCTTGAGGGCCAACATAAGGGTGTCACATGCTTATTATTTCATTGATTCTTATTTGTCTGACAATGACAGATAAGAGTGGCGCTCATATTTTGTTTTGTTTTCTCGTGCTCTGTGATTGAAAATGGAAAAAAACTTTCCACTTTGAATGGAAATAAATTAAATGACAGAATTATCTAATTGTAACATTTACTTTTGGGGGGAGAATTGGCTGCTCTGGGTGTTTGTTTAATTAATTAACACTGTGAAGTAATTTTGCTCCTTTGTTTAAGTAGTTTAATTGAACGTTATAGTGTTTAATGTGGACAGTGGCTCATTAAACTGTTTACATACATGCAATTTATTTTTGTTTTGTTTTAAATAAAACAATGGATGGTTTCGGTGTGAAGATTAGAGTGTGGTGGATTGATGTTGATGATATAGTACCGGAGAAAGTACTTGTCAGTATTTTTTTACAGGGTGTTGTATATAATATCAGTCAGTGCTCAAAGAAAGTAGTCTAGAGCCAACATTTTGCGAAGTATTGGTCCCCCAGATAGGCTTATTTTGAGGAAAATTCAAATCGTTCTAAATGAAAGGGTTCAGAAACGTCGCAAGTAGCTGCAGGTTTATACAGAGATTGGCAGCGAATTCGTGATTTAATAAACTGCTTAAATCTTAGAGTTATCCACTAATTCAAGTGGAGAATGGGCACTATATCCTTCCAGTATGCCTATCTCCTACGAATAGTAGATGACGACAGTGTTGTCAATGTTGTGTAAATACATTGCTTCAAAGGGTCTGTGCTAAAGTGAAACATTTCCTGTGAATTATAAAGGTATCGATGCAGAATTTGCTAACAATTATATCCTATAATTTGGACACAAACCAAAGAGAGTATATGGAGAAACCATGCTATCTGATTTTTGAGTTGCTTATCACTGAATCTGAATAGCCCTTCTGTAACTATACCGAACTTCGTTGGACTTTGCAAGGTTCTTTTCAAAATTCTGACCAGAAACGTTGGCTAGCTTGTTTTTGACGCTGCCTTGATTTGTTTAGCTTGAACTCTCTAAGAGTTCGGGGAACCCCAGACCCCAGCTGAATAAAAAAACATGGGAAACTAATAACTACGACTGTCCTAGGTTACTCTATTCTCGCATTTTACTAAATTATTGTCTTACAGAATGAACCCCTTATCGCAAAATGGCTATAGGCTAAATGAGGGATTCTGCTGCGTTCTATCTTGCAAAAACAATGCCCTACTTGGTCGAACATTATCTTAACTTCATCTCAAGCATTGGCACTCAATCTTTGTCCCTTGGACTCTGTGTATTAAGTCCTAATGGCTGCTTAGCTGTAGACTTTGATTCCATTTAAGTCTGAAAAATGCTTCGCTGTTGGTTGAAACACTCCTGTAGCAGTGACTTCTTTAGTTCTCGAGCCGTCAGTATACATATGGCTGCTTATCTTGTAAGCCATGGTAAGCTATTCGCTCCAGAAAAACATGGAGTGCTAAGACTACTACAGGAACGTATATATCTTGAAATATTGTTCATTTGGGTAGTCTTATTCCACATAATACCTTCTCTTAATTCAAATTGGTTTTCAAAGACGTTTCTTGGAAAGAACGCAGGAGTACGTTATCCACATGGAACTGTCTTTCCTCTTACGTCCGATCGTTGTTGAGGTCGAACAAGAGCATCACGAAGAAGGCGAAAGAACTCTTAGTAATACTCCATAGTAATAACTGTTCAGTAAAACTGCAAAACAACTTTTGACAAAGCAAGGACCGAGAGAATTATCCGCAAGGACAGACATTCACTGTCCATGTTTGTAGGGATCCTCACGGGCCACAACACCCTACGGTACCACTTAAAGCAACTGCTTTGTACGGAGGAAGAATTCTGCAGAGGATGCGGCGATGAGGATGATATAGAGGACACTACCCACTTCCTCTGCCAGTGCCCTGGACTCTAAAATTCCAGTCACAAGCTCCTTGGCAAGCACTTCTTTAAGGATCTAGAAGAACTCTCCAACCGACATGTTATTGAACTTCATTAGATCATCAAGATGGTAACGAGTAAGTACAACCGTGGATAGTTTGCTTCAGGCAGTGGATTAAATGGGCAAGGGAGACTTTTGTCTACCCCTCTATGGTTGACACAATGGGTCAGTTCTGACCTGAGTACGGCAGAGGTATTTCTATTCTTCTGCCAACCCACAAACCTAAGACTGTAGCTGTTTAGTATATTTAAGTCACTGATTGCGTTGTGCAGCATGTTCCAAATGAAATTGGTTCTTTTGCATCCATAAGCAGTTGCAGCAGCTATTTTACGGACTTCATGCCTTAAGACTCAATCAAAAACATAGAATATGGCTTAACTCCACATCGTTCGCAAGTGTAACATGAAGATTCTGCATTACCTAAGCTTGCACTTGGATCTTGAGAGTGGTTTCTACTTGAGTATCGTCAATCGGAGAGGCTTCATAAGTCCACATGGATTCCCTATAGGCTTTTGGCACGTCGATTGTGGTCTTATGGTCCATAAGTTCATTAAGTGTTGTCGTACTTTTGTGAAGTAAGCTCGCTGTAGTGCCTATACCCTGCAGGGTAGACGGTAAAATCCTATCTACAATCGCAGTTCCACACTGCCCATTGTGGAATTTCGGTCTGAGGTCTTATGGCTCAGCTACTGCACCTTCATAAGTTCTCGGTAAAAATTTATATGGAACATGGACATTGTGCAGGAAGGACTAATAGGACAGTTCGTTAGACTCGGCATCTGCTTTATTATTTGGTGACTCCTTTTAAATGAGGCGATAAGTGTGACAGGGGACGAGGTTGGAGCTGCTCTTTAGTCACCACTTACTCTGGCCTATTCAAAGCTGAGTCCAGGGACTTCATTTTTTCAGGCAAAGCCTCTTTAACTTTCTCTTCCTCACTTAAGCTCTTTTTAGACACAATGATCCTAACACCGTCTATTTGAACTCACTTTAATTTATGTAGAACTTTGAAATCACCTTCTTTAGACTTGTTATTCTTAAGGGTTGCCACCTTTCCTGAATTGTCTCGACTTAACTTCCTTGAATCTAGATTCCCCTTCAGTGACATTCGATCGTTATCCTATTCAGCGGTAAGGAAACTTATCCTTGAAAGACAACTTTACTCAAAGTTGGATAAATAAAAGCCGAATGAGGCAAAGACAATCGGAGCTCTTATTGTAACATTCAGCGTCTTCTTGTGGACTTTGGATATCGGAGCTCATTTTAGGCAGTGATGACACCATGTTATCGTGATTTTAGAACAATTGTCAATTCTATTGGCAGTACACCTCTTCATTAAAAGTGACTAAAAGAACTAGAGGACACACTCGCGCCTCATTTATTTGGGTGAGAACAAACATAGTTTCCAATTTTGTTGAACACACCCCGTATATTCTTGCAATGTCTGTTCGAATTCTCTGTGAGTCTATCCAGCATCGGATCCATTTCAAAGCAAACGACTTAAGCCTCACCACAATTTTAAGGCCAGCTACTTGCTAACCTATCATTTTTGCTTTATTTCAAAATATATGTAAATCTGCTGAATTGACATTTGAATAGTGCATAAGTTCTGACATTTAAATTTTGACAACTAAGCCTAGAAGTGTAATGACTTTTGACATTTAAATTTTGACAACTAAGCTTTAAAGTGCAATAAATCTCGCTCCCTTGACGGATTCACGTTTATGTTACATCTTTTTAAAAAAAATGTGAATCATTTGTCATATAGTTGATGAGGTCATTCATTGCAAACGTAAGCAATAAATAAAATAACCTAATTTACATTTTTTTTACAACAATTGTCGTCTACATTAATCTACAGTGTTTTTAGTGTCGTTCTTCTTAATGCTTTGTCCTTTTGATAATGAATAATTCAAAGTGCAATTAAATTTCTCAAAAACCCCATCAACTTAATACTTTTCAACTGCAGCAGCAGGTTTTTGTGTTGGATTCGGTATCTCTGGCTGAACTTGTTTTATTGGTTTTATTGGTGTGACAGTTGTCGTTTCTGGCGCTGTTTTAACTGGCAACGTTATGTCAATTGTTTGGGATTTCTTATGGAAATGAAAGCCTCCAAGGAGTAATCCAATCGTTCCAAGGGTTATGCACGTCCAGCGTATAACCGAGTTGATTTTCAATCCACTGTTTGGGAAGAAGTGTCAGAAATCAGTTGTCTTTTAAGCTGTTTTACTTACATAAAAAGGGGTTTAACCATGCTGGTCCAGGTCTTATTCAAGGCGACACTCTCCTGTACCCAAAACAATGGCATCACCATCTTACGGAGGTCTTTCATCGGCTCGATTTTGGGTACTGGTTCGACGTCTAAATTGAATTGTAAACGTTTTGCCGCTTGAAATGGTGTACCGGTTCTCTAACAAGAAAAACATTTAGAGCTTATGTCTTTTTGAAAAGCCAAACTTACAAGTTCAAAATCGATAAAAACTGCATGGTCCTCTTCATTTGGATTCAGTCCATGGACGTTCTCGAACAGACTTGGATCTCCGTTGAAAAAATGCGGCAAGGATGCAATTAGTGGGCCACCAACACAAGCGCTTAGCTTCATGGTGCCTTTGACAGGACACGTGTCTAGGTCGTCTGGATCATCACAGAAACAGTGGAGCTTTTCATCGGCCTGGAAAGGATGTTTTTTAAAAGACTTTGTCGAGTGACTTATGTGAATCTTACCCTTATGTCGCCAAAGTCTAGGTAATACCTCGAAGCAGGCATACCAGCATACTTGGCCTTCCTGCGATATAAAGCGCCCAAGGATCTACATAGATCCGGTGTAAAAGCCCATAAGCCTTGTTCTTTTGTCATAAATGGTGGGAAAACCGTTGAATCTGTTCCTACATACTGATTGCACTCATCCCCGCCCCAGGTATCCATTTCGGGCTCGTCAGCAAAACGGATTACTTTACCAAGTTTGTGGATATTTTTGACACCACGGCAGACCGTGAAACGACCTGCATCGCTGTAGTTGGCCTTAAAAAAACGAAAAAATACAAAGATTTCGAAAATAGAATAGGTAAACTCAAGAAGTATCTTACGGATCCCAAAAACGAGAACAGAAAATGCGTCTCATTCACTTGCTTGGCCTGTTTCACTTCGCCCGTATAAAAGGCTGTACAGAGAGCCTTTGCAGCGAATTCTTCCGAGGAGCAATCAATGTAGAATCCTCGGAAAAATAAATCCATGAATTTGATAGTCATAAAGGCTGTTTGATTGTGGAATACGATGTTGATTGACTTGGCTACCAAGTCTAACATTGCTGCGCGTTCTCGTTGGACAACGATAGCTATTGCCTGGAAAAAATAAAACATTATGTGTGTGTTTGAAGAGATTTGCAGAGTTTTAAGACCTTGCAATTCATAACTTGAAAAAATTATGGGCTTTGTGCAAATAATTTTTCTCCTTAACATACATTACTTGTTGTTTTTTTGAAGTTCTATCGACAGTTGAATTGTTGACGAAGCTTTGCATGCACCAAAGGGTATATGAATACCCTTATACTGAATATTCATGGCACGGGCGTTTGGGAAAAGGAACAGAGGAGATACGTCCGAAGTTGGGCTGGAGGGTGAACTGATGTGCATTCGAAGCATGACGCAACTGGCTATTTCGCTGGAGTATAGCGATAAAATAGGGAAAGACCTGAGACATTTCGTCTATGTTCTAGAGAGGCTATGGAGTTTACAATTTCTCTATCACCTAGGAGCACGCTTTTGAATGCTGTCTTAGTAGGTGCAAAACGGTTTTAGGTGCAGCTTTGCCGTTCCTCTTCTACTGCCGAAGAGCAGAGACGTGAGTTTGGGAACGAATATGTAAAACTGAGGGTACTGTCATCAGTGAAAGAATGGATTGGATTAGAAGTAGCAGACAAGAAGTCATTTATAAAAAATGAGAAAGAGAGTCGGAGACAGAACTCAGCCCTGGGGAATACCAGCATTTATTTGGTGAATAGCAGACTTGAAGCCATCTAATACGACTTGTATTGAGCGGCGCGGTTAAATAAGGTAATTTCTAATCCATTGAAGGAGAGACTGTTCGATTCCATATGCACGCATTTTCGACCAAAGAGCCTAATGCCAAACTCTGTGAAATGCTTTTATAATATCAAGCGCATCTTCCTTTGATTCGCCAAAGCGGTGAAGAGATTGGTTCCACTTCTCAGTGAGATATGTCATCAAGTCACCAGTTGCTAAGAAAACCATACCGTGCCGGTCATCAAAGCTTCTCTTTCGTGAATCAAGATATTCCATAAGCTGGCGATTTATCAGCATTTCCTTGACCTTGGAAAGAACGGATGTAAGTGCAGCGGTTCGGTGATTGGTCGGAGAGGAAGATTCGCCTTTTTTAGGGACAGGCTGGACTAATGCTGTTTTCCATCTACTCGAAAAGAGGCCAGAATAGTAGGACAGACAGAAAAGCTTACGCAGAGGTTTTGCTAGCGTGGAAGAACACCTCTTCAGAACTATAGGCGGAATACCATCTGGACCAGCGGATTTGTGTATGTTAAGACCTTTAAGGACTCCTGCAAGTGTGCGAATGCGAAAGTGAACTTGTCCCATAGAAAATTCAACACTCTCAAGCACAGGGACAGACATAGCACTATCTTGCAGTTTTGAATTCTCTGCGAATTGTGCAGTGAGCAGATTGGCTTTGTCTAGGACTAAGTCATTCATACCTAAGAGAATCGTGTCGGTGATCATATCAGCTTACGACAAATTGTCTAAATTTATATGAGCTACAAATATATGTACTCACATACATAAGATCTAAGTATTTTCAACAAGTAAAGAGTACATACTCCCAAGTCCAAGCTTAAATCTCTGAAACAATTCTGCAATCTGAATATCATCGTGAAAAACAAGAGAAGTGTTAGAAGTGGATCATTTATTCTAATTGTGTTCGAGTATCTATCGATGACTTTTGGTGAACTCTTTCAAAACAAATGCTTAAGATATGATGAAATGCGGAAGTGGAATGGTTAAAATACGAAAAAAAATAAATGAGAACGTGTGCGAAGTGTGCTGCTAAAATGTTGACTACTATAATAATTGAGTGTGTACGCCTTCAGAACTAAAGGTATTCTTGTAGACGTCGATCAAATTGTCAAAATACTTTGACATTGCTAAAATCTTTCGACAAGTTTCACTTGAAAAACAATTAATTACAAAAATCATGGACACTTGTGTACAACTCGATTTTTAGGTGTAAAAAGTTGATAGTGTTAGAAGTGGATGGCACTGAACTTAAGATCTGAACTTAGCTAAAAACTGTCAATTAATTTCATTAAAAAGCAGTAAACGAAAACATTATTGGAAATTGTGTACACCTGTATCTGTCTTAAGAAAGTCAATAGTGTCCGAAGTGGAGCTCTATAACATAGACATCTGCTTGAGAGAAAGGGGTGGGTGCCGTGGCTCAGTGGTTAGTGCGTTGGACTACTGCGCAAAGGGTTCTAAGTTCGAATCCAGAAAAATACCATCGAAAGTTTTTTTCACGGCCTCACCTCTTCCGAGTGTCTGACAAACATTCAAGAGTATTACTGTCATGAGAGAGCTTCTCAAAACCCCTCTGCCCTTCGGATACGGCATAAAACTGTAGGTCCCTTCTGTATGTGCTGAAATGTATACCACGCACAACATGTACAGTTGTGAGAAGCTAGCCCTTGGAACTCTATGGGCTGCTATGGGCTGCTTACGGTAGATCTGAGATTGGATGCAAACCGTCGATTGATCTAGCAATTGCGTTGTGACTTCTTGTATTTTAAGCGTACAAGAAGCTTAGCTTTGATTAATGTTGGTTAAAGGACCTTAGCGGTGTTGTACTAGGCTAATTGGTGCAATGAAGAGCAAGTCACACTCTAGCTCAACGCCTTGACGTGGATAACAGACTTAACAAAAAACTGATCATTCTTGATGAGTCATGATTGCCATTTCCAGCTTACTTATTCGCTTACTTTTCAGTATAATTTAGCGTCTTGTGCTATTTGCACAATAGCCTTTTGGAATGAACTCTTCAGCTTAAAAATAGTTGCATATGTATGTAGGTATGTATGCTCATATACATATGTCAGGAAGCTAGTACCCAGAAGAGGGTAAGGTTGTACTGTCCACCTAATTTGTTAGGAGTGATAAATTTGAGTTCTGGAAAAGCTTCTCAAAACCCCTCTGCCCTTCGGATACGGCATAAAGCTGTAGGTCCTTATTTGATGGCGGCCTTACAACCTCGTCCTAAAGAGCGCTGCAATCGTCTAAAACGTTAAAAGGAGAGCTGGATATCTAAATCTTCTGTCTTGTCCATTGACTCCGTATTGATTGTTTGCAAGTCCAGTTCAGTAGACAGATATTGACAGTTGTTCTCGCCCTTGCTTGGAGCTTCTCTGTATTATTGCTTAGCTGGTAGCTAGGAGGTGACAAAGGTTAAGTTAGACTTTCCCAAATAGCTGCTAGCTAACCACGCGATGCATTGCAACCTGTGAATACAGGGTACGAGAAGTATATGGGGTAAAACTGTAGAGAAAGAAGAACGTCAACTGGGAAGGAGTTTTGGGGGGGTAACACACATTTTAAGTGTCCGAAGTGTACGACAGAATTCCAGTCAAAAAGAATAATTTTCACCAATTTTACGAGCCAAAATTCAGATTTAACTTTTAGCCTGGAAAACTAGGTAAAATTTCGAAGCCTACAAACAGATACAAATTGTTGAAGAAATTCCGCGAAACTGCTACATAGAAGTAGTTTCAAGTTACCAGACATTTTTTGAGTCAACTTAAACGCAAAGTTCTTCTCGAAAAAACTCACCAACCCCTAATGCCAAAATGTAAATTTTCAAAAAACTTAAAGCCAATTAATCAGACAATCGCCACAAAGATTTGTTTAAAATGCCAGAAATTTTAACTTGAAAACCTGTTGATTTATGTTCTTAAACGTCGCACCGAATCACTACTAATTAATATATTTCTGTCAGCGGATTAAGATATCAAACGAAATTCAAGAAATAATATTTTCAACTAAAATAACAACAGCTTCTAAATCATTTCTTAAAAAAAGGAATTTTGTTTTGTTGTTTCTTTTTAGAAACAAAAATAATTTACCTGAATTAGTGGATGAGGAACTGTAATCATTTCCTCGCCCGTCAATCCCTTCGATAAGTCTGGACGAAAAATAAACTTGTTTCGCATATGATAGGTGATGGAATCCTCGGCAACGTCGTCCTCCACGTCGTATTTGTCTTTCCATTCTCTAAAGTTTTGATTGTTTAAAAAGTTTAATAAATGAAGAAGAATTGCTGTGGTAGTTACTCAAAGTAATAGGGACCAATTTCCTTTAAATCCGGCTTTCCTCCACGAATCACTTCGTCGGGGTTAGTGACGTTGAAAATATAAATTAAAAAGTCCAATGGGAATGGTGTAGCTTCCCAAAGTTGACGGACGTCAGAGCCAGGTTTGAGGTTGATTTGCTAAAATGAATAAAAAATATATTTGTATGCTTTGACTATTGATTTTATGAAAACTGCACAAAAAATAATTGTTTCCTTAACAAGACCACAAAAGCCACAGACCCATTATAAAACGCTGTCATATTATTATGCAACATAATGAATGTTAGGGAACTGTCACAGATGCTTTAGAGTCTTTGACCAGAAGAACAGAAACAAAAATAGCCCAAGGACTAACTCTAGGATTTATACAAATTGACGTCGAGTCGTCCTCACTCGTTTTTTAAAGACAGTTACTTTGTTTGGAAATAAAAAGGAATTGTATTGTTAATTAATAAGGTCTACATAAACTTTAAAACTATTTCCATCGAGCCGCCGAGATGATGTCGGTAAAGTAACCGTCACTCGAACTAATGCACAATCAGGCTCGAAGTTTTCTGCCCTCTGGCGATAAATTCTCCATTGCTTGTCAAATATTCTCCTTTAGAGCCCCTTAAGGTCTGTGTGGCTTATTTATATATGTATGTACGTAGACCCGTCACAAGGAAAAAAAAAAGAGCGACGCAGTCAAACCGTCAAAAGCAAAAGGATCAAATGCTCTGTGCACTGTTGCAACTTCATATTCTCCAAACCCAATTGCCTGAACTTGCAGCAGGAAAAAGTCGCTCGACATCGCCCTGTGGTACTAAAAACTTTCACCAGTCACCCTAACACTGTGGTCTACCCCGTCCTCGCAAACTAATTGGGGCAATCACTTTTCCTCCGAAAATGTTGCTCCAAAGAACGACAAGAATGTAGTCGCTCTTCGTGTATTACTTGCAATAATATTTGCTTTTTATCTTACCCCCCCGTCGGCAATCTTGGATTTCATTTTCAGACTTCAGACTTTCAGGCTTAAGTTTTACTTATAAAAAGAAATGAACCATTTGGACTAAAACTCTCGACAAACGGAGCTAATTTTTTCCTAACTACCCAGTTACGGACTCATTATTGACACGCGACCCTTTTCAAATGAGATGGAAATTAGTAGTTTCTTCTGAGTAATTATGGCGACAGGACCATCATATTCTAGTAATGAAGATGTCATATTGTCCCTGTCATAAAAGAATTAAAGTACGATGAAGATTCCGGCTTCATCCTAACATTGAAAGGAAATGCACATCGCTTTTGCCAGAGTTGATGATCTCTTCTTGCTAGAGGCCGGCAATAACGCTCTGATTCCAGATGAACCCGGCGTCTGTTTGCACGACCGATGGCTTCATCCTCTACCTTTTTCCTAAAGGAACTGGTACAAAAGAAAGGGCCCCACATAATTGCTCATCCGCCTTTTCGTTTCCTTTGATATCCATATGCCCTGGTACCCAACTGGCTTTGGACATCTCGTTTAAAAGTGATTTGCAAGTTCTCACCAGCCTCGACCTAATTATAATAGAGTCCAGAGCCTTAATGGCTGCCTGGCTGTAGACAGTTATCGTTTTACAAACAGCAGCCTGCGAAATGGCAGTGACTTCGGCTGGAAAGACGCTGCGTCGTCGTTTAATTCTAAAGAAGCGGCTTATTCCTAGGGCTTCAAATAAAGTCCGGCTTCTGTACCACTGTCCATCTTAGAATCGTCGGTGTATCGAATGCCAACCCCTTTTTCTTTTTAGTCCTCCAGTTCTTCCAGTAACTTCTGTCAGGAATCCTTGCATTGAATCTCCTTTCGAATGTTAGCCTCGGATTCATGTGATCTGTTTCCTTCAATCCATTGGTAGCCTCCCATCGGGAGGACAGTATGGAGGTGTTTGATGACCACAATCGGCCTTCCCTTAATCTTATAAAAGTTTTGGCTGCCTAAGCATGGTTTCCATTGCCTCAGTCGGTGTTGTTCTCATTGATCCCATAATTCCGATGCATGCCGCCCTCTGGATTTTTTTGAGTTTTGAAAGCTGATATTGCTTCTCAAGTACCGTCCACCATACTAGTGAATCATATGTGAGAATGGGTCTTACAACCGCCGTGTTGTATATCCAGTATACCACAACTGGTCTGAAGCCCCACACAAGCCTTTTTTGCAAGAGTAGAGAGCTACGCTTGCTTTTTTGATGCGTTTAGCAATGTTTACCCTCCACTTTTGTCTGGAATAAAAAACTACACCCCTGCATCTGGCTCAATTCGAGATATTTAGCTCAAAGCCGATATTTGGGGGCCTCAAGCTGGGGATTGATCTCTTCTCAGTAAAAAGAACAATCTCCGTCTTTGAGGGGTTCACTCGCAGTCCTTTGCTTCCGACCCAGTTATCCACTAGCTGTAGTACGAAGTTGAGTCTTTCACTTATGACTGGGAGAAGCTAGGATAACCACTTTGTCATTAGGTCAGACAAGGGTGCGAGTCTCATCAGATGTCTTATGAATTATTTCAATAAAACTGAGTAATGTTTGGTCTTGAAAAGGATCAAGTTATATACCGACTACTGATTAAGCTGATCAACGTATGATATTGTTAGGTATAGCAATTACCATCGAAAAGGCAACGCTCAAAATTACAATGCAATTAGGTTGGTGTCCTGGGAGAAAATCCTAGACACTCATCTAATTTGGTCTGCCAAGTGTAAGATAGCTCTTGAATGTCTGAAGGGGTACATCCTGTAAGTGATTCCCTTCCTTCTCTATACGCCTGATAGTAATATATCATACAAAGACTTTAAGAATGATGCAACGTGGCTTATCTGTCCAAATTGAATCAAAGACACTCTTCAAAGGACATGATTATACTACAACAATCACATATCAGGACAGTTATTGCATCGATGGAGTGAGAACAAGGATTGCAAAGAACTGAGGTGGTTCTAGGTTTCAATATTCACTCCCTGAGGGTTGTGTCTAAATTTTCGGAAGGAATTTCATGACATTGTTGCATTCGTTTGTAATTCACAGTATTTTCATTTTTTCACTTTTACGTAATAAATATGTTTAGGATTGACCGTAAATTTCACTAAGTGGCCAAATACTCTTCCAATAAACTATGTCCACTGTTCGAATTGTGGCGAGTTTGGCAATACTGCGGACGGTTTCCTCTGTAGATTTGTTCCTAATTGATTGCAGATCTTATTTGCTGATGTGGTGAATGCTTTTAATGTAAGATCATCAGATGGGCATGACTGATTCAGGGGCTTTACTAGTAAATCACTTGCACTGTATTCGGTTAAATGGAACGATATTCTTAGAAAACGATTGCCTTTCTTAGAGTAAAAAAAAAATAATGAAAATTCACGACATGTTACTGCAACTTTCACTATATGAATAGATCGTTGCCGATCCCACTCGCTGTTAAAATTCAAGGTATACAACACTAAAACGTTCGTTCGTTCTCAAGTACTCCTCACATGAGTATGTCCTTAAAAATTTATATATTTTTTTCAACTTTTTTATAAATATAAATTTATATTTGTAAGCACAAATCCATTTACCATCTTAAGCATCGTCTTCAAGATCAGAGGGAAAAGCACCCAACCGAAGATAATTCCAAACATCATAGCGCCTCCCGACCCAATAAGCAATTTATTTCGATTTATTAACATTTTCATTTTGCCGAGATTTTTCTTTATTTCCCAAAATTTATATCACAGAATCTTTTTACTTTGATCTCACGCACTCACAGGCTCCTACTAATCACTTCAGTAACTTCCAACAAACTGAGAGTTTGAATTTCTCTCCACCCACCAAATGGTAGCCTTTAAACAAAATATTTTTTCAAAACTAAACTTCAAGTGAAAAACTCGCGCAAAAGTTGCAACCTCCGTCGTGCAAAAGTCACGAATGTGTTTTGCCCGGTTTATTATTGCGAAACACTGTCATTTGGCAGATACTTTTGTTAAACTACAGATACTCGCCAAACACGATATCGTAATGTCTAAGTAAAAAGGGGGGGGTTCAATCCACCACGCCTCCTTGTATAAGTGTAGACCAAGTATCATCAATGGAACGCTTTGAATAGTTAAATTGGCTGAGAAGAAGATTGCGGTAGTTGCAAACCCAACAGATGGCAGTTTTTCCCTTTCTTTTAAGGACTTTGCCGCGGGGAGGTTAAGGCTGGCAATTGCATTTCTTTCTTTGCAACTATTGGTGGTAATAGGGAATTTTAAATTATTAGTTAGCACCTGGAATCTGTTCCACTGTTATTATAATAAATTAGAGTGACATTAGGGAGGCTTTCGGGAAATTGATGGGCAAAATGTGTCAAGTGCAGATGTGTACGGTGGTGTTGGCTCGTGATATCTATTGAAGGTTGTAGGCGGCAGTTGTGCGTAAACGGGCCTCTTAAGGTTGACGTGGTGTTGAAGTTCTTAAAGTGAATAATATTACTTAAATTGTTCTACGTAAATTACTATTAAATGTGAATTGTAAGAAAAAAGAAAAAAAAAGGACACAATACAGTAGAAGAGAGAATTGAATATTAGTTGCTGCAATCAATACAAAGGTTGGTGTGTAATTAGAAAAAAGGACACTTTTTTTCCCCTGAAAGAGTAATTTTTAATAAGTTAGCTTACGTTTTATCAATGTTGTGTATGTTAGCTAAAGTCAACGTATTTTGAAAGAAGTTTCCATCCTTTCAAAGTCTTTCCGAGCTCTTTCAACTAAAACTATTCAAATTTCATGAGATCATCTCCTTTCTCTGAAGTACTATAGTTCAGCCTCTAACCCTGACTCTTTAACAGAGTCAATCTGACAACTCATTGGAAATAAGATCACCTGTATAGACTTCGCTAAGACTACTGCTAGTAGGTAGTATAAACCATTATATGCTCCTGATGTTGTTCTTTTGGTACTCCGAAGGATGGAAACCCGGGCAGTGACATTAAAAAGTGGCTGTGTCCTCATAAAATCACTCATGCCGCCGTCTCTATAAAGGTCTTCTATTTATTTCCATATCTTCAAATGGAAACGCAGAGTTTGTGGGACGGAAAGTGTGGCTTCCACCCTTCATCTCTTTTCGGGCGGTTCTACCATGCCTCGAGTATGAATATGGAAGGCAAAATGGTCTCAGAACGACTGCAGGTATCGAGCCTCCTCTCACCAATTAATCAGTCTTCTCATGGCCTGATATGTCCCCATGTCCACTAACCAAGCAGATTGTTATCTTGAGCTATCTTTTAAGTTTTTTTCTTCTCAAAATTTACATTACAATGTGGACTTAGGGTCAACCCTCAAAAGACCGAACTAGTCCTACTCACAAGAAAATATAATATCCCCATTATAGACCCCCCACGTTAAGTGGCACTAAACTTGTGTTTTCCGACAAAGCCAAATTTTGGGTCTCATTTTGGACAGGACACTAAGCTGGAAAGCCAATATCATAGAACGCGTCAAGAAGGCGTCAGATTGGTACAAGATCGGGACTAAAACCTTACAGCACCCTCTGGCTATATACGTTTGTCGTCAGACATATACTTCTGTATGGTGTGTCCGTCTGGTGGATAGCTCTTCTAACCTCTCTCCTCGGAAAAGTTCAAAGAGCTGCATGTGTTTGTATATGTGGAGCCCTCAGAGCTGCTAGGTACCATTCTGCACCTACTGCCCCTAGACATCGTCAGCAAACAAATAACTGCCTCAACGGCTACTCGTCTGTCTGCCTCTACTC
Organism: Chalcosyrphus nemorum; assembly: GCA_949716465.1. NCBI lineage: Eukaryota > Metazoa > Arthropoda > Insecta > Diptera > Syrphidae > Chalcosyrphus > Chalcosyrphus nemorum. Next base: position 83,105,141 of record OX454333.1, read on the forward strand.
AGTGGCTGACTCTTAACTATAGCCACTCCTCGGTTCTTAATGTATTTAACCTCATTGATGAAACCAGTGATGAAACACTCCTGCCAAACTCAGCTTTCGGGGAACTTCCGTACATCAATCCCAGCTCGTGAAACATGGTCTTACCTGGAGCAGGTCACATCTACACTGATGGATATAAGACCACAGGCGGAGTTGGTGGGGGTGTCTACTCCTCTGTGCTTAACTTATGCATCTCCTTCCGATCACTGTAGCGTATTTCAGGCGGACATTATGGCAATCAAAGAAGCTCTGTCATGGCGGAAGTGTAGTGTACTATCTGCTGCGGATATTGGCATTTTCACAGACAGTCAAGCAGCCACCAAATCTCTGGAATCATCCACAACCACATCAAAGGTCGTACAAGATTGCCATTCATCTCTGATGGAGATCTATGAATCTGAATGCCAAGGCTGATGAAATTGCCAAACTTGGCACAATCCTCCCAAGGACGAGAATTGGTATGCCAATTGCTACCTGTAAGCACCTTCTCAAACTTGATGCTTCAAAGAAGGCAAACGCTCTTTGGGTACATTGCCCCTTCAGAAATTCTAGAGAGCTCTGGCCTAACCTTAAGCAGAAGCGTTCAAAAGAACTGTTGCTTCTGAAGCGTTTTGACCTGAGCAGCATCATCGGTGTCCTCATAGGACTCTGACTAATTGGCAGCTAGACGTTTGGGCCTCCCATCTAACGATTTTTGTCGGAGTTGCAGGGACGAGGATCATTTCATCTCATCTTCTTTGCAACTACCCTGCTCTAGCGTCAAGAAGAAACCTTCACTTGGGATCCTTTTTCTTTGACGACCTTAGTGACCTGACAGGCACCTTCTACGCTTTATTCAAAGCTCCGGTTGGTTTTCCTGACCCATCAGCTAAACCCCTTCTTAAGTGTTTTTTTGTCCGGTAACCTCTCTGTGTTTATCCTCTGTCTCTTATCATTGTAGTATTTAGTAATTGGTAGTGATTTTCCTTAGTAGATCCGGTGGTACCACAATGGGCCTTTTAGGCCTATCTGTATCTGGGCACTAGCTGCCACCTTATTCTAACCTAACCTAGCTGGAAGGTTCTCTATGAGCCGTACCAGGATGTGGATGCAGTCCAAAGAGCAAAGATACAAAATCTGTCTGGGCCACATGGACAACAATGCTCCAGCCAAGAGGATTTTCGACCGAAGAAGTCCGAACCTCCGGTGCAAAACCAAGTTGTCGCGGATGTCGGAAATCTTAGGCTTAGCAACTGGAAGTAGAGTGCTCGAGACCGAAAATGCTGGAAGGCAGCCGCGTCTCAGGCAGAGACTCTATAAAATTGTGAAGCCTTTTAACAACAAGTTAACACCTGATGAACGATAGATGGCATGCGAACGTAGTTAGTGTACGAGTTCGTCGGACACAATTGAACTGAATCGTTCACCTAGTATTGCATGAAATATTTTCTTAATACCAGAGGAGGTTCTTCTGCCCTGACGTTTATGCTTGTGCTCTTAAATGTTTCCCATATTCCCCCTGACGACAATAAGGTAAATCGATGTACGACGAACAGCTCTTTGCAAAATGCTCCGTGTTACTGACACACAACACGAAATTTCATTATGAATCACGCCCCATGTGTTAATTGAAGATATGCTGCCATTAAAATTGCCTTCAAACGAGCAACCCTTGCACACTTCATCACATTTTAATGGCAGCAATTTATATTTATATTTTTTTTTCTAATTTTCCTCCTCATCTGACTGTGGCCATAAAAATGTACTTTTTATCTATCTATCATCTCTCCACATACGTAGAGTATTAAAATTGAAAATATTTGCATATCCAAGCACTCAACGTACTCGTTTATTTACCGAAAAATTTGCTCCTAAAGTCACGGGACCGCTATGCGTAGCATTTTATTTGTTGGTCTAAAAATCGCACCTTTTCCGAGCGATTCCGAACTTTTTGAGTAAAGAAAACAATCATTAGGTTATTCAACAATTAAATAAACAATTTGTGCCCCGAGGGGTGGTGGTGGCAACAGTAGGGGCCACAAACAGTTAACTGTTTGCACAAAAATTAGTGCGAAATTTAATTTGCTTAAAACTGATAGACGAGCGGATTTGTGTATCTTTCTATCGCTCGACATGCTTTTTTTTTTTTAGTTGTATACTTGAAAGATTTAGTCTGTCTCTTTTTTCTGTGTGTTTTGTTGATTAGTACGTGTCAAAGTATCTATGTATGGTGCTGATTCAATAGACGGTATCTAAATTGGAAATTTTCTGCCTCTTTTGTCGGTGAAATTGATCGATAAACAATTACGACGACGACGACGACGGGGATGCTTGGCAGACAGTAATGCAGCAAAACGTGTGCACAAACAAAGTACAAAAAAACTAAAAATAAAAATAGAAATAGAAGCAGAAAGAGAGGTAAACTGCTTGGAGGTATTCCAAGAAAAACAACAAATTGTTTTGAGAAAACCCATATGTTATCGACTAATAAAAACCAACAGGTGTTGATTGCATTTATTTGTTTGAACTACAAATGCATCTAAGTCAAAGTCCACAACTGTTAGGACTGCAATGAGGCACCAGAAGCTCCTAGACCTTAGGCACACACATGACCTAACTCCAATGCAGTACTCGTAAAATAAATTACACTAAAGTGCCTGCGATTTTTATGACCCGTGCTCATATAATGATGAATGAGCGCGCAGTTAAAAAATTTTAGTATCCCCTTATGGCCACCCTTTGAGTGAGAATATAGCCGCTTTTGTGGGTAATTTTAGTACCCATTTTAGAAACAACAAGCGGAAATTTATTTTCACAAAAATTAGATCATATGGCAAGTAGAACAACAGATCTTAGTATTGAACTCAAATATAGGTCTGTATTTCGAAATGATGTAAGCCTCATGACATCAGTTCAAAGGTACGGCTTTCAGTGAAGTGAGTCATCATTCGATTCTATTGTTCTCCTATCGGGCTTTTCACGATGTCATTAACGACTCCCACGCAAGGAAATTTTGTGACACGACTTACTAGCTGCAAATTTTCGATTCAGGAAATTCAATAATTTTGTATGGCGCGAAATTATTTAAATTTTGGGGCAATAGTCTCCGCAGCTAGGCTCATTAAGCCTAGTCAGTTGACTATGAAGATCTTTTACGTCTTGCAGTTGAAGGTTTTCAATATTTGGATTCAAAAACTTGGAAGAAAAGTTCTCATTACCAAAATTTTAATTTAAGACTGAGTTTGAAGGACAAACTAAATGTTTAACCCATGAAAAAGGACGTTGTGCTGGCTAGAGTGGACTTTGGGTTATATAGGCGATCATTGCCTTTCGGATAGGTACATGGTTGGTTGGTTGGTTGAAACAGGCCCTCGGTGAGGATGCACTTAGACCAGGAGTTGGTCCATTGTCCAAGTTTAAAGGTGGGTGGGTCACCCTCTTACTCAGTGTATGAAGGAGCCAATCATAGCCGTACAGGCATTGTTGAAATCGTTCAGATTGTCGCCTCTTCTTCTTCTTCATCTCTACAACTTCTACAGAAGTCATTGTAGGGGATGCCCAGTCTTTGGGCATGTCTTCCTATAGCACAGTGTCCGGTGAGAGTTTTTACGATTGTTCTTATGTTTCAGAAGTCCGATGGACCTGGTTTCATTTAGCGTGGGCTAGAGCAGCCTCGCAGTGTAACAGTGGCCGAGCTGTTGCCACCGATGGTTGGCTTTTCTCACCGCATGGACAAGGTATTTAGCATAGGACGTTGGCGCATCGATGTCGGTGACATTTATGCTGTTTCGACCTGAGGAGCCTCGTCGGGGCAGTTCGTTGGCTTCGCAATTCCCTGGGATATTACAGTGACCCGGTACCCAGCAGAGGGTGAGGTTGTACTGTCTCGTTCAGAGATACGCGGCAGTCCTTCACTGCCTTGGATCTCGTTGTGCTGTATCCGAGGGATTTGATGGCCACTTGACTGTCGATGTGTATGACAATATCCGATACTGATACTGATACGATTAGCCGCCAGCCAGTCAGCTGCTTGACGAGTGGCAGTGACTTCGGCTTGGAAAACGCTGCAGTAGCTAGGAAGGCTGACGGAGAGGTGAAGATTGTCAGCGATTCATGGCTGAGTTTGGCGGGGGTGTAATCAGTGGTTTCTTCAATGAGGTTAAATTCATTAAGAACAGAGGAGTGGACATATAACATATCTGAATAAGTTTTGCCGGTATCCCGTATTGGGCCATCCCCTGGTAGAGCTTAAGACGATGAATACTCTCATAAGCTGCTTTAAAGTCCATGGAAAGCTGGTGGGTTTCGAATTGAAATTCGTTGGTCTTTTCCAGGAGTGTGTTGGCCCAAAGTCACACTGTTACGTACCGAATAGTGTGTTACAGGAGGGACTTAGACGTTCACACAATCGATCTTATATGCAACATTTAACAGGGATATGTTTCGGTAGTTCTTACAAGACATAGGATCGCTTTTTTTTGAAGATGGGAGCATATAGAGCTGATACTCCAGTCGTCGGGCATGCGTTTCTCCGCTCATACTTAGTTGATGACAGGGTGCATCCGTATTAAAAAAGTTCAGCTGGAAGCCCAGCGGAGCCAGCGGCTTTGTTGTTTTTCAATTTTCTGATGGCTACATGAATTTTTCAACACTGGGTGGGGGAGTTGGTTCTTCATTGACTGGAGATGAGTTCTCTTCTTGCCGTATCACTCTCTCTGTCTGTTGCTCGTTAAGTAACTGCTGGAAGTGTTGCTAACTTGGGCTTAAGTTCGTCCATCTCTTTGGGCGTTGTTCAAGAAACAGCGCCTAGCTGGTTATAATAATTGTCACAACCATCCGTAGAGCTGTATAAAGGTGAAATGAGGAATGTCCGAAGCCTTTGTGTGGCAACCACTTGCATTTAACCACTCTATCTCGCTTACTATATGTATATCCAGGGTCCAATGCCTAAAATAATGTTACACTTGAAGGAAATTAGGGTTTCCGATGCTCTTTACTCTGTGAGTAGAGAAGCGTCTTCATATTCCAGAAACCAATCTTTGTCCGCTTACTAAACTTACTTTACTTATGTCCTGTATCCCCTTGTGGGTCCTAGGGCCTACGCACAATCGTGTGCAGTTTCTGGAAATGTGCCTCAACTCCCCCGAACTCTTTCCCAGTTGCCGTGCTTCCTTTTCCACTGCTCTGCGTCACGTACTCCTAGGAAGGCCGCTTACTGAAGTCATCAACGTTTTGTCGGAGTGCGGATTACTAGTATAGATGGGTCTAGACAACCCCCCACTTTTAGCTTTTAGCACTTCCTCTACAAGGAGGCTATAAGGCAGGCACTCCATTTCGAACTTACTAAAGGTTTTATCCAATAGGGACTTGACAACTTTGAATCTAATTTGTGAACACACTCTTTCACTAATCATCAAACTGTCACTGTCAATTTATTCAGTAAACTTAACATTTTCATCATGGTAAAGTACACGAACGAGCGAAGTCTACAAATTATAAAAATTTTCTACCGAAATTCTGAGTCGGTGATCGCAACTTTAAGAGCGTTAACTCCAATTTTCGGACTAATTCTCGTCCTAGTAGACAGGCAATAGCAAGTTGCAAGTTGCAAAAATTTGAGTCTAGATATTCGTTGTGTGATGTTGCCGTGTCAGTGAGACAACGGGTTGGTCGTTCAGGCGTCCTTACAAAACGATCCAAATCAGTCAATTTCAAGGCGTTCTCAAGAATTGAGCATCGCTCAGACTACATTATGACGTATTTTGCGTAAGCAACTTGGTTTACACACATACAAGATCAAGCTGATTCAAGAATTGAAGCCGATGGACCATATGAAGCGACGTACGTTCTCCGATTGGGTTCTGGAATCGTCTGAAACGTCTTCAGTAACGAAGCTCATTTTTGGCTCATGGGTTCGTCAATAAACAAAATATGCGTTATTGGTCGGGTGAAAATCCACATGTGCTTCATGAGTCACCACTTCTTCCACTAAAAATAACTGTTTATACCGATCATCGTTACCGATCGTCGTTACTGTGAATGGTCAGCGTTATTGCGCCATTATTTCCGATTATTTTTGGCCCGATTTGGAAGAAATGGACTCGGACGACATGTGGTTTTAACAGGATGATGCCACAAGCCACACAGCACACGTTGCAATCGATTAATTGGAGAGTAAGTGTGTTATCTCCAGAAATGGGCTAGTCGATTGGGCGCCTCGTTCGTGCGATTTAACGCCGGTTGACTACTTTCTGTGGGACTATGTTAAGTCATTGGTTTATGCCAATAAGCCGACGACGTTGGAAGAGTTCAGAGCCAACATTGCAGCCGTTTCTTTCAAAAGTTTATGCTATGTCACCCTTACCGAAAGGCACCTCTACTCTGAATCTATATGTCACTAATGATTCACTGTTTTACTCAACCTTTCATCAAACTATCTAATACATCGTTACACGTCTAATACTGCAATAAAAAACCGTCAATCCGTCCTCGTTTACTGTCGTTGTCGCCGCCAAACCAAAAAGAACATCCATTCCGACCACACAAAACTGTCCGCTAGATAAACTCGTAAACTCGAACCAAACAAACATCCAAATAAAATGCATTTAAATTGCCTCTTTCAATTTAAATTGATTGGCTATTGAATAAACTGAATTGCCCTCTTACAACAGATACAAATCTATCCAATAGAATACAAATTAATTGAAATCACACTCAAAAAATAAAATAAAAATAAAAATTGTGTAACAATTCATCCCCCCTTAAGCCACCTGTCTGTCTGTCTGTTGGATATTTGTCTTTTATTACTTATTACACTTCGAGGAGAAGGTGTTAATCGACAGATATCGATTCAAAATTAATTGGGACAAATTTTTCGGTACAGAATTCGCGTACAGCCTGTGGATACTTTTTTTCCTACGCTCATGCCGCGAATTTATGTATCTGTCATATGGAAAATGATTAATTACAAGTTGATTTGTATCTATTTTTCCCACACACATTGCAACAGGTTTCATTATTGTGTGCCAGCCAAACAATGTTGTAGATACTCGACGAACAACGCATGGGATTCGTATTCGATTTGGCTAATTGGTGCAGTAATGCTGTTGCTACTGTTGCTACTACTACTCGTACTATGTGCGCGGTCTCGATAGCAAAATTACAAATTAATGTCAATTTATTGCCGCCGGCCGTTGTACAGGCATAGATACTGTCAGTTGGATTCACGATCTCAGTTAAGCGATATGAGATACAGTAAGGTGGGGCATGCATCATACTGTCGTATAAGGAAGTGCGATATTGCATTCTGAAAATTAATTAGACAAAGCAGTTGTTTCACTTTGTGGCGGTGTAATGTGACACTGATGATGACTTGATGGGGTATTGGGGGATTTGATTGACTAGTATTCCGTCAAATAAAAATGGGAAATGGACGTGAAGCTTTGAGTGTGATTTACTTCAGGGTTCGATTTGAAGGCAACTTCCGATGCGAGTGGGCATATAAGTGCCTTATGAGAGTGCAATTAGTAGCAATTAGAGGTAAAAATGATTTAATTAGTGTTCATTAGATAGAAAGCTTTGTATTCTATTCTGGGATTTCTATAACCCAAACAGCAACTAACATTCAACGAATGTAGGCAGTACAGAAGTGACGACTCATCGCAAGTAAGTTTGACGTCGGTAATGGGGTGTTTGCTATACAGCCAGAGTTAAGGTGGATCCCAATAAAATCGTAAAAACTTCCTTTGTTAAGTTTCAAATGAAATTACAAGAGAAGTTTCAAAAACTCCCTCAAATGGTAGGTAAAGTATCAAAGGGCAACTTTAATAGACAAAGCAAACCCCAAATAGATTTCCACTCTGGATCTTAAGCGATGAGAAAGAACTCCTAATTCAAGATTTTGAATATTTTCTATTTAATTGAAGTAAGACATTCTAGAAATCAATTTTACAATATCGATATCAAAGAACATCGATATTTAGAGTTCAATTATTATCGATCATTGAACGACGGCGTAATTGATGTCAACATCATTGTTTTACTAACATCACTCACCCTTCTTTAAAAGGGTATGCTGGCAATACTGGCTGGGGAATTCAAATGTCAAAGTGGAGTTCCGCAAGTCTGCGTTCTTGCACCAATACTGTTTACTTTTTTAGATAAGTGATGCCGTGCAGCTTTGTTTTTTGATTGCGCTGACGCTGAGTGCCTATATTACCACATGATAGGGAAAAAGACATCGTTTGGCTGAAAATTAACTCGGCAAAATTCAGCCAGGGATCAAACTTCTTTACTGCTGATAGAGTCAAGAGTTTCCAATACCTTGAGAGTCCGATGATGGAACAGAACTTTATTTTTTGGTAGAGATCATGACATTAATAGAGCAAATGACGGACAGTTTACACTTTTTTCACTTCTACGACTTCTGCAGAAATTTTTGTGAAATACAACGATAAGATCTGCATGGATATAGATGTTACAATGATCTGTTGTGGTGTCAGAAACGACCCGTGCGATTATACAACTTGCCATAGATTCCTGCTGACATCGGGTTGACTAGAAGGACGACACACATGCCGATAGACAGTCTTAACGGTTCTGCCGTCCAGCTGCTGCAAAGTTTGTCGTCGTGCAACCTAGTATATTCTCCATAGATACCGATTGGACATTGTCAAAAAGGACTGGCTAGACCAACCCTTATTCTTGTATTCCGATCATAGAGTGCAGTTGACGGCCAGGTTTATTTTCTGTTTCGTCGCTGCAAAAGATGGCTGTTCTTATGATGCCACAAATAACCGATGCATAACAACTAGGTATAGGCATTTTCTCTATTTCACAGTCACGTCACCACTTACAATGTTGATCACACCTTCAATGTTCAGGAAAACTTTAAGGGTGAGCACCTTGTAATAGAGAGAACTTTCTATCGTTGATTGAATGATTAGAGTATGCAGTCTGGCCCAACATAGAGCCGGACATTTACAAAGGAAGTGAATGGTTGTTTCCTGTTCGGTTGCGACATTGCAGCAGTGGGCATTAAACCTAATGCATAATCTGTGACCAGTGCTGATCGCAAGAATCCTTGCAATATCAGCACGGTTTCTATCTAATAGTTCTTTTGTACGCTTGAGTTGGTATTTTGGCCACATCTGCCTAGATATGACACAACTGCGTAACCCCCGCCACCTTGTATCAGCTTTCATTAGGTTGTGCGCAAAAATGTGTTCCCTGGTGACACCAATAGGGACGCACACCATTTCCGCGAGGGAGTCGTCACGGGTGGAACCCCTCCGCGCTAGCTCGTCCGCTCGCTCATTGCTTTCGATGTTGCTATGACCAGGCACCCAAAGAAGACAGATATTGAGCCTTTGAGTCAGCGTGGAGAGCTTCTTTTTGCATTGTTCTACCAGGTTTGGCTGAGTAGACCGCAAGCCTCGCGTACAGCAAGTACTTCAGCCTGAAAGACACTGCACGAGTCCGGAAGCCGGTAAGAAGTGGAGGTTCTGTGGGATCCACAGTCCATTTTTGAACTATCCGTGTAAATTTTTGGTTCGAACTCGTTTGTCACGTGGCCTAATTCCCACTCCTGCCTGGTTGGGAATATAGCCCTAACACTGTAACTAAACTTTGGGAGCACTACACTGAGTTGAAGAATCTGCCAGATCCATTGGTAGCCAATTCAAGATACTGCTGTGAATGTCTTTAGCTAACTGCCTCCAGTTGCCTACTTCAAGTTGGTCAGAGTCCCCTTCAACTTGTACGCGCCACATGCGGCGTGTGGGCTCTCTATTATGTTGTCCATTCGGATTCGCTTCGAAGACTTTGCGGGCTGGAGAGTTGGTGTCCGTTCGCCCTACATATCCTAGCCATTGAAGATAACAAATACGCAGTTTTTTTTTGACTCGGTCGATGTTGCTGTACAACTACAGTTCGTCGTTGAATCTTCTCCACCAAAACCCATCAACGCAAACGGAACCAAATATCTTACGAAGAATTTTTCTTGGCTTTTTCTTCTTCTGCTTTAAGTAAAGTCCATGTTTTAGCATCGTAAGGCATGACTGGAATGATCAGAGTCCTAGTCAAAGTCATCAATCCTTAGTTCTTTGAGAGAGGGCTTTACTGTTGAATTGCCTTAGGTATTAATTAATAGTCTTTACTATGATCAGTTTGATGTTTAATGCGATTAAATTTTCGCCAAACCTAATATCCCAACAAGTTCCTAATTTTCAAGAAATGTTTGTTTAGATAGCAGCTTTGCTCCCTTATCACTGAGTCACATCTCCATCAAAGGATAGCAAAAGCGTGTAAGGATTTTGTGTACTGAATACTTGCACACACTCTATCCCTCTACCGCTGGTCCTCGGGGTGCAGACGTCAAACTCTGCATCACTCATGGTACTCTTATAGTCTCACATGACTCTTGCTGATAATGATCCCTACTTCTGTCTTTTCCTCTGCAAGCTATAGACATGTCGATAGTTTTATTGCTTTAACTCCAATATAATCGTATTCATCACAACAATTGGTCTGTCGGTGGTTAAGCCAATCAATTTACGTTGCACAGTAGCGGACCTAGTACGAACGCTTAGGGTACACCACCCACTATATTATGCATATACAGCTTTATTCGATTGTCGGTGTTGTAGTCGTCGTGCAGTACTGTACGCGAAAACTGGCTTGCTTGTGATAATCACTGTTTTATCGTGTAAACAGATTTATCGTAAGCAAATGGTTCTTCTCTGGCATCACTGTTGCGTAGATTGAAGTCAATCCGTGAACTTTGGCCGTATTGAGTTCGACTAAAGACGTCCAATTATATGACGTCTTTGGATGATTGATTGTATTCTCCTTCCAGGGCCCAAAAATACTCTCCAAAAGCCTTCAATACGCACTTTAAGCCACAGCATGCCAAATCCGCAAAAAAGGTATTTTCCCCATGCCCGTCACATGAAACGATCAATTACAAACTTTTTTTTCCCCCAAAGTAGCCTGCGAAATTCTACTAAAACAATGAAAAAATATTTTGTCTTCGAATGACAAACAGAAATATGAAACTCTCCCCAGCCATTCAACTGCCACTTTGTTGACTTGATCTCATCCGTCATCGAATCCACCTTTTGAAACAAAATATACCTCCAAAAAAAGTCGCAATTTCCAAATCTGTTTAGCTACCTATATATTCCAAACGCATAATAAAATTCAAAGGTACATGTTTATAATGTTTGCTATTACTTCATCGAATTTTATTTATCCGAGGCAATCAAAACATGGAAGCGAAAAATACAAAAAAATATATTCCCTCGTAGAGCACTGACCTTTCCTCTCCAGTCCCTGGATTTGTTTTCTTTTTTTTTTATTTTGGATCCAGGAACCAAAACAGATGAATGTGTCATCTTTCGATTTGAAATTCATTAGACAATAATGTTATGGAAATAGATGCGCCAAAAAAAACAGTATGTCGTAATGAAAGAAATAAAAACACAGCTCCATAGGCGTCGGATTGTAGGAGACTTTATGATGTGACAAACAATTCTTTGTTTGGAATTTTTTATTTGCCGATTTTTTTGTTTTCGTTGTTGTTCTTTGTTTTATTGCCGTACAGAACTTGTTACAATTTTTCATGAGGCAAACGGATGATGTGAAACATGTGATCGTTTGTTTGGTAACATGTGTAGCTTGTATGTAGTTGTTGTTATTGTGAAATAAGACATAAGGAAAAGAACACTGTTGTCTATTTGGACTTCTATTAACATAAGAAGTTCTTCCAATACTAAGAAGACTTCAGAAAACGATTAGGTTTGGTTACATCCCTTCTTAACAAAAGGGATATCCGACTAGATATGTCTAATTATGCCAAATGAGGGATAGAATGCATTTAAATTATTTTTTGAATTTTTGTTTGTTTGTGCAAGCTTCAATATTACTAGCCTTATCTATATAACAAGTTCCGGGATACATAGGGCTTAACTTAGAGAAGGTTAACGTTCTTGTTTCCTCGCAGTCGGTATACTTACTCAGAAGATATACCGCCTTAAATTGTTCCTAAATTCCCTTGGATTGTATTAGTATAACATACATATGGAAATGACACAATCCGTCGTTTGACTGGGACGTAGTAATCTTGGAAAGCCGATACTGAGCCTGTACCCACGGTACCACCTTCTTGGCATTTCATCGTACTAGGGTTTCTGACTTAGCCCGCATTTAGATTCGTGTTAGTCCTCTTCGTGTTAGTCGTTTCAGTATTTATTTTGGCTTATAATGATTGTGACGCTCTTGCGTGCCTTTCTGCATATGTACATGTATATATGTGTTTCTCCCAGTATTGTATTCCTTGTAGCTGGAAACGTGGGCGGTATAAGGATACAAGCAGGGGAGTCTTCAGATATATGTATGTATATTGGTACAGATATGTCTGCAAGCAACCATTCCCCGTAAGGAGTTGGGTTCAGAAGAAGTTAACTTTATGATATCTGCGGTTTGTCCAAACCTCCAAAGGGATAAGGCAGTGTGTCCAACGGCCCTTTTTTTGATGCGCTGGAGGCGATGGACTCTTTATGGATACTCGCAGCCCGTGCTACGAAGTTATGCCCGACTCTATTATCTAGCATGTTTACATTCTAAACCACCACCCCTCCTATTGCCCCCTACGGTACCGCCGATCAAGGCATTCCTTCGTAGGGGCAGGTTTTTGACATCATGTCTGTTGCAGGGCTCTATACTTCTTCGGCTCTTTGTGTTTGGCTTTCCAGCCAAGTTGTCGCTATTCTGCATGCATGCTGTTATTCTGACCTCTATGTCGATAGGCATTCGCGCTGCTATCACATTAATTGCATCCCCCGAGACTGTCCTGTATGCGGAGCATATTCTGTTGCTAATGCTCTTCGGTGCACCGAATTTATCGCCTTTATGTATGAGTTTATGGCTGTAGCTATGTACTGTTCCCATACGATTGATACATACATGAGGATTGACTTGCTAACTGTCGCAAGTAGACTTCTTATAGGCTGCTTTGGTCCTCCAATATTGGGCATAAGCCTGAATATTGCGACAACCACCCGTTTTGCCTTCGCGCTTGTATGGGCTAGATGTTCTCTAAAGTTTAGCCTATGGTCAAGCGGTACTCCCAGGTACTTTATGTAAGGCTTCGACTCGATAGTGTGTTCGCCTACCTCTATTGTCAGGCGCTCCACTTTCTTGCGGCTGCTGATGAGGACGGCCTCCGTTTTTTTTCTGCCAGTTCCAGGCCTGATGAAAGAAGCCACGTTTTCACGTCTTTAATTGTGTTATTGTAGTGTTGCGTCACTTCCTCTAGTGTTTTAGCCACAACCAGCACTGCTACATCGTCAGCCGATTATATGTTCTCCTCCTGATTTACGGATCCGTAGTACGGCCCTTGGAAGAAACGCTCCAGTGTTGCTGCAAATCTGTCAGACCTACGCTTATTGCTGTAGTGTGCGCTTCTCCCTTAGTTAGCCGCTCCTTCTGTCTCTCTACAAACTTCTTCTTAAGTTCCTCCGCGAGTTCCTATACCAAGTATCATCTGCAGCGGATCGTGTGATACCCTATCCCTTCCTATATATGAATTTAGTTCCCTCATCCAGCAATATACTTGCTTCAAAAGTTCTTTTATTTTATAAATTTCTTATAAAATGACCCAAAAAAATGCGATTTTTTTTTCGAAAAGTGGGCGTGTCAGTGAGTGGATTTTGAAAATGTTTAGACTTTTACTGTTTACTTTTTCAAAGACCTTGTGTACAAACAATTTCGTAGATCTAGCTCACAATTGTAGGCCTAAAAACTGGTGACAGTCAGATGGACGAGCAGAGAGACATGGTTCATGGTATATGCCTCAGGGTTGTAAAAGAATGCTATCTTTTGGTAAATACATTCCGTGATTTCTCACCAAAGACTTCAAAATAAAGACTACATTTAATTGACTTCACTTTTGGACTCTGACTTAGGTAAAATGAATTACCATTCAGTTTGAAATTTTTGATTGAGCCAATCATTTTAGCCAAATCAGAGCTTTGATGTCACATGAATTGAATCTTTATAACTGCACTGCATTCTTTGAAGTCACACTAAAGTCACTAGCATTCACTTGAAGTCATTGGCATGCAATTGAAGTCCTTAAGACTAAAGTTCACAGTCAGCCTATGTAACTATGACTGTAGGTGCTTTTGATCAAGATCATCTAATCTGGTTTCCATGATGAGATCATACTATTTGATCAGAATCTAAAGGTTTTCGTTATAATCAGCTTATATTAATCCGATGTTTTGATCACGATCAATTTTGTATTTTGAACTGTCAATCGGATGTGGCTTTTGATCGCGATCAAATATTTTTCATAAATTTTCTAATACAATTCCAAAATTTTTTGTCTAGAAGGCTAACATTTTTCTAAGAATATCTTTAGCAATACGTCTACAAACTTTACGTTTTTGAACTTCACTCAGTCTTTCACTTAATCCGCACAACCATACAGTTATTATGTAAATTTCCCCAATTGACACCAGACAGTGTTTCAGTGGTTTACTGAAATCGCCCTGATCAAAGTATTTTAAACTATCTTAACTTCGACGGCAAAGTTTTAATTAAATTCATGCACCAAATCCAAACCTAACCCGCATAATTCGCCTCCGCCCCCAAATCCGCCGTCATAATTACTCAAAGAACAGAAGTACAACCAACCCCTTAATCACAAATAAGCTCTGAATAAGTAGATACACATTCAAACTGAAACTAACCCCCATGGCTTCGAATACTAAATACTTTCCTACTTGTACCGGGATTGGAGACCGTAGCATTGCAAATGCAATTTAATTGAAGATAATTGTTATATCGGTCGTTATAATTGCTACCGCCAGTGCCCCCCTTTTATCGTCAAGGGAAGGATTGTCAGTTGTTGTACGAGTATGCATGTAGGGGTTGATTTGTCACTATTGCTTTTTAATTTAAATATTTTTTTTTCCCCATAGAAACTTGTACACAATGTGCAAGTGTAAGGGGATCGTTTTCTATCATTTTAATTGTATGTACATACCTCGGAGTAATTGAAGTAAATTTGTATCTTGAGGATTGATTATAGATTTAGAACGACTTGAAATTAAGGGGGATAAATACTCTTTGCTTAGTCTTTGTAAAGTATTTATTTATTTGAATCGAGTGAAAAACTAGTTCAGCCGAACTCATAACATACCTGTACCTGCCAGCGACCTCTGTGACATCCCTGCTTTTGGAGGTGTTCGGTAAGTGAGTGACAGATGCAAATGACTGCAGCAAAGACAAGCTTGTACAACATTTTAAAGACCACTATTTTTACTCAAAACCCTTCAACAGATTTAAATAATGACTAAATTTATATTAGAACAACTTACATTACTTCATTTCATAGATACGAGTATAAAACCCCTTGTTAGCTATGTCAAGATGTAAGAAAAGAACCCTTTACTCGTTTGTATGCTAGACTAGGTCTACTAAGTGCCACACCCCCAACAAAAAGGCTAATAAACAAACAAAAAGACAATAATTTATGCGAATTTTGTAAACAATTTTGCTGTCGTAACAAAGTCTCAAGCCTGCTACAGCTCATACCAACCACAGTTACGTCAAATGAATTTCAAATAGGCAACACAGTATGACAAATTGTTTTACTTAAACTTCGCCTTATTGCCTATGCCTACTCGCCTACTGTTAGAACCCGAAAACTTGTAAAGAGCTGAGGTCAGGGCCGGCCAAATTTATTTATATGGCTTTTTTTTCGTCTCTTTTGTTTGCTGACTTATTTACATGCGAAGGTCAAAAGAATCAATAACTTTACTGCCTATGTTGCCAGGAATAAAACTCTTGTGGTTTAGAGTTAGGTCTACTACACCTACCCTTTGTTATGTTGTCTGTTGTGCAAACAGGGTAGAAAAGTTTCCGATGTGTCTTCATAAATGAAAAACAATTATTCCCTTGTAGACTGTGTGCCTGATTTGACTTTCTGATGAATAGCTGGCTTTTAACAACAAATCACTTGATAAGGAGGGAGTTTCGATTCTGTATTCGCAGTTTGGCTTGGAGGGGGTACTGCGCAAGTGGGAGGAACTTCTGAGAACTGGGTTACTTGAGGGGCAAAAGAAACTTTGTAAATATGTAATTTATTCAAAGTAATAGATAACATTGATGAAAAGCAGTCAGTAATCGTGTGAAGGATGAACTTTAGACAACAAACAACTGTAATCAGTTGTGGGAAAAGTACTTACTTGATGTTTATCTACGCTCATTATAAGAGGCTGTCTTTAGACTTGTATATTTAGAGTATTGCCAGTGGATTTAGGCTATACGATTGAGAGTTTGATTCGAGAAACAACAGATTAGTTTTATGATACTTCAGCAAATTGTATTGATTTGTAGAGCTCTTAAGCGGGTTCGGGGGATTTTTCAAATACTTAAGCTTAAAAAATGTAAATATCCATCTCCAGTTCCCTGGTGAAACTCAGATTCGCAAAGATTTAGGAAATTTCTGAAGCGGTTATTGAAGAGAGATTTAGAGGAGAACTGGAGCGCTTCCTATTGAGCCTTTTGTGAAAAGATCGAAACTGTAGGCCCTCCTAGTACATTGGTTAAAGTCCTCAAAAAGGACAGTCAAACTGGAATCACTTAGAAGGTTTTTACTGAGGCCAAAACGGATTCCACTAGACTTCTGCTGGACACTAATTTGGTCCACTCTCGAGCCCTAATTTTGAGTTCAGTCCGAACACCCGACGCAGCTGATATGTTGGATCTTTTGATAGTTTCAAAACGTCTGAAACCGATGGAATATACCAAGCTAGGGAATAGAACAGCTGTTGTCAACCTTGAAAATTATTTTCACTGCGGGACTAGGATATAGCCCTACTTCTTGGCGCATACTTGTACCTTTTATATCAAGAATTGGTAAGGATAACTACTCGCTGGCCCGCTAAAAATCTTAGGCTGGATGAGACCCACATGCGGCGGTTTGCCCTTCGGATACACACACCCTCTATTGGAAATGCAACACGCCTACCAGAGGTGTCCTATCTCCTCTATTATGGTGCTTGGTAATGGACTCTTTGCTGATCGCTCTCAATAGTTCTCACATCTACGCATACGCATATGCAGATAATGTCTCCGTGCTCTTTGTAGGTACATACATGCCTAAGAACTGCTAATGAACAGGTTGCCTTTGACATGATCGATGATTGGTGTACAAGGAATGGGCTTTCGGTCAATCCTTTCAAGAGGAAAGTTATTCTCTTTGCGCGAGGAAGGACCATGATCGGTCTGACTCAGCCAGTACTAAAAGAACATCCAAGTCGGGCTTAGTTTTCTTGGCAGGCAGTGTAAGGCTGCTTGTGGAAAGATGAAAAAGGTTCTCTTTGCAATCCTAATGGCTGTGAGCCACATCGTTAGGAATAGGTAGAAGGGGGTCGTAGTATCTGTGTCTGTAGAGACAGTCAAGCTGCACTTAAGGCCTTACTTAATCCTTTAACCACAAGCAAGAGAGCCATGAACTGTGTCACAAGATTCAATTTATTGGCTCTCACCTGAATGACATCATGGGAAAGGAGATATCCTATGGAACTGCTATACAAAGATCAGAGGACAATTTCTCAAGCCCCGAACCTGTATTGGGTCTTTCCGCAACAGCGATCAGAGCTTCTATTGATGATTTGGTTTCTTATAAACATGTTGGCTGACTAAATGGATGCTCGCAGTTGTTAGTGAGAAAGAAGACGCGCGCCGTAAAAAAACTTGTATCTTCTGGGATTCAAAGTTGGAACTCCATGCACAGTAGTCCAACGCACAAACCACTGCAAAGCTCTTCGAAATGGTAGTTGAAGTATTTGTCCAGTAATTTGTTCCTGGTGTGCTGAGAGCAGTGGTGCATCCGCTAGATCTTCCTCGTCACCCCAGGATCTGTTAAGTTCTTTTTTCGTGAGTTTCTTCCAGATGTACCAGCATCTTTCTTTCTACGAGAATGAAAACAGGGCTTTTGTGTTTCTTCAACGACTTTCCTATTTGAAGAAAAAGCCATCGTGTTCGTGTGGGAGCTATTTTACCTGCTTCAAGCCTGAGTGAGTAAGGCTTGATACTCATAGGGGGCTCAGCTTGTTCTAAAAAGAAGTTAAACTCTTCTCTGCCTGTTCATCAAGGTATCGCATAGTCCTTTCTCCTAACTAGGGAGTATCGAGTAGAGATTCAACCTTATGTCATGGCACTGCAAGAAAAAAGCTATTTTCGGACGAGTTCCTCACTTCTTGCCAAAGGTTTTGCTGCAAGAATATAAAGATACAGCTTTCTTTACTCACTGCCTTTTGTTAACAACCAACACACCTTAGCTCTGGAGGATAGGGCTTGAAAAAGTTGTTACCCCATGAAGGCAAGAACGTCGGTATTGTGGTGAAGAGGATCAATTCAGTTCTGCAATTCTGTTGGCGGGATGATAGATGATCCAAAAATCGTTCGGAGTACCTGCCACTATGATGTGCTCCGATCCAATAACCAGATTTCGATTAACACGTCGCTGATATCGAATGATTGAATGACGAGACATCAAGCTTTTGGCGAAACATGTGCTTACCTTGTCCTGAACTTTCCCATCGAGGGTAGACTGACATCTTAGCAACATTCTTTCAATTGAAATGTCTTTATAAACTTAGACTAGGCCTATGTTCTTCTTTCGATCACCTGATTGCAACCCAAGCCACTTACCATACACGTCTTGGCATACATTCAACAGAGTCAAACAAAAAAAGGTACCCTTCATTAAACTCCAGCACCCATAAGCCAGCATAAGCATATGTATATACGGCTCCCCAAACAATACCAAATACCACTTCCAAGTACGAAGCAAACATGAAACTATCGTGTACCGCAAGGTTACCTCACTAGTCCCACATTAGTATTCCCCATTCATCTGAGGTCATTATACCCTATTCAAACCGGCTGACTGCCAGTACAAATGCCTGTTAATATACTAACATTAGTGTCACTAAAGTTAATTTAATTAAATTTGCAAAAAAAGAGAGTCATTGTCATTATGTCGTCATGCAACATAGCTTAAGAGGAGTGTGTGTTGCCGAACAGCACACACACGTGATGTTGTGAGTTCTCCAAACTTGGTGCAATTTTCTTTTTTCTTTTTTCTTTGCAACCAAGAAACTTGTTCACGCAATTGTGTTAGTTTTTATCTAATTTCTACACACCATGTGCAGTATCTAAGACACACAATGTATCTATTGGAGAACGGTATGGCTACGAATTGAAATGAGTCGTGTGGCATCCAACATCAACACACAACTCAGCGCACAGTGGGTTAATAATGCAAAGTGTTTCGTGCACACTTGGGGCATTCATTTATTTATTTATCTTTTTTTTTTCTAATTTTTGTATCTTGTGCGTGCAGTTTGAGAGGACTGGAGAGATACTACTTATTATTTAGTTTTTTTAATTGGTCTTCGCGCTTCGATTCCAGTGCCTCCGTTTGAATAGTGATTTTTCTCAGATTTTTTTTGTATCTACATACGAGTATGTGTATCTACTGCCCGCTGTGGTGAATTTGTAATTAATTTCAAAAAAAGTGCACGACAGTTGTCAGTTGGGTTTTGTTTTGAGTTATGTTTTGTAGCCATTTATGGGGCAGGGTAATTGCTGCTGGCGATAGAAAATGTTAATCAAAAATGAGTAAAGTAGCCAATGATATGGGCACCCGCTTTGGTTGTTAGCTTGTCATTCACATGTGGGTTGTGTCAATTAAGTGATATATATATATTTTTTTGTAATTTTAATTGTTTGTTGTTGGTGTATGGCGAGGTGAGAAGCTAGAATCGTTAGAATGGTGTCATTGTTTTGCAAGAGGCCTTGACTGTGTTTCTGACAGGTTTATCAGAACAATTAAAACGTGGAGGCGCTGGTTGTATGGATGCGTGTTTGAAGGAGTGGCAGTTCTATGCACGAGGACGTACAGAGTGTTTGCAAGGTTTTAGCGCTATGAAAGTTCTTGGAAGTCTTTTAAATTGGGTCAATGCTAGAGTAAAGAGATTGGCAACTCTCTCAAGGTAGTGCAAAAGTCATTGCAAGATGCTCTCAAATAGCAAATGGCGTCTTATGTCATTGCGACTTTAACATTTCTAAACTAAACAGATGTGGGGTAGCGCAAAAGTCAGCGACGAAAGCTCTCATGACGTCTCATGTCATCTTGACATTGACAGTTGTGAAATAGACAGGAACAGGGTGGCGCAAAAGTCATCGACATAAAGGAATAAATAAATGAATATTGGGCCCTGAGCAGTCTAGCTTCTTACTGTACAACTGTACGTGTTGGGGGTTATATGCATTTCTGCACGTACGGAAGGGACCTCTAGCTTTATGCCGTATCAGAAGGCACCCACATTGAGGAAGGCGCTCTTTTATTTGCAAACAACGTTGCAATTCTTAATGTGTTGGGGGTTATATGCATTTCTGCACGTACGGAAGGGACCTCTAGCTTTATGCCGTATCAGAAGGCACCCACATTGAGGAAGGCGCTCTTTTATTTGCAAACAACGTTGCAGTTCTTAAAGAGCTTAGATAGTCCATCTCCGATCGACGTATCAGGCACAAGAGTTGACCAAAATAAAGGCTTCCCAATCACATTTTTAACTGCGATTGCGATATTTGAATCACAGTGAAGATAAGCTTCGCAAATTGCGTTGCAACCTCTAAAGGGGTTTGTTAGTCCTTCTCCGATCAACGTACAGGAGTTGACCAAAATAAAGGCTTTCCAATCACATCTTTAACTGCGATTGTGATATTTGAATCACAGTGAAGATAAGCTTCGCAAATGGCGTTGCAGAGTCTAAAGGGATTTGTTAGTCCTTCTCCGATCAACGCACCAGGCACAAGAGATGACCTAAATAAAGGTTTTTCATTCACATTTTTAACTGTGATTGTTATGTTTGAATCACAGTAAAGATAAACTGTGATTGTGATCGACTGATTGATTATGTTCTCCTGCCTTCCTCGTAATAAAATTCAGATTCACGTTTTGAAAAGTAGCAATTCACTTAATAACAGTGATTGTGATTGCGATTTGTACTAGTGACTAATTCACAGTTCGAGTTCGTTTCGTCCTCCGCTGGGAGGGTATTTATTGTACGCCTTAGCACAGATGGTGGTCACTTCTTCTTCTTGATACTACTGGGACTTATCACTCATCAACTCACTGCAATTCCTGAAGGCCTTCTACCAGCGACAATGAGATTCAGAAATGATTCACTTACTCTTGATAGCAGATTTGGTCCACTTGGTTAATTATTTATTTCAAAAGCAAAAAAACTTTTCTATTTGATTGTTTCTTAGTTAAGTTTTCAAAGGATTCACAGAAGGGATCTGTCCTGTTAAACATAAGGTCAAATTTTTAAACTAGGCGATTCTTCAAGTCGAAAAAGTTATACCAATCAGGAGCCCTATCAGACTTAGAGCAATCCATTCACCATGTCTAACTAAACTCCTTTCATTTCACTTTTCAGATCTCCAAGGCAATACTTAACCAAAATAAACCAGTGCCTTAACTCAAAAACATCCTGATAAATACCAAAACTGTGTCGCGTTAAATGTTGTGTTAAATTTCATCGCCAACGAACTTGAAAACAACATCAATGTCGTTCAAAAGAAAATATTATCGTGCAAAGTGAAGAGTGTCAATAAAAAAATTTAAACAAATTAGTCTCCAACTCAAATGTGATTATATTCAAGTACAAATAGTTTAAGATTTGAAAGTTTTTCTATTAACAAAACAAAAAATTATTGTAAAAACAAATAAAATAGTTCAATCAGAATCGAAACAACTTCAAGGGACTCTCCACCGCAAGAAAACGCAAAAACGCATCCCAAATGGCCGCCAATTGTGAACTGATTGACGCCCTCAAACATGGGAAGTTTACTGCCCCGTCGTCGGGGCCCCATGAAGCACAAGAATCACAGCCAACCGCAGACGTGAAACAACCACCAGGAGATGATGTGAACCCAGTCGCGCCCATAGTCCTTGCAGATGATCTCTTCGAAACATGCTTCGAGGCATCTATGGACGATCTTGAACAGGATGGCTACGAGTCGGACTCGGAGAGTGGTACCGAAGACCCCTCGACTAGTGAAGGCTCTTGTACTCGAACGATTTGCTTTCCCCAAATCAAGCGGAATAACTCCATAGAATATGCCAGTAGCAGTGACAGTGATGAGGAGGCACTCGAAACTGCGATGAATGCGAATTTTAATTACTTGCCAAAGGAAGCAATGAACAGCGATATATTCGCAGCGAGACCCTTCCTTTTGCCATTCACCGAGCGTCGTCGTCTGTCCCAGTGCAAGGAGGAGGACGAAGAGGATGGTGACAAGTTGTCTCCCCAACCAAATGGTGAGTTCAAAATGGAGAAAACCCTACCAACTCCACCACCTCCACCGCCATTGCCGCATCAGGATGGCGCCGATGTCGAGAAATTTCGCGAATTGGAACGCCTTCGGCAGCAATTCATGCAAAAGATCGACATCATCAACACCAGTAACATCCAAGCCATCATGGACGTCATGGATAGACGATCACCCACACCGCCACCACCGCCACCTCCACCAGCGCCGGCAGTTCTACCACCTGCCTTGATGGCTCAACTTCTACCACCGAAGGAAGAACCCAAGAAACCAGTTGAGGAAGTAGTTGCTCCCCCCAAGGAGGTTGAATCGGTCTTAAAGACCCCAAGTCCTGAGAAGACTGTCTATAGGGGAAAATTCACAGTAACCAAAGCACTAGAGACTCCCGATATTCTAAGGCTCAAACCAGAAGCTGAAAAGCTCAAAGATATGGATGCTAGATCAAATGCGCACACAATTAGTTTTCCGTGCAGCTCTGGCGGGTACTCCTCGGTGCAGAGCATCTTCGGACAAAGGAATTCAGGAAGATTTCCACATATGGATAGGAAATTCTTTGATACCTCGCTGGTGGAGGTTCGATCGCCGGCGATCAGTATAAGCTCGTTGGAGAACTGTGATACTAATTCTATGTCATCGGCCACGGGTGGGGGATTCATAAACCATTTGGATGAGGTTTGGATTAAGAGACCAGTATCACCGCCATCGAATAAGGATCAGGATCAGGATCAGGATCCGGATCCGGATACTACAGCGGCGTCAGAAGAGGATGTAAGTTGCTACTTTAGTTTTGAAATTTTTGATTTTTTTGTGAGGAGAAGGTGAGCACTTTCTCGACTGGTATTACGTGGAAGTGCTCTGTTTTAACTTTGAGCCCCACTTTGTTTGCCTCAGCTTCTACATTGTGGACCATAAGATGTAGGTCCATTATCCGATGACAAACATCATCAGCGTAGTCTAGGTGTTTAAGGTAAGATGTCAGAGTCCAGCGAATTCCATGGTTTCCTTCCGTCAATGCTTCACGAAAAACATCACTGAAAGCCACCAAAAATAACAGCGGTCACAGTGCATCCTTGACGTACTAGGCTTTAGAAATCTACTGACACCTTACCATTGTGAAAGACGTGACACTCACTGTCCTCCTTTTGACCTATCGAAGGTCATCCAGATAGCATCTCTATTCAAGCTGTCGTAAGCCTTCTTCTGGAACGCATTGGTTGGTTGCTTGAAACCGACCCTCGGTAAGGATGCACTTAGACCAATCATAAGTCCATTGTGCTGCCGATGTGTAAGGTGGGTGGGTCGCCGTCTTATTTTGAGAACCATTTACTCCAAGTGTGTGGCACGTGCATAGGAGACGACTGATGGTCTCTTCTTCTTCTTCAGCTGTATAGATTCTGCAGAAGTCCGGTGAGATTGTTTACGATTTTGAAGAGAATTCCTCTCTTGTGTTTCAGAAGTCGGATGGACCTGGCAGCCTTGCAGTATTACAGTGTTCGAGCTGTTGCCACTCAACGCATTGCTCAGTTGTGATCCGTAGGGTGTTTATAGCACGAAAGCTTGTCTGTTCGACGTCGAGAGTTGAATCCAAATGCTCCTTGATCTAGCCAGTTTCCACAATTCATCAGGTTTCCTTTTTTCGGAAGCTTAATGATCATTCTCCACTGTGGCGAAATGTTCTCTCCATCTAACGAGCTGACCCTCATCCGAAATCAGAACGTTGCCCTCTTGACTCTTCACCGGGTGTTGTTTGGAGTTCCGACTACCAATGAGCTCCTTGCTAATGCTGTAAACAGTCCTGCTGTCTTCTTGCACCTTCTTGCTGCTTCTTCAGCCCTTGAGGCCAGATTATCGATATATTGACGTTTGTCACGCTTCACATTACGCTGCACTTCTTTCTTCTTCGCAGGATATTGGGTTCCTAGCTCGGTTTTCTCCACTAAGAAGACGGCGATCCATCGACAGGTGTCTGCCGAGAGCCATGTGCGATGGTGTTTCTGCCTGCCTCTTCGTGCTCGCATTTCAGTGGTCATCCATGCTCTCCTGCAATGAGCTGCTGATTGCTTTTGCTTTTAAGGCAAGGTGATCGCTAAACCTTGAGCCTGTCGGTATTGAACTTGCGTGTTTAGCATGTATGAACAGTTGCTTTGCTATTGACAGATGCAGTGCTAGGCTAACATAAGATAGTGATGGCTTTCTTGTCCAATGTCAGCTCCTGGTCTGTATTGAAAGAGACAATTTCTAAAGCGGCAGCTAATCGCAATGTGATGTTCGCTGCTTATCGATCGAGAACCAGTCGAGAACCAACAGATCTTGTGACAGGTCGAATGCTTAAACAGTATGCCTTCAATGACAAGGCGATTGGTGTTGCTGAAGTTTACAAACCGCTCACCGTTGTCATTTCGGTCTCCAAGGCCGTGAACTCTTTGAGATCTCCCTCAGACATCCGTTTGGAGTCTGGTTGAAGACTGCGCCCAAATGCCTGTAAAAATTGTCATTTTCATCCTTAGCCGCGTCATCGTTCGGTAGCACTGTATTATGGTGACCTTCCTTACTCTACTCTGGAACCTGGCCTTCAATATCCGGTCACTGTGGCGCTTCCAGGATATAAGGATTTTTCACGCTGCTGGAGTTAACAGCAGTCTCATTTCGGACCTCCGTGGACTACCAGCTGGCTTACCAGAGTAGAGCATGAGAGATGTATTCCCCAGCATCAAACCATCATATTTCGCTCAACCCTAAGATGTCTACTTTATATCGTGCGAATTTGCGCTTCATTTGGAGGAATCTGGCGTTATAAGGCCCTTCTTGGAGTGAGTCTACGAGGGTCTTAACGTTCCAGAATCCGATCGTTGTCCGTTTTCGTTAGCCAAAAGTCGTTAACAAGTTTTTCGTCTCCGTGGCGTTTCGTAGCAATATGAATTCTTACGGTTAAGGCTCACTGGACCATGCGACACTAACCCTATTTTGTGGCGCTGGAAACTCGCCGAAGAAATTCCCAAATGGCACCACGAGAAGGTGGAAGTAGGGCTTACTAACAGAGCTGCTAGGTGTTCGGCTGCAGTGGCTCTTTCTCGTTACTTAGCAGAGCAGCACCTATCGGAAGAAACTGCTCCCACGAGGCCTTTGTTATTCGTAGCTCTACTGAAAAGGTATATTCTCTAAATTGCCGAAACACAAAATTGCCATCTGTTCTTAATTTTCAGAAGGTCCTTTTCAAAAAACACACAAGTGTATAAGTGTACGCCACTCTGTGTTATCTGTGTCAAATGCTATGGTCCTGTGCTCACCTGATACTCTCCAGTTCCGAATTAGAGATGATGTTTTTCTTCAAGTTTTATTGCCTCAAATACTTACTTATTTCCCTCATAACTGATCAGTTTCTAAACATCCATAACAGAACGCCAATTTCGAAACAGATACTCCAACTCATTTGGTAATAAAATTCCTTACAATTTTGCATTGCCGCACATCACAGTCACATAAGACAATAAAAATAAGAAAAAAATAAAACAAACGTTTTAGTAATAAATTTTCCATCACTTTTTCTCTATTATACGACGAAAACTTTTAATTGCCGCAATTAAAAGCCAATAGAAAAGTCTCTCTTTCTATCTGCGACTCATGAGATCTATATCGGTTGTAACCGGGTGGTGTCATAAGACACGGTCGCAACAAATCGATAAAGACTCGGGAGTAAGCGTTTTATATTTGTTTCTGACCGACACAGCAAAAGTGGAAGTGCAAATGTCACAAAATACCAGGAAGCAGCAATGAATGACGTACTTCGTTTTGGTGGCTCGACTGTAATTGGACACAAGAGGGGAAGTTGTAGAAGCCAGGTAGATTGGTCAAATTGAGACAGAATTTCCTGGAAGAAGAAATATTGCGAATTGTGAAATATAAGGCGTAATTATGATTTGATGGGGGGTTCTCCAGGGTATGGGTCCAGTAATGACCTCATTTCGTGTTTCGTTTTAATTAGCTAAACGAGCGAATTATTTTCTATTTATTTCGACGATGGAGTGTCCTCTGGTTTTCGCATCTTTTGGTGGCACTCAAGCGGAACATAGGTCAGGCAAATTAAATCTTAAAATGAGATAAAAGTGTCTCATAAAAAAAATTTGAGTTGAACTTGGGTTTAATTGTCGTACCGTGTAGAATGAGTTAATTGTCTAAAAGGTGGGACCAAATGTCACCAAAAAAGGAGAGAATTTGATGATCAATTTCTTCTTCTTCTTCTTGTATGGCGCTACAGTTCGGGGTGAACCTGGCCCTCAACTAATGAGCCTCCATTCTCTCTTGCGCACTCCAAGTTGGTCGAAGTCCCCTTCAACTTGTACGCGCCATTTGGACTGGAATGATCAGGGTCTTATACAGAGTCTCCTTAGTTCTTCGAGATAGGGCTTTACTGTTGAATTGTCTTAATAGCCCAAAGAAAAGCGGTTTACTACCTCGAAGTTGTAGCTGCCCACTGTGACGTATTGTCCAAGTCGTAGGTGTTGATTGTCTCTTCTTGTTGACACCATATACTTGGTTTTGCTCGAGGAGACTTATGCCTCTCTGGCGCAGTTGATTCATCTGACCAGATCTTAGAGATGAGTTAGTGTATGCTTTCTACCAGTTCATCCACAGCAGCCTTGAATAGTTCGCCCGGTAAGCCGCCATATCCAGCAGCTTTCAGCTTGGATATTGCTATCCCCGCTTCACTTAGGGCAGCTGGACGAAGATTTTGCCTACCATCGTCAATGTTGAAGGGTACATTCTGCCTCACCGTTAAACAGTCTGCAGAAGTAGTTTTTCCATATTCCCAGCACCAACCGTGATTATGGTACGAGGTTTCCATATTCATCTCTACAGGCTTCTGTACGGGTTTTGCTTCTTTGATCCGTTCCTGGAGTAAAAGCTCTTAATATTTTCAAACGCGCACTTCTCATATTCCTTCTTCTTCTTTTGGAGAAGTCGATGTTCCTCCCGCTTCTTTTGCTCATAGATCTCAAGAGCAGCTCTCGTCCTATGTTGCAGCGCCGCTTTATACGCCTCTTGTTTTGCTGCATGTGGTCACCCGCATTCTTCGTCAAACCATTGGTTTCGCCGTGGTGGTCGGGCGAAACCCAGTACATCAGCTGCGGCGTTTTTGATGGCATGGTGGCAGTGTTGCTACTGGTCTTCAGCACTTGATGATGGCGTCATAGGGGTGGTTGAGAGATTTCAGGATACGCGTTCAGCAAAGACTCTGGCTGTCTCTTGCGATTGTAGCTTTTCGACGTTAAATTCAGATACAAACTGAAAGCATATGAAGTACTGAGTCAAACAAAGATTGAACTAAATAAGTGTGAAACAGACAAAAGAGGTTAATATTATACTTTAAGGCTCATATCGTTGCGAAAGTCAAACAGAACTTTCGTCAAACTCTTTCATTCTCTGAGAGCTTCTGATTGTAGGTACTGTGAATGTAAAGATACATAAAAAGAGTGGCAAAAATGAGTACAATCGACCCTTATAGTTCTATCTGTGTTTGAACTAAATAGTTCATTCAATTAGAGCTAAATCGCATCTCAGACCATTATCTTTACGAGGGAATGGATCAGGAACAAATAAACACAACGAGGATAGTGAAGGATAAGACAAGGCGGTAAGCCTATGAAGCACTTCGACCCAGGAGGATCTTTTGTGCTATTCCCTAACAGGATTGACTATAATTAATTGTTCTGAGTTCTAGCTGAAGTCTAGTTCATTTATGATGCTAAAGACATTTTGAACTGAAGCAAAGGAGACATCAGATGGTGATGTGCAGGCTTTGTTAAAATACTTAAGTCTCAGCCGAGCTATGGCTGGACATTCGCACAATATGTGGTGGGCTGTTTTAGTGCCAGTTGGACACTGCCCATTTCTTTGAGATGATAATTGAGAGAGCAATGTCCAGTTGGGAAGTCAGTGATCTTCTTGACTTTCTATTTGCTCATGGAGAGGTAGTCTTTTGTTCTGTTTCTTGAGAAGTTGATGAATTGTTTGGCGTGTTTTAAGCTATTTTGAGAGTTCCAGTGGGAGAGCGATTCTTGGCGTTCCCATCTGCAGAGCTCTATCCTTATTTGGCTAGTTTGTAGGCCGCAACAAGGTTCAGCACCAATGAATGGAGCCTGAGCACCTTGTCTGGCAAGCTTATCAACGGCTTCTTTGCCAGGAATGCCCTTGTGTCCAGGGTCCCAATTTAGTGTGACTTTATTGTGTGCAGCGAGCTGAAAGAAGGTTTAAAGACATTTCCAGACTAGCTTTGACCCAAAGTTATAGGAGCTGAGAGCCTTGAGAGCTGGCTATCTGAAAATATGTTAATATGTGATCTACGGAGGTTTCTTCTACCGCATTCTCTGACACAGAGCTCGATAGCGAGGACCTCTGCTTGAAAGATTGTGCAACCAATTGTCCTCTAGAAGAATAGATAATCTGTAGTTTGGACTAGAGAGATTCTAGCTCCAGACCCACTCGACTTTTTCGATCCGTCAGTGTACCGTTTGGGAGATTTGTAGATTGTCCCAGGAGCTCCAGATTGTGATACATAAACATGACATGACCATATAGCTATTGGTTGTGGTGATGTCAGGTAACTTTGCGATGCAGTGGTATCCGCGAACTCAACGGAACGACCGGATGGTAAGTGGTCACAATTCAGTGAAAAAGAAAAAAAGCGCGGATAATAATGACGTATGTACATAAGTTGAACTATCACATAGGGAGAGCTTTGCTTCCAATTTGTTCAAAGGTCATCCGTTGTACCTCGTTACCCTGTCATCACAACTCCTTTGTTCTATTTTTTCCCCATAAACAGCTTAACGTCACGATGATATAACCAAATGGATAGCTCTCAACAAACAATATTAATCTGCATGCGAACATCCGATTAAACCGATTAAATCGTTCATTTTTATCTCGATGGGAATCTCCGGTCAATTGATGAAGCATCACATGATTGAACGTACACTCAGCATTTAAATTGTATTAATAAAAAAAGCAACTCTTGTTGTCGCTATAAATACTTTTGAGAATCAAAAAGAGGGAATAATGTGTGTGCCTGCAAAAACACCACATGATTTTAATGGGTCATATTGTTTGATTTAAATTTGATCATTTGCTGGTTTGGCTTTTGAAATGCCAAATCACGTGACTGTATAATTTATTACAAATTCGCATAGTCTGTTGTTTGGGTTTGGGTTTAGAGCAGCCCAATTGGAGGGGCGACTGGTTTTGGAACGAGATTCTGAAAGATGAACGTGGTAACATGTGGTGACAAGACACTAAATGGTTTTGAGAAAATAAAATTGCGGATGTTTTTTGTTTTGGAGGAAAAAAAGAATGGATCTCTAAATATACGAAAGATTAGCTGTTGGTGTGAAATGTTTGTCGAATATAATGAGGGGTCTGCGTATAAATTAAAGATACGTGTTTCACATCTGCAGATACCCAATGTGGCTTAACATTTTTTGCTGTCTGGTGCTCAACATCTAGCTCAACTTTACTCAAATTGTTTCATTTTCCTGAGGAATCCGAGTATGGATTTAAGTAATGACGAACTTGCAGTTACAGTATTTAACATATCAATTGATACAGGCAAAAAAAAACACAAACGTTGGTTATCCACAGTATCGTCGCCACAAGCATCAAAAACTTAGAACTTTGGCTTAAGGCTACTTTGTAGAAAAAAAATGCCTGTGAGAACATCATCTCTTCTTCCGTGTGACAGCACAAATACTGCGGCTTATTAATATCAGGCAACATCTCTGCAGGCAGTTTCCATCCAAGCAAGTCATGCGACTTAACCTGTTAGGTATAAGGTTGACTGTGTTGACAGCAGGTGTTAAGGGCTCACTTAGACCACGTTGAGTCAATTATGCCCAAAGATTAATGAGAACCTAAACCCATTTGACCGCTCAGCTAAACAACCCAGATATGTGTATAAATCTTAAGAGTTTGCTGAGCTCATGTCATGCGACATATCCAATAATATTTGTAAACCCATTAAAGATCCTTACCGAGGATGTAGGACCCAAGGCAGGCACCTGTTTTAAAAAAGTATCCTGATATCTGCTGGGGTAGCTGATCACTCAAGAGTTTCACACGAATGAGTGATTTAAGTCTTGCGATGGAATGCAGAGAGCTCTTGCAGTCACTAACGAAGCTGGAAGTAAATCAAAGGTTGAATAAATGTAAACTATCGCTACAGATACTACTTACTTATGTTGTAGCATTCCACAAAGGTACTAGAGCCTGATGCTCGCTGAGCTATAGAACGAAAAAGAAAGTTCGTCTTTCTAGCACAGACTCTAACCTAAAGCAGTTCTGGATACTAGGAAGGTTGACTGAAGTCCTAGTATTGAAGGACGGCATAGGAGGCTTAAGGCTTAAGGTCATGGATGCTGTGGTAAGCACCATAACAGAAACCACCACGATTGGGTCGACGACTAGCTTTGATTGTGCAAGTACCTACATAACTGTCTAGGCAAAGTAAACTCAAATGGATCTCGTTATAGCCACTTAGAACAACAATATCTTTTCCGGGGGGGCATCTTACCGAAAGAACCCGTAAACTGCTACACTCTTAGATAATACACTTTCCTTGTACTATGCGAATGGAGACAGAACATCCCCTTTCCACCATCATATCATATTCTTCAAAGTGTTCTGATTATAAGAAGAAGTTTTGTTGATCTACAGTCCTTTCAGTCGTTATGTTATCTATTCGTGCTCCTGTTGGAATCACATGTCATCTAAGACCATGCCTCAAAGTTGGGATACCAAAATGTCAGTTCCACACATTCCTTATTTTACAAAAGTTTGGTACAGCCGTAACACGTTGAGGATGTATACGAGAGGCGTTTGATAATTTACTAGAATAATATGAAAGTCAACATCCTCCTTGTCCTCCTCAATAGACTTAGCCTAGTGCTGCTTCAACGTTCTTAAGGCATCTGAGCAATACGTTTGCAGGCGGATTCTGATGTGGCGACCTCCACGCTCAATGCGGATCTCTTAACTTGTTCCTTAAAACCGGGACACAGCAAATTTTATTAGAGAACTAAATCTGAAGAATGGAATGACTAGGAAGGCAGTTGGGGTGTTGACGTTATGAAACAGAACTTAAGCTTCTTCATCAATTTCTCGTTCAATCTGTCCCGTAGCCAAACCTAAGCCTGTATTTTTTTTCTCTTTTCCGAATGGTCGATGTGTGTAATTGTGAATCCAAAAACAGTGGCCAAGACATAATGTTCATCCAACTTTGCTTTGTTGTATTGTTCCTCAGATATAATTATAAGTTGTCTGCTTCCCAAGCACTCAAACACAGACGAATTGACATACATATCTACCTATTATATCATAGTCAGAAACCGTTGAGGCTGGCACCGCCCCCTATCGAGCTTATACAGCATTTTTGAACGCTTCTTATGTACTTCTCTTGGTCAAAAGTTGCCGTTTAATAGCCAGACGTCTACGATCTATTTGACGTTTACCTCCCCCATTCTGTCTGTGATGTATCATCCATTTTGAATGTATTCTGACGTTTCTTTCAAAATCAAATGGGAGTTCAATCAATAGTACTTTTTATGGGGGCAGCCATTTTGCAGAGTCATTTCGTACATTTCGTTGTTTTTAATTGAATAACAGCCTGCTAAGAACTTGGTGTTCAAGAGGAAAGAAGGAAACAGCGCGACATTCTTATAATATTAAGTCTTGGTCACATGGTTGTACACATTTATTCAGATATAGGACAAAAGAGGATCCGTCTGTTTTCGGAAATGTCTGGGCATTGAATGAACAGATGTCTGTTTATGGTTGCCGTATCGAACTAACTTAATTGTTAAATCATTTGGACCTTGTGTTTAGTAATGCTGATTCTTAGCCAAAATTTCTTGTAGTTTTTGACAGGTCTAACGACTTTTGTATGCCATGCCGAATCGAGGTCCAAATTTGTCCACATATTTGCTATTTATATAAAATGATTAAAACTTGTTTTGCGAGCTGATGTTGACGAATTTCGGAAACATTTTCACAATAAATGATCTTTGTAAGATCGTAAATGATAAGCCTTTGTGGTGACAGCTGTCATATATTGTTCGCCGTACGATTGACAGTTCGGAAATGCCGCAAAACTCTGATCGGCTTTTACTTTCAAAGTATGCCATGTTTCCTGATTGTCTTTTTAAATTAAGTCCACGCAATTTATTAATTCTGCTGACATAAGTTTTTATGGATTCCATAGATTTGCCTTCCAACAAGTATATGTAATTTCTTTTCAAAATGCCGGACTTGAGTTCCTTTTAAAATGATTGGCAAGCAGGAAACTTATTCCCTCCGACTGTTGCAACTCTGTGCTCATTTCCGAATATACGCTGGCATTCACATACATCCAAGGAAATTCATCAAATTTATAGCAATTTCTATAATTAGCCATGAGCAATGACTACTCTATAATCCCAAAATAGAGCATAATTACTAGCCTTTCTTTGTCCATCTCCATTCCGCGTTGCTTTTTCTCTCCAATCACCAGTTGTTCGTGTTCCTCTTATCTACGAGACAGAATTAAAATATCCAAACAAAAAATATTTAAATAAATTAGTAAACAAAACCAGCGAAGTGAATATATCAATGAAAGCTGGTCTTCTTATTATTCAAAAAAGTACTTGACGTCACAGATGATAGATTCGTTATCGTTAACGATACCCAAAGTGGCACTATAACTCTAGCGCTTCCGTCGACACCATACACAAAGTAAACATCTCCTAACCGGTTCATATGAGTGAAAAAAATTTAAAAAAATCTATAGCTTCATAAATTTAAGAACCAAAAACCAGAAAGTCTCGAAAAAATACAAAAAAATTAAAACTTATTGCAAAAACAATCTTCTTTTTTTTTTTTTGTGAATCAAAACAAAAGTGTTTCTACAACTACAACACAACATTGCGTAGAAGTTTTTGTTTTGAATTTCTCTTTCAATTGGCCGTCGGCCAAAAATACAAAACAGAAAAAAAAAAAAAACTAGACAGTCGCCGATTAGTTTCCTCATTGGAAAATTTTTTCAACAAGAAAACTATTTTTGGAAGGAAGTTTCGTTGGAAACTCTTTGATTTCGAAATTTCGGTTATGATTTCGAATAAAAATTCCAAGTACTCTCGTCGAGAACAGATGGGGACTGGGTTGTGTGTTCTTTTTTTATGTCTTAATTCAACAATTTGGAATGAAATTAATAAAATTTATTGCTTAATAGTCAGGCCGGATGGTTGTGCCTTGTTTCGGACTGTTTCATTTTAATTTGGAGGTGTATTTGGTGAATTTGGCCCCTCGGGGGGCGAGCTGTCATTGAAATTGTTTCGCCTCACTTTCGTCGGAAAGAGAAATTTGCGATAAGTTTTATTGGACGATGACACGGAAAGATGCAAAGAAGTACGAGACAGACGAACGAAAAAAAAATAAACGTACGATAATGATGTCATCTTTTTGTGGCTTACTGTCTGTTGGGTAAATCGACAGGATAAAGTTTATTGGCAGTGGGGTTTCAGTTAAGTATAGCTTGTGCGTTGTGAGTTCAAGGACATCTTTGGGTGGATATAGATCTGGTAATTAAGCTTATTATGTTATTTATGACAGCTGTTATGATTTTTTTTGTTGAAAGATAATGTAATAAACCACCAGGAGGATGTATGATAGAAAAAACACTCTAAGAATTTGAAGTGACATCATTAGGAGATAGAAGCACGTGCTTGACAGTAAAAGACTCTTTCAATGTCAAGTCAATATCGACCTCGATTGTCAAAGCAAAAAGAGAAAGAAAAATGCAAAAAATGATAGAAATCGTATTTGGAATACTGAGTTTCCTGCATTGCTATCCACAGCATGTACCCCAGACACAAGCTTGTTGCAATTAAATTACCAAGTTCATCAGATAAAGTCTGGTCATTTCGAAGGCAATTTGGCCGACGATATTTTTTTTTTTGCTATTAAAACGAGACATAATAGATAAAATGTCGACTCAGACGTGGTGAAAGTAACACTTGGGCGTACATGTGATCAGATATTTATATGTCGAATCAGATGTTGGCTTGTTGGTCCATCTGATGGAAGGTTTTAGAAGTATTTTGCTGTTGGACAGGAAGAGGAGGCCCATTCCAAGAAAACTCATTTCTAAAGAGCTCAATTCCTCTTCGACTGTTCCACTGTTTGCCACATTTGCCTTTATTTTTTCTGCAATGCTCCTTCTACTTCGATTTCCTCTACTGCTGTGGAATAGCTGCTATCCGAGCGGTGATTGTTGTGGGCTTATCGATCCGTCTCCAGGTGTCTACCGGTAGCCATATGCGCGGTGTCTTCTGCCTTCTACCAAATGCCACAGTTTCTATGCGTAAAGTAAAATCATGACTTCCGTCAGTTCTGTTTGAAATGTGGTTAGAATGTAACATTAAGGTTATATTTTTTTTCGAATTGGCATCACTTTTTCCAGTGACAACCGATTTGACAGCTGACAACTGCAGAGTGAATGACTCACGTCAAAACAACGCATGCAAATGTGTAAATTTATTTTGAATATCGTAGTTCGGTCGTCTACTAATGCGCTTTCGCGGAGATGTCGAACACTGCGCACTGTTTCAGCTGTGGAGTGTGGAAAGGAGACAAAATGACATCGGATAAACATGGGATAAATGGCCACCAGAATTGATGTGCATTCGGGCCCGATTTTTGGCTATTTCTATAACTCTTTACAGAACTTCTGGCAATAGGATGACGGATATTCTCTTCGATAGCTTGAAGAGGTTTGTTGGCATGGATTTGTGACTTTCCAAAAACATTACAAAAAGAAGAACAGAACGGTTAAATCAAATCAGGCGATCTTCCACGTTCTCTAGAAGTATAGCGATTTATGTCATGTTGAAGTGTATTCTGTATCTGCTTACTTCACAAATGTCAAAATAAGTAATTGACATTAGCCGCCATTTGCAAAAAATCATAGCATCTTCCGATAGGATGATGACATTTGCGTCACCTTGTACAAGGTTACTGTTTGGTATGCTTTGTGAAATAATGGATGAAGTCGTTAGTCCCAGACGCCGGCGAAAACGTAGTAGTCAGTCGACTTGTTCGCTCTCCAGTTCAATGGCATTAATTTGGAAAACAGTGGTTTAAATAAAACAGCGTTGAAGGAAATGGGCCTGTGAATTGGCCACCAAGATCATGTGATTCTGGAGTATTCTCTGCTGGGATGGAACACCTTTTACAGAATTGTGCTGTGTGCATTTAGCTGGACTTGTTAGCTTTGGATAATCCTTTGTGGATCCCACTTCTGTTTTTCCTAAACAGCTTTGCTTCCAAATTCTTCGTGCGAGAATCCTGTGTGCCCACGGCACAGCCTTGCTGCCTATTCGCGGTAAAAGGTTCAAATGTTCACAACACAGTGGAACAACACACTTCCTACCTGTGTTAAC
This sequence comes from Chalcosyrphus nemorum, assembly GCA_949716465.1. NCBI lineage: Eukaryota > Metazoa > Arthropoda > Insecta > Diptera > Syrphidae > Chalcosyrphus > Chalcosyrphus nemorum. Next base: position 83,141,041 of record OX454333.1, read on the forward strand.
ACAATTGAACGTCTTTTACAAATTTTGTAAAAACAGGTGAAGCAAGGAATCAATTCACAGCTCAATGATAATCCGTAGGATGTTACTCTGGTCGAGAGAGGAGCCACCAATCAGCACTGGTGATTCTATAAACGATTCTGCCTTGGCTTCGGTGGCCAAATTACGCGCGGCCATTTCTACATACAGTTTGTTGTTGTTAATGGAATGACAACCTGTAAAAAATATATTTTGTTCAAAAGGAATGAAAGAGATAACTCGACAGATCAGACGCTAACGCTACTTCACATTTATTCACAAACAGAGGAATTTAGGCTCCGCCCGTTTTCGGTCACGTGGGGGCAGGGGAAGCTCGAGTTGACTGTCTATTTTGTGTAGTCTATGGTACTCATGCTCAGACATTTCCAATGTACGACGAATTGCCTGCATACTGAAGCCATGACGATGACTGACCTTACGTCGAAATTCACTTTGGGTATTCACAAATGAGCCGGAACAAACGACCGCCTTTTCGAAATCCATGAATAGCAATTGAAGACCCGATCTATACTCAACCCTAGTCCTCTTCTTCTTCTACTTTAGGCGATGTTATAATCCTGAGGCCAACAAGGTGACCCTCTGTTGTGTGCCACATGGAAATCCCCGGGAATGGGAAGGTGGATGAACTGGCCAGGGAAGGGTCACATCTAAACTCCTTGCAGGCCCTTCCTGACGCCAGCATACCGCTTAGCACACTGCATAGGGACATAGGCAGTGAGTCCTACGAGGAGGCTAACAAACGATGGTGCCGATGAGATACATGCGCTACAACCAAATCGTTATGGCCCGTCTACGATAAAAAGAGATCTTCTAATCTCATAAAACTAAGTCGTCGTGATATACAAACGGTCGTAAGTGTCGTGACAGGACACTGCGCGATAGGCAATCATGCAGAACGGCTAGGTATACCATATAACGACTTCTGTCGAAGTTTTAGGGACGAAGAGGAAATAGAATCCGTTCGCCACCTACTGTGTGATTGTCCAGCATTAGCCGTGAAAAGGAAAGGTACTATAGGGAGTTATTTCCTACCGAAGCTGGACGATCTAGGAAACATAGAGCTCAGCAAAGTCCTGAGATTCATACTGTTATCTGGATGGTTTAGCTGAGCGGTCTAATGGGTTTTAGGTTCCCATCAATCCTTGTACTGCATTCCTACTTGTCCATCTGGACTGAGCACCAGCATGCAGCCCGAATTTGGATCACTTTGTCACAATAAAGTTCTGGTCTTTTTGCGTTTGTGTGATCCAGTTGTTTTTATCTGCCTTTTTCGCCATTGTGTCAACCCATCACTCCATGAAAGTCCGCAGCATGCTACTCTGGTCGCAAGATGAGCTTCGGTCACCTATCAGCTCTTCGATGATTCTATAAACGATTCCGCTGTCACACCTTCTTGTTGCTTACTTGTCTCCTGTAACCAGTATTCAGATTGCGCTTGTCACGTCACATGCTACATGGTACTTCCCTCATCTCCTTACATTGTAGTGACATAGCTCTATCTTATTGTCGAGGAACCTATCCTAAGATTATATCGTTATGTCTAGCAAGAAATTTTATAGCATCGTAGCTGTCTTGAACTGACTTTGAGTCCACCTTGTTGGTTGGTTGGTTGAAACCGGCCCTCGGTGTGGATGCACTTAGACCAAGAATAGATCCATTGTGCTGCCGATGTGTAAGGTGGGTGGGTCACCCTCTTGATGTGGGAACCATATACTCCTTAGTATGAAGGAGCCAATCAGGCATTCACCCAATGGTGCCTTTCTAATTAATGTTGGCGAGTGCGGGGCAAGTGCATACATAGGAGGTGACTGATGGTCTCCGCTTCTTCTTCATCTCTACAACTATGTTGGACGATAATGCTCTCTATCTGACTCTGAAAAGGATATGTGTATCTTGAAGCGCTTTTGATAGTTTAAGCGTAGATCTCAATAGAATGAACTGCAGTCTGGATCACAGTGGGACGCGTTCCCCATATATACCGAGACTTTGATAGTAGGCCAACAGATGACAGCTTTGAGTTCTATCTTCCATCAGTCGGTAAGCAAGACCAGACTTCTAAACACAATTGAACTAGTTTTCAATATATATTGATAAGCATAAGCATTTCTGTTTATCTACGTTCAGTGTGTCCCTCCAATTCATCTTCATTGTACTAATCTATCAACCACTAGCCTCATCGACCTATCTCGCCCCCATTCCACTCCACACCTTGTTTTGATAATAAGTTTTTTGAAAAGTTAATTTGTACAATACATTAGGTAATTTCTCAAACCTTATCTACAAGAAAAAACAGCAACAAACTTGCACTAACCACATGACAAACTAAAAAAGCAATAAATTTAAAAATAGCCGCAAATATTTTGATTTATTCTTCTTCATTTGTTTACAGTTTTTCTATTAAAATTCCCCGAAATAAATCGTCATTCTGTCAGACTGAGCACAACTAAATCCCTCATACTTAACCGCTCAATAAAATGCGAGTTTAACTAAACCCCCACCTCCTTGGAGTCATAAATTAATTCGCCTCATTTATCTTGCATCGAAACAATATGAGCTCTTTTGTTTTTATTATTAGATCCCCCCTTTCATTCGGACGTATGTACCTAGATACAATTAATTAAAAAAAAAAAAAGAACATTGATGATTAGTATGTCTGAGCAGATATTAACCCTTCAGATACGTAGAGTGTAATCCTCACTCATGGAGACGTCAATAAAACCACCATATCTCGTCCACCTACTCTGCGGGTCATCCTTAAGTCAGCAGCGTGCCGCTTCTTCAATCAATTAGCAGAAGCAAACTGCTTTCTTCTAATTAATTGGCGACGAGAAAGGGTTATAAATTTGATCCTTTCCGCCGGCGGCAAAGTTAGTTCAAGGATTATCCTCTTGTTGAGCAGAATGTACACCTTTCCTTATTACAACTTTCATTCTGTTCATTTTCAGGAACACGATGGCAAGACCCCCGGAGGATCTCGGCCGTCAAGTGCTCCGGCGGAGCCAAATTCCAAAGAAGCCCGCAGAACAGCCAAGAAGATGGAAAAGGAAGCCCGACGCAAGGAGAAGGAGCTGCTTCGCACGGAAAAGGAAGCCCGCAAAATGGAACGTGAAACCGCCCGCCGGCTGGAGCGGGAACAAGCCAAGCTGGAGAAATTCAATCGCAATCAGGAGAAGATGTCACGCAGCACGGAGCGCGTAGCACCTAGATCGGGATCACTGGAACGCCGACGAAGTGGTGAGGACTCACCAGTTCTCAACCAGTCGACGGTGCATGGCATCGCTAGTCCGAATCGCCGCCCAACCATATTCGATGTCTTCCGGCCGCGCGGCAAGTCAGACGCCAAGAAACGCGACAAGGATGTGAATGCTCCCAATTCCGCGGGCGGCAGTAAAACGGTTAGCGGCGATAATAGCAGTACCGGCAGCAATCATAGTGCTTCTGGTGGTGGTGGCGGCATTATGCAGACGATGAAGACTGCGATGCAAAATACCGGCTTGATTGGCCATCATAAGCATCCGCCACCGGCGCCTAAGTACAAGGACGGATCAGCACATCCACATCAGGGCAGTGATGCACAGGTTTGTCGTTGGAATATTTATTTCAAAAATTTGCTTTACAAAGAGAAATCTTTTTTTTTTTTTTGCAGTACTATCATACGGTGACGGCGGTTCGGCGTGTCGACGCGACTCGTTCGCCAATGACCAAGGTGATCGATTTGTTTAGGCATCGATCGAATTCAGCGGCATCCGAGGCTGATAAACGGAAACTGGTGAGTTTGAATTTAAATTTGAATTAGAGCTTGCAGCGGTTGTCAAAACTTTCGGAGTAAAAAGCTATTATTCGGTGTAAGGGGTTGCGGTTTGTGCTGCGGGGAAACTTATCGCGTGCACTTTGGAAGCAAAAGCAAATGCTACGTGTTCTTTGCTATTTTCGGAGAGATGGCGCTGCAGACGTAGAGGAGAGTAATAAATTGAATTTTCAAATTTAAAAAGCAATTCAAATGTTTGATATGATTTCTGTCAGTACAGATACAGAGTACAGAATTCAATTTCTAGAAACTAGGAACGTTTAGTGTCTAGTGCTCATCTGTTGGGGTATGAAGGGTTAAAGTTGTGCAGGACTACATTATTAACTATAAGAAGTTTTGGGAGATGTTGCGAGTTGCATCAGTCAACCCTGGAGCTGTTTATACATTAGTTTTCATCTTAGTACGTACATAATGCAAAAAGAACGCCTGATTGTGAGTTCAATTAAAGAAAGGAATTAGCAAATTTCTGTGATGGACAGATGAGACTACGTAGGCTATTCTAAATACACACATGTGACCAAGAAAAGCCCATTCATATAGCTCACTGAGAGGCTCCTGAAAAGATTCAGTAAAGATGTTAGTATAGGTTCCTAGCTCAAGAAATGAGGCAGGAGTGCATTCCTTTTAGTGAGAAGCCGTCTCTGTGGATCGCTCTTTAAGGTACACGTGCCTGGATTTCAACGTTCAACAGGAGATCTCTTCAAGTTTTTGGGGATGTGAAAGTCTACCTTTGGAATGAAAACAATTGAGACTCGTCCTTAGGTTTTTGGAAAATGTGGTTTAAGTTTAAGCAAATCAGTGCTAGCCAGTGAATTGCTATGTCCTAGCATTATTGACTGTCAAGACCATGTGACTTAGATTTTTTCTGTTGTTGATGCTAGTTATGCTGCTGGTGGTGCACGATCAGAAGTAGCTTGTACCAGTTTATCGTTACTCGACCATGGGTTTTGTGTGTTCAAAAGAAGCTTAGGTGTTTCCAAAATAGAATCAGTCCAGGTACCAATAGCCTTTTTCTTTTAAACGACGGCTATGTCGCTTGGATGCCAAGCCTCTACAGATTCATTGAGGGATTCAATAGATTGACAATAGTCTGCCAATCCTTGTTTCTTGGCCATTCTAATTAGCTCCATATATATATTATAGGCTGTCTGTAAACGGAGCTGCCACAAGTAGTGACTGTGGCCTATTCCGGACATCTTCTTGCGTATCCACAGATATTCATCCCTCCAGATTGAGACTATCGCTTAACCGAAACTCACTGAGCACAAAACTGCTACTAGTGCGATGTCAATGACCCATTCAAATTGGAAAAAACCCAGGTTGAACAGTTGTTGTATATCTGTGGCACACTGCAAGTGTATATACTACCAAACCTTAGACGCTGGTAAGACTTTTTGAAGACATCTAAACGACTATTGATCCAAATTATCCTTGAGACGCTAGATCAGCTTTTCATTTTGACACGTTGGGCAACAAAAAGCAAGCCTTCAGCAAGGGATATACTGGGAATAGCTCTAGTCGCAAGTCGCTCCATGCATTGCTTTTCTTAGCGGAGAAAACATCTACGAGGTCCGTTGATAATCAGTCTTCACATTTAATAACGCTAGACCTTATAAGGCTCTAGCTATGCCTAAAGAGGGTAGAATAGATTAGATAAGAGTAAAGAAACGGATAATGGTACACGGCGACCTCTTTAGATCCATTGTGTCCCCTTAGTAGGACCGCAGCCAATGTGAATCTCGGTTAAAGCATTTCCTACAATCCGATTGTTTTAATATCCAGGAGAATCATTCATAAAGGCAACTAGACAGGTTCTTCTTTTGTGGATTATTGCATTACATTGAGTCGGCTGGTGTTTCTTGATTGAAGGTTGTTGCATGCCTTGTTGTACACCCTCTTTCCTATCCCTAGCTTACTGATGTCCTACTAAAGCTTACAGGTCTTCCAAGACATCTCTTGCAAATATATCAGCACTGTGATTTTCCTTGACTCCTATGTACTTGTTGGACACATCTTTTAATACAGTGTACCTCGTGGGCATTAACTCCGAGTAGCTAACCCTGGGACTGTCCACACCTGGCCCATTGCCTGTCGTCATTTGAATACCTCCTTATACCATTTTATAGTCGTTGTTTTGTTGGCTAATTGTCTGATTAGTTGTTCCATTCTTCCTTGCTAGCTAGTACTGAAGCAGTACATTCTAATCATAACATCTCTGGACCAATCTAGAAGTAGTATCGTTTACGCTTTTGCAGTATGGTTTCTTTTGCAGTTCCCTCTAGCACTGTATGTGGAGGTGTTTTACTCAATGCTATCCTGGCTATGGTTTGCCTCATTTAACAACAACACGCCACTGTACCAGAGAATCATGAGGGAAAGATTCATGTAAGTGCATGGCATTAGTGCAGCCTGAAGGTCTTCGTAGACATGTCGCTAACGATGCATATGGAGACAAGACTGTGCAGTGTGCACTGCTCTTTTGTAGAGAATTGATTGGTTTTGCTTGTTGCTATTATTTGGAACACTTAAGCAACTTTCAACTTTGTAACTAGAGTCTATTCTCGGTTCAATCAATTCCTCTTCATGCGCTGCTTCTGGATCTTATGACTTGTTTTTGTAGCCAACCATTTGTTGTAGTGTTCACCAAGAGCTTCATACCTTAGTCCCGTTGTGTAACTGTTCTCCATTCTCAACTATAGTGTGCGAGAGACTTGCCTTTTTTCGTTGGTATTTTTTCCATCACGGAACAAGGCTGGCAGATTATTTGGCTATAAATTAACCGCATAATTTTGACTCGATCGAGCGCCTCCATCATCGATTTAACGTAGCTAAACTTTTTAGGACACCTCCAGACGTAAGGGCGTACGCAGTGCTCATTTTATTGGAAATAGTTGAGAAATGAGAGTAGGGATATTGCACTAATTTAGGCAAAATCTTGGTTTCACTCCTGGAGGTAAATATATCACGATGTGTCCACAACCATTCCCAAGGATCCTTTGACGTCTTCGAAATACTGTGCGACGACACCGAAAAGTTGCCACCTCCACCTTCGGGTCTGATTCAGACTGTCTGGGCTGAACACATTATTCCCCTTATCCGTTTAGCTTCCTACCCTCGCGACAGCATTTCGTGTGACTTGTGGCTTTCTCCCACTTAGACAATGTCTCTATAAGGGGCAAAATTTTAGTTAGGAGAAGACATCATGCAAAACTTGATGGACGCACTGTATTCCATCTCAAATGAGGCGTTCCAGTGTTATGCCTAGCCCTGCCTAGAGCCGGATACTTGCAAAGGAAGTACAGAATTATGTCTTTCTCCTTGCAGCTACGTTAATGTACATACATTAATTGTTATAGCTATTCTGGTCGCATGAACCCTGAGGGACAAAAGACCAGAACTCTTGCAATATCTGGACGGTTTCTGTTAACTAGATCTTCTGTTTTATTCCAGTAATATTGGTATTTAGTATTTAGGCTACATCTGCCTGGATACAGTTTTACACTCTCTGCCATCTCCTACCAACATTTGGATATAAAACGTTCACTGTCCCACGGGGCGTTCACGACCTGCGTACAGGAACAATCAAGAGCAGATATACTCCTCACTAGCTCATCAGGTCGTTAATTTGCCTCAAGGTCTGATCATGTACCTATGTCCCAGCGACTTCTTTCTTGTACTCTCTTACTAGCTTCGAGAATGTAATGACAGATTTAGGCCAATGCCACAAGAGCTCCCAAATAAATGCACGCCCAATTGTCCGCGCAGCTTGGTGTTGTCGTCACACGAACAGCATTTTGGAGGTTGCTGAAAAAATTGGTTCGCGTGACCATGCCGACAGCTTTTTGGTCTAACTTCCGTGTGTACAGCTCTATTGGTTTGCTGTATACTCAAGGAGCTCGTGGTGCATTGGTCTTAATAAGCTTGATAGCGGTTTGTCTGTCAATTAGGATGGCTATAGTGTTAAGGGGTGCGGAGATTTGCTTGAGTAGGCGCCAGGCCTTACACACAGGCAGACCCTTTTCGAATCAGGAACCCGGTAAGACAAGGAAACTTTGAGGGAATCAGAGAATATTCTCGCACCCAAACCACAGTCCATTTTTGAACCATTCGTGAACATAGTTTCATCGAATTCGTCATGTGCTTCGTCTTATTACAATTCCGTCCTGGTTGTGAATCTGACCGTCACTTCTCTCGAAAAGCTGTCATCCTTTTAAGCAAATAGAAACCTGTCTTTCATACCTCCACTTGAAAGCTATGTATTACTACTATTTCCAGTTACGCATTGAGTCATAAATATTTCTTTTGAGTCGTTTTCTAAAAATATTTGTACAATCTATTCAATTGGCAGAGAAGACTTTCTATAACCTATCAATCATCATCAATCAATTTTGGCAAATTTCCCCAATTGGTGAGTTATTTTCTCACCAAAAGAACCGTCTTGTATTGTTTTTCGGTTTCTTCCTAATTTTTATAAAGTTATTAACCTAAATGACTCAACAAGTTCAAAAGCATAACAAAGTACTTAACTAATAAACAATTTTGAAGACGTTAAGCAATTACTAATGACGTACACACGCATTTGTGTTGCGAGTAATATTCATCAAAAATGATTTTAAACTTTGTAAACAGATGGAAAAAGGCGGGGGGAAATTTATTTTTAGATTTCGAATTTCGGCTGGAATCGAACAGCACGTAATATGTTTTCCAATCACATGCTCTAGATAAATAATTTGCATATGTAAATTAATAAATTAAAAAAAAAAAAACAGAACACAGCAGGCAACAATAGCACTTCAGGTTATGGGAAAATCTCACGTATCTCTTGCCACCCAAATTGATTTGAGGTATTTTCGAACGTGTTATTATTTTAGACGATAGGGAAATCGAATGCACAGTTAGTAAATCAAAATCAAGTTTTTCTCGTTTAAAGTTTGAAGCCTAAAAGATATATTATTGTATAGATTGCAAAAAAATATTATGGGAAAAATTCTTGAAAAACTGTTTACGAAGTGGCAAATCGCTGAAGTGGTTTATTTTTAATAAAAGATTTGTAAACAAACAGATAGTATTTGCTTGCATTTAGTTTTATTACCATTCGCATGGGTTTGTATCTGCTGATAAAGTTACTGGCAGATTATTTGGTTTGGAAGGTTGTCCAGTTGTCACTCTATTTAGATCGATGTATCTTTGAAAACAAACAGTTTGAATCATTTCCTAAACAAAGCTTGGTTACGCGAAAATCCTCCTCCGAACCATTCATGTGGGTGCCAGTCGGTAATAACAACCAGAGCTGTCTTGACGATGTTGATATGGAGTGAGCTAAGGCTAAGAAGCATTGTTTTGGATCCTTAACTCCTCAATAATTTAATCCTTTCCTAATGCGTCTTGACAATTAGACCGACGCACCTGTTTTCAGTGGCGAATGCATGAATCCCCGTAAAGGAATGCTGGGGTTTGATCCATCCTATCAGGAGCTCCTCCAGATTTACTGGTAGGGTCTGTGGCATCGTACCACATAGTCTGTAGATGAGTCAAGAGACTATCGCACTTACAGGCAGTTTGGTTGATGTTGCATTTGTGTTGCATTTATGTTTCCAAGCCCAACTATACACATTTGCTTCGATGGTTCTTGCTAATACTATGAGCCCCAACTATCCATATCGGCTTCCGCGGTTACTGATGAGGGTAATAGCATGAATTCACACAAGTTTGAACTATCCATATCTGAAGGACATTTCTCGGGTTTTGGTGCTGCAGACCAGAAAGTTGTGCTCTATAATGAAGCCTCTTCTTGACAAAATACTTCGCACTTATGTAAAATGTTCTGTAAGTCGCTGTTGGCGAATTTCTGGTGATATACCTCAGCCTTCACCAATTTATCGTCTTTCTTTCGATTGTTTCGCTCCATTCTAATTCAGCGAATATCTGATCTGGTCTCTGATAGAAAAGCTTTACTGACGTACGAATTGGGAATTGGGACTTTCTTCTTTCACTTTTTAGCATCTTTATTGGACGCCCAATGGGTAGTGATATTGGAAGCATTCTACTCTCTCTATTTGTCCAAAAATTCATATATGTGGCAGTCGATAATTCTAGTGTTTGCCGACTGAATTTGCAGCCCGACAACACGTCTGTCTCAATCCAAATAAACACTTTTCATTTGGCTGAGATCAATTATTCTGTGAGAGACTAGAAGTTCATCGTCAGTGCAGTTGAGATCTTCCAGTTAATGGCAAGACACTTTTTACTAATAAAAACCTTTCCAGCGTTAGAAAACAGTCTTGCCTAACACCACGTTGGACTTCGAACTCTTCAGCTTCAGCTTCAAGCTTCTTCCATAAAGTACCCTCGTACAAATCGTGAAATATTCTGTCATCGTACTTAGCCTATGTTTTAACGACAACCAGGAAATGAAACGATGATCGGTATTTAATGGACCATCCAATGACAGATATTGATTTGGAGGACAAAAGAAGCTAGAATTTGTTCAGTATGGCTTGACATGCCACCAGACGTCTGAGCCGGGCTAAGAAATACAGGAAGGTGAACTGTAATAAGCAAAGATTCTAAGGTCTAAGTTGAAGTTGTGTTGATGGTGGTTCTGAAACATTTCTTCATTCGAGCATAAGAACTCCTTTATCGGAGTCCTGTGCACTACACTTCTTTCTTCATAACACTTAGACCTCTATATCAAACTTCCTTGTCACTGAAACGCCTGTAAAAATCTACCCGTACCAAAGCAGAAAACTTCATCTGGCTTTATTTGTAAATCATCTGAACTCTTCTGTGGGATATGACTCCTCCTGCCGCAATAACAAGGCTGTTAGCAAGATGAATGAATGAGAGAGAATCTCTATACCACTTCCTCTGCAGGTTTCCGGCCCTGTCAAGGGCCAGACTGACTACGCCCTTGGCAAACCCTTCTTCGAGGATTACAGCAAAATAGCTGATAGAAATATTCGAGACCACGAGTTGTGTTTAGCTGCATACAATCACATCAGATAACACTCTTTCACATACAGGTTAGCGCGAGTTTTTGTGGTATCAAAACGGTGCACTTTAGCAATAATTGGGTTTTTATTTCTTTGAAACCACCACTTTACCTACCTACCTACCTAGCAAGTTTTATTCTCGAAAATGTTAAAAACGTTTACAAATATGAGATGGTATTCCTTTTACGATGGAAGAAGACTTTCAAATCTCTATTTCACTTAGGACACTGCATCACATTTAAGTTCCCTTCTACTTGTACAACAATTAAACACAGGGCATGTACTTTAACCCTGTTCGAGTGCTGAACAATCTCGCAGTCTTTCACAAAAGAGAGTAATAAATTCCCCCATTCTGCGAATTTTATTGCTAGAAATTTCTTTGGTCTGATTTATAAAGACTGTCGAATCAGTGTATTTTGAACTCCTTGTTGTTCCACGCGTTGACCTCTTAATAATACAATGACTTCTTCCTGCCCTCTATTCCAACCTCAAGGCAAAAAACAGCCGCATTGGTGGACTGCAGATCTAGGCCAAAAGTATGAGGAATGCCTTAGACTGGGACTTGTGCAAGGCATCCTTAAACATATGCAATAAAGAATTAAGAAAAGCTAAGCGTAAATCTTGGAAACTGTTCTGCGAAAACATAGAAGAAGTATCTGAGGCCCTTCTCTCCTCCAGTCCAATACCACCCAGTTTTCTCAAAAAAAGCGATGGGTCCTGGACGACCTCTAGCGAAGACTCGCTCAATCTACTACTTGACACGCACTTTCCAGGTAGCTCCTAAAAAGTTGACACTTCTATACTGACGGTTCAAAGACTGAGGATGGAGTGGGGGGCGGTGTCTTCTCAGAGGGCCTTAATTTTAAGCTTTAAGCATTCCGTCTACCAAATCATTGTAACGTGTTCCAGGCGGAAATTATGGCGATCAAAGAAAGATCCATACCTTTTCAGATAGCCAAGCTGCCATCAAATCCCTGGACTTCTCTTGTGGCCCTCGATTGCCGATCGATCGGAGATGGCAGAGCAGTTCAATATTCACTTGTGTTGGGCGCCGGGGCATAGAGATATTCCAGGGAACTGTAAGGCCGATGAACTCGCCAGAATAGGAACAACCTTTCCCATGCTTCCAGAAAAGGGCACCATAGGTATACCAATCGCTACATGTAAAATTCAAGCTGGATGCAATCAAATCTTAGGCGGACAAGTGGTGCAACATGTCTAAACAAATTTGGCCTAAGCTGGATTTGAAACGTTCTTAGACTTTGATTTCTCTCAACAGGTTGCACATCAGCACCACAAGCAAGCACTCAACAAGGCTGGGCCTTTTCGCAAACGACTTTTTCAGAAGCCATTCTTAACCTTCTTTGTGTCTGCCCAGCTCTCTCACATAGAAGGTTGCTGCACGTAGGACATTCATACTATAACGACTTGGAAGACCTAAATAATATAGACATAAATAGTCTCTTATGCTTCATAAGAAGCTCAAAATGGTTCTAACGAGTATTGGAGAATGAGGATCCACACTCCGTGGTATCACAATGGACCTATTTCTGCTCCAAGTGTGTCGGCGCTTCTCAGCTGGTAGCCACTTCCAACCAACCAACCAACTTGACCTCGCTCACAAAAAATTTCCCCCACTCTTTGAAATTAGACAAACTACAAACTTTTGTACAAAAAGTACGCCAACAAATCAATAATATTAAAGCAGTTTGACAGCTTTGCCATCCTTGCCCGCTAGGTTTGGCAGGAATTTGTAAGAGCGAAATATTTTGCCCTCCCTTTTAAGAACTTTTTAAAGAAAAAATCCTGACAAGAATTTGTTAGAAAGTGGAGGTTAAGGAACAGTCTTAATAATACCTTCTCTTGACAGCTGTCAATGGATGACAGCTTGATACATAGTTTTATGTCAGACAAAGAAGCACGCCATTTCGGAATATTCTTTCAGCTTATTAATCCTCAATCCTCAGTTCTAATTTAAACTTTTTTTTTGGGTTTTTTAGCTACCTTTTATATGTACATACATAGCTGCATAAGAATTGGGTCATTCACGTAGATTTTAAAGAAGTTACCTTAACTGATTAAATGTAAATTAGAATTTTTTTTTTCAAGAGGGGTTGGTAAAAATGTTACCTTGTTTTGGAACACCCTGTTCAAAATTTAAATAATTTTCTTATCTTTTGCTATATTTTCTGCTACAAGGCAAAGGATTTGTCTATTTCTCCTTTTTATGGAACTTTTACCAAGCAACTGTAAGGCAAACTACATCCACCTGATCACCCTGTGAAATCACCCTAGGCTTCCCCCATCACGGTCATTTCAACTCAATAACTCACCTAAATCTCAGTTTTCACTCCCGTATCATCAAGCTGTCTAAACAGACTTCCCTGAAACCACAAACCACCGATTATTTGTCTCACCGGATCGCTAATTGTTGTCATAAATTCAGATCTAAGCATTGACGTGCGCCCAATTGACGGACCAGATGCAATTACCCTATTAAGCTTTTTTTTAATCTTTATTTATGGACTTACATCTTTTAGCCGCCTGCCTTCGATTGTATCTATCGCTACTCGCGAGCTCTTTTGCGTGGGAAAATTATGACCACACACATAGACACATAGACACATATAGGAGCTTTTAATAATTTTGTTTGCGACTCTCTCTCCCACTCTCTCTCTCTATTCTGTCTTATCATCATGTGATTATAAAAGTTAAGACAAGCTTTTCTTTCTTTTTTTTCTTCGATTTGATAAGAAAGTTTTGTAAAAACCCTTTCTGTTACTTGTATCTTATCGATAACAGAATGAGGTTAAGTAGTAAATGTATCTAATCAACAGGTACCCTTTTGCGAAATGCGAAAAGCTCTCATTATTATTATTATTTTTTATTTCATGATCAACCGTCAATTGAATAGAGTGTGATGAAAGCTTGAAGCTCACTTCAAATCAATGTTCATTCGGTAGTGTTCGCATGGCTATCGTATCTGTCGGTGGAATATAAATTTTTTTTACAAAAAAAAAAGAAATTAATACATCAAGTGCTTTCAAAAGCCGGTAAAAAAAAAATTGTATATCAATGTCATCCAACTAAAAGTGTTTCCATTAGATGCAACAGAATCGTTCGTAAATTTTCAAAAAAAAAAGCGAAAAAGTGTACAAGTTTTGTAAAAAAAAAACAGCCTTTGTCACGCGAATTGTTGATTGCAACCTTTGTTTCGAGTTGTGTATTCCATTGGAATCCGTGCGATGCATTTTCCTTCCAAACCTGACCTCGTTTTGCTCTCATTGTTTTATCCCAAAATTATCACAACGCACACGAGTGTGATATTTAAATTTGCATAATGTTTACTCGGCTTTTTTTTCTTGATTAAATTTTTTCTTAGTGCAGTGTTTTGTCAAAATAAAATTTCATCAACGGATTAAGAGCTATTTTGCAGATACTTTATTGGATTTCGCTTGGTTGTTCATCATTTCGGATCGTAAACTCGAAGGAGATTTCGAAAACAAAATTTTATCTTTGTCATATTTTTGGTTTTATTTTTTTGTTTTTTATCTAAAAATTGATTTTATTTTTAATTGAAAATTTTTTGTGGAAAATCTGACTTTAATTGATGAACTGCGTGTCATTTTATTTTCTGTGCCTGTATCATAAACATAATACCACAGTTGTCGCTAAAAAAAATCTAAAGATAGTTATTCTTATCTCTCTGTAGGATATAGTGTCACTTGCGTATTTTAAAGTTTAAAGGTGAATTGATTTTATTAACCGAAAATAGCTTAATTTTTTTTAACTACGCCTCGTAAAATTGTTTAATCGAAAAAATCAACCTTTGTATCCTGATGATCAAAACAATATATCAGCTGATCACGTACATAAATATAAGCAGCTGAAATTTGGTAACGTTCTTGACACTCGACGGATTGAAATAGACGTTTTTAATCTGTGAAGCGATGATAATCATTTGGGATTTGCTTTATTGCATCATCACTATTGCAATTGGTCTTAAGTAGATACTGCGATCGAAAACGAGTTCATGAAATGAATCATAGGCTGAGAATAAATCTTTGCATAAGGTCCAGTTGAAGCGATTTTTCGAACAGTCAGACATATTCACCCTTATTGTCGACGTTGTCCAGGATTCTAAAAACAAACGACACAGCTGTTGGGCGATGAAGAATTAATGACTTTTGTCGAGGCGGTGATCGACGAAAGTCGTCCGAAATGTACATATGTGGAATGTTGAGTCGCAATGTAAAATTTTAAGAGCCTGGACTCGACAGATGGCACCAGTCGTTTTCGACAGACGACGACGACAATAAGGGTGATTCTTTCCTTAAAACAATGCAACAACACCTTATTTTATCGAAACTTTCCCACGGAAAAAACCGAACAGAAACTTTTGCGTTCGAGTTCTTACCATTTCAGTTATAAACCTAAAATTTCCTTCAGACAGAACCAATCGTAGTGCAATAGAAGCGCGAAAAAATGCTGTGAACTACAACCGATAGAAAAATATTCCGACAATATTCTCCTCAATAGTTTGGGCACAAACCATTTAGAGTATACTATCGACTCAACCAATCTTCCCTTCTTCGCTTTCCACTCCAAAAATTATACTTTGCCATGAGTATGTCCTATGTGTAGAAGGTTAGGTTAGGTAAGCGGGTTCCTTCTTTGTTGGTCCTATGAGGCAGCTTTATTTCATCTAGAACGCTGTAGAAAAGTATTGCCGCTTTAGTATAACCTAATAGTAATAGAGCGCTTGGTGTACACAAAGTGTGGGACACATCATTTGACTGTTCGATGCTCTCGACTTTGTCCGACCAACACTTTGGAGATTGAAAATTGGAAATCGTTGCTCAATCGTAGGCCCTCCAGTTTCGATAATAACGAAACGAAAATACTCTTCAACTCTGGCAGGATCACTATCAAAGTAGCATGATGCGAACAAAAAGTGATTTCTTTCCTCGTTCTTAGAACTCTTGCAGATGTTTTGTACAATACATCGAGGCACTAAGGATAAATATTTATAGTACAGTGACCAGTGAATATGCCGAAGAGAGGAATGGACTTTTTGCAAAAAGATGTCCATAAAGCTGTGACTGTTCCCCAAAGTCTGTAGATATACTGGGTCCATCTTCTCCTCTCTTTCTTAACGGGTCAATTTGACCCCTATAAAAGGGTCTTGCATAGATGTTCGCATGGAAGTTTTTGAGGGTCCTGCCAGTCAGCCGCCAGTACTTGTATCCCGATCAGATTCCAATAAAAAGCGAATTGATCCTCAATATTAGGCATTAAGTAACCCAAAGAGGTTCCAGAACTAGCTTTGCTCTGCCTAGTACCGATTCCAGTCAATGATGGCTTCCGAAGGATTAGGCAAAGTGAATCACTTGAACTAATAGATTATTACTTTCACAAACATCATGTTTAAAGATGTGAGGACTCCTGTACCTCTTCTGTGCTTCTTCCAATACACATACATACTTTTTGGTCTCTTTAAATTAGGTTAGGCTATGAGTATGTATGATGGATAGGTTCATTCTGCTTACCCTTGCTATTGGACTGGAGTGTCGATCTACCCTTAAATGAATTGGTGCTTTTCGCGAATCTAAGTACGTTCATCATCCGTGATTCTGCTGCCTCTCCAACGACTGGAAAGATTATGTAGCCTAGAGCCTTGTAAGACGGGCCAGTGACACAGCATGTGCTGGATTGACTCCACATCCTCCTTGCCCCACAGTTTCTCTATAAATAGTTGGCCTTCTCTAAGAATGCTGTTAGAGTGTAATCCATTATCAACAAGACCTTTGTTTTAGTTTTATTCAATTTTGGCCAGAAGGCATAGTCTTTTCTAGATTGCCAGCAGGAATTAGCCTCTTTCTCTGTGATGTCCTCAGTGATCGAAGGTAGTATGAATGTGTCCGCCTTACCAATGCTCATAGCCGATCCTAGTTTTGCCTTTTCATTCCCTTCTATTTAGCTTTGTCCAGGTCTTTAGCTAAGCTTGATATTGCGATGCTTGATGGAGACCAGTAGGTCTCGACATTCCCTGACTACTTTCAATTTGACTGCATGGGATTTTATTGATTTCACTGCCTCTGGGCTATCTAAAAAGATTGTTATATTCGACAGAGGAATTTTCTCCTTAAATATATAGTAGGAAACGCAAAAACACGAATTGAAGTCTTGACAGAAAACAAATGAGAGAATTGCACTTCTTCAATAAAGTCTCTCGTGGCAGTGGAATTATTTCTGTTCGCGATTTTGGGGAAGAGATACCACCGGCGACTTGGGACACAGCATTCAAAAGTTTGAACACCAAAATCTATTAAGGGCGAGTATAGACCTTGCTATTTGTCTGATCGTTTAGAAAGTTCCTCTTTTGCATTACTAAGTACCAAAGGGTACTTATGACTGTAGCTTAGGACAAACCACTCAATATGACGTATTGGAGAAGCGAAGGAAGGCATTTGAATTACTGTACTCGTTGTCCATATTTTAATGCTGTTACTTCTCATTTTAATTGGAAAATAAGAAAAGAGGTAATGAAGTTATTTCTCTCCACATACAAAAATATTTGAAACATTAGTTCCAAATTGCTGCTAAATGTTTTCTTTCCGCACACCCCTTTAGCTCTTAGTTTTCGCATCATCTATACATCTCTTTCACTATCTAAACTTACGATATGTCCTTGTCAGATGTCAATTAAAAAGCCAAAAATATTTACCTGAATGTCTGACGAAATTAGTACTACATATTAACAGATTCATTATAGAATCTAATCAAAAGCATCGCGAGAGCTGATAATTGACGCGAAACGCAACAATACAGAAGCGAAAGTATCAGATTAGCTTTGACAGCTGCACTCTTCCTACTACTGTCAATTAAGTTCAAAGAACTCCATCTATTGACCTAATTTTAACTGACATGTGTCAGTTCACTGCTGATTATTGCCTACTTATCATTGAAATTAAAAAAAAAATGCCTGATGAGGTAATAAACAAAAACTTTTATATTCTCATAACTTTACTACATGTTTACGAATATAATTCGTACATTTTAAGAAGTGTGCAAATCCGAAAATGATGTTCCTAAACAAATAAACAATAAACAAATTCAATTCTATTCTTTGTTTTTCATTAAATTTTGCTAATTATTATTATTAGACAGGGAGAGAGATTTCAGTTTTTTTTTTTGTTGAAATAACAAACAAACCTCCAAACTCCTACATGTACGTGCTAAAATGCTAATTAAGGTGTTAACACAATCTCTCAACAAATCCGTTTGTGATAATGCCAACAATAAACATAAAAACATCGTTTTTCTGATATCAAAAATTCATATTTCTTTTTATTGCTTTTATAGTCTTCAAATATCTACTTGAAGAATTGAATACCAACATTTTTAACAAGTTTATTATCGTCCAAATGAAATTACAAACAATTGTTAACTATCGGACTTTTATAGTTGAGTACTTCGTAATTTGTTTCTTCTGCGCCCCTTCGCTAAATGATGTCATTGACTGCGTTCAGCCAGCACATGATACATCAGCCGTATTTTACAAAGTCATTTTCGATTTGTTTTTTGTTTCTTTGTGCGATTAGATAAATCAATATTAGTTACTGATATTTGTATGTAGATAGGATGGAGTGCAAAATAAGGAAAGCTCAGCTACTAACTGATTATGCTCAAGGTTGTAATTTTTACAATATAATTCGTGTGGGAGTAGGTAACTTTTTTGACATCTGACAGTTGGGATTAAGTTTAGAAGAGTTTTATTGACATGATGACTGAATGTGTTATTAATGTCAGACTTGAAGTCGGTTTTTTTTTTTTTTTTGCTGATCAATGATTGAATTACGTAATTGATTCATTTTGGGGTGACAGAAAGAGATCAAGTTTTTTTGATTTGCTAGCAATTGGTTGCGATAATTGGATGGTTCAAAAGAATATTTTGATCGCATTTGACTGTCGTGTTATCATGTTTAGTGTACTATTTTAAGAAACACTGACTGAGGTGAACGTAATAAGAAGGCACATGCTGGAGCCGGGTTGTGCGTGATAACATTTCACTCGTCACCTTTCGATAACACATGGAAGTCATAAAGACATAAACGAATTGAGGTAGATTGACCTTAAGTTTACTTCTGAGAACAAAGGTGTAAAAGATTATGTTTAGATAGAAATAGTTACACGCCTTTTGTTGGAACCTAGGGCTCGTATGTCTCATCCTCTCTCTTCTCTCTCCTCTAGACATCTCAAGCACCTCAGGCTACAATGGTCAGCTAGAAAACTCAATGAGTAATAATTTCCTTCCCCAAAGGATTTTCTTATAGGAATAGGGCTTGATTAATCTTTTGAATAGTTTTAGACCCAACTCTTTGGCTCAGTGGTCTAGACGAAGTTTGTTTTCCCCTTGATTAAACAGCGTTGTGACTGATGTCCAATTGACGCCACAATAAGGTTCAGGACCAATAGACTTATTCGCAAGTTGGTTGCCCACAATCCGTTGGTGTCCAGGCCACCTTGTACTTCGGGAGCGAGCAGAGAGAGTAGGGCACCGTAGTAGGACTTAGCAGATTTAGATTCTTTTAAATTGAACAATAGTGCCCTAACTGCCGTTTGACTATCCGAGATGATATGTATTCCGACGCCTTTTGATCCCTTTAAGAGATAATGTCTAGGGCAGATCTCATTGGCATGGAATTCAGCCCGAAACACAGCAGGAATCGCACCGAAATCTTTGTGTTGGGTCCATAGACCTTAGCTCCTACTCCAAAATCCATTTTCGATCTTATAGGGTGTAGTGTCGAAACCCTATTGGACCAGTTTTTCATGCTCTAACACAAAGTCTTAAAAAATACTGTGAACTACAAATGAATAGAAAAATTACACAGAAACTCTCTGCAAAAAATTGGAAACTGCCCACGAAACCTAAATGCCACCTGAGGCTTAAAATTGCCCTTCACCAACTTTTTCCCTTCGATCTACCCACCAACCATGTCCTGAATATCTGTATAAAAGCCAGTTCAAACACGGCAGCAAGCATGATCAAACGATTTTGCCATATTCGTAGATGTTTTGTTTAACCGCGAAGTTTAAAAAGGTCTCCGAACTGCCTGTCATACTGATGTTCTCGACACACTTTCCGTCCTATCTGGACTGACTCTAGACTGATTTCATCCAATTTGATGCTGAAAAAAACTGTTTCAAAAGAATTCTCGCAGGAGCTTACTGTGGGCACAAACTCAATGGATGAACGTCTAGTCTTACAAAATACCCCGATCCTCATGGTATTACATTGGATTGGATCCTGATGACGCGACATGTTTTCCTTTTTGTGATACAAACTCAATATATTGCGCGAAATAAAAATGTTTCAAGATTTTGGTTTTAGGACACCGCCGCGCCGCCTTCCAAGTCTGACACCAAAGTCACAAAAAAATAACTATTAGTCAAAAGAGATCTATTTAATACGAGGACTGCCATCTAGCTGTCAAACAGTACCGAGTGCTTAGGGCGCGTTTACAATTAAACAGATCCTGTCACATGAACCTAATTTTCCATACCACACCAATGTTAGAAAATCGGATTTTGAATACTCAACTCTTTACTACTCTTTACTTCTTACTTACTTCTATGTCCTGTATCCAGTTGTGGGTCCTATGGTCCCTACCGTACCCGCGTCATCGTGCAATTTGCATCAGCTGTCCTCAACTCTTTTCCAGTTGTTGTGCTTCCTTTTCAACTGTTCTGCGCCACGTACTCGTAGGATCGAATTCATTACTTCACGAGGAACTAAAGCTAGGAGCAAAAATGTTCATTTATATTCTCACTCGTGAGTTTTTTCCCCTGTCAGTAAGGCTTTGTATTCGAAAATAAGAATTGAAGTTAGTTTCTTTTTTCTTCAAACTTCTCCCAAACAATTGATCACTTATTTTCGCCGATTACTTACTCTCAAGGCCATGTATTCGAATGTAAATATAGAATTAAAAGAGCGTTAGTTAGTTAGATGCAAGGAACAAACTTTGCGTCAAGAGTTGCAAATTTATGCACTCTTAGCACGTGAAGTTATTTATCACTGATAGTGAGTGATATTAAGCAAATATTTTTAGAAATATACTCACTTTTCAAACGAAAATGAGTGAGAGCAAAACCAAAGTAAAAGAGCTCACAAATTAACTGAATATATCGAAAGGAGCAGCGGAGCATTGTTTTTTTTACTCGCAGACTGAGGTGAATACTTCCTGCCTTCCTTCCAATTTTTAGTGAAACTTTTCCTCACTTTTGATGAAATATAACTTCTCACTAGAAAAAATAACTTATCTTCCTCTTGGATAAGAAGTTAACTCCCATGTGAAAATTTCCACTTCACCGTAGGTAAGTATGATTTGTGAGTCACCCACCGAATTTTATTACATTTTCTGACTTTTATTTGAAACACTCACCCCAATTCTTGAACTCGAATACAACAGTCGCATCTTTTCCGATCAAAGTCGTATTTTACGAACAAATATACGACTTTTTGATAACGTATTGCGACTATGGTCGGATTCGACTGTCGTATTCGAGTTCAAGAATTGGGGTAACTGATTCAGTATTTACTCTCACTTTCACGTTTTGAGTTACATCAGCAAAGATTGCCAAGCTTAGTGCAATCAATTGCACTTGCCCCCATTCCTTACTGAAGAACATTTCTAGGAAAAATTTCATTTGAATTTCGTAACTGATGTTTTGCCTCCTCACAGCAAATCACGTAAACATCCGATGAGGAAAGTCTACTTGTCGTTGGCTCAGCAGGTACACGAGTACCCTCTTCAATCACAGCTTGCTGAGAATTTATTTTAATTTTTTTTTAACGGAATCTTACCAGACACGAGCCACGCGCAGCAGTAGTTAATTAGCCATGTTTCCCCATTGTGAGCCACTAGCGGTGTCTGGCAATGATTTCTAGATTAATTATCCGATAATCCATTTGCGGATTGTCTCTTAATGCAGACATGAGGGGCCAGTTGTGCTTAGCTCATCAATTTCGCTAAGTAATGTTTGTGCAACCCTCTCCTCCTGTAGATCAAACGGTCACTTCCCTAGTCCGAACCGGAACTCCAATTAAATGGCAATTTAATCTTAAAATGAAAAGTGCAACACGCACTTGTATCCTTGATAAGTCCACATATGTGTTTGTATAGAAAAAAAATGCACAAACATTGCATCATATTTTCATCAAACAAACTGTGCGAAAGCTTTCAAGTTTCGTTTAGTATCTGTGTGTGTGTCTATGGAGTGTCAACCCCCTCTAAGGTCACCCTCGTTGTACTGCCGGTATTGTATTTCATTTATGAGACCAACGGCCATTTATAGATTCTCAATAAAATGAGTTTAATAAAATTATTTATTTGTTTTTGTTGGTCTCTGTCTGTCGGTTAGCTTTCATTGTTTTGTTTGTTTGGGCATAACAAACGATGACGTAGTAGTTTGTGCAACCGCACATTTCAAGGGGATTCGTTGCAGGTGAGATACATAGATACAGGCAGTTTATTTTCATTGCCCAGAACCATATCGGGGGCAAGTTTTGTAAACTTTTCTCTTGTCTTGTCTATTCGAAACAAATTGACAATAATTGCATCTAACCGCTTATATTTGTATCTCTATCTTTGAGTTCTCTACTCCGTTTTGAGCGTGTGTCATAAAAGATTGTTGTGTCGGAATTATCATGTGAATGATTTTCTTGATTTATTCGCCTCCGGTAGATGGAGAAGGCCTCAATTCAGTATCTCCTCCATTGTGTGATGTCTTACATCCTTCTTAAGTGTTTTTTTACTTTTTGTGCACTCAGTTCTGAATGAAATCATTAATTTGTTTGTCATGGTGGATTATGCAAAGTAGTTTTGTTTGATGGCGGAAATAAGGTCAAGGGTAGGAGTCCGTCCGAGTTGCCTTTTGTTTTGATTTATCAATCACAAGGGTTGGAAGGGATTTTGCAAAAAAGACAAACTAATCAGAGCTCTTACGAGGGATTAATTTGCTATTCAGTCATGAGAGATAGGAGAAAGATATTCTCATTGTTTACGACGGGTTTATAATGTGTTTTGATGGGGCTTTTTGGGGGCTAAAATTTTATGGCGGATCGTTTGATGTTTTATTACCGGAGGCTCTGTTTGCTGTCGGTCGAGGGAGAATTGATGATTTTGTACTTTTCTTCTTTTTTTTTTTGCTGAGTTTATTTTATCAAGAGTGTGAGTGATATGAGGAGCTGATTCAACTAAGTTTTATGGAAACACTCGGGCGTATACGTAACTTTTTTATTTTCATACAACCAGCCTTGGACACTTGAGGAATAAGGAAGTGGGTTTTAGTTTTTATTAAGTAAACTGTTGCCAAATGTGCCATATTTGGTTTTTGCTAAATTGTCTAAATATGAAGCTATATTCATATGGTGATCTCTTGGTTGGCCGTGGCGAATGATTGACAAACATCCAAGCTCATTACTATCAGGAGAATGCTTTTCCACAGCCATTCACGGCATTATACTGAATGTCCCTTCTATACATGTAGCTTTTCATACCACGCACAACTCGTACAGTTGTAAGAAGCTTGGCCTGGACTCTCTTATGTCGTCACTTGAAAAAGTTTGTACTGTCTCGACGATATTTTGCTGAAAACAGCTCTTCATTAGTAAGTAGAGGAAATGGAACCAAGCCTTCATCAGAAGGAATTCCCACTGGCTGCCTTCCTGGACATTAAAACTGCTTTCTCTCAATGAATGGGGTGTACTGTTATGCAGGTCCTGGAGAGGTTCTAAGAACAGCATCGTCATAGCTTACCTGGCTAGTCCACACATCGTCGAGAGTAAGGTCTGTCACCATGCTTAAATTTGTGTATGAGCTGAAACATCCAACCTCTTCAAAACTGGGTTGGCTGAAACTCTACATCATATGCACTAGAGCAATATTAGTTCTATTTGCTTTAATTGTCATGGTTCACGTCCGTATTGGTACGGCTTGGAAGATAATAGATGCCACTTTCCTAACCAAAAATTGATCTTCGACTGTATTGCGTATACAAATGTTATGACAGAACAAATCTCCAACCAGTCGTCCCGTGACCTCGTCATGAAGTCTATTAGACGCTTCAGGCTTAGTTAATTCGCTATGCTATTTGTAAAGCGTCTGCACTGGAAAATAACGTGCTCCGCATCTTCCTCTGCGAAGCTATCGTACCCAAATCTATGGAAGTATTTTCTATAACCACCGTGCCCAGACAGCAACTTCTTAAAGCGATAGTTAAAGTCCCCTTTCGGTCTTTTTGTCCAAGTTTTAATGTTGGGAATCAACTTGTGGGTCCATCTACCTTTGGTTGTGTTGTCCCACCTGGCTTGCAAGAGTGCTGCAGATGTTGCCCTTTCTTCCTCCTTTACGCTCCTCCTAAGCCTGGTATCTTGTCTATTCGCGATAAGCAAGTGTGAGTCCTTTGCATTTCATTGGCGAGTATGTCAACAGGTACCATCCCAACTATGATAGAGGCTGCTTCATCCGAAATTGTTCTGATTGCGCATAGCCTAAAAGCAGACGAAAGTTTCCTCGTTATTTGCTTTGGTGAGAGTGCAGCCGCCCAGATTGGGGCAGCATGCAAAAGGATGGAGCTCACCACTTTGGATAGCAGGATTCTCCTTGCGTATCCAGGCCCTCCGATGTTTGGCAGCATCCGAGACGCCTTTTTGCTGGAATACTCGACATGTATTTTAAATTTTAGCCTGTTGTCGAGCATGACTCCTAGGTATTTTAGTGCCTCTTTAGACCGGATTGTGTAGTTCCAGACCCGAAAGCTTGTATTTTTGCTAGCTCGAGGTCGGCCGAGTCAATCCTGAAGGCTGCCTCATTCGTGGCGGACTCTATCTCGTGGATATGCCTAGCCACAATCAAAACGGCAATATCGTCAGCGAAACCGATCACAACGATTAACACCGTCGAACATGATATTCTACAGAAGTGGTCCTACGACTGACCGTTTTCTGGCTGACATACAAAGATTGCCTCGTATATCTAGTGTGACTCCAATTGATGTTAGTATTAGGTCAGCCATCCATGACGCCCCATTCCTTAATCGGAAATCCTTTCTTTGCTTAATTGTTAGTCTGTTGTACACTTACCACGAACATCGGAGTAGCGGAGAACTACATTACAATCTATCGATACCTGGCTCATGAATACATGACATTGCTTTACTAATTTTGTTCTATTTGACTAATGGTATAGATAGAATTGATAGACTGCACTGCCTTCGTCGCCAGTCTAAAAGAGACCGAGAATACCCCAGGCCCTCCTCTATCACCGATCATAGACCCATAAATGTAAATTTCCGATGCAGATTCCTTTAGAATTTTATTACCAGTCTAATACACCGACAATATAGAATATTACCAAAAAGTACTTCGTGGATTTTAGCACAAATGTTAAAAATACTGTGAATTACAAACGAATGTAAAGTTCATATACAATTTTCCTCCATAACTTGGACACCAACCACAAAGAACAAATATTGAAACCTAGTATCACCTGTGTTTCAATTGCTACTCTCTAATTCGGTTCTATCTATTCTCTTATAATTGACCTACAGCCTGTGCCCTGCATATCAATAGCAAGCTATTCATATCCCATTTGCCGTGCATTTCCACGGTTTCCGCAACATTAAGATGCCATAGATGAATACAAGCCGAACTGCAGGTCACTAATTCTCCATAAATTCTGTGAAATACATATTTGCATGGAATTCTCACATTTTTGCTAAAAACTATTCAAAGAAAATGTGTCGTTCTAGCGTAAGACGCTCAAATGGCAACCCTTCAAATGACAGCTGTCAGAATTTGTCCGCCATACTTTTGACAGTCTGGAAATGTCACGAAATTCAAGTAAAACTTATAATTTCTTTTTAAATACTCATCAATAAGAGCCGAAACTCACAAAAGATTATTAGAACTTCTCCCATTCCTTTGTGAAGGCAATTTGGTTCTCAAGGTTATCAAAATAAAACAGTCAACAAATTATTTATGGTAGAAGATAGCATGAGTTCTCTACCTACAAAGTTTTCTTCATTGGTATAGAACTCGCTCAACCCCTTCTGTCTAATCTCAGAATTCTTTGATTAGCCATGCTACTGAAGCTTACATTTCATGATCAGAATACATAGTACCCATTTTAGGCGACGCTCCTCCATTCTAATGTCTAGGCTACCAACTGCTACATAGTTTCCTAAATTGACTAAACCTAAACAAAAAAAATAAAAGCTTCAATGGAAAATAACAATGTATTGTTAAATATTTACCACTATCCTCTGAAGTGATTGTCAAACATCTAGTACACTATCAGCTGATTCTAAACCATACACCTATAGGTAGATACTTGAGATCCCTTAGACAAATATTTAGATACTATTTGCCTGTCAGTAGATAAGATACCCCAAGAGTATCTCGCATAGTTCGACATGTAGAACATGAATAGCTCTGCTGACTGCAGCTATCTGTCCATAGATAGATGTGCATATAGTTTTTAATCAATTAACAAGCCTGAATTACGAAATAGATACACACACTCGACTGCCATTTGAATTGACAAACAATTTTGTTCAAAAGAAAGAGTCGCTGAATGAATACAACATTTGAAATGCTTTCGTACTTAATTGTTGCTCGAGTAAATTATTATTGTAAAAAAAGAGTATAAAACGTGTGCTTTTCACAGCTCTTTATGGCGGCCTAATCAATCATTTTTGGGGGCTAAATTGAATTTTATCTGAAAGCCGAGCAAAATGGTGATAATTTCATTTTGGCAGTCGTATTTCTTTTTTGCCGAGATATCTTACTAAAGTGTCGTACGTTGTGTTGTATGGAAATGGGGAGGTTGAAGTGTTTTTTTTTTATTGTTGGTCATAATCACAACAAAGTCGAAAACACTTTTATTATTTTTTATTATTTAAAGTCGGGTGTCCGCCGTCCGAGATAATTGATTTGACGTAGTGCGACATTTGAGGCAATAAATTGCTTGTAGTGAAATACTGCGCTGAGGTAGGTATCTATGGCAAGAGAGATGGTGGTGATTCATGGTTAGATGGAATTTGAAATTATTTATTATTATTCGCCATTTTTGGAAACAGGATTAGAATTCAAATGTGTTACTAAATTAGTTTGTGTCGCGACTAGTGACATAATTCGGTGAGGACATCGGAAGAATTGTTAATTCGAATTGATGGCTAGGCATTACCATATTCGGAGTTCTCATTTAATTTGAATAAAGAGGTAGAATTGGGTTTAAAGTGTTTTGAAATGTTTATTCGTGGAGAGGCGTAAGAATTTGAGGTTTTCGCTTCCTCGTAGTAAGTCTAAATAGAGTGTTTGTTTAAATAAGTTTGTAGCATGGAATTATTTTAGCAAATGCAAGTGGAGCATCGAGAATAAATGACAAGGAAGCTTGCTTAGATGGCGCTTCAGGTCTAGGTAGAACTGAGCACCTCCAGGCATCAGTTGAATGTTGCCATTCGTTCTACATGTCGCAGGCATCTTAGCCGCAGTATAAATTGTCCTCTATTCAGTTCTGTCGCCTCTGCCTCAGTGCTTCTAAAAGTACCATTGACATCAGACTGCCTTCTTTCGATTATGACATGATGTCATCCGTGTAAGCTAGTATTTATCGTAGTTGGTGCTGAGGACAAGATAGGAAAATGTCTGTTGTCAAGCAAAATGAAGACCGGTTGTGGTCAAAATGGGTACTTCCTCGGCCTTGTCAAACTGTCGGAGCAATTGGTCAGGATGCAGCTTACAACTCTCGGTAGCAACTTTCTAGCGTATCCAGGTGCAACGATCTTCGGTTCAGGATTCGGAATTTGCTACCTGCATCTAAAAATAAATAAATATTAGGCCGTAAGCAGCCCATAGAGGGCCAAGGCCTAGCTTCTCACAACTGTACGTATTGTGTGTGGTATACATTTCTGTACGTACAGAAGGGACCTACAGTTTTATGCCGTATCCGAAAGGCAGGGGGGTTTTTGAGAAGCTCTCTCATGACAGTAAATACTCTTGGATGTTTGTCAGACGCTCGCAAGAGGTGGGGCCGTGAAAAAAACTTTGGTGGTAATTTCCTGGATTCGAACTCGGAACCGCTTGCGCAGTAGTCCAACGCACTAACCACTGAGCCACCGCACCCACCTGCCTGCATCTATAGACCGTTTTTATGCCTATTCATGCTGGCTATTGCCTTGTAGTCAACTAGTTCGAGACTCGCAAAATATTAGCCATTTTTGATCCAAAAGATTGCTCCATCAGTGGCGGACTCTTTGAGCGTTAACTCAAAAACTCCGTTGCAAATTGAATTAACTACACTATAGGTCCAACGACTGATCTCTGCGGAACTCCAGCGAAACAGTTGTTATGAGCACATATTTGCTGGCAGTACATGATGCGTTGTTCCCACTTTGTTCGGGTGTATTTCCATTCAAGTCTTTCAACAAAATTCTTTTTAAAGACTGTCTGCCAAAATACGTGATCTCTCTTCTAGCTGCCTTTTGAGGATCCGCTTGAACATTTGCAGCTACAACAGGGATACTCCCCCTGAACTGCTGCTCCTATGCCAGCCACAATCCCACTTATACACCCAGTCTTCTCGTGGCAGACGGCAGTATTTACGGAGTTGGTACTACATAACTATGAAGTCAGTGACGAATATCACGTGGATTTTGGCCATCGCGATGACGGATGTCTACTATATGCTGGTCTAGTCATTGTCCATTGTGAGCAATCGCAGTACTCATCTTGCCAATAGCCTTCTCATGTTGAAATTGGAAGTCACCCAAGATTCACTGCCATGTTCTTCTTGACAGATCGAACTTCCTCGTTTTTTTGTATATAAATGAAGGAGTAGAGCCTAGCCTAGCTCCGCTTTGATAACGGTTGAACTGAGGCCTATCCAAAAAAAGGATTATATCACATAACGATGACCAATTTTTCCATGTTTACAAACCCACTGAGAACTTTAACTATTGATGACTGCTAAAAAATTCCAACATCATCAAACGTCAAATTCAAGCTTTAGAAGGTTGGTACTACTACTATCTACCATAGTCATTCTTCTCAAACCGCCATCTATACGTTAGGTCGGGTACTTTTGGGACTACCCTCGTATGACTTTTGCACCACCCTGCTTCCACTATTCGCATGACGTTTGCGCTACCATATTTCAGTTTACTTTAGCTTTGTTCAGTGACTCTGTACTGCACAGTCCAGCACACTCTTTTCTGCACCTACTTTTGGGTCAGAACTTATTCGTAAGAAGTGTCATTACGAAAATTATTCGCGATTTAATACGTTTGACTGCTAATAAGAAGAATGCTTTGGGATAGGGGCTGACTCATTGAACAGGAGGTTGTACCTTTCTGTTCTAATAGTTTTCACAAACTTGTGCTGTTCTGTTCTGAGCTGTGCTACTTTTTCAGTCACTGAACAAAGCTTTTATAAATGTCAAATTCGCGATGACATAAGACAGGGTTTGCAAAAATGACAGTTCGTATGACAGACGTATTTTACCGATCGAAAGCTGACTTTTGCGCCACCTTGTATCTATTGTGAATAATTATGTTGAACATAAAATTTGTTTGTTGGACTCTTGCTAAAATCCTTAAACTAAAACAGAGCCTAGAAGAAATTAATAAATACATCGTAGGCTGTCAACAAAATGTCAAAACGATATCAAAAATGATTTAGCGCAGACAAAACATGCAAACTGATTGCACTAAGTTTTGTTTCTAAAAACAACTCCCAACACTCACTGTGCACATTCTTTACTTTAAAGCGATAACAAACCAGTCATTCTCTTGCCTCCAACAGTTTTATTGCGCTAAGAACTAAGCAAATATTATTAAGATTTAGATACCACAAATCTGGCTAGTTCCTGTTATTTTGGATACAAATAGAAGAGCTCGTTTCATTCACTTGATCAGAGTGGATTATAAAACAAGTGTAACTTTCCCAAGAAGGACTTCAAACACACTTTGTTCGTTTTCCCACTTCTTACCTGATTGGGCTGCACTGTACACAATTGCATCGCCAATTCTTTCTGAGAATAGAAATAAAACAATTGCAACTCTTCTCCAATAGATTAAATCAATTAAATCCACTTAAGGTCTTGCTTCAGTTGATTGAAGCCGACTAGAGACTAGAGAGACTACAAGAAAGAAAAAAAAAAAACTAATTAAAAGCAACATTACTTAACGATGTGTTTGCACAAAAGTCATGTGCGTATCGTGCTTTTTTAACTTCAATGACTTTTCTCGTCACCTCTCTAAAAAAATAGAAACAGAAACAGCAAACTGTCTCCCAGTATGTCAGTTAGTTAATTGTGTAAATTTTCATTTTAAATAATAACCAAGCTGTCTACGATAAACGGTGAACGATTATAAGCAAACATTTAAGCGGCGTCGTAAACTTATAACACAACAACTTCAGAAAAACTAATTCTGAAACCCCAGAATGTGAGTATACATAAGTATCTCGATACGTCAGCTACTGTTTGACGACGATAATGATGTATGTATCTCACCGCAACTGATATGTATTTATTATTTTTACGTTGCTTTGTGTCTTGTTTTTTTTTTTGTAAATTCTTTATTCATAACAAAATAACGATAAAATTAGATTTTAAAGGTGTGGTTACAATTTGTTTATTTAAAATTAAGTATTTTTTATCGCAATCCTTTGACTGGATGATAGTGTGAATGCGCAAATGGGTCGTACACGTGGCAAGAGGTGACAATCATTAAGTCGGCTTTAAAATATCATTTCATAATCAATCGGTGGCTGGTGTCACTTTTAAGACACTTATCGGAAGATTATGAATACATATGTAGGTATATGTTGGCAAATGAAGCAATTAACTGTCACCTTTACCTGTCAATGTCTTGGGGTAAATAATTCTTCTTCATTTATTCTCTTGACTCTACAGGGTGGGCCAAATACAAGATTTTTTTTAAGAATGCAATAAAATAGACAAAATTAATTTTTTCCGAGTTGCTATTATGTTATGGCTTTATTAGTAAGAGCAAACATTCCCATTTATTATGAAACACAACGTCTTTCAAGTGGCTGCCTCGGCTGGCTACGCAGAAGCCCATTCTACCACTCCAATTTTCGAAGACTTTGTTGATGGTTTCGGGCTGTAGCTCACGGATTCCTTGAATGATATTGACCTTAAGTGCTTGAATCGTTTCCGGATTGTTGGAATAGCATCTGTCCTTTACGGAAAAAAAAGTCCAAAGGAGTCAAATCGCAGGCGGCCAATTGACATCGCCAAGACGGCAGATACGCGTACTTTCTGCACTAAAATTCGTAGATAATCAAATTTCAAAGAGTGGGCGAAAATTCTCTCAGAGAAAACTAAAGTTACGAAAAAGTAAACGAACGGGTTGAACAAGAAAATATACTGATCTGACAGATTTGACAGTTTTCACACACCAGCCCAAAGAAATTTCCTTGTAGAAATTCGTAGCATGAGGACATTTTTCTTTCTCTCTTCTGCGAAAAACTATGAAAATTCTCCGAACAGCTTTTCGTAGAAATTCGTAAACTTTTGTAAGAATTCGCTGTTTTGGGAGGGTACGCGAACGGACATATTGATTTAGGATTATATCATGGGTTGTGTGGCATGTCGCGCCATCCTGCATGAACCAGAGGTCGTCCAAATTCATGTCTTCAATTTCAGTAAAAATGAATTCGTTGAACGAAACCTTGTTCCCAGCCTCATTGTCATTGTCCCAGATGCGGCAATTTTGTTTGTTAACATAGCCGCCGAGATGAAAATGTGCCTCGTCAGAAAAAATGGTTTTTGGCCCAAAATCGTTGTTCAATTCAAGCTGCTCTAAGTCCCAAACTGCGAAGCGATAACGAAGCGGATGGTCGTGCGCCTTCATTTGCTGAGTCAACGAATAATCCGAGATCTTTGTGCAGTTGTGCGCACCGTAAAGCGACGGAGACCATGAGTACCAGTCGCACCAACTTTTTGTACAAACTTGCGTACAGCAGACGCGGTATTTCTTCATTTCGGCCAAAACTTTTTTCAAAAAACACACTGTTTGGGCTACACAGCACTCGCTTTGGAAATAATTTTTTTAATATTTTCCAACGTTGTTCAAGCATAAAGCGACTCATTTAGTTCCGCGGAGATATAATGCTGACTTTCTGTAAACATTTTGAGCAGGAAACACCTGTCATTGTCAAAATAACCTATGATATAAAAAGAAACCACTGTCAACAAAATAGCAGACCAGAAATGCCTTGAATTTCACAGAAACAGTAGCCGAAATGTAAAAAAATCGAATTTTCTATAAGTCACAGTATAACCTATATGATTTGATTGAAACGACTCTCTAAACACTTAGAGAGCTGGCACTTATAGCAACAAACTGTTACATTCTTAGCAAAATCGCTCGAGTAGTCTTTATGTCTAGAGGACACATACACACGACTCAGTCGTGCTCACCTTGGTTCTCCTGCATTAAGCAGCTAAGGCGATTGTGTTTTTTTTAACAAACATAAACTTTAAATAAGTGTCTTAGCAAAAATCGTTTGATATATGTATGCGCTTACTATATTTTTACTTTGTATCTCACACAGTAAATGCTGTTGAACGAAGTTTAATCTTTGTCACTTGTTTCGCGCGCCGCCTATCGTAAATTCGCTGTACTATTTCAGAAACCAACTTCCCAAAAAACAACTTCCGCTCATCACAAACGGATAAATGGTATAGGAGCCTGCACTCACAAACAGTGATTTTGAAACAGTGATAGATTGAAATAAATTTCACCGATTTTTTAGCGTTTTTCGAAATAATTTTTAAAAAAACTTCGAAAAGCCCAAAAAATTATGTTTAAATCGAAATAATTATCCGGCAAAAGAATCATTTTAAACAAGATTTTATCCAAATCACTATTTGGTAATCACAGTTTCAACTGAAATTGCGATTTTTGAATCACAGTTTAAATAAAGTGTTATTGTAAGTTTGGAAAATGTCCGGCATTAAAGCATAGACACACAGTTTATTCCTAAGACACATTGGTGGTATGGATACCATTATATGGTACCATGGTATCAACAAAGCCAAGGAGGGTGAAGCATGCGTTGACAACACTACATTTTTCTTTTATCAAAATTAAAGCCAATTTACTGCCAAAATAACTTCTTAGTTTTAAGACGGTTCGCTAAGAAGAGTGGCGCTACGATCGCTGTCCTTAAAACCAAATATTTATATATAGCTAATACCATGTTGCTCGTGTGGTATTACTATGGTATACTATACTATCCGTATACTTAGGTATCCATACCACCAGTGTGTGACAGGTATAAGCAAAGTTCGTATGATAGTGTCCGGCTACTAAAGGAAAAGGAATAAGAAAAACACAAAAACTGGACACAACTTTCATCATACCACCCATCCACCCTATATTAAAATCATAAAGCAAAACAAAACATCAGCGCCGTAGATTCTCAAAAATATCTCGACGCGTTGTCTGTGAAAATTTCACCGATAACTAATCAAACTTTCAATAGCAATCGCAGTTACTATCCACTTCACTGTTTAGTATTCTTGCTTAAGTGAAATGACAACACATTTAGTTGCTTCAAATTCTCTGCGCCTTCTTCTTTGGTGTTAACAGAATTTTCTTTCGCTCATTACGTTTTGACTTAGTCAATGTCCCTTTGACAAACCGCACTTTGTGTTGATGTATTCTTTCCTGTGATTGCAAGATGTGACGCTTCTATACACCAGAGTTGCGATTTCGCTGCATTTATTAGCCTAAGTGACTAGCTTGTTAAGACCAGATTCCCGAGACCGAGGAACTTGAAGTGGGCTTAAAGAAGTTTCCCATTGATGCTTCAATGAATCCGACTGTATGTACGCACACAGGTCCTTGACGATGTCCCTACGATAAGTTAATCAGACTCAGACATGAAAGTGCCATCAATAATTATAATAAATTCTTTTTTAGACTGAGCCCAAGATTCCATCAGGAGTCGTTACAAAGTTGCTTGCATTGTTGTTTTAGAGAAAATCTTGCAAAGTCTAGAGGTTTATGACAAGTAGTCAATACTGGGTTACATTTTCCACACAAGGTGTACTCTTCGTAACTTTACTTACTTACTTAAAGGGCTCCCGACCCTTGCACAGTCCCTGACATTGGTGCCTTCCATCCTCTGCGGTCCCGGGCACGCTGCTTCCAGTTGTGAAGACCAAGTTTTCTGGCATCTGCGACAGCTTGGTCTTTGTACCGGAGGTTCGGTCTTCTTCGCCGTCTCGAACCTGGGGGCTGGGTTTCGAAGATCCTCTTGGCTGGAGCATTGTTGTCCAGTTTGCGTATTTTGGCTTTTGGACTACATCCACATCCAGGTACAGCTCATAGAGTTCGCGTTTGTATCTTCTCATTGCTTTTGTTGTCCAGTCATTTTAACCAAGAAATTTTGTACTCCAATTGTGCATGATTTTTATCGTACTCTGTGAAAATTAAGGCTCTTTTAGACAAACAGTTTTGGATCTCACAAGGTCCATCAGTTAAAATGATGAGTTGAGTTCTCCAGTTCCGAGGAGAAGCAACTTCAATCATATCCCATCTGATACATTGCTGGGTGGGACACCTTTTAAAAGAACAGGGAATATGAAAATTAGGCAAAAATCAAATTGGATTTCCTCTATAAATCCCCTCACTCAACACTTCCAACACATCTGTTTTCTCCGCTCAGATCTAACGACTTTAACCACCCATCTGTTAGTCCATTTGAACCTAATCCCAATGAGATACTACAATCTGACCTTGACCACTCAAAAACACGTTTTTTTTTATCCAATTGTGCGATCCGCATCTTTTTTTCGAACAAAGAAAACGATTCAGAAATACCTATCGCTATAATTGAAAACGATGACAAAGCAATTTGTTTAACCACTAGAAATACCCCGACTGATATCAAAATAATATTGTCCTACCCCAAAAATTCAGATAAAAAAAATAAAACCAAAATTTCATAAGAAAAAAGTGGGATTTTTCCTTCCCCATAAAGATACCGATAAGATTAACAATTTTTTCGACAATAAACTGCAGATACAAATGTGTATTTTGCTCTCAGTAAACCTAGCGCATTCTAGTATCCGATAGATGAAACGTCTTTGAGTATATTTTGTTGTAAGCTTTCATTCGATCAAAGCTCAAAATATACTCAAATAAAGTTTTCGCTCTCCTATAATTCACAGTGATCATCCAAAGTAGAAAAAGCCTTTTAAATTTACACAGAAAAGCTCCCAAAATGTAACTTAACTGCAATCGGAAAAATAAAAAAGCTTATTACAATTTTCTACCCAGGAAATTTCAAAGCGCAGATACTTTTCCTAACCTCCAGTGTGTAAATAAACATTTTAGTGCAAATTTATGATTAGTGTATAAAGTGTAGATACGATTTTAATTTAAATAAAATAAAATGTCGGCTGTGAAGAGATGGATACGCGGAACAACAACCTCATCATCACCGGCCCAACCGCCCAAGGTGCAGCGCGGCCGGAGTCAATCGCTGGACGTGCAAGCCTTACAGCGCAGTGGAGTTCGCACTTTGTTACAAAATGTAAAGTATACATAGATTTTTTGTTATTTTCAATTATATTTTCGCGCCTAATTGGATTCTATGAGAATAACCATGAAAATTGGCAGCTAAACAAACTGTGTCTACTGTCGCGTCTGCCACGAGTTTGTTGTCATACAACGGAGAGCTGAGCAGATCAGTGCGTGGGCGGGTTTATCGCGTATGTATTTATGAACTTGAACTCTTGATAGATACTCACTCGTACGGGCGTGCGAATTTTATTTAATTAAATTGGATTCGGTTCTTTCGTCGTTCTGACACCGCTAAAGCTTTTTTTTTGATGTTTTATTAGATTTCTGCTTCACAAATAGCGACTTTATGTCATTAAAAATTAATTATTAAATTTTGTATCTATTTTTTTTTTTTTCTGTTTACAGCGAGCTGCACAACATCAACAACAACTTGCCGTTCAAAGTGAGTAGAGTGTTTTATTTTTTTTTTTTGTCTTTATCGTTTATTTTTAAAGATGATTAACCTAAAATAGCAAGTACCAAGAAAATGCTTTATATATTCTTTTTCCTGTGGACTTTTTCAGCTTAAATGTAAAATTTTCTTTTAAAATAATGATTGTTCTCTTTCACAGTTGAGTATTATTCGGTGAAGATGTCAAGTTCTTTTCTTTTTGTTTCAATTAAATTTCATGGTAACTTATTGTTTTCTTTTTATTTCTTTTGAATGACACGTGGCAAACATTTACTCTTCGAGGGTGGTTAAACACTATATGTATTTTTTTTTTGGCATCCATTTGGAGGTTTTGGGGAAGAAAATCATTTCTTTGGTAGGCTGAGGCACATGATTTGTAAAAGGATTTTCTGTCAACAAAAATCAGCATCAACCTTTGTTTTAGTTTAAATTATGTTTATTTTTAGGTGACATTTTTACTAGAAACATTATTATTCAAGGCGTCTAAAACATGTGTATGAATTCAAGATTTATTCGTGGAATCTCTGCTGAGGGATCTAGAGGGCCACCGTGAGTGTTGGGCGCCAGTTAAGAGAATTAATTTCGATCTATGTATACAGCCCTGGCATCCTGGCACTTTATGCGCTGGTTATGCACCCATGGTTGGAATGGTACAGAATGGTCTGAGTAAACTAAAAAAATATAAGCTTACGTCGAATATTTCCATTCATTAAGACATTAAGCGGAAAAAGATAAGATCAAGTTGCAGATAAGGATGCATGTGATGCCTGGAATCTAATACCTTGACTGAGCATTTGTCTAGACATACAACTAGAGTACAGTTGGAACTGAACAATTGAGTCCTTGGTGTCGAGACCAGAAATGAAGAACACTTCCATTTCATTAATGTAAGAGCTTTCTACATCTTGAAATATAGCCCTCCACTTTAATGTAGGCAGACTCTGCCGTACTAATCTATTTATGAGACTACTTCTTTGCCATTAGTGGCAGCATTCAAACTTTGTCCTGAAAGAGCTCAAACACCAATACACTCAGAGAAAAATCGCAAGCTAAAATCCAGTATGATCAGGCTTGTTTTTAATTTTTTTTATTCTTACGTGCTAAATCTTAATATGACACCCATAATTCTTGTTGTAATATCATTATTCTAAAAACAAATTTTAATTCTTAAATTAAGAACAAAAAACTTGATTTTAGATTACACATCCTCTATATTAATATCTTTAAATCTAATTTCAATCTTATGGTCGTAAATTAAGCTCGCCATAATCTTGAGTTAGGTTTTTGTCTTAAAATAAGCCAAAACAATCTTAAAATTGTACAGTTAAAACAAATTAAGAACAAAACTCAGAGAAAAATCGCAAGCTAAAATCCAGTATGATTTGATTTCGCCGTCGCGTTGTGTTTAGTCGTGTGCTTTCTTCGTCGGTTTTAAAAGCGTAAGTGTATTAAAGTTTTAAAATGTGTGAAAATCAAAATATATTTAAAACTATTGACTTAAAAGAAGTAAATGGAAATGAACTGGAATTTTTGTTTGGGGATGATAGCGCAGCCAGTTTAATTTTCCATAGCGGAAACCAAATTCAAGTCAGCTCCCAGGAACAGGATGATGACCAACATTTAAGGGACCGGCTAAAAAAAATTGACTTGGAAAACATTTTTGATTATTTAATTATTTCACAAGTCCACCCCTACACTTATATCCTTTAAATAATGGAAAAACTTATGTTCGAGAACAGTTTATTTAGGGAAAATAATTTTTTAATAAAATGTAAATAGTTTGTAAGTTAAATTTGAAATAAAAGATGGAATACAAAATTGTTTCTTTTATTGTTGACTGAACTGCATGACTTTCTTTATTCTTTTAATAGGTATCTTATAAGATTTGTTGAAAAATGTATGTATTTCCTTCTTAATTTCCAGAAAGACCGAAAATACACATATGAAAAAAATAAAACCCAGAAATTCGTGCAGTAATTTAGGGATTAGATCTTGGATACTTAAAATAAATTTGTTTTAGGCATGATTTAAGAACCACATTCTTAAAATAATCACGAAGTAGTATTAAAACAAGCCCCTTAAGCTTACTAAAAACAATCTTAAAATGAGATTTTTGCTCTTGTTTGAAGAATTTTCTACTCATTTTAAGTCGGATTCATTCTTATTCCCGGCGTTTTCGAGCTTAATTTGAGCTAACAATGGTCCAAAACGTAGCTTTTGTATTCTTAAAATAAATTTGTTTCAGGCTTAATTTAAGAACCACATTCTTAAAATAATCGCAAAACAGTATTAAAGTAAGAATGTTAAGCTAATCAAAAATGAGCTTAAAATAAGATTTTTGTACTTGGGTTAAGATTTTCCGAGTTTACCATACTTTCGTCAACGAATAGGCTTGAAATATCACTGATATTCTTGATTTTAGCTCTTTTTTTTTCTGAGTGTATCATCCCTAACTTGTGAAGACAACAGCACTGCAAAGAAATGTATGTTGTTTTTTGCATTCACTGTAATTCACAGTTTCGGATACAGAGCTGCAGAAACCCTCAGATTTTTATTTACCTAATTGCGTGGCTATTTTTTCGATGGGTCTCGAACTTTCACACTGAGTTACACCGGAACACACTTTCCCTCATTGCAGCGTTTCCAACCGATGACAATTGTTGCACAATTGTTGAAGGAAGAAGGATCTGTTTTCAGATGTTTTGCAGAATTTTAAATTGGAAGAATAGATGAAAACGCATACATTCGGGTTCTCCCAAACTGAACTCTAGTGAGCATTTGATAGGTTTGTAGCCATCTGTATTTATGTGGTGATACAGGATGTTTGGAGTCATTGTTTGCACTGTGTAGCATGTGCAGAGCGGTTGCCAAAATGAGTTGTTTTCGCCCCATCGTGAGAAGACTGTAGATTGAGGTGGTCAACTTGTCACTGCGGCTTCTATGGGCCTATTGTGACTTCCTTATTCTTGAGCTCATTCACTATACCAGTATTGAATGAACTAGCAATAATATCATCTGCTTTAAGGTAGAATGTACTCAAGTAACGATAACGTGTTCTATCAGTCACAGTGGCATAGTATATGTTCTGCTGATTCTTCGTCTTCGTTGCACATTCTGCATACTGTATTATCTTGTGGTATACCCATGGCCATGAGATGTTTTTTCACTCGACAGGGTCTTGTGAGGAAAGCTGTGGCAATGCGAATCTGACTCCTGTTGGAGTTGAAGAAGTTGTTTTACCTTCAGTTTCCATCCAGTAATCATGAGAAACATCAGCCGAAATTTTATGCACACTCTCTAATTGTCAACGTTGTCTGGCTCCAATTAACTCCATAATTGAAGCTGTTGTAGCAATTATATATGTAGTTGTGAGCCTGTTGAATCTTGCCATTGATTTTCACTTGAATATTTAAGCCTCATCCCACAATGATTGCCAGGCCGATAGACGCAAACTAAATCCCTTCAATCCTTTGCTTCCGCACAGAAAAAACATGTCACATGCTCATAAACGCTCTTTACACATCTCTACCAAAGGATATCCGCTCTGCTTTATTTGTTCAAAAGGAAAAGCAAAGGTTAAATATATTTTTAGCACACCAGATGCATGGTTGTGAGAAGCAAAAGAGATACCTTACACAAAGGGAGTTTGGATGGAAAAATCTTGCTTCGATACGAAGAATACTGTGAGCTATAGCCGAAGGCAAAAAAATCACAACGACCCTTTTTAATAGTTTGAACAACAACCATGGAGTGTATTTACTAGAACCTAACACCATCATATAATGTCTTCTCTCCCTCGCAATCTAAAAACTTGCTTCCTGAATTTAGGAGCCTTAAAAGAGTTTTTTAAAACCTTTGTGCCCTAACTGGAAACTCCTACTACTACTAGACACGAAAACATAACCAATTGACGCAACTACATGAATATGTTTCCTCTTCCTTTTTTATTCTTTACTTCTCTATCCTCTGACGCTACTCCTTTTGCCTATTTTAGCCCTCTTAAAGCCCACGCGTAAAATGCAAATTCACGCTCAAACCAACACAAAACCACTGTTTTTGTGTCCATTGTTCCCAATTAGATAAAGGTTCCCCAGAAGATCAACGTCAATTTTCACAAAGTAGCCAAAAAAA
Organism: Chalcosyrphus nemorum; assembly: GCA_949716465.1. Lineage (NCBI taxonomy): Eukaryota > Metazoa > Arthropoda > Insecta > Diptera > Syrphidae > Chalcosyrphus > Chalcosyrphus nemorum. The sequence goes on from OX454333.1 coordinate 83,181,089, forward strand.
AAAACCCAACTTCCAAGTCCCAAACATAATTTGGTTTTAGGATTAAATAAAGCCACTCAATACGGTTTTCTAAAAATAATCCAATAAAAAAAATTCAAATCAGATACAATATCCTTCACGAAAATAACCCTTGTCTATATTTATTTGCGAAATCACAGTCACGTGTGCTGTTTTATATTCAAGAAATGGAATACAATTTATAAATTGTTTGAAACATAGTAGTTCTTCTTTTTTTTTACTCGAGTAAAAATAAAACGACATCATCGACCGTACCTTGAAAATTGTTCAAGGCATAACAAGCCAAGGACAATGATAAATTATCCCTAGAAATGGTTGCGCGTGGGTGCGTTTAGATTATCTTTGCCGAATTTCACAGTTCTCCACCAGACAATGAGTAGGTGGCAAGGATTGAGGAGGGATATTCCTCGTTTTATATGGGTTTTTTGATGCGCGCTATAAGAAATAATTTTATTCATGTTTGTCCTCGAATCAACAGGACCGGAAGTGGATTTAACACTTGTTCCAATCATAATTTATGCAATAAAACGTGAGTTTTACTATTAATATGGTTATTATCCTTCGAAAAATAACTTTTCGGGTGATGTCACTCTGCGAATAAGGTGAAGTGATTTCATGAGAATCAACAAGAAGGAACTTTAGTAGTTATCACAGGGAATTGATATTTATGGTTCTATTTCTGAATGTGAGAAACTTTCAGAAAATTTTATTTATGTTTTCGGTAGTGAAAATAACGGTTTATTTTATTATTGTCTCAGCTTTATCGTAAGATTTATGAATAATTGCGCAAATGGCTAGTAAATCTCAACAATTTCAAGGCGCCAATCTATTTTTATATCCTACTTGATCCAGCTGTTTATTTTTTTTTTAAAGCTTATTGCGCATTAGCACATTTTTATGGCAGCTGTGTCCTATTAATACGAGAAAGAAACTCAAAAAGAGGCAGGTAACTAAACCAAGGCCAACAAAGAATACCACAACAAAACAGAAGGCAAACGAATACATTTTTCAAAAGAAAACTAAAGAAAAGAAAAAAACCACTATAAACTGGCCTTGACTTTGGCCCCTGGAACAAGAGCATAAACAAGGGGAACAGAAATAAATTAAAAACAAAAAGAAAAAACAAGGAATAATCCACAACCGGTGCGGGATAGGAACAGGTTTTCAAACCAAAAAAAAAAAAAAGGGAATGAGGGAGAGTTATGTCATGGAACAGGGATGTTATTCCGCCTTTATTTATACAAAATGACTAAGTAAATAAATGTACATAAGTCTTATCAATCAAAAGTAGCTTTTTTTTTGTTTTGTTTATTTGTTATTCACACTTGAGTAGAAGATAAGTCTGGCGGAATGATAAATGCAGAAACAAATGTATACCATTCACACATATCAGACAGTGAAAGACTGACGCTTTTGGTAAGAGCAGAGAATGATGGCTATTAACAATCGGTTTACGTTTTTATTTACATTTATTCAGATTTTTTTTTTTGTTGTATGTTTATTTACTTCGCGTGACCGTGCATACATTTGGAGAAAAGTTTTGCATTAAAAAGAAAAAAATGCCAGCATGTGGTGGAACTTCTTTGAATGAATGAGTGTGTTTTGAACTCTTTTTTTTTGCGATGGAGCGCAGATGACGCAATTCCGTCGACTCAAATTAGAAAGGGGCATAGGCGAACTGGGTTTTCGCTTGTTTAAGTAGCCTTGTGAAGTGTTTTGCTTGCTTTTTTTTGCTTTTTGCAGTATTGACAGTAAATATTTGTTTCTTCGTTGAAAGAAAACAAATCAATGTCCATGTTTTGAAGTGATTCATCAGAGGTGAGTTTGTCAGAACGTGAACTGGCACATGCGAGTGCTTTGGAAACTTGTTGTTTATAAGGTAAGCACGGGACGAAAGTGTGCTCATAGTTTAAAACTTTTGTTTGTCTCTCCATCTATGCCATTTGAAGGTTAAAGTGGTTTCTTATTTGCTTAGTCAGGACTCTTAACTTGATGTAAAAAATGAGACCATTCTCCTCATGTTATGTGGAAGAACAAACGTAGCTTGGCTTTGAGGAATGACGACTTAAATTATATCGTTTGAATGAAAATCCCAAGGGAATTCAAAAAAATGTGCTAAAAGTTCAAAATTGCACTGTGTACCCTCAGACTCATACTTATAGCTCCAATCATAGAAAGAACTTGACACTAGTTAAGACTTTCTCTTGATTGTCTAAGTAACTTGCAGCCATTGATTCCTTGCCGACGGGAAGCATGCGTTTAGTCTGCCTACATCTATGCTACGCACTCAATCAATAATGAAAGTCCTGACCGCTTGGGCAGAAAGATTCTAAAGTACCACAAGATCATCGAAAAATCGACACATTTTGATTCATGTACATAAATGAGACAAATATTTCACAGTAAAAGTAAAATGTTCCAATTCTAAGTCAAATAATTCTCTAAGCTAAGTAATTTACTTGTATCCACTTGTCCTGTCAGAATATAGCATATATTTTGGGCTAAATTATTCAAATTCCGATCAAAAAAATGTCGAAGGTTAGCGGCCAATGGTTACACCAGATGCTCCATCAGAACGTGGCAAATTTGTGCAGCTAAATGTTAAATTTTCGATCTGAAAAATTCGAATTATCTATTTCTCCCAAAGTAGCGTGGCGAGTCTTAAACTTTTAAATTGTGATTTTGTGACCAAATCTTAAAGCTACGCATTTTTGTGTCCAATGAAGGCGTACGTTTCAGTCTAAAATTTCTAAATTTAAAAACACATTAGACGACAAACTCTCCAAGTTATGCGTTCACATGCTTGGCGAACATTATGAATTCAAATTATCAAATTCTGTCCTAAAATGAACTCTTAAGCCATTCAGTCAGAACGCTACGAATTTCTTAAGATAACACTTGAATTTCTACCAACATGATCCCACAAAACTCCTTAGAAAAACCAAAATATCCACCACACAGCGTTATGCCCCATCCTGATCCGACTAAGCAGATCCTTAGGTTAAAAATTGCTTCCTTTTTTTCCTTTTGTCGTTCTCTATAGACAGAGCTTCCAATTGCTTCTGTAACTTAATTCTGGCGCATTTAATCATCTTTTCTTTATTTATTTTACCATCATCTGAAGAACCATCGTTTTATTTTTAGAACAGAGATCAAAAGTAGGTACCACACTGCGCGGTTTCCTACCCTCTTTCACACAAAACAAGTGTTAAAAGTACAAAAAGAACAGTAGGTACAGTGCCTTTGTATTCCAAAAATGTCTCTTAAGTGCGAATCGTGACTTCCCGACTCTTCTCGATTCATCTTTGTTCTACTGTCTCCTCGCCTAGATTAAGTTACAAGTCCTAACGGCTAAACCCATAACTCAACTTCACAGAAGTACTTTGTCTATCTTCATATTTTCGAATCTATTTTTAACCTTTCAACTTCCGTACAAATTGGCTTTACCTCCATCCACCCCCTTGTCCGCTCAGGTTTCATGTTATAATAATTCTCAACATCGTCACAACAGAAATCGTATTGCGTCCCAAATACATTGAATGTAAACAAAACCAACACCCCTAGTCTGAGTGCATTCCGCAACCATTTTTCTTTTTTATGTTTTTCGTTTCCTTGTTTTTATTATTTTGTTTTGGTTCCTCTTGTTCTTTGTCGTCGTCCCCCTTTTTTGCCAGGTTTTAGGACGACCAAAAACAAAAAATTATGCTTATGATTTTGTTGCACGAAATGTGCATGCGCACATCTATACTAGTGAAGGATTTTTTGCTGCCACCTTTTTCTGTGACGTTCTAGACTCTTGCAGAATACAAAAGAAAAGGGAAAGTACTCCTGACCGCGCGCGCACGTCCTCCCGTTCGTCCTGCAGGATGTTTTACTCGTATGTGTTAGCTTGGATTTCATTCATTTTCCAAGGTCAAATGAGGGTTACAAAAGTACAGCACCGCTGTTGGTTTTCAGTGACGTAAAACCCTTTTGCTGTCCAGAGATGTTTGGTTTTTTTTTTTTGCTCTCTCTCTCTTTTACCTACCTACTGTCATTCGCATTGGTTTTTTTATAATAAAAAAATGAATTGAAAGGGAATTATTTCTTTTCAACATAAAGTGGGTTGGGGAGCTAGTTTAATGCGAGTCAATGCCATCATTTAAGCCCGCCATCCACCCACTCGTAGTTGTAGCACTTTCCGTCTTGCACAAGTGAATAGAGAAAAAAAAGAGATAGAGAGACATGTATCTATTGCGTGCCTACGTGACGTTGGTCACATCAGCATCGGATTTTTTGAGGCGAAAATTGCATTCACGTGCAACAGCTGCACGCACTGCAACTGTCGTTGGGCATGACGCTTGACTGCATCCCCCTGTCAGTCAAGTGAAATTGAGTAGTAAATGCGTTTTTAATAACATCTCTGGCGTGGTTTCATATCTTTTGCACTCTTTTGGGCTTTTACGAGGCATCTGTCTCGCTCTCGGGCTTGCTGCGAACAAAAAAGCTTTTTCAATGAAACGAAAGCGAAATTGCTCTCTCAAAAGTAGCAGGAATGGGTGTGTACTGTGTACCGGTATATACATACATACGTGTGTAGTACACATCAGCACGGGGCTGAGACTGAGAATTGCGGTGGTTTTACTATGGAACCGTCGTATGTTCGATGCAGTTGGATACAGTCGAAGTTGGAAGGGATGAAAATTGATAAATATGTTCGATGATGAGGTAACTCGAAACAGTGATGCCAATTTGGGCGATAGATTTGGTACTTAATTGTAGGAACTATGTACCCACCTCGACTTATCGACCTGGTCAATTCGATTTGTGCATTAAATTTTTACTCCCCATAAGTCGACTTATGAGAATTTTATTATTTGTTAAATGAAATTATAAACTTTTTATCAAAATAATTCGACGAACTTTTTATACTGGACCGACATCTCCTCATACAGCATTAAGCTCTCATTTAGTCCAGATTTTCTCATGTAAAAAGTCATCAAACTATTTTAGTTTTCCCAAAAAAAAACGTGTTACCTAATCATACAACACGTGGATTCCACAGTTCACTATTATCTGTAGAAAATAACACGTAAAAATCGAAAGGACTTCACATAAACAAATGAATAAATTCTTAACCCTATTTGACATCATGTATTTAAATTAACGATACAAATTAGCACAACATTGCAAATAGTAGTAAAATTCTTGGTGTTAATTGGTACAAAATTTAGAAACTGGAAATGTTTTATCGCCACAGAGAAGTCATTAAAATTATTTAAATCAGGTGCTAGAAATTGCAATTGCGTATTCTATTGAAAGCATTTGTTTATGACATTTGAACATGTGTGTAATGGGAATAATTGAGGTGACTCTTTAGTCGGGCTTGAAGGTGTCAGAGTGATAAGGTTGACCATGAGCCTTCTATAAAATTGCCAAAAACAGAACATCAAATTTGTCACCTCTTTATTTTGTCCTCATCGTTTTTGTCTATCAATGCTAATCTTGCATTCCTTCACTTTCTGATAAGACTTTGTTTTTTTCGCACAATTCGTCATATTTGCTTCTGGAATCACATCCTTGGTTTTCGATCAGTAGGTATATGGAAATAAGTTGTTTTTTGGTTGCAAGATAATACAACGTAATTGGGTATTCAAGTAAAAGCAAATATTCACTGATTCATAACGTCAACCATTAGTCAGCTAATAAAAGGCAGAATCGACGTTAGCTTTAATAAAAAGGCTTTTGAAAACTTATTTTCAAATACAAAACTATTTGTATACATATTGACGCTGGTCAAAGCAAACAAAAGTATGAAGAAGCAAATAACGCTGTAGTTAAAACTAAATCGTTAACCTGAAAGTCCCCTACTGAACCACGGCGTATTTGTCAGTTCTCACGTTTTTCTGAGGTTTAGAAATTCGGAAGTGCGACTTGCTTTCCTCAGTGTCTATGACGCCACTCATTCTGCATAGATCTATGGTATTGATCTTTATTCCTCTTAGATGGGCTGCCTGCAAGTTGTGGGCTTTGAAGATTTCTATGAGAACAGTAAGATGTAGGCTATTTCGCACCACAAGTTCTATAGTCTTCTGTTTGTTATATTGCGCCCCTAATCTCCTTGAGACATGGCATAATGAGAGGGTATTGGCCAGGTCGTAGGAGTTCAAAATAATCTTGGAAGTGAGAAGATTAATGGGTGCTAGGACCGTGTCATATTGTGATGTTCTTCTGGTACTAATCCCTTTCTAGCTAGCTCATTGCTATAGAAAAATAAATAAAAATTTGGCCATAAGCAGCTCATAGAGTGCCAAGGCCGCCTAGCTTCTTACAACTGTGCGTGTTTTGCATGATATATTTGTACACGTAAAGAACCTACAGTTTTATGCCGTATCCGAAGGACTATGGTGGTTTTTGAGAAGCTTTCTCATGACAGTAATACTCTTGAATGATTGTCAGACACTAGGAAGAGGTGGGGCCGTGAAAAAGCTTTTGATGGTATTTTTCTGGATTCGAACTTGGATCCCCTTGTGCAGTATTCCAACGCACTAACCACTGACCCACGGCACCAACACATTCATTGACCAAGAAGCTTGTCCTAAAATCCAGCAGAGTGTAATATTATGCTTCCAGCTAAGTTCAAGATCATATTTTTTTGACTAGTTTTGGTTAATTTTCATCAATTTATTGGATTTTAGGGGTAGGGGTAGATATCTGTGTTTATTACAGCTCGATATAAATAGATCACAACAGGCCACCGCGATTCCATATATTCTCAAAATAAATGCTCGTCCACTTTTGATTTATCCGTGAAGATGGATATGGAAATGGGTTATATGCCCGTTTGTCCAACTTTCTCGAGAGGAGAATTAAGAAAAGACGAAATGGGTAGGTGAAAGGTGTACCACTGTTTGGTTTATCGAGAACAAAGGCGAGAAACTTATGTAAGACAGTTCCTATATATTAAGGGGTGTCCTTCATTGGCTTTGATACATTTTTACCAACATATGATATCTGGGAAATGAGTTTCTCAATACAGTTGAAACAGTTGTCATCAAAGGTATAAATACGTATGGCGTCGTGATGTCATGGAGGAGTGTAACCGCTGCTATGGCTCTTAATCAATGCATTCTTATAGCCACCAATTCCTCATGAATATTTTCCATAAACGCTGAAGCTTAACGGTTTACCATGTCTGCAAAATCCCATAGTACCCAACTAATAGAAGTGGCAACACTCGCACAACACATCGAACTTCGTATGAGTTGCGTTTAAACAATTACATATTTTCTATGAATTGGATAAAGAACACATACTTACTCATGTGTTACGTATTCCTACGATAATTACCTTTTAATTAAAACATTCTCATGTTCTACCCACAAAATCCGACCAAAAGGCCTCGCACTTACCCCCAATCACAGTCTATGTTTTGCTATCTATACACCGTCTGGTTTTTTTTTAATTCTTCTTTACCCACATCTCACACACACCTTTTCTTTGATTTAAGAAAAAAGCAAAGAATTAAAAAAACATCGATAAAAAACTACTAATTCCCCATGTCCAAGTATAGGTTAGGTTAGGTACGTACCTACACTTATCACACACGACATGGGGTCTCTCCTCCTTTATCGTATTTTCTTCGTGGCATTTTATTTTTTTTCTTCTTATTTTAATTCACCAATACAGTCATGACGGTTTTATACAGTGCTTCGTCTTCTTGTTTAGTTCGACGATAATTTTTTCACTTCTTCAGTTCACTTTCATCCGCCGGTTAAACTAGGTGCTTTTGTATCGCAACTCTTAAATTTACACGTGTCGGCTTCTAAAAAAAAAATAAATAAGAATTACAAAATGAATAAATGAATTTTTTTCTGATAATGAATAATGAATTTGTATGAATTAATGTTTAGAATGAAATGAATTTAGAATTTAAAAAAAAATAAATATATCTTACCACTTGACACCTTATTCTCTCGTATTTTTTGCGGTGTGTTACACTTCTTAAAAAAAGAAAAATAGATACAAAAATAAAAAAAAATAGAAAGACAGGTTTTTCAAGTGCAAATTGTTAGTTGAGAGGTTATTTTTCTCTCGTTGTGTTGCGAGTAGGTTTTTATTATTAAATTACTTTGTGCTCGCCTCACCCACTTGCATAGTGTTTTGTAAATTATACAGAAAACAAACATATCTAGCTATAACACAAAAACCCCAAGCATATGCAAAAAGGAAGAAAACTATAGAAAAAAGTTTTTTCCTTCAAAATAACGTGAGTATTTTGTCAAATAAAGCCCATAAAAGGGGAGCTTACACTATGCCAAGAGGTTCACTGATATCACATTTTCGTTGCTTATTTCTTACCTCCCGGCATATTTTTTTTCCACTGATTCTTTTTGTCTCTTGTTTCCAATAATATTTTTGGTGTTTTTTTTTAATTTTTTTTGACTACGCGAATTCCATTTGTGAAGTTAATGCGCAGTTCCTTTGCAATTCAATCGCGCCTTGTCAACATTAATCTACATGTGTCTATGTATGTAGACAAGTTTTTGGCGGCGTCAAATAAGTGTTTAGATACATAAAGTGATATCCGTGATACATGAGCTTTTTGGACATGAATGTGGTCTATTATTCGGCGAAAGGAAAGGATTCTTATGTCGATCGCGGGGGAGTGTGTGGTGTTGCGGCGAAGAATGAGCAGAAGTACTGTTCGTGTTACTTTTCTGGAGGGTGACGAAAAATGACGCAGTTTTGGCATTTTTAAGTGCTTTTTTCGTTTCTTCTTTGGTTTTGTTGTTTTTTTTTTTTTTTTTTTCTTAAGGGGGACCGGCTTATTTTGCAAGAAGTTACGGTAATAATTTTATCTTAATCTCCTTTATTTTTTTTGTTAAATTACAGTAATTTGTGAGGGAAAATTGGAGATTAGATGAGTGGTTTGTTTGTTTTGAAACTGACTGACCTTCAGAGTAGCTGGCTATCTGGCGTGTTTACAAATCTACAAAAATTATTAAAAATAGAACTATAGGGGGGCTTGCGATTTGAACTGATAGGGTTTAATGGCGTTTTTTTTTTACGGGAGTATAAGCGAATCGTAAAACGGAAGACAAATAAAAGTCGAAATTGATGTTTGATTAGCTATCGGAGACCTAAATTTGTTTCTTAAATCAATTTTTTGGCGAACAAGGTAGATTAGATTGCATTAAGTAGATGGCGCCACAATTCAATGTGAAGTTTCAATTAGAACTCACGAATCACACATATTTTGACGGCCTTTTTTGAAATTATTGTAATCATTTAAGGCACAGTCATTTGGCGTTTTACGAGAATAAAAAGAACCCAAAAACCAAGAGTATACATATCAACTCAATCAAAATTATGTACTGTGAACTTGAACTGGATAAAAAAATTAAGATAGTTTGCCTCCCCATAGTCAGGGCAACAACCATGGACTGTATTCAGGCTAAATAAAACTGAGTTTTAGAAACCAGTTCTTCATTCCCATGCTCTTGGGATTTTTATTACTCTTGAATGCACGGGTAGCTATGTACACATCTGAACTAACTGCAAAAGATTGAAAGAACCTTATTAATGCCAACGAAAATATTGTCTTTAAGTTCTGCGTTTTATAAATCTGTTGTTCTTGGTCATACTCTGGGATTTTTAGCTATTGGGTTAAACCAGATACATGCTTTGTTTTAACCATAATTATATTGCCACACAAAGTGCAGACTAAAACCTACATTCTACCCTTTGTAAGCAAACAAAAATACAGCGAACTCGAACTAAGCGCAAAAAATCAAGACAGTTCTCCGTTTAATATCCTGGACAGCAACCTTGGGACAGGTTTTGAAAACATAATTTATGGTGCCCCAAACCGCGATTTCGAATAAAACCCATTAGCTGTACAAAGTCCATCTTTTCCTAATTTGAACCAGAAAGCTTGGGTCATCATAGACTACGAGAGATGGGCTTTATTCAGTTTCCGAAAAGCAAGGTCTAGTAATTTCTTCCGAACTAAATCGGCGCGAAACCGAAATGCGTTGTAAATGCATAGACCACTGAGATTTTCCTCGTTTCAGATTCGATAATTTAACTTCGATTTTCGTCAAAAACTCTTCACTGGTTTCAAGCCTTTCCAGCCCCCAATTGGGCCTTTGAATTAAGAGTTAATTGAACCTTTGAAGCATGATAAAGCAAAGTTTTCGTCCAAATTCTTACCAGAGTCCATTTGTTGTTAGCGATGACCAAACTCTATTAAACTTTCAGACACCCATTTTTATTTTACCGGCCAACACTAGCACACAAGGTCATTGACGTTCCCAATCGATTCAATTTTACGGAATACAACTTCAATTGCTAATCGATTTGGAATGCCTTATGGAGCGATACACGAATTCAGCGAAATCACTGCATGAAATTCATTTTATAATAGTTATGCACAATAATGTGACTATAAAGTGGGAACCCGTCGCTCTGACAGCTGTCATATTTTGTTCGTCGTACGATTGACACCGAAAAATTGTCAATAGTCATAGTGACCTACTTGAGGAATATTAGATGGATATTCTACCAACTTTCAACCAACGTGCTCTTCTGCAATTCAGTTTCTCCAAGGAATCTGAGAGGTGGCTTTAAAAAAAGTATCCCCAAACTCTGTTAACAATGTGGGTAACTTATACATCAAACAAAATTAGAAATCAATTGCGTATTAGAACTATTTGCTTGGGGACTTCATCCTACCCTAGCAAAACACTGTGTTTTCTAGTAAGTTCACATTTTCCAGTACGCACATATGAAAACGGGTGTTTACTTAGGAATTTTCTAGTTATGGCACTTGCCAGCTGTGGTTTTTGTGGACTTCAGTTGTGATAAGTTCTCTTCTCTTATTTGCACTGTAATTATCCCCTTCCGCAGGACACATCATTCTTAGAATCAAAAATCACCCCAAGTAAAATGGTATTCAAAGCGTGACTGGAAATAACTTCCTTTGAAAACTCAAAGGAAAAGCTTTATCTATCAAATTCCACCACTACCACATAAAATACTTCAAGCTAAATGCCAGATTCAGTACAAATTAAACACCGTGGAGCTAAAATTCGTTTTAACAATTGAAATGCCTTAAATCGACATAACAAATAGAATCGTCTTGAAACATCTCCACAAAGAAAAAAAGGACGATTCCTACTTCTCATTAACTTGGTGAATGTTAATTTTACGAGTACAGTCAAGTTGCTGAATGCTTCCCATATAGCGGTACGCCCTCTGACATTTGATCTATTGACAGTAAGAACAATTTTTCTTTTTGAACGCGTAGTTATTATTTAAAATATCTTCTTGTCCTTTGACGACTTGTCGCCATTGACATGGAATATTTATTACCATCATAAAGCATGTGACACGAAGGATGTAGGATACATTGTCATTTGAACAAAGTACATGTATCGTTGTTCCTCTTAAAGTTGGCTAAGTATTACATACATAGATGCTTCATTTCCTAAATTTCAACGCAACCATAGAATCGCTGATGCGCCTGAACGTGTTCAGGTAAAAAAAAATTACCGTCATTAGAATTCCATTAATAAGTCTTTAACTTTCAACTACACGTTCGTTTACTTCCAACATTCTTGAAGCTTAAATCTTTATTATAAAAGAAAATTGTAAATCGATAAATCAAATATTGATATACTTATTTTAACCAGCTAACTCCAGTTTGATTGAAACCTTTGTTGTCAAATTAGGACTGCCATACGCCAGACACTTTTCAATTTGCAACGAATGACGTTGGAATTTGCGACTTTTCGCTAATTTATAAAGCATGACGCATATTGTTCGATTTTCACAATTAAAATTAAAGCAAAAAGGAATAAATTCAGTGCGGTTTATTGACAGTAAATATATTCAACAATGGGGGCTACTGATTCAGAATTAAAGTCCACAAAAGTCATGCGGAGTTAAGTAACACGATGGGATGTTTTTTTTTTTTTTTTTTTTCTGAGTGACTCATTAGAAGTTTAAAATTGAAAGTCATTTTACAAAGTTTATTGGTATTTATTCTATTTTTAATATTAAGTGACAATGCATTAAAGTTTAAGAAGAAATAATGAGCACTTTATTGGAGTAAAGTTTGAAGTTCGAGTCTGAAAATATTAAAATTTTATTGCTTTTTCGAGAACAGCTGATAATTGTTTAGATTGTGACGGAGTATCTGTCGCTTGATTGGAAGATGGAATGCCTTTCTCAGGCACGAGTTGAAAGTCATTTATTCCTGATGGCTTAAATCCTGTAGAGCTGAAGGTTCACTGGAACACTCAGACATCAACTTGTCCATTGTACTACCAGAAAGCACCCCATTACGACCCCTTGTACTGTATAATAAAGTCGAGTCTTCTAAATGAAGTCAAGCAAGTAGGCACTTCAATTATGACGAGCTTACGTTACATATTCACCAAATCCCCATCTAGAAAGGAGCAAAGACAGGACATTCACATAGGAAATGTATCCGCAGTTCGTCGCCCTCTCCGCAAGCGTCATAGACACTCGTTTCACTTTCCAAAGCAAAAGCTAAGTGCTCTAAAGGAACACCAACAAGTTGTCTGAAGTCTTTTCTGGTGAGAGGCAGCCAGAATATTGTGGATTTCTCACCAACGTCTGCGAGCATCTGTTTTGCCAGCGTACACACAATTACGTTCGTAAGAAATCCAATCATAAATGGGAGTTTGACCATTGATGCCGGAAGACTTAACATAGGTACGGGGCCTGAGAAATTCTCCTCTGAGCAATGTCTAGCTATTTCATCGGATATCTAATTTCCCATGATACCAGTAGGACCTGGCACCCTGACAAGAATCAATGACTTCCATCTTGCGACACAGTTTAAGGCTCTCTTGCATTCACCAACTAATTTGGAAGTGGCCTAAAGCCCAGTTTGACTGTTACTACAGACACGCTACGACTTTTCCACCTATTCCTAAAGATGTGACGCGCAGCTCTCAGGATTGAAAAGATTTCCCCCTGAAAGACAGAGGCATGCTTTCTCAATGAGTATTGCAGTCCTTTGTTGTCGGCTTCCACAAATCCACCGAGTTTGCAGCTTCCTAGTGATTGTACCGGTCACCTTCCAGGTAGCAATGCATACATGAGTTGATGAGATCGGTGCTAGGCTGATCATTCTTGTTTTTCCCTAGTTCATTTTCAGCCCAACGACCGTCTGCTGTCCTCTCCACATTTTCTGTCATTTGGACAGAAGGCATACATCATCGGCGTAGGCGAGGTGTTTGGGTTCAGATGTAAGGGCCCATCGAACTCCTTCATTTCCTGTTGATAAGGCCGCATTTAGTACATCGCTAATCACGAAGAACAATAGTATTGGTGAAAGTATGCAGCCTTGCTGAACGCCACATTGGACTTCGCGAAGTTGACACGTCATCTGTCAATCAATGTCTAGAACAGAAAATTACGTCAATGACATATATTCTTATTTGTTCCATCATAATTTTTCAACTTCTCATCCAATTCTCAAATTTTTTCTTTACCAAAACTATTTATTTTTTAATTGAAATTTAATTTAATCTAACCTCTCAAGCTGTCAGATTGGACACTATCAAACGTAACACGTCTCAAAAATCTATTTTCAAAGCAATTTCCGAAATACCTACTATCCACTGTAACAACTAAATTGCGGAAATTTTAACTACAAATTGCACATCTTCTGATGTCTCTCGGAAAATCCCAGCCAAAGTCCTCATGAGCCCATACTCGTAAAAAAAAAAGTAAATCACAAAATTCAAGTAAGTAATCACAGGTCATTTAACACGATTACATGCTCTTCACACCTCCATGCTATTTGAAGGAATCATAAAATCTCTTAATACACTTAAGCCCAGTTTCCTTTGCAATTTCTTTTTTTTTTGTAAAGAATGTATTCCTCTCGTATAATGCTATAAAAAGTAATGCGGCTCTTTTTCGGTTCACACATCGTATATGCAACATAACCACATTATGCCATCCCTGTTACAAAATCTTTAAATCGCCTTTGATTGAATTTTATTTAGTATCCCCAAAAAACAGAACAGCAAAAGAATAAAGAACTTTTAACATCTATCTGACCGTGTGTGATAAAATTTAATGATGACATTTCGATGTCATAAAAAACAAAAAAAAAAACGAGTTAAGCGCCACTTCATAAATTAACTGTCAACTGTCATTGATTGAAGATGGTTATCTAAATTATTATATAATTTATACGAGCCAAAAATGAACTACTCTATATTGCGTGCAGTTCTAATGAAATAATTTATTTAAAATTCACGTACTGTAAAAATTTGTGCGACATACCTACCACTATGTCAAAATGGTTTGTACGTAATTATGGAGGCAAACAAATTGATTGTAGCTCACTTAGTTGCGTCAGTAATTTTTGGTAAATATGTGATAATTTTTTAACACCAATCTTCATGTGAATTAAATCACGGTAAATTGTTTGTCCACTTAGAAGGTGACAGATCTTTTTGCGGATTTTGATACCAATTTGACATTTCATGGGGAATTGCTCAATTCATTAGAATTTAAATGCGTGCTTTTAGAATGGAATCTGTATAAATGTGTCAACGTAATGCAAACATAGCATTTGAGAAGTCTACTTCTAAAGTGACGTTTATGAAGTGGTCTAACACAAATGTCATTGTAGAATCATTTGACACTTCTGGGTAAATTAATCTGACGCAGATTTTCATGAATAGAAAGAATCTAACTCTAAATGGATTTTGACGTGGTAGGAGCAGATAATGACACTACGAGTCTCTCATAAAGTGACGTTCATGAAACGGCTAAGGATAAATGTCATTGACACTTCTTATGAAATTAATTTGACACATTCATGTGTGTATGTATTTTGCTGAAGCGGTAATTGATTCTTAAAATATGATTAGGCGCTTACATCAGAAAGACAAGACAAGAAAGGGACGCCCCTTGGATAGCTAGATTGCCATAATGTCAACTCCCTGCCGATGATGTGTCAAAAATACTATACTTTCCCGCTGTTTTGGTAGTGTATGGCTCTCTAACTGCTATTAGATTCTATTGGCAATTCAAAAAGGTCCTCCCTGATTAAATTTATTGCTACCCCATGGAGTGTCCTGTCAACCAAGGTCACCTTAATTCTTTTGTTTACGAAGTGATAAACTGCAAAACAACATTAATGCTTGTGTATTTTGAAAACATTTACACCAACAAACTCAGTACTATTGCCTGATGACATGCTATCATTCACTTAATGCTAATTATATGTTGGCCTACATAATCCCTTTTTGCCATGATGTCATTACACTCGAAACGTCAAATGACGACAGCAAAAAAATTTGCGTAATCATCTGAAAAAAATGCCAAAAATGGAATTACTTCCACCAAAAATAACAACATAGATACTTGTATAGCTTTATGGTTGTATTTTTGGAAATACAACCCTTAGGGCTCTTGAGGGTAGCAAGTATGTACCTAGGTGTATTATCTTCCTTGTCTCCCCCTGTCAGACTGATGTTCAAATTCAATTCGAAGCATACTCACGCTGAGTTGAATGTTAGGCAAGGGCGTGAGAATTTCAATGAAACAAGGTCACTACCATCAATTGCTGTGTTTACCTCTTCCGTTTTGTTTTGTATTTTTTTTATTATTATCTTGTCGTGTGTAGATTGTATATTTTCCTTTTGGAGTTTCGCGTGATTTCCCGGCAACACCCAGTTCAAGTTGTACTGACGTTTTATTGAAAGAAAGGTAAATAGTTATTTTTTTTCGCTGTCTACTCAGTAAACACTTTCCACCTGTCAGCTGTCTAAAGTAAGAAAATTGCGAAGTATTTTTTTTTTATTTATTTATTTTTAGAGCAAATGAAAGAATTAACTGATAGGAATTCAGTTTTTTAAGTGAGAGTTGGGGAATTCCATAAACTTGCGAAAAAAAGCAGAGAATCTGTGTCAAATGTATAGCATAAGCATCCACTTCTTTATTTCGCCCTACTGTCAAATCATATGATTTTTCTATGATATCCAAAAACTTTCAACTTGTGCCGAAATATTTTACTCAACATATGACAGCTGTCAAACAAAAAGAAGCAACAGTTCCTTCGTTTACAATTATTGACACCTTTACTACAGACCAATTTCTTATATGTCAAAACGTGACAAGAGAAATGTCAAACTTAACTGTTTGACGTTTGAAAATTTAATTTGAGAGCATTTTTCATACTTGTCAAACGTTTGCAGAGATTTTTTATACACTTTTACGGATTTATTGACGTCCTTGTGAAGGATCTTTTTCATTTATTTCAGTTTTTATCTACGTGGCTTGTAATGGTGCTGTTACAATTTATCACTGGGGATAAATTTTAATGGCTCACACATAAGCACACTCCTGCAGAAAAGAAACTTTTTTTTTTAGATGGTCTATGATGCCATCATCTGTCATCATTATTGCGGTAGATAGACTTGGGCTATAAAGAATGACTCTGCGTACATAAGTTTTATTGATGAAACCGAATGGAATTGGTTTATTTACAATTGTCATTGGTCTGACGTATTAAGTGTTCTTCTTTTTTACTGTCACAGAAAACGTCATGAGTTTTATGAATATTTAAGTGCGTCAGAGTTGATTTTATTTAATAACAAAAAATTTAAGAATAAAAGCCTTGCGTCAAAAGTATGCGGAGTCATTTGTTTGAATGTTTATTTAAAAATGGACAAGAATGACACTTGTTTGGGGTCATGGGGGAGTTTTACAGATTTCCGACATTTTGACGTGTGTTAAATTAAATGTAAGGGTTGTGTTTACACGAGGGATTTAGGGACGCATTTTGTTGGGAATGTTGTGTGGGTGCAATTATTCAAAATAAAGGGTAAGGATGTTCAAATGGGTGGGGTACAGAGTAACATAATGGAACATGAGTGTAAAGCAGCATATGGCAAAGTGAAAGGTTGTATTCTTGAGTAAAATCGTGTCAAATTCGCAGTGAATATGGCATAAATATTTGCATACTAATCTAGTGGTCGTGACACAAAATAATTCAGATAATTCGCGTAAATTTCAATTTTCAATGCTTTTGGATGTAACATATGACTTGAACATTTGTTTGCTGAAATCTGTAACTTATCTTGTAAGTCGAAGAATGTTTTCACCACGTTTAACGGACTTGAACAGCAACAGCCAATCTAGAACTTAGGCCTAAGCTGGTCAGTGGGTTCATTGATTCTAAAATGGTTGTTGCTCTTGTTGGGCTCACTTTTTTTGTTCAAGGAGAACATAGTCAATAGCAAACTGTCAACAACCTACCTGTCAGCTAATATATAACCCGTATTCAGATCTTATCCATTGATAGTAAAACATAACTTTTAACGACCCGGGTTGCCACTTTACTTAGTTTGACATGTAATTACTGTCATTCTATTTGTTTTTACGCATTCAAACGTTACCAATGTTACCAAATCTGCAACAACCTAATAGACAGTAGAAGGATCCTCTAAATTTAGCCAGCAATTGAAAATTTCTACAAAACAGGACACTTAATACTCTCAATGCTAAGATAACTTGGATATATTCTTAATTAATTTAAATTGACTTCTGAATAGCCACTTGTTTTCTTACAAATTGATTGGCATCGATCCAATCTCAAAGGAGAAACCTAATGGCAAATTTATTTTCGTCGAGCATCATCAAATTTTTTCCCTTCTTTTTGTTTTTATGAGAATTCCGGATTTATGCAAGTCGACGAGTCTAGACTCTTGTGGCCCACACAGCATTATTTAATGCACAAACCTATGTATGTAGGACTGTCTATTTAAAAAATAATTCCCTTAACATGGGGACAAAGTCTCATCCTCTCACTCGAGAAATAAAAATCCCCAAATCAAATCAGGTAAACAACAATAGGACCAATTAAAATTCTTTTATTCCTCCACTCAAGTACGGATTCATTACGATTTCACCAGAAATTTAATTTATTTATTTGCGATACAATTGAAAATGCCAATCCCAATACAACTCCATTAAAAGCCCCAAAAAGATACATTACATTTGATGGGAGGAGGAGACCACCACCATCGTGATGAAAAATTTTATTTTGCTTAAAAATTTCAGCAAAAGATTTATGTGTGGCATAAAGAAATACAAAGAACCGCATTCATTTCTGTCAAAGTGCCAAAAAAGGAAACAAGAATATACCAAGGAAGTGGTCTGGAAAAAAATGGAACAAAAAAACAAGCATCAAGAGGAGAATCCTGTTTACATCCTTCACAAATGAGGTCCCTTCTTCTTCATACCTCATTTGCATATATATGCAAATTCATTTTTTCTTCACTCTCCTTAGAAAGTAGGTTGTCCTAAGGATAAGAGGATTCATACATTGATTTCATCACCCATACACCAGTTTTTTTTTATGCTGTCAACTTAGTATGCATTAAAAAAGTGCTTACAATGTTGGATTTTCCAACTCATCTGATGAAACAACTCTTAAAATAAACAAAATTGATGCATTCAAATATAATGTATGCAATGTGGAGTCTGCCCAAGTAATTCAATGTCAAAACTAAGTCGTATGCATTTCATAAATATGTCAGATACATTCCTCTAACTGGATTTGTTTTTAAAACAAACTAAACTTCCAAATGACATCATTCAGCGTAAACCAAAAACAGGTTAATTTTGCAAATAAAAAAATATAAATTTATATTTTTAATCGGTTTTTTTTATAAGCATAAATATAAAAGAGCCTAGAATAACAGTGGAGCCAAGAAAAAATAAACGTGACGAAGAAGCTGAACGTGACAATCTTTTTTAACTGGGGGCGCGCTATATAGCATAAATTTCAATACTGTGAATGAGCCAAGCATGAAGGCATTCCCCCCCAAGTTGGGGTGTTTTTTTTTTATGGTCGATGCTTGAGCATGATTTTACTTCTGAACTTTTGAACTTTTTTTTTTTTTGAAAGAAGCCACGTATCATAGTAGCGAGATCATTCTGACAAATTTAATGTCTGGGGGCGAGTTACATACAATTTAACTTTTATGTGTAAAATTGGAAAAGTTTTTTCTGTTCTTTGGGGGGTGGGAATTATATCAATTTGAAAGGTTTAGGTTGGCTGACATGGTAATTTGATGTGATTTTGAATATTTTTCTTTTGTTTTTACTTGAAAATTTGCATTGGGATGTTCCCTTTGGGCGGTCTTAAAGTTTTATAATCAATTTGTGGTCAATCCATAGGGCAAGCTATTGTAAACATGTAAAATGAATAAATCCTTAAATGTCGGAGAGTTTTTGCAGTGAAAAACAAAGATTTCTCTAATGCGCAAATAAAGTACGTTTTAATGATCGAAAACAACAGATAAATCCTTGAAGACAGCGCAATATGTCTATTTTGAGGGTACTTAATGTAACTCTTTTAATTTGACAGATAGGCATGTGGGGAACATGTTGACATGTTTTTTCATTTGTTCACAGCAATAGCATTTTGATGGAGCGCCGACTTTGGGTTAGACCGAAGACTTCTAGAATTAATCAAGGCCAGTTGAAACTCGCACGAGTGATACTGAAAACCTAATCGAACATTCACAACCGATTAGAGGTAGTTAGTATATGTTTTGAAGATGTAAACCAAATGTAGTAGAACGGGTATAGTCATTGGTAAGATAAGACGCATCTATGAGGTCTAAGTGCATCCTCATCGAGGGCCGGTTTCAACCAACCAACCAAGATAAGACGCACTCTAGGCTACGATTGAGTATCGTGGCTTCAACGGGAAGGCTCGACAAGTTGAACAAGAACAGCAGCT
The DNA here is from genome assembly GCA_949716465.1 of Chalcosyrphus nemorum. Lineage (NCBI taxonomy): Eukaryota > Metazoa > Arthropoda > Insecta > Diptera > Syrphidae > Chalcosyrphus > Chalcosyrphus nemorum. Next base: position 83,200,896 of record OX454333.1, read on the forward strand.
CTGAAGACAATTGGTTATCTCTTTCCACTTGATTTTGATCAGCGAAAGTTCAGGAACTAAAACAGCGCTAACACGTAGGGAAACTGGGGTCCAGGCAGCTAGTTCTCATGGTCCTTCCTCAATTCTAAATTGATGGACGATATTAAGACCTATCTAGGTCAGCTCTCCACTGAGCACAAATTGAATGTGAGCTACAGACAACACTGACATTTTTTCCGTGAATCCCTCACCGGCCTTGTTGAATGCGAATAGTGAAACAGAATGCAACAGTGTCTATTAGAAAAATCGCTAAACCTATATCGATGTGCAAAATAAAATCTATAAATCTCATAAAGTTTTCGCAGTCATATCCAAACGAACGTCGTTATAACTCAACGCAACAATGCAGCTCATTCTTAACTCCTGAATTTCTTATTATCGTTCATTTAGCGGTTTTTGAACAAATGGGCCATTGCGTCGTCTTTTCGAAATATCTTTCTTCTTTCAAGACGACTTTGAATCTCAATCACAACTTCGAACACGTAAATAGTTGTAAAAGAGTCCTATTCCTCTTTCAAATTTGTCACTTATGACAGCTGACAGTGTTGCCAATATACTAGTACAGAAAACCAAAACATAGACACGCCCACTTCTTACAAATGTTCTTTTGCAATAAAAAATTTGATCTACAAATCATTCCCTTATTTTAATTAAACCCCATCCTAAATATAAGCCCAGGAAACACTGACACACGCCCACTTTTAGGGGCGTTTTCCTAAACCAAAAGAAGAATATGAACGTACCTCATCAAAAACGTCTATTGTGATGATATGGAGAAATAAATTTGATGAGAGTTTTATTATCCTTCAATTTGAAGCAATACAAGAAAAAAATGCAAAATTTAACCCAAATTTTGGCTGTCATCCCAATTGACCCTAAAAAGTAGGACACGTATTTAATGTCTAGCCTTTCATTCGAATTTCTCAAGGACTTTTCTATTCCACATTTGGCAGTCAATTCATGAAAGGCCTTGACGACTATGGGGCTTTATTTTGTACCACCAAATTGGATTTCATCTGAAATTTATAACTCGGGGTGAAAGAGACATCTGTTGGCAATCATTACTCCTGTTGAATACAATTTATGCGCGACACACCAAAAACCCACCCTTAAATACTGTTCATACGAAGTATTTTCTATTTCTCATAAAATAAAAACCAGAAATATTTACCTCACGAGACAAAAGTTTTTTGATTGATAGAATCAACAAGAGAAATTTTCCATAAATACCGCTGTTTTCAACGCAAAAGAAGCCGTCAACCTGCTAATTGGTTTGTCCTGTCTATTGTTTGTTTTGGTTCTGGTGAGCCCCTCACACTGCTTAACAACTAGTTAATCACACATACAACTCCAATCACGAGGGGTTGTTCTTTCTCTCTAATCGTTTACGTCCCAATCGTTCAGCTTACTACACAATGGTGTAACATTAATATCAAGTTAATGGTTGACATCAATGATAACCACAACGACGACATATAACTAAATATATGCGTTCATAATTCCTCGATAATTAAATTTATTTTGATGGACTTTGACGTCTTTATTCGAATATAGCCGAGCGGATTTATGAAGCACGATTGACCTTTTTTTGTTCTCGCCATAATGATACATCCATCAAAATTCATCAACTTTATTGTCGTTGTCGGTGGGAGAGAGAGAGAGTGTGTGAGGGGGCATCCTTGGAACGCGTTTGGCATGGGTGCGAAGATATTTTTACATCTACACTCATCCTTGCACATTTTTCTTCCCCCACTGACAGTGTTTGTTGTTGTTGCGATGCAGAAACAAAAATATACAACGGACTTCCTGTCCTCTGACATCCTCTGATGATATTTGTTGCTCAATTTGATTTATTATCGGGGGGCCGATGAAACGCTATTTGCAATCATCCCACGAAATGAGCAAATAAACGCACAACACAACTGCTGTATTGCGTTATGAATTTCACATCGACTCTAGGCTGTTCCGGAGGACATCCCAAGGCGACGGCACACATTGGCAAACATCATTATCGAAATGGCATTCCATTTCGTCTAAGTGTGACTGAGTTTTGTCACGCGTGAGTTGTGTTGGAGAACACTTCTAATTAATACTTTTTATTTGTTTCGCGTATCCTTATTCGATGGAGTTTAGTCTTGTGTAAGTGTCAGGTATCCCTAAAGGAAGTTTTAATTAAACCCACGGTTTGTCTTGTGTTTACAGATGGATTCTGCTGTCCCCCTGTGCTCTGTGTGTATAATGAGAGGAAGGTGATTTATGCTAATTCGTGTGCTTCGTCTTATTGCTCATTAATTCCGCAGCACCGTTGGGTGATTTCTTATTTAACCATAAGCAAGTAGGCAACATACTGAGCGATAAATTAGCAACCAAATCTATATAAGCTCGCTCGTTAATGCTTCGACGGTTTTTAAATAGATCGGACTAATTAAAAACCCGTGCCAATTACAAGTTATCTAATCTGTTAATTTTTTGTTTTTGCTTGCTCACTGAAGGTGTTTGACTTAATTTGGGCTTGTGTTAGCAGTTGTAGCTGGTGTTGAACTTGAGAACACTTTAATGGGACGTCTTTTAAGAATTGTTATCGGGTCAGGGACCTCATGTACAGTTGATCATCATATTTTGACATATCACATAGAGATCATGCATCTGGCAGCACCGCAGTGGTGTGGTAGTATCGATAACACGAACAAGTAATCGACGGTTATGACATTTCGTGATTGTTCTACGAACCCATATCTATCGATATCTGGTCAGTGTTATCGATGCTGCTACAGTGCTGCCAAATTATCTAGCGTACTTTTTGCACTATAATTTTTCACAGAAAAACCTCATTTGTTATGTCAATTACAGCGGTGTTTCTAAAATGTTGCAATTAGTTCTAACATGCGGTAATATGCAGCACGTTTTTGCTATCAATTATCTTTGTATGCACCCGATGTAAAAATATCAACCAAAATGGGATATCTTTTTAATTATTCTGTCTTGTGTGCGATTTCAAGTGGCTTTCCGTGAGTTATTTTCCATTTAATTGTCTGCAAAATGATGAGAATGTTTATATTTATTTGAAAAGTGTCACGTGTTGCAAATAATTAAAGTGCAAGCGGAACTTAAACGTATATGAATGACTTTGAGTTTGCATTTTAATTAAGCTAACACGAAGCTTTAAAGTAAATATGATTAACGATTAGATGGAAACAGATTGTTTTTGAGTGCATTTTTTCTGTCACGAAATTTTCAAACCCGAAAGACCTTTGAGCTGACATGACAAAAGCACGGATGTTTTTTTTTACAATGCAAGATACATAAATCACTCGCAAGTTCAGAAAAACAAAATGCCTTATTGTCATTATTTATGTCATTATTATCTCAATTTACTTGTAATCGGTAGATTGAAAGACAGAGACCACCCCTCGTTCAAAGACACCTACTGGGATGGGTCAGAACTTTTTAAAAATAAAAAAACCTGAGGCACTTACAGAAAAAGTTTAAGTTAATTAATCTCAATTGAAGAATAAACAGAGCGTCCGCCTTCCCTTCCTTTGCTGTGCGAAGAGAACACAAATAAATTTATTTATTTAAAGAATAATTGCTCTTATTATTCTATTTATTTTAATATTATAGTCTCTCTCTATCGAGGGAGGCAGATATTCGCAGAACGTGACTAAAATTGTTTGCTTTATTATAAAGTGGCCGATGACTGCTATATCTCAGTCAATTTATTCTTTGACCTTAATACATGTTTATTTATACACTGAGCGGTGATTTAAATTTAATTTAATTGTAATTAAAAAAGTCTGCATCAAAACACAGGGTGGGATGTGTACACACATCATGTCTCATGAGTGACATGAAGTGTCAGAAGTGGGTGTTCAAAGTGTCACAGCAGTAGCAAGGCTAGTTGCCTGACCAATTTGAAACTCACCACTGTTGTCGATATAAAGGCAATCTCAGTGGTGATTATATTCTCGTTTAGGGTCACAGTAGTTGGGCGTGTAACAGAGACGAGGGTTGCCTGTAAATATAATTAATTATTGCAACATTTGGTTTTTAGAAGCGAAATTGAATTTCATTGCAACCCAAGCGGTGCCGGAGAAAGTAAAAGTCATTGAGAGTGGCTTTTGCTGTCCAGCATGATGGACGATGAAATTTCAGTGATTTTTTTTTCTTTTTTTGTGTTTAATTAGAATTAATGGGCTTTCTGGTGTTGGCATTTGTGCCTGGGACACATTTGTTGAAGTTGTGCATGTTAAAGTTGGGATTTAGATGGGATGACCTTGTATCAGGGGTATAATTATATTTAATGATGCCTATATTAAGATTCGGGTGTTAATTTGGGAGATGTATTATATAAAGTTGTCTTGCGAATGGGTTTGATGCTCCTTTGTCTGGTTTTAATGACAGAGGTTAATGAGGCGATCATATCAATATAATTTATGTTAATGGGTATTGGCTGTTGCAAATCCAAGAGACTGTGTTAAATTGGGGGACTTAAAGCAAAGACAACACATGTGTTTAAAAAAATTCAGACGCGTAATGTATTCGTCACAGCTCATGATCGTCTTACTTCAATTCTCAGTCACTTTTTCACAAAGTTCTCTACTTTGGCATTAAATTGGCGAACATTAACCTTAAAGTAAATGTTTGTGTATGTATTGACAGTTTCTGCGAAACCGCAGGGTATAAGGTCCAACACTACGACAAAGCCTAATCACGAAATAAAGTATCCATTGAAGTTTGACGCAATAAGGCGATTGTTCTACGACCTACATGTCATGTTTCCTAGCATTTAACCTCCTAAGAAGCAAAGAGCATCCTGCTCACTTTGGAGGTTAAACTTTATACAATGTTCTTTATGTTATATGCCAACCTCCTGCCAAAAAAGGCGGCAAAATTTTGACAGGCTTAACAATGATGCCATTCAAAACCCCTGCACGTCAATTGCATAGCTCTGTTCATTTACAAAATCGAAATACCTTCTGAGAAATAAACTTGTGCACAATACATCCTGTTAGGGAACTTAAAGGCCTAACTTTTGGCACAGTAGTTTGACTGAACAGAGGGAGACACAATTCATGACTGTCAAAGTCATTACTTCCTAACGTCAAAATGTTGTCTTCAATAAGCAGTCCCTGAAAAGTCATTCTCTGTTCATTGAAACATTTTACCATCCCTGTAGGGATTTCTATACAAACCTCATGTTACAGGGATGTTAACAATGAAACCTCTCCTATGGCTCATTCCTCTATTACAAATGTCATGATTGCATCGAGTCTAATAGCTAATAGCCAATAGCAATAATTTAATTTGGCAGATAAAATTCCTCAAATTTAAACCCCAATATGTAGTACAAAATCAATAAAACCCACATCTAGTTAATCGGCATAACAAGATACCTTCCAAAAGTTTGCCCACTCCGACAATCTATCAGAGCAACTATTGTATTATTCCGGCCCCAAATCTAATTACTGACAGACAACCCTACATAATTGACACTAATTCCAACTGACATCTGTCACTTATTTAACAAAATCAGGTCACAGTGTCGTTAACCTGATATTAAATCTCATATCAACTCTGCCAGCTCTCATTAAAGCTGAATTATTGGTCAGTTCGTAGACATTTATATAACAAAACCCATTCAATGTCACCAAACATCGGCCAGATGACCAAAAGCAAAACGTAGGCAGCCCGTTTGACATTATTATTAGCAACATTAAGTTACACCTTTATTTTGCTTACAAATTTACATATTACTTCTAATAAACCACACAACAGCCGGGTGGAATAGAGACAGACGATATTAAAGAAAAAAAAACTTAATAACAAATTCAAACAACAAACAAAATTAAGTATTAATTTATGAAGAGAAAAATAGAAAAAAGGGGGCTCGTCCGTCATCACAGCCCAGCCAAGTACAACTAGTTTTATACTTCGCGCATGAACAACTATCAAAACTGAACTTTGCGTCAAAAACAAAATGCTAATTGAAAGCAATTTTTTTTTGCTTAATAAAAATTTCTTACTCAGTTGTTATTGTTTATAAAGATATTGAATTGAATTGAATTGTTTATGTTGTAAACACTTGTTTGTTTTCTCATTTGTTAAATGAGGGTTGGGATTGTGAAATGCTGCAACGCACTGCATTGTGCATTGTTTTTTGTGTTTTTGCTGCGGTTACAATCAAAAAATCAAAACAATCTATTTGTACTTTGTACCTCACATGGGAAAAAAATATTAATCACGTTGTAGGTATGTCATAAAGAAACGAGATACAAAAATAGAACCTGTAATTAAGTTACTAAAGGCAATTGAGTGGGTAATCAAAAGGGAGAGGGTGATGGTTGGAGGTTGGAACGTGAGAAAGTGCCCATAGTGTGCAGTGAAAGGTGAGCTTATTTTGCATTAATGCAACAAAAATATGGTGAACTTAGAAACTTGATTTTAATAACAGTAATTTAGAAATCTTTTTCGGACTAAGAGATAAATTGTAGTTGCATTGAACGCACAAATCTGTCATAGTTCTTATTTTGATCATGCATCACTTATGGCTTCGATTCTATTTGCAGAAATGATTCAGTTGAAATGTTTTTCTGGGTTCAGTTGAAAAGTGCTCTTAAGCGCACTGAATCAACTCCTTTGAATCATTTCTTCCGATCGGAGCGCGTCGTTTTAGTTCGACTCATTGTGGCTCAGTTATTTATACATAGAACTACTAGACGTGTGATCAATGATCCCAGAAATGTTATCCAAACCATCTGGCCTTCAGATACAGAATGAATCTTAAGATCTCTTATGATTGTGCTAAACGTTCTGCTGAAGCAACGCAACACTAAAATATAAGTACACACTCCTTACTGCTGGTATAAGCACTGACTCTTTTGAGTTACTCCCTTGAGTCGAATCACTGAGAGAATGGCTTTAAATCAACTCTATTAAGAGATCCTTTGGTTAAATGCCGATTCTTTTGCAGTGATTCAATCGTAAAGAGCAACAATTTCGCTCAAATGTATGGTGCTTCATTGCTTAAATAAACTTCCTTAATTTGAGTTACTGACAGAATCGATTTGTATCGACTTACTAAGAAGAGTCATTTTTAAATTCTCGACCCATTTGAAGTGATTCGATCGAAAAGAGCGGAAAAAATGCATGAGATTTGAATAAGTGAGAGAATCGATTTGAATCGACTCACTAGAAAGAGTCAAAACTGAATCATCGACTCTTTTAAAGTGTTTTGATTGAAAGAAGCTTGTACTTAATCTGGTGATATTAATTTTTAATATGTACATTCGCGTACCCTCCTAAAACAGGAAATTTTTACGAAAAGCAGAAGAAAGCGCTCACGAGAGAGTAAGAAATTTTCCCATGCTACGAATTTTAGTGAAAGAAATTTCTGTGGGCTGGTTTATGAAAACTGGCAATGCTGTCAAAACCAGTGTATTTTCTACTTCTTCGTGCTCAACCCGTTCGTTTACTTTTTCGTAATTTTAGCTCTCTCTTAGAGAATTTCACCCCCACTCTTTGACACTTGATATTCTACGAATTTTAGTGCAAAAAGTACGCGAACGGACCTATTATTTGTTTGCAATTTGAATAGACTCACTATGAACTTCTCAATCAAATCAGCTGAGTAAGCTTTTTAGTTTGACTCCTTTGAAGCACTATTTCAAATTGAACCAGTGAGTGATCAGCAGTGATGTGACTCATTAGAAATTGCTGCGGGTAATATATAATAAATACCGGTGCTTTTGAAGGATAAAAGAATTCAGAAACCTATTTTAAGCCTCGATTTCCTCAAATTATTTCAAGCAAAAAACTTACCGTCCCTTGTATGAAAACTTTCCAACTCAACTGTCTACTTAAAACGAGCAATCGACAGCGCCTTCGTCCTACCTCTGAACAATATACAATCTTTATTACTTCACCTAGAACTTAATACACTACGTCGAAGGACAAATGGGTATCATAAAAGCATTTTACTCTAATTAGATTTTTACTACAGCAATAAATTCTAGGGGAAAAAAAAGATCCATTTCATTGAGCAGCTTGATTAACTTATACACCGTGTAGGAGGGAGGTCCTTCCGCAGAGTGTAACACAAGAACCTTTAAAACTAAAATGCAAATCCATTAACAGAAGTAAAAACTAAACATGGATATTGAATGAACATTTAAGAACTACACGTCAATGTGCTTCCTACATCCTGTCGTATCGTTTGCTATACTTAACTTGAATGCGTATTTAAAGTGCACAACGTTTGCATTCGAGTGGAAGTGGCAACGAGGATAGATGCGAGTAGTACCTACATTTTTATTTTTATAGTTGACACAGACGTGATGTTATTAACAGCGTGTCCTTCGAAAGATGATTTCATTTCTCTGATGCTCTTTCAGTTGTCGAAGCACGGTTGAGTTGGTGAAACGTGTATCCATTGTATTAACTCATCCTTCGATGAGAAAAACAAAAAAAAAAACGGAAATGAAAATGGAAGTTGCCATCTTTCTTTATTTTTGCTCTGTGCCTAGAAACTATTCTGAAGGAACAAGTGACATGAACGTTGATGATGTTTTGTCTTAGCGAAATGTTGTGAAATTCTTTGTGCGGTTGCGAAGTACATTGTTTTGAAGTGGTGCTTTGTATCATCGCGGTTACAAGGACTTTGTGCTCTTTTTTTTTTTTTGGACTTAGAGGGTGATTAATCTGTTGCTGTACATTGTGCGTCAAAGGCACATCCTGTGGCTGTTCTTTTGAATGGTGATGTTCACGCGATGAAAGTTGACGTCAATAGGTGTTCATTTGAGTGCGTTCATCAAGTTTATAATGGGGTGATTATTTGTATGAAAATATATACATTGGGTGTAAGTGTTGTGAATAAAGTTGTCTTGATGACGTTGATGGTTCAACATTAACTTAATTTTATGAGCAAAGAAAGAATAGGTTTTTCTTGGGATATCTTTGAAATTGGACTTTTGTTCCAGCGAGAAGAACTTTTGACAAAGTGTGTTCACTGACTTAAGAAGGAGACTAAATGGAAAATGAATCCCCTCAGCTGCACATACATACATACATACTGTAAAACCTGGGGCTTCAAGAGGACTAAACACGTGAAAAGTAAATTCTTCAGCTTCTCATTTGAGGTTACCTTAATATTTACCCAGCTTAAAAGTAGTTCAAAACCGGTGAACGGTGAGTTCTTGAATTGTTCAGTGATGCTTCTCTTTACTTTCAAACCTCAGAACGTTGCTCACGCTCACTCCCACAAGTTTCAAGTGGCTTCAGTCAAAATATTTGCCACAAAAAACCATCCACATCATCCTATGATTTCAAAGAGATCACATTTTTCAAACCTGGGAACAGTGAACTGCGCTCACTCTTTTAAGCTCTGCTTCTTCACGTGACTCTAGTCAAAATATTTGCCACAAAAAACCATCCACATCATCCTACGAGTTCAAAGAGATTAAATATTTCAAATCTGGAAACAGTGAACTGCGCTCACTTCTTCGAGTTTCACTCTACGTTTGCACGTGACTCTAGTCAAAAGAACTGTGAACTGTTCAGTAAAGCGCTCATTCCTTTAAGCTTCATTTTATATCTTCCAGCGACTCTATTAAAAATGTTTGACACCAAAAAACTTCCTTATTAATGTTTCTTGTCACTTTGTTTCAAATATTGTAAGTTCACTACTATCTTCACCGTTCACATGTTTCCTCAACCGTTTATTGATCTCTTAAAGACTTCCTTTCGGATTTATTTATAAATTTTTTAGCACATCATAAACCCTTTCATAATCAGATTAAAACCACATTGCATTTTTAAAAATCAAGTTCAACATCTTTCGCCACTTCCTCTTCGAAAGATCGAATAAGAAAAGAAACAAATAAAAAAAAAAACTGCATCAGTTATAAGAATCTATTTTTGGATTTCACTGTTCAATTGAACGAAGTCTTTTTTGTTTTTATCAAAACAAATAACACTGTGTGTTGCGCGTTTAATCTGTTTGCTTTCTGTTCGATTGTAGATACATACTAACAGAAAGTCGTGTTTCGTAATTTGGTTTTTTGTTTACTTGGCAGCACACACCGGGTTTTAACGCAATTTGGCTGCATTCCAAGGGTAATTTTGGAATTTTAGCTGATATTTAATTTTTTTTTTCGTTTTTCACTGATTACTCTTTATTTGTTTAAATAAAATCTTAAATTTTATTTAAAAATTTATGAAGATACTTTGCTTTTTTTTCAGAAATAGATTTATCTCTGAGGTTTTTTCTTTTTGCGGGGAAACAGTAGAGGATATGTTGAAGAATTTAATTGAAACAGTGACAAAATACAAGATGAAATAAGGAAGTGAATTGTTAAAGAAATGTGCTCAAATGTTGTTTGGCATTATGTGACGGGGACCGGAAGATTTGTGTTGAAGTATTGACCTAGTTTTGTAATTGAGTGTTCCGGGGGATTACGAAGAGTTTCGTAGTCGGATTTTTGCCAAAGTGTCCTCTTTACACATCTGGTCTCAATTTGACAGATATAACGATTCGTGGCTAATAGAATCTGCAATTTGTTGAAGCAGATGTACCTACATGTGCCTATAGTTGTACACTGTAGGCAGTATCAAACGATCCTAGTCTAGACCACGAGGCGCCAGAGAAATGACCTTCAGCTGCACGTAACATATGTATGTATTATGGGAGACTGCACTCAACTAGAATATTCAGGGATGGCAAATGGTATATCTAGTGTCAGGGTGACAGATGCATTGGTTTGCGACTTGGATAAAGTGTCAATGATGCTTTCTTTTTCTGTCATTCGATGAGTTGTTATTCTCCGCTTCTCAATTCAAGCTGTCTTCAAAAGATCGAATCTCCAACTAATTGCCCAACATGCGTAGAGCTCTTCAACAATCACTTAAGCTTGTATACTGTCTGTGATACACAGAAACAAGCCCCCAAAAAACCTATTTAATTGAAACAAATTAAATAATCAATCTACAACACGTCATTCAGTATCTATTCTCATATATATTTTTTTCTGTTACACCAGTAATAGACCCCTTTATTTGTGCCACGTTTTTCTTTCTCTGCAAATTGCCTGGCTCAATGAATGAGTCGGACGGATATATCTCAATCAATTGTTCATGTGGTATTTATCACATGAGTTCTCTTCTCTTTTATTGCTAGCTCAAGTTGCTGACAGTTCCAAAATGAAACTAATAGTATCTCATAGATGGAATAAAACAAATTTGAACTTTACTCCCCCAGAGAAGTTGATGAGGATGATGATGTGTTCTTTTTCCCCTCATCAAATTGATTGGAGGATAGACTGAGATCATCATTCTGGTGGTTGCTGCCAAAAATTTATACTTGCAGTTATTTCTATTTCAATAATCAAATTAAAATCCGGCAAAAATAGTCATAAATAATATGCAAGTGGTTCTCGTTCGTCATAATTTGTCTGAAGTTTATTTGTTTGTTTTGATTTGTGCTGAAGTATTTCAGTTTTTAAAATCAAGTTACATTGTTGCCACAGATCTTTGTGTACACTTTGCACTTTATTTTGGCTTTAATTTCACTGAATTGGTTGAATTATATATTTTTCTGTTTATATTTCGAAACAAAATCACCTGGTCGTGTAATGAGAATCACGTTCAAGGTTAGTGCTACTTGTGAACCCTGGTCAGGGAGTTAGACCGACATACAAACGTATTCTATTCTCACCTCAAATGTCGACTGGTATTTCGCTGACGTGAGTGTAGTAGAGTTTATTGTTAATTAAAAAGGAAAATTATATTGCAAGGTGTGTGTTTTTTTTTTTAAACTGCTTACATCGAACTCAAAGTAGGTCGAGAATGAGTGAGAACATAAACAACATAACTATTGGTACATACACTTGACTGTTGATTAGATAAAAATGGAAATAATTGTTCTGTGCACGGACACAATTTGCATGGTTTTTTAGAGAGAAATGTAAATTCTATTTTTATAATTTTGTTTTTGTGTTTTTTGGAGGTCGATTCGACATTTAAATCGTGACGGTGTTATGGTGTATCTGGCGAATTGATCGCCAGACTGCCACACCTTACGCAACAACATGCACGTTTTCATTTGAATAAATCTTTATAGAGTGGCTTACTTGCTAGAAATTGTAACGTTATTTTGATTCAGATAAGTCTGTGGTGACGGAGATAAAGTGGTAACAAATCGAAGCCGGAAATGTTTAGAACTGTGTTCTTAAATCCTGAATATAGTCGATTCAAAGATGGAATTTTTCGCTAGGTAGTTTGGTAGGTAAGGTGGTGGTTTCAAAGAAATAAAAAACCCAATTAGTGCTAAGATGCACCGTTTTGATACCACAAAAACTCGCCCTAACCTGTATGTGAACAAGTGTTATCTGTTGTGATTGTATGCAGCTAAAGCCAACCCGTGAAGGTTTAATAAAGAAAGAGGTTACCAATCTTTACCAGCTATCTCGCTGAGATCTTTAAAGAAGGATTTGCCAAGCGCAGTCAGCCTGGTTCTTGACAGAGCCTGCAGAAGAAATGGCATAGAGATTCTCTCTAATTAGTATCCTTGCAGCTTCTTTAAAAGGAGTTGTGCGGAATACCCAGTCTAGCCGCATGTTCACTGACTGGTCGATGGCCCGTAATTACAGCTACAATTCTAGCGATATCAGGTCTTGATTTGCTGAGTAGCTCAGTTGACCTGTGTTCATTATAGGTGGGCCATGTCTTTCTTGATATGGCGCAGTTTGTAAGGCTATTCCACCTGTGATTTGAGAGCTGGACCATATGAAGATAGATATGGCCCTTATCAAAGCCTAGCGGGCAGATTCCCTTCTGGTCAACTCGCCAGCTCGCTCGTTGCCCTCATAATTGCTGTGTCCTGGGACCCAGATGATTCGCTATGTATTCTTAGTTTTGTCCTAATTAAGAATAAGTATTTTATTTTGGATAATACAGGAACTTTTCCGGACTCGAATCGCAGTTTATTTTCACTGTGATTCAAAAATCACAATCGCAGTGTTCAAACTGTGATTGCAAACTCAACTCTAGACTGTACGTCCATCGTAGGCGTCATTGCGATCACCTGTCCTCGTTTATATTTTAGTCGAGAACTTTCCAGTTCAGACTAAGTGTCTTCTGTTCGTGCAGTAGAAGGCGGATGAGCTTGCTAGGAAAGAGTCGACGCTGCAAATATCGCGGGTCCCCTTTGTTGCAGCCCCAGTAGTAGAAGAAAGAGAACTCTTGGCAGTCATTTCTTCTTGGATCTGGAGGACTTAGGCAACCATCTGGGTGGTTCTAACAGCTGACCTTCTTACAGCGTTCCCAGGGTTAAATGATTGGGCACAATGGACCCGAACTGTGGGTCCTAAGTGAGCAGTGACCTTCTGGTCACAGGGCACCCATCTACCTAACCTAGATAGTTCTGAAGCCTCTTATATCTTATGCGGCTGCAGTGCTTGTCTGATTTGATGCCGAGACAGGACACCTAGCACACGAAATCCTACTTCAGAGTGCCATAGCCAGAAGTTTTCACTCCTAAAATAAGACAATGAGAACTGAATACTGGGACTAAGATAAATCTGCGCCTGTTATCTGACAAAACATTGTCCACTCAAGTACCATCTTAATGGCATAAAAGAACGTGGTTTTCGTTAATCAGCACTAGCTTAAAACTTTCCAGCCGCAGTTTAAAAATAAAGCCGGCGATAAATGGGTGCGTTCACAGTGAACCCGCTTTCTGCGTTAACAAACCTTAAACTCGTTTTGTCGAAATGAATTTTAAATTCTGGTTGACGTTGGTAACACTCTTGAAAGTTCATTCAGTTTTTGATTCATTGTGAATGAATTGGCATTGTTCATTATGACTATCACCTTGAATCTGTCAAAGCGTGGTTCATGGCCGTTAGTCAAACTGAGTGAACTCAATCAGTGCTTTATTAATTATATAGGGCGCCCACTAAGTCGCAAAATGGAAAATTTATTAATAAAAGGAATGCTAGTGATGATTTACGAAGAGTAAATGAATGCTTAAGACTACAAACGAATTCCAGTGACTTCTAGTGAATGCAAAATGAATTGAAATGAACCGCCTGGAAGTGAATCACTCTCTTGAACTTCTGAAAGTTCTGAATCCACTCTTTTGAATGTCTGAATTTATTGCTCAGTAAAGGATTTCAAAGGTATTGGTGATTTATCTTGATATATCTCATACAAAAGACGGAACACAGTTTTCAAGCGATTTCGTTTGATGTTGCTTTAATTTTTTCCATTGAAACTGTGTCTCCAGAGCCTGTTTTCTTTACCAATTCTATATTCTATTTTTATTTGATTTCATTTCTATTGAGGCTTATCGATTGTGAGTGTGACATCAAAACAGTTCTCATCCCCTCAAATCACAAAAGTGTATGTCGATTCTCCACCTATAAGTCCAAAGCAGGCCATAGCCTCCTCTGAATACTCCCTTGGTGTTTATTATATCCACCGTGAGGTTTCCATAACACATAAGTACGTATGTACGTATATTTGTAGGCAATTTTATTATCACCATCTTTTTAATGAATCCAATAAGTCCTTTTTTATTTGGGGCACATGTGTATAGTATTTTACGAAATAATAGTCTCAAGAGACTTTGCCCATTGGATTCTAAGAACATCCATTAGATTCTATAAGGTCGTAGGTGAATAAGTGAAATGGAACCTTGTTCAAAATTAAATACGAAATCGAAAAAAAATAAAAGGTTTCATCGATAAAATATTAAGGGGGCACAAATCTAGGTTTAAATTATGCACATAATTTATAAGATAACACGTTGAAATAAACAACAGCCGGTTGGGGTATCTGCATTTATATTAAGTCATCTTATCAGCATAAAAATACACATTTCTGATAAAAATTAAATAAAAAATGCTTTAATCTATGACTAATTTAAGAAACAAAAACAAGTAACATTTAGGTCATGTTCGAAAGTGGGATTTTGAAAAAATAAGGGCGGGAATTTATTCGAAATAAATGCTTTTAAAGTCATTTGTCATGTGGGAAGTTTTTATAGTGATAAGAAACGATAAACGTGTTGCAAAATAATGCGACAAATTAAAGCCAGGCTGAGGTAGCTGACAGCTTACCTAGGGTCACTATGTTCGATGACTGTTAAGAGACACTGAAGGCAATAGACAGACTCCGCTTATCAAGAAGGCTGAGGCAACGTACTACATAGTTTGGAAAGGGTCAGCATTGATACCTCTATAGTGTACTTTACTGAATACAAACATAGACTTCAAAGCAAGGGAAATGATAAAGACCTTCTGGACTGTGCCCTCTGGACTGTGCGACATCTTACAGCTTATGACCAGCACTGTACGAAATCAAGAAAAGTTTCTTGTCATTGTAAACAAAAGGAGCCACTATCATGTTTGGTATATTTATTGAGCAATGGCAACCAGACCAGGCAACTAAACTTTTCAAAATTGTTGCTTCGGATGCGGTTGATAACCTAGAGGAGGTGGAATACCCTGGAGCACAACATTTTTCGTAAGAACAGAGAGATGGTACCACAATTCCAGCGAAATGCAATGGAACTGCTCACCGTGTAAGCTTCCATCCTCCAGGATCGCTGACCTTGGTAAATTTGATAGTCTTATCAATGAACTCTCTTAAAAGCAGACACTGACAGTACCAAGAAATTTGTCCGCTTATGAGTGGTGTCCTTTAGGAGAGAGTACACTATTGTTATTCATGTACCGCGGAGAACAAAGCTAGGTCCGTCGAACTCTTGAAACACAACAGAAGAGTCTTCTTCAAAATAGCCAACGTCCTTACCAGACACGGTCTTAAAGGGCATGTTCAGAGACAAGGCAGTAAGTTTTGTCACTTTCTATGAACATGTCTTGCATTCAGTGCTCTACCTTTAAATGTCACAAATGTTGAGCGGATGATGAACTTTAGAGTTAAAGGAGTTAGCACAAAGCAAGCTAATAACTTCCCGAATGCTTTTCTCTACAATCTGCCTTAGATTGTCAACGAAGAGTTAGTCCTTACAAAGGAAATGGTAGATTGCTTCTGTCTGGCAAGAATGTGCTGCGTGAACCCGAATCAACAAGTGGCCTATAGGTACTAATCGGGACAATTCAACACAGTAAATCTTGTGTTCTATGTCGGTTGTAGTTTGGCCATATTTGATGCAATTGGGCGATACATGCCATCCAGTGTTGACAGTATTCATCATATATAGCCCTAGTGAACTTCTGCTTTTGTTTGGTAACAAATCGCAAGGATACCTATCCTTAAAGATCAATGAATCCCATTTACACTAAAGGCTCATTTACAATAAGTTTAACGTATGAGAGCATTTATTAGCTCGGCAGCTCTACAGTGCTACTGATAGAGAGGAGATACCTTCTTGGAGCTACTAAGAGCAATTGCCATAGTAATCCCCTGCTAATTTCCCTTGGTAAAATACTTGGGTCAGAACCCTTATCACGGCATACGTATGGTTGGCTATAATTCTTGAATAGATAGACAGCACAATCTGAATTGGTTACCATGTAAAAGTTGACATTCTCTGACCTAAAATTCATCTCCATGCCACCTCCAATGGCCAAGTTCGTAGACCAAATGGCGACAGGTGTTTATTTATTCTATCCAGCGCCTATGGCATCGAATACATCACAAAAAAAAAATATTCAAACGACAGAAGCCTTGAGAATCATTTAAATTCCATTTATTTGCCACAGCACGTACCACCACCGCAGTTACTTAAGTAGAGATTCTCTCTTGATTGAACGCTTCCAGATCGCTCTACACATCTGCACGACTTGAATCACTTCTACACTGAATAACCCACATTAGGCTTTAATTTTAAAAAAGTGAATGAATAGACATGAATTGTGTCACGAGGAACTATCTTAACAAGCCAAATGGGACAAATTTCGAGCGTCAAATAGTACAGATACAAGTTATTTAATATAAATAGATCCCAGGGATTGTTTCATTGTCATCTCAAATCAAGTTCATGGAGTACTTCATTATCCGCCACCCTCCACATGCAAATTCCAAGAATCAAAACAGATTCCCATGCCAATTCATCACCATCATCGTCTCTATGGTTGACAAAACGCAAAAAAAGAAATCCAAAAAAAAAACAAACGCAAAAATTCAAAAGTATCTTTAATGAGAATTGTGCTTTTCCAAAAATGTCCTTGGAAAACTCTCCATACAACCAAAAAGCCCCACAACCATGCACTGTTCCTTTTTATTGTGGCGTCGCGCGAACTAAGACGGATCATTCACAAGAAAGAAAGAAAAAAAGAGCGAAAACTTTTACGTTCACTCTCCGTATCCGTTTCCATCCTTTCATTGAGCCAGGGAGGTTGTTTTTTTATTTATTTTTTTGTGCGAAAACAAAGAACTCACACATACCGATACAGTTGTGTAAATTTTTGCAAGGATTAGCACATGAATTTCAATGTCATGCGCTCTGGGAATGTCAAATCCTTACGAATGAAAAAAAAATTCAAACCAAACAAATTGTTTGCGAAAAATATTAAGGACATCACCAGCATAGCACTCCAGGACATAGATAAGTATAATAGTATACACAAGGGTGGTGAATATATCTGTGGAACTACCACAACAAAGTATTGAGTGTGTGTATTGCCTGGTCCTTTCCCACGGTTCCTCTGCCCAATGGTTAATCGATAGAAAGTAGGTATGTGGGTGGTGAAGGATAATAAAACACTCATACGCCACAGGAAATTCAAAAATAAATAAATAAATAAAAAAAGTCAAATAAATGTTTGCGTTTTTTTTCATTCCTCTCCCAAGAGGAGATTCTTTTAAGGATTCTTTGGAGGTAACGTGTCTTGTTTTGAAAATTTCGCTGACTTGGAAACTTTTGCTCTTTTTAAGCGGCTTAAAGTTGTAAATTCATTTAGAAACCATGCGAGGGGGAGCTTATGTTATTCAGTATTTCTTTTGAAGAAAATAAACTTTTTTAATTGACCATCCGGAACGCCAGGAAGCGGGGAGAGGCTCCACAAGAAAACCAATTATCATATTTAAATTTCAAATTATTGCGTGTTATTCCAACGAAAGAGAGAGAACGAAAACCAGTGAAAAATGCTACA
Organism: Chalcosyrphus nemorum; assembly: GCA_949716465.1. Taxonomy (NCBI): domain Eukaryota; kingdom Metazoa; phylum Arthropoda; class Insecta; order Diptera; family Syrphidae; genus Chalcosyrphus; species Chalcosyrphus nemorum. The sequence goes on from OX454333.1 coordinate 83,219,048, forward strand.
GTTCGCCTGGAGCGAATCGTATGATACCCTATCCCTATCTTATTTGGTCGTGTCAGTGGGCGGTGGAAAATGAATTCACAAAATTTTCTATTTTGCCTTATAAACTAATATTTTTACTCGAAAATTAATTTTTGAAGTAAACGCCCCTAAAAAGTGGGCGTGGCCATATACAATGTATAGATGATTTGTAGATTAAGTGGATATCTACATATTTGCTCAAGTAAGTTTTTTCGAGTTTCATATGAAAATAGTGAAAAAAGGTGATTTTTTTGAAAAGTGGGCGTGTCAGTGGGCGGATTTTAAAAATTTTTACACTTGTTCTGTCCCGATATACAAGGACTTCGTATACAAAATTTCATTGTCCTAGCTCAAAATTTAAGGCCCAAAAACAGGTGACAGACGGACGGACGGACGGACGGACATAGCTCAATCGATTCGGCTAGTGATGCTGATCATTTATATATATACTTTATGTGGTCTATCTTCAATATTTCTCTATGTTACAAACTATGTATCAAACTTAATATACCCTTAGGATAGGGTATAAAAAAACGTAACGTTTCGTTGCTAAGATGATAATTTGAATGTTTTCTGCTTGGTTTAGTATGTAAATGCTTTGGCAGGGGGTGACGTCTGTCATGCGAGTGTGGGTAGGGATGATTAATTTGTCGGTTAGTGCTCTCTTTTTTTTTTGTTGGCTTTAATATTGGGTACACATTTTGTCTTTGATCGAAGGGCTTAGACAGAGTGCGGTCATAAATGTCAGAAAGCCTTTGCAGACTTCAAAAATGTTCAGATGTCTCAGATTTCCTTCCATTCCATCGAAAATCGTTATTTAAACAGAATTTACCGCCTGAAAATATTTACCTCATTTTGGAGGCATCCGATTTGATTGCATACTTCTTGGCATCAGAGTTTTTGCAACCCCAACCGTGAAAAATTTAACCACTTGGTTGTGGTGGAATGTTACAGCACTCCGTTAAGATATTTAGTGGTTGCTCTCTTGAAATACCCACATCACGGCACTCATTCCTTGTGGTAAGTTTTGAGTATATACGATGCTATTCGACGGTATATTAGGGCACATGAATTATTCAAATTCTATTAGAAAGAAATTCATTGAGAGTGAGGCATGTGGACACAGAATGCTGTTGATTTAGGATTGCTTTTGACCATGTTTTTTGTTCTACATGATTTGTGTCAAGTGACTTGGGAAATAATTAAGGTGATCTAAGGATATGTCAAAGGAAATTCAACACTTGGTTGACATTTTTGAAGCTACCTGTCGCTGGATGAAGGATTAGAATCTATATAAGTGCAGAACTAGAATCTATTTAAGCGTACGATAGCTAATGTCATAATTGAGCGAAAATTCTACTCACGCGCTGTCAAAATCTGAGCACACCCATTACTGCATTGAAGAAACGTATCCGTATGTCTCTTTCTCACGTAATGTAGTCGCCTTTAGCTCTACGGTAGAACCGGTCTCTACGAACGGAGCCAAAGCTTAACGAAAACTCGACGAAACTGAGCGGAAAGTCATTGTTTATTGGTTCAGTTGTTCTGTTTTGTGTTGGTTTTATTAAATAGAAATCCAACTCGGGATCAATAGCTCTACGCCTGAGTACGACTCTTTAACTGAGTCGATTCATTTAATTAAAGTCATTTTTTTGACTCACTTTTTTAGAAGTCACCAATGGTTGTAGAATGCAGTTTATGAAGCTGCACTTCCAGTCAGTTTTTGATGTCTTCGTTGAGTGATAAAGTCGCCAATTCGACTCTTTTCAAATGCTTCGACTCACTTTAGAGCCGTTCTTTCCTATTAATGCCATATAGCTCCTAGAAAACTATTCATCTGCCCAAACAAGCGCAGTGTCTGCATCTATTTCGGATTCTTTGAGACAAGTTCTACCTCATTTTGCATTGGAAAACTTTTCCTTGTGTTGGGCTATTCTCCCTTTCATTGGACTCAGGACGAACATTGCATTCTTTATTCATTCTCCAAACCCCAACGAGTAATTCAAGAAAATAAAGATAAACATTTGTTGTTTCCTTTAGAATTTTGTGTATAAAATAAAATGTTCTAACATTTTGGCGTTTTTCGTTTTATTTAACCTACATCCGTCATCAATTTTACCCTTGAACATGTTTATCACTCAAAAAACAAAAAAAAAAAAAAACGTTGTTCTCGACCCAATTTCCTTGTTATTTATTATCTTTTTTTTTCATAAAAGAAAAAATACGTGACATATGAATCGTTCTCCGTCATCTTGACTTGGGTTTTTATTCCTCAAAACGTTCCTGCCATAATTTCACGAAAACTCCATAAATTACTGTCATAGTAAAGTTCGTTTAAAAGTTCTTATCTTTCCCGTCAAATACAGGCGCAGGATAGTCCTGCCTTTCAATACTCCCGCATTTTCTCTTAAAACTTTCAATGAGTACCGACTTTCTACACTTGTTAAACTTTAAACAATCCACGGCTGCCTTTCTGACGTTTCATTACTTGAAACATTCGACAATGAATTACTTTTGACTGCCCACTTTCCTCTGTTTTTGAAATAAAAATCGAAACATCAATCTTATCATCGTTCGTATAAATTTTGCCAGAACCAACGTCAAGTAATTAAAACTTAAATCGTGCCGACAAGTTTATTCTTTATTTATTTCCATCACATGATTTTGTTCGATCCAAAAATACGTGAAAATTTTCCTCAATTATTCTCCCCCTATCCACTCATACTCTCGAAAATATACGTCAAAAATGATTTCATCTTGAAATCTAACCTCAAAAATTATCACATGTCTAATTTTTCATCTTTTTTTTCGTTTGATATACATGCGGTGAGTGTTGAGTGGTTTTTTGCAAAAGTGAAAACACTTTTCCTCTCTTTTGGTTGAGAGAAGAATACGCGCACCTAAAAGAGCTTTCAATGCGCCGGAATTTTCCACGAGTACTTTGAAAACTCGTGAGTCCCACACTTTGGCTAAGTATCCGAAGAGGAAAAGCACGTGATGATAGTCTCTCGTGATAGTCCTACCTTTGCGGATGCGAAAGTGTTTGTCGGAAAAAAAACGTTCACAGTAATGCGTGTAATTGCTCTTTTGAAAAACGTGTTTTTAAATTGTTTTCAAATAAAAAAAGGGACTCTCATGCCCTAAAATACTTCTAAAAAGCTCCAATAATTTCCCTCCAAAAAAAAACAAGTGTGTGTATTGACTGGTCAATTGTAAACTCGAACTAGGTCATCGCGCCCATTAACCCCGGTCTAATTCGTGTAGTTGGATAAACTTTCGAAAACAACCGTTTCCGACATCTAGGCACCAGTATCTACGTCAAAATTTCTACGGATACCAACAGATGAGACGCTTGTCTACGTGACGTCGAACAGGCAAGGCATTTTTTCACACTTGCTCACGTAAACAAACCCATCTATATAGGGTGACCTTAATAAATGTAAATAAAAATAAATAAAAAATTTTGTGCCGGCGCGAACGAGGGTTGCGCCTTCTCGCCGCGGGTCATATTCCATATTAATGGGTAATTAGTGGGAAACTTAATTACATTTGTAAGCAGAGTGGTTCTGGTAGGCCCGAAAAAAAAACCGCTTGATTGAATCTCAAGGTAGTTTAGATAGTGTATCTGAATGAAAAAAGAAGGCCTTGTCCGGTCTCGGTTGGTGTTGTTGTTGTGTGTGAGTTTTTTATCAGCTGTGCGGCTTCAATGGGGTATGCAAATCAACTGATAAGTCAGTTGACTGCTCACGGGTAGACAGAGCAGACAAAGTTTTGTCGATGCGATAAATTTGTTTTGTTTATTTATGACGCTGACGCGGATGACCTTTTTTTTTTAGCATGCAATTCTGAGATAATTGGAATCTGTGGGTGCGAGCGTCGAGGTCGATGGCTTTGTGCAAACTCATAGATTGAATGAAAGCAAGAGTCCCTGTGTGACGGGTGTGTAAATTCAAATCAAAAGAGGGTTATCATTTTAATTGTTTAAATAAACTCGACTGCAATGTAAACAAGAGATTGATATTCTTATCAGTAATTTGCATTTATTTTAATTACACACAATCTGTGTACAAAAGTGGGTGGTGATGCTTTACAAAGCGTTACTTATCGCACATTGTTGACGCAAAAAAACACACCTTAAACGCCTTCAATACTTCGTTTTCTTTATCTAGAGTTTTGTTACATGGTGCTACAGTATGTTACATAGTGAACGCCGACGTAATAGTGCCTTAGCTTGTCTATGATTGACTACAGTTCTTTTTTTCGCAACTTACCGCTAGATACAGTATTGATTATGTTGACGGATCATCCACTGCGGCTATGTCTCTTTTACTATGTCCTCTATAAACTTGTGAATCCTATGCGGTTTCTGCCAGTGTGCCCCAACCTTCAGCTCTCCTCTAACACCTCGACAATCAATGCTTTCGACGGTCTGTTTGATCATTGATCGTTTCGAAACCACATTTCTGCCTTGAGACTTCAAAACATTGCTCTATCATCAAACGTCCGTAAACTATGGCTTAGCTTGATACATCATGTGCTCGGGGAGTAACTTTTTAGACTATGTCTTTCTGTGACTTTGGAAAATGTACTGGTTGACTACAAAACAAACTTCGCACAGCTTGGGGATTGCTTTTCAAACATGTGCTCGACGAGCAACGATGAAGACAGTAAGGCTTTCCATACTACTGAGCATTTTTCTAAAACTCTTTGAGTCTAACCTGCAGCTGTAAAGCACGACCTTACATTGGTTGAGATTAATGATCTTTTTGGTCGTTGATCATATTCTTCTTCTTATACCCTGTATCCCCTTGTGGGTCCTGGGCCTCTACAACGCCTACGCGCCATCGTGTGCGATTTCTGGAAATGTGCCTTAGCTCCACCCAACTTTTTCCCAGTTGCCGTGCTTCCTTCTCCACTGCTCTGCGCCACGTACTCCTAGGACCGCCGCGTATCCTGCCATCCTGGGTAGGCGGATTCCATTGCATCGCTTGGTTAGCTATGGATCTGTCACCCTTTCGAAGAGTGTGACCAATCCACTGCCACTTTCGTCGTCCTATGATTGTGCCTATACATTCATGGCCCGTTCTCTGATAAAGCTGTTCGTTAGAGATACGGTTTGGCCATATGGCGTTGATCATATGACAACTGATGATAGTTCCCCACAGTTGGAGGCACGTGGATCAATTGCTCGCAGATCAATGCTCGCTCAACGAGCTTGAATCGGTTGATGTCGATGAAGTTTTTGAGTGTTGATCACCATGGCTCTACCCTAGCTCCTAGCTCCTAGATGTTTTCATAAATTAAACCCGTTTATTCCAATCTTGGTCTTCAGATCCTTGTCTCATAAAATTTACCTCTGTAGTTCTTTTGATCGCAGTGTCTGCGCGTATTAGTAGCTGCTTCCTTCTGCATCATAGATTTCTGATTCCAACATTAACAGCTCTTGGATTCACTGTGATTAATTCCTTCGTAAACAGTTCTTGGAATAATAAAGATAATATTCGTCCTCTAAGACGCCATTCAGTAAGTTCTATAAAGGTCCCCCTTCTGCTGTCCATTATTCCATCCAATCTTTGCACAGAAGGAAAGGTAAACACCCCGAGTTTTAAACACTCCACAACCGATTACGTATCATAACAAGACGACAGTAAATAAATCAATTAACTTGATATACCATCGAGTACCTAAACTCTCTTGAACTAGTCCCCTTAATCTCCAATCATGGTTAACCTCAGGTTTTACAGTCTGATAAGCTTTTATAACTCCTCATAGCTCTCTTAAGTGTCATCGAACTCTACTTCGTTTTAAAGTTAAGAATCATTTAATATCCAAAGCCTTTGGCATGAGAAAAAGGTCCTTTTTTGAAAAAGAATTTTATGTTTTTCTAAGAAATTGGATATACAGCAATGTGTGTTTACATTTGTTTTGATGTCAACTGAAAGGATGTAGAAATTATAGGTATCATCTGATGCCTTATGTCTCCATGGCAGGCACACGTGTGCAGGAAGAAGGCTTATTTGTACATTCAGATTGAATCCTTTAAAGGAGAATCAAATACGAAAATATTACTTTTATTGAAAAGGATGCTGCCGCACTCTTGTCCCCTTAGGCTATCTACTAAAGGAGGTGTTTTCTTAGGAGAAAACTTTGTGTGTTAGGTTGGGAGACGTCAAAGTGTAGTCGATTTTTTTCATTAAGAAAATTTTGAATTTGATACAGCTGGAATGTACCCATTTATTTGGTCATGAGTCCGACAGAAAACTCGGCGAGCAACACTCATTGTCATACGCAAACCATCCCTATGAATGAACCCCTATGAGCCCCCTGCTTCTTCGACTGAAAAGGTTAATTCTATGAATTCTCCCATAGTTTCGTCGGACCTGTATTTATTCAGCAAGTTGAAAGGACATCCTTTGACAAAGATGTAGCCGACTGGAAATATTTACTATTCACAAGATTTAAGCGATGACGCACAATAAAACCCGCGTCCCGCATGAACCTAAGGCCATTCATAAAACAATAACAAATACATTCCACAGCCCCCGCACGCACTTAAGACAATTAACAACCTAAAAATTGAAACGAGGACCCAACTTTTTTGCGGCACAAATTGCGAAACTGTGTTCCTCCTTTCGATTATCCTTTTTTCCCTTCTAAGAAGCTCATAATGCTTCATTTCACCATCCCTACATAGCTGCCTTTGCAAATGAATTCTGCGCCCACGCGTGTTTTCTCCATAAGCGGGACGAAAGTAATTTTCTCCAGCACACAGCCATGCATCATCCCCGCGTGTGCTTCATCATGAGTCGAAAATAAATCACAACAACTGTCTTAGACACCAGCAGCTCTTCGATGGCAAACTGTCCAAACAACAATGGATAAGTTCCATGTTGCTCGTTATGTCCTATTATACACCAACGTCAAACAAAAGGAATAAAGAGGATACACTTAAAAAAAGCAAATGCCACCATCCTGTGCTGGCCAGCCTTGAAGAGATTACACAAACTGTATCAATTAAGTGGCGGACAATATGTAGTTATCGATCGCAAATATCCTTAAGCCAAATTGTGTCGCTTTATGCCATTGTTCTTTGTTAATCTGTTTCGCCTGTTTTTAGTCTCATCCCACACTGCAGCTTCTCTGCCAAACTTGAGAGAAGTATCTTCTCGCCAATAAACAATGGAGGATTAGATTTTCTTATTCATTTTTTGCGTAAATTTCAAGAGGACCTAAGTGGGACTTAAGTTATTAACTAAGCGCCACGGATTTAAGCACCAAACGATAAAACCTTCAAGGTGGTTGTAATGCTATCCGATGTCACAAGAACCAACCGCCAACAACTAAATCCGATAAAATTAAAACAAAAATTGTTTTTGAGAGATTTTCCCTTTCGTGTCCTTCAAGCGAACACTTTCCTTTCTCCTTCTCCTGTGCATGTCCTTGAGCGCCAGGGAGAACTCAGGATTTTATTACGGAAATTGGAATTTTATCCATGATATCCTGGACGCATTTTGCTACTACCATAATTTTTATCAAGTATCCTGCCTGGAGAATATCTTAGCCGCCATAACCATGTGGAAGTAAATATCGAACGGGGACTTTAGGTTACCAAAGGGATCAATTGAATTAATTATTTTTTTTTCTTTCTTATTTATCTAAGGAGTATTGTGTACCAGGATAAAGCCTTGAAAAGTTTGGATGTGGATATCATTCTTTAGGATAGTAATCTTATTTAAGAAAGAAGGATGCGCTAATAAATAGATTCTTATAGAACTTTTGAACTATGCAAATAATTTATGCAAGGCGTCTTAAAAGTTTCAAGGCTGAGTGAATAAATGTAGACGCTAAAAGGACATAAATTTATGAGAGTTATTTAAGGATTCTAGGAGCAGAAAGAGGTAGTTCCCTTTGTCAACAAACATCCCATCCATTTGTTAAAAAAAAGGGACAGAATCAGGCTTTTGAAAATTATGATTTTCTTCCAATTAGCTTAGAGGCTAAAAAATATAGGCAACCAAAGCTCCAAACCACTACCCCTAAAAGTATGTGTTTTTTTTTTTCCCCTTTCAATTTAACCTGCATAGATACTTCTAGTCAATTGGCATTACAGTTCGGGTTAGACCTGGACTTCACCCAGCACTCATCTCCAGGCAGCAACCCGAACCTAGCCATCGGTCTGTATAGCTCCTCTCTAAAAATATTGTCAGTAGCGGCTTTGAAATCGATAAGAAGGCGGCGCTCTTGAGCCTACTACATTACTTATTGCAGTGTCTATAAGGACCTTAATAGTCTAAAACCGGAAGCAAGGTTTTGTGTTCAATGTTTGTCGCTGTCAGTCTGCAAAAGTGTTCCTCCATGACTATAGTACCATGTGATGGGATACGTCCACCTTTGTAGCTCTTCTACATTGCCGTGCAGGCCATCCATCATCCCATTAGGTTTGGTTAGAATGCCTTATCTCAGCAAATGAAGCATTGTGCTACCACAAAAGAATAATCATCTCATTACAATTTTCCCTTGAAACCTAATCCATTCACCCGCTAAAATTTAAATTAGAATCTCTTAGCAATAATCTCAAAGACTTCTCGCGACAGGGTGTCAATGTCCATGGCATCTATTTATCTAAAATTCTAAGCACGTACGCCACAATGAAATAATTTACTATGAGACTTTTTTTATTTATAACTTAAATGTCAACACTACGTAGTGTTATTTGTGTTTTTATTTTCATTAGCCTGACCTTCATTATGTTACGTTGAATTGTTTATATTTTGATGAAACTGTCTTTACACATAATCATCGTAAAAGTTGTCAACAGAAACGCCACAATTGACGGCCATGTAACTTCCAAGAATGACCAGAAATATCCCTCATAAGAAGAATCATCTTCAATTTGCCAAAATTATGTCAATTCATTAGAAGCCGACAAAAGCGAACGAAAATGTGATGTCTTCCCCGCACACTGCGCCCACCACTTATTCGAATGTAAACAGAAAATCTATCGAGTGCTGGTGGTGGGCAGCAGCAGCACAGCAAAACACCGAGTGCACTTGCATTCACTTGGCGCTCTACTCAACGCACAACCGAAGAGCAAGAACAAATCAAATAGAAAGAAATATAGTTTTTGTTCTTCTCTTGTATGCGCGCTCGGTATCTCATTTTTATTATAGCCTCTCCCTCTTATTTTTATATAAAAAACTTTGACTTACTTTCAGGCCATTCAACCCCCTCACAGTGCAACTCACATCATCATCATCAACTGTCAACGCGGGTATTCGTTGTCATTGTCGATATCGGCTAAGTTTGTGGTTTTAATGCACACAACAGTTGGGGAATTTTGCATTTAAATTGATAATATTTTTGTTTATATTTGAAAAATAGACAAAACGAAAAAATAAAAGTGATTTTGTGAATTTGAAATTTAGAAAATGTGACTCTGTCAGTTTGAATTTGACAAGTGCAAATTAAAAAATCAAAAAGTTAAGTGTCAAACTTGAACCAAATAAAATAACATAAATACTAAGTTGTATCGGAGCAGAATATGCACGGTATATCGCATCTTTATCGGCAGCACGCTGTCGAGAAGCAAATGAGTGCTGACAGTTGGCAGCAACAATCTACGACAAGTAGTAATAGTTACGGTAGTAGCAGCATGCAGCGGAGTGATTCAAATGAAGGTCCTGGACGACTGAACAGTTTGGGTTCAGGATCATCATCGTCGTCGTCAAAGTCTTCGAGGTCTCCGAATTGGTCAGTTGGTGAGTATCGCATATTGTATTCTAAAAACTTTGAGAAGATTTTGACAACTGACTGAATGACAGCTAGGTTTTGAATGAGGTTATGCCTAGCTTAGACGAGTGGCAATATGGTTGTCATTGATGAAGGCTAGATAGAGTGGGCGTAACTAGATCTCAAGTCTTTCCCATCGAGGTAAATCTATTACAATTTGGTTTATGTCTCTACTAGACTAGTGTCTACATTTTGTCATTGCTCATAACTAAGTAGTCTTAACAAAAAAGGAAGGAGATCTTAAGCCTTGCTGTCAGACTGATATGTCTTTTTTAATAATCTTAGAGAGCTGCCGTACTGCCGTTAAACTCTGACACTTTGCCGTTCTCTTTCGGTTCATGTCTCTGCTAACTGAGTATCGATTGTATGATCTTAAGATCAATTTAAACGCAAATAATCGGACTATAAAATGTATACTTTGAGAGCGATTACCACAGCCTTGACACCATTGATTATAAACCAACTAAAGTATAATTTATCCTGCGATCAGATGATCGATGGTTCATGGCAATGATAACCTTAGAAAGAGAGTCCATTCTGACGTTTTTGGCTTTCGATCAGATAAATGCAACCATTTTTCAAGATCAGACAATTGACAACCACTGTGCTGTCTTATTTCTTTTCTTAAGCCAAGTCTGCTAGAAAACGAGTTCCTTGACTCAATTCTGACGCGTCAAAATTACACGAGTTCTGAAACGTTGCTTCACTTTTGTATGATCTTTAATTGCATCAACAATTTGTCAGCTAAAGCGAATAAACTTTGACGCTTAGAGATCGTTAGAATACTCAAGCCTTAGACAATCGAAGTCGAGCAGGAAATAGCTGCCTGAAACCGTCTAAAAATACTGAGAAGCCTGCACAACTATACTTATGGAGACAGTTGTTTACACTCGACTTAATCTGACTTGAGGCTTGAAGACTACTGCCTTCTCTACTTCGTCCCTTTATTATTTCATAAAATAACTCCTCTTCATCCTTTTAGATAAAGATTCCAGTAAACTTTCATCACCGCCACAGCCAGTGCCAGACTATGGTAACAGCAGTCATTACCGAAACTCGCCGAGCAACACAAATGCATCATACTGCCGTGGTTCCTATGATAGTTATGCCAGCAGCAGTCTTCGCCGAACGCCGTCTTCACGGCGAAACTTTTTCGAGCGGAGCAACAGCCCTGGCTTTTACAATGTAAGAGAAGGCTTAACCAAAGATTACCATTTTGACTCACTATGTGTTCTGATTCTTTCCCCCTTTTAGAGCTTCCGCAGATCGATGGGCGAAAGCTATGGTTCCCCACCGATCCAAGCCGGTTTCTTCCCACACGATCTCGATGATATCTACGAAAATCATGGAGACCATCAGTATTTCACCCACACAGGTGCCTGCCAGTCGCGTCGCGACGAACGTCCTTCAATTAATTCCATCTTCCATCGCGTCGGCGCAGCCTACTCACTAGATGATTACAAGAACACAACGGTAGATGGTGCTAATGGTCCCGGCTACCGACATCGCTTCGATAATAGTAGTTTTGCCAAAAGTATCAGTGGCGAAGAGAATGCCTCGCCCAAATCACATAAATCCCATCACCATCACCACCATCATCATCATCATTCAATTCAGGAAATGCTTAAGCAATTCGGCAAAAAGGTTCACATCTGGCCGAGGAAATCCCATGACACAAATAGCGCATGCACATCGCCAATGAACGATCCGCAGGAGAACTTCCGGACGAGGTCGAAAAGTCTCGACGCCTATACGCTGAATAGGAATAAGATTTTGAACGATTGCGAGGCCACGTACAAGATATACGAGAGGATTGTGAAAGAAGGTAAACAGCGCCAGAGAGCGACAAACTGGAGAGTTATGGGTAATTGAGATTCCAGGCGCCATGCTTATTAGCATGTGCGTCAGTTGTCGTTGTAGAGATTTTTTTGTTTTATTCATTTTCTTGGTACTCGCTTTGGTTTGGGGGATTATTTGAGGGATTTTTTATGGGAATAAATATAACTCTGGATGAAATGAAAATTGATTTTGGATTTTTTCTTCTCTATTTTTTTTGTCGTTGCTGTTTCTAGGTGCTCATATGAGACGTGCCTCTGCTGATTTGGAAAAAAGGCGAGCATCACTTGGAGCTAGTCGAGGTTTGAGAGGTGATGGTACTCTGGATCCATATCATGCGGCCATACTGTTTAGAGATTCAAGAGGGGTGAGTGTTATAATACATATATTTGTTTGTTAATAGTAGAGAGACCTTGGGAGATAGGAAAGTCATTAACATTTTGAATTGGGGAGGCAAAAAAAAAGGTGTAACGATGACCTTGGATATGGTAACGAGATACGATAAGAGTTTGAGTGATCGATGTTTTTGTTTAGTCGCCACGCCACTGAATGAAGGCTTGCCGGCCGGTTGTTGAGTGTGACATTGAAGTCAGGAGAGATAAATAGAATAGAAACGAGTACATAATTTGGATATTATGTCATTGACTTTGTTTGTGACTGAAAAGTCAATTAGGGAGAGCTAAGAACTTTTTTTGTGGAAATTGTGACAACAGGTTAGCCTTGAAATATGAAGCAAAAACATTTTTAATAATTGTGGTAGGCTCTGGATTGTTAGAATTATGACTAACGAACATTATCGAATTATATAACATCCAATACTATTCGTGCAATCAAATTCTAATGTTATTTTAACTGCGCCATCTATTCTTAACGACGCAAAACTTTCTTGCGATAGCGCCTTAAAGCGTTTTTAGTTTGCTGTCAAAAGACACTTATATTTGATTGTACATTGTTGTTTAAGATAGATGTCCATAAAGTGTTAGATTCACTGGATTCAAAATCATAAGTCAATGGATATAAAATAAAATGAATCATTAAATACAAAAACATAATTTGCAATCAGCTGGCATTAGTAGAAAAAAGTGAGCAACACTATCGTTGGCGAATTCAGTGAGTGCAACCCCACACCATTTGACAGTTTGTACTATTATGTACTACGCATTGTGTTCAACCATCTGACAGCTAATGCTAATTCGTATTCTACCACAAACAAGTAATAGAATAGTAGCTCCAAGTAGTAGAATATTTTTTTCTTTGCTTCTTTAAAGATTCTTTTTAGCCATCGAATAAAAAGTTCACAGCATTCAATTCCTTAAAGAGGAATATTAACATAAAATATAATAAATCAATCCGATGCCACATGTGGTATCCTTGACATGAATCCTAATGAAATAGTGCTTCTACTCTCTCTTTCTTTGTTCTCCACAATATTTATATTAAAATTTATTCTTGAAATGGATTGCTTATCCACTGGGATACATGAATGATATATTTCCTTTATATAATCTCTTCTCAATGTATAGAACTAATATCATCAGAGATTATCGTAGTTTCTAAAGGACTTATGTATGTGTTACACAAGTCATTTTTTTTTCTTGATTCAGGACTACATGTTTGAACTCTTGATATTTCTAAACTTTGTTCGACAAAAAATAGGCGTGTTTCCTGGCCATAAATTAGTAAAAGACTTTCAACTTAGACATGTGGAAACAACTTGTGAAAAACAGAGTTTATTTTCAATTTGACGTCTATTACGATTTGTATATGTTCGCTCAAATCGGAGCTCACGAACACATTCTCAATCGGCGGTAGTTTTTATGGCCGCAGCCATTTTGCTGAGTCGTTCTGTACATTTTGTTGTTATTAATTGAATGACAGTCTGCTGACAATGTGTGTGCTTTGCGAACTGTCAAATTTTATCCACATTCCACTGATGTAGAACGCAATCCACATTCGCGAGAGTTAAAGCTCACAAATTTATTTTTCTTTGGTAAATGCCAATTGTAGCGACTAGATAAAAATGTTGCTGTGAATGAAACGTCAAAACTGGTTCGTGTTCGCAGTTCGCTGAGCTATGAATGGACCTTTATAGTTAAGTCTTGTTCGCACGTTCATTCACATGTATTCACAGATAAGAAATTTAAATTCGGAGTACTTTTCAAAATTTTCAGCAGGTGAACGTAAAAACGACCGTCTATATTAGTTTGTCTAAGTGCTCAGTTCGCTCTCGTCTATTGACGAGTTTTGAGTGTTGACAGCTATGTAAATAAAAGTTTTGAAAATCAGGGTTCCCACCTCGATTTTTAATATCACAAATGTTTCGTTCTGTTCGTTTTTACGTACTAAAAGAACAGAATTAAGACTCTCGAGTGTCAGTAGCGAACTCGTAAAAATAGCTCTTAATTGGCATCTCTGCATTAATTGTGGTTTACTTATTAGACAAACTGTTTGGAATTTTAATTTTGTTATAAAACTGTTTTAATTTAAGTTTTAAAACACAGTCAAAGTTTCTCTTTAAAACTGTCAAGCTGTCATTGCCGCTAGCCTTTTTGTAAAGAAGAACATGCGAAACGTCACACTTATCTCTCAGCAAAATGTTTGACGGCAATCACTCAGACTACTAGACTTTTAACCCTAAGTGTTACTAATCTACTTCCAGAATGAAACTGCTTCAAGGTTGTGTGTTGATACCTGAACTTTTTTTTAATTTTGTCATTTGTAAAGTAATTTTTACAAGTTTTTGTCGATGCCAATTCAAAACACTCAACACTCGTTATGTCCTTGCTTCCTTTGCCTTTAAACATAGAAGATAAGTTATACAACAATTCTATTTGGTAATCATAAAACAAAGTCTAGCGCAAGATAATGAATATCCTTTTGGGCTAAATGGCTCAATGGTTAAAGCGTAGGGTGAAGCTTGAGTCCACAAAAATGTATGTACATACATATATACCCTTTTAACGACCACGTCTTGAGAGCATCTGACAAATATCCTGAGGACTGCTCTCATGACAAAGCTTCTTAAAACTGTCTGCCCTTCGGATAAGGTATACCTACATAAATGTGTGAATCCTTCTATTTATTTGTGCAAAAATGTACATATATCCTACACAACATATTTTGTTGGAAGAAGTTGAGGACGTTGTGCTTTAAGGCTTCTTGCCGCCTAACATTTACTTAGTTTTTCATTTAAAAGGCGTGGGAATAAGCATAATATACGACTCCCTTTCCAAGTTAAAAGCTACATTGGGATTATCTGGAAAAGGTTGGGCAGCGTCAATGATTTACATCAGCTTATTCCCTAGTCAGTTACCAGGAAAACAGACTTCAATTTATAGCTCCTTCAGTCGTTTAGAATATAATATTGCCCACTTTTGTTTAAAGATTATTTTTCTTTAAATTCCTCCAGCAAACAACTCCCCCCTAAACTAAAGATTAACACTTGTTCCAAGCAAAATTTGACCCTACTTAAGGATAAATTAGAATTTCACAGACTGGACAGTACCCATAGAAACTTCATCTATTGCCTTTTTAGCCATTTATAATATTCAATGTTGCATAATGAAGCACAGGACATCCAATCTGATGAAAGGACGAAAGAAAAATACGCATATCAGAGACAGTTTTTGAATTGTCTATCTTGAGCGATTACTGTTGCTGAATTTATGATTATAACCATGGAAAGAAGAGACACAGATAAATTTTGAAACAAACAATTCTCCAGGTTTAATGGGAATTAAGCTCAATTACCGCTAATGGTCGTGCAAATGCTGATGAATACAAAGAAACACTCAAAAGAATAATTGTTTCCATTGAAACTATGTACAAGAGAAGAATAACATTTTCTTGGTTTATGAATATAATCCTTTTGGATTTTCATGTTCCTTGAATGAGTCAAGTATTTTTTTGCCAAGTTGGGGTAGCAGGTTAGGTTCTTCTTTTTATCTTCTCGTAATTGAATAAAATTCGTAGAAGTCTATTGTGCTCCGTTATGGTTGGTGAAATTTAATTTGTTTCTACAGGTAGACAGGAATTGTGTGTAAGGGCTTCCGTTTCCATCGTGTATGTTGAATTTCCATTACAGATGATGAATGATTGTTATGCTTTTTTTTGCTGAGTGAGAGAGAGGATTCTCCAAGAATTAATAAGGCATTTCTATGCCTTAAAGCAGCAGCACTTATTTCAGAACTTATGGAAATAAAAAATAAAGCCTCGTAGGCATAAAAGTACCAAAATTTATTTCCATTGAACATAGACTACATTGGTAAGTCATCCAACCGTCCGTCCGACAAAGTAGCTGCCCAATATGTATTGAGTTCCTTGTGTACTTTAATGTTTCTCACTCGATCCCAACGAATTGTTCCAGTACCACCACTAGGCAATCTCATACTCATTACTGATCGTCGCACTTGATTTCTCATAAACGTCATGTTCGACGAGACAGCTAGACGTGAGAAGAAAAGAAGAATTGACGCTCATTGGAAGGCAAGTGTGGCCACGCAATAATGACACGAGGAAGTGCTCCATCTTTACCAAATACTGCCGTAGACATTTTCCGCCAACTTTTACAGTGCGACTAATTTCCAGCCTAGGTCTGTCATCTGAGACAGACACATCTATTCGCGGTCTTCATATACAGGGTGACGCCAATATTTTGGTCAACTTATTGAGTTAAACATAAAGAATAACAGTTCGCAAGTAGTGTTCATTTTATGTTTCGCAAAGTCGTACTTTTTGTAACACATTGTCATGACTTTTTTTTGTTAATTGCATCCTCTGAATCAACTTCGGGGACACACAAGGAGTGCCGAATATGTTTGCTTAATATGTTTAATATATCCTTCAATTCATTGCTTTCATTCAGAGACTTTTGTCTTTTCATACATCTAAAGGTCAATTTACAAAACAGCGACTGAATGAGCAAATATTCGCAATTTTTGACGTTTTTCGCAATCTGCGAATCTCATATTTTCTCATTCACCAAAGAAAAAATAAATGTGAGGTTAAACTCTCGCGAACGTTTTGGAATGGACTGCGTTCCACATCTGTGGAATGTAAATAAAATTTGACAGTTCGCAGGAAGCATTCGCTTATTCGCGAAAAAATGAACGAATTGTTGATTAGAAAAATTAAACTCTATTCCTTGGAAATGGTAAAATTCACCTTTATATGTGCTAAAAATGGTTTGTTCGCCCATTCCCTGGTCGTTGATTAACTTTAAAACAGAGTCCTTCAACAGATGTAACATAACATAAAAACAAGCATCACTGCATTCTTCAAAAACGATTTGTCAATGTCACCAACAAAAACAAATTCCATCTAACGACTTCTTGAAGCTCTTCATAAAAAGAATCATATTCCATTAGAAATAATTTTCCAGTGACTTGCAAAACTTTATTGGAAATCAAACTGTTCTTTGGTTTGGATCTATACTAAGACCCCATTTGTAAAGCTTACCAAAACGTGTAAACACTTAAAAGTATGCAAACCTTTTCAAGCGAATGAAAGCTCTGAAAAGCACCCTGTCATTTGGTTTGTGTATTTTTGTATTTTTAGCCCACTTCACTCGTTTGTAATAATTTCAATTGGTCTGATTCACACAAAGGAAACATTCTCAAGCACTCACTTATTCATATTGCCTTTTTTGTTTATTCTCATTTCTTTTTCTTATTGTTTTTTTTTTTTTGAATAAGTGCAATATAAAATTTATTTTTAAATCCTTGTAGAATTTTTTGTTTAATAGGATTTGCATACCGTGACAGCTATAAAAAGCGATTTGTTCTTTTTATACGCGATAAAATTTTATACAAACATAAAGGTAAAAAATTAAAAGAAATCAGCAATAACCATTGATTGTCAACGGAATTTTTGAAAAATTTTAGATTTACGAGACAAGCTAAGAAGAGAAAATTAAATAAAATGAAATATTAGCAATTTGACATTTAATTGGCTAAATGACACCGGAGTGTTACGATTTCATTTATATATCGACCTTGGTGATCTGTTAAGTGGTGAGCTTCGGTCCTCTTGAATGCAATTTGGGTTATATCATCGTGACAAATGGGTTTAAAGGAGACTTTTATTACCGATTAAGGTTTAAAGCTTAGCTTCTTTTAGAAAAGTTCTAAAGTTTCTTTGATAGACACGTCAAATGTCAAACAAAACTCATAAGAAATCATAAACGTCAAAGAGTACGTGTTCCTATGCCAATCATCAAAGTAAGCATATTATTGTGAGGCTGTCTTTTAATTTCCTAGAGATTTATTATTTTATGGGTCAAATTTTAAATTTCCGCAACAATTTGACATATCCTTAACAGCTGCTATGAATGGCTGAAAAGCAGTTGTCAAATAAGATTAACCCGGTTGTCTATTTTTTGAAAGCGTGTAAATAATTGCAAATTGTCACAGAAACGTCATGAAAATTTGTCGCCACTTTCTTGAGTACGATGGGTTTCATTTTTGATGAAGTGGAAAATTGTTTACCCGGATACATTTGACAGAGAAATTAAACAATTTTGACATTTCTCATATTCCAATTCATTCATTCTGAAGCATATTCAGGTACATTATTTCTCCTCGAGGTTGTTTGTATATTCGGGATGTTTCATGAAAACATTTTGAAAGACAGTGCGATGAAGTTATTGGTTTAAAACTTTAACGCGATTGATTTTCTGCCCCCCAATCATGCAGAGATGGCTTTGATACTTGAACTACAATACATTGACGCGCATGCCGTCAATAAAGCGCCATCTGCTGAGTTTACATTAGCTCATGCAAAGTATCAATTAATTATAGGAAGTCCGTAAAAAAAACTGTGATATACAGTACACATCTGTCAGTAGTTTTATTCTAGGAATTTATTTACAACTCGAGGGAAATTTATGGCTTTAAGCGGCTTTTTAGTAGCTGTAAAATTCTCATCACTAAGAATTGAGTTTCTAACCTCTCAATTTGTCTATTCATGTCAAACTTTACGATCTTATGACAGCTGCACTTCATTTTATTGCTTACCTTGTTTACATACATACTTTGTATGTAATTTCCATATTAAATCCCTGACACACAATCTAACTAGAACTGCAAAAATTCACAGTCAAATTCACTTAATTTAATTCCATTAATTAGCACCTTGCCGGTAAATTATATATTTTATCTAGCGCATAGGTTTAGCAAGTTTATTCGAATGGGCACCTTGACCTTCTCCATGCAAAAAGCACAACTCTTGCCATTTAAAAGACAGTTTTTAAAAATTCATACATTCATTAAATTTCAATTCGTAAATAGGTGGATACCTTTCGATTTTATTTCTAACTGGTCTCTCTAATCATAGCGAGACGGTGTT
Organism: Chalcosyrphus nemorum; assembly: GCA_949716465.1. Classification (NCBI taxonomy): domain Eukaryota; kingdom Metazoa; phylum Arthropoda; class Insecta; order Diptera; family Syrphidae; genus Chalcosyrphus; species Chalcosyrphus nemorum. The sequence continues at coordinate 83,238,035 of OX454333.1, forward strand.
TTTATTTACTGTACCACATTTATGTATAATTGCGTCCACCACAGTCCACTGAACTCTCCAACAAAGTACCTACATTAACTGCAGAAAGCCACTCTTCTCTCCAGACTCAGGCCAATGTAACCACATTTTCTTTTCTATTACTACTTGCCTAGTTTTTGTTTCCCTCTATTTTTTGCACTGACATTCGCAGTTAAAGCAAAGCGAAAAAAAATACTCCACTCACGATCACGATCCACTTGCTTTCATCATTCTCCATCTCGATCTCTACGCTCTTCAGAAAGCAAAACCAGTTTCATTTGAATTTCGTTGACGACTAGACGTGCGCGTTCCATGAGTCTCGCTAAATTTTTTTTTGCTCAAATAAACGTTAAATTTTAATTTTAAGAAAAAAATGTTCCGTCGATACTCCTTAATTGACCCCTCACCGCCTTCGTCAAAGCTATCGATGCTTTCAAAAACTCTTCACACAAGAAGTCCGCCGCCGGAAATCCTTGTAGAGCATGTTCCACTGTCAGAGGTAACGCCACCTCAGAGAAAATCGCGATCGTTGCATTCGTCACCCGTATATCGAAAGAAGGACTCCTGTTCACCGAACAGTAGAATGACATTTACACAAAAGGACGTTTTCGAAAGGAACAAACACAATACTCATCAAAACAGTTTGGGAAACTCCCTTGGGATTAGCCGGTATTCTCGTCTGAATCATCACCATAATAATTCATCACAATCATCGGCGTCGGCTAAAGAGTGTTTGCTAATGCGAAAGCGGGAGCAGTTTGTAAGTCTAATAGATAAAATTTAAATTTTTATCGTTCTTCGGAAAAATCAACTCAATTCGAAACCAGTTTTTTGGGAAAATTCATATTAATACGTGACAGATAACGTGGGGGAAGTTTTCCGTTGACAGTTGCGGCGAATTGTCAAAGGTCAAGGCAGAGCTTAAAATCAGCTGATTATGACTTATTGAGTGTCTGTGTAGTGAAAGGAGGGTAATTGGGCTTGAATTTTGCTAATTTTATGTTAAAGCATGGTGTAGTGAATTGAAAATGTAATTAGACGAGGCCAAGTGAATTTGTTACGGCTTGTCTGAGTTTCTAAAGTGCTAGAGAGAAACTAAAGTGGAAGTCTGAAAGTACTTGAGGGAAATTAAACGTTTTATAACGTTCTCTGACACAGGCACTTCACTGACAGTTTGCCCCTTACCGAAATGTAAGAGACACAATTTTAAAAACAAAATCAATTAAAATAAATACCAAATAATTCAAATTTAATCCTCTATCTCCATAAACAAATGAGTTTTGGTGGTTGACCGCAACCCATGACGCATCGCTTTCTAAAATATATTCTTGGCAAGAAGAGGGTTTTTTTTTTTTGTAATAAAAGATATAAAATCCAACTCAGTTTAAGTTTAACATATTTTTACTGGATACAATCAGATTTCTACTTTGTTGATAACTATTTAGCACTTGAAGACTCCGAGTGAAACATGTGGACACGGCCATAATTCACCGCTAATCATTAACTGTCACGATATGTCATTGTTTGCAAACACACGTCATTTGTTAGCATCGTAATATGACTTTGTTTGGAGGTTCCCTTCCATTCTTATAGGTTGTACAATCGATATTACATTGTGATTTGTTTACTTAATAACTTTTAGTTATTGCACGGCCGTCATTAACTTGTCTGTCTAATGCCCACATCAAGGTGCTGATTGCATTATTTTTTCTTTTTTTTTTTCTCGCGACTTGTCTCTATCTACCTACGCATGATGTATATTTTAGTTTGATAAAAATGCAAATTTTTATTTAATTCAGATGTAGTATGTATTTGATGTCAATCATTTGCATTTGCCTTGTTTATGGTTCTCTTCCGTAAAGTGGGGGGTTTATATACTCTGGTGTCAGGCATCTCTGCTGCTGTCAAATCGATTGTAAAGGGTGGGCCAAATGCTGGCACAAAAAAACTATAAAAGTGAAAACTCGAGTCCAGACTTCATGATGGTGTCTGAACTAAATTCTGCAATCTGCCTTCACAATCGTTCAAATATAGCGTCACTTTGATTCCAATTACTCAGAGCGGATACGTAGACGTGTCCTTACTCACTTTTCCTTAAAATTGAAAGAACAAAACACCCAAAATGAGTTCGAAAACAATCACAAGTATTAGCAGCTTGTAATTTTCCAATCAGTAATCCGGTTCCCTGTTTAGAAAACTATGAGTTTTTTCCGATAAAGACTATTGTGATGGTGTGGAACTTTATCGCATTCTGCTTTAAAGTGTAATAGAAGAGATTTGCCGCTAGAAGATGATAAGAATTTTTCTTAAAATAGAAAATAACGAATTCAACACAGAATGGTTGTTAAGGACAAATTTTTCAGCAGTTCATTTGGAAAACTAAAGCTTCGTAGGTGTTAAGCTCCTTGGCCAGAAGAATAATTGTGTCATACTGTTTGTGGTCGATATAATATACCCTCGGAGAACAACACCAACGCGAGGGAAAAAAATACTGCGAATTATAATACAACCGAATGCAAAAATCACAAACAATTCTTTCCAATAATTTGGACATCGCCCGCAAAAAGATAACTTTACCGAAAATCAGATATCAACTGATTTTAAAATTCTACCACTACAAATCTTCTTTAATTCCTTCTTCAATCTATCAACCTCGTGACATTTTAGAAAACAGACACTACTTCCTCCGAATCTCTCTAATACCATTTTAATACACGATGTTGTTGAGTTTTGCTTAAGCTCCTATTAGACGCCCGTGTAATTACCATGTAATTTTGACATTACACTGTCATTTCAGTGGGAGAAAATAATGGCCGTCTAATGGTAGCTTTGTTTGTTTAAACCACATGTCACCTTATCTGGGCCACAAAATTTAATTATATATTATCATCTCGGGACACTGTTCTCCGGTTATTGTATACAGGGGGTAAAAACGCTTAAACGTGTTGGAGCAAACAGTCCAAGCAAATTCAGCTCATGTTGATGATCTACAGGATTGATATGCGAGCGATTGTTTTTGGTCTCACCAAAATAAAATGTTGATCACACCGGAATCAAATATGAGGTCCGTTCGCGTACCCTCCCAAAACAGCGAATTTTTACGAAAACCTGTTCCCGTACTGAGAATTTTTGTAGTTTTTCACAATATAGCGCTCACGAGAAAGTAACAAATTTCCCCATGCTACGAATTTTAGTGCAAGAATTTTCTTTGGGCTGGTTTGTGAAAACTGTCAAATCAGTGTATTTTGTACTTTTTCTTGTTCAACCCCCACTCTTTGAAATTGGATATTCTACGAATTTTAGTGCAAAAAGTACGCGAACGGACCATGGTTTCATTTTTCTGAACCTTTCTAGGCGTTTGTCAACGTTTTACACTGAGTGACAGATTTTGACAAATGGCCAAAAGCGTGTAATTGTATTCGAGTCAATTGGTTTCAATTTGGTCTTATCATCGCCGGGTTTTTTAGTTTATTTCATTATTTACAGACCGATAAAAAGAATTCAGTCACCCGTCACATTTTCAATTGATCGAAAACATGTTTACGCACAGAGTTCTTGGAAGAAGCAGTCGCAGCGATTTCACGATGAAAACTTCAATTGCGTGTCGATTTTGACAATCATGTTCAACGAATTAACAGCACAAGTTTGTGAAAACTATCAAAACAAATTAGAACAGAAAATTACAACCTTCATTTTTCACAAAGCATTCTTCTTATAAGCAGTCAAAAGTATTAAGTTGTCAAACAATTTTCGTTTATGACAGTTCTCACGAATACGTTTAACCTCAAAAGCAAGTACAAGAAATCATGTGCTGTACAGGCTCATTAAAGAAAAAGAAGAACACTTGAACAATAAGACCAAACTCCATTACGAGTATTAAAATGGTAGGCCTATGCGATGACAGCTATTATATTTTGTGTGTCATAAGTTTGACAGTTTGAAAATGCTAATGGCGCAGCTTTGCTTTATAACATGGACTTTTGATCCCAGAGCTTCTTCAACTTATAGGTATTTAATTGTGCGATATATGACTGTCTCTTTTCAGATCTATGTAGCTTTGTTTGCTTAAGTTCTAAGGGTAAATTTATTGTTTCACTTCTTTTACCTTATGAACTGATGCTTCAATATTGAAAATCTTTTCTTATTTATCTCAATCATGTTTGAGGTCATTTTGTTGTGGTTTTCGTTGGGCAGTTGTAAAATGCATCTTACTTTTAATAGTTGTTCGTTCTCTAGAAAAACAAATCAAGTTTTTATAGTGTAATGCACTATTTAACACTGCCTTGGAGTAATGTACTGTTCAAAACTTGTTTCAATAAAGTATCTTGTTTAAAGGTAGCCTATGAATCTATCTGCGTTGACTCAGCATCATCAGTCAACTTTATGCATTTTTTAATACGTATGTCGTTAAGCAATAAAAAAAATTTAACATTTTTCCCTCTAAGAAGACCAATTGCGTTCAATATTTTCGAAGAATTTCTTATTAATTATAAAACGTGCAAAATATTATTTATTCTACGCATCATGAGTGTCCATTATATATTCATTCAGACACTTTAATTGTTTATTACTGTCAAGAAAATACTTCTCTTAAAAAGTATTACAAATTTGTTTATTAATAAATTTTTACACATTCTTCTTTCGGCAGAAGAGACAATTAAAGTGCCAGTGACACTATGAGTAATTTTTTTTCTTTTTGTCTTCATACGCAAATAAGCTAAAAATTTTATTGATGAACCGCAATTCTTTTATTTTGCCAAGTTTGTTTGCTTTCATCATTTTGTTTCATTTGTAGTCACCGATAATTTAAATTTTTGTTTAACATGTTTGCTGAAGGAGATGGTAGGAATACGACAGAAAGGTGTGTTCTATTTAGCACATCCGCAACATTTCACAAGACAAAATCAGACATACATCATGTAGACCGAGGCTGGTATTAGAGTCCAAAAGTCATGTGGCGGCTTAGGATTATTGCCGGCAACAATTTGTGATTTGCGATAAGAGGAAATTGTTATCATTCATTGGAGCACAAACAGTGATGAAATTGACGATGAATAATAGTCTTTTTTTCATCTCGAATTGATCGCGTGCTTTGGTTTTTCCATCAAAGTTAGGTAGCTGTTTTAAATTCTTTGTTCTTTAATTATAGTATGCTTAATTAATAGCCTGGGGTGAAACTAGGACTGACGTTTCTATTGGAAGTCATGATATATTGAAGTCAATTAAAGTGAATTATTGACCTACCTAACCTGTAGGCGAAAATATTTTAATTTGGCGGAAAGTCGGTGCTAATTTCAGAGAATGACCAATTGCATCTTTTGCAACAAAGATTGATTTCTTTTGTTTATGTCGAAGTTTTTTATTTGCAAATTGATTGAGTGCATCTCATGTACTTTTCTATATGCAAACCTACTTCTGAACAAAGTGCAGCTCTTCTCTGTCTATTCTTTCAAGATTATGGTTTGGAAGGTGAGTGAATACGTATCGTAGGCGTAAGTAAAAATAAATAAATATTAGGCCGTAAACAGCCCATACAGGGCCAAGGTCTAGCTTCTCACAGCTGTACGTATTGTGCGTGGTATACATTTCTGTACGTACAGAAGGGACCTACAGTTGTATGCCGTATCCGAAGAGCAGGGGGGTTTTTGAGAAGCTCTCTCATGACAGTAAATACTCTTGGATGTTTGTCAGACGCTCGCAAGAGGTGGGGCCGTGAAAAAAACTTTAGTGGTAATTTCCTGGATTCGAGCTCGGAACCGCTTGCGCAGTAGTCCAACGCACTAACCACTGAGCCACGTAGGCGTAAGTACTCAACTAATAGGTAACCCAACCTATCCCAATTCGGGCTATTTTGATCGTTATTATTATTATTATTTTTGGTTAAGAATTAGCTCAATTAGTTTTATTGCTAATCACGGTAATTAAAATCTACTTAAACCAAAACATGGGATGATCTAACGAGCTATACCTTGTTATGACAACAAAGTGCTCACGTGAGCGAGCATCAATTAGTTTAGGTCAGGTTAAAACAAAAGCCTCAGGACATACAGTTAAAGACAAATGAAACATCGAATTTATACATAAGTACTTCTATATCTCTAACCATTCATTTAACGACTGTATTAATGTTGCCAAGAGGAAAGGTTTACTTTGCTTCCAGCTCAGCTTATAACAAATAATTGGAAAACTTAAGTAAATTTTGCTTTCGGCAGATTACTTGTGCTTGCGTATGTAATTATACGAACACACTTAAGGCCACAAAAAGACTTCAAAATTACATCAACTATTTCATGGCTTCGAAATGAATGCGATCACTGGGATGACTTTAAAAGGCCTTCAATGACTTCACTGAAGTCAAAAATGTTTGCATTCAATTGAGCGCAATCTTTCACGAAAATGAAATTCCAATCAATGACTTCAAAATGAATGGTGATTTTATATTTTGAAGTTGAACTCATACTCGTATGATTCAAGTCAATACGAAGAAGTTTTTCTTGTGAATTCAATGAATGCAATCCAAAAAGATTGCATTCTTTTATAACTCTGACCCATAATGACTTTTCGCTCTAAGTTTCGTCGAGTTTTTGTTAGCTTGTGGCTCAATACGTAAAGAGCGGTTTTATTCGCACCGTCTATACTATGTAAATGAGGCCATTTTGTGAGAGTGAGAGCATTAGACAAAACAACTTGACATACCATTGCATTTGCTTATGCAATAACGAGTACCTTACGGTTTTGGCTAAATGTAGTACATTTAGTGGGTCTTATGTCTCTTTTGTGGGAGGGAGTACGTCCGATTTGACCAACTTACTGAATAACAAATCAGCAATATTTAGTCTTCTCTTGATACCTAAACCTATGATCAGCGTAAGCCGAAAGTCTCGTTGTGTCGTTTAACGCCTTCAAATCTTTCTTTCCTATTTTTAGTGAAAAGTACTTGAGTAATATTACCCTAAACATACACTTGACATCACACATTACGGTTAAGAGAAAACAAAAGCACACGTGCGCTTCAAAAGTCACTTGAAAATTGTTATGTTGTCTTCGTTTTCTTATCTTTCAATTGTTAATAGCTTTCTACATAGCTAAATACTTTTCCGGTGAGATTTCCTACTTCTCTTCTACTTGAATACTTAGATGTTGAGACATTGGTGTTGGATCTAGATTCGATTCAATTCGATCCATTCTTAGCAGACCAGTTTTCATTGCACATGTTGTAAGGAGGCACGCAATTCTGTGTAACTTACTTACTGTTGTGCGTTCAATAACTTCCCACCACTAGAAAACTACGATTGGGTTGCAGTCATAGCCGAACTAAATTAGGCAGTCAACTTCGGATAGTTTGACACATTCGCTCCCCCAAGCTAAAAACCGCCGAAATGGATCATTGTGTTCTGACGTTCAAGCAAAATTAAATGAGAGCTTTTGATGGTATTTTTTCTGAATTCGAAGCTGGAATCCCTTGCGAAGTAGTCCAACGTACTAACCACTAAGCCACGGCACCCACTATTTCTAGCGAATACTCGGTTCAAAAATGTTCCTTACATCTCTTCAGCAGATCCTCATCCGATTTATGCAAAGAACCATCGAAGACTATAACCAATTGTTGGGAAGAGCTTTGGCTATCTATCAGGTGTTTGGTGATTCTATGTTCTGCTGTCGGATGATTTACTTCGAACGTCTTTTAATAGAAACACAGCAACAGCAACTTCAACAGCAGAGGCAAATAGACTGATGCTATGGTGTGAAACACATTACACACAGCAACGACAACACCACACAACGTGTTTTTCCATGCAACAGCACCAACACGATAACAGCAATAACAACTTACACAGTCGATAAGTTGTTTTAGAATCATCTTGAGGATCTTTTGGCCGAACCGTATCTCCAATGAACAGCTTTATACGAGAACGGGCCAGGAACCTATAAACATTACGATACGAAGGAGAAAGTGGCAGTGGATTGGACACACCCTACGGCGCGAAGACAATTCCATTGCGAAATACGCTATGCAGTGGAATCCGCTCACCCAAGCAGGCAGAACAGCGGGACGCCCTAGGCAAACGTGGCGCAGAACAGTCGAGGAGAAATCGAGCTCTTTAGGAATGAGCTGGAGAGAGCTCAAACGCGTTGCAGAACTACGAACAAGATGGCGCGCAGGCGTTGTTGACGCCCTATGCCCCCCGAGGGGTTAAAGGATTAAACTAAAACAGTCGATTTAGGACTTCCACATGTACGTCTAACGTTGAAGTTGCTGTTGCAGTAGCCAATGTGATTTTATTTTATTCTTCTCTCGGTTCTTGCTTTGCCATAGTTCTATTATTAAGAGGCCTACAGACACTAAAACATGGTATAGTCTCAGTAAATGTTGAACGTCTGTACACAACTTAATGCTAAACGTCCTGGTAGTTAGCTTTTTAATGTTTTTTCCACAGGTTCAAGCTTGAGTGTGCTGTGTTTCAAGAGTGTAGATTTGATTTGATTTTGATGAAATTAATAACTGCTAGTAGTATTGCCCTTACCCCAGGAGACTATTGCCACTGGCAAGAGATCCATTTGGAACACACTGTTCCGAAACAAATCAGCTTCTCGCTTTCAAACTGCTGCCTCACTATAACCGTCCTCTGCTCAAATCAGGCTGGTACTGAGATGTGCCTGAGAAAAATGTGTAAGCGATAAACCAATAAACTGGATCACTATCGACGTACCCTAATGCCTTTATGTGATCTACAAGTATAGTGTCAAAGACATACTTCATCTTTGTCCTCAGATGAACTTCTTTATTATTTCCCAAAATTGGGGAACATGGTAGCAAACTTTTGTTGAACATACCATCCTTGATCAGATAAGGAAATCAACTCATGTTAAATTTACGTAAAGCGCTTTAATATAATTCAAATAGTGTCATCGCATTGTGACTCGTTAGTCTATTCTTTCTGCTTCTTTCTGTTTCTCTTCCATTTGATCTCCAGAATTTCTAAATAAATTAAATTATTGCCCTCGAATTTTATCGTGAGGCAGTGCTTGTTAGTAAATATTATCAAATTAATAGTTATTCTACAGGCAGTTAGCGCTATTATTTACACATATTCGTGATCATATCCAACCATCAGGCTAGCACATTTTATATTTATATTTCCTTAAGTTTGCAAGCCATCATATAAGGGGAATCGTTTCTCGTGATGGAATAATTCTTTGTCACGCATTCTCTACATACATACGACATCTTAGGACAATCACATGACTCCATATCCAACTCCTTACTAGGGACTGCAACTCGACAAAAATGGGCATCGTACACTTTTTTGAAAAAAGAAAAAAACATTTTCTCCGTCATATGGCATTCTACGAGTGCATTTAACATGTGTGCAACAGGCAACATTGAAAGATTTATGACTTTACAAATGCATTAATCGCTTTTAATTATTTAATAAGTACCCCCAACCAACCGACTGCATCACTCGATGACTTCAATTCGAAACCAACAATTTGAATCTAAAGATTTATGATTTAAACTGAATTTATAGGTTTTCACTTGCAACCATATAAAATTACTTTGTGTTAAATATTAAATTTCGTACTAATTTTTACTATTTTTTTAATTTCTATTTCCAGTTACCTGTTGCTGATCCGTTCCTAGAAAAAGTTAATTTATCTGATTTAGGTAAGTTGTGGAAAATTTTCACAGAAACAGCAAAAAAAAAAAATCAAATTAAAAATAAATAAATTAAAATATTAATCCTTAAAAATTATGTAGACGAATTTAATTTCGAAAAAATATTCAGGACATTCTTCGCACACCATAATGATTAGCTTCTTTTTTTTTTTTTTTTTTTTTAAATTTCATTTAACATCTCGTAACTTAAAAGAAATGTCGTTTAAAAATTCCTAACTTATTTCTTTGATTTTCTTTTCTTAAAAATAAATATAAATTAAGAAAACACTACCCCAGTTATATCGAATAAATAACAACGTCGGGCATCTGGCCAAATGATCCACACTTATTTCGAATAAAGAGAAAAGAGAGGCGTTTTAATTGTATCCAATATAAACGTTAAATGTATTTATTGTTAGAATTTCGATAAAAATCAGAAAGAGTAATATTTTAGGGCGAGTGTGACTTTAAGTGATGCCTTGTCGCGAAACAATTGACTCTCGCGTATGCCTGTCGTTTTTATTTTTTCTCCTGATTTATAATGTTTCTATTTTTAGAGCGATACGTTTTTCGGGCCAAAAAAACAAAATTGAACTCTTGTTTTAGTCGATGGCATTTATGTGCATTAGTTTAATCTTTGCATCAAAGCAATCGCTCGAAGGGATAAGTATTTTGTTTTCTCAATTGAACAGACTGCAGTGAGGTAGACAAGAATTTATTACTAACAGAGTCGGATTGGAATGCAGCTACTTTGGTTCGAGTAGTGGGATAGAATAGAATCCACTCACGTTTTTAGATTTATTGATCTTTTGTTAAGAATTTTGTATATTAGTTGGATGACGTTTGAGAAACTAAAAAAATGTTTACTTGTTTCTTCTTGAAGGACGTGGATCTCAGAGGATGACGATCACGATTCGGATCGCAGAAAACACTAGGAACTTATTTTTCACAGCTCCGACTTTCGGAAATGTGTGACTAATCTCTAGGAATAGCATGATTTGCCCCTTCTCGTAGGATGAGGCATAAAAGACATTTCTTCTCGTGCAAAACATATACCTTCCATGACAGGATATTCATAATGTGGAGGAATATCCAACACAGAATGTTTGAGGGCCAGTCTGAGGGCTTGCATCCAAAAAATCCGTGCCACACAATTATGTTCTTATTAAACCAAAATAGTCATTGAAACCCATGACCGAGAATACCGGTAGATCCAACAATGTTGGGGGTCTCATAAACTCTCCGCTGACATATGTATGTTTACCCAGTAAATGTTCCGCCCTAGGCTTGCTATCTTTCACAAGAAAAATAGACTCAGATCTTTGATCGATTTCCACTACACCCTTTCCGTGACTCAGACTCTGGTTGAACCTAGAGTTATAGGAGAGCTGTAACTTCAGCTGGTTTTTCAAGCTACAAACATTCATATCAGGTTTATAAACATCGACATAAAACCTATTCGATCGAGGTTGTCAAACTTTAAGAATATCAGACTGCTCTCTTTTCAGTATTCCCGAATCTTGGCGTTCCTGCCTGATAGATTCATTGGCCAAAGAATTTCTTAAAAATAAACAGTCTTTATCAAGCTTTCGATTCACTTGTAAAGTCTCAGAAATAGCCTCTACGTTTTGACAAAACACAGACAGACTCTACCTCAATAAGTCTCATATGCAAAACTTTTTAATGTACCTGACTTTTGGAGGTTAGAATTTATAAGTTGGAAACCGTCTCTTCCAATCTGTCATAATTGTCTAACCCTTAAGTTCATTAAGAGCAGCTTCAAAAAACCTTTAAAAGGATTCCTCAAATTTGTAGGCCCAACGTAAACCAACGCTTAACTTGCACTTTGCTAATAGTCCCTAAAAGTAAGTGACGTATAAAGGGTCAAAATTGAATTAAGCTTCTTGACGCAGCCATACGTTGTCATGTAACACATAATTTTTATTCGACACCCTTGATGACTTTTCGCTGTTTCGTCGAGTTTTCGTTCACTTTTGGCTCCACGTATAGAGAGTGGGTTTATTCCCACATTGCGTACAGAATGTTGACGATGGGGACATCATGTGACAGTCAAACGGAGCGATATGACATACGGTCGCGTTTCCTTAATGCACAACGTTCGAGTTTCGTTCAGTTATGACACTAGCTATTGCACGCGGAATCATAATGGACTGAATGAGGTTACGCCAGCGAAGTGGAATGTCCCGTTATACAGAAATAGTAGTGCCTAGCCATAATGGAAATACGTTTAGTTTAGTCGAGTTTTGTTAACTTCTGGAAGGGTTTATGGAAGGTGTAAATAAAACAGGACATTTAATACGGAAATTTGACGGCTCACACAAACAGGAAGAAAAAAAACCAATGGCCAGTTAAATTAAGTTGTGAATACAATTGCATTAATATTTTAAATGACAATGATGCAAGCAAATAAATTGTCTCATCCATTACAAGATAGAATAATTCTAGTTTATTTAGTATATTTTCGTTTTTATTTTTCCCTCTTTTGATAGGTTATGAAGTTTGCTTAAGTTCATTGTGGGCGTTGAAAGAAATTGAGTGGGCTTTTCGTTCGGTTTTGACATAAAGTTAATCCCACTGAAGTCTATTATAGTTGAGCCTTATCATGTAGTTGCAATGGTTCAAAACTTAGATTTAAGTGAACATAGTATCCGAGCACTATCACTTTTTTGTTCGCTATTGTCCCTCAAGTAAATTCTAAGGTCTACAATGCAGTAACTTCAAAAAGCAAATCGCTCCAACAGCACGTCATTTAACTTTTCGAAAACGTGCCACAAGTTCATCGGGATCAGACATTCTCGATTTAATTTGACATGTTAACCATTTCGACTGCAATGTAAAAAAACAAAAACTTCATAAAACCCCCTTCTGACAGTGTTACCGACATTCAATGCAAATCCACTTGTCTACAAAATTAATTAGCATAAACAATTTTACAAATGGTGTGCAATCATCTCGTAGCCAAATCACTTTGACTTCAAGAGTAGGAAGGTGACAATTGAAATAGTGATTTATTGGCACGTTACACTGCAAACATGAGTCTACCAAACAATCCCTCCTGGCTAATTATTTCAAAGAAAAAGAAATACAAAACAACAACAATCATCGGTTTTGTTTATTTTCGAAATTGAAAGCTAAAACACATCACATCTTTTGGATACCATTCGAATGATTCTGTTCAATTTAAAAGTGAGACACTGAGGATAATTTACACAAATGAAAAAGTGAGCGCTTACCTTTTTTTTGTTTTTTTCGAAATTAGAAAAAAAAAATTCTTGGCATTTTGTCAATTTGAAAGAAGAAAAAACTGTTCTCTGTCCGTCTGTCCACAGTCAAGAGTTAACGTCTATCTTATTTGACAATTATTTTTTTTTTTCGTTGAGATATTTTTTATCTCTGTTCTTTCGGTTGAGAAGAACTAAATGTACAAATTTTGAACTGTTCTGTGTTGGTGGTTTGTATTTTGTTTTTATTTTTATACCTGGCCCATTGGGAGAAGAAGACACTTTGCTTTGAGAGAGAGAATTTGACTGGCGTACAGTAGGGTGGATTATTCATGCTAAGCTTCTGGTAATCTTTAACACTTAACCCATGAATAGACTTACTAATATTGGAAAAAAACCCTGAGTTTCCCATAAAAACTCTGCGTCATGTCCTTCCACAAAGTGGACCAATAGACAATAATTCAATCAGAGGCAATTATGACCACAATTGTTTTCAATTATGCAATATCTTTGTTCTATATATCTTAATTCATTCCAAGCAGTGAATGACATACAATGAGTTGTAAGAATCAGACGTTCTAATGTGTTTTAATTGCTTGAAAGCAGATCACATAGCTTAGCTCTGACATGTGTCAAGTATCTTTCTAAGAAAACTGTTTTTCTCAGATGCGGGAGGATCAGTCGATTAACATTGAACTCTAACTTACTTCGACTTATTTAAGTAAATCAATTTTGCATATATGAAGCAGAATCAATCATTGTTAGTTGTTTGTAACCCTGATCTGAAATAATGGCATGTCTTTGATCTGAAGGATTCAGAAACGTACATAAGTCAGTGCTCTATAAAAGGTGGATAACGACAGAAGGTAACCTTTGCTCTGCCTTTTGTCTGGTAACACTTGTAAACTTCACACTTCGTAAATTAATACGACAGTGAATTCACTGTCATTCAATGCCAATATAGGTCATTGTACCCAATGTCATTGTTGCTGTCAAACACGCTTGTTTCTTCCCTGAATACGTTCATTTCTTCGGACTGAAAAAGTGCACAATCCTAGTCCAAGACCTTCTCAAGAGATAATCACTAAAATCCATCTATTCTCTTAACTGTAGTCGGATTCTAAACTAATGAGATATGCCCAAAAATACTGTAGTAGAAAAGACCTTAACCTAAACCGACTCAAAAACACTTCAAATGCGAAAACTAATCCTCTATTTTATTCCTTAAAGGTTTTCCTAAAATGTTAACTTAAAAATGTTTTTGTCAAATCATGCTAGAAGGAACATCTTGTATTCATTTTAAAACTTATTAGAAACTCTTAAATCTATTTTCGAATCAAAATCCACTCAAAACAAATCTGAAACCACTTTCAAAACACCCATTTTCCTACCCGAAATTCAACTCTCATCATTGATCTTAATTTTTGATTCTGTGCTACTCCCAGTAATTTGAAAAAAAAAAAAAAAAAAAACTCAAAAGGGGCGTGTCTCCACAGCATGCGACGAGTTCACATCAAAGTCCACTTAAAAAAACTGAAATATATTTCGATAAACTCGCTTTTTACTCAAGATCTGATTCGACTTGTCCGCAAAAAGACCCAAAATTGTCAAAGTTCCAGCCGACATGTCCTTAAGAGTGGTGGAAAAAAATTAATCATTGCAAACATAATATTAATTACTCTGTATTTTATTTAAATACAAAATTGTTATGTCACTATTGAAAAACCCTTTGAAAACTTTAAGATTGTCTCCGCAGAAACGTTGAAATCAATACGAAGCTTTTTTGCAGTATATTTACACAGAACCTTGTTTAATCAATCTCAACTTTTAACCCCCACTGTAACTCAATGTGGTTCTCCTTTTCCCCTCCTTCTTCACACTGAGGAAAAAATTCAAATTCAAATATCTTTCTCTGACGTTGGCACAACGCTCATCACTCTCCTCTCTTTATAGAGTCCACCATCAGAGCTAAAATATTCGTCCCGTCCGTCCGAGTACCGTATTTTCTTATTCTATTTCACTTTGAAGAAAATTTATTTCATTGCTTTGCTCAGTTTGTGATAAAATTTCGAGCGATTTAGTCTTTTAAATTAGTAAAATTAATGCGTAGATAAAAGATTTCAAAAAAATAACAAAATTTATACGAAACACAGCACTCGAATGGAAAACTACCCATCGCGTCGGTTTACCACCTCCGCGTAGTTTCGAACCAATAAAACGTAAAATAACCCAAAACTGTTTTTTAACTTTAAACCTTCGAAAACAAGGTCAAAAATACATACAAGGCTAGCGCCATCTATTATCATTTTCGTCATCAACAAAGTGCGCACACGTTGTTTGTGTTTGTAAACTCACTCACAGGGTGACACACCCCCTGTAAACAAATTCCAAATTGTATGCAACAAAAACACCAAATAAACTAGATGTTTACGCGAAAATCTATTGTTAATTAATCGAAATTAAAGTGTTTTCAAACGAGAAATTTTATTTTCGAAAATGTTCTGCTAGCTCAGTTAACGCTTAATTAGAACAAAAACAAAAAGGAAACCGAAAGCGAAAAATTTCAAATTTATTCTAATATTTCTGTTCGTTTGTCGGACGCGCTGCTGCCAGCTAAATTTAAATAAAACTAAATTTATTTAAAATTTATCTCTGTGGTGTGTGTGTAGTTATCTGCCAAATTGCATTTTAAACTGAATCTTTTTGTTTTATGGTTCGCGGGGGCGTTGTTCTATCTGAGAGGGACCTAGATCTTGATGGATATGAAATTAGCGTTCGCACGTTTTGGCTAGGCATGTGGGTGTGTGAATATAGATGGATTCTATTAGGGAGGCGTGGTTGGTGGCTAAATACAATTGACTTGTGAACAAATTGTTCATCGAGGGCGATATTGTGGGGGTCGATTGTATCGGTGCTGCTTGCTGCTCTGTTCAACATGTTTATTTAGACGATGAATAATGGATACACAACCGGAACTATCTATAAATTTGTTGTATTGTTTGGGGTTTTTTTTTCTTCTCATATATTTCAAATGATCTGTATCTGAAGGTTTATTTACAAAATTGTTGGCCGAAATAGTTTTTTAATCGATCGGTTTTGAGAATGTTTTGAATAATTTACGATTGATTGAAGATATTTAATTTATTATCCAAAACAAATTATTCGAGCGATGGTTTTATGTGGCTGTGAGAAACAGATTCGTGTTAGAAAATTTTGTGTAGATGAAGAGGTAGTAAATTATCTAAAAGTGGAAATGAATAACTTCGAAACCAATTATTATATTTTATTGGTGCAGGTGTACGCGGAGTATTCTTGATTAACTAACTAATCATCAGTTGGGGTATATTCGAAGGACGAAATATGTACCCGGAGTACTATACTCAAAACTATGTCAGTGAAATAATTGACCACCCTAATTTAGGCACATTTGCTTAGGCCGTATGACCTGATCATAAAAGCACTTACGTTGTTGTATAACTTCGTCCGATTTATATTAAATCATGACAAGCTGCAATTGATCGGGATCAAATTTCACGGGAAGTCGGGCCAAGTATGCCAATCTTACAGGATTTCCCACAGGCGACTGTCGAGACAAAAATCATAGTCCGTTCTAAAGGGCATAGAAAGATGTTCATACAAACTGTATGGTGTTGCCTCCAATAATCAAGGAAATCGCATAGGGTTCTTGGAATTTTTCTATTTTCGATTTAAGTTTTAAGGTCGCGCTTCTCTCAATTCCTTCGGATCCATTTGTGGTGCGTGTTTCACCGACTTACTTGCATTTATTCTTTTAGGCCCTCGAGGCCGGACTTTGGCAACATGTCTCTGCAGCTCTGCCCACATTTTGACCAAATGCCGAGCTTCCTTTTCCCTCGTTTTATGCCATGTGCTTCTCGGACACACTTCCTCCCGCCGTTAGGTATTACTTCTCTAGTTAGCTTTATCTTTATGCTGTACTCTCTTCTTCTAATTGTATGGCGCCACAGTTCGGGGTGAACCTGGGACTCAACCAATAAGCCTCTCGACTTAGCTCGGTCTGTAACTAATTGCCTCCAGTTGCGCAGTTGGTCGAGGTCCCCTTCAACTTGTACACGCCTCTACTGCGTCGTCTCTCCGAATTTGATTCGAAGACTCTGCGGGCCGGAGCGTTATTGTCCATTCGCTCTACATGTCCTAACCATCTCAGACGTCCAATGCGCAGTTTTATGAGTAGGTCGATGTCTTTGTACAGCTCGTATACTTCTTCCTTGAATCTTCTCCTCCAAAACCCGTCGACGCAAACGGGACAGACAATCTTACGAAAAACTTTTCTCTCGAAGACTCAAAGAGATCAAGCATATCTGCATCCGCGCCGCAAAGCAGGACTGTAATGATCAGAGTCGTATACAGAGTCTCCTTAGTTCCACGAGATAGGACTTTGCAGATGAATTACCTTATTAGCTCAAAAAACAGCGGTTGGGGAGTGTTATTCTTCGCTGGTATTACTGTTAAAGGTAACAGCAGAGCCAAGGTAGACAAAGTCCTTTCCTACCTCGATGTTGTAGCTGCCCACTGTAACGTATTGTTGCTGTAATCTCTGCTTCTTCTATTTATACTGTCCTTACTTTTTTTACTCTTCTCAGTTCTCTACTCTTCCTCTATGCCTAAAATTCTATTACGTTTGTAATAGAATACAGCGTGCACTCCTGACAATAAGGTCCAAACCGGTCTACATATTTACGATAGCTACTGTGGCTTAAGAACTGCATGAGATGGTAGTTGGAGTCACCGTGGAGACGTTTTTTTGTCACTGTACTGAGCTTGCCATGGAGTTATCGAGGTCTTCCTGTTGTAAATACTCACCATCCTATCCACGAGGATGTTAATGAGAAACACTCTGACTACGACGAATGCAGCTTCGTCTGAAATTGTTCGAGAACCACAATTAGTCCCTAGTGTTGTAAACCGAAGACAACATCCTTCTCGACTCCTTCGTCTCTAGTGCTCTTGGCCAAACGGGGGCGGCGTATAGTAAGACTCAGGTGACTGCTCAGAACCCTTCTGGGATATCCTGAAACTTGGGTGAGAATGGGCATATGAACATATTCAAAGGGCTTGTACTTATCGTATCGTGTGCCTTATTTAAGAATCATGCAGTGCCTCTGTAAGTACAACCTTAATTTTGAATTGTCGCTACCGAACACTTCAAATTCTTCGACCTAAAATTATTTATACCAAAATGTCTCCCTAAATAAGCACCCTGTATACAGTGACGTTAAAAATTCCTCTAAATTTAATTTACTCTGATACCATGCATTTCTATTACGTTTCGATACAATTTTCTTTTTCTTGTTCCAAGTAATTAAATTTTGCCAACCCCTTCTGTAAATTAAAGAAAATTGCACTTTCAATTTATCGCTAAATTTCATCAATTTAATTAAAAAGTTCTATTTCAAACGTCATCTTAGACTATTTCTGAACAAACTCATAAAACTTTGCCAAATCCAAGATAAATCTCCCATGACTGTCATGCAAAACTTTGTATGAAATTTACCTGCGTATTTTGTAATCGTTTCCAAATAATAAAACAAATCCGACAACGACTGGTCATTGCGAAAATGTTTTTCTCTCGCGCCAACAATATTTTCTGTCTTTTGGCCATCTGTTGCAACTTAGCGCCCCGTTTGTGTACATTTATCAAAATCTTTTGTCATTTTTCGCTAGCGGTGAAAATTTACCATATAACACGGTTTTCTTCTATTTTTAAACCTCATGCATGGTACTGTTTGTATATCAATTTCTCAATGTCAATGTCAGCGAATTATGAATATGTGTAGCACACAGATGAGTACAAACAATTTTGAAATTAGGCGTTAACTGAATTAAGCAAAATGTTACTATGTTTTATTGTAGAGAAATTATTTAACCAAAAAAATATTCATCAAGTGAGGAGAAAATTGTTTTATACATAACCTAACAAAAAAAAAAAGTATATCAATCAGTTTGTGTCGATTTGGTAATGCGTCGGAAAATTTGTGAGATTTTTGATCGTGATCGAGTGGCTGAAACCACCAATCGAAGCAGAGAATATCAAATTACTGGATCTTTTGGAAGGAATTCAGAAACCGTTATTAATACCGACACCACATGTTACAACTGCACTTTTATTCAAATCATGCTGGACGGCTTGTGCTCGGTAATGGCAATGGCGATCATGTTGCAATTCCAACAGAATCCTGGTGGGCTGTTGATCGATATCCGATAGAGAGTATAAAAGAATTTGAACAAGTATCGGAAGGATGGAAGCGGTTTTTAGCTGAATTGCTGAAAAAAGGTGCGAACAAATAAAAAAAAAAATAAGTTTGTAATTGTGACTTGTGAAAACCATTTTGAAGGAGTTTTAAATTGTGAAAAGGAATGTGGTAAAAATATGTTTCAAAAGTTTCATGGAACCTTTAAGCTAAGTTTAATTTGTAAAGGCGGTCTTCCAAGCTTCATTAGGTTGTGCTGTGGTCAAACGTCGTTTTTTCCATTAGTCACAGAGCAAAAATTAAATTAAAATCCTGGCTGAGTTCCGCATCACACTGCAAACTCCCTTATAATGGGCACTGTACGAACTGTAGGTCTACTTTTAGAAGTAAGGCCTAACGTATGGGGAGGCAGAGTTTTTCACAATTTGCACATTGACTTAAAAAGTAGGGAAAATTTTCCTACCTTCGAATCCAGTCCACTACCTCAAAAAGAACTGCCTTAAAGATCCGAACAGAATGTGCATCTGCGTCTGAGCAGCTGAAGCGAACAGAATGAGACGGACTATCAAATTTGCATTTCTCGACTTCACTTCTCAGATATTTCCGTTGTATTAATATTTTGTTAAGATTTTTGTCTAATAGATAAAAAAAAGAACTTGCATTCATAATGAAATTGAAGAGAACTTAATTTCACGATGCACGACTCAGACTCAGACACTAATTGTGTTGCATCTTATGGCCTTCCACACATTTAATATTTTGACAGCTAGCGACTTAGACTTAGACGCAAATGCTCTGTTCAACCCTTAAGGAGCCAGTTATAGCTATCATTGAAATGCTTCATTGAACATTCTGAGACCCACTTTTAAGATGATTAAGCAAACAATATTGACTTTAATTGATATCAAAAACTTGTAGAATTTTTTACAAATAAAATACCTGATTCTGATTAAAACTTTTCTTTAAATCCAATTTTATAATTTCATTGATCATTTCTATAATTTGGAACACAGTTGTTTCACTGATGTGTTCTATTCTCTTTCTATCCTCATCTGTCATTTTTCCTTTCAATGATCAACTCCAACCTCAAAACCTATATTTTGTTGCTGCCATTTCACTGACAGAGCCTTGCACTGATAGGATTTTTTTAATGATTGCTATAACTGACTTGTCAAAAAAAGGAAACCACTGTTCCACTGATTTGTTCCAATGATGCAATTCAATGATAGCTATAACTGACTGCTTACTTAGCAGCCAAAGCTGAATTGCTCAACCAAACCAATCAGAGACGTTTGTCACCTAGTTCCTGGAATGCGGAACGCACCCAATGCATAGTCAGCGATGCTTTTGAAAATGACGTTTGCATCATGACATTTGTCGATGCTCTGTTTGCTTTTGGTTGAGCAGTGGATCTGTTCAGAATGTGTACGTAAATAAGGAGAATCGTTGTGTCTATTTGGATTACTTTTAAAAATATCTGTATGTTTTGAGACCTAAATTTTTCTAAAAGTAAGTTCTGGGATACCTTTCTGAGGCTATCACTATTCCTTCACTAGAAAAAAAGGTTTTAAAACCTTTAAATAGTATGTTGTAGTCTCGTGGGCGAATTTTTATAGAGTGCATTGTTAATGCATTGTTAAGGTCCATTTACAACACAGCGAACTTTAAATACGAACGGGCGAATGTTCGCCAGTTTTGACGTTTCATTCATTCAAAATGCTCTATACTTCTATCACCGTGATCATCCTCATCAAGGATCTTCTTCTTCATAGGGCGAGATTATGATCCGGAGTAAAAGGATCCGCTCGTGGCGTTTTTTTCAGTTTAACCTCAAGAAGTACCTGCAGGTTTCCCAGTTTTGGATCACTTCATCAATGAAGCCAATCAAAAGCTCATGAAGGATATCAGGGATATCTTAATCTATATATCAAAAACTGTATACACCCTTCAAGATGAAAAACAATCAAAGTATTCGAAGTCAGAACAATGTGATTGATTGAAGTTTTTTTTTTTTTGTTTTTTCGCTTGAAATTTCTCTTACATATCTATGTGCCTTTCTAAAGCCAAAGACTTTATTCTAAATATGGTTTGTCGGTGTTTTTCAGCTACCGCGGATAATAATAATATTCAAGCTCCGGTTAAATCGAATAATCGAGGTGTTACTGTACTGAATATTTTTCCCCAGTTCTTCTACAATCTATTCAAGCAAAATAAACCATAAAATCTAATTAAACTTACATATAATTTTTTTTCTTTATGATTTACAGAAGAGGACGAATCACAAATCTTTGTTAAATTTTTCCGTTTCCATAAGTGCTATGATTTAATACCAACCTCTGCTAAATTGGTTGTTTTTGATACTCAATTGCTGGTGAAGAAGGCATTTTATGCTTTAGTATATAACGGTGTTAGAGCAGCACCACTATGGGATTCACAGAAACAACAATTTGTCGGTATGTTAACCATAACGGATTTTATAAAAATCCTACAAATGTATTATACGTCACCGAATTCTTCGATGGATCAATTGGAGGAGCACAAGTTAGATACATGGAGAAGTAAGTTCTCATTTCATCCAACTATTGAATTGGTTTACTAATTTTTTTTTTTTTTCTTTTTAATAGGCGTTCTCCACAACCAAGTAATGCCTTTAGTTAGTATCGGACCTGATGCATCACTATATGATGCTATAAAAATTTTAATTCATAACCGAATTCATCGACTACCAGTTATTGATCCAATGACAGGAAATGTTTTGTACATATTGACACATAAGAGAATCCTTAGGTTCCTGTTTTTATATGTAAGTTTGTCGACACTTAGTCTATCTCTAAGGACAAAACTCTAATGAATGCTTTGCTCTTTTTTGTTTTTTTAGATTAATGAACTACCAAAGCCATCATATATGCAAAAGAAGTTGAGAGATTTGAAAATTGGCACATATGATAATATTGAGACTGCTGATGAGAGTACTAGTATAATAACGGCCTTAAAGAAATTCGTCGAGAGGAGAGTATCAGCGTTGCCATTGGTCGATGCCGAAGGACGATTGGTTGACATCTATGCGAAATTTGATGTTATTGTAAGTATTACTGCTTAACAGTGTTAAACGTTTAAAGTAGCTCATAGTGGGTTTCTGTCTATTGATTATCTGTCGGTCATTACATATGTAGAACTCTAGAAATTTGTTCAAGTAGATTGTACTATGTTGCTTCGACTAGCTATGGTCTTTCCATAGGTTAAGACTATACCCTCAAGAAGCAGTTTGTCGCAACGATGTATGCTTGAGCTCATAATTGATTTCATGACCATTTATTCATTATTCTTACATCCACTCATCACCGACGTCTCTGGTTCTATTCTATACCTCGATCTAGTTCTCCTCGACTCATACTGCCCACCGCTATGAAGCATACTTTACTTTGACGAATATTTCCCAACAGTTCAACAACCTCTTACTAAAATTTTATTACTTTTTTTTTTGCAGAATTTGGCGGCTGAAAAAACCTACAACGACTTAGATGTATCCCTGCGCAAGGCAAACGAACACCGCAACGAATGGTTCGAAGGTGTTCAAAAGTGCAACCTCGACGAAACCCTCTATACCGTTATGGAGCGCATTGTACGCGCCGAAGTACACCGATTGGTTGTTACTGATGAAAATCAAAAAGTCATTGGCATCATTTCCCTATCGGACATTCTCCTCTATTTAGTTCTAAGACCTAGTGGTGAAGGTGTTGGCGGATCCGAGCAATCACTACGTGCCTCCGATCCTATCTTACAGAGTAAATCATCCGAAGAAGATGAAGTAACAGTTGAAAAGTTACATTCGGGCTCAGGCAGTCGAACACTTATCGAAGATATTGTCGAAGAAGAATTACTCGATAATAATAAATCAGATGATACCGTTAACAATAACAACGATATTGCCACGGAAAAAACCAATGGTGACGGCAACAACGGTACTGATGATGATACCGTGCCCGATGAAGAAACATCTACTGAGAATTCCAAAAATAACCAAAAGGCCCGTCTAATCGAAGACGATTTGGACGATGATGTGATCATTAAGAAGGATACAAGCAGATTATCGTCCGAATCGTTATCCGGTGATGGAGATACGGCAAGCTTAAATCCAGCGACGTTGAATAGCGGAGTACCAGCGGCCAGAGAAGTAGCACTTGTGAGCGAGTAAAGAAATTCAGTTAATTTTTTTCTATTTTCTATAAAAAACAAAAACTAAATGTCAAAATTGTATCTTATAATGTAAGTTATATTTGTTTCTGTCAAAAGTGAAGAATGAAACCTATTTTTTTTTTTTACATATTAATGATATTCCAATTACATACATTTTATACCCCACTGGCTTTTAATTTCAAATGCTTTTTTGCGCGAAATGTCAACTGTCATAGTGTTTGACATTTACTTTTATTTTTGACAAAACTTTGATGTCTACAACGAGGATGATACTTAAAATAATGTGATTTGTGTAACAATTTTTTTAAATTTTAAACTTATTTTTATACTTTTGAACAAATGTTTTGTCGGAGAAAGAGTAGATCTAAAAAACTTATGGCAGATGTCACAAATGAAATGAATTCTACTTTTAATATTTAAAAGCTTAAGCTAGAAAGTCGCCGCTTCTTCCATTTGACATGCAATTTGACGCAACCAATAAAGTCCGTGTTAATTTTTGTCTCATCCATGAAAAAAGGCATTCAAAAGTGCTTTGACCCATAAAACCCGACACTTACTTGCCCTACTCCGGTAGAATCAAAGCAAAAATATCGGATAGTTCCCCTCTATTATGTATAAAAACAAACATCCATTTGTAGGGAATAATTTTTTACCAACTTTAGACTTTTAAAGAATTGTTTTTTCTCTTAAAACTAAAAACAGAAATAAAAAATGCTTAAAATAGAAAGAAAACAAAAGGAAACAAAATATAATTCTCCAGTATCCCATCGTATCCTTATACGCTTTACAATACAAAACAAAAATAAACACATACACATCTATTTTTCCATAAATAATTTTTGAACATTATGTTTCTCTTTACTAAAAAAACAAAACAAAAAAACACCAATATTATACAAAGAAAGGCAATATTGCAATTTTTTATAAACAATAAAGCTTAAAAATCACAATAAACACAAAAATAAAAAAAATAATATTTAAGCAATTAAAATAATAATAAAAAAAGCTACCGCTTAGATTATTTTTTCTAAACATATATACACAATAAATGAATAAATAATAGTAAAAAAAAAAAGAAACAAAAAAACAAAGATTTAAAATGAGCTAAATAATAAGTTTAAATGTAATTATTCTAATGGAGTGATATTAAATTTTAATAATTTTAATTTTTTTATTTTTATTAAAATTTTTTTTTATTTAAAACTAATTATTATTTTGTGCTTTTTATTTTATTTTACATAATTCTAATATTTTTTTTTTTTTAGTAAGACAGAAAAAATCTAATAATATATACAAAAAAAAATAACAATAACAAAATATCCTGCAAAATATGCAAATAAAAAAAAGGAAAATACTAAACAGAAATACTAAATTGTTAAAGTTAATTAATTATAAATATATACAATACATTAAATTTTAAGTAGAAAACAAATAATACAAAATAATTGCGAAGAATAAATGGATGTTAAAATAATACGTGTATTTTACAACGGCAAACATGAAAGTGAGTAATATAATAAAAACAAAAAAATTAAATTAAAACAAAAAACGTGTAAGGAATGAAAATCTATTGAATAAGTTTTAGAAAGTAAATTTTAAAATATTTTATTATAAATAATATAACAAAGAAGAAAACAAAACATTATATTACATTTTCTCTTTCCTAAAGTTAGGTGATATTACTGACAAGAAATATTATAAATAAATAAACAAGAAAAATACTAGATCTAATGAAAATATAAAATATTGATGAAATTATGAAATAAAAGAAAAGAAAATGTTAAAATGATATTTGGTTGTTTTTATTTTGTTACCTTTTGCGTAACTCAGTCATTTTAGAGAAGTTTGCTTTTAACGGTGAAGGGTGATAATGTGCTGTCACATGTGTCAAATTGTATGGAAATATCGTACGCAATTTTGCCGATATCTGCACAACCTAAGTCGGTGCAAGAATTGTATCATGTATTTCCTACTTTACATTTTTCACATTGAAAGAAAAGCTTAGATTTGAATTCTATCAGCTGTTCGGAATGACAGCGTCGGCAAGGAAGTGGCATATAAAACTAAGTGCTGCCAGTAAAAAACATTTTTTATTGATCGTTATAAGCACAACAAAGAATAGTTGATCAAAAACGACAATAAAAAAGCGACAATACACTATAATCTTAGCCGATTCCAGCCCTGGATAATATTAGGTCTGTTCCCGCACTGACTAAAACTACGGAAAACAGTAAATTCCTGTTCCCCCACGTCGAAATATCCGCAGTTTTTCACTGAAGAGAGAACTGCATCTCATCATCTAAGACATTTCTTTGGGCAAATTTATAAGTTATGTCAAATTATTGAGCTATTGTTGGGTTGCAAAATAAGTGGACAGAGTTTTTTTTCAACCCATTCCCGAACATTTTTGCAGATTTGTCTAAGAGCATTTAACCCCCACTCAGAAATTTGACAAGCTGCAAATTTTAGTGCAGAAAGTACGGGGATAGACCTATAAGGTTAGGTTAGATTGGCTGACTGAAGTGGGTGCAGCCAAACATAGGCCAGAAAGGCCCGTTCTGATACCGATCGGATCCTCAGTCCACACATTAATTTCAATTCAGCAAGAGCTCATTATGAAGCGGTGGAGCCGATTGACGTCTATGTTAGCAAGTCCGCCTAATTTGTCAAATAAGTGTTCGGGTGAATTCATAAACATGGTTGGTTGGTTGGGTGGTAGTGGTTGCCAGCTTAGAGCGCCGACACACTTTGACCAGAAATAGGTCCATTGTGATACCCATACTCGTTAGAACCATTTTGAGTTTCTTATGTCTATGTTATGCCCGATTCACAATACCGCTTTGTCTGCTTCGCGTTGAGAACTTTGACACAAAGCTGAGATTGGAACATAGGATATGCATGTATCCAATCACAATCACGCTTTGAGCGCGTTGCTTTCGGTTGACAAACGTAAGAGACTCGTAAATACACGTAAGAACATTACTCAGAGCGAAGCAGAAATCAAAAAAATTGAACTTTTGCTTCGCTTTGAAGTTTGTGAGAATTTTTTTGTATATAAATTTTGAAAAAAAAACCTAAGTCATTTTTTTATAATTTTTTAAAATCGTAGTTTTCATTTAATTTGTCAACAAAATACAGCTGACCGACAATTCAGAAAAGAAAATGACAGAAGCCATGAAAGCAGTTCCCGTAATGATTGTCAAAGCCAAGCAGACAAAGCGGTATTGTGAATCGGGCATTTAATTAGATCTTCTAAATCGTTATAGTATGAAGCTCCTAAGTGCAGCAGCCTTCTATGGGAGAGAGCTGGGCAGACAAAAGGGCTACTAGAGAAGATATAGAAATTGAGTACAGTGATTTGATGGCAGCTTGGCTATCTGAAAAGATATCGATATCTTTAGCGGATATCACGCTTTTCTTGAGCCACGATAAGACTTATTTGATCGCCATAATTTCCACCTAGAACACGCTACAATGGTGTAGTAGACGGAATGAGAGCTTAAGATTAAGGCTTTATGAGAAGACACCTTTGAACCGTCAGTATAGAAGTGTATCACCTTATCTTCTATGAAGCCATTCTCAGTCCAGTCTGATCTGGAGGGAATGAATGAGCAAAGAACTACATACCCGCTTTCATAAAGGCAAATCATTTGAACTAAAATACCTTTTGTTTATAAACATCAGTGTATCATCAGTGTCGTGCAGTAAGGTTAGAAAAATATTTTCGACTGCAGGAAAATATGGTACCATTAAAAAACGTTTAAGAAACTAAATCCGATTGTACGTACCCAGATTTTTGACGTTTATGCTTGACCTAAATGCAATTCCCTTCGGATTGAGAGAGTATGCTGCACAGAAGATGTTCTTCGTCTATGCAGCTTCTGCAGAAATCGTTTGAAGGGAGGCCCAATCTCGTTGTGTGCCTTCCAATGATGCAGTGACCTGTGATGACACCTACTGTGGTTCTAATATGAGAACTTTGCTACTTTATCAGACTAAAGAATATCTTCAGATCCAGCTTGGGTCAGAACTGTTTTGTATTGGAAGCAAGTGGTGCAGTTTGTCCACCTTCGATTAGTAGCGTTGATCGCGTTTTGTTCGATTAAGTGTGTACATGTAGCAAGAGCCATCGGGCACGTGCCGAGCTCTAGAACTCCTTTTTGAGGTAATGCCTTATATATGGAACGGTAAACAAATACTTGATAGTTTGGACATTGCCTTCAAAGGTAGGGAGACTTTTCTTACTTTCAAATCCAGTCCACTACCACAAAAAAAAATGCTTTACTTTGTAGTCAAAACTTAATCTCTCAACTAATCAGAAACGTTTGACTACCTAGTGCCTAGAATGCGGAGACGTGTTCATTTTGAGATTCTCCTTTAGAGGTAGACTCGAGAGAGTTCAGCCATTCCTGACGAGATTGGCGTTCGTCGGTCATAATACATAGTTGTCTTGTCACCAGACCGGCACCCTTAAGAGGTGGCTCATAAATAGTTCAGCCATTTCATTAGGATATAGGCAGTAAGTAAGGGCAGTTTTGGAACTTAAAGTGCCCAACTCCAGGGGTTTAATCGCAGCTTGACTATCAATAAAGATAATTATGATATCCCTCGCGGATATTACATTATACTTTAGCTACGACAAGCCCTTCTTTATTGCTATTATTTCTGCTTGAAAAGCGCTACAGTGAATAGGGAGACGGAATGATATTTAACAATTTAGATCTTGGGAGAATACAGTCGCTATCTGCCGGGATGCAGTCTAATTGATTGACTATCTACCTTTTAATTGCAATTATTTGTATAGTTATGAAGTCTCTTGCATTCATTGCTTAAAATTGCCTTCTTAAAATTCCTTTAACTTTGTGGGACTCTTTAAAATTCAATTGAGTGGTAGAAAAACTTAAACTTAAGAATAGCAATCGCATTCATTTCATTCAATTATAAACTTCAATTAATTGAATGAACCTATTGTTGTCATAAACTTGTGGGTTCACCCTGTGACGATGTTTCAGTTTCCGTTTTATTCCTCGTCTCACATGTCCAAGAAGACTGACGGTTGACGTTTCTCTTATTGTTTATCACACGAGGTGCTCGCCGCACTGTGCAGGAAACTTTAATTTTATCCAGTGGGAAACCCAAGTGGCCATCGAAAATACTCTGGACAAATAGTTCCTCGAAATGGAGGCATTTGAAGTGAAAGTCCTTCCTGGCAAGGTAAGTCTCAGCACGACTCCCGTGCGATTGTCATCATCTGACTCACTTTCTCCAACCATAAAAGGGCCGGTCCATGTTGGCACTACGAGCCTTCCAACCAGGAGATACCATCTTCGAAGAAGAACCTTTCGTCTCCTGTCAATTCGCATGGAATGCAGCTTATGGCTACGCTGCCTGTGACCACTGCATGCGCCCACTAGAAACTACAATAGAGAATGTCCGCCGATTAGCCAACAATCCCGCTTTAGTCATCCCCTTTCCCGAACATTGTCCCACAAACAATTGGCTCTCACAGTTCACCTTCTGTCCAAAGTGTAAGATCCGATACTGCTCCGAGGATTGTCGCATGGAAGCATTCAAGAAATACCACAAAGTAGCATGCATGGGCCCCTTCAGCGGCGACGATACACATCCCATCAATATTCTCAAGGAGACATGGAAGTAAGTAACCCTTAAACCCCAAAGAAAGTTTATAAGAGACGTCTTTCCCTTTAGAAAAATGCACTATCCCCCAGAGAGTGGCACAATAATGCTCATCGTACGTCTAATGGCGATGTACGAACAGAGTAACAACAAGCAACAGTTCCTTGAAACGCTGCAATCATATCAAAGCATGACAATGAATGCTGAGCAGAAGATCTACCACAAAATCTTGGGTGATAACTTTGAGAGCCAAATGGAGCAGTTATTTGTTGCTTTTTGTAATGCATTCAATACTGAACAGTTTGCAGTAGTAAGTGGTAACCTCTCCCCAATGCACTTGGTCGATTCAAAAACTTTTTTTTATCGTAGTTTGCAACACCCGATGCATTTAAATCTCTGATGGCTTTGATCGGCACAAATAGCCAGGGAATTGCAACGAGTGCCCTGGCCGAGTGGGTGAAAAAGGTTTCCGACTTACCCTTAGCAGAGCCCGCCAAACAAGAGCTGGACACCTACATCGATGATTTATACAATAAAATTGGAGAATGTAAGTCTTAGAAGCATGTCTATCACCAATCTAAGTTCTTCACTCCCCTTCCAGTTGCTGGCGAATTCCTAAACAACGAAGGTTCCGGTCTTTATCCGTTCCAGAGTAAAATCAATCACAGCTGCAAGCCCAATGCTCAGTCTAGCTTTCCCTACTCGAATGACATTGTTGTCCTGAAAGCAATCGAACACATTCAACCAGGCGATGAAATTTGTATCTCCTACTTGGATGAATGCCAATTGGACCGAAGTAGACATTCAAGACAAAAGGCAAGCAAACTATATTTCATTACTTTAACTTGCCCATAACATCTATCTCTCCAACAGGTTCTGAAGGAAAACTACATCTTCCTCTGCGAATGTCCCAAATGCCAATCACAAGTGCATGACCCCGACGAGACTAGCGAAGACGAGGACGACGAAGACGACATGGATATGGACGACGATGACGACGATATGGATTGAAAATGCAACCTATTTATGCATTGTTATTTTTTATATACACATTTATGTATGATTTAAAATAAGAAATAAGAAGAAAAGCTACTAAATTTATCACGGATGGTTTCTCTTAATTGCTAACTGGAGTCAGGTTTATCAGACTGTTGCTGGACTCGGCCAACTCCGTAATGGATACTCGTCCGCGTTGCTTGATGAATTTGGCGACTTCCCTTAGCTCGTCTTCAGAAATGTAGATGAACTTACCGCGATCGTCGATGACTCCCGTGATGGTTCCATTTGCCTGGAGTTCGGTGATTCGGTCTATTGCCTGTTGGGTCTTTAGTTTGAAGTGAGTGGCGAGGTCTTCCAGCACAACGACCTTGTTGTCTTTGATGTACTGGACAAATTCGGCGAGGAGATTCTCCTTTTCGTCCTCTTCACCTTCCTCGAATCCTTCCTCTTCGACGCTGAAAGCTGCCTTCATCTTTAAGTATTCTTCGTATTCCTTGCGTTCGCGCTCCTCTCTAGCCAGACGTTCAGCCTCTGCTTGCTTTCGTTCTTCTTCGGCTTCCTTTTCGGAGACAAGTCTTCGCTCTTCTTCCAGCTTCTCTTCACGGGCCTTCTTCTCCTCGCGGGCCGCCAATTCCTGCTCGCGATGGATTCTTTTCTCTGCTTTAGCCTCAAGTTTGGCGCGCTTCTTGGCACCCATCTTATCGTCGGGCAGGACATGGGTAGCTCTTGGTCCATCCTCTGCCTCCTGGTCATCATCGCCTCCAGCTTCCTGATCGTCGACAGGTGCTGCGGCTGTGGCATTGTTCCTCAGGCGATTTCGTTGGTTGCGAGCTATTTGAGCGCGGCGGGGAATAGCTTCTCCTCCAGGACGAACTGCAGCTCGAGCCTGTGGAACGGCTCTTTGTTGTTGTTCTCCTGTGGAGCGAAATGAGATTGAGTGGCTAGATGCGTATATGCTTTGGTGGAATTGTTGAATTTACCTGGCTTGCTGGACTTCTCCTGGAAGAAGTAAAGTGTGATTATGACCACCAATAAGGCGGTGGCAATCCCAATTAGAAGTATTAAATCCATTTTTTGTAATTTATTCCAGACTAGAGAAGTGAAATGAAAGTGGTTTTTGAGACGTCAACAAAATAGAGCTGTCAAAATCTGCATCGAAGTTGGTTCGTCAAGTTTTTGTACAGGGTGATTTGAAAATTCAGTTGTGGTTTTGTCACAAGGTAATATCGTTATAGCCTTCTACAAAAGTATTGTAAGTCAGCAATATTTTTCCGCAACAGCACTTTGGGCCAAGAAGTGATGACAGACTACCCACCACTGGGTTAAATCTTGAAGATAGCGCAGACAAATAAAACGTATCAGCTTTTACGCAATGGCTCGAGCCTGAAAAACAAAGACGTTTTGACGGAATAGCTGAAGGTTGCTTTGAGGGCCGCTTCTACCTTGAACACACCAGGCAGGTACTACTTTATCTGGTATGCCGTGTGTCAGAAGTTCTCAGTTACGCTTCTATCTGGACATTCAAATTCTGCCTAGGCATCAGCTGTGGAAAGAAAGTTGGAACAAATCAACGAAGAGCAGAAATCACGAAACGCTTCTGGATCACACTTAAAACTTCCCGACAAAAAGTAATCCGACATTCGCTTTTGATACATCTACAGATAGCAGGTTCAATGTCGAATTATCTTAACTTAAAGACAAAAGTACTGCCGGCGTCCGTTAAACAATTATATATACGTGGCTAAAACGTTGTGCCACTCATCACATCGGGTGCCGTGGCTCAGTGGTTAGTGCGTTGGACTACTGCGCAAGGGGTTCTAAGTTCGAATCCAGAAAAATAGCTCCAAAAGTTTTTTCACGGCCCCACCTCTTCCGAGTGTCTGACAAACATTCAAGAGTATAACTGTCATGAGAAAGCTTCTCAAAACCCCCCTGCCCTTCGGATACGGCATAAAACTGTAGGTCCCTTCTGTACGTACAGAAATGTAACCACGCACAATACTCGTACGTACAATTGTGAGAAGCTAGGCCTTGGTCCTCTATGGGCTGCTTACGGCCTTATATTTATTTTTATTTATTTTTACTCATCACAACAGCACTTCGCTCTTGGGTAAATAGTGTCCCCACGAGCCACAATGCATGCTTGATAATGTATGTATATGACATGTTATAAAAATTACTGAGAGGACGCATTATGACAATTTGTTTGCGTGGGCTGTGAACTGAGCTTGAAATAACATTTTCAATATTGTCTTAAACTGTGTACCGAAAGATAAACATCAGGTACATCAGATTTGGGAAGCTTTTATGGAATACACCAAGTACTTGCTACCCCTTAAGGCGCCTGTAAACGTCAGTCAGATTCACCCAACGAAACTTTTCGGAACAGTCAAACTGGAGTTCATTTCAATTCCAATTTGAGATCTGCAGCTTTCGAAACTTGTTTATTTACAACACTAATATTTATTATTGAACTTAAATATTCGGGCACAATAATAAGACAACAACGATGTACAAATGCATCGCCTGTGTTATGCTGCTCCTGTGTACCATAAAATCGGGGTTCTCCATGTACTTTCAGATATCCAAGGCCGAAAAGAAGTGCTTTATCGAGAAACTGTCCGATGATTCCTTTGTCTTAGGTACTGTCATCAGCTAATTGCTCCACTTTTCCATTAACCTGCTTATGTTTCAGTGAACTACAAGATAGAGTTCCATAATACGCATTCGAAAAGGTACATGCCATCGCCGCCGAACATCACAATGCGCGTTGAGGTTCACAACAGCGACCATAAATTGATTCTGTCGCATGACGACAGCTCGGAGGGCCGCATCTTTTTCTTCGCAGATGTACCTGGTAATCATATCATCTGCTTGTATCCCAACAGCACGGCTTGGTTTGAAGGTTCACAGATGCGCGTTCATGTGGACATTCAGATAAAGAACCACACCATTGGCTATGTCAATGCCGCGGAACAGGAGAAGCTGGTGCAGCTGCGCATCCGCCAACTGTTGGATAAAGTTGACCAAATAAACGACGAACAAAACTACCAACGCATAAGGGAAGAACGATTTAGGAACACAAGTGAAAGTACAGAATCGCGGGTGCTCTGGTGCTCAGTGATACAAATTATTATCTTCGTCACCATGATGTATCAGCAGAAGCGGCACTTGAAAATTGTCGAGAAAGAAGAATCCGAAAAACAGAAATTGCTTTTGGGACCCTGTACAGTCAGCGGGCTCAAACCCGAATCAGATTTACATGAAGACAAAAGGACTAATAGCAAGCCTGATGTTACTATCCGTTATGGAATCGTAGCCTTTAAAAGTGGAAATCGCAGTAAAACTTATCACAGCGGCTTGGAGCCGGTGCACAGTCCATCACCACTTGCGTAACACGGCGTCACCAGCAACTTGCTTAAATATTTAACATAATCTTTAAAATGTTTATGGACATCGCATTGTGTCAAGTTGCTTCCATGGTCAGACATGTTCCCCGTCCTCCCCATATTAAGAGCAAAATGTAAATGTTCTTGAGTCTGAAGTAGCGTTGCCGCTGCGAAACCGAAGTGTCTACTTGGAGCCCTTTTGGAGATTGTGACATCCATTAGACATTTTGAAATGCCTTTTCTAAATTCTGAAAATATTTTAAATCGCTAACTATATCCCAATGAGAGAAATTGTCTGATTACCTAGGTTTTTTTTTAAATTATACTAACTATACTTTTCACAGAAAAGTCTTAAGGGTCAACCATTTTCAACAATGGGATTGTATATCAAGTTTTTTGGCTTGGTTTTTTCACTTTAGAATCGAACCAGTTAAATTTTGAATCTAATACCTTTTACCTCAATTTCTCCCACTCTAATACCTAGAAAAGCTAAGCAGTGTCGAATGGTAACCGTATGAAGAGCCCTTACAGTAAAACAAACACAACCCTGAGACTCCTTTACTTATTTTTACTTTCGCTTTCATAGTTTTAAACTAAATATACAATCCACTAAAAAATAAAAAAATAAAACATCAGCATTCTTAAACTTTTTTAAACTTCACTTTCTTTACTCATGTCTTTACTAAAGATATCAGTCACACACTTATAAAGTTCGTAGCCGCATTCACAGCGTTCGGTGCCCTTCACAGCGTCTTTGCACAACTGCAGTGTCGTATGCCTTCTGCGAGCTCCAGCCGGACTCGATCCTACTTCTGGTGAAAAGTTAATAGTACAACCATTTATCAGATTAGCTGTCTCTACGAGACAAGTGAAAAAGCATTTATAATTTGGAAGACTTTCGGTCTCAGCCACTGTTGGCATTCTGTCATAACCGTACGAGAGTAATGCGTTGTAAGGAACATTTTCCTTTCGGCCACATTGTACTAGGTCGCTTGGGACACCACGTCTTTCGCATGTAATGCCCTAATTATTGGAAAGAGTTTATTTAATAATATTTTAAATTATATGAATTAAATAAAACCTGAATGAGACACGCTATTAAGAGTAGAGCAACTTTTCTGTCCATCGTGTTGTCTGTTAGTGAGAAATGGATTCTTAAATCTAATGCACAAAGAAATATTTTAGCAATATGCGCATTCATTATCAATGTAGCCTCGAACCTAATACACCTTTCTTATCAATAAACAATTGAAATTCAGTTATCAGTGCGAAATGTTTTGAAAGTGCGCGTCTGCCGCAATACACTTTGATAATAAACGAACGTATTTTACACCGCTAAGGCGAATTTGAAATCCGACACGGACAGAAAGAAATATAAGATTTATGAGTGGTCTCAACCACTTTGGACTTGGGGTCAACCCTCAAAAGACCGAACTAGTCCACTTCAAAATGTTGTTTTCGGACAAAGCCAAATTCTTGGGTCTCATTTTAGACAGGAAACTAAGCTGGAAAGCCAATATTATAGACCGCGTCAAGAAGGCCAGTACTGCCCTGTACTCTTGTAAAAGGGCGATTGGTACAAGATGGTGACGAAAACCTCACGTCACCCTCTAGCTATATACGTCTGTTGTCAGACCTATACTTCTGTATGGCGTGACCGTCTGGTGGACAGCTCTTCTAAAGACTGTTAACCTCTCTTTCCTGGGAAAAGTTCAAAGAGCTGCATGTAATTGTATATGTGGAGCCCTCAGAATTGCTCCCTCCTCAGCTCTAGATACCGTTCTTCACCTACTGTCCCTAGAAATCGTCAGCAAACAAATAGCAGCCTCAACCGCAATCCGTTTGTCTCCCTCTTCCCAGTGATTGTCTCTCAACTATGGCCACTACTCAGTTCTAAATGAATTTAACCTCATTGATGTAACCACTGGCTACACTCCCGCTGATCTCAGCTTTGGTCGGAACTTCCGTACATGAATCCCAGCTACTGAAACATGGTCTAATCTGGAGCAAGTGGATGTCGGAACGATTCACATCTACACTGATGGATGTAAGACCTTAGACGGAGTTGGTGGTGGTGTCTACTCCTCTGTGCTTAACTTGAGCATCTCCTTCCGCATTCCTGATCACTGTAGCGTTTTTCAAGCGGAAATTGTGGCAATCAAAGAAGCTCTGCCCTGGCTGAAGTGTAATGTACTATATGCTACGGATATGAGCATTTTCATAGACAGTCAGGCAGCCATTAAATCTCTGGAATCACCCACAACCACATCAACGGTCGTACAAGATTGCCGTTCATTTCTGATGGAGATCTCGAAACAATACAATATTCACCTATGTTGGGTGCCAGGCCATAGGGATATTCCAAGGAACTGAAAGGCTGATGAAATTGCCAAACTTGGCACAATCCTCCCAATCGAACCCGTAAGGACGGGAATTGATATACCAATTGCTGCCTATATAAGGAAGGCCAACGCTCTTTGGGCTCATTGCCCCTTCAGGATTTCTAGAGAGCTCTGGCCCAACCTTAACCAGAGACGTTCAAAAGAACTATTGCTTCTGAAGCGTCCTGACCTGAGCACCATCATCGGTGTCCTCACAGGACACAGCCTAATTGGCCTACACGCTAGACGTTTGGGCTTTCCATCTAACGTTTTTTGTCGGAGTTGCAGGCACGAGGAGGAAGAAGAAACGATTCC
Source organism: Chalcosyrphus nemorum (assembly GCA_949716465.1). NCBI lineage: Eukaryota > Metazoa > Arthropoda > Insecta > Diptera > Syrphidae > Chalcosyrphus > Chalcosyrphus nemorum. Next base: position 83,274,101 of record OX454333.1, read on the forward strand.
TCATCTTCTTTGCAACCGCCCTGCTCTAGCGTCAAGAAGAAACCTCCACTTAGGGTCCTTTTTCTTTGACAATGGGCCTTTTAGGCCTAAGCTGGTACCCATCTGTATCTGGCCGCTAGCTGCCACGCGAACCTAATCTAACCTAGTATTTAGTTTTGTATTGGTTTGTAGATCCAGTGGTACCACAATGGGCCTATTTATAACTAAGTAAACTAGTGCTCATCTGTATCTGAGTACTAGCAACCACTCTAACCTAACCTAAGAGTATTTCAAGATTTTTCGTAAAATTTCGTAGTTATTCGTAAATCTAGTCGTTGCGGGACTGAGTTTCGTATGTAAACTATATCTAGCTTCAGTTTTCTTTCGATTACAAGTCGGTTGATTATTGATTATGTAATAAATTTCGAGGGATCCTTTCATTCGACCTGCACGCTGTAAACCACAAATATAACGATCGTAGACCAACCATAATAAACAAACGTCTCTACATTCCTCTTCCCGCACATTTACTATAATAGACAGACCCTAAATTGTCCTTTAAGTGAATAAATATGACCACATATCTGTCATACAATACTAAACCAAGAATATACACCAAAAATTCTTTACTTGGAATCATGTTTCAATTTGCTTATTTTCAGCGAAAAATTTGAAAGTGTGTCCCCGCCCTTAATACCCATGTAACCATCATCTTATTTCTATAAATCAAACAACTCGACGAAACACCTCCAAACTGTCAAACCGGAATTCATTTGAAAGTTCATCCCAATTTAGCATCGAAATTTCTCATGACGTGTCGGCAATTGTAAAAAAACACGAAAATTTATTAAAATTCCCATAAATATTCGACTGCAACAAAACAAACATCATGTACAAATACATCGCCTGTGTTGTGCTGTTCCTGTGTACCATAAATTCAGCATTCTCGCTGTATTTCCACATAGCAGAGACCGAAAGGAAGTGCTTCATCGAAGAAGTCCCCGATGAGACGACTGTCATTGGTGAGGTCGCCACGAATTTTATTCCTTTGGTTTTTCACTAAATCCTCTTTCTTTCAGTGAATTACAAGGTGGAGCTCTATGATCCTCGCTCAAATGGTTACATGCCATCATCGCCAAATATCGGAATGCATGTCGAGATCCGCGATAGTGATGATAAAATAATTTTATCGCGTGTCTACAGCTCGGAGGGCCGTATATCATTCACCTCGCACACACCGGGTGAGCACGTCATTTGCATGTACTCCAACAGCACGGCGTGGTTCAGTGGCTCACAATTGCGCGTCCACCTTGACATTCAAGTGGGCGAGCACGCCATCGACTATGCCAACGTCGCACAAAAGGAGAAGCTGACCGAGCTCCAGCTGCGTATCCGCCAGCTGTTGGATCAAGTGGACCAAATAACCAAGGAGCAGAACTACCAGCGCTACAGGGAGGAACGCTTCAGGCAAACGAGCGAGAGCACCAACTCGCGAGTTCTGTGGTGGTCGCTGGCGCAAACTATTGTCCTCGTCATCATGGGCTTTTGGCAGATGCGACATCTAAAGAGCTTCTTCGAGGCGAAGAAACTGGTGTAGAAACTGCTGTTCTAGTGTGGTAGTTGTTTGTTTTTTTTTTTTTCTTAATTTTCTTCTATTCCCTCGAGTCTTCTGTTGTATAATTCTCATTACACCTTCAGGAAAAAAAAAACTCGTCGAAATTTCTTCTCTTTTTGGTAGAAAATACAAAAATGTTCAGTTCGTAAGTTCCCCTGCATGATTCTGTTGTTCGATGAAACGATGAAAACGAATAAAGAAATTCTTTTGTGAAACGATTTGTGTTGTCTATTTTGCAATTAGTGGCTGCTGATTGGGCTTATCGCCAGAGCCTGTGATCTAAACAAGAAGTGGTCACAGGAAAACAAACGATAAGCTGATAAACTCTAGGGAAGGGTTAATTCTGTTGATGTGGCATAGTGAGCTGCACCGTCTGCATGCGATAAATTGAAACCTTGCCCTTGTTTTATACACAAGATGGTAATAATTAGTTTGTGATTAACTGGAATGAGTGATGAGTCATTGGAAGGACGCCAATTGGTCTAAGATACATGATATCGTCTGCATATTTTCTTACTGACTACTAGATTTCTATGACTTATTAGTTGGAATACCGGAATTAACTTAGTACATATGTACATTTCTGGTTCATATTAATTAGCAAACATTTAGATGGAACTAATGACTAAAAAAGAGGCTCATAAAATCGAGAATTCTTAACTTGTTTTAGGCATTTGGTAAGATTGCACTTGAAATCTTTTAAATATAATCTAAGAGCATTTGAAAAGCATTCATTTTTAACCCCAAGTTTGAGGTAATCATAGCCAGAAGACTATACAAATGATAGTCAGTGTACGAAAGACTAAATTTGCTTTGCCACTTCGAGTGATCAAACATTAAAGATCCACCAAGCAAACGATGAAAAGCACCGATCCTGTGGTGCAAAGGCTAATGGGCTAAACTAATGGAGAAGGACAGAAAGCTTGTTTTGTATTATATAAAGCAACGTACCCGAGATTGATGGGGATGGTAAGCTGATATCACACAACGAGGAATAGGAGCGTATATTAGATATCATTAGGCCATGGTAACGAATATTCACCCTTATTGTCGTCGACGTCGTCTATTGAAAACCACTGGTGACATCTGTCGGGTCAAGGCGTTTCACATTGCGTAACTAAAACTCTCTAAGAACCACATAGAAGAATCTACCCCCTTTTCAATAGCAGGAATCCAGGAAATCCAGAATTCCCATCTTGGGGACTTCAACTATCTGTGACTGTTTGTTTCCAGATATAGTTAGGTGAAGACACACTTACATAGACCTCAAAGGTACGTTGTGATCCATCCTAATTCAACTCAGTGATCTAGGTAAACCTATAACTGCTAGTGAGTCTATGGTATTAGTACTGAACAAGATGGGTTATAGCAAATTCAAGTCGGCTCTCTTTAAATCATTAAAAAAATCAGTAAAGATAGTAAAATGCCCTTTTTCTTCTTTTTTTGTCGCTCTGCGGGGGTGGACTCTTTCGCAGCTCGTACTATAACGTTATCATGCTCAGTGTTTAAGTGCGAAAGCACTTTCCAAGCCCTGAAACTTTTTTCTCTACGGTTTCTCTTCTCCTTCGGTTCTCAGTCTTTAATTTTTCCGCCGTAGCTTTTGTATAACGATTGCTATTATTCTGATGGCAGTGTTCCATGCTTCCCTCGTTAAATGCATGAACGATAACAGCCAGCTTAGGGCCTAACCTATTGCTCGTTGTGTGAGCTTCAGCACGCGTTTGGATGTCGCCCTCACAGTATGGGTCGTCTAAAATGTTGTATATGAGAAGGTATTTCTGGAAGCTTTCGTGTTCTTTCAAGACTTGTTGAGGTAAGAGTTTACTTCACCGTGTTTTCTTCTTCCTCATTTGGTAGATTGTAAGTCCATCGATAGTTTTTTGAGGAGTTCCATCACCATTTGCTCTGATGGCCCTTCTCTGTTGTTCTGTATTAGTTCTATAAGCGGAAACTATTTGTAATTAGAAATGCTCTTCTAAGCAACAAGTTTATCCTTCTCATGTATGAACGTATGATTGTAGCCGGTGCCCATAGAGGACCTGCATACATGAGCATTGCCCAGCTCATCATTGTAATTAGGCTTCTTATTGGTTGCGCCATTCCTTCAATAATTGGCATTAGCATGGACAGATCCGATTTTCCTTTTCACTTATATGGGCTAGATGCTTTCCAAAGTTGAGTAGGAAGTATTTTATGTAAGGCAGTGGATCAATGTCCTAGGAATACATGGCGCAGAACAGTTGAGAAGGCAGCATGGCAGCTGGGAAAGAGTTGGGGAGAGCTGAATCACATTTGCAGAAAACTCAAACGATGTGGCGTAGGCATTGTAGAGGCCAGGACATAAGTAAGGAAAGTAAGTGGGTCGATGCAGTGGCGGCCTACCTATAGAGGCAGGAGCCTCCTTTTTGTACTTTTCTTACTTAAGACCTGAAAAGCGGAGACATATTACATTACGTCCATTGGTTTTGACATACATAGTACTCCAACGCACTTAATGTCCAATAGAACGGGGCCTAAAGCTGAGCCTTGTGGGACTCCTGCTGTGATATTGCATATTTTTTACCTTTCTTCTGTTTCTATCTTCAAAATAGCTTGCAGTACGTCGTTCGATTCTAAACCATGTGGATTTAGCAGACATTTTCCTGCATATGGCTGTTCGCATAAAAAGCACAGTCAAATAGGGTGTGCTATTTAGGTGAACACCACTGTAAATGAAGACTAGATTATAGGTCCGTTCGCGTACCCTCCAAAAACGAAACTTTCAACTTACGAAACTTTACGAATTTCTACGAAAAGCTGTTCGCGTACGGAGAATTTTCGTAGTTTTTCGCAGAAGAGAGCGATCACGAGAGAGTAAAAAATTTCCCCAAGCAAGAAATTTCTGTGGGCTGGTTTATGAAAACTGTCAAAGCTGTCAAACCAGTGTATTTTCAACTTTTTCTTGTTCAACCCGTTCGTTTACTTTTTCGTAATTTTAGCTCTTTCTGAGAGAATTTTACCCCCTCTCTTCGAAATTTGATAATCAATTAATTTTAGTGCAAAAAGTACGCGAACTTAGCATTGAAACTAATAAAAAAAAAGACTTCAAACCTTTTCAAAACTAAAACTCCACTTGAGTATTCATTATCAATTTACTCTTGAAATATGTACCTCACGAGATAGCGACATCAATTGAACTCGACTTAACGGTTTGTACTGCAACGAATGAGGCGAAGGGAACCAGAGCAAATTGGAAGTACTAAAAGCAAGTACTATGTAAGTAATTATTAATCTTGTTCTACAGCAACTCATATACAATGAGTCTTGACTAACTACAACGAAAGAGTTAAGATGTTGAGATTAGTATTGGTAAGCCGAAGCGTTATGCGGTTTTCTTCAATCGCTCTGTCGCTCGTTCCACTCATCAAGCCCAGCATCTAGGCAGGATATCAGGTTTCATCACAACATGCATTTGTTTTCTATTTATGATCTACCCCATCGCTATCTTTCATCTGTATCTTCTCTCTGATTTTGCTTGCATTTTTTTCTGATTTCATCACATGGCTAAGTTTGCATTCGTGTGCAATGAGATTACAAAGAAAGATGAAAGCGACAAAAACAATCTCAATGTTTGTTTGAAGATAAAGCCGCGAGATTAACACAAGCGAATCGAAGAGAGCGAGAAGATACATAGAGAAGCACTCATTTGAAGGTATACAGCTACTCCAGCGCTTAGACAAATAAGCGTGTCTTATCAGTTAGCCTAGGGAAAGCTTCTGGTGAAGTTCAGCGTCGCAGTACAATGTTCTGACAACAGTTCGATCTACATACGTTTTTACTCCTTGTTCCCAAATTCAGCGTGAGGTAGAGGGTGGCTATATTTTTTGCCCACTTCCTTCCTGTGGATAACTAATGACCATATAGCTAATTGAAAAAGTAAGGAAAAGAATTAAAGAGAAACCATGTTTCCCCAAGCAAATAGCAATAGTGAAGCAAGTGAGTACAACCACGAGTGAATGATTCTTTGGATTATGTTACAAAAGTGTTGTGCGTGTATTTCTTTTTTGTTGGGGACAGCTGTTCCATTAATTGCTGGAACCAGTTCAAAGGATACGCATTATGATTTCACACAGTTCCTGCCACCGCCTAGATACAGATATCCTGTGGCAGTAGTGTTCGTTTTGGTGATGAAATTTTTCGAAGCCTTCGCTGCCAATGGGATTCGAAGTGAGTATTCAATGTTTAGCTTGTGTACGATAGTTATTATCAGTTTTTATGTACCTGGTTCGAAGATTGTGTATGTAAACAGAGCAGTATACTAAATAATACACTCTTTTGTTTATATCAGTGCTATGTAAACTATAGTAGAGTCTTTAAGCTTTATGGAACATTCTCAACGACCGTGATGACTACGACTATAACTTAACTACATCTTGCCTACTTGTCGTTTAAAATCAGTTCCTGGAATTAGCAAGTTTTATGAGACGTATGTAGAACAAAGTCTTAGATCATGGACATGTCTTGTTCAAAACGTTATTTGCCAATTCTCCTATTAGTTTGATTTCTTGGATATTTTGTCCTGGAATAAACCAGAGTGTTACGTAGCGGGTTACGAAGAGCTTTCTTCGCAGCTACCTTTCCCATTCCATTCTTAACCAACAAACCTCTCCAGCCAGCCTCGTTACGAGTCAGCTCGCTCCAGTTGCGCACGCTAAATTAGTCAAAGTCTATAGCTTCATGACCCGTTCTCTGATAAAGCTGTTCGTTAGAGATACGATTTGGACAGAATATTCTTAAGATGTAGCGTTTACAGCGTAGATATTGACAAACGTTTGCAGCTTCCTCGTGACAGTGACGGTCACTCTTCAGGTACCACATCCATAAAGCAGCACGGCTTTAACGTTGGAACGGAACAGTCGTAGCTTGGTGTTTAAGCTAATTGCATTACTTCTTAACGCAGATTTTCCTTTGCCTAAGACAATACTCCCAAGGTATTGGAAACTTTCTTCTCTCTCAACCATTTGTCCAGCAATACATACATATATGAGTCCATTATGGTCCTAGGCTCATCATTTTTGTTTCCGCCAAGTTAATTTTCAGTCCAACGACGCGACGTTTTCTTCCGTCTCCACATTTGCTGTCATTTGGTGAAGGTCCATTATTCTGTGAGACAATAGGGGTACGTCGTCAGCATAGACAAGATATTTGAGTTCAGATGTATGAGTCCATCGAATTCCTTCATTTTCTGTTGATAAGGCTGCATTCAGCACATCGCTAATCACCAATAAGAACAGTATTGGTGAAAATATGCAGCCTTGCCGAACCCCACTTTAGTCTTCGAATTCCTCAGACAGTCTTTCTTTGTTTTACACGTGACATGTAGGCATGTAGACCCTTAATAATTGGTATAAATCAGCGCAAGGCACGCCAAATAAATTCCCGATTGATACTATCAAACGCCTTTTCAAAATCGATGAACAGCAGGTGAAGTGGAGATCGATATTCAACACACTGCTCGATGATGATCCGCACGATATTGATGTGATCGACACAGGAGGATCCAGATCGAAAACCTGCTTGTTCGGCGTCGAGTTTTCTTCAAGGTGTTCTTTGATTCGCTCCAGGATGATTCTAGCTATTGTCTTGACCAAAGTAGGCAGCACGCAGATGCCTCTCCAGTTTTTGCACTGCATTAGATTGCCCTTTGTAAGGAGATTGACGATCATTTTATTCTTCCACTCATCCGAAAAACTCTCGGCTTTCCATGTTCTCCCGACAAGTGGGAATAGACGCACTGCCGATGCTGTTGGCACAGCTTGAAAAACCTCCGCGGGTATGCCTTCAAGCCCTACCGCCTTATTAGTTTTCAGTGCTTCCATTCTGGGAATAATCTCATCCTTACTGTGGTTGTGATGCGAATTCGGAAATTCCTTTCTACGGACACTTCAAACAGACTTGGATGCATATTGGTGACGAATACTCGGTTTAGAACCGAAGCAAATTGCTCCTTTCATCTCTTCAGTTGATCCTCATCCGATAAAAGCAAACGTCTAAGCCTTTCACTCGGCTTCGGTCACCTATAAGCTCTTCAGTGATTCTGTAAACGGTTCTGCTGTCGCACCTCGCTGCTGCTTCTTCTGCTTTCGTAGCCAGCACATTGATTGTAATTGTCACGTCTCACGCTACGCTGTCGTATAGTTCGGGCAACAGCGTATATTTCTAGCTCAAATTTTTCTACCGCGTTTGGAGTGGTTCACGCCTTCTTTTATTTTGAACACGCCCGTAAAAATTGAGGTTTTATAGGAGTTGACGACGCCTAGTTCATCGATGATTGGACTATTATTTCATCTTTTAGCCTAAAGTCAAAGGATGGCAGGAGGTACTCTGTGATAGTAAGCCCACTAAGCGATGCAGTAATGGCTCGTAGGGACCTATTTTCAGAGATGGGATTGTTTTGCACTTAGCGCAGTCAACGCTGCTGATTTCCCTACGAACAGGTCTAGTGGTGATACAAATGCTTGGTTCGGGGTGGTTCAGTTGGCGCCAGCCCTGACTGTGTACGATAGTAGTGCCGCTCTCTTACGTGTCCTTACCTTATTGTATTATTTAGGTAGACAAATATGCTTAAAACTAGCTTAATAATCTTATTTTAACTCACTGGCCCTCTGCGGGCGTGAAGTACAAATTAAATGCTAAAATGTGTCTCAAAGTGGCTATGCACTGCCAGTGAATGATGACAAGTACTTACTTTGTATCTAGTATTTTGCTGCTTGCGCTGAAATCTTCTTATTCTTTCAGACTTGTTCTCTCTAAAATTCAGTTTATGGTAGAGTATGTACCCTACTTAGCCTGAGATGCTCTATATCACGTTCTCGGGGATTATCTTTTGTCCTCGCGTGTTCTGGTCTAGTAAGAGCATCGTGAAGCCGGGAAGCCTTATTTGCTCTGTCTTTTGGTATCGATGCTACTTCATTTGTGTTAAACTTCTGCTATTGGATGTAGTATTTCATTTGTGGTTAGTGGATTACTGTACGAGTTTCGAATCGCCACCAACGTTTTTTCACGGCCACCTCTTGCGAGTGTCTGACAAACATCCAAGAGTATTACTGTCTTGAGAAAGCTTCACAAAAACGTTTTGCCATTCGGATACGACATAAAACTGTAGCTCCCTTCTCTATATGTCCAAAAACGAGCACAAAACGCATAACCAATGGAAGCTAGGCCTTGACCCTGTACAGGCAGCTTATGGCCTAATATTTTTTTACATCCATATTTTAATCGTCTTCTATTGTGCTTCGGTTGGTGAACGATCACTAAAGATTCCGTAGCTTTCTGTATTATGTAATAAAAGTATATATTTCAATTACATATATATGTGGATGTGCTAAGAAACTACTATGTTGCTAGAATATTTTTTAAAGAAACCGGCTAAATTGCACGCATCCCTCTGAAGCATAAACATCTACAAAATGCTCTGCCTTATCTCGAGTTCAACAATGTTGTGCCATCGAACAATTGTTCCGGAGCACGATCGTTAATTAGTTTAATATTACAATTCATTGCATTTTTTTATTATTTTTATTTTATTACCATTTGAGAGCATTGCTCTGTATTTTAATTTAAAATTTAATTTTATTGTTGTCACGCTTTATGAAATAGTATCGAATCGCACTCATTTATCGCTGCATAGAAACCAATATAATTCTAGAGGAGACACACAATTTGGTTTTGAAATTTAAATTGCAAGGGACTGTTATCAATGTGCTTGAAAAAAAGTATTGAAATGTGCATGTGAAGCTCGTAACAGCGAGTTGTTACTGCTAGTAAAACATTTATGGTTTGTATAATTTATGCGTTATAAGTAATAATGTAAGAGCAATCAGGTTAGCTTTAAGATCGAATGGAGAAACGATGGTCTTGGTAGTTTACAACACTTTAAAAAGGAGTATAGATCAACAACTAATCGTATCAATTTGTTTTATTTTTTTGCACTACCAGCTATCTTAGTCCTCTATCTCCGAGATGATCTCTTCTTCAGTGAGAACTTCTCCACCGTAATGCTACACGTTTTCAACTTCTTTGGACAATTTTCTCCAATATTTGGAGCAATCTTAGCGGACAGCTATTTGGGAAACGTGCGAACAATATCATTGTTTTGCTTTCTATATGCCGTTGGTTGGGTGTTTCTAATTCTTACATCATTTCCATCGGTTGGGTTCTCTGTGACGTAAGAATAAGTTGATAAATCATTCATCATACCCATTCTAATAGCAAATTCATGTAGATTTTTAGTATCATTATCTCTACTCCTCATCTCAATTGGAAATGGTTCAATACGAGCGTGCATCACCTCATTGGGGGCGTTACAGTTCAAAATTCCCGAACAAAGTCATCTATTGGCGGAGTATTTCTCTCTGTACTACTTTGTGTATTACTTTGGGATTTTCTTGAGTAAAATCTTCCCACCCATGGTAAGGGCTAATACGACATGCTTTAGCAAAACAGGATGCTATCCAGCTGTGTTTGGGACACTGGGAAGTTCATTCATGGCATCATGGTGTGAGTATCGTGGTATATTTTCTTATTCTTTTAATCAAAATCCTCTCTTAGTTTTCTTTACCATCGGCAAGATGTTCTATAAAGTAGAGAAGCTTTCTGAAGAGAATATTCTAGTGAAATTCTATGGGTGTATTAAGCATGCTCTAGTTAGCAAATGGAGTGAAGCACAGCCTCGAAGAAACTATTGGCTACAGTATGCAATTGGAAAGTACGATGAGTCATTTGTAGATGATGTTTCAAAGGTCCTAAAGGTTTGCTTTACTACGTGTTATGATCGTTTTGAATCGAATCAACTTTAGTTCGTTGTAGATATCGAAACTCTTTATACCACTGCCAATTTACTTTGCACTCCTGGCACAACAAGATTCTAGTTGGACATTTCAAGCATCACAGATGAACACAACCATCGGAGGAGTGACCCTACAAGCTGATCAGGCCAAAGCAATGGGACCAATATTTCTTTTTATTCTGATTCCACTGTGGCAATATATATTGGCGCCGATCTTAAAGCGATTTGGAATTGAAATGAATGCGCTACAAAGTGTAACAGTTGGAGGAGTATGTTCAGCGTTTTCATTCCATTCTGCAGGTATTTTGCAAGAGTATATTTATGTGAGTTCAAATGGTCCACGTGGGAAAGAAACCAATCAGTTTTTGTTGTTTTTACAGACGGAACCAGTGAATTCGGTTAACATTGGCTGGCAGGTGCCCCAGTTTGTACTTCTTATGTTGGGTGAGCTGTTTCTTTCGATTCCTGGATTGCAGTTTGCATTTACTCAAGTAAGTTTGCATTTAGAAGATGAATCGAAGTTAAACAAGCGTCCTCTCTTATTCCAGGCTCCTTTGTCGATGAAATCGGTAGTAACGGCAGCGTGGTTCCTTAATAATGCCTTTGGTAATCTATTGGTTGTCATAATAACCGAGATCAACATATTCCAATCGCAGGTTTGTCACTTTAAACACAGCTTCTCTGAACAACTAAACCGACTTGTCCACTTTACAGAGCGCTGAATACTTTTTCTACGCAATCCTGATGATCATCTGCATTATCGTATTCGCTCTTCTAGCCTACGAATACCTCCTAAATGAACGAACACCCTCGGAAGAAAATCTAAATGAACCTGGAGTCTCCAATCAAATAGTCAAAAGTCTAAGTTGCAGTAGTTTAGTAAATGAAAATATGTGATTGCTAAGGCGATTTATTTTAATTGAAAAGCATGGAATGTTTTGGAATAAAATGAGGACAAAATAAAACAATTTAGGTATCTAACATAATCTTGAAGAAGTACTGGATCTCTAGATTGGTATCTTCCTGCAGATCTGTGCAATGGACAGCATTCATGACCTTGTTTATACCAAATTTTGCACGCAGTGAATTCGGGCGAAGGAGTTTGGCTACTTCCTGCAACAAAAACAGTTTAGATTGATGCTTAGTAACAATAATTGATTACTCACTGGATCCATGGGTCCGCAGAATTCTCTGAATTCTTTGTATGTATCCTGTGATTCGTCTTTGCTGCCTATTTCTAAAGCCATACATGTTCCACTTGCCAGTTGAGCTACCATTTGCTAAAATGCAACTCATTACAAGTGTTTAAAACTGAGAGAAGCATACATACAACATATTCTGGTAATATTCCACGATAAACCTCATAGAACTCTTCACAATTTACACGTTCCAAGAGCTGCATTTTTAACGCTTCTATCTTGAAGCCACGATTAATAATTTCCGAGATTATTGCACCTAGTTTACCTGTAGTTTTATTCAGATGTTATAAATCTAAGAGTTCAATTATTTTTCTAAAATCTTACCCTCCTTCAAGGCATGAGGTTTTATCAAAGATAGCGTTGTGTTGTGGCAGATGGTGGTAAGACTGAGATCGATTTTCCGATTGAAGAAGAAGTCTATCTCCTAGTTAATAAATTGTTTGTTATTAAGATGCCAATTGTTGATCCGTCAACTACCCAACAGAATAAATTTCAAGACTCACCCTATTGACATCAGCATCCGATTGAGAACAGTAGATACCATTTCGAAATTGTTCGTCTTCGAATAACTGCCTTAATAACGGATTGATATCAGCATCAAAGGACTCTTTACTTTGGTTCTGGCAGACCTTAATTTTGTTCATAACATTATCGGCTATTAGAATGAAACCAATCGAAGGTCCCGACAATAGTTCATTCATTAAAATTCTTTAAACAAAAAAGAAGCCATTCGTATGAACAAGAAAGTTTGCAGGAATTTGAGTTAAGATCTCTATTACCGTTAGAAACGGACTAAAATTTAAGTGCACCGGATTATTACGAGGTCCGTTTGCGTAGTTTCTGCACTAAAATTCGTAGCTAAGTTTCTTACTTTTTGTGAGCGCTCCCTTCTGCGAAAAACTACGAAAATTCCCCGTACGCGAACAGCTTTCCGTAAAAATTCGTAAATTTTCGTAAAAATTTGCTTTTTTTAGGATGGTACGCGAACGGACCTAATGTTTATAATACAAATGATGGCGAATAAGACTATATCGTTAACAAGAGTTTAAGTAAACATCAAATAATGTGCAACAAATTTTGTCCGAATCGCATATGATAATACGAGCCCTAAACTTACGCCATTTTAACATCACCCTTATTCTCTTCGCCTAAAAATTTGCGCGCCAATTCTGGAGAAAACCTGACCATTTTTCCTTCAGTAATACGAACATCACTCTCAACGAGATTGGTAAGAACTCTCCCCAAGTGCGGTAAAAGATAGTGTTTCAGCAGCAAAAATGTTCTAGTTAAAGAAAATTTACCTATAATTTGAAATTAGACTGAAAATTTCAGTTTGTACCTTGTTCGATTTTTGGCCAAAGTATTTTTCGTCACCTCATCGCCATAATCAATAATATCGAATTGCCTTCCAAATACACTGATCTTAGAGCCAATAAAAAAGTCTTTTGATGAAATCTCTGGCATTCTAGTTCGACGAAGGAACTTCTTTTTGGAATTCTTTTCGGACTAGGAGAAGATAATCCATGTTTAAATTTCGTTTTTTTCTTTTTTGACGATCACTACTACTTACCACCTCGAGTGAATAATCATCTGGATAATAATAGATTAAAAATTGTCGAATAATTCCAGCTTCTTCCTGGTACCATTCGGCGATAAAGGACAATTGTCGGCAGTTGCTCATTTCTTTATTATTCTAAAAAAACAAAACAAGAAACAAACAAACATGAACCCTATGAATTTCGAATTGTTGGCTTATCAAATGGTGGAATGATAAAATTCGTTTAAGTGCAAATAAATCGGGATAATTTCGCAAGATAATGTATTACATTTTTCGAATGCTCTACCGGTCTATTCAAAAGATATTTTCACAAATAAAACAATATATTTTCACAATAAACAATAGAAATAATTGCAAACGAAATAGAAATAATCAAAACAAAACGAATTAAAATTGTTTGTTTCCTCTAGTTGGTAGTCATGGGAATGAGTGCTGCCAGATCGTCGTATGATTTGGTATTCACAAAAAAATGGGTTTCAAATTAAAGAGATTATGAAAGAAAACTCTCAAAGAGCCTGTTTAGATGCTGACTCAAAACTCGGCTATGTCGGTAGTTTGTTGGTAAGAAGAGTGAGGGGTAAAGAGAGGGGGAGAGTCATGAAGAAAATAGAAATATCGAGGAGAGTCGCGTTCTCCATCCGGAATGTTCCGTCCCTATTCCATTTTATCATTTCTAGTTCGATCGTTGAGGAGGGTAGTTCGTGCATAAAATGAGTAATTGGACGAGAGAACACACAGAAAATACAGAAGTGTTTCAATTTACTCATTCCCTCTCCTAAACTTTATCAAAGTAGTGCAGGAGTGAGCACTATTGAATGTAGACACGACATTACTCTTTACTACGTAGTCGAGAGTCATCATCAAAACAGGCTCAAAGCTTTCACAAAAATAGGGGGGTTCACATTTTCAAACTTGTTTGACAAGCACGGCATGATAATTGTTTGATGAATGAAAATAATTACCGTTCACATTTATCAAACATTAGTTCCCAGTATAATATCAATCATGACGGACGTTTTGATTGCAGCGCTTGTAATCGACGAAATAAGTGGAAGCGAATTTGGACTAAAGACTGAATAAAACAAAAGGGCCAAAATTATCTTTTTTTAATTTGATGGACGAATTAAAATTGACTTCTCTTGATGACTATAAAAATTATCTGAGGATGAACGCAGGAACTTATGAAGAATTGTTGGATAAAGTACAACCTTACATCGAAATACAAAATATGAAGCTAAGAGATTGTATTCCCCACTAGACCCCGATCTTTTCCATGTCTCAGGAAAGCTTTTGTGAATTTCAAAAAAAATTCGACAAAAATTGCAATTTCCAGATACAGCTATTTTATTTTATTTATTTTATGAAATGGTGCGGTTGAAAACTTTTTGAAAATAAAATTTGGATAGTCAGAATCTCAAAAATTAGGGAATTTTTTAGAACTAATGCTTTTCAATGCATGAGAACACATTGACCAAAGCAACAGCAACTTCAACGTTAGACCTAAGTCCCAAATATGCTTTTGAAGTTGTTGTGTTAAACCATGAGTTTTACTAGAACCACATGGACACAGCATCAGCTAGCAGCAGAGGCAAATAGACCGATGATGTGGTGTGAAAAACATTACACACAGCAACGACAATAGCACACAACTTGTTTTCCCAGTTCAACAATAGAACAAACTAAGCACGGTAACAGCAACAACCGACTTAGGACTTCGGCCTAATGTTCAAGTTGCTATGGTTAATTTGCTCTAAAAAATTCGTCCGGTTGTCAAAGTTGCTGTGTCAATGTGTTTCCACTATTAAACTCTTTGTCTTGTGTTCTCTGAAGACATTAACCCTGACTGAATTTTGACGTGTGATGTTTGACAGCTGCTTTTGTCAGATCAATTAATTTGTTTTAATTCGCGGAATACATTTAAGTGGAAGTTTATTATCTTCCGCAAATGGAAACGTTAAAAATAATTAGTTTATACATAAAGAAACGAACAGCTCTTAAGTTATGGAAGCCACCTTTACAAAAAGAAAGCGCAAGACATTTCGGTACAAATACAAAAGACGAAAAAACTGAATTCATCTACAACTTGTCTTCTTTCATATTTCTTCGCTGATGACATGTTGAGAAATAAAATGTCATCATAAAATTTGTCTTGCCCAAATTATGTCTTACAGTTGCTCTAATGTCTGATATTTTTAAGAATCGTGGAGACAGAGCGTTAGGACAAGAATTAACGTAAAATGTATAAAAAACAGATACGATTTTTATCAAAAAGCTTTTTAAATTAAAAAGGCGACCAAAATTACATGTTTTTCCGAAAATATTCAGAGCTTAAAATTAAACCTCTTATGTGTTACTCTCTGAACTCGTCCAATGCACTGTGGTAGATTCAAAAACCCTCCGCCAGCACAACCAACGCTACGCCAACAAAAAAACATATTACACACAAGAAGAAAAACAACGTCAAAGATATTTCATGTTACTTCGAAAATGGCGATTGACTTCTGCTGTCCGAGTATTATTTTTGTACACAAGAACCAGATTTTCCGTTTCCAGTGAGAATTCCAATACTTCTATTTCGTCGCATTTTCATCAGAAAGTCATTTTGCATCGTTTAACCGTAATTTAACGCCTCAATTCTAATTTATCCTATTAGAAACCTGTGTTTACGCACTCGTCTCCATCGACGACAAAAAAATAAGAAAAAACGGATTAGAAACAGCATTAGACCAATAAAAAAGAAAAAGCAAAAAAAAAAAATTGCGCAAATAAACCGAATGTCGAGCGAATGGAAAAAAAAATTTCCTTCAAATAAATATTTTCTGTTTTTTTTTTTTTCTTGTGAGAAATTACAACGGTGAACGTGATTCTTGTTAAAAAAGAAAAAAAATCCCCAATTTCCATAAAAAAAAAAAATTTCGTGCCCCCGTCGCGTCGTAACACAAGTTTTTCCCTCTGGTGTAGCGCTGTGCGTGCGTGTACATGTGTGTATTGGTGTTCGAAGAAAATCATTTCGTAAAAACGACTACGACGAAAAAATAAAAAAAAACAACAACCGTGTAGTGAATGTCTGCTGTGCTTAATTTGTTTTTTTCTTCTTTATTTTTACAACAATATCTCGTCGCAGTCGCCTTTTGAAAAGAAAAAAAAAATTCATTGAAGATAAAAAAAACGACGTCTACGACGAAATCAACCACGAAGAGGCGCATAGAGTCGTCGTGTGGTAGTAGAAGAGTCTACCCGACACCAAAAGAGCGAAGGAGATAGAACGTACAAAAACCCAAGGTAAAATGAGCACAAAAAAGAAAAAAAGAAAAAAAAACCTAAAAAATGGAATGAAATTTTTAGAAAAATGAAAAAAGAAAAAAAAAAAAAAAGATTCATGAAATGTCTCATGTGTCTGGCGCGGCGCGTTATGTAGTTGCTGTTGTTGTTGTTGTTGTGGTTGTTGTTGGTGTAGAGAGAGAGAGCCGTGTTCGAAAATAACATTTTTCGCTAATTTCTTTTGGCAAATAGAATGAATTTTTTTTCAAAAATAAACTTAAATAAAGAAAAAAAAAAATTAAAATATAGGATCAAAGTGACGACCAAAAATGCTTAATGGTTCAGACGTCTAGACGGAAATTGCTACACACATTCGGGTGACTTGTAATAGGGTGTGCGTGTGTGATTGAATGGGAACGATTTACGTTACGGGTGTGTTGGTGTTCGAGGAGCGGATGACTAACGAAAACGAAAAACTTCACAACACAAGAAGACCGGAGTCGATGGACAACACAGTGTTGTCACTTTGTTTGAAATGTCTGATCAAAAATTGTGGTTTATTTGGGCCAACAAAGAGGGGTTTGATGTCAGTTAACTTGTAGACCAAAAACTTGTTCTCTTATAATGTTTTACTGTCTATTCTTTGTTTCCAAATAGAAACATACATACCTATGTACATTCCAATTAGAAATGAAAGTGCCGCGAGGTAGTGCTTCATTGAGGTAATGGAATTTTGAGTATGGAAAAGAAGTTCAAAGTAAAAGTATACAACAATCAAGTTTGTGGTGTAGCGCTTGCTTTGCCTCCCTTCGGGCAGCTGCAGGCGTAGATCCTCATGTATTTAACGGTCTAGCGTTTCCTAGTATAAGTAGGTTAGCAACCAAAACTAAATTTACGCTTCGGAAAGGTGACTTCTTTTGACTATTGTACCCGGACAAAGATAGGATTCTGGAATGTGAAGATGATCCTCGACTCGAGGATAGAAATGGCACATTCCATCAACTAGAAGGCGAGTTCATGCGATAAAGGCTAGATATCCTAGGAATTAGCAAAATAAGATAGTAAGAAGCAGGATAATGCCAGTTCCTAACACGTAACACTGTGTTGGTCTATTCCGGAATACTATCGGAAAGTCGACGAGAAAACTGAGGTTGCTACCAACACTAAAAGAACGTAAAAGCCTAATACCCTGGCAGCCATATGGCGATTATTATGGCTGCCCAATGGAGGCCTCGTCTGAGGACAAGAAGGAGACCTTCAGTCTTCAATATAACACCAAACGGACACATTGTTATAAAGATGTGGGCCTTGAATGCCAAGGTTTGCAATTGCAAGGAAGGACTTAAGCTGGGTTTCTGCAGTACCAATCGTTTCCGATTGGTGGCACCATGTTTCAGCACAAGTCCTGCCACCTCATCAGTTGGGTTTCTGATGACAGGCAAGCAAAATCCAACTAAATTGATGATTTTGCCATCAATCTCCGTTTTAGAAGTAATCTCTTGGACGTTCAAAACAGACGATGAGGGTATTGTGCGAGATCACTATCTTATGATAGCTACTCTCCGACTACGGACTGTTGCAGTTCGAAGATCCCACGGTGACACAAAAATGCCCAGATTCAACATCGACAGACTAAATGATACCTCAGTGCGCCAAAAATTAAGATCTCTCGTTGACATAATCAGCAGTCTCTGCCCGTAACCATCCATGACCTATGGTATGCCGTGAACTTGTTTTTTTTTTTTACATCTGGTGCTGATCGTGGAGAAGGCATGGAACATGGCTTTCCGAAGATATCTGCAGAATGATCATAGCTCCATGTCTTACCTTTGGTCCACCGACAACCGTTTCAGAAAAAGAACTGCGAACTTCGCTCTCATTTTTGTAAAAAAAATAAGAACCCCACCAGTGTGAAGACACGCTAAACAGTGATTTATCTCAGTCCAGACAGGAATTTTACTTGTTCACAAACCCATTGTATCAAAAGTAAGCCTTCCAAATGGCCCAATCGGCAAATTCCCGATGCAGGCAATGATCTCATGAAGTTATTTCCTACACAAACTGGGTTGTACGAGTAAGTAGATGTTTTTACGCAAAATCTGTCACACAGCAGATGGACAGGGTTAAACTGTTCGATCGAGGTTGGATTGGCAATCTTGATCAATCGTATAGTACTTAAGTGGAGGAGTTGATGTCTACTTTCTTCTTTATAATCACTCTTATCGAAAGTAAATAGGATATCTTGTACAACGTAACTTGTTTTTAAAGTATTTATTACAGAACTAAAGTTGTATTCTTCTTTTCTCTACATAAATACAAAGTAATATATTTATACATAAAGATCCGTTAGCTCTAAGGAGCTCAGTCATTTACATTGTATATCTATTTCGTCAATCCTCTAAGACACATTCAATATTTGTCAAACAACAGGATTCGGCTATCATAAAACGGATTAGCAACCAATAACAACGTCTCAGGTATAAATAGGTAAAGTCCTTTCTTCTTGGAAAATGCAGTTCCAAATTAAACACAGTCGCGAAACATTCCGTAAAATTTTCTCCTTTCTCTACCTTTAATGGATCACATATTTGGTGAGACCTTTGTAATCTTTCTTAATCCCCTCATTCTGCATATGAGCGTGTTAGCATCTTATTGCGTGTTCTTTCTCAAAATGCATTTTGCATTTTAAAGACACACAAACAAGTAGGGGGAACGGTTAAAACTGCATCATTGTTCGGCATTCGTTTTTATGATCCTACTTGTTATTGGTGTAGAACCTCTGAGAACCACGTTCTTTTGTGTTTTTCGCTCAGACAAACACAGAAAATAAAGGGAAAAACTCTTGTTTTGAAAATTACAATAAATAACAGTAAAGGAAAATTTCATTGGTAGATGTAATCCTTCCTGTATTGTTGTAGATGTTTGCCTTTAAGGCGCACCGATCATTCATAGATCTTTCGTAGTACCGGTCCTAGTTACCTGTTTTCAATGTTTTTCTTCTCACAATATTCAAATGTGTGTATTTTTTTGCAAATGTTAGAACTGTGTCTTTCAAATTTGTCATTTTGTTTTGCAGTCGCATTTTGTGCATGTGATCACGTTTATTCAGTTCGCGTCGATTTAGTTTTGAGTTAATCAACAAGATAAACATCAAACTTTGGATAATTTTTCGTGAATTGGATTTTCTAATTTATTATTCTTTCCTAAAAGCTTTTAAGTAAGTTATGTTTAATACTATAAATTACTTGTTTAACAATCTGTAATCTTTGGTATCCGAAATTCGTTGAAAACTTTGTTTTGTATTAATCGGTTTGTCAGAGGAATTCGAAGTTTAATTGGATTAAGTAGGTACGACCCTTTTGAAATAATAACTGAATGGATCAAATACTTATAAATTCTACAACTTTTGTACGACTACGCGATAAATATCAAGTAATTTTCGACTACCTAACCTGTTGTTAGTGAGTACTACTTTCCAAATATCAGTGTTTTAAAATGTAAAATATCGTTTTCAAGAAACAGGAACTCGACTTTGTGATATTTCCAAAGAACAAATGTTCGTCTCATTAAGAAGACATTTATGTCTCTAATCGCAGAGGAATCTACTTTCTTACAAAATTCAGCTTCGTAAGGCTTATCGTTGGCTTTAAGTCAGATATCAGTAAAATATCATTATTCAGTTCGATGGCGCTTAACTTGGAATAATCAACTGAATGTATTGGACATTAAACGTATGTTAAGAAAACTCGCTCTGCCTACTTCAACTTTAATATTCTGATAAATATTTTGTTAGCAAATAATACAAACATTAATTATGTGGTTTACTATGGAGTTCTTATGCACTAACTATTAGTACAAAGCAAAATGTTTCTTTTATTTTCATCGCATGAACTTCTTAATGACTGAAAACAAATTTGTCACCTCGTTAATGATGTTACTGGGGGATTAATGAGGTTACCCAACTGTGGTAAACCACTGCACTATACGGGTAGAGAACACATTCGATTGTGCTGTATTTTCACCCAATTTTTGATGCACATAAATATGGGGATTGCATAGGGCCCCTATCAGTGATTTGTTGAGTTAATTGGTTTGTTTGATGTCCAAGGAACTTTTAATATCAAGAAATTTGAACTTTCATTCAAGTTCAATCGATTTTTTAAACATTTGAATGATTGTGCCTGATTATAATTGGTGGTGCCCTCCATGCAGTATATCTAGACTAGTTTTTAGCTCTAGATCCATTAAAAGGACGCGGTTAGCTATGTTGGCTGGTTCTAAAGTCAGTGCACATATTTTCTATGTTCGGATATAGATGAATCGACGATCTAGATTCGTCTGATAAAATGTTTTTAACCAAACAATCCTTATCAGTTTTTATTCACTGATTAAATTCTAATGTGAATCAGTCGGGTAAATAAACAGTAAATTTTTGCTTTGGTTCCAAAAATTCGATTCAAAGGTCATTAACGTATTGCCAATCACCTTTCATTGAATGGTCATAACTTTTTTTTTTATAACATTAAGACTCGTGACAATTTGACCCATAAAGATATCGGATAGTCATTAAATAGAATATTACCATTAACGTCCTTGTGATTTAAGACACATGGACAGAGTTGACACTTTAAAAAAAATAATCTTGAATTAATTTTATGATTACAACTGCAAGTTCAAATTATTTAAACCATTCAGTAATAAATTTGAGAAAAACAAAAAAGTGTCAGCACTGTTGACAGCAGACACCAGAAATATAAAAAAAAAAACACTAAAATGGAAAAGAAAACCTCAAACGAGAGGGCGAAAGAGACAAGCGACACAATGAAAGACTACATCGATGAATACATACACGCAGCATAACACCACGAACCACATAGCGATATGTTTTGGGATCTTTTTTCTTCTGTCTTCTTCGTTTTGTGTGGTAATTTGCTTTTTTTTTTTTCGGTGAATTTTTCCCATACTCTTTTCTTTTTGACTTTAAAATTTATAAATAATCATACGTTTTGCATTTCGATTTCTAAAGAAAAGCACAAAGAGAGGAAAAAAAAAATGAAAACAAACAAATCTAGGACAAAAATTACGCTTTCTTGTGAAATATGAGAAAACGAGGGGGGAAATAGCAAAGCAACTGAAAAATTAAAGAGACAACAGACGAACGTTAAGCCATAGCCAACAACAACCATCAACTTGGTCATCATCGTCATTGTTGGGTTTTTGTGTGCTTCGCTGTGTGTTCGTTTTAGATGTGTGTAATATTCCAGGAAGAAATTTCTACCATCACGTGGCTGTCTCATGCCGGTACCACCACTGCCGACAGTACAAACCATTACCGCTGTCTGACATAATGAACACAGCCCAAACCACCAAAAAATATTACTACCACCATCTTTTCAAATAGTAGTGTTGCCAGTGATAGGTTTTCTGAATTGAGGGGGGTGTTCAAAAGTCATGAAAGATTGACAGGATGTGGCCTTTGATTGAGTTCACAAGATTCACCATCACCATTCATAAAATTTTGTGTTTACATTGGCGTCAAGATGTAGACATATCGCCTTGAAAGGCGTACTAACGCAAAATTGACGTAAATTCGAAAAAAAAAACGTCAACTGTTTGCATAGGTGTTGTAGGTATTAGCGCATTTGCTATTGTAAACGTTTAGCTAGTTTTGCATTGACGCGGGAAATAAATGTTTATTTTATAACAACATCCGCATATGAATCCAGCAATGTTAATATACGCATTCTGGTGGCTTATTTTTATAGTTTACTATTAATGCTTTGATAAATTTTAAATTGCATTCTAGGGTATTTCTTACGGACGGAATTAAATTCTAATTTTAGTACCTACATATTACATGTTAATAGCCGTATTGTATAATGGGGTAATACAAGAAGGTTAAGTTAAATTACGTTATCAGTCGTAAAATTTAAATTAATATGTCGTTACTTTTGCTATTGCTGTTGTTTGTTGCCTGGGTGATCTGTGACGGATGGTATTTTAAATGCTGTCAGTGTCACTCTTAATTATTGATATCGTTTTTTATAACGACGGCGGCATAAGTATGTAGGCGAGTATGTATATTTGAAAAAAAAAAAAGATTCAACAAATCTATCTTCCGCTTAGTACTTTGAAAGATGAAGTCCATTTGAGGGCCAACGCATAATTTCTTGCAACTGTATGTGCTGTGCGTGGTATACATTTCCGCACCTACAAAAGGGAGCTGCCGTTTCATGCCGCATCTGAAGGACAGAAGGTGTTTTGACAAGCTTTCTCACTTTTGACAGTTATACCCTTGAATGTTTGTCAGACACTCGCAAGAAGTGGGGCCGTCAAAAAACGGTGGTGTTTTTCAGTAGTCCAACGCACTAACCATTGAGCATTCAAAATCAGAAAGACATAGGTACTAGATCGTCACTGATTTAATTGAAACTTGGTACTTACCTACAAATGCTCATAACAAAGAATACGAGAAAGAACACAAACGAAACCCGATAAAGTACAAAATCTACTTTGAAAACCCACCAGAAGATGAAATGGACCGTTAGAACTACAAAGCATTTATCCATAGAAGGCGAAAAATTTGACGAGCTACTTAGAAATATTTTAAAAAGTGGAACTCTGTACTCATCCCTTTAGTGCTTCAGGGGTAGAAAGGCGATAAATGCATACAAAACTTAAGCAACTTAAAGTGCTTTTGTTGCCAAAACTCGGGAGTATGATGGTGTCCTATTCTTTAAATTGCATATCTTTACTAAGTCTTGAGTGATGGCTCAACCACTCAGATGAGAAAAGACTGACAGCTGCAGTGACTTTTGCGCCGTCGTTTGATGATGGGAGAATTGACAGGAAAAACACATTGTGTCCCAGAAGAACCGTTAGAGACGACTTACCTTTCCACGTTTCACAAGGACAAGCGGTTGCCTTTTTGGAAAAAAAAGTATATTTAGGAGCCACGAAAGTAAATGCACCTACTAGCAATGTAGCTACTAAATGCAACTATCCCTTTCATTGTTGTTTAACCAACTAATCCATCCTTTTTGTTGTAATTTAGTGTCATACCTACATAATATACATATGACTGGAAATATGTACACTGTAGCTTAGCTGTCACCATTACTGGGTTAGCACTCTCTACTTGGCAACCCTGTTCGTAGTACATTCCTCCGTTTTCTCCTTACTCCAATCCATTTATCGGTGTAAAATTTAATTTCCCAGCTTTATGGCTGCCGCCGTTGCTGCTGACAGTCAGCAGTGGCTAAATAAAAATTGCACTAAGCAAAAAAACCAAACCAACGAATGAACAAAAACAAAAAAAAAACGAAGATATATAAAAGAACACAAATCACTAAAAATAATCAACGACACTCAACAGCAGCAACAACAAGAACAACAACAACAGCGACTATATACGACACCAACAAAAGCAGCAGTGAAAACGCAAAGAAGCGCAAAAAGACAACAAAAATGCATTTAATGGCGCCGCCGTTGGCGATTTTTCACCCCGCTTTTTACAATAACAATATTATTCTACATCGGTCCTCCCCATGCCGCCGCCGCCTCGTCTTTTACCCTGTTCCCCTTTGCGCCAGCTAAATTCTCCTCACATATATTCATTAAGAATTTCCTCTTTCATTTTTGCTTCATGGCACTGTTGTTGCCATTTTTACTTTTTTTTTTTTTTTTTGTTTTTCGTTTGCTTTCTTTTTCGCGCATATACTAGTCGTAAAACTTTTTCGCACGAAAAACCCCAACATAATTTTTTTTTTCGCAAAAACGAAACAAACTCATACAGTCTTAGCTCACACGAAATAAGTGATTAAAAAAATTATAAAAAAAAAAACTAAACTTATGAAACAAAAATTTTAGCGATTAAGATAAAAGGGGGAGAAGAAGGGCTACAGCAAAAAGAAAAAAAAACAAAAGATCACATGCAAAATAAAAATACATAAAACCGCTATTCTCTTTCGATTTCAAACAGAGATTTTCTTCATCCGATTACATGCTGCTTGCTTGTCAGTTAAAATATCAAAAAAGAAAGCAAAAAAAGCAACATATTTTTGTAAAATTCAGCTTATTGCTGAATAGCTGAATAAAATGCAAAAAGAATTTGTTTATTGTCATCCCCATTTCCTGGCTTGTGGTGTTGGTGGCGCTCTGCATAAATTTTCTCTATACACCATATCGCATTTCTTAAAAAGCGACAAACGGTGGCGGTGGCTGCTGTTGTAAAATTTGTCGTGTGACGTTTGTGTGCAGTTCAGTGACGTCCAGCGATTGCAGTCAGCGCCATTTAATTACGCGCGCGATCGTGATTTGGCGATCGCGTAGAAAGATTACAGCGTACAACTTCTTATTCTATATATCGATTTTCATTAAATTCTGGTCACTTCTAACGAGGATACTTACGTATTCTGGCAAACAAACGAACGTGGAGAGGTATAATTGTAATTAATAAGTTAATTATTAATCGCTTAGCATTAATTGAATCGACAAATTGGAATGGAAGAGGGTGAAATTTATCGATTTTGTATTTTTTTGTTTCTGGCTTTATTAATGTGGTTTTGTATATAGCGGTGTGCGAAATTTTTTTTTTCTGCGTAATATTTTGTGTTTATTTTGATGTTGATAAGGAGTGAATGTGGGTTTTTATTGGGGTTTTGATATCATTACGCAGTTTGAACTCCTGTCGTGAGATATGAGGATATCTAGTAAATTCTTTTATTTTCATTCATCAGTTTGAACGGAGCTCGTTATTGGGTGGTTAAAGTGAAAACGTAGTTCACAATGAGGCGGTAGAGACTTACTTTTTTGTCCCCCATTGAAGTAAAGTGTTGACTTTTTTTTGTTTTGTTGTTTAGTTTTTTATCAATTAACATTGTGCGTAATAGAAGTACATATGTATTATTAATAAGAAGGAAAAAAAAAGGATAATTCGATGTGTTCTTTAATTTAGATCGGCTTGCGGTGGGCTTCATTTAATATGTCTGTGTTGGGCGCCATTTAAAAGGTCATTTTTTTCACCATTTAATTGATCCGCATTAGGCGCTATTTAAGGGGTTTGTATTGGGCGCCATTTAAGGGACTTAAATTGGGTGCAGGCAAAAATAAAATTAAAAAGGTCTGCATGTGATTTTTTTTTAGTAGGATTTGTGCTATCTTAGTGCATTGCATTGATTCGGTATCTATTTTGTAAAATGAAATCTAAATTGGCAGCACAAATTGTCCGCAATATTTTTCCATGTGAAAGGAACATGTCAATTACGCGTGCTTGTATTGATTGTTTCCCATTTGCTGCACTTTTTACAGGAATATCATAACATTATTATCAGTGTGGTTGAGGTCATCCATGACTTGAGTAACTCAAATGAGGATGTCCTTCTAGCTTAGATTCGAAGACCGTACGGGCATTACAGAGATCAACCGCATAACTTATGATGATTATTATGTTCTTTCTAAGTGTCAAGGCGATCTTTAGCCTTAGTTTCGAAGCGCAAAAGAAGGACTGAGATAATGAGAGTGTTGTATAGAGCCTCCGCAGTTGTTAGCAAACTTTAACATAGTTTTATGTCCCTTATCGCCTCGTGTTGTATCTGTGTTGTATCACTGTAAGGCTCTGTATGTTATATCAATTTTGTGTGACAGACTATCTACCTGTTTTCTGACCCACACCAGGCTATTCGATGTGATGGTGCTCACATACGGTTTACAATCCTGGAGAATGATAAAAAGTAAGAGATGAAAATGCTTGGCGCGACACGAAGAGATTCGACGAAGCCTTTGTGTACAGGGTGGGCCAAATACAAGTTTCTTTTAAAAATACCATAAAATGAACAAAATTTATTGTTTTTCCATGTATTGTGGCTTTATTAGCAAGAGCAAACATTCCCATTAATTGTTGCGAATCGGTTCTTCACGGTTCCCCATAAAAAAAACGTCAAAATTGCAGCTCCGAGGCGGCCAATTGACATCGCCAAGACGGCTAAAAACATGATTTGAAAATATGATGGGCAAAATATTGTTTGTGGCATGGCGCGCAATCCTGCCTGAACCAGAGGTTGTCCAAATCCATATCTTAAATTTCAGTAAAAGAAAATCGGTTAACATGGCTCTGTAAAGCCCACCGTTGATCGATACGTTGTTCCCAGTTTTATTTTCGATGAAAAATGTTTCAGTGATGCCACTACTCCACAATCCGCACATAACTGTCAGTCTCTGTGGATGCATTGCCTTCTCGACAATTTTCCAACGTTGTTTAAGCGTATTGTATTGTCACGCTTAAAGAGTAGATTCTTCAAACCTTGGCAAAAAGGTTATATCAATTTACTGTCGTGAAAAAAGGGAGAAGAAAGAAAAACAAAAGCAAAAACAGCAGGATTTGATGGGCGTCAGTGACGAAGTGATCCAAAATCAAACTGGCAATCTCCACAGGCGAACAACTGAGGATGCCCTAAAGTGGAAGGATTGTTATTCTTTTACTACGGATCATAACCTTGTCGATAGGAAAGAAGAAGTGTGACCCTCCTTGTATGGCCAGATCTTGTTTAATACTTGGTTAAATAGTCCTTTAAGGTCTGCCAATAATGTCAATATCGTCGGCGTACGAAAGCATTTTACGACAGGCAGTAGCTGATCAGATCGGAGCAGCGAGCATTCACAATCGTCATCCTACCCCAACGGGCAACTTTTACAGGCATGCCAAATTAGACAGGGCTCTCATCACGTACGACGACAATCGTCTGACGATATCGTTTTGACGACAGTTTGACTTCACGTAAACATAAAAAAGTACTATTGACTAAACGATATCGTTTTGACGATCTTGCTTGCTTGCTTCACGTAACACAACAACTGTCAAAACAAACTCTATTGCTCTCAAACTTTCCACAAAATAAACGATAGACGACTCGATAGTGATGGAGTTACACGAAGCAATTTGCAGACGACATCGTTTGTTGCTATCGTTTAGACGACAATCGTATCAAAAGTTACGTGATCAGAGCCCAGCTCTTCTCTATACTTACTACATATCACATTCGTCCTTAAAATCGATAAATAAATAGAGGATATCCCTTGCTTACTCCTTTCCTGTCATGTAATCTTTTTTTTCCTTTTTTGTCAGCGAATTTGTGACTTAGATCTACGAGATCGTAACCCTCTCAAAAGTCCGTCCGAGGCATAACCTCGATTCACTCCAATTTGTAAAATAGGTAAATATTAGACAGCTCATTGAGGGCCAAGACGTAGTTTCTCTCAGCTTCTTCCAACCTAGAGTTTTATCCCGTATCAAAAAGCAGAGGGTCTTAGTAGTTGTTTTCTCATTTGACTCTTGATGTTTGATAGATGCTGCCAAGAGGTGGAAAAACTTGGTATTTTCTGGGATTCGAACCAGATGCACTTAGCACTGATCCACGGCACCCTCTAGATCACTCTATCAAATGTAGTGTTCCTAGCGAACTTCTTGACTTCCGACTTCACTCATTTAAGCCCTTGAATCTTTTTCATAATCGTTTGATTTGTTACAGAAAAATAAATCAAATATTTCTGTTTATCTTACCAAATTCCAAATAGTCCGTCCGAACACTTAGTACCCAATTGGGTCATCTAAGAAGCAACAACATAGTTATATATGGGTCGTATGGTCATTCAGTCAATACCAAATCAGCGGAAACCTGTTCTCATTTAGCCGGCAAAACTAACATCTGCGCTATAAAACTAACAGTAAGACTAGATTTCCGGTTAAGAAAAAAAAAAAAATTACCTTGAGATCATCGCACTCAAATATGCCACATTTGAAAGTAGTTACGATCACAAATCACGATATGGGCAACTATTAAAGCGTGCTCTGTCCTCTCTTGACGTCAATGCTGGCCCACAATGACGAAGGTATAAGCGCACTGGAAAGCGTTTTGTATTAGGTGACATCTACACTTTCACGTTGCCATTTGGTGTAGACGTCTCTCTATCGTATTATGGATTGAGTAGGGTTTCTGCGAAATGGGAAACGAATTTGTATTCAAATAATGTTTCATCCGCGTCATTGTCTAATGACGACGAGACGTGTACTGAACCCATTAGAGAATCGCTAGAGTTATCCAATCTTACATCTGAATCGAACCGAATTTAGACCAAAGAGACACCAAACTTAATACACCACCACCCTCCTTAGCAACAACACACAGACGATCTGGTTCATTTTTCATCGTTCAATGACTTTGTCTTGTAGCTATTGCCAATTTTTTTTTTTTTAATTTATTTTTGTATCTTTTTTTGCTGTTGTTACTGCTTCACGAAAAAAAAAGAAGAAGAAGAAGAAGAAATTACAAGCGCAAAACTTTGCACAACAGCAATGACAACATATGGATTGCAATAACAAATAAAATCGAAATCCGTTTATCTTTTGGCAAATTATTGAATGAGTGGCAAATGCCAGAAGAGGAAAGAAGAAAAAAATCCTTTTGAAAAGCGAAATTCGTGTTATGGCCTTTTTGGCGTTTAGAGCTCTTTCGGATAGCCTTAGCCTGTCTGTTGTGTTTTTTTTGGATAGAGCGCAGCTAGCGAGGTGAGTCGCCGGTACCGGTGACTACTGCATTTCGTTTGAATTTGTATTTGTTGTTCGATTAACCTAGATTTGATTGATTTCGTTCATGATTGTCGCTTTATTTCAAATCAGTGATTAAGAAACACTTTTTCGTGGTTTGAGTTGATGGCATTGTTCTAACCGGATAGGAAGGAATAGGAATCAGCTACATACTATACTTTTGCATTGTTTAAGGAAAATCAAGCAAAATCCTTAGTTCGATTTTTAGCTATGGAGATATTGAGAGTTGTTGCTTGTCGCTCCTACTATCGAGTTCTGTTCCTTTACTGCACCACTCTAGGTCTAAATTATCCAAAACCTTTCGTAATTTGTCTTAAAGACTTTTTTGGTTAGTTTTCTCTAGAATTTTCGGCCCACGAATAGTTCTGCCGCCAGTCTTCTTTTATCAACATGCAGATATCATGGTTACCAAAGATTTGGTAATAGTTGCTACTAAATGAATGGCCACGGCGACGAAATGTATTTGATCATCTAGTGGAAGATTGTGTGTTCAAGAGCAAGCCATATCTTTTAAATTATGGAATCAAAACCAGTCGTTCGGACTGCACTAAGTCTATTCCAACTCGTTATAGTGCATATAGTATACATGAGCTCTCTCCAAGGCGGCGTTTTGTGCTAATACGCAAAGGGCTCTGAACTTGATTTACGCTTGGTGTACTAGGAATGGTCAATCTTCTTTAAGCTGAGGCTGTTCTCTTCATGAGATTATGACCGATCTCATTCAGCCAGTACCAGATAGCATTCATGAATCGACACATCTAAGGGTGACTACAATCTGCAATGCCTTAGGTTCTTGGAAATACTTGAAAGTAGTTGAAAGTACTGCTTAAGTACTTGAAAGTAGTTGAAAGTACTGCTTAAGTACTTGAAAGTACTGCTTAAGTACTTGAAAGTAGTTGAAAGTACTGCTTAACTACTTGAAAGTAGTTGAAAGTACTGATTAAGTACTTGGAAGTACTGATTAAGTACTTGGAAGTACTGCGCAAGTACTTGGAAGTACTGCTCAGGTACTTGCAACTAAATTCTTGAAAAATACTTGTACTTGCACTTTTGCCAGTACCAGTACCAAGGTATCTACTGTACACCTAGTACATGTACATACTTGAAAGGATTGAAGTCCTGCAATACTTAAGTACTTCACAGGTCTGGTTTTATGACACTCCTGAGCACTCTCCTACCTTTACATCCATCGTGTAGCAGATTGTGAGCTCCTCATCATTGTGTGTAGTCAGTTTCTTCTAAAAACCATCCCACTTCATTTAAAATGATGGAAAAGCAAGTGCGCAGATGTCACCTGTTTGCCAGAAAGAATAAAACATCTATAGTCGACAAAATTGCTCCTGAGAACCCATTTGATGCACATGCAAGTTACACTTCCTTGTCCGTTGAGCCTTAAATTGACTTTGCAGCTACTATTGTCATATTAACTTTAGTAATTTGAATATTTAGGGGCAAGGTTTGAGCTTTGGTAAGATCGCTGGCTAAAGAATCAAATGCTCGACTGACATATTCGTCAGAAATTACGACACTAAATGTCAGTATCGTGGAAACTGTCTTATATAAATCATTTTAAATAAAATAAATGCGTTCATATTTTTTCTGAAAGATTGTCATAATTTTGGTCTGACAAATAATCAACATATAAATTAAAATCTGCTAATTGGTATTGTCATAATCATTTTGTAGCTCAGTGCCTGGAAGTCTCAGTCCGCCTTCTTTATCTAATTTTTTTTATGAATTCAGTTTTCAGTGCCAAAAAGTAAGTGTGTCAATCTAGGCTTAATCCTGGTTTTTGCCTTTTATAGAATGAAACAGCTCCAACAACTAACTAGGAGTCAGATTCGAATAAGGATGGCCCCTGTAGAATAAAAAAACATCTCATGGCTATGGGAATACCACAGGACAACATTATGTCGAATTTGTAACGAAGACGAAGAGTTAGCAGACAATACCTTAAGCCAGTGTGACTGCTTAAGCAAGCTCTCGTAAGGTGGGGAGGAAACCCAAAAAACTTGACATTTATTTTTTTTCCAAATTTCTTATAAAATTACTTCAAAATACGGTTTCAAGTGGGTGGATTTTTTAAATCTTTGAACATATACTAAACTTCGCTTTTAAGAACTGATATTATTTGACTAAAATAAAAAAAAAACTGTTAAAAACCCCTAAAAAGTGGGCGTGGCCATACACATTGTACGGAAAAATTGTTGAGCAAGTGAATATTTATACATTTGCTTAAGAAAATTTAAAAGTACTAAATAGATATTTCGAAAAGTGGGCGTGTCAGTGAGCGGATTTGGAAAATGTTTGTATTGCTTACTTTTTCAAGGACCTCGTATACAAAATTTCATCGACTTAGTTCAAAATTCAAGGCCTACAAACTGGACCTAGAAGGACATGGCTCAATCGACTCAGCTAGTGATACTTTGTTTGGTCTATCCTTAATATTTCTCTTTGTTACCAACTATGTATCAAACTTAGTATAGGATAGGGTATAAACAGAGTATATCACAACAAGCCGGACTGTGGTTGTACTGTAAAGGTGACTAGATCCCAGCTCTTTCTACAATCTACAATCCTCTCCTTAAATTTGATCGTTATTTAGAGGATATAGTCAAATATAATACATACCAACTACAAATTTATTTTCGAAAAATCCATTGACTCAACTCTTTTTCTATCCTTACTCATCTCCGTCACTTGATATGTGTTACGTGCTGCAGACTTAAAACTGCTGCAACGCACTTTTCTCCAGCCTTCTAAGTCAACGAATGCAAAACCTCAAATCAGTGACCAATCTTGTTGACTTGTTGATATAACAATAAAATATTCAGCCAAATACATTTCGTTTTTTCTTTCCTGAACTGCGACATTCTATTCGCTAAAAAATTAGTCAAACCTATTAGTTCATTCGGAACGATCCAGAAAACGATATCTGTTTACACAATCTTTGAAGGACATCCGTTAACCAATCATCAGTATTCGGGAAGCATGTAACTTGATAGTAGTATACAAATGTTTTATCTAAATTATTTACATTTCCTTTATCTCGAATTTGTAGTAAACAAATTAACCAATGAATTGGTCACACAGAGAATTGTCCCATGAATCGTTGTCGACAAAACGAGAAAAAATATAAAAATTCCATGAATCACTTACCATTTCCTGCACATGCCACGACCAAATGTCAAATTTCATGTCTTCAGGCATCAAAATTATGTAATTTCATAACTATTTGAGCTCCCCCCTGGCACCGTTCCTAACCAAAACTATGCACAAACTACAAAAAAACCGTTGACGGTTTTATACAAACAACACACATGGCATTGTAAAATTTCGCTCAAAAACAAGTGCGCTGAGTCATTTGTTATTCCCGTTACAAATTCTATGGAACGGTGTAGAATTATTAACTATTTACAGATAATAACAATGGTGCTTCGCATGCATGTAGGTGCTAAGTACTACTACAAGTAACAACACCCCTCTGACGTGAGCAGTACAGTACAGTATAGTACGAGTGCAGCTCCTCGGGGCCAGGTGATCAAATGATTTGGCAAGTTTGGCGGTAGAATGTTTGGAATTTGGCACAATTGCTCTCCGCACTCGAGATTAGTTAATGGAATTGTAATTTTTTTTTTTCAAATTTTTTGTATGAATTCAAGGAAAATTCTCAGTTGGGATTGAATGCATTTGGTACCTCACTGCGGGGGTGGATACATTTGTTTACCCATTTTGTAAAAAAAAAAAACAGAAAAAAACTTTTTAGAAGGGGGAAACAGACAGTAAAAATTACTCATTGGGGGCGATCTATCTTTTGAGTGACCGTATTAGGGGAGGATGTCAGGAGCTGATTGAGTACTTGAAATAGTATGACCACGTAAATACTCGAAAATATGTTTTATTTTTTTTTATTATTTTTGTTTTTCTGACGCCAACGCGCGCTCGTTCACTTTTTTTTTTTTTATAGTATGCTATAGATGTTGGCAGGTCTTTTGGTCTTTTAATTCATAAATTTGGAACAGTTTGTTTGAGATATGACGTCCAGAAGGACAGCTGATAGTCAAGTTTGATCGTTCTGGCATTGTTTTCGTAGTTGACATTAATTCTTCTTCACAGAGATACGTAATCGTTTTGTCATGTGAGTATGGTGTGGGGTTTTTGTTTTGATTTTTGGACTTTTGCTTTATAAAATTATCGAAGATCGTTTCCACGAATATTTTTCTTTTGTTTTTTCTTTTCAAATATTAGTAGAAAGTACGTCATAACTGACATAAAATTTAAAGCAGTGTTTACACTATTTGGGTTTAAGTTTGAAGGTGTGGAAAAATACTGATTGAAGATACCTTTTGAGAAGGGAATTTTGTTATTTGTTATTTGACGTGTTATCCTTTTGTGGTATTTGGTGTGGTTTGGAATATTGAAGCGTCTTTTGACAGGTAATCTGTCCTATCGTGAATAAAAAAAAATCCCCCGAACACAAACAATATGTACATAGAATTCCGGGGAAAGAATTTCGTCAAAATTTCCGAAAACCCTGATTTTGTTGCTTTTTTTTTTATGGAAGCAGTGTAAAAAACATTCTTCGTGAATATTCCCAGGAATTTGTCGACAAAAAATATTTTTTTTCGCCTGGTGTTTAATTTATCTTACAAACAATAATAATGGCTTATTACGTTGACAACTCGAACTTCCCCTTCCCCCGCTTTGCCGAAAAAAGGCGAAGCCTAAATTGCCCTGCTTGTGAATAAATGTAAAGTAGCGTGTGAGCAAGACCTTACTATAAAGTTGTCAAGTTATCTGTTTCATTCCTTTTGAACAAAATATTTTTTGCAGGTTGTTGTTGTACTAACAACACAGCATCTACAAAATGGCTGCGTCCTGAACTGTCAAGCCAACCGCCCAGATCCTGACTTTTATGTGTGAACTTTGTTAGCTCCCATTCGATTTTGATTGAACGTCAGAATACAATTACCAACCTAGGCCGATTTTTGGGAAGCGAATCTGTCAAACGACCCAATGTTGACTGTCTAGTTTAGTTCGTCTATGGTTAATTATAAAAATATAAACCATAGACAAACTGAATAAGGAAGTTAGCTTCAGGATGTTTGACAGTTTCGCTCACCCAAACTAATGCCGTTTTCATTTGGTTTCACTCAAGAATTCTTTCTTCTGGATTGGAATCGAACATGCAATTTGCCTTCCGCTCAAATATTTATATGTTGGTGAGCCGCCATATTCTCTGTTTCTGTTTTTACAATGAAAAATCGCTGAGCCATATGGCACTGACAAGTAGTCCAATGAAGGAGTTTCTGTGTCTTCCCAGATGAAATGGGGAAGCGAAAAGCTCTTCTAGAAGATGCTTCCTAAGAGCCAATGGAACGTGATTGGCAGTGTTTTTTTTTTTCTCTTCGGAAGATAAAAGCAATATTTCTTTTTGCACTTGTATTTTGACGTTTCAGCAAAATTAAATGGACCCTCACGCATACAAGTACAGTTTGGTTGACTCGCTTGACAGTACCTACTGGAGTGCGGCCATTTTGTGTTGTTAAACGAAGCCTAACCTGAAAAAAAATATTTTGGTTAAAAGAAAGAAGAAAGTAGCACTCTTAGGTTCTGGTCACACGCAAGTTCACATGAATTCACAGATAACACAATTCTGGATCTGCCTAATTTAGGATATGTGCGGGCAGGGGAAAGTGTTTAATATCGAATACATCAAATCGTTTGTAGGTTAGCAGTCTCAAGGCTGTCTGTATATTTTGTTATATATTTTCATAGTGAAAAGGCAAATTGCATCAAGATCCCCTTCCAATCTTGAACAATGCAACTTTGTAAATTCCTTTTGAATGATTTGGAAAAGAAAGAAACTTTGACACTCTCACAGAAAAGGTTGTGAATTATGTTTTCCACAAACTGTTGTTGGTTTACTTGGAACATAAAAAAATGACGAAGCGGAACAGAAATTTGTATCATAATTTTTTGATTCCACACATGGCTCTTTTCGTCGTGACCATAAATATCTAATTTTTCACAGTAGCAAAAACGAATAATTCTCTCGGAAAAGCAGTTACTGTATTCCAACAAAAACGCGAAAAAATACTGTGAATTACAAATGAATGCAAAAATTACATACAATTTTGACATTAAAAGAGAATAAAATTTTAAATTCCATTACAGGAATTTTTCCTATCCCTTCGCTCTTCTATTCTATTCTATAAGCCACTATGGGAGGACTGCAGCCTGAAAACGGCAAGCTCGTGTCAATGTGTCAGCTTACTTGACAGCCCCACGTTCGCAAATCGCGTAACCAAAATATTGATACCAGGGCACAAAGTCTGTGAGGGAAACGCATGGGTAGAAGTTCGCCGTTTTGATGGCAAAAAGCATCGACAGGTCTATAAGTCCTGGATCACTGATACCAAATAATTAGTGCTGCTATGTTTGTTTGTTTGGTCTGAGACTTTTTAGGCGTATCACTCTTTCTCCTTTTGAAGTGTACATGTATTGCCTTGTTTGGTGTGGTGTTTTAAGAATTTGTTCCTTTATGAGCCGGCCGAGGTCTATTTTTCACGAGATGATATTTTTGTGTTTAGCCTTCAATTACACTTCGAATCCTGTAATTTCTTTTTAAACTTTAGTCCGCCGTCAGCCCAAAGAAGTCAAAAGTCACTCGTTTCTAAACGAGTATTTTTCTCAGGACAACGAGTGTCGAATGTGTTCGTCACTACGCTTTCAATAGTAAAATTTCTTAGTTCCGATCAGTTTCTTTTTGCATATATGTACATAAATGTTACGTAGGTATCATTTAGGGTACTTCTGAGTAGCCTTTTAGTTCAAAACCTGGACATACCTAAATCATTAAATTTGTCAATGTAATATGCATAGATCGTCTAATTCTCTTACTGCTAAGAGTCCTTATTTGTTTAAACGAGATCGCAAGGCTTTCACAGCTCCATGAAAATTCAACTTCGTTTCTCATCCCTGCAGTTTCTGCTCTATTCATGGTGTGAACTGAAACACTTGAGCTGGAAGCTTTAGTCAAGTTCCCAACTCACAGAATCCGTCGATCCGTTGTTTTGTCGTTTTTAACTGACAGCTCGATAGAATACACACATTCTTATCGGAGCTTACTTGACAGGGGAGCTTACTTGACAGCCAACGGATGGATGAACTTCGACGGACAAAGTAGGTTTCCTTTTTGCTTTTTTCATTCGTCGATCCGTTGACAGTTTTCACATATTGACGTTTACGCATAAGAAAATTGAGAGTACGCATTTTCATTGGTGGAAGCAGGGAGAGAATTTAGAGAAACTGTCACCGCCCTTGACAATCAAGCTGTTCTATCTATCTATTCGGCAATACGTCAACTTAAATGTCAATGGGCTGGGCTCTTTACACATCATGGTGGCTAAAACTTACCAGATAGAGAGATAGAGAGAGAGGGAGATATCTTCTTGTCGTAATACAGTGCACAAGCTTTCATCAGGGTCGTAGGTCTTGAGGCTTGAGAACATAGGACATTTTTTTCAACAAGTACTTTATCATATGCAAAATACCTAAACTTTGTTGTGATTTTTAAGTGAGCACAAGTGTTTGCAATCGACGGAAAGATTATACTCTTGTTTACCAAAAAAAGGATTTAATTTCAAGTTCATCAACATTAAAATGCATTGATTACAGTCAATTTTCTGGGGTATTTCCTTTCCAGAATTCAAAGAACTTGATCTTATCTATTGTAAATAAGCGCTTGAGTTCCCATAACCCGCAATCGATATCAATTAATGTAAACAGTTGGGGATTGAAATTTTTCAGAATTACTGTAAAAATTATATATTTTTTTTGCAATAACATAGTTCATTTTATACATAAGCACAAACTACGATAAGATTTATTGGTTCCATGAGGTGGATATCGGCTTTGAAAACTGGTTTTCTTAGAACGCTCACGTACGTACGAGTACATTAAATTTTAGTACTGGCGCCTGCTTTAGATTGATTTCTTTGGAAAAAAATATCAAAGTAAACTTTCACAAATTGATCTATTGTATGAAGTATCTACATCTGATATGTAGTTCCATGGAATATATACGAACTCCGTGACTACCTTTAAAGCCGATTACTCACCAAAAAACGAGTTCAATTCTTCAAAAACCCCCCCTCCCCATTTGGCTTGTATTGTACGAATAATAAATTAATCAGATAATTTCCCAATTTTCCACCGAATTGCACGATAACTTGAACCATTTGACCGCCAATGAATCACGCTGCACTGCATTGGCCGATCGAAGTTCAAAGTTGGAAACAAACAATCGTTGGGAAAAAAAATAAATAAATAAAACGCACACACACCATGGTGTTATGATGCGCGTCCATAGTTCGGCCCAGTTTGCTGTCGTCGTCCTCCTCCTACAATGACCATCGGATGGCCGGCCGCGATAGCGAAAAACATCGAAAACAAAAGATAATTACAATAGTAAACAACAATGATAGTAGAGAAGTATAGTGTAGAGAGTGACGCTGATGACACAAAACAATGCTCGATGACACAGCGCAAAGAGGGGCCTCGTCCGCCCCTCGCTGAGTGTGCACTCATCTTCTTTCTTGGTAGGTAGGAGCACTTTGTCCCGAAGTCCGCTCCCTCCATTTCCATTATCACCCACCCAATACATATGCTTGATGGGTATGGATTTTTGTGTGTTGTTTTCGCGAATGCATTCTAATTGAAGTTTCAAAACATTTTGTTATTCTCTTTCTTTTCTTTTTTTTTTATTTGTTACTCTTCCTTCCTTCCTTCGTTTGTTTATTTCGTTTTATAGCTTTTGGAAACTAATTACCTCGGTCGTTTTACATTAGCTGCTGCCTATCGGGCGCACCATTGTGATTCCCCATAATTATACATATTCCTTAAGCCAACAGCAGCAGCAGCAGCAGCATACTCATTGCCCTCTTTTGTGTTTTCTTCAATTTCAGTTGCACTTCGGAAGAGGAAAGGAGCGGGAGGAATTACGAAGACACCCAGGATATAATAAAAAGCCGTCAAAACGTTGTTCTCACGGCCACAGTACGCGCCAGCGGCCACGAGCCCTAACAACAACTCTGCTCCGGCAACAATACCCGCACCACGGCCCCCTCCGCCGCCGTTGTCGTCTATTGGCTCCAAATCAATAGCATTTCTATCAACATACCTAGCACCGACCGTTGAAATGTCATCGACTTATGAAACATATGGCTCGGCACCGGCCTCTGTCGTCAAGGAGGGTTGGCTTTTTAAACGTGGTGAGCATATTAAAACATGGCGCCCACGCTATTTCGTCCTGCGTGATGATGGCACTTTGATGGGATATAAAAATCGTCCGGACGCCAATACAATGTCGGAACGATTGAATAATTTCACAGTTAAAGGATGCCAAATAATGACAGTTGATAGACCAAAGCCATACACGTTCATTATACGTGGTCTGCAATGGACCACAGTTATTGAGAGGACTTTCCATGTTGAGAAGGAGAGCGATCGTCAGGAGTGGACCGATGCCATCAGGTAAGAGTTTTTTTTTCTTTCTCTGAGCTTGTGAATACTAGCAATCTTGCCGAGCTGTATGAAGCTGATAGCTGAAGGAACTCGAAATGATGTGATATTTGCTTTTGTTCTCTGAGGAGTAAATCATGTTGGCAGTCAATGAAAGCTTCGAAGGAAATGGCAACATTGCAGCTGGCATGGTAGTTACAGCAAAGATTCGAAATTTGTCTCGTGCAGCGCAAAGGCATGTCCCCCTCATTAGCTCCGTAAGTTGATGATAGTACGAGTCCAGTGATGGTATAAAATTTGACTGACTGGCGACTTCTGGCAGCACTCAGTGTGAATGGATGAATCTTCGTCACGCAATCTAGAAAAACATGGATTCAACACGGATCGTGCTGTTGTTTTCTTCTTCCTTTCAACTTATTCACCACTTTCTACTTATTCTATTCTTCAATTGTTAACCGTCTCGATACGGCGGTCGACAAGCTTTCCTAAAAAATAATTATCTTCGTTGCTTCAATGAACATCGTTGGAGCATCTACCAAAAGTGCCAAAAAACAATCATTCTCATTATCATATTTTCCATCACAATCCATTTCATCACAAATTTACAACGCCAATTTAAAACGTAGTATCCGAAGTATACAGTATGCAGTGCAGCCAAAATATGAAGGGTTCTCCATTAAGTGCTTCCTATCTTTGACTTTAAATAGAACAAACTGTGAGTGAGATATCATTAAATTTTTGTATTTATTTAGAAGGCCCATGTATGCCATTATGTATGGAATATAACATTGTTCAAATGTCCACCACGATTGACCGGTAACGCTCTCCTTTGACGGTGATGGTCTGGCCAACATCGTTCTCGAAATAAGTATGGACAAAGCCAGTTGAAAATCCACTCCAAAATTGGGCTCAACTTCCAACTGCTCGAGAGCCCAGTCAGGGAACAAACAGCGTTGCCTATGGTCCTTAAATTTAAGCCCCTGAATCAGTTAAATCTTGTAGGCGTGTAGGCCCAGGTCATGGTGCGAAATTCGCCAAGTTGTCGTGCGCAAAAGATTGACGCGGAAATGATTGCCTCGGGTTCTTCCGCACACTCATGGGCATCGGCAATATTTGCGTCGTATCTTCCGTTTCGTTGACGTACTGGTGTTGGCAGATTGTTCATTGAACCGGTTGATTCGAATTTAGTTGAATAGTCCCCTCGGAAGGACGATTATGGCGACTATAAAAATGACCAAAGCTCACGAAATGTTTCTCGAATAAAAGAATCATTTGCAAATGTTCTTGAACGCTATAACTCTCCATGTCAATTTGGCTTTTGTAAGACAAACTAAGTAAATGACATTCAATTTGACAGCTTCAACAATATGGCCGCAATCACCTGTCAAAGTTCGAAAATGCCTATTGGAAAACTCTTTATTTGTACCAAAATTCACTTAAAACTTTAAACAATAAGGTCTTGCAAGAGTAGCAATCAATGTCGGTGTCTGGGGGCTCTAAGTGTAAAGCCTTCTTTCAATAATTTATTCCTGTACTTTTAGCGTTCTTTGGGTGCAGTGTTACCATTCTAGGCTAGTGTCAGTAAATTCATTCTTACTACCTTCAATCTGGTCCCTAATTTGCTTGGCAGGACGAGTTTGTTATAGAGGATCATTTCTAAAAATATTAGGTGAACAACATAAAATTGAATCCAGAAGTTAAAACAATTCCTTTCAAACTACTAGTACGTCAGATATTCAAACTAGCGATCTCTTTGTGCAGATTCATGTGACGTTAACCTCTTGAAGCAGACCAAAACATACATATGTACTCGTATGGAGTACATATTTCGCTTTAGCGTACATTATTCAAGTCACTCAATGTTTTCATCACCCACAGCGTTGCGTGTCTCTTCATTTATGTTTACACTGCTTACAAAGCAATTGTTTTATTTTTTGGTTCAAGAAACAAACGTGCGCAAAATGATTCACTCTGTTTGTGAATTGACTGCTGGTTATTGAACCATTGTCGGTTGAAAGGGTCAAATTCAGGCTAAATAGACAAAACATTGCGAAATTCTTCCAACTGGAAGTGGCACATTGTTGTTGGATTTACACGTGTGTATTCCTCTTTGTAATATGCGCAATTATTATTTTTTTTTGTTTATTCTCGATCGTTTTGAGGCATTTGTGAGTTGTCTTTGCCATTTAATGGTTCTTAGTCAGTCAGATTCATTTGCGATTCGATTTTATTCTCGTAGTGAAGGTGAAACTTTGGGTCATCTAATGAGTGTTGTATGATCGGAGACGTCTGTGTACTAGAAAGTAAACATGCGCCGTAGTGGTTGTGGCAATATGAGCGCTGGCTCCATCTGGCGACATTTTAGTCTTGTTTTCATTCTGATGTACAGCACTCACTGACACGCCCACTTATAGAGTTGTTAACAAAGAACCTTTTTTAGTAACTGAATAAACCAATGGTGCTTCTATACATCGAACATAGACGCTTCTAGGCTTGGGTAGACTAAAAAGTAAGTCTCTCCTATGTAGTCCAGCTTGTTGCGGAAATTTTTGTGTTCAATCTGAATGCTTAGGAAATGCTCTTCACTGCTAAGAGGTAAGCAAATATCTGCAGTCTGTGTTGGTGCAGTGATATTTTTAGTTTCTCCTTGAGTATAAAGTTAACACAGTACGTGTCAGAGAGAGACCCCTTCAAGAAGCTGTACACGAATAAATGATGCATACTTCTTCGATCTACTGCTGCAAGTACAAGGCTCCTGCTTTCACTTCTTCATTTTCATAAACTCATTTCATATCCTTCATTTCTCCTTCATTTCACCTTCATCATCATAAACATTTCATTCATTGCTAAGGCGCACCAGCTCCTGACTTAAAACATCGACTTTTCTACACTTGGACCAGTCGATTGTTGCATCTGGACAAGCAGGACATAAAAACGAATTCAGTTGAAGATTATTTTTGCATTTTTTAATTGAATTTGTTTGTTTGTTTTATTGCAGAACGGTGGCTAGTCGCTTGAGTGAATTGGGTGAGACTGCAATGTCTCCATCCACCTCAACAGACATGACAGACGTCGATATGGCGTCCATAGCCGAAGTTGAATTGTCAGAGAAATTCTCTGTTCAGGGCACATCCACGGGGAAAGTCAGTGGCAAAAAGAAAGTTGTAAGTACTGGCACCGGAACCAAACTCCCCGAAGAGCTTGTGGCGATTCTAATGAATCCATCTTTCCACTCACAGACTTTGGAGAATTTCGAATTTTTAAAAGTTCTTGGCAAAGGCACATTTGGAAAAGTTATCCTCTGTCGTGAGAAGTCAACAGCTAAACTCTATGCGATTAAAATTCTCAAAAAGGAAGTCATCATACAAAAAGACGAAGTTGCGCACACTCTAACCGAGAGTAAAGTTCTACAAACGACAAATCATCCGTTTTTAATTGTGAGTACGGTTTATGTTCTGTCGGACGATCTAACTAACGATTTTTTTTTTGTTGTTTTGTAGTCACTAAAATATTCGTTTCAAACCAATGATCGCCTCTGCTTCGTGATGCAGTACGTGAATGGCGGTGAACTCTTCTTCCATTTAAGTCGCGAGCGTGTCTTCTCTGAGGAGCGCACTCGTTTCTATGGAGCCGAAATAATCTCAGCATTGGGTTACCTGCATTCGATGGGAATTATCTATCGTGATTTGAAGCTAGAGAATCTTCTATTGGACAAGGATGGTCACATTAAGATTGCCGACTTTGGTTTGTGCAAACAAGACATCACATATGGACGCACAACGAAAACGTTCTGCGGTACACCAGAATATTTGGCACCAGAAGTGCTAGAGGACAACGATTATGGACATGCGGTCGATTGGTGGGGCACCGGTGTGGTTATGTATGAAATGGTGAGCGCGCACAGAAGAGAGAATTTGCGAAATGAATTTGGGGTGGAGTCTAATGGTTTGCTTTTTGTTTTCGTAGATATGTGGTCGTCTTCCATTCTACAATCGTGACCATGATGTCCTTTTCACATTGATTCTACTAGAGGATGTTCGATTCCCACGAACGATATCCGAAGAAGCCAGGAGTCTATTAACTGGCTTACTGCACAAGGATCCAAATAGACGACTTGGCGGTGGACAAGACGATGTGAGGGAAATCCAAGCCCATGCATTCTTTTCATGTATTAATTGGACTGAGTTAGTACAGAAGATGGTAAGAATGTTCAAATTTGTCATGCAATGGAGCTTATCGTATATATTTCTTGTTTTTATTTGCAGATTCCACCACCGTTCAAACCTCAAGTTACCTCGGACACAGATACAAGATATTTCGATTCAGAGTTTACTGGTGAAAGTGTCGAGTTGACACCACCAGATCCAACTGGCCCGCTAGGCGCTATTCAAGAAGAACCTCTTTTCCCACAAGTAAGTGTATAGCTTAGCCGAAGACCAATGTACAAACCAATGCGCTCTCGAAAGCCTATACTTGTGCTTTGTATAGGAAATGTTTTGGATAGATGTGTTAAAATATCAAAAGACACACCATCAAGCACAACGTGAATTGATATAAATAACGTTCGCCATCCCTCCGCAGCTGGTATCATTGTAAAGGAAGTTCGCTTGTTTCATTAAGCGAAGGTCCATTACTTACTTACTTAGGTGGCGCTACAGTCCGGGTGGACCTGGGCCTCAACCAACAAACCTCTCCAGCCAACCCGGTTGCGAGCCAGCTCCCTCCAGTTCCGCAGGCCAAGTTGGCTGAGGTCCCCCTCCACTTGTTTGCGCCACCTACCGCGAGGTCGTCCTCTACTGCGCTGGCCATCCGGGTGGTTTCGAAGGCATTCTTCTTTACTTCTACAGCCGTCTTAATCGCTGTATTCCAACTCTTCCGACCAAGTCCTTGTATATGTAGGCCGTAGTTCGGCACTATAGGTATCTTCTTCGCCACTCACCGTCCATGCAGACGGGACCAAAGATCACTCGAAGAACTTTTCTCTCAAAATAACCAAGGGCTTCCTCATTCGATTTTGTCAAAGTCCATGCCTTTGCGTCATACAGGGGTGCC
Source organism: Chalcosyrphus nemorum (assembly GCA_949716465.1). NCBI lineage: Eukaryota > Metazoa > Arthropoda > Insecta > Diptera > Syrphidae > Chalcosyrphus > Chalcosyrphus nemorum. Next base: position 83,317,718 of record OX454333.1, read on the forward strand.
TTCTTAGTGATTCTTCGTTTGAAATGGTGTCATTCGCAGAGCTCACTATAGACAAAGACTGGTAGACAAAGTCCTTTACTACCTCGAAATTATATCTGTCTATTGTGGCATTCTGTCCAAGAAGCCGATGTTAAGTGTCCTTTTTTGTAAACAGCATATATTTCGTCTTGCTTTCATTTACCGCTAAACCCATCCTTGCTGCTTCGATCTCAATGTTCGCAAATGCCCTAATGGCCCGCTGAGTTTTTCTGGTCCATAGGGTTCATAACGATAAAAATATATTAGCTTTTTCATATTCTAAGCCCTAGGCCTCTCCAGATTTTCTTCAAGGCTACTTGCACGAGCCTTGTTCTATTTGCTTTATTAAGCACAGTATCAGGACCTTCGGTCGGCCAATCAAACGTCTCTATGCTATCTTTCCCTCTTACCAACGCGTGCAGAGGTGACTCCGATGTTTAGGTTAGTTATCCGTTCCCAAAATCCAAATTGTTTGGGTCGTATAGAAACAATAAGAGATCAGAGGAAAGCTCGGTTTGTCACAAATACGATTGAAATACTTTCTGTACGTTGTCTTCTGAGGAAGGATGAATTATTGGAAACGGAAATTTGTAAGTATTGCGAGGACTTACAAGCGAAAGTGAGGGCACTTCTAGAGGAGGTATGTACATAAGTTCACGGACCCAATTGAAGCATATACTCAACTATTGTTGGACAATCAAGTGATTGGGCGATGCCGCTTAGGTCTTATGCAGTTTAGGCCCAGTTCAGTGATCGTGAAGGATCCGTCATGGTGCCTAGTCTTTTCTAATAACCGCGTGACATAACCCTACTTTAACCTAAACTTATTTTTAAAATAATTGCACCTTCTGGTCTTTTGCACCAACGAATCGTCGTAATACTTACTTAAAAGGGCTTCCGACCCTCCCGACCCAACTTCTGCGGTCCCGGGCAGGTCCTAGGTTTTCTTCGCCTAGGGATTCGAAGATCCTCTTGGCTGGAGCATTGTTGTCCATTCGCTCGATGTGGCCGAGTCAATGTAGTCTGCGTATCTTGGCTTTTTGGGCTACATCCACATCCTGGTACAGCTCATAGAGTTCGCGGCTGTATCTTCTCCTCCATTTCTCAGTTGGAGTATTTTTCGCTCGATGGTGCCCAATATTTGCTCACCTCGAATCGTCGTAATATGATCATTTTATCCACGCTCCGTACTTCATTTGACTCAAACGTTAGAAATGTTAGGTTTTGCAATCGCTGACTGGACATTGATATTCTGTTGATAGTTCCAACTCGTGATAAAGACGAAAACGAAGCTTCGTTCATGTCTGGGCAGCAGCCAATAGTTTCAATAGCGTCTAACATTTAATATACGAGTGAAAAAACGATTTTAACTGAATTCAGCTTCCTTCTTTTGTCTGTCGAGATATAATTTCGCTAAAGAAACTTCACATTCTTCCGATAACTTAATTATTTTGGAAAGAGGCTTCTATTTCCTGAACACATGATGCGGCGATTAAGACATTGCTGTTTTCGGTGAAGCGCGCCGTGAACTCATTTACAACAACGTATTTACAACAAATCTTAATGAATCTTGCGACTGCCTATTGGTGGCCGTCTTCTACGCACAGCAAAAAAACCTATATTAGATAGTCCACTTCGGAGGTTAGGGAGAAGATCTAAAAGCTTTTACACTGGTGAGCGAGAAGGTGTTAGTGAAAAGCACTATCTGTGAAAATCACGAACAGGGAAAATCACTAACACATTCTCCCTCACCAGTGTACAATTTTTAGGTTAAGGAGAAGATCCCTCGAAGTGGAATATTTGTGACGCATAGGTTTTGTCAATTGTAGATTTTCTCGAATCTCTGCTACTGACTACAGTATGCGATTAAATATTTGGTTACATCGAAATTGTTAATAAGGCCAAATGTGGACATGCGAGAATATGTTTTCCTGGTCATACGCAATTGATCTTTGGACATGCGCAGCCGTACCACGCCGTACTGTGGATACGGGGCTGATAAGTGACATCCTAATGACTAGAAAAACCCGACCGGAACTCCATTGAACGAGGCCCGCCTAGAAACTGAATTAAACATATTTTCTCTATCTCTTTACAGTTCAGCTATCAAGATATGGCATCCACATTAGGCACATCAGCTCACATCAGTAGTTCAACAGGACTCACGTCGATGCAATAGAACTTAGATCCCTAAACAACAAACAAAATAAACAGCAACACAGCTGCTAAAAAAATTATAATAAACAAGAAAAAGATTAATGTGTAAAATTAAATTAAAAACAAAAATTAAATGCTAAATATATTTTATACTCTATATTTAATAAAACAAAAAAAAATAATAATAATAAGCCACTAGTGCGCTTTATGCTAAAAAAAAATTATAAAAATTAAAAAAACAAAAAAAAAAATTATGTACCACAAAAAAAGTAAATAAAATAAATCAATACGATGTAGTTTGTTAAAATTGATTGCAAACAAAAAACAATTTACTATTACTATTATTTTTTACTGTAATATATAATATACACATAATTATAACAAAAAAAACGAAAAAAGAAATTTCACATTAGGCAAAACAAAAGCAGCATCCATACATAAAACAAAAAACAAAAAAAAAAACCTATCTTTCTATTTTGTTTTGTACGACTCGTGTGAATATTTTCTTTTGTTGTTGTCTTTATATTATCTACCTTTTTCTTTTTTCTTATTATTTTATAGAGTATAAAAACATTATTATATTATAAGAGTTCCGTTTCATAAATTATTTTCTTTTGTTTAAATATTATAATATATGATGATTAATAAAAGATTAATAAAAAAAAAAACAAAATAAACACAACACAACAAGAAGGCAGACAAAAATAAGAAATAAAAACAAACAACAAACCTAGATTCCATAGTTCCGACAAAAACATTTTTTGATATTTTTTATATATATACAAAAATATAATTATTAAAGTAATAATAATAATTCGTAAGCAAATAAAATTATGAAAAACCAACAAAACAAAAAAAAAAATACAAAAAACAAAAACAAATAAAATAAGCATGTTAAAATTAAACAAAATAAATATTAAAAATAAACATTTAATAATTATTAAAATTAAGATACAAATGTGTTTTTTATCGGGGATTTGTGCACGTGGTTCTGAAGGGTATTTGAATTTTGAGTTAAATTTGACGCCAATTGTGTTTTTTATAGGTCTGTTCCCGTACAAAGCCGCTGGATGTCATGGGCTTCCAGCTGAACTCTTTGAATACGGAGGTGATGTCTTGGTAGGGTGCATGCATCAAGTTATCAACCAAGTATGGGTGGAGGAACGCATGCTCCACGACTGGAGTATCAGCTCTATATGGCCCATCTTCAAAAAAGGCGGTCCTATGCCTTGTAAGAACTACCGAGGCATATCCCTGTTAAATGTCGCATATAAGATCCTATCCAACGTATTGTGTGAACGTCTAAAACCAATCGGCACGTACCAGTGTGGCTTCCGGCCCGGCAGATCGACAATAGACCAAATTTTCACACTCAGACAAATCTTGAGATCTACCAGGCGATGGCCCAATTCGGGATACCGACAAAACTTATCCAGTTGTGTCGCGTAACGCTTGAAAACACGCGATGCTCTGTGTAACTTGGAAACAACTATTTGGAGCCCTTCCAAACGTGCACCGGATTAAGGCAAGGAGATGCGCTGTCATGTGATTTCTTCAATATCGTGCTGGAGCAGATAGTGCGCAGGGCAGGTGTCAACACGGAAGGCAGTATATTTCACAAATCTGTGTTGGGATACGCAGACGATATTGACATCTTCGGAAGATCCTGGCAAGCCGTCGGAGAGACGTTTACGGCTATTGATGAGCAGGCGAAACGAGTTGGTCTTGAAGTGAACGAAGACAAGACGAAGTATATGTTATCAACAAACAAAAGGTTATCTGTTCAAAACAATGGGTACAACGTCACTGTAGTCGAGGTAGTTAAGGAGTTCACCTACCTCGGAACAAATATTAAGAATAGAATAACTCTAGCAAACCGCTGCTACTTCGGTTTGGCGAAACTCAGAATTTGACGGACCAAATTAATGCTCTATAGAACGCTCGTCTTAGCAGTCCTGCTGGATGGAGCCGAGTGCTGGACGATAAGTAAGAAAGCTGGACAAATACTCCATCAGATATTAGGTCCCTTATGCGATTAGGGCGAATGGAGGAGAAGATACAATCGCGAACTCTAACTCTATCTAGCTGTACCAGGATGTGGATGTATGCCAAAAAGCCAAGATACGCAGACTATATTGGCTGGGCCACATCGAGTGAATGGACTCCCTTTAGTCAAGAGGATCTTCGAATCCCAGCCCCCAGGTTCGAGACGGCGAAGAAGACCGAACCTCCGGTACAAAGACCAAGCTGTCGCGGATGCCAGAAAACTTTGTCTTCACAACTGGAAGCAGCGTGCTCGGGACCGCAGAGGATGGAAGGCAACGATGTCTCAGGCAGGGACTCTACAAGGGTCGGGAGCCCTTTAAGTAAGTAAGTTCCGTACTGTCTGCACTAAAATTCGCAGCTTGCTAAGTTTTTAAGGGTGAAGGTAAAATTCTCTCAGGGAAAGACAAATCTCCAAAAAAGTACGGGAACGGGTTGAACAAAAAAGGTGCACACTTTTAAGACGTCACTTTGTTTTTATTGATTTACATCAAATTATCTTGAAAGCCAGCAACAAAAAACCATTTGACGGAACTCATATTTCTGCGCAAAGAAATTTCTTGGACTAAAATTCGCAGCATTGGGGGAATTGCTTACTCTCTCGTTATCTCTCTCTTTTGTGAAAAACCACGAAACATTGATGTACGGGAACAGGAATTCGTTTTTTTCGTAAAATATCGTAGATTTTCGTAGTTTTAGTCAGAACGGGAACAGATCTTGTACTACAGTCGTCTACTGTTAAGAAGAAACATGGTGGTTAGTAACTACATATGAAGAAGTTTAGTCCTACTCCAGGAATTCCGCGAAAAATCTTATAAGATGAGTGCGTTCTCAACACTTTGCTAATCGAGTTGATAGAATCTAGTGGCTTATGGGGCAAGACATAGACTAGATTTTAGTAGATTCTATGGAAGAATACCTTCGCTATTATATGTATAATAAAACCAATTTACACTTTCTTGAAACGTAGTAACCCAGAGGAAACAATTCAGTTCAAATGGAAAGAATGCAAGGAATACATGCCGAACATATGCAGAGCTCCACTTACTGATATTTTTAAGTAGCTCGGGAAATAAAAAGGCAGATGAAATAGCAAGGAAAGCTTCATCCCACCCACTAGAACTGACTGACCTCTCCATAAGAACCCCGCGCTGCGGGGCTTGAAGAAGGGAAACTGGCTACGAGAGAGCCGAACCTGAGATGGAATTCCCTAGAAACCTGCAAAACAATTATGGCAAACTTTTGACAAAAAAAGGACCGAGAGAATTACTCGCAAGGACAGACATTCACTGTCCATGCTTGTGCGGATCCTTACGGGCCACAACACTCTGCGGTACCAGGATCTAGGAGAACTCTCCAACTCTAATACCGATAGGTTATGGAAAGTACAACCATGGGTAGTTTGTTACAGACATTATATGGGTTAAATGGGCAATGGATCAGTTCTGACCTGAGTGCGCCGGAGGCATTTTTTTCTTTTGCCAACGCACAATGTTAACATAACCTAACCCTTCATTGGGAACGGGGCCGATGAAACGTACCGCTAGAATTTAAAGGCACTAAACGCCTTTGCACGTCAGAAGGGGCCTGAGCAACTGACCGAGAAACTCTGCAGTGCATTCACTCACCACAAACGCTGACAAACTAGTGGACCGAGTACTTGAACACTATCAAAGACGTCGGCGTGACCAACCACAATCAAAAAGGAACCTTTGGTATGATGGTGAGTGCGTTAATCAGAAGAGAGTTGCAGAAGATGCACACAAGAAGCGAGAGATCGAGAGAAGAGTACCGGACTAGAAGAAGCGAAGGAACAAAATACTGCGTAAAAAGAAAAGGGCTCAAGGGAAGGAAAAAGAGCAATACCCGCACATCAAAGCGGGTCCAACAGAAGCTATCAAAGCTTTGAAGGTACGAATAAGGCGTTATCCCCTGCGGAAACAAAAAATCCTCGCATCATAAAGCAAGACTTAGCCTTGGTCATGCATATGGCATACGGGCCATATGCTTATGCAGGAAAGAAAAGAAAAGTCTAAACAACTGTTACACAATTACACTGGTGCTGCATACCACCGAATCGCAGAGTTTATACCCAATCATCGAAAGAAGCTGTAGACCTTGTGCCGAGGGTACAAAAGATGCATCACCCTATGCCTGTCATAGCTTGAAGGTGTTACAGAAATCAATTTTTTCTGAAAAGGGAGTAAAAACTTCAACAACAGTCTACCAGGATCCAGGAAACTGCTTTGGAAAAGGTGATGGAACCGCTCAATCAATCCATCTTTGAAAACAAGTCATGAAAATTTCCATCAGCAAGTCCGGACCTTATTTCTTTGAATTACAAACTGCGGTCCGTTTTATAAGGCATGGTGTACTCTAAAAATGTACCCAAACCTGGAGCCTGAAGCCGTTAGTTTTCCAATGGAAATCGTGGGTGCTGCGATTGATTGTATAAGAGCAATGTAGGCTTCCAGATATGGATGCAATAAGTTATACCTGCTTGTGATTTGGCCTTCTTTCAGCGTTCTAAATGGATATTACGAGTACTAAGCAATTACTCTCTAAAAAATTAGCATGAATAAAAGTCTCCAGAGTCATCGCCATGATGGGCGGATTAAATCTAATGTTCCTTAGTCTCCTAGGGAAGACCTTACAACGAATAAGGTCACAACCTTTCTATCTTTACATAAACAGAAGCAAGAAAGTTAGGAGTTAAATCAGCATGTAGGGTTGGCAGTATGTGGTCCGTTTAGAGAGAGAAGTTGAAAGTGGAATGGAACATTCAATGCTTTTTGTTTGTGTCTGCTATATGTAGCTATTATGAATCATCATCAGAAGATTTCCAGGGAAATCAATTGCGTAGAATGTTCCCACTATAAGCTTAACTACAGAAATGGACCTCCTTTTTATCTCTATCGTCTAGTCTAATTCGTAATTGCTTTCTTGGTTCCACGTGTATGTACACATAGAAGCTGCAAGTACACTAGTACCTTTTCCTTTCTTTCTGTGTTTTATTTTTAACTCTTAGATCCAATTTATCTTCGTTAGCATGTCTCCCCAAGACGGAAGTACGCATAAAGTAAAAATATCTGTGCTTAAAGCTTTAAGTAAATACTAAGTGCCTATTAACCTTCAATTGATCACTGAACCGGGGTCATAAGATGTAAAGAAGTCGTATCTCTGGTTAGTATACGATCACACTTAATCCCACAGAGACGTTCATTTCTAAATATGCTCAAAACGGCTTTAGTAATCCTTGCTCCTGGTGCAGAAGAAATGGAATTTGTCATTGCAACAGATGTCTTGCGTCGGGCTGGAGTCGAGGTGACTATAGCCGGGATAAATGATAGTTTGCCAGTGAAATGCTCTAGGAATATCGTTATAGTCCCTGAAACAATGTTGGAGGATGCTAAAGATGTGAGTATTAAATAGGCCTAGGTGGATAGATTTTAATTTTAATTTTATTTAGCAGAAGCACTTTGATGCGGTTGTCCTTCCTGGTGGTTTGGGTGGCTCTAAGGTCTTGGCTGAATCACCACTCGTTGGGGAAGTTCTGAAGAAACAAGCATCAGAGGGAGGAATAATTGCAGCAATTTGTGCTGCACCTACTGCTCTGGCAGCGAATAATATTTTCACTGGCAGGCGGCTAACGTCGTATCCATCGGCGAAGGGACAATTGGATACGATTTACGAGTGAGTCGTTGGATAAGTCATTCCTTTAAATGGAGTTTAATTGAGTACAATTTTGATAGATACGTGGATAATGAGAGCGTAGTTCAAGACGGAAATTTAATAACCAGTCGTGGACCGGCTACTGCATTTGATTTTGCCCTAAAAATTGCCGAATCCCTGGTTAGTGAGGAAGAGTTTACAGCGGCCACAAAGAGAATGTTGTTTTAGTTCAGTTGAATACAAATAAAATTGGAATACAAAGGGAAATGGAGTTAGTCGTTCTTATTAAATAGCATAAGAAAGGAAATACAACAAAGAAGAGGTTAATTAACAATAAGAACTAATATTTGGCAATTGGAGCGACCTTAAAACATTCAATCGAAGAGTTTTACGTTCCCCGAAACGACTCCATCTGAAGGTCGAGGTAGAAAACGTTCTTTCGACTTTCGTTTCATACATTGTTGCTTGTGATTTTTGTGTAATCCTCTCGAATATATGACTAGAAGCTATGTATTATCGAATGGCAGCCTTAAGTTTGTGGATGTTTATCCAAGCGCTGCTTATAAGTACTTCAAGGGCCTTCACTATATATTAGCCATCTGTGGTCAGGACCAGAGCATTGCTGTGGCACCAACTCGGCTGCCTATGCACTGGTGAATAACAACTGGAATCACAAATTTCGTGTAGCCCCCAAGTGATTCTTACAAGGATATCCTTACCTTAGCAGAAAGCTGACGGGCTATAGACCATTCTTCCCTAGGAGTAGCCCACTCCCCTTCAATATCGACAGTTAAATACACATTCGAATGAGGGCTGATCTAAAGGGCAGACCAATCGATTTTACGACAAAGAAACTTCGAAAGAGAAATACGTAAACCCAGCTAGACTCATGCACCTTGACTGCACGAGTTTGACCTCCATGTCTGCTCAACAGAGTCACAAGATCAAACAATATGCACCTAGGCAGATTCTTGCATCGACGTGTCATACTTCCAGGTTTTTACCGAAACAGAAGATGCTACAACACGAAAAACTCGATTCTCAATTGAAAAACTAAAAATTATTGCTCCGGAGGATACTGGGTAATTTTATTTGCGCCTAAATAATATTTCTATCTTACATGCAAAAATCCAAATCAAGTGGGTATTTCATCAGCATTGCCTTGGCGGTTTCTCCAGCCTTTTCAGGTCCAACAAGCGCTTCAGTTATTAGTAGTCCATAATGATAAGCCGTACCGGGTCCACGGCTGGTTAACAAATAGCCATCCTTAACAACTTTCTTGTCATCAACGTACCTAAGGGGAGATTATTAATCCTCAATGCACAACTCGAAATCTTCCTCCTTACTTGTACATCGATGTCAATTTATCCTTTACCGAGGGATATGAGGTCAAAGACCTGCCACAGCCGATGCCGTGCGCAGCCAAGGCAGTTGGTCCGGCACAAATAGCTGCAATGAGACGACAATGTTCTTCCTGCCGCTTAAGGACTTCACCGACTATAGGTGATTCACACAACATTTTGGAGCCTCCTAGACCACCAGGGAGAATGACAGCATCAAAGTCCGTCTAATAATCAGAGAGAGGGACTGTGAATCTTGTAATTATACGTTTTAAATTGCGTCACTTACACACTTGCAGTCTATTAGCGAAGCGTCAGGAACAATGACAACATCTCGGGAGCATGTTACCGGCTTAGAGTCTCTCAAACCGGCAATTACAACTGAAACCTAGATAAAAGTAATATTCTATCATATTTGCTTAGGGGATTTCACTTAACTTACTCCAGCTCTACGCAAGATATCGACTGTGATGATCGACTCCATTTCTTCAGCGCCAGGCGCAAGGATTAACATTGCTTTTTTCGACATATTTCTGGCAAAATTAGCTGATAGATTTTGAAGGGTATTTAATGTTGTTCGAGAAATTCTAGCAGATGACCTTGCAGCAAGCGAGAGCATTTGAAAGTTTTGTGAACTGTCAAATTGCAGCTGTTTCGAGCTTAAAGTTTAGTGGAAGCTTTTTGGTGGTTTCTTTCTGCTTCAGCTGGATGGATGAATTTGGACACTAATGACCGAAAGTTTGTTTTTATTTTATATCATTTGTATTGGTTTCGATTTTTTATTCGAATTAAGTCGTTTTCAAATAAGTTTGATAGTTTTTAGTTTCATATCTGTACTTTAGAAATATACAGTGTTCTTTTAATATGGACCATGTAATCAAGTTACTTGCAGTTGTGCAATATTGTTACGAAATTTCCTTATTCGTTGGAACTAAGCCCTGGAGCTGGTGCACCATTTTTGAAAACATAAGCAGGCGCGAGCCTTTGGGCCCTTTTAGTTGTTTTTATGGAATTATACCCTTGAAAGTCCTCGAAGTGTGAGCATACTAACTTACATCAGGAAAATTCTTAGAAAATATTTAGAGCTTGGTGTGAAGCAATGCGCAGTCACTAGAGGTGTCCCCCAGGGGTCGGTAATGAGACCATTACTATAGATTATCATGTACGATCAAGTCTTTGGACTTGAAATACCAGCCGAGGCTGAAATCGTCGAATTCTGCGGATGAAATCGTTACAGTTGTAACAGCAAGACTTTCGGTGGAAGCTGTTCAAATTAGAGACAAAAAAATCTTAGTTGTTGGACAGTAGCTAATATCCGTCGACATTACACAAGCAGAACATAAAACGGAGGCGAATTACCAGTAGACAGCAAGTGGAGACCATTGCGCTCACAGTAGGTGGGCATAAGATAGTATCCAAGCCAGCTCTCGTGGCCAGCTCAAGGACTACTTTCCAAGTTCGAATTGGGAAAAATTAGAGTTTTTTCATTCTTCCAAAGCCCGCCTTTTCAGCTACAAGCACTAATCCAGGAGAACTTATACATCACATGATAGAGTCAGAAAACAGCTGGAACTCAGTAACTCTTGTGCTAAAAATATATACCAAGAGTTGAAGAGCCTGAATCGAAAATCGGATTGGCCATCAAGGCCCTTGTACCAGTACAGCTGAGTACTAGTAGCAGCTGACAATGTTTGGCTAATTCGCACAACTCTATTCCCTAGTCCCTTGGTACTCCGTCGAAGACATCCACGTCCTTCCCCGAACAACATAAATAACACGATCCCATAATAGGACTTTGTATAAACATTTCCACAAGCCCGCTGCGTGTTCAGTAAACACATTCCAAATCTACTCATCCATTCATTTGAAACAAAAGGGAAACCCTTTTTTCTTTGTTCAACAAATAAGCTTAACAAATTGCAGCAGTCATACGCCTCCAGAAGCAACGAGGCGCTACGCGGAAATAACATCTAAATTAGTCGTCGCCAACGCGCATTCAACCACGCATCCCTAAACCAACACCTGTACCTGGGTACATCTTCATTTAGCAATGGCACTTGTATACCTATAAGTGCGTTGCAATATTTTATGACGCAACTTCTTCTACCTGAAGAGAGTCCTACGCGCTACAAGGCTGTGTGCATTACAACAATAACCTTGGGACTACGACTATCTTGGCATCTTAACCAGCCGCATCTAAGGAGCCCGCTGTTCCGCGTGATTATCGGCTAACAACTCCATAGACTCCAATAATAATAGATAACAACTCAGTGTGTGCAGCGCACCAGAAGAACGCGTGCGCAGTTTTGCCAGCATCAAGGGACTTTTTAAAACAAATAATCATAACGAATTATTCGCAGCGAAGATATCTAAATCGCTTTCAATAATCGTCGGGGGCTCCCAGATACTCCTCTTCTTAAGCGCAACCGCAGCGGTGGAAAATGAAAATTATCCATGTGACAGGTTTGTATAATTTACGCTTTGCAGACGCGACAGACGCTGGGTCTGTCTACCGTGGCGTCATTAGACGTCTGTTGAGTTGATTTAACCAGCTATACACACACACCGAGCCCAACTGAATCCACAAGAGCACGCAAAGACGAAGATATAGTAGGAAGGATGGTGCTGCTTCGTCGTAATCCCTTTGCCTTGTTTTTCTTTGGATTTTTTCCTGAAAATTTAAAATTACACGCGCGATAATTTGATTTTCATTTCATTTGGTTGCGCATGCGCGACTCGCGCGTCCCGTACAATTACACTTAATCGCAATTTATGAGCAATTTGTGCGAGGCAAAACGCTGACAAATAAATGCGTCTAGAGCTAGAGCGAAATTACTTATGTACCTATTCACGTAATGTGGAGGATTTTCAGGAGTAAATTGTTATTACCATTTTAATGTCCCTGAAATATGAATAAATTGTTATTGCTGAAAGAAAAAAAAAACTTACAAGCGAAACAATCGGTGTACCTTGAGTATGCCCTGAGTAGGATTACAATGTAAGTTCGAGCAGAACGTGATTTTTTTCTGATTCCCAAGTGGGGCCATTATAAGGAAGGTGTTGTTGAACTCCTTGGAAGGGGGTTTTAGATCTATATTAAATTTAAGGTCAGAGAACTTGTTCAAATCGCCGGAAAGTGTTATACGGAATCTACTTGGAAATGTGGGATGATTGTCCGATGGGGGCATCGACATGCGTTCAGATAGTGTTCCTCGGATTTTGGTATAGCTGACGAATACCTATTTATCTACCTTTTATCTGTTTATCTAGACAGAGACCAGTGAAGTGAATCATGGAATAATTTTTGAGCATAACCTTATTTGCAATTTCAAAGAATTTTGAGCCCGCTCTAAGTGGTACACAATTTGGAAGCCAGAGACAAATTTAGTCAGCTTTAACGCTTTCACTTTTCCAGTAAGCGTTGCTGGTCAAAACGTTCAGAAAGATTGAATTCAGTAACCCAGTACTCAATGTAGATGGAGTCATTTAGTGTGTCAAAGCTTTATAAGAGATATGCATCGGAGAGGATACTTACTATGGCTGGGCACTAATTTGGTTTGCTTTCGATTGATCCTAACGCAAACTAGTCTGTACTTCTTTCGAAACCTATTATAGCCCGGAGTAGAAGTTGTACTATCTCCTATAGTTTACCAAAAAGTCTGTTTCTCGTGTAACGGTATTTAATAGTTTCCATTTCTTCTGTATCATGAGCACTACTGCATTATTTAGATGAGTTGATCTCCTGTCAGTTGGTACACTCAATCACTTCATCGACTAAGGGGCAAGTTATAGATTTCATTGAAATGCATCATTGGAACAGTCAGTGGAACAGTAGAAGGCTCTGTCAGTGAAACTACAAAATATACGTTATGAGGTTAGACTTGATTATTAAAACCGAAACTGACAGATGAGAATAGAGTGAGATATGAACACATTAGTGAAATGATTAGGTCAGTTCGCGTACTTTCTGCACTAAAATTCGTAGATTATCAAATTTTGAAGAGTGAAATTCTCTCAGAGAGAGCTAAAATTACGAAAAAGTAAACGAACGGGTTGAGCAAGAAAAAGTTGAAAATACACTGGTTTGACAGCTTTGACAGTTTTTATAAACCAGTCCACAGAAATTTCTTCCACTTAAATTCGTAGCATAGGGAAATTGCTTACTCTCTCGTAAGTGCTCTCTTCTGCGAAAAACTACGAAAATCCTGCTTACGCGAACAGCTTTTCATAGAAATTCGTAAATTTTCGTAAAAATTCGCGAACGGACCTATTGTGTTCCAAATTAAAGAAACAAGGATCAGCTGTTGATTGAAATCGATTTTGGTCAGTGAAGTCGGATTTGCAAAAAAGTTTTAATCAGAAGTAGGTATTTTTGTTTGTAAAAAATTCTACAAGTGATTTGCTCTATTTTTATACCAATTAAAGCCAATATTGTTTGCTGAATCGTCTTAAAATCGAAAATTCCAATGTTCAATGATGCATTTAACTGGTACCTAAAGACTTCTGGTACTCACTTCACTCTTCTCACCTACATACTATTGATATTACCTATAGAGTGATGAGTAATCATCTGAACAGGCTCATAAGCTTCGAGAAACGACGCAATCTCGTCTAGTTATCCAGGAGGATCGTTTCTCTTATTTTAAGTTCTACTTTTCTTGCAGTGCTCCTATTGAGGCGGCTAAAGAAGCATTGCTAAATTCTTCATTTACCTAATGCTAACTCTTTCTATGATAATTCATCTGCTATTTCGCTCCTTTCTATATAGCAATGTGCGGGAACCCAGCTGAGAGTGGCTTTGTTAGTGTTGCTGAATCTGTTAACAGCTTTTTGGCAGGGGAAGACTCTTTTCGATCTGATTACTTTGGTGTCCAGTCTCGCTTGACTAACCACGAAGATTGTTACTCTAGATGGGGTTAGTTTGATTGCATAAGGTCCATTCACAACTCAGCAACCTGCGAATACAAACGAGAAGATATTCACAAATTTTCACATTTCGTTCACAGTAACTTTTTATCTAGTCACAACAGTCTTCGAATTTCATCTGCGATGTTGGATTGCGTTGCACATCTGTTGGAATTTGACAGTGTGCAAGAAGCTGTGAATCAATGTCAGGAAATGGTTGGGTTGTCTCACTGGTTGCTGGTTCCTTTAGTAATTCTTTTTCTGAATTAGGGTCTACCTATACCTACTTTGATTATTTCAGTATATCGATGCAGCAGCATTTTTGCTAAGTCTGATGTTTGGAGTTGTGGTTGACACTTTTAGTCTGGTGTCAATTGTTGCTTTTCGTGGTTTTTTTATTGTTTTTTTTTAGTACTTTATCAAATTGTTTTATCACAAGTAAAATAAATGGAAAAAGTCAGTCGTGGCAGAAGCGATACATCAGATCTTGCCCAGGTGCCTGAAAGAGCTCGTTAGCAACTAGATTCACTTCCTACCTCCTATGGTATGGTATAAGGGATGCGCACCAAAGGGGTGCCTACACGAGGGCCTATTGATCCATTGTGATTCCCTGTCGTCATCGTGGTTACATATTCTAATTTGGTAGCAGTTCGGTTGGTCTTGTGTTGAACCAACTTGTACAGTTGATGAAACAAATCAATGTTCCTGAGTCGTCTAGTTCTCTGAACAATCTGTTTCCCAGGCAGCGGAAGCGACGGGTTTGGAGGTTGGGGCAATCACATAGCAAGTGTTTGACTGTTTCAATTTCTTCTGTATCATTACAGCTCCTACACTAGTCTGGTGAACTGATGCCTAGTCTGGCTCCTGCCAAGTCTGGCGGCCATTGCACCTATCGGGCAGTGCCCATTTAGTAAACCTATCATGATACTGATTTCTTCAAGGATAGGAGGCTCTTGGTCCTTTATCGTTCAGCTTTGGCCATAAACTGCGAAATATGATGCAGTCACTTCTGGTTGCTCAGGATGTTTTGATCTTATCTTCTGTTCTTCGGTCTATTTTCTTTTCTAGTACACCAAAGGGGATGGCTACTTGTATCTGGGTGAGTTCTTCATTGAACGTTGACCCGTTGCGTGCAAGTTCGTCGGCTGGTTAATTCCCTTCAAAGAGTGAATTCATGGGTGTTACATATTCTATTTATCGTTACTCGGCATAGTGATAGACTGCTTTTGAGCTGATAAGCACCATCAAGTGCCTTAAACGCCGGATTGACAGTCCACAAAGATCGTAACCCTGGATGGGTTTAGTTCTTTTGTATTTATAGGATTTAGATTTAGGCTTGGAAGATACTGCAGTCATCAGGGCGTTTGTATGCATCACGGATATTAAGAGATTCACTGAAAACTCCAGCGCCGATTCCTATGCTCATGTTTGTCCCTTCTGTGTAGAATTTTAAGCCCTGTGCACTGGTTAGTACGTTGGATTTCCACTCATGTCTGTCGGGTAAAAAGAGGACGGAGTATTTGTTTTTGAAGTCTATGTAAGCTACGACATAGTCAGTTATTTCGTCGAGATCAGTAGATCTAAACCTTTGAAGTATAGGTCCATGTCCATATGAGCTTTGCTTCCACGTGCTTAGATGTCTAATATGAATCGCGTTCATTGTCCACATTTTCTTCACTTGCTTCGATCATGGTTCTTCTTTCATTCCATTAGGCACAATTCCGGTTGAAGAAGATTTTATTTCAATATTCATGGCTCATACCACTTTCATGTTGATTCTGGAAACTGCTGTGATCGCATCGAATGAATCCTTTGCATCCAAACAGATTTTGTATATATGAAACATCCGCCATATTCCTACAATTCATCCAAAATCCTTTCAATTTCATTCAACTCAATTCATCTACTGCAGCTGCCAATCCAAGCTCCGTGATGATTTATAGCTTCCAATGTCCAACTACGGCTGTCAGTCAATAAATGTCATAACAAAGTGGCATGTTGCCCATTCCCATAAATTTATTTCTCATTTGCATTTTAAAAACAATACCCGAGTCTAACTCCTCCCACTAAGGTTTCTAACAAAAAAAAATATTATGATGAATGGCCACTGGGCGCGAGAGACTTTTTCTTCTCTCTAAAATCCCCCAACACAATTCATCTTTGACACAAAACTTTAAACAAAAACACAAACGTTTCCTTTTCAAATACACCGCCATCGGTCGACCCAGTTACCTAGTGGCCAAAACAAAAAACCTACACAAAACCCATTTCAGATTTTGACCACACGCCAGTGTGTGCGGCTGCGCGCGCGTTCACAATAAACATCATCGGAGCCTAATGGGTAAACATGTCGGACAAAATGGCGATTAAACTGATGATCATGATGACGCCTCCTTAAAGCAGAGAAAAAATTTAAACATTCCGATGCATCAAAACGAATTCGCTTTACCGTCAATCATCACCGTCATCGTTCGTCATCCCATGAGTTCCTAGGACCACTTTTGGTTCTCTAGGGAGCTATACTCGCCTCATTTATGGAGGCTTGTCTTTTTCGCTACATAACCGTTGTTTTGATTGGAAAGAAAGTGCATCTGTCTCGTTATAAATTCATTTTTTTGTTTTTAATTAATCGAATCGTGCAGACTGATTGATTTCAATTAAAGGAATCCGCAATGAAACTTTTGGGCCTGTATTATTTTCTTTTTCGTTTTTATTCAATTTTTTTTTAGTTGGTTTTGTGTGTTTTGGAGTGAAATTTTCGTGCAGACTTTCATTCCAGAGGCGGCTTAGGCAAGCAGAATCATCACCACAAATGGCGCGGAACATGGTAGACGAAGAAGACAAAGACGAGTGTTGAGCGCAGGATGATTAATGATGATTGCTTGGAGACTTATTGCCTGATGGATGGCTGAATGGTTGAACGGTTTGAATTTGTCTATGCGATGGTTGGATGCAACGGTAGCACAGAACGGTTACAGCGCTGATACCATTTGGGGGTTTTTAATTGAGAAAAAAAACTCAAGATTATTAGACATATTGTTTTGTGTTTTCCTCTAACAAGGCGTCACGAACAAGGAAAATGAGAAGCAAAAATGGTGTGCAACTGAGAAACTTTATGTGACATATGTTTGACATCTCTGAAAGTGAAACGAAAAATATCAATTTGGAATTATTGTACTGGAAAGTAGTGGTTTTGTAGTAGAAAAGAAAACTGCAAAAAAGTGAAAAGCACGACTACTTTTTGAACACGAGAAGTCGGTTATGGAATTTCATCAAAACATGCGAGAAAATTGTGAAATTTCGGTTCTGGTAACCTATGAGTGAAAGCATTTACCGCAAACGAGGAATTTAAGTAGCAGCCGAGTCCGCACAACTCAGGATGAAAGTCTGACAAAAGTAATGAAGGGCTAAGCCCCATTACAAAAATAGCTTGGCTAAACCTGTGCAGAATTTCGACCAGGAAAATAGATTGGATACAAGTCAATCCAAGTCTGAATTTCAAAGAAAGTCAAGGAAGCACTTTTGCGAGGAGAAACTTATGGACCAGGACTCACCATCCACGACAAGTCCATATGATACGTGTAGCCATTGCAGATTATAGTTAAGCAGGTTGAGATGTTGTCTATGGGACGCTATAAGTTGTGTGTAGTCTTTACTGCTGAGAGGCGGTAGGATTCGTTAAGTCATGTCACAAATTTTCCTCGTGGCACATCCAATCGTAAATGGAAGTCGTAGCCAGAATACAGAGAGACATCACACAGGTTATCACAACTTCATTGTGGAGGCCACACTTGAGAGATAGTATGCACCTTAAACAGGTATCAAGAGGAGGTAAACAGTGGCCCAAAAAAGGTGTGTTTCTTATATAATATCTATCGAATCCTTAGAGGGCCTAGAGCTCAACAATATACTGTTTGGTTCCTTCCACACCAACTATTTCCCCGAACCCAGTAGGTATACATAAGTGGATGCAAGGCTGAAAGTCAGAAACCTCTTCAGCACCAAAAAAGCGAACGATGGGGTCTGACGAATATAGGTTTCCTCTCACTGAATACAAGCTAGAATTGAGACTAACTACGCGGGCTGCTTGGAGGAAATAGTACGAAACCATTGCCGAAACGCCATTAGCAGCATGAATCGTTCGTCAATGGGTCAAAGAAGTAGACGACACCAGCCAGCACTCAGACCTTTGCTTCAGCTACATTTCTTAGGTTCATCTCTCCTAGGTTCAAAAGTTAAAATATACAGTTTGGATAAAGTTGTATCGGCCAATCGATTGGCACAATGGACCCGAATTGTGGGCCTAAGTGAGCAGTGACCTTCTGGTCACAAGGCACCCATCGACCTAACCGTAACTATAGATCGCAATTCAAGAATAGACTTGAATGTGAAGTCATGTATTGTCATATTTAAGAGTTAGCTGAGAATAAGTCCGAACTTCTTTTAGTACTATTGAGGTAATACAGGACTTAGCCAATCTAGGCTATATGATGACCTCCGCAAATGATCTTGCCAGTAGCTTCTTGCATGAGCTAAAAAAGCCAATGGGAAGGAAAGTCAAAACTACTAAGGTATACCTATCCATCCAGTTATGCTTTATGACCCAGAGCAATGAACTTTGTCGACTTTGGACAAGGATGCTCTCGGTTACTTTGGAGGAAAACTCTTTAAGTGATCTTCGGTCCTATCTGAACAGATGACAATGGTACAATGTCCAACTATACGGTGCATACAATGATATTGACTTGGTCAGAAGATTTCATATACAGCGACTAAAATGACGAGATTTCTTAGAGTGGAAAACCTTATCTCCCTGAAAATCTTTGAATCTCCCCCAAATGAATGGCGGAGTTGAAAATGTTGGGTAAGGCAAACAATTGGAAGTGAACCTCAACCAACTTGACCTGCTCACCTTTGATCAACTGGTTTGCTACCGAGTTGGCCAGAAAAATTTGTTCGTTGAGACCCAGGTTCAACCTGAACTATAGCGCCATCTGAGGAAGTAAATAAGTTCTTTTGGAAGAGAATAAATTATGGAACAGACATAGAAAGTGAATCAGGATCAATGAGGCAGTATTAAGCATTCATGAAACAAAATTATGAGCTACAGTTTCCCTGACTTACTCTAGCCAATTCTTCAAGGAAATTTTGAAGTGGGAAATGGAATTTCTTGGAAAATCTTGTCCCATTTACTCTATCCAAATCGAGGAAGAGCTAAAGTGATCCTATTTAGAGTCATGTTCCGAACTCCATTGCATTGCGTGTGGTCATGAGAAACTCTCAAGTTATTCTCTGTCAGTTTCATGTGTTCCTTTGCCTGACATCATCATGTCTATTGTAAGCGATTTAGCAGTTAAAACAAAAACACCTTCCACCTGTACCTTAAACGTGCCTTAATAGGCAATTTACCCACTAACCCACTTATACACCGTAACGTACTGAATTCCAACGACTAAATCCATCTAATAGGCCATCTCACAACCTTCGCAATAAAACATATTTCCAATATTTCCACGCCACATTCCAGCGCCAAGTGCATTTAACAAAAGTCCAACACGATGCCTGCATAAATTAGCAGCCACCATACGGTGCCTTAGGTATTGAAGCCTGCCGCCAGACCAAATATGGCACACTTCATATTGAATTTAAGTTGCACCGCGCCGCGCCGCGTCGGCCGGCCGGCTTCACAGGAGAAGGAAATAAATTCTAGACACAGATCACAGCACATCGCTAAGGGGTCTTCCCCATAACGGCTCCATAATTAATTGCACCAATTTCGCTTTGGGGTTGTGCGCGCAAGCGCAAGCGCAGACCAACCATCCGCCAGTATTATACCATTTGACTTCATGGTAACGCGCTCGCAAAAAAAAAGCGCAGCGCATAATCATCATCATCATCACAAAACCATTTTCCTATCACATGAGCATTTGTCATTTTGCGCTCCAGCGACGCGACGCGCGCAGTGACGATGTTCCAATGATGCTTTGGCGCTCCATGCTCCAAGGTGCATTATGTGTATGTCGGCGCAGTTAGGTTGGTGGTCAGTCGGTTGGCTAATGCTATAGATTTGTTTTGTCCTCACTCAGTTACGGCTGCGCATATTTCGGAAATTTAAATGGACGCAAGAGTGCGACCCACCGCTGTGTCCTGACGATTTGGTAATTGGAAAATATTTATGTGTGAAATATGCTAATAAATTGATGAATTATAGATGGCAGTAGAGGTCAACACTAGTATGTGGTGCGGAAGCAATTTGTTTCGTAATGAATTTAACTGGTTTTTTCCTGGATCTGGTAACAATGTTATCAAATTGTGGTTTAAGCCTAAGGATCTGGAGGGGAAAGGAAAACCATTTGGCAACAGTGAGCACTCTAATCGAAATGCGGAGCAAATTTTGAGAATTGACATAAATTTGCGCTATCGTGGTGAGTAAATGAACATTGTAGACGTCAACCTATCTTCAGTGTCAACATTGAAGGAAAATTTAGCTCGCGTGGTGTCAAAGTTGGATGACAACGAAAAATAAATTTGAATTCTGTCCCAGTGGTTTTAAGCCCCAGAATATAACCAGCTTTAATTTGTATAATTTGTGACGTATATTCACCATGATTGAGCACTTTTGCGTAGCACTTCAAGTGACGAGCGTATGTAGATGAGCATTCTTTCACCTTTTGCAGATTGGATGAATATCTAGATTACATTTTGATTTAATGATATCATGGTAAATGGAGAAAGGTTCTAGTTGCCATTCCTTGTCTGTTAAAATGTAGAAAATTCAGTCTGTCATTACGAAGCTTTCTTTGACATCTTATCACTGTAACTGTCATTTATAGTTGTACCTTTTAAGACCTTGTGTAAATTGGTTGAAAATGTGGACTGAATTTTGACAGGTGGTCTGAAAGTTGAAAGTTGTGGTGAATAATAAATTGACGTTGTAAATGCCAGGCGTTAACAAGCTGAATTTGATCAAATTTGGCGTTCATATCTTATGATTAAGGACAATAACATTTCTAACTGTCATAATATAAAATTACGTATAGTTGAGCTTTGAGAATCTTGTGGTCTGTGCTGGTTAAACACTGCGGAACACCATTTTCAAAGCGTTGCAGAAATTAAAAGTCAGTTTGTTTGAGGATGTCGGTATCGATGCCATCAACGTTGGAAGCCTGGAGACAATATTGAATCTTCTTCTACTTGACATATAATACGAGAACCTGACAGCTTAGACTAAGACTTAGAAAAGCTCAAAACACTACTATATCGAGACGAGAATAAGTTCTTCGCAGATCCTTTCTGAGGCACTTGGTAATGGACATTGAATCCACAAGAAAGTTACCAAACGATAGTGCCATTTGTCTCATGAAACGCACTCGTTTATCACGGCACTGTCAAAACCAAGTGAAATTCCCATCCCAACAAATGACAGGAAAGCAGGTGACATTTGAATTGTCTCATGAAATTCACTCGTTTACCACGTTACTGTCAAAACCAATTGACATGTCGCCTGTTTTCCTGTCATTTGTTGGGAATTTCAGTTAAGTGATCCCAAATTCACCGATTTCAGAGTTCTTTCTTCTTAAAAAATTCTCTAAATAATGACAATGATCCAGAATGCATACGCAATCTTCCAAAACAAGCTAAATAATCGGGACAAGTTCCACGTTTTTTTCCTTCGTTCATTCCATTTTATGTATAAGAACATATCTCAGCAAGTGGATATTCACTGGAATCGGGAACAACAAAAAACACAAACCACGGACTTTATAAGCATTACTCGCAGCTCTTCCAGCACACATCCGCACTGTGCCCTATAATTATTGTCATTTTGGCAATTTTGACGAATTAGCGAAAATGTTTTCTCCCTCGGGGGTAATCTGCCATTGCAAGGATGAAAATTACGATCATCAGTGTTGTTCTTGGAGAATGCACAGAGAACCAGTAAAATTTGTGATTTTCAAAAAAAAAGAAAAAAAAATAAGTTTGAAGCGTATCTTGTAGTACAAATGCGATAACGGTGTATGTAATTAAGGATTTTTTTTTTTGGTTTCCTTTTGGAGGGAATTTCATGAAGCACTTGTTGATGTCGATTGAAAATTAAGCGGTTTGTATTGACCTCAGGCGGGTGGTATGTTGTCCTGTTTAATCTTAATTGCAATCGTTTTGTATTTTTTTGGGGAATTACTGCACTAAAGTTGAGAGCTGAAATAAACGATATTGTAAGGTAAGAGAACACAGTTACTCAAGGCGCTGATACGGGCGCCATTTGGTCCATTATGTGTGAGTCCTTTCAATATTTGGTCTTAGGTGGGTTTTAGCATAAATCAACTTGTGCTTTCGATGTATCATAACATCTTCCAGAGTGGAATTTGTGTAAGATCATCTTATACAGAAATCATTTGATTCTTAGTCGGGTGGTGTCCAGATAGTACATCATCACATCATTGCCAGGCGATTACATTCAATGCACCAATAAAATAGGGTAAGGATGAGTTCACTGTTGATAGTCTGACAAATAACTGCTTGCACGTCAAATGAAAGGACAAACCACGAGCAGTGCATCCCACGAAGTTCATCTGCAGCCAATTCAAAAAAGGAATTTTTAATTAAGTGGTCTTGAGTTTCCGGCATTTGAACGAGCGTCTCATAACAATCAGTATGAAGGCTAAATTCACCAACAATACCAAAATATTTGCTTAATCATCTTACGAGAATCGTACCAGCCTCTCTTCCACTAAATATTTTGTGTGTCAGAAATCTCTGAGGATCATTACCTAGCTCTATCCAAGGTACGAACGTGGGTATCTAGAATGGGGCGAAACTAAAGAAATGCTGTCAGTAAGTTATACGTCGCGAGCTCTATGATCCAAAGAAAAAAAGAGGTAAGGAGGAGTTACAAACTTATAAGGTGATCCTTTAGAGAACACTTATCACCCTAGCCCTGCTGTTTGGCACAGAGGAATGGATTTTGTGCGTTCTTAGGCTACTTAGTTCACGTATATGTAAGTATTAAGATGTCTGGGTCATTTACAGCTGATGGACTTCACTTCAAGTTGACAAATCTTCGAATTCACCGCGAATGGACTACGCAGTAGAGGGGCCTTAGTGATCTCGCCATGCCCAACTTGCTCAAAACCGAGTTGGCTACATAGATTTGGTTTTAGGGACTCAG
Organism: Chalcosyrphus nemorum; assembly: GCA_949716465.1. Taxonomy (NCBI): domain Eukaryota; kingdom Metazoa; phylum Arthropoda; class Insecta; order Diptera; family Syrphidae; genus Chalcosyrphus; species Chalcosyrphus nemorum. The sequence continues at coordinate 83,341,022 of OX454333.1, forward strand.
GTCGATCTTGGAAGTAAGTAAATAAGTAAGAAATAGGGGCAGCAACTAATGTGTGGACAATGTCCTCCTGTAATTCAGTTCCTCTCTTGGCTAATAACACCCTGTCTTGTCGCTCAGAGACTATTTACTTCGTTCAGCGTTTATTCGCAGTTGAAAATTGTTTTCAGCATGAATGCTCGATTTGGTTACCCACAAAGATTTGTAATCCTAGATGGATTCAGTTTACTTTTTGTTGGTGAATATAGTCTGGACTGCTCTCTTAATAAGTCGACTTTGACTTGAAATATACTAAACTTTACTCGAACTTTACTAATGCAAAACTCTAGAGGCCGTGATAGTGTAGGTTCTCAAGTCATCTACATTGTACTACAAAAACAGGAGTCTTTCAGACTTCCAGAAGCATGTAGTGTCTTTCAAGCTGAAATACTGGCAATAGAAACAGCCGTCGTATCTATTAAAGAAAGTCACATCCCTTCGTCGGATATTTCAGGGATAGTCGAGCGGCTCTGAACTCAATAACTTCTTATACAGTCAAATCAAAGGCGGTGAAGAAGTGCCGAGACTTACTGATCACAATCAGTCACCACAAGGCTAAACTCTGCTGGATACTTGGACACATCAATGTGGAAGGGAACGAAAAGACGGATGAATTGGCAAGGCGAGGTTCTGCTATGAACATAAGAAGGCTGACACATCCACATACAGCATTGTTGATAACATAATAGAGAATAAGGCCAACGCCTCCATGGAGGACTGCACTAATTCCATACATCCATATGGCCAAAACTGAATGAAAGACAATACCCTGACCCCGTTAACAATGGATCGAACTTTTATCCGCGTGCTCCATGAAGCAATCACAGGACACTGAGCCATAGGAGCAGTGTTCTACAAATGAAACGCAAAGTCCAGCGATTTATGCAGAAGCTGTGGAGGCGTAGAGGAGGTAGAGTCAACCGACATCGTCTCACTCCTTTTTAAAAGGTAAGCAACAATGGGCCTTTATTGTCTCCGAGTGCAAGTGATGTGTCCTTTTTTTCATCCAGCAATAACCCAAACTAAGTCATTTACATTGGTTACTCTCTCTAAAATGTGTATCAAACCATAATGTGCGTTGTATCTGCATACATTATATAAATGTGTTTTCCGTGTCTTATATTTGTTTTGTTTCCTTCCGGAGCCATCAATATAAAAATGCTTCCATTTATAGATAATACCTTGAAGTGAGTTTGAACGCACTCTTTTCTATAAACGCCATCTGCATTCTCTTAACTGAATTGTCATCTAAAATATGGCATCGCATCCAACTTCAGGGCGAATCACATATTATTATAAAATGGAGCAAGATTAATAAAATTTGTGAGTCCAGAGCCAGACAAATCGGCTTATTTCTTTATTAGCTCATCGGTCAAAGATTCTGCTTCGATTTCCTAATATCCCGATATCACTAGTTGATCCTATTGGAGCGCACGCACCTTAGTTCTTAGTGTCGTCATAATTTATTGTTCACTATGCCTACAGGCTAACTTTTAACGCCTCTTCTCCAAGGAATTTCTCATGAGATATGGAAATGAAGAAGTTTTCTTCTTCTTTTTAGAAAGCATCCTCCGCTTCCTTTTTCTCCTGTCAGCACTGTCCAAGAGAAAAATGCTTCATCATGCTTGAAAGATCTCAACGAACCTCCGTCTTATGGAAAGCTCTGGTTGCTTTTCTTTTTGCTAGTTGTATGTATTTGGTCGTAGGTGTAATTGATCCTGCGGATCAACAATAGGTTCTATGTACAGGATTGGACTGACTAAAGAAGTTTGGACTTAAATTTTTTTTTTTACCGCCTGCTTTTTTCTATCACAAATTCAAGCAAGATGCCAACAAACTTCAACTGTCCACAATCACCTTCTTTCCCCGACCACAAGAACACTGTTTATGTTTCCTTTCCCAAAAAAAAAAAAAAAATAAAAAAATATTCATGTCTCATAACCATTGACAACAGATAGTTAACACGCGGCGTGCATGTGCATGATTTCGTGCGCTGTACGGTCATAAAATTAATTGTTAGCCCAAAGCCCCAATCTAAATCATTTCATAATCGACTAATTTCGCCTAAATATTACCAAATACCAACGTTTACACCAAGAGTTATGGCCCCGGCTGCTTTGTTTTATTCATTTTCCATTTCTCTTAAGCGTTTTGTCCAAAACGCCACAACATGCGTGATTCGTTAATTAGAGAGACTCTCCGAATGTGCTCGCGCACATGCATATCCATTTAACCCGTGAAGCTATGAAACTATGAGACTCTCAAGCCACCGACCGAACGACCGACCGTCCTGACGAAAAAATCGAAAGTCACCATAAGTTGATGGTGGTATCGTTACGGCTACCGCAGTTGAAGGGCACGTGAACGTGATGCATTTGAAATGCAACACATCATCTGCTCCATGGCCATAATGCATAGCGAATGCGCATGCGCACCTACATCATTGCTACGTGTTATAGGCCAAGATTACCTCGAAGCGCCACTTAGCTTCGTCCCAATATGCAGTTAGAGAAGAAAAGTTTTCGCTTTTATTCTTTTTTTTGTAAAGATTGGTGTGCTAGTGCTACTATACTTGAGAAGGCCCTCCATTTGACGTCTCGTTCGGGAACGGTGCACTTGAGTACGTGGTGTGAATGATTAGGCAGCTCCGCAGTCGTTTCGAGCGGTTCGTGGTCCTCCAGAAGTGTGAGATTAAGAACGTTCGAAAGTGGCAGCACTTGAGGTGATTGCCTTGTATGCTTGAGGTAAAGGAATAGAATTTTCACACTTGACAGTGTAACGGGCCGGCCGTAGAAGTCTTTGCACGTTTTGCGCCCACGCAAAATGCTGATGCAGATTGGAAGTCATTGGTCCATTAGTTATCCATTGTTAGTGGCGGCAAAGAAGCGCTTTGACTCTTGATCTCGTTTTGGGTATTTGAAGACTTTATTTTTGCCTCAAGGTGTTTGATGTCTGCGGCGCAGACTGTAAGGCATGATGTAGACCACTGCGTGGGTGATTTCCATGAAACAATAATATGATGAGATAATTTAGAGTAATGAGGTTCAGCTGTAGGTTACCTAATTTTCTTGCGTGAAGAAGCGACTGTTAAGTTTTCAATGGAATTGTGGAAAAGCTCTTCAATTTGATATCGTCATTCTGTAGATATACAAGTCTTTTTTGGCACGCTTATACATCTATGACTGTCCTTCAACTACGCCCAGTCAAGCACAATTCTTGAAACTCCTCCTTGCTGTGTAACTGAAAAAGGTTGAGATGTAGTGCCAAGCCACAGATGTTCTTAAGATCAGAAGCTAATAGTGCCTTAAAAGTGGAAGGAGCTAAGTAAAAACATATCTAGGCTGTACGATGCTATTTGTCTACTAAGAAATTCCTAGCAACATTACAGTAAGCAGCTTCCGAGGACATATAACATTCGAGGACAAGAAGTAGCACAAGAAGCAGCGGATAAAGATGAAAGCCTCTGAATTCATTAGAGGAATTCCGATTCTTACTTACTTCTATCCTGGATCTCCTTGCGGCTTTAAGAGTTTCTTCAAATTCAAACGCCATCGTGTGTGGTTTCTGGTAATCTGCCGCAGGTCTATATAACCCTTTCCTGGTTATTGTGCTTCTTATTCAACTCTTTCGCCGTCATTGGGTTGTCAAATAAATGTCCCTCCATAATATTTTTGCGTTGCCTACTTTGGTCCTCTAATTCAAAGACAACATTAACGTGGTGTCTTGGTTTTAAAAAGGAGCCCAGTTGGTTGTAGAAGATAACCTTTCTTTCTTATTGGCTTGTTCTATATTACGCCCCAAGGGATGATTCGTCTGAGGAAGAAAAGGAGACCTCCTAAAACTAGTTGGTAGCTGGTCATTATGCAACACGCAATGGTGGCATTGTAATATTGATGGGAATCCTGTATGCCAAGATAGGCAGCAACAACGAGGGACTTATGGGACCGCACGAACTAGGCAGCTTCAATGTCAACATCGAAAGATTTGTTGACTTTTGCAACGCCAATCGTCATGTCGTAGATGGAACCATGTTTGAGTACAAAACGTGCCATGAAATCAGTTGTCAACTGACAGGCAAGTTACTCCCAACCAAATTGGCCATTTTGTCATCAGTTGCTGTTTTAGAAGTAGTCTTCTAGACGTCCAAAACAACCAAGGAGCGAACATGGGGTTGGTACAAGATCACCCTTTTATGATAGCTACTGTTCCATTACGCACTGCTACCGTTCGAATATATAACGAGACAAGAGCTAATAGGCTCCAAGTAGACCAACTGAGAGAACCTACAATGAGCCAAGAACTGAAGGACTATCTCCCACGTAGAGTGGAAAGAATCAGCAGATCCCAGCCTGCCACCATCCAAGACCATTGGTGTGCTGTGAAAATTATTTTGAAAGGATTCTGAAAGGATTGTCGGTTGATCGCAAGGAAACCATAGGGCCTGGCTTTCCAAGGATACCTCGAGGAGGATCAACGACCGAAAAGAGCTAAGAGCAGGAAGTACTCATTCTAGTCCTCATTTTCAGCGACAGATCTTTCAGAGATCCGAGTGAATGTCACCTGTATTAAAGCACTGTTTGAACTTTATATTTTTTGTATTAGTCTTCTGGTAAACAACTCCAGACTGTGTCCCAATTCTCATGAAAAGGAGTGGCTTTCAAAATTGTTTAAACTGTACTTGTTCTTCTATTCAAAGATTGATTCAAACTCCTCATCAGACATTTGATTTGCCACAAGCAAACCTGTTGTTCTCTGAGTCATCTACAAAACATATTCATGAGGTCTTTCAAGAATTCTGTAATCAATTTCCAATTAGAAACGCATTTAGCCGTCTGCCATAAACTATGACTCTTCCAAACAAAATTTACGTACCTCAATACTTGCAAGTGCAAGAAACCCATAAACTTACATCATAACCAAAACATTCCGAATTGTCTCACCCAATTAGCCCAATTAATCAACAATTCATCAAGACATCTCCTTTAATGTTGCGCCGCCAACGCACATTATGCCATTCCCCTTGTGCCAGCTGCTGACATTGCATAACCCAATTATGATTGCTTGCAGCGAAAGTGAACAATAAATCGTCGAATTACACTCGTCACATTTTGCCTCTATTGATTGCCGACGTTTTGGCGAATACCCCCAACCAACAGCAACACAACTGACTATGAAGCGCGCACAATTGCGCTACCAAACTCAATTATGCGGCCCACTGAACAGCCAGCAAGAAGTAGAAGAGAGCATTACCATAGAAACAAAACCTGGTGGTGACTAGCAGCAGGCCACCACACACAAACAACAAACACCAATTGTGCCATATGAATCCCATGCAAAAACACAAACTGACTATCTGTCTGTCAGTGGCATTGGGTAATGCTCTTACGCGCCCGCCGCCGTGTCACCATCACCGCCGCTGATTGTTGTAGGCTTAATCACAGCATTTAGCAATGCGTCTTGTGTTGGGGGGGGAGAGGAATTCCTCGTAAAATCGGCCGAATAACATATTTTTCCCGTCATCTGAATGGAATAAGTGTACCTGCGTGCACAAAGGAGTGAAAGTGATTTCCATGTTTACTTCCTCCTGTTAGCCCAGATGATAGTTTTCGTCGCGCAACACAATGTTGCGCAACGTCGCCGCTGTCATCTTAAAAATTGAGTTGTAGATTTGACTTAAAGTTGAGGGTGTGCTCGAGAGCCTGATTGTAGAAATTATTTACACGACTGGTAATCCGGGCTGAGTAACAGCACGTGGGTGTGCTGTGACAATGAGAATTTCGTTTTAAGAAAGACATCGTCCTATGCATAGTCTTTTCCTTAAACGGACAACAATGCGTACAGCCTTTGTTGTCTGACTTAAATTGTGGCCGAGTGTGTGCCTTTTGCAATTGAAAGTGAATCGCAGTTGATTTTGAGGTTTAAGTACGCTGTTTAGCATTCGTTTAAGGTTTTAAATGGGTTTTTTGTTCATCTAAACAAAAGAGTTGGCATGCGAACTTTTTTTTCTCTTCCTCTGATTCAGTTTGAGCTGGGGGAAGACCAATTGATTGTTGGTGTTTTTTGTTTTGCTTGCTCTTCACTGACGCATTTATGACAAATGCATGTTAATTTGTTACATCGTATTGTTATGCTAAATGTTTGCGCACGACAACAACTGTGCTTTTATTTGCTTACATTTGGGTGCGTGTGTGGTTTTTGTAGCCTTTGTTGTTTGGTCTGGGGGGACACCTGACGTTTTGTTCTTTATTTTTGTGGTAAGAATGCCAATGACATTTGCCAGAGAATTAATCTTATGATTGGCCTTAGGCTAATCGATGAAGCAACCAGTTATATGATGTGCTTAGCACCTATTTAAACACCAAAGAGCCGAAGAGAAGAAATTTCCATTTAGATTAGGTGTTAATGCAGTTATAAAATTCCACCGTGATTCATGCTAAATGGAATTAATTAATTTAACATGAAACATTAGGCAATTAGTCCAGTTGATTGGTAAGTGGTATGAATCTGTGCAACCGTGACATATTTCGTCGAAACGGAGTCTGAGATGTGAAGGTAATTGGATAAGAGGTTGAGTCATGAGATGAGTGTAAAAGTTATCGAGAAAAACAAACTGGAGAAAGTAAAACAATAAGCTTATTCATCTGGGTATCAAGGCTAGTCTTGGAAAGACCCTAATGCATTTTAACATAGTCTTATGTAATTCGGTCGTCGATTTTAATACTTCTCATTTTGGGATGAGTTGTTTTACTTGTACTGTGGTTGTAATAACTGGCGAGTAATCATGTGTAAGTTTGTTAGGCTGCAGTTGCAATGCCTGCTGAGACCAGTGTGATCCTTTGTGATGGCAGAAGGATATGAGTGTTTCAGTCAATTGAACCAGTTTAAGCTTATTATAAAATTCAGGAGGCTACCTTCGCTTATGTAAGCGTTATTGTAGCAGCAAACTACAATTTTCTAGGGCCAGAGAGTCAACAACACACTGTTAACGCCAGTATACTTTTGATGCACTGCCATCTTCCAAAGGTCACCGACGACTTGCCCGCTGAACACAACTTCAACATGGGCTACAAATGCTTAATACACGACAAAACAGAATGGACACAACGGGATGTCCTTCCCCATGAATCACTGACAATTTTCATGGATGGCTCCAAAACCGAAGAAAGAGTCGGTGCTGGTATCTTTTCAAAAAATCTGGACATCCACTTCTCCTTCAGCGGTGCTAGCTACTGCAGCGTTTTCCAATTAAGTCACTGCCATTCGTCAAGCAGCTGACTGGCTGGCGGTTAATGCAGTATCAGTATCGGATATTGTCATATACATCGACAGCCAAGCGGCCATCAAATCCCTCGGATCCAGCACAACAATATCCAAGGCAGTGAAGGACTGCCGCGTATCTCTGAACGAGATAGGTGGACAGTACAAACTCACCCTCTGCCGGGTACCAAGTCACTGTAATATACCAGGGAATTGTGAAGCCGATGAACTGGCCCGACGAGGCTCCTCAGGTCTAAACAGCATAAACGCCACCGACATCGAGGCGTCCTATGCTAAATATCTTGTCCATGCCGATGCGATTAGACAACCCAACCATCGGTGGCAACAGCTGGGCCACTGTAACACTGCAAGGCTGCTCTGGCCTACGCTAAATAAAACCAGGTCCATCGGACTTCTGAAACATAAGAGAGGAACCTTCTCTAAAATCATAAACACCCTCACCGGACACTGTGCTTTATGAAGGCATGCCCAAAGATTGGGCATCCCCTGTAATGACTTCTGTAGAAGTTGTAGAGATGAAGAAGAGGAGACTATCAGTCACCTCTTATGCACGTACCCCGCACTTGCCAACATTAGAAAGGCCACATTAGGTGAATACCTGTTCAACGATCTTAGTGATGTCAACAATGCCTGTATGGCTAAGGAGTAAATGGTTCCCTGAGTAAGAGGGTGACCCACCCACCTTACACATCGGTAGCACAATGGACCTACTGCTGGTCTAAGTGCATCCTCACCTAGGACCGGTTTCAACCAACCAACCAACCAAGGCCAGAGAGTGCTTAGTATGTACATTGGAGATGAAGTATAGTGTCTCCCTCGTCTATAAATAGGACGAGGGATCTTAGGACTAAGGGAGAATATCACTGTCCAAGAAAAAGCATTGTCATGCTCTACTCTGGTAGACATGTTAGAAAGTCCAGATTATAGTAAGTAATATTACCTTCAAACAGTGAACTAACCTAACTCTGACCGTGAGGATAAGAAGGACTATTTCTGTAGCCATTGAGGCTAAATGCGTCCTAATGGGGACAACAGAATAGTTATGAAGAGCTTTAAGGCTAAGGTAGGAACCAACAACATTATGCTAAAACCTGTGATGGGAGTGCACAGTCATGGAGTTCCAATGTCTGTTAAATGCTATCGGCAGAAACTGTAGAGTGAATCGATAAGTATACAGCAATTAAAGGTAGTATTGCAGTGATCTGAGCTGAACTAGAAGCCCAGTATTGCGAAACTCTCATCAAAATTGCTGGGAATTTGGGGACTGTATAATGGTTACTAAGACCGAAACGCCGTTGTCAGGCAGAGTGAAATATTTAATATGGACGATGATGGTTAACATTTCCATGCGCCTGCTTTCAGCACAGTAAGGATGGCAATGTGATGAATTGGTAGACCATACACCAACTTATGTCCAAGATTCAGTAAGAAGAGTGTATGCCAGATGAGTGGAATCGCATATGATTTGCCTGGTCCGCAAAAGAGGAGATCACCTTAACTATGGCAATTATATCGTGGTGAGTCTCCTGATCATTGCAAGCAAGGCCTTTTCTGTAGTATTATCTGAAGCGTTTTAGCAATAGCATATTATTTGCTTATTAGTGCAGTATCTGGGCAGAGAAGGCAAAACATAGAGACAACCCAGAAGTCCGAGTTGATATTCATTAAATTCTCTTTGATTTAAAGGCCGCCTGTGACAGCATCTATAGAGAGGAACTATAAATGGTCCTGTATAGTTTTGACATCCCTGCAAAGTTGGCCGTATGTGCAGGATTATGTTCGTTTTGGACTTTGGTCATGCGATTCTTTTGCATTTGTTTTTGATAGCTTACTTTGCCGTAGGTGGCACACACAAGCTCAATGAGACCACATCCAACTTGGAGTGCTCAACTGGAGGTAAAGAGTCTAAGCACTAAGCTGAAACTCTCCCAATCCAACTTTGAGTCTGTATTCTTATATGAAGAGTGCATATGAGCAGCACAACGCTATATCTTAAGGATCTTCTGGCTCAGTCAGAAATGCAACAAACCTCTGGACTAATTGACCATTACTACATTGTCGATTCTGGCTTATTTGTACATCTTTCAAGCAAAAGCTCGTCCCATCGCATCGATATATCACATTAATTTGCGCATTGACACTATGGTTAGGGGATTTTCAAGCTCAAATTGGAGTACATCAGGGTTGTATACTGTCACTGCTATTGGTCTTCATAGTCATCAGTTATGTGTGTATATACTGTGATTCATTACCTTGAGAATCTCGATTATGTTGATAATATTCGCATACAATAAAGCACCTTTGTCTGATGGCAAATAATGTAGAATCTGAAGGAAATAAAGTGCAGCCCAGCCGAAACATACGTTTTGAGCACTTAAACACCTGCACTTAAGCTTTCTCATGACAGCAATAGTGTTTGTCAGATGCTCGCTAAAGCTGGGGACGTGAAACAACTTTGATGGTATTTTCTTGGACCCAAACTTGGAACCCCATATACAGTAGTCCACCACTGAGACACTCAAGACAAAGAGGACATACTGAACATCGGCGCTGGTTGAATAAGATGAGAGAAGAAGTGATAGGAAGCAGTGTAGAGGCATTTGAAAATGGGCGGTCTCCAAATTGACTGAGGATAGTTGTATGTAATTTTTACATTAGTTTGTAATTCACAGTGTTTTTTCCGCAATCGTGTACAATAAGTGCTTTCTGAACTAATAATTTTGATATGGGTGCGACTTGACCACCGAACCTTTTATACAATGACATAATACACATCCTGGGCCTACCATTATTGTAGATCTAACTGTATACCCGTCAAGAAACCTCCCTGGGTTCATACTTTAACCTACGAATATATTCTTATTGGTACGACATATGAGACAAGAATCTCTTTCATGTTCAACCTACCAACAGAGAGGAGAAAAATCCCACAAAAAAGAAGAAAGCGTAACCCTTGTACACCGCACAGTCAACACCATTTCTGAAAAACCAACATCTGTCACTATTGGACACTAATTTCTCTCAATATTCCCCATTCTGTACAATCTAAGCTGACCGATCATTAAATTACTTAACTATAATTGATTGATACGACTGTTCTCGAACCATAGCTAATCCGATAGTCCAAAGGCGAATCGAACAGCGACTCATCTTCGAAATTCCATCAAGATTTATCGCATTGCCGAAAATTATGCAAATTAACCTCAAACCGAGAACCAAATACCAATTGGCATCTCCGCCGCCAATCATCATTCGGAAACTCATTTAAGTTGAACATTACAAATCGAATTAACATGATGATCTTGGTCTTGACCACACACATACTCGTAAATAGGCACGAACAAACAGCGGTTGACCGCTTTTTCTTGGGATTTGGGTCAACACACAGTCGACAGTGGACAGAGGTGTGGTATGACTTATCGCACGGGATGCTTGCCCTCAAATTTTATTGGTTACTTAACAGTGAGTTAGTCACAGCAACAGCAAGGGCCTTGTAATCCTTCCTTAGAAAGTAATCGAAAGTTATTCCTCGAGATGCAGTTGAAGATAACATACCTTTCGTGTCTATGGTAACGATTTGTGCAAACAAATGATTCATGAGATGTTGTGTATCTTCTAAGAGACTCTTTGTACTTTGGGGCCACTGTTAACATGTCAACACACGATGAGTTATCACCACAACGCATATCAAGAGTTTTAACGAAACGAATCAAGTCGCAGGCACGTTGTGCCTGTTTAGAGAGAAAAAGAGATGTATCTTAAGGCAAACAAGAAAGCCTGAAGCCGTGAATCTATAAAAGATGAACGCGGTTGCACATGCACCTGGGCCGCCGCCGCCGTTGTCCGTGGTCGATTTGTGTGAAAGAATTTGCGTGGAAATGCAATAAAATTTAATTAGCCCCGTCTGTGTTGACTTGGGTGCAGTTTTTTTTTTTTTTTTACTTTGCCAGATACTTTTTTTCTTCTCCGTTCTCCTTTTAGTTGTTCTTTGTTTTTTTTTTTATGATCGAAAAAAAGTGGGTCTTCTTTGCCTTTTGTGCCATCCATCCGGTAACAATGAATCTCTTTGAGGGAGAGTCATAGATTCAACGAGCAAGTGCATCTGCGTAGAAGAGATTTACAATGTATCTTCTGTTGGCATACTTTTATTTTAATTTGCTACAAATGGAACACTGAATGGGTACCAGGTGATGGTATAAGTGTGATAGGGCAGTAGTTGTTCTCTTTAAGTGTGAAGTGCGTCCAACTGATGGCCTTGTTATTAAAAATGTTTCATAGTCTTTCTTTTTGGTTGGGCCAAAGGAACTGCTGAAGATTCTAGCAAATCTGGTCTGAACTTGAGTAACTTATGCTAAGAATATCCATATGTACAAAAGTGGGTCTTCGCAACTGGGAGTAGAGTCACCAGGATCGCAGAGGGTGAAATGCAGCTGTATCTTAGGCAGAGGCTCTACAAAGGTCGGAAGTCCTTAAAGAGGAAAAAGAAGAGAACTTCACCACCAACACTCTAAGTGAGGAACTGCTGTTGTAGTTCACGGATCTGGTTACTCCTCCCAGGCCTCCCATTCTGCTGAGTTCTCTTGGTCACATATCCCAACACTTCGTGCCACGCTTTATAGCTCGCATTATATTTCCAAAGACCTGCTTCACTCAGTTGTTGACCAAAAGGTGGACCCTGGAGCATGATGTGTTCCGCATTCTTGGCTGTTCATGCCATACCCCTCGAATCGCCATGTCCATGTGTGAAATTTTTTAGCTCTTCTCTTCTGACTTACCAGAACTAAACAAGACCAATAATCTAATGCCTCTCACAAACAGTGTGCATTGGTATTTGGTGCCTTAAGTGGACAAATCCAACCAGAGGCCTTGAAGCTATACTCAAACTGCCTCCAGCAGATATATGTATTGACTAGATCAACAGCAGTCATAAGTACTTTGAGTATCAGTTAGCCAGAAGTCAAATGCAACAGGGGATCCATCACAGATATTTTGTCCATGCACCCACAACAGACTACAATATGTCACACTTAGATTTACAATGGCATTTACGTCAGCCCTACCCTCTAGCAGAGAAGAATGGAGTGGAATGGTTGTATGCTAAGTGCCAGATACTGATGACACCGGGGTAGGGTCCGGCATCTTCTCAGAATTCCTAAAGATATCTACCTAGATCCATACGACTCCCAGGCCACAGAAGCGTTTTTTTTATCGTTTTTTGATAACAGCCACCTGTAAGTGTGCCATAAGGGCAATACCACCAGAAGGTATTACCATCTCTTTGAAAGACAGGTAGTTTTAATGGCAATTACTGGTACTGAAATTAAATCAAAGCTTGTGAAGCGTTGTCAGGAAGAGTTTAAGGTTTTTGGAACACAGAATAAGGCATTGCTCTGAGGGGCTCCAGAACATGAGATTGTCACTGGCAATGAAGAAGCGCATGAACTAGCAAGTCACACACTTAAGCAAACTGATTTCTCTAGAAATTATTCCTTGACAGGCTTAAAGCAGGGAAATAAACCACAAGAGAGGCAAACTTAAGGTGGAACTCCATGGAAATTTATAACATTATAAGGCATCTATGGCCATCCACCGACAAAGCAAGGACTGACAGACTTATGTGTAGGGACAGAAGATGCCTCTCCATTCACATAACACTTTGAGGTACCATATGATGAAACTACACCCGACGTAAGAATAACTCAGTAGATGCTGCGATGGACGAGGTTTAGAGGCTTGAATTCCAGCATTCTACAAACCAATTCCTCGGCAAATACTGCTTCTACGATCTAGAAGAACTCTCTGGCGTTATGTTTGACATGATGTTGAACTACACCAGATCATCAGGATGGTTTGTATACTCACGGAATAAGTTAGTAGCTAAGTAGAGGAGAAGGACAATGTAAGGGTAACACAATGGGGCAGATCTTTCCTGACTGCGTCGGAAGTCTTTTACTTCTTCCAACCTGCATTCTAGCTTCTCGTGCTTTCTAATAATCCAAGCTTTCATATTCGAAAGTAATCAAGGCATACATTAGAATGATAAAATCTCTTTTGTTCTGGTACTTCAGTATAATTTCAGCTGTTGGTACCATGCCAGTCAGTAAACGGTCACTATGTCATCCGCGAAGCCTTTATATACATAACACATCGGGACTCTAAGTATCAGTACGTCGTCATAGATCACTTTCGAGAGTAGCGGACCAAGTATGTAGCTTTGTGGAACACCACCAGGGATGTTATACTGGCTAGTTCCATTGTTGGTGTCGTATTGCAGTGTCTTACTTCTAAAATACTCCGTGATTACCCTCTGGTCCATTAATCTCGTGGCGATAAATGCTAGTAGTTCTCTAGTTTGTGGAGTTGAAGGCGTTCTTTACTCCCGCCGAATGAATGCACGGTTCTGTCTTACCATTCTGTCAGCTTTGTGAGCTGAGTTTTTCTTCCCTAAGGCAAGTGCTGAAGGACTACTAGTTGATTGGCCTTTTTAATGCAGCGTAAGGATTGGTAGATGAAGTCACTTAAAAGTCAACAAACTCGCTGAAAGATGGGCTCAAATAGTCAAGAGGAAATGACGACCACTGCAAAGCACTACAGACCCCACAGTCGGACCAGTGGAAGTGGGATGATTGTGATCCTTTTACTTCAGATTATAACCGCAGCCAAACAATGAAGAAGAAGTGGACCACTACAAAGCAGCAAAAGTGGTCTTAAAAACCGTAAGTAGCACTCGCTGAACAGTGGGCGTAACCGAGTCCCATAAAACCAGACAATGCCTCAGTTTGGGTAAGTAGTACATCACAGGCTATACTTCCAACCAACTGTCCATATTCTATCGGAAAAATTTCATCATCCTGACAAATGGTATCAGCCACGTGCCTGCATAAGACACTAAAAGCCTTTCTTATGCTGAAAAATCTATTCCAAACAACAACTTCATCTAACAAATCTTTTTCTATTTACGGACTCGACTCACGATAACCACCTTCTATCACGCTCACCACATTCCGAACACCAACCCAATTTGTTTTTATCGCACTTCTCCTTACAAAAACAAAAAAAAAAAGCAAGACGTCTCCACCCGCACCGCGTTATATAGTTCAGTGGAACACCCTCACCAGACAACCTGGCTACTCCAACAATTCCACTAGAAAATTGCATGTCCACGTCCATTACCACAGCGACAGTGACTGAATTTATTGTTTCTTCGTGACGCCTGCTACTGACTACATGGCTACCACATTCCTAGCGCGCAGTATCAGCAGCAGCAGCCTCTGGCGGTCATAGAGGTGCGTTCCACCGCAAACCACACATGTTCATCATCAGAGTTGATACCACGAAGGAACCGGAAAAAGGTTGCACATTGTTCCTGCGTCACGTCGTCAGTCGTCGAAGCGACAGCGATCTTTGCCCAAAGTAGGTTGGACTGTATCTCTTTCGTTCCATTATTTTGCAGATTTTTTTTTTTGTTCGCCTGGTTAATTTGGTGGTCCGCTTGCGTTTAGCACGCAGCAAATTATGTGAACTCAGCAGAACCCCAAAAAAAGAGCTCGTTAATGTTGCGCGGCTTGCATTGTCCGTAGGTCCGTAGGTCGCGCAGGCGCGAGTGAAATTTCCTGCCCCCAAGGGGTGTGTTCGAGTAGAGTGTCTGTCTTATCGGTTGGTGGCGTGTGTGTGTGTTGTATGGTATGACCCGAAAAACGGGATGTTTTAATGAAATGCGGGACAAGTGACTTTAATCGGTTCCTTATGACCGTTATAAAGTAAAGATCTCACCTTGATTGGTAGTTTATACACTTTTGATGGGATTTTTGTTTGGTTTTTTTTTTATTTTTTTGGCAAAGATGATGGAACTCTGACGCAGGCATCATTAAGCTCTTGCTGCGTTCTTGTGGTTTTGCAGATTCGATTATGTGGGTTAATCCCGTTTTCGAATTTACTTTTTTTTTTTTTGGTAAGCGTCAAATGATGATGGTTAATAATGTAATATTTTTCCATGATAATAGTGTTTTTATGTGGTGGAGATTAAGGCCAATTTTTGGTGGTTAACGGTAGGGAAATTATCTTTGATTGACTGGTAAAGTGAGAGAGAGATAGAGAATTGCGTTATGTTAAGTTAAGGGTGAGGACTTGCAGTAAAAATTGGCAGATGATGGTAATTGTAATTTACAAGGAAGTGATTCTCTGGCAGTTTAAATTTAAGTTCTGGTAAATTGATTTTGTGGCAGATTGCCTTTAATGGGTAGAATATAATTCTGGTGATTGATTCTAAGGAGAAACGAGGGCACATGTGCTGTCAAGGGATAGTAATGGAAACAGAACAGTATATCCATTCGATAACACTCTAAACTAGTAACAATGTTATAGAAGAATCGATAGACCAACCAGTAGATGAAGGCTATATCCAGCAACAATGTCTATAATGACAGCAAAAGATTGTCCATTAATAATTATCAAGGCGGCGTATGTTGGGTCCATATATCACGTCTTGCACAGAGGTAAGCTGTCTGAGAAACTCGAAGCCCAAAGTGGGGTTCAGCAAGGTTGCATCCTTTTACCAATACTATTTCTTATAAACTGGAAATGGAGGAATTCGATGGACTCTTACATCTGAACTCAAACACCTCGACTGCGCCGATGATGTACATACATATGCCTACTGTCTCACAGAATAAAAGACCTTCACCAACTGACAGCAAATGTGGAGAGAGAAGGGGAAGCAAACGTCGTTGAGCTGGAAATTAACTCGGCAAAAGCAAAAATGATCAGCCTAGGAGCGAACTCATGAACCCATGTATGCATTGCTGGACAAACGGTTGGAAGAGGAACCGAAATGGATATAGCCAGCAGAATAGGTAATGCAATTAGCCTAAACACTGTTCCGTTCCAACGTTGAATCCATGCTGCTATATGGCTGTGGTACCTGGAGGGTGACCGTCACTATCACGAGGAAGCTGCAAACGTTTGTCAATAGGTGCGTGCGCTACATCTTAAGGATATTCTGGCCAAATAGTATCTCTAACGAACACCTTTGTCAGTGAACTGGCCATGAACCTTCAGGCACAGCCAGTGTCACACTCTCCGAAAGGGTGACAAGTCTATAGCTAACCAAGCGATGTAATGGAACCCGCTTACTCAGGAACGCGACGGTCGAAGGGGTACGTGGCGCAGAACATTTCAGAAGGAAGCGCGGCAACTGGAAAAGAGTTGGGGAGAGCTGAGGCACATTTCCAGAAATCGCACACGATGGCGCGTAGGCGTTGGTTAGGCCCTAGGATGCACAAGGGAATACAGGATATAAGTAAGTAAGTAAGTAATAAAAGAGACCTCTTGTTGTGGTCAATATAGTCATCGATCATTTTCTAGTGGATCTTCAACTATTAGACTACATCGCCATTGGTTATGCTGACTACCTAGCGATTTGTTCCAAAAAGGGTCCGCAACAGAGGTTGCTACTTGAGGACAGTACGGCAGATCTTGGTATCACTCTCCCAAATTGGATATACATAATGAGATCTTCCTTAAGTGACCGAACAGACATTGGCAAACAGGCTGCAACGAATAGCCTATAGGTGCTATGTGTTCCTATTCTGCTGACACTTCTTCTAATCTCATTAGGAAGACCCCTGCTTAATATGCCAGAATATGCGCCTTAATCAGATGATCTTACGTGTTATGTGATATCTCCACTAAATTCCCAGAAAAGGTGTTTTGCATTATATTGAGATATAATTGGAAGTCTAGAACTCTAATTTGATTCAGCGATTGACCCTATTGTCGATTCTAGAATTCAAGGTGGAGCTTTTGGACATAATACCAAATGTAGGAACCTTTGGGTACGTATTCCACCATATAACAGGCTGAAATTCATGCTGTTCCAATGTTTGTATATAGTTTAACAGATTAGCTGTAGACTACTGGCTAGCAAGTTTTCAAAAAAACACGTCTTAAGAGAAGGGGCTTAGTATTTAATATGAGGAATCTGTTTGCAATTGAACGTTGAGAGTACGTTTGTGTATCAATGTGATGTTTGAGGACCCGGTGTCGAAATAATATTTTGAAGACTAGATTCAGAAGGTTACCTGCCCAGCAAAACTTGAAGATCAAGTCGTTGGTAAAGCACTTACAAATATTAATGGAAAGAAATCAAATTATTTATCAAACGAAATAAATGTAGGACGTTGTAGAACAACAACCTCAGCATGTTCTTGCCAATAAACAATTTGTTTGGAAGGAAGGATTTCTATGCACTTTCCTCTTTCTAAATCCTGCAACTAGCGAACAAGGATGTATGTAGAGGTATATATACTTATAGCAGCTAGATTAGATCCAAGGGACGCATTGGATGGTCACGACTTTTTGTGATCGACGAACTGAAAGAGCTTAAGAGGCTATACAAGGTAATTGGAAGCATACGCAACAGCAATAATGGAATCTAGGTTAGGTTAAACTAGGGTAATGAGGTTACCATAAGACAAAGGGTTCCATCGCGATCCCCCTAGGGTAAGTCTAAACTGCTTAAAGAAACCTAAACCACGTAGCCCAAGCACTTAATTGCCCTACAGTAGTCGGTTCCGTGATCCTATCACTTCTAGGTTACTGAAGGGGTACCTACATACATACATACGTAGGTATATTTCTAGAAGTACCCTCAACTCGCACCCACTAGCAAGTACCCTCAGCAATGTCCAGAGTGTATTCCGATCATGGCTCTAATCTGTGCTCTACGTAGCATCTGTGTCCTTTCAGATTAGCGTTTAGCCGTGTTGTAGATTCTGTTGAGAGTGCTTCACCTGACAACACAGTGCCTTGATACTGTCGATAATATTCAGTGGTACAAGTTCCACCACTTTTGTGGACAGTTTCTCTGCATATTTCTTATTCTCAGTGTCCAGGTAACCAGCATATTCTGGTGTGGTTTTGGGTATATAATGCCCTAAGCATTGCACGCCAATTCTTGACTAGCTCAGATTTGATGTCAAAAGACTCTAGCCTCTTGAACGCAGACAGACTGCCAATGAAGTTGGCAATACCATTGTAGGATATTGATCCCATCTCAAGTAGTTACGCAACCTTACGCAGGGCTAAAACCTCGGCCAGGAACACACTGCATATATCAGGGAGTTTTACAAGACATTTCTAGACTCAAGTCCTTTAAATTAATTGAGTCTATGTGCCTCCAAAGTGAGGTGCCAATCAGTGAGAAAAATTAATCAATCGGAAACGATGGAATATCCAACACAATGTTTCAATATCTGGCAGGTCCAGTGTGAATGTGGAAGGTGTTGCCCATCTTCCAAGGTCTCCAAGGCTGTGATCTGTTATAAGTTCTTTGAAAGAAAAGGTAGGGATAGATCATAACGATGTCCCCATTCAGTGTTTTTATTTGTAGACCAAGCTTAAGTGGTTGTCCTTTCATCCTTAGACCCATCAGCCACCTCTGCATGACGGTGACTTCTCTTACTCTGCTCTGGAATCTAACTATTAGTAATCGATCGCTGTAAGGTTTGGTCTCAGGGTAAGTCATCTTGTGTAGGAGCTCATCCACTACTAGGATAAACATCAGAGGTGAAGAACTCTTCCTTATAAGCATCCTCCTCTTTGACTCTCGCCTATGCTTCAGTTTTTATTTAGGTGAGTACTTGCCCTATAGCCATGTTAACTGTAATAAAGAAGTATCCGATAAAATAGACGCATTCTCAAAATGCTTTCAATGAGCTATTACTGCTGATGAAGTCTGTTGGGTGGATGTGGAAAATGGCTCCTAAGACCAATGAATAAGAGGTCTTCCTACTACAGGTTATGTGCCAGTATAACAAGGTTGGAATTATAATGTTGAAAGCAAACAACTTATACCGTTTCAACATGATTTATGTGAAATACTAATAGACAAGTAACTGCTTCTATATTGTACAAATTCACATGGGAATCTAAGTACGAGGACCAGCTGTGGTAGCAATGAAATGTATCTATGCCCTTAAACATCCACTTTTTGCAAAAAAAATCTTTATTACCTTCTTCATTTACTTAATGTAAACTTTTATGAAGTTCACTACAAATTAGAGAAACCCCCCTCCCCTACTCAGTTTAAATGTTTGCAAAGAGTGATGCCCTGAAAGAAGTTCTTTTAAAAAAAAAGTTCATTACCACCTCAAGCTATATACACAATTATTATCTATCCACTGGTTGTGGGCAGAACTGAAAAATCTTACAAAACTCCTTATCCAACCACAAAACTAAGGAAAAAAAAAACCAACCACTTACCGTTATTACGATGAAAATTTATGCATTTCATTGACTACTTCAGGGGATACTCTGGTGCTGGACACACTCGCATCTAAAGATATGTGTACGTACATGTGGGCTGAGTGCATCGTTGCAACGCATAAAACTTTATGCGCATCGGGGTCGCAAGTTCAGTTGGTCGGAATAATTTCATAGCAAGTGGTCAGAAGGAAAAAAAGAAGACATATGCATGTTGGTAACCACCGAGGTGGTACTAATCCCGAAGAGCGAAATAATAATTTATTCGTGCTCCTTGATAATTCAATTAAAGATGCCAAAATAAAACGGGATAGGCCATTTGAAAATCCAATTGAAAATGTAAGAAGCCCAAACGCCGCCGTCGGCCATCGGTCTGTCTGTCAGAATGTGTTGCTATTCATCCCACGGTAGCATGTATCTCTGGCAGATGATGGCTTTATGGTTACTGACCAAAATGCCCGCTTGTGTGGAAAGTCTGCACGCAATTTGTGGATTAATTAAACTCGGATTTGGTTTAATTAAAAAAATATATATTTTTGTGAGATAAAGATCCATTTGGATGGCCAAAAAATTAGGTATTCTCGCGAGAAAGACCGTTTTGTAAGCCTCGATCGGTATGCATCTAGCCAGTGAAGCTGAAATTGCAACAAACTTTGTTTTTTTGTTTTTTTTTTCTGTTTTCGGTTGGCTTGAAGCGTGGTTGCGCTTTTGAAATTTTATTCAGATTTTGCGTGATTGCACTTGAGATTGTGTGTTTGGTCACTTAGAAGTGATGTGAGTCGTTAACTTTACTCAACACGGATGGGTGAGTGGAGGAGGAGTTCGTTGAACTCTGTAGTTGGAGAGAAGGGTGTTCAAAATTAAGTTTTAATGGAAAGATGAGGAGGAATCTATAGGGTCTATATAGTAAAATGGAATCAGCATAAGAGGTCCTGGTATTTATACATCTGTGAAGGAGTAGGTAGTATACTTTCTAAGAAGTGTTGAACATTAGTGTAGAAGAAGCGATTGAGTCAGTCTAGATTCCTTCTGAATTCTAGAGAAAGATGATTGACATCAGGCCCAAATAGGTCATGATTCTTACCTCCAAA
The DNA here is from genome assembly GCA_949716465.1 of Chalcosyrphus nemorum. NCBI lineage: Eukaryota > Metazoa > Arthropoda > Insecta > Diptera > Syrphidae > Chalcosyrphus > Chalcosyrphus nemorum. The sequence goes on from OX454333.1 coordinate 83,361,688, forward strand.
GTTATGAACAGTAATCCAATGCCCAATCAGTGGCAAGTTATCTTCCTCCTTTGGACAAAGAAAAGGGCGATATGCGAAATTATCCTTCTGTTAAGCTGATGTGACACATTTCGTGAAGATCGCTGAGCGGGTATAAGATGGCTGACTAAGGCAAGTGGAACGGCCCATCTGATGACCAGTTGTGCTAAGACTACGAGAAGTCTTAGAAACCAACATGCACATGATTATGCACATGTACGAGTATGAGGACAAAAGGACAGGAGTAAGAGGAGTTTCTGAAGAGTTGCCAATCAAAGTCAGTGTACGTCATGGACGCATCTTTAATCCTTTACTCTTTATTGTAATCCTTAAATCACTTGCTTGACAGAAAAGCAGTGTATTAGCTATCATAGGGGAAGATCGAAGGTCCCTACAATGGACACTTTTGAAGGGGAATGTGTATCGGAGTAGTTAAAAAAAGACAGACTATTTCTGCTAGCCATTTTCGGAGTAGATCAGACTTTGACTGATTATATACATTGACTTGATTGGAAAAAATCTTCATAAACGCAAAGTTCAAATTTCTGATGATATCAATCATTTTTTAAGTGTAAGCTGGATGAAGTTACACTGCCGTTGTACGTCCGGCTCTCATGGATGATTCACAATGCTGAACATGGTCGAAAAGAATGAGAACAAATAAGAAAATAAAGACGCTTCTCTTTGCAGTAAGAGTTATGTACAAAACTTGATAAGAAGTTCGAAGATTTAAAAAAGCCTTCATCTGAAAGAATCCATCACAAGCAATATACTAGATCATGAGTTGGTAATGTCATGTTCATAGGAAAGATCCTTCAAACCCCCAACCTTATATTATTTATGAATTATTATATGGTGAATTCTATGCGTCGTTTTATTCTATTTAAAGAGCTCCTGATCCTTGAAGTGTCGGCTGCCTTTCGTTTTCTCTATGCATGATGCTTCCAGTTATAAGGGCGAAGTTTCTGGCATTTGTACCGAAGGCCTATTGAACCTAGAAGTTGTGATTCGAAGATTATTTTGAATGGAAGTTGTTGTCCATTTTCTTGATGTGGACGAGTTAATATGTATGTTCGATGACTTGTGGCTTTTTGGCGTAGATCTACATCTTGGTATGGCTCATAGACTTTGCGGGTGAATCTCCACTTCTCCACTCGCTCTTTTCGCGTATCCGACTAAGTACCTTTCGCTTCATCGGTGCGCAATTGTTGCCCTATTTTACTTCTGAGCTCGGAGAAGCTGTTCCAAATTGCACAGAGCGTTGTGTACATATCTGAACAAGATTTGGGGGTATCCCATTTCCTAGTACAGCAGCTTTAGAGTCGATATATGTAGGTGGCGAAGGTGGTGGAGGTTGGATTTGATATTGTTGGCTGGATTTGTCACAGTATTAAGACTTAGTCTACTATCGATCTTTCCAACCAGAAACTACACTGGTACGTGTCAGTTAGTATGTAGCAGGAAGGCATTCAAGGGCGTATCGAGCTGATACATGCTCGGGCATGCGTTTCTCCACACATACATGATTGATGACTTGTTGGATGCAGCCTACCAAGACAAGCCCCAAGCCCCAGTACTTAAAAAAGTTCGCCTGGAAGCCCACCAGAGTCAGCCGTATTGCTGTTTTTCTGCTTTCTGGTGGCTACATTAACTTTTTGAATATTGAGTGGGAGTGTAGATTTTTCATTAACTAGAAGTCGTTCTCTTCTTGCCTTCCCTGTGCTTACGTCACTAGGTCGCATTTTCTATTTCGAAGAGCCTACGTTTCGGATTTGAAGTCAACTTCCAGCTGCTTGTCTTTTTGATGAAATCTCCGAATGTTGTTGCCCTCGCGATATTCGTTGATATCCTTGAGTTGGAAAATTGCAGTGTGCCTTTTTTTTCTACCACGGAATTGTCCTCTCTTGCCTTCTTCTGGTTCGGTACTCTTCTCTTGCACTTCAAAGCTTCTTTATGTGAGCCTCTTCTAACAGCTTCTTTCGTTGAATGCACTCATCATCATACAAGTTCTTCTTTTTAGTGGTGCTTGGTACCGGCTGCCTCCTCGATGAGGTTCAGTATTCGGTGCATTGGTTGTTGGCTTTTTTGGTGAGTAAGTTTCGTCGCTTAGGTGCTCTTTGTGGGCTCTGGCTTCTTCTGACATGCGAAGACATCTAACGTTGAGCTTCTTCTTATCCTTGGACGGTCGGCTTTAGGCAATGTGGGGGCAGGGGAATGTAAGGACGACCGTCTATATAAGTTTGTCTCTGCTCTAGGGTCCGTCCAGAAGGTCATACAATACTTCTTTGGCCGGGTCTACAGCGTCTTCCTGTGGGACGTGCGTAATGCAGTTGTAAAAGGTTTCTCTGATGCGAATATGGATGACTCTTTTTCGGAGTCGATTTCCCACAAATTATCCGCAACCCACCATCTTCTGTTATTTGTTTCTGTTAATGCCGCAGCGAGGCCATTATTGTATACCTGATCCTCTTCATTGTGTCTTTCTCTCTCTTTCTGTTTAGATCGCAGTAATATCTGCCTGTTACTGTGTGAAGACAAATTTAAGTTTTTGAGCAGCTTGAAGTACGTAAAGTTCGTACAGTCTTCTTCAACGAAATCATTTCCCTTTTCTTGCAGAAATCCATAGATGACTATCAGAACCGTCGACTTTAAAAGTTTCTACCTGTAATTTGAATCTTCGCAGACACAAACAGTGTGTACATTGAGCGTTGTACCACCTACTGAGATCATGCTAAAAGCATATATCACACCAGTGATTTTTATTGCCTAAAAAGGCGAGAAAACAAAACGAATTCGTGAAAGCAAAAGTATATACTTGCCTATACTCGTACGTACTTGTAGGTTTTCTCTTTCATGAAACTCCTAAACTCAAACTTTCCACGCAATAAAAATAATTGCGTTCTCAAGAATTATGATCATCACACGTAGCATATGCAGCGCACCTCAAACAGCGTGTACCAACGAAAGGAAAATCTGTTAAATTTTACACCTTCCCGTGAAAGAAGCTATCAATTTTCCCCCAAGTTAAACAACGAAAATTACGATTTTCACGCAACACCAACTCGCAGCGATATACCGCGCGCTCCAATTAAGGTCAAACCAAATAATTGCACCAAAGAGGCTCTTAGATCGCAATGCAAATAGCGCCAGAGAAATGAAATTAAAAGTTTGGCGGGTAAAATTTTTATGGGCAATTAAGTGTTCGGCTTTTGAGAAGAAACAGAAGAAACAGAAGAAACAATCGAAATGCCCGAGAAGAAAACCGATCAATGGAATCGAAATGATTTACCAGTTGCGGTGCGCGGATTCGCATTCGGTTCGGATACGTAATTCATTGTTTTAGTGCAACGAAATTAATTCGATTTCTCCTTGGCGGATTGAAGAAGAGTGACGTGCTTGACGGATCGGTATGACGGTTTTCAATTGACTAGAAGAGTATTTAAATGGATATAGACGTTTAGAAAACCCACTGGAATGTCGAGACTTTGATTGAATGACATTCCACCGCTGAAATCGAAATAGGAAATAGTCATGAGTTCTTTGAGTAATTTCGATAACCTGGAAAATCAACAATCTATTCTGGCAAGTGGACAGAGAATTACACACATGCTTCAGCTAGAAGAGTTCTCTGCTGCAGGACTACGATTAAAATGTTGATAGCGAATCTAGTGTCACTACTGTGGTCTATTTACTCAAAATATGAACAAGATTTTTGAAGGACACCCGGCAATTTTTTGACCCTAGCTAGGTAGGAAGTACTTGGTATTATGCTTAGCAATCACGGGTTGTAGAGGCTGGCTGTTTATGAAGCACAGGATCGTCGAGCCACAGGAGAGAGCTTGAGCTTCATTTATGTTTAGGGGAAGTACAGCATGGCATCACCCAGCTTCAGCACTGTTTAAGAGCAACTTGCTAAGCAAAAGGATCAATGGTACCACGATTTCCAGGTTCATCAGTGCCTCTAGTTCAACGTTGGTAAAGATTCCCTTGCTGGTTTTTTTTTGTTGGCAACTGTTTTGCCCGAAAAGTGTTAAACTGGCAGGCTGGCAGTAAATTGGCATCGATCTTTCAGCGAATGTATATGTCAATTAGTTCCTCGAGAGTTCTCAAGGAATAAGATGATAGGTTTCTTTTGGCTTGTTTTGTTGTTCAAGTTTACAACCAAGTTTAAGTATAAAAACCACATTGAATTTCGTTTATGGAATATGTACTAGATCCAGGCAGCTTTGAAGGTTATGCCCTTATTCTACTGAATTCCTTCAGACCCAGATTCAGAGCCATATTGTCCGCCTGGCACTATTGAAGAGTTAAGCTATGTGGGGGGACAGAACCTCCTGTTTCACCAAGGTGCTCTCGATAAGGTAGCAAAACTTTTAGTGTGCTCTTCGTAATTGGAACCAATCTTTTGAGCCATATATGTCTGATCATCTGATCATAGTTCATTGTCAGTGTGTGTATCACATGTGGTCCAATCAGCAAATACAAACTCGGCCCTCGGATATAATTTGAAGCATATCGATATTAGAAGAGCTTCTACTTACGTCTTGGAACTAGCCAGTGCTTTATACGGCATGAGAAGACCCATCTGCTTCCGAAACAAGATTACAAGGTGTCATTATGCAGAAAAAATCTGTCTACGATCCGAAATACGTAAGTTTTTATACAGTGAGGCATAGTGGAGGCTGGCGGAGCTACAAAATGGTTCTAAACACCCATAAAAAAGAATCAATTAAACCTCTTTGGTACTAAGGGGGTTCTGTCCTCCACAAGGCATTAACCCATATCAGTAAAGGTATACCAAAGTCTATAAGAAAATCCAATGGCAGATATACATATATAACGAGGAGGCTTACTGTATCATCTTCATCAGAACTATCGTCACTTTCGAATCTTGCTTTTGGCGGCAACTGCAGGTTTCGCTTTCTGTGATTTTGCTGCTGGTTTCGGTTTTGGTCCCCGTCCTCTCCTCACTACTTAATGGTGGCTTCTTAACAAAGGGAGATTTTACAGCCAACAAGGGTTTTTTAGCAGCGGGATTTTCATCTTTGTTTCTCGGGTGTTGTTGGATTAGAGTAAGCGCTGTCCTCCGCACTCGATGAGAAAGATGATCGTTTCTTGGCCATTGGCATCAGAGTAGCTTTAGGTGCTTCCTCTTCAGAACTATCTTCGCTTGAAGATGCAGCTTTCTCTGCAACTAATGGTTTCTTGGCTGGCGAAACAGGTACCTTCTTTGCAGTGCGATTTATCCTCCTCGTCACTTCTGTCTTCTGGTGATGAGTCCTTCTTGGCCGGCGCCTTCACAAGAGGTAACTTTCCATCCTAATTTGGTTTCTTTGGAGCTTCCTCGTCAGAATCACTGTCAGAGTTCGAACTCTCTGCTTTCCTTATGATAGCATGGATTTTCATGCCCGAGGTCTTATGGTAATGCAAGAGGATCTCGTCAACATTTCTGCATCCTTTTGTAAGCTTTGTCACAAATGTTTTGTCCTTCTTTGTAAGATAGTGAAGAACTAGGGCAACAATTATTTGGTCATTTACTGTCCTTTTATTTTTAATTTTCCAAACAATTTTGCAAATATATCAAAGACATATGTTTTTGCCATAAGTAGATATGTATGACGAAATCAACCTTGACAAGACTATACGAATTGCAATAATGTGGGACAGTCAAGCTGTAAATTCTACAATATCAAGTCCAAACTCATGTGGAAATGCCTCCATAAACTGGGTACCTAGGTGTACCTAGGTGTATAGGTATGGAGAGTAATGAATCAGGAGACTCTCTAGCAAAAAAGGGTGGATAATAGCCACTGAACCATTCTTCGGAATAGGGAAACACATGGAAGAAGAAGAATTTAGGAAATTTGAGTAAGAAAACAGGGCAAGAACCTAAAACGGTGCTCAAGGCGTGAAGCGATCAAAAAATGTTCAAGGGACTATCATCGAACAAATTTGAAGGAAGCATGAACCTAAACAAAAGCAGCCTAGTATCCTAACGAGCATCCAGGCAGAATACAACACAAGAAGCACCTAAGGTCTCTCAAGACTCTGCGATAAGTTCATTGAGATTCTAGAGATTCATCTTGTACAAAAATATAGGAAGGTATTGTCCTAACAAAGGAACTAGAGAGTGAAACCAATCACATGGTTTTTGGTCGCAGCAGAAGGAGAGAACAGAGTTCCGGTAATGTGTACGAAGGAAGGAAGCTAGAGTCAGAACGATCCTAGATTGAAGAAGTACAGAACATGAAGAATAGTTCTCTAATGGCCATACGAGTCTGGTGCCGTATATAGGCTAAGACAAGTTGTATTGTTTCCTAAAATGATACAAGACTCCGTCCTCTGGTCGGGTTATCTGTAATTAGAGAGGACCTCTTGGCGCTATGGTTAGGGCAACACATTTTGTTCACGTTCCACTTTTTGGGAGTACCTGACAAATATTTGAGACCCTTCTCAAATACTCTTTTTTGATATGGCATAAGTAAGACACTTGTACTTGCAAGAAGTTGGGCTTTGGCCAATTAAGCTCGCTGCCCTTTTCATGGTTTGAATCGGAGCACATGTGTGGTGGGTAGTTTGACTTCATCTGGTTAAGCTCGTCTTTGCTAAGCATTTGGAGGCATTGAGCTGTCTTAAACTTAGAGCGTTATAATATCAATCTAATGTTGATGTTCAGTAGACTGCAGACCAAACAGGGACTGCATGTTATGCACCTGAGTAAACCAGCAATAGAACAGTCATGCATAAGTATAAGGCACCCTAGGTAAGTAAGAGGCACCCCACGGTCTATAGCAAAACGCGACAAGTACTTTTAGAACAAGTGAAAGTCTGGGACCACTTTAACTAGTGCCTCTGTAAAAGGTTATGAGTCGGACGAATGCAGCTCGACAAGTGTGTCCACCAAGGAGGTGGCTGCTTGTCATAATTTTTTGTGAGGCTTTCGCTACATGGTGCTTTAATGTACGTCGAAGTTTGGTCTGTGTCCTACGAGCACATCATCAAATAGAACTGACCGTTTTTTTCGGGCCTTACTCTGTTGAGGGGAACAGAACGGATGTCACGTGTGGTAGGAAGCAAATGCCATATCTTGGGGGCAACTTAAATTCCGGAGAACGTATCTCTAAGGTTGCTGTTGCATGCTCGTATATTCAAAAATCTAAAGTATAGGGGCAAGCAGGGAACCTTGTTTTACTTTGCTTATCGTTGAGGAAGATATGGCGCATTTCGGACTTCTATGATCTGGAGGAGCTTGTATAAAAAGTTATAGTCTGCTGTAAAATCCGGGAAACGATTTCAACAGTATTTGCTTCGGAGTACTAGTCAAATGTATCATGAGGTCTAGTACTTCTACGCCGAGAGATAGGAGGGCGAATTTGAATTGAGGAGGTCTATAACTTTCGAGTTCTTGAAGAACACAGGAAGCTTTACAAATAACAGTACTTTCTAAAAGGTTGCTTTATGTTCAGGCTGCAGCTTCAGGTCACACAATACTTGAATGACTAAGAGTAACAAGCAAAGGCCTTCGCCATTAGTTCCTTCAGTGTAATTGAATTCAATTAACCCTTGATTGCCTTGCATTATCGAACTATTACTCGAAATCCGTATAAAATGAGTTCGACGTTCAACCAAACTGCCATTCCACTTTCGCCATTTGCATAATCGTACACATACTCCTTGTAACCCAATTTATAGCGAAGCCATTTACCACATTCTATAACTTCCAATTCAATTAGCATAAAAGGGTTCTCCACTTTCAAGATTCAAATCAATGATCCCATCAAGATTCCGTCAAAGATGCATCAATGAATTGGGCCACCAATTCCAACCAAACGACAACTATCTTCACATCTTGGCAGAGCCACAGACCGAAACAAATTGAACAAAACCCATCGCAATACACACACACACACACACACAGAGAGAAGAGGGATAATCCAATTGAAGGTAATGGCCGGATAATAAGAAAAAACGATTGGCGCATCCCGATATCCAAATGGGGTATAAACTGCCGCCAGAAGAGGGAATACCTCAGATAGGTATTGGCTGTTGATTCCCGCGAAGAAGTTCAAGAATTTTAATTTTCCTAGACCTACATAGCCTAGAGTTGGCCATATTTGGTGGTGGTGATTGTCATCTTGAGCTTCGAGGGTAGATAGAGGTTAGTTAGCCGTGTGTACGATGGCACTCCTTGCTTCGAGACCAGGTGACATGGCATCCAACAGATACTCCATATAGATATAGCAAAACCTAATTACGTCGCTCGCACAGACAGACGGGGCATTGCTGTGTGTGGATTTTCTCATGACCTTTGGAGCCTTTGAAGTTGGTTAACGCCTTAAATCAACACATCGGCCATTGACCGTCGTCGTCATCGTGCTGCATGTGTGGCGTGCAGGCAGACGCTCTGATGGATGATGGCTAATAACACCAAGACATCCTATGTCACATGTAGTCGACCGGTGCGGCTCGATTATTTGATGAATGGTTCGGGGCGGCACTCTGAGGTGTTGTCCATTTCTCAAACAGTCGATTGGCGTGCCAAAGAACAAGGAAACAGGTCTGGATGAGTGTTAACTGCTATGCTGGAGGAGTGGTGTTTGGTCCAGGTTATGCCAAAGGTCCTGTCTTCTTATCAAACTGAACCTGTCTCATCATCTCTGAGAGTACATTCAAAACTGTCGAATTTCATAAGAATCACAAAAGAAATTCCCTCATCGTATTTGTATCTCGTATTCCATTACAATGAACCTTCTCTCTGCCTTTGGCTTAAAACAAAAAGAAAACCGAAACAAGGCACAACTCATATGTCTATAAACACATTCGCATATTGTAGATACATAGCCCCATATCAGCGGCAAAAATAATTTGAAATTCCTTGCGGCAGATATTCATCCATCTACCGACTTAACCATCTTCGGGTTTGGTTCGGTCTCCCTCCTGGTGGCTGGCGGAGTGTATGTCAAAAAAACCACTTTGCACAAAAACCCACATACGATGACGGTCGGTGGCGGCAGTGAGCCTGTGTGGCACAAAACTTCCAATTCAATTCGCATTCTCTACATAATAAAATAATATCTACGCCAGGGAGGATGCAAACACAAACAGAAAAAAAAGAAGGAAAAAGACAAGAAGAGAGCCGCAGACGACCAAAAGGCCAACCACATTTCGTATCTAAAAAGCTAGATGCAAGCGTTAAGCTGGCTGGACTAGGAATAGGTACGAGACTAGGATTTATTGAACTGTGGTGGCTGTAGGTGGTAAGGAAACGAAGTTTTCAATTTCATTATGAATTATTGCTTTGAAGTGAGTGCCAAACAGTGGTCATGGAATAATAGTGCCCTATTTTAAATTTCGAGCTTACTATAAACAGTTTTTTGACAGCTGTCAAGTAAAAATAATCCATTTGAAGATAGTAGAACAGTTTATGCTCATATGGTTGATGAAATGAATCAATATACTAGTAAGTAACGTATACGAATGATGTAAAGTTTTTAAGAAATTGGTGAGAACTTTGGAGACAAATTTTTAGGTGCTAATGCTTCTTCATAGGCTCTAAAGCATATGGTTGACAACCGGACTTCATTTTAGGTAAGGCTGTTGGGAATTTTGTTCTCATTTCACGACCTGGTAAAATATTCACCACCAATCATGTGTATCATGAATCATGAGACTTTGCAGGAACAATAGATATTGACCCTTTGTCTTAAACAGATATTCAAATCCAGTCTGACACTAGGCTTTATGCCTAAAGCAAGCCGTAGACAGTTGAACATGGTGCGAGTCAACTTGGTACGCAAACCGTGTTCGAGTTGATTTTCCATTTCTGCCGACTTATTCGAGTACCAATTTTATGGTTCCAGTTAACCAAAAATTTGGTCTCACCAATGTCAAAAGAAGTTTGATATTTTTCGATGTTCGAGGGCGGAGCTACGTGTGCATTGAACCATGTTCGAGTGTCTATGGCTCGCTTAATAGTTGAAAGTAATCGGAGTATGTTTGTGTGACATAAATTAGACGATTTTCTGTACGTCTGGGTGTTCTAAGGCTGCCACAAAGACTAGATCTTAAACCTTGGCAAGCCTATCGGCCAAGGTGGTATTCTTCAAATTATCTAATGTTAAAGCATTCCCCTCACAGCTGGTCACAACCGAAGGAGCGGGAATACTATCATCGGCTCAAGATCCAAATCGGAAAATGGAGGTACAAGAGGAGCGGTCAATGGTCTTAGCTGATAGGTTCTAAAAAATCCACCATGCAAGTACAGGTCTTAGAGACTAACAAAACTCGCACCTACATCGAACCAAACAGTACAACTTCCAGGGAACCTTTGGATCTGGATCTAAGAGCATTACTGAGGTTTATCAATAGTCGCAATGTTATTTATAATTAACCATTGGGTTAGTATAATTACAGTTCGTATTGAAGACTTCCATCTAGCTCAGCTACTTTAAGAAATCTCACTTGTACTCTAGGGTTCAGGTTTATGTTAATCTGATACTTGTTTCGTCCTGAATGTCAGAAAAGATTCAGTTCTCTTTGATCAAATCAGAATGCGGAGTAGGGTTCGTTTCTTCTTGAACAATTTTCGTTGAACATCATATTCGTATGCACCTCTCACGCTATTATTGATCTTCTTTCTCGTGCCAAAGTGCGTCACATATTTGGTTGAAATATGACGCATGATCAAGAGTAGTTGCCCTTGATATCTCTAAAGCTTTCGACAGAGTATGGCATAACGCCCTTTTAAGCAAAATCGAAGCTTACGGTGTCGGTAGCATCTTCTCATCATGGATTGCAAGCTTTTTGAGTAATCGGTTAATAATACAAATTACTTCTATACTTCTGCCTTATTCCCGACCAATGGTGTGTACCACAGGGCTCAGTTTTTTCTCTAATCCTGTTTTTAATATTTATTAACGACCTTCTCTCTTACTCGCAATCCAATCCATTCTTTTGCGGATGAAAGTACCCTGGACTTTGCATACTCTTTGGCTACTCCACGGCTGAGACCCCAAGCTGTATTGATGCAATCATTGAACTTGAGTTCAATTCTTCAAAAACTCAGTGCTGTCTCCTGTCTCTGAAGTCAAACTACAAATGAATGGAACTGATATTGAGGAGTCCAGTGGCTTGTCAATGTTTGGCATGGAAGTTACGCCAAACCTTCGCTGGAAGCTGCGAAAAGTAGAGCTTGGTGACTTGGATTCGTTAAGAGGTGTAATCGTTTTTTTCAGTCCTGTAAACTTGGCTACTATCCATAAAGCCTATATTCGTCCGAAACTAGAAATCAACTCACATATTTGGGAGGGAACTCCCGCTACTTATTTCAGCTTATTAGATCGTGTCCAGCGTCAGGCATGTAGATTGGGCTAGTCAGCGTAAGAACCGCATTTCACTACCACTTTTTGTCAAAAACACTGTTGTCAAAAACACTGTTGTCAAAAACACTTTTGTCCTTGCAAACTAAAGATGGCTTCTATTAGTTGAAAAGTTGTACAGCGCGCAGGTATGACAAGCTGTCTCTCGTACCTCTATGGATAGCTTGTGCCCTCCTAATACATATTATTTTAATGGAAGACAGACTGTTAAGGGCGGTTGGACTACTTCTAGCTTACCTAGCTTTAATGCCTTCAAATTTACTTCATATTGGGGAATTTCACTTTTGAGCCGTCTTTTACTTTTCGTCATTACTGTCCAAACAAAATGGTGTGCTTGTGACTGGCAACAGTAATCGCTGTAGTACGAACTGTCAAAAGTGCACCCAAACTCAATCGTGCGAACATAATGCATTGCTGTGCCGATAGCAAATAGTGTTGATAGTTGACCAACTTTTAAGTTCTTTGGCGCGACGAGTTTGACAGATTACTACAAGCGAAAAAAAGAAACGACTTTATCCCTTATAAGATCCCAAGCCCCCACTGTTCAACTGTCAATGCACCTATTCTCTGGACGAAACAACAGAATGGATGGATGGATGCAATCGATAGATACTTCCCCCAGATATCATAGTTAGCCTATTCGCCGGTTCAATGCATGTAACTTGCATGCGTATCCTGAACATTTTCTCTCACTATTTTCCCCCCGTCATATATGTATGCGATCTTGTCCAGAAGTTTAAAGTCCATAGTTGATCGATGTTGATCAAGTTAGTTTCCCTAAGATCGCGTTTATGGAAAGTTCAACATTTTATTCCCGGCATACGCGCATCTCATGTTACCTTCGCGGCAAGCAAATCATCAGCACGTCTGAATGTACGATTGTCTGACAATTACTGTCGATAGGTCCTTCATCTACACATTTTGTACTCGCTTTTTTCTCTAAGTTTGGCCATCTGCTCACTTTCCAGTAAATAAGAATTTCCAAGTGTCAATCAACACTTTTATTTCTCTTAACTGTCATCGGTGATGTCGTCGCGAGTGCGTTCGTCAAGTGCAGTTGTGTCATGTTCTATAAAATCCATTTTAATTTAATTAAATATAATTGCATTCTCTTGTAAAATATATATAACTTCTTATTTGTTCCTCGGGCGTAGTCAATAAATAAGAATAAAATACAAAATTAATTGCAAACCAAGCGATAGTGTTAACTTTGATTGATTCCATTTCAATCGGTGTACGCGCTCGAACAACGTGTGCAATATCAAAGGATTTTTACCGAGATTTTCTGGATTACACAAGACCTTTTCTGGTCTGGTTTTTTGTCTCTTCTCACTTTGATTCATGTTCTGATTCATGGTGTGTGATGGTAAGTTATTGCTTCCTTTTGTTTCTTTCTTTTAGTGTTTTTTTTATAAAATTTCTTTTAATTGTGCAATGCGATCCGATCCGATTGATTGAAAAAAGATTGAGGAAGTCTTTTGGTGGAAAGAGATATTCTTGTTTGATGTTGTGTCAATTAATGGTCAGTTTGTTGGATGTTAATGGACGTAAATGGTTATTCTTGTAACTGGTTTTGTTTGTTTTATTGGATACCATGAAAAAGTTTGTGCGATTTTTATGTGTTACATCAGGAATTTGACATACGACGAGTTGCAGGAGTGATAAAAAGGTTTTTTTTTAGTATAAATTAAGTGATTTATAAGGTTGTTAGCACAGAGGTAAGGAACTGGAAGAGGACTCTTTGTTTTTTGTGAGTGTGAACAAGAATAAGTAATGAACCTACTTTTGGACTCATTTTGAGGTATACAGGAAGAGAAAGATGAATGGTGACATGTTCTGCACTTCATTTGACAGTTTTTGTTGTGACCTTCGTAGAAAAGTGATTTTTGGTTGAGCCTGTACCCGAAATTGGCGGTACGATGCTATCGATGTACATGGTAACCGCAGCTAACTTCTGATCGATGATGGCCGCCACCTAGGCCTAAGGGGATACGTTGCTAGATTTATATGTAAAGTTGAACACAGGTTCAATATAGATCGAGTTGAAACGAGCTTGACTCAACTGACTCAAGTGACAGAGCTGGGTCGAGTTATATTAAAGCTGGGCTGTGTGGTTGAACTGACACTTGTGTGCGTGTTTTTTCTATGTTTTTGTATAGGGATCGATGTGATTTAGTTGTTGGTGCCCACTGTGCAACCATTTTTGAATCTTTCGACTCGGTGTGCATAAATCCATAGATCGAAGCCTCAACTGGATCCCTCGATATACAGACGTCTGTCCACAGCAATAGAAACTTCAACATTGGCTTTAGGTCCATATGTTCTGTTCCATTCAAAACCATTCGTTCTAAAAATGTTGCTATGTTTGTCAGTAGTTGTAGGTGTCAACAAAGCTGTGCTAATGTGTTTGAAAAAGCAGCGTCTTTGCAATTGAAGTAGTTGTCGCTGTATGTTAACTGAATATGTTAGGCAGATGTTTTCGGTCCGTTTGACGTTGGGCTTTACCAAGCTGTAATCTTCGACTGAGTTCTGATGTCCATGCAAAATCTAATGGTGACTTGTTGATATCTGAATACTAAAGTCACCCTGTGGTATTGATCCAGTTCAAGATTCTATCTGAAGCGACAGACAGCTCACTCTACAGATCGTTATAGCTGCTCTGCTCAAAGTCATAATCGTATCAACGCATAAATGGGAAGGACCTACAGTTTCACGCCGAATCGAAGGACAAATGGTGATTTGAAAGCCTTTTGCTCTTGGATGTTACGAGACCTGTTTTCCTGGTTTTGTTGAGGTTTTGGGATTGAAATGGCAGGTCGATTGTTACAAATCAATCGCGATAATGTGGCTTATAAGTCCACAATTGCATGTTATGTTAACTTAGGTACAGATAACTGCTGACTGTTGATGTATATCCTTTCTGGGTTAACAGAACTAAACCCTGCGGGAAAAGGGTGGAAACCTATTATCGAGCGAAGTGAGCCAGGATCGCTCACAGAAACCTGCCTGAGAGTTGTTGCCCGAACCTTAAACGACAAAGTTACGTGAGCTGCTAAAAACCTTGTGGAGAAAAGGATGAAATCTTTTTAGCAACCAAGCGAGCCACTTACTTTAAGCTTGAATTATACTAGACTGTCATGCAATATTCGCAAGATTAGTTGTTGACTTATGGTCGTCAAAGAGTGTGGTGTTTAGCTGGCCATAACAATGCATCTTAAGAGGGATGTTGAAATCCAGCAGACGTCAAAGTAAGATACTAGTCTTACGAACGTAGATAAGCCAGCTCTAGCTGGTTTGTCTGTAGATTAAACCCAACCCAACCCAACCTTTAACCCTTTTCTCTATCCGAGATACGCCTTTGCGTCTTTGCTTCAACATAACCACTTCATGTCTTCATAAAGCTGTCATAAGTTAGTTAAAAAATATACTTGTTGCCCACTTTATACCTAGTCTTTACGAATATAGACTATTCTCCTCCCCTTCAAAAGTATCTTAAGCCAGTAAATCGACTTAAAATACGAGGTAATGAAAAACCTCTAAAATACCGTAAAGATTGACGGTACAGTGATAAAGTAAATTACTTCACCGACACCATTCACGATGCCGCAATAAAGCATTGCTCATAAAAAAAAAATTATCTCTTAGCTGGACCTTTTCGGTCTTCCACACTATTCACGGGGATATCAATCACTTCCTATTCCATTAACAAATTCCTGATTGCAATTTCAATGCTTAATAGTCTTCAGCTACAGATTCTACAGTAAGTCTCTGGCTTTGAAGCTAACAAAATTCAAATAACATGCACGAAACCCATTAACAACTACAGAATCCATAGAGAGACAGACAAAGCGAGAAAGAGCGATACCAGATTCCAGAGATTCCCTCCTTTGGGTTCCTTTGGAGGCGCACCAAATCAAATAGAGTGATAGACATACAGAAACCGGCATGAACATCACCATCATCATCACATTGAGTCACGTGGTCATTAAATGAACTTGTAATGATTTAGTATTGTTGCATCTGAGAGGGGGCATCCGTATCTTAGAGTAATAACAAGTCATTAACTAATTAACAATCAAGTGGACCCACTGCGCTCTTCCTCATTCGTGGGGTCCACTTTAAGTTGATTAGTGCGACAACGAGTTGAAAATTAAATTATAGATTCTTGGGAACAGCTTTTCTGCATCTTATTAAGGCGATGCGGCGCCCTAGTACCCTTTTCGTAATGAGCTGAAACTGGTCGAGGCGCCTTTTAGTCTCAAATTTTAATATCCGGTTCTCTAAAGTTCCATTAGAGTGGCTATAATGGCTGCTACTTAGCCTAACAGTGGATTATTGGTTTCAAGGAATCTCTTAACAAGTTTAAAATTGATTGAGAGTTCCTCTTCACTGTGACGGAGTAGGTGAAGCTTGTGATGGCGTCAGTAATCAAGGGGGATGATGAATATACTTGGGTGTACACGGAAGTGCTGTCTTATAAGCAGAAAATTACCTTAATTATGCGACGAGAAGGTGACAGTTAAAAGAATGGCAATAAGAAGTTGAAGGCATATGTAATTTTTTCTGCAGGTTTTATGGAATGCTACTTGGGAGGTCTCCAAGAGGAAGAAGGTGTCTCACATTTCCTGTACATTAAAGGAGAAGAATGTTTCTCAAATCGTTTTCAAAGAAACCTCAGTTGCGATATGTTCTTTCTGGCATGAATTCCTTGTAAGCGGATTAAGAAAGCGTAAACACCTGGGGAGACCGAAGAAACGTCCTCGGTCTTTGCCAAAAGCGCCAACTCTTAGCAGAAGACCAAAAGGGACTTCTCTGAGAGAAGTGCATGCCTACAGACCTTATTCGAAAACTTGTTTGAGGAGCCCGATCATGGATTAAATCCTACAACCAGTCAATCCAATAGAAAAGAACACTGTGCATCTTTGAGGGCGGCAAGAAGTGGCGTATAACTGTCCATCACTCTTGCTTCTTCGAGAGTCTGCAATATATATAGCATACTCCTATAAGATTGAACCATTTGGGGGCTAGCTCTGAAAGCTGTTTACTGCAACCGGTTTCACGCAGTCCGTTCCCCAAAAACAAAATTCCTTACCAGTCTCTTCCAACTTTCGACCTCAGAGAATCTCTTTACGATGTTCTGGAAAGTACGATGTGAATTGATCGATCGAATCAATCGATATACTTTCCTATATGGCTAAGCTCTTTGAAACCCCTATCTTAGACATTTTCTCCCGATCTGCAAGGTCCGCATAAAGGAAGCTCAACTACAATAAACTCCACAGAATTTGTTTCGACTACTCCGCGAGCACTAGAGTGGACGTAATTGCCACCGCTTTTGGTTGGTCTGGTGGAATAATCTCTCACTACGCAGATCTTCTCAAACTATAGACTCTTCATATCTCACCCCATTACGGCTGAAGATCCTCAAGGTAGCCATCTCTGTCCGCTTGTATTCATATTGTCAACTAATGACGTTTGCTGTGCCATTAATAGATATTTCTGCAAGTGATTTTCACCAATCCCTGTGTCGGTGATGAGAACTTCATTTTCGTCAAAAATGCCTCTACGTTACATCTGTCAGTGTTAAGTACCCAACACATATAATCCGTCAATCCATTGCGCCGTCGTTTTTAACTGACAGCTCGATAGAATACACATATTCTTATGGGAGGAGGTCCATTCTCTCTATGAGAATCAATCACTCAAAAAACTTAGACTCTCACGCTGCTGCTCAAACAAACTAAGCACTAATTCCGAACGATAATCGTCCCAGCGATAGTACTTAAACTTTATCAGAGCCTTAAATATCTTTAGAAACTATTTTGAAATTCATCAAATGAAGGAAATTTTGAATCGTCAAAACGATATCTTCTGTACTATAGATGATTATTGAAGTTACGTAAAACAAAGCTATCGTTGAAACGATATCGTCTGGCGATAATCGACATAGGGAATGTTGTTTCGTTAAAACAATGTCGATTATTAGTGAACTTTCTCGTGAATCCTCTTGTCTGGCACCAACTGTATTTAATACTGCGACGGGTAGCTTCTCGCCTTAAATTGGTTCAACGCGAAGATGTGGCCCTAATCCAACCAGAATCATCTAAACAAAGAGGATCAAAATGTAGCTTCTAACAACTAAATGGGTTGTACGGGAAATTTCTGCTCGAATAGATGGAATCAACAATTTCATATTGCATCCGTAGGCAGAATAATTTTGAGAAGTTTTCCCAGTATCTTACACGTACAGTAGGTAATCCAAAATACTTACCGTTAGGTCCCGGCATCCAGAAGCATGATCATTGCATTCCTTCTGGGGGAAAATAACAAATTGGGCTTTAAGAACATGAACATCACAGATGGTGCATCTAAGCATTATACGACTTCTTTGTTCGCTCTACTTATTTTGAGATTTTTGTCTTAAGTCTTTTGTATATTTGAGGCAATTGTCGTTGCCTTTTTGTTGCAGATAGACCTCTACTGCCTCAAAACTAGTTCACTTGTGATAAAAGGCAGATGCTCCAGTTGGGATTAAGATATAAAAAGTTATATAACCGTTAAAAGAGTATAAGCTGTTTAATTAAGGTATTGCCGACCCATTAAATTTTCTAACCACGTACATAGGTAAATATGATAGATGTGTGCGGAAGTATTAATAATTGCCGACGCCTGTCTGGATTTATCCTCCCTGATAGCCGAGAGCGTTCATCAAAACGCCGACATTTGCTATAATAAATCCAAATTGCCTCAATGGAGCCATAATATTTCAGTCTTTGTTGAATGGTAGGACACATGAGGTTCTATGGGAAGGTTATCCAACCATTGATTGACCATTAGGTTTACCTTAAGATCATCTTAAACTTTTAACAAATTTACGTGTACGACGTAAGAATAAAACGATGGGTGAACTCAGCACAAAGGAAACAAACTTACGCTGGTCAGACACTCCTCTTAGGCACCTTGGCAGGAGAAAATTTAAAAAGGAGAATACTTACGTTTAAGCCGCACAGACTTACGCAAAATCAAATGCGACACTTCAGAGAAAAACACAAGCTGCCTCCATTCCGAATGTCCAAACCTCAGCAGAACCAGAAGTACAGCTCGTTCTGGCTGCCGGAGCATAGATAAAGAGGCAAACTGCCGTCTTTACCGAAACTCTGCAGGCAAGATCTGTGTACGCCTTACAGGTCATATCCCCTACTATCATTTTCACCCAAAATTTTAATGCTGCAGATGTGTTTGTTTGTCGAAGCTTCCAGGTGTGCGTTGGCTAATTTAGCTGACTGTTTCGAGGAAATCATAACGAGCGGTGGAGGCTACTCAATAAGGAGAACTATCTACATGTATTTATATCTAAAGATCGAAAGTGACTATGGAGCAGTTTCTTTAGTCACATGAAGTGATCGTGCGGTCTAATTCCATTAATAATCAAGCTTCCGCCTTAATACTTGAATTTCTTTACCGAACAATGTTTTTGTGAGAGATAAAGCCCTAAGATCTTTCGTTCCTCGGAGGCTTCACTTAGCTGCGCGTTGATCTTGCGAATTAAGGCCGATGGACCATTTAGACACCCGAAGATCAAGTTTGTCGGATGTAAATGTCACAAAGGCATAGACCGTAAGTTGACTTCATAGTCAGCGACCCAATGTGAGGGACTTCATGATAGAAAACCAACTCAATGTTTATGGAGTACGTTTGGCGTCTAAGCCATAATTAAGCAACGGTTTGATCTACTTCAATCCAAGTTAACGAATGAATATGACTTTCAGATTAACCGCCACTCATCATAGATTCAAGCAACATGCTAAACTTGATAAAAAAAAAAATACTTACATGGGTAACCGTATACGCGCAAAGATGCCTGTCTAACCCATCAGACGCAAGCTACAAAGTATCTATCCATCCATCAATTGGTCATACGGCGAATGGAAAATCAATTTCCATTTTCGCTGTCCACGCCATGGGGCGCAATCAAAATTGCATAACAAATGACGAGACGTAAAATTTTCAACAACAACTTCTACAACTTCTACTACTCACCCGTCCATCTATCTCAAATGACAGGTTTTCCTCTAGATCTCACGGGGATAGACTGACTGCCCCCAACGTACATACACACACACAGACACACAAAGATACATCCATAAACTCCATTTGACATTGAAGTTTCGCACCAGGTCGAGTGATATAAGAACCAAAAGAGTTGCATAAAAACGACCTCCACACAACTGTTTGTTGCCCGGCTACTGGATGCCATTGGTTCTCGGTTTTTGTTTTGCCTCTATCTAATCCCGAAAGCAGGTGAAACGATTCATTAATGTCACGATTCAGCCGAGCGTAGCTTAATCCATGACAGGAGGCTGCTGGTGAGCCGGGTTTTTGACTATTTCCGCTGCCGCCACCGCAACTGGTTAAACAAACATACCTACTGCGCTGGTTGTGTCGAGAGGCACAAACAAACCTGACTTGGAAAATCTATCCGTCGTCGGTCGTCCGTTCGATTGCATAACGGTGATTTATTTTTAGATGGAAATGCCGCTGGTCTGTTCATCTGTATCTATGGATCTGTATCTAGAAGATGCATCTCAAATTTTTGCGTTGATTTCATTTTTGGTATAAATTAAGGTTTGGTTATGGAATTGGATTTGGATTTGGATTTGGAATTTCCGGGTTGACAATGTGACGCCCAGAGTGACAAATAGTCCACTGAGAGTCCTCCGCACACAACATGTTGCCAGAGCAAGTTTTCAACGGGGGCATGCAGGACAAAAAAAAAAAAAAAACAGAAACAAGCTACTTCTAGGTCCAGGTGCGACACAAGTCATCCCAGGTAAAGTGCGTTCGCCTGGACCATGATAAGAAGAGAGAGAGAGACTCCAGAGCAAAAAACACATGAAGATGGTGTCTTCTTGGGCAAAGCGATGATTATCTCTATCTTCGAAGCTGTTCGGTGGCATTCTTTTGTCGTCGGATTTTATCCCTATCTCTCGGCGTACACAGGCAGAGAGGGGCACTGGAGATTGAAATCGAGATGGTTTCCAAGCCTTATTAGCCCAGAAGCAGTCGAGAGTTGCATGTGCAATGGAATTTGCTTTTTAAATATTCTTCTTCTTGCTGATGGCTGTTCTGTTTTTTTTCTTTTCTGTTGTTGATATTCCTTGCTCCTCCCGGTTTGTATCCAGGTTTTTTAAGTGTCATGAAGATATCTCTGGAAGCACACTGGTGCATGGGGCAGAAGAAAGGCCTGACAGCTGGCACAGAGGTTGGAAATGTTCTCTTAATTGTTTATGAGATGATAATTTCCTGGTTTTTAGTGAGGCTGATTATCTGAGACAGTGTTAGAGGTGATATCTCGAAATGTAAATGTCGGTCAAGTTGTCTCTCCCAGGACAGTGACTTGTGTGAGAGAGAGAGAGATGAAAGGGGTGTGACTGGATGCAAATTGCGCATTTTAGTGGTTTTAATTTCAGCTGAACGTGAATTTAGGTGGGTTTCATTTGGAGGATTAGTGGCAGATGCTATTACAGCTTAAGGAAGAGTTTAAGGCGTGAAAGATCTCTTGTAAGTTCTCAACTTTTTTCTTACTTGTAGAATGGATTTGTCTTGTCTTTTTTTGCATTATTTACGAGCAAGTTATGCACAGTATGGTGACAGATTTCCTTCGAGCAGATGAACCTAGTACAGCGTTGCATGATCCGTCTTTATAGGTAAGGTAGGTACGTAGGAGTACTTGCAGAACTTGTGCTACTTCAACTACTGCAAGAAATTTCGTCCTTATCACGAAGTACTTTTGCTCTAGACCCATCAGGATCTCTGCTGAAACCATTCAAACCATCAACAGGTTCATTAGAACGCTTCTTTTGCCTTGACCGTGGACATCTGAGGCCAGCATATGTTTACCTATACACTGGATACTTAGGGACCCACACTTTGCAGTTCTAGCATAGTTCTTGTCAGAGTATGGCCAATATGAGTCAATCCTTTAGACTGCACATGATTCTTTCCAAAATACCAGAGTTTTTATGAACTCCAACGGATCATAGCTACTCAACCTGCTTCTATACTTACTACTCCGATTGTACGCCTAGTCCTTGTGAGACTATCTTGCAAGTAGACCAGCTTAAAACCATTTAAATTCACACAGCCGGACAGATGATGTTCAGTATTATTCTGCAAGCTAATAGGCTGTCTGAAGCTCGGAATACTGGCAACAGCTTGGATAGATTTGATTATTCTGCCACAAGGCAGCTATCTAAGTCCTTTTCTCTTCACTTTATCCATAAACCTTCTCTCTATGCTGACGGGGCCAAAGTTTTCGAATCCATCTCTGCACTTAAAGGCTGTTATTTCTTTAACAAGAGCTAGATAGTCTTTCAGACCAGTGTCTCCAAAATTACTTGAATCCTCTTTTAGTGAGTTTATAAGTCGCTTTCTTCGATTTGCTTTTCGAGGAAGGATCCTTTTATCTTCTCTTTCTACTAACACGGTTTCAATCACTTCAAAATTGTATCCTCCTGTAGGCCTTAGGAAAGAAGCAGGAAAGCATTTGCTGCCATTTACAGCTCAACGACCGGCGAATGAAGCCAACTGCGAACAAACGATTTTAACAATTTTACTATTCCCAAAGAAGAATGCTTCTTGCGAACTGTCAATTTTTATTTACATTCCACAGATGTGGAACACAGTCCACATTCGCTTAACCTCACTTATTCCTTTAGTACCAAGTGACAAATGACACTTGCTGTTTGCTGCGACTAGACAAAACAGTCAGTGAAATGTCAAAATTTACGAATATTCGCTCGTTTGTATTCGCAGGTCGCTGAGCTGTGAATGAAGCTTAAAGAAAGTCCTCGCGAAGAATCGCTCGAAGAGTAGGCAGAGGAGTATCTGGCCAAAAAGTCTTAAAGCTTGAATGTACGTGGACTAGAATAAACAGTGGGGCGGAGTGGCTCAATGGCTAAAGCGTCGGACTACATGGGGTTCCAAGTTCGATTACAGGAAAGCCTTAGCCTATAGTTCTAAGCTTTGTGTGTTAAGAGAAACATTGAATCTAGCTTGAACCTTGTTGTAGGTCGTTAAGGGTAGATCTTACCGAATCTCGTGTGCTCGTCATTCGAAAGCTTAGCAAGTTCCACATGAGGTGGGTAAAGGTGACTCCTAGACAATTGATAGGTTTCGTTGAGATCCCTTTCGTCCTAGTTCATCTACATTTTCGTTCGGTCCACTAGAGTTCAAGTCCATGCCATCGAAGGCATCTCCTCAAGCATAAGCTAGTCACTACTACTTGACACTAGTCTGGATCATAGGAAGAATTTATTACCCTCAGCTGGTATCTCTAAACATCCATTGACCTCAATATTCCCTCCTAACCTACTTCGGGTACAATTTAAGAGCCTTTCGATTCATTCTAGGTCTCTTCGGGCAATTATCTACACCTTGCCATCCTCTTTCCCTTTTGAGCTCAATTAGGGCCCCGTCATCCCATAAAACCAAACTCAATCTACATAACAGCAAATACTCGTACAAAATAGTTCCCCATTACTTCTTAATCGAACGGAGTGCTAATAATTCCTCCGCACAGACCCTCAATTCATCAATTAACAACTCGAAACTGATCTTGCAATTAGTGTGCATTATCCCATCTACCCGATCATCAGCCCTACGGCTACAAAAGATACTTGTAACCATTCGGTAGCCAAAGCGTCTCCCATCATCGATTGGTGGATTACTTGAATCGCAAAATAATTGCAATTCAATTTGGAATTGATAACCTCTCGATGCAAAGCGACAGCCACAGTAGACAGAGTACCTATCCAACTTCTCATCAAGGGGCCAGAGGCTATAGACCGCCCGGTTGTCTGGTAGCAGCTAGATGGATCATCTTCTCTACTGCGCGCCGCTTAAATTACAGGCTAAGCGCCAAGTAATAACATACAATTGGAGTGGAGGGATTCAATCCACAACGCCGGCGCGGTTCATTAGTGGGATTGGTAACATTCTGCGAAATGAATTTTTAAGGACCCAAGGGAGGGAAAGAATCATTTACACGATCCACCTCGTGCGGCACCTGCCACCTCAGTACGAAAGTTCAAAAGTTCACGCCATCAACCAAGAGATACATTACTTTCTTCCTAGTCGTCGAAGCCGAGTACAAGTTCTGTATTGCCTCGAGGCTGGATCATGCAAAAGAGTAATAAAACGAAACTCAACTCTCTGCCAGATGAGGACGAGATATGATTTCACCCGTTGCCCCAAAAAGCCGACGGAAATTATGATTTCAACCTCAGACTGCCAGCATGTCTGGGCTGATGATGAAGGTGTCAAGAGGTGAATTGATGCCATTTAACAGGAGTAACGTTCCGAACAAAATGCAAAAAATTAGGTGTGAGAGGTGCCGGTGTATCTCTGTGTAGCAGCATTATGACCTCGATAATGGACTGACGGTGAACTTGACTGGCAAATTGCAGTTGGAATATGAAGTGCACTGCAGCAAGGGCCACATATAGATGCAGAGAAACGCGCGCTCGCTTTTGAAGAATGCGACGAAGCGGGAGTGGACTATTATATGATCGTGATCGTGTAGGTAGATCTCTCTGTCTCTCTCTCTCTTTGGGAAGATGCTAATTGTCCCTTTGACGCTTGAAAGAAGAGGTGGTGCTAGTGAAAGTAATGGGAAAGTGGTTTCTAGGTTCTCGAATGGAAAATAAAAGTTATTTGAAGAGACGACTAGTTCAAAGGGACACAAACAGAAAGGAGTGGTTATTGAAAAGCAACTGATGAAGGAGTTTTCAGTTCAAAGGCTGGGACTGGGCTGAGCTGAGTTGTGTGAATTAGTTTGTTCAAGTAATTATCCAATGTGGCAGGGTGTTGGCTGTCAATTCAGAAAAGCAGACTGAAGGATAAGACTATTTTGGAATCAAGGTCCATGTACTATGACTTATTGAAGTGGGTATAGCCGGGCTCTTGTACAAGGAAACCAGGAAGTGAGCTAACTACCTAACCACGGGTGGGAGGGTAACTGCTACTTAAGACAGATTGCCATTTGCCACTGTTGCTGATAGAGGAAAAAACATCCTCGTCATTGTGAGCAATTTCAAGATTTCCGTTTCTATCCACCGGCATCGTCCCTTTCCGCCAGCGACAGTGTGACAGCCATTACGAAAAACATCTAGAGTTGGGCATCCACACATCTTTGTGGAGGTTTACAACGCTTGCCTCAAAGCCTTAGAAGGAAGACGACGGAAGGGTTACTGAATCATCACACTGGATGTTAAGAGCGCCTTCAACACCTCAAACTGGAGCAATATCCTGCGAGCTCTGACAACAAACGAGTGCAGGTATTCCTGCAGAAGATAATGACTGCATTCCGACGGAACGGGGTAATATACCGAAACAGGCTTGGGTACAATGGATTCGAATTGTTGGTCTAAGTGATCAGTGACTTTCTTGTCACAATGCACCTTTCTGCCTAACCTAATCTAACGTCTAGGCGGTGTCCCTCAGGGCTTCGTAGTGGGTCCCCATCTATTGAATATGCTGTACGATAACTACCTCAAACAAAATTGGCTACGTCGATGATATAGTGATTCAGCATGACAACAATGAAGCCATCGGGATGGTACAGGACTGGCTAATAAACATGGACCTAGAAGTACTTATCAGCAGCAGATGAGTCATGGAGACTAGAGAAAGATCATGGGAAATCACGTTGCAGTTTCTAAACTAGAGTTGTAGTACCTTGACGTTACTATAGATGCATGGTTACATCTTAGCAACATCAGCAAGAACAACTGGACTGGAGAACCTGAACAAAACACGATTGGAAGGCCTGAACAAAAGAAGACATACTCACGGCAAGAGTTGCTCTACAGTTCCTGGGCTGGGAAATGAATCCTGTGCTGGTACAATGAATACGAAATCATAAAGCAGAAAAGCAGAAGCAGAAAACCAATGCATTGAGATCATGCAGTGCCTTCTGAACTACTTCATATAAGCCTGCGTTGTTGCTGGAATGGTGCCAGTAGATCTTTTCGTTAAAGAATCGGAGCCTAGGTATAGAGTCAGCAGGACATGGATGTCATTACATTAGCAACTAGTCGAAGTGATAGTAAAGTACCACCAAGAAAATACCCGAAAGAACGCCGTAACCTGCTGACGAACAGACTCGATGAGGACCTAACTCCAGAGAACTTCATTAGATAGATGTTGAGCATGCAAGAGCTTTGGGAAGCAGTAGACGAAAACATGGCCACCATCTTGAAGGAACAACGAAGACAGGACGGACAATTAAATGCAGCGCAGGTGACTGCCAACGCCAACAATACAAGCTGCTACTACAGCATCAAAAAGCAAATGCTTCATTTGGGTCCATACATTCATTTGGACCCATAGGTTCACTTAGGTAAGTCGTCGCAAGTAAAGTAAAAAGTTCTACACAATTGGAAACATAGTCCTCAAAGCAGTCTAAAATGTATAATGAATCAATGAGTCACTCGAATGAATCTTTTTCTCTAAAATTAGCTCAAAATTAGTCAAAAGAAAACCGCTAAAAATTGGTAGAAATCAAATTTTAACGAAACAGCTTTCAGAGATTTAGAAGTGAATCATTGGTGTCGACTCACTTTAAGACCGTGATTCTTCTTTAAGCCAGGTCCTGCCTTCCAAGTTCTTTTCACCTTTCTTTTGAACAGCTCATAGTTCAGTGCGTACTAAAGGGGAGTATACAAATTAGTTCTGAGTGAAATGGTCCCACTCTCTATCTATTTTATCCTTTGGCGGACCTGAAAGACTTCTCTCTTTTTCACTCAACTAGTGACTCGCAAACTATAGGAAGCTGCATGCCAAGTCCTACAAACATTAGAATTCATGATTATCCGCTCATTTGGAGTCATAAAGTAGGTTCCTTTCGCATACTTTGCTCTCTCTGATTATCTAAGGTTTTCTCTCCCCAGGGCCTTCCTTATTACTATCCACTTGGCAATTCGAAAGGCCTCCTCGTACTCATACTCAACTCAACACTTAACAACGGCATTCTTTTAACTACCATATGACATGATTTGACAAGACGCCTGAGATGGTCTTGTCAGTGCACACACTCTCCCCTGAGGCATACCATTTAGCAGTTGAAAAAAAAAGAAAAAAAAAAAAACAGCTTGCACGATCTAAAATTGCCTCCTTTTCACACCACGACAGGCGGCGATTGACAGCTGAATTACTTCTTATTATTCTGAACTTAATATTGACGTCTCCGACACTCGGCTGGATCGTGTGAATGCGTTCGCCCCAAATACTTGTTCCTATCATCTTCGTGCTTAAACTAATTTTCTTACATGTCACAGCTGACCAATTTTTTCAAGTAGAGAGGTGCGCGCGCGCACCAAACAGTGAATAAACATTCAGAATCTAGCCCAAGCACCAAAAGCAAATAATTTATCTGAGTGTGTCCGTAATGTTATGATAAAATATGCGACCAGATCGCATGGCATACGTGATGCAATAACGGAATTCTCCTTTAGCCTAGTGCAACAGGTTGCCAGTAGGAAAGAATGCATCATCTACTTCGGCATTGGTCCCGTACTTTGTGCTTTCCTTCGCCACTGTCTTTCGGGAAGAGAAGCAAAGAAAAAAAAAAAAAAGACCGATCCCGGTCTGTGGTGGATGCAGAAGCCAGGAAAAGAGGAAGAAAAAAAAAAAAACCAGCTGAAGGTAAACCTACCAAACACCTTAGTTCTGCATTCGTCTCTCGCGTGTGTATAGCGAATCCGCACCTTGTCTGATGACGACCGACGGCGACGGCGACGGCGACTCTGGCGGACGCATCTGGACGGCGCGCGATCAACGCTAGAGTTGTTCTCATCATTGCCACCACATCACCTGTGGGCATTTTCCATAAGCCTGCTTGCTGATGTGTACACAAGGGCCTAACGCGTAGGCTGCTCCGCCACCGTCTTCACCGCCACAGCACACACACGCATGTCTTCTCTCACGATATCGATTACCTCTGAAGCGCGCGAGGCTATTTTGGGCCGGAAATTTTCACAGTTTAAGAGGGCGGCGGCGGTGGAGGGATGGTAATCTAGCGTTAAACGCCTGGATACACTTCTGAGCGGTCGGTGGTGGTGGTGGCGCGGTTGGGCGGTAATCAATGCAAATGAGTTTTGGGCATGCGCGCACGCGCAATGATTTATTTACTCTTCAACGTCGAGTCGGTCGGCTAGATGGATAGTAGGGATATGAGTTAAGCAGGTGGCCACCGCTACAGGATGCGGAAATAATTCGATAATGCACAGCCGATTAGCAGTATACGTCTGGAAGCTATGCGATGGTAATTGTTTTATGTTTGGATAGCAGCTTCAGATGGAAAGGATTACGCGGAGATGGGCGGAAATGATTTAGCATTTTAAGCAAATTAGGGTAGAGTAGACGACGTTAAGAGCTATTGCTTCTGGTCATGCAAACCGGGTGGTGTGACAAGAAAATTCACCAGAATACGCTTATGTTACACGCACGACAGTGATTGATTATGTTTTTAATATTCAGTTGGTCCTAGACGAGTATTTGATAACAGACCCTCGAGCGGTTAGAGTAGGAAGTGTTTGCATTGGAGAACTAGGAAGCAAATGTATGACAACTTTTATGGCCTCCTAGAAAAATCAGCGTAACAACTGCAGTGTTCTCTAGTCAACAGTTGATGGAGCAGACCATAAGTCCTAGGGGAATAATAAGTTCTGATGAATGGGGAATTCATTGGGCCTGCCTGAGGCTGCAAGAAAACTGACGAGCCTTTTCAGGAACTCCCTGCCGAGGAAGGGTCGCTTACACCGTCCTCTCTCTGTGAAGAGTTTGCCACACTTAAACTCCCTAATTACAGTACTTGATGTGCAGCTCTTTCAATTTACACACACAATCCTCACCACGTATCTCTGTCTCATAATCTGCGCTCCATTCAATCTTGACCTACATAACACTCAACACAACTGGGAAGCACATGTGCTAAACACTCACAATTAAAGGAACCCTCCTATAAATTTCCATTAACCCGTTCACTGTGTTTGACTTTCGAGAAAAAAAAAATCTTTACCCACAAGCACAGAGAAGAGACTGACTCCCGTCTCTCTAGCCAATTCATCCTTCAAATTCAAGTTCTCTTCCTGTTTTGCCCAAAACCGCATTTGAATCTTGACGCGATATCTCTTTGCCACATTTCTTCTATTGCTTCAGCCGCAACTGGGTCTCTTCCACAAATCTTTAGAGAAAAAAACGAAAAAAACCACAGCAAAGCCAAAAGTAACAGAATCTCTGGTTGGACTGGATGGAAACCAAAGAAGAAGAAGAAGAAGGTGCAGCAGCAACAGCAGCAGCAGTAAAGATAATGCCTGTTTTTGCCACGGTTTTTGTCCATATCTCCATTATGATATAATCGCTGGAACACACCGCCGCCGCGTCGCGCCGCCTCGCTTATGCAATATGAAAGAGTGCTCCCATATATGGATGGCTCTTTCCGCTCTCTCTAGCCAGCGGGATAGGAGTAGTAGGAACCACGTTTGAGTTTCAATTACGCGCAAAAGAATTCCACCGCAACCCCATCTCCATCCAAGTCATCATCATCATCATCATCATCATCAACAATGTGGTCGGCTATGGCAAGAAGCAAGCTTCGGGCAGCAAAAGTAGCTAGCTAACGCTTTTGTAATGCATCCATGTTGGAGTAACCTAGCCGCCACTGTACACAAGACCGAAAAATTTCCACAAAAAAAAAAAAGAAAACCGGAAATCGTCATCATCTACAGGACGACCGACGTCCACTTTGAGACTGTGTCTTTCCGCCGGTTATTCTGGATTTCCTAGTTACAACGTGTGCCCGTCATAGATACGGTTTGGGTTTGGTTGGATTTGCCCTCTAAATGATTGTTCCCAGGATTGGAATCCCTCCACCACCAAGTGCGAATGCCAACAGTTCGCACTGTTTTATTGTTCCAAATTGCACATAAGTGGCCCAGAGGCAGAGCTACAGCTGCTGTCTCTTTGCCTACAAAAAGCTCAGGCGTTAGGATGGGAGGAAACGTCCAAATGATGACGCTAGGGCAGAGAAGAAGAACGAAGAAGTTGTTGTGTGTAGCAACCTGTAGCCTGTAACAACGTCGTCGGACAAGTTCAAGTGTTTGGATAGTTGAATACATTCGAGGGAACTGGTGCCACGACTTAGCCCCATATCCGACTGTGCTCTCTTCAGGCGCTTCTCTCTCTCTCTCTCTGTCTCTATCGCTGAGATGTGTGTCCATTTGAATTGTTTTGCTGGATGATTTGATTCTTGTGGTCGTACTGGTTTGGAGTCTGTAAATTGTGGTATGATAATGATTTTGGCATAATCTCATGGCATGGAGATTACGATCGTAATGTATCTGGAATGCCGCACGCCATCTATGGTTGTTCGGTTCAGTGCAGTTGTTTTTGGTGTGATGCAATGGGAAAATTGTTAAAGCCTCGAGGATATTTGTCCAAGTGGAGGTGGATCTGGTTGTAAATTGCGACACATTGACAGTGACGTGTTTGTAGGGAGAACGTGCAATTAGAAAAAATGTTGAAACCTGAGTTCTGGACTTGGAATTTGGAATTGAAGAATTGCAATTGGTTCAAATGGTTCAAGGGATAGATACAGTTTTGAAGTCATAGGCTTTGCATCTTAGAGGCGGCAAATATAAGGGCTCAAGTACGGGTGATCACCTAGGTTGTCTCACGGAATCATTCTGCCCATCGTTGGTAAGTATGGATACTCCCAGACAAAGACCTTAACTTTAGGCCTGTAAGGCTTTCTTTTTTCCATGAATAGGCCATATATATGCTGTCACCAAAAATTACCCTGTAATTTAAAAATCCAGCCCATTAGGTGTGTGAGCCGCATGCCCAAACTTCACCTGGGTAGAGGAGTCATCTGCTGCTCTGCGCCCTTGTTCAGGCGCTGATGGACGCCTTGGATAGTCAATTGATGGGCTGCCATTGATGGAAGGTCTTAGGTAATAGAGAAACTGTGAGTTAGTGCTCTATGACATTGATGTTTTTGGTCCTGTCAGGATGGAAGCAGCAGTTTTTGACTGAGTTCTAGCTCTTACGAATGAAAAGCCATGACTAGGAGTTGGAGAGATTTTTATTTTTGGAGGATCAGTGCTCACATTATGCACCCTCCTAGTGATGACGTTTTCATGCTCTACAAAAGCGAGCGCCAACAATTTGACTGCAGTCTTTTCTAAGAGATAGGAAGAATGGCGGAAATTTCTCACTTAGGTCTGGAAGAATCCGTTAAGTCAGCCCACACCTAGGAAGACATGCTTTAAACAAGTTCTTTTTATAGGAAACCCAATCATCAATGGAAGCCCTGAGCGTTGATTTACGAAGATCTAACGGACGTTTCGGGCCTTGCCTAGCAATTTCATTTCCCATTATACCAGTGCAATCTGGTGCCAAGATGAGAGACAGAATTGAATCTGGCGAAACAGTTCAAGGGTCTCTTGCATTTATCACTACAGACATACATGCTACGACCCTTCCATCTATTCCTTATGATGTGGTTCGCAAACCATTGGGATTGCAAAGATCTTCATTTGTAAGGCGTGCTATCGCAATGAGTATTGCAGTCTTGTGTTGTCACTACACTCCCTTCCTGACTCAGACTCTGGCCTTAGCCAGTCGAACTCCCACTTGCACCACAGCTGAAGTCTCAGTGTTATAGCAATAGACGGCATGTAAGACCGGAGTCACAGGATAGGTGTTGTGCAAGATCGTCAAAGCTCCAGTGCTGCTCATACCAAAAGTGACTTCGTCTGAGTCTGTGAATAGCTTTTAACGAATACCCCATGATGTTAGTATCAAGAGGATTGGGGGAGATAGAGCAGAGTCCGAAGTTCTTTGGTGCAAGAAGCAATAACGAAGCAACCATGTATTTACGAGAAAGACCCTTCCCCAAACAACCGACGCATAAGCCTGAAATGGTTTTATCATGACCGTATAGATCCAGAGGGCCTTTTTCGATGACCTCACTATTGAGAGCAGTCTGCAAAAAGTCTGATGATGTTGCAATCAATTTGGAAGGCGCTATATCTATTATCTCAAATGGACACCTTCAGGAGAACCCTCCAGTTAGTAATCCTCCCCTTAGAGTGTTTAAAATTATGTCTTGAGATTTGGGCAAGTAAACCTTTGACTGTATGGACGGATCGCAACCAAGTGTGAACGTCAAGTTGATAGTGCAGGGCTTAACGTCAAGAAGATGGAATAGAATACATGCTTTTGGTCTCGTCTATATGCTTATAGCGCTTGATTGCCTTAGGACACATCCTGGCCTTGTATCTACTTTAAATTTGGGTTCCGATAGTACGTTTGGGTTCCTGCCAGAGCTGACATACAAGCTTTATCCATCTTTCCCGGGCACTGATAGTTAACGACTAGCATTGTTTAGTCACCAGTTGGCCATGCAGATCTCGGGATAGGTGTCACTACAAGTTTTTCTAAAAGAGATTTTGGTGGTTTACTACAAACCTACCCTCTAAGCTGAAACCAAGCATTAAGCTTGTGGATTCGAATTAAGTTCCCAAAGCACTCAGTATAGCTCAAATCTGTTTAATGAACTAATTCGTTCTTCTAGTTCACTTAGTTCAATATAATAAATTATCTCACTGAATTAAATGAACTAACTGAACTTTAATGAACCTAAATGAACTATGTAATTGAACTATTAGTTAGTAACCGAACTAAATTGAACTACATGAACGAAATGTATCAACTGAACTAAGTTGAACTAACTGACTAAAGTGAACTACTGAACCAAAGAACTAACTGAACTAAACTCAAGCTTACCCTAGCAGAGATGAATGGAAAGACAGCCGCATACCAAATGCCAAATCCATAGCTGTTTACACTGATGGATCGAAAATGGACACCGGTGTAGGATCCGGAATTTTCTCCGAATCACTGGGTATATCTAGATCTATACGACTCCCAGACCACAGCAGTGTTTTCCAAGCGGAGGTCCTGGCAGTGACAACAGCGGCCCGTGAGTCTGCCGTAAGAGCAATACCGCCAGAAGATATAACTTTCTTTATCGACAGCCAGGCAGCTATCAAAGCAATTACTGCCATAGAAATAAAATCCAAGCTTGTGAAGTGCTGTCGCGAAGAGCTTAAGGTTCTTGCTGGGTCCCTGGGCACGAGGGCGTCCCGGGAAATGAAAGGGCAGATGAATTAGCAAGGAAAGCTTTATCGGACCCACTTGAACTGACTGACCTCTCCATAAGCACCTCGCTCTGCGCTCTCAGGCTTGAAGCAGAGAAACTGGCTATGAGAGAGGCGAACTTGAGATGGAAGTCCATAGACACTTGCAAAACTACAAAGCAACTATGGCCAACTTTTGACAAAGCAAGGACCGAGAGAATTATCCACAAGGACAGACGTTCGCTGTCCTTACTCGTAGGGATACTCACGGGTCACAACACTCTGTGGTACCACCTAAAGAAACTACGTCGGACGGAAGAAGAACTCTGTAGAGGATGCGGCGATGGGGAGGTTATAGAGGACACTACCCACTTCTTCTGCCAATGCCCTGGACTCCAACATTCCAGGTACAAATTCCTCGGCAAGCACTTCTTTCAGGATCTAGGAGAACTCTCCAATGTTAATACCGACATGTTACTGAACTTCATCAGAACCTCAGGATGGTTTGTATACACGGATAACGAGTAAGTACAACCATGGGAGGTTTGTTGCAGATATTTATGGGTTAAATGGGCAAGGGGTACTTTTTATAAGCCCCCTGTGGGTGACAAAATAGGTCAGTGTCAGTGTCAACCCACATACCTAACCTAACCTAACTGAACTAAATGTCATTGCTCCTTTAATACTTAATTCCCTTAACTAACTTGTAGGAGCTCTTCTTTGAACTATTTCGTTCGTGAACTACACGACTCTACTCAAAATCAAAGGTTGAATAGCCATTTTCGGTAGTCTCTCGTAAGGGGGAACGAAACCAAAGGAAGTTTTGTCGACCTAAACCTCTAATGGTGGAACTTGGTGTAAAATTTGAGTATCTATCAACTGAACTAAAGGTTTTATAGGTCTTTTACTATCTGGACGCCTGATTCTTTGAAGCTTACAGCAATGGCTCGAAAGTATTTGGTATAGCAGAATCCTACTCCTTTTCGAATGACCTCCCGAAACAGATTGGACATCCGTAACCGCATCTATCTCACGGTACTTGAACCGCCTAAGCTTTCCTGTTAAATCTGCAACATTTCATCTCACTCAAAAACCCATTTCCCCGACATTAACATAAAACGGGGTTCTCAGGCGAGGATTAAGCCCCAAACACACACGCACTCGAAACACTAGTGTAATGACCTCATAATTTCGCGTA
The DNA here is from genome assembly GCA_949716465.1 of Chalcosyrphus nemorum. Classification (NCBI taxonomy): domain Eukaryota; kingdom Metazoa; phylum Arthropoda; class Insecta; order Diptera; family Syrphidae; genus Chalcosyrphus; species Chalcosyrphus nemorum. The sequence goes on from OX454333.1 coordinate 83,395,485, forward strand.
TTATTCTCCTCGTTTCCATCCATTGTTTTCGCACCATTTTTCGTTATTTTTTTTCGCGCTACCAATTCATGAGATTCTTTTTTATTTACTGGCTATCTTCTCTCATTCGTTTGGCCCGTAATTATATTGTTACACAACGATTGCATAAGTGTCATTAGAACCGGCACCAAACCAAAACAAAAAACAGAAAAAAAAACAAAAACCCCAGACCACAACAAGAGATACTCTTCTCGAGTCCACGAATTATCCAGCCATCTGGTAACGGATTTCGTGAAAAGTCGTGGAAATGTATGTGTTTTTCATCGAGTGTGTCATTACGGCCAATTACACCCATCATGTCGTCGTGGGTCAATCACCTCCCCCATCTGCTGTTGCTGCTATTCTAAAACAATTTCAATGAGAGAAAAAAAGATGATCTAAATGGTAACACGAAGTTGAAGATACTTTGTTTCCCACTCAAGAGACACATCTTAGTCACACACAAGGGCATTTTCAGCAGATGTATCTCGAGAAATTTCAAACGGAATTCCTTAGAATACCTACCTTTTGCGGTTTGTCTTATCTGCGGTTTCAAATGTATCTACATATCTGCTGGCGGTGATGGTGGGAGTTTTGTTTGTTTGTCTGTTTAATTTGCAAAAATACTCATTTCATATACTTGACTCGTGTATCTATTATATCACACGATGCTTATCGCAAGGAGAGCACACCACACGACTTGAGGAATTTTAAATACAACTTGGTCACTTGGCTGGCCATAATGTCATTCAACTCGAGAGACGGGGAACAATCGCCAGACAAATAGAGGCCAACACTAATGGCGAGTGTTACGCAAAAGTGAGTGGGTTGTGCGCCGCCGACGTGATGAAGACGTGTGAGATGTTTACTTTAATAGTCTCGATGTCTTCTTTTTATGGGCCTAATTATATAATCCATGGGGATTCGTTAATTCGCTTATTTTCGCATAAAACCTCGGAGTAAATCGTGCGAGGGGATTTACGATGATTGCGGGCGATAAAAAAAGAGGAGAGTATCTGTCCATATGTGCACATTCTGCAGGATCATTAAACCAGTGGGAGGGATTGTAAAATATGATATTTTCTGATATGAAGCTCACTTTATTTGCCCTCGTGACCACAATCAGTTGTGACGCAACAAGACACACTACATGCATACCTCTGGAGCCCCACCTGCATTCAAATGATCAGTTTCACTCTCAGTGGCCCTAACAATCATCTATCCATCCTGCCTTTAAGCATACGGGCTCTAATCTGTATCTGACCACACAACGCCGGGCTAGATCAGAGTTCTAAAATTTCTGCTTTTCTATGATCCAAAGTTCCATTAGATAAGACTTTATTGGATGACTGCTGTGATCGTGATACTGATTATGAAGATCAGCAGACATCATCATCAATATGAAGATCATGGTTATCATGCGACATACCTTGAAGGCACAGGCGCAAACACAGTTGTGTACTTTGGATTGGAGGCGGCTCACATCAACCAATTATACGGCCAATGACCGTGAGCTGGTGCGCAGACCACCACGATCAGTGCTGCATCATTGAAGGAGGAGTTGATACGGTGCATCAGTGTTTGCATTGGAAATCTTGTGGTGTAAGTCAATACGGCACGGTTTGTGGATACCTACCTATTGGCGCATTGGTAATCTAACCTAGATGTGTGCATTGAGTGGAGTTAAGTTGACAGTTGTAGGCGGTGAAGCAGGTAATTTAGGATCTTGTAAACAGGTCTTTGCATTTCTGATTGGAAAAATTGGTAGTTAACTTTAGTGAGAGTGTAAAAATTGAAAGCCATGAAGACGAGGTTTATTTTTAGTGAAACGCAAAATTTTAAGACGTTTTCAGCATCATTTTGGATTTGTGTTAACTTACATGGTTCTCCTTGACTAGGGAGTCGGTAAAGAACTATTTTTAGTTTGGGTTTCTTTGTGGTAAACAAGTTTATTTCTACTCGTGGATGTTAAAAGGATCTCTTACGTGGTATCTTTTATGACAAAGACTCTTAGAGACTCATAGAGCTCAGAAAAGGCGGTTAAATATATGTACAATTAAGTATAGAGGCAAGAAGAACAAGTGGACATTTCTTTACTTACCCGAGGTAGTTAAGATGGCTATCAAGGTCCCAAGAGCTCTTAGGAAGCCATTTTGTACAGATTACTACTCATACGGTGAACTTCTTCTTCTTGTATGGCGCTATAGTTCGGGGTGAACCTGTGCCTCAACCAATAAGCTTCTACACTTATCTCGGCCTTTAACTAAATGCCTCCAGTTTCGCACTCCAAGTTGGTTGAGGTCCCCTTCAAGTAGTACGTGCCACCAGCGGTGAGGAGGCTCTCTACTACGTCATCGGGTTTGATTTGAAGACTCTGGGGGTCGGAGCATTGATGCCCATTCGCTCTACATCTCAGACGTTCAATGCGCAGGTTTTTGACAATCTTACGAAGAATTTTTCTCTCGAAGCGACTGAGGATATCTTCATCCGCTTTCAAAAAAGTCTATGTCTCAGCACCGTAAAGGAGGACTGGAATGATCAGGGTCTTATAAACAGTCTCCTTAGATCTTTGAGATAGGGCTTTACTGTTGAATTGCCTTACTGACCCAAAAAAACAGCGGTTGGCATGTGTTATTCTTCGGTTCTTTACTACCTCAAAGTTGTAGCTGCCCACTGTGACGTTTTGTCCAATTCGTCGGTGTTGATTGTTCCTTTTTCTTGACAGCATATACTTGGTTGTGCCCTCTTCTATCACTAAACCCATTTTGACGCTTCTGATTTGATGCTTGCAGACAGTGAACGGCGCTCGTTATTTCAGGAACAACTCCTGGAACTTCTGGTTTTTGCCAGATTTGTCCCTTGAAAGTGTACATATTCAATGTACTGGACCTTTTTGAAAACTTTAGAGAAGAGTGCACAGAGCAATTGGCATTTCGAGACGTATTCACTGGCACTGGCTCTTGCGAATTATTGACGAGCACAATTACCTAATAGAGCAACGATCTACGACTCCTTAATCAGTCAGTCCTAGTTACTTACTTAAAAGGCTCCCAATTATTGGTGTGTCTTTCCTTAGGAAGAGTTCAAATGGGAGCCCTTCGGCTTTGTGTATTCTGATGGCTGCGGAAGCTTCTTCCATACTGCGCTGCAGAGGGCATCTGCCATCATCTCTATTTCACAATTCTGACGGAATTATAGAAATCCTTACAGACCTGAGCTTCGAATATGTCAAAGTAGATCATGTAAGGTGTCTGTCAAGATCGTCCATCGATTCCTCCATTAGTTCCATTTAGAGAATTTATCCGCCTTCCATCCTCCTTCTGAGGGCTCTTGTTAGACATCTGAGTCGCATTACACGTTCAGGTCAGGAACAGATGGCTCATTCGGTCCCACGTGAGAGCTTAAGTTCACTGAAATGTACTCGCACAGTTCCGAGTGTTCAGCTAGACATGCATAGACGGTATGACCATCGTTAGATCACTGCTACGTAGCTATCTAGCTGGCACCACGTAGAGGTGAATTGTAGCGACGATTAAGCAATCTAGGATCGTTTCGACGTACATATATGTGCAAGGGTTAACGCATCATGGTCGACCTTTGGTAAGAGAAGATCTCTTGTGGGATAACTACTGTGCACTGTATCATTGGCATCATCATGCAGATCACCTCACAATGATATACAGAGTAACGTCTATTTTAGAAGTTGTAGAAGGGACCACGTGTTTCTTTAGACAAATGTGCACTCTTGGTAGTTATTTTTTCTTAAATCTGGAAGCCTGCAATTTGATGGGGCTTTTGAGATTATTTCTTTTGTTGCGAGCTCGTACTTAGTAACAATTCCCTTCCTCAAGCTTTTCGTCCCAAAAGAAGACCTTAGTCTTACATACTTAGTTCATTAGCGTTAGAATTGCACTTCGTTGTCGCTTCTGTTCTTCGTTATTCCTTCATGATGGTAGCCACGGTTTCACACAAACTACTTCCCAAGCTTCTTTAGTGCTCAACATCTCTCTGATGATATTCTCTGGCGATATGCCTTCACAGAGTCTGCCAGTAGGTTACTATCTTCATGATACCATGTGCATGTGTTCCACGTCCATAAAGGTTGCCTTCATGCCCAAATCTGTGGAGGTAGGCTTTGAAACAGTCATGACAAGGAAGCATCTTCGTCAGGTTAAAGGTCTCTTCCGCCATCTGCATTTGTCAGAAGAGTTCCATCTATTACTATCGGGGCGGTTCTAGCAGAGCAAAGCGTTCCAAAGTTAAATAGGCATAATGGACTTTATTTATTGGTCTAGCAATAGGACTTCTAGACGTAAGGCACCCATCAATCTAAACCAAACCTAATCTGACAGCTATGAAGTCCTAATTACCCATAAAGCTCTTTGGAGGGTCTTTTAGACTAGGCCTATTTGGTCGTTGAATTTCAGAATAAAGGTCCATCCATAATTGAATTACGTAATTTGTATACTGAACCCATAATGACTTTTGGCTCAGTTTCGTCGAATTTTCGTTCACTTTTGGTTGCACAGGTAAAGAGTGGTTTCATTCGCACATTTCGTACGGAGCGCTGTGTGGAAAAGACCTCGTGTGCGAGCAACACAAAAACCATATGACATACGGCCATGTTACCTTAATGGGAGTATAAGTTTCGTCAAATATTGACAGCACGCGAACAGAATTTTCGTTCAGTTATGACATTGGCTATGGCACTCTTAAGCAACTGTGTTCGGGCCTTTAATTACTTCCGGGATTTATTTTTCGTAATGAGATGATGAAACCTGCGACTATCTAACCGATCGTATTCCTCAAACGCACCCTTCTAATTCCAATCTTAAGCCAGAGATACCACATAAGTACATATGATCATCGTTTAACAAGAATTCTCACGAGCAATTACCAATTAATATCCTAATTCAATTATCTGCCCTTTCTCGGTGAGAATCTATCTGTACGTTTGCATGTTAAATGCAAAAAGAATTTTAACTCTCATCGCGATTGTTATTTATGCAACCATCCACTGAGGCCTGGCTAATGATTCTTCTTCTTCTTCTGGTGGTGGTATTGCGAAACTAATGTCTAGCAATTCACTATCGCTTTCATTTACCGTTAGAATATGCAGATAATTTCCATTGATGCAACTATACATAAAATACACACATACACATTTGATTACCGTTAATAAAACTTAAAAAAAAAAAGAAAATATTTTGCAGCAGCTCAAGAGCTACCATTACGCTGCGCACAGACAAAGTATATGTATCTATCTATCTACGCCAAAAGCATATGTGGCGGTGATTAATTTCTAACGTTGCACTTGAATAGCGCATTCGAGGCTGAGAAATTGCATGCATAATCGTGGAGATAAATTAAATTTTCTTCTTTCATTCTGTAGGGGAATTCGTTTCTTTTCTTTTCTCTCTGCCGCTAAACTGGTGAAAATACCAGGAGTTCTAATGGTAGTATGGTAGTGGAGGACATTTGTGGGTAATTTTTGGGTAAACAATGCCCAAGGAATGTGGTAAGGAGACTTTTATTGAAATGATTTTCCTAATTGGATATCGGAGGGCTATGGAGGTAATGGGAAAGAGATTTGGTTTATCGTGGATTTGAAGAGGTCCTTAATCAATAAATTAGTATGTTTTTTAGAAAGGAAGAGACCATTCCTTAAAAATGATGAAGACTATCGTGGAAGAATCGACCATGTGCCATCCCTGTGTAGAATACACCAAAACAAACCATACACCACATGCTGTATAATCACCTCAACGTTTTAAGTCACCATCTGAGGTGGATTCCATCCAAAAAGAGCTGTCATTTTAAATCAGTTGAAAGATACATTATTTCGTTGAAAAATAGTGACATATTTATTTTAATCTAAAGTACTACTAGTTATGGTATACAATATCTGCCGAATGATTGCAGGCACCATAGTGAACACCGACGAGGAATAAGAAATCCTGGCACTAGCATATCAGTTGTTAAAAACTACCCAACCCAAGGTGGGATCTCTTTGCTCACTAGCTTAATATTAAGAGCTTAGATGCTAGTATATAAGATAAATCGAGGTGTCTACTCGCATAGTAAGAACCGGACACAAAGAAGTTTTCACCAGTGGTATTAACCTACACCGACTCTAGGGTGAGTTCGAAAACAATGGCGATACCAAAGCTGTAAACGAACGAAGACGAAGGCTGGAATCCGAAACCCACCAGCAAAAACGAAGGGCGGTCCATACCTACAGAATCCTTAACGTACGATAGGAATCGGCTAAATCCTTGGCTAGTCATCTTGGCCCTCTTAACTTCATCTTTTCTGTCAATGACGTTGATTCATTCTCGCTCTCTTCAATCTGACTTGAACAACTTTTCAGTCTGGTGCCGAAAAAATTTCCTTGAGCTCAATGTCAACAAATATCAAGCCATTACTTACCTCCGAAAGCGTCTTCCACCACTCCCTAGATCCTACTTTAACTGTGACCAGCCCATCCCGTCTGTCTTCTTACTGCACAATTTGGGTGTTATCTATCATAAAGAACTAAATTTCCGCTTTCATATTGTTAACATTATCAGTAGAGCTAGCTCCGTGCTTGGTTTTGTAGAACGCTGGTCTAAAGAATTCTTCAACCCTTATGTCAGGAAATCTCTCTTCTTCACCTTTGTCAGATCAATCCCTGTATATGCTAGTCAAATATGGTCACCCTTTTAAGATACCCATTCCCTCCGGATTGAAGCAGTTCAACGTAAATTCATTCGTTTCGCTCTTCGTGGTCTTCTCTGGGTCATTTTAACCTAACCCAAGTCATTTGAAAAAACGTCATGAAATTGCAAACAGGAAGCATTGTAAGCCCCGCTCTACAACATATGGTATCCCTCAATGCCAACTCCCGAAATCTTAGATCTGTACCCCTCTTCCGCCTCTACTTTCACCGCACCAACTATGGCTGCAACGAGCTGCGCTTAGCTAACCGGCATAGCTAACCGCAGCAAATCTACTTTGCAAAACTCACTTATGTATGCCCACCTCTACCTCCTCTCCCTTCTCCTCTGATGAAAAGTTTAGGCCGTAGGGACGGCATTGACGAGCACAATTACCTAATAGAGCAACGATCTACGACTCCTTAATCAGTCAGTCCTAGTTACTTACTTAAAAGGCTCCCAATTATTGGTGTGTCTTTCCTTAGGAAGAGTTCAAATGGGAGCCCTTCGGCTTTGTGTATTCTGATGGCTGCGGAAGCTTCTTCCATACTGCGCTGCAGAGGGCATCTGCCATCATCTCTATTTCACAATTCTGACGGAATTATAGAAATCCTTACAGACCTGAGCTTCGAATATGTCAAAGTAGATCATGTAAGGTGTCTGTCAAGATCGTCCATCGATTCCTCCATTAGTTCCATTTAGAGAATTTATCCGCCTTCCATCCTCCTTCTGAGGGCTCTTGTTAGACATCTGAGTCGCATTACACGTTCAGGTCAGGAACAGATGGCTCATTCGGTCCCACGTGAGAGCTTAAGTTCACTGAAATGTACTCGCACAGTTCCGAGTGTTCAGCTAGACATGCATAGACGGTATGACCATCGTTAGATCACTGCTACGTAGCTATCTAGCTGGCACCACGTAGAGGTGAATTGTAGCGACGATTAAGCAATCTAGGATCGTTTCGACGTACATATATGTGCAAGGGTTAACGCATCATGGTCGACCTTTGGTAAGAGAAGATCTCTTGTGGGATAACTACTGTGCACTGTATCATTGGCATCATCATGCAGATCACCTCACAATGATATACAGAGTAACGTCTATTTTAGAAGTTGTAGAAGGGACCACGTGTTTCTTTAGACAAATGTGCACTCTTGGTAGTTATTTTTTCTTAAATCTGGAAGCCTGCAATTTGATGGGGCTTTTGAGATTATTTCTTTTGTTGCGAGCTCGTACTTAGTAACAATTCCCTTCCTCAAGCTTTTCGTCCCAAAAGAAGACCTTAGTCTTACATACTTAGTTCATTAGCGTTAGAATTGCACTTCGTTGTCGCTTCTGTTCTTCGTTATTCCTTCATGATGGTAGCCACGGTTTCACACAAACTACTTCCCAAGCTTCTTTAGTGCTCAACATCTCTCTGATGATATTCTCTGGCGATATGCCTTCACAGAGTCTGCCAGTAGGTTACTATCTTCATGATACCATGTGCATGTGTTCCACGTCCATAAAGGTTGCCTTCATGCCCAAATCTGTGGAGGTAGGCTTTGAAACAGTCATGACAAGGAAGCATCTTCGTCAGGTTAAAGGTCTCTTCCGCCATCTGCATTTGTCAGAAGAGTTCCATCTATTACTATCGGGGCGGTTCTAGCAGAGCAAAGCGTTCCAAAGTTAAATAGGCATAATGGACTTTATTTATTGGTCTAGCAATAGGACTTCTAGACGTAAGGCACCCATCAATCTAAACCAAACCTAATCTGACAGCTATGAAGTCCTAATTACCCATAAAGCTCTTTGGAGGGTCTTTTAGACTAGGCCTATTTGGTCGTTGAATTTCAGAATAAAGGTCCATCCATAATTGAATTACGTAATTTGTATACTGAACCCATAATGACTTTTGGCTCAGTTTCGTCGAATTTTCGTTCACTTTTGGTTGCACAGGTAAAGAGTGGTTTCATTCGCACATTTCGTACGGAGCGCTGTGTGGAAAAGACCTCGTGTGCGAGCAACACAAAAACCATATGACATACGGCCATGTTACCTTAATGGGAGTATAAGTTTCGTCAAATATTGACAGCACGCGAACAGAATTTTCGTTCAGTTATGACATTGGCTATGGCACTCTTAAGCAACTGTGTTCGGGCCTTTAATTACTTCCGGGATTTATTTTTCGTAATGAGATGATGAAACCTGCGACTATCTAACCGATCGTATTCCTCAAACGCACCCTTCTAATTCCAATCTTAAGCCAGAGATACCACATAAGTACATATGATCATCGTTTAACAAGAATTCTCACGAGCAATTACCAATTAATATCCTAATTCAATTATCTGCCCTTTCTCGGTGAGAATCTATCTGTACGTTTGCATGTTAAATGCAAAAAGAATTTTAACTCTCATCGCGATTGTTATTTATGCAACCATCCACTGAGGCCTGGCTAATGATTCTTCTTCTTCTTCTGGTGGTGGTATTGCGAAACTAATGTCTAGCAATTCACTATCGCTTTCATTTACCGTTAGAATATGCAGATAATTTCCATTGATGCAACTATACATAAAATACACACATACACATTTGATTACCGTTAATAAAACTTAAAAAAAAAAAGAAAATATTTTGCAGCAGCTCAAGAGCTACCATTACGCTGCGCACAGACAAAGTATATGTATCTATCTATCTACGCCAAAAGCATATGTGGCGGTGATTAATTTCTAACGTTGCACTTGAATAGCGCATTCGAGGCTGAGAAATTGCATGCATAATCGTGGAGATAAATTAAATTTTCTTCTTTCATTCTGTAGGGGAATTCGTTTCTTTTCTTTTCTCTCTGCCGCTAAACTGGTGAAAATACCAGGAGTTCTAATGGTAGTATGGTAGTGGAGGACATTTGTGGGTAATTTTTGGGTAAACAATGCCCAAGGAATGTGGTAAGGAGACTTTTATTGAAATGATTTTCCTAATTGGATATCGGAGGGCTATGGAGGTAATGGGAAAGAGATTTGGTTTATCGTGGATTTGAAGAGGTCCTTAATCAATAAATTAGTATGTTTTTTAGAAAGGAAGAGACCATTCCTTAAAAATGATGAAGACTATCGTGGAAGAATCGACCATGTGCCATCCCTGTGTAGAATACACCAAAACAAACCATACACCACATGCTGTATAATCACCTCAACGTTTTAAGTCACCATCTGAGGTGGATTCCATCCAAAAAGAGCTGTCATTTTAAATCAGTTGAAAGATACATTATTTCGTTGAAAAATAGTGACATATTTATTTTAATCTAAAGTACTACTAGTTATGGTATACAATATCTGCCGAATGATTGCAGGCACCATAGTGAACACCGACGAGGAATAAGAAATCCTGGCACTAGCATATCAGTTGTTAAAAACTACCCAACCCAAGGTGGGATCTCTTTGCTCACTAGCTTAATATTAAGAGCTTAGATGCTAGTATATAAGATAAATCGAGGTGTCTACTCGCATAGTAAGAACCGGACACAAAGAAGTTTTCACCAGTGGTATTAACCTACACCGACTCTAGGGTGAGTTCGAAAACAATGGCGATACCAAAGCTGTAAACGAACGAAGACGAAGGCTGGAATCCGAAACCCACCAGCAAAAACGAAGGGCGGTCCATACCTACAGAATCCTTAACGTACGATAGGAATCGGCTAAATCCTTGGCTAGTCATCTTGGCCCTCTTAACTTCATCTTTTCTGTCAATGACGTTGATTCATTCTCGCTCTCTTCAATCTGACTTGAACAACTTTTCAGTCTGGTGCCGAAAAAATTTCCTTGAGCTCAATGTCAACAAATATCAAGCCATTTCTTACTTCCGAAAACGTCTTCCACCACTCGCGCTAGATCCTACTTTAACTGTGACCAGCCCATCCCGTCTGTCTTCTTACTGCGCAATTTGGGTGTTATCTATATGATAAAGAACTAAATTTCCGCTTTCATATTGTTAACATTACCAGTAGAGCTAGCTCCGTGCTTGGTTTTGTAGAACGCTGGTCTAAAGAATTCTTCAACCCTTATGTCACGAAAAATGTCTTCTTCACCTTTGTTAGACCAATCCTTAAATATGCTAGTTAAGTATGGTCACCCTTTTAAGATACCCATTCCCTTCGGATTGAAGCTGTTCAACGTAGATTCATCCGTTTCGCTCTTCGTGGTCTTCTTTGGGTCATTTTAACCTAACCCAAGTCATTTGAAAAAACGTCATGAAATTGCAAACAGGAAGCATTGTAAGCCCCGCTCTACAACATATGGTATCCCTCAATGCCAACTCCCGAAATCTTAGATCTGTACCCCTCTTCCGCTCTACTTTCACGGCACCAACTATGGCTGCAACGAGCTGCGCTTAGCTAACCGGCATAGCTAACCGCAGCAAATCTACTTTGCGAAACTCACTTATGTATGCCCACCTCTACCTCCTCTCCCTTCTCCTCTGATGAAAAGTTTAGGCCGTAGGGACGGCATTTGCTCCGGATTCTTAAAGCTGGTATGCAGGTCAAACTGCAGTTCTGTCACTGTCAAAATTCTCCAGCTCAATAACTAAAATTGGCGATTTTTAAAGCCTTTGCAATGTTCAATTCAAAAAGATATGCCAAGTACGAAAATAAGTACAGACTAAACGCTCCGAATAACCTAGACTACCTAGCTACTTGCTTGCCTGGTGGCCAGTGTAAAGAAAAAACTTCAACATCAAGCAAGTGCAAAGAATAGCGTCTCTAGGGACTACGGAGGGAATAAGACGAGGTCCAAATGAAGTTTTGAGAGTAATCCTGTACCTTTTGCCAGCACACCTTATCAAAATGTATAGCGGACATGGATTTTCTCTATTCCAATTCATACCAAGCTTGTCTCATTCAACTCAGCATTAAGTTCACTCAACTTTAGCTGGCCTTGAACTGAGCTGCCCGGGGAGATCTTGCTTTAGGTCCTATTCATAAGCAAACTATATTGGACACTCACCTTTGGGTTGGTTGACAGATTCGTTTAAAAACGACTCAGAAACGTGTATGTATTTTTTTTTTTTCCATCACAGAGCACACAGAACACTACGTTCTCTCAGTGTATACTCTCAGTATCGCTTTACACAGCAGATGTTTGCTGCGCGACTAAGGATCATCTACCGATTTTGCATCTCATAGACTACTTCAAATAAAATATATATGTATTAATCAAAAATCAATGCATAAACGCAGTTTTTAAATTCTGATCGAGATAAGCTCAAATCAATTTTGTTGCAAACCTCATTAAACGTGCAAATGCATCTTGTAACTGGCTTCATTACAACCATAATTGGTTCTGTGCCTTCTATAGTAAAGTAAATTTCTCACCCGCAGAGATCTCTGCGGAGCATATATATTCATGAGAAAAACCAACTCTGGTGAATTTATATGATAATTAATTATATCACGGATAAACATGACCGAAGTTGCCTTACGCCTGAAACTTAAGGTTTGCAAGCCAATCATTTTGCATCTCTCGTCATAATTCGGAAGTTCTTCAAACATATTCAATTTACGAATAGCATATCTCGTGAAATTCTTTTGAACTCTTTCAAATCTAAGATCATGAACATCACAAGGGGAATCCCATATGATGGAGGAATATTCTAAATAAGGTCTGACCAATGAGCAGTAAAGAGATTTAATACTATTTACATCTCGAAAGTCCCTACTATTCCGTTTGAGAAATCGTAACATAGAGTTAGATTTGGCAATGGTGTAATCATAATGCAATGCGAAGTTCAGTTTAGAGTCAAATATTACTCCGAGATCTTTAACTTCATTAACTTGTTCGACAAGCATAAAATCATTAATAAAATAATCATAAATAAGCGGCATTGAAATACGGTGAGCTGTAAAAATTTTGCATTTAGAAATATTTAACCACTCCGATAACCGGTATATGTATATCCGACTGAAAACGAATGCAGTCGGTTATATTATTTATACGTGAAAATAACTTCAAGTCATCCGCGAATGTTAAAACTTCACAGAAATTGAATATTTCGTGAACATCATTTAAAAACAAAATGAATAACAACGGGCCCAGATGACTACCTTGTGGTACTCCAGAGGTTACTTTTATTACCCGAGATGTAAAACTATCAACCTTTACCAATTGCTTTCTGTCACTTAAATAATTGCAAAACCACTCCAGCATAGAAGAGTGAAAACCCAATGATTTAAGCTTAGCCAAAAGCAAAGTGTGATGCACCCTATCAAAAGCCTTCGTAAAATCAGTGTATAGTACATCAACTTGTAAATGATTTTCTAAACTGTCAAATATATAATTAGTTAATAATGCCAAATTAGTGGCACATGACCTACCTCGAACGAAGCCATGTTGTTTAGTGGAAATAATTTCCTTAACCGCGAAAAAAGCTTATCCTTTACAATGCTTTCAAATAATTTTGGTATCGAAGAAAGCTTTGATACAGGCCGATAGTTCTCAACATTCTGTCTCAAACCGCTTTTATAAATTGGTGTAATAAAGGAATATTTCCATTCACTAAGAAACTCTCCAGTTGCAAGCGACTGGTTGAAAATGATTTTAAGAGGATAATAGACGGCAAATAAACACTTTTTTAAAATAACAGCTGGAACACCATCAGGGCCAGGGGCGCTATTGAATTTAATATTCCGTAATGCCTCTATGATATCATCATTAGAGAACTGCAATACCCCTATATCCAAGACCTCGGCAATATTAGTGTAATGGTTTGTCGTTGAACGGACTTGAGATCCATTATAAACCGACTCAAAAAAGTTGGCAAATAAGTCACAAGTTCCTTTCAAATCAGTTGAACTCACATTTTCAAATTCCATAACATTAGGCAAGCTTGAGTTATTTCTTTTTGAATTAATGTAATTCCAAAATGACTTCCCATCACTCTTTACCGAAGACTCTACCGACATGACATATTGTTTATATAAGAACCTATTTAAGAACTCATATTCTCTTCTTAATCTTAAAAAATTTTCACGATTCAAGCTAGTTTTATTTAAAATATAAATAGAATATGCTTTTCGCTTTACATTACGCAAATTAACCAATCTGTACTCTGACGTTCCAGCCAACTCACCTTACACATGCAAGTGCAGTATTGGGTGACTGGCTTGATAGCACAAGATTGCGGACATTTTGTAGATGCTCTGTGTAGAATTTGTCGTTGTTAATGGAATGAATCTACTGGAAGAACTGAAGTACCAAAAGAAATAGAAGTTCACGTTCTGTACCGATGGTCCTAGTATATACATACATTGGTACGAGAGCGGTAGTTTATTCCGTCTTTCAAGGGTTATATCACTGGACGATCACTGTCTATGTGAGGTAGACAGCCAGGCAGCCATTAAGGCTCTTGACTCTTGTTTGTGATAACCTACAAGTCACTCTTAAATGAGATATCCAGGGCCAATGTGCTGAGCCTCTGCTGGAAACAAGGCATAGGGACATCGAACGAAACGAAAATTTTGCTAGAAAAGGGGCTTTGCGAGCACTCCTGGTAGCCCCAATAAGGAAGAAAATGGAAGATGAAGGTCGACTATGGGTTGATCTAAGGACATGCTTATTATCAAGGGTGCCATGGCCGGCATTTCGCAAGAAGACATCAAGACTTATAGTAAATCTTAGTCATTATACTGGCCATTGACGTTCAGGCACAGAGCGACTCGGTGTGCTGCATAGCGACTATTGTGGAAGTGCAGGGACGAAATCTGTTGAATCTGTTGGTTACATGATGTGGGATTGTCTTGCACTAGCTGTCCAAAAAACTGGATCTCTTAGTAGTTATATGGAGGAGATGATGAATGATGATGATGTTGAACTGATGGACCTCCTGAGATTCACATCACTATCTGGGTGATTCTAACAGCAGAATTTCTTTTTTACTTGGGCACAATGAACCCCGCTCAGTTGGCCTAATTGAGCGGCGACCATTTTGTCACAATGCATCTATCTAGGTAATCTAACCTAATGGACCCAAAGAAATAGCAAGACATATTTATAGAAGGGGCTTGCTTACACGCTGGTATTTTCAAAGAGGTCACTTTAGGCTTCGCGTACTTTAGAGGCCCAGTTTCTCACAACGCGACGTGTTATGCAAGTACACATTTCTGCACTTACAGGAGAATAAATCGTTGGTGTTATTGGCACAACGTAAATTTTGGCACAGATTTTCCGGTCGTCCGATAGCAACTGGGCATACACTATAACATTTAGCTGGTTACATAGAAAAGTATGGAACAATATGAGATGCTGGCAGGTTTGCCTGGTCCTGGAGCACTCGTTCTGCTGGGAATAACGCAGCTGTTATTTGTTTGTTTGTCTTAACAGAGAATTTTGGTGAAAGGCTGTAAGATATTCCTTTACAAAAGTGCTGACAGTGTATGAGCTGGTAGCTGTTGACCTCTGAGTGCTTCTAACTTACCATCGTGAGCGACTGGTCCTATTTTCCTCTATTTGGATATGTGAATAAACAATACAATCACTCTGGACGGCAAATATCAGCTTCAAAGCTACTGCAAGTTACTGTATGGTGTGTTGTTTATGCTATAGGCGTAGAAAACGCTCCTGGCCAAACAACGACTGTGGACAAGCTCAATAACTTTCTCCTTCTTCAAATGGATGAATTGGGACCGGGAAATATTTGGTTTCAACAGAACGGAACATCGACGCATTCTAAACGATCCACAACCTTCATTTTGGGGGCTGCATCTCCGAGTCGCCTAATCCCACGTTTTGGCGATTTTCACTGGTCGGCCAGATCACCTGATGTAATCGTTCCAGACTTCTTTTTGTGCGGTTTTTTGAAGTAACGTTTTTGACATAGAAAATACGCCTTCGATTCTTGACACCGTCAGAAGTTCTGGCAAGAGCGATGGAGCATGCCATTAATGGGGCCCGAATTGGTGAACAACTTTTGCGCCATCTTGTAGATAAGCGGATGAGTAATTAGAAGCCAACATTACTCGCTAAATAACACTTAAATTGCTTGAACATTTGATCAAAAATTGGAACTTTTAAATAAATGCCAAGAATGCATTTTTGTTTGATAAGAAAGAGAACCCGATTAAATTGATCGTAGTATTTATTTTTTATTCCTGAAAAAAGGACCTCTAATTGAATCACCCATTCTGTCTGTTCAATATTGACTAGGGCGCCGATATCAATGTATTTTCCAAACTATAAACACCAACACAAGGAACATCGGATCTTTCCACGTGAAATAATCGTCGCACATTAATTTATAAACTCTCTTATAGAAATTTTTAAAAAATCAGAATATTCATGCGAATTAAAAAATTTGTCAATTTCACTTAAAACCGATACAAAGATAACGCCACGGTCTTAAATTGTGGGCAAAGACAATCAATTCTCGATTCGAATATCTAAATTACAAATCTAGTTCGTTAGTCAAGTCTTTTGTTTTACGACAAAACTTTCTGTGCCTATGCAACATAAATTTCAAACAATTTACGATAGCATTTATCCTTAAATTTATCACCTAAAATGACGTGCAATAAATTCTTCATTTGAAAATGCGAAAAATTTCACATAAATACATGTGTGTTACACTTTTACCGGAGGTTTAATACACAAGTATGACAAACTTGTATGTGTAACCATGCGGCAAATAAACGCACGTAACAACTGCAATAAGTAGCACTTTTCATTCTCCAAATTGTAAGCTAATTATTAAAATACATCTATGAATGTGGGCATTGCATTGCAGCGGACCTTTACAAGAGAAATTAGAGAAAATTTTCCTACAAAAGGAAAATCCTACATTTTTTTTTGTTTGTTTGTTTGTTCGCTTTGCAATGACACCAAAGCACGAACGACGAACGACGAACCCATCGAACATCGCGTCTCACAACACACAATTCATCCGCCCGGTAGTTATCAATTATTAGAGCGAATTGAACATTTTGCGCCATTTGTTTGGTTTTCTCCGCTGTTGTATCTGTTGGTGGATGGATTGGATACCTTGCTTCTGTGGGTTTTCCTTTTTGTTGTCATTTCTTTAGTGCGCGCTCTCTAGATGGGATCATTGCAAAGTGATTAATTTATTGATGATACAATAGCAATCGCAATGTGGTTTTACTTGCAAAAGCAAAAAAAAAGTAAATCAGGTTAAGGGAGCAAGAGGGGAACCTTGCGGGACATCTCATGGTAAACGATTCGCAATAAAGTAAAAGTTTAAACTCAATCTTTGTTGATGGATGATGTACAGCACTTGGCACCACACAGATGCTTCTGTTTATTGATGGATTTTGATTGTGTTTTTGTCTTGCAATTGCTTGGTGGTTTATAGGGTGTAATCAGTTCGAGAGATAGATTTGTTTGGTTTATTATTTCCGGACGAAGAATTAATCCAAAAGGTGCTTAAAAGTAAAGTTGAAATAAACTATTACACTTTTCTTTTAAAGAGAAATCTAGTACAGTTCTCTCAGTTTAGTCTCTCCTCTAACTTCACTAACTGTCAAAATTTGTCAGGAGGTTAGGTTAGGGTGAAATTGGCTGGCAGCAGGGGGCGCAGTGCAGCCACACTTAGGCCAGAAAGGCGCGTTGTATAAACGATCGGATTGAATATCCTCAATCTAGCCATTAAAACCAGCAGGAGCTTACTATAGAGCGCCGGGGGCGATTGACAGCAAGTTCGTCTAAATTGTCAAAAAAGTGTTCATCTAAATGCACTTTCCTTTGAATTGAATGACTTACTCGCCTGAGATACCGCTGCCTTCCATCCTCTGCGGTCCCGGGCACGTTGCTTCCGGGCTTTTTAGCAGAGGTTCGGTCTTCTTCGCCGTTTCGAACCTGGGGACTGGATTCAAAGATCCTCTTCACTGGAGCATAGGTGTCCATTCGCTGAATGTGGCCAATGCAGTCGACGTATCTTGTTTTTGCTTTTTTTGGACTACAGCTCATAGAGTTCGCGGTTTTATCTTCTCCTCCATTCACACTCCTCGCATACTTCGTCTTGTCCTCCTTCACGTCAATACCAACTCGTTTCGCCTGGTTATCTATTGCTGTAAACAACGGCTTGCCAGGATCTTCCAATGATGTCAATATGGTCTGCGTATCCCAGTAGTTGGACGGCCTTGTGAAAGATAGTGCCTTCCGTGTTGACACTGGCCCTACGTACTATCTGCTTCAACACGATATTGAAGAAATCACATGAAAGCGGATGTCCTTGCCAGAATTCGGGGCACGTTTGGAAGAGCTCAGAAGAGTTGTTTCCAAGTTGCACAGAGCATCGCGTGTTTTCCAGCGTTACGCGACACATCTGGATAAGTTTTGACGGTATCCCGAATTGGGCCTTCACCTGGTGGAGCTAAAGACGATGAATGCTGTCATAGGAAGCGTTAAAATCCATGAAGAGGTGGTGGATTTCGACTTGAAATTCGTTGGTCTTTTTCAGGATTTGTCTGAGTATGAACATTTGGTTTATTGTCGATCTGCAGGGCCGGAAGACAACACTGGTAAGTCCCGATTAGAGTGTTGAAGAAGACCTTTAGACGTTCATAAATAGCTGGATAGGATCTTATATCTTCTCCTCCTCTTCGTCAATGCAACTTTTAGGGAAATGGTTTGAATTGAGGCCCAATCTAATTGTGTGGCTCCCAATGATGTGGTCACTGGTGACTTGAGATCCAGCTTAGAGATTAGTAGCTTCACATTTTGCTATTGCACATCTAGCAAGATGCATTAAGATTCCTATTTATGAACCGAGAAAGTTGTAACATCCCCGGTGAGTTCGTCGGTCATACAGTTGTCCTGGCAATTAAAGGCAGTCTTGGAATTGAAAGTGACGTAGTTCACGAGCCATTCGCTCTTTTAAGATGACGAGGTATTCTGGGAGTCGCTTTGATGATATTTATGGGCCTGGAATCTTCAGCGATCTTTTCTATCTTACTACAGAAGAGTAACCTCTGTTTGGCTTTGCAGTCAATGATGTTCACCTTCTTGACACCGCACCCATAAAACAGTAACGATTCCTCGAGCTGAACAATCTAGACTTCGTGCTAAAGCTGGTAATATTCAAATTTTGAGTCTTCCTGATTTTGTTGCTCACATCCTGTTCAGGATGCCAGAGCGATAAGCCAAGACCACACTTCCTAGATAGCAAAAGAAGACAAACTTTTCTTCGTTCTTGTGCTGTGATTCACACTTTGTTTAGTTCTAGATTCTGAGGCACCAAATAAAGCTGCATTATCCCGATGTGGAATAGACAGACATGGGGAGCGTAGTCAAGGTGTTTAAATGAAGATGTTATAGTCCAACGAATACCATCGTTGTCTTTCGTAAATGATGCACAGAATAGATTCTTTATAATCAACATGAATAATAGTGGTGACAGTATCAACTCTTGGGGTACCTCAACACCTTACCATTGAGTAAGATGTGATACTCTGAAGTAGGCTTGAAAGCTTTCTCGAAGTCGATAAGAAGCAGAAGTAGTGGAACTTGTACGTTACGAATCACTCAGTAATGACCATGAGGTTCTAGTGCGAAAGCCTGTCTGTTAGACGTCGGGAATAGAATATAAATCTTCTTTAAATCGTTCCAGAACGGATATTCGCTATTTCAGATAGATATTTGATTGTACAAAGAAGCTGGGGTATAGTCTCTTCCCTCTTCTCGTCCATGTAGCTCCTGAAGAAGACATACGGAGAGAGGAGGCATACATGCCTGATGGCATACATTTCTACTGTGCTATGTCCTTTTGCCTGATCTTTAATCATCTATTTGGGCGAGATCTGCTTGCTGATGAGGCACGTGGTGCAGTCTAATCATTTGCCCTTGGTAATGACCAAGTTCAGATGGAGAAAGAGGCATGCAACATTCTACTCGTACTTAACAAGCCCGATGTAAGACGATGTTGGTAACTACTATAAAAAGAGGAAAATGGATACCAGCAACTGTGTTTTGCTAGGTTAAAGACTCTCAAGATTTTGCTCAAATTGATTGACTATTAGGTACTAAGAATTTAAACAAATATTTTCCGCAAAACACTGGCAAAACATTTCGCATTGATAGGTCAATTTCAATGTTCAATTGATAAGAAAGGGGCATTAGGTCCGCGATTACATTGATAACGATTTCGATTCGTATCGCTACATATAAATAGTTTTGGTGCATTAGATTTACGAATTCATTAATCACAGTCAGCGCGATGCAGAGCACAGTTGCGATACTTCTAATAGCGTGTCTCCTTCAGGTAACTTTAAATTTGAAAATCTTAAGGATAATACTGACTAACCCTTTCCAATAATTAGACCATTTCAGCCGAAGATACAGGTTATCTTCCAATTGACATTGCAAGATGTGCGGAAAAGGAAAATGTTCCCTTCAACGTATTAGTCGCGTATACTCAAAAGGGAATACCAACAACGGAAGCGACCGAAAGTCTTCCAAATTATAAATGCCTCTTCACTTGTGTCATAGAGGGGTCTAAGCTGGTAGATGGTTGCAGTATAAACTTACCAAATGATACGGTAGAAGCCAAAGATGAAGCTCGAGTTAAGGCATTGCGATCTTGTAAGGAAACAGTGAACCTGAAGGGCACCGAACGTTGTGAATGCGGATACGAGATTTATAAATGTGTAATGGACTACTTCATTAAAAATGGTTTTGAATAAAATAATGTGTCATGAAGTTTAAAATGTTTAAAAATGTTTGTGTTGGGTCTTAGGGCTCAGTGTTGTATATTTACGTTGCTCAAGGTAGACCTTAAAAACTACGAAATTTAGGATGTAAAAGTGGAATTAAGAAGAAAGATCCTGGGATGGGCCCAGCGTGATCCTCTTAGGGAGTCTAAAATGGCAGAACAAAATCTTAAGCCACAAGTCTCCCAAGCAAGGTTACAAGAACCTCCTAGACTACTAAAGAAGTGCCTTCTTAGATGTGAAAACCTATTTCCAGAAATACCTTCGCATTCACACAGTGTGTGCGTAATATCCTCCAAAGAGTGTAGGTCCTCACAGTATCTACAAATATCAGATTCAGATAGTCCTATCAATGACAATGACAATGTCCAGAGAGGATCCCAATCATAGTCCTAGCTTGTGGTCTGTGTTCGTTTATCGTTGATGTCTGGCCACAGAGCTTTGGATACCCTATGTCCATCCATATTAGTCCATCTGCGGTTGGCCAAATTGTGTATGCAGTTGGTGATATTTCTCGGGCAATGCATAGCAGTGCCCTGATGCTGCTGGTGACGGTCTCCGATGGGAGTTCAGCAGCTTTTTAGGCCAGTCTATCGGCACATTCGTCCCTCTCCAGTTACCCATCATAGTCTCACGCTATTCTGCGTGCATAATGCCGGGAGCGTTTCGCCGAAAATCCCTGACAGATTTGATGACATAGGACTCTAGCGCTTTGTGCGCACCCTGACTGTCAGTGAAGATGGCAATATTGATCTTAAGTAGTTCCGCAGCTCTGAGTATAGCTAGAACCTCGGCCTGAAAAACCGATTTCATCCGATTTCTCATGAGACTCGGGAAAAGTGTATCTGAGAATAAAACTATCCTCCATGCTACTACCCTTAAAGAATCCCATGTCTGTAAGCCGAAGCGAACTTTTTCCCGCTTGAAGTTGTCGTTGAAGGTGGAGCAGCAGAAGATCTAAGAACATACGCCATACTAGAGTATGCGTCTAAGTTTCGTGACGTAAAGCCAGTGCATCATGACTGGTTTAAGGTCCAACTTCTTCCCTGTTGTTTTCAAACAGATGAAAAGGGCCTTGTATGCCTTGTATGCCTTGAGGAATGACTGAGGACTTGGGTTTCGCTAGAGAGATAAAAGACAGCGAATTGCATATTGGAAGCATTAGCACTCTTTTAGTTGGACCCCATTCGAATATGCTGTCAAGATAGGAGTTTAATGAGTTTGACGTTCCTCTCCAGGGATGTAAGTTGGGGAATGAGTACGGAAAAATGAGCGTACTGTCGTCAGCGGATGGATTGGACTAGATATTACAGACAACAGATTATTTCTTAAAAAGAGGAAGAGAATCGGAGACAAAACTGAGCCCTGGGGAACACCAGTATTTATGTGGTAAATATCAGACTTGAAGCCCTCCAACACAACTTGTGTTGAACACTCTACAAGGTAATTTATAATCAATGGAAGAAGATATCAATATCATAATGCACGCATTTTCGACAAAAGAGAATGACGCCAAACTCTGTCAAATTCTTTTCAAATATTAAGGGCAGCCATCATTGTTTGTGATGAAGAGATTGGTTCCATTTCTCAGTGAAGAATGCCATCAAATCACCAGCGGACCTGTTCGCTGTTGTCACCATAATAGTTTTTATGAATCAAGATATGTCACGCACAGTAGATACAGTTGTAAGAACCTTAAACTTAGACTCTATATTTATTTAGTCAACAGAGTAATAAAAGCAACTAAATTTTATTGCTTAAATCTACTCCTAGACGTTAGACATTTTATGTCAAAAGATTATATTACTATTTTTTAACTTAATTTTGCTTTGCTATTTTTTTAACGTAGTAATCCATCATACAGCTATAAAGTTGGTATCCACATTGACAACGTTCGTTGCCCTTAACAGACCCTTTACAAAACTGCAATGCCGCAAACCTTGGTTCCTCCGGGCTCCATTCCAGTGTATTGGGAATGCGTACAGTACAACCATCTAGCAGCTTAGATGCCTCCATGAAACAAGTGAAGAAGCATTTATAATTTGGAAGTCTTTCGGTCTCGGCCACTGTTGGTATTCCTCTCTGATTAAACGCGACTAATACGTTGAAAGGCACATTTTCCTTTTCTCCACATTTTGCCATTTCAATTGGAAGAAAAGCCTCATCATCTGCTAAAATGCTCTAATTATTGGAAAGAGTTGGTTAGTATTATTCTCTTTAAAATCTAAAATTACCTGAATGAGACACACTGTTAGAAGTATCGCAACTTTGCTCTCCATCTCGCTGACTGTCTGACTGATAAATGAACTCCTTAATCTAATGCGCCAAACATATGTGTTTATTTGCAAAAATATGAATCGAAAATGCTATCAATGTAATTGCGAACCTTATGCACCTTTCTTATCAATTGAACATTGAAATTAAGCTATCAATGCGAAAAGTTTTGCACGTGTAAACAAGTGTAAACAAACGTGATTGTGAGCGCGTAGACGGGGATTACATTTTTTAAGGTCAAAACAGACATGATGGCTCAAGTTGGCTTGGAACTCGTTGCAGACAAAATGTCATGTCGGGCCATTGTATCAAAATCTGTAAATTTTCTACCTACTTACTAAAACAAAGTCGCTCATGGATTTTATCTGATTTATAGATTTATAGTGAACAAAATCAGCCTTTACACTCAAAACAATTGTGCAACTTCTGTTTGCACTGACCAAAGACAGAACAGGGACCAAGTTTGGAGCCATTGTCAGATTTGCCGGTGAAAGAATTGAGATCTAAATACAGTAGATCGTCGATTGTCCGAAAAACCGACAGGTGGTTATAGGGTTATAACTGAGGTTCACTGTTCCAATAACTGACGTTTCGGTTAATTAACATTCGGGTAGTTGGCGGTCTACTGTAAGTGCCAAATTTTATACGATGCTTTCTTTGTTTTTCGATGTCATTTTCTATGTTTCCTTGTTTGAAAATGTTCGAGGATTTTTTTTAGGCTTATGTATAACAAGCAGTGATGCCAGAATTTCTATTTTTTTAAAAAAAAAAATGATGACAGTAACACGCTTGGTTGTTTGTCAGACACTTTGGTAGTCTGTCTCTGGATTCGAATTTGGAACCCTATGCACTGTAGTCCAACACACTAACCACTGAGTCACGATACCCAATAAATTAACTACTCAGGAATTAAGTATTACCGACCTATTGTACTTAAGTAGGTCCCTTCTTTCCATGGTCATGATAAGCATATCTTGATTCATAAAAACTATTATGGTAACAACAGTGAACAGGTCCACTGGTGATTTGATGGCATACTTCACCGAGAAATGGAACCAATCTCTTCATCACAAACAATGATGGCTGCCCTTAATATTTGAAAAGAATTTGACAGAGTTTGGCGTTATTCTCTTTTGTCGAAAATGCGTGCATTATGATATTGATAGATCTCTTCCTCCTTTAATTATAAATTACCTTGCAGAGTGTTCAACAAAAGTTGTGTTGGAGGGCTTCTGATATTCACCACATAAATGCTGGTGTTCCCCAGGGCTCAGTTTTGTCTCCGATTCTCTTCCTCTTTTTAATAAATAATCTCTTGTCTGTAATCTAGTCCAATCCATTCGCTTGCAACAGTACGCTCGTTTTTCCATACTCATTCCCAAACTTACATCCCTGGAGAGGAACGTCAAACTCATTAAACTCCTATCTTGACAGCATATTCGAATGGGGTCCAACTAAGAGAGTGCCATTAAATGCTTCCAAAATGCAATCCGCTGTCTTTTGTCTCTTAAAGGAAACCTAAACCTGAATTGGGTGTAATGCAGGGCTCACACGACTGACAAATCTGTCAGTATTTTTGTCAGTATCTGATACAAGTTTATCTTTTCTGATAAAATGTCATAATGTGACGGCATTGTCTTAACAAGAAATGTGATGCATGTTCAACCTACCTGTTTTTTTTAGGATAATGATGGATGAGAGAAGGCGATAAGCCTATGAAGCACTTCGACCTAGATAGATCTTTTGTGCCATTCCCTAACAGGATTGTATATACCTAGTTAATGGGTGTCTAGCTGAAGTCTAGTTCACTTATGAATCAAAAGACATTTTGAACTGAAGCAGAGGAGACATCAGAGAGTGATGTGAAGCCTTTGTTAAGGTACTTAAGCCTCAGCCGAGCTATGGCTGGACATTCGCACAATATGTGATGAGCTGTTTCAATGTCTTCAAGACATAAGCGACATGTGTCCGACCATTTTCTTGAGATGATTATTGAGAGAGCAATGTCCAGTTAGGAAGTCAGTGATTTTCTTGACTTTGTATTTGCTCATGGAGAGGATAACTTTTGTTCTCTGTTTTTAAGAAGTTGATGTATTGTTTGGCATGTCTTAAGCCATTTTAAGAGTTCCAGTGGGAGAGCGATTCTTGACGTTCCCATCTACTGAGCTCTATCCGTATTAGGTTAGTTTGTAAGCTACAAAAAGGTTCAGGGCCAATGAATGGAGCCTTAGAACCTTGTCTGGCAAGCTCATTAGCAGCTTCGTTGCCAGGAATGCCTCGGTGTTCAGGGACCCAAATGTGTGTGACTTTATTGTGTGTAGCAAGCTGCAAAAGGGGTTGGAGACAGTTCCAGACTAGGTTTGACTCAAAGTTAATGGATCTGAGAGCCTTGAGAGCCCTTTCCTTAATTACTAGCGATGCGTAGGCGATTATCGAAGTGATGATTGTGAGGTAAGTCCAGTGGCCGAGCTCTTATAAAGCTCGAGTCTAGGCCGAAAAGCCGAGAGCAGGTCCAACGTACTTACTAAATTTTCTTTAATACATCAAAAGATGTTCCGTCTTTTTTCTTTAAGGAACAGAAACCCAAAAATGAAAACTGTACAACCGCTTTTAAGTAGAGTTTATTATTAATATCTCAATCGAATTGATCAACAGCAGGGTTGATGACATTTGTGTCTGCAACAAATTTTGCAATTCCTCTGAAAATTACGTTTGTTTACTGTGTATTGTGACAAAAGAACAATTTCACACTTATAACTCAATTTCTTCTTTTGATTGATAAGAAAAGGCCTATAAGTCTACAGAGATAACAAGTCCGCCTTTGTTACATGGGATTTAAGAATAAATTTATCACTAACAGTCAGCGCGATGGACAGAAAAGTTGTGCTACTCTTACTAGCGTGTCTAATTCAGGTTTTACTTAATTCAAATATTTTAAAATCTTAATATTAAATTCTTTTCAATATTTAGAGCATTTCAGGTTATACACGTCGTATTCCAAGTGATTTACTGACATGTGCACAAAAGGAAAATGTTCCTCCGAACGATTTGCTGCCACTTGTTCGGGAGCGAATGCCAACAGTGGCTGAGGCCGAAACTCTTCCTAATTATAAATGCTTCTTCACTTGTGTCATGGAGACTTATAAAGCGGTAAATGGTTGTACTATAAGTTCACTGAAAAATACGGAAGACATTTCGAATGATCCTCCGCCAGCGGTTGTGGCATTGCAGTCGTGTAAAGATGTTGTGAAGGGCACCGAACGCTGTGAATGCGGATACGAGCTTTATAAGTGTATGGCGGATTTTTTCACTCGAAATGTTCTTAAAGAAAATAAAGTTTAAAAAAGTTTAAGTATTTTTTAGTGTATTCAACATCTTGCAAAACTATGGAAGCCAGAGAGCAATGGTGTATTTGTTTGACTAGAAATGAAAAGAGCTTTATCTAAAACTTCGGCAAAACCAAACGTTACCCGGATCTCTTCTGTTCAGTCCAGTGTCTAAGTTTAAGTGTAACCTAACCTAACATAAACATGGGAATACATCCCAAAATATAAAACCGATTTGGGCAACTGCGATACATTTAAACCCAACCAAAGCAACCCATCTTGGACATTTACAAGGAGGCAGCCATAATTCTGAGATCCATCGGCCAATCTGCCAATAATTCGATTCCACAAACTTACCTTGTAAGCAGGGTTGCCAAAGGTACTACTAAGGGAGTATTCGTACTTCCTCCTCTTCGATTATACTCCCGTATTCCCCTTGTCCTGATTTTAATCCCTTTAAAACGACTTAATATATTGTCACCCTTATTTCATTGAATGAGTCATAATATACTGGTGCAATTACCCCGGGGTAAAACCTACTTCATAGAAGAGGAAAATGAAGTGTGAAGTAAGACACGGGGTAAAATCTGCATCGAGTGTTGATCAGTTGTCAATTTCGAGGTGAAAAAAATACTGCTACAAGAGAAGTCGGGTTATGTGCACAGAATAATTTTACCCCGCATTATTCATCCTGTGTGATGAGAGTAAGAGATACCCCGGAATTGCCCCAAGGTATAATTTCTCTAGTCGACTAAGCACAATATAATTTCTATCCAATATCCACCGGGTTCTATTAAATGTTCTTGATAGGACACTTGGTCCCAACATTCCGAAGATTACAACTTTCCAAACCATCTGCCCAGAGCGTATCGTACAAGTCACAACCAGGGACGCCGTTTTCGAATTTCGAAGGAGAGTATTTTAGAAGTTTACAGAGGAGTAGTTTGGGTCTGAGTATAGTACGGGACCTATTTGCATGTCGTATGCAAATTGTCAAATGAATGATCAACCAGTTATTGTGGTATCGTGTTCTTCAAACACACATCAACAAAACCAAGCGTTTTGCTTTAGAATTTGGTTTAAAAACCAATTGTTGGCATTTATTTGACAACTCACTGGTATTGACGTTTCTCAGAAAAAATTCTCTATCTCTCTCTCTTTCAGAAAAACGTAATTATCTTCTTTATTTGATAGCTAATAGCTGGACAGTTGAAGTGTCAGTTGAAACAAAGTGCTGCCAAATTTCTTGTGATTTTTTTGCTAATTATTTTGTTTTCTTTTTCGTCCAAGTTCGGCTCGGCAAAAAAGAACGTCTTATCTAAATCTCGAGTACTGTTAAAAGGTTTAACAGGTTAAGGTTTAATTCAGGGTATCGAAGGTGACTTAATATTTACAGACAATGGGCACGTTCCGCATTCTATGCACTGATTGGTCGAGAGATTCAGTTCTGACTACAAAGTAAGGCATTTCTTTTTTAGGTAGTGGACTGGATTTGAAGGTAAGAAATTTCTCCCTACCTTTTAAGCCAATGTGCAAATGGTCAAAAATTTGTTTGCCGTTCCATAGGTTAGGCATTACGTCAAAAAGTAGGCGTAGAGTTCGAAAAGTGCCTAATTTCAAGTGTTTCACGTAATAGCTGTGCCAAATTTGGCTTGACATACTGCCGGGTGTTTGGATACTGACGAATGCTGCCAAATTCACAATTCTTCCCTCTAAGGTTATAATTTAAAAAAATAGATTTTAGTGCGAGTATTTACAACCATAGCACTAAAAAGTTTGAAGTGACTTTAGACAATGAGTGCATTCACAAAATTTTTGGTTTTCGGTGTACGTTTTTTTATTATGTCAATCAAATTGATTGAGACAACACAGTTTATGACGTTTGCGCCTGCAATAAATTCTGCGAAAAATTCGCCTTAGCGGTGAAGCTTCCGTTTGTTTACTATTTTGAAAACATCTATCAGAAAATGTTTTGTGAACACTTTCAAAACAATTCACACTGATAACTTGAATTTTAATTTTTGATTGATAAGAAAGGTGTATAAGGTTCAAAGCTACACTGATAACGAATTCACTTCACATTGCTATAATAATTTTCGTTGCATTAGATTTCAAAATCCATCTATCACTAACAGTTAACGCGATGGACAGAAAAGTTGTGCTCCTCTTAATAGCGTGCCTAATTCAGGTATACCTAACTTAATTAAAATATTTTAAAACATTATTAAATAAACTCTTTCCAATAATTAGGGCATTTCAGGTGACAGACGTGCAATGCCAACTGAAATACTGACATGTTCCCAAAAGGAAAATGTTCCCTACACCGCGTTGCTCTCGTACGGTTCGGAGAGAATGCCAACAGTGGCTGAGACCGAGAGTCTGCCAAATTATAAATGCTTCTTCACTTGTATCCTGGAGGCATCTAATCTGGTAGACAGTTGTACTATTAACTTTCCGACAAGTACGAATGAGATTTCGAATGACCCTCACTCGAGGGATGTCGCATTGAGGTTGTGTAAAGATGTTGTGAAGGGCACCGAACGCTGTGAGTGCGGATACGAACTCTATAAGTGTATGATTGAATTCTTCAGTAAAAATGTGCTTAAGGAAAATAAAGTTTAAAAAATTTCAAAAAGTTTAAGAATGCTGATGTTTTTTTTAGTGAATTGCATATTTAGCTTAGAGAGCAAAATTGGAATTAAGTGGAGTAATTTGGTTGAATTTGGTTCACATTCCACAGATGTGGAACGCAATCCACATTTCTTTTTCAATTTGGTAAATGAGAAATAAAATTCGCAGATTCCAGCGACTAGATAAAAAGTAGCTGTCAATGAAACGTCAAAATTTGCGAAGATTCGCCCATTCACGGGTCGTTTTTACTGGACTCTAAAATAATTGATCGACAATATACAATATATATTAGATGTCCCTTTTATCAGGAACAAGTAGAAAGGCCCACATTTAGACCGCTTTCTGTCTATTCAGACCTTAAAACCATTACATTTTCAGCTTATTTTACATTTTGAAAACTACGATGGTTAGGAGCAGAATATATTGTTTTTGTTGCAAATCAAACGAGCGAGATAATTGTAATACTGGTAAAACAAAAACACGGGGAAAAACTTTCAGGATTTTTGGCAAACAAATTCCCAAATAGAATTCAACTGGATGAAACACTTTTACACACAAGTACAAATTATAGGTCGTCTGACTAAAACTCCGAAAATTTACGAAATTTTGACGAAAAATAGCAAATTCCTGTTCCCGTACATCAAAGTTTTTCACAGAAGAGAGAGCTCACGAGAGAGTAAGAAATTTCCCCGTGCTCCACATTTTAGTTTGAGAAATTTCTTTGGAAAAAATATGAGTTCTGTCAAAAGGTTGTGTTGTTGTTGGTTGGGTAAATAATTTGAAGAAAATCAATTGAAAGTGAAGACTAAAAAGTTTTTGAGAATATCCCTTTCTCTGAGAGAATTTTACACTTACTTTTAGCTGCGAATTTTAGTGCAGAAAGTACGGGAACAGATCTTACAGAGTGTCAGTTTTTGTTTTTCATTATTTCCAGCGCTTAGGCTTTCTATCAGGTATCTTGGATATGGTGGGGATAAGTTGACTTGTGCTGGGCATAGAAATGAAGGTGCACTCCCCTCATTCGAGCGACGGTTCACAGAAGCAACAGCATAGCTCCTGGTGAAACTATCTTTTACAACTGGACTATTAAGTGACAAGGATATCAAAATGGTCTTTAACCACAAGAGATCTAGTCGTATAGCATAATCTCTGAGCAATATCTTAGCCGTAGGAGTCCGACATACTAGTATTGCTTCATCTCAGTGCTTTTGAGAAAGACAATACCAGTTCGAAAAGGTTGGGAGTTCATATACATCTTCATAACATCCCAGAATACAGTTTTTGAATCAGTGTCAAAGGAAGACAGTACCATAACGCAAGGCATTCTATCTATACTATGTTCTAACAGCTTTTTTGTTTTACAAGCTATTGTCATGCCGCTAATTCTACTTCTTTTGCACCCACCTTCTTATGTGAACACTACAGTGGACGACTTAAGAATTGGACACTGCGCGCCATCTAGTTCGTAATTTTGCAACGCGTTTGAGCTCTCTCCAACTCATTCCCAAAGAGGTTGATTTCTCCTCGACTGTTCTGCGCTACATTTGCCTAGCGCGTCCCGCTTTTCTCCCTGCTTGTGTAAGCGGATTCCACTGCATAGCATCCATCGCAATGGAGTTATCTTCGCGCCGTAGTGTGTGCCTTATTCACTGCCACTTGAAATGGACTGACTGCAAAAGTCACATTCACTTTTGACAGCTGTCAGTTGTTTTGACATTACAATATTCTTTGACCTGTTCGATTTTTAGTGAAAACAAGTTTTTATATCGCGTAGTCTGATAAATAAGTGTTGCCGTTGCCGTTGATGGAAAAGAAAAAAATAAAAGGCCTAAGATGGGAACCTTGATGGACTTCAGATGTGGCTATAATAGAATTACACGCAGAGGGTTTTAGAAGGACTTTGTACCAGTTGTTTTCCTCCTTATGTTGATATGGATGATTTTATGAAGAAAGGTACAATTTGTTGCACTGATATGCTGCGAGACAGTGCAACTCAAAGTATTGGTTATGCAGGCAGGATATAGTTTTCACGTTACAGCTCTCATCACCACCCTTTGGGTACTGTTGATCCAAAAAATAACCGGGAAGGTTTTTGGTATTTCAGACGAAAAATCATTTTGATCAAGATAAATACTAATTTGCCTCGCAAGTATCTAGTAGGCTTATTGGTTGCTAGGTAATGACGACGCTATGGATGGCGGTGAGTCTGCCTTCTTTTCATTAGAGTGGAAAGCTGTAGGTGTAAGGTTAGGTTAGGTAGATGAGTGCCTTGTGACAAGAAAGTCAGTGCTCACTTAGACCAACGTTGGAAACGCTGTAAGAAAAGTCCGCTGTTAGAACCAGCTAGACAGTGATATCAATCTAAGAAGTGCCATCAGCTCAACGTTGCCCAAATCTCCAGCTCTGCTAATTATAGCAGAGTCCAGAGCCATTTTGTGGGGGTGCATTTTGAGGTACCTTCTACGAATAGCAACAAACAAATCTGCTTTTTTTCCATCACGAAAAGTTGAATCCTAAAGAGGTACAGCTTCCTATTGAATATAGCTTCTATTGCTCTCGCAATGGCGGAGACATTGGCGTTGAAGATACAGTTGACCTGTAATTTGTATGATCCGTAGGTAAGTGAAAAAGCAATCACTGCCCAATTTCTATGTCCATTTAGGACCCATTTAGAGTCCTAGTTGTCTTGCTATTGCAACCGAACATTCAGATACTTCCCTAGGAACTTGTGTGACTGCTTAAAGATTCAATCCTCTTTATATGACTCAATCCTCATCCATTCGCCTGCTATTCAATTAAATAATTCCCAAACTAATTGCATATCCCACCTCAAACTTGTTTCCTTCACTTCCTTGTAAGTTAGTTTTTTTCTGCTTCAACATCCGATGCTGTCCTCTTGCATGATTAAGGGAATTTTTCTAGTGAAGACCAGGTGCCATTTGTTCATTTATTTCACGAAACACCTCCGCCTTCTCTGTGTACGGGCCTAATTAAAAGCCTGTTATCTACAATGGGAAGTCGACCACATCTAACATATGTTCTTCTAGGAATCTCTAGCGCATCTAACTTTTTTGAAAAAAAAAAAAAAAATACAAGAACCCGTTCCATTAAGATCTCAGATAATCTTGCCGCATAAATCGCACGCATGCGCAAACACAGACACACTCACACAGAAATTCCATTGCAATCTCTCTTTCTGGTTGATCTTAGCTGTGGCTATGGCCACAAAAGGATCAAATAACCACCCAAACGCGTTTCATTGCAAGTAATTGCATCACACCATCCTGTTTCATAGAATCTATCACCGTCATTGTGGTCATCATCATCATCACCACCATCGTCGTCGTTGTCGTCGTTGGACTGCAATCTCAGCCAAAAAAAAAGATGATGTTCTCACAAACAGATCTAGATCCAGTTCAAACTGGGTGCGCTCTCACACACACGCCTGAGCTTAGATTTCACTCCCAATCGAGAGAGCCTGGAAGCTTGCAGACTACTACTACTGATCCCAAGGAGATACGGCATTTCTTCGATACAAGTACTCGTACTATATCTGCCACAGGTTAATCTCTGTTAATGTGTTCGACGTCGCGGCAGCAGCTGGAAAAATTAAATTTTAATTGAATTAATGAGGGGACGACAGAGTCATCTTGTGGAGGAGCCTCCTCCTAGCTTCAAGCGTATCTGTCTGTGTGAAGTTGATCATAAGGAAGTTATAAAATTCCAATAAAAAAAAAACCAGAGAACCTAGAAACAGACAGAGCGTCGGTCGTGTAATAATTATCTTTTGCGTCGCACTATCAGGTTGGTTGGTGTGGCAATGGTCTAGATTTAAATGCAATAAGCTCTTATGGCCAGAGTGGGCTGGAGTTTAGCACAGGAGGCACCTATAATTTATAGATTTCAATGGAAAACGCCTCGAGTTGAATTGATTAGCATGCGTAGAGGGTCTCGCTGTGGACTGGATTTATGGACAAGGAATTGTGGTAGGACATGCATGTTGTACAAGGGTTTCATTTTGTTGTCAACAAATATGCTGCCAAGGTTGTAGATTGCAAGGATAATTGCTAGAGTGTGTGTTTTTTTTTTTTGACTTAGTTGTATATTTTGTGGTGGACATGATGAGGTGCGAAATATAGAAGGACTGGTAATTGTATTTAAATAGGACTACCGATAGGCTGTGGACTTGGGCCCATTCTGCTAAAGATACTCCGCGTTGAAGGAGATTAATTTGTTTAAGAGGCAACTAGCCAGAGAAGGATACAGTGTTTCCTGACGATGGAGCATAATAAAGACATTTTGTTCTTAAGAAGCACCGAGGAGATATACGCACATTGTTGCATTTACTAGATCATTCACTAGTCTTTAATTGATTTCAAGCTAAGAGCCCAGTCAAGAATATATTTTCTTGGCAATTTTCCTCGACATATTGTTCAGGAATCCATAGATCGTATTGTCAACAATCCTCTCATAACTGTAAAGTATATCATTTGGATTGCAGTTCTAGCAGATTGCACTAACAATACGAGCGAGAGTGTGGACATATTGCAGCAAGTGTTTTCTGGCGGCTTGATGTCGTGCCTGCAAGTTAGTCTGATAGTCTAAACGGAATAAGACACAGACAATGGATGGACTCAAAGCTTATAAGAAAATAGTCGAAATCTTTGCTCAAGAATCTTCCTAAGATAGATTTGTCTGATCGAGAGATGGCCACTACTTACTGCTGACTAGAACTACCAACAGAGAGCTGATCTCCAGCTAGAGCACTGAGACGATAAGAAGCAGCATTGGTGAAGGTTTAACCTAACGCAGATCTCAATCGAACTGTATCTTGTCCAATACACCAGATCTAACTTGAGCTACCATCGTCGATCAGTGGGTCTTCTGGTCCAACATTTCTGGGTCAAATATCCTCCTGAGACAGTGTATTCTTTGACCATAAAGTCATGAAGTATTGTGGACTATGTTCCTCCTGTCTTTTTTTTTTTTTCCTCTTGTACAACCCAAGCCCTTACACTGCGACCGTGAAGATCTATTTTATCGAAGGGTTGGAGTTAACCTAGAAGACGTACTACTTCCCTTATCACCACATCTTGTTAAGATGGTATCTCAGGCCACAGTGGCCAGTTAAGAAACTCGTTAGATTCGTAATGCTTTCCTTATCTAAATTAAGGATATCCTCGGATGAATAGAGCTTAATTAACTTTTTGGATTGTCTAAGACCTGGCGTTTTAGCACAGTGGTCTAGATGAAGTTTTTTTTCCATTCGTTAATCAGGATTGTGACTTATGTTCAATTGACGGCTCTTGCAAGTTCATCCGCAATTTCGTTGCCCTCAATCCATTGGTGTCCAGGGACCCAGCCAAGTTTTACCTTGTCGTGCTTCGCAAGGGATTGCAGATCATCGAAGCAGCTTTTAACAGATCTAAAGTCCATTAGGTTGGACGATAATGCTTTAAGTGCCGCTTGACTATCTGAAAAGATATGTATTCTAGCGGCTTTTAATCCCTTAAGGAGATTATGTCTGGCGCAGATCTCTATGGCATGGAGTTCAGCCTGAAACACAGTCGGAGTCGGTACCGAAATCTTTGTGTTGGGTCCAAATACTCCAGCTCTTACTCTAGAATCCAACGAACCAAACCAGCCTTCTAGGGTCTAGTGTCGGAACACCATTGGACCTGTTTACCCGTTCCAACATTTCAAATAACCTTCCGAAGCATTGTTATCTGACCATTAAGTCTGATATGGAACAGAACGTGTCTCTTTTTGGAATTGAGTTCAGTTGACTAGGTCACTTGGTTTGTACTCTTATTCTAGGTGCAGTTTGATAGCGTATCTAGCAGCCGTCTTCCTTATGAAGATTGTTAGGGGTGTGAGACCTACAACAGCTTCTAGAGCTCTCGTCGGGCAGGTGCGCATGGCGCCTTGAACTTTTGGCCACCAGACAATGGCCGCATACGTGATTATGGGTCTCGCCATCATTATGTATAGCCAACGTATCATTTTATGAGAGAGACCGCAAGTTCTGCCGTATAGGCGTCTACTGGCCCACAGTGCCTTGGTAGCACGCTCACTGGCAGACTTGATGTGTGAATTCCAGTTAAGTCGCTTGTCAAGGGTGACACCAAGTGGTGCCTTTGATTGTAGTTGGTGCAAGGTTGACCTGTGTCTTCCTTGTAAAAGGCACTAGAACGGTCTTGCTAGGATTTATGGATAATCCTATTCTACTACACCATTCTAAGACTAGAAGTAATGCACTTTGCATGGTGTTGGAGACCGTCGTGCCGTGCTTCCCACTAATGTCCAGTCTTTCTAATGAGATTTGTGGGCATGCATAGCACTTATTTTTATTGCGATTGTCTAATTGACATCTATGAGAGAAAGAAGAAAGCCCCTTAAGTTGGTGTAGTTAGCTATTTCCCTTCGAAAGAGTATATCTTCTTCCAGATGAAACTAGCTCAACATGCAATTCTCGATCAAAATTCTGTATCCAAGCAGCGAAAATACCAAATTACAAAACCTTGGTGGCACTTTCCAACCAGGAAACATACAAGAACAATCCTATACTGCGGAATGGCTCTTGCATCGAGCCCAGTCCACAAACTTGTTAGGATGCTCATCTACGTGCTATGATCGATGAAGAATCTCTACGATCATTGCGACAGAACGCAGGCTTGCAGAGGTGTTAGTGTCTGCTATGTTGGGGATAACCAGAGTTACTTATTGCCCTACTAGCTGCAGGCTGCTAGCATTCTTTATAAAAAATAAAGCTTCACACAGGAAAAAAGGAACTAAGAAGGAGTCCTACACCGCATTAAAGAGACTGCGGAAGTGGGAAAGACGCAATCTGTAAGAGATTACCTTTGCCACAAGTATCAAGGCTTGTAGAGCCGGGTAAGGGAACTAGTCATGAGTACTATACATTGCTACGATATCATTCAAGGTATTGAACAGACAATCCATTAAAACGAGGTTAGTGAAGTGATGCCGATCCTTGGAGCCGTGAGCCCTCAATGGCGTCATCGCTTGAAAATTGCAAAATATGGCAATGAACTTTATGTTAAAGAGAGTTTGTGAAGCAACACTCATGGAACTCACATCTACTTATATCTTTTCAGACAACCAAGCAGCATGAATGACCCTTAATTTTCTTATGGCAGGGTCAATCTGCTTCATAGTCTCTTGTTGAAAGCTTTGAAGTAAAGGCGTGATGAAGCTCTTTTCTCCTTTTTGTTGGGCCTGAACCCTGTTTCGGAGTACCTTCGAGTGGGAACTTAAAAGGCTCGCTAAATATATATGTGGACAACCAAATGAGCCTCCAAAAAGAACAGAGCCAATACGAGTAAGCCACTTAAACTTAGTAATGAATGGTTAACAACTTGAGCTAACTGAGAGTAGTCCACTCAAGTATCATCTGCACAAAATGAAAGAGCAATGTGCTTCAACTGAAGGGATTCAATTGAATCAGTTACCCTATTTAGGCGCTTCAGGTCTTCAGACTTCTAAAGGGTCCTGAGTAACTGGTGACTCCTTCGGTCATCCTCAACATTTGATATCACATGTGGACTGCCCTTTGGTATAAGTGTATCACGACGCTTGACTGGATGGCCACCTCACCTAGCCTATCTTAGACCTATGTGTCGATTCTCCAGTGTACTCAAAACAAACTCATTAAATGAATGTTCGCAAAGTAAGCTCTTCTCCACCTCTTGCTAGTATCATTAGCTTCAACTTTGCTTCTGGCTAATCATTGAGCCAACAAATTAGAACTTATAGGTTACAGTACACCAGGACTGGTATTTTATCTTTCTCCTAACAGTTTCGACTTCTTAGTTAGTGTTTGTCTTCCTTTTCATGCGCCACTAGTACCTAGCATCAAATGCCATTCTCGTCATTGTTGTAAGTCCAAAGGTATGGCTCTATACTTCTGCCAGGTTCTACCTTTGGCTGGTTAGAGGATAGAAGACGTTTGAAGAACCAACTTTTAATTAGAATCAGTGAAACCTCTTCGAATGGACCCAACCAAACCACTCTCGACACATAAATCCCATTGCACCATAAAATCGAAGCCTGCCATTTGATTTTTCTCACACGCAAACTGCAATTGAGTGTCGCACAGAGAGACTTTCATTGAACAAGTTGTCACTTTCCATGCCTAGGCTAGGCATCTCGAATCACCAACCGATCTTCATGCCATATTTACCACCAAAAGTAGATTTTGCTTTCTAATACTCTAATCTGTCATACATAAAACATCAAAAGATGATTGACGGGCAAAAAATAGAAGAAGAAAAAAATAGGCAACAGCATACAGATACCCAGCCTGCAGATACTACATCCCATCACGGCGACCTCGTGTACGCGAAAGAGCTTCAGTTGCGATGCATCAAAGCTCTTAAAGTCTCTTCTGGTTTTTATGAATGGACAGATACCCCACTCCGAAGAAACAAAATTCGAAATTCGAAAGAAAGTTCCCAAAACCGGCACATGAAAGCAGAGTATATCCATAATGAGTAGGGACACTCTCCACGTGTTTCTTATCAGTTCACAATTATACTCTCACATACACGAGAAATAGACGGCAATATGAAGTGCTGTAGTGAAAAAGGGATAAAAGAAAAGAAAAACTGGTTCCGAATTTGGCACAGGATGACTCCAAAAAAAAAATTAATTTCTCATCAGTCAAATATTTATGTTTGTTGCTAGTTTTTTTTACTGTCTTTATTAAATTGTTTAACAATATGTTAAACTCGTGCTCGGATATACAATTTTAGAAGCGGTTGTGTTAATTTTCCGGACAGTGTTATGAATGGCTCTTCATCCCTTTTATTTAATTAGCGTGGATGGCCTGATCTCCACAGATAATCGACGATTTCTGGTTTTTTTATGCTTTTCCACAGGCCTTTTCCCAAGGACAATATCCGCTAACGATTTGTCTTCGTTTACAAATTTATAAACACTTGGCGGAAATCTTCCGCTGTTCACTTGACATTGTCATTTGTTTTTTTAACATGAACCTACTCTAACGGAGCATTGAAAACAAAATTACATAAATTTCGACCTCGTAATAAAAAGGAATAAAACAATAGGATTTACTCATCTTAAGAATTACGTCGTTTGTACTGCAATACATTTTATTGCTTATTTTAAAAAGTTGAGTAAAAGAGTGCAATATAAGACGAAATTTGAGTAAAAAAAACGGCATAAAATATTTGAAAAAAAAAAACATAATAGAAGTTAATCATTATTTTCATTATCATTTATAATAAACATATTAGAACTTTGTCTATCGTACGATGAATTATATCGGTCTGCATGCTTCATTATACCTTACACACGTGACACCCGTTATTTTTCCGATTTAAGTTATCCAACAACTGATAACAATTCATCTCCAGATCGCCTTTAAAACTACATGCGAAAAAAATGTACACAACCCTCCCTTTAGTTTGACTTCATCATTAGTGTGACCGTTTGCTACAGAATTCAGCACACAAAAATGTTTTAGACTAAAACTTAAAATCATCAAATATAATATACAACGACATCATATTACAGCAAAACAGTTCAATCATATGTTCTAGAATGCAAAATTGTGTATCTTATAATTTTGAAATCTATAATTAAGCCTATATATTCAATAACCATTGACAAAAAAATAAAACCAAAACATACTTTACGAAGGCAAAGCTGGTCAACCTGAGTACTTCAACTCATACTAGTATGGAGAGGAAAAACACTACGACTCTGACAGTAACTCCAGACCGCGGTTTAAAAAAGCATTATGGGAAAATCTCATTTATGTATCTTACGCATAGAGCCATATGTGATCGTGCTGGCAAATTATGTTGTGTTCTCTTTTCATTGTAAGAGATCGCACATAAGGGTTGAAATCAATACTTTTTACCTCTTTTCGCTTATTGTACGTTTTTTTTAGGTGTTTTTCGTGTAGTAGTAGCATTTACATGTGTGCGGAGAGTGTCCCTACTCACTGTAAGTAGATATACTCTGCATGAAAGTGCTGCGAGAGTCACCACAATCGTCAAAGAGAGAACCACACAGCTGATTTGCTGCTTGCGATCGTATTCGTATCTATACCAAGAGTATCTATCCAACCGAGTTGGGGAAATTTGTGTGCTCTTTAGTTCGGAGTACTCGTGTGCTCTTTCAACATCTTGGCCTCCTTTGGCTTTGACTCTGATTCGAGCCACAATCGTCTTCTGGTTGTGCCACCTTGTGCGCTCAGCGTCAGCACACCTTTCAGGGGGGTATATACACAAAAAAAAAAATAAAAAATAAAAAAAAAAGCAGGGTAACAGTACCATTGCGGACACGGATGGTATTCCAGTTGCCTTCAGTAACTCGCGAGTGCTGCACCAATAAAGTAGTCAGTCCATTCGTTGTTGTCGTCTCGTCATCATCTCGCTTTTTTGTCGTCCGCAGTTCTCAAGCCTCGTCTCGTGGACCGTGAAAGATAGAATCGTATCTCCTAATTGATATTTATTTGTCGGGATTTTCGCTACACAAAAAGGATACAAAACTCAAAGTGAAACAAAAAAAATTTACTTTAACAACTTTCACCCGATCCTTCGCATCTAATGTATCTATGGATCTCTTATCATCTCAAAACGGAGTAAAAAATTCATAAAAAAAAGTGAGAGTAACCCCAAAA
Source organism: Chalcosyrphus nemorum (assembly GCA_949716465.1). Classification (NCBI taxonomy): domain Eukaryota; kingdom Metazoa; phylum Arthropoda; class Insecta; order Diptera; family Syrphidae; genus Chalcosyrphus; species Chalcosyrphus nemorum. Next base: position 83,434,791 of record OX454333.1, read on the forward strand.
AATATATCATCTCGCCAAAACCAAAAAACCAAAAAAAAGATACTTTGCATAAGAAAAAAAAAAATTATTTGCACTTTTATGAGATTATTTCCGCGGCTTTGATCTTAAGCCGGAGAAGGAGGAGTGTGACCAAAGAATTAATATTCAAATCGTGTGTTTTGTGTGTGTTCTCGGTGTGAGAGAGAAATATGGTGTTGAATCTGTGTTCCGCGTGAGCCAAAGAATCACGTCCGTGTTTTAAAAGCAAAAAAAAAATGTATCTTTCTTTAATTTTTGTTGTAATTATAATTATCTATCTCAATGCGAGTGGTGATGCTGCACTGTTTGGTATGGAGAATGAACATAACATCGCTACCGACCGCCGAGTATCTTTTCTGCTGTTGAGCTAAGATACTCGTACTTCTTTTTCGAATATTTGTCTAATTGCGGAATTATTTTAATTTTTTTTTTTTTTCGTCCGTCTTCCATGCCCATGCTTCGTTGGGTATTTTTGCATTCAAATTGGAAAGAAATTTCCCAGATGGTTTATTAATTGCAGCAGTAGCTGTGGAGATACTTTGCACAATTGTTCTGGATTTGTTTCGTTACGTTTCGTTCTTTGTCGTGACATTTTGTGTGTGCTGTAGCTTTCGAACAATTTTCAAGAGTTTAGCATTGCAGGCTAATGAGTTTAGCTTCGTTTCCCAATGAAGAAGAAGAGATTCTTTTGCTCGTCGACTTGGTTGCATTTGGAGGAAGTGCAATGCGCGTTAAGATACCTGTTGTTAAGTGGCTAATTAGTTTTGTTGTTCTGCATTTTTTTGTTTGTTTTTCAGCGGCTGAAAAGTATTTTAGTTCTGGATTTATTTTTTTCTTCAATTTTTGTGCTATTTGTTGAGGTATGTTTGGTTAGAGTCTGATGTTTGTGGTCTTCTGGATGATGTTTGTCCAGGCTTTTTTTCTTCCAATCGAGTAGGTTTTATATCAGTGGCTTTGGGTTCTTTGTTAGAAACTTGCGATTTTTAATTAGATTTGGAGATTGGACAAACGGGAGAAAGAATAAGAAGACACAAGTGTGCAAATATGCCACTTGATTTGAAAGTAATGCTCGTCTTTGTGAGTGGCAGGTACTTGAGTCTTGGATGTATTTTGTTCGTTAAATATTTCCTTTCTCGAATTGATTTGACAATAAGCAGACAACTTTGACAAATACGACTATAAGGTGTCTCATAGCTCCAGAGTATAGACAAACTGAGACAAATGGCATAAGTTAATGAAATACTCGAAAAGATGACATTTAGACTCTGATGATAGTAATTTTGGCAGGTAACACCAGCGCCACACAACAGCAGCAACACTTACGACTGAGCTGTCAAACTATAATTTTCTTGACTGTAAGTCGTTGTCGAAGTAGATGTCAAAGTAATAATAAGTAAAATGTAATAGAAAGTAAATGGGAAGTATTTTACAAGAGTCAAGTCTTTCAAAGTCCAACAGCGTGGACGTGGATTTTTTGTTAGGAAATTGTGAATTGATTCAGTAGAACGGACTATGAATTTACCAAGAAATTTTAATATCCATCCTGCAAGATGGTCTTGCCACTAAGACCCGAAAATGTCACAACCAATACTATCCAAAAAGGGGAGTGGATTTGGTAAATTTTTTACTCGCTGGACAAGAAACTCTAAGCTCGATTGAAATGCTACAAAACGTCAAAAGAGTTGCAAAAATGCTGTGCAGGAAGAGATCATACAATTTGACGTTGAAAAAGCCTCTGCTTAATTATTCATCGCCTAAAAGTTGGTTGAACGTTTGATAGCTAATTTGTTAGATTTGAAGACGTCTTCGGATGAAACTCCAAAATTGCGACTTTTCCTGCGAAAGCCTAATATCCTTGTATTTGAACGATATGTGGACTATATTTTACCGAAAAATAAAAAATAAATTCTAAGACTGCCGTAACTAGCCCTACTTTTAAAAGACAAGTTCAAATGTCAGAAAACTTAAAAAAAAAGACCACACCTTGTAGCATATGCTATTTGAGTCATATCGGTTGCATATGTACATATATTAGAGACACAGGACGAGTACAAATAGTTGATTTCCATTACCGAGTTGCAGTCTACCAAGAATATCGATGTAAGAATTCGCATGTGTTCTTGAGTTGACACAGACTGGTAGTTAAAAGTTAAAGGCATCATCAAAGCCAAGCATTACTCAGGCTTAGAAAAAATCCCAGCGGACGTTGACCGTACAAGCATTAAATAGTTCTGCAAGGTCTTAAAAAATAAAATAAATTTAATTGGAATTTTAAGGACACATTATCAGCTTTCTTGTATTTTTTCTACGACCCTTGTCTTCTGGGTCAAAATTAGTTAGTTCACTACTTTATAAGCGCAATTTTTTTTTAGTCCCAGGCTCCAAATATTTTATAAAAACATACTATACAATTAAGCCCGAATAACAGTGCTAGCAGCTCTGTTAAACAAAAGTTAGTCCTCAGACTTGAGTCAATATTTTTCCTCACGAAGTAATTATGCATTGAGTCAGTAAAAAAGAGGTTCGTTGCGCGTTTCCTTTCATAAAATTCAGTTAGTTTTCTAAAAGTGTACAAATTTATTTCTTTAAAAGAAATATGATTCACTATTATTGGCAGTGGGTGCCGTGGCTCAGTGGTTAGTGCGTTGGACTACTGCGCAAGGGGCTCCGAGATCGAATCCAGGAAAATACTACCAACGTTTTTTTCACGGCCCCACCTAGCGTCTGACATGCAGAAATGTATACCACGCAGAACATGTACAGCTGTGAGAAGCTAGGCCTTGGCCCTCTATGGGCTGCTTACGGCCTAATATTTATCATTATTAATTAACGAAACTGAGCATATTTCCATGCATTATGGCTGAGCCTTAATACCAAATTGAAATAAAAATTTGGGACTCGAAGCGGTATCAACATATATCTTTTCGACGCACCTCCTGTTGGTGTTAAATTTTGGAATCCATTTTTGGTGTCAACGATGCAGGATACAGTATTTAAATATTTAGGAGTTAGAACGCATAACTTTTCTGACGTATTAAACTCAGTTTTATTCGTTCATTTCATTGCCTTTTATTTTTGACCAGTGCTCATGATATATTGTCTACCCAGCAATTGCTGAAAAGATTGAGGAAAGCTAAAGAGTTAAAGTTTGATCCAAAATAAATTATGATTAAGAAATTGAGCAATTGCTTAAAAAACCTCGTGTAGTATTCTTTTGGTCTTTTTTTTTAAAACTGTATTCTAGTTTTATATTTTCAGTGAAAAAATCCAATTTTACTGAAATATTGAAAGCACACTCCTAAATTTGGTTTTCATAGGAAAAATGTATTTGACGGAATATATCGATTTTCCAAATGTTTGCGAAGATGGATTACGAAACTTTTTCCCACCATAAACTTGTGCAGCTGCTGTTAAAAGTGTGCATACCGTTGCTCTACTTGGAGCCAATATTGCGAAAGTCTAACAATTTCATATGTATTTCATATCTGGGCTTATAGTATCAATAGTCTTTCTTACCAGACTTCAAACACACAATTGCCCCGAAATCATATTACCTTCGAAAAAAAAAAAATAAATAAATGTTAGCCCGTAAGCAGCCCATAGAGGGCCAAGGGCTAGCTTCTCACAACTGTACAAGTTGTGCGTGGTATACATTTCGGCACATACAGAAGGGACCTACAGTTTTATGCCGTATCCGAAGGGCAGAGGGGTTTTGAGAAACTTTCTCATGACAGTTATACTCTTGAATGCTTGTCAGACACTCGGAAGAGGTGGGGCCGTGAAAAAACTTTTGATGGTATTTTTCTGGATTCGAACTTGGAACCTCTTGCGTAGTAGTCCAACGCACTAACCACTGCGCCACGGCACCCACAAAAGTCATATTGTAATTTTTTGCCAAACATAATTTTTATCGTTCACAGTTTGTAAAAAAAAATAATTGAAATTGCTAAAATATTACATAAGTTATCGGTCCTAATAGCCAGTGATCTTCAAATAAGCGAAAAAGCAATGCAATTTGTCCAGTATTTTAAAAGTTATTGTGGACTAAAAGCAGACAGACACTACACTCTCTTTCGACTGTTCTTCATTACGTGAGTACAGACATTTTTTTTCAAATTCTCAGGCTTGAAGTTTCTTAATATCATAGAAGTGGTAGGCTATGGTATAGTGGTAATGGATTCGATCATTGCCCATTTAATTTTCCCAATAACAAGATTCAATAATTCACTCAGAAACACGAGAGAAGATACTGTGAACTACAAATGAATACAAAAATCACATACAACTTTCCTCAGTACATTTAGACACCATATCATCTGAGTTTCAAATACTACTTTACCAGTACTTTCCAAAGTCTGTGTACTGTAAGAGAATTTTCATATCCTTTTTGGCAGGATTTTGGGAATTATCTAATCGATAATCGAAACCAAAATAGGTATACGAACTTATTCATGATGACCAACAGGGTGTCACTCAGTTTCGTAAGGCAAAAACATGACATACAAATGTACGGCTGAGTATGTTCTTTGGGGGCAAAGAAATAATCAAGGTTTTTTGACTATCGTTTGCTTTCTTTTGTAGCAGTCTAAAATACAAAGGACATTTTTAGATAAACAAACCTACAATCAGAAAAGTCATTAGGTACTTCATTCTGCTTCTTCTAAATTTTATAAAAAAAAAAAAACAATTTCCAAAAGCCAAGTATTCAGTCACCTTTTATGGGCAACAAAACAATTCTTCTTCAGTAATTTACTTTCTATTTGTGATTCCCCATCGTCATCTTTGTTTGGTCTTCAAGGTAACTTTTTTGTTGGGATCCTTCATTAAGTTTTGTACGCAGCGCCTTTCGTCTAAGTGGATCATTATTTCTAAGCTTTTAAGCGCATTACAGAGTTCAAGTACATTCCTTCTAATTACGAGTACAAAAGGGGTTTCGAGGAGGTTCAGTCATCTGTTTTTATTTGGAAGGGAATGTAATAAGCTCTGGATGGAACTATTCGGTTGAACCTCAGTTTTGTTCTCGTAAAATAAAAATTAATAAAATGATTCTCGCCATCTCTTAGGTATCTCTTAAATCTTGCACCAGGAAGTAAAAAACACATCTCCCTTAGAGATAATATCAGCAAAATCTCGCTCAATACATAACATAAATCCCTCACGTCATGATAGAAACCTTGCATGTCGCCTCACCATTAGTGCACCACCATCTCCATACCTCGGCCGACAATTAAAATCATCAAACTTGTGTGTAGTAATCCAAATCTAATTGTAATGAGTCCCTTAAGGCTGCTTTTACAAGCCATAATCACCTCACATCTCTCTCCAGCTCCGAAACGCATCACGAATTGAACTGAACCATGATTCTTTGTGCAGACTTCAATTTCTGTTCCCACTTTTATCTCATCTTCTTCTATGGAATTTAATTTAATTTATCTTTTTATCTCTTTTTTTTTCAGAGCAACTATCATTAAATTATGAAATTAATTCTTTTGGATAAATAAATGAAATAAATCTTCAAGATCAAGCTAAAATAGATAAAAAAAAAGTATCTATCGTTGGAGTTCGTGTATCTGTCAGCGTACCTTTCGCACCCGTGAGAGTGAATTTTTTTTTTTTTGTGTGTTATGCCAAGCGTGATGTTTTATATTTGTTTAGTTGCAATTTAATAGTACACACAGCAATTAAAGTGAAATTATTGGCAAAAATCTAAAAAAAAAAAGCAAGGAAAAAAAATTGAAAGAGAAAATATTTCAATTCCGTACCTCGCGCGTTCTGTGTGACGAAAAAAGTGTAAGTTTAGTGCGTGCGTATAGTAGTAACCCAGAAAATAAGCCAAAAAAAAATCATTAATTCGAAGATAATTGTTGTTAAATCGAAAAGAATCTATTTGCTGGGCAAGGTTGTTGGTTGACTGGATTTTTTTTTTAATTTTTTCATTCGAGCTGCATTGTGATTTATTCTTGGAATTATTTTGGTGAGTTGTTTGCTCTTTTTACACAATATTTTTTTTTAGTCTTTTTTTATGGACTTTATTGTATGAGTATGTGAAGATAAAAAAGTGTCGGTTGGCTTTTTGAAGTTATTCTGTGTGAAGTTTGAAAGCCCTTTTATGTAACTTTTACTTTTTGTTTAGTTGCCGTAGACGTTGTATCTTTTGTGGAAGAACTACTATATGAAGACTTTGATAATTTTTGCCGGTACTGTTATGAGAATAGAATTTCATGGTTATGAGTGGTTTTAGGTGTATGCGAACGGTAGTAGAGGTAAAACAGAATCTCTTAAAGGCTGAAAAAAACCAAGGTGCTTTCCTATAGAAGCTGAGTCTTATTCTCATGAGACCTGAAAGTTAAGTATCAAGAACCAGTCTACGTCTAGTGTCTGGAAGAAGAGCAGTTTTATGCGAATTTAGAAACCTAGACAAACAGAAGAAGTAATAAACATAACTATAAGCCTTCTTTCATGTTTATAGAGTACCAGTTCCTGTATGCAGCCTTGAGCAATTACAACATAGTGAGCTATATGCCTAAGCGTTTGAACTTTCCTCTCGACTTTTCAGCGACACTTACTTCTCGGACTGTCACATATGTATGTATTCTGTTATCCAAAGTTATCATTTTTGTTACATTGCGTGGTTAGACATGGAGCAATGTCATTCTAAGCTAACCTATTAGTTCGTGGAGTCTTGTCTGATAAAGGTACGCCTTAATCAGAAAATCCTTAAGATACAGCAAAGCCACGAATTTTTCCAACATTATGGTGTCATTTGCTAAGTTTTATATGCATACAGCAGAACACATGCTCATTGGCGTTTGAGTTTCCTCTGTTTCCCATCGAAAACATAGCATTGCGCATCTCGGTAAACAATATCGTAACAAGAGTGCAACCTTTATGTGCCTCATTTTAAACTTCGAAATTCTGAAACAGAGTAGCTGGGTCCGCAGGGTGTTGAGCATCTTGATGATCCACAACCAGGGTAGATCTAGCTATTTCCCTACAAGGTCGAACACGGATACCTAATAGTTTGCCAAAAAGATTTAAATCATATATGTCGGCCTCCTTGACTCTCCTATCAAGTGTGAGCAGTAGCACCGTATGTTACGAAATCCTGCTGGCTGGTTGCTTTTGAGTTGTTCAATCGAAGTACTGCTTCTGGATGTTATTTTGCTAATTCGATTTTGTCTTTGGACGGACACCTTAGTCTGCCTTTTGAGGATATAACAGGTGAATAGTCGGTCCATACGCGCGATAATCCATCTTTCTATTGAGTTGATCTTCTTGCGATATGGGTAAGGAACCTTCAAAGCATTTGACGGGGTATTGCTCTTTAGTTTTTTTTTTAAAAAGCATTCTGTTGTCGCACCTGCTTCTTCTGTAGCCGCTTCTCACGCCCAACACTGCAATATAGGGCCACAGCCATTCAAGGTCTAAGCCTCTTCGTTCTTTCATGCGATCAACCGAAAATTCTTTTAGCACCTTACACAGCATACCATACCAACGGTATCCTTGTACAACATCCTGCCAGGAAATTATTCCATTGCGTACTATTGGCTTCCAACTACAAACCTACAGGCACTCTCACATGGACTTCTGGAGTAAGATAATAAAGTGTTCTGAAAAGGGGTTGCCACTGTGCATACTCGCAAAATGTCGAGCCTATAATACATGAACTCTTGCTCCAGTTGAAGGAACGAGCATTGTGAAGTCTTGCGCTCTGTAAGCCAAGGAAGCCAATATTAGTCCAATCAAAAGTTGTTTAGTGCTTGTTTAGCCAAAATTGACTCGTTTAAGGTCTAAACAAACCCACTTTTGCACATAAGGCATTACACGTGCTGGTACCCGGAGACTTAAAGAACTTAATTGTTGGCCCACTGCTGTTTGCCGTCAAACTTGCTAAGGATTTAAAAAAGGCGAGGGATGTTGTCTTTGCAAAGAAATTCTTTTCTTTTATTAAAGAACCAAAGACAAGGCCAAAAAAAAAAACGCAAAATGTCAAAATGTCCTCCATACAGAACCGGAAAAGTCTTTCATATGTCATTTTATAACCGGTTTGTAGCAAAAAGATGGCGAACCGGTTTTGGAACACGTACAGTCGGAATGGAAATTGTACTAGATCTCTTGGGAACAGTCTCTTCGTCATTTGTAGATGGCGATATATCAATTCACGTTTTAACCAATCAGTAGTAAACCGGTAGATCGTTATTCGGGATTCCATCTTTTACTTATAGCTCATCAGGGCCCTGTACAACAGGTTCTTGTTAAACTACTGAAACTATACTCAACATCCTAAACTCAACGCAGCACACCGATTTAGAACAGCTGTCAAGTTTGACTTCTTTAATAAGAACTTGACTTGTGGTACACGTCCAAGATGACTTATGTATTTTTTTCCAAAAGATTGAAAGTATTTTCCCTTTCAATTTAAAAGTAACCGCCCGTCAACTTATTTAAGACTATAGATACTCGTACCTCATTTAATGGAAAATCTTCCCTATGATGGCTTTAAATCTTTAAAATTTCAAGAATACTAAAAGATTTATGATGATGGACCATTAAAATTCAGATCTTTAACGTGTAAAACAAAACGGAAACATTAAATATGCCCATTTTAAATAGTAAGGGGCGGTTGGGAATTCATCATGGTTAATGCATATTTATACATACACACATGTGTATCTTATCGGAAAAGGAAAAAAACTTATTTTTTTTTTTTTAATTTGGCAACTATTTTGTATAATTAATTTTATTTAAAACCTTTAATTCAAAAGATGCACGTACATCTATTCAAATTTTGTCATGTAGTGTGACCGTTTGTCCCTAAATTAAAATTCAAAATTAAAAGTCTGTCTAGTAAAAATTCAAAATTTGCATTTTGACTGATGTAAACAAAACCATCTGCAAATATTTTATATTTGAAATGCTTATAATTATTTAAGTATAAGATTACGAGCGTGCAAAACCCACTCGACAAACTATGCAAAGTGTGAGAAAGTGTACGAAAGCGTGAGACCGAAGGTGTGCCTGGGCATTTCAAATGTCATTTTGGTGGATCTATTTACATAACTATAAATCTTCGTGTGATTGGTTTAGAAAAGGAAAATAGTTTAGGGTTTTTGTGCTATTCATAGTTTGATTAGGGCTTATGTTGAATCATAAAAGGACGCAGTGGCGTTAACGAAAAAATATCTTCAATTTTGCATGGACTCCTTCTAAATATAGAAGAGCTTATTTTATGTAATAATTTTGAAACTAGAAGCTATCTGCTGCAGAATTTTGAAATATTTTAAATTGATCCTTCGAGCTCGATTTAAGATTCCATCTGACTTCTTAAAAGAACCATACTGTGCTTGGAAAGGTGGAAACGAAATACTATCAGCACAGAGCTAAAGATTAAAATAGTTTCAAGCGGGTTCTTGGAGATGGATGTCAAATATTTTTAGCACCAGAGTCTGGTTAGAACCTTGGAACATTTTCAAATGGTGCTTGGTGACCAGATAGGAATGATACTTTTTCTAATTGATATATTTTAGTAGCTATTAAAGTTATCGATGACATCTAGCTGTCAAAATATTTACCAAAATTTGCCATTACATCACGTGTCATCTCACTCTCCTCTATCATGCTAACATTTTTAAGAAATTCTATCGAAATACTGCTTTAGTTGTAGTCGTTGCGACGGCTTTCATGTGCACACATTGCGTCGTATCGTGGAAAGAAGCCAATCACTTTGGACGAGCTTATAGACAACGTTCGAGACGCCATTGCCGGAATAACAACGTACGTATTGGACCAAGTAATTACAAATTCTAACAGTTGCTTAAAGCCCTGCCAGCAAAGCCAAGGTGGTTATTTGAACGATGTGTTATTCATCAAATAATGGCATTAAAGTAGCTTCAACACTTAGCCAGAATAAATTTTATACATCACTCACGTGTTGTTTTATTTAAATTTGTTTTCCTTTTGTTCTTAACTGGTCTCTATTTTTTTTTTGTATTCGAGCAATCAGAACTGTCTCTTCGAAGCCTAAGTGGAATCTTTGAAAAATTTGTCAAACTGGTCCTTCGAACCGGATGTGAGATAAGATATTTCGAAAAAGTCGCAACGGATCAACAACGTCTTAAGCTTCAAACTAATTTTGAAAAAGAAATTAAATTCAATTTGTTTATTGAACTGGGGCAGGTTACACATCGAACGGATTTCGTGATCGAGTTGTTCCCAATATTTAAAAAACTTAAAAACAAACAAAACTCTATGTTCCAACTGTTATGTAGGACCACCCAAATAGGTGTGTGGTTCTTTTGGCTAGCATGTCCTGGAGCAATACACAAGAGGTTGAAGTGTAGTCGTTATAAGGTAACAGCTGTTTGGATGTCTATATCGTTAGTACCAGAGTTTTTCAACTCCCCGAATGTACGCGTTTCTTAGACAGTCATAGCGAATATATCGTCCTATACAGGCCCTGGACCTAGTTGGTACCTCAAGGTGGTACATCAGTCCACAGTGGCCAGTGTGGGATTTCTTAAGATTCTTGACACTTTCTTTATTGAAGAATCTGAGCTGTAGCCAGTATTGTTGAGGATGCTCTTCATATCTAGAAAGAGCTGTTTTTTTAGATGACATAGTGGATAGTACCTTTTCGTGGGTTTCCCATACTTTCTTTCGAATATCTGTAACAACACAACATAAGCCTTTGGTCAATCTCAGATCGCTAACTCATCCAGTACTAAAAATTGTTACCACCTCGAGGTCCAATTAGTCCAAATATGTAGGGATGATAAGGGATAAGGAGCTTTTCTTATAGAAGTATCTTAGGGTCTTTTTGCTCAAACAAGTCCCGATCATATCTATTTTATTCTTTGCAGTAGTACATGCAAATAATTTGCTTGTGAAACACCTGGATATTTTAACATAAAAGCAGAAAAAATACTGTGAATTATAATGCAAGCAAATGCAAAAGTCATACACAATTCTTTCTAATCATTTGGACACAACCCATGAGGAATATAAACCTATCACTGGTTCTCTCTTCCGTTCTCTATACTCGTGCTTTGAGAGTAAGTCTAAGGATAATTGGTAAGCGAGGGGCATTGGGTTTCTCTCTCTGATCCGGGGCATATAGGCGAATCGTCCATTTGATTAAGTTGTTTAGTGAAAAGGCCTCTCAAATACATGGCGGCCACTTGTAACCAGTTCAAGAGAACAACTTCTCTTGGAGGAACAAAGATATTGCTTGCTCTAGATGCACAGCTGAATTTGTCTTCTCTTGATACTTGTGTGGTGCACAATCAAGGCTACTCACTGCGTTGGATGTTGTTGTTTTTGTTATCGACCGCAAAGGACCTATCACTCTTGTGCCTTCTGATGGCTTTGACACCAAGACTGTAGAATGTGTGCAATCATGAGGTCGACTTCCTTAGTATTTGGTCTTAGATTAGATTCAAATCAGAGTCAGGAATGGAGTATAATCGTCTTGAGGATAATTCTGATCCATGATCACCTCACCACAAGCATGTTTCTGTCCTCAAAGTATTTTTCAAACTTAATGCATTGAAAACCGCTGTTAGGAAGAGCGCTTAAAGTTCTTCCCCTTAACCACTCACAACCTAGTTCGTAAGTGCAAGAGCTCTCTGAACTATGTACATATGTCGCAAAGATAAATGAGTTCACTTGTTCCGGGTCATACTTCGATCAATGCAAAGCTTGAAACAGACTTTTTCAGGCTTCAAATCGCCGTCAGTTGATCTTGAATCATCGGGCATTGTTTTCTTGCGGATATGATTCCAACTCGCCTGAATGCATTCAAAAGAAAACCCTATCTAATTTAAGATACTCTTTACTCAAGGCATCTTAATCACCTTAAGTTGCTTGACTGTAATTCTTCCTCTGCACATATCTCTCTTTACTGGTAAGTTACTAAGTAGCAGATCTTTAGTACACATGTGGTTTCTGTTGTCCCTAAAAAGATCTGTAACTTTTGAAAATACTTTCATTTGCATAGAACTCCTACTTAACATGCTTCTTGGAAGAAACACTGACCTAAGCATAGACACTCTGCTTCTAGATTTGAATAATCACAGCTCAAAAGCCTTTAGATTTATATTTCAAATAAATATTCTTCAAGTTTATGCCAGAAAGATAGCATCAACCTTGACTGTGTGTAAGATTGATGGGTTGTATCTATGTTTAACGAACCATCACAGGGAATGTATGTATGAATGTATTATCTATCCCACGATAGGTGGATGGATCTCTAAAGACTGGTAGTTTCTTAATGAAGAACGCTTTAATGTATGCACGTCCATCATCATACATAAATCATTGAACAGATTCAAGTCATCGGAAGCTACATAGGAGTGACCCCAAGTTTAAGTACTCCAAGTGGCAGAATGACTAAGTCAAAAGTCAAAGGTCTCAGTTCTTATTATCGAGTTCCTCTGTTTCGAGGCATTAAACTCCAACCAATTAAGGAAATCCATTAACCCCAAATCTGAGTAACCCAAATCCTTTGAATGACGTAAATATTTGTCCATTCTCTCATGCAATAAGAAACGCATTCCATAGTTTCCGTCTTTTACAGAAAATATCTCCAATGTCACTATAGACTGTCCATTCATCTTCCTAAGACATGGGGTTCCAACCATCCGATGACTATGCAACGACAACGACAACAAGAAATGGCCAACCCGGTGGAGGAGGAGGAGGAGGAGGAGGAGGAGAAGAAGAAGAACTGCCACTGACATTGGCATTGGCATAATATCAAATTAAACGGGAAAAAAACGGAATTTGCAAACGAAACGTTGCGTGCTGTTGCATCTTCTTTTACTTCTACTTCTTCTTCTTCTGCATATAGTAAGAAGATACATCGATACTAATGCTGTTTGTGTGTGTAGTGTAGGGTATCTATGCGGAGTTCATTGATGTCATTAAAGAGATGCAATTCTGGGAGACATTTTCCACTCACAATTGCTCTTGTCATGTGATATCCTTCTTCGAGAGATATTACCATCATCATCATCATCGTACGTAGATACATATCTATTCTTTGAATGTTGCTGTCCCTCCCCGATGTCATATTGTTATGTAAAAATCAATTAAGACGTGAGTAACGGGGCGGCAAATACTAGAGACGAAAAAAACAAATTCAATTTCACATGGAAAATGTAGAAAAAGATACTTAATTAGTCATTAATTAGATATAGTATCTCTCCGCCCTACATTGTGAGGGGAAGAAAAAAAGATCTCATTATGAAATTGAAAAGCATCTCTCAAAGAGATCAGTGTCAACCACAAAACGACACCAGAACTAAGAAGCGTATCTTGAGGGTACTCGTATCTATCTCTCTCTTGAGTATCTTTTGTGGGTTTTTCTCATCAGTTCGCCGCTTAATGTTTGGCCAATTATTCTGCTCGATGATTTACTTCTGATTGTGGTATTTAACCATTGCTAACGCACTTACTTTAGAAAGTACAGCTCTGCTTTTAAAGGTTTATTTTTTAGGTAGACAAAGACAATTTAATTAAACTACAGCTTGGTTGGGTGAGTACGAAACGAATCCACAGATTAAAGATCTGATCTCACACAAAATGAAACGAGGAAAGCAATTCATAATTTCTCTTCGCAAAGGAATTCCAATCTCAATTTGTTATATTGCGCGATAGATACACTCTTTGGGGGCACAGATAGGTATATAAACCTAGCTATTTGTATCTGTGTCAGTAAACACAAGCCCGGATTTGATTTCTTTTCTTCTCTTCTCTTCTCATCTTTTCTCTTGTTGTAGGTTTCGATTGATATCAGTTTGAAATCGATTACGGAATCAAGCTGTGGCTACTGGTTGGTAGCTACTGTATTCGAATGACACACAGTGCGTGGCATAGCATCTCCGGGATATTATAATCGACGAGCGTTAATTTATCATCAAACAATCATAATCATCAATAATGGCACAACAACAAGTGGCGCAACATTATTGTAGCTTGTATCTACTTTATGAAAGATGATGATGGTATGGAATCGTCTATTAAATGGGGCTTTGGAATTCTGCGGAATTTTCGTTTATAAATTGCGGAAAACAAAATGCAGTCCAAGCGGTATTTTATCGGCTAAACAGTTGCCACATATACGTAGATCGATCGAAGATACATTGTAGATAGCTGTAGATAGCACTGTTGCGGCTAATTGCAGTTCCTCCTCGATATGGTGTTCTGCTATTTGGCATAATTTCAATGGGAATCTCTACCATATCTTGATTATAATTATACGATTGGCTTTTGGGGTAAACTGAGCTGCTATAGATGCTTAACTCTCAAACTCATTGTAACAGGTAGTAGCTGTCAATTTCGGGCTCAAATTTCTCACACAACTTACTGGTGAACTTTAGCTGCCTGTCCAAGATCGAATTTGTCTTTGGTTTGTGAGAATTGTCCGCCCCAATCCGGATGACACGAGGCAACAGATATTGACACTACTTTTGATTACTTTGATTACATAGCGTTACAATCAAGTTCGCAATGTAGTACTTGCTTTCCCTTCTCGTGGTGGTCATCTGGACCCTGCATCTACATTACTTGACTCACGGAGTGATAAACCTCATAGCTAGTGTAAAGTTCCTTCAACCGGACCAAAAGCTGATCCGTCATAGGTTGAATATTCTGGCAATAAGTAGGAGAGGATGGTTCGATGCAGACACTAAAATACTCTACTACAAAAAACTATCTAAGAGTATAGTATGGAGTTGGACACCCACAGTATGCAGAGGCATGATATCCTGGCAGTGACATAGATATAACAAAATAATAGACCAAAAACAGACCGCCAATCGACCAACAATAAAGAACTAAGCCCTAAATTCACTGCCATTACAACACATTTTTGCACTCCAACGTATGGTTCCTCTGAGGGAGAAATAGAAACCTTCTGCAGCCAGTTAGGATGTTTGGAGTTTTTAGTGCAACACCTAAGGCTTTACTTTTATAGGTAAGGGCGACCTAAGTATGAAATGAAAGAAGCCACAACGAAGGCATGTTTTGGTGACACGGCTTGGCTTATAATTCTTGAAAAAAAGAAGAAGAGAACCCACCCACTTCGAGTATAGAAAAAGTTATAACGTCAGCTGAGTGTACACTGAAAGGATATCGGCCTCCAATCAACCAAATCTAACCTCGCTTAAAACAATAGCGCTCTTCACAGGAATCATTTCCAGTCATTTCCTACTGTCGATTAAGAATGTGGCTAAGTACAGGTGATCTTTGCAGAGGCTGTGGCAACACAGACGTAGCTTTTGAAGAGCCCTTCTTTAACAATATGAACGACTTGTCTATCAAGCCATTGGATACAATCCTTAGGACAACTTCACTGTGGCCAATCAAGTAGCACCGTACAGCAATTCCTTTGCTTTGTTTCTATAACTCCAGCTTCTTTCAAAAAGGAACTCACACAATAGGAGAGAACAGTAGATCCTTCTTAGATCCGATTACAGGCTTCCATCTAACCGAAATAGAAGATCAACCTCAACTCCACGAAATTGAGATTAAGTTCACTCGCTTCATGCTGCATCAACACGATCCCATGTGCTAGAATGTAAGACTCATTTTTGGTTCCAGCTTAAAGGAATGCTTTTTGACCCAATGTTTGTCCCAATGTCAGGAAGCTTCGTTATCTTATCCAAGCCATCTAAATGGTGGAAATTTCTGACTCTCTTTGACATCGAACTCAGGTTTCAGCCTTTTATGATAGTTAGACGCATTAAGGTCTCACAGATGACTGTTATGAATATATTTCGCTTCGCGGAGGAGTACAGGCTAAAGGATCTTCTTAGAAGAATCAACCATCGTTCGTACATAAGCTTCCTACGAAAGTGTTGTCCGTGAACTATCGTTTCTGACTTCTGAGAGACACTTACAAATTATCAAACTCAAATCCTTGTTCTCAGGCGACAAAGTCACGTTCTTTTCTGTTCCCTCATTTGTGTGTTCACTGTATTTAAGTGACCGATGTCCTAGTAATAAGTAAAGCAGAAAAAAGCCAATCGGGACATCTGATAACTGTTATAACGCCTACCCCGTGACCAACGTTCATTCAGTTCGATTCATGACAGAAAAGTCCATCCATCGTCAACTACTTTTGAAGAGTAAGCTTAAGCACCACTGCCTCTTGGTAGGTTCTTACATAAAGCAGTCTAAGTTCTTCAATTTTGTCATTTTCCAGTTTGGAAGTCCTGCTACCTCTTCCAGTTCATAGAAAAGTCTATTCTCATATAAAGGCGAAACGACTTTGAACAGTGTTTGATAGCTCATACATATCATGACAACTTCTGCAGAGTGGACATCAAGGTGATCCTAAATAGCCTAGGTAATATAAGCAATCTGGACCGTAGCCGCCATTAGTTCACTCTCATACTTTCCTAATAAGCCACAAGCATTTGTGCGCTGGGCACACAACTTCACTGCAGAGAGTTCTTTTCAGCTTAGATCGTGTCTTTTGATCACAAAAGCCTGCCACTTCATCCATTCTAGGCTTAGAGTGTTGCCATTAAGGTTTCGCAGATTTGCGATCAAGTGTAGCAATAAGTACTTGCAACATACTAGAGAGGACCAGAGAATAACCACGTCTACTTATTGGCATTTGATCTCCTGGCAACCACCGCGAAAATACCACTCGATAAAATGCCTATCCATTCATCTAGTGCTCTTTGCAAGGATAAGTCTTACGGATTCAGCGAAGAATGCTGCACTGTCTAATATTTAGTCATATAAAGGAATAAAGAGCAAGGGACTTAACATGTTTCCTTGCTTTATAGCGAGTTTAGTTTGGATCTCCTCGGTGCGGCATCTCTCTCTCTTACACTTGCTCTCTCGCCCATATTTAGACTATTCGAAGGTGATTTCTAAGACTCCCCAATGTCTTTGAACCTTCTAAATCATATCTTCTGCTTTTCTATCATCTATCATTCAAAGCCCCTGGAGAATAACGATGTTCTTACCTCATGATCTGCATGTTTTGGGTAGCATCTGAGGTGGACTTAACCATCACAAAGCAGCATCAACAGAAAGAGGCATTATTTTCCACAGTCCTCAACTGTTAGGTAGCTCACTGACCTGTACTTGAGATCGAGTTGATCGAATAGTCTCTCAAATCTTCCATCTTTTTGTGAGTCGGGAGAAGAAAAACTTTCTCCTCATTGATTAGGCATTTGATCTCCTCACATCGGCAGAAAGGTTCTATTGCATTCTGAAATCCTGCCTGTATTGACTTCCCCAGTCTTTTCTGTGCTGCAACAATGTTTAGGACGTCCTTAGGACGGACTCTGACAGCTTAGCACATATTAGAATTTTTAGTGTCACCTCTTCTATCTTAAGAGGTATGCCTTCATTACTGGTCCCTTTCATGGCGAACTTTACAGTCCCGTAACCGTTGAGATCTTGGTCAACAGGTCACCCCTTCAGGTGGTGGAAACTGTGAAAGATTTTACCAACAATTTTAGCATACTGGCTCACTGCTTCCAGAGCTAGTCAGCGACTTACCTCACCTACATTATTTTTACCACAACATTCACTTCCTGCTTAAGGAAACCCTAATTGGTACTCAATTCCAATGCACACTCTTTATACCTCACCAAGTCACTCTAGCTTCTTTATTGTCTTGACTTCCTTAACGAATTCATAAAGTTTAATGTGCGCACCATATGTTCTACTTCCCAACATAGTGTATCTTTGCATTCAATTTCCAGAAAATTCATATTTATAACAACTCTCTCAGGTCGAGGTACCGCTGACCATGAGTCCCAACTCTAATTGTTCCCATTTCC
The DNA here is from genome assembly GCA_949716465.1 of Chalcosyrphus nemorum. Lineage (NCBI taxonomy): Eukaryota > Metazoa > Arthropoda > Insecta > Diptera > Syrphidae > Chalcosyrphus > Chalcosyrphus nemorum. The sequence continues at coordinate 83,452,613 of OX454333.1, forward strand.
CCCAAAAGCACCACCTAATTAGAGTCCATTACAAAATATTTAGTGTCAATCAAAAAACAAATTGCTGCTCCTTTCACTTTATTTCTCCTCTGGCCGGTGTGTGGAAGAAAATAAACTCGCAAAGAACAAACAACGAATCTCTACAGCTCTATGTCCACTTTGTTACAAACTATGTATCTTCAGCTTGATCATAAACTTTACAACAGCCTCGTAGATGGCCCCAAACACCGTCCAGCATCGTTGTCGTTGTTCACTACATGGCGCCCATGTCGCAACAACTCATAGTGCCAAACAATCTTCACCTTCGTTGTTCCAGCTGCTCTGACAGTGACTTTCGCACCCCGGATAGCAAGCTATCTCTCCTACATATATACACGATGGCCAACTTTTAGTCCACTCCACAGACACACACAGTCGCCTGTAAAGATGCAGACAATTCGCATGATTTACGCTTTTTAATTGCTGACCTTTGGGTGTTCAGTACGAGAATGAACATTTATGGCCGCGCGTCGAACCGTCGATGTCCCGCGGGAACAATCTTTAGCATTGTCCTCCGGAGTTCAGATCCAAACATTTCCGCTAATGAGATTTATCAATAGCTGAGCTGTCCACTTCATTAAGGCGGGCTCACAGTGGGGAGGGCTCACCACAGGCTGACAAACAATGTTCGACAGGGCACCACAGTGTCATGGCGATAGATAGATGAGAATGGGATGGCCATTCGGACCATAAATGGTGACTATTGATGGACTTCTGTTTGGCCAAGTTAATTCATGGCAGCACTTAATATATTCCAAGTGGAATTTGTCTTGCCAGAGCCTTTTGGAAGACACAGAGAACAAAGAGAATGAAGTTGGATTCTTTAGGATTAACTGCATTGACAGATTGCTTCAATGAGGTTAATCTGAAGACGGGTACAGTAGTGGTGATTGAGAAGTGAACCAAGGCTGATAAGTTGGACAAAATGTCTATAGTAGGTCTGTCGGTCCAGGAAAATCCAGGATGTCTACTGGTAAGGGGCCACGAAAAGCTTCTAGAAAAGCTTCTCCAGGAAACCTACCCGGCAAACAGTTTCCAATATTTTCCTAAGGCTAGTCCAAGAGACCATATGCAGCTACTAAGAGTCGAAGTCGACCAAATAAATCAGGACTTGGAGCGCTCCTCTTTTGGCTAGCTAAAGCTGCTTATATCAAATAGATCTCTATACATATGTCACAGACACTGATCGCATAAAAGTAGACACTAGAGTAGAGTAGCAACCATTATAACAGAGCTTTAATATCTACAGTCCTATCCACAATAGCTACAAGTCGTATTCGGAAAAATGGGACGAGCTGGTTGCCTACTGTGTCACCTATTTTGGAGAGGGGTGTGCCTTTACTAGAGTTCCATCGTTATACAAGACTTTAACTTTGGACATCTTACTGACATGCTTAAATCTGTTCACCCATTGGAGCCTCGGCTATAAGTTTAGAGGAACCTCCTTAGAGAATCTGAATGAAAGATGGTTCATAGTCATAAGTCTTCAGTGGCGCAGAGCAGACAACAAGGAAGGCGACAATTTGGAAAATTCTGAGTCGGAATCCACACAATCTGCATAGAGGTTCTAGGATCCATAAGCAAAGCCATAAGTAAAAATATTAGTCCTCCACTTAGAATTGTCTAAGCAGACATAGATCCATGCATGTATTATGACTGTGACGGGGTAGGATTGAGTCCAATTCATCAGAAGGAGGAGTGCCTAGGAGAAACCAAGGGTTCCCTTGCCTGATAAATAGGACTGAAAACATGGCACATCTTAAAAACTGGTTTGGGGGGCACATGTACTAACCGACTAAATTCTCAAAGAATAGACTGTTCCATTCAGAGAAGTAGTTGTTCAATATTTAGTGTGTCGAGTACCTACTCTTGTTTTTCGCACTATAATGTGAAGGAACCACAGTTCGACAGCTTCTATTCGCGACTTTATTCTTCCGCTTATAACCCATAGTTTATGACCATAGGTGAGAGTTGGAGCACATGCCGAGTTAAAGGCTTACAATTTAGTAGCATAAATCTGAAGGTCGGTCAGCCTTACAATAGATTGAGTAATCTCTCTCAAAACCGATCCAGCTTGACCAATTCTAGAGGATTACTTAGGACTGCTCTTTCTGTCACTCGTGAACAAGAGCCCAATGTATCATATTTAAACTTCTAAACCTGCTCCAATGGGAACCCAATAGTACGCAAAGTACATTGAATTGGCGTTCAAGGAATGATCACTGCTTACCCTCATGCCACCATCAACACAAGCGGGTACAAACACATTTCGAGTTACCTCCTTTTCCAATCTTTATCAACTGTTTCGTCATTCATTCTACGGACATTCGAATGACAGGTAAGAGCCATTTTACTCCCTCTTTACCTAAGGTCTTGAGCATTTCTGTCCAGATCTGATCTATGTTCACTGATGTGCCCACTTTTAAGATTTGATCGCCAAAGTGACTTCCTCTTTCGATTCCTTTCCGCACTACTCGTGACAATATGTCTGTCATCTTCGGTCTCCTGGTCAGGATTGAGCAACTAGCTTAACAAGCGAAAGATATACTCCTGATTTGAAATAAGTGTACTGCATTTGGATTTGATTCCTACGACAATATTAACTTCTTTCCTCAGAGTCGACGGATGGTTTGCAAGAGCGTCTTATTTCCAGGTCCAGGTCACGCTTCAATATTTCTCCAAACTCCACAACTAATTTGTAAGTTATTCTTGTTTCGAGTTTTAGAATCGGAGCCCCCAAGTGAATCCACACCTTTAAGGCTCTGTTCTTTGTTCTGATGGCTTCTTGAACTTCGGGTGCTCGTAACCAAGCGATCAGTCCATAACATTTTAAGAATTCTTTCAGGGAGGTCGCTTAAGTAGCTCTTTCCGGTCCTGTTAACCATGAACTTCCATACCCAAGTGCCTGCATGTGAAATACGAAAGCAGGCTGATCTATGAATCTTGTAAGTCTCTGCTGATCTAGTGCCTGATTCCTTTCCTTTCCATTCCTTGTTTGATGGCTTCTTTGTCTAGCCTTGCATAGGTTACAGCGTCCTTCGTTTCAAGAACTTTTGGAACGATATCTGTGCGCTATACAGAATAGGCTTAGGAGGATGGTCTGCTTGGTTGGTTGCTTCGTTAGAAATGATTCTCAATGAGGTTGTACTGGGACTACAAAAAGATCCATTGGACCGCACGCCAATTTGTTATGTAGACGAATCACTCTCCTGCTTTTGGGATCATGTACTTCCCTAAATAAAGGAGTTTTAGCCAAAAGTGAGATTGGTTATTTCGTTGAAAAACGCTTCCAGATGATGGCGGGCACAGCCTGTTCCTTGTAGTCCTTACAGCTTCTGCAGAATCTTTTGTGAGGGATGTTGAGTCTCTGAGCATGTCTTTGTATAGTCTCCTGTAAGAGTGCTTGTTTTTTTCTTACTTGTGTTTCAAGAGATGGACCTAAATTCAGTGTTAACCAAAGTACATTGGTCTATTTCCTGCCATTGATTGGCTTCACTCACCGTGTCGTCGTGGATAAGGTTCTTAATACAAGAAGTTGGCAACTCGATGTTGGTGATGCTTATGCCTTTATGTGCTTTGCCTAACAACACTTTAGGCTCTATTTCCCGGTACTTCACTGGCCTAATGCCATGTTGGGCAGCTCTGACTTCTGATTAAAGTATTTGCAGAACGGGCTGCATAGGGCTCTAAGATCTGTCTACGATATCGTTCTCATTCGGCGGTTCTCGAGATCGACGCATCTTCTCCCAGGTGAGGTTAAGGCAAGTAGGATTGTGGGATTGTCACGACAACACTAGGCACCATTCAAGTACAGCTCTCTGCATGAAGCTGAAAATAAAAAAAACTTTCTTGCACTCCCCACTGTATGCTCAATTAGTTCAAATCACATTTAATTTGTATCTCATTGCATGCACTATCATTTATCTGATATAGATTTATCCTCTGTAATAATACGGATGCATCGTCCCCTGTAATCGTCTTCCTTACTTACTTACGACGAGTAGCACAAGTTCTGTAGCTCTGTGGCTACTTCTTCACCCATTTTGTTGTTATAATTACTCACTTGATAGAATTAGATTGATTGAGTGGGGTGGTGGTGGTGGTGGAGGTGCCTCCATCCTACCACGCATAAGCCAGTGGAATGCTGTACTCTCCATTCGATGGCTATTTCCTCATTTAACTACCAGCTCTCAACAAACAAGCGCACAGGAGGATAGTGCTTGCCTTATCAGCTTTAAGGATCTTAGTTGCGCGGCTTGTTTAAGTTGCAACTTTTTATGCATGCAACTGTGTGCTTGTGTTGTTTTGCCTCCTTCGAGTGCGGAATTTATTCATAAAAAAAAAAAAAAAGAGTCCTCCAACTTCATGACAACGACGATGGGACGGCTCTGACTGAGATTATCATGGCACTTGACTTATTGCCCAGAGAGTACCTAAGTTGGCCGATAGTGGTCGCAATAGATGTTGAAATGCAAATACAATGCACAGGATGTAGGTACTTGCGACAGGAAAGGAATGTGCGCATTCAGTTAGGAGAGGGTGATGTTGATTGGCTATTTTTTGACAGTGTTTCGAGGAGATTCATATCTCGCGAGAAACAAGTGCAAATTGTAGGACGTGTGCGGTATGAAGTGGGCAGAATGGGAGCAGGATTTGATTGTATTTTTTTCCTTTTTTTTCTGTGCGCAACGGATTGGTGGGCATTTAACACTCGAAGATAAGGTCAATTTGAATAGATATTTGAGGCTGTATGGGGCTTTTTGAGTGCATTTGAAGTGGGCGTTAGTCTTAGGCTATCTAATTAAGTAGAGCTAAAGATAGGCTAAGTCCATGAGATAGATGGGGATAGAATAGGCTACAGACGCAGCAGCGTAAGAGCTTTTTTTTGCGGTAGCAAATACGCCGGAGTATGTAAATATGTTACTTTAAGTAATATCCCCATTTAATTACGTGTAACTAATTGAAGTAAATTACTCACTCCTTGGCCTGTAACTATTGTAACTAAAGTAAATAATTTAATGTGTTCTAAGTAGTCCGTGATCGCGACTATTTATTTTCTGTAAATGTATTTTTCTACAAATTATGAATTAGTTACATTTCTTACGTAACTAATTCAATAAGTTACATGAGTGACGCTGTACTTAGCCCAGTGTAGTTCCATTGTGGTGCCATAATGTAGGACTACTCGTTGAAGCAACTGGAGGGCTGGAAGAAACCGATGATTATGTTTCCCGATTCAATAAGTGCCCGATTCGAACAAAGTGCGCTTCTTATGTACGGAAGGTGAAGAGTAGACTCTTGGTGGACTGGTGGAAACATCCAATACCTTAATGTCCATCTTACTGCTTTAGCACCTAGCCACAAGAGTAGGCTTCTCTCTGTTACTAGGTAAGGGTTCTTGCTACTCATATAAAAATGTTTGGTGTTTTGGATCTGTCTAGCTTTATTGTGTATATCTTGTCCATAAGGAAAAAAGTTCCATATTCTTGGCAGTAACTTATCCAAATAGTTGAAGGAAGTACCTAGGCTAGGACTTACCTAACATCGAATTCAATAAACTTGCCCAACTAAATAGACCTATGTACGTACTAAAAGGGCGCCTCAATATATTCCTGACATGGTTTCGAAGGCTTGGTGAGCATATGATTTCAGGTTCTGATGGATAGATTCCTGATTTCACTTCTACTCCCTTAGTGTCAATATTGTTCAGGTTAGAATCGAGCAATGATAGTGGCAGCAATATCACTCTCTTTCTAAAGGTAGAATTGTTTAAGAAAGAATAAGTAGCGTAGCTGTTTTTTAAGGAATCTTCTGTAGTATACAGTTCGTAGGAACTTACCTAAGAATGCGATCTTTTACATACCCAAGGACTCATACATAGTTTTACCATAGTTTCCTTAAAATTCCATTAGCCACGGAAATCTTAAGGTGCGTGTCCACTTGAGAGCTCTTTTGCTAGTAAACTCTCGAGAGTAACTTTCGAGTAGCTTTCCATATGAGAGGAAAATTTGTGTGAGCCATGCTCGCGACTAGCTACTCTCAGAATTACTCTCCGAGAGTAAGATAACATTAAATGTCCACTTGCGAGCACCTGAGTTGCTCTCAGGTCCATGTCTACTTACGAAATTTCTCTCGAGAGTGTCTTGAGAGGAACTCGTCCAAATTTTACTCTCAAGTGGAAAAGCAGCTTAAACTAAACCCAAGGTGGAAAGAACTTCTCTGTGTGTTCCTATTAAGGGCAGTATGTGATTTTCAGAATGCTAGACAACTTTCCATTAGTACAGTAAGCTACTCCATCTTCCGTGACCTGTTCTGGTTCGTATGGGCATTTTCCAGGAGTCTTTTCGTAAGTTGAGGCTGGAAACTTCTTTTGTCGTTCTTTTGGATCTCAGTTGGTATTAGATTTCACTATTTATTCTTCATGGGTCCAAACCGAATTGAGTGGAAAGAATTGTGTGTATTTCTTGCATTCGTTTGTAATTCACAGTTTTTTTTCCCCGTTCATATGCAACTACTTTAAGTACTTTCCGAAAACTGAATGGACAGGGTTGGAACCTTTATTGAACGACTACCACTGTACCTATCGTGGCAACTTAAGTTTTATGTCCAGTTCTATAACCTAGTCAATTGAAATATGCCAATTGGGAAGGAGGCCTATCGTAATTAATATTAATTTTTCAAAGAGGCTGGTTTCACAGACCGAGGGATGCCTATCCGTTTTTCGCGGGTCCGAAGATCGTTATCATATTTATACGTAGGGGGGGCATGGATGTGTAGCTAGTTCGTTGCATCACTGTGCATAGAATTTCAGATTCAAATTTGTGCACTGCTCCATCGCCTGCGAGCCCAACCTCTTGCAGCCGTATTCCACGCAGGGAACCTTCAAGTGTCGGGCGCTCTTCAACTAGGCAAGTAAGATTCTGCTGTATGTATAGAACATTCTTTTCAGCATCGCTGCTATAAGCCAAGGCCACACTATTCTTAGGTATGGACAGCTGTCTACTTTCTCGACTTTTTGGTCGGCAAGTTGCAGCAACAGTTTGTAGCCCATTGTCCCATATGAAAGGCAAACATCGGTAGCATTTCCGTGAGATGTTTAAGTACAATATCATAGTCCTTCCTAGTTACCTTCCGTCAGCAGTAGGGAGTTCCTACATCACTACTGACTACCAAGTACAACAGCGTTGACAGTGCAGAGCCCTGCGGTACCCCGCTTTGGTCTTAGAAATCAAACAAAACAATAGATTTTCAATCATCAGTTTAGTTGAATATTAAGTCGTAGATTAAGTCGTAGGTCACTTGTCAAGTGGTTGTTAGTAGAGAAGCCAATTGAATAGAATGTGTCCATCTAATTCTTTGTTGTGGATCCATCGTCAGGACTGCTTTGATAGCCATGCTATTTGGTGGAAGTGATGTAAGATCGATTGATGTTTCCTTACTCCTTCTATGACTAAGAGCATGAATCTCTTGTGATACAGCAATACTTGCTAGATTTTTATACCGGGCCCGATTTGTATGGGCTATTTGTTTTTTCCTTGTTTTTTTCTTGCCCAACCCCAGCCCTAAATGCAAATGATCAGAATATTTTGTTACCAATTTCCTCGGAAGACTAGCCCACCAATTTGTGTCAACTGTCTTGTATTCTTGGAAAAAAAAAACAAAATCTCTCTCGCTTATCACTTTCATTCGGCATAATTTCCATTTCCGCTTTCTGACTAATCAAAAACTCATCGATGAATCTCAACCAAAGTGCATCCGCATCTCCCAATTAGAGCCTATAACGTTACTTTTATTGACCAAACAAAAATCATCTCCAAGTTCTCGATTCATCGAAAAACAAGCCCCAATACGCATAAAACCACGAGACTGAATTTTATTAATTATTGAACCGGTGGCCACCATCAGGCCAAACAAGACGACACGAAGCGTTTATCGCTGAATAAATTAACTTCCTCTTTGGACAGTTATTCTCGGAATGAAGCTGTCACCACAAAGAGACTAAACAATAAACAAGAAAAAGAAAATGTCATTTTGGGAAAAATTTCGACAAAAAATCAAAAAAAAAAAATTCCAAAAAGCACCTCGACCTCATGAATCACTTTCCATTTTGGATGGACGACATATTCTGTCAGGAACTGAGCCACCTAAGTGGCTTTTGTCTTGATGAACGACCCAACAAATTAGCTTCTCATAAATTTATTTATTTTTCTTTGCAAAAAAAAAAAAACAAAACAGCAAACAATCAACTCTTAGTTTTATGATTATATTGAATGGCAACAGAAGAGGCTATAAAAAAGTGATTAATTTATGGAACTGAAACTGATTCAGAATGGTGATCGTGATTAAATCGTAGCACGTGTCTTAGTGGACGCTTGATCGGGTTTTGAGTGATTCATTATTATTTTTTGGTTTGGGGGCTGGCTGGCCAAACAAGAATTGGGGCTCTTTAATTAGTTGAAATACTAATTTGTTCGGACATTCGGGCTTTGTGGGGTTAACTGAGGTTATGTACGGGACTGGCGAGGAGAATGTCTAACAATCACACACACACTGGGACTGGACAGCACTGAGGCGTATAAGAATAGAAAGGTGCCGGCCGAGGAGGCAATGTCTTCATATGAAGATAGAAAGGTGCTGATAAAACAGATGAAAGGTGTATGAACAATATTGTTCTATAAAAAAAAAAAGGCGAAGAAATTATAGAAAATTTCTTAAAAAATAATTTTGGTTCGATTTTTTTGCTTTTGAACATTCTGTCGATCATGCGGATCATAAGAGTAAGAGTTTCTTGATTCACTGTTTTAGAAGGAAGAAAGTTACAGTGAGTGAAGCTGTTACCGTTCTCTTTTGGCTTTAGACACTAAGATGAGGACAAAAGTGTGGAAAACTAATTGAATACGGAAAAGAGAAGGTTCTAATGTGATAGCGACAACGTCACAGCTTAGCCTTCGAATGACTCGCAGAAGCTGTCAACTAATATCGTGAAAGCAAACGTCAAAACGGATGTAGATTCGCCTTCAAATTCCCTGCAAACCGATGCAGATATTGCCAAGTTCGTCAGGCGCATAACTCCTCCAATAGATCTTAGAGAACGTTTTCTTTGACAGATGCTTCAAGATAGAAGAGAAACTAGTAGCACTGCTTACGACAGTGGGACATTCAAAATATTTAGAACAGAGTTTGTTGTTTTTTCTGAAATGTTGGCACTAGTCTAAACGAGACTAGTGTGCATCCTGGTAGATCAGACAATCAATATGTATCATGTATCTGCGAATACAAATCGCAATCTTCGAGAGAAATCGTATGTAGCTTCAGCTGTTCTACCCTCTCGTCCATGTGACATGACCTTGGGTCGACAACACTCAAGTTATATATATGCTTTGTTGCATCCTCTTAGGATACATAGTGAACGACGTAAAGCCTTTTTAAACGTTTGAAAAAATTACACTAGGAGAGAGATTTTAACCTTTGGTTTGGTTAAAATCGTCTTCGACAAAGTGCTCTTTGACAAAAAAAAGGTGCCATTCAAGTCTTCTTTGTTCAGGTACCAATCGTATGTAGAGATTCATGTCCTTTCTATAATGAAGAGCACTGGGCTGGACTGTATATAGTTGCAGTCCTCTCTTCATCTTTCTTACTCCAGCTCTGCATAATTTGCTGAAGGGAATCACCTGCGGTATCTCTGCTGATCTAGTGCCGAACAGGTCTGTCATCTTAACTTCTATCCTGTTTTAATGATGCACTTCCTTTGCGAAGCAAGGTGATTTCTGTGTCTGGGCATCTTGTGCATGTCCTTAGTTTCAAAAGCTTTACAAACGATCTCTCTGCACTGATCCAGAACAGTCTTAGACGATTTCCTGGCTGGTTAGTTGGTTCGTTAGAAATGGCTCTCAATGAGCATGTACTGAGACTATGTACATATAAGTAGATCCATTTTGTGTAATGAGGACGAGCGGTCGTCCTTCTTTTGGTATGATGTGCTCCTTCTTCTGCCTTTGGGGAAAGCCTTCCAGATGTTATCGTGGAATTGACCATGGTCTCATCTTCCTTACTCCAGCTGAACACAATTTGCTGAATTGAATCACCTACATTTCGGTATCTCTGGCAATACAATGCACGGTGTCCTGTTGAACGCTTTATAAAAGTGGAGGCCTCTTTCCTATGTCTTAAAAGTCTTGATCACCTTCACTGAAATAGTTTTGGCAGTGGTGTGTTCATCTACACCATGTTTATCGCATCTGTATCAATGACTACAATACCACGATATTGTTTAAAGCGCTGCGAGTTGAAGCAATTCATAGGCTTCACAAGTCGTCAGACTGGCGCTATGGTACCCTAGTATTTGCCTCACCTTCCTTCCATTCTATTGCTCCATATGTTAAATGGGTCTGGCTGTCCTATACTTCATTAACGCCAAGCCAAAATTGTAGGTCTTACTTAAAGTACTTCAACGAGTTATGGATTTGACTTCCATAGCATCTATCTGTTTTCTTCTGGGCACAGGACTCTTAGGTATAATTCCTTCTAGAAAATTTGACTTGATGTAGTCAAATAGATATAGATATGCCAAGATATGTATCGACCGAAATAATAAAAAGGTGTCTACCTTGGCTATACATGGATGGAAATGATCTTGGTTTTATGAATATGCCACCTGCTAGAATGATCACTGTGCATAATGTACCAGGTTCGAATGCCATCAAAGATTTTTTACGACCCCACCAGCGTTTGACAAATATCCAAGGGTATAACATCCCTTCTTTACGTGCAAAAAAATATATCACGCACAGCACGTATAGATGAGCGAAGTTAGGTCTTGGCGATGCCTATGATCTATGTTTTTTTTGGGAGGGCAATGCCACTTCAACTGAAACACAAATTTGAGTTCGTCTTTCTTTAAGTTTAGGACTGATTCTGAGCCAGGATGGCTGGCTTCATATGTATATTCAGTAAGCATGCATTTGCTTTCCTATCGGAGACTTATATCCTTTGACTACTGTGCGCTAGTTCAAGGCTCGAGTCCAAGAAAATACTGCATTTTTCCCCGGCCCGACATCATGCAATTAACTTTCAAGGGTATTAAACTCTTTAGGTTTTTCAAAAACCCTTCGTCCTTCGGATAAGTCAAAAGAGCCAGTTCATCATGGTGGATACAGCTTTATTGCCAGTACGAAACTACCCCAAGAAAGATGAACTCAGTGTTGAAGCTTTCAGTATTGGGAAACATCTAACAAATCAACTAAAGAACAGTGGCTCCTCGATGTCCCTTTTGTAATAAACTAAATGCAAGTGGCACTACGATCTGCGGCCCTTCTGTAGAGAATGACCGCTTTTGCGAACAATTTTCCTGCCTTCAACTATATCAGTTAGCAGATGATCTGTGCCAATATGATGAGTGCTGATATTGTAATCTTTCCATCACAAAAGTGCTCAGTCAGTTTGCTTGTGAAGATGGAAGAATTCTTGCAAAATATGCCTTGCGTCTTTGGTAGCACAATAGGCCAGTTGAGTCTGATTGCACCAAGGCAGGTTCTTATATCGCATGACTCCTGCCGTGGGTTCATTTAAAGTTCCCCTGTGTTTCTTATAGGCGCCTTTATAGGCTTTGACTCTTATATCGTTCGTATGTTTTTGAAAGACTATTAAGTAGAATCTAGTGATGAGAGAAGTCCTGCTCGTAAACAGCGTCTATTATTGCCAGTTCATATATATTTTTTCTTGAATCTTTCTCTAAGCAGCCTTGGCTGACATTTACATCTTCATCAAGACAATTTTCATTAGCACCCTTATCAGCATTTCAGCTGAATGAACTGTCAGAATGGAGCACTTTCACGTACTTTGAGTTGACATCTCTTTACGTTGCATTACGTTGTTACTTACGAGTGTCAAATTCTAAGTCAAAGCTAGCAGTTACGTTGTGATAGATTAATTGAATAAATGCGGCTTAACATGAAATGTCAAACAAAGCCCTTATCACCATTTTAGGTGAATGAACTGTCAGAATAGGGCACTGTCACATACTTTGAGTAGACATCTCTTTACGTTGCATTATGTTGTTACTTACGAATGTCAAAATCTAAGTTAAAGCAAGCTGTTACGTTGTGATAGGATTCATTGAATAACTTTGAGGAGAATGACGTGAAATGTCAACAAAGCTGTCATTATGTTGTCGGCATAAAACTTGTCCCAGCAGGGAAGTTTCTATGGAGAATCAGTTCCCTTCCTCTTCTCTCTTCTTCTCTTTTTAAGAATAAGAAGATCACTTTTGGTGGCTTTTTTCTAGAATTTGAATAATTTCCATTCCGCCATCTCTTGTGCCCCACACTGTGTACTAATTTTTAATTCGTGTTCAACCAAACCGCAGTGTTCAACGTAATGGTCTACGTCTTGCCCACATCGTAAACCACTAGATGTAGTGTTAATTTTGGTACAGCGCCACTCATTATCGATCTTCCGAAACGACTTGGAACCGTTCCACCAACTGGACTACTACTACTACCCATCCAAGCTAGATAATTTCGATTCAAAAGATTCAAACAGGTAAAACCAATTAAACCCAAGAATCTTCACGTCGATAAGTGATACCTTGCGTGTGCGTTGCATCTCTCGCGATGCGCTGCGCTGATGATGATATGTTGGTGCGTCTGATGAAGTAACATCAATTATAGAGCACCAACAGTGCCGGCCATCATCTAAGGAAAATAAAAGAAGAAGATAAGCATTTTTAATGGACAAGAACTAACTGTCTAGGGTGGGAACAAAAAAACATGCATATGTATATAACTAACGACTAATTTAAAAATTATTTCAATCAATTTATCTATAAAGTGATGACGGGCAGAGTGGGGTGTAAATTATTGCATGGAAAACGAAAAGAAAGAAGATACTAATTACAGATACTCGGATTGACTGATTGAATCGTTGAATTGTACTCGAATGATTTATGTGTGAACTTAAGCAGGAAATCCTTTCTTGCATTGGATAGGTTGACAGGAACTTTTAAGTAGGATCATCTACTCTGACGGAGAAGGAAATTAGCTGTCAGTATTAGAATGTCCGTTTGAGATTTATTCGCTTTAAGCGATGGGAAATATTCTAATTACTGATGTGCAGCAGAGAATCTTCTGATCGTAGTCTAGGAGTTGAGGAACCTAAGGAGGAAGCTCTTGACTTCTTTGATCTCTCGTAGGTACATTGATTTATCTGCCGGAAGTTGGCAACAAGTGTATCGAATTGGAAATGTTTCCTAATTAAATGCACATGGAATAAAGTATGCGGTCAAAAGTCATTAACAGCGAAGTAAATGCTGTGGCTTCTACAGGTGGCGTAGGCATCACTTGACTTAGTCCTCGCAAACACAGGAAACGAGCTCACTTTCAGCAAAAATGGAACAAGGTCAATAATTGGAGATTAAGATTAGGGGCAAGTGGTGCTACGTAGAGAGTAAACACACATTAGGCGATCGAGTTTGAGCTACGACCCAGTCACTCTAGAAATAGAGAGGAGCAGCGAGGACAACTGCAGAAGAAGGGATGGAAACCACACCCTCTGAAAGGAATTCTGGTCGAATTACTTCAGCTTATGATGGAAGATATATCCCTCTATGGATCTGCTGCCGATAAAGCAAGCTCATAAGAGGAATAACAAGAGCTTGCGATGCTTCCACTATCATTAAGGAGCAACGAATCTTAACTTGTTAAGCTAGTCAAACCGAGACTGGTTAAATATAGTCATTATATACTCTTACCGCAGTTTCATCCGCAGTTCTTGTCCTTTATTTCATCTAAGTGTTTTGGGGGTAAAATCGTAGGTCAAAGTCTCTGATGTTGGCCTCATTTGACATTCATTCTACAGGATAGGTCCTAACGCCGATCGTTGTGGAACTCTTATTTTTGAAAAGGAGGTAACACGACACTGACAAAGAGAACTGCCTTTAAGGGTTTAGGAATGGCTAGTTACATACATACATAGCCTTACTAAGCAGAATGTCTTATAGATCTTCCGTTTGTTGTTCCTTGTTACTGCCACATCCAGATCATATTCATTTACAAATCTTCCCCAACTCCTGCCTGATCTTCGAATCCCAGGCGCCAGGTTCGAGACGGTGAAGAAGACCGAACAGGATGGAAGACAACGATGTCTCTAAAATGGTCGGGAGCCCTTTAAGCTACAACTCCTTTTATAGTACACCTTGAAATTTGCGTTAACAGAGAAAAGTTCTGGCAGTGTTTGCTCTTTTTTGCTGCGATTGCTTGATTTGAAATTGTCAAAGAATCTACGAAGAATCTCCAACAGAGGAAAGTGGCGCTGCTAGCAGTAAGAAGGTGATATTCCACCCTAAAGTTGAGAATGTCTGCTTTGCGGTGCACTAGCTTCAAATTAGAATGACAGATATGTGGTATAGAACATAGTATTACTGTACCATGGTATCAAGTTAGCAGTCTGCTCCTCACTTTAGACTGCCACTGGTTGGACTTCCGGAAAGTTTGACAATTTAGCCTTTTTATCCATGAGCCGTTCTCTAATGAAGATGTTTGCTGGGTTTTTTAGCGCCCTTTCCTTAAATAAAAAGTAGAACTAAAAATTTGCTTAGCACTATCTCCTAATCCTAAAACAATAGTAGTTTCCAAAGCGTCAACGTACAGTGCCACATAGGTGGATGCAGAAGTTCTACTCATCGTCATGACAGGTATAGCTCTATGCCTTCCAAAATTCCGAGTCCATTGACTTGTCAAACCACAACTCAATCGTCCATTCCACACAAATCCCAGAGCTTAATGCCATCGTTAGACGTAACATATTAATTTTGTCATAAAGTAATCATTTTGACCCCTCTTGCCGGTCATTTAACCCCACTCACGTATCTGTGAGTATCTGTGAAGGTCATCTACCGATGTTAACCACTCCTTAGGAAACCTCAAATATAAATCAAACCTTGTATCCTTTCGCTTTCTATTGTCCTCCATTATTTTTACCAACTCCTTCTTACAAGACACTTTGCATGTTAAGACACAAGACATCTGCCGATCAGTCTAACAAATGTCTCTCCTTATAATCCTTTTCCACTTGACTACCACCGCGACACAAATCAACTTCAAGAGAAAAGACCACAACAAGTTCAAAAATGAAATAAAAAAAACACAGCCAACTAACGATTCAACCAAATCTTCATGTTTCTAGGTTATTGCCCCAAAGGTGCGTCTTGTCATGTCTTCCATCCCGTTCGTGTGTATCTTCTTTTTTTTTTTGAATTTTTTTCTGTTTATCTTTATCTGTCGTTGATTCGCATCTTCAGGCATTAAATGAAGAGCTCAACACAACATACATAAACAGAAAAAAAAACTAAAATTGTGTTCAACGAATGGCACTACACACCTCCGCCCGAGAGGTTGGCATTTGGCCAAAGCGCCACAGAGAATCTTTCTTCTCTCCATCTCGCAAAGCATCTATCTGTTGTGTATCTTTCCATCTGTGTGTCTTAATAATCTGTCACAAGACAACCACATGATGGTGGTAGCTTAAGGGTATATGTACATCTGCAATGGCACATCCTCCTCCTAAACACCTACAGAGATACAAAACAAAAAAAAACGATCGCAATTTACACTGTCTCGTTGCCTTCAAGTGGAATCGGGTCGTATCTAACAACCAACGCAACAACGGTAGCTTCAATGTGACATGCAATCCATTTCTATTACACAAAAATTAGCTTCACGCTTTCGTTTAACACTAGCACCTGTAGTTCAGGCCAGCAGTAGGAGTAACCACAGTTAGAAATCACAGCGAGAGCGAGGAATCAATGTGCGGCTAGGAAAAGCAACCAAAGAAATCCATCGTTCTATAGAAATTCATTCACACTTTGGTCCCGCAGGCCAGGAAAATGACGGCCAGGTTACTACTGTGGGTTATTTTTTTTGTTAGAATTCTTTTGTTAGCTCATTCATCTATCTTGTATCTATGGCAATCGACACAGTGCCCGTGTAAAGGGAATTCGAAGCCAAACTGAGGAAAATTAATGATATTTAATGAGTGGCAATGGATTGCTTCCTAGTTTAAGACGTGTTCAATGTGGACTGTGGAGGCAATCAGGGGTTTTTGGAATTTGGGTTTATTCTAACATACGAGTACTTCTACAAGCAAATACTGGGTGTGGTCAGTAGGATTCAGTTCATAAGTCAATTTCAATTTGTATAGATGGAGATGCAACCCTTTCGTGAGAATACTATGCCCAATTCTCGACCACCGTGCCTGGACTCTCAAAAACAATCTCATGAACTTCTTCAGTTGTTTGTTTTGGACGACCAGAAGGACGATCAGAATGTCTGAGACTACTTAGTGAACCAGTCCCTCTGAATTTTTGAACCAATCTCAACTATGAGTTTAAGTTTAATCAGTAATCATTATTTCGACAATATTAGGTCCGTTCGCGTACTTTTTGCACTAAAATTCGTAGATTATCAAATTTCGAAGAGAGGAAGTAAAATTCTCTCAGAGAGAGATAAAATTACGAAAAAGTTAACGAACGGGTTGAACAAGAAAAAATGAAAAATACACTGGTTTGACAGTTTTGACAGTTTCCATAAACCAGCCCACAGAAATTTCTTGCACTAAAATTCTTAGCATGGGGAAATTTCTTACTCTCTCATGAGCGCTCTCAACAGCGAAAACTACGAAAATTCTCCGTACGCGAACCGACCTATTGTGTACGAAAATTGAGAGCTATAGCTGTCAAATCTTCGTCAAATATAACTCAATGAAGAAAGCGTCTTGTTATTTAGTGTAGAGTTTGGAAAATTCCTGAACTGTCACGGAGTCTTATTTTGGTTGAAAACACTTTACTGCGCTTTATTGCCAAAAAACGCTGAACTGTCAGCTGTCACTCTGCCTTTTTATTTCGTTGGCAACACTTTACCGCAATTCTATTCTAAAGATTTTCCCTAGCATGCATTTTTTATTGAAGTCGAGTATGGGGTTTTTCAAACAACTTTAGTGTTTCTAGGTAACGTGTCAAAAGTCAAAGTTCGAAATTCGTTTTCTTCGAAATCGAAAACAAAATCGAGCGACTCTACTGTCAGTTTTTGGACTTTTGGAGGCTAAACTTTATGGAGATAAACTCAGTAACTGTCTCTTTTTAGCTATTAAGAGAGTTATTTGAAATTAAAACGAAATTAAGTTGTATTGAATCCAAATCTTAGACTCCTTATCAACTGGATTTAGACGACAATTATTTGAACTGGAAACATAAAAGAAGCTAAATCAATTTAGTCAGGATATCAATTTCATTACTCCAAGAAGCTGTTTGAAAGCGTTTTGAACTCTCAAGTCGAATACAATCAACCTGTTTTACACTTCGTCTATTTAAGGTTCAATCAGAGTTCAATCCAGGTTCAAAACTAGCTTTCTTGTTACATTTTCTTGACATTTTCTTCAATTTGAATTATGGAATAGTCTTACTTTTATAACTACGATGTGACAAGCAGCAAAGAGCGACTTTTGTCCCTACCGCTTCTGTAAAAGCCTTTGTGATGTCTCTGACTTTATGTATGGATATTGATGGTGCACTGATCTGTGACTATACCAGAGATGAATCGTTTTAAAAGATGGAGATCTCTTATTGTTGAGTATATGTCGGGCTTACAGCCATGGCTATTCAGTAAGTATCAAATGTTATTAAACGTATATAGTTTTGGTTATAGGAGCCTCATCTTCAACGCACTTTCGACTGAACTCAATGTATCGTTGACAGAGAGGAAAACTTCTGCGTCGACTGGAATGCCGACACTATAATCACTATTTATACTGGGGGAGCCTAGGTTTTGGTAGAAGTCAGGGGCTTCCCGCCTTACCTCACTATCAGTACAGACAGCTAGTTCCTCTGTGATGGTTACTTGTTGGGCTCTGCGTTCATAGCTTTTAGACATTCTGAAAGAAAATCTCCTGTCAAATGTCATTTTTGAAATTAATCCACAACTGTCATCAGCTTGGTTGTAGCCTTTCAGTAAGAAAGTACAGAAGCATTATCGAAAGAGGAAGATGGTCATTGTCGTTCTTCTCCGCTTCTGTTCTTCTTTTAAGGCATTTGGCCACTATACTAATGCAGTGTAGATCACGTAGAATAAGACTTAACATGGTATCCACCACTGTCAGTGTTGTACCTACTGATTCCCAGATTCCATTGCAGGTTTGTCTTTCAATTTAAGAGGAGGCTTAAGCGTTCATCACATTCTTTGTAAGTGGAGCGCTCTGTATGGGTCCGAACAGCATACACATCCTTGACAATCTAAAGGATAAGAGGAAAAAGTCATTGGGAGAGTTATCAACCGAAGGTTAACACACGATTTACATCCGATAGGTCAGGCGAATGGTATTCAAAGATTATTAAAGCAACAGTTCCTTGGCATCCTTAGTCCAGAGAGACAAAACTGTCGCACTTCACAACTTCCTAATCGACCCCACTGTCCACATCCAAACCGATTGTGATGTGATTTGCTCACTCATGCGCGCAGAGACTCCAGAAAGGAACGCACAGAACCTCTGGAGCTCCTGTTTAAACATTGGCATCCACTTCGGCAGTCATCATTCCCCTATAATTATCGATTGGGTTTGGAATATTTTTCTCTGAATGGATTGGCCGTCCTCCTAAGTATCGATTAGATGGTTAGGTTCCTCTGCACTCATTTGAAGTAAAAGTTGCAATTGTGCATTCGAATTCAACTTCCGCTTGATTGTCAGGAATCCGTGTCAATCGATTAAATCCTATGACTTTACCAGGTCACCAGTGTAGTAAAAATGATCAAGCTCAAGTCGGAACATACCCGTACCTACACATAAGAGTATGTACCAAGCCCAAAAGCCTCTCTAAGTAGATTAATAACACACGAGGTGGTGATTCTTTTTATTCCACTTTGGTGGACTCTTGACTCTAATGATAGTCTCTTTATAGTTATAATGATGGCGCAGGTGACGACCGAGGATGGCGCTGATGAGTGCCGCATTGTTGAGTGTAAATAGAGAAAAGAAGATGAAAATCCACCGCTTAATTGTCCACCTTGTTGAATAAACGACGAATTGTTAGTTCTTTTTTGTCGTCGGCTTTTTTTTCTCTTATTTTTGGTTATTCAATGTGTTTCGTAATCACGGTCCGGCGAATAGGTAACCAAAAATGCATTTAACACTGTTTGGGGGGAAGGGAAGCACGACAACGTTGTGTCGTCCATCTTAATCATGCTTTTTTGGGACAATAGCCGTTGCCACACTCCATGGCATTAAGTGTGATGTAATCACGGGGCAACAGACCTCTTTGACCAAACAATGGCCCAGGTAATGAACTTGAAAATTAGAACACAGTTAATAGATTTATTATGCTGTGACCCTTAACACTCGGCGCGTACCTTGGAGGCCACGAACTCTTTAAGTGAATTGGGAATACAAAAAAAGAAGGCCTGCTGTTGCTAATAGGATTGGGTCAGGAAGACTCCCAAGAGAAGTGACATTAAATGATAATTTACATGGCCATTAACAGAGGAGCTGGAGTTGGTTGAGTGCACCTGTAGGCCGTGGGGGTAATTGATGGCCTCTTTAACGTGTGCTTGGATTTGTTTCAGTTGGAAGGAGGGAAATGGTTTGACTTTGATGACTTCTTGGAAAGAAAAAAAGGGAGAATTAAAAACCCTTTAACTATTTGCGAACGTTAACTTAACTACCGAAGCAGTACCGATCAGCTATTTACTCTTAGAACCCATGGGATTACGCCACAAATGTCTGCAGCTGTTAAGTAGGAGAAGGAATGAGATTGGGTCCTTTAAGGCGAGCTCTGGTTGTGCAGCAAGTATATTTATTATGCCTGGGGCTTTTGGCAACAGTGGTCGGCGTCCTTTTTCCACAAAAATAGGGAATAGAAGAACCAAGAAAGAGGGAGAATAGGATGATTCTGAGAAGTTTCTTTCAAGTCTACTAGAAGATCAAACACCAAGAAGCGCCTTAAAAGCAGCAATCAATTGGTTGCCACACATCTTTGCAGAAGTACACATACGACACCTGCTTCAAGAAAGGAGTAGTACTCCCTTAACAGTCGCAGAAAGCAAAGCTGGTCCTCTTTTCAAAGGGCAATAAAACACCGCAGGATCTCTTTACGCCGATAATACCAAATTTTTCAAAGTCGTAAAAGCCATAAATGGCTTCTGTCTTCTTCAGCAAGATCTACTTACTTACTTACTTATGTTCTGTATCCCCTGGTGGATCCTAGGGCCTCTACAGCTCTCTCGATTGTAGCAGTCTTTTGATAATGCCGGAGTGTTCCCTCTACATGTCAGTGAGAGTCTAATGGAAGGAGAGGAAGAATTTTTTGTATTTCAGAGTCTTATTCGCGATTAGTGAAAGGACTAAAGCAAGGTTGTTCCATAGGATTAGTCAGGCGGAATCAATTCTAATAGAGCTTGGCCCATCTATTCTTTATTAGGCTGAGCTTGTCAGTCTCTCTGTCTGTTAATAGTTTTGCAGCGCCCCTTCGTAGTATTCAAGGCACTTGTAAGCATTAACTAAGAGCTACAGGAAATGGCAATTGAGCTCTGTATTGAGGAGGCACTTTATCAAACAGCCGCGCAATGGGTATTGTGGTTAGTAGCATGGCTAGCTTGTGGGTCCACCTGTCTTTAGCAGTATTTTCCCACTCAGTTTGTCGAGACTGCTCTTTCTCTTCCTTGATCCTCTTGTCAGTTCAAGGGTCGCCTAAGGTTCCCATTTGCATCTCGTACGCGAGGAGGTCCGTCAGCTGCTCCGTCAGCTGCTCTGTCAGAAATAGTATCGGAAGCCACTGTCTATTCTGAGTGCGCAGAGCCTGTAAGTTGATGATGCATTTCTCTTGCATATATTTATCGCAAGTGCACCTGCCCTTATCGAAAGAAGAACGAGCTAACCGTTATGGACAACAGAATCCTTCGAAGGCATTCCGGTCCGCCGATTTTCGGGTGCATTCGGGAGAGTGCCACCTGTATCAGAGATGCCTTCTTACTTGCATACTGGACGTGGGCGTGGAAGCGTAACCTTTTGTCGAGCATGACCCCAAGGTACTTCAGTGATTACTTAGATCTCAGATGATACTGTACTGTGCGAGGATTATCTTATTCCCAGTAAATGATAGTGAGTGTCGTAATATGCATAATGGCAACGTATCAGAGGATTACCAACTCTACAGTGGAGTACACCAAGGGTACATACTGTCACCGCTATTGTTCTTGTTGGCCATCAGCGATACAGCTTTCACGGAGGGCAATCATGGGATCTTATTGCCTATGAAATCATCGATGTTTGCCTCCACTCACATCTGGTAATAGGAAGATGGACCTGACTTGAATCTGTGTGGGTCTTAGCGTTCCAGAAATTCAAAAGGTCTTCAATAAGTGGGTTTGTTAGAGTGGCGTTTCTTTCTTACGGTTGTGCTCACTGGTATTCAACCCATCCGACAGTTGTCCCTCTTTGTCGGGCAGGAGGTTCGCTACAAGAGCTACCAAGTCTTGTGCCCTTATTAGTCATTGACCATTATTGCCTTCATCTGATGGTCCAGAATCTAATAACTTAGTGAGAGGAAGGAAGGTGAAAAGTTTGTTAAGCGCCTCCTTGGTACGTCTAGAAATGGAGACCTCTATCCTAGCCTTGTTGAAGAATTACTGCGCACGATTTGGGGAGAGTGGTAGAGAGCTTTGTCCTATCCTCGTCTTGTTGGCTTATTACTTCTGCTAAATTTGAGACGGTAGTGGAAAGTCAAGAGGGATGGAATTATAGACCTTTGAATTTCCTTAACTCAAAGTCGGTCAAAGAAAATTTATGAAAAAAATGTGAAAGTCGTCTCAATGCAAGTCTCCCTAAAAGGAACCCAAAACTTGGTACAGAAAAACCTCTCTTAAGGACATCGTTCCCACACAAAAAACCACAAAAGAATTTCCACTTTCGGCTCTAATTACCTCTTAACGGTTAAGTCCATCTCAAGAAACAGTTCCACTCACCCAATTATCACCACAAAAAAGAGGAGAACAAATGTCCCACTAAAAGGAGAACCACAGAATCAATCTGGAAAAAAAAACCAACAGCCAAATGCGTTTGCAGAATCCAGGAAATAAATTCCTTCGAACTGAAAGACAGAGACATTCACCCAGTGAACGGTGATTGTCTTTCGGGATTCATCTCGAGAGAGACAAATTTATTTGTACTGAGATAAGGGCCCAGTTGTGTTGTCCGTGTCCCTGAGATGGAATCTTTGTTTCTCCCTTTTTTTGCTTGGTTGTCCAATGTCCACCGAAAATTCTATAGAATTTTGGCGCTCTGGATGCGATTCAAAGTCAGCTGGGCGTATCTTGTGGTCGGTTGTAATGAAAATGATGACCATGACTGAGCGGCTGCGCGGCGGTTTGTACTGCTCTTAATGAGATCCGGTCCGAGGAATTTTTTATTGTAAAAGAATGAAACTAAGTCCCTGAGGGTTTTTTGCCGCCATAAGCGTTCGCCTTGAACAGGAAACATTTTTATGGCGTGCGCATTCTCTACCAGAGCTCACCTCCAATTAAGGCAACGATGTAAGGATAGGATAACCCAAATGAAAGGGCGTATTACAGACGGTGAATGGTCGTGTCAAGGATACGCTTTTTTGCGCGTTTAAATCAATCAATTGCACGAGGTCTTAATTGATGGTTTGTAATACTTCAGATAGGCACACCACACCCATCAGTGGAAACTAAACGGTCGACTGGTTCTGGCCAAGACCTCAAGTGTCCACGTAACTATTTGAGTAAGAGCCGTTAAATACCGGCATCTAAACAGAATCAATTACTCGGTGTAAATTGATATTTTCTTTTTATTACAACACTTCCCGAATCATTCAATATGCCTTTGAAATCCATTAAGACCACACCACCGGTCTGTCGTTGGGTAGATCTGGTCACTGGTCGGTGTTTTGGTACCACCATCTCGCGCACCATTGGCCTGGGGCAGGTGAAATGCTATGGTTAATCCGACTAATTATGTTTTGATTGGAAAACATGTGAACCTCTTGTGAAAAGAAAGTACCTGTGTACATTTACAGGTTTTTGGTGTAAGCGATGGTTTTAGAACCTCGTAACATGTGGAGGTTTGATAATTACAATTTTATTGGCCGTAAAATGGAATTGCAATTGGAATCGTTTGCTGTTGCTGTTGTTGTTGTTGTTGGCTGAGGAAATGTGTCAGATTTTGTACGGTGATTATGAATAAAACCAAGAGATGCGAGGTGAAAGGACCATGGAAATGTAACGAATGAATTACATAATTCCCGCTAGATACGAGTTATGTAATGATAGTCAATGAATGGTCTGGGATACGGAAGGAATTCCATTGAACTGTTGGTTAGTTAGAGAAAATTGAGAAAACAATTGCATCAGGATGATTCTAAGTCTTGGAGTGATGCCATATTGAGGTTTCTCTAGAACACAAAGCTTTGTTTATTGGTTCGAAAGTTCAGTGAATTATCCTTTCTTAAGGACACGACTAGGGATATTAATGTAATGGTCATTTCATGTCCACGTTTGTGAAATATGAGACAAAAATCGCACCCTTGACTGTTATCACTTCCATCACTAGAGGTACTCCAACTAAATAACTAGTTTCTTTCTTCCAATAGTTGCCAATCTTGGATTGCTTTTCTACGAGTAGAAAATGCTTGACAGGTGCATGGAATGCAAAGAAAAGTCTCTTCCTTTTCCTTTTTCTCATACAGGAAGCTTATCATTCAAGAAGCAGAAAAGCCCCAGTAAGGATGAGATCACGGCCGTGATCAAGGCACTAAAAAACAAAAAGGCGGTAGGACTTGACGATATTCCCGCCTAGTTCTTACTAACATCGGCTGAGCTACTGTTCCCTCTAATTGGAAGAGCTTCCTGACAAGTGGAAGAAGGGAATGATCGTAAAACTTCCTTAGAAAGGAAATTTAACTGAAGAGGTATCTGCGTGCTCTCTGCTGAAGCTAAGATAATAGCTCATTGAGCGAATCAATCAACACCTAGAAGACACACTGGATGCGGAGCAAGCAGTCTTCCCCTTCTGGATCCTGTGTCGACCACATCAACACCCTGCGGATCATCATAGCGCAGTGCATTGAATATCGTTCGCCACTTCACCTGCTGTTCATTGATATTTAGAAGCACTCGATAGTGTCAACAGGGCGTGCCTTACGCAGGAGAGGTATCCCAGATAAATTAATTGCTATTATCAAGGCTACATATGCTGGCACAAAATGTCACGTCTTGTACAGAGGAAGATTGTCAGAAGAATTCGAGATTCAAAGTGGGGTACGACAAGGTTGCATTCTTTCACCAATTCTATTCCTTTTGCTGATTGGCGATGTGCTTCGTGCAGCTTTGCCAATGGGAAGCGAAGGAATTCGATGGATTATTATATCCTAACTGACTACGCTGACGATGTATGCTTACTTTTTCATAGAATTATGGATCTCCACCAAATTCCTTAGAAAAATGTGTGAAGCTGGAAATAAGGACAAATTATAACAGACTTACGGGTCAGCTTGATATAGTCTTGACAACCTAAGGTATAAAAACAGATTAACTGGGATTGAGAGCCAATTGTTGCAACCAAGGAAGAACGTCATTCTGTTACAGCATTTTATCATTCCGTCTAGTAGGCTCGAATGGTTTAAAGTCGCTCATTTGTCTATCTTTCTATAATCATCGCATACCATGGGCGCCGTGGCTCACTGCTTAGTGCGCTGGACTACTGCGCAAGTTCAAATCCAGAGAAATACTATCAAAAGTTTTTTTCACGGCTCCACCACTGCCCTCTATGGGCTGCTTACGACGGCCTTATATTTATTTATTTTACCCATTTACACATGTACGGAACACGGGCGTTAATTAAATTGGAAGAGAGAAGAAGGGAAGGGAAAGTCGCTGGTAGGCACATGACATGTAGTCCAAAACATATTCAAACTTCTTCGCATGACTGCGTCAGCCTCTCACAAAAGCTCTGGACAGAGAACATTAAGGCGATGAACTGTCCTAATTTGAACAGCAAGGTCAAAAACCTTTTGAGCGGATGTTGTCAGGTCTAACTGTATATCCTTCGCTTTTGCCCGCATAAATCATTGAGACAAGCTGGTGAGATACATTTATACATATTTGAAACATGGATAGGGTACCCCTGGAATCGGTGAGAATATCTGCCTGTTCGTACTAATTGGACCCATAATCTGTGATCTATTCCCATGTGACTGGCAACATAATCCGAAAATCGACTGTACCACCAGTTAACTTGGGCTAAAATTCTTACCCAAAACCCATTACCATAAATCCTCTCAATATTTTATGACCAATTCTCGAAAACATGTCCACGCAAATTAGCACCTTCATTCGAAGACCTCCTACTTAATCTTACCTCAGCCCAGGCGGTGTTCCAAACCAAGGCAAAAAAAACAACAGCCACCCAAACTGTAATTAACCATTTTGCCAAATTACAGTGATTAATTTCAAAACGCTGACTACCTCCACTTACAATGAAATGCAAATTAAGTTACCAAACTCGGGTTAACAAAAAAAGAAAAACCCTCCGAATCCGAAGCTCAAGATGAATTGAGCAATTATCCCAAAGCCGTAAATTAAATTCGAAACTTTCAACACCTCTTCTTTTTTTCGGATTCGGAATTCCTTTGAACCCAGCTAGCGAGGTGTATTTGCTTTTTTGTTTTAACCAAATTTGATCTCGGCTAAGTGAAACGATTTGTCACAATGCGCAGGTAATTCCAAGCAATAGATACAATTCGTGTACAAAGTACTTTTCTTTTCTTTTTTTTTGTTAAAAGTCAACCCCTGGGGCTCCCAAAGATAAAATGTATGAGTTGTCAAAACAATGTACGCTGGGAAGACGGTGAATAAAAATTTCGCAGACGTGAACATACTCGATGAAAGATTCAATTGCCATTCAGATACAGTTAAATGGAATGAAAAAATACAATTTAATTAGAAAGCCTTGAGGGCGCCATTTGGCTTGTCTTGAGAGGAGAAAACTTATGAGGACTTTGTGCGTCAATTGATGGTTTAATCTGTTGAGTGCATTTGTGGAATTAGGATAGATTGATAGATTGAGTGGCTGGCTTGGGAACAACAAATACAAAAAAAAAATGGCTGCTCTAGTTTTTGACTTTCATTTGGATACAGTAGCGTCTGACAAGTTGGCACCGGAAAAGATAGGATTGGATTGTACATAAAACAGCTCTGAGAAGCTATGTGTGCCCTTTCACATTTAACCGCCTTCTCCTCAAACTCGAGTGCACCAAGTCATATACATCCTTCAACTGTCTTATCAAGGCGAAGCGGTTTGAGGAGACAGATACAGTCTTAGACTTTTTCAAGATTCCAGGGATCTATACCGAGTGACAAGTCTGTGAACACTTCTCTTACTGGCCTGGTAAAACATTATAAGTCCAACATGTTTGTACGATAAGTGAATCTGAGCTTGTTGGTATGTCAGGTGAAACGTCGAACTTAAGCACGACGATGACGCCAAACTTCTCACAAACACACAGTAAGGCCGATGCCCATTGCGATTTCTCTACTCTAGCTGCCAATTACGAAAGCGCGTATCCACTTTTAGGAACTGACACTGCTTTTCTTACCTGACACTCTAGACAGATTTGGCCTGTGACGGAAAGCCTTGGTCCGGAATGCCTAGTTTCCCTATCCGTAGACCAGAGGTTCTACTGGTGATGGTCTGACTCTGAAAAGTCGTTGCTATTGAATGATCACCAAAACCGGATTTCTGTAATTCTTTTTTCGACACGTATGACAGACTGGACCTGAATGACGTAAAGAGTAACGGAAAGGACTCGTTCGGAACTCCCAATCTGCCTGGCTATAGATAGAAGTGCTACCCCAGTGCTAAAGACTGCTGTAGACTAGTGCTGTGATGGACAAAATCTTTATGGTACACGATGAATACATATCTAAGAAAGGCGCCTACTATGGCATGAAGCTGAAAACTCTAGTCAGGGACCCCTAAAGGGACAAGATCTCAGCACCACTAGCTGGAAGTGCGAATGCATCAGGAGTATGACCATCTGAGCAAAGATTTTAGTACATTTACGGTTTTCTTCCGCGACATCTGATCGAGGAACGTTGAAACTCTTAGAGCTAAAGGCGAAGTGGGAGAATAGTTGTGCTGTCGCTTTGACAAGATCGAATTAATGAACTGCCATAAGAGAAGTAAGAACAGGTTCGGAATGAAGGTTCATCTCTGGCTGTAGCTTTGAATGAAGGGTATATCGAGTTTATCACGATTAGCCACGACATATGCACGTTCTTCCCTGCAGCTAGGAAGGATGTCCTTTCTAAGACTGGGTCTAGTCTCAATGAAATTTACTGCATCACTCTGAGGCTGCTACTGGTCACCTAAGCCATCTGAGTTGTATCGCATCGCCAGTCATTTCAGCTCTTCTTAGTCTAGCGATTCTTCTTAACTTAGTCTTGCTCGTCAAAGGCTTATTAGAAGCTGCGGAAGAACCATGCTATGCGTCCCCACCTCTATTTGTCTTAAAGTATCTGTAAAGCCTAAAAGCAATCTACTGAACTGAAATTTTCAAACTATCTATGAAGCTTCAAAGCGTACTTCTTCTAAAGAAATTCCTTCCTTCAACTACAACCATCATATCAAATATAAACCCGTCCAGGCTCGACTCTCGAAATGATCCGAAAATGCACTTTCGCTATCGAATTATCGCAAAGTATCGCTTGTAATTTAGACTGTGACTGTGCTACACAATCTTACAGCACACGATCACTGTTCACTAGATTAATCTGTCCGATAGCCATGCGATCGCATAGCCATTGAGAAACCAAATCGACGAGACGACTTAAAACATTTACTGCCAGCACTACAGCTGGTGGTGATCTTACTACCACCATCCGAACGATCAGATGGCACTTGTTGTTTTCGGCGCCGCCGCATTCTTTTTTTCAATAAGAGTTCCTTCCGAGAGGTCTACTACACTCAATCGGACATTAATTTGCGCAACCAGACAATTAACTTGCAGCCAAGTCGGACTTTCGATACGTGTCCGATTGGCAGCCGACAAGCTTGGTGAGATGATAAAAATCTTTGTAGATACTTTGGCCGACAACACGGTCGTTGTGCTACCGTTTTTACGATTGGATGCTGGATGCGGATCTATTGATGTTTCGTTTTTATTGTTTTGCCTGTCATCGGACTGTGTTGATGGACTCCTCGCTCAGGAGGGGGGTGGAGGAGAAAGCCTTATTATGCAGTTGATTATTAAAAATTTCATTTTCTTCGGCTTATAAATCAACTCTGTCGTCAAGATGTAATTGAAAAGCGTTGCATGGAGCTGGGATGAGTGTAGAATTTTTTTTGTTTTTTAATAGATATGCGGAGGGAAAGTTGGAAGAGGAGGTGTGTATTTAGTTCCGTACTTTAAGTGCTGGACCTTTCAACTTATTCACGTGAATAGAATGCGAATGAGGTTGCGTTACGCGGATGGATGAAGTCCGTCTCAGGTCTCTTTTGGAATGAGGTTTAAAGTGTTAGTCAGTCAAATCTTGTTGTGGACATTAGAAGATAATCATTCTTCATGGACCACCAAGAAATGCTAGAATGTCTAGTAGAAGTGCAGAAAAAGTGTGAGAATGTCGGTCCCAAATACTGTTTTAAGGAAAAGATAGTTCTAACAGCAAAGTATTGACAATGGCTAACCGAATATGCAGAATTTACGCTCGGAAAATTAGGACAAGGAATATGCTGCATGCAGCTCAGCGTGTGCTCAGAGAGAAAAAGAGAAAAGCACAGGTAATAGTACAACTAATAGTTGCAGGAACAAGTTATTGGTGTCAACAAAGTAATGCCAAACTTATGTTCCATAGTTTCCACACCCAAAAGTAGAACTCGGTACATGCTGTATGCAGTGCTGCACTGCAAAAGTACAGACTATGTAAAAAGATCAAGTGCAGCACTATTTCCAAGAGCACATACATTAATACAGCAAAAACTGTTGATGCTTCGATATTGATGTCAAGTCGATATGCAGAATGCGCCACAGAGAAAATTAGAATGAGATGTGAGTTGAATGCAGCGCTGCTTTAAGATTAATATAGTCAACAAGATCTTATTGATGATAAGAAATTAATCTCAAGCCGTTGGCAGAAATTATGTAGCTCCCCAGAAAAGTGAAATAAGTTACTGCATGCAGCGCTGCGTAGCAAAAGTACAGACTTAGCCTAGAGGACCATGTCAAGGACGAGGTAGATTCAGAAACAAATGACGAATTGTACAAAGTCATGACAAGGTATTGTACAGAATTTGCTGCACAGTAATTGAGAATTATGCAGGTATTTACTGCGCTGCAAGCCAAATCATCACCGATTTTGTTTAAACAAACGAAAACAAAATTTCAGAGTCTTGAAATTGTCGGAACTTGAGGTTTTTTTTCTTGTTGCTAATCGTATTTGGCTCAAATTGCGATAACTGATTTAAAGAAAGCTAACTTAAGTTATTTTGCGCGTTTAGCTCCACAAATATTCTAGTCTTTAGTAAGATAGGAACAGTGGTTTGCTCTTTGTCTATATTTTATCTGCAGATCTGCATGCAGCGTTATAAACTAGTGAAATTTTGCTCAAATTCCTTTGAAGGATGTTGGAAAAAATCCTCTTCTTGTCCCGAAATATTTCATATTCCTTCTTCTCAATTCAATTACGCCTTGAAATTCTTTCAATTCCTTAGCTGTGGCATCTTAAATGATCCCTAGCCTTGCCGTTCTACTTGCCACATAATAGCACCCCCCTCAAATGTGTAACCCCATCAATAGTGCATGCACAAAACATATCCAATTTCAATTAAGTGATTGACAGTTAATTCCACTAATCAAATTATAGGACATTACACTGTCATCACGCATGCATTGCTTCCCAGTTTGTACAAGTCTCTGTCGCATGCAGCCAGCCAGCTATTAGGAAATTCCACTTTTAAAAGACTGCCACTGGTGGCGCGCGAGCGTAGAAAGTGGAAAAAATTTGCAATGAATTGGCCAATTTTTTCAGCCATACTCAACGAACCATAGCCTGGACAAGAGGGGGTTGCTGTTGTTGTTGATGATTGGTTCATTGAGGGGAAAGGAGGAAAAAAAACTGCCGGAATTATTTTAACGACAACGAGTGTGCTGCTGCGTTTTTTTTTTCGTACTTCAGTAGCAAGTGCCCTTAATTACAACCCGAACATGTTCAATTATCAGTGCAACGGTTCTGCAGCGATGACGACCGAATGCAATTTGTGCGACGATGACTACAGGGATGTGTTGCGAGATAGCAACTATTGCGACTGTAATTGCGCACACGACTATGATTGTCTTGTTTATGGTTAATGGATTACAACTTTGCCATTTGATGGTATAACATGCCGGAGTTTTATGGTGGAGTTCTTAGGCAACGCATATCGAAAGGTTTGTATATAAGGAAGGGACTCTGCATCTGAAAATTCATTATGTAGAGTTTAATTTGAGAGCAAGTCTTTGACAGCTGTCAGGTACCTTTAAACAGAAAGGTGTAACTTGATGACAGCTGTCAAGTAAAAACTGTACGCCCACTCATCCTCACTCAACGAAAACTCAGAAGAAATGAATTTAACGTCAATCGATTGAACTATGTAAGGTCTAGCATCAATCCGCAAGCATCCAGTAGCTTGATGTCAATCGATTGATCGTGTAAGGGCAGCTTAAAAAGATGGATAATATGCCCATGGGTGTGTGATATTAAGTGACTTACAGGACTTTTCTTTGAGGCGGGTAAGCCCTCCAAACGTAAAACCGCAACTCTTTGACAGCTGTCAGACACTTTCAAACACACAGGTGCAATTTGGTGACAGTTGTCAAGTACACTCCAAGAATATGGATAGTATAGTGTCAATGGCTGTGTGATTTGAAGAGAATTCTCTACAAAAAGGGGGAAAATTTCATGGAAACATTTTAAATAGCTCGTCCTTCTGCCTCTTTCATCCCTATGGCGTCAACAGTTACCCGGTCAGACTAGTGAAGTGTAGGTTACAAATCAGGCCAACCTTTCGAGTGTTGTGTGAGCAGTATACACTTTGGCACAAATAGAGCATACCCTTAGGCTTATGTCGAATCCAAGGAACAGAGGGAACCTTTCCCCTGACCGTTCTACTCTTCGATGTTTATCAGTGGCTGAGCAAAAACTTCTTGAGCACAGTAATCCAAGGAAAGAACATCCTGCTTGTGATTCAAATTGCGTAGCAAAAAGCCGATGAAACTGTTTAAACTAAGTCACAGATCACTAGTCAGGGACCACCTTTCTTTTTCAACTTATCAGCCTTCACTATCGATTACAAGTTACTCGTCCACTTGACAGGGGCTTAAGACAAGAGGCTTCTTCAAAGGGGCACACCACTTAAACGCATTAATTGACTCTTTATTGATTTCATGTCCCTCATCATCTACTTGTCCAACAGTCAATAAAAAAAAATACTTACACAGATGGCAACAGAAAGAAAAGCAGCCGATTGGGAAAGCTGTCAAATTAACATAGAAATGTCTGTTCCCTTTATCTAAACACTCATTACCAGCTGCAGCAGGTATTCCTGGAACAGCATCTTGTCCTCTCTCGGCCCAAATGAAGTTTGTCACGCACAACTCCTGGCGAAAATGATGTGAGAACCATTAACGCCAGAAATACCGGTCTCATGTTGGGCTATCTTATCTGAGAGAACCCAAGGATCAAACTGGTTGGACACTAAGTAAATTTTAATGAACTCCTCCCCTGCTGTTGCTCTCCTCCGTGCATGGAAGCACTTAATGAATTAACTCATCCCAATGACCATTCTAATATTATATTCTTATTTTAAGTGAAACTTATGAGCCGGGTCTTAGTCGCTTTTTAATTAAAATGCCAGGCAATCTAGGTTTAGTCCTCGTGACATGTTCATTACTGGGTTTAGAGGTGGGCGCGCACCACCAGCTACTGACTTGAGAGAAAAAGGGACTAATCTTGGCCGCCTTATCGACAGGATGTCTATGCAAGAAGTCCATGGGTGTATTTAGAGTCAAACTAAAGCTGGTCGTGGTAATTTGCATTAGAAGGAGAAGTGACTGTCGGCGCAGAGCCGCCCAAAGGCAGGTGGAATAGTTTCTATAATCCTCTTGGTTTTTGCTCGCAACGGGTTTAAAATTAAGTTTTTTTTTCCTTAAATGAATCCATTTAGATGGCAGATTTTATTGCTGTAAGTGTTATGTATCGAGTTTAGAGGATTGTTGGCAGTAAGCTGTCCAGTTTAATCCACTGGCCAGGTTATGAAAAAGGCAAAGCCGATTTAGATAGTGAAATTGGATCGAAATCAAGTGGCTTGTGCGAATAAAAAGGGAGAAAGCTATGGGAAACGTTTGCGACAGGTTTAGATGCGATTTTGTCTTTCTATTTTATTTACTCAGGGAGTGTGGATGCACCAAAAGATAAATGATCTGCACTCTTGTTGCTCTTGCCTTTTGAGATGTAACAAGTACATCATGGGCATGACATGGATCCTGTGTATAACAGCCTGCCATTTATAAACCAGAGAAGAAGCAAAATTTGCCTGGGCCTAAACCTTCTTAAGGTCACCAATCATTTCTCTACTTAATGTGGGCTACAGATACTCAATCCTGGGAAAATATAGAGTTTGCAACGTGATCTGCTGTCACACCAGGAACAGAGCCGACTTTGGAGTCGACTTGGAAGGCTGGGACATGCACCTACCACCTACCACCTTTTATGCTGCTGAAGCTTTTTTAGACCAAGGTCATCACCATTCACCAAGCAGCTAACTATCTGGCAGTTAATGCAGAAAGACCATCGGACATTGTCGTATACATCGGCTTTCAAATCATTCACAGCTAGATGTAAGTCCTTGACACAGTTTTGCATGTCTCTCAACTAGATAGCTAGACAGTAGAACCTCACACTGTTTTGGGCACTAAATCACTTTAATATTCTGGGGGATTGTGAGGTTGACGAGCTGTTTAAACAGGACGCTTCTAGTCAAGTCTTAGTCAAGATCTTATGCAAAGTACCTCAATCACGCCTATGTGGTATGTGGACTCTTGTAATGATGGTACTAACTAGGCCAATACAGCACAGACTGCCGTATCCAACACTGAACAAATGCAAGTTTATTGGACTCATAAAACACAAGTGAGGAAACGTATTGAGCAAAGCAAACTTGACATGATTCTATATGACACTTAAATGATTTCACCAGAAACGAGGGAAGGAGAGACAATCGTAGAGAATGCTTTTCCTGCGCTAGCCACCATCCAGAAGCCTTTCCTGGGTGTATACAACCTCAAGGAACTGACCCATATCTCACCGAATGCCTAGATGGTCAAAAGAAGCTCCTTTAATCACTTTACTTGTGCTCTAAGTGCATCCTCATCAAATAGCGCTTCTAAGCAACCAACGAATTAAGCCTGGATTTAAATCTGTTTCACATCTTGGCAGACGTATAATGAGGATCTATAGCCTCGTAGAACACTTCAGAAAGCTGGGTATAGAATGGGATAGGCATTGTATACCCTATATGAGCTTTAAAGAAAGAAGGACCCGACTCTTTACTAACTTATCTATTCCTCTTTCACTTGATCCAGTCAAAATACACTTGTCCATTAAAGAATCGTACTGAAGAAGGTCCTTGAAATTTAGTATTACGTCGAAATCTAGACATGAGAGGCTCTCAACTCATTCTCAAGGAACTCAATTTAGTCATAACTATTCTATTCTTACTGCTATGCCTGTCTTAAGATCTTACTGCATGGCAACTACCACACACACACTATCTGGTGGACTTATAGGAACGTCATACGACTTGCAGATAAGTCTTTATACAGAAGACATTTAAAGAGCTGAGAAGAAGCAACGGACCTTCTTTGCTCCTGTATGCTCCAGTAACTTAGTCTAGTAACTCAGTCAATACTAGCTGGAGCTACCAGCATGCTTTGTTCATAAATACGAATGATTCATGTCAGGACCAAAGTCTACTTTGTGATGCTGTGGGTCTTTGGTTCGTACGTTGTTAACTGCCCATGCGGCTCTAAGTTCGAATGCAGGAAATTACCATCAAAGTTTTTTTTTCACAGCCTCACTTCTGGCGAGCATCCAACAAATATCCAAGAGTATTACTATCATGAAAAAGCTTCTCAAAAAATCCCTCTGGCCTAAAACTGTAGGTCCCTTCAGTACGTTCAGAAATGCCATCCTCCAGCCTTGTTTGTCTGCTTCATTGTGAAATACTCTGCATCATGTTTCCATTTGTACCACAATCAGACGCCACCGATCCTTTTCAGGTCAGACAAGAACCTTTTAATGGTCTGTTAGGTGAGGAACTTTGGTAATATTTGTTCTCTTTGTACCTTTTACGACTTGCACTTCTCCAGCCTAATGATAGTTAGACCTCCCTTAAACGCTTATATTCGTTTGGATCGATGTGATCTGCGTTGGGGACTGATCTTTTTTGCTCTGAGCTTTTTGACTTCATTGCGTTCATTGCTTTGTTAGCGAATCTTCTAGACATGACTGCAATAGACGCTATTATAGTACTTAGTAGGATAGGGCTTCCGCTGATCCTTTACTGACTCATGTTTCGAGGTTATGACCTTCCTTAAACACACCTTTGTCGATAGATGTGTCGCTTAGGATGATACTAAGGATTATCTTTCCCAAAGTTTAGTATTATGTGTCTTACTGCCTCTTCTCCGCAGCTACAATGTTCTGTAGAAGCTTCCTGTAGTTGTCGTACTATCAGACTTTGTCTATAGATCTGGATGCTGATTGTGAATTGCTGCTTCGACAGCGAGGATTCCAGAGGTTCATATCGCTCTTCTTTTTAAAGTATCATCTATCCAGCTACAACCTTTCAATGGTACAGATCTCTAATTTGGGTAATATCGGCTATTTTACCCTTGTTATTTGAGCCAGAAAGTCTTGTACGCACAATAGTTGGGATTGATTTGCCACAACCTTTTTCATGAAGTCAGAGATTTGTTGAATGCCGGGTTTTTAGTACTACCAGCTTCGTTCATCTTCAATTTGTCCATTTCATACTACAACAAGAACAGAGTGGAACCTTTGTCCAGTTCTTGACTCTGTGATCTTATATGTGATCATGTTCTGTGCTGTATGAAACGATCATGCTTGCCCTTGGCGTAGGGCACATTGCC
Organism: Chalcosyrphus nemorum; assembly: GCA_949716465.1. Lineage (NCBI taxonomy): Eukaryota > Metazoa > Arthropoda > Insecta > Diptera > Syrphidae > Chalcosyrphus > Chalcosyrphus nemorum. The sequence goes on from OX454333.1 coordinate 83,487,891, forward strand.
TATTACTTCTCTCCTTCGGTGACTAGGTCCAATACCATTGTACTAAAATAGAAAGCTTACCTCCCGCCAGTTGCAGCTGCCCACAGAGCAAAATCGATCGAGCACATCTTATCGACTGGTTCGACTATCTCCCTAGAACCATCTATCACCTCGTTTTTAATTACTAAAACGAAAGTCTAAACATCAACTTTCCATCCGGAACCTTGACGTAGGTGTCACAGCCCGCTGATGCACCCACCGCACTGATCTCACTGATCTCTACGGGTTACTAGGTGTCCACTATGCAAATAATACTGGATTCTGGAGCAAATCCAAAACCAAATCCATTATCTTGATTCGAAATTCATCGAATTAATCGTCACCTCATTGTAGTCTCGTTTCCGATTCCAATCAGTCGTGATCGATTTCGTTTAGCCTTCATCATCATCACCAAGAAGGCGTGTGCCGTATCAAGAGTCAACAGTCCAACACCACTGACCCATATACTACTCAAATCCCAAACAAATGGTGTATTCTATTTCGAAATTGAATCAAATGACCACGGCTATGACCTGGAGAGTGGACCACTCTTTTTTTTTTTCTTTAAATGTGCCACTCTAGTTGCTATAAAAAAAAAAAAGAACTCCATCCACTAACGGCGATCGTCACGACAAGCGAACTGGAAATTCTAATGAAATTCATTCGCCGCAGTGCCAGCGCAGCGTGTTGATCACTGGAGGTGGGGGGAGGGCTCTTTGTGGATGGTTGCTGGTTGGTTTATATGATTGTCATCTAATGGTGCGCCTTTGGAGGCCATAGAGAGGTGTATAGGGCTCCAGTAAGTAATATAATTGGCGTTGCAGTTGCAATAAAAGAGTGAAACGAAATTATTACAATAAAATGCATTAAACTTTGATGAGTGTGGGTTTTTTTTTTTCTTTTTATGATGATTTAGGATACACGCTTTATAGTGACCCTAAACGTACTCAAATCGATTTAAATGAATGTTTTAGTGAGGGTTTTATGATTTTAATGGTTTTCTTTGGTTTTTCTTTTCAGTTATGCGCCCTAAACTGGATTAATGTGTGACACGCATGCCGGTCATAGGTGAGTTTAAATAAAGTGGGTGGGCTGATAGTTTAAAATTTTTTTTGAATTTTCAAAAAACCTAGTCAAAAGGGTACAATTTTAGGAACCTTTCCTTAAAACAAATCTAGCTTGCAAGCCAATGTAATACGCAGGATAGACGGGACAATATTTGCCAAACGATCATTTCGTAAATAGCAATTGGACGATGTAGTTTTGACACAAACCACAAGCTCCAAAACGACTAGCTTTGGCATGGTCTTCTTCTTGTTGTCTGTTGCTACAGTTCGGGGTGAACCTGGACCTCAACCAATGAGCCTTTCTACTTAGCTCGGTCTTTAGCTAATTACCTCCAGTTGCGCACTCCAACTTTGTCGAGGTCCCCTTCAACTTATACGCGCCACCTGCGGCGAGGAGGCCCTCTACAGCGTCGTCCCTGCGGGTTTGATTCAAAGACTCTGCGGACTGGAGCGTTGTTGTCTATTCGCTCTACATGTCCTAGCCATCTCAGACGTCCAATGCGCAGCTTTTTGACTAGGTCGATGTCGCTGTACAGCTCGTATAGTTCGTCGTTGAATCTTCTCCTTCAAAACCTGCCGACGAAAAGGGACCGAAAATCTTACAAAGAATTTTCCTCTCAAAGCGATCGAGGATATCTTCATCCGCATTCAATAAAGTACATGTTTCAGCGCCGTAAGGCAGGACTGGAATAATCAGGGTCTTATACAGAATCTCCTTAGAGATAGGGCTTTACTATTGCATTGCATTATTAGCCCAAAAAAATAGCGGTTGGCAAGTGCTGCCTTCAATAGTTCGGTCAATGGTCAATAAGTCGCTTTTGGAAAGTTAACTTGAAGCACACACCCTAAACACTTTCAACCATTCTCCCAGTGAGACTGCCGTACTTCGCGGGGCTGGCTAGCAATATACATATGCTCTAATGTCTCTATTTGCAACTTCGGCATTTCTTATTGCTTCCAATCGATGCAGCTCAATCTGCACGGTCATTATGACAAAACAGATCTCCACCCATTTGTACCCTGATCTCATCATTTGTTCTATTAAATGCTCCGGGCTTCGAAGATCTTATGATCCTTCGTGCATTGTCTCTGGAATATAACGTGATCCACGTTTTCCTCCTTTTCTTGGCATTTTGCGCAAAAGAGCGAGCTATGTTGGACAACTCTTTGCAGGCCCAGATCTACCTTTAGTGGTGTTATCCTACTTGGCTTGCCAGACTGCTATAGATGTTGTCCTTCGTTTCTCCTTTACCCTCCTGGTAAGTATCATAGCCTCCTCAACACTGAACGAGAAGAAAGCAATAAAACTCAATGGCATAACCACAGAGCTTCTATAAGCATCAGCCGATTAATCGGCCAAGCTACTGCTCCGACTTATAATGCATGGAAGATAAAGTTCTTCAAGCTAGCCTGAGGCACGTAAACAGTTATGCGAGAAATGTTGGCTTGCGTCTGCTTGCTATAAGACTTTTAAGAGATTGGCCTTGAATGCCTCTTCAGAAGAGCTACATGTGCCTGGTATACCAAGATCCCCAAGATCACCAAGGTCGACAAAAATGGTAACCCTGTTTAATCCAAAGAAATATCTTTGTGCCCCTGCTGAGGGTAAGATTAGCTAAAATTATCCTGGAACGAATCAATGAACACATCGAAGACGCATACTACCTCCAACACACTCCAGCTCATAATGAAACATTGCATTGAAATCCCTACCAATCCCTGCTTTAGATGCTGTCCATCGATTCACCATCAGGAATTTATTTACCGTGCCTTGCGTTGGAGGGTTCTTCCCGCGAAACTAAAAGGAAATGCCACATTTTGGACAGATAAAAGTTATGGGAGAAGTTCAAATTGCAGTTCCCCAAGGCTGCATTCTTCCACCCATATTGTTCCTTTTGGTGATTAGTGATGTGTTTATCCCTCTTTCTAAATTTATCAACTTTCTTTACCTTCTGTCTAGTAAGTCGCGATAGTTTTGTTATCCCTCAATTGACTGTCATTTCTACTTCTTTCAGCTGCAACCATTATTAGTTTTTAAATGCGACCCATTTTGATGCCCATTAAAGCCATACCGTGTTCCACTTCTGCTAAACACTCCATTTAATTTGTCTGATACAACCCATTTAACCAGATCATTTTTATGATAGTGTCTGACATGACAAACTGACATAATGTTTCATACAGAACGTATAATTTTTAGAAACAGAGTTGTTGGAGCATGTTACTCTTCCTTCAGAGCAGGAAATACCTTGAACTCTAAAAAGTCTGGCCATTGGTAAACCTACTTTGTATGACCTGTCTACAAAAATGAATATTAAGTTTTGATGTTCTTTTAGACATGAGTGTAAAGAGTAGACATGACAATTATGTCAGAAAAAAAGGAAACTATTAAAGAAGACATGACTCAGCTGTCTGGCTCTGAATTGGTACTACAAAACGTGAACCAAATACAAAAAGTTACTACAATTGACCTAGTTTGAATGACCACAATTGTTAATGAAGACTCAATACTTAATAGCGATTATAAACTTTTAATACCACCTTATTGAGTTTAAAAGGTTATGCTGCCTCAAAACATCCCTGTTAATACTTAACATAGAGTATCAGAGATGGCATCATTGTTGATCGGTAGGGTGCTCAATTTTTAAGCTTGGACACAACTTTCTCGGTTGGTACAAGTACGTTGCATGGTGAGGAGGAGATATTCACTGCTTTGGTAACAGTCTTTAGATTCAATTACAAATTATCGCCTCTGTGTACTGCCTTTTTGTTAAAAGATTTACTGTCCACGAGTAGATTTTCAACTTTATTGACTTTCCTCAACTGGGAGAATAATCTTCAAGTAATTTTCTTGTCGAACTTGAATTGGTAAGGCCAGAGTTTGAAACGAAGGAGAATTGCTCTCCTAAGAAGCCTGAGATTTCGGTTAGACGCTGTCCTTCTTCCGTTAAGGATACAATCATTGCATGATCTTCCTTTTCCAAATATACTTACGTTCCTTGTAGTAATAGGTATGACAGCGTGAAAAGTTAAATTTGGAATGGGATAAAATACTGTGAATTATAAATAAATACAAGAATCACATACAAATTGAACACGATCCGATAGAGAGTCGATATTTTAACATCCCTTCTTCTATCTTCCCATCTCCCCACTGCCACATAACCTTTCTTTCAAAGCGCCCTCTTTGTGTCAGTGTGAATTCTACCTCTCTACATTTGCCAACAGATGGCAGTATAAGATAATCTTATCCGAGATTCACGTTGTGATCCGTCCTCTCGGCGAATTGCCAGCCAATTCGCAATTACCGTCTTAACTATGTCAATCATCAACTGCATACGAGCCCAACTAATTTGTCAACACTTCTTCATCAATTAAAAGAAGTAAGAAACTAAAAAAGTGAAAGAAACCATCACCTCTCGCAGTTTAATCTGGAGCACATCACCCAACATGGCACGGAATTTCATTTTGTTTTTGTCATCCGCGCGTCGTCGTGCACCCCGTGTCGTCGTCTTCGTGTTCGGTGTGCTAATGAATTGCGCTTTAAATATATATTTCTTTGTTTCCATCCGCTTACAATTCGCATTCGCATCGAGTCTTGTCTTGGCCATATATCACACCAATAATGCCATCGTGTTACACTTTCCGCCCCTGCTGCCGCCGCCACTTTTTTGGTGGAATGCTAGACGGATCTGTATCTCTTGTGCGAAATCCAGTGAAATTCACTTGCCTCCTGGGAGAGCAGACAACTAGACTGCCTTCAGAATGCTACACCATCCAACAGAAGAGTGTTACAAAATAAGATCGTGTCGGACAAATTTGCTGTCCAAGATTATAGTACAGCATGCGCGGTTAAGAGCACAACAGTGCCGGAGTGGTACCATTAGCCAAGCGCAGTGCAGAAAAAGGCGGATTTTTGAACGCGTTGAATTTGTTGGACAACAACACGCCAATTGGACGTTACACAGCCACAAAACAGTAACCCAAGCAGCAGCAGCAGCAGCAGTCTGTAACAACAAACTTCTGCGCTGCCACCGATTTTGGTCAAGATAGCGAAATTCTCTCTGTTTTCTGCATGGTTGATTAGATGCAATTTGCAGCAGCGCTGCACTATTCCGCCGACCCTCCCACTTTGGGGGGAGGGGGGCTAACTTTCCACCTGTTGCCCGCACATCGTACCTGTATGCTTAATTAGTGTTCGATATGTATTGTATAGCAATTAGGTGGTGGAAATGCAGCACCTCGCTTGGAGTGTCGAGTACAATCTCTGCGAGTGGTGCGGACGGATGGATGGTGTTTGGTGTGTAAGCCGAGTATGCAATTAGGTCAATTATCTTGTCGGCAAAATGCGTTTGGTGTCTGGTTTTTGTTTTTATTTTTTCTTGAGTTGAAACCACTCAGTTGAAAAGGTGGCGAAATGTTGGCGTCGAAATTATACGCTGAAACTGAGAAAATTTCTAAACCCTAGTCAGATGGTTGGCAGGACATTAAACGCTTATGATTTAATAACAAAGCCGTGGCTGTAAGAAGTAGGAGGCCATTACGATGAACTCACACATTCTTTGTAGCTCGAAGGTGGGTCACTAGAATTGGGTTCAATGCAAAGCAATTATTAGAGAGGTCTTAAGGTGAGATGACTGGCGACGGAATGCAGTTCAAATCTGTGCTCATTTTTTAGATGGAATTCTTCCAATCAAAGCATTGAACTTATTCAATTTTGCTGACTTTGATGGATGTGCTATAGACTAAAGGAATTGTGATTCTTCGATGGTCGAAATCGAGTAATTATGAAGTGATAATTTCGAACGATTGGCCTGAAGAGGCTTAGTTTGACAACTCCTTTGGCCTGGGTGTGACAAAATGTTTCAATGTTGAATATACTTAAATCCATCAGAACTTATCAGAGTCACTGTACAGCTTCTGCTGTCTTCAATGCCATAGTCGCCAAAACTACTATTGAGTTCAGCTGAATCTGGCCTACAACTTACTCCTTCTAAACGAATCCGTTTCCAATAGCAAACTCTAACCTTGTCTAGGTTCTGACCTATGTTTCTAGTTTTGCGGACATTTCGCCTCAGGCTTTGATACCAACTGCGGCATAAGTACGAGATCGGCTATCCTGGTACTGACTAATGTCAGAGTCTGAGTCAGGAGTGGAATGCAATTGCTTGGATTGTGGTTCCGTGAAAATGTAAGACCAATGTAATTACCCATTGAGCAAGCATGTCTCTGTCTTTCAAGCCTAGAATTTTTTGACTATAATGGCTCCAAACCTAAATTTTAGGAATAGGTGCTAAACTTCCAGTCTCTGTAGCGATAGTTGTCAACTTTGATGACCTGGCTATTCTACCAGTCTGAATGTGATACGGTGACAGCAATGAAATGATTTTTTTCTGAAAGCCAGGTCATATTGGAATGGCGGAATGAATTGAAGCAGCTAGAGCCAAATTTCTCAGGCCCAAACCTTCCTTCACCTAGGTCGAGGCTTTCTCTGACGCTACTGTCAACGGTATGACTCTCTAGGGCTGAAGAATTCTCCTTTTAACTTCCACAACTCATTTTGCATGTCAATAGTTTACCATTTCGGCCGCCAATAGTCTGTGGGCGATATTGACTGGACCATATGAAGACCCCCAAGTCTTGTCTGTTTGAAGAAAGGATGATTTTGGTTTTCAGCATATCAAGTTGCGTCCAATGCTTTCAAAGGACATTGAAAATCGAGTACTATGCTGGACTTTAAAAGTGCTAAAAGGAGATAAAACCTAGCTTCAGACCATTGACTAGCCTTCCTTCCTATCTTATTTGCCATTGAGTTGCCTGGGGTACCATCGTCTCACCAAAATGAACTCGACGGATAACCTTATTTTAGACGATAGACTTTCTAGGAGGCCAAGGCAACAGGATCAGTTGACCTTTGATCGTAGCAAATTGAATTAAAGACCATACATCAAAACTTTGAGTAATCTAAGAAGATATGAAATAACAAGCTATTGATCCAAGTAACTGTTATTAAACCTTACTTTCTAGGAACGAGCATAAGCGACCATTATGACAATGACAGGAACACTGAATAGAAAATCTTGGCCTTAAAAACTTAGAGATTCGGATAAAAAAAGAATTCGCTTGGGAAATATCATCCCAACTCCTTTTCATTTTATATCCTCTCGATGACTGAGAAAATTCTTCTGTACTTCGCCTCCGAATCGATGCGACTATCATCATCATGCTGAGCTCATTCGATCTACACGTGCAGTCTTCACACACCCTCTTTGAAAAATGCTAAACTACTCTCCGCACCAATTGCAAGCTTACAAGTTAGGTAACACCTTTCACACGATTTGCGTAGATCCCTATCTCTGCCTAACTAACATCCCTGTTACAAATCATGTCCCGCCTATAAAACCAGCGCCACAATACTCTCTTCTCGTCTTTTATCACTTCAAAAACTACAACTTGACGTTTCCTGTCAGAAATGTTTTATAGCTCTTGACCATGCGCAGACTTCAAATCTAATCTCCCTCGAATGGCAAAAAAAAAATTAGGTAATCCCCACTAGATGTGCAGATCTTAAAAAAGTTTATCACGCATTCACACCCAGTGACAAACTTTTGCATTGCAAATTCACACAAGAAGACAAGAAACACAAGACCTACAGCGAACGGTTGTATAACCGTCCAAAAAGTGATTTCATAATCGCATTCCATTTACTGTCAATTACTTGACACTTAAAACATGTAACATGACCATAAATTGCAGTCTTTATGACCCCTGAGCACACCTTTTCATACTAATAAGGTTCTCTTCCTTATTTTTAGCCAAAGCATAGCACGTGCATAGAATTTCAATTGGAATTCGTATTTATGACACATTTTGACATTTCGATTCGAAGGCGAGATGATTCGATTCGCACTTCATGGTGGATTGTCAGTTTACCGTTCATCTGTCATGAGTTTCCCTTTCATTTAGCCGGATATGGTTGAATGACAGTTTGGCGGGAGTGAGTTCGAAAAAATAAATACAAATGGAATGTCATTCGGCTTTACTTTGTTGCTATTTGGCGTTTTTTTCTTTTTGTTTTTTTTTGACAGCAATGTAATGCGGAATGCAAATGCATGAGTCGGTGAGTTGAAAGGGACTCTGAGTCGGGACTTGATGATGAAAGTGAAATTGAAACACGAAACAATCGGATGATGCTGATCGATTGCTTTCCGCGATTCGATTAGCCCTCCGTAAAGATAATGAGCGGAATTGTTACCATGCCGCTGTCGACACAAGACGTGGTGGTAATTTTATTTCGATGATGAACCCTGATTGAGGCCGATTTCAACACTTTTACTTTTTCAGACAGCCAACGAGTTGAGTTGAGTGATCGATGTGTGTGGTGTAGGTACAGTGAGCGGAACGAAGCGGATTAAGTAGAAGAGACACGTGGGAATGGGTTAAAAAAAATGTTGGTGGACTCTGGGTTTGAGGCGAGTCACAGAGTCTCATGCATTGGACAATTATTGTTATTTTAGTGCTCGTGCAAGTGAAGGTACAATCTTTTTTATGGCCCGGCACGGAGTGCAGTTTATGGCCGTGAGAGTTTAACGCAATTGTGGAAAGGCTGGGAACAATTTTCCATTGATCCATTGATGATTTAGAGGGATGGAAGATTTTCATAAGATGTAGAGTGTAACCTAGTCCTTGGATCCTAAAATATGCTCTTCAATAGCTTGAGGTACATAACCTAGTTATTTGATTTAATTTATAGTCTGGCTGAGCGACAGAAAGAGTACCTTTCCCTTTAAAGTTTCTACCTGACAGCTGTCAAAAATGACAACTTTGTGTTTGAAAAACGAAAAACGAATTAAAAGTGACAAATTATGCCTACACATTCTTCTTCTTTCTCAAAATATTACAGTTCACACTTGACACCTGTCAAAAGTGACAGCTCTGGATTTAAACTTTCTCTCTACCCTCTCTATTGCAGCACATATTCTATCAACACTTACTTATATGAGTATTTTTTGTTTATTTTCAGGAAATCATATCTTCTCCACAATGTGGAGTAGATGGCTAGTCACCGCTCCAGTCATATTACTCTATTACCAAATAGTATTAACAATAACAAATTGCCTTAACTCCGTGCCACTGACAGCGGAGGCCGCCTTCAGTGGTGCTGCTGGTCCACGAACAAGCGATTTCATCAGCAGCAGCAGTCGAGGGAGTAATAGTCGCCTACGCTACAGCGATAGCTTAAGTGATACATTTAGCAATAGTTACGATAGTATTAGCGATAATAGTTATGATAATTTGCCCGCCCAAGCGCCAGCGCCTCTGCTACCATCCTCACCCGCCCCCTATCAGCATCGTAGTCAAAATTTTAAAATTAGCCCCAAACCATGTACGATCGGTAAAATCGATGGCACCTGTATGTTCGTCTGGGAGTGCATCAAATCCGAGGGCCAACACGTTGGCATGTGTGTGGACTCGTTCATGTTCGGATCGTGTTGTGCCCATAATTTAACCCAAAATATCGTACTACCACAGACGTTCTCATTTACCCGACCACCGCCATCCTCATCGGCGTATGGACCATCATCAACGGGGAGTCATCCGCATCATCATAAACCCAGACCACCGTCTAGCATCAGGTAAATTTCTGGTTTTAATTAAGGGCACCGTCAATTGGGTGTAATTGCTTTGAATCGATTTATCGTTTACAGTGGAATGACAACTATCGAAAGACCGCACGGTGCTGGTACTATCGTAATCCGGCCATCGGGACCACATCATCAGACTGTCATTACTCATCATCATGGCAGTAGTAATTACTACCAGCCGCAGCAGCCTCAGCAGCAGAAGCCAATCATGTCATTATCGTCGTCTTCGTCTGTACCGCCAACAGTAGTTGTTGTGCCAACAACTAAGAATCCTAGTCTTACAAATTTATTAGCCGATATGGAAACATCTGCCAGTGTTCCGACGAGTGAGTGTCGTATTCTGTTCTCCTCTAAGTAGTTTATTACTTAATTTCTCTTTTAATTGCTCAATTTTGTGGGGCTTGACAGGTCTATGGAATACATCGCCGCAGACATTACAATGGCATATGACAACCGAGCCGAACTTTATAACCAAACCAAGACCTCCGATATGGGAGAAACCATCGAAACCTTCAAAACCATCGAAGAAACCGATTCAAACACAGGCGCCATATATTACGTATTCGACAAGGAGGCCGATTGTTACGTCGGGAAATGTACCAACGAAGACGAAGCCGCCGGTGAGTTTTCTTTCGTCCTTTATATACAGTCTTGCTTTTGCAAATTGTGAAATGCAATCAAGGAAGTGTTCTATCCTGTGATATGTCCACCTGCACATGTCCTTCAAACTCTAGTGTAGGAACCATAGATCTTGCGCAGTATAGTTTACAAGCTACTTTGCTGTTTTAAAAGCCTTCACACACCTGGTGGTTTTTTCCAGTTCCACAACTTTCCAAATATTTTTTTTAATGGAGTTCGGTTCCGCCTATTGTCCTGTTGAAGGCAAGATCTTTTCATCACATAAGGGCTTTATTTATAGATTTTGTGGACGTTTTTCTAAGCTTCTATTGCGAACTCGTCAGTCGACCAAAAAAACACTTTTCTACTTCTGAACCTGCGTTCAATCTATTCTTTCCCAAACACGAGACTGCAAAGGAGTCTAATTATTTAGGTACCTACTTAGGCAGTTAAATCTGTTCGGACTTTGAAAGGCTTCGAGTAGGAAACACATATTGTACATATCATATTGTATAAATAACAGCCAATGCTTTGGTGGTTTCTTTTACTGACCATTTCCTCATTTCAGATATTTGGTACGAAGCCGACGAAACCGGTCACAACAACTCGGCCCTACTCACCCTACTCAAGCAGTTCGAGTACATCATCATCATCAACTACCACCACAACGACCACCACCACGACAACCACAACCAACCGACCTTCCTCATCGACACATTACTACCCATCAACCCACTACCCATCCTCATCATCATCACCATCATCCTACCCAACTTATATCTCATCCTCGACATATAGGCCAACAAATCTTCCCACAACTACTACGCACGTCCTAACACCAATTCGACAGACGCCACCAACCCTAAACCTAACCACAATCGAGTCCAACGAAATCCTAAACTCTGTCACCAATGAAACTCCCATAAAGACAATCTCAGCCGCTCGAAGTGGTAAGTCCTATTAGCGACCACCACTAATTGCTAACACTCACTGACACGATTAACCATTTCCAGAATGTGGCGTTCCATCATTGGCGCGACCGGAAACCCGTATTGTTGGTGGCAAGGATGCGCCATTCGGCCGATGGCCTTGGCAAGTGTCTGTGCGTCGAACATCCTTCTTCGGTTTCTCTAGCACACACCGGTGTGGTGGAGCACTGATTAACGAGAACTGGATCGCAACAGCGGGCCACTGTGTGGATGAGTAAGTTCAGCTTCGTCCAAATTTGGTAATTCGCCATAATTACAATTCTCTCTCTTTCTGCAGCCTTCTTGTGTCGCAGATCCGCATCCGAGTTGGGGAATATGATTTCTCTCATGTCCAGGAACAGCTGCCATATATCGAGCGTGGCGTATCAAAAAAAGTCGTCCATCCCAAATATAACTACTTTACGTACGAGTACGATCTAGCGCTAGTGAAACTGGAGCAACCGCTTGAGTTTGCGCCGCATGTGAGTCCGATTTGTCTTCCGTCGACGGATAGTTTACTGATTGGTATGAATGCAACAGTAACGGGATGGGGCCGACTAAGTGAGGGTGGTACACTGCCATCGGTGCTGCAAGAGGTGAGTACTTGGGTTGGGTGGTCGTCCACTCTAGAATGAGTGATTTATTTTTTTCTTATTTTTTTGCTGCAGGTTTCAGTGCCGATTGTGAGTAACGATCGATGCAAGTCGATGTTTCTGCGAGCCGGACGACAGGAATTTATCCCGGACATATTCTTGTGTGCGGGCTACGAGACAGGCGGTCAGGATTCGTGTCAGGGCGATTCGGGTGGACCATTACAGGTAAGCAATTAAAGATAATAATTAGATAGTGTGGAAAAGAAAACATAGCTAAGTGTCATTGACGTCTGAAACGCATAGTATCTACAGTGATCTACAGACGAAGAGGGCAACCGTTTTTTTTAGGTGAACCTGTCTGAAAGACATAGTTTCATCCGTGGGAATAGAGAAGTTTGTCTCGGCAGCAACACAGTCTGATTGTTGCGAAAAGGCTGAAAGATCAAGCCACCTTTAAAATTTTAGGCATCGGATTAAAGTTTTGACTTATGTTTAGAAGGACAGCAGACATCGGAGAGTTATAAGCCTTTATTCTTATACGGCAGCCAAGTTGAGTTCTTCTTAGGAATTTTAAAGATTTTTGGTGGCTAATTGTCCGCTCGAATATTAAGATTATATCACAGAAGCACAGTCGAGTGTTTAAAGGCTGCCTGGCTTCCTATTTGAAACAGTGATTGTCTTACTAGCACCGGGATGATGTCCATCCGAATGCATGGATTTCGGTGATATTGTTGGCGTTCCTTCAGCCTTACCTTCAGCTGTCGGACTGATCAGTATACACATACAAGAAAACAGAATGAATCTAGTCATGGTCTGTGTTCTTATCGTCCCTTCCATGACGGCTGCAAGAACGACCTCCGTCTTTAAAGGGCTAATTCCTTTCCCTTTCTGATGACACAAGTATTGGTTCAGCGCTTACGTTGCTGTATTAAACTCGCTTTCACTGTCTGTCTGCCAGTGTTGTGATTCAGGGAGAGAAGGAGGCTTAAGTCAAACCTACAGCTTCGGTATAAGATGGCCAATTAGGGTCCATCCGCCACTGTCTCCATTCCATAATTCTGATGTATTTAGTTATAGAAATTGCTACAAATCTGAGCTTCCCAAAGTAGCTCCTGGAAGGTATCTGCCAAATCTGTGATACCTCGTACTTACTTAACTAGATGGCGCTACACTCCAATGTGAAGCTGGACCTCAACCAAAAGTTGTGCACTCCAAGTTTTTTGAGGTTCCACAGCATATGTATGCGCCACTCACCACGAGGTTATCCTCTACTGTGCCGTCCATCTGGGTGAATTCGAAGACCTTCTTAACTGGAATGTTGGGTTCCATCCACTCTTCTTGAACTCTTCTGGCTAAGTCGATGTCCTAGGCTAGGCCGTATAGTTCACCATTGTATTATTGTCTTTGTATCGCCCGCCGTCTATGCAGACGAAAATAAAGATTACTCGAAGAATTTTACTCTGAAGAAAGCCAAGGGCATTATCATCTGATTTTGTCAAAGTTCATGGTTCTGCCGCATACAGCAGAGGTGGGATGATAAGTATAAGACATAATTCTTCGCTTGGTCTCCCCAATGATGTAATTTGAAGAGCTCAGCATAATGCCTATGTCCTTTACTATCTCGAAATTATATCTGTCTATTATGGCCCACAGTTCAAGACGCTAATGTTAAGTGTCTGTTTTGTCTAGCTTTGTATTTTCCATTGCAACCATCTTTGCTGCCTCGGTCTCAGTACTTACAAATGCCCCACTCAACGGATGGTTAGAGTTCCTCCGATTATGTCAATGTCATCGGCGCAAGCGAGTAGTTGTACAGACTTGTAAAAGATTGTACCTCCGGTGTTGACTTATAAGTTGCATACAGATCTCTCAACAGAATTGAGAGAATGATAACTCAAACACTTTCCATGAATTTCATTCAATCTCTACAGCATTCGGCAAAAAATTCATCTACTAATCTATCTACATGCATGAATTGGAACGGATATGTATGTTTGTACCGCATGAACAGCCACACAGTTTGTCTTAAGTCCATGAAATTTGACATGTTAGTCCTTTGAATCAAGGAAAAAAGTACTGTAAACCTTAAAACTTATTATTTCACCCCTTTGAAAGGATATCGCGCCTCTAAAATATTCTCCCAAGTAGTGAGGCTACCCTACCAAAAGCAACAGTTTAAATTAATCGTGAATGACTCAGAGAACCCTCATTATGCAGATATTTTCATTGTTTCAAGGATATTAAGCAAAAAAGAAGAAAAATAAAGGTGCGTCCAGACCGAGTGAAACATTTCTGAAACATTGTTTCGTGAAACATTTCAAAAACATTTCTGAAGCATTTCTGAAATATTTATTAAATGTTTAACTCGGTCTGGACGCACCTTATGAAAAAAAAAAAAAAACACTTTTCACATTTATAATATCTCAAAATTTATTTTTTGAAAAAGTTAATAACAAACAAACCCCGATCCGCTTTAATTGCTTTCTTACATAACTCCGTCAGGCAAGGTGCTTCTGTTGTACTCGTCGTAGGCTCAGGAGTTGTTGTTGGCGGAGGAGTAGTTGTTATCCAATAAGTAGATGTTGTTGAATCTGAAAAGTGTAAATAGTTTCATTTTATTTTTTTATTTTGTTAAAAGTATTTCTTTATTTATATTCTTACTAGAATGACCCCAATACCATGGATTTTTAGATCTTTTCATTTTATTATGTCTCGCTACATGAAACAATATTATGGCGTATCGTTTAGTACTGAAATAAATGAATACAGGTACTTACCACGCCACCATCCCGTAGTGCTATCTGTAATATTATTTAATAAGTAATTAAGGAATATAAAATATATGTAGGTTACTATACCTTGAGAGTATCCTTGTTGGCAAAGGCCTAAGATTACAAGCAGAAATATTACTGGGCCCAGTAAATTCATTGTGAAGGTTTTCCAAAACACCGGATGCGAACGAAGTAAGCAACTAAAAGGGGTTGATCTATTGCACGTTGTTTTATAGTTAATACTAATTAAAATAAAATAAAAATAAAACTTAAACATATGTATGTTTATACAAGTGTCATTAAAGTGTCAACAGAATGATAGACGCTTTTTCCAAGATGACATTTGTATCGTAATTGTTTTGAACAAAGGAACTTCAAGCTTACATCTTTAATAAATATTGGTAAACATTTTAGAAAGATAAAAATTAAAGAAAACACTCATACGTTGATCTTACATTATTTTACGTATCCATTTCCAGTGGGTGCAGTCGTAGTGATTAGTTCGTTGGTCTACTGTCGGTTAGCTTAAGGGTCCAATAAAAAAGATTTTTTTTTGCTCCACCACTGATAGAAATCTGGCAGTGCTGCCAATATAAGCTACCTTACTTCATCCTTTAACCACTTAGGTGTCATAGGGACCACGCCAAACACGCCTCTATTTTGTTGTGTCCCTGCGATGGAACAAGTGGCTTTTTTCACTGTTCATACTTTCAGAACCAATGCTGACATTCGGGTGATATTATGGAGAGGCAGGGATCTAAGAATATCTGTTCTTGAAGTCAAGTATAGACCCCTTATCCGGGACTTCATCCAAACCTTGTGTTTTGCAATCGCCAATGTATTTGCACAATTTTGTTCCCGCTGGGATCTTATCGTTTAACATGCCATGTCCCCACGGAAAGTGGTAATTGATCGACGAGGAAACTTTGGAAACTTCCGATAATAATTTTACATGTCCCATTTGTGGTGCTCTCTGTCCCTAAAGCTTCATCATAGCGATCGTTTAGGCAATTCCCCCAGAAGTTGTTTGAATCAATAGTCCTTTCCTTCTAACGTTGCTAAGTTGAAACTTGATTCTTCATTCCACCAGTAGCAGACAAAGTCTACTAGATTTTCTTCTTGGTATGGAAGTATTGCATGCAAAGTCACTAGAACCGTCAGATCCTGGGCTGGTCTCGATCTAAGAGGATGAATACTGATTAGTTCTTACAACATCTTTCTGAAGAGAGCTCCTTCTTGCCAGCGAATCTTGTTCTCTGTTTCGATAATTATCGCCTGATGATCGCTATGAGGCAACAAGGTACATGCAACACAACAAATCACAGCATCGGTCCACCAAGCCCTTTAGAAACCTGATGCAAGACCCCGTGCCATCACCGATCTAAGAGATTGGAACTCAGAACGATCACAAGGCCCCTTAGTAGTCCTCAATGAATACAAGATAATTTGGCTGCGATGCTTGTAGCAGGTCGCCAAAAACGATATACCCCCAGGCAATAGTTCGCCTTGTAACCATCTTTAAAGATTAACTCTTTCTTAATAACATCCGGCGCTTAGGAGCTCGTGAATTTTTCGCGTTGACTACAGGATTACCTTCTAAAAGTTGTGAAAACCTAGGCCTTCACTCCTTAAGAACCGCTTATACCTCAACATTTATTTACTTTACCTATTCCTTTCAAAACTTATTCCATTTCATTTTAACATTTCAGGTGAAATCCCAGGACGGTAGATACTTCCTTGCCGGTATCATATCCTGGGGCATTGGATGTGCCGAAGCCAATTTACCCGGCGTCTGCACAAGGATATCGAAATTCGTTCCATGGATTATGGAAAATGTTGTATGATGACTGAAACTTAACGCACTTCTATTGTAAATATTTATTATTTTTATTTTTTTTTAATTTTTTTATTTAATTATCAAAGGCAACAATTTAGAAAAAAAAAGTAAAACAAAAATAATACTTATTGTTTTGAATATGTGATTTTATTGAAAATTTATAGGAAAATCTTATCATCGTATAAATATTCATGCCCTCTCTCATTTGTTGTAATTCTTAAATAATTATTATTTTTAGTGTAAAATAAACAAGTGAAAAGTTAAAACTCATTTAAATGCGAGCAACCATAAAAAATATTTTATTTTATTTTTTTTTTGTAAATAAAATGTAATCCTCAATAAATTAAAAAAAAGAAACAAAAAAAAAACTCTATAAATAAGTTTATTTTATAAATATTTAATGTATTTTTGTTGTTATATATTTTTATATTTAATTTTATTATTATTTTTTGCACAAAAAGAAAGTAAAAAAAAAAAGAACTCACATGAAATGAATTTAATGCGCAATCATCTAGATACTAGATAAAATTATACCGAGTAAATGTAAAATATTTATTTAGTTATTTAATAAAATAAATATTTAAGAAAATATATTGTTTTAATTGTTTATAGTAATATGACTAAAAGAATTGAGCCTTCTATAACAAAGGACTCCCAAGTCTAACAAGGAAGTGGGCTATTGGACCAAGTTCTTCGCAAATAGGGTAAGCTCTCAGCGGTGAAACTATAATTTTATAGGAGCATGTGATGATTTGACATTTGCTGAACTCTAGGAAACTTGATTAAGCATCTGTCAATGTCATCCTGGAGTGATTAAGACTCATCTGAGGAATATGTATCACTAGATGTCTTCATGTCATCAGCGTAGATAAACAGATAAGAGTTTTTGCTGAGGCATTCATTGTATGGTCAAGATTAACATTCAAGGTCCGAAATGAATACCTTGAGGGACTGTAGAAGTAGTGTTAACGGAGTCAGAGATAGCTGATCTAAAGATACATATATATATATGAACTGGTAGTCTATAAGGAGAGAGGTGACTTCCCTTTGCGAATGCTGTTGCTATAGCTGTGTCAGAATAAGCTCAGAGGACTTCAAGGACTAAGAACTATGGGCTGGCGGTCATCCCTCAAATGACTAGCCTTCTACATATGGAAATACAAGGTCCGTGACTATCCCAAGCGGGGCGTTTAAGGAGGCCTTACAGAGCATTTCATAACAGCAATGCCATCCATTAGGCTGGACGCCCTCTTCGACCACTTCTGCAGAATCTGCATTGGCGAACAGAAGTAAGAGACTATACCTCACCTCGCCAAGCTCTCTCTATTTCCTTGACAACATTGGCAAATAAGCAAATTGCCACTCCAGCTGACGCAAGTGGTAGTTTTAGGTTTCCTCAGATCCCAAATCCTTATGGCACAACAATGGACACGCATAACCCCACACTGATGTAAGTGTGCTTGTATCATGTGCAGCCCGCCACCACAGCCTAAGACTTTGTTGAAGTGAAATCGTTCATAAAGACTCCTTAAGCCCTCCTGCTGATCATGGATAAAAAAAAAAAAATGCAAACGAACCACGTATCGCAGCGTGACTGACCTCACCGACTGACTTAGTTTTTTTTTTTTTTTTGTTCCACATGATCTCCCTATCGTCTACTGAGGTAGGTGATCTGAGAAAAAGGGAAAAGCTATTGTTTCGTGCGGGTGTATCGCCCACCAAGCATCTATCAATCAAAATCGATTCTGAGAGGTGGAGTTGGTATGGCGATGATAGACACAAAGACGGAGAGAGTGATTGCTTAATGATCCAAAAGGCCACAGGTGAGGATTGATTTTTTTTTTCTTCCTTTTTTTTTTCATTGAATAGATCGTTTACTGTAGGGTACACCTACAACGAGAACGTTTTCTGGAAGTGCTGGTAATGGATATTGGATTTTGCTTTCATAGAAGGGTGTACTTATTACTGGTTACATTTTTCCTTGGCTTGACATGAATCCTACGACGGGTAATAGAATTCAATTTACTGAAGGCAAAGTGAATTCTAAGACCTCGAAATCTTAGCATAGGCAAAAGAAATGTTAGGAAACTTAATGATTTTCTTCTTGGCATATCTGGAGTCTGATTCAACTAAGTAAGCCAATGTGAGGTTAGAAAGCAAGCGCCCTGAAATCTTTGAATCAAACCGACAAACCACTGAGTTAGAGTACCTTCTTGTCAAGACCAATGCTTTTGGTCAGTCATTCCAGTAAGTTTGCTGCCGTCCTTTCTTCTGCCGCTGTTTTCTTGATAACGTTCATTTAGAGAGCCTGTATCCAAGAGAGTGATTTCGCACGCAATGTTCTTATAAAACTGAATAATTGATGGAAGCTTTGTAAAAGGATGCAGCAAATCTTACTGTATGACTAAGAAACTCTCCTCTTAGCCCTGAATTCATAGAGCTGTAGGAACTAGGTTGGAAGAGTTAGATAATCGCTACAGATGCAGTACACCATCTTCAGAGAAAGAGTACAACACGATTTCGACTTCAAAAACAGAAACATGCTTGCCTAATGAGTTCTGCTGCAATCCCGATTAGGCTTTTGGCTAGAGTCACATTCCATAATTGCGTCAGGCATTAATCCTTGATCGGTTTTGACAACACTGGCTCAAATTCTGGCCGAAGGGTGTCCTAAACACTTTCTAAGACTGAAATCTTGCATCGGCGACGATCTTGCGACGGCATATCCATGCGACAATCCAGTGGTAGGTTAATGTCGCCCAAGGTGACAAAAGCTCTAGTCCAACACAAGAAAGAGATGTGCTCCTAGATGAGAGTTACAAGTGCTCTTAAGATTTCACGTTAAAGCAAAGAAAGAGCCAGTTTGGATGCCAAGATCTTATTCCGGTGATAAGCCCCTGCCTTGCCAAACCATCCTTACCCTGCCGAAACACTTAGAGTCGCTAAGAAACTTTCCATGAAGCTGAATCTTGCGGATCCTGAATGATTTACGGATGGGCGTGTGGGCGGATGGACGAATGGACGAATGGACGAATGGAATTATATGTACTCAAAAAAAAAGGCAACATATGTCTATCGTCTATCGTTGGGCTGGTGGCTTGAAGCCGAAGCCTTACAGAAAGAAGTCGGAGTCATCTTACACATATAGTGCATCTAAAATGCCTTCTTTGACGTGACATTGTATTGACTGGAAGACTGCATCTTGTTAAAGAGGCCCAAGAAATATAAAAACGACATTAACAGCGTTGATTCGAAGTGATACTATCAAGGACAAGTCAGGAGTAATGGCAAAAAAATTGTATCACTTTGATAAAGGCAGATGAACGGAAAGACGCTTTAATCAAAAGGAAGCATCGGTATTTGAATCTTTACCAGACCTATAAAGGTATATGTATATGCTTGCTGGCAATGGACGAAAACCTATTTTGGCCAGCTTGCACAAAAGCATATCTCACCGAGAAGTGGAACCAATCTCTTCATCACTTCGGCAAAACAAAGACAGTTGTGCTTAATATTTCTAAGGCATTTGACAGAGTCTGGCATCAGGCTCTTTTGTCGAAAATGCGTGCATATGGAATCGAACAGTCTCTCCATCAATGGATTAGAAATTATCTTTCGGGGCGTTCAATACAAGTTGTATTGGGTGGCTTCAAGTCTGATATCCACCACATAAAAACTGGTGTTCGCTAGGGCTCAGTCCTGTCTCCAACTCTCTTTCTCGTCTTTATAAATGATCTCTTGTTTGGAACATCTAATCCAATCCATTCCTTCGCTGATGACATCACCCTCAGTTTGTCATGTTCGTTCCTCAACTCACGTCCCTGCTCTTCGGCAGTAGAAAAGAACGGAGAAAGTGAAACCAAACCCTCAACAACTATCCATGAATGGTAATTGCATCGCGGAAACCAAAAGGCTTGCTGTTCTCGGTATGTGCATCAATAACCATCTCCGATGGAACGATCACATATTCGAGATCGCCAAAAATGCAGTATAGGATTCCTTAAACGTTGCAAGAAATGCTTTACCCCGACTGATTTGGCCTCAATTTATAAGGCGTACATCCGCCCAAAGCTGGAGTGTATCGCCCACATCTGGTCAGGTGCACCTAAGACCGTTTAGCACTTACTAGATAGGATCCAGAAACGTGCGTTAATACTTATGGGTGATAGAGACATTGTGAGCTCCATAGTCTCACTTGAACATCGAAGAAATGTCTCATGTCTTTCCCTGTTTTAATCGCTTTTTTCACCAAAAATGCTCCAGAGAAATAGCCAGTTGCATTTCCCCCCTTCCGCAATATGCGTCATGCTGCAAATGGACATCAGTTTACCAGTTTAAGCACTACATCGGACGTACTGTGAAGTACAGAGATTCGTTCATAAGCCGAACGACAAGTACATATGTATGTGGTATGATCTTTTAGGCTCTGTGTTTCCTCGTCAAACATTCCAACCAACGTGCACAGGTACCTCCTCTGTTCCTCATCCCCCTTTACCTAAACGCTCGTGCCCTGAACTATCAGCATAAGGGTATTCATATCCCCTTTGGTGCGCGCAAATTATAAAAGAAAGAAGTCGAAGATGAACGCATCAGGATGTTATAAAGATCGTCATCTGCTGGTAAGCAAACAGGATGAAAAACTGACGGCAGACAATATCACCAGACAGTTCCTATACGGAAATGCTTGGGAAGTGGCTGAGAACACTGTGGCACCCATTATGAAGAAACAGATAAGGCATGAGTGATAACGAAACGTAGTGTTGCAGACTGCCAACTTGTCGAATACTGAAAGACTTAGTGGTCCTCATGGACCAAGTCTAAGTCTGGGATTAGGTATAAATGTCATACTATTGCTGAGAACAATCTCACTTTAGTCATTATCTTCCGACGCCAAACGAATGGAGAAGATATAACCGCGAACCAGGATGCATAGGACGTATGTCCCGAATTGGAGTTGAAAACCCCAACAATTTTTCTTCTTGTACAGTCGTAGCGCCCTAAAAACTCCTAATAGCCAACTGATTGTAATCCAATTTTAAATTTCATCCTTAAGTGCATTAATGTGTGCCCATTTGAGCCAATAAAATATTCTCACGTGACGGCAAAATAATAAATAGAAACTCATAATGTTATTTTATTCCAAAGAGGCAACTGCCAGTGCCGTTTGCTGCATTTGCTTTTACATGGATTAATACGAAATTCCCTATCACTTTTTAAAAGTAAATTATGTATCTACTTATCTACAATAAAATATCTCAGATATAAAACAATTTCGCTAAGATTTTACTACGTCCCAAAGGCATCCTATTTGTCTACCTCAACTCATTCTATCCGAACTAATAAAAGCCCTATCCGGGAATGTATTCCCTTTTGGTTGACATGGTAACCTCAATAGAAATGAAATTTTTTTTTTGTTCCAACATTACTCTCGCGCAAATGTCATAAAAGATTAATTGGATGCAAATTTAAGGCCCATGAGCGCATGATGATGGATCGATGGTTATCTAAATTGGAATTCTAAACGGTGTTTGGGTATCTTTCTCTCTTTTTTCGGAATGGTCAGCGCAGATACACATAAAAACAGGCAGCCCATAGTAGTACGAGTAGCTTCATCACTTCGTGCACCCCCTACTGGGAGAATGAAATTCAAACCGAATTCGATATCTGGAACCAATCTGCTTCCACCAATTAAAGATGAAAATTGAAAAAATTTCGCCCCACAGTTCCATTTGGCCGAGAGAGAGAAACTTACAACTCGTTGATTAATTCATCACATTCGCTGCGCTGCGATAGAAAGAGCTAGAACTAGCTCTGGAATGATTGATCGTTACAATTCAATAAATGATCGATATCTAGTCTGAAGATACATCTGTTAAAAAAAAACCGCAAATGAGTAAAAGAATGCTAGACAAATTGTATCGCACATGGATGTTTACATGTTCACGCGAATTGTAATGAACCACAGGGCGGCGGTGGGGTTCATCTTGACCCCAATTTGTTGGACAATTACCTTGGAAATGTGATGTATGATCGTTATTGTGTCTTATAGCTTTGACCCTCTGATTGAGATTCTCTTGGCAAAGTTTTTGACGAGGAAAGTAGAGAAATCCCCGGAGTTTATGGGTTAACTTGATGAGGTGTGTGGGAATACTTTCGTTGCGACTGTGAGAAATAGAAAGTGAGAACTTGACCTTTCGCGATTCCAGTGGGTGCCTCTTCTTTTTGAAGACCTTTAGGTTCCACGTTTGAGGCGTGATCATGCATTAAGTTCCACAGTAGCGGACTTAGTACAGTGCCTTGGGGAACACCGCCTATAACGATATTCTGTCACAATTCATCCTCGTTGTCGTGGTGCGGAATCCTTTTTCGAAGGCCGCCTTTCATTATCGTCTGTAGGTAGTCTGGCACTCCCTTGAAGGTAGAATGTTTCTCCAATTTGTGGTGTTGAAGGCGTTTGTTAACAAAAAAGCATGATAATGCCGCCGTCTTCATTCGAAGGCTTTTTTTGCCATATGCACGACCTCTTCGAGGGCGTTGAACACAGAGCTTGTATTACGGAAACCTTCCTCCTGTGTCATCGATTGCGCTTTCCAATGTGTCACTTATTATATGCTCTCCCCGAACAGGAAGACTCTTTTCTGGACTACCAAGCAATTGTGGCTACGAACAACGAAGATGGCTCAAGAACCTCGAAAGAATGCGCCGTATATGATTGCCCTGAGACAACAACAAGCATAAGGTGAAGACATGATGGGGGTACCTTTCCAACTAATGCTGTCGTCTCAAGAGAGGCTTCACTCCTAAAAGACTACGTTGAAGAGGATGACATTACTTTAGATGGAACGCACAAGTGGATGATTAGCTTAACTCACTCGGCGTCCGGAACTAGACGCAGTTGGCTACGGATCCCACTGGCTAGAGGGGCTTATTGGTTTAAGCCCTGATTGACTCTAATCATGGAACACTCCCTTTATGGATACATTCCCTTTACGGATAGCAACTATTGCTTAGGTCTATTAACTAAGAACTCAAAAGCCTGCCAAGTGATTCGGATCGGTGACACTGTGTAATTCATTGCAGTTTTTGATAGATGTCAAAACAAATGTGAAATCCTTGACAGTTGTGCATCATTTGACATCAATACCACTCATTTCTTTCGTTCAAATCATTGACGTCAGCTCTGGAAACTCATGAATATGTTAGGTTAGGAAGAAGAAAAACTTCCACCGCACTCTGGTCAGAGTCAACCCATTGTGTTCCCCATAGGGAGAAGGAAGGTGTTCCCTTGCCCTTTAAACCCATATGTCTAAGAACTACTTCATAGTACTTACTTATTTTCAAAGTAGGTACACAAACTATGCCTCTGGTGAAGTTCAGCAGCTTGTGGGTAGAGAGAGTTTATCTAGGCTTTGCAAGAAGTGTTTACCGAGGAATTTATTTCTGGAATGCTGGTGTCCAGAGCATAGGAAGTGGGTAGTGTCCCCAAAGACATCCTCATCGCTGTATCCGCAGAGTTCTTCTTCTGTTCGAAGCAGTTCATTCATATGGTACCGCAGAGCGTTATGTACTGTAAGGATTCCCATAAGCATAGAAAGGAATCGTCATCTCGGTCCTTGCTTTATCAAAGAATGGCCATATTTGTCTTGCTATGTTGCAACCTTAAGTACGCTTCCCTTGTGGCTATATTCTCTGCTTCAAGCCTGAGAACGCAAGGCAGGATGTTTATAAAGGGATCTGTAAGTTCTAGTGAACTTATGACACGGGACATGCTCGTGCCCAGGAACCCAACAGAGCAGAACCTTGTACTGTGTTCCATTGCGACAACACTTCACAAGCTTAGATTTGTTTTCTGTGGTTTGATAGTTTCCCGGTTGTCAGACTCAGAGAATATTCCAGACCCTTCACCGGATGTCAAAGTACTCTTTGAAGTACATAGATGCAGATTAGTTCTTCCCAAGACATATGACAGCTATAGCCGTGAATGTCAACGTGCCAATATTTAAATCACATCTAGTCGCTGCGGTTTCTTCCCGCATCTGTTCCATTTACATCCACTCATCAGCTCGTCGAAGAAAACTCTCCAATTCATCATCATTATGACTCGCCTCAACCATCTCCACTTAAAGGTACAAAATACGTGTAATTCTACCGACTGCAGCCCAACCTTAATTTATACTTCGTTCCCCATTAACCCCCACACACATGATCACCTCGCTCAACGTAAATTAGGTACCGATCGTATAGTAACTTTCACTGCATCTGTCTCATTATCTGGGAAACCATCCAAGGGACTCTCTCAAACCAGAACCACGATCACTCATTTTATTCACTTGACCCAATGTCATGTACCTTCTTTTGTTTTTTTCTCGGTATATTATAACCTCAAAAACTCTGTTTACACGAACGCGGAATCCAACCAAAAAGGAACAACTAAATTTACATACTTTTCGGGGCGCCTGACTGCGCGCCGCAACAAAGTGCATGTAAACGTTTCTCGTTTCAGTGTTTTGTAGCAACAGCTATCCGATTCCACACAGCCGATGATGATGATCGTAGTAATCACTCCAAATTGCTTGAGCAAATGCATTAGAGTGTGTGCACTCCTAATGAAAACATCAAACAAACAGTTGTGCCCTAAGGCAATAGTTGTATTGCAACGACGACCCAGGCACATGCCAGAGAGAGAGAGACTTAAGTGGTTTAAGTGAACATGTCTTTTGTTTGACAGATGGTTCCCTTGGACAGAAAGTGTACAACAAATAGATGGTACATCTAATAAGAAAGTTGAATTTGTAAAGACGCGTGCGGCGAATGCGACCGATTGTCGTCTCCTGCAAATTGCTGCTGAGAAAGAGTTAATGGTAGAGGCACTGATTGGGTCGGATAGTGTAGCTTGAGGGGGTATTTGAGGAATGTGTTTGTTCATGAGATTCAAATGGAATGTTGCCTTCCGGTTTGGGGTCTGATGATATCATGGGATTTTTCAATTTTATCCTTTGAAACTTGGAATCAATCACACAGTCCTGATGACCTACATACGTGGGAAGGCAGATTTGATTAGTAAAAGTTTATGAAAAGAGTTTTAATGGTTTCTTTGGACGTCATATGTAACCTTTTCTCGTTGCCTTGGACTTAAGTGTGAGCTTAGTTAATCGAAACGGAGTGCTAAACGATAAGTAAGAAAGCTGAGCAAGTATTGGGCACTTTCGAGCGTAAAATACTTTGACGTATATTAGGACCGAAAGGAATGTAGCCCAAAAAGCCGAGATACGCCGACTACAGTGGCTCGGCAACATTGATTCAATGGACAACAATGCACTTACCAGCCGAGATGATCAAAAAGACCCAATCTCCGGTACAAAGACCAAACTGTTGTGGATGACAGAAAAATAAGGTCCAATGATGAAGCGAAACAAACAGTCAATCCTTGTGGATGCCACTAAACCAAAAAAAAAAAGTGCTTCTTCCGAGAAGATGATTTTTTGGTCAAAGTCCAGATCTCGGGCCAAGATTTCCAGCGCACAGTTAAGGAACACTTCGGCAAAACAAATAATTCAACAGTGACGATGACAGTCAAGATTACCGTCAACCCGATTAGAATAAAGTGAGGATGTCAATACCTGGAGCCGACGTTGTCAAACTTTTCAAAGCAGGAAGGGATAAGCTAGTAAGGAGCAGCGTGCCCGACACCACAGAAGATGGAAGGCTGTCGTATCTTAAGCAGAGTCTCTCCAAGGGTCGGGTATGTAAGTTCTTTCGTGGAAATTAAAATGCAGTTCAGCTTTGTCGATTCAGCTCTCTATATCCAGTTGAGTTCCACTATCAGTTGACATAATACTCGCAAGATATTGAATATCTTAAACTGCCTCAACTAAAAATGCATATGTGAGCTGATGATTTCGATCTTATGGTCCAGAATTCCCCCACTTCTCATCGCAAAAGCAGCATTTTCCACATCGCGATCATCAAAACAAACAATATTGGTGAAGGAGTAGAGCCTTGCAGCAACCCATTTTGCACTTCGAATATTTGAAGTGTGGATCCATCGTAAGTAGCTGTGACAATTGCTGTTAGGTTACATGGACCTATCCTGCACAAGAAACAAAAAATATATTCCTCTGTCGATCTCCTTTTTGATGAACAACAGTTGCTGAAATTGTGATGGGTATTCAGTGGACTGATCGATGTTTGTTGGCGTGGTGGATACATGAGAATCTAAATCGGAAAGCAGCTTGTTCCATACCGAGTGTGTCTTCAAATGTTCTTTGCATTGCTCCTAGATAATTTCATCAAAGCAGGCAGAGCATAGATGACTTTCACATTTCTGTACTGTTCTTTAAGAACAACATGTAATCTCTCATGCGTCTGGAAAGTTCTTGGTCACGCACAGCTGCCTCGGTGTGCCATCAAATACGCTGGCTGTTTGATTTCCAGCGCTTTAACCGCGATAATAGTCTCATCTCTGCTGAAGGTTGTGGTGTTAAATCGAGCCTTCCTCACTTCAGGTGAACAGCCTAGCATGGATGCATATTGATAGCCAATACTACCTACATATAGATGCAAGACTTTACATTTCTTGAACTGATCTTCTTCCATAACATAATTAAAGACCAGTCTCGGCCTTTGCAGGTAGACCTGCGGGCATAGATCAAGGGCCTATACCACAAAACTTCAAGTGCTACAATTACAAGTGAAATTTGACAACTGTTAAAAATGTGTACTGCTAAACCATACAATGATAATGTGTTGTTTCAACAGTTGTCACATTTCACTTGTACTTGTCCCACTTGAAGTTTTATGATATAGGACCCAGATCTTTTGTTGAATCTACAAATAGTCCTGGATTTGCATCTACTTGTCATACGTATTTTACGTTATTCTTCTTTATATTGGTTCTTCTCAAGTCCCTGCGGTTCAAACTCTAAGCTGGTTAAGTTCGTCACGCGCCATATCTCCCTGCAATGGACCAACAATCCTTTCAGAAACTAATAAAACGATTTTTATTAGCATCTGTGTTGGCGAGCAGTAAGTTTCTGATTGTTTTCACAACTTGCGGCTGATAGTCCCTTAGTTCTTGGTGTACTGTGCGATTCCTAAGTCGATTAATGATTAACTTTGGTATACTTGGGGCAGTAGACCGAGCGTCGAAAGACAGCAGGGCGGAATTGGACAGTTACTAGTTGGTGATTACGATATGATCCCAGTGATAAGCTGGCGATCACGCACTTACGACCACTACTCATAAAATGGCGACTGATGGCAAAATGGTCGATTTGAATGAAGTTTTTGTTGGCTTTCAGTTGACAACCAGCTTAGTGCCACATATGAATAGGCAATTTATTGCCATTACTTACTTACTTACTTAAAGGGATCCCGACCCTTGTAGAGTTCCTGCCTGAGACATCGTTGCCTTCCATATTGCCATTGCTTAGCCTAAGTCTCCCACATCTAAATACTTAGACAGTAACAATACAGTAGGTTTAAGGCTCCTATGGTTAGTATCATTGTACTTAACAATCTCGCGCAAGTCATGGTCAACCAAATGGACCTTCGACATGCGAAAACTTTCAGAAAATATAGAGCAAGTAAGCTTGAACTCAGGAAGAAAGATTTACAAAGATTTAAAGAGCAAGCGGACATTCAACCCAATTCTTGAACTCGAATATGAAAGTCGGATCCGACCATAGTCGTATTTAGTTATTAAAATATTTGTTCGCAAGATACGACTATGGGTGGATAAAATACGACTTAAGTTGAATTCGACTGTCGTATTAGAGGTCAAGAATTAGGGTGATTGTTAATTCAAGTACATCTGAACAAAATAAAGTACTCACTTATAGCCATGGCCTCCTCTGCCGTAAGCAATTAGAGACTGCAGAATTCACTTTGAATATCTAGAAGGTGTGAAGAAACGATTACTTTATTTCATGCTGGTTTCTAAAAAGCCAGCCTGGAACCTAAAGTCTGTATTTTAAGTACGGCAATGTTGGCGTTAATAGGCGATTTGAAATAGACATACATCTTTGTTCGGCTTGGCGTTTAGCTCCCTCAAGCTGCAATCTTCTCCTGATTTTGAATGTACTCTAAAATTCCTGGAAAGTCAAATAGGAGCTCACGAATTCTTAATTACTAGTAGTTTTTACGAACACAGCCAAATTATAGATTCCCTTGTACATTTTATTGTTGTTAATTGAATACCATCCTGATTCCACAGAAAATGTTATGTAGAGAAGACATACACGGTCAACATTTGTTCAGAAAATGGGACAATTAAGGCTTCATCTATCTTAGGGAAAGTGATGCAGGGAATATAGGGAGTCCTGCCTTTATCATAGTAAGTCTCGTACCTCGACCTCCGCGTTCAGCTCTAGAGCTAGCTTAACTTGTCAACCATGTATGTTTGTTAAAGTTGACAAAGTGACAGAATTGGAAGTACTTTCAGACACAAAAGCCGCTGACCTTCTTTACGAGTGGTGACACTGTTGCTAGTGCGTAAAAGGACTTGAAAAAGGCTTTCAGAACAGAAAAAGCTAATTGTTTTCTCTTGCAAGCGTCTGACCAGTCCCTTTGAACCTTGAAGTTTGTACCTGACAGCTGTCAACGAATAAGAACTTTGTGGCTGATAGAAAGAAGTTTTTGATGAGAAACCCTGCATTCGTAAGTTAAACACAGAACTAATTAGTTTCAATATTGATTTCTTTATTCGTTTTCCTTTGAATCATTATTAAATATTCTTACAAACTATGAACAAATAAAATCTTACAAAATAGTCTTTTTTTTTTATAATATTTGGTCTGTCATTTGATCACTTAAGTCTAAATAAAAACTCATGGCATAATATCACATTTACGATGTAACAGATATTTACTTTTTAAACATTACTTTCTTAATTGTTCTCTTAAATATTTAAATATTAAAATAACGAACTGAATCTTAAATTCTATTAACTTAAGTTCTACAGATACAATTACTTGTAATCACCATCAGTTCTGGGGTTTTTTTTTCTTTAGTTATTCTCCGCCAACAATATTCAAATAAATTACCTAGGATAAAAAAAAAAATACAAACGCACAGTGTGTGCCTCTATTATTAACAACTTTAAACGCAGTTAATTCACAATGGACGACTTCCGTGCTTTATAGCATTTTCGCCTTAGTACGGCGCGTCACCTTTTCGAATGGTAAACTTTTCGAATACCGGCGAATTCGTATGCAAGCGAATACAATAGCACAGACAACAGCAAAAGTTATGCCCAAAACAGCGAGGACAACATCCAATAGTAAGTATTGCATCCACGAAAGCTTAACCCATGAGTGGCGCAAGTGTTTCGTTCCATCGTTTCGTAGCACGTACTCAATCCACCAGACACCACGTTCCACTGGGCGCATTGGTGAGTCAGCCACAATCGTGTGGAGGCGATTCATGTTCTTTTGATACCTGAAATCGAAAAGAAATTTAAATATTTAAAACGATTGTTTTGAAATTTGTTAAAATAAGAGTTGGAGTGTAAGTTCTTTGAAACTAGCAGACCGTTAAAATTGGAATGTGAATAAGTAACCTAATTACTTGATGACAAATCCAACTGTCCCCACACAGTCTACTTATTCCAATTAAGACTACGTATTTTGTTTCTAATTACTCGGTCAAACACAGGCGGCTGCATATAAATCGAATGGTAATCCCCATCCTCAATTCATCAAAATGACATCTTCAGATTACACGATTCAGTGAATGAGCATTGGGTTCATGTGTAGGAAAATCTCTGGACACAGATGCAAAGACATGTCCTTAGACAAAAAGATATCCGGTAAATTAAAAGCAATTCAAAGGAAAACAAGACGAGGGCGAAATTCTTCGGAATTGATTATGATTGATGGCCGAGAGCAGTGGTTGGGAAGAAGTCATCGAGAAAAGCTAATGAAAGTATGTCAACAGCACGCTTACACTTACTACATATAGGTTTCCCATTTTAGATAAGATATTATTCAGCTAAACAAATAGAGCAGAGGGAAATTGATGGAATGCTGCAATCGATTGTGGATAGAGGAAGTGTTTCGTTTTCTCTATAAGGCTTATGCTACGAGCTTTCATTTGTTCACCTTTTAGACGTCATTCTTTGACAGCTGTCAAGTAAAAACTAACTAAATTGATTATGACAGAGTAAGAGATGCACACTAAATGGCAACTTTACTATGAGAATTGTGATCATTGCGAAAATATCGTTCCTTTAGTTGGCTATGAAGACCTGCCCTGTCAAGCTTTTGAGAACCTGATCCATGGAAGTCAAGCGGATAGGTCAGTAATTTAGATTTTTCAGAATGTGCCAATGCGAAAATTGTACTGCTGTTTCGTTGAGTCCCGCATCTAGAATATTTACAACCAACTATCAACACACCTTCCATAAGAAACTTGGTATTCAAGATTAGCTGTCACATGAACTGCACCCGGAGATTGAGTGTCAGAAGTGGAACAGGACATGCTGAGTTATTCAATGTAAGTTACCTTGAACGGCTTTTCACCATAAAAATGATGGTGTTCCTCAGGGTTCTGCTTTTATGCCAACATTCGTTCTTACTCTTACAAAAGACTTCTTGTCTCCAACATAAGTCGAATTCATTCTTTAGCTGGTGACGATTATTCATAACTTTTGCGTAAATCAAGTTCCAAAACCCTCTGCCCATTTCGGGGTGCAGAATTGCCAAAAATACAGTAAATGTTAAGCTGGGCAAGAATCCATCTGATCGGGCTTTAATTTAATTAATAAGGCACTCGTGAGGCACTATGTGAATATATTCCACGAAGCCAAGTGCACATTCCTCCGACAACTTTGAACGCGCTCTTTTGAGTCACTTACATAAAAAACGTCAAACACTCAGAACAGAACTTTGACAAAATCATAATCGAAAATCCACCGGAAACATTGAGAATACCAAGCTACCAACGTTGCAAAGGCAGAAGCGGACACAATCGTTAAGAGTCCATTAAAGAGTAATAGATAATTGTGCTCCGTATAATAAAGTAATTGTATTTTATTAAATTATAATCCTAAGATCTGATTCATACTAATAAGTGGTTATAAAGTTCAAACGAATGGTTCATTTTGTAACAACACGTTCATTGTAAATACGAGTCTTCGTTCAGTACAGCCCTAGACGGCACGTGCCTTTTGCTGAATAAAATTATCATATTTAATGCGCCTATCGCTCGAAATAGAAAATAGAACTTAGCATGTGCATTAATTCAATAAAAATAATTAACAAATTCATTTTCCATTTAACAAAAGCGGACTTGGGCTATTAGCCACCACCAGGCGCCGATACGCTATCTGCTATCAGCCACTCATGTGACTATGAGGATCTGTCGTGTGCCTTTCTGCTTAAGAATGTCCAATTAAGCACAGTAACTATTTTATAAACTTGAGGAAACAAAACACCCACTACTGATCTCCAAAGCAAATTATGAACCAAGCAAACGCATTAATTCATCATCAGGCCAAGTTTGGTTGCCTTGCCTCTATATATAAACCAGTTTTTTCTCACATCTTACGATCTTACCTCTTCTAAATGTCAGTAAAGATCAATTGCTATTCTTCCCAAAGATAGAACGAACAATAATACCAAAAGAGAGGCGAAAACACGATCGTGTGAATAGCATAATCGGTGACTCTATGCGAATCAATCAAGGCCACACTTATTTTTTCGCACTCAATTTAAAGCCACTTAGCAACACTGGTGCCTCGTTCTATATTTATTTTCCTAAATTAAATAAATATGCGTAAAATATTAAATCGCCATAATGGTGTTTGCATAGCTTCGCATATTAATTCAATTATCGTGCAAAAAATTCTCCATGCATTTGGTGTTTTTATTATTTTTTGTCAGTAGACCAGAGCCAGACCACCTGCTGCTGATGCTCACAACTTTATTGTACAAGTATTGTCGATGAATTGCAAATATTTTATTATTTACCATCCAATTGGTTATGAAATGTTTATAAAAGTAATTTAAGGTTATAACAAACAGAATGACAGTGAGTGGGAGAACACAATATTGTACTCAACGTCAAATAGTACTTAGCAAAGCCACCCACAGGAATGGGCGCGTTCCGTGCTCTAGGGAGTAGGTTGTCAAATGTTTCTGATTGGACGAGAGATTCTGCTTTGACAGTAAGGTAAGTAAGGCATTTCTTTTTGAGGTAGTGGACTGGATTTCAAAGTAAGAAAATTCCCCTACCTTTTAAGTCAATGTGCAAATTGTGAAACATCGTAGGGCTAGAGTTTGGAACGTGCTCATTGAGTTTGACAGTTCAAGTTCACCCACAATGATGTGCTTAAATTAAGCAGCAATCCAGAAACAGTTTACGCAAGCCTAATTTTGAACTTTTGACAAAATAAATACCTTAAGAATTGAGATCAACTTGGGATTAGATCAGTCGTGATAAAATTTGTCTTGTATCCTCAAGGAATCTCAGATATTTTGGAGCATGTTTAGCGATTCTGTACTGAAAGATAAACTAGACTATATATTATATGCCTGATTTTGGGCGATTGAATGTCTTATAAGTTGAGGCCAATCACACGGAGTAAAATATTTCTTGCATGGCTTATGCGGTCAAGATCAGAGTTTAACATGTGTTCGGTTCCTTTTCTATAACCGAGAAGTAGCATAATTTAGGAATTACTATAAAGAACGAAAAATTTCATCGAATTAGAAGGCACATTCGAGAAATCATAAAAATTATAAAAAGAGTCGAAAGAAAACCAGAACCTTGTGTAACCCCATCATTTACATGAAGAATATTGCAGAATTGCTGCCGTCCAAAGCAACTTATGTAGAGCACTTCGAAAGGTAATTGCTAATCTGTTGAAGAAGAGACTCATCAATATTATAACCAAGTATATTTGACATAGGAGGCTGATGCCAAACTCTGTTAAATAGCTTAAGGGACAGGCTGTAAAAATTCCCATTTCTCGAAACGAGCTCAGAAAAGAAAAGACAAAATACAGAGATGCTATTAAAACACATTGTTCTTCCTCTTATTTTCTTTTCCTACTTTTAAACAATGAAAGCGATAGTTACATCGAACTTAATCTTGAACTTAAGAGCTGACACGTTAGTTTTCTTATTCTGACCACTGCATACTTTGGCACGTGCCAATTCGGTATAAAATAAGCAACCAAGCCACACCAATCTTATATAAGTTACGTGCAAAACTTTTCAAACAAAGACCAACGAAAAAAGAACCAAAATGCCGAAAAAACATCCCAAAATAGAAAGAAATCTCTTATTGAACTTTAAAAAATCACACACGTCATCCATCAGCCGAACTGTCAGTCACTTATACTAACTGATTTGCATCGAGTAATTTCAATTGTCAGCGAAAGCAAGTTTGTCACAGTGTTTGCACTTTTCCTCACCCAGAGCCCACATTCATCACCAAAATAGAACAAAATACATGGCAGCCACTCAAAAAACAATTCAAGACGCCTCCATTTTAGGTACACATTCGTGTATCTCTAGCCTTAGTCACTACACAAATAATTATGAACTCACCTCTCTGTAATAGCAAAAGCTTCTATTTTCGCTAATAATTCCGCCGACGAATCCATATCGATATTTGACACTAATCCCGCTTCATGTTTGACAATCTGTAGGAGATAGTGCTCTAAATTACTGGAGAATGTAAATCCCAAAACTGGTACACGATGATGGATGGCATCTTCGATGTCACGCTGTCCACCGGGTGTTATAAAAAGTTTAACATTTTCATGAGCTGAAATGAGACAACAAAAAAAAAAGGCGGGTAAATCAATAAATGGATGACACTTTAAAGAACTGAAAATGATAGATTGAAGTGTAAATGGAGTTTGACTTGTTGACAGATGACAGGAGGTGCTTGCTCATCATAGATTCACACTTCCCTTCCTACTTGGGTTTCTGATTGAATACAATTTTTTTTTTAATGCAAATTACTGCACTGTCAGAGTGTGACTTTCCATTAGAGCGAGTACACTTGAGTTGATAGTTTGCAAATTTTATGTTTGCTGGCTTTGAATTGATTTGATGTCATCCGTGTTGACCCGTTAATGGATTTTCTGACGCATTTTATGAGCTCTTATGCATATGATAATTGCTATTGCACATTGAATATCTGGAATTTAGATACTTCTAAATCCGGATTGAAGATGAGTTCAAATAGTAAATATTGACAGGCGGTTGTTGTACACAGTTTGCCTAGCGTGATTCTTGTAAGATGCATGGGTATGTCGCTATGAGTTAAAGTATATTTTATTTTAAGAGATGAAAGTCGAAATTTAGTCAAAATGGGCTTAAATCAAATAATTGGAGCTCTCGCAGTCTTTTAACCTTGTTTAACCTCATATCATTGTCATTACTGAGTTTCAGAGCAATGACAAAATTGACTCCCTGTCAACGGTTGCTTTCCATCCACAAAGCAAAGAATTTGACATTTCACTTGATTTGATAGTACAGGTATACAGCTGACATTTGACATCTGACAGAGAGACTCCAATAGCAATATTGACTACCAGATTTCAGCCAAAGGTAGCTCAGATCAAATTGACATTTCACTTTTACAAAATGGCGGAACTTGAGCTACAGCGATTTTATAATAAATGGCAAGCAAATATTTACTTTTCAATTTGACTAGCTACTGAAATTTCTGGCCCTTGAATTATTAATATATGTATACTTCATGTGTGTGCCAACATCTCGAACAAATATTGAAACTATTCGAATGCAAGCAGTTTTTTACGTTCAATCCAATGGAACAAACGCAGATAACGTATGCAATGTATCCATGATGACAGAAATACCGAAATGTTTGCATAGACATCTATGACAAAGAATATTTTATGCATTTGAATGTTTCTTAACAATGAGTACAGGCAGAAGAGAAAGCCATTTAGTTCAAAAAGTTTCTGAGAATTGTACCAAGTATATCTATGTAGACAATTGGAAGCAGCTATGACATCTACATGTACAAAATTGTATTTTAAAGTCGGAGTAAACCAAGGTTCGGCCTTACGACCACTTTTAATAATCACTTGACTATTTGACTATCAAGAGTAAGTACTCCTAGTTGAATGACAGTTGTACTGTCAGATTACTGCCAAATGGCAGTCAAGAAAGTAGAAATCTTTATTGCTGTCTTTAGGATTCCACACTTTTGTGTTTGTTAGCAAAGTTTTCAAAGTTTTTAATGAATTATGTTTCAGTGGCTGATCTGTCACGTACTGTCAAATTCTTCCGAGTGTTGTCAAAGTTGTCATAAACAATTTTCATGGCGCCTACGCATTACCTTAATAACTAAGCTCTTCAATAGCATAAGACCCATTTTTGACAATTATTTCTCCGTCTTAAGGTTACATTGCATACAAGTGACATTTCATTAAGCTACGTGTCCTTCCATTTAATTCATGTTTTACATCGTTCTTTCCGACTGAAAGTCGAAGCCATTTCAACCATAAACCTTCTTAATATCTCCCTCTTAACCGACATAATGTCCGACCGTTAACATCGAGAGTTAAAAATTTAATTTCATTTTTTTTCTTCCTTTTTTTTTTTTAATTTTATTTCATTATATATCTACACGTACGACAGCAGCATTCAATGGCATTACCTGCTGTTTACACTGTCAGCTGCAGGCACCATAATCATCATCATCATCATCAGTAGCAGCAGCAGCAGCAGCTAGCAATGGACTGCTGTGTGCACTTGAACTTGTCTGTTGAGTTCGTTTGCGCCAGAGTAAACCCAGGGTAACTTGTCGCTGTAGGTAGAGATACCCCCAAAGGGTGTGAGGTGGTAAATTAAATACCCCACGGGTACACTTAGTAATCAGAAAATGCCACAACGGCTTCTATTACTAAAGAACTTATTGCGTGACAGTGAAACAATTCTATTTATAGTTTTGCAGTTCGTTTACGTGATTTAATATAAAATTTTTAACTCTCAGCCGAAGAGGGTTGGTTTTTGGTTTATAGATTGTGTTCTTGTTGTTGCTAGGGGGTGTGTGTTTGTTTTGTTGTGTTTTGGCCCACAATTGAATAAAAGAAATGAAAAAATCTGCATTGACGTACACTGCGCGACTATTGTCCGATGAATTTATTTCAATTAAAGATGAAAGAGCTCTCATGAGAGCACACAACAACTACTTTGCTTTTGTGTTGAGCAGAAAGCAGAGAGCAGATTCTTTTCAGAATTTTTTTTTTCTTCTTTTTCTTCGACTTTATTTAGATGAATTCGCTTCGGAAGATGGTGGGTGTGTTGTGTGTTTGGCTTTTGTGTGTGACTTTTTTGTGTTGTTGGAAGACGTGTGTGTGGGCTTAACTGTCGCATTTATTCGCAAAATTAGGTTGGTTCAAGTGTGTAATGACTACCTTTTTGTACAGCCCCCGGCATTATAATGTCTGTACGTCCGTGCCTTCCTTTTCAGAAGCTAATTTAGTATAACAACATTGTGTTGGGATTCATTTTAAGCGATTTATGAGAAAGGTATGATGACAATGCTTGTTACAAGGAGTAGAGATATAAAAAGAAAGTTTTGTCATTTGCCAGGAGCAAAAAAGAAAACAGTTTTCTGTTGGACAAAGGAAGAATACTAGGAATCCCAATAGGAGAGATAATGATAGGGATTGTCGAGTCGACCAGGAGACTCTGAAGTTAGTTTGAGATCACATGGCTGCCAAAGTCTAGTGAGTGAAAGGGAGGTTATTGGACTGCAAGTAAATCGTGTGCGATCAACAGTCAATGTGGGCTGCAAGTGGAAGATACTTCCGCAAGTTTCTCGGATACAAGCCCCACATAGTATAGCTTCACTGTTCGCACCTACATTAGTTGGATTGCAAGAAGCCGCTTCTCGCATCGCTTTATCACAACACTGCGCCCAACCTAATAGTCGTAAGTAAACAAAAGCAGTGCTGTCAATTGCTTTAATGACAAATAATTGACGCATCATGATGACAGTTCTACTATTAGTATTCAAAATAAGAGATGACACTATCTGCTGTTTCGCGTGCAGGTTGACAGGTTGCACCGTGTTATCAAATGTCATTAAGATCAGTTCCGTTCGTGGCCGACCTAAATAGGTTATCAGCACGCCACTGCAAAGATCGCCATTCACAGTAGCAACATTTTGTTTTCTAAAATACTGCTACTCAAGGCGGCGGTCATATTTTTGTCCTATCTTCTAAGAAGTAAGCCTTTCTCCTCAATCAATGAGAACGCCAGCTCAAATTTTGGTCATAAACTTGAGCATTGTCCTTGACTTTCTACATCATAAGTTTCCACATGACAGCTATCAAATAAGACTGACTTAACATTTGACAGGTGGAAAGGCAAGTTCTCTTTGTCTCTCATCAAACAGAGCTACTCGGAGCAGATTTTAGCCCTCAACACTGGTTCATTTCTTCAAAAGCAGGAGGTAAAAAACATTGCGCAATAAATCTCCTTTTGCCCTCCTAGTATCCGCAACAGACACGCAAAAGATCCAATTTAAAACCAGAAAAACAGAACCTTATTTACATGTTCTTGGCATTTACTATTACCACACCACAACCACATTAAAAGTAGCGTTATTACCCCATTAAAAAATTACAACAACAAAAAGTTATGAATGAATTTTATCAGCAATAATTCCCACGCCAAGAAAAGCAGCACAGCATGATAAGCTTGCATTATTTATCTCATGCGCAGTGTTGCCAAAGTGCATGCCAAGTAAACAAAAACAAACCCCGCCCCCCCTCTCCCTTCGCGTTACATGCCACGATGATTATCTCGTAAATATTTACATGTTCACTGTCAGCAGATAATATCTCTACTGATAGTTACATAAAAACAAAAACTGATAAATAAATTTGCAAAAACAAAAACAAAAACAGGAAGACATTGAAATTGCAGACATTTCAAAAAAAACAACAACAGAATTAAGCATGCATGCATGCAGTTCAAAAACGTAAACAAAAATACGATCTAAGTGCATTATCGTGCAAAAAAGCTACGAGATATACAATATCTGTTGAGTTGTTGCATTTCCTTGTGTAGGTGTCATCGCCGAAATGCGATGTAAACATGCAACTAACGCAATTACTTTGGGATGCTTTTGACGGTCAGGTACAACAAATTTCTTTGGGTAATTCGGTAGCTAAGTGGAGAAGTATTTTTTTGTTATAATGAAATCACACTTGACAACAAACAATAAACAACGATACAACCAGAGAGACATTGGCTTTGTCTGAAAAACGGAATTGAGGTCGACATATTATACGAGTAGTGCCCGGTGGACAAAGATGGGAAATATGACTAAGGTTAGCATAAACCAGTATTGAAGGTATGTAACCTACTTATGCCTCCACAAAGTAAACGATTAAATGCATTCATGAAGTACGACGCAAATGAAATTGATACTTCGGTTTATTTTTCTTGAAAAAATAAAAGAATTTGATTGACTATCACTTTCGCTTTGAAATCATCGCAAATTGATCGTATGTCACTTTGACAGTTTTACATTATTTTGACATTTC
Organism: Chalcosyrphus nemorum; assembly: GCA_949716465.1. Taxonomy (NCBI): domain Eukaryota; kingdom Metazoa; phylum Arthropoda; class Insecta; order Diptera; family Syrphidae; genus Chalcosyrphus; species Chalcosyrphus nemorum. The sequence continues at coordinate 83,526,951 of OX454333.1, forward strand.
TTCCTGTAGCAACCATAAAAATAGAGCAGTAAAAAAAGGCAACACATAAAGAAAGTGAATGAGTTAATGACAGATCAACGAAATTCTGACATAAAGAGAAAACCGGATTCTTAAGTTGGATTCACATGATGAGTGACATAATCAGAACCTAAGCTATGAAATAGGAACAAAAGCAGCATGTTCTGTACGAAATTTCGACTAAATTATGATAATCTGTCAGAAAAGAATGAACGGGTTCCAAAGGGTGTATCTATTGACTTAAGTGACAGCATTTGCTAAACAAACCAATAGATAAGAAGAAGAATGTTCTTACACATTATTGAACATAAGAGAAAGCGATCTCAGGCTCTCAATTGACATGTATGTACGTCAACTTGACAAAACTAAAATCCCCATTTTGCGACAGATTATTCTTTTCAAATGGCACATTGAATAGAAGTGTCAGGGAAAGCTCACACGTTCAAATTGGAACTGTACCCCCCCAAGCGTGATATCTTTTTCCAGTTTTCAACTTGAGCACTGACATAATGCCCCAGGTAAACACAAATCCCAATTACTCGCTCACCTAGTTATGAAAACAAGACCAAAGTACAATTTGAACGTTATCAAAACTAAAAGCGGAAACGTTTTGATTAAATGCCCTACTACGCACGTAGATAAGTACATATGCTTGTCAACATCACGTAGTAGTAAAAAACTCAACTTAATTCGATTTACTATACCAAACTAAACAGTAGTAGTTGCATTCAAAATAATTCCAACCCAAAATCCGACACAGAACATGGCAACAACAATCTCGTTACGTTTATACAATGCAATCACCATAAAACGTTCCATTAACTGATCAAACTAACATTGCAAATTGCAATTAATAAATGATTAGATTTATCTGCCCTTATGTCATCGATTTAATTCAACCTTAACGTCCGCAATACGTTTAATTTTGAGTCGATAATGGCATATATGCCATTACTTACTCGAATCACCACCCTCTTCATTGGGCGGGTAATAAAAACCAAAAACGCAATAAAAATCGGTAAATATTTTTCACCTGTCATAAAAATACAAATTAACAAAATTTCATGCCTCAACTATCGCAAGCGTAACACAAACTTATCAATAATTGCTGTGGCTTGCGGAAAAGCATTCCACGGTTTACTATCTCTTTTGCGATTGACATTTCGCGGAACCTTGAACTGTTATCGGCTTGGAAAATTTCCCAAATGCAAAAAATAGACAAGTAAACAGATTTTAAAAATAGCAAATGAACGGAATTAGAATAAGAGAAGACGTAATTCGAGTCCTTTTGGAGTTGAAATAAAAATTGACAGGAGTTATGTAAAGTGATGGAGATTACTAGAGAGTAATGACGTCTGTCAGATGATGGCGTAGATGACATTTAATTGACGTCAAAATGGAGGTCAATAGGAATGATGTTGATATTTTGTTTTTTTTTTTTTCTTATTACAGAAAACATAACAAATGATAACGATTTACTTATCAAACAGGGGCCCGTTCTTCAAAACAACAATTTAAGAGCTTAATTTGGTTAGGTATTGAGTATAACAACAATTTTGTATTTGTTATTCTTTTCAAGTAATCTGACAGCAGCATTGGCTTAATGTGAATGCGCTTCCTTATGAAGGCCTTGATTTTAAAGCAGAAAATTTGAGCGTAATGTTGATTTTAATTCAAAATATGTATGATGTTTGTTCTTATATTTATGTTTGAACTCTTTTTAAAGTGCGTTCAGGTGCACAATCTGTCTATTACTTAAGCTGGAAACTGGCATGTGTAATGCTGTCTTGTATGCTCGCCCATATGCTCATTTTGATCATTTGATGACGTGTATTTTGTCCTCGGATTAGACCCAACGTAGTTCGCAGATCACTGATCGAGGCCATTCATAGGACACCTAACTTTGTCAGTGTAGACTCATCCATTTTATAGATGAGCCATGTAAGTTACTCAGTGGCTTTAGTTCGTGAAATTATTCTCATAGAACAACACGCGAAAAAAATACTGTGAATTATAAAACACAGAATTTAAAATTGTCTCACGGACAACAGCATGAGCAAAGAACGCTCTGAGAAATAGAGCTACAGGTCATATGTATGTATATCGTCCATTGAATGGAATGATCTGTTCTTTCTTATTGCTTCCTTCTTATGTAGGTCTCCAGGAGTAGTGCGCATGGAGTCTGCTACCTGCAAGGGAACTTCTCTTTGCAGTCTGGTGAGTTTGAACAGGGTTCTGGTCTACCGATCTTTAGAGTTCTGTCTAGATTTCAGATCAACTTCATCCTGTCGTTCCAATTCACAGTCTACAGCCTTGTGGACATTCCCCAGTACATAAGCCTCAAATCTATATCTCTAAGCTCGATCTGTGGCTCGTAATTTTGAAACTTAGCAATGTCAATTGATGTCGGCCTAAAATCCTTAAGCTGTGCTCACAGTGATCCAATATAGAGATACGATGCGTAAAGCGTTTGCTTGCAATGAAAGAAGGGTCTACGCACAAGAAGCCCATGTGGAAGTTGCTAGAAGTTCAGGCTTGCAGAACGAAACCGCAATGACCATGAAGTAGTCTCAGGGCTCAGGGGACGTTTTTTCAAATATTTCTTAAAATTTTAGATCATGGTTTGGAATAAATATCTTTAGCCTGTGTCACAGTTTATAAACCTAAGAGGCTTAGTGAATAATCATGGCTTTAAATTTGACGATTACCCACAAAATAATTGGCAAAATGTTTGGCAACTTACCCAATAAACTCTCCTGTTCAAAATCAGCACCCTGATACATCCTCGCTGTCGTATTAAATGCATAACCCCCATCAATTCCATTTGTATTAAGTACAACATCAAAACTGGATTTTTCCAGTATTTTTACAAGTTTCTCCATTCGACGGCTGTCCAGAAATGCACGTGTCAGCATCGCACCAAGATTAATGTATGCAACGCTGTTACTGCCCGTGGTTCCAGCTGTTTCCACATCACTATCAAGAAAATGTTGCAAATGCCATGGCAGTGATTTGTCTCCAATTGCATGGATGCCACCCATATAGATGGTCGTAGGACCAACTGGACGTGCATTACCCAGCGCCTGATAACAATTCACAAGAAGTAGATCTGCATTCGATTCAATTTCCCAAATGGACGGTGTGTTGATGCCAAAGAAATTTCTCACTATCTCATCCTGTTTGGGAAGTTCTTCGTTGACGTAGAGATATCTGTTTTGAACAAAAGAAAAAGAAGAAGAGGAAGAAAAAATTGAGATAAATTTATTACAAATCGATTTGAAGAAGCTTTTGATTGATGGGATACTCGGGTTCATAATCTAGAATATCGATTGAAATTGAAAGAAGAAAAAAAGGGATCTTCCTCTACCCGGTCGATGATAAGAGGAGGTACTTGAGGAAGGCACAGAATGAATGAAACTTATGGTGGTGCTTTTTCAATATTAACTTGAAAGGGAGACTATCATTGCCTGTAATAGTCAAAGTGAACTTGTAGTAGATTATTCAAAAGATTAGCTAATTTATTGAGAAATTATTGAACATTTTTCTAACATGAGACATCACTTAGATACTTTATGGGTACAGTTAGGAATCAATTTGGGAGTGACTTTCAATCCAAGAGATTCATTTTATGTTTATTCAAATAAATAGACGAACATGATTTAAACGAGTAAGAGAGTACCACAAGGGTCTCATTTATCCTCTTTACTGTTCATGAATTGTATACAGTTTTTCAGATATATTTGCTTTTCCCACAGGCTATCTATTCACTTATCTCCCAAGTTCTGACTTGAACCATTTTAAGACTTTTATTAAAGTAAGTGGCTAGTACATTAGGTGACATATGCCAATCAAGGCAGTTGAATGCTCTTTTTGAACATGGAGAGAAATCGAGAGTCCCCGATTGTGTCATTTTTTTCTTATACCAGTTTCTATCAACTAGCTTTCTATCTGTCATCCCCCAAGAGAATAAGGAACTAAAAGAATGGTGATTGAATGGACCATTAAAACAGATTGAAACTATCGGAATACCAAAAGGCAGGGGTAGGTACGTTCAACAATAAGTGCTGACCCCGCCTTGTGGTTAAAACAGTACAAAAAGCGATGGAAAGTAAGATCTCAGTATTAACCCTTAATGCGGATTTAACACTGAAAACTGAGGCCATATACTACAGGAATTTCAGAAACTTGTGAATTCCAGCATATATCACTAAAATCATGTCTTCAGTGCACACAATCCTATTCTATGACACAAAGAATGCCACATAACCGGTGGAGTACCACAGGGTACAGTGCAATGTTGCATTTTACCCCATGTTTCATATTGCACGAAGTAGAAGCTGTGCCTGTAAATCATCTTTGGCAGTTCTTTGAGATTTTGGACTTTTTCCCTCATATAAGAATAGTTCTGAAAATACATACATATGTACATGCATTCGATGAAGGCAACTTTAAGGCGTCAGCATTCGCCGAGGAAGCCAGTGTATATTCTGTATTGACACAAAGTTCTAAGTAAGTTTACACTCTGTCCTGCTTGAAAGCAAAGGACTAATATTGGAGTCGGTTATTGTTGAAAACTTTTTATACTTTAAGCCATAAATCAAACAGACGTGCTTCAAAAGCAGTAGCTGAAAGGAGCTTGGAGAGATTTGTACTGGCACACTTGATAGAGAAGCAACCAGTTACGAAGCTAAGCTTTTGGAGTCGCCAAACGATTGGTCTCTTGGCTTGACATCTTGGTTCCATTCACATGATGTGGCGATGCGACTCTTAGCTATTTTTCCAGCCAGGAATCAAGGGATTTGAGGCTTATGTCTGAAGAGGTTAAAAGGTTCAGTAAAGCCTGAAGCGCTGTGATGGTCCATTCTACTCTCTCACTCTCTACTAGCCTATGAGGCATTGCTGATATCATTCAGAAAAAGTATTCACCTAGAGTAGCCTTTTTGTTGTTATTTGTGGTCACAATTTGTTCGTTCCTTCAGCTTCAGCTTCACCAGAAGTAGTTTTATTGATAAACCAATCTTTGAGCTTGTCTTCCAATAGCAGAGTTTCTGTTGAGTTTATGACCTATTTTGGCGAGGTGCTTTAGAAGTTCGATGGACCTAGCAACAACACGGCCCAAAAAATGGTGAAAAATTGGCGAAAATTTTGACATTTCAACTAACAATCTGCCAATTTTTCTTGTTATTTGCCAAATTGTAAGGTTAAATCCGAATGACACGAATGTTTGGGTCGTACGAATGGATTGCGTTCCACATTTGTGGAATGTGAATAAAATTTGACAGTTAGCAAGAAGCATTCGCTTATTTACAGAGAAGTCAAATGGTTTGTTTCTCCGCAAAAACTAATTACAATTTAACTTTTTTAAGCTCTCTTCTTTAGGAATTGTGGGTGCCATGGCTCAGTGGTTAGTGCGTTGGACTACTGCGCAAGGGGTTCTAAGTTCGAATCCAGAAAAATACCATCAAAAGTTTTTTCACGGCCCCACCTCTTCCGAGTGTCTGACAAACATTCAAGAGTATTCACTGTCATGAGAAAGCTTCTCAAAACCCCTCTGCCCTTCGGATACGGCGTAAAACTGTAGGTCCCTTCTGTATGTGCCGAAATGTATACCACGCACAACATGTACAGTTGTGAGAAGCTAGCCCTTGGCCCTCTATGGGCTGCTTACGGGCTAATATTTATTTATTTATTTATTTATTTTTCTTTAGGAATAGCAAAATTGTCAACTCTTCCTCCTTCAATATACCAAAAGGGTTTGTTCGCAGTTCGCTCATTCGCCTGTTCTCGAGCTGTAAATGGATCTTTATGCATAACACCTTTCTTTTCGGTTACAAAGACGCGCAATTGTACTGAAATACATTTTATTTTCGTAAAAACATCACAAAATTTTAAAACCAGCTTTTGAGTACCCACATTGAGCCTATAATTATTTTTGTAGCCACTGAAGCGGAATTGCCATGAATCTTTAATAACTCAATTTGAACTTTCTGGTTTTAAGCGCCAATCATCACAAGACATAATGCTTCCAAAAAAGGCTTCCAGATACATACATATGTCATATTATTTGAATCAACTTTCGTGTGTAAGACAAATTTATTCTTAGATCCAAGCCATTGGATATGACACATTCTGTGGCAAAAGTTTTCTTTCCAAGTCCATAATTTCCAACTGTCTAAGTGCCATTTAATAAGTCAATTACAAGTTCCTAGACAAAATGTGACCAAATTTAGGCATCCGTTTGGCATGAGACAAAGAAACACATTTCCATAAAAGGAGCGACCTTCAGTAGTTCAAGTAAATGAGGAAGCCAGCCAACTCATAAGCGATAAGAAACCCCCCATGGGTGGCATTTATCTTGACAGTTACCCCCAACTGTTTGCTTATAGCGTTATCACTTTTTTCGTTCAATATCATCCAATTTTTGTTGTAGTACGCAATTAAGAGGGTTTACCCCAAATGGATCTCTTTCACTTTACAGATTTGATAGTTTTGCATATTTCGTTGGTTTATTTTGAAAACAAAAACAAAAAAACACTCAACTCAAACTGTGCGAAGGTTATCACGTACAGTTGTGACTAACATTGACCCGTTCCACTGCCAAAAATTTGTATCCGCGCCAACACAACATAACGCAATACATACTCGTCGTACATGAGCGCAAAGTAATCAAATAAAAACAGCTGAAAGCATAGCCGAGCCCCCTAAAGCTATTAAAAGATAAAAAAAAAACGAAATACGAAAACAAGTTGTGTATGAATTTCAAACGTTTCTTTTTGTATCTCTATATAACAGTTGCCAGTTTAAAAAAAAATAAAATCCAATCAAATGGCGGGTGTGTTAGTTTATCTAAACACACACAGCGAGACTGTGTGCAGCGCTTGTTTTGAAAACAAAACCAATACTGGTTTAAGCCTACGCTCTTGTGGTACACTGTTGTTTACCATTCCTTAGCAGGTGATTGCATAACCCCAAGACTAAATAGTTTTCCCCGCATCAGTTGCGAAATTTTTCTTCTTATCCAATTCAAATAGATACTCTCTGATATAATGTGTGTGCCTCAAAAAAAAAAATTCGTGTGCGATTCGTTGTCAGGCAAATTGCTCTAAATACACAATTAGCGACTCAATTAAGTTCAGTTTATTTGCTAGCAAAAGGCTTTTTCTGTAAATTGATCCAATTTTTTGCTGTTTTCCTCTCTTTTAGAACATTGTATTTGCATTTGTTTGTCGGCAGCGCACTTTATAAAATGAACACAATCAGCGGGAGTTCGTTCGTTCGTTTTTTTCTGGTTAAAATGTAATTTAATCAGAAATTAATCTGAAACGGTTGTTGGGCAGACATTTAACCCATGAACTTCGCGATAAAAATTAACATCACTATAGCGCTGCCAATTTGTAACGTAATGATGTACAAATATTTGCCTCAAGTGTCGGTTGTCGGATTGCGCGAATGGAAATGATGGCCCTTAATTGCATTTTAACTGACAAGCCTGGGAAATTTATTCATTTTTTTTTTTTGTTTGTTTGCCCGTCTCCTCCTCTAGGTAATCATAAAAATATTTTAAAATAAAAAAGTATTTAATGTGAGTCACACGCTTGTGGTGTGAGTGGGTAAATTGCAGTTGAAATAAAGGGGTTCAAGTTCTGTGGATTATTGAGCGAGATTTACATCTGAATGAGGGGTGGCGTAGCCTTTTATGAATGCCTATCTCTAATGGGCCAAAGTAAGTACGTTGTATTTTCTTTTTATTTACTTGGAAAGTACTTAAATTTGTTTTTAAGTGGCAATGGCAAACCTGTTGCAGGAGTAAATTGAGTCATATACAGGTTGGCACGCGAGTGCGATTTGAAATAACCAAGCTTATACTAATGAGCAGAGGGGTAAAGGCTCCCATTTATTTGTAAACAGAACTCATGATTCAGTGGAAGTAATGCTGCTACGTAGTCAAAGCGATTCTCCCTCCTCAGACAAAGTATTGAATTGCAATCTAAAGGGAAAAGTTTTATAAATTCTTCTTGGAACTTTTGTTTTCAGAAATAATATCACTTAGCGTTGAGGGAAATAATGAGGTTAAACGTGACCGATTAACAAGGGTAATAAGGGAAGACGTTTCGTTCAAACTTATGTATCTATGATGTATACTCGAGCAGAACCTGTGTATCACGCAATATGCCTGCCTTATGACGAAGTTTGCTCAGAAGTCGAGTAGAACCCTTACTTTAAAGAATTCAGTCTGGATGCTTGTTTCAATGACAGAAGTCTGCCAAAATTCAAGTGTAGTTTTCTCCAGGGCTGTCAAAGTGTGAATATTTTAACGATGGTGAACTTGCCTAGTTTAAAGGCCTATTCACAACTCAGTGAGCGGTGAATAAACGAACTGTGGGCTAACCATTTTAAGTACATTTAAAGGTAGGCAATTCACAATATTACTATTCTAAAAGAAGATTTATATAAAAAAAAACTTAAAATGTAATTAGTTTCTGCGAAGAAATCAACAATTCGCTGATTTTTTCGCGAACAAGCGAATGCTTCTTGCGAACTGTCAAATTGTATTTACATTCCACAAATGTGGAAAGCAATCCACATTCGTACAACCAAACGGTTCGCGAGAGTTCACTATGAGTTGCTTTGACTAAAATGTCAAAATTTGCAAATTTTGGTCCGTTCTTACTCGCAGGTCGCTGAACTGTTTAAGGATCTTTAAGCGCGTCCATCTGATAGTATCAGTCTGCTGAAGTATTCTTTTTATATTCTCTTCTCAGTATCGACTGCGATTTCGCTGCAAGATTTCCATTTTTTGGCTTTAAGGCGGTCGAACGTCCTTCCTGCAACAAGGTCTTTCGGCCTCATCTCCCGAAAGATTCTCATGCTCCCTTTTGACTTCTTTCTCTCTGTGATGGCAGAGTGCACCCCTGCTCTGGTAAATCATTGCAATTGTGGCTGCTTGATGTCAAACTTGGGCCAAGTTACTTGGGTCTTTCTGGCTATCAGCTTTCATAAAAAGTTAATGATCGGAGTCTACATTTGTTTCTGGGCAAGTTGTATACTTGAGGTGTCTACACCAATCACCAAAGTAAATATCGCAGTTTTTCTTTCACCCGGCCTATCTCTTAACACTTTTCGAATGACGGTGACAGCTCCTATGGCATGTCTTTCTTATAAGAGGTATTCTAGACAAATTAATAGCATCTATCAAGGCTACGTACGATGGGTCAACATGTCATGTGTTGCTTTGCGGAAGGCCGAAGGCTATGTGAAGAATTTGAGGTTCAAAGTGATGTTTGGCAAGGCTTCATGTTGGATAGCGACGCACCTAGTCTACTGCTATTTTGACGATGGGAAATGTCACCTCACACGAGATGTGTATACTTAACCTCTCACAGGATATATGAGATAAATGGTAGTGAATATCGGCGTTAAAAATGTTATACAAATTAGGTCAAATAGTGCTCAAATATATCAAATGAACTACGTAGATTGGTCACACTCTCCGAAGGAGTAACAAGTTCATAGCGATGGAATGAAGCTGACTAACTTTATCAATATCAAAAAATCGACTGAACCCTCAACTCAATCCACTTGTTCGAAAAATACTCATTAAAATACAACTTCACCAAAGCAAACTTCATGCGACAAGCGAGTTGGAACAAGGTCTTGAATTGCTCTTTTCAACTCACTTCTGTATATCCCAACATTTAGCAAAGACTCACCGATGAATCTTCCCATGATGTCTTTTGGTTTTTACAAACTTTCTTATTCTCTTCGTTTTTTTCAACAGAACTACACTTTAATTACAATGTCAGTACTCTTAGCATCAAGGTCCAGTAGTAATTCCTATTAATCTTGACGTTGACACAATCTGTCTAAGCCCAACTATAAATACACACGCAACAGAACGCGATGATATCATCAGTGTGCATAGGAAATTTCGAATGCAGACAACGAGACGTTGGAAAACCCGATCTCGATACACAGATTCATCGCTTACTCAAAACTTACATCAGTGTGGGAGAATACCTATGAAACTGGTACAAAGTCTACTCGTACTCACAAATTTAACGCTAACTAGAAATAATTGGATTCTTTTATTCAGGGAAGTTTATCGTTTTTGAATCAGAACAAAACTGCATTAAACAATGAGAAGTTCTTTTTATTCTTCTTGCTTTGAATAATTACAAAGTTAATCGGCTTCGTAGAAAGCAAACAAACTTTTTATCTGTGAGGCACGCGTATCTTTGAGGTTGTACTTTTCCGCAATAACCTTTAAAACATGGGGGGAGTCTTTAATTTATGTAACAACTACGCCGTCTGTACTCATCGCTTACAGCTACGAAGTAACACCTTTGGTTCATTTGATTGTTTAATGTTAGTTCCTGGTGTTTTATACTGAAAGCCATTAGCAAGTCGTTAAAAAAAAATGAGAAAAGGAAAAGATGAATGTGAAATTCAATTCTAATCTTAAAGCTAAGAGAATGCTTAAAAAGTTACACAGTGTATACCAATAACAGTAAAGTAACTCTTGAAAAATACGAGAGAGAATGACTAACAATTTTTTTAAGGCTTAAAGTTTAAAAAATAGAGCCTAAGCGGTCAGCAGTTGCTAGCTACAATGTGATCTTCAAAACTAAGCCATCATCAGTTGAGAAGCTTTTTATTTATGAGCTGTCAAAGGGAAAATGTCAAAGCCTTTCAGAGAACATGAGATCAACACCAACAGCACTGGAAACAATACTGAATCTTCTCCCACTTGTTTTTCACTGCGTCAGCTTGGCGGCTAGGACAACACTGAGACTACAGGCAGCTGGTCTATGGACGGCGAATCCTGAACTGATGGAATTCATCGAGACTCCGGATGGAAATGGACTATATCATACCACTTACAAGATGTGAGCAAAGATTCTCTATCAGAATTCCCAACAAGGCGGAATGGGGTGCGGTCTGTGCGAAAAATTAACTCGCCATCAATGCCGATAGATCCTAGATGGATGTAGTACCGGTGTCTATTCGATACCCGAAAAACAAATCGATTCTTCAGACTCAAGGACAGTTCAAGTGTCTTCAAACTGAGGATATGATTATTCAGGAAAATTATAATCAGTATCTACGTCGACAGTCAAGCATCTTGCAAAGCGTTGTTGTCAGCATCTCTACGATTCAAGCTCGTGAAAACGTGTATCGCAAAACTGGACGTTATCTCAGAGGCCATGACCCTTTGTTGGGTGCCTTGCCATATGGAGATCCCCGGAGGTCACATCTAAGCTCCTTGCAGGCCCTTCTTGAGGCCAGCACACCGCTTTGCACACTACACAGGAACATAGACACTGAGTCCTACGAGGAGGCTAACAAACGATGGCGTTGATTAGACACATGCGCTACAGCCAAATCACTATGGCCCGCCTATGATAAAAAGAAATCAGCTAATCTCATTAAACTAAGTCGCAGGGATATACGAACGGTCGTAAGTGTCGCGACAGGGAACTGCGTTTTAGGTAATCATGCAGAGCGGCTAGGTATACCGCATAATGGCTTTTGTAGAAGAGGAAATAGAATTCATTCGTCATCTACTGTGTGACTGTCAAGCATTGACCGTGAAAAATGAAAGTTATTTCCTGCCGGAGCTAGATAATCTAGGAAACATAGAGCTCAGCAAACTCCTGAGACTAATGCAAATATCTGGATGGTTTAGCTGAGCCGTCTACTGGGTTTAGGTTCCCATCAATATTTGGGCACAATGGACTAAGTAAGCCGTGGTCACCTGTTGTCAACAAGGGCACCCATTTATCTAACCTAACCTTCATAAAACATTATCGATGCCTTAACTCTGGGTAAGAGCCTTATCTTCTGTTTTTCTCCTCCTATATTTGACATGATCCTTCCCAGAGTATGATCCACTTAAGGCGTCGTTGTGCGAGGGATGCTTAGGGAAAAGCACCAAAGCAGAAATCTACTGCTTACAGTTTTATAGATAGAAGAAAGTAGGTACTTTCAGTTACTCTATAGCGTGAAGGAGGATATAATAAGGTTCTTTGAAGTCTGAAGCCGTCTTAGGAGTTTTGTCCGTCTAAACTATTCCAAGTGTTAAGTGTGTGTATTTTGTCTTTTTCATTACATTTGAAAGAACATTTTTGAGAACGAAGGTATGACATGAGAAGAACTAGAGAACTCCATCTCTGAACAGTTTCGAAAGCAATGATTGATTTCGCGACTCATTTGCATTCTTCGAACCCGACTAACTAGATTCCATGTTACATAAAGTCCATTAATTAAATTCCCCCAAAGCAATTCCTTAAGGACGACCTTCCTTAAGCCATATTGAAGGTAAAGTTCCTACAATATCGCTCATTGGCATCGTTTATACGACAATCGACTTAAAAGTTACGAGATGAGACTCTAAAATTTACATAAAAATTCTCTCCTCTATTTATGCAGTTGCTTACAAGTCAAAATCCCTAGAAAAAATACAACAAACACAAAAAAAAAAGGAAAAATATCCTCCAAGAGAATGCTAATATTTGTACAACTTCAACTTCCGTTTTTTACGAACACCCTCCGACGATAAGAAGAACGTCGCTCGTAACAATTGTGTGCGCCTCCAAATGAAACCAGTTCACGACCATGTCAGAACCACTTGTTCTCTCCGTCTATAGCGAAATTTTATAATTCATTTGCATTAAATGCATAAATTTTGCGTGATTTTAAGCACACGCCTGCCCAATCAGGAAGATACTTCAATAATTTGAATCACAAATCTCAAGTATTTCGAAGCTTTGTTTGATTTGATTGAATTTCAAAACAACGTTCTTCGTTCTTCTAATCGGTCACGGGGAATCGTATTTGTTTTAACAAATTTTATCACAAAAACGCAATATACAAGTATCTGGGTAAAAAACTTATTTGTTTTGCTATCTAATTGGACTTTCCACTCCATTCGGTTGGATTTAGATTGGAAAGCCTGATGGGTTTAATTAACACAAACTGCCACCGTGTTGTGTGCTACGTCAACATAACGATTTTTCAGTTGATAACACATAATTTTTTATTGTTCCTTTTCGATATCAATAAAAGTCCAATAACCGGGTAGTCTTCTTGACTATACACACTCGTACACACTTGTGAACTCATAAAACAAAGAAAACATGAGAGTGTGAAATTCCGAGACTCCCAGACACCGATAAGGATTGGATTTGGTTTGGGTATTCAACAAAAAATATAAAATTTTGTCTAAAGTCACTTCTGACTCTGAGTTGCAGTTCAAATTTAAATTTGAACGCGAAAAAGTATTAATTTTGCGGGCAAAATGAACACTTTCATTTTTAGAAACAAGAAACAAAAAAGACCGATAAGGTTTTCTTTTTATTTCTCTTTGTGACTTTCTTCTGGACTTTGGCACAATGAATTATAATTTTTTTTATAAAAAAAAAAAAAAATTATATAACGCTGACTGCGCGAGAACAAACAGACAGAGAACACGAAGTGATTTCGTGAGTCATATCAGTTGAATTAAGTGAGAACATGAAATGTAGGACACAATTTGGAGTAAGGAACAAGATAATAAAATAAAATAATTACTTTTGTTACTAACTGTAATGAGATTGGGCATTATTGCAAAATGCGAAATCAACTGGTTCGTGGTAGTAGTGACATGTAACGACGTTAAAAAATAATTGCGTATGCACAGTAAAAAGGGTTTTCTTTTTAAAAAGTACCATCAAAAGTGTTCATTCAAAAGAACTAGCTATTAAGATAAATTCAATTGGAATAAATTTTAAACGAACATCTCTGCTAGTCTTATGTCTAATCTGACAACAGGGATGTTAAATGTCAACATTTTAATGATTTGTGTTACTTTGCGACACAGTTGTGTTCTGATTCGGCAAAAGCTGTCAAAGTAATTTTTCTTCTCGAATAATCTTATATTCAAAATATGTAAACTAAACATATGTACATATATCAAGTTGAAATTGGACTCGGTCGTACGTACTTGCATCTTTAGTGACAGTGTCAATCTATTTCCAATTTTAATTTACATACAAACATCCATGCCAATGAAGTCTCTTGGATGAGAACACTGAGGACATATGTGACATACGCAAAGTTTTTGACAGTACGCAAGTTGAATTTTCTTTCACCTATTAAGGGCCAACCATAATTGAACTCCCTCAGTTTCGTTGATTTTCGTTCACTTTTGCCTCCATACGTTAGGAGCAGTTTCATTCGCACATTCTGTACGGAGCGCTGAGGATGGTTACATCGGGTGTAAAAATATGGCATATGGTCACGTTTCCTTAACGCGCTCGGATTTTGACAGCGTGCGAGCAGACTTTTCATTCGATTATGACAGTAGCTGTCGCACCCTTAATGCAATTATGGTTGGGGCCTTACACTTGCTATCGCAAACTTAATTCACTTAATACAAAAGTTGAATGGGATTAACCATATGTCAAAACCGAACGGAAATTACGACCTTTTGTTTCTTTATATTTATGCTCAAGGATTTAATTTCCTGATATCCCTCCAATCCTCCATTGGGTGTAGTGAAGATATAGTTTTGACACCTGCTTTACATGTTCTTGGTTGTGAGAGAGGTTAGTTCCCGACAAGGATAGTTCATAACACGATTGGAAAGCTGACTGTTCCGAGTAAAAACCAGAGACTTTTTTACCACCTTTCTTTGGCCCATCAGTGAATTTGGATAGGTATAGACATGAGACTGAGGACCTCTCTGTTTACAACTCTATGTCTAAAAATGCTGTATACGGAGTAAAATCGTCAGAGTTCACTCCGCTGTTTCATCATCTGACAGTGTAACGTTTGATAAATTCTTGACAACATTTCTGACGGCATGAGAAGCTTTTCGACGATTTTTTCTTTTGCGAAGGTATAGAGAGGGATTAAGGCTTTTAGCGTTGTTCTTTGTAAGAGTGTTAAGGCTTGTTGCCAGTCCAAAGCTGAAATTTTGCCTTAAACTAGGATATGTTTAAGCAATGAATAGATAGACATCTTAAAATTGGTCAGAAAGGATAAGAAAGATGAGCCCACTGGCTAAACCAATAACTAAGTCAACTTAAGCTTAAGCTAACTTAATTATGTAAGCTTTTCAAGGAGCAAAAACGAACAGCATTATTGCCAAGTGGCCTAAAGTTCCTAAAAGTCTCAATCTAGCATCTGGTTAGCAACTTCCAGTGCCAGTAAAATTAAGGAACGTAATATCGTAACGTATATCCACGTCAAATTAAATAATTAAAATTGATAATCGAAAATGATAATCGACGTGCATTCCCTATCATGAGCTTGCATCGAAAATGTCATAAAATATTATCTCGGTAGGAATATGTCATAAATTGCTTGGTAGCTAGATTGAATAGCTATAAGCCTTTAAATTTCAAAAATTGGGACTCTTGAGTCATACCTTATCGCCCAATCTCATAATTCCAACTGCAATTAGAGCCTCACTTAGCAAGACGTAAGTAGAATTACGTTAACACGGAGGTTAAACGAATAGATTATCTAGAAGCCTATCAAAACTATCTGCCTCTATATTTAAGATTTTAATGAAAAGGGATATACTTACAAAAGCCGTTCCGCACTGATGCAATTCTGTTACGTACATATTACAAATAACCTTTGTTAGATAGTCTACTTCGAGAATCTTTTCCCTAACCTACAAGCTTTAACACTGCGAGAACGTGTTAGTGAAAATCACAAACAGGAAAAATCACCAACCCATTCTCGCTCATCAGAGTCAACGCTTTTAGTAGAGAAGATTCTCTAAGTGGGCCATCTAAATAGGTTATTTGTGGTACATATGTATGTACGATTAGAGGATAAAACAGATAATTTCGTTTTCTTGGTTAGAATTGTATAAATTTAATGCAGCGATATGATAGACAGCAGGTCTACAGGTAAACGCTTGGCACTTTGAAATGAAAGCAGATATTCAAAAGTGGGCGTGGCAGAGTGGAAACCGATTATAAGCTCAAATCGAAAAAACCGTCGAAAACTTTTCGAAAACCTGTATAAATCAAATGAGCTGACATAATTTATGCTATAGTATAGCGATAGAGCGATCCGAAGTACCTCGAACTCAAAATTGAGCAAATAGTGAGCAACTTCTCAAAAAACTGTGAAAATCAAATGAGCGTCGAATCGAAGCGAACTAAAACCTTTTTAAATTATAGAAATGGCCGTACCTACATATGTTATATCCCATTTTTTCAATTTCTTCTGCAATGGCAATTTGAAATTCAGAATCTTTCTGACAGTGACAACCATTAGTCATCGCTTCTAATGTGTGCAGCCTTTTTGTCTATCGCCATATACCAAATATAATAATTGGCCTCATTTCTAAGTTTCAAATCTCTAGTCCTATCTAACTTCAGTTTTGATCAAAGGTTTCCTACAAAGCAAAAATCATGATCACTTACCGTGAATCGCAAAGTGATCAATGAATGGTCACTGAACTTTGGAATGCCTTCGAAAGTGATAATAAGTGTGAAAGACAACTAACAAAATCTACGACTGACATGCTAATTAATCCAGATCTTACGACTGTCTGCGCTAGATACTGATGTGTCATAATGAACATATGCTTCAATTTAAGCAATCTCATTCTATCCATCAAGATTTATAGACACAAGGCCCAGCCCAATTTCGTTATCAGCTAGACTGCATAACTCCTACAATCTGCTAGTAAATTTCCATTACCAACTGATCTATGACGTCAGGCGAACGTCCGCTACCACTGCAAAATGTTTACAAACATGAACAAAAAATAATATCTACCTATGTAGTTCCATTTTCTAAATATAACTTTCCGGCTTTTTTTTTTGTTCACTTTTTCATTCACAATTCGCCAATTTCCACGTGATAAGTGAAACTTTTTGAAACGGCCAAAAAAAAATCCCCCAAAATAAACTCTGCGAAAGCATAGATACTTATGTATAATCAAAGAATGAATAGAAGAAAAAGAAGCACTGGTGAAATCGCCATCGAAAATGAATCACTCTTCTTCCACTCACCTGTATTTCAATGTGAACACAGTACTGGCAACACGTTGGAACAACGATAGATCCTCACTGAATGGCATAAAAATACTCGGGAACGCAACCGGATGATTAGGATTACCGATCGCCTCATGTGAAGTGATGTAAGCACCGCCGGGTGTAACACCAATTAGTGGTGCCTTAAATTTGTGCGCAAAAGCATTCATCAACGCCGGTCCGGACCAATCAACCAAAACCGCATCGTACTCCTCCTCGCCATGGCTCGTGTGACCTAGTAACCCCTGCATTTGAGCCGATTTTAATTCAGCCTCGGCGACAGTACGCATCACATGAAACACTGTCCGCAACATATCCGATCCACTCACCATGTTCTCGTGGTTCTTTAGCATATTTAGCACATTCAAACGATGTGCGAAACTGAGATCAATTAAATCGACTTGATCGGGAGACACGGTCGCGTCACCAGCTGCTAGATGTGCGAAATTTTCCGGATCTGTTGTGACAATAGTTAAATTATGACCACGTTTCACTAGAGATTCGATCAGTGGACGAAAGACGATCTGATGATCGCGCAGCGGGACGGGAAATATAGCCAAGATGCGTGCACTGATTGCATACTGAATACCGGCTAGAAACAGCACCGTGCAGCATAGAAAATTCGCGAAAAAAGGCATATTGCCAACTGTTTGTAAATCTTTGTTAATTTGTATCTAGATACTGCACTGTAGGACAGAGTCTTTCACTTTTATTTCACTAAACTTTCAATTTAATTCGGTTAAATAACTTTTTGTGTTTTTAATTAAGATGTAGAGTATCTACAATTCCAAACAGTACCTATCTCAGCGATACACGAACTCAAACTGATCGTGCAGCATGTTCCACCATGGGATAGTCATTTTACACACACACTCGCAGATGCAGATACCCGCATTCTCGATGTAGATACTTTTTTCGTCGCCTGTATTAGTGTAGGCTTTTAAAGTTTATATATTGTTTGAGCTTTTCGCGCGATGCATTTGACACAACAAAGACCGCGTATAAACAAAAACAAAGCAGCAAAAATGTCTGAAATTCTTATCTACTAATCGTACTGTGCGGAATGATATAGAGGAATTATAAACCAGAAATTGGATTAATACAGAGATGTGGAGGAACAGCCAGAGATTCGACGCAGAACTGGGACTGTAATTGCATCCAATAACCATGATTACAATTAAGAGAACCGAATAGAAGTGGTACTCGCGTGATGATGAAACGTGTGTAGGCAATAGGCGTAGTATGTACAAAGCATAATTAGTTGGTTGAATCTATTTTAGGCGCGAGAACAACAAACTGTGGGTGGCGATTGTTTTTATGTAAATTAAGCGTGGGTGCCGCGAACATTTATTGCACTTTGAAAAACACTGAAGGAAATCAAGACGTAAATAAATAGAGTGGGAAGTGATGAGAATCATTTAATAAATTTTGGCTGTAAACAAGATTTAAGTTACAAGGCATTAAGTATGGGAACTTGAGTTGTTTACCAAGAAATTACTTGTCACTGAGAAAGCTCTTTTTTAAACAGCTTTCCTGTGATTTTCTTCAATCCTAAAAATATGCAACAGATTTTATTAGTAGATTTTGCTCAAGATCACTAAAGGGGAAGCCACTGTTAATCAAGAGGCGAAAGTGTTTCTTCTGTGTGTATCTTTCAAGTTATTACAAAAACATTTGAAAATGTAAAGAGGCCTTTGATAGAGGCTTATACGTGTAGCTGCTCTATCAGGACGCCAAGGAATAAATGAAAGGACTCTGGTGGAATAAAACACTAGGCGAGTTAACATCCGAAGTGTGTTAAATAAAGTTAAATGAGATCGAGCATTTTTTGAGATATGATATTGACAAAGCTGCAACAACACAGAGTCCTTTCGTATGACAAAGGTGGCATACAATGCTCACTAAAGAAGCAGGAGAATAGTTACACTGGAGACGAAGGTGGAAGATCTTTTGTACTAAAACGTTGAAAAAGTATGCTTGGCTAAATTAAAAATTAAACAGCTCAAATATACATTGCCTAAAAAACGGTTAAGCAAAGGGTTGCCAATACCTTGACAGAGTTTTTCGGCACTAGAACCGAACTTGTATGGAGTCAGCCGACTCGATAAATTATAGTCTTCTGTAAAATATTGGCAAAGTAATGCAATAAGCTTGAACACCAAACTGCGACTGTTAAGTCTGTATTCCCATAGGGATGTGGAGTCGAATGACTTCTATTGGTTATACCATGACAAAACATGTCAAATACCTCAGAGGAGGAACGCCTTCTAGGGCGAATAATCGATCTTAAACTGTTGAGGAAACACGGCAAAAAAAATAAGGAAAGCGTCTATAGCTTGCATTCTATACAAACCTTTCACCATTCACTTGATATACACACAGCTAGCTTCACACAGAAACTACTGCAGCTGCAGAAAATGACATCAAACAACTAACTAACTAGAGACACTAGCTTCCATCCGTAGTTTCAACTGCGGCCACGTCACCTACAGGCCTTGAAATAATCCTGTAGTGATGCCGTGATGCCCTCGCCTGACATACAGTCAGTATCCAACTCAGCCTCAGCGCCAGAACAGTCATCCTACTAGGAAGATCAACGGAAGGCCATCAACCCGTAGTTAAGTTGTCTCAAAGCAGACGAATCTAGTATCACTAAGGCTTCCAAATATTTCAGTTCACGCTGAAGTTCTTGTGATAGAAGAGGTGGCATGAGAACTATCCACTCTAGGAATACTTATACATATGTCTGTAGACACAAATGGAATTTAAAAGAAATTGAATCCAAGGGAATGAAAGGAACAATGAATGAACAAGGAAACTGTTCAAAAAAGGATGTAGCAATAGTAAATTTGGTTATTTGTATGTAGCTCCCAAAGCAATTGATAACTGAGTTGGCAACAACACCTACCTATGGAAGCGGAAGAAGGGATGCCGACAATTTGTTGCATATAGTATTTTCTAAACGTCTACAACCACCAATCTATCCACCCGATCAAATTTGATCAAACTCGTCAGAACTTCATATTTTCGAGAAAACCATATTTTTGTAAAATTTGCAGAGAGCTCAGATATGGAGATTGAAGCAAATCGATCCGAATGCTTAGACAGCAGTCTTGCCAACATCCACACAGTCAGATCAACAGACAGACAGAATCGGTAGACCTATATAATAGATAGAAATTGTAAGTAAAAGCTGAAGAAAAAATCCAAGAGCCCTTCTTCCTCTTGCCTCTTCACTTGTCAAATGCAACATAGCACTTGAATTTAATCGACAAACCAATGAGAGATGGAATGCACTCTCATCGTACAATGGGACCAAAACAAAAACCTTTAAGTAGGTAACTAATCACTTTGCCTTTTTCTGTTAGGTAGGAGCTTCCATGCAGGAGAGCAGAATGAATCCCTTTAAGATCTGAGTAGGACTTGATCCGTTGAGACTTACCCCTTTCAACTTAACCTCACACAAATGCTGAAAAGTACGAACCAAATCACCGTTGTTCATTCTCTTCTTTCTAAAGTAATATAACTTTTACGTGACAGCTGTCAAGGAATGACAGGTATGTGCTTAGCATTTCGAGGGTGTGACAGACTAAACATTTTTTGACATCTACAGGCAAGGGGAAGGAAAGAATTGAAGGGATGATATTTTACGTCAGTCTATACTGTAAGAACTTCTTTTGACATTTGCAAATGTCGAGACTTGACAAGAGTACAAATTTAATATCACTGACAATTCATATGTCAAAATGATTGTCAGAGAGATCTGTTTAAACTCGAAAACGTTAACCTTTAAATGAAAGGAACTGTAAATACCTACCTGTTTGGTCCAAATGATAGGAGACCCCCATGCCACAATGTCCATATCACAAGACTTCTCCCAGTGCGGTCTCGGAATCCGAATATTATTTCCAAATTTCGCTCGCATTCCCTCTTCTATTTCTGTTCAAACATTTTGATAAATGGCAACATTTGTGTTTTTATGTTAAACCTATTAATAGCTCCTAACTTGAGTCAAAATGACATTTCCTTTTACCCTCATTTCGAAAGACCGTGCGGCATCTATACTCTGAAATTCCTCACAAAATATACGAGTGTACCTATAAAACATGGCACACCGAAAAAAAAATGTATCCATCTCCCGCATGCATGCGACAACTTTCAATTTATATTTCACCTCCTCTCCTTCTAAAAGCCAAAAATAACCACTGGTCTTAGCCAGCGCGTAACGAACGCCACCCAATATATCTTCCACTCAAAAAATTGAATACTTTCCATCCAAAAAGGAGACATTTCACAACAAAAAGCTGTTCTTTTTCATTCTTATGTGTCGCAAGAAACGCATCGAAACTCGTTGTTTTTTTGCAACAAAAAACAGCCATTAAATGACGCGCTCCGTTGACGCACTTAGTCACGTTATATTGTCATTTACTGAAACGATGAGATACTCTCCATATCGTATATATGTATGTAGATCATAAATCTCCTGCTGCTCGAGCAGCCCAGAAAAGATACTCATCAACCATTAAATCAAGAAAAAAAAAAAATACTAAAAAATAATAATAATCTTCCTTTTGTAAGGAGGAGCGGCCGACCGACGACGATGTATTCCGCTTGCCCCCGCCCGCCACCATCCGCCCGCCATCTAGCGGCGAAATGTTTGCATAGAAATTAAATATGTTAATAAATTCAGTTGATGATTCAGGAAAATGGAAAAAAAAATCGTAAGAGATATCCGATAAGTTATTCATTGTAGCATGCGGCGCACACTGAGTATCTATTCTATTCTAAGTACTACACATCCATATTTGTCGCTGGAATACAGTTATCTCCCGTGGGAAGTGAGCACATCTATGCACCCATAGAGTTCACTTTTACCGCATACTAACACCACACACCGTTCCGTCTAATTCCGGTTTTTCATTTCATTTCTTTCTTTTTTTTATGTTCTTCTCTTCGTTGGTTACTCATTCATTTATTTCGTCTGTCGTCCGGTTGATGATGACATTTCCTATTCCTTTCTTTTCTCTTTTTTTTTTTTGTCCAAAATCAAGTTACACCTAACTGTTGTTTGAAACTGGACACTCTGGATGGTACCATACATCTTGATAATTACGAATTCGGTGCTTTTTGAATGGTCATAGATACTCATGCATAGATACAGATGAAGACGATTTTGCATCCGATAATCGGATTGCTGGTCTGTTACCATTGAATATCTACTCCCAGAAGGTTTCTGTCTCCATAGCCACAGGACAGAGTTAATGCTGTGTTGTCATCAATAATACTGTGCAACAGTGCTGCATGGATGGTGGCATCGATAAGGGACAGTCTGTCGTTAGAACGAAACGAAATCTGCTGATGGACTTCCCCATGGTGCAAAGCAAACTTTCACTATTTTTGTGGGAAGAAAAATGATAGCTGTGATGTGGTTTAGATGCAAGGGACCCTTTTTTAAATGGATAGAAGCAATGGCGATAAGTAAGTGCGACAGGAGACAGTTCTAGATAGAATTGGCTTTGGCCTGAGCCAGCGAGAAACTAAGTAATTGAACGAGATTCACAAGGCTTGCCATGTAGCTTGAAAGCTTGATTGGATCAAAGGTGTATAACTTCAGCCGAAGGCAAATGTTCTTTAAAAGTAAAATCTCTCAAATTCGGTTCTCCCAAGTGCAAGCATTTGTTTTTATAAAAAAAGTAAGCCACACTGGTGTCTGAAACCTACCTCTCCAAAATTGTAAACACCCTCACCGGACACTGTGCTATAGGAAGGCATACTCAAAGACTGGGCATCCCCTACAATGACTTCTTCAGAAGCTGTAGAGATGAAGAAGAAGAGGAGACTATCAGTCACCTAAGCACGTGCCCCGTACTCGCCAACATTAGCTAAGATTGGCTCCTTTATACTAAGGAGTAAATGGTTCCCAGAGGTGACCCACCCACCTTACACATCCTCACCGAGGCGCGTTTTCAACCAAACAATTAACCAACCAAGACACACTGTCCTACAATTATTTTAAGGTCCAAGTAAATTATATTCGATCAGTACCGCTCCGGAGTTTCGGCAGCTACGAGTAGCTCGTGGGGCACCCATGTACCTACCTATTATTATTGAGGCATACGATAGGTCCACATGTCAAGTTTTATACAGAAGAAAGCTGTCTGAGAAGGATTCTATATAAAAGATTTTTTCGACAAATCGTAACTGGAATCAAAAGTTTCATAAAAGGACACACATTGAAGATATAGGTTTAA
Organism: Chalcosyrphus nemorum; assembly: GCA_949716465.1. Taxonomy (NCBI): domain Eukaryota; kingdom Metazoa; phylum Arthropoda; class Insecta; order Diptera; family Syrphidae; genus Chalcosyrphus; species Chalcosyrphus nemorum. The sequence goes on from OX454333.1 coordinate 83,550,259, forward strand.
CAAGTTCATAGCAAACTACTCAATTGAATGGATGTCAAGATACGCCACGGTCCTTTTTGTTTATCTCCTGTATTCCCTTGTGGGACCTAGGGCCTCTATTGCGTCTACGCGCCATCGTGTCGAGTCGAGGAGGGAGCATAGCCTATTGGGGAGTAGTTGGAGAGAGCTAAGACAGAAATTTAATACACATAAGTACATATGTTTATGACTTGAGTACCAAACTTTTTACTTTATAACCGTTTCAGTTCAATACCAGCTCTTACATAAACACCAAATTCTCCTTTTTTTGAAAATAAATTATAAAGCTCTACAATGCATTATTCCCACTCCATCTTAATCTAACGAAATATAAAACTATCCCATGGCAACCCTATTCTCTTATCCACCACAAGGTGAATTCATTCAGTACACTTCTACTCATACCCACCAGCACCGCGTGTGCATGCTTAGATCTCCATGCACGCTTGCAATACTGAATCACTGTCGGTTTTGCCTTTATTTTTCAATTCTCTTTCGATTTTTATTTCCTCAATTCCACCCAAAATGAATGGGACACAGTAATAAAATGAAAAGATATCCCAATAACAACAAGTACGTACCTATGGTGGAGAGCAAAAACAAAAACAAAAATGAAAACAAATCTCCCAACGATATTCTCAACACACAACAGTGAGTGTGCACAGTTTGCTCCAGCAATTACAACAACAAAATCCACACAAAGCTGTACTGACCAAAAAAAGAAACAGAGTATCTTTCATGTGTGGTTTGGTTGGATTGGATTGAATAAGGTTTAGAGCGAGGGGGCGGAGAGGTGTGGTAAGTTTGTCAATGTTTTTAGTCGGCAGCAACTACGACGCGCGCGACACAATACACACAATCGAGAGAGAAAAGTGTCCCTCTTATATTTTATATTGCGGGGTAGGCGCATAAAGATATTAACAGGAGGGGTATGGTCAAAATGAAGTGTGCCTTGCTAGGGCGCCAATTAAGAAAATAAATGTTTTTAAATGTTAAAGGTTTTTTTTCTTAAATAACTAAACATAACGAAATGCTAACTGCAACTCAGAAAATATTGATTTTTCAGTTTTAAAACGAATGTCCAGAGCAAATAAATAGAAAGTGGCCCATGTTATTGCGTAGGGAAATAAATAGATACGATACTCGTCATCACAACAATTCGATCTGTCAAATCAAAGAAGTTACGATCCAATTCATCAAGCAACCTAACTTTGTACTATTTGGAAATAGAGTTGTATTGTAAATTGGAGCATCGTTTGTTTGAACACAAAGCGCGTTCAAATCACCATAACCAAGAACTTGTCCACAGATACTTTTTCTGTACTAGACCTGACAAGGAAAGCAAGTATGTACTAAGTTTGAGCCTCTTAAATACTCGAGTCTTCTTCATTAAAGTTGTTCTCTTAAGGACTCTTAAGGACACATTCAATTCAACCAGGCAGACATACGTGTATTAGACTTTAGGTTTGTACCTAACATTTGATATTTTACACTATTTTAAGCGTGTAATCTATTAAGACCAAATAGGCTACCCGCAGCTATCTAATTGTCCTTAAATAGGACTTTAATATAGCAATTGAAAAACTGACGGCAGATGTTTGAAACGCTGATTTATAAGGAGAAGGAATATTAATAACATTCATCGCTACCACGCTATTAAAGGTCATGGATAATTTCACTATTGGTTAAAACTAGCCTTAAAATTTCCTAAGTACCTATAGTTCTACGTGAACTAAAAGTGAATGGTCGCTAGACACCACAACTTTTCGGCTTTGAAGAGAATGATTATTGAAACCCAATATGATAAGTTTCTAATTTTGTGTTTTGAAGTGGCACTCAGGGCTCAATTCAAACATTATTTTCGCTTACAATCACAGCATCATTCTTACCCATCGATACATTGATAAGATCATTGTCCATGAACTCGCAGTTTTTTCAGAAATCTGTGAACAGAGCACAAAGTCTACTTAATACATTCTTTAAACGAAGTTAGGTTCTCTACTGTGCCCCTAAATGTCAAGTGGACAATCTTTGTATTTCAACATAGTGCAACAATATTGGCGGCAGGACTTGATTAGATTAGATTGTAGGTTGAGGTGGAAACTATTCATCGTCACTGTGGCCTCTGTGGACCTATCTAGAGCTCGTCAGTCCAGTATTGACTATTAAATCTTTGGGTGAGCTAGCAGTAATATCCTCTGCTTCAAGTTAGAATTTTCCCAAATAACGATGACGTGTTCTGCATAAGCAGTCATAATGACATAGTATATGTTCTGCAGATTAAATGATTCTTCGTCTTCGTTGCACACTAACGTCCTGTCATTACCAAAAAGAGTTTAGTCGTGCAATTTCTACCAGTATCCTTTTATTAAGCCTACTTTCTCTACAACGCTTATGTGTCATACGCGGTTTCTAGCAACTATCGCGCTCGTTACACAAATGTCAGTCCCCACGTTCTTCTTAGACTGTTGTGCATTCAGCCATCCTAAGTTAGCTATTTCCACTGCAATGTGTGGTTGAGTATGAGTCGCACCATTTCCCCAGCTTCCTTATTTCAATCTGGAATCTCATGGTCATCAATCAACCAGCAAAACGAACAAAATATTCTATCCAACTTTTCAGCTATTTCGTCAAGAGGATACCTTGAGACTATTCGATTGGATACACGATTACAAAAGCTGAATACGTGTTGAAAATATCTAGATAGTATCTGCCCATTCTATTATCAAACGATCCAAAAGAATTCATTAATTTGAAGAGAAAATTCAATGCTCAAACCCAAACAGATACCTTCTGATACGTTTTGTTTTTCCTTTAGAAATGTATTCAAGTTAAAGGTACACACACAAGGCATAACAAAACAAATATTGAATAAAAGATAGAAGAAGATCCATATCATAGTTCGCATAAACAGTCCTTTACACATCCTTTGGAAATGTGTCCCAATCTCCTTAACAATCTAAACCTTCACCTATCATCCACTTTGTGTACTCTACTGGGGCTAACCCAAAACAATAACCCTCGCCCTAATTTCGCTTTGTCACCCCAACTCCACCACTGTGTATCTAGATACTGGTTGCCGGTGCCGGTTCTAAATGGATTTTCTATACTAAAAAACTCACACAAACGCATCGAAATACAGTATCTATGTTCTTCTTCATCTGCTGTCGGTCGGTCGGTCGGTCGGTCTCCACCAGTATTGTATACGCATAACTGCGCCTCCACATGTGTGTGCAAATAAAGACCAACAACAACGACAACTGAATATTTACTTCTCAAAACGGTGTGTGTACTTGCTGTGGTGTTGCTTAATGCCTGTGCCTGTGCCTAGAGTTATTTGGTGTTCGTCGTTGTCCGTGGGAGGTGGTAGAAGAGGGCATCGTCACCATCAACATCATCATCATCATCAACATCATTGCCATCGACATCGTGTAGTCCTCCTCGTCGTCGTTGTCGTCGTCTACTCGCCATAGTCGGCTCGAAAAACTTACCTCACTTTGACTTTATTCAGTCGCATTGGCATCGCACACCAGTGGCACTGGCAGTCTGTTTCAGTCTGTTTTATAACCGGTCTACGTACGGGTGGGGTTGGTTCCAAACAAACAGGAGGCGCTCCACATTGAATTTTCACGTTGTCGTCGTCGTCGTCGCTTCGCACAGTGGATTTTCTCGTTGTCGTCGACGTAGTCGTAGTCGTTTGCCGTCTCGTTGGGAATCGTTTGCTTTTCGGATTTCGTATCTGGTTTTGAATTTCGGTTTTTTTATTTCTTTGAGCCAGTTACTATACTACTACTGTGGGCAGTGTTGTGTGGTGGATACAAGTGATGCACCTATCAGAACGCGATGTTTTTTGAAATACAAGTGTTGTGTAGCACCTGAGCGCAAAAAATACCCATGAAATTCGTAACGATTCAGAAATAAAGAGGAAATTTTAAACAACAACAAAGAAATATTGTAAAAAAGTTTCTTAATCATTATTTGTTTCGTTTCGTCGCGTATCTTTAAGTTTGTATCTTATTCTAATTTGAATGCATTAAAGTGGATTACGTGCGGAATGCGTAATTAATCTGGAAAATAAAAGATAGATACTGTGTTTCCTACTACTGCTGTTGCTGTTCCTCCTCCTCCTCCTCCTCCACCTCTCTATAGAAGCGTGGAGAGATACTTAAAAAAAAAAAAAATATATCTCTGACAAGGATTTAAAGGATTACTCTTTTTCTGTTTGGAATTTTCGTCTTAATTTCCTGTGGAACGAGGTGAGTTTAAAATTGTTTAACGGCTTCTTTTAAATAAAACAAAATAAAAAAAGTTTTAAATTTCATGTGGGATGCGGTTGAGTGGATGGAGGTTTCTTTTTGGTATCTTTTCCACCGGTTGGTCCTCGCGGCGAATCAGTTTAATGTATCGTTTGTGTTCTGTTTTTAGCGAAAATCAAATTCGCAGGCAAATTCTTGAAAAGGATGTATAAGTGTGTGTGTGTGCAGTCAGAGGTGGAGCAGACAGTCCGGTTCGGGATAAGTTATCGTGGGCAGGTTATCAAGTGGCTTTTCGAGGATTCTTCATTTCGGTTTGAGTCTTTTTTTGATTTACTTGCTTTGTTGTTTCGTCTTTCGCTTCTCTTGTCTGATGATCAGAAAGCCCTCCAAAGAGAATCATCATCATCTTTTTTTTGTTCCTCTTGCTTTGGTAAAACTCTCCAAAAGATTATTGATGGTTCCATGTGGAATCTGGTTGTGTTTAAACGTGGTTTTCGCCTGCCATTTCTTGTTGATTTTTTTAATTTTTATTTATTATTCGTATAAATTGGCGAAAACTGGATTCGCGTTGGCCGCCGAGGGGTGGAGGGGTGGGGTCCGCAAAAATGTGAATTTGCCGGATGAATTTTCATGTTTGTTGCTTTTTTATTTGCATTTTTTTCTTTTGGGTAGGTAACTGCTAACAGGTTGTTAAGTGGATGGATACGTTGTGATTATAATGAAATTAATTATAATTTCAGAGAGGGAGGAATATATCCGATACATGGTACCTACGCGTGTTGGAGGCTACGAGTCTGGCTTCGGAATTGATTAGGGGGATTTTGGGTATAGTGCTTTGATTTATTAGCCCGAAACTGAGGATGTTCTAAGATTTGACATCATGATGTATTTGTTCTGAAATACTCGCCTAATGGTGATAAAGTGGTACGCGATTTTCTAGTCGAAATGTCATTTATTTTAGCTTGTTGTGCCGACGGTTGTTTGACTTTTTTTTTCTCATGTAAAATGAGGGATATTTGCATAAATTTTTACAAAAAAATTATCCGAAAATTTTCATGCTAATTAAGATTTGGTTTAATGCTCATGCTTCTATCAGAATTTTGGACAAATATTTGCTTGAATTTTTGGGAAATTTATGCAAAGTTAATGGATGTGAACGACCAGGGAAAATGTCTGTTGCCCTTTGTTGCCAGCTGCTTTGGTGGATAAGGGCGGAGGAAAGAATCCATTTATGTCTATTGATTGGCAAGTAGGGTGAATAAACTCATTCAATTCTACAAGGAATGCGCGGATATACCGCAGATGGTCAGAAATTGTCTTTTTCAAGTGGGGAATTCATTGGAATTGCGGTTTCTACTGCGAACATTGTTGACTGCTAAAGGAAGTGGAAGCATCGTCATTGTCCTTAGAAGGTAGCCATCTGTGAGTGGATTCCTTTGATGTTCAAGTTGCGAATAATAACCTCAATTCCAGGGAAGGTCGGTGGGAAAATAAGATGCAGAGAAAGAACAGTTCAAGGTAACGAATTTTAAAAGAGGGCAAATTTAAGGCAAGTAGGTATTTGAGTCCGAGGCCAATACCTACTGAAGGTATAATCTGTCAAAGGATCGAATGTAAATTTGTCATTCGTTATAAATGTCAGGGTGGATGTTTGGCGGGGGGAATGTTTTACTTGGAGCGGGGACATAAGCAAGACTTAAATTCCCCTGAATAGGGAAACATCTAAACTTTATAAAATTAAGATTCACTGATTGTAGGAGTCAATGTTACAAATTTGTGTGCATTAAGCGGACAGTAAAGCAAGGCAAGTCCACAAGAAGACAACAACATAGCTACTAGAGTTTCATAGCACATTATTGAGACAACTAACGCGCCATCTATCGGCTACTAACTATATACTTCAGAAACTATCGTCAGCACAACGAGCAAGACAACGAGCAGTCCAAACAACCTACGTTTGCATGCATGTCATAGAAATGTATTAGAGAGCAAGGAGAAGAATAAGATGCATCGCATCAGTCACCGAAGAATTCCCAATCAAATTCGGTGTAGCCCAAGGAAGCGTGCTCAGTCCTTCGTTTTTTATTTCTGCTGTTGATTTATTTATTTGAAGAGAAAGTGATGGAGCCAAAGTGCTGATGGATGGAAGAGTACTTGATCTATGGGTGGATGCTTTGGAGGGAAGTGGGTATTACAAAAAAAAAACGACAAAGTATCTGTACTGCCCGTTTCCTAGTTTAGGTCTATTCTAGACACTTACAAAAATGGAAAACTCTTTATCTGGGATCTGCGCGGGAGGCGAAAAGTGCAAGTATTTCGCATCTATAAGCGAAACGATCTCCTATGTTGGCATCAATCATCGTTTACCTAAGTGTAGTTTGGATGAAGTGGCAAGTTTGACCAAAAATTGCCCCAAAGGAAGGGTCCACACCGTAGTTGTACGTCCGGCGCTCACATTTAGTTGACAATGCTGAAACGAATATACAGGGTCAAATGCAAGTCTCTTTTGAAAAATGCAATAGAAAGGACAAAACTATGGCTTTATTAGTAAGAGCAAACTTTCCTATTGATTATGGAAGACAACGTTCAAGTGGCTACCTCGGCTGGCTTTGCAGCAGTGCATTCTGTCACTCCAATTTTCCAAGACCTTGTTGATGGGCTCGGGCTGTAGCTTACAGGTTGATTGGATGATATTGGCATGAAGTGCTTGAATCGGTTCCCCAATTTTGTTTGTTAAATGTGCCTCGTCAGAAAAGATGATTTTTCTCCCAAAATCGTTATACAATTCAAGCTGCTATAAAACCCAAACTGTGAAGCGGATGGTCATGCGCCTTCAATTACTGAGTCAATTGTCTTTGTACAGATTTCTCCTCAGGCTAGTCCGTGAAATGTTGCGGTGTTGAGATCGATGGCGAGTTGATGTTCGTGAATTGAGTCTCACACTTTCGGGTACCTACAGCTGCCACATTCTCGCCTGTGGGCACCGTACGACCACTGGGACCATGTCTCACGAACTTTTTGCACAAACTTGCGTACAGCAAGCGCGTGGGTGCTTAATTTCAGCCAAAACTTCTTTTCAAAAAATGTAATGTTTGGGCTACACAGCACTCACTTTAGAAATAAATTTTCAATATTTTCCATCGTTGTTTTACCGTAAAGCAACTCATTTCGTTCCGCGGAGGTATGACACCGACTTTCTGTCAAGATTTCGAGCGGGGAAACAGCTGTCAGTGTCAAAATAACCCATGATTTGAAACGAAGCCACTAGATGGCAGGAAATTTGAAGTTTCGAGGAAGCCTCCATTTAAAGGAGCTCATCTGCCAAAATTATGGAGAAAAATCATGGAAAATGTTATAGAACGATATTATAGGTCTGTTCCTTTAATTGGAAATGAACAACCACATGTTCATGGAAGTTATGTCACCCATCAGCGTGTACTGTACTCATAGAAGCAAAACATATGAAGAGAAAAGCCCTCAAATCAGCATGTTGAAGTGAGTGTATAGCTTTGTTTAATTTCAAGAAACTGTCAAAAATCTCGAAAGTACCAAAACTGGCCAGGACTTTTGACACACATGTTTCCAAACAGCAAAATGGATGCATTCGAATTCGCCTGGAAACCAACGGCTGACAGAAGCCTATGAAGAGTTTGGCAAGAAGATTTGACAGCTAGTCTAAGAGAAGAGTCTGAACTGAGGTCATAGATAATTGTACTAGATTTTTTTGAAAAAGTGTAGTATTTAGTTAATTATCTCTGCACTTCTGCTTAAATTCTTCGGCGTGACAGGATATTTGTTGCAATAATGTAAATATGTACTTAGGTAGACATAAAGGTACGACAAAATTTGGGGTCAATTTTTAGATGTTAATTGAAGAAAAAAACGCCCGGAACATTACTGAAAGAGGTTTACCTTTTACGCGGCAATATTCTTTCTAAATAATTTCCAAATATGTAATTAAGATGTTATTAAGTCTCAGTGAGAAGTTAGAACGTCGTTTCAAACTGCTGCTTTCAAATCCACTATCTTCATAATTTTTCACTAGAAAAAGCAATCCAATTAAGAAAAGATTAAAAGATGAAAAAATTGTAAAAGGATATAACTTACTTTCATAAGTAAAGCCAGGATAATTTAAACAATTCTAAAACTCCGCTCGCATAAAATCCTTCACTCACCACAAGCCTTTTGACAGTCCTGTTGAGTAGATTTCCGGTAAACAGCCACACTGTCGGAAAATTGTTTCTTAAAATCCTTAACATATTGCCAACGAAAGCACGTTATTCACTCCAACTCCACACATCACTCCTTCTCTAGTCGTCCAACTTTGTGTAATACATCAAAGGCAGAGTATAGTCTAAAGCTACTGCTGTGATCCAACCTAATTTTGTGGCCACACACACCATCTATACCTCTTTGTTGGTTGTACACTTGCTTGAAAGATTTATGTCCCATCATGCGGTTGAAAAAATCTCTACAAAGCAACAGAGAGAGAGAAAGGATCTCCCTGTGTACAAGCAACAGGTTTTTTTTGGGGATTTTACACTTAGAAAAACAGCATGTAGTAAACCGATTGCTTCTTAAATCATTTTATTTTTGAAAATATATATTCTCTGCTGTGATATGAGCAGCATCCTCTTAGACATGAGTACCAAGTCTTCTATGGAGTAAGTACATATTTTCCAAATAAAATCAAATGAAAAATAAATGAAGAGTGCTCTGGCTCTGCAAAGGTCCTTAGAAATGATATGAATATGGGAGATTAAGGAATTAAGTGAGGGGCTTTCAGTATTGTAGTTAAGCTCTTACAAACTCCAACAACTACAAATAAAATATCTTTCTGTGCCCCACATTGATTTAATTGGAATTTGATATCAGAAAGCAAGCAAACAAGGTTAAAAGTGTAAACGTCGGCAGTAAAAAAAGCTAACAAACAAACATAACTTACTGCGTTGTATCTATGCAGTACATTCCCAGTCATCGCTAATAGGAAAAAAATATCTAGATGAAAAAATAAAACTCGTATCACTAAATTATAACACTTGTCTGATGAGTTTTGCAAAAGGGATTAAGTAGAAAAAAACACCACACACAAATAGTCAGATACAGACGCAAGATAAGTACCCCATTTCGAGTTCCATGTGTTGAATTGAATCCTTGACACTACCAATTGACCTCAGTAACACCAACACTCAACAGAGTACATGCCACAATAAAGCCAAATCGAGAACAATGGGCCATACAAATACACAATGGTGAGAACAGCAGGTATTTTATGCTAAAGATAGAGAATACCCATTTGATAGATAAAATTAGCGATATTATGCAGATTATAATCTGTCAAAGGTATCATTGACAGAAGCTGTTAATTAAGTGCTAATTAGAGCGGTTTTTTTTTCTATTTTTTTAGTTTTAGAGGTTAAAAGTTTAGTAGAAGCAAAATGGTGTGGGAAAATGATTGCATAGCTGGATGAGTTCCAAATTTTAGAGTGACGTTTCTTCCTACAAACAAATAGGTATAGGTTATTTTGTTAATTAAATGGAACGTGAGAAACTGTCAGATCGTGAAGATAGTGTATCTGTCAACGGTGACAGTACGAGTAATTTGTTGCTAAGCAGATTAGGACTGGTTGTTTGTTTATTAAATTTGTCAGTTTAATTAACCGAGAGAGGAGGATTAAACTAATATTTAAAAAAAAAAGTTGTTGTTATAAAATTTTCCACAGTGTCAGAAGTGGCTGTCGTTTACTTTGTTTTGTACAAATTAAGTGGTGTTAAGTCGAGTCATGCAGAAGCAGTGTTCGTAGATTGAATCGTATTTGTTTCAAAGAAGGGAAAAACGAGTTATAAAAATAGGTATTTACTAACCTCGATCTCACAGAACGTAGCAGCGATGTGCCCATTTTGGGAAATTTATCATTGGATAGGAAATATAGGAAAATTTGAATGAACCTTTAGTAAGTACGTTGGATATGATCCAGGTATGGTTCCTTAGTTGTTCTTCCACATAAAAACATACACACTTCACAAAAAAACATGTCCGACCAAATTATGACAATCTATCAGAAAAGAATGAACAAGCTCTAACAAGACCGTTTATCAGGTACTGACATTTACAGACTTAAGTGCTGACAGGTGTGTCAGTTTCGTAAGCCCTGTTTTCGAGACTCGTAAAGAAAATTCCGTATTTTTTAAGTGGAATCGATATGGGAGAAAATTTGGAGAAAAAGCGACTACGAAATTTTTGAAAAAAATTCCCCCAAAAATGGGGAAATCATAAAAGAAAAATCTGGCATCACTGAAACGTAGTCATCTCGTAGCTTGTCATATTTCAAAGAATCACAGTAGAGCGGATTGAATACGTATATTCTTCTTCTTTTTACTTGACAAATGTCAAAATCGTGGTGACATGAGGAGCCATTTTCAAGATCTAGCGCCATCTTTTATGTTTTGACTCTCACATTATAGTTTTATCAAATTTCAAAGAGTGAAGGTAAAATTCTCTCAAATTAAAATTGCAAAAAAAAAGGCAAACTAACCCGTTGAACACAACCTTAATTGAAAATATACACAGAACAGAACCCAAGGAAATTGTTACACCAACATTTGTTACTGTCTCATCAGCACTCCCTTCTGCGAAAACTACAAAAATTCTCGGTACTTGAATAGAATTTCGCAGAAATTCGTAGAAATTATTTTAGAAAATCCAAGAAGACTTGAACGGAAACATTTAGCAAATTCGTTGGACATGTGGTCGTTTGAATGGAATCGTAATTGAAGTTGGGAACATAAGTCACCTTTTGCGTGCGTGTGTTGTTAGCTGACTCTACAAGTGTTGCCAATCGATGATTTGACTTGTGTAGTCAATGCCATTGATAAGGTATTGGAAAAACCAGACAGATGATGTGGAGTTTCTGCGAAAATTATATTCTCGGCTATAAACACAATTGCACGGGAAATCTACGTGTCGTCCAGAAAAAGTTTGTTCATCTAGAATGCGGAAGATTAGAGCGGTATTGAGCTAATTTTGAATTGAAGGTTCTTTGAAATAAGCTAGGATGACCGCTTTTGGTGGATTAGCACCACCGCGAGATGTGAACTTAATTTTTATAGCTCAAAGTAAAAGGTATAAGCTTCGAAGGCTTATAGCTTTTATCCAATCTGCCACGAAGTGAATACATTTTTGAACCTCTTTCTACTTAGATTAGAGATCTATTTGAGTGAAGGAAAGATGAGCAACGTGTTGAAATAGGTTCTATACATATCTACGTCCTTTGTGGGAATCTCTGTCCCAAATTTGTGCGAATTATACCCTTCTTCCAGTAAAAAAAAGTTAAAAAATAAATCAACTCAAAATAGAGTAGGGTTCATGGGTCTACAAATAAAGTAAACAACTTGTTCTAGCAGTCAGCTCATACATTCTTCCTTTCAGGATATGTACCTAATTTTTGTGATATTTAATTAATTTTATTTTTAAATATGAAGCAAAATAAGTTTTTAGCGGGTTATTTGCACTGTGACCATGTGCTCTATTGCGTCCCCCGCCGATAACTTTTACAGGTTAGATCCTTCTTCAGAGCCGTACGTTGTTCTTCAGACAAATACAGGCTTTGAGTTACTAGGCTTGCTGTATAATGTTTTAGGTTTGACGGAGGATACTACAGCTTTTTGTCTTGTTAACACATCTGAAGTTTGATTACCTTTCTCTTTCCCGGCATGACCATATATCCAGTAAATCATAAAAGTAGAAACTCATTGACCACAGCAACAGCAACTTCAACGTTAGACCTAAGTCCTAAATCTGCTGTTGAAGTTAAAGTTGTTGATGGTGTTATCGTGCTCACGTTGTGTGCTGTTGTCCTTGCTCTGTGTAATGTGTTTCAAACCATAGCATCGATCTTTTTCTGTATGCTGTTGAAGGTGCTGCTGGCTGTCGCTGTGTCAATGTGTTTCTACTATAGTTTTGTTGTTTTTTGCCCATGTCATAAAGTTTTTGTAGACATTTCGACACAAATTTTGACTTAATGACATAGGAGTCAAGTTGCTTGATCGTTTGACAATATGTATTGCTATTTCGTAGTTGTTTTGGCTTTTTGAGAGATTGAATTGAATTTACCTAACTAAAGCACATACATATGTTGGAGCAGTCGTTGCAATAAATTACTCTGCGTAAGAAAAAAGGACAAAAGCGCACTGGCGAGTGGCTGAGAGATATTCCAAAGAATTACTTTCGTTTTCTTCTGATCCTCAAAGAAGGAGTCCTCGTCTTACGAGAAGAGAACACAATTGTTCACAGGCTCATCATTTTCGATACAGACTGTTCCCAATGCTATAATATACGATTTCTATGCACGATGAAGCATGGTCGTAGAGACTAGTTATTCAGAGACAGGTTTCCATTAGTGGTAGAGCTGTTTGAAGGTCCGAGGAAGGAGGAAGGAAGGCTTACGAAATCATCACTTCTAACTAACCCTTTTGTTAAAGGTTTGTAACGTAACGCCTTAGAGAAAACCCTTCGCTTTAGCGAATGAGAAGTTTATAGTGACCTAAATCAGCACCTAAAATATGCAGCTGCAGTGGGTATCATCGTGTAACACAATCCTCACAGACAGAGTTTTCGCTCAAGCGTACTGCAATAGTTAAATGTCATGTATGAACATCAATAAGTGTTCTTCTGAGAGACAGTAAGGATGCCATGGATTTCTTTCTTTCTACTAACGTCCAAGAAAATCTTGTATTCAGAATAGTTCATAATAAACCCGATTATCATTATTCTCTGGTCCTCGTCTTGCAAACTCTTTAGATTCTCATTTACCGTGATCCTCCTATGAGCTAGGACCCAATAAAACGAGTCAATGAATTGAATTAAGCAAGGTAGCCATTAGTGCAGTTTGACTAGCCCTGCAGACATAAAAATACTACAACTCTGCCTTAAGTTTCTTAGAATGTATCTCGCGGCCTTGAGGTTTGAAAAATCTGAGTTTCGAAGATAGAGACGATCGTATTTCATAAATTCAATAAGAACCATCCATCAAAAGTTCGACTATACTCCTTTCCTGGTACAGACTCTGGCAAAAGCCTGTTCTGAACCACAAGCTAGGATGGGTTTTACACCCATCAGAATAAACCTACTTTTGGCAGTTCAACTCAATGTTTCTTCCAAAAGCAGTTTCAGTCATCAGTGCTACCTCTCCTGATTAGCTGAGAGTTAACTATGCGAAGAGAGTTGGGGGATTAAAAGAGAGGGTCTATGACCACCATCGGCTGGACGTCAATCGACCTCCACTCCTTAACACAAAAGAAGTATTTTTCTTGAGGTTTTTAATGTTAAAATCCCTACGTTCACAGGAAAGTTAAAGCCAGAATAATGCATGCCATCACCGCCCCTCAAGCAGACATAGAAACCTCTGGCAAATAGCTTGGAATTGACACCGAGATACCTTGCAATTTTCAACGAATTCTCCCTCAAATCACTTTCTCTGATCCAGTTACTCATTCAAGGAGTAAATAATTTAGAGGTTTCTAAGTGCAGAAAGGAATTTCTCTGCTACTCAGATGGCAACTCCATCGGCAGAGTCTGTTACCATTCCTCTCTGAGATTCCTAGAAGTCATGTGAGTTATGCTTCCTTTGCATCCTGGAAATTTTAAGTCCCATTTTATGAACATAATCCAACTATCTGCAGGAATAATGAATGCAAAGTTTGAACTTACAACCAACAATGACATAAAGTCTTCCTTAAACGAAAACCTCTTCTGTCACAACTAAGTCTTGACATTTTGCTTACAAGTAAACTATAACAAACACAATGAATGTTGCAATTGTCAAAACACTGCAAACCCCTCCTACCCTCTGCCCATCTCGTAGAGAATTAAAAGAAATTAACCACACAATAGCGACCATAAGACCCATAAAATATTACATCCAGCCAACACAATGAAAGTCCATCCGATTCTATAGGTCCGACCACAAACCTTCTTAAGTTCATGTCCAACGTCCGTCTGCTTTAACAGAAAAAAAAAAAAAAAAGAACTCGAAAACTGCATTGTGCAATCGACCATTCAGTCGGAGAGCTGCACACATAATCCCAACAATGGCCACAAGAATGTCCCTCTGCTGCCGCCTCTGGCCTGCAAGAATATCCAATTTGCAGTTTGTCACAAATTTATTGAAAGTCCATTCAGCGTGATCCGGCGACGAGGATTTTTGGCTTGCCCAACGCAGCAGCACTAGGATGCAGGCAGCAGGACTCACAAGTTCAAATTTCATTCTTTAAGAGCGAGAGAGAGAGAGGATGGTTCCTCCTCTTTAGATGCAATATGTTGGCAATGCTATTGACCTAAATAGCCGGATGTTGACAGATTTTTGAAGTACGAACGGCACACGAGTAGTGTTGGCATGGAATAGAGTTGCAGAGCTACCCTCTTTGCTTGCCTCCCTCCCCTACTTAAAGTGTTACGACGACGTGGTGGTTTAATGTGAAAACACATTTGTTTCGGATTTTTCTGCTTCGCCAACGAAAGTAATGAAAAAAATAATAAAAATCCAAGAAACAGCAAAAAAAAAAAAAAAAAACCAAGAAAAACTGGAAAAGTGAAAGTTTGTTCTTTTGTTCCACCAACAACAATTCGTACAAATCGAATGTCTGACATGTGTATTGTTCCACAAAAAAAAAAAAATAAAAGAAAACCAATCGATATCGTATACCTAAGACTTCATCTCCATCTCTACGAGACTCTTTACCCTACTCTCGGATTGAGTGCCCACGCACAATAAATAGTCAGTCAGCCACACTTCCAAATTAAGATATCGCCGCTGCTGGTGGTGCTGCTGCTGCTCCATGCGTACACCTTATAATTGCGTGCAATCAAGCGTCGAATTGCCGCTAGGTTGACCGTAAAACGTGGCGAAGATGACAGTGAGTGGGCGGTTCTATCTGATTATTCATTGAATGGCAATTTCAGAAGACGACCGACGACGACGACGATAGTGTTCCTTTCTTTGGTTTGGAGACAGACTATTAAAGCCTTTGATTGCTTTTTGTTAAAAAAGAAATGAAAACTTACAAACAAACGGAGCGACATCGACTTTGAAGATCTTTGGTTTATGGCTTGGGATCAGCTTTGGAGTGTCTGCTGGCGGCCGGGCGCAGCGCGGCGGATGTGTCGCGGTCTATTTCCTTTGAATGAGTTTTTGAATAAAACTTAAAAATTATGGGCAAAAAAGGGAAACTTTGACGGTGTTGTGATGCATGAAATAACGGCTTTTATTAGTATTACTTTTGTTTGTATACAGTCTGTACTGCAAGGGGGATTCAGTGGGACTAGTTTAAGCTACAAGTGTTGTCTCAAACTGTTCAGTGAGAGATTGGGATTGTCTAGTATAAACACTAGCTCTTTCAGATCGTTCACATAGTAGGGTCGTGTCACGAATGCTAATAGAAAACCATATCCTGGTAGGGCATAACCAAGCACCACATCCGCCGCTTTTTTGAGTCTCCTCGGTATCCAATAGGATATCGTCCGCACTTACATACATATGGTACGATACTGCTAAGGTTGACGCTTTGACATCGTATACTGCTGATCCGTTCCACAGCTTCTGGAGGATAAGTTCAATAAACGTCAAGACACCAGACTTGCCAGTGTGATAAAAGAAGAAGAAAGAATGCATCCCACCATTGATTGCTTGGTTAGAAGTGGCTGCCAGCTGAGAAACGACAACACAATTAGACCAGAAATAGATCCATTGTAATACCAAGGAGTTTGGACCCTAAATTCACAAATACTCGTTAGAACCATTTTGAGCTTCTTGTTAAGCGTAAGAGACTTTTAATTTTTATAGGTATTATTTAGATCTCCTAAATCGTTATAATAGTATGAAGCTCCTAAATGAAGCATCCTTCTACGGAAGAGAGCTAGGCACAAAGAAGGCGAGAAATAGTGTCCTCCTCTTCCTCATCCTAGCAGCTTCTGCAAAAGTCGTTTGCGAAAAGGCCTAGCCTTGTTGTGTGCTTGCCTATTAAACAGTGTCCAGTGATGGCACCTATTGTGATGCCGATATGCAACATGTTAAGAGAAATCATAGGAAGAAAAAAAGAGCACGCAGAGCCTGGAGTTGCCACCGTAAGCCGCTCCTGTCCGAAAATAATAATATCTCCACATATAAAGGAGAAGACGCAGAGGACTACTGAGTACATTGCAGGGACTTCGCAGAGGAAAGAGTGTCCCATCCAAGTACTCAAATTAAAATTTAGGTTTTTTTAAAGGATAGTGAGGGCACTTCGACCTAGGTAGTAGATCTTTTGTGCTATTCCCTAACAGGATTGAATATAATTAATTGTTCTGTTCAAACGGAGGAGACATAAGAGGGGATGTGAAGCATTTGATTAAGTACTTAAGTCTCAGCCGAACTATGGCTGGACACACAATATGTGGTGGGCTGTTTCAGTGTCGTTAAGACACAGCGTCCGATTGGATATGGCCTATTTTCTTGTGATGATAATTGAGAGAGCAATGATTTTCTTGCTTTGTATTTGCTCATGGAGTGGATGTCTTTTTTGAGAAGTTGATGTATTGTTTGGCATGTCTTAAGCCATTGTGAGAGTTCCAATGGAAGAGCACTCCCATCTGCTGAGCTCTATCCTTCTTTGGTTAGTTTGTAGGCCACAAAAAGGTTCAGGACCAATGAATGGAGCCTGAGCACCCTATCTGACAAGCTCATCAGCGGCTTCGTTGCTAGGGATGCCCCTGTGTCCAGGGATCCAAATAAGTGTTAGTTTATTGTGTTCAGCAAGCTGCAAGAGGGATTGGAGACAGTTCCAGACAAGCTTTGACTCAAAGCTTAAGTAGCTGAAAGCCTTGAGAGCTGCTTGGCTATTTGAAAATATGTGATCCAAGGAGGTTTCTTCTAATGCATTCTCTGACTCAGAGCTTGATAGCAAGGACCTCTTGAAAGATTGTGAATGATTTTCCTAGAGGATTGGATAATTTGTAGATTCCAGTTCCAGACTCACTCGCCATTTTCGATCCGTCAGTATACCAATCTAATGAGAAGGTTATTTGGGGGATTTTCAGATTGTTCCAGGATCTCCGGATTAGGATGCTGACCTTAAAGAGGTGATGGAGATGGATTCTCTTAGGCATGAGGTCTGAGCGGAATTCTTTCAATGATTTTCATGTGTCGGACTAAATTAGGGGAGGAGTTGTTGCATAGTCTTCATTACCAGCCCTACATGTACCTAATAAGAGAGGAGAATCAGCGTCGTCTTCAAAAGAAGTTCAGCTCCTTTCCTGCCATGGTTATGACTAGATTAGTTCATTAACTGTCGGTGGTCCATCGTTCATACTGTAGAGGCCAGAGTTTAAGACTACCAAGCACAGCATCATTGAAAGATCTCTACGAATCAAGGATTATAGGAATGAAGTTTAGATGAATATTATTAAGCTGGTAAGCTTCTTTGACTTGGCCTCTAAGCTAGTACATCTGCCAGCGAGCAAATAATACAATGTCTGTTGGGCAGGAAACTTTACTGGAGTGCCTAAAGGTAGTCAAGTGCATCCTTTCGTTTCCGATTCAAGTGATTTATGTCTCTGATGATGGAGACTCCGTCTTACACTAGAAAAGTGTGCTGGAACAAATGCTGTGGTTGTGGTTTAGTTCTACACAAATGCATACAAAATTGAATGAGGGGCTCGTGGAGTTGTTTTCTCGAAGAAGCTCAATCTGAACGTCTCGCTCTCTATCTTCTTGATAAGTGAACCGTAGCGAGGTAGAAACACTGACGGTGGGCTCTTGTTCACGTCACTCGTCGTAACTTCTATTTCTTTTCCTGTAATGGAAACTCCAAGACTTGCTATGCTTCTGAACCTCAGATTCCTGGGATGAATCGAGACCCGAATGGCCTTTGCTACATGGAAACATTCGAAAACAAGTTCACTAGGCCCCGCCAAATCTTCAAGGCGAATCTGGGCAAGACTGTATCCAGAGACTGTTTGATTCTGCTAAAGGAGTTCTTACAGGCCACTGCTTCAACAGATTTCTACACGAGATGTATTCTCTGTGTACGTCCGTCTCTTTCCAAAAGAAGAATGATGCATTCATGTAGAGCTCTTTTAGGTGATCCTGTGATCATTCATATCTAAACGGGTGGTATTACGATCACCTGCGTCTGTATAGAGCTTATGAGCACTGCTCGTTCAGTTGATAGTCTGTACTTGAAAGCACTTTCCTACAGGGACTCCCAGCAGATATAGCCTATAAAGATCCCAACAAAGATCGTTAAATGTGATCAGTTTGGCATACGAATGTGCCGAGTTTAATTTTATTTCATTGCCTTGGAGTTCTCTGGAGATGGAGTTGTATCCTTATATTGAAGTAGATCTGCGTACTGAATCATAGTTGGGAATCTTGAAACCTTTCGAACTAGTTCACCAACCATTTCGTTGCTATGAGAACTGTCGTGTCCTGGAACATGCTAGAGTGTTACAATCTGGTATGCGGTCGGTTATCGTCTAACTAGTTTTGAAATTATTTCTGTGGACAAGCGAGCTTCTCTTCGCCTGCTTCATGGATAGTTCTTGGATCTTGGCCCATCCTTAGGGCTTCCACTTGGGACACAATGCCATGGGTTTCCATGGTTGCAGGTTAACACTAGGTCCTCGCAACAGTAACCTTCCTTTGAACTCGGATTTGGTTCGTGGGGCCTTCCTATTTGCACTCTTCCCAGTAAGGAGGATTTTTGCAGTGTCAGATATTTCTATGGTCGCGTTGGACCACAACAAGTGCTTTTCTTATATATTATGAAGTATTGTCTCTTAATGTCAATTTACTGTCGACTCTACCTCGTAAGCTTGTCCTTTCCGAGTCCGAAGGTGTGAAGAGCATGCTGCTGGTCCTTTGTTGCTTTTATTTCCCTGTGCCTTAAGGTGTACTCTGTATGATTTTCACCAAATTGCCATCAGTCCAAATCTAGCTCCCTCAATAACAAAGTTCTGCAATCTAAAGTTCCGACATCAGCACTTTACATCAGTAAATAAGTACCACAAATTGCCTCCCTCTTCAAGTATATCCTCAAAGTCTCATGACAATTCGAGAAAAAATTAACTTCCTCTCCACCATCTGGACCTTTCAATATTCACTAAACTACATTGTTCTACAGTACATTAAACAAACCACCACCTCGTATGCAAAATTCGATGCAGTTTTCAAAACTTCAGGGAATACAATACTTTAGGCACGTGTATGCAAAGAGTTCATGTTTTGTTTTTAAGGACATCATCCCCAAATAACAACAATAACCACGATTGCAACAAAACAACAGTAACTTTCTACCTACCCTTCAACTTCCATCTAAGTGATGAATGTTATATTGCAAGGCACGTCGGAGTCGCCAAGATAAACTTACACGTTCCGTAGATAAAATAAATAAACTTTTTCCCCCGAAAACTTCTCACCAAATATAAACGAAAATAAATGAACTCTCCTTCCAAACGTCCTTCCTTCCTTCCTACCTACTACTACGTAACACAAAGTCACTTGACTGTGCAAAGAGACCGAACCGAACCGAACCGAGTAACTTTGCATCACCGTCAATCCAATTTCAATTTCCTAATTGCAATCGCAGTAGCAGCTCCGCTCCAAAGAGTCAAAAAAGTGATTTTTGTTTGCCAGCTAGCGCTAGGAACCTCTTTGCTTCCAGAACTCTTAGGCAAACACACAGAAAAAAGTTACTTTTCTCTACTTACACAGGGTGGTTCCAATTTCACTGAGGGGGAGGGGGCGCGAAAGTTTAAAGCGAACGCTCCTTTCTCTCACTCCCACATGATTAACAATGTCAACTTGTCATCAAAACCACGGTGTCACTCCCAAAAGAGCTAACCAACTGTGAAATAACTGAACAGAGGAGTACCTACCACTGTCACAGTGCGGTAAGGAAACACGGTTTTTCTCTTCTTTTTTTTTTTTTTTTTTGCTTTTGCGAGAGGCAGAATCCCGCGACGATAAAAGTAAAAAAGGCCCCAACCGGCAACCGGAATGAGATCAATGTTGAACGCGACCGTTTTTCCCTTCTTTGAAACCCCTTCGGGTGTGGAAAGTTTTGTGTGTGACTTACCTTTCTGCCGGAGATAACAATGGCTAACTGTGTCAACGGTTGGTTAACAAAAAGAAAAGAAAAAAAAAACTTCCTACGAAGAAGATAATTTTCCCTACACCATGGGATACATTTCCAAGGTAAAACTACAAGTAGATACTCGGTAGCGATAAACAATAAAAAAAAAAAAAACTGGGTATCAGCATCCTTTAAATGCGTATAAATGTCACCACCTCGAAGTTAACTCTCATGTAACAGTATCCTCCGACTATTCTAGGATTTCCCAGCGGGCAAAGCTACAGAAAAAAAAATACACCAGCGCCAAACAACTTGGCAGAAAAACGCTGAGCAAAACAGAGCAAAAAAACATATAAAAATACCTCATCGTAAACTATGCCATGCCCGAGTATCTGAAGTATCATATTTCAGCAGTAGCGAGCGCATCGTAACAAAAAATCAAAAAACGAAAAATAAAACTCTTCTGACTGACAGATACCATCGTCAGCAGTAATACGAGGGAGATTGGCAATGTCATCACACGCACGCAAACTTCGTATCACCGCTGGCGGATTTTTACTCGTCCAAAGGGATATGGGGGCCACCACAAAGTGGTGGAGCCCTTATGTTCTCAACTTGAAGGCGATGTGAAAACGGTTGCGCTGTCGACACAAGGGTACTCGAGGCGGAGAGAGCATTCTGCTTGGCCCCTATTTTCTATCCCCGATGACAGTAAGACAGATAATATTTTTTAATTTCTTCCCGAAAGCCACTACAGTAGCCGAATGAGGGGCGAGGGGACGTATGTATGTTGTTTACGTGAGGGGAAACATTTATCGACAGTTTTACTAATGTGATTCCGACGAAATTTGAATACGAAATTTATTTACT
This sequence comes from Chalcosyrphus nemorum, assembly GCA_949716465.1. Taxonomy (NCBI): domain Eukaryota; kingdom Metazoa; phylum Arthropoda; class Insecta; order Diptera; family Syrphidae; genus Chalcosyrphus; species Chalcosyrphus nemorum. The sequence goes on from OX454333.1 coordinate 83,571,510, forward strand.
CAATTATTCATAAGGTTGACGCGAGGAGGAGCACCAGTAGGATAGGCTTGACACATATGAACACAGCAGATTCCATTTCAACCCAACCGATGCGATGTTTCAAGTTACATTCTGCGTCTGTGATGTGAAGTGGTTTGTGGGAGGGGTTTTCCTGTGTCGCCGCAGGGATATGGCAAGGCAAGGCAACAACTTCCGAATATTAGGGTGGTGTTTTGGTTTTTTTCTTTTTGTTGGCAAAGTAATTTGAGTGAAATAAGGAAGAGTTTTGGGTAATAACATCGCAAACTCGCAGATGATGCTCATTAGGCTTTCCGTGGATGTGTTTGCATTGTCATGAGAAGATGACAATGTATCGGTTTGCCTTGAGCACGCCAAAATAAGTCAAGAAATAAGTTTCAATTTCTTTTAGTGTTGTTTATTTATTTTTTATTTTAGATTGTCTTAGGCTGGTGTTTTCTGAAAAATTTTAGCTGATGAATTTCCACGCCTTGCAGCCTTGAATGAATGTGATTAAAATTGAATGAATGTTGATATCGCGAAGACTCTCTGTGCAGTGAGGAGATACATAATGAAGGCTTCTGGTGGTATGCTACTCGAGAAATTTCCTACCTTATGTCCGTGATCATATTTCACAGTTACATGAACCACATGAAGTTCAAAAACTGAAGCAAAGAACCACTGAAGCGTTGAATTAAAACGCTTGTTGCTTGAGTTGTCAAAATGCGCCCCAGGCAAGCTACTGTGTATTTGCTTTGAAAATTTAGGTTGGAATTGAAATGAAGAACCACTAAACCGTTCAATAAGAAGTACATGAGTTTGATGAGAGATTCAGATCCGAATAATTCAGTCAGGTAAATCATTTTGCCTACCTCAGTTTCTACCTCTTATTTGACTCATACAACTTGTCTGACTCCATTGATATATAGTGTATTCTAGGCGTGAGGTTTTCTTCTTCTTTTTCGTCTTTTAAAAGTAAGCTCCACATCCTTGCCTAGAGTAGATAGACACCTTGGCTATGAGGGCTATTTACGCGCCATTACCCTCCTAGCTTACGAAAGACTACAAAGGTAAGATATTTTTGGCGAGTCATCGATTAAAAAGAAGTCTACTATGGGTTTCAAGAAAGAACAACTTAAATACGATCGATGGTCTTGATAACTTCCTTACGGAGGCCCTTATTCGCATCGTTGTGACTGTGATGTGACTTAAATACAACACAAGGACTGGTTATGGGGATTAGTATAAGCCACTGACTCTTGGGAATCACGCTGCTAAACAAGGCAACGAAACAATTCGCCACTCTGATTATACATAGTGGAAAACCTGCAGATAACCCACTTTTGAAACACCTATCAATCGATTCAATGATAAGGTTTTCTTAAAGGTCAAGCTCAGTTGCGACTTTATAATCAAGCTTGTCTTGTAAGCTCTCTCGTAGAGAACTGCATGAATCCATTCATTTGTATGAATCGTGTAAGAAACGATAACGATAGTTCACTTTGGGAAACGAAATGAAAACGAATCATCATGGTGGTGGTATTCATGAATCGTTGAAAGTATTCCTTCATAGTATTCATTCAATCAGCGCATTCACAAAAGCAGTGAAATTTACAAGTAATTCACGAGCCTTCGAATGGTTTAAAAAGTAGGTAGAAAGTGGAGAACACTGCAAGACAACAAAGGCGACCTTTTTTATGACAGGAAAAAGCAAAGAGCACTGCAAATACATATATACATACAAACATATAAAGAAGATCACACGAACCACTCGACACATTCACTGCCTTTTTCCAAATTCAGTACGAGGCAACAAAGAATAAGTGTATGCATGTGAATGGCAGCTTGCTTCAGATTCATTTTATGATAGTCAATAAAATGTGAGCCTAGCGAATACTTCCTATGAATGATTACGAATGTATGTGAATACTTGAAAAGCAATGAATATTTCGAATGGCTCACAAAACGAGCTACTTGTTGCTGGTATAGGAAAAAATGCTTGCCAAATATTTTAATCTATTTTCCATATTTTTTATTATTGGATCACTCAATTCTAACAAATTGTAGAATCTTGATCGATATTTAAGTTCCAGTGCGACTATTGCAAAACGCAAAACATGCACAGGAAAGTTGTCTACTATTCGGACAAGAGCTCGCTTTAAAGGCGGAATATTTCGGTGTCCAGTAGAAAAGAACGACAGCTTGTGATCCAACGCCTAGTATGTCGGAAACCTTGTAGATAATTTAGAAGGTAGTAATTGACATCATTCGAGAGCAGTCGACCGACTGTTGTCCAGTGTGCCCGCTAGCAGCCCAACTCGACAAAACTATCGACCGATAAAAAGTATGCATAGTGTGCGGGCGGTACAAGAAGGGGAGATTTCAAGGGTTTTTTACGAAGAGGTTCCACCAAGACAGAAGATCACCACTTTTTCCATCTGAACGTGGGGATTTATTATGGTTGAAATGAGATCTTCAAGGATTCCAGCTACTGAGTGGGTACCGGAGGAAAATATCTATCCTGAAGAATATTGAAACAGGTTCAGTGCATTTGGAGGTAGAGAATTATCGGACGAGGTGAAGTTTTCTGCGAATCTTATTGTCGTCGGCAAGAGCTGGAATGGTGGTTGAGGCAGAGCTTTTTACTCTTTTAACGAATGACCAAAATGATGTACCCTCTTTAGGAGACTGTCGTTACGTTGCCAGCCTTACGGTCTTGCAGGAATTTGTTTGTGGACATGTATTGTGCTGTGGTCATTTCTAGCCTGTCGCTTTTTGGTATCATAACGCTATAGATTTCTGCCTTATTTCGGACTCCAATCGCACAAGTCGGATTGAACCACAGTTCTGATTTTTGTCTGAGACTCTTACTGATTTGCTTGGAATAAAGGATCGCATTCGAAGTACAATTGGATCTGCTATCCAGCCGGCATTGACGTCCCTACCCTATCGAGGAAGCATAGAAACCATTTTACATTCTCAAAGAACGAATAAAGACCGCTTCAATCGGCGTTGTCCTGTTGCCATATTGCTCTTCTAGGCAATTTCTTTTTACCTGAATGCTGATGAGTGTACGAGGATTTAGTTGACAACAGCAGACAACGATCTGATCTCCCAAGGGGAACAGAATCCTCGATTGAAAATTTGTTAGGAAGCTAGGTCTAGACAGACAGGTCTAGAAATTCACTGTCCACGTCAGGAATGTGCTTTGGATATAAGCCTAGAAAGGTTGTTCATCTCAGCAAAGATTGCAGCTATTGCTTCTTCATTGTTGTTGGTTTAGAAATAGTTAGTAGATATTGAAATCACCCATAATCTCGATTTCAGGACAACGCCCAACTCACAACCTTACTGTGTGTACTGTATAAAGTCGAGAAGGTTAGTGTTGATTGCTTATCTCCTTTTGCAATTTCCACTAGTCAAGGGCGGATCCAGATGGATCACAGGGGCTCGAGTCCCCTCCAGACACGATTCAGATCTGTGACAACCAGCACTGCCGAACAAAATTTGTCCACCCTACACCGGTTAAAGACATATGAGAGAAGATCGCCTGAATGGACAATACAATTGCGTACACTCTTTACCCATCTGACATTTGTGGCCCTTTCAGAAATAAATCCTGGATCCGCCTTTGCCACTACATTGTTGTTGACGAGCATTATTGAATTTTGTTAGTTCTACCCTCTTGGGTACTAAAAAAATAAAGAGACCGACCATTCTGTCAAACATTCCAATTGAAACCAACAGATGACATAACTTCACGCGACATTGTCACGCTAGACAGCTAGTTTAAAAACCATGGCTTAAAGCAATGTGTCTTAAGTTGAAAGAGGGAGTTACCACAACTAAAAATAGTACTTCCAAGAGAGTGACAAATTCCGCTGACACATGTGACAAACTCAACCAATTCAGCTGATGTAAGTCCATTCAAAACGGATTAATTATTCAGATCACGCCCGGTTATTATTTCTGGTAAATCTGATGTCATTGCCTGCAGCTCAAGGCAATTATATATTATTTTTTTCCATCCTAATTGCCTATTGTCAGTTCCAACTTAAGTGGGTCACTTCAAACAAAAGCAAATTGGAAGTTTTTTTTTTTTTAATTTATAAATAAATTTAACAACATAAATTCCACCCCCACATAAAAATGGGTTTTACCATCCCCCAGAAAAAGACAAAAAAAAAAAAAAAGCTATGATATCCTTTTGTCCAGTCCAGCCGCAAATCCAGCATCATCCCACACGGATACACGTTCTATTCAATTAAATATAGAAGCTCATTAAAAACACTACTGCCTCCCCTTGCCACTAAGTCTACTTCTACTCCCATTCAGTGGCAATCTCAAATGTTCCATGCATAATGGCTTCCATTTTATGACAGAACAAAACCCCAACAAAAACACGATAAATCACAACCCCTACTGCTCGTTGTCCTGGATCCTTTTCAACACTCTGCAAATCCAAACGATACAGAGGCATTCAAGCCTCAGCCAAATGATTTATTAAATTCATGTCACCATTAAATCTCTTCATTACCTCCTTCAAAAACGGTTTCGTGAAAAACCACCACCTCCCACCGACCAGTTGTTGTAGCTCATCCTTCATCCTGACTAAAGGAGGCAAACAAAAAAAATATAAAACGGGTACGTACCCCTCTTTTCGGCAACAAAATTGCTGAATTAATGTTGCAGCTAAAAGGATTTTCCATTCGTGTGATGAGAGGTGGCGCCCTCCTCATACGTACCTCGTATATCCTTATTCTGTGTGTTTATTATCCTTGCACGCTGTAAACGGCTTATCAATGTTGAATTAAATTTTGCATCATCCTCTCTTTCCACCAAAAAAAAAAAAAAAGCTCCGCTCAAATTAGATTCATAAATTTACGAAACATGGAATTTATTAGCCAAACGTTGTTGATAGGGGGCGCCACTTTCAACCTGACACGCTCGTCCTTTACCTTTTTTTGTTAGGGACCCCGTGCGCGCAATTACAGTACCTATGTCTGTATAAATTTAATTTAAATTCAAATGTCTATCTTGAAGGTAAAGAAAGGCACGTTGTGTACACCTCAAATGGAATCCCATTATGTACTTTTCAATAGTTAGGTAGCTCTGCGCGCCGTTATAGCCCTTAGGGCCAAGTTGTGACTTTATGTGTTTACCTTTCGCGTCTAGACGTTATGTTGGGTTTTGTAGACTCCTCTTTGCCCGGTTGGTTGGGACGTGCACAAGCACATCATTAATCATTTTGAATTATTTAATCTCTCGAAGAAAGATATGCTAGTCACACGGAATCGTAAAAACTTCATCGTTCATTTACATTTTTCAATTTAAATTGTGTGCGAGAGGGACACACCGACACACTGCTTTCGTGCTGTCAATTGATATATTCTGTCATTCTGACACATGCTATTTCGCTTTATTGTCTTTTTGGCGGCATCGGAAAATATGGCGCACGGTACGAAATCGAATGATAAGACACGATTAAGAAATCAATTTCAATCGTCGTTCTGTCGGCAGAGGGAGTGACACGTCATATCCGTTGTGCATTTTTGTAAAGTGTCGCCATCAAATAAATGACTTTGACAGAAGCAGCAGGTTTTTTTTTTTTTTGTCGTCTCAGGGGTGCTGTAAGAGGGCGCTATATATACTCAAGACGACAGAGAGAGAGAGAGAGAGATAAAGGTAATATATCTGTCGGCTTGAACAGAAGAAGAAGAAAAATGGTTGGCAAACATGTATATAATGGATTGAGAGGCAAAAAAAGATGATTGAACAACGGGCGGCTGCTTTTTTCTTCGAATTATTATTCCGAAATCGTTCTCATATTTCGTCATGCAGACTGCAGAGGTATAGAGAGGCACCCTGGCCGTGTGCATAAATGTATGGAAATGAAGATCCAAAACAGAAATCACCAATAAGTCAATCAATTTTGGCTATCTGTGCGTATCTCTGGTGCTTTAGGATTTGTTGTGTGTGCGTTTTTGCGTTCTTTGGGTATACGACGACCGACGCACGACGGGTGGCCATGGTTATGGATGAATGGATAGAGTTTAGATTCGAAATCAAATACAGTATCTACACGTGGATTTGTTTATTTATCGACCGATATGAGCTGATATTTTGTTTATTTTTCAAATTGGGTTTTCGCTTTAGACCTTGGCAGAGTGATAGTTGAATTTTGAATCACTCGTTGGGGTAGAGAATCGGGGGATTATGGGTAACTTATGGTATGATATCGAATTTTGGGGTTTTGTGAATGAGATGCTGCCGCGGGTTGAATTCTCGGTAAACTTGCTTTGTTTTGGAATATAAATTGATTATTCGGCAGCATCTTGGTAGCTTTTGTGTGTGCTGGTAGTTATTTAAAGAGCAGTGGTTTTGGGAATTTGTCTTATTAACACAACAGCAATATTGCAATATATATTTGCAGGATTAGAGAATGATTAGAGCGGAGAAAATCCAAGTGGAACAAAGCTTCTTAAAGATTTATCGACAGATAATCTTTGGTTTTAGATGAAGGTTGCGTACCCCTAGTCAGCTTAGATAAGTTTTGAGGGATTGTTTTGTTCTTGGAATATATTGGAGTTTGATAATTATGGCTTTAAGTACTACTTCCACGTTTTTCTAGGAACTTCAGAATACACAAACTGATCAACGTTGGAACTGGAACTGAACCTTGTGGAAACTGTGGTTTCTCTTCTTGTTTTCTTAATCTTCCATTCACAGATACACTGAATAGTCGATTCGTATTCATTAACGAACTTATAAACTAAGCTGTTGTTAGGCATTGGATGATTGTCGTCAGCTGGTATAGAAGCTCATTTTTGAACAATGAGTGCATCCGAAGTCAAGCGACCTTTCTTGAAACCAGCCTCGATGAACACTTTAAGCGTTGGTATATGGTCTAAGAAACAGCGTGTCTGATTGGAGCCGGTTGGATCATCCGGGATAATATCATTATAGTCGCTAATACAATGATATCTCTTCCAGAAGTTTGGAACAAGAACCAGCATTGGTATTGGACGGTAGCTTCAGCTGACATATCTGGTGTCAGTTTGGAATCAAAAGGAATGTACTTTAGCGTAAACCTAGACGGAAAAGGATTGTTACATTTAAGACCCTTAAGTACGCTTGACATACGAGTATGTTATGTGCTTTGACCGTAAACAGCTTGTTATTGGTAAAACTCGACTTATCAGTTAGCAATTACATCTGGAGTAAAAGACATCTTCCGAAGTAGGAAGTTCCAAGGGTAAGTTCCAAGCTTTGGGACATTTTAGATTTTACCTGCGGTTGTAATCCAGAGATTTGAACAGCCTTACTGGATCACTCAGCTATGTAACTTGTCCATTGTACTACCACAAAGCACTCTATTACATCCCGTTTAATAACTGGGTGTTCCGTGGCTTAGTGGTTAGTGCGTTGGACTACTACGCAGGGGGTTCAAAGTTCGAATCCAGAAAAATATCTTCAAACGTTTTTGTACGGCTCCACTTTTTCCGAGTGTCTGACAAACATCCACCACCATTTTACTGTCATGAGAAAGTTTGCCATTAGGATTCCAAGGATCTCCGCCTAAAAGGCAGAGGCATGCTTACTGAATTACGATTGCAGTCTTGTCCCTAATTCTTGCTCGTTTTTGGAACCATCTGTGAAAATACGACTGCACTCTAGCCATAGACAGTTCTCAATACCAGAAAAGTTGACCTAAGCCACAGCCAAAGCCTCGGTGTCACAGCATCAGAAGGCATATCAATAAGACTGAAGTCATAAGGTAGATGACGTGCAGGATCATCAAGGCTCCAGTGCTTCAGAGCATTCCTATAAACACCAGATGCCAAAAAGTTTGTCGTAGCATACCAATGGTCTTGTACTGTGGAGAGTTATGAGCTGCTTATGATCATGTCCAACAGTTGCTATCAAAAGATTGTGATCTCTAACTACGGCCATGATCGGCCCGCATCTGTCCTCTGGAAGCTAAATCTTGAAGTAGTGACTGATAGCAATTTAGTAGATTTGGTTACTTGCACACATTGACACTTTCTTTGGCGGCTTTGTGCACAATTATATTGCCACCTAAAGTGAAGACTAGCGATACAAAAGTCAACAAATCCTTAGCCGAATTAAGAAGCCGTCGGAGACCTGACAAATGTCACATGCCAGGGATGTGAACTTAAAGCCTCAAAGCCAATATTTAAGTCAAAAGACTCTCATTAACAAATTGACATAAGTCAAAGATTTTGCCCATTATATTGCCATTGAAACGATTGGTGCAAATAGGAGTCTAAATTACATAGGACTTGACGGTTATTTTAAAAAGCAGACATCAATTGCTGTGTCAAAGGTCTATATTCAAAGCATGAACAATTTAGATAAATTGTGTAGACGTAAGCAATACAAATAGAAGAATTATAAATTTTTGATTTAGTACCAGCACGGCATTTAGTCTGTAAGTGGTTTGCGCTAACTAGGTGCACCAGTGACTCAAATTCCCCATGTATCAATGTAAAATGTCCTAGTGAGTCCGGTTATCGTCTCTAATTAAAAGTTCCCCCCTCTGAAGCCCTAAACAATCAATAAATCAGTCCAATTAAGCCATTTAATTAAGGCCGTTAATTTTCGGTACCCACTATTCAGCTTAGAACTGTCAATGTATACCTGCAAAACCCTCTCGAAAGCAAAATGGGTAAAGCAAAATCTAATAATGGCTCGAGAAAAGAAAAAAACGTATTACTTCCTCTCCTTGCGCCTAACGAAATTAAAAACGAAGGAAAACACTCTCCCGAGGCACAGATTGCGCTGCTTGTGTACCAGTGCCACTGCCAGTGGAAGTTCCTACTTCAAGTGCCTACCCTACACCACCTGCCATTGTGAAACTAATTATAATTATTTTCCTTTTTTTTCACTTTGCCTGTGCTCCTTGAATATGCGCGCCCCTTTTTGTGTGGTTTGTTGCGCTTTTGCACGAGCCCTAAGTACCGCACATAGGCCTCACCTAGGTGATGGTAATTAACTTTTGTATACGTGAATGACTTTTACTCCACATTTACACTATAATTTCGTTGTAAATTAAATGCACACACTAGCGTCGCGTCGCGTCGCCGCGATTTTAATGCCTCAATCGCACACACAGGCAGCAGGAAAGTGGCGAGTTCGCAGGTTAGACGCAGGGAATAAGAAGAATTTAATTTCGCGCCTTAATCGGCTCACACAGAGAGTAAAGTCAACCAAGATAGTGTTCTGCATAAATTGAAAGCAAGTGCACTTCCAGTAATGACAGAATAATGACAAGCAAAAAAAAAGTAGGAAGAGGAGGAATACAAGGCGAGTAATGCTAAAAGAACTTGTAACCAAAGTGAAGTCCTTGGGCTTTTGCCAGTATGCGTGGCATCCACTTTAGCCCGAACACCACACACACAAAGTGGATGAAGTGGAATGACAAGATATTTCATTAGGTTATTGAGTTCACTAAGTGATTTTGTTTTCTCGTTCGCCTTTTTTTTTCGTCGACATTATGAGACTTTATGTGACAAGGAAGCTAAGTGAAGGCGTAAAAATGAAGTTCAGCTTTTTAGCTTCAGCATGACATGCCAATCAAAAGTCAAATTGACAGCTCATATCAAATAAACTTTTTGACAATTACGATCGTTCTGACAGTTCGGTTGAATTGAAACTCGCAAGTCATGGGGGAACTCCCAACTATGTGATATAGTTGTTAATTAGTAGAAAATTTAAAGGTTTCCAGGGCTTGTCCTGCAGCAAATCATAATTGAGTTGAAAAAGTTCAACCAGGGTTCGGACTTCAATAATAAAATTTAGTAGTAGATTCTTACAAAAAGTGCAGTAGATCCGTATTTTCCGCAGCAGATTTGTTTTTGTTGCAAAAAATACAACAATACTGCGCTTTTGATTTATACACATATATTTTTTACGATAAAATAAGGTTAAAACAAACTTAAATTGCACAGTTTAAAGTAAATATAATCACAAATCTTTGCACGAAATTATTTTTTTATAAAATTTTTAATAACTGATTAATTTTCAGTTAAATTCAGTTCTTAAAAGAAATTTTCCATCAATAAATTTACGTTTTTTCTAGATTGTGTTACGTTTTTCATCTAGAAAACATCAAATTTTCAACCGTTTTCACATTCAAAAATCGCAGTAGATTTCAAGTCAAGCGCAGTGGCGCAGCAGATTTTAAAAATTTTTCAAAATCGCAGTAGATCTACTGCAATTGCAGTAAAGTCCGAACACTGAGTTCAACAGAGAATTTTAATTAAAATTTCATGACTTGTCAGTTGCACATCGCATCGTCTGGTGTGTTCGTGTTCCTCCTATGAGTAAATACAACTAGTTTGTGTTTTTTTTTTTTTTTTTTGTGGGACTCACATGTGCTGAAGGAGCTTGATTCAGTTTAATGCACTTTCGCTTTTGTCCAAGAGCACACAGAGTTTTTGGTAATAACATCAAGCAAGCACTTGTTACAGCAAAGTTGCAGTGTATCTAGGAGGTACTTTGGCAGTTATTTCTCGTCCATAAATTCAGGGACTGTGTGTGTGCAAGTAGTTTTAAATGGATAAGGAAATATTGTTACGAGTTGTGTGACTTTTATACGGAAGAACACAATTATGGAGTTTAAGAAGTCTGTAGACTTTGAGCTATGTATTTACCAGGCATAATGTTTCCATAAACACATGGGATGGGGAGTCTACTGGCTGCAAAAGATTTTGAGAAGTTTATAATGGGATTTGGTTTCACAAGGATATAGTATAGTGAAATTCCATTTTATATTTATAAGTAACCAGACAAGGCAGTTTCCTATGAAGGGGGGATGATGTTTTCGTTGTGAATTTTATGTATGTGTAGTCGTTGGTTACAAGAACGCGATGAACGCTAAGTTTGCAGTTCTTGGATTTGTATGTGTCGGCAAAAGTCTTGAATAAATATGTTGGGTTGCTTGTTAAAGAAAGAGGATGCTTTCACGGGCATTGTGATTTCCCCATAATTGTAGTACTATCTCATACTAAGCTCCCTCTCTGTTGGTTCTAAAACAAACCAAACTGTGCTCTTTGAGAAACATATTCATTGTAACCTTACCATGTGATCCAATCACAATTCCAAAAGAGACCCCCGAAAGTAATTTGAAGCATTTGGAACTAGAAAACTACAGCAACGACAGAGACAGAGTTGAATAAAGCCACCATGGTGGACAACAATCTGGAAAACGTAGATTTCAAAACTTTTAAACTATTCATACAGCAGACTGACAGACCGACAAACTCTTACAAAAAGGTAAAAAGCCTTGAGCTTCACAAGGAGTTGCAGAAACCGGTGGTGAGAAGGGGAAGGTAAAGGTACAATTACTGGTAGCAATTCATTTTCTTAGCAGCCTGTCAAACACTGAAATCATCACCAAAAAGACTAGGCCTGACCTGAGCTCGCGGGCTCTTGAGTAGCTTGAAGCCGAGCTTTATTATTGTCCACAAAACTGTACTGTCTGTTGTGGTATTTACGCTGGTGCCACACTGCAGTCAAAGCTAAGCCTTTGCGATGAGTCCAATGAGGCTATTGCGATCATAATTGACAGTCTGGCGCTAGAGGTGCTATTTCTTTAAGTAGGTACACGGAAGTGCTGTGGTGACTAACGGTGATTAACGTTTCCTTCTGCCTTTTAGTTTCACGCTACGAATTGCGATAGACCCATTATGGTGTCTGATGTAGGATGATCCGGATTGCAAGCATAACATTGATCCTTCACGGTTCTCCAAATAAAAAAGTCCAAAGAAGTCAAATCGCTGTTCCGAGACGGCCAATTGGCATCACCAAAACGGCTGATAACACGATTTGGGAATTTGCTGCAAAAAGATGTGGCATGGGCTTTGTGGCTTTGTGGAACTATAGGTCCTCCAAATCCATGGCTACAATTTCAGTAAAAACAAAGTCGGTTAACATGGCTCTGCAACGCCCACCGTTGATCGAAACGTTGTTTTCAGTCTCATTTTCGAAGTTTCCCACTCGGCTACAGCAGCCACATTCTCGACTGTGTGCACCATACGGCGAGGGGGACCACGAGTGTTGTCCACTAGCATAGCAGTCCCACGAACGTCCCGCACAAACTTGCGTACAGCAGGCAGGCTTCATTTCGGCCAAAACTTATTTTCAAAAAAAGCAGCACTCACTTTGGAAAAAAGTGTTCAATATTTCCCAACGTTGTTCAAACGAAAAACGACTCAATTCATTCCGCGGAGGTATAATACTGACTTTCTGTCACAATTTTGACCAGCTGTCAGTGTCAAAATAACCTTTGATTTAAGAAGAAACCACTAGATGGCCAACCCTGTATTTCCGATGACATATGAACAGTCACAAGCAAAGGTTTTCTTGTTGGTTGGCTACTAGGAGCTTTGACTCCATCGTTGGCCGCGTGAGTTGGCATCTTCTGCAGGACAATTCACAGAATTTGTTGTCTTTTCTATTGATCTTTTCATTGTGTGGCCGAAGAATTGGAGAAACCTATTACTCAGAATGCTCTTTTAGTTGGGACTTGAATCAAAAACTCTTCACTCAAAGACGAGACACAGTAGGCGAAGTAGATCGCATACGGTCTAATCTGTAGGAACAAAGGGTCTCCAGAGCCTTATGGCCAAAGATGACGGATAAAAAATCAGGAGAAATTATTAAGCTAGATAGATCACAAATTAGTTCTGTGATTTGGATCCTCCTTGTCTTCTGAGAAGACACCCTAGTAGATCGGGATTATCAGAGTCGGATATTACGCATATACTGTGCCAATGTGATGGCACTTCAAGAAATAGATCTTTATGTCTAGACAGACACTTCTTTAGCGATCTTAAAGAGGTAAGTTCAAGGAACTAACTGAACGACTTACTCAATTACTGTCGGGCAATCAAGTACTTGGTTAAAGTTTATTTCTGCCGTTTTAGACTCACTTCAGGGATCGCGATGGGCCTATTATGGTGCCTGGTGTTCTTATAAAACCCTTGTAATCTCTTAAACCCCTAGTCTCCGACATAACCTAAACCGTGACTCAGAGCATTGAAACTCTTAGGGTTTCCCTTTGAATACCTTCATATTTCCGATATATGTATAATTTTGCCAAGATAGAGCTCATACCAAAAAGACTGAAACGTTAATTGACCTTTCATTTGAACAAAGACCTCATCTAAACATTCAACACCAGTGAGAGAGCATTTAAAAAATAATAAATTATCTGCTGATCTCCTGTGGTTAAACACGTCAGCTTTCCTTATATCATACATTATTCATTATTTATCATGAGTAACCCTATGGAGTGTGAGTAAGATCCCACAATGATATCAAGTCACGATGACTTTGACATATCGAGCACAACCAGCAAGGCACACGACAATTACAACAGCATAACACTTTGTTCGACTCATGACCCACAGACACAGCACAGTACACAGGAACCCATTAGCAATGCAAATTCCCATCTCAACTTTTCACTTACCACACAACTTCTGTGTCTTTACTCGATTATACACATATCACACCATTAAACGCTTTAGAAAGAGTGATTGTCAAAAAAATGCTACTCTTCCCCAGAATCTAACCCACTGAGCTCACGAAACATTACCATAAACGAAACTGCATTCCATGAATATGAATCTCCACCAGGCCATGAGTAATATACCCCGAGTGGAGTAAGAATTCCAAACCGAATGCCACAATCGCACACACAAAAAAGAAAAGTTTTAACCCAAAACCTAGATCTTTAAACCCTTTTTCCTACCCACCGCCACCACCAGCACTCGGAGCAAAAAAGAAACACAATTCTTGCGAGCAATTTCCACTTTATTGTACAAAAAAAAAAAAACAAGATTGTATGTACAAAACTACTGAACGAGAATTATCCGAGAGTGCTTTTTGTTTACTTCGGTATGCTTGCATGTAAATTGTATGTAGTACTCCTCTCAGTACGCTGAAGGATAAGGAGTAGAAGCGGGGCCGAAGCGAGGCGAATCGGATGCTTTTGAACGCCACTTTTCCTGGCACGGCTTTGCCTTCACACGCACTACAACACCCCAGGCAAGGATTTTTATTTTATTTTTATTTTAAATTATAACGCCTATGGAAGACCGGATAAAATAAATATAAAAGAGGAAATTTATTTTACAAGTAAATTTAACAGTGTGGGTGGAAAATAATGGAACCAGTGGCGGTGGTTCGAGTTCAGAGAGATGAGGCAATAAATTGCTGGCAAGTCAGTGGAATTTAAAGTCACTCTTTGGAATCTTTTCACAGAAACCTGCACTTTTTTGTCTGGTCTATTAATTTGGCAGTCGTACTTTTGGAATACAGGAATCCCTTGATTGCGACATTGTAAGGTGAGAAAATGTAGCTAGCCATAAAAAATGTTGGTTTTATGTACCTGCAACTCTGCAAGTAGTGATTGCCACTAACTTTCCGTAAATAGACGTGCATCCCAGTCAAGGATTGGGGGCAAATATCCAAGTAAATACATTGACTTGAAAAGACTTCCTAGGAGCTACTTCGGCTGTTACCCCATCGACAAGTGGTACTTTGCTTTTAACATTCATTCGTATCGTGTAAACGAAGTGAGTGGTAACTTTTGGCATTTAAATTTCAAACTACAGCAGGTTGGAAACATTCATTGAACACGTACTGGGGAAAAAATACTGTGAATCTTAAGCGAATGCAAAAAAACCCCAGTAACTCTTCCAAATTGTTTGAACAAGACCCTTGAAGAGAATATAATATACGGAGACGTAAATGTTTTCACTTAAATTTCAAAATCTACTGCAGTCATTCGCACTTGTCTTCTATCCTTCTCTTTTCCAAGCAGTAAGATCGAAACAACAGCAAGGCTTAGCGATAAATGAAAAGAAGACGAAATATATGCTATCTACAGAAAAGGACACTCAACATCGTCGTCTTGGACAGAATGCAACAATGGATAGATTTCGAGGTAGTAAAGGACTTTGTCTACCTAGGCTCTATGGTCTATGGTGAGCTCCTCCAATGACCATTGACACCAGTGGGGAGATCAAACGAAGAATCACTCTTCCCAATCGGTATTTCTTTGACAAAATCATAAAAATTGAATCTTCACTCGGAAAGAATTTGATGTATGTATTTCAACACGAAAGCGTAAGAAATACTGTGAATTACAAATGAATGCACAAATTACATACGATCCTCTCCAGTCTATTTGGTCACCACCCATTGAATGATCTTTTCTACCCCTTTTTCGCAATTTCTACATAGCCAAAACCCGTGCTCTGTATATCCGTAAAAGGGTAATCATATCCTCATTATGATGCTGTTTCGAAGCTAACTAAGGTACTGCTAAGGTACTTATACTAAATAATTGGTATGTACAGCTTCGACGCTTCCTAACAAGTCCTGTACGATCGTCATGGAATAAGAGATAAATAACTATGCGTCACCTGACGACCTCCTATGGCTTACCTACATGGCAGATTCACTCTTCCCTCTTTGAAGCAGGTGCAAAAAAATGTGCGTGCTCTGCGTCCAGAAACTTATGTCGAAAACTTAATTAAAATTTATGCGATCAATTATATTTATTACATCGGTTTCTATCCATAAATTCGGGATTCATGCGATTAGCTTTCTTCCAGTTCTACAAACGGGATGGAAAAGGGGATGACGGTGGCGTGTAACATTTTGCCATAACTTTTAAGAAACTGTAAGAAACGTGATGCAAAAAAATCTGATCGTATTAAGTGCTCAACTCATAGAATCTCTTGATCTGTTGGTCCGTCGTTTTTAACTGACAGCTCGATAGAATACACACATTCTTTTGGGAGGCGGCCCACAGCCAACAGATGGATGAACTTCGCCGGATGAAGTAGATTGGCTTTCTGTTTTTTCATCCGTCGATCCGTTGACAGTATTCGCATTCTGCTTTAGTGGAAGCAGAGAAAGAATGTAGAGAAACTGTCATCGCTCTTGACAATCAGCTGAATAGTGTGACGTCAACTTAAATGTCAACGTTCAATGCAAATACAGAACAACGGATCGACGGATTTTATGGCCAACCATCCTGAATAAGCTGTATCAAAAGATAATTAAATAAACTTTTATTCCTGAATACCGTCTTCAAAATTGTTACGCTTGTGCTGTCAAATATACAGTATACCACAGGAGTTAATCCACCTGTAGTAAGATACGCGAAGTAACGTTTTCAGCATCAGATTGTAGTGCAGTCAATTTGTCAAAATCTTTGGTCAATCATAAATTGAGAGACAAGTTTAAAGAGTGTGAACATAACTTTAATGGACCTTGCACAGCACTTGGTGTAGATAAGGCTCATAAAAGCAGACAAGTTATGTCTTAAAAAGCATATCTTTTGTGTTATGCTTTAACAATTTATATCTGTTGTTCTCACTCATGTTTTACAATTTTCTTCATAAATAGTTTCTACTTGACACCTGTCACAAAATGACAGGTTGCATTAAAAGGCAAAATATAGGACGTAATTTCAAGTGTGTACTCCGTGTTTTTCAATGATATTCATTTTGTGCTCCTCAAAGATTCGTGGCATAGTGGTGAATGTGTTAGACTAGACAAACAGTTTAATTATCATGAAATGGAGATACTTTTTATTCTCCCTCTTCTCTTTGAATGCGGCTATTAGTCCCCCTCATTAGTGCGAAACATAAAGGCCAATGTCACATGAGTGTTTTATCATTTAGTCGCGTGCCACACACGAGTTCCCCCGATCGAAAAGATGTCGATGTGGTCGCGCGTTTTTTAGTTTGTTTTTCAGGTGTCTTTTCTCCTTAGCACGCGAACTGTAGAAGGTAGATACTGTTGTACATATATTTAGATGAAGACACGAACTTCCAGATGTTCATACGATTTATAATTTTTTAAACGCAGTAGTTTTCGCTTATAAATTTTAGGAATGAAGAAAAGGCAAATGGGTAGACAAAAGATACAGTTTTGGAAGACATATGAAACATTAACCCGGCATCTCACTGAATGCAAAACCTTATACCGTCGATTGGACAATATGACCCTCGCGTGACAACAATCAAGTTTTCACCAAGATACATGGGCATTTGCCTCCGTCTGACATTTACCTAGTACACACAACATCCATATCTGTCATAAGCCGACTGGCTATATTAATGAACATGTAACACCTACCGCTGGGGACTTCTCAAAATTCGCGCTATACCCATGTGTAAACATGTATTTTTGTAGCTTAGCAAACTACAAGGAGCTGGTTAAACAACAACAATAATACTTTAACTTTAGCGCTTAGGTGTGAAAATATCAAAAGAGCATTTCAATTTTATGATGAATAGCTACCTACTGCACACTTTCATTATTTTTATGCCTCAAGTTCATGGAATTCGATTTTAAGAGCACATCACAGCTGCTGATGTGTACACATATTTTGAAGTGGGAAGCACAATATTGGCATACTCGTACAGTTTGTTCAACAAGAAATGAAACACACTTTTTAATGGAAAATAAATCATATTTCTCTTTGTTCCTTGGCGTGAATTACCGTGAACTATGTCAGCTAATAGTTTGGATTTAGAATATACCAATTGCTATACAACGGAGTTGGACCAGCTTTAGACAAGGTGACGCGCTATCATGATAAACTCACATGTCAACACCGGAGGTACAATCTTTTTCAAGTCTCTACAACTACTCGCTTATGCCGATGACATTGACATAATCGGAAGAACTCAGCGGGCAGTTAGTGGGGCATTTGCGAGCATTAAGATCGACGCATCAAGGATGGGTTTAGCGGTAAATGAAAGCAAAAGTCTACAAATATATGGAGCCCTTGCAAAATTCTCTTTAAATTGATATACCACATGATGGGGAACAAAATAATTTTTTTTTGCCCTTCATACAAGGTGCCCAAAAAAGGGCTCCCAAAATGAAATTCATTGCCGCCATCTTGTGCAGGCTTCCACATAATGTATACATAGCGAAAGTTTCAGCTCTCTATGTCTATCGGTTGAAAAGTTACAGGGCTGTGACAGACTGACGGACAGACGGACAGACAGACACCGTATCAAACCCATAAGTGTTCCGTCTTACCTTTTAAGGTCCGGAACACTAAAAAGAACACTCAACATCGTCGTCTTGGACAGAATGCAACAATGGACAGATTTCGAGGTAGTAAAGGACTTTGTCTACCTAGGCTCTATGGTCTATGGTGAGCTCCGCCAATAACCATTGACACCAGTGGGGAGATCAAACGAAGAATCACTCTTGCCAATCGGTATTTCTATGGACAAAGAAGGCAATTGAGTAACAAAGCCCTTTCTCGACCTACTAAGCTAACTCTCGATAAGACAATAATCATCCCACCCTTGGTTTATGCCACAGAGTAATTGACTTTAACAAAATCATAAAAATTGAATCTTCACTCGGAAAGAATTTGATGTATGTATTTCAAAACGAAAGCGTAAGAAATACTGTGAATTACAAATGAATGCACAAATTACATACGATTCTCTCCAATCTATTTGGTCACTACCCATTGAATGCTCTTTTCTACCCCTTTTTCGCAATTTCTACTTAGCCAAAACCCGTGCTCTGTATATCCGTAAAAGGGTAATCATATCCTCATGATGATGCTTGTGTTTCGAAGCTAACTTCATAGAGCTGCTAAGGTACTTATACCATATGATCGCTATGTGCAACTTCGACTCTCCCTAACAAGTCCTGCACGATCTTTATGGAAGAAGATATCAAAAACTGTACGTCACCTGACCAAGTCATATAGCTTACCTGCGTGGCAGATTCACTCTTCCTTCTTTAAAGGCCCTGCAATGAAATGTGCCTGCTCTGCGTTATCTTTGTCATCTAGACATATTGAGCAGATCGTCAAGCTATTCTGTCCCCATTTGTGAAGATGTTTTCGATTGCCCCAGTTCCATCCGTTTCACAATGGCTCTATGAGCTCAATGATGTTTCGATTCTCTATGAAGCTGACCAGTTTCTTGAAATGGGCTGAATCGTAGTTGTCGTTCTCTGAACAACTTTTATTATGACTTTACCCAGTATATTGAAGATGTACAGCCACTGTGTCTGTGGAGCTTGAAAAGAAGTTAATCAGTCATTGGCTCAACCACTTTTCTTATGGCAACCCTATTGGGTGCTAACTTGTAGGATAACTCTGCACAGACGATGCCTAACAATTTGAAGCAATTTTCAATGAAAATCAGGTAAAAATGTGACCAAAATATGTCCGTTTAAAGCTTATTGACATTTTTAATGTCCTTTCATGTATAAAAAGCTTCAAATAAGTATTCTTTGTACATCATGGATCCCCTCTTGTTGTACGAGCTGTGCATATGGGAAAGCAAATTTATAAAATGATAATTTTGCCTCGATAGCATTGAGTTGTAATAAAAGGCAGAAGCTCCATTTGAGATTAAGATACAAGTTTTAAAACTTGACATTCAGTTGATAATTACTTTAGTATTCATCTGCAGAACAGGGACATTAAAGACGCTATTGTCGGGAGTATGGGACTCTATCTTAATCCCAAATGCAACTCCTGTCCTAATAGGTACCTTCTGAATTGCAGGACGCTGAGTTCATTTTTAGACTTGAGAATTGCAAATAAAAACTGCGTAAATGGTAATCTATTAAAGTGAATATATGTATTTCGAGACACGAAAAAACCTTCGGAGATGTCCTTGGGCCCTAAAGTTCCTTCTCCCATCCAAGGCTCTCTGTTCCATCTAAAGCCCAGCAAAGATTACAATTTCCAATTGGATTTCTTTCCAAAAAGTAAACTTTTTTCGAGGTCTTCTTTTCTTTTCGCAACATCCTCACATTGAACCTAAATAAACACTCGACTCAGCAGATTACATGTCCTTATAATTTGACACCACTAACCTCTATCAAAGCAGGACATCCATGTAATTATGTATTATCCTCCAGTCAAAGATTAAATTATGTATATTCATATGCTTCTACATACGTTTCACTAATTACTTGCAAGTCATTGTCCCAAATATTGGGTCAATCGTCACTCCTCTCCAAAAACCCCAAAAGCCTCCTATAATCAATCACTTTCCACGACACACACACAATGGGGATAGCAAAAAAAAAACACACAAGTATGCAGATGGAAACCCCAATCACCGCCCTGTCATCAAAACATGGTCAACCCTAATCACTGTGAATCTATTTATCACCAAAGTGTCCCTACATTGGAGGATTTGGAGTCAGAGAAAGAGAGAGAGAAAAAAATTGAAGAAAATTGCAAATTCAATAGAATCCACAAGAAGACTTTTGCATATTCATGCCGAAGAGGGTCCCGAAAAATTTAACTATTCAGCGCGACTAATTGTCGCCTCCTCCCACCCTGGGTGTCAAAATATTTAATTGGATGACACTATCCGCCTCCCAATGCGCCAAAAATTCAAACAAACAAAAGCCACCCCCTTCCGCTGTCTCTAGCCCACAAAAACTCAATTAAGATTCGGAAAATTTCGTTGCCACTAATGCCATTGCTTCCAAGTGGCATAGTGTTGCGGAGGCGGAGGTGGAGGTGGAGACACCCTCGCACTCTCCGAGTGGACCTTTTAACCTTTTAACCATTTATCATCATTCCCGGCGAAAATATTCATTGAGTGTGCGATTTAATCGATTTTTAATTGGTAGCTAACCGGCAGGATTTGCAGAGATCTCACTGTGCCGCCACACTGTTACCACTGGAAGGTTGCATTGCAACCATTCTGATACTAGTAACAAGGACGAGGTGTGTCGACGGCAGTATGCCTGTGCAACTGTCATGTGAAGATATCACACATTGGCTGTACATATGTATGCATGTGGAACTGGCACACATGGCGCGTAGAGTCATTGTCGAGCTTTCCTCTGGTGAAAGTCCCTGGAAATGGGGGAATGAATTTTAATCATCAACGGAACATGCACATCGCGGCTTGCCAAGCCAGGAAGGGAATTTCTATATTCATTTTTTTTTTCTGCTAGAGGAATAGACAGACAGGATACAATATCCGTGCTTATGCACGGATGAATATTACTGAGATTTTTTTTTTCGTTGTTGTTTTGTATCCTTTAAAGCCTGCAGCATGCGAAATAATAACAAAAACGTTTTGCTGCTATCCGAAGGCCTGATGAAAAACCGAGGTGTGGGACAGAAACATGCTTTCGCGGAGAAAAATTGCAGGCGTATGCAGTATATCCTGTTTGACTAGATGACATAGACAACGCAGGAAATTGCCGATAGCGGGATGGCGTTTGAAATCCCGAAAAAAAAAGAAAATCGAAGAGGGAAACATTTGATGGGGATTTGTTTTTTATTTTGCTCTTTTTTGTTGGTGCAAAGGACGTTCTCTTGACATCGCACATTAACCTAATATCAGTTTTAACAATCGATAAGGCAGATGAAAGTGTTCCTAGGCGATGAGGGCTGGCATTTGCTATATCGTGATGTGATCAGGCTGAGGTTTGATATAGTGACGAAAATGCCTCGGGAGGATGTCGTAAATATTCACTGTTCTTACATGTGGCTTTGGTTGTTATTATCATAAATAAATTTGAAGCTTGCCTTCTTTGTTGTTCTACGAGAGATAGCAAGGAAATGTGATCATTAGTGGCGTAATATTCAACGTAAAAGAGGATAAACTCGCAATGAGACTTTAGAGGGTAGTTGTAGACCCTAAATCAGACTTTAATACTGAGTGATGCGACATGGAGAGGCACACGACGTGGAATATTAGAGTTTTTTTTTAACTGTAAGACTCTTTAAGGTTATTTTGAATTTCTTTCAGAAACCAGCACGTGCGGGGAAAAAAAGATACATTTGTGCATATAAACACCAAACCGTATGAATGGCTCGAACACCACTCAATGAATTGAAACCTAATATCAATTGAGTTTCAAAATACCACAGTAAAAGCAAACAAAAAAGAATGAAGTCAGCTAAATTGCAAGAAAGCAAGTTTTAATTTCCGTTTAAATATTGTTTATTTCTCTCGAATACCAGCCCAAGTTTTATGGAATCAGCATATCTAAATGTTCCAGGCTTCTGATTTGAACTTGAACCCAGCGCAACGGCTGGGAAGAGAATATTTTAAATCTATTTATACCTATGTATATGTCCAAGGCTTTTACTGTGATTCAAGTGTGTCCGTGATGGCAGTGATGTCAAATTTTTCTACCTATGTCAGATTCCAAATATATAAAGAAACTCCCCATGCCGTAATCGGTTGTCCCCCACATTTTTCCCCATTTTAACTTCATGCAAACAAAAATAGAATTAGAAATCAACTGAATTATACGTAAGTTGAGTTTGCACGACTGAGATATCTGTTACTATTTATGTCAGTATATGTCAGTATTGGGTAAATGGTCTTGTACATATTTGTTATAAACCATCTACCGTAGTATGAACGTGTTGATTCATTAGACTATCATAATTTAGTCGATGATGTTCTTCTTCAAAATGATTGCTGTATTTTTACATATGTGGAAGAAGAACTGAACAATATTTTATAGATGTATGAAAATCGCACTCTAATTGTAATTGTAAAAATCTTAGCTAGTTCCACTGTTAGGCGGATTTCAGTACAACAAGAAATTGGACCATACATCAATTAAAGGAACTGTGTCTGATAAGGACGATTAGGAGACATCTAGTGAGTTGAGAAACCAGAACGATTCAGTGAATGGTGGTCTTTCAGAACGGCTGAATTCAAACTTCCAACTGACCACATCAACTGGACAGTGTCTAAATAGAAGACAGCCCTATTCTCTGATTAATACAAATTCAATATTAATAATCGGATGGATTTCGACCTCTTTGTCGGCTCCGCAATGAAGCACCTAATTCTCCATACTCGATGGGTATAGTCAAACATGGAAGAAGCTATCTCATGGTCTGTGGATGTTTCCCTGGATATGGAATTGGCCCAATCCATAAAATAGATGGAATTATGAACCAATTTGTGTACAAAACTATACTGTAAGGCGTTATGCTGCCACATATCGAAAAGGAGTTGCCTTTGAAATGGATCCTTCTATTATGGAATAGCCTGCACAGTTTCCGGATTTGAATGCTATAGAAAACCTCTTGGAGATTGTTGATTGGCGAATAATTCGGGATACATATCGAAATAGGGGGTACCTTTTCAGTCAGGTCAAGGAGGCATAGAATAATTTCCCCAGTTCTATCATTTAAAACATTTTGGAGAGAATGCCTAGGAGGTGTGCAGCGGTGATCTAAAATTTTGAAATAAAAATTTGAAAATAAAAATTCTGTTATGGAGTTGGTTTAGTTTTGTCCAGCTGAAAATCGGCATATCTGCGTATTATTTTAAGTTGCTTTAGTTTTGGTCAACGGTACCATCTTTGTAAAATAAATAAATATTAGGCCACCAGCAGCCTACTGGGAACTAAGGTCTAGGTTCTCACAATTGTAAGCATGTGTTTTTTGAGTTTTGCGTGAGTTTTTTGAGAAGCTTTCTCATGACAGTGGGGAAAAGAAATAAAAAGAGGAAACATTTTTCACATTTGACAACACTGACTCTCAGCCACTTAATCCAGTGCTTTGTGATCAACTTGCTCTTAAAATGGATGATTGTATATCGTCCGCCATTTAAAATTTAAAGATTTTTAAAATAAATCATTTGAATGGTTTATTGATCCTTCGTCAGAATTGATTGTAAAATACTTTTCTGTAGGTCCATAAAAGTGCCTTCAAAATTATCTGCGAATCAGTAATGTGAATCCCTCTAAAATCCGAAAACGCCTTGTTTTAGTGAGTTCACATTATCGAGGGACTACTTTATTTGGGTTTTTTGAATTCAAGGTGCTATATTTTTTGAATGCCAAGCTTTGACGAAGACAGCTGTCATATTTTATTCAATTCAATTCAATATCTTTATTGAGACTTTCTTTTTTAAATACTAAGGTACAATGTTTCTACTAATACTTATTTTTAATGGAGAACTTAAATATTGTATCGTATTGTCGGCATTCATCAGTTGCAAGGTATATGAAACTCTTGCTCATATTTTATTCGTCATACTTACGATTCAATTCAATTTGATTCATTTAAAAGAATGTGATTCTATTCGCAAACAGCGAGAAAACTATTTTACGAAATCTCTTTTTCGTAGAAAAGAATGCTCACAAGAGAAGAGAGTAGGAAATATCCCAAATTTTCGTCCAATTTTGGTTTTTGAAACCTGATTCGACATTATAAATGAATAGATTCATGCAGCTCTCTATACGTACAGTCACATCACATTCATCAAATTTAATGAATGCCGTGTTGTATTGGAAAGTGTATAGCCTTCCTTAATAAAACGTCTATACTGACTTTTATACTCACTTCTCATTTTTATGTTCAAAATGCTATTCGAATCCTAGATGGCGCTGAATAGGATTGTAGACAACAATCATTAATGAATAAATCGTACTATCAGCGTAAAACAAAAAATGGTTCTTATCTACAGTTTGAGTCAAGGCCCTCTGTGATTCGACTTTCTCCAGACTTTATGTTCACTTTTGTTTACTGTCTAACTTATCTTCACTTTTCGTTTTGTTATTGCTTTGTGTGCAAAAATTTACGGAGCTGGCTATACACTTTCCAATAAAACACGGCTGAAATTATTTGTACTCAATACGATGGCTTCCAATTTAAATTTTTAATAATTACGTTGGTATCTATGGATTTGTTCTATGACTAGACAATTTTAAAATCACTGTCATCACATCTCTTTAGATGCATCAAAATGCTATTTTACTGGACAACAAATATGGGATCGTCCCCATTCGATTCTATTGATAAATTTAACATCTTGTTAACAAAGTGTTACGCAGTGCACCCATTAGTCTTTCTGGTCACGCTCATGTATTCCGATCTCATAATAACCTCGACAACAAATGTTGGTTTATTTAAAATTCAATTTGAGGCCGTTTCCAACCGAACCCATTAAATTCCACACAATATCCCCTCATTTCGATTCATTTTATTTAACTCGATTTAACCAAATTCTTACACAAAAAAAGTAAATAAAAAAGTAAAAAAGAATAATCGTTTTGTAATCGATACCCACACGCGTTTACCATTTCAAAAAAAAAAAAAAAAAAGATACAAAACCACGCCGTTCATTGCCTCCAATTGACATCGTATCCATCAGTTGACTAGACATTCTAAAACCTCAAAAGTTGAATGCGCTGTTGAATGATACTGTTACACACTTTGATTTTTTTTCGTAGGGTACAAAGCGATGTCACCGATAACCTACTAAAAAATTTATAAAAAAAAGAAAAGTTTACAATAACCCTTCCCCAACGACAGCAGCAGGAGGAAAAAAGGCGGTTAGTTTTTCATTTTCACGTGAAAAATCAATTTATAAGCGGAAGTTTTGAACACAAAATAAAAACAGAAAATAAAAATAAAGTGTACGACTGGGTCGTACGTACTTGCACCTATGTATATGCTGGTAGTTGAAAATTAACAAATTTTGAAAACAAAAAAAAATGTAATTTTTAAGAAAATATTTTTAAAAATGTTGTATAAGTTTAAATGCCACATTTTATAAAACATTAAGGCTTGCCCATATATCGATTTTTGTGGAAATCCAACGAGTCTTAGCCAAGAAATGGCCATATTTCTAAATCTATTTCATCAGATATGAAGTTTGAAGCAAATCGGTCCAGCCGTTTAGGCTGCAGTCCAGCGTA
This sequence comes from Chalcosyrphus nemorum, assembly GCA_949716465.1. Lineage (NCBI taxonomy): Eukaryota > Metazoa > Arthropoda > Insecta > Diptera > Syrphidae > Chalcosyrphus > Chalcosyrphus nemorum. The sequence continues at coordinate 83,597,244 of OX454333.1, forward strand.
CATACACACAGACAGACAGACAGAATCGGCAGACCAACTTTTTCGAGCTTCTCTATCATCGCAATGTCAGAATTCATTGTTATCTCGAGTTCGAATTTTTTCACGAATCCAATACTTGCCCTATATTATAGGTGCAAGTAAAAAAAACAAAAAACACATTCCCATTTGTTTTATCTTTTGAAACAGATCGATGGATGACATATCTATACATCCACTTTAGATACGGATAAGGCTGTTGACCTAAGTTGACCCTAAAAAACAAACGTAGACGACACAAAACAACGGTAGCACGTGAAAAATTTAACAAAAAAAACACCGTTGACAATAAAACAACACAACACTTGGAAAACAGTGGAAAAACTCACTCGTCTCGTTGTGCACACAAACTCCATTAGGTTGTAGGCGCCGCCGTGTATGATATTTGTGTCATGCTACCATAGAGTTGCTCCTGGTCCACCCTCCCACCCCACAGTGCCACCCATCTTTTGTTCATTTCGCTGATAGTTTTTTTCTCTGCCAAAAAAAAAATGGGAAAAAAGAAAGAAAATTCAATCTGTGAATGTGAAATTCATAATTCACGGAGAGATTTTTTTTTTGTTTCTTATTTTGTCGCTTCAGGTTGGGTTGGGTCCTATGTTATCTTTTCGTTTCGACATCATATTTGTCACCTGCAGATGGTGAGGATACGTAAATACTACACGGCTTGGCATTTACAGGGCAAAGAATGGAAAACAAATTCCTGGCCCGGTCGGGATCCTGTTTTCATACAAGTCACATACCTCTAACTATGGAATGGTTATGGTACACACATTGTTATTGTATTGTGCACGTACATATAGAAAAAAGGTAAGTTATGTGTGCAGTATGGGATGTTTATGGGCGGTACACTGGGAGATAATAGAATTCGAACGTGTTGTTCTTAGAATCTGTATCAGGAACAAGAAGTTTTATTTAAAAGCAATTAAGTGGACTGGTTTTTGGAACGCTTTGTCTATTCTAATCAAGAATATTCGAGACAAGAAACAAAGACAGGCGCTCAATAAAAGCAGAACAGAACAATGCACTCAATTGTCTGGTAATACATATGTAGGTATGTATTCTATTATTCATTGAGTGCAAACTTTTGCGTGGGACTTATGATACAGGACTTTATGATTGGAGTTGGGAATTGGCTTCTCGGCATGTTGCTCTTTTTTCAAAACAGAAATAGGTAACATTTAATAGGTATTCGAGATATGTGGGTAGGTACATACTTTCATTTGCTATAGAGAGTTTGGAAATGTTTCGAATTTCTTGGGAAATCTGACAGGAAACGACATTCAGCCAATACTCGCTTGGACCAACACTCAAGCCTTCGCTATAGTTCGGTTTCAGAGCTGAACTGTATGGCAAATATAGTAGAGAAAGTCGATGTAAAGAAGTTGGTCCAGGACGAAGAAGCCCTTCGAGTACAATATTTTTTTTATTTTTTATTTTCTTTTTTCAAATAACTTCTAGTCCTAGTCAGCCTCACATTGAATTATGTTCGTAAGAAATCCAATGATCGATTGAATTCCTGTCAGACAATGCAGAAAGACCCAAGCTTTCGTAACTGAGGGAGTCGTCCTTAGAACCTTGTGTTCCCATATCCCCCATATGGCATTTGAACCAAACGACAGTTAGAAAATTCAATCTATCTTAACTGAGACAATTGAGAGAGAGAGAGCTGAATATAGCTAGCAAAAGCAAAAACTGCGTTTGGGATGCTATTCACAGTTTGGCAAAGTAATGCAAGTAGCTTAAACACCAAGCTATGATTGTTCTGTTCCGTGCTACTATATGGATGCTACGAGGAACCTGCAAACATTTGTCAATAGGTGTCTACGCTTCATCTTAAGGATATTCTGGCCAAACTATATCTCTAACGAACAACTTTATCAGAGGACGGGCCATGAACCTATAGGCACAAACATACGACGACGAAAGTGTCAGTGGATTGGTCACACTCTCCAAAAGGGTGACGGGTCCATAGCTAACCAAGCGTTGCAATGGAACCCGCTTACCCACGATGGCAGGACATGCAGCGGTCCAAGGAGTACGTGGCGTAGAACAGTTGAGACGGACGGAAGAGTTGGACAGAGGTGCGGCACATTTCCAGAAACCGCACACGATGGCGCATAGGCGTTGTATAGGCCCTAGGACACATAAGGGGGTAGAGGACATAAGTTGTAAGTAAGTAAGAGAGACGTCTTGCATTCATGAATGAAGGAGATTAAACTAAACCTTAAACGCAGCTTTGCAAAAGATCGCATGCCAGCGAAGCAATTCGGATTTAATATGTCCATATGTTCGGATTATATGTTATGGACAATCTTATTGTACTGTCCTTTGACATTATTGCACTCAGTTAATTGGGAAGAAAAATAATTGTAAAAGGGAGTTACCCAATCAAAATTTGATCTATAACAGACTCGTGGGTGGGTTTTAGATTGAGATGGGTGAGTCGCTTCAACCTTTTTCTAAGCCGGGCTTAGCCCTTTATGTGGCTTTATATCTCAGCTAAAATTATGTGATTAACTGCCAGATAGACACCGAGCAGGGTGGTTCTTCCCTTTCTCCGCAGAGTTCAGCTGTCCACGCGAATTAATCGCTCTGCTAAAGGCATGTCTACAACTGTCAGACCTACATATAACCAAGTCGCAGAGTAGAATTTAAATAAGACCCTATTTCATAGTTCCGAAAGTAAATATTTTTTCATCAACGCCATTGCACTTAAATAACAATGTGCATATACATATGTATGTACTTATTGGGCCAGGTACAGGTACCATTAGTAGTAGTATCCAGAGCTCTGATGGGTCTGAAAGACTTGCTTAACCTATTCTGAAGTTCACTTACCACGGTTTGATAATTATTGTTGACAGCGGTCCGTAATCTGCGACGAATCTTTTGTAGGCGTTTCCTGATCTGAACGTAATTTTAAAGATTTTGGAGGATGTGTCTATTGAATCTAGTTTATAGTCTATGTCGCTTGTCGATGGGAGCATATTCATTTGTTATCGTAGTCACTCCTCAACTAAACTCTACCGCTTTATGGTTAGAATCACTTTTCTTTGCTCTATATCAAAAGTTTTGGATCTCTGGCAGAATGTTTGCCAGGTCATATGTTAGGGTGTCGTGACTCAGTGGTAAGTGCGGTGGACAACTGAGCAAGGGGTTCTAAGTTCGAATCCAAAAGAATACTATCAAAAGCTGTTTCACGGCTCCACGTCTTCCGGGTGTGTGACAAACATTCAAGACTATAACCATCATGAGAAAGCTTCTAAAAACCCATCTGCCCTTCGGATACGGCATAAAACTGTTTGTCCCTTTTGTACCTAGGTTGCACTGATTGCTACTATTGTTCTTACAGACGATAGTAGTCCCTTCTATATAGAATTGCCATTATCAAACCAATTCCAATGCCTCGTACTGACACTTTGTGGGAGGTCGCGTTACGCATATTCCTCATATAACACTCAAGTTACACACCCTGTTGTATGTTGTTATCTACACCTGAATCCAATCAAACAGAAATGTGTTGGAAAATTTCTCTACTCGACTGTATCCACCCATGTACCTATATGTATTAACAATGACAGTCTCTTACGAGTTACGAGTTATATTTGCTCTTAAAACAAAACGAACAAATAATGAACAAAACGAAAAAAGAAGAAAACTAATGACAGGGAGACAGAGGTGAAAAAGAAAACAGCAACAAATGTATGGTAGGCGAAGAAGAAAACACGTAGTTCACATAAATAATTAAATAAGTAGAGTAGAGTATCTAACAAGTGCTGCATGATGTATCTGCTATCTGCCGTGTAGTCAGTCTTTCGTCTATCCTTGCTGTTTCATTATTATATTCTCCCTGTTTGTTTCGCTTTCAATTCCAGTTCTATTTTTTTTCATTTCGCTTATCTCTGTTAATTGTATCTCGCACTATACAATGCATAAAAGGCACAAACACACAAAAGACTTCTTAGATACTCGTACCTTACCTCCCCGGCACGGCACGGCATTCAATAAGAAGAACGTTTCGTTCGTCGCGCGGCGCGCGGTTGTAAGACGACAGAAGGGAGATCCAATTTTTATTGTGTTGTGAACAAATATTATCTCAAACATCAACAAAGATAACCAAATTAAAGAGAAAATGTTGTACTACATGTGCGCCCACAATAAGATACGAGTACGAGTAGGTAACTTTCAATTGAAGCCCAACGAAGAAGACATATCCTAGCGATTGCGATACAAAAGACCTAAGCACGTACGTATCGTTCTTGTGAATCCTTAAGCTTGTTTTGCAAAGAAAAGCATTCAATTTTTCTTTCTTTAATTTTTTTCTCCCTCTTTTACTTTGCTTTTCGTTGAAAAGAAAACCTCAAAGTTTGTATATCTCATGATTTTCGCATTTTCGCAATTAAATTATGAAAACTTAACTGAAGCGAAATGATGCGATGGATATTTTCGAAGAGAAGAAGAAAGTATCTTTTCATAGAAAGGAAACATGATCATAACTTCGTAATGGGTTTGTTTCCAGAATAAAAGTACCTATAGTAGCTACATGTTCCTGGCTCCTTGTGTAGATAGGTATGTGAAGAGAAAAAGAAAGAAATTCAAGAATTGAATAAGAATGCCAAGCGAAAGGTAATGGTGAAAGCTAAAGGAGAGGTTAAGTGATTTTTAATTAATTGGAGTAGAAAATTGTTGAAGCGGGGGAGGGGGGAGAATTTAATCACTGAAACTGTGTCCTTGTGTGTGGTGGACATGTGTATGGGTGGCTGTTTGATGTGAAGTGAAAAAGATGACAGAATTAAGAATTTAGAACTGTGGCATGTGCTCTTAATTAGGAGAAAAATACGTAAGATAACATGAATAAGATTGAGATAAAGCATTTCAATTAGTAGATGTTAATTGGTGTCTTGTTGAGCATGATATTTTGGGCAATTACTCTTTAGTGAATGAAGATTGTGACTTGACTACTAGACAAGGATGCTATATAACATTTAAGCCTTGTTGACCTCTTCCGACTTGAATGTTTCTCTTTTTGTAACCTTGTGTTGAGGGCGGGTGGGGGGCTCTTTAGTATCTTCTGGGTGAACAAGGACACTAGAAATCATTCATTCATTTTATTTTCCTTTCGTACTTGGGATGATGTTCCTAAGATGTCAAGCGAACCATGCCAATGACCTAGCATGTGGAGGGTTTTATTTTTATTTTGAGTAGGTAGAGCCTTCTTATTGAGATATTGAGTTATAGATTTTGTTTGTCAAGGCTAAATTGGAGAGAGTGTTTGTTCGAAGATTGATGAAGTGAGCTCTCTGGAAATATCCACTTTTTATGCATTGAAATGGAGTGTTGTAGTGACATATTCCACCTGTTGGGCAATAGAGGAAGTAATAGGATATTTTACTTGTATTTGAGCATTCCTAAAGCATTCAAGATTAATTGAAGGGAAGGACTAGTTCTCTGGTTGTACTAAGGCTTTTTTTCGATTTGAAGGTTAGATTCTCTTGAAAACGCGTAGAGCTCCCATCTCCTACACTCATTCCACCTACTGCCTCCAGTCCTCGCTACACTGCGGCAAGTATTTCATCACGATGAGTCTCCAGTCTTATGTCATGGACACTGCTACTACTTTGCTCTTAGTTTTTGTTCTTTCTTTCCCAGGAACAATTTCGTTGATTGCGACCTAGCTTGCCTAGGACCATTTTCCTTATTATATTCTCCGGGCAGATGGTCGCGCTTATTTCTATTTAAGTTGGTATCTTTCGCTTTGTAGAGTGAGAAGACAATGGAATATAACATGTTCCACCTCTCCAATGGCTTATTTGCTAGGGCAGTTTCGATTACTGTTTGACAGATTCGCTTCCTCAAGCTAGAATCCAGCCAAAAACACATTTGTGTTTTGACGTTTCAGAAAAATTAAATGGGACCTCACCCAAACAGGTGTAGTTTTCAGTTGACAGCACAATGATGCAGCCATTTTGTAGTAGGTACTGTCTGCGACACTGACGGGGTGCACGTTTTGTTGTTTTTAAATTAATCATAAGCTACTTTTTTCAAAATTTGGAAAAAACGCATGATTGTAATATAAGCTTTGTTCAGTGACTCTGTACTGCACAGTCCAGCACAGAAAATTACATGTTTTTGCGTTCAATGAGAACAAATATCGTCCAAAAGTGTTTCTTCTTTTTGTTCAATGAGTCTGTACTACACAGCACAGCACACTCTTTTCTGCACCTACTTTTGGGGTAGAAAATATTTGCGATTTAATACGTTTGACTGCTAATAAGAAGGTCAGATACGTTCTGACTCATAGAACAGGAGGTTGTACTTTTCTGTTCTGATCTGTTCTGATAGTTTTCACAAACTTGTGCTGTTCTGTTCTGTAAAAATAAATAAATATAAGCCCGTAAGCAGCCCATAGAGGGCCAAGGGCTAGCTTCTCACAACTGTACATGATGTGCGTGGTATACATTTCGGCACATACAGAAGGGACCTACAGTTTTATGCCTTAACCACTGAGCCACGGCACCCACTTGTTTTGTTCTGTGCTGTGCTACTTTTCCAGTCACTGAACAAAGCTATAGTTAAGCGCAAAGTGTAAATCACATAATGTCATATTTGATAGCTGCCACCAAATCTCCCGGTAAAAAATTCTTAAGCTTACGTGGGCTTCGCGGTGACAATTAGTGCTTTTAAAAATCCTTTTGGCTTTTTCAGAGAAATCTCATCTTCATTGTCATTCACTGCTACTCTTCGTTGTGGCTTCATACTGTCTGATATTTTGCCTTCTATTCTCCTGTGGTTGTATTTCTCCTGAGCTTCACTTGGCTAAATGTCAATCGACAGCTTGGTGGCTCTGGCGAAGGCACTGACACTTATTGCTTACAGAGCATTGTATTCTTTCTTTGTCTTTCATCAGTTGCTTTTATATTTTATGACTTCTGTACTTATTTGGAATTTATTGAGCATTAATGATGCAGTCACTCTTGTTTGTTTGTAGCAGTCTTCTACCGTCATTTGACATTATGCGTGCTAGTGTTTGGTTTCACTGAGGATTGACATTCCCATGTCGTCTTTAACCTCTGCATACGTTTAACCTTATGTCTACTTACGATACTTAGGAAAAGAACTAAAAGGCGACTTTTTTAAAGCAAATAATACCCTTGTCTTTGTGCGGTTGTTATGCATCTGCACTATTCTGCACAGAAACCTATTCAAGAGTTGTTAGATTTTAGAGGGTTTCAGGATTCCCTCTCACGAACAAACACCACAACGGTCTACAAGAAGCTATCTTTGTTAAAGACTTAATAGTTTGTTGGAATCAACCTCAATCCGCCCATTGCAGACCAAAAATTTGACCTGAGACTTTGTGTCAGTAAATCTCCTTTTTAAAATACTGTTTTCTTAAAGATGAGTAGTTGTATAGCCTATCAGAGGGTTCGGTGCTTAAGTCCCAATTCACGGTGAATTACAAACGAATGCAAAATTACATACGATTCTCCCCAGTAAATTGGGCACCACCCAAAGATTATACATATGTACATAAATATTGAAACCTAATACCCCCTGCACCAACTTTTTCCTTTCCTTTCTTGACACCAATCAGTAGCAACACTCCTTAAAGTCACTGGAAAGAACTACTTACTCGCCCGCCCCCTAGCCATGGTCATTAAACATGCAAAAGCTTATGTTATTCGCCAGATGTCGCACCTCGGAGTTGAGTGAACAAGAAGAATAATGGATGAAAGGGAAAGTAACTAAATATGTTTTCTCATTCGAACGTTTCAGGTTTTCTTAACGTGCAACTTCTCGCAAGGCACATCTAGTCGAAACATCGAAGCTGTCCCCGAGAGCACTTAATTGCTTGGGAGAGTTGGTATAAGTTTTTTTGTTCAGATATTTAGGTTTGCGACCTATGTATTATGGTGCCTGGTATTTTTTGATGACCCAGGCTAACCTAACCTAACCTTAAAGCCAAGTTGTTACTAAGGCTGTAATTCGCCTGCAGCTTCATCAAAACAAGTAGAGCAGTGCTCAATAAAGCGTTTAATTAAGCATCAATCATCTCTGACTCCCAATAATGAGATAGACAATCAAACGAGTGACTTTTCTTTTCGTAGAAGCTGGACTGATAAAAGTGAACCTGTTTTAGCTCATATGGACCCCGCGTCGGGCGCCTGAAAGTAAAGAGGCTGGCCTAAGCTATAGCGATGTGTCGTCTATTTTCGTAATTTACAGAAAATGACAGGTAATTTATCCGTTCCGCCACATTCCGTCATAAGAATTTTGATATGTCATCTATATAGCATCTGTACTAACATATCTATATAGACCGCCATACATACAAATCTGATGATATTCTGCTTGTCGCTTTGATGTCATAATATAAATCCTTTTCTAAATGGAACATGAAAACGGATGATTATAAACCCGCATGTCTGTAATCTTCAACATTCGATACAATAATCTCCCTGCAGTCAGAATGCCAAACACATTATGGTCACAATATTTGCTCCTCATAACCGTCAAGCTCCAATGCGTACTATCGAAAACTGTCTGCGTTTCAACCCACCATCAACACCCTACAATCGCCACCCAGTTATAGCATCATTAAACCGGAACATGAATTCACACACATGAAGTGCCTAATTGCATGGCCATGCATATGCACGCACAGATGTTCAACACCCCTCTATCCTCTTTGCTATGTATTCCAATTAAAGAAGATAACTAACCTAACCTAACCTCAAAATAAAACTCTTGCCAAAGTCAAAAGGTTTTAGCTGGTGTTTGTGTGTGTGTGCGTCTATGCCAGTGCCAAGTAGACGACAGCCAAGGCGCACCAGATAATACGGCACGAGTACTACAACTCAGTGTGCCACCACTGAACTAATGAGCCGCAAAAACACTGGAGAAACTTAAAAAAAAAAAAAAAAAAAGCCACACAGAGAAACCAAAAAGACAAAGTGCACACGAATTGTGTGCCCTTAATGCGACAAAGGCACTTTAGAGCACACACACACACATCACATGCATCTGGTGCTGCAGTGTCGGTCGGATGGTATGGTATACATGCCAGGAACAATGTTCTCGAAAGCACCTTATGCCCTCGCGCTCATTTGTATAACATTTGCCAAGAGCTTCCTCTTCCTCCTTTAGAGTCTATCTGTTTTATACCTCCGGTACGGGCACGGGTGAACCCCAAACCTCCGCCGCCCCATTAAGCCTCACTAAGGCGGAGTGTGCTACGGTTTGATTTATTCGTGGCACCGGACTAGTTACCTACTACCCGCCACCTTAAACCCAGTGAGTCGTTTATAATTAAACGACTCAATTTCTGCCAGCGCCATTACGAATGTACCTTCTACTATAGTAAGCGAGCGAATGTATCTATAGATGTGTACTCGTATCTTTTGGCAAGGCTACAAGGCGAAATGGGATGATGATTCAGCTTAACTGTCTTTGACGTGTTTAACCTTTTAGACATGACAGAGCAACAACTTTATACTGTCGGGCCCTCTGTCACTCGCTTTTTTTTTGTGTATCTATACTCTACACCACAACCACTAACATATGTGTCATTTTTAACACTCTTCAAGTCAAGGGAGCACACATAGGTATGTGTGTCCTGTCGGTATTCGTATAAAGGTGACGAATGAAATAGTAGTATTCGGTGGGGGTGTTTACCATAATTATAATGATTTTTGTATGAAGATGTAGGTAGGTAGTCCTGGCCAAAGGACTGTTTCGAAATGAAATTCATAGAAAATTCTTTGGGCGCATTGGGGGTTTCCTCTATACCCTCAATGCCATCAAAGGTCCTTTGATTATATTTATATCTTCTTTTTTTTTCAGAGTTCAGAGGAAAAGCTTAAGTGAATGTGTTTCCAGGGATAGTGAGGGTTCAAAGTGATGTAGTAATTTGGAATTTCCGGTGGAAAGTGTTTCGTTTAAGGTTAATGCTTTTGAGAAGAAAGATAGCAGTTGTGTGGTGCGCCAAGACGGTGTATCTTTGCCTGCAATTAAAATGTCTTTTCACTTCTGTCGCCACATGAATTTTATGGAATTTTAATGAACTCTATTTTTGGGAGAAGTGTAATTACTTTTTAAGACACAGCACAGCACAGATATGAATGTAATTTTGGGATAGTAGTTTGCTTTGGGATGGTTTTTTTCTTTTTGCTTTTTGGTTGAGCAAAGTGGCTATTGGACTTTTATGTGATGAAGGCTATACTTGGCAGAGATTCCAACAAGGTTATTTGATAGGGTTGAATGGAGCGAGATCCATGGAAAAGTGGTATGATAAGCAAATTAAAATTTGCTTTCAGTTTTTGAAAAAGGTACTTAGCATTGTTCTGTGAATTTGAGACTGGGATCCACTTATAGTCTTACAACCACTTATCTTTTCAAAACCTATTGGTCTATTGTGCGCCTACTAGGACCAATAAGTAGCCCATAGAGAGTTAAAGTCTAGTTTATCACTGTTGTGCGTGGTAAAGTGGAGTTTTTGAAAAGGTTCTTCATCGTAGTTACGTTCTTCGATGTTGATCAGACGCTGGCATTTCTTTGAACTAGTTCTAAAGGATGGAAGGCAGTCATGTCTCAGACAGAGATTCTCCAATGCTCAGATGCTAGGATATACATACAAACTATTCTTCTGCTTTTTCGAAACTTTTTCCATTGGTGTGCTCTTTCTTTTTTTGCCAGCCTCCTCAGCGTTTGTTGAGGTTCTAGTGCTATTGTCCTTTAATTTTTCTCTGATCACCTATACCGCAGAATGGTCGAGGACCTATGAAGATTATGAATATCCTTTCCCATCATTTTATTACCATCTATTCACACGTGACCAGGCTTGAAACAGATGGTCAGCTTATTTCTTCCAAGCCCCTTAACTCTGTTAGGACATTACCAACCGAGTTGGGACTAGCTTCTATCTATTTAAGCCTGAATGAGACAGCTTTGAACCGATTTGGAGCATTTAGTCCTAGAACCCATCTTGATTTGTCTTCAGTCATCTTTATACGAACTTATTGTTACTCAGTCTGATTGTCCAATGAATCACTCAAACTCTTTGTTATTCTTGATATCGCCAAAGAAACATTGAACACATTGATCTGTGCTAGAGCCTTGTAAGGGTCGGTCTACTGAGGTGACAGTGATCCTATCAGCTCTTTCATCTTACATGTATCCCTTTATGGGTCTTAGAGCCTTCCAGCTCCTTTCCAGTTCCCCCTTTCACTGTTCTCTGTCAGATACTTCTCTGCAAACATTCAAACAAAAAACTATCAATACTATTGGAACTTCTTGTACAGGGATGTATATTAAGACATGAGATCATGGCCTTGTATCTACCCCCACGATGTTAGCTTCCTCTTCCACATTTCTGGTCGTTTGGTACAGGTCCATAACTCTGTGAGAGTCTAGGTACAGATTGAGATTTAATTGAGATGAAATCATTTGACGCACTCCCTTAGTTTCCTCTATCAACGCCGAAAGAAGAACATCACTTATAAACATAATTGGCGATAGAATGTAACCTTGTGGGACTCCACTCAGCTGATAAGTTTCTTCTGTGAAACACTTTGATCCATTGTACGTCACTTTGACAATAGCTATAAGCTTATCTGGGATGGCTGTCCTGCGCAAAATCAGCAATTCGGTGATTCTATACACGGTACGGCTGTCATCCCTAATTACTCCTTCTTTCACTTCTATGGACAAATAATAGAAGTAGTAGCTCCTTATGCTCGTCAACTTGCTTCCAAATCTCTTTAATAAGCAACAATGCATCCATCAGAGGTGAAAACATTCTTCACAGCACGCCAATAGTCTTCAATGGTTGTTGACAGGAAGCGATGGTTGCTATTCCATTAACAACTACAAATTGTGTGTACAAAATGGCTGCACTTAAAACTGTCAAACCAGTTGGATGTGTGAGGTTTCTGTGCTGTCATTTGATTTTGCTTAAACGTCACAATACAATAACCAATCTCAGGGGATTTTAGCTTGGGGAGCGAATCTGTCAAATGACACCAAGTTGACTGTCTAGTTTAGCTCGTCTATGGCAGAGAGCTAAGTAACATTGCCACACACATAAGTTCTAAACTGATGTGCTACATTAGTAAATGGGCCCTAAAATTCTGAAAACTATTTGAAATTACCTTCCCGCACATTAACTTAAAATATTGAATTCCTTTTTTTATGTACAACGGGTGCTGGTTCATTTCCGCTTTCTTATTCCTCACCTTTGCCAACTTTAAGCACTAGTAAGACTATTAACTAAAAATAAATTGTTTATGAACTCAAACGGTCCATTAAAATGTCTCCTTTCCATTAAGATTCCTTCTCGTAATGTTAAAGTTCTCAGTAAATTGTTTTTATGACTTTTAGCATTTTTAACGACTTTCAAAACTGTTGGCTTTTCTGTTAAATAAAATGAGGCAATTATGTGGCTTTCATAAATCACACGAGAGTGTAGCTTGCATAAGGTGGATGCCTACACTTTCTTTTGTGAGTAAATTTATGTTTTCTTCTGACATAGGATACCGCTAATTTTAACTCAAATTCTCTAATTTTTCTTTACATTAGAGTTTAATAAATCCTTTTTATTTTCATTTCAGGCCATAAAATGAATCAATTCGCCATAGTAACACTGCTCCTCGGCACAATTTTCATCAGCACCAAAGTCTTTGCTGGAACATGCGGGCCAAAATTCCCTGACGAATGCACATGCGGGAAGGAAATATTCGAAGAGTCCTTGCGATATGTTGTAAAATGCACAAATGCTGGTCTCCATAACACAAGTGTCCTGGAGTTCATGCCTGAGGAAGTTGAAGTTCTTATCTTCACGGGCAATAACATCCCTGAACTACCGTGGAATGTCTTCGGTACAATAAACGACTACGTCTCTCTCACAGTGGTGGACATGAGTAACAATCATATCAGAGACATCCGAGGAAAGTCCTATCATCATGTCCAAAACGTTCAGCGTCTCCTTCTAAACAACAACAATCTTAGCATATCCAGGGATGATGATGAGGTGAATCGCCATCATCCAAGGGTATTTTCGAACTTTATCAACTTGGAGTCACTACATCTAACCGATGCCTTCGAAGACAATGCCTCGCCACGTCTAAGCGAAGATCTGCATGATATTTTCGTCAATAGCAACCTTCTCAAGCTACAAAAGCTCCACTTAGAACAAAACGAGATCTCACACTTTAAAGATCGCAAGGTATTCTGTGATCTACCAAGCCTACGTGATCTTCACCTAGGCGATAATTGGCTGAAAGAGATCAATTTCGATGTAAAGTGCCTGAAAAACCTTCGCTTCCTCGATTTGCAACGAAACAAGTTTGAATATGTCAAGGCAAAGGATCTCATTCTGATGGACGAATTAGAAGAACGACCCAATCGTACTGCTAATCTGATCGTAGATTTTAATTCTAATAAATTTGTTTGCGATTGCAAGATCAGTGTTCTTCATGATTGGATCCTACAAACAAGGGTAACAGTTCGGAATAGAGAGACTCTTATGTGCTACCGGAATGCTATAAAAAAGGAACCGATCATGCAGATTCAATATGGCAAATGCGCTAGCGCAAAGGCGAAATCCGCTATGACAGGACACACGATGACACTGATCTTCCTGCTGATTGTTTTGAGTATGATACTGATTGCCCTAGTAGCGGCGTTGATCTATGTTAGCAGGGATAGAATAAAATACATGATAACACCGGTATTTGATACAGTCTCGAAAAAGGTACACTATACTTCGATCAAGGATGAAGACTGCCCGGAGGTTCATGTCTGAGAATTGTCCAACTTAATTGTTTCATTAATTTTTTTCTTAGAATAAGACAAATTTTTCAATTTTATAGGTTAGAAAAAGGATTCATTCATTAATAGAGTTTTTATCATTATTTTTTTCTGGTTTAAGTTTGTGTATCCGAATGGTGAATGGTTCATAATTATACACGCATTTAACTGAAGAACTTTTTTTTTTTAGAAAACCATTCATTATTCTAAGACATATCACTAAAAACTAAGTTAAGCCATTGCATTGACAGATGTCATGTCATAAAGTTAATGTATAAATGTCAGCTGTCATAGGAAATGTCATCAACTTTTGGTTGCATTCACAATCAAAGGAATATGCAATAAACCTAAATGGAAGTTCACATCAACATTCACATTAGCATTCAAATTGTCAAATATGACAGCGTCATACTATTGTACTTAAAAATGTTAAAGTTAACAACCGTAAATGTCAGAAAATGTACTTAATTTAAAATACAAAATGCACAAATGTATTTAAATAAAAAAAAAACAAATGAAATCGCTTTTTTTTAAAATCTAAACTTAGTGTATAATTTGTTATTAAATAACATTAACATTATCAAAACAAAAAATCATTTAATGGTATGAACTTAAATAATTATGTACTTAAGATGGGAACGTAAAGCCATACTAGAATTACTTAATTTTTGTTTCTATATAATTTCGATTTTTTATGTAAACTACGAACAAAAAAAATAACAAATAAAAATAAATAACTTATAAACAAAAAACAAGAAAACTATAATCAAATTAAAAGAAAAAATATTGTAAAATAGATATCTGTGATTTAAGTTAATAATATTACTTAATTGTAAGTTTTTTATCTAATAACATTATTTCTATCTTTTTTCCTTTAATTTAATAATTATTTTAAAATCAAGAACAATTATTATAATTATCATTGTATGACTATGACTAATTTTTATCATGTTTTGTTTTATTTTTACTTTTATTTGGTAATTTTCAATAAAAAAAAGAAGACAAAAAACAAATTTAATAAAAGAAAGTGTTGTTTTTTTTCCTACTTTTTATTTTACAATTAATGCAAGCAAATAATTTGAAAATCCATGGCAGGGATGCCAAATGTACTACTAAGGGAGCATTTGAACCCCCTTCTCATAGGCTTTACTCCCGTACTCCCCTCCTCCCGATTTGGGGAAACTTATGAGTTCTGTCAAATAGTTGTGCTGTATTTGGTAGCAAAATAATTTTAATAATTTGTCTAAATAAATTGACAACTTTTTTGTTCAACCCGTTCAACCCTCTGAGAGAAATTTGTCAAACTGCGAGTTTTGGTGCAGAAAGTGCGGGAACAGACCTAACGTCATCGTTATTTCATTGAATTAATTCATTTGTCAACAAAAAAAGAAAAATCTTGTGAAATCTGGAATACTTCTTCCTTTTTTATGGTGTGAATGTCCTTCAAAGTGAAATTCTAAATCACCTCGTAAACTCAAAAGTAGAAAAGTAAGCTGAAAAAAGTTTAAACCACAAACTACACTCCAGTACTCCTCTCAGACACAAAATACTCCCCTGTTAACGTCAAAAATACTCCCCTTCGAAATTTGAAAATGGCATCCCTGATCCATGGATCATTTTCGCACCACGTACATATACTTACTTCTATTTATAATATCATCCCTAGAGATGTCGCGCCGGGCAGTACACACCAAAGAAACTGTTGCTGTTTCGAAAAGTGGTATTGAGGATTACCCAGCAAGAGGGAAAGTTGTAGGCCACTTGATGATTATGTGCATCGTACTTTTGGTGAAGTGCCAAAATCGAGAGAACTCTGGATCCTCGAATTTGGTTGAGCCTTTTACAAGTTAATTACTTCCTTACAATCACACTGATTAGATTAAATTTTATTGAACTTAAGAATGGAAAAGCACCTCACAGAGAAACTTTCGAGAGAAGATGTTTTGCAAAGAAAAACATGCGTCACAGCAGCAAGTGTCCACTAGTGTCCAAATTGACTAGAGAGAGTAGTATATGATTTTTTGGATTCATTGATAATTCACAGAATTTTTTTCGCGTTAAGGTAGAATTTTAATTTCATCGAATACGAGCAAATCTGAAACTCTCTCTTGCTAAAAACGAAAATATCTCTTCTGTCTAATAACGTAGCGATGAAAGCTATATGAACTAATCCTGGCTAGTTGAAGCTAGCTCGGTTAAGAGGAACTATTCTTAGCCAAGATGTGTGATAATATGTGTTTTGGAAACCAATTTTGTACCAGTGGATTGCAAGTGTGGGCAAACAATGTAGATAAGATGTTTTCCATGAACCAAGGTTGTTTTGTCATGCTTTTTGTGATTGCATTGTAAAGTTTTGTATGTAGCCGTTAAATATACATCGTGATACCTTTATTTATACCCATCGACAACTTTAATTCTTCATCCGCTCTGCAAGGACTCTTCAATGGTAAACTGTTTTCTACCATCTTTCTTCAGTCATATAAGTTTCGAAATACTCTTCTGAACTTTTCAGGTATTCCCTAACCAACACAGATTTTAGAGTAGATACTAAGGCCGACTCTTCCAAATCCCATCTTATAATCTACGAAAAAGGAGTAAAGTTTCCTACTCCGAAAGATTAGTTTGTAGCACAAAGATATGATCAACTGTGGAATATCTCGCCCTGAATAAAACTTGGAAGTCTTTGAGAACATTTTGGAAAATTCGCTGAAAGATCTATTTGAATGAATCGTTGAGGAAAGAAATGCAATTGATATATTTGGACTAACTAACTTTGGGCTGTCAGTAGAAGGTAATTGAGTAAGAAACTTACTTACTTAAAGGGCTTCCGACCCTTGTAGAGCCCTGCCTGAGACATCGTTGCCTTCCATACTCTGCAGTCCTGAACACGCTGCTTCCAGTTGTGAAGACCAAGTTTTCTGGCATCCGCGACAGCTTGGTTTTTGTACCGGAGGTTCGGTCTCGAACCTGAGGGCTGGGATTCGAAGATCCTCTTGGCTGGATCATTGTTGTCCATTCGCTCGATGTGACCGAGCCAATGTAGTCTGCGTATCTTGGCTTTTTGGAATACATCCACATCCTGGTACAGCTCATAGAGTTCGCGGTTGTATCTTCTCCTCCATTCGCCCTCCTCGCCATAACGGACCTAATATCCGACGGAGTATTTTTCGCTCGAAGTTGCCCAATATTTGCTCAGCTTTCTTACTTATCGCCTAGCACTCGGCTTCAGCAAGAAAGCACTATTTATTAAGCAAGCATACAACAATAATCATCTTAGTTCTTCTGTCTGATGCGATTATGATTATGATGAGACATAAAGTTTGTCCTGAATGAGATTGCACTCGATTATTTTCAAAGAAAAGTTCTAACCTAAATAGACAGCAAGTTAAGGAGAAATGTGACCGACCTAAACAATGCCAGTGACTAAGTCAGAAGAGTTCACGTATAAAGCGATCATGTGCACTGGAGCTACGTATACAGTACATGAGGGTCACAAAACACGACCTTATTGCGCTGCCCTAATTCTTAATATTAATACCAATGCGAGCACTGAAAGTATGTAATATTTTCAAGGGAAAATCTACTTTATCTATGTCTGGTAACTAGGAACTTATGAGCACTCTGGAGTAAACATTGGGAGTACGACTCCTAACAGAAAGAACTTCCGCCAATCCGTCAGCTTCACAGGTTTTTTTTTTTTTGCATCTCTTCCTTATTGAGCAACTACTTACCATTACCAGGTACTTTTTAATAGCCTTCAAACAAGTTCACTGTAACTTCCTGTGAGCGATTTATCGTTACAACCTATCCTACACGGAGTTGTTGTTGTTGCCGTTAAGTCTTTGGCCAATGCTCCTACATACACTGGCACCCTTCCTAATGGGTCCTAATGTCGCAAGATCTAGCAATATCGGAAAGCGTTCTTTGACTCTTTGTCATGCGTATATGTAAATTAATGCCCATATCGAGGAACCAGCTTACCGTTCGTTAATATTTCTCCTACACATGTCTACAATTTAACAAAGTCTACTTCCGCATATAAAACCAACTTTTTGTATTCAAAAGTAACTGAAACTTACAAAACCACCTGCTTATCTTACTCATGCACAGATGTCACTGTCCGCAGCAAAATGTTATCCACTTTTACATTCCACAATTTTCTCCAATCTGACGTTTCCTTTCTCGCTATAAATACATTCCACAACCTCTACAACTGCCTTTGCATTCGGTACGCAAAAGTTTGTTTTGTTTTTTGTTGTTATCAGCCGCGGCAGCAGGTCGTCGACGTTCCCCGTTCGCGTTCGTGAGTGTAAATTTATATCTTTGTTATCTTTTTCTGTGCACCGTGCACCTTGCATTTCCGGACTAAACGCAAAATTTGTGTGCCTTCAATCAAGGGATTACTTAACACCGAAGGACGTACAGAGGAAGCTTACACATCTGAGGTAAGAAAGCTGCACATGCACCACCACCCCTCCACCCACTTTCATAGAAATTTCCACACAAAAACCAAGTGCATTCACTGTGTTTGTCCCCTCTGCTCTCTTTCTCTTTCACAAAGAGAGTGCAATCCTTTCTTTTGCTGCAATGACGATGACGAGGGGGCGATAAGCAGTAGTCTCCGTCTCCGGCTGTCTTCGGGTGACCTAATAATGGAAAAATGAAGAATAACCAGAATTCTACAGCAACACCATTGCTGGAGGCTACCATCGAGACGCATTCTCCCGGGGAAACTGGTTTAAGGTTTCAACATAGACGTACCAGCCGATGTGGATTGGATACTTAATCTACGATCGCAGCGTAGCTATTAGAGAACGTGTGTTGTGTTGTGGCTGTGGCACGGGGCTTGATTTTGCTCTCATTAAGTTTCAAATTTCGTCGGCATTCCCATTCCCACATTCGCCACCTGTACCTACCTGTAAGTGAGCTAGATTCGATTTCAGTTTAAAAAAAAAATCAACTGTTCATATACAAAAATATTTGAAGAACTCTTTATTTGGTCATATTCATGAGCACGGTATTCGTATGCCGACAGAAAGCGTAATTTTATTGCTGTTTATCGGTGGTTCCGTCGTGGGTTAGTCGATTATTGTTGGAATAATAAATGTGTTTGCGACGGAGGCAAAGAATTTAACAGAATCATAGTGCATTCCTTTCGCTTACAGACCGGGTGGTTGGTGTGGTACAGTGTCTCATTTAGTTAACTGAAGGTTATTAACTAAGTAAGTGATCGTATAAGAGTTTTGTTTTTTTATGTATCACGTTAGTATTTATGCCTCTGGAAACTGGTTTGGCACTTTGATTGTGATATGTAAAGGAGAATTCTGACTGACTAATGCAGCTAGCAACATTAACTTATCGGTTTGTATACCTAGTAGCTGTTGTAAGATTTAACTACAAATCGTTTTATGTGTTTTTTTGCCCGAGGACCTGCTGGAATTTTATGATTCTTAATTACGTACCTACATACGTACTTCTGTTTCATTATCGATTATGTTTTCGAGAAGTCGTTCATTTTGTTTGTATTTCTGCCACAAATGATTCTTTTCCTTATTCGTTCTATCCAAACTTACAAATGTGTTGTTTAGACATGTTGAACTTTCATAATTTGTATTGAATAACCCTAATTGCGCACCAGTGATGGGTATTTGCAGCTTTAAAGTTGTTTAAAGTTGAGTCACAGAAAAAACGTACACTACATTATTGCAAGTGGTTTTCAATTCCCTCTATGAGAGCTAACGTTACACTGTCAAGGGAGATCTAAAAAAAACAAATCAGCAAGACATCACAGCCAATCTCTCGACTTATGCCGAATCATCAAAGATTTGTTAAGTCTGCTGAGAAGATGATTTATCGATGAAATTCCTGATATTCTTCCAACATTTGCAGAGTCCAATCGGAGAAGTTTCGGCATATCAAATGATCAAGAGGCTTTAGTTCTTGAGTTCAGTTGATCTTTTGAGAGTGTAGGCCAAGATCCTTAAGCTGGGCATCCACGATCACTCATGAATGACACTCCCGGAGTGTTGATATTTTTTTCCTTTTTTTTCTTTTCGCCATCCACTATAATTCATGAATGTCACTCCTCAGTTTTGCTTCCACATTGGAGATAGAAGGTTCTTCAGACGGATTGCGTTTAATTGAAGCCTTGAATTGTCTGGATTGTTTTGATTGTCATATACAAGATTTAAGGTGACAGAAAAAAATGCAAACAAAAAAACAACGTAAACATAAATATTGGACTAGGGATGGGTTACTTAAAAGGTAAATGTTTACTCATGAAAACCTTTTAAAGGAACTAGAGGTAGCTTCTCCAATAGTTTAAAAAACCAGTGAAAAAATGCTACAATCCTCCTGGAGCGGATCGTATGATACCCTATCCCTATCTTATTTGGCCGTGTCAGTGGGCGGTGGAAAATGTATTCACAAATTTTCTCTTTTGTCCTATAAACCAATATTTGTACTCGAAAATTAATTTTTGAAGTAAACGCCCCTAAAAAGTGGGCGTGGCCATATGCAATGTATAGACGATTTGTAGATTAAGTGGATATCTACATAATTGCTCAAGTAAGTTTTTTCGAGTTTCATATGAAAATAGTGAAAAAAAGTGATTTGTTTGAAAAGTGGGCGTGTCAGTGGGCGGATTTTAAAAATTTTTACAATTGTATTGCTTACTATTCCAAAGACCTCGTATACAAAATTTCATCAACCTAGCTCAAAATTTAAGGCCCAAAAACTGGTGACACACAGACGGAGGGACGGACGGACGGACGGACGGACGGACATAGCTCAATCAACTCGGCTAGTGATGCTGATCATTTATATATATACTTTATTGCGTCTATCTGCAATATTTCTTTATGTTACAAACTATGTATCAAACTTAATATACCCTTAGGATAGGGTATAATTATCTTAGAATGGATCTTCAAACATTCACCGAGTTGCTGGATATGGTCGCGCCATGAATAAAAAAGAAAGACGCAGTAATGAGAGATTGCATATCTCCTACACAACGCCTTTCAGCAACTGCCACTTTCAACTGCCATTTCCATGTGCACAGGTCGACGTTCAAATGTAAAGTGAGAAAAGAATGACATTCATCGCCATCCACTATCACTCAAGAGTGCGGAATTCAAAAATGTTTGAATTCCTTCCCGCATGAATGCGCACTCTGACACGCAGCCCCATCCACAGGCATTCATGAGTGCGCAAGCACGAAGAATGTCATTCATGAGTGATCGTGGATGCCCAGCTTAACACACAACCTGCCATAATGTGTGGGCTGAGAGATTCCCTACTAGGAATGGTTTGATATCGACTGTTTTGGCTCATTTTGAACTGAACCACTTACGTACATCCTCTGTCCAATGGGACGAGTATTACGATCGAAAATTGGAGTAAACGCTCTTTAAGTTGTGACCACTGACTGAGTAATTTTTAATAATTTCTAAACTTTGCTCGTTCGCCCAGCATAATAACAATGTAAATCCTGACTGACGTTTTGACAGATCATATAAAAGTTATTCTTCTATTGATCTGCTTTATCTCAGCAGCTTCTGCAAAAATTCTTTGAGGGGCTGCCGAAATGCTTGATTTAAGATCATATTCTGAAGAGTGTATCTGGTGCAACTTGGTCGGCGTAGCATCTACATATGTACTGTTATTTTCCCAAAGGATGTTGGTTTTAATTTAAGCGTCCAGCCTATGGAAAAGTTTACAAATAGCAGAAAGTTTAAAAAAAAAAAAAAAATATTAGGCCGTAAGCAGCCCATAGAGGGCCAAGGCCTAGCTTCTCACAGCTGTACGTATTGTGCGTGGTATACATTTCTGTACTTAGAGAAGGGACCTACAGTTTTATGCCGTATCCGAAGGGCAGGGGGGTTTTTGAGAAGCTTTCTCATGACAGTAAATACTCTTGGATGTTTGTCAGACGCTCGCAAGAGGTGGGGCCGTGAAAAAAACTTTGGTAGTAATTTCCTGGATTCGAACTCGGAACCGCTTGCGCAGTAGTCCAACGCACTAACCACTGAGCCACGGCACCCATCAAGCAGAAAGTTTACCCAGTATTTTATTGGTCGCAAAGATTATGTTGGTTCTTATTTCCTGGTATGTCTGTGCACACTAACCAACAGAAGTGAACGTTAATGTTATGTGAATATAGACTAGGGACCTGCAAATGTTGCATTATACCTTAACCATGACAATTCTTCTTATTCCCGCCTGAAATATTCTACTCTGCAGTGATCGGAAGTTCGAAAAGAGCGAATACACTATTTGTTTTTGATTCATCCGCATAAAATGGACCTGAGCCGATACCTACAGATCCAAGAGGCATGGAATTTTTACCTTAACGTGAATTTAAGCGCTGCAGTTAGTGGTCTTGTAGTAAGCTTAAGTTTATGCTTAAGCTAGACGAATCCGTTGATTACTTGTGCTATGTTCAGTTCAAGTATTTCAAGTCCTAATTCGGTTTATTCGGTTTACACTTGATGAGCACTCGTTTCTGTGCTAATTAAATCTGTTATCCTCTTATGCTATGCATATGTGACTATCAAACCAACAGCTGCTTCAGGTCGCCATAAACATCAGAGGAAACTGAATCTATCTGTTTTACCATTCAGTTATGATAGCCATAAACTGAGAAATGCTTTCCTTATCAATTCGTAACTATGAATAGAGGCAATTAATTTTGCGAAAGTCTTAGCGAAATCATCTCTTAAGTCCCCTTGATTTATTTTATGACATGCAAGAAGATGCCAGCTTTTTTATTTACGAATGCTGAAGTTGAAAATTGCAGTCCACTTAATTTATCACCCAGCGGACTAAGAGAAAGCAATGAAAGTGTTCCGGAGGTCAATATCTTTTGCAGTCGCTTACAATGTCTCCAGGGGTCAAGAAACTAACAAGACGAATGAAAACAAACTCGTTACATCACAGAAAATTACATCTTCATAAGGTAGGGACAAAAAAGTCCCTAGACTTTTTGTCACCCAATGGGTGAACATGATTCGAAGTCGTTTTGAAGAAAGAAACTGAAAGTGGACTGACCGGCAATGGCCCCAAGGTAGCCATTAAACTAGAAGACACAAGTCGAGGGTTCAAAAGCCTATTAATTACTTCTTTAATGAGGAAGGCATACCTTATGGCAATTATGTTCACAGACGCGATGCATCTTTAAGAGTGGAAGGTGTTAAACCGTTTCAAGTTCCTGAAATTCTTTAATAAATTATAGAACCTGTACGAGAATATCTTTGACGCACTGTAGAAGATTATTTTTCTACATACTTATTCAATGAAGTCGGTCTTAAGTTTTAACGGCACACAAGCACTAGCCAAAGTAATATTGTTGTTGTTGTTGTTGTAACAGAGCCAGAAGCCAGAAGAGTTTCAATTTATTTTTGTTCATTTGCCAGTTCGTCGCAGTTTATTCTTGTTCTCGTGGCTGTTGGGAGATTCTTTTTTATTTTTATTTTGTTTTAATCGTGTTTACCTCACCTGAGTACTAAGCGCGAACTGCTATTTGGGAGTGGTAGCTGGTAGGTACCTGGAGGAGGTATCTGTTTCTGCTTGGCGAAGCAGTAAAGAAAAGAAAAAAAAAATTATGTGGGAGAAGAATGGAATTGAAATAAGTTTGTGTCTCTTGCTGTATTTTCTAATGAAGGTCTAACGGTTGCTTTTGGGGGGCTTTTAAAGTGGGCTTAAACGTAGATAATTTTGTAGTCTTATTGTTCAGGCTAGGTAGTTAGTAGGGTTATCGGAGCGTTAATTGTGGGGCGGTGTAATCAAATGCATATGAGAAGAACACGCGGAATAGGTGTTCGATAAGAGAGCGTCGTCGTCGACGACGATCAAAAGATCACTGATTGGATGAGGAATCATCTAGAAACAGAAAGTGTTGTTAGGCGTTAATTATGAAATTGTGAAATCGTTCGTTTTGCTTTCGTTTTTAACTGCTGCAGATGTTGTTTGGTTGAGTTAGAATGCGCTGGTAGGTGCAGACAGGTTTCTTTTCATTGAATGAGTTGAGATGACGTTTCGTATGGGGAATGTGGTATTCAAGGATTAATTTTGATGTGTGAAAGTATTTTGCACGTTGATGTGGCCTCCTATATCAAAGAATTTTCTCAGGTTTGCCACTCGGTCGATTCTGCTGTGATGGCCTTCACACGATGCAAACTTTCATCTGTGGTCAAAAGAAAACTGTGGGACGGTTAGGAGAAACTGTTCGAGTGTCGGACGATCTATTTTATTTAATCTTCGTTTGATGAACAAGATTTGATTTGTACTCTCTCTTTCACTTGTTCGGTGTCATCGACTATCATATGAGGAACTTTTGATTTCAGTGCAACACTCCTGGTGAGTGCATTTCTGTCATTAGATATGAATGAAGTGTGATTAATCTGTTTCTAGTTTTCTCGGAGCTTGTGTTGGTTGATTGATCAAAGATTAAGCAGAAGCCATGGTTGTAGGCTGCTCTGGTGATATAGTTACTGTTCAAGTGAACCGGGTTTTAAGTTAGGATTGACGTATTAACATTCAGTGAGATATAGTTGTTAATACCACAGGATCGACTGCTACTTCTGTTCACTATTACTTAGACTTATTATTTACGGCTTACAAGAATGGAGATTTCAAACCAGGCAGATTTTTTAATGACGCAGAGGTTAGGCCTGTCTGTTTGGCCAGATAAATCAAGGTAAAGCATACTTCTGTTTCACACAGATGGGAAAATACTAGGAAGCTGTAGAGTGTTCTCCTTCATTTCTTTTTTGCTTGCAAAGATTCCTTTTTTTTTTTTCATCTCCACAGCTCCTGTAGACACTATTTTGTGGTGACACCTAAACACTTGGCATGAAAGATAAGGTATTGTCCTGTGAGAAAACTAATCATAATGATGACGCTAAGCCCGATTTATGTGGTGCATAAAGGGCCCAAATTTTCAATACCGTTGAGCTTTAGCAAAAGTTTAAAAGAAGCGTGAAACGTTCTCAGCATTCTCACGTAGTAGGAAATCATTCTCGGAAGCAACTCTTTCGCATAAATAGACATTACTACTACACAGCGTAGAGTAAGCAAACAAAAACGATAGAGAATAAAAGAAATAGCGAAAATAAGCCAAAAACAGAAAGAGAATTGAATTCATGGACATGCAAGCATCCATGCAATATTTTAAAGATTTTTAAATTACTCAACAAAGTTTCATTCGGAAGCACAATACAATAAATGACACGCAGTTCTTTTTCAATAAAGATTCGGGGGCCATTTAGCACCACGAAAGCTAAGACAGTGAAGTATGAGAGCAAGCTGAAAAGTTCTCGGCCTGACAATGAAAGACTGCAATTTTCAGTTAAATTATGATTTTATTTTTTTACGTAATCTTCCTGGACTTCAACACAGTTGGTCCAGCGTTTCTCCAACATCATTATTCTGTGAAAAGTGAGAGTCTGAAAGGCCGTGAAAATATTCCTCTATGACCCTCTCAACTTCTTCATTGGATGCGAAGCGCTTCACAGAAATACATTTTTTCAAGTTTGAGACTAGAGGGAAGTCTGAAGGTGCCGAATCAGGAGAATAGGAGGGATATGCGAGAAAATCGTTCCCAAATCCCTGATCGTACGCGCATTTGCTAAATGTGGACCAAAAGCAAATACACTCATTTTGCGCAGAGCTCTCGCATCCCAAGCTTTTCGATGGTTTCGGATGTGGTTGCAATTTTGGCCACCCTTCAGGTGGGTCATCTTCGAGGGACGTGCGACCACGTTTAAATTCAGCTCCCCACTTTTTAACGATTGACATCGAAGAAGCATAGTCCCCGTAATCTTTTGACAACTTTGGATGAATTTCCTTAGGTGTTAACCCATCCAAAACGAAGAATTTTACTACCGCACGATACTCCAGCTTACCCATTGTAACGAATAGCACGAAAGACTTCTACTGCAAAAATTCGTGTAATAGAATAAGTTGAAACTTGTCATATGAACTCATATGACTCACTCATTCACCTCGGGAAGTACATAGTTGTAAAGAGTGAGAGGATGACCCAACCACATTACATATCGGCAGCATAATCATCGTGTCCATTAAGCGCGAAGAGGAGAACTTAACATTTTCTCTAAATCCAAGTGAGTGTAGGTGGGTCTTGATCTATCTAATGCTATTCTATTGTTTCGGGCTTCACATTATTGACTTCTCATAGGCATCTAAGTAGAGTTGAGTCATCCTTCAATTCGTTCATTAGGGCTGTGTACATCTAATAAAACTTTTGCTTTGGTATTTTAAAGATTTCTACCTTATACTAGGTTAGGTTAGGTTAGGTTTGTGAATTGGCAGAGGAAACGAAATACCTCCACCGCACTCAGCCCATTTAACCCATAAATATCTGTAACAACTTCCCATGGTTGTACTTGCTCGTTACCCGTGTATACAAACCATCCTGATGCTCTGATGAAGTTCAATACCATGTCGGTATTGGAGAGTTCTCCTAGATCCTGAAAGAAGTGTTTGCCGAGAAATTTGTACCTGGAATGTCCTCTATAACATCCTCATAGCCGCAGTAGTTTCTTTAGGTGGTACCCACGAGAATAATTCTCTCTATTGCAGTTTTGCAAGTATCTAGAGACTTTCAAGTTCGCCTCTCTGATAGCCAGTTTCCCTGCTTCAAGCCTGAGAGCGCAGGGCGGGGTTCTTATGGAGAGGTCAGTCAGTTCAAGTGGGCCCGATTAAGCTTTCCTTGCTAATTCGTCTGCATTTTCATTTCTCGGAACGCCCTCGTGCCCAGGGATCCAGCAGAGCAAAACCTTGTACTGTGTTCCAAGAACCTTAAGCTCTTCGCGACAGCACTTCACAAGCTTGGATTTTATTTCTATAACAGTAATTGCTTTGATAGCTGCCTGGCAGTATTGCTTTTACGGCAGACTATATTTGGCATTATCTCACAATTTTATAAATAAACACTTGATTTAGCCTCACTCATTGAGATTGCTACGTGCCCACTTACCGAAATGCAGAACATTTGACTTCGCAGACTAATCAACATAATTTAGGCTAACACGTTTGTGAGAATCAATAACAATAACTGTTTGACTATATTAATCCATCCAACGGCTAGAAGTTAGCATTCCCACTCAATGAATTGCTGCGACAAATTATAAAAAAAAAAAAAAATATAAAGCGAAACCTTTGGCAAATTGTTGACGAGTTTTACAAAGAAGAAAAAATATGACCAACCCAGCATCTCTCACGTACGAATCCAGGTATCAAGTTCGCTTTTTATAATCCAAATTTGTTGATGACCACATGGATAAACATAAGTGTAAACCATCCACTTGGTATTTTTTGTTTTTTTCTCAAATGCTCAAGCTGCTGTTGACCCAGTCTTCGGGATGACTGTCAGATAGATGAGTGTATCTCTGAGCAACACCTAAACTAGTTTCAAGCTTAAACTTCAAGTTATGCTAAATGATTACTTCCTACACTAAGTTTGTAAGAATTCACGTATAAAAACGTGTTTCTTTTTTTTTTATTGTTTTTAATTTACACTTTCTAATATGCAAATAGCGATATTGGCATTTAAGTTTCGATGTCTGACATCATAATTAATGCATATTATTAAATCTCTGTCGAACTCTATTGGTTATTCACTCGCATGTTTATGGTAATCTAGTGACTGGAGGCTAGATGGAATTCTCTGCAAAAAAAAAAAAAAAACCTGCTAAAACTAAATGTAAAGAATAAATCCCTGAATGGAGAATCAAAATGATTAACAGCGGAAACGAAGGCTTTTTTAAATTTATTAAACATAACGTTCTCAGTGGGAATAGTATAGTAACTTACATATTGTTGTGTCGGCGATATATCATTGTCAGGGAAGTCTGTTTTGTTAGAGAAGAATCTTTAAGACATTGCCCTGGACTTAATGGAATTCATTCTTGAAGAATCTTCATATTATTTGTAAGGAATTACCTAATTAGAAAAGATGACGTTCGACATAAAAACAATATTGTGATTATATCATCCCCTTTGTCACCGTATTTAGAAAGAACAACTTTATTAGTCACCTTTTTTGACTAAAACGGAGAATGAATTGCATCATTTTCGTCCGAACAACAGGGGCAATATATTACTTCATCTAAAAGTAATGATTATTTGTTTGAAATGTTAGAAGGTCGTGAGGAAGAAAGTTAGTTTTGGGAAGACCAGTAAAAGAAGTCACCTACACGTTTTAGATGTGAAACTGTGAGGTGCTTACGACTAAGACGTATTTAATTTTTTCTTTGAATGAATTAGCTGCCTCCTTCTCTTTCGATGGCGCCACAGTCCGGGGTGAACCTAAGATTCAACCAACAAGCATTTCCACATAGCTACGGCTTTAGCTAATTGGCTCCAGATGGGCACTGCAAGTTGGTTGAGGTTCCCTTGAACTTGTACGCGCCACCTGTGACAAAGAGACCTTCTACTGATTCACCTCTTCGGCCCTCCGTGTTTGATTCGACGACGCTGTGAACCAGAGTGTCGGTGTCCATTCGCTCTTCATGTCCTAGCCATCTCAGACGTCCGATACCCAGTTTTTTTGACAAAGTCGATGTCACTGTACAGCTCGTATATTCCGTTGTTGAATCTTCTCCAAAACCCATCATCCAATTTTTCTCTCGAAGCAACCCCGAATATCTTCATCCGCTTTTAATAAGGTCCATGTTTCAGCGCCGTAAAGCGGGACTGCAATGATCAAGGTCTTATACAGAGCCTTCTTAGTTCTTCGAGATAGCGCTTTAGAGTTGAATGGTGTCCCAAAAAGCAGCTGTTGACAAGTATTATATTTCACTTGATTTCCGCACTGGTATCATTGTCAGAGTTAATAGCAGAGCCAAGGTAGACAAAATGCTTTACTACCTCGAAGTCATAACTGCCACCTATGACGTTTTGTCCAATTCGTCGGTGTTGATTGTCTCAGCTTATACTTGGTTTTGCCCTCGTTTATCGCTAAACCCATTTTGGGTAGTTCTGATTCATTGCTTGCAAACACACCGGTGACAGCCTGTTGAGTTCTTTCAATTATGTACAGACTTATATAGACAATACAGTCATTACAAACCTTGATGAAACAGCGATCGTTCTGCATCGTCATCCTGCACAGACGGAGAAATTTGGCAGAGATGTTGCATTCACACAGGGTTTATCACACTTACTGTCACATTCTCCTATATACAGTAGTACCTCAATGTACTTTATCCGTTCTCTGACAACATTTTTGTTAGAGACACATTTGAGAAACATTGATTTAAGACAGCTTGTAGCTTACTTATGTTAATAGTGTTGATTCTTCCCTGTTGATTCTCCAACTTCAATTGGATTTCGTTCCAACGCCCCAATCAGGATTTAAAGTCTTGGTTCTTATCGATCCTTCAAAGTTGAAGGCAATTTTTCTGAAATTTTTCTACGGAGCCCCAAGTAGCTAAACAGGTCAACAGATCGAGCAGGAATGGAAGTGATAAACTTCAATCGATCCTCCAAATGAATCAATTTTCTCCAAACTTACCCTTAGAGCTAGATCAACGCCTTAAACCAGCATTGAATTAATGTCAAAACACGAGGAAAATCCCTTCAATAAATCGTATCTAGGAAATGATCATTGATCGTGAGCAGATTAACACCTTAAGCAGGAATGGAAGTTATGTCAGAGCATGAAGAGGATAAGCTTCAATCGGTCATTCAAAGTTGAACGCAATTTCTCTGAACTTTTTCTTAGAAACCCCAAGCAGCTAGGAAGGATCGTTGATCGTAAAACAGATCACACCTCATGCAAGAATAGAAGTTATGTCAAAGAAGATAAGCTTCAATCTATTCCCCAAAGTTGGATGCAATTTCTTTAAATTTCTTCTCAGAATCCACAGACAGCTAGAACGATCGTTGATCGTGAAGCAGGTCAACAGATCAAGCAAGAATGGAAGTAATGTCAAACCATAAGGAGGATAAGCTTCAATCGATCCTCCAAATGAATTAATTTTCTCCAAACTCACCCTTAGAGCTTGATCAGCACTTCCAACCAAGTATTGAACTTATGTCAAAGCATGAAGATCGTTGATCTTGATACAGATCAATGCCTTAACCGGAGGATGAAGTAATATCAGAGCACGAGAATGATATACTTCAATCGATTCTCTATACTTGAAAGGAATTTCTCTAAATTTTTAGTCAGAAACTCCAAGTACCTTTGCTTCTCCTGCGCAAAGTCGAACCAGATAAGTAAGTTAAGATAAGAGGTTTTTAAGTAAGTAAGATAAGATAAGTTGAATTAAACTATCTAAAACCTCTAAGATAAGTAGGAGATGCAGCGAAAACTCGCGGCATAGCTCTATTATAATCCGTTAGGAGTTTATGTGGTCAATGGAAGTGAACAAAACACGAAACCCTGCCTTTTCGACCTCAAGAGTTAAATCTAAATGTTTTTTATTTCGTTCAAGAACGATTTTCGCTATCATTTTTGCTACGGCCGGGAGACCGCTTAGAAATTCATTCCTCTCCAATTAGCTATAGTCCAAAACTGGATAACCATTCCTCTTTTCCAATCCTGCGGAAATTCTTCAATATCCCACGCTCTGCATATGAATAGGTGCGGCAAATCGGGCGATGTATTTCAAGCCATTTTTGTGTTTCATAAGAAAACTATGTCTGAGAATGTCTTCTTCTTTTTGGCCAAGACGATCTTCTAATGCGCGGACAATCGCAGCTTTGTAATTTATCCTTCATTCCCCTTCTAAGCACCAGGAAGTAGTCAACCATAGAGACAAAGTCCCTTACTACCTCAAAAGATTCGAAATGAAATCCTTTGAAAACAGTGACAAGGTTGCAAAAACTCGTGTAATCCAATACCCACTCAATCATCTCATCACTAGGGCGCTATATCAGTTTCATCCGCCTCTGTACTTTCACTCCCTCTCAGTCTAATGAAAATACAACTCAGTTTTCACACTTCACAGCTCTCAAACTCACACTAAACTTTCAATGTCAGTCTCTTATTCTCTTTATTTCTTTTCTCTTTTATTAATCAACTAGACATTCCTCAAGTAAGCATCACCATCCGTCCTCCTCGTCGTCGTCGTCGTCGTTGTTGTTTGTATGATATCTTCGTCATCAACATCTATCTATACATCTAACAATACCAACCAACTGGTCGACCGTTCGAATACCCGAGTATTTCTTTCTTTTTAGTTTACTTCTTGTCTCTTAACTGTTTGCACTTGGTTTCGAGACAACTCAACGGCGACAACGCGTATTATTTTTATTTTTCTCGTCTACCTACTGACCAAACGTTCCTTAATTGAAAAATAAAATTGCAACTCGTGCGCGCGCGAGCTTATAGTTTCACCGGCCTCGCCTTCAGCAGCAATTAACCGATATAAACACACACACACACTCGCATTCATCATTATTATTGTTATTTTTTTTTTGTGTTTTCGTTCTTCATTAACCAAATATGAATTCCAGGTCAGAATAGAGTGGCGTGCAACACATAGTGCAGAGAAGAGCCGGAAGTGTATGCTTAATGTGGCGGTTGCAAACCTAAAAAGCCCATTCCAAGTCTCCAAGTGAAACAAAAACAGAAAACCAGTTCAAAATGCCTCAGACAGTATCATCAATTAACGATCAGCTTAGTAGGCTAGTAGCAGGTCAAGATCTAGGAGATATAACCCCCGAGCTGTGCGACTTTTCGCTGGAGGAACAAAATGCCGCCAATGAGGCTCAGGGCGTTCAGCCATCGGCTGCTTCGGATTTTGTACCAGTAATTGGCAAATCAGTGACATATATAGTAACAGTGGTGTTGATCAATGATCTAGACGAAGTTCTTATGATCCAAGAGGCGAAACAGTCATGCGCTGGCAAATGGTATCTGCCCGCTGGACGAATGGAGCCCGGCGAAACCATTAATGAAGCCGCCATTCGTGAGGTATACGAGGAGACTGGACTGAATTGCGAGATGACCACTTTGGTTGGAGTGGAAACCGCTGGAGGATCATGGGTTCGATTTTTACTTACGGGTCGGGTCATAAGCGGAACACTGAAGACACCCGAACAGGCCGATCGTGAATCCCTGCAGGCGAAATGGTTTGAGGATATCAGTGAGCTATCCCTGCGCGCCAATGACATTTTGAATCTCATAAAAATGACACGAGCCTACAAAGCTCGCACCCAATCGCCAGCACTCTGGCACCCCGACATGATGCCAATTAAGTACTCCCATCACAAGAATTACTTGCGAATTGTGGCGGTAATACGCAAACGAGCCACAAACACCCTCAACGTCCTGGTCAGCGAAAGAAATATCCATCATTTGCCCACAGTTGAGGTGCACCCCGCACGCAGCCTTCACTCTACTCTAAGAAAATTCATGATCGAACTATTCGGAGCTGAATTGCCACAACATCGCCCGCATGGACTGCTGACCGTAGAACACTGTCCCGCTGCCCTGCCGCACACAACAGACGGTGTCTGTCTCACACTGCTCGTAGTCTTTCGTCCACCCGTGGAAGAAGTTGCAGTTATCGGCAAGGCCGTCTGGCAAGAGATGAGTCAAGAACTGGAGGACAAAATCGGAAGGATGGTCGGCAGTACTCACTCCACACTGCCACTGAATGTTATCAGATAAATCAGTGCAACGCACAATAGATTGTTTTTATTTTTTTCGAATCTCTCTTTGTTGTCTCAAATCCAAAAGCCGTAGAAGATATTTTATTTTTTTGTAAATATTGACAATTTATGCAAATTTATTTATTTTATTTTGTTTATTTACATAATTTTGTTTTGCCGTGACATTTATGTAACCTTTTTTCTGTTCATTCTATTTGTGTCTCATTTTATTCATACAAATTTAGTTAAAAACTTTGAAATTTAACGACCATAAACCTGTGCATTATTTTTTTTTGTATTGTTCTCTCTTTTTGTTATGACTTGTTGAACAGTGTGAACTTTACACACATAGTATATTCAAACGGTATACGTATTATTTAAATAGTATTTATGTATTATATATATTTATTCGCATGCTAAACTCACATGTGTGTTGGCGCGAATTGAATAATTTTAAATGAATTCAAGATTTTAAATAAAATTTAAATATATTATACTAAAGTTATATTTGTTGTGCATGTGATTTGATATAGAACAGCATTGCAAGTAGTTATCCATAAGTCACATAAATAACAGAAGAGTTTTTTTCTTAAAGAATTACCTCAGCACGACGTACTTAGTTGACGGGAAGAACAGCTACTTAAATGCAAAGTTTATTTGCATACAGAGACCTTGAAATGTTGGTAACCCAGTTGGATCGTATAATTTTATAGCACAAGTTCAATAAGAATAAATCATTGGAAAAATCATTAAGCGGCAAACATTATAGCGACTGGGAGAATGAAGAAAATCAATTTCAAAATTTAAAGGCAGAACTGTTGGCAGTATGACACCCGTTAACCTGATCAAAATCTCTTTCCTTATACAGTATATATAAAGGGTTTTCCAATAAGGACTTGACAAACTTTTTTTTTTAAATAAAACGCAAACCATTTGAGATATTTCAAAAACCTTATTACCGACTTGAAGTACAATCAAAACATTTATGAATGGAACTCGACTTCGTTCATATGGCTACTGCGGGTACGTTTGCAGAGGTCGATTCGTTGGACCCAATTTTTAACGCACCTGGCCCATTTATTTAGATAACACGCTCACCTTACTTACTCTTCAATAAATCGATTGTAACGTGCGCTGTGTGGCTTGTGGCATCATCCTGTTGAAACCACATCCGTTCAAGTCCCTATCTTCCAATTTGGGTCAAACATAATCGGTAATCATGGCACGTTAACGCTGACCTGAGGATTGTTGTCGTCGACGAAAAAATATGGCTCAATACCGCCGCCGGCATGCGGTTATTTTTAGTATTTTTAGTGGATGAAGTGGTGATTCCTGACACATATGTGGATTTTCACCCGGCCAATAAGGCATACTTTGCATATTGACGAACCCATTGAGCTAAAAATGAGCTTCGTCACTGAAGATGATTTTGCGATGAACTTCATCTTGGCGCATCTTCTCCAGAGCCCAATCGGAGAACGTACGTCAATTCTTTAGTCAGCTTGATCTTGTATGGGTGTAAACCAAGATCCTTACACAAAATACGCCATAATGTGGTCTGAGTGATTTGATTTGGATCGTTTTCAGCGATATTTTTGACACTTCGACCAACCCGTTGTCTCACTGACACGGCAACATCACACAACGAATATATAGACTCAAATTTTTGCACTAAACTTGTTATTGCCTGAATTACGACCGAAAATTGGAGTTAACTCTCTTAAAGTTACGATTTGTAGACGTTCCTCGTTCGTGTACTTTACGTGTAACTTTACAGAATAAATTGACAGTGACAGTTTGATGATTAGTGAAAGAGTGCGTTCACAAATGAAACTCAAAGTTGTCAAGTCCCTATTGGAAAAAACCTTTAAAAACTTGAGAACTGTGCCGAAAGCTTGAACAATACAACGTTGGTTGCAAGAAAACTCAATTCGTAAAAATTTTATTCGGGGTCACAACCAGGTTAAGTGAAAAATCAAATGTACGGGCCACGACTGGCTCGCAAGTCAATAACTTGTGGCCTTTGACATCAATTCAATAATGCTTTATTGCATTTCAATTGAAGCCTTTGGATGAAGAAAGGGTT
This sequence comes from Chalcosyrphus nemorum, assembly GCA_949716465.1. Classification (NCBI taxonomy): domain Eukaryota; kingdom Metazoa; phylum Arthropoda; class Insecta; order Diptera; family Syrphidae; genus Chalcosyrphus; species Chalcosyrphus nemorum. The sequence continues at coordinate 83,631,802 of OX454333.1, forward strand.
AATGCCTTTTAAGCGTTTCCTATCTTTAAATTTAAATGAAAGAAACTCCACCTCTTCTTATTTAGAAGGCTCATGTATGCCATTACGTATGGAAATGTCCCCGCGGCTTATGTTGGCTTTGAGAGAAGTGTTGGTTTGTGGTTTATTGGCCTGTGACTTAAGAACACTCCACAAGAGGAGATAACCATGTTGCGAAAAAAGTCGGTTGTTGAAACCGCGTGTCGTCGCTGTCCATGTTATCCAGTTTGGGGCCGAAGGAAATTGGTTATCATCGACCAATAGCGCTCGGACGGTGCGATGGTCTGGCCAAATTCATTCTCAAAGAAGTAAGGGCCGATGATGCCGTCAGTCCAGTCCAATTCGGTGGATTTCGTGTGGATTATTATTGTCCCAAATTTTGTTTGCTGACGAACCCATTCATCCAGAAATGATTTTTCGACAAAGCGCGCGAAATTATGCTCCAAAAGAAACACTTTCATAAATCACTTTAATCATTTGCACATGTTGTTAAAGGCTATAACAAAGAACAGCCAATTTGACCAATATAACCTCAACAATATGGTCGCAATCACCTGTCAAAGTTTGGCAATCCCTACTGGAAGGCTGCCATACATCAAACAAAAAAATTGCCGCTAAAGGAATTTGACTTTGACACCCCTGATCTAAATGAATTACTCTTTATGACAAGCAAACAAACTTAACGATTTTCAGTCCTTATCCTATGCAAAAAATGAGGCATTGAGAGCAGTAGTGGCGTAACCCCAAATTCATTGAAAAAATTTGAGGGCTACTGCTCTCAATGTCTCAAATCTTTTTAGACTTTATTCTCAAACGTTACATCAGTGTACGAGTACATACAGTTAAAAGATATAAAATATTTTTTTCCACTAACCCGGCCAATTTTGGTCTAAAAACTCTACTAGCGCATCGTATATCATGAATGTAATTGACACATCCAAACAAACACGAAACAATCTGGGAACAAGGCCTGTATAATAACCTCTTATACCTTGTTGCTTATAGAGTTGAATAGCGCAATCTAGCGTTGACTTATATTTACTGCCTTCAGAACTTTGCAAGCGAGTTTTTAAAACATCAATCGGATTACTGGCAATAGTGGCAAATGTACCAGCACAAACTCCCATCAAACCAGTAACTAGTGATGGAATTTTCTTGTGGATATCGTCTCCTTTGTAAAGATCCTTAAGATTCTCGATGACGAAGAAAAGTATAGCCTGAATGCCACTCTGTTTAATGGTAGTTGCCACTTGACCTTGATACATCCCAACCCAGCCTTTCGAAAAAAAAACCTTTCAGAAATTAAAGATTATTTACCAGTTCAATACTCACCCTCTTTTTTGACAATCGACCTAATACAATGAAAAATGCCTTTGAATTTCGGCTGAGGCTTTAGAAGGTCGTCAATATATTTCACCTTCAGTGTTTCAACTGGTGTTATAACGGTAACTGCCTCGATAACTCCAGCAGACGTCCCACAAAATATTTTCGCAAGATTACTTAAATGTCCATGATCACTTTCCATGTTCTCTCGCAGGTAATCGAAAACAGTAAACCTATAAAAAGTTGGTAGCTCTGGTTATGCCAAATTAACAACATTTCAGACTAACCTTACAGCAATTTGTGGTACACTTCCAAAGAAGGTAATTGGAAAACCACGGTATAGGCGTTTGAAACCATGAGCTTTAACTGTTGCTGTGAAGCAATGCCATGCTCCTCTGTAGCTTCGTTTGCCTGAAATAATATTTCTCGGATATATTGGTCAGACACAGCCTAGACAGTTACATACCCATCTCATCCAGTTGCATTACAGTTTTCAAATAGCCTGAAGGATATATGATAATAACGCCCACTCCACCGGTTACTGCACCTGCGGAAATGTGCTTCAAAGCAGCCATTTCCTGATGCGTAAGATGTGGCCCTAATGGTGATGGGCGGAATAGCGGTGGTTTTACGCGATCTTGTTTTGCCATTTTCTTTTATTTTTTAAACGACAAATTTATTGTTTACTTAAAACACAAAAGTAACATAAATCTAATATATTGACAAACTAAAAATACGAAATTAACGAGTCGGCTCTAAAATGAATTGTTCATACCCGGGTACACACAGGTATTTGGGGATTGAGTGCAGGATTGGGCGCATCCGGATTACAAGTCCCTAATTAGGTCGACTGCATAAAGGATGACTGAATAGTTCGCGTACTTTTTTGCACTAAAATTCGTTGATTATCAAATTCTCTCAGAGAGAACTAAATTTACAAAAAAGTAAAAGAACGAGTAGAACAATACAAAGTTGAGAATACACTAATTTGACAGTTTTGACAGTTTTCGCAAACCAGCTCAGAGAAATTTCTTGCACTGGGGGAATTTCATACTCTCTTGTGAACCATAGATAAACTAATATAGACGGTCGTCTTCGGTCGATTTGATCGTTGGCTCGCACAAGAACAAAACTACCACCGACTTTGAATGCATTCTGACGTTTCCGTCAAAATCAAATCGGAGCTCACCCACACGTTCTCAATCGGCGGTAGTTTTTATGGGCGCAGCCATTTTGTTGAGTATTTCTGTACATTTTGTTGTTGTTAATTAAGTGACAGTGAAAAAAGGAACACCACGATTGTTTTTATTCGCACATTCGTTTACATGTATTCACAGATAGGAAATTTAAACTCGGCGTACGTTACAAAATTTTCGGCAGGTGAACGTTAGGACGACCGTCATATTAGTTTGCCTGTGTTGTGAACGCTTTCTTCTGCGGAAAATTACGTAAAAATTCTTACAATTTCGTAAAAATTCGCTGCTTTGAGAGGGTACACGATTACACGAACGCACCTGATAATTGTTCCAATTCTAATGTTTCACCAGCTGTCAAAAGTTACCAATGGCATCCAGCTGTCAAAATATTCAGTAAGGGTTGCCATTTTGAGCTTGAGTTCACTCTTTTGAACCTTAAGCCACCAATCAGACAGAGACTGGTGCATGCCGCAGAAGATCCAGAACTGTCGATTGGGCTTCGATTAGCTGAATAATCGCCAGAGAGTATAGCCGGCGATTGGATTCGGTCCTTCAACTGAATAACAGCCGCGAACTTTATTGCACTGCACCTAGCTCAATCACAAAAGGTTTAATTGTCAAAGAAAATTTGTCTTTTTTGGTATACACATAATTTATATTCACACAGTTCTAATAATTTAAGAAATACATTTAATATTTATGTTACAAAGGCCAGTATTTGTTGAAAAAATTCATAAACTGATCGTAGATCATAAATGTGGCCGCTACATCTAAACAAACACGAAACAATCTAGGACCAACACCTCTATAAAATCCTTTGATCCCTTGATGCTTAAAAATTTGAGCAGCACAATCAAAGGTATTCTTATATTTATGCGAATCAAGACTTTGCATATTTGTTTTTAAAACATCAATTGGATTGTTGCTCAACGTCGAGAAAGTACCCGCAAAAACGCCCATTATGCCAGTAACCAGTGTGGGAATTTTCTTATTTTTATCGTCACCCTTGTAAAGATCTCTCATATTCTCCATGGCAAAGAAACGCAAGGCTTGATTACTAGCCTGCTTTAAGGTAGTTGTAAATGGACTTTTGTATAATCCCATCCAACCTTAAACACAAATAAAAAACTCAAGGAAGAAAAGTAGACTGTATTTGGCAATGCTTACCGCGTTCCTTAACGACCATCTTCACACACTCAATAACCCCTATAGATTTGGCATTAGGTCTTAAAGCATCGTTAATGTACACCACCTTCAAGGTTTCTGCTGGTGTAACAACTGCAAGCGCTTCTATAATTCCAGCACCCGCACCACAAAAAAATTTGCCAAAATTACTCAAATGTCCTCGTTCGTCTTCCATTTTCGCTCGCAAGTGTTCAAAAACAAAAAACCTAGAAATTGTTCCGAACTCGATTGTGATTTTTATTCATAGAAACACTGTTGGCCAACCTGGTAGCAACTTTTGGAACATTTCCAAAGAAGATAATAGGAAAGCCACGGTATAGTTGCTTGTGACCATGTTCCTTAACTGTTGTCCTGTATGCATCCCATGGTCCTTTCAATTTGTGTTCTCCTGAAATTTTAAAAATAATCACAGTATGCTTTGAAACCAGCAGATGTTTTGGAATGACTTCCGTTGTCGTGCTCTCATTTGCAATTTCAGAGAAATTCCCTGATGGCATTACGAGGAGGTGGGAGTTAGCTAGGGTTTTGGCTAGTAAATAAGGAGACCGGTACAATAGGGTGATGCTGCTCCTACGAGGTGTTTGTTTTCAGTCCTTGTAATAATCCAGAAAAGCATACGCAAGGTCCCGTGTTGGAGTGCTTTTGACACCCACAGCTCGCAGAAGCCTAGTTCTTTAACAGGATCTTGGACAAGAGAACGTTGCATCACCATTGTACATATGTATAGTGTCACGCTACTCATGATTCATCTGAGGAGGAAACGTATATTCTTCTGCTACAACTAGTGCAACGCTCAACGGCGACATGGTCATGGCAGAAGTACATGATGTAGAACAGAGAAGGAAGCACAGTTGGGGGAGAACTTAGGCACACACGATGGCGTGTAGGCATTGTAAAGGTTCCACGACTTACAAGACGATATAGAACATAATTAATAAGAATTCAATCCTGACATGGAACACAAATACATACTGAGTACTGACAAACCACTTTTTATGACTGCCAATCAAAAACTGAACGAAGAAATTTCTATCATTTGTCTACGTACCCATCAAATCCAGCTGCAACACAGTTTTGACATAATCGGTGGGATATGTTATTAAAACTGACATTCCGCCCGTGCATCCGCCAGCGGCGATATGCTTCAGTGCAGATGAAACTTGTGGTGGCAGCAATCCATCTGGTGGGGCATTATCTGGTTCTGACTTTTTTGACATTTCTTATTTACTAGAAAAAATTTAGTAATCAATGCCAAATAGAAGTCACACGAATATTGACGAACTATAGAATAGACAGTTTCTAGGAAAAGTTTTTATACGTATTTTGTTTCAGACAAATAATAAAGCAAGTAACTAAAGTGCGCAATTTAGTCGTCGCAAAACAAGGTCCGAATACTCACTGGAGTATTCATAACATGACCTTTAACTACAACTTGAAGCAGGAAGAAGTGCGCTTCGGCTTACGAATATAGAATTATTTAAGGGTAGTAGCATAGGGCATAGTTCCATTTTCAGAAACACGTTTCCCGAGTCTCATGAGAAATCGGATAATATTTTAGGTTTTCTCATTTTCGAAACTCCATACGAAGATGCGTATTCCCACCAGGAAGACTGGCAAAATAATGAAGTTCATCTTCAGAATGAAATTGCCATTTTTACAGATGTGTCTAAGACCAACGAGGAAACTGGGTCAGGTATATATTCTAAAGATTTGAACCTTGAAGTTTTTCTAAAACTCTCGGACCAATGCAGAGTTTTCCAGGCCGAGGTTCTAGCTGTGCTCAGAGCTGCGGAACTACTTGAGATGGGATCAATATCCGGTAAGGATATCGCTATCTTCATTGACAGTCAGGCTGTGCTCAAAGCACTAGAGTCTCAAGGCATTTTGCACGCACAATCGCATATGATGGACCAATATAGATGGGCATAGGGTATCCAAAGCTTTGTGGCCAGGGATTAACCCCAAATGATCAGTGGAAAACTTTAAGTTAGACAGATCACAATTTAGGACTACGATTGGGATCCTCTCAGGATATTATCTTTTAAGAAGGCGCGCCAGCAGCATAGGACTATCTGATTCTGATATTTGTAGATATTGTGAGGAGCTTCTCAGAAGATATTACGCAAATATTGTGTGAATAAACCTCTTTATGAAGTTCACCCGCTTAGGTTGTTGCTTCTGTTGCACAGACAGACAGACGGCATCGGCAGACCCACTTTTTTTGGACTTCTCCAAAAATTTCGAGATCGAAAATCTGCAAAAATCCAATACTTGCCCTAGAGGTGCATGTCCACTTGACAGGACTTTGGCTAGTAAACTCTCAGAGTAGTTTTCGAATAATATTAGAGTAGTTTTACATATTTGTGTGATTTACTATCGCGACAAGCTACTCCCAGAATACGAGCATTGTTTGAAAAGTGTGTGTTGATCTCGGAGAGTAAGATAACATATGTCCACTTGCGAGGAACTCTTTAAAAGTTTGAAAGCTGAGAATAGTAAACCTGCCTTCTGCGAGTTGCTCTCAGTCCGTGCCCACTTACGAAATTTCTCTCTAGAGTGGCCTGAGAGCTACTCGCCCAAATTTTACTCTCAAGTGGACAAGCACCTTATGTTATCGGTGCAAGTAAAAAACTTTCGCGTACCCTCCCAAAACAGCGAATTTTTACCAAAAGTTTACGAATTTTTCCGAAAATTTACGAATTTCAACGAAAGGCTGTTCGCGTACGGAGAATTTTCGTAGTTTTTCGCAAAAGAGAGCGCTCACGAGAGAGTAAAAAAAGTCCCCATGCTACGAATTTTAGTGCAAGAAATTTCTTTGGGCTGTTTTGTGGAAACTGTCAAATCTGTCACATCAGTGTACTTTCAGCATTTTCTTGTTCAACCCGTTCGTTAACTTTTTCGTAATTTAAGTTCTCTCTGAGAGAATTTTACCCGCACTCTTCGAAATTTGAAAATCTACGAATTTTAGTGCAGAAAGTACGTGAAGTACTATTGATTATAATATTTTTTTTTATCGGGGGCGTATACGTGTTTTTTATGAAAAAGGGGTAATGGAAAATATAAGAATAATGTATAGAGTTCGAAGTATTTATCCCTCAGATTTCTAAAAATAAAGTACAATGGGTTGGCCAGATGACGTCTTATACCTATGGATGTATGACATAATCTTCTTCTATATTCTATCTTCTTCTACTTGTGAACGACTGAGTTTAGCTAATTTTTCTTTTAAAATATTCGTTATAGTCTAAATAAGGTACTTACAGAAAGAAAAATTGGAAAACTAAAAATGGCTTTTCTATGGGATTTTTCTTTAAACCCGCAGCCATAACTCCATAGACAAACTAATATAGCCCGTCGTCTTCGGTCGATTTGACCGTTGGTTCCCACAAGAGCAGAAGTACCACGGATTTTGAATGTATTCTGACGTTTCCGGCAAAATCAAATCGGAGCTCACGCACACATTCTCAATCCGCGGTACATTTCATGGGCGGAGCCATTTTCCTGTACATTTTGTTGTTGTTAACTGAATGACATGGTGTGCAAAAGGAAAGAAAGGAACACCACGATCGTTTTTATGGTTACGCCTTGTTCGCACATTCGTTCACATGTATTCACAGATAGGAATTTTAAACTCGGCGTACTTTACAAAATTTTCGGGTGGGGAACGTAAAGACGATCGTCTATATTAGTTTGTCTATGCATAACTCACCATTCAAGCGATGACTTTACGGAAATATCAGAAAAATACCAATAGGTAGCGCTACTTGCGCGACAGTTGTAGCACCTCGACGTCGTTTGACAGTTGATCAGTTTGTTTGTACAGTTTTTCTTCTGCGATCTGCCCACGTAAGTATTTGTTTCGTACAATATAAATTGTGAATAGTTGTGGTTTTGGCCTCAGCTTGAAAGATTGTATAGTTTTGGACAGATAGGTGAGGACTATGTTGGTATGGATTCTATAGACTCCGAAACCACTGAGCCCACTCAGCCAACTGAGCGCAAATACTCGAGCAATCTTCGGCATAAGCCCGAAAGTGTTTAAAGTGACGTTTGGATCCGATAAATGGCGCTGTAGACAATTATTTAACTTGTGAGCTGGTTGAACTTTTGTATACGAGATCCCATTCTGCTTTATGCTGAGCTTTGAACAATAACTAAAAAAGGAGAGCAAATATTGAGAATTTTGAGCAAAAAATACTTCTATACTATAAGGTGATAAAGTCGATAAAAATAAGTCATTATGTCAAAATTTTGATTAATTTTTTCCAATAAAAACTTTTTTCTGTAGAATTGTAGTTTCAAATACAAATTTTTATTAGAATTTTATGGCTTATTAAACAGTTTTCCACTTAAATGCATAATTTTTGTAGTTTCCTCTCAAGTTTTTTTGCTATTTTTTTTTTTTTTAACAAGTTTTAGTACACATGGAAATAGAATATTACCAAAATGATAATGCCTTGTCTATTAGTGTTTATTTATTTTTTTTTTTGGCGTTGTTCGTTGAACGACTAGGACTTTAAACTTAACTAAGGACCAGCATTAGATTGCGCTACTTCCAAATTTGATGGAATAAATCCATAAACGAATCGTAGATCATGAATGTTATACCAACATCCAAGCAGACACGACCCAATCTGGGTATTGTGCCCTTGTAGAATGCAGCTGGTCCTTCGTTCTTCCATATTTGAACAGCGCAATCGAGAGTATTTTTATATTTGGCTGCTTCTAAACCTTGCATACGTGTTTTCACTACATCCAGTGGTGTGTTACCAAAGACAGAGGCAGCACCAGCAATGGCACCAAAACAACCAACAATTGGTTTCGGTACACCCTTGCTACGATCATCGCCCATGTAAAGATCTCTAAGATTTTCCATGACAAAGAAACGAATGGCCTGGTTTGAGCCTTGTTTGCAGATGGTTGCTGTTAGGCCCTTATACACGCCAGAAAAACCTGAAATTTATTCAAAGTATAAATCACGCTGATTTTACTGAAAATAAAAAGGAAGAACTCACCTTCAGTTTTGATAATGTGCCCTACACCATGTACAAAACCTTTGTATTGTGGTTTAGCACTTCGTTGATCGTTGATGAATTTTACTTTAATAGTCTCCATCGGAGTCACAGCTACAATGGCTTCGAATACTCCTGCACCCAAACCACTCAGTAGTTTGCCAGCGTTAGACATTTGGCCTCTCTCGTTCACCATTTTTGCACGAAGGAATTCAAAGGCACCGAATCTTTAAGAAGAAAAAAGGATTTTGTCAGTTATACACATGCATACATATTACTTGTTTTTTATTTAATGTATACCTTGCTGCAGACTTTGGTATACTACCATAGATTAGAATACTTAAGCCTCTATACAAGCCAAAGAAGCCTTTTTCTTTTATAGTCTTTTTCACGCAATCAATTACGCCAGTGTAACGTTTACGATCACCTGAAAATGTTAAAGTTTTTTTTTTTAATAAGAATTTACTAAGTATTATAGATGAATCTATATTATGCTGGCATGAGAGGCGTTCCTAATAATTGAAAGTGGCTATATATGATGGGTCTACTTGGCACGTTTTGAACAAAGGATAGCTCTTTAAGGAATACGAACTCCAAAGTGGGGTTCCCCAAAGCTGCATACTTTCACCAATAGTGAATTCGGTGATTCGGTGACGTGCTTTTTTCGATGTACTCTTACATCGGAACTCAAACACCTCGACTAAGCCGACGATGTATGCCTACAACTGTGTCACACAGCAAATCTGGAAAGGGAAGCAGACGCCGCGCCGTTGGGCTGAAAATTAACTCAGCAAGAACGAAAATGATCAGCTTAGGACCGAACTCATCAACTCATACATATACGCATTGTTCGACGAACGGTTGAGAGAGAAAAGAGTTTCCAGTACCTTGGGAGTGCTGTCTCAACCAATGGCGGAATTGACCTGGATAAAGCCAGCCAAATCGGAAAAGCAAAATCTGCGTTCGGGATGTTATCCATAGTTTGGCGAAGTAATGTGTTTAAGCTACAGCACGGTACGACTGTTCTGTTACGATATTGAATCCGTGGTGCTATATGTGGTGGTACCTGAACACTGACCGCCATTATCACGAGGAACCTGCAAACCTTCGTTTATAGGTGCCAAAGCCTTAACGACTTTCTGGCCAAACCGTGTCTCTAACGATCAGGTTTATTAGAGAATGGACCATGAACAGTAGATTACTCACACTCTCCGAAAGTCGACAGATCCATGGCTAACCAAGCGATGCAATAGAACCTGCCCTGCCAGGATAGAAAGATACCCGGCGCTCCTGCGAGTACGTGGCGCAGAACAGTCGAGAAGAAAGCACGGAAACTGGAAAGAATTGGAGAGAACTGGAGCATATTTCCAGAAAGCGTACAAGGTAGCGCGTAGGCATTGTAGAGGCACTAGAACTCACAAAAGTATACAGGACATAAGTAAATAAACGTATATAGTATACGTATACAGCTTACGGACATGGTACAAATAGCATCATTATCGGTCTCCTCACAGGACATTGCCTGATCGGCCTACATGCCGCACGTTCAGGCTCCCTTCAAAAGATTTCTGCAGGAGTTGCAGGGATGAGGAGGAGGAGGATATTTTCGATGATCTTGGTAACGTAGCAAGTCTACTCATCGGGCACCTTCTACGCTTTATCCGGTTGGTTTCCCTGATTTATCAGCTAAGTCTCTGTTTGTTTGTTTGCCTCCTTTATTCTGTCCTCGTAGTGGTAATAGTTCTGTGTTGGTTTGTAGATCCAGTGGTACCACAATGGGCCTTCTAAGTCTAGGCCACTCTAACCTTACCTAACCTAACCTATGTCATAGACATACTTGATAAATTTATCGATGTATGTTTTAAAATAGCAGTTTTAGATAACCTGTAAATCATGCTGTGATCTAAAACATCCGAAGCAAATCTTATATTTAAATAACACAAATATAACACTTACCTTTCTCATCCAACTGCAGTTGTGTCTTAACGTATTCGGTGGGAAATGTAATACAGATTTCAATGCCACCAGTAATGCCACCGGCTACAATACCCTTCAGACCTTTGCTTCCACCAGCTGCTGCTGCTGCTCCATTTTTATCCATCCAAGGACGCTGTCCAAACGGACTTATAAAATTTCTCTTGTCCATGTTAATTTGTTTTTTTGGTTATTTGAGAAAACTGTTCAGCTCTCTTAGAACGCAGATTCAACGAGGAATGAAATTTAGAGTCTAAATTAAAAAATAAAAATCATTACTAAGGGGGTAACTTTAATTTTGAAAAAAAAAATGAGTAAAAAGAAAAAGAAGTGAAAAGTTTGTTGAAGTATTTGACGTAGCCTTCTGATCGAAATTCTTTGGATGAATGAAATATGAAGAGAAAAATATACTAAACATCCACCTGCAACAGACGAGAAGTCTTTCTGAGTCACTATTTGGGCCATAGACCGTGTTGGCTCTCACAAGAGGGAAACTACCACCCATTTTGAATGCATTCTGACATTTCCGGCGTAATCAAATTATGGGTATAGTCATTTGGTTCATTCTGTTGTTGTTATTTGAATGATAGTCTGCTGAAAATGTGGTGCGCAAAAGGAAAGAAAGAACTAGAACTAGTTACTTCTTGTTCGCACGATCGTTCACATGTATTCACAGATATGAAATTTAAACTCGGGATACTTTACAAAATTTTCGTCAGGGGAAGGTAAAAACGACCGTCTATATAAGTTGGTCTATAGTTTGAGCTACCGCCTAGAGAGGTGTCGGTAATACAGTTACTGTTACTTAAAGTATCTACAGAACCACGATCAACGACTTCGCGATCGACAACCATAGAACGAGCAACGAGGAACAGTATACATTATTATGGAAGCCTTGTCCCACCATTTATACCGTGTTCTCATCTCCTCAAAATTCTGTTGAGTTCATCTATTTATGAGAGGTTGTCAAACTGAACAGACCTCAATGTGAACTTTAGTTTATTTTGGTGTTCATTTTTAGATGTCAAAATATTATATGGGAAAACAGCTGTAGCGAGTGTTCGGTCTTCTACCAATTATATTTTTTATTTTTCATATTATATATTTACATAGCTTATGCATTATGCATTACTTAAATACAAATAAATTGTATGCATTGTTTAATTTGTATGTTGCACTTATGGTATGTTTCAAAAATCGATCACTTTTTGGTTTCCCAATTTGCCGACTCTCAAGTCCCAACACTGACAGCTGTTGGTTTGTTTGTTTCCCGCCACTTAAAAATGGACAGACATTCGAAATTATCTCAACTTGGAGTGAACGGTTTACGAGATTTCGGCAAAAGTTCATCGAAATTGAGGACGCAGTTTTAATCTCTTGTTTTGGTGATCTACACTGACAAGCAAGATTGTCCGATTTGACGGAGCCAAAACTTCTGCCACTGCAGACGAACACCTAGCAGCTCTGTTAGTAAGCCCTACTCCCACCTCCTCGTGGTGCCATCTGGGAATTTCTTCGGAAATTGCTAACGGGAGAGGACGAATGGCGAGTTTCCTGCGCCACAAAACAGGATTAGTGTCGGTTGGTCTGGGGCCCAGCGAGCCTCAACTGTAAAAATTCATATTGCTCCGAAACGCAACAATACGCCTCGGATACGGACGGAAAACTTGTTGACGACCTTTGGCTATCGACAACGAACAACGATCGGATTCTGGAACGTTAAGACCCTCCTGGACTCACTCCATGAAGGGCCTTATAACGCCAGATTCCTCCAAATGGAGCGCGAATTCACACGATATAATAAGACATCCTAGGGTTGAGCGAAATAAGATGGTTTGACGCTGGGGAATTCATCTCCCCAACAAAAAGCACTGTCATGCTCTACTCTGGTAAGCCAGCTGGAAGTTCACGGAGGTCTGGAGTGGGACTGGTGTTAACTCCAGCAGCGCGAAAAAGCCTCATATCCTGGAAGCCCCACAGCGACCGGATATTGACGGCCAGGTTTCAGAGTAGAGTAAGGAAGGTCACCATAATACAGTGCTACGCTCCGACCGATGATGCGGCTGAGGATATAAAAGATAATTTTTACAGTCATTTAGGCGCCGTCTTCAACCAGACACCAAACGGAGACATCGTAATTGTGATGGGGGATCTCAATGCCAAGGTAGGTAGCGACAACACTATGCTCAAACACGTGATGGGAGTTCACGGCCTTGGAGACCGAAACGACAACGGTGAGCGGTTTGTGGACTTCTGCAATACCAACCGCCTAGTCATTGGAGGTACGCTGTTTGAGCATAACACCTGCCACAAGATCACTTGGGTCTCGACTGACAGGCAGCGATCATCCAACCAGATCGACCACATTGCGATCAGCCGCCGCTTTAGAAATTGTCTCCTAGATGTCCGAAACAGACGTGGAGCGGACATCGGACAGGAGCGCGATCACCATCTTATGATAGCTCATTTACGCCATCGCACTGCATCTGTCAATAGTAACCGCTCAAACTTGCTAAACAACGCCAGGTATAATACTGACAGGCTCAAGGTTCCCCAAGTGCGCCAACAGTTCAGGGACCACCTTGCCTTACAAGCAGAAGTAATCAGCAGATCATTACAGGAGAGCATGGATGACCACTGGAATGCTGTGAAAAATGCTTTTGCAACGGGGGCAAGCGCCTACGTCGGCAAGAGGCAGAAACACCACCGCACATGGCTTTCAGCAGATACCTGGAGACGGATCGAAGAGCGTACAGCAATAAAGGCTCGGATTGCAGCCGCCTCAGCAGTGGAGAAAACCGAGCTAGAAACCCAATATCGTGTGAAGAAGAAAGAAGTGCAGCGTAGTGTGAGGCGTGACAAACGTCAGTACATCGACACACTGGCTTCAAAGGCTGAAGAAGCAGCGAACAGATGCGACAGTAGGACTGTTTATAGTATCACCAAGGAGCTCACTGGTGGTCGGAGCTCCAAACAACACCCGGTGAAAAGTCTAGATGGCAGCCTTCTGATTTCGGATGAGGATCAGCTCGTTAGATGGAGAGAACATTTCGCCACAGTATTAAACCACTTAGGCGATGTCGATATGTTCTCAAATTTTAATGAGCATTCCGTAGCAACAAATTCCCGAATCCGCACCGCACCTCCCAGTAAGAACGAAATCATAACAGCGATCAGGTCCCTCAAGAAAAACAAAGCGGTTGGTATTGATGGCATCCCTGCCGAACTATTTCAAGCGGCGCCAAATATATCGGCAGATTTGCTGCATCCGCTAATACGGAGAGCTTGGGATAGCGAAGAGTTTCCACAGGAGTGGAAAAGAGGGATGATCATCAAACTTCCGAAAAAGGGAAACCTGATGGATTGTGGAAACTGGAGAGGTATTTGTGTTCTGCCAGCCGTAGCCAAAATAACTGCAAGAATAATTCTGGAAAGGATCAGGGAGCATTTAGATTCTACTCTCGACGTCGAACAAGCAGGCTTTCGTGCTGGATCCTCCTGCATCGACCATATTAATACGTTAAGGATCATAATCGAGCAATGCGTTGAGTACAGGTCTCCGCTACATCTGCTGTTTATCGACTTCGAGAAGGCCTTTGACAGTTTGAATAGAGATGCAATCTGGTTGGCCTTGTGCAGGAGAGGTATCCCAGAAAAACTCATTGCTATTATTAAGGCTACGTATGAGGGCAGTAAGTGTCACGTCTTGCACAATGGCAAGGTGTCAGAAGAATTTGAAGTCCAAAGCGGAGTACGTCAAGGATGCATACTGTCACCGCTGTTATTTTTAGTGGTTATCAGTGATGTTCTCCGTGCAGCATTGACGGAAGGAAATCATGGAATTCGCTGGACTATGACATCTTACCTCAAACACCTAGACTACGCTGACGATGTTTGTCTACTTTCACATCGGATAATGGACCTCCATCTTATGGTCCAGAATCTAGAAGCTGAGGCAAACAAAGTAGGGCTAAAAATTAACACAGCCAAAACAAAAGCCCTGAGCACTTCTGACACCAGCGCGCAACTTAACATTGCCGGACAGGAAGTCGAGAAAGTTGACAACTTTCTATACCTAGGAAGTGTGGTCTCAGCAAACCGTGGTGGCACCGAACTGGATGTGTGCAGCAGAATCGGGAAGGCCAAAGCTGCGTTCGGCATGCTGTCCACCATCTGGAAAAGCAATGTTATCAGCTTAAGAACCAAGCTACGACTGTTTCGCTCCAACGTAGAATCGGTACTGCTTTATGGGTGCAGTACTTGGAAAGTGGACACCATTAACACGCGCCGGCTGCAAGCCTTTGTAAACAAATGTTTAAGAATCATCTTGAGGATCTTTTGGCCGAACCGTATCTCCAATGAACAGCTTTATACGAGAACGGGCCAGGAACCTATAAACATTACGATACGAAGGAGAAAGTGGCAGTGGATTGGACACACCCTACGGCGCGAAGACAATTCCATTGCGAAATACGCTATGCAGTGGAATCCGCTCACCCAAGCAGGCAGAACAGCGGGACGCCCTAGGCAAACGTGGCGCAGAACAGTCGAGGAGGAATCGAGCTCTTTGGGAATGAGCTGGAGAGAGCTCAAACGCGTTGCAGAACTACGAACAAGATGGCGCGCAGGCGTTGTTGACGCCCTATGCCCCCCGAGGGGTTAAAGGATTAAAGTAAGTAAGTAAGTAAAACTTCTTCATTTCGGGTTTTAAAACTCACAAGTCAAACCGCAGGTTTTGTGGGTTTCAAAGAGAACGAGCGATAGTAAGAATTTATGTCAAGAAGTTTTGAGAAAAGTTAAAAAAAATATTGTGGAGCGAGGCGGAACGTCCATCAGCTCTGACGAATGCTACAGGCATTATCTTCGCTATTCCGTACAAAATTATGTGTCCTATAACCGAAAAAAAAACCTTAACCAAATTATTTTTACAACCAAATGGAGTTGCTGCCGATTTAAGGGGTATTTTGCCACCTTATAATTCACAGTAATTTTTAAGTGCTACCCAAGGGAATTATTTTACTTTTATTTCTGTTAATTAATCACTAAATGACTAAATATGATAAAAATTTAATTATGACACACCACGTAACATTCCGACGTACCACGTATTGTTTTCACACAAAAAGTTGGCTCGCAAGTACCCCAGTTCCTGACTAAAAAGTGCATGCACGGAAACATCCAATATATTCCAATACAACTGAGTAAATATTTACAAAACAAACATATTCACACCTATCGTAGAATTAATTAATTAATTTATTCATTATTTAAAAAATACATATTTTAAACAAAGTAGATCAACGAATTTCAATACAATCTCAATACGCCAATGCGTATGTCTATAAATCGAATTTTCTAAATACCCCACTGTTTTGAATATTTTATTTGTGTTCCAAATTGTTTAACAAGACATTTGTCCTTCACAAGGCCTCTATTTTTAAATCATAAAAAAATATTGTTATGCAAAATTTGTTTTAAGAGCCAAGAAGAAAACTTAAAAAACATTCAATTCCGTATGACAAATTTTGTACCTCTCAAAACGCTTCTGAAATGAAATCATTATTCGAAAATCTTCAAACAAAGTGTGAAACGTCACGTCCAGATGCCGTATATTTATGGAAATTCACACGTGATTTCCTGTCCAATTCTATGCTTCGAAAAAAATATTGTCTTTTGTTTAAATTGAGATTTTCATAATTCCATTTTCATTTGCCGGGCTTTTTTCCCGGTCGGTCGCTAGAATAGTGTGGACATTTTCACAGAGAAGCAATTAAAATTAATTTGAAGGCGATTGAGTGGAGCTGTTGTATGAGTTGAAAACACTTTATTGAGGAAAATGGATGATGTGCTTAATTGATGAGATGCAAGTGCAGCTTGCAATGTGTTCTAATTACGGGGGTAAAATGTGCATCAGGGAAATTATTACGCCTTGTGCAAATTAAGACGGGATTAT
This sequence comes from Chalcosyrphus nemorum, assembly GCA_949716465.1. Classification (NCBI taxonomy): domain Eukaryota; kingdom Metazoa; phylum Arthropoda; class Insecta; order Diptera; family Syrphidae; genus Chalcosyrphus; species Chalcosyrphus nemorum. The sequence goes on from OX454333.1 coordinate 83,648,463, forward strand.
TTATAGCGGTATATATGTATAACCATGGGCTATGAAATCTTTAATTACATCCCTTATTCGATTTTAAGGTAACGTATGAGACTGAAAAAAAGTGTGTGAGGATTGCTTTTGGGCTCAGCCAACCAGATGGACCTTAAAAGTCATGAAATTTATCTTTTTTCTTGACTAGTCTAAATTCTTGTTTATCCAGTTTAGCTAGGTTTATCATCTTATGTTCATCAAACCCTTGACACTATAAGAATATTGATGCTATTAAAGTCAGGGATTTGGCAGTGAGCCAAAAAGTTACAGCAGTTGAAAGAGATTAAGTGCAGGAGTACATAACTAAGTTAATCTATAGTCTAGAAACACATATCTTCTGATTCAAGGCAAAAAATGAAGAGGAAAACAATGATGTACATATTTTAATTCTAAATCTAAAATGTTAACAAAGATATGAGACACCAGATTAAATGGGTAGTACCATGAACAGTCAAGTCGAATGTTGGGGTTCTAATTTTAAAGTATTGAAACTGCGCTCTTCTAACGAGTCGTGAAAATAATCAAACAAATTGCGCCAGACTGCGATGGTTCTGCTGCGAACTTCAGCTCTATAGGATCACGATTTGAGGAGAAATCGAAATTTTTGCTCTCGACCCATTACAGTATACTCTTTATCTATCTGGCCTTTGTGCCCTTCCCAGAAATAAATCCTGGATCCGCCCTTGCTGCAGGTCCATTACCATTTCAGAGACCAGTAAAGACAAACAAGAAAATGAAGAAAATTGAACATCGCTCTGCTATTAAATTTCTCACAAAACAAGATGCATTTTTATCGAAATTCTGCACCTTCGTTGTCCACAATTCAAAAGTGGTCAAATGAATTTGAAAGGCGCAGGAAGAGCATTGAAGACGACCCACGCTCAGGCTGCCTGCTGGCTGCTTGCACCGAGACAAAAGTCGAGAAATTTCTTCTTCTGAATGCCCAAATAAAGCTGCAAACACTAACCTTTCCATCGATACCATGCACACTATATGTATTTCATGAGTGCCTTCACCTTTCAAAAGTCAGTGCCAAATGGATGCCACGAATGCTTACATTTTTACTCAGAAATATGTGCGAATAGAGTGTTGCAAGGTATTTTTGGAGTTGTATGGTGAAGACCCGGATTTTCAACAGAATTGTTACTGGGGACGAAACCTGGGTTTATCATTATGACCGCCCGAAGAAGTTCAAGGTCACTCCGTCTGCCTGGAAGATTATGGCTACAGTGTTTTGGGAGTCAAAGGGAATTTGACTGATGGAATCCAGAAAAAAAGGTGAAACCATAAACGCCACATCCTATGCATCCTCCTTGCCTCTATTACGGACAGAAATCAAAAAAAAAAATTCGTAGTGTGGCAACTCTCGTAAAAATTCATCCCTTTGCAATTTACCATGGACGAAAGGATATGCTTTCTTAGAAAAACATATACATATGTACGTACGACTACGAATATAAAAGAAATATGTTTTTTTTTACTTTTGTCACTTGGTTTTCCTTTAAATCAACTTTCACTATATGTAAACACCTATCTACTATAAATCACAATGGAGATTAAAACATGAAACAGACTTTAATTAGAAATATGGCAGGTTCACAAAAACACTATTTCAACTAATCACAAGTTAATTTATACATTTATAATTTATTTATCTTTAAATTGATGCACTTTTACTACCAATAAATATAATATCTTTATTATGAGTAATAAAATTTAAATTAACCTGCGCTCACGGTAGTTCATAAGACTAAAAGTTAAATGAAATTGAATCTGCTTGCACGAGTATCTTATCTGGAATATTTTGTTTGTTTTATTAGTAGATTCACATTTTTTGTTATCAACCAAAATTTAGACCTTAAACCTGAGTTGCGTAACTCAGACGTGTGCGATAATATGCTCAAGAGCTAGTCATCGGCCTTGACAATAAGATTAATATGCCAGAGAAAACAATGGAGGGAGTAGTAAGAGTTTGAGAGGTCAGTCTTTTGGGGAAAAATAAAGAAAACAATTCTACATGGCGGACCACAAAAATTGAAATTAAATAAAAGCAGTATATAGTATGAAAAATTACATTTTTCACTTTGAATTTGTTCAAAAGCGAGAATTTAAATAATCGAAAGGACGAAGGACAAACAAGTTCAGAGTTGATACACATTTGTATTCAGCGCGTGCCAAAGTTGGTTCTCTCTAGAGCAGCTACAGGAATCAAGAAAGTTGATGGACTTCTTTAAATATAGAATGATGTGCTGGTAAGGCGCATGCATCAGGTATGAGTATGGGTGGCCAGAAGCATGCCCGACGATTGAAGGCTTAGGCCTATAGGCTCCATCTCCAAAAATGGCGATCCGATATCTTGTAAGAATTGCCAAGGCATATCGCTTATAAATGGCGAAAGATTCTAGTCTAAGACCTTTCTGCAAGATGCTACTCGCCACATACCAGAGTGGCTTCTGGTCCGGTAGATCTACAATAGACTAAAGCAGCACTTAAGTAGCTTATGACTGCAACCATCATCTTAACCTCCTCCAGGTGATGGCCTAATTAAGTACAACCTTAAAACTTATCCATATTTGCCACATATCACTGAAAAATACTTGGTGTTCTCTGCAACTTGAAAACAGTTCCTCTCATACCTTTCAAACGTGCAAGGAGATGCACTGTCATGTGACTTTTTCAAAATTGCGTTTGATCTGATAGAGAGAAGACACAATCTTTCACAAATCAACTCAGCTGTTAGGAGACACAGAGACGGGCGACTCGAGAGTAGAAGAAAAGAGTTGGTCTTGAAGTAAATGTCGACAAGACAAAAAGTATGGTATCAACAAACAAAAAATTGTCTACTACAAATTGTCTAACAGAATATCACTCTTGATAAGTACAGCTTAAAGTCACGGAGTTAAAAAGTTTGACTTCCTCTGGGCAACTATAAATCCCACAAATGACACATTTATGCAGATCCGACGAACAATATTATGACTTTCAAGAGCTGGAAGAGAAGTAAAAAAGCTGTGCAAATATAAAGGACCTTGGAGAGAAAATTATTTCCCAAATGCGAGGAGTTGTGTTGACTTCATAGGCTTGGCTACATCGGGCGAATTGACAAAAACACTCCATCCAAGATCTTGGAATCTCAGACCTCAGAGTTGATGAAAAAACGACCGCACCTCCGATACAAAGACCAAGCTGTTGCAGATAGCTTGAGGAGGTATGTTCTGAACTGCAGAGAATGAAAGGCAAATGTGTCTAAAAAACAAAATCGTCAAAGGGAAGGGAGTATCTAAAACAAGTAACATGCTGAAGGTATCATTGGTGATCGTTATAAATCTATAATAAATGATTATATATTATTTTAGCACTGAGGCATCATCATCAGCGGTAAGTGCTGTGGGGTACTGTTCGATTCCATAAAAATACGATCTTGCGAGCGTCTGACAAACATCCAAGAGTATGGGCCCATTCGAAAATGCAAATTTTGCGCAAATTTTGTAAAGCATAGCACACGGAAATGCATATACAATTAAGCAAACATGCAGTACCGCAAATTTATCTGCGCAAATGTAGACAAATCACGCAAATATCAATTACTCTCGAAAAATGGGCGAAGAAGAAGAAAGGTAGATATAAACAAACAAAACTAATAATCCAAAATTTTAGAAATGCGAGATCTTGGACGCCTCATTATTTCAATTCATTAAAACAAGCAAACTAAATGCAAATTTATTATTCGGAAACGTCAAAAATTATGCATTGCAGACGTATGCTTTTGACTTTTCAACTGCTTGGTTGCCCTTGCTTTGCACAAGGTTTGCTTTGCAGAGTTTGCATTTCCGAATGGGCCCTATTACTGTCATGAGAAAACTTCAAAAAAATTCCCTTTGCCCTTTTGTATACATCATAAGGCTGTATGTTTCCTCTGTACTACGTGAAGAAATGTATACCACTCACAACACGTAAAACTGTGAGAAGCTAGGCATTAGCCCCTATGGGCTGCTTATAGTCTTATACTTATTTATTGTCTTATTTATTAAGTGCCGCATGATTTTACTAATCGAATGCGATTTATTAAACCTAGTTGGTTATAAATGTCATAAAATAATCTTTAAAAAAATTATTTAACCTTAAATTATCCGGGTTAATTTCTTTTAAGGTTGATGCCACATTATAATCATCAAAATTAGGACTCTTGTTCTTATTATACATATATGTATGCACTTAAAATCTAAACTAAAATGACAAACTATAAAGTTTTAGCACGAAGTAACCTTGTCTCACCTCTGAAACTAATACTTTAAGATCATAACTTATGTATGTTTGTCACTTTAAAAATCAAACACAAACAAACAATAAGCACCTGACGTTGTATTTGCCTTGTCTCTGACGTTTGTCTATTTATCGATATATGTATGTATTTATGGCCATTCGATCAACAGTACTAAAAATAGTACAAAAATATAATGTTTTCATTCCTATCAGCTGATAAGTTCAAATAATGTTCATCAGGAGAACACCAGAAGATGAAGGAAGACTTCAAAATCACTCAGCACATCTTAAAGTTTTTACGACTCTCAAACAAATGATATAACTGTTTTAAAAGATATAAATAAACTACATACATATGTATATACCTTGAACTTGGATACATTTTAGAATAGAAAGAAACATTTCTCACACCCCCTCGCACAATATATGTACTATTGTTCATAAAAATATGTGCGTAATATTTTTATATACGTGTCATCGCTTCAAAAAGCCATTAGGACCAGCCTCTTTGTTACGAATGTCTGTGAACATAGAACTTTGTTTGTTTGCGAGTATTGCCGTGTCTCTGTTTCCAAGCCCAAAAGTATGTCACCATTACAAAATGAGTAAGCCTTATCTCCACATTTCGTGCACTTTAAACTGAAATTAAATCCTCTTCCCCAGCAAATTATCCCCTTAAATCATTGAAATACGATTATTTTGTAGTAAATCGTCGAGCAACGATCGCAACAGAATTGAAATTCGATTACATAAGCACAAAACGTTTTTCTCTTTCCACCACCCAACGTTATATCGATAAAAAAAAGCTATTCTTGATTGAATTTCTACCAAACCGCGAAAAAAATGAGATACAATCTCAGAACCACTCCAAACAAAACTATTATACCACAGCACAGTCGGGAAAGCCGACATTTTCAGCGTCGAATTAAACGATCAGACAATGTGAACTACTCACGCTCCAATGGCCCTGATGACACGGTATTCTAAAGTAAAGTGTCAATTTAAATCACCACAAACCAGACACATGTTTGAATTATTAATTATTCTGCTGATAAACATTTATTTTTACAAAAAATGAGTAAAACATAGAAATATAGCAACAACACAAATGTGAAATAGTCACTGCTTAAAAGTCGTACAATTAAACAACTATTTGTATTTATTTTCTTTTTCTGTAATGCTTACACGAAATCGTACGATGCCGGTGGTGGTTTCACGATAAACCAACCAACAAGTCACGAAGTGGGATCGGGGAAGGAGGGGGCCAAGTCACCAGCTTGGCGGATCGAATGAAATTAGATGACAGCAACGAGCAACGACGTTAGATCGCGTGGAGAATTGATCGTCAACTGGAGACAAAAGTGCCGGCCAAATGCGAGTGACCCGCTGGCTGTCCGGCAATAGAGCTTTTTTGGGGCCAGTGGTACTCCAAAAAACACAAATACACTAACAAGAGTGCCATGAATCAGAGTGGAGAATAGAAAAGTGTGAAATAGCTGGCAATGCCAGAGAACACATAGTGTACACTTATATGCTAGTGTGCGTTACGCTTTAGCTTTTGAGTCGAGAAGAGTTGCTGAAGTGCAAGAAATAGTATTATTTTTGCTACTTTACCAATTTCACCTAGGTGAGCGCGCCTTTCAGATGATTTGCCTGATCTTCATAGTCACTTTCAAGGGTAATCGTGAGATACAAAATATATGCGAAATAAAGCTGGGAAAAGGGAAAAGTTATAAAGTGCGCATTTTCATATTCATCGTAACAGAAGGGTCAAAAAAGAACGAAGTAGGAATCGGGAATCCACTTCAAGGATCAGCTATTGTCCAATCCAATAATTTAGGTGCTTTTGAAGCGAAAGTGTGAACAGACATCTAAATAGACATCTAAACTAGCACATCCACTACAATGAAATAAAAACTGATCAGGAGTTGCTAAGGCGAACTCAGAGATCAGCATGAGGCTCTACTGCATACCATATTGGTTTCCAAAGAGATGAAATGTTCAATATGAACTAGCTAAAAATATTCAAACCAAAAACTGATTACTCGGTAAGGAAGCATTTAGACCAAGAATAAGTCCATTGTGCTGCCGAGGTGTAAGGTGGGTGGGATCCATTTACTCCTGAGTATGAAGGAGCAAATCTTAGCCGTACAGGCGTTGCTGAGATTGTTAAGATCGTTGAACGGGTATTCACCGAATGTCGCCTTTTTAATGTTGGCAAATGCGGGACACGTTCATAGGAGGTTACTGATGGTCTCCTCTTCTTCTTCATCTCTACAGCTTCTGCAGAATCCATTATAGGGAATGCCGAGTCTTTGGGCATGCCTACCTCTAGCACAGTGTCCAGTGAGAGTGTTAACTATTTTGGAAAAGGTCCTTTCTTGTGGGCACGTGCACCATTGCAGTGTTACAATGCCCGAGCTTTTGACGTCGATTGTTGGCTTCTCTCACCGCATCGTCATATGTAAGGAATTTAGCAAAAGACGTTGACGCCTCGATGTCGAAGACGCTTACGCTGTTTAGACCTAAGGACACTCATTGAGCCACTTTGTCAGCTTCACAATTCCCTGGTATATTACAGTGGCCCGGCACTCAGCAGAGGGTGACGTTGTACTGTCTAATTATCTCGTTTAGAGATACGCGGCAGTCTTTCACTGCCTTGGATCTCGCTGTTCTGGATTCGTGGGATTTGATGGCCGCCTGGCTGTCGATGTAAAAAATAAATAAATAAATATTAGCCCGTAAGCAGCCCATAGAGGGCCAAGGGCTAGCTCCTCACAACTGTACATGTTGTGCGTGGTATACATTTCGGCACATACAGAAGGGACCTACAGTTTTACGCCGTATCCGAAGGGCAGAGGGGTTTTTGAGAAGCTTTCTCATGACAATTATAAATACTCTTGAATGTTTGTCAGACACTCGCAAGAGGTGGCGCCGTGAAAAAACTTTTGATGGTATTTTTCTGGATTCGAACTTAGAACCCCTTGCGCAGTAGTCCAACGCACTAACCACTGAGCCACGGCACCCACGGCTGTCGATATACTATATGACAATATCCGCCAGTCCGCTGGTTGACGAATGGCAGTGACTTCGGTTTGAAAAACGCTGCAGTAGTTAGGAGAAAGGAGAGGTCACACACTAGACTATCACTCATTTTACCAAATACACAAAAAGGACTGCAACGTTTGGTATTTTATTAGGTATTGAACAGCATTACTTGTGCACTACATCGGAGTTTAGTATCTCTTCTATTCTAGTACCCAATACTGCAAGAAAATCACTTTCAATTCAATTGGCAACACCCTGAAAGTACTTAAAAGTCTCATTATATCATGACGCGTTACAATCAGATTTGTATTCAATATTTTTCCACTCTATGCTCAGACATTAAATTACAAAATGAAAATGTTAACTTAAGTGTGTAATGAATGATAAGAAAAGCAAATATGTTTTTCAAAAGACTGATAAAGCTTTTCTTCCAGAAAAAAAGAAAAAAACTGTTTCCATCTGGATTTCACTTAGCACTACCACCTTACTTCCAATTAGCAGAGATTAGTAGGTGTAAGTATGTGTTTTTTTTTTGCCGATAATTCCTATCGCATAATTAGATTTAGAAATATAATAAGTTGGTCAACAAATTGATGATAAAAATTAGCACCATTGATTATTATCAATTTATTAGCAATAGAAGCAAGCAACGTAACGAGAGGTTATTGAATGGTGATTGGAGTGGCCAGCTGTCAATTTTTCGTTAGTTCTCACATAAAAAAATGATGATACATTCTTGAAATCCCTTGTGGCCATTAGCTTCCCATTTTTTGATTTTCTTTTTACAAATTAAAAACGTTAGGTATTTTCAAACTTGTGAGAGTAAACTCATCCACTGACTCAGGTTAGTCACATCAGCATGGTCTGCTTTTATTTTCTACTGACAGAAATAGTAGCTAGCCCAAAGTCAGCACCGTCACGCCACTTGCACAGTCGATAAATATCGCAGAGTTGGTTAATATCGCACACTTTGTAAATATCGCATGATACTTGTTCATTTTATTTGAAAATGTTACATTGTACTGAAATAAGTACACTTTCATGCGGCGAGCGAGTATCATTACTTGCTTGGTCCTCGGATCCAGCGATTTTATAACGCGATTATCGATGAATATGATAGAATCCTTCGGAGATATTGCACTACACCTCTAGGATAATGCTTCTTTAATTGCTATCATTTCTGCCTGAAATATATTAAGCTCATTGTAGAGAAACACAGGCCTATATGTCTGATGTCTGCACAGAAATGGATCTATAATGAACAGCTTTATTAGAAAATGGACCATGAACCACAAAGTGACATTGGATTGGTCACACTTTCCGAAAGTGTCAGAGATCCATGGCTAACCAAACGATGCAATGAAACCCGCTTAACAAGGATGGAAAGATACGCGGCAGTCCTAGGTGTACGTGGCGCAGAACAGTCGAGACGAGAGCACGGAAACTGGGAAAGTGTTGGGGACAGCTGAGGCACATTTCCAGATATCGCACACGTTTGCCCGAAGGCATTGTAGAGGCCCTAAGACCCACAAAGGCATACAGGACATAAGTAGGTATAGAAATGTATTGATGTGCAGAAATTCGGATGGATTCGCTGGGGCAATGTGGTAGATTAATTTCTGAAGTCGTATTTAATTGGAATATTAATGAGTGACGCAGGCAATAAGCCAAGCTGCGGTTGGGACCACTCGATCCCTACCTACGATCCCTGAGATGGTATGTTTGGTTTCTAATACACACACAAACTACTCTTTGAACTATGACTTCACAAACCGACACGCCATTTAATTGTATCGGCCTGAGAATGGGCTAAGTTTTCTCTCCAGAATTAGACCGAAGAATTTGGCTTTATCCGAAAACACAAGTTTTGTAGAATTCATTGAAGGAGGGTCTAATTGAGAAATATAGTATTGGCTGGTGTAAAAGACTAGTTCGGTTTTGTAGGGTTCACATTTGGCCACTTGAAAACCTAGCGAAGCCCTTTTCTATGTGAGATCTTTAAGAATATCAGGAGATTTACCTGAGACCACAATAGCAACACGTCTGTCTGATATACATAACATAGAATAATTGAAATAAATAATTGGTTTAATCTGCACAGCATTTTTCTAAAATACTTGTCAAGAATTGTTGTACAACAAATAATTTCCTAGCTCATATGCGAATCCCTGACACTCTGCAATATCAGAACAACATATTTCACAAAACAAATTCGCTTTTGTGTTGGAGGGTACTCTTCGAACTCCATTAAAACCAAGAAGGCATCGTGCTTCGGGGTCACAGATTCAAGAAGGACATTGTCAATTGGAGTAATAGAAAGACTTGTCAGCCTAACTCACTACTTAACATTGCACCGCAACTGATTATCACGCGTTAAGATTCTATGGAACTGTGAAAGATGAATTCTACAAATTGGCTTAGACTCGGGACACTTAATAGGAAACTAATAACTTAACAGGCCAATTTGGAACACCAAAAGGGAAAATAGCATCTCAATTACCACCAACAATCCTTCCACTCCTTACGACCTACGGCATTTCTCCTTATACTCAGAGTTTAATCAATAAATCTACACTGTGTTACACAACACACTAGAGACAATAAGTGTCTACTCCACACCACACAGTGACATCATGTTTCAGGGGCATTTATCGACTTTATTAAGAATCAGGCTAGAAAAAAGCATAAAAAGGTTCGTTGACATTGTCACTAGCGGGTTAACAACTTTCACTCTTCAACCTCGGCTCCACAACACACCGGCAAAAGTGTTGTTAAGGACTTTTCAATGGAAAAATCAATAATTTGAATTTTTAATCAAACCTCTAAAGAAATTACTCCAAGTTGTTGAATATTCACTGGCAACTTGAGAACCCCAACACAAAACAACTCAACTCACCTTTAAACTGACACCAGAATTATTTAAAATTTCTCACTGGAGTGAACATTACATATTTCCTCTTGTTTCCTCTGTTTTAATAACAAAATTATAGTACTTTTAATTTAATGATATAAAATCACTTTGCACTTTACTACGCACTCAAGCGACAGGCACTCTAATCCTATTAGCACAATTGAACTAATGATGGTTTAGCTATTCTCAATGTTGAAATCCTTTTTCGCAGATCCAAAAATAAAACCATGAATAAAAGACGCAATGACAAAAAACTAACCAAACGAGTTTTTGGCAAAAAAAGAACTAATTCAAGTCATTCCTTTGGAACAGGTACACGTCATGTATACCGGGAGAAAGGATCTTAATTCTAAAATCGAGAAAAAAACGCGTCACATTCGACCGCCAACCGGCAAAACGACTACTTGTTTGGCGTTCTACGTTATGACTTCAACCCCATTCGAATGCAGTTGAGAGTGAGAACTGTTGAGTTTTTTCTTTTGGATTTATCGACGCAGGTGCTGAGGTAAACATCGCAGAATTGAGTGGATTTCAATGAAAATATATATGTATGTGAATTGAGTTTTCTTATTTATTTTATATTTCATTTATTTTAAATAAAAAACATTTGAGCTCGAAGATTCGATAAGTGGTAACCAAATGTCAAAGAATATTTTAACATTTACATAGGCGTCTAAAAGTATGCAACATTTACTTTATTCAGGTAGTTGATCCCATTCACAATGGTCGTTATTAAAATAAATTTTATTTTAACGATAAAGAAATAGAAAAAAATGTTCGATTGATGGGTAATCATAGAATAGCTAACAAAACCAACCCTCATACGACAATGTTCTCAATGAATTACACTGACGTAAAAGTTATGAGTCAATAGATAGGAGGGAGGGTGTTACTGACCTTTTGCAATAAGCTGCACGTGTACAAACATTTCCCTGTCGGAAAAAATATATTACGTGCAATCTTATATATGATACTAACATAAAGATTGGCCAACGGAAAATAGATAAAACAGAAGAACTGAAATTAGGCATAAGCTGCTAACGAGGTGCAGCGAAATGTTCACCTTAATGTTCGAATCACAATGTCGCGTTTGACGATCACTAGTTTGTAGGTTTGGTAGCGACTTTATGATAATTTGATTTACATTATATGATTTACATACTTTGGCGCATCTGTTATTCTGTAATAAATCACCAGGAACTTCAATTACAAAAGATATTTTATAATTCCTATTCTGGGTTGGAACAGAAACGATTCAGAGGATCTTCTTCCTTAATGGCGAGGTTCGAAGAATCTCTGGTCATGCTCTATCCTGCTTATAAATCTTATAATTTTTGTTTTTATCAAGCTTTTTATACCTACTGTCATGCGAAGGATCTTTATATCAGCTATCGTTAAACAGATATTAAACTTTTTGTGCACTGTTCAGCATTGTGACCTGTAAGTGAACGTCGTACAAGTGCGGTGTAGACCCTACCTTTTAATAGGTCCGTACGCCGACCTATTTGTAGAATTTCAAATTTGGAAAAAAAAGGGGGTAAAATTCTCTCAGAGAGTGCTAAAAATACGAAAAAGTATGCGAACAAAAAAAGTTGATAATACACTGGTTTGACAGCTTTTGACAATTTGCACGAAAATTCGTAGCATGGGTTAATTTCTTTCTCTCTCGTGAGCGCTCTCTTCTGTGGAAAACTACGAAAATTCTCCGAACGCGAGCAGCTTTTCGTAAAAATTCGTAGATTTTCGTAAAAATTCGCTGTTTTAGGAGGGTACGAGAACAGACCTAATATAGAGGACACAGATGACGGTGGGATACTTTATCCACCATACGATAGCGCGATAATTTATATCATCACAATCTGCTTCGCTGTGTGGAAGCACTTATCTTCAATTAAATGTCTGGAATAGACCGGTGTGTATCAGCAGCTCAGTTACCTACTCCATCTTTTTAAAACTAATTAGGCACGCAATCCACCACCTATCACATCAAGTGTTTGTTATATGGATGTTTGATTTTCATTTATGATAACTCCATTCAGCACCTTCAAGCAAATAATCAACAGCGATGAATACCAAACGATTGAGAATGTACTCCGACTATGATTGGGCACTCTTCAGTAAATCCTGCGGGCCATGTTACTCTTGTACATGTTACATGCGGGTCATACGCGGGTAGCTTTCTGCGACCCCAACTTATCTTAGCGCGACCCTTATGAGATCCCTTGGTAGTCTACTAATGGTTTTTATCAAAATCAAACAACTTAGCAAAAGTTTGAAGGCATCAAGATATTTTTCCATTATGATCTTTATACTTTGGATTGCATATGCTTTTGATTTACCTGAGCCAAAGCCGAATATCCACTTAACAATGTTCATAGTGTATGACGGCCTAACGACCTTTCTTTTGTGCAAATGACGAAAATAACTTCCCCTCAATTGAACAAGCATGAAATCACAGCTTACATAAGTTTGGAGATGAACTCAAGAGCCATCTCGGTCTGATGTCTATCATTAAAAAAAAAAAAAAAAAAAACTCAGCCCGCATTCGATTCTTTCCTTTCTTTGGTAAATTTTAATGAACGAATCTCTTGAGCATTTCTATTGGGTTGTTCAATAAGCTATCTGCGGTTTTTTCTCGGAAGAAGTGCTTCCGTTATGATTTTTTCTTCATTCCAATAGAGAGGGTTATTCTTTACATTGTGACAAAAATTTTCTTTGATCGGAGGTGTTTTAAATGCTCAAAACAGTTTTTTTAAGATAGAGTGTAAAATGGTGCGTTTTCGGCATATTTTGCTTCTTTTCTTTAAAAAAAATGTAAAAGCGGCAGAGGTATACCGGGAGATTCGCAACGTATATGGATGTCAATCTTGTCAGCATTGGCGTTCGTTCAGGAAATACAGGCCTTGCTGATGTGACCACACACAATGATTAAATCTTGTCTGTAGTCAGGGTTAACAAACATTGGACAACACGGGAGTTCGCTCAGCAGTTTAACATCGTTGATACAACCATTTAGCACAACTTAAAAGACTTGGAATGTCGAAAAAAAGTTGATGTGCGTCAGACTTTTCCCTTATTAACGTTGTTTTGCGGGAGCTCCTGTATAGTAGACTTGTATATATTAGACAGTTACCCCAATTCTTGAACTCGAATACGACAGTCGAATCCGACCAAAGTCGTGTTTCTTTATTACAAAGTCGTATATTTGGTCGTAAGTTACGACTATGGTCGGATAAAATACGACTATGGTCGGATAAAATACGACTATAGTCGGATTTGACTGTCTTATTCGAGTTCAAGAATTGGGGTGAGTATTTGCTCCTACTCCCAATAATGGCCTTCCATTACTGCTTGAACTAAGCCGTATTTGTTCTTAGCGAGGTCTTTGCCACGTCTGTATATCACTTTAAGGAGATATTTCTAGTCTCTACTTGTACAAGAATATTTTGACCAAGGCTTGAGAACCGTTTATTCCCTTATCACTTCACTTTCAACCGTCGATTTTCGATGGAATCGTTTGCCGATCAACAAATCACACTCCGAATAAGGACCTTAGCTCTTATTTGTAAGTTTATGTATATGTAGCCTTGATCAGTTAATATTTAAGTTTATCATATCGTAGTCAGTAGAAGTAATGTTTGCCTAAATCTGTTGCGGCCGCAGCCACTTTAACTTAAACAGCAAAGAAGTTTCTATTGCTTTGCTTTCCATCCTCTATTCCTTTGGTTTTAAGAACCTAAAAAGTTCAGAAGACTTACCCAGTTCCATTCAAAATTGTCGTCTATTAAAAAATAAAAATTTATAACAAGAAAAACCATTAATTTGTGTCTGAGAATATCTTTTTTCTTTTATTAAATTTTCTTCTTTCACTACACTTCTACTTCACATAGCAAAAATCATAAAATATTTCCTCGCTTTATTCCATTTTTTTTTTTGTTACATCTCTAACTATATAAATGCATTTAAACATTTCCATTTCACTTCCTTTTTTTCGTGTTGGTCAAAATGATTTCTATGTAATTTGTGCGATAATTCTATATTCAAAATAATATAGTACAGCCTTTCATTTTGTGAAAGCCACTTTAAAAAGTTGTTAACAAAAGAAATGCATAATTTAGGAATATTTTCGCTTTTCTCTCACATTTTTATAGTTTAAATATAAATCAAAAGTGCAAAAAGCTAAATTGGAAATCTCCATAGAATGTTTGTTGGTGTTTGTTTCTTCTTCTTTGAACACATGACATTGTTAATTTTTAGGTTTCATTATTTTGTATGTGCTAGTCTTTGTTTTAAATAATTTATTTAAATGTTAGTTTCTCAGTCAATTTCCATTTGTTTAGAAAATATTTATTATAATATTATAGTAGTAAATAATAATTATATAAAAAAGAAAACGATCTACGCTTAGTGGTGTTAGTTTTAGGTGATGTTTTACCAAATTCTTTGTTGTTTTTTTTGTTTGCTTCTTCAAGATATTGATGATATTTTTCTTTGATCTTGTCCAGTTTCTTCAGTTGCTGTTGTTGTTGTTGTTATTATTTTCATTTATGGACGGTCTTATTGTTGAATTTTAATTTAGACAGCCTTGTAGGTCCTGACGCTCTTGACGCCTCCAACAGTCATGGTGGCAACCAAGGTATCACCGTCGAATTCACGAATGATGGTGCTTGGTTTGTCTCCCTTCTCGACTTGGGTGAGGGTGTTGCCGTCCAAAGTGAAGACGCTGTTTACTTTGCGTCCATCAAGGGTTTCGATTTCTAATTCCTCACCCAATTTGAAGACAATGCTTGAGGTCTTGAAGGTTGAGGTGGTGGTGAAAGTGTAGGTATCACCGTCTTTCTTCAAGTCAACGGTTGGTGAGACACTGTTGCCCATCTTGCGGAGGACCATGCCAACACCTGAAAGAATACAAAAGCAAAATGGAAAATTTAGTCATTGTTTTTTTTACACGGAATATTTAGTGCATGCAGCCTAAAGGAGGGAGGAGCATTTGTTCAAATTCTGTGTCAAACCGTCATCGAAACCCATTTACTTAAAAAGGCCTGCTTGTAATGTTTCCTTCGCA
Source organism: Chalcosyrphus nemorum (assembly GCA_949716465.1). NCBI lineage: Eukaryota > Metazoa > Arthropoda > Insecta > Diptera > Syrphidae > Chalcosyrphus > Chalcosyrphus nemorum. Next base: position 83,663,771 of record OX454333.1, read on the forward strand.
ATAAAAAATCTACTCTATCATGGCTTGTAAAGCACGCATAAACCCAGGTTGTTTCAAAAAAAGAACAACTTGAAGCAGACAGCTTAATCTTAAAGTTTTACACTGGTCAGAGGTGAGTTCATGTACGTAACTAGCATTACTGAGCGAAGCTACACAAAAAAAAAACCTATTAATGAGTCAGACGCTTGCAGTTAATTGCTTTCAAGAACAGGCTAAAGGTTACCTTTGAATGCATAATTATGAGCATGTGTTATAATTCCCTCATTTATTTTTAAGTACAAGCACGTTTGTACTTAAAAAAAAAAAACTATACAAACAAAATGTCGACATGAAACACCTTATGACAAAGATTACAAAGCAGTAAACTACCACATTTCTCCCGCTTGATAGAGAATCAATCATAAGTTTCTCATAACCAGACGTTTTTCTTACTCCATCATTGGTTTTTAACCGCCAACCGCACAGACTTCCTCAAATTCAATCGACAGTTACGACATCATGTACACTTCTTCAATTACCAATACAGAAATGTACTTAAGTGGTACAGTACAGCCTGCAACAGAGCCAGCCTAAACTACTTGAATCACATAAAAGTATCATTACATTGAATATAAGAGAGAACACACTTGAGGCAACAATTGGTTCCTCATTCATAATATTCATTCTCCTCCTCCGCATTATGTTTCCATCTTCATTAAAAGGAATGTCGTTGTGTGTCTCCACATATCTCTCCTTTTGCATCTCATTTCTAATAAAGAACTTTAGTCTGTATTATCATGATCATTATGAACTTCCGCTCTTCTGCGGAACTGAATGCAATTATAGATACACAGAGATGCGACCATATTTGATGGTTTCTTTCCATGTTTCAGACTGTGGTTAGGGGACTGATTTGAAATATGTATTTACGAAAAATATTTTTGTATTGCATTTGCCTATGACGCATGAATGGGTGTGTTGAACTTTGAGGAAGCTCTGTTCTTGTCAAAAAAGGTGCTTCCATTAGCCCTATTGAACAAGCACGACAACAGTACTTATAACGAAGCATGGCGATACGAGAATAGTTGGGGAAAGCTTATGCAAATTACTGACATTGAAGAAGCCAATAGAAAGACACCTCACCATTCGTCATTTAAAGAACCTCAGTCTCTTGAATTAATTCAACTCTTCTCTGTCCCCTTACCTCTTTTAATATTCGCAAAACACATTCATCTCTCCTCTGTCATCTGACAGAAAAAAAAAAATTCCAATTCCATACACTCAATTACTTAATTAGACTAATCTAATCAACTGTAACCCGTCATAAATTTTCTACGAAAGAAAAAAAAAAGTAATAAGCCTCTCCATCAACAACGCCAATAAAAAATTACTATCAAAGGCCAGCCCAGGCAGGGACAATTATTCCACGCTCTCATATACAATTTATCGATTTACATTGTTCACGGGTGTTGAATACTTAAGTGGGCGCAGTGCGACGATATCATACATCGCATGATACAACTGATAAAATGGCCCACACTAATCATGAGGTGTCGGCTTATTGTTATGCGGTAAATCATATTCAACTACAAGTATGAATGCGAAAAGAGAATCACTTCAATTGCAATATAATAGACTTTCTTACTGCAGATAAGGAGTATAATTTATTCCAACTGCACTTTGTTCATTCCCAAGGGCAACAATGAGGGCAGCATCTGCAGCTAATTTTAAACAGTAAAATTTAAATATTACCAGGGAAGAGTCGATTAGCACACATTCACATGAAAGCGATAAGGAAATACTTTCAAAAATAGCATTTATCATCTTAAAAGAGTTCATTTTCAGTGACAGAGACGACGTTTTCAGAAAGCAATCATTTGTGCAGCTGATAAGAGAGCTCAATGCTCTCGTCTTCTTGATTACTTCTCAGTTCAACAGTTACCTTGATACGATAAAGAGAAAGCCAGACGACAGAGGAGATAATTGAAAAAAACAATTCCATCGTCTGCAAATGCAATTTATACCATAAATTACAATCCAATTGATGGAGAGGAGCTCCAATTGATTTGAAAGTGAGCAAAAATATGAAAAAGTCTGCTGGCAAAAAAGAAAATTGTGCCACCTACTATGAGAAATAATTGACCAGATCCGGATAAAATCGTTTCCTCTCTCACTTCGAAAGATCGAGGGCGGGAATATCCATTCATTTGTAGAATTCCTTCTCATCCCATTGAGTAATTAAACTCTCAAACATACCAAAGCACAATAAATATATCCCATCACAAGTAACCAACTTATAGGGCGAAGGTTTTATTGCTTAATTGAATTTAATTCAGCTTCACAAAAAAAAAAAAAATACATATAGCATAAAGTGCACTGATTCAATTATGCGACAGAAAAAGAACGAAACAAAAAAGAAGGGAGACCTCAAACAGGGCACTGGACTAAATCTCAGGGCAGTCAGATTTGACCTTAATTGGCATTCCGAGAGTTCTCATGGGGTTAAGTGAAATTGAAACGCAGACATTTATAGTAGAGTGATAGGTGAACTTAAATACACTTTTGAAAGGTACCTTTGCTAGTGGAAATTAAATTACTGAAATGAAAGGTCAAGATAGGTGAGTTGTAGTCTATGAAAGCACGATATTTAATGTAGCTGTTGCGGGTTCAAATGAATTGCACTTTAGTTCCATAAAATGGTTTTTAAACGAAACGATAGTGGCTCTCTCTATTGACAAGCAATGATTAAAGAATTTTGCACGCCTTGGCCATGAAAAGCCCGGGGAATTTCCATCTAAACAGACTCATCAACATGCCACGGCAACCTAGAGAAGCGTCGGTTCCCTGAACCAGTTCGTAAAACTTTGTACGGAGCAACTAATTGATTGGGCCACAGGCTTAGGGTTTTTAGCCGTTTCCTAGAGATAGTCATAAGACAACTTGTGTGTCTTGTGTTTTATTATGACGTCAAGACGTTTGGTAGCCTTACACATAGCAATAGTAAGTTTAATAACTACGATTGCTTGCCCTAAGATCCTAATGCAGCTAGTTTGCCAATAACTACGATAGAATGCCCTAGCATGCTAACAGGGTTTAGTAAAAACTTATCACGTGGGCCCTTACTCTTTCGATTCTCAATGTACATGCTGCTTCTTCCTGAAAATAGCAATAGAGTTCGAGATCAGCAGCATTCATCTATCATCTCTCGTCCAAGGACAGGAGTCAAAGTATTCGTGAAAATGATCTTACTAGTTTCAACTTGGAAACACAATAAGTTAAATAAGCTCAGCAATTGTTGCAAGAATAATCTTAAATCAAATTCGATTTGTTATTCAATGCATATTCTAGTTAGTTCATCACACAGAGAGATCATCTGCTAGACATCCCTTCAAGTGTATGTACAGATCACCGCTTCTTCTCTTATTTATCATCTTGTTGGTAGTTAAATTAAAGTTAAATTAAACTACCGGTTATCTTATAGCTACAATGTATAGCTAGTAGTTCTAAACTGGTCAAGTCCTCAAACCAGAACCGCTCAGACAAATTTCAAAACGAGAAAAAATGCTTCACCAAAGACAACGAACTCTACGTACTCCCATTACTTAATGGAACACAAAAAGCCGAATACATAAAGCCAAACGACAATAATATGAAAAGACACTGAACACCAGACAGCTCTTCAACTTCAACATCAAGATACACACACACGGGTGTATATTTACTTAGCATTTTAGCGAGATATTACTAATTCTTTTTTATTTCTTGCCTCTTTTTTGACTGAGGTATTCTTATATTCTTCTTTTTTTAACGACTGTCTTTCAAAATAATTATTTATCTTGTCCTCTTTGGACTTTTGTTCGGTGGGCCAAATATCATCGAAATCTGGCTACCATCCAACAAGGTGGGCATATACCAAGCAGCAAATCGCTCAGATTTATTGCAAAAGAATATAAGACAATTGACGCAATTCAAAATCGCATAGTTGCACTCAAAATGTTAGCCTTCAACTTGATTGTTGTTGACAAAAAAAAATTTAGACAATTTATTTCCAAACTGTATATAACAGCTGATAAAAAAAAACAAGTGGATATGCCGTAATACAAATTATAAATAAACAATCAATTCATATCCATGTATTCGCAGAGTGCCCATCAATAATTTTATTGTTTTCTTTTACTGTTTTTAGTAAAAGTTCAATCGATTTCTATCGAATTGGATGGGCACTGGATGTGCGTTGCTTAGATTATGAGTTATTTGTTTGCCGGTTCTAATGATGTGGTTATTTTCTAGTGGCTGTTTAGATTTGTTTATTGTTTGTCTTTCTTAAAGCTTTCTATTGGAAGATGTGTATGAAAAGGAAACTTAATATCGATGGAATGGTGTTATAAATACATACTTTTATTTACTGTTTTTATCAAACACTTATGCAATGACCCATCTATATGGTTTAAATCTATGGACAAAGCGATACTGAGAAGGGACAATGCATCCCCATAGTTTCACCTTTACCACCGTACCTGCTAAGAGTGTACAGCACTCCACTTAATTACATGTTCTTTAAGAAAGCAAAAGGAAACCCTCATGTATACCTTTCGTAGTTTAAATTTAAATTCAATTGCTGAGAATTATTCTCCATTGAATGTGGTAGTTAATTTATTATTCAACAGAGAACACCAGTCAATACACATATCCGTAGATCAAAAACAATCGAAAGCAAACAAAAAACCAATAGAATATTTAATTGCAGCTCGTGTCACTCTAATTTCTTTTCCATTTCATGTTTCTACAATGAACTTTCATTCAAAACAATTAAAGTTATTGTATATTTATGGATTGGGGAACAAATAAATTGATTGTTCTAACAATACATGTCGACGTTATTATTCTACTACCCACTCAAGCGTTCTTCTGTAAATGAAAAACAACTATCTACGATGTCATTGCTTTGTTTTGGTTCAATGGATTATTTATTTGGATTTGGATTTTTAAATCGCAGCAAACAAAGTTGATAACGTTTGGTTCTTAATGAACCATTGACCATACCACTTCGATCCCTATCGGCTTCACATTATCTACGAGATCATGATCAGCTAAACGATTAACGATTCACAAAACGTGTCTCGTGCAAGCTAAACACTTGACCATAACTGAACTGAATCAAGGTCTCTCTGGGAACCCTAAATTAGTCCAAGCAAATAATTTATATGCAATGGAAAACACCTTTATCTAGAACTATGAATATTAATATCGTTGCATTTGCTATGACTGAAATTGATATTCTCGTATAAGTCACGCGTTTAAAACTAATACGGAGAATTTTGCGCATAAAATTACTTTTTTATTTCCAAGAGAAGTATTGGAAACTCATAGAAATGTTTGTTTTTAAAGAAAACAGAAAGCTAAACGCCCCGATATGTCTGTAGTTTACTGGGAAGTGTAGTGTTCCACTATCTATGACTAAGGCTTCAAAAAAAAAACCAAGAATAGATTGTTTAACACACACATTTATGTATGTATACGTGTCATAAAAAAAACTAATCATAAAGAGGCTTACTAATCTATTTGTACCTTGCACCTTAGAAAGGTAATTATTAAGTTTGATTACTTCGGTGCAAATAGATATCAGCGCGACATTTTAAACAAACAATATATAGGTAAATAGTGATTAGAATTGATAGGTTTTACCCCCCACTTGACGTAATCGAATTTATTTACGTGTAACAAAAAAAAAACAACGGCAGTGAGCATCAAATAACATACCCACGTGCTAAGCGTATAGTTTTTTTTTTTTCATAAATAAAAGCAAAGCGCACTCTAAGACCCTGTCTAAAGTTCAAAGTCGAGAAACTTTCTCATGACATTCGTACTTTCAAATGTTTGTCAGTAGTTCGCAAGAGATGTGGCCATAAAAAAAAAACTTGTTGTGTCATTAAGTACACGAAATGAAGAGGCTGATCAAATCTGACTGTATTTGGTTTTCACAGTGTACCATAAGGTTCTGAGAGGCTGGAAATAGGAAACAGAGAAAGACAGTTGTTTGGGGTCTTGATATGCTCATAAACATCGTCATTTCAAATGAATACCTTTTAGGAACGGAATATAAGTGCAAAAATGGATCTAACCTTAGACGATCATTACAATTGTAGTGTGACGTGAATACTAGAACACTATGCTTTTAAAATACGGCATAAAACGCTTAAGATTAAATAAATATAGAGGACTAAGGCCTAGCTTCTTACAAGTCTACATGTTGTGCTTGGTATACATTTCTGCACGGACAGAAGGAAAGTATGCCGTATGTGAATGGCAGATGCGGTTTTGAGAAGCTTTCTCATGACATTCTTACTCCTGAATGTTTGTCAAGACACTCGGAAGAGATGGGACCGTAACAAAACTTTTGATGGTCTATTTTTTGGATTCAAACTTAGGACTCCTTGCGCACTAGCCACCTGAATACCCACATAAAATTGTAGGCCCTTCCAATACGAGCAAAGACTACAACACACATTAAAGTTTTGTTTAGAATCGTCAAAGATTACTTGAAATAGTTTCTTTGTTTCGAACTGTAACTTACAACTTTTAAACCTTGTTTCCCCAAAAAAAAAAATGCAGAATAAAAAACCTTGAAAACCATTTCAAAATGTTAGCGATTCTGTCTGTGTCTATTTACTCTTGACTGCAACCTAAACAGCTCGCCCAATTTTCTACAAACTTCATATCAAAGCTCTGTAGGGTCGCAAAAACTTTTCGTTTTAACCCTTTTATTAACGGTACTTTATTCATGACCAAATTAAAAAATTGAATTTGCTTAAAGATTTTGACAGTTCACAGACAAGTGCTATAAGATGAGTATAACGGTATATGAGTTTATGCCAATAGCAAAACGTGACCAATGATTAGCTCTTTTTAACGAAATCCTTATAAAATTTTGCCCCCTGCATGTCTAAATTTGTCCGTTAAATATTCAATTTGCGTAGATGCAATGGAAATCTAACTTAAATACCTACAAATTCTAAAATTCTCTTCGTACAATTTTGCCTGGATTTTTGTTTTTTAACCCTTTTTATTTTTAGTGCAAAGTGTTCATTCTTCAGTTTGCTAAATAGTTAACCACTCGAAAAGATGAATTTAAAAAAAGAAAATTCTCATTGTGACCTATTGGAAGAAAAAGAACCGCACTCATGGCGCAAAATCTCCTCATGACCAAAGTGAAGTCACACACAATCAAACCGGTTTTTCCTCATCTCCATTTGCTCTACAACATTTGAAAAGATATTCCGCGCAGAGAAATTGCCGTTACCAGCAATGCGTCACATCTCACATGCCGGCCGGCTAAATACATATATGTATGGGCATACCGCATACCAGAAGCGCAAAAAAAAACAAATTCTTATTGGATCGAGTAGAGAAAATTTGCAATGCAAATAGACTAACTGCACCATGCAATGCATATTTAAATTAGATCCAATCCAGCTAACAACAGACCAGACACTTCGCTACAATTGCTCCAAATTGGCTGGCGAAACACACACCGTTGGGGGTAGAGAATAAAAGCGCCAATTTACAACAATTTAAAAAAATACTGCAGTTGTTTTTTTTTTTTTCCTCTGCAAAATTAGAACACACGTCAATTGATTTCTCTTTTTTCCTTTTTTGCGTACCTCCCCTGTGAACACTTGCCAATCTTTTTGCTAAGGAAGATTCACACCGTGGTGATTAGCAAACTGTACCCATCCCTCATCTCGTCACTGCACGTTTTTTTTCTTTTTATTCCTGTTGTTTTTTTTAAGGAAATTTTGTGGAGACTTACCAAGTTCCTTCATGTATTCATCGAAGTTCTCGCTGTTCTCGAGTTTGTATTTCTTTCCTTCCCAGACGGCCATTTTTTTTAGAAAATTTATTTAAATTTGTGTTTTCGTGAGAAAAAAGAAGAAAACTTCGAATGTCAGGCACACACCGCACAAGGTTTGACAACTGAATGAACACCGAACGACGTTGGATGGCGCGTTTTATACCAATTGGTTGGGGTTGTCGGTGCGGTGTCGCTGTTGCAAGAGAGGGAAGTGTGTGCGCTGGTGCTGGAATGGGGGAATCATCCGATGGGTTTTCTTTGGTTTAGTATTGGTAGTGGTCTAATTGGGAGTGTTCGTTTTGTTGTTGTTAAAAAAAAAAACGAAGAAGAAACTGAAGCGCATAGTCCAGCACGGCTAGGCGCTTGGAGATATCATCACTCATACAAACGGGACACACCAATGTGCAGCAGTCGCATGAAGGTGTGTGCCTGATAAGGTTTGGGAAATTTAATTGATTTAAATTGATCGATACTGATACGGGAACGAACTATATTAAATTACCTGGTGGGAATTAAATTTAAGATTATGACGAGTTCATAGTTATCAAAAAAGAAAAAGAGTCATCTGTAGTTTAGGTTTTTTGAATTTTTAACGAGTTTCTTAGAATGAATGCATCCGTAAGTGAATTCATTTTGAATGAACGGAAGTGCATTGAAATCTCTGAAGAGAGTATTGATGTGACTCATTCACAATATACATACTATTTACACGATTAAGTGGACAGACTTAGGAATGCTTTTGTACTCTTATTTTTATTCATTAGATAATCACAGGGGGTGTTTGGAGTACGGTCCAATGACCTTGAGTTAAAGATTATAATTGAATAGTGCATTTGGGTGTGTGTAAAAGATGCTTTCTTGGCTAATCAGCTCAGGTTATGGAGATATGACAATGGAAAAATTTTGTATTTGAATGGTAGTACGTGCATGAGTGATAATACTTATACATCTTTTTGTGGCAATGAAATTGAGAAGAAAATTAAAAGTGTCACGCAGTTCTTGCGGTCAATTTTTACGTTCTATTTTTTTTCGTGATATAGACACAGTTAACTCATGTATATTTTTATGTAGGTACTTGGGGTATTTAAAACGTTATACATATATGTACAGGTCCATTTGCAAGTTGAATTTTGAACCTCTTCTACTGTCCTTTTCCACCGAAGCTAAGATATACTTGCGGATGCTTGAGAGTAAGGTAACATCAGACTTTCTACCCAGAAAAGGCGCCTCAGAAAAATCCTTATGCCTTAAACCATTCTGCAGAATAGCAAAGTACATCTTCAAAGAAGAATTCAGGAAACTAGTGAGAGAAAAAACAAGATCAGAACCTGCAACAATACTTAAGGCATACTAAACTAGGCAAAGAAATTAATGAACTATAACCGAAAAGGCTTAAAGCTTGCATGAATCTAAGCAAGAACAACCTAATAGGCATCCTGACAGGACACTAGAGACCTAATAAGCACCGCGATGAGTTTGTTGAGATGTAACAAAACATATGTGGGGCGATGTTTTGCATAAGACTGAAAAACATGAATAAATACCAATTATCAGGTAAGAAAATCAAATCATTAAAGCCAAACTCTCATTATCAGGTTTATAAGAGAAATTGGACTAAATAAAGTAACTACTTCCAGCACTGTCGTTTCTACTGTCCGTACAGGAGACTACTGTTTGTTGATCGAAAAAAGTCCAATCTACTGTCTGCTGTTTCCAGAACATATTTGACCAAATTCTCCTGTTTTTGTTCTATTCGATTGACTTTTCAACTTTTTACACACGTATCTACAACTTTTGCAGAAATCATTTGAGAGGATGGCGTGCGCTTCAATAATGCAGACTCACCCTCATATTATTGTGCTGTTAGACAGTCGGTACATTTCTCATCCAGCTTAAGTCGATTTATGTGGTTCTTATCAGGCTTAGATTAATTAACATTCTACATACAGTAAGAAGCATTTCAAAATTTTCCAGTAAAATTTAAATACATGGTTTTGTCATGCATAGCAAGTTAGCCGACTATTGAAATGGTTAGTGTGCTCCTAAGGGTCGGTATTTAAATAAAGTGGATTTTGAATTGTTCTGTCATCTCCAAGTTAGCCCGTTTTTGGAATAAAAACTGACAAATTCGAGTTTATAATGGAAAATGGTGATCTCCCGCTGATAGATTATTATATCTTATTCACGAAAAGTTCCCTTTAAGCTCCATAACTGCCTCAAAACGCTGTGCTTTGAAAGATGGAGGATGATCTTTAAGTCTGAGTCTCGAGACCTTTTGAGGTCATATATCACATATATCAGTAAATTTTGGATTCTATTTTAGTTCACATATTGAGAGCTCCATTGATAAATATGCGGACAAACCTTGGACACGAGAACGAATGAACATAATTTTGTAACGAATGTCGTTTTATAAGCCCCAGTTGTGAATGGCTCTTCTTATTGTAACTTAAGCTCATTTTTAAAATTAGGAGACTCTCTTTATTGTTTTTACCACTTAGACAGTAGATCCTCTCTTTTTCCAATATTTAAAAACGGCAGCATTACCTACTTCTCTAAATAAAGTTCCACTTATGGCTACAATCTATCTATGTATTTGGATAAAAATCCGTCCCCGGAATAGGACCTTTGATCCTTATATAATCCACTATAAAGTCTATAATTCCCTATTTATTATATAATTATCTTCCATAATTAAATTTAGCTACTTTTGGGACAAAAACCCAAATTAACCTTCAATTGAATTTCACAATACAAATGAATTTCCCACCATTCATTGCGATCTAAGGAAGTCAGGTACTAAAACCTTGCAGTGCTGAAACTCAACAAATTCTATTTTTATTCATATCTACTTAATGAATATTTTTTTATTGCTTAATTGCTGTTTTTTATATAAATAATAAAAACTTCTGTCATTAATTTGCCGTTCTTATCGCCACCACATCATATCTAGACCAAACAATAACCATGTCCGAAATGGATGATATTTACGAAGATGGAGCAGAAGGGGAGGACATTGAGTTTATACCCGATCCAGTCGGGGTATGTGGGCTTATTTAATATTTTGGAAAATAAATATAAAAAAAAGGATTTCCCAGGAATATTTGGGCGAACGAAATGAAGCTGGTGAACGCCACGGAAGGGGTTGGGCTATACTACCAAATGGTGATCAATATGATGGACAATATCGAAAGGGTATTCGTCATGGAAGGGGCTTGTATGTTTTTGCAGATGGTGCACGATACCTAGGCAATTACCGATGTGGTAAGAAGATAAGCATGAACTTTAAAGGAACATATCAATCGTTTCCAACTCGTTTTAGGGATAAGACATGGCTATGGTAAGTTCATCTATTTAGATGGAACCATGTATGAGGGAAACTGGCATAGGAACAAAAAACATGGCCAAGGAACGTATACATATTACAATGGAGACACATATACTGGCAATTGGTATAAAGGCAGCCGACACGGTGTCGGTGTATACACGTGGAAAAACCAGGCAATATCCTTCGAGGGTACATGGAAACATGGCGTACGAGTTGGACCTTGTATAGTGCACTATTCAAAATTCAAATTTCATGGTTGTTGGGATTTTAAGTATCCCCAAGGACCGGGTGTATTCAGTTTTGATGATAAATATATCCTCACTGGATATTATAGATCGGATGCGCTATTCAAAGCAGCACAGTTGAAACTATGCGAGGCAGAAGATGAAATTGAAGGTTCATTAAAAGAAGAAGAAAAGATCTTAGAAGGTGAAGAAGAAGATTTTGAAATAGAAGTGAATCCATCGAAATGGATTTCGCAAAATATCAAAACATTTGATAGTTCAATTCTACCCCAACACCCGGTGCCATTGCCCGTATCCGATTCGGAACTATCAGTTTGTGATTTGGATTCAGTACTAAGTGTTCCACCACCTGAAGAGGTTAGTAAGAAATCGTCGCTTATTGTCGAAATGCTCGAAGAGGAGTGTAAGCTTGAAGATCTTGTGGGCGAAGGTCAATCTGGAAGCGAAATTGAACAATGTGATTTTGATTTCGAAAATAGAGTGATATAAAGTTTTTTTTCTGGTTTTGGTGATTTTTATGCGGAAATTAAAATGAAAAAAAAAACAAAATTACAAATAGTTTTATGTTATACATAATTGTTGAAAAAATACTTTGAAATTTTTTGGTATATGGCTCGAATTGAACTCGAAGGACTCCCTTTTTATTCATAGATAAGTTTATAGACTGGGTTTGAGCTAAAGGGAGTCTAGAGTGCGATATAGTCACACTAAGTAACAACACACAACGCTGAGTACACAGATACATATCCACCTCTTGCAGTGTATTAGGTTGACTGTTTTAGGGAGCTTGACGATTATTATCTTATTTAACAAATTGATAGTAAAAAAGTACTCGGGTATGCCAATAAGTCCTACTTCCTTCTTATTCCTTCTCAGCCCTGTAGAGCAGTTATAATCTTCTTCTCTGAACGGCCTATTTGACAGATGTAGTCTCAACAATATGGTCACAATAACCTGTCAAAGTTTAAAAATCTGTGTTGGAAAACCCTATTGTTTTTTTAATGTTTTTAATGTTGCCCCCCTGCCATACGTCAAATAAAAAAGTGGCACTAGAGGAGTTTAAGTTTGACACCCCTGGTCTGCACCTTTCACTGTCGGCCCCCTAATAGGTCTTTGCTAATTCTAAACACAGTTCTATTGTCGCATCCACCTGATGTTTCGCGTAGGTTGGTCACATTTTCCGGGAACAAGTTCAACCTCATCACATGATGTAATGAAACTACATATAGCTTAAGTAACAGAAACGCGGCGCTTCAGTAAGCACATGGTACAGAGCCGTCGATAAGGCAGAGACCAGGCACAGTGCCACAAACGGCACTTTATGGTGCGTAGGCTTAGGGAACACAAGGAGATACAGGACATCTTTAAATTCACAAGTTTAAAGCGCTGTGAAGTTGATAAATACTTGGTTTAAGGGTCTTAAAATGTTAAAATGAAGAAAATTGGAACAAATCTTTAGCACAAATCTACAAATCTCTTTTCACTTGGATATGGCATAAACTTGAATGTATCTCTTTACGTGCAGAAATACAACACAAACACCCTTAAAAAGCTAAGTAAATTAACTCGGGAACAGAGAACAGGCCATGATAGGCACAACAATACGACGACGTAAGTAGCAGTGGAATGTAATGGAATGCACTCTCCGCAAGAGTGACAGGTCCATAGTTAACCAAGCGATGCAATGGTACCCGCTTACCCAGGATGGCAGGATACGCGGTGATCGTAGGAGTTCGTGGAAGCAATTGAGCAATTGAAAAGGAAGCACGGCAGCTGGGAAAAAGTTGGGGAGAGCTGGGGCACATTTCCAGAAACCGCACAAGATAGCACGTAAGCATTGTAGAGGCCCTAGTCCCCACAAGAGGAAACAGGACATAAGTAAGTAAGTTAAGAATCTAGACCTTGGCCTTCTGTAGGATGTTTATTGCCCATTTATTTATTTTTTATCAAATTGTTGGGAAAAAAATTTTGACTATATCTTACATTGGTCATTTTGCCTGCTCCAGTGAAGAACATTTTTTTCTTTTCTTTAAAAGCGGTCCCTAAATCTAGTAATTTGAACCCCCCTTACATTAAATTCACCCAACTCTTGTATAATATCTAAAACTCCAAGTCAATTGAATATATACGTGGCCTTCGATTTGGAAGATACCGAAGTCCAAAATGACCATGCAACGGTCTGCTTATCATGTCATAAACTTCCCACTCGATTGTTATCAAGTCGAACAACCTAAAATTTAAAAATAATTTTTTGTAACAGTATCAGCCCCTTAAAAAAAATAATGATAATTAAATTAGCCAGCACTTTGAAATCCTTATCCTTTTCATAATCTATTGCCTTATACGTTTGAGTCGTTCCATATTCTAGTCATCAAAGCGCCATATTCTGATATCGATATCGGCGTTTCCCACCAACTGGTCGGCAACTAAAAACTTATCCACAATGCATTATCTTAAGACAATTTATGATAACAGTATTTGTACAGTCTTACCTTATAGACCTTTCTGGAAAGAGCATGGCTATAAAATAATTACAAAACAATTTTTTTAAGCAGTCATAGCAGGTGCACATAGTAGTTCACTTTTGCAGCAAGCAAGCTTGAGAACACAGTTAAAGTCCAAACGACTATAAGGAAAAAATAAGAACAGTTTCCGCTCACCGACGATAGCCATGTCCTGATAAGGGGGTTTGCCATAAAATTTTACCTATACAAAAAAAAAAAAAATAAATCATTAATATTTATCTGTAAAGATAAAAACGGCAATTCGACGTGTTGACTAAATTTGAAATTAATTGCATAAGACTGATTACTTTTGCAGTGCTCTACAAAACAATGGACTTCATTCATACTGCAAAACATTCGATACTGTACCGATGAAGCTTCATATCAGTTCGGCTATTATATACTGATTCTTAAGGCTTTGCAGCAATAATATAAATAAATAAGATAAATAAATATTATGCCATAAACAGCCCATAGAGGGCCAAGCCCTAGCTTCTCACAACTGTACGTGTTGTGCATTATATATATTTGTACACGTATAGAAGGGACCTACAGTTTTATGCGGTATACGAGGGGCAGAGTGTTTTTGAGGATTGCAGCAATACTATACAAAAAACCAAGTCTCTTCCTATTGTCCGTCAGTATGTATTTAACTATAAGAACTTTCTGTGCCAAAGTACAAAGAGCTTCTTTTAAATATATATACATATGTACATAGCTAAAGAAGCACTATAAGAATATTGAGATATTGAAAAATAGACTTAAGTAAAGAGGTGGGATCAAAACAACTGAATAGAAATATGGAGACAAAAGGAGGTCTTCATAGAGCACAATCATCATCGTTGATTTGAATATAAACACTCTCAGAAACATTACACACATACAATCTATCTTTGTAACAGCCAAGCCCACAAGATATCTTTACAGCAATCTTTCAAATTGTTATCTGCTCTGATAATAAGTGTTGAAATGTTTTAATTACTTTAGGGCTTAAGACTACTTCAAATTGTTGTAGATAACATAGTATTATCCCTGAGAGTCATGCATTAGAGCACCACAACAGACTGCGGCCTATTTCAACAACTTAAAATCTACAATATACAAGAAATTTATGATAATAAGCAGCTGGACATCATTGACATTTAGAAATATTTCATGTTTACAATGAAAACGGTGTCTTAATTTATTTTAGAGAGTCTCACCTCAAAGAAAAGTAAAACGGAACTAGATTTGAACTGCACAATCAGTTAAGTCAAATCTACGTGCAAAGTGTTATCCAAAATCTGGAGATGTTTGTAACTGTTTAAAATAAAAATAAAATAAATATTATGTAGGCCATAAGCAGGTGGTTCTTATAGAGTCCAAGGCCTACCTTCTGTATGTATGAAAGGGACCAACGCTTTCTCATTACCATAGCACTCTTGCCAGATGGTAGAAAAGAGTGGGGTTGTGAAAAAACGTTGATGATATATTCTAGGATTTGAGCGTGGAGCCGATAGACACAGTACCCACAAAACTTGGAGGGTCAGAGTTCCACTCATTCTTATATAATTCAGGTGAGTCGGTGGACACTACACTACATATGGGTCCACCATATACTCCTCCTGGAAATAAGGCAGAAAAGCGCGAGTTAATCTTATCACCTCCGAATGGATAGAGTGTATCCTCAATGCTAAAAAATATAAGTTCTGAGTTGGGTAGCAGCCAAGCTTCTCGTGATACCTCCCAATTTGGTTACCTATCCCCATTTAATCAACGAAATCCTCATAACATTAGACCAAAGAGGCATTAGAGCAGTCTCCTGTGACCTGAATTCTTTCGGCTTGTAAAGTTTCCTAATCAAGTAAATTTTATGCCGAGAACTGTTGAGACCTATCTGTCCTAGCAAACAACTATCACAAAAGCCAACTCCAAATTGGTCAAGAAGTGCAGAGATGAACTCAAATCTCTAACGCTCTGTTTAATTCCAGAACTTTTAGCTTTCCAAGGCTATGAGATGGCCGATGAGCATTCCAGGTAAGACGCAAAACTTAATGAAAGTCCTAGCGCCCTGATTCTTTAAACTTTCAAAATTGTATTGTAATTCTACACACTGTTTAACTAAAGGAAAATAAAAAAAATTAATGGGACCATAAGAAACAAATGACTTAATAACTCCTGTCGATGGATAGACCACAGCGGATTCTCCTTATACGAAGTTTCACATGCCACAACTTCATTGTGATCCATCTAAGTAGAACTAAAGTTGACGCCTCGGAACTGGTCTTCTGGACTTCTTTAAAAACTTCTTTCAACGACTATGGCATACTGCCAAGCACACCACCTAAGACCATCTTAAAATGTCTAACACTTGACTTGGAGGGCTGCCCCTTACATTGACCTTTATATAATATATTTTCTTTTCCTTTGTTGCATCTATGTACCACTAACAAAATTGATCCACTGGATAGAATAATTACATTCCTGTAGATACAATCACCCCCTATAACCTAATGTAAGACGAATCACACTTTTCACAGTCAGAGGGGGAGGACTTCCAACTCTGCTTAAGGTGTTGATGTGTGTGCTCCTGTTGTATTAGCACATACATATGCTAATTTTTATACCTTTCTTATTGAGACAATTATATGTCGAAGTAAACATCCAATGGGTTACGTCGTTTATTGAAGTTTTTCATTCAAGCACTAAAAGCACAAGCAAGGTGGGTCCAATTTTTCACTTTTCTACATATTATGAGCCTTATACATTTTTACACGATTATTTTCTAATTTTTTCTGAACCGAAACGAAGTAAATAATTTAGATTAAAAATTAACTAAGGAGCATAACATTTTTATTTTATTTATTTGTTGAAAGCTGCACAGTTCAATCAACTATAACTATTGCTTACTACTATTTTATACGCCAACGTTTTACTAACACCATTTTACTGATTATCGTTATTGTTTACTTAAAATTATTTTATAAGTGTATTACATTAATAAATGATCAAGTCTTTAAAACACTATCAACCACAAAACTATTAGAACATCCTTGATGTTTATTCTGTTTCATATTCTGTATTATTTCACTAGAGTTTGCGTTAAAGCATACGGACAATGCAATCTCTAAGAATTTATTCAATTCCGTTTGATTAAAACACACATCTGGACCATGATCTACAGGGCAAAATTCACTTTCCAAAATTTCACTTTTTAATAAAGATTTCTTGATTTCTTGAATTCCATCGTCTGGCTTTTTTAGAAGCACTTCAATTTCATTCACCTCGGTGGGTTTATTTTCGGCTACATTAGTCTGCAATTCTTTTTGGAACTCTAATCGATAATAATCGTTGATCATATGAAGCATTCCTTTGGAATACCAATATATCACTCCCATGAGGAGCATTCCTTGCATGAATGGTCCAACCATCTTTTCCAAGTTTACTAAATTCAGAATTTTCAATCCTAAAGAGTTTTGTAGAACCACCATTCCTCGAACATTTTATACGTTTCTTGCATGCTAGGCCATGCTTTGGTTAAAATGATTACAATCGAATTAGCTATGACAAAAAGTTTCATCATTTCGGCCGCTAGAATAGAAGAGGTATAATTATAAGTGGATCGCAGTTGCAACATAAATAACTAAAATAAAAAAGCCAGAATGAATTTAACTCACCTTCTGGCGACCTCAAATAGGATCCAAATCCTGAATTCAAATCTTCATCGTCTTCAACAACTTTGTCTTTTATTATGGGCTCCTTACTATCGCGAATAGTAGGCGTTTTGATACTACTTTTGTGGTGTGCGTTCAATGAAGATTTTCCACTTCCAGTTGTGAATCCTTTCTTCGGCTTTCCTTTCATATTAGAGCCGATGGTTCTTACAATTGAAATAAGTCATTCTTATATTTCAAAGCAAAGTATTTCACTTTTCTGCAGTTTGTAAAACTTATGAATTAAGGATATGAAGAGATAGACTTGTCTTTTTAACGTCCACGGCTGCACTAGTTGTAGAAACTATTACGTTAATTTTATGGAATTCTACCTTGTAACTTTTAAGGTTTCCTCGCTGATTTTTTTTAGCGTAATGTGGTCAAAGCAAAACACACAAAATCAATAAATGGACATTAGAATAGTAAGAAATAAAAAACTTTACAGGTGAATACTCGAAGTGGCTTTATGTATATATGGGGGTGAAGGTCATGGATGAATTCTATAAATTAGGTCACACTGTTCAAAATCTTTTTCTTTTGCGTTCAGCAACAAATTATTACGACAAATTTGAACACAGTTCTTCTGTAGAATGACCGTCAAGCGTCTAGTATATGTAGTATACTAATGCACGATGAGTCCACATTTTTTACCGGGTCAATGTTGTCTGGGAAATTCGACGTTCAAAGTGGGGTTCCGAAAGGCTGCATTCTTTCGCCAATATTGTTGTTATTGGTGATTAGCAACATGCCAATGTGTTTTCCTAATGTTTACGAAAAATATAGAAAAAAAAATCAAGTGAATCTTATGACTACTCAGATAGTATCTGCGAGAACTCTGTCACAGAATAATGGACCATTATCTAATGCAAATGACTACGTCTTTCACGCGGACGATATTGATATTATTGAACGCTGCCTCATAGGCTTATTGAAGAACTGGCGAAACGAGTTGGACCTGCACTCAATTAAGACAAGAGCAAGTATCTGTTGCCTATAAACAAAAAATTATTTAATCAAAGCCTTGAACAAAACGTCACTATCGGGGGATTACAACTTAAGTAGTATTTTATCTATTTCAGAGCAATAAATGCTCTAGCAATGCTTATCTTACAACTTAATGGCGGCGAGTGACCCATAAGTAAGAAGGCAGGGAATATATTTGGAATCTGGAAGCTGTACCAAGATATAGATGTAGTCCAAAAAGCCAAAAGATATTGGAATCACAGTCTTTAGCTTTTGAGGCGACGAAAAAGACAGACCCTAAGGTATAAGGACCAGGTTTTCTCAAAGGGTTGAACCCAGTCTCAGAAAAAGACTTCCCAATGGTGAGAATCACTTTAAGGCAGTAAGTACGCAGCAGAAACAAAAGTAAGTTACAAAACGAAAAGGTAAAAGGGACAGCTAACCTTCTGATGCTTTGTTGTTAGATGTTAGAGGTGGTTCATGAAGCACAATTGCGCAAAACATTCAAGGGTAAGCATGCTGATAGATGAAGTGAATACCTGAAGTCCTGAGACAAATTTCTATAGAGACATAGTGTATGTAGTGTACCTTGGATCCCTCAGGGAATGTATACATAGAACATTGAGAAGCGGTTATAAGAAACGCTTTTAATTTTGTTCGAAGTCAATTTTCAGCCGCATGAACTATAATAAAATATCATTTAAGTAGACGACAGGGATTTCTTATTAATCAAGACTGAAAACCTATCAATAAATTCGTTTTAGCCGATAAATAATCGAATATTTGAACAGAATTTTTACTGAAGATATATTAGCCCATGACCAACAACATTTCCACTTATTCAAATGACAGTTTCCACCTAGTGACCAATAGTGGAACCAACGACCTCGGTTCTACAATCCGATATAAGACCAATTCACCATGATACCAACAGATTACTTTCCAAATGCAAATTTACTCTCGAAACAGTTTAGAAAAACAGGAAAAAATATAAACCTTTTCTAGAAAATTCTCCTTAAATTTATTTATTTTTGTTAAATATTTAAAGCCCGCATCATATTATACTTTCAACAGTAAATATCAAAAACAAATTATAAATTGGATTTTAAATTCTCCCGCTCCAAAAATATCACTTATTTTGATTGAACTGAAATGAATACGATCCCGAGGGATCCTGTTTCATTTCGAAATTATTTGTCGAAAGTCCAAATGGTCTCAAGATCATATTTCCTAGGTCCTTTAGTGAGCTTATCATCTGCTGCTTTAGCTTCTCATTGCGTTCATGTATTAGAGGAGGCAGCCGTAGTTCGGCTTCTCGCGCTTCCTTATTGTTCTCATCTAAATCAAGAACTCTTTTGTAGTCTTCTAGGGCTTCGTCCAACTTTTCTAAGTCTTCGAAGAGTTTCGCTCTCCTAAAATGCGAGATAGAGATACATTTTGTTTCAAAAATACTAGTATCAGTGTCTCACCTTAAGGCAGCCCTCACGTACTCTGGATTCAGTTCCAGTGCTTTACTGCAGTCATCGACGGCTGCTTGTTTGGCATCAAGTTTTATCTTCGCCGCTGCCCGGTTCGCATAGAGGACGGCCCGTTCTTTGGTATACTCGAGGGGACACAGCATTAACGCGGAAGTGTATAAATCCACAGACTCCTTGTACTGCTCCTTTTTGAAGAGTTCGTTGCTCTCATCTTTCAGCTTCTCGGCCGCGGCTTTGTTTTTCTTCTTTTGTTCCTCTGTGAGGTCTTTCTCGAGCTCACGCAGGTGCTCCTCGTCAATGAGGTCATCGTGGCAGTCGGAAAATACTTCAGCAACGGCAGCAGACTCCTTGTCGGTATCGTCGATGGCAGAGGTCTTCTTGTCGTCCAACGTGAGCTCGCTTTGTTTGCCAATAATCTCGTCAACGATGTCTGCGTTTGTCTTGGTTACAGCGTCTTCGAATTCTTCGTCGCTGGTCGCTGGTTCTTCGAGGTTCTTTCGGGGATCTTGTGACATTGTATCGTTACGGTATGTTACTCTAATTCTCTAAGAATTTTTATTTAAATAATTTATTACAGAGAAACAGAAGGAAACAGTAATCTAACACTACACAGGGAAAATTTCTTGTTGAAAGTGAATCAGCTCCATTCAGGATGGTTAGCTGTCATTTTGGAGGAGAATTGATTTGTTGTTGTCAGACTGTAAGGAGTGAATGCGTTCAGGGGATGGATATTATATAAAAAAGGTTACTATAAAAATATATATTTTATTTTTTATTGCCAGCAGAGCTTTCATCAAAAAGGCGATACATATTTACTCCGTTTTATTAGGAGTTCCATAATAAATTTATTTTTAAGAGGGCAACCGTTAAATGTTCATAAGGCACTTATTATGTAGTTAAGAAGTAGAAAAAGTTGAAAGTAAACAAATTCCTTGCATGCGAACGGCTTTTCGTTAAAATTCGCAGTTTTGGGAGGGTACACAAACGGAATGGACCTAATATCTCAACTAATCATATTACCTTTTCCCGTACGAAGCTAGTCTGTAAGCTCAAGTCGATTGTGGGCACAAAATACTTTGGAAAATGTTTTATTTTAGTAAAATATGTTATCCACCAAACGCCTTTAGATCTCTGCAAATGATTCAAATATTCGCGAATCTCTGAATACGTTCATCCATTTGGTTAAACACTTTTCGTTGTCACTTTAACTGACAGCTAGTTATGCAATGTCAATCCGCTCAGGTATTTTCGATCATACTTTCATTGAATTAAAAAAACAAAACTAAAAACTTTTTCTTTCGACTTCCGTTCAGAATTCTAATTAATCCACCAAATACCCGTCTGCTGCATTTCCCACTCACGAAACATGATCAGATCACTCGCACCAACAGCAGTGCTAGCTGCCGTAGCTGTAAAGCCGACCAAGGAGCAACCATCAAAACCTGTCGATCCCCCGATCGAAGATTTGTCTCATTACCAGCGTAAGCCATCTGAGCTGCCGTTATATGCTCCATTGCATTCGTTAAATGCGTAAGAAAATTTGTTTAAAACATTCAATTCTTGTTCTCATTGCTATAATCCTCTTCAAGGCCAAAACCTGTGCGACACCCACCCAAAGACTCCAAGATTCGTGAGACAATCGAAGGAGGTATCCGTGCTGTACGTACAGAGGTAACCGCTGGCTACAATGTTGTCGTTGAACAGAAGAAGCACGTCGTAGACTTTATTAACACGGGAATAGCACATTCACAATGTAACCATAGAACTTCCTACTGTTTTCCTTGAAGTTTAGACATTTTTTTTGCAGCTACCATTGACTACCTCAACCAACCAGATAACACGATGCCACGTGTTGGTGCTATCGCTATTGGTGGTGTGTCCGGTCTGATTTTGGCCGTTCGTGGAGGATTCTTAAAGAAAATCATCTACACTGGCATTGGTGCTGGAGGTATTGCATCGCTGTGCTATCCAAAAGAGGCTGAGAAATTTGCCCAACAAGGACTCCTCGAAACTAGAAAGGGAATCGCAATTTCATACAACTTCGTAAAGGGAGTCAAGCCTGGAGACGATGTCGTTATCGAGCCAATAACCAATTTTCCTACCAACCTATCAGAACTTAAAGAATTGATTGCAGATTTGTTTGGTAGTGCCAAAGATGCATTATTCTCGAGCAAGAAGTAAGCCGTCAGGTGGTGATTAAAGCGAAACGTTGGTGCATTAAACATTCTTTGCACGAAATATTAAAAAAAAAAAGAGAATTCTGAGACGATAATAAATGTTCTATTTATTTTGTAAACGAACCCGGTTATACAGCAACATGTAATAAAATTCTAGCTTTAAAAAAATATGAGCAATTGATAAATTGGAGTTGTTGTTTTTTGATCCTGTTTTCGCCTGCATTTCATTGCTTTATGCCATCATGATTATTGAACCCACTACAGACTAACGTTTTTGGTTAGAAAAAGCATCTTCATTTGGAGAAAAGTGTGAAGGGCGGTGGTGCTGCTAGATATACTCATATACTATAGTTTGGCAGATATTGCTTATTAAGATAAATGTTTATTTTATATATTGACATCCGTAAATAAAAGGTTAATTCACACGTACTAGTCGAAAGCAATGTGTTTGCCTCCAAAAAAATGATTTGGTGAAGTATGGTAGAACCAGACAGTTTTTTTTAATTTAGCAGTTGTTCGCGAACAAAAATAAAATATGAATAAGAATATAATTGCATGTGGCCTTTATGTACATACTAATACGCGACACATCAAGTGTTTGTTAAGACTTTTTGTAATACGTAACAAGTCTATGCACTATTTATTTTGATATTTTTCAACGAATTGCACAAAGTTCACAAAGATGAGAAGAAGAGCCTTAAAATGCTGATTTCTCCGACATTCAACTTATTTTTTTCTTATTGTCGTTGTCGTCCACGACTCTGGCAAAAACGACGCGACTGTGTGGCATTGGCGATGAAAAAAGTGTGAAATTTCAAACGCCTCGACTCGACAGATGTCGCCAGTCGTTTTCGACAGACGGCGACAATAAGGGTAAATAAGTGTGATTTTTTTCTTATTTTACAAAAAAGACTCGCTTTTTGGGCAAGTTGGGTGAGTTCTTGATCGCAGTACTGCAATGCACAGCTCAGAAAAAGCTAAAATTACGTAAAAGTAAACCAGCGGGTTGAACAAGAAAAAAATTAAAATACACTGGTTTGACAGTTCTCATAAACCAGCCCACAGAAATGGCACTAAAATTCGTAGCACGGGGAAATTTCTTACTCTCTCGTGAGCGCTCTCTTCTGCGAAAAACTGCGGAAATTCTCCGTACGCGAACAGCTTTTCGTAAAAATTCGTAAATTTTCGTATAAATTCGCTGTTTTAGGAGGGTTCACCAACGAACTTATAGATTATCGTGATGCGATGAAATTTGACATTTCATTTAGGTTCGCGCCAAAAATGGAGGCGGGTTTTTTTTTTTTATTTATTTATTTATCTATTTATCTACCGAGCTTAACTCTAACAGTAAGTTAATCTTCAGAATCTATAAGCTACAACCCACTCTGAGTATTTCGACATACTCGATGAACACTATGGGCAGAAACATTCTGGAGCCGTCCTAAAGCATCAGCAAAATTAAAGCATCGTGATGCTTCGCAAAATTAAAGAATCATTGCGGCGCATCATTTACGAACCCAGTCTATGTATTTGTTAACTTGCAACTTTGTGTTATAGGCTGAATTCCAAAACGTCACAAAAATGTGCATTGTGAATGCACACTGCTTTTGTGATGCGAGGTTATGATGCATTTGCGCTGCTTTGCATTTGTTATGATTTGCAATTTTTGACGTTTTGTAACGATTTTTATGATACCGAAATTGTATATACCACCGTACTATAATCAACTGTTTTGAACATCAATAAAGTCCAACAGACTATTAACAAGCATAGTTTTTCACAACTTAATAAACAATGTTGACTCATACAATAGCCGTGTTGTTTTGCGTTTAAGCATACCTATTTGCTTTATAAAAAGGAAGCAGTTTTAAGGGGCCAGAGAGGTAACAGTTTGATATCTCTTCCCTCAATGATTTCTGCAGTTTACTCGGAAAATGTCTTTACTTTCTTTAGTTAAAAAAATAAAAATAAATGTACCGAAGTGTAGAAATTATTTTAAAGTTACAGAATCCTATCCTGACGATGTATTTTCTTAGTCATTTCCGAATGACTTCTATTCACGTTTTCTTGTAAGTTATGCATTTTTTAATTTAAACTAAGTTTATGAACTTCTCTAACTATTTAAGAAAGAAATCTGAAACCAATGACCAAATCTAGATGTCATTTGCATCATAATCAGTCACGATGCTCTGTTTGCTTTTATTGGTGCAGTTGATGCATTCACAATGCGTTTTGAAAAAGCATGCATTGCATCATAGAATCTGCTTACTTTTCGGAACGCTTGATTAAGAATTAATGCTGAAGTACTGCGTTTTGGAATTCAGCAATAGTGTCCTGGATTAATGACGTTCATCCCCCCAACAGTTGAGGCAAGGAGAAGCGGCTCAATATCCAACTGTTAACTGCTCCTCATGATCTCATAATCAATTCAAGAGAAAAATGTAATCTATTAACTTATATGTTATGCCAATCGAGCCCAGCGCAGTCATCTACTCATAACACAGAAACAAATATCAGCCAATTTTCTTCCCGAAATGCTCCATTTATGTATCAGATCCTTGAGAACACCCAGGGGTTTATTGATCCAATTCGGGCGCAAGAACGTGAAAGTTTTACTTTTTTTTACCGTTCTAATAGAAACTTTCTGTATAAATAAGAACAAATGAAATGTAATATTTTATTTTACGTTTATTGTATTTTTTTTTTTATTTTTTTGTTTGTTTTTGCGTTATGTTAAATATATTCATTTTTTTCCAATATTTTGTAATATTTGTCTGCTATAGTTAATAATTATTTCTCCAAACTTATTGTAAAAGTTTTTTTTGTTTTAATATTTACTTCATTTTATTTATATAATAATATGCATTCTTATTTAATCTGAATCATTAAAATTTAAATAACTATCTTTAATGTATTTGTTGTTTATTCAAAAACTATTTTTATTTTTAATCGTATGTTACAGCGTTGTAAGACTAACTAAAAGTAAATATTAAACTTTTGTGAATATAATTCATTAGGTCTGAGTTGTGTAGTTAAAAAATTAAAAAAAAAGAAGAGAAAACATTAAACAGAGCGAAAATTGATTAAAGTTGGTTTTAAATATTCTTAAGTTTTTGCTTGTAGTATTTAATGCTCAGCAAATTAATTAGAAATATAAACAAAACATATCTATATTTACATTCTTTTAAATGAAAAACAAAACGTAATGGTATCTTGTTGCGTGTATGTAGTTTTATCTAAAAGTATACCTACACTCTTACAAAAAAATAAATGAATGCTATTTAAAAAAAAAAAACCAACAAAGTATGAAGGACTTACTTACGAGTTTTATTTGTTATTTACATTTTCAAATTTATGTTTATACAACTTTTTTTAAATTTTTTTTAAAGATTTTATGAAAACCTTTTGCTTCTTTTAAAAATAAGAGATTATTTTAAATAAACACTTATAAAAAATAATATAACTAAAACCAGAAGATATAAAAGAAAGCTTAGCTCTCTTTATTTATTGTTACAATTTCTTTTTTATATATTTTTTGTATTCTTTTGTTTATGATGAAAAAATTGAATGAAATGTTTAAAAGAAAAACGATGAAATGATTACAAAAAATAAATGTTTCAACACTAAGCAGCAAGCGTATTTTTCACGATTATATATATAAAAATGTTTTGACTCAGTTTGGAAACATAAACTGAGATGAGAGGCCAGTAATCTTATCTGCTGACATAGTTTTCAGAACCTGATATCAAGAGCGACTGATGGAAATGTAGTATCATTAGAAAAATTAGCATAAGCGCCTAGAATCTTTTAATGGGACTGCGAGGATTCAGAAGAACTGTTTGAGGTGAAACGTTCACATTTGAAAATAAGACGTATTCTGTAATACTAGTGTTCACTGACTGTTTTATTGAGTGGACTATATGTAAAGCACACGTGAGCTTGTATAAATTCGATCGTGTAACTCTCGCTCTTAATGGATCTGATAAATACTTGTTAACTTTCTTTTTATTATACAAACAGTGAGGTGTGTTATTTTTAGTGCAGTGTAGTAAGGCCCATAGATCTTATTGCGTAAAGAAAAGGTAATAGCCATTTCTGAAGAGGCTTAAAGACCCACGACAGAAACAGGCAACAGCCCTTAATGCCTCTTCCCCATATAAACGGATAAACGATAGACTAGACTTACTGCACTGCATGGTTTGATTGATGTCGTTTGATTGAAAGTTAGCAGACCTTTGAAGGTATTTTCTCTAAGTCACGCAGGCAGGTGCAGCGGAATGTGTTGTCTTTTTAGCTCCGCACTCTCATTGTAGTTTAAAATAATGTATCACTGCCTAGGTGACCTTTAGAATGTGAAAAAACAGAAAGAAAAACCCCAACAGCAGTGAGCGAACTCAAAGCAGAATAGACTTAGTAGTTGCTTTACTTCCTTCTCTTTGATCTGTTTCATAGAACATATTCATACATAATGACCTGTCTTTCCTACATCATATTGTACCCAATTTATAAGGCGTTTCTGCCTCTGCAGCCATCTTCAGAACAGTTTTACGTTTCTAAACAAAGCCCTTGAATCTAGGTAATATAGTACTTTACTTTAATTTCTTTATACAAATGTATTTTGTTGTTTTTCTTCTTTACTTATTACTTAATTCTCTTTTATTACTTTTCTTTGTTCGTTTAGACATACATATATATATTTTGTGATTTTTTTTTTTTTTTTGATTTCCTTTTTTTTATTTTATTACAAAAATAGACGAGATATATTTAATATAGTTTTTGTTTAGTTTATTTTTCATCTATTCTGTGTGAGTTAATTTACAAGAATATTATCAATTAATAAATTCAAAACTAACGAGAAAAGAAGAATCGGTAGAAAAAAAAATCAGAGATAAACACCCTTGTCTCGGGCGTTTGTCCTTTTTGAGTGGAATCTGTGTAAAATCTTAGTTCATACTGTGTACCACATAATATGTCGTCTTCCATTAAACAAACTAATTAAATTAAATATAATAGAGAAGAAAATTAATACATAATTACGAGAACAAGAAATTAAAATCTGAATTTGATTCCTTCATTCGGGTTCCTCTTCCTTCCATTCTGGATCGTTTGGATCATCGTCGCCTGTTTCGGAATCCACAGACTCTGTATCACTGCAACCGAGTAAATTATTTCGGCATATGAATGGTGAGAATTCCACCTCTTTGGTTATAGCTGGTTGATTATGGTGAACAGGTGCTGGTGCACCCATTACCACAACCTGCTGTTCGATATTACTACAACCGCCACCATTGATTGGGCCGGTGAATTCTTCGTTATCGTCATCTTCGCCGGTAACGTGTTCAATGCTCTTTTGGTTGTTAAGTGTTAAAAAAGCGTTTTTGTTGTTATTATTCAATTTTTGATCACAGAATGTTTTTGAAGCTACTACACCGGCGGTTGTGGCAATTGTTGATTCATTACCAGTACCACCACCACCGCCACCATCATTCGCGGGCATAGTTGCGGACGATGTAGATGATGTCCGTAATATTGTTTTGGGGCAGTCTTCTTGTGGTGGAGGATACTCGTCTGGCATCATCCTGAGCATGGAATCAAAGAGATCGTTTGGAATAGGAAATACCAATGGTTCATATGGCGGAATAAGCTGTAATATAAATATCGGGTGTAAGGGTTTAGTTAAAGGTTCAATGTAGAGAAAGTAAAAGATCTGTGCAGCATACAGGATATAAAAAAAGAAACTCTGGGAGAACACAGCACAGGACCAAGAATATCCTTTTGTAATATGCATTTGTTTAATGCAATTTTCAGGTTTACAATGATTATAAAGGCTAAAGAAGTAGGCTTACAATAAAAATATGTCCAAGCTATCGGGGTTTGTCTCAGAAGTTTTTTTTTTATGGAAAATGAGCAATAAGAGAATGAGATAGGCCTATGAAGCACTACGATCCAGGAATATCTTTTGTGCTATTCCCTAGCAGGTTTGAATTTAATTAGTTTTATTTTTCAGCAGAAGTTTAGTTCATTTATGAATCTAGAGACATCTATAGCTAAAGCTGAGGAGACATCAGAGGGAGATGTGAAACAAAGGCCTTTGTTAAAGTACTTAAGTCTCAGCCGAGCTATGTCAAGACATTCGCACAAAATGTGGTGGGCTGTGTCTTCAAGACATAGGCAACACGTGTCCGATTGGACATGACCCATTTTCTTGAGGTGGTAATTGAGAGAGTAATGAATGATTGAGAGAGTAATCAGTGATTTTCTCAACTTTGTATTTGCTCATAGAGAGGAAATCTTTGGTTCTCTTTTTGTGAAATTGATGAATTGTTTGGCGTGTTTTAAGCCATTTTGAGAGTTCCAGTAGGAGAGCGATTCTTGTCGTTCCCATCTGCTGAGCTCCATTCTGATTTGAGTAATTTGTGGGCCACAAAAAGGTTTACGACTAATGAAAGGAGCCTGAGCACCTTGTCTGGCAAGCTCATTGGCGGCTTCGTTGCCAGGGATGCCCCTGTGTCGAGGGACCTAAGTTATTGTGTGGAGACAGTTCCAGACTAGCTTAGACTCAAAGTAAGTAAGAGTTTAGAGCCGTAAGTGCTGCTTGGCTATCTGAAAGAATGTTGATATGAGATCTTCGGAGGTTTCTTCTAAAGCATTCTCTGGCACAGAGTTCAATACCGTAGACCTCTGCCTGAAAGATAGTGTTTGTTTGTCCTAGAGGAACAGATAATTTGTAGTTTGGACCAGAGACTCCAGCTACAGACCCATAATAGTTATGTGGAGGGGAGAGAGGTCTAACAGAATCTCCAAGGTAGCTATCGCGCAGGAGCGCATTGCACCCATAATACCTACGCAAGCTTAGCGTTGTATTCTTATGAGGGCAGACCGCGTGTCCGTTGGGTTGGCTTTTTTCCACCACACTAGCGAAGCGTAGGTGATCATTGGAGTGATGATTGTGAGGTAAGTCCAGTGGATCATTTTTGGTTTAAATCCCCATTGTTTTGCCGAAAAGCCTAGAGCAGGCCCAGAAGGCTCTAGTCGCTTTCTCAGTTGTACTGACTACGTGCGGCTTCCAGCTCAGTTTATGGTCTAGAGTTACCCCTCTCAGAAGTTAGTGTAACACCATTGGAACAAGCACTCACAACTGCAGTAAATCCATTGAGGCAACCGTTTGATATTGAAATATTTTAATTTTCTTCTGGTGACAAACAAGAAAGGCACTGAGATATATTCAAATAAGAAGAATCACACATCATCCAGAAAGCGCTGCAATTCGTAGACGGGCAGAGAACAAAAGATGTAACCTAATTGACATGAGGGAGAGCGTAATAAAAGAGCTCGTATATACAACAAACCACGATCTACATAGGTGACCCGACAACAAATAGACTAATAGTCAGGAGAAGGAAGATTCAGAGACTCAATATCATATCAAAATTTAATTACTATTTACTCACTTCTCTTGGATCAGGAGTGGAACTTCTACGTTGATCATCCTTATCCTTTTTGGTTGAGACAGTTCTGCGACGTTCTTGTCTTTTACTGATAGAATTTAATACACTCGTATTTGAAGGGGGTGCTGGTGCAGTTACAAATCCAGAATTACTAAAATTATCTTCAATAATGATTACACACATTAGAAACGAGTTGGAGTGACTAGCTAATTAAATAACAAACTTACTGGCTATTTCGCCGATTTCAGCAATACTATCAAGTGGAGTTAATGGCGTCGACGGAGCAAATGGTGATGGAATTGACTATAAAACAAAACATTTATCAAATACACTCCTTTTTTTATGTGCATAAATGTTAACATACCTCTTGATCACCTCCTACACTTGGTGTATTCGGAGATGGAGATGTCGGATCCGGGGTATTGGCTCCACTTGATTCAGCGCGGCTGTCTAATCGACGATTAGCTCGTGATCTAGTACTCCATGGAAATTTTAAGAAGGTTTGGAATTTTCGACGTTCCTCAGTTAGCGCACGTTCATGGCGCAATATCATAGCTTCATCTGATATATCTTCGTCGCCTTCATCTTCTTCTAACATTTCACCGATGATATCATTGTGTTCTGCCGCCTTGTTGTTTGTGTCATTCACATTTGGCGGATCCTTCTTCTCTTCTTCTGTATTGGACAAACAAATGGATTCCACTTGCGATTTCTCCTCAGTACTTTCAGATTTATTCTCTCCTTCTGAGTTTGTGGTACATTCACCGGTACCCGATTGGGTATTTTCGGCATTATAGTCCACTATTCGCCATCTAAACAACAAGAGATTTAGTGTTATTACAATAAATGATTCTATTTAAATATTTACTTACAGTGGCGTTGGAATTTCTTTATAGGGGAGTATTTCAACTCGTGTCGCCGCCGCCACGCTATAAGGGATCACTATGTTGTCGATATCGTATGAACTACGACTCTTTCTTTCTAGAGATCTGCAAAACACAAAACAAAAATAAATAAAACACTCTCTGATGACTTTGATTTATAACTCACCGCTCGTATTTGTGATGCCCACCACTAGCGTGCGTTGGCGATGATGTCCTGCTGCGTCCTGCTGGCCCCATAAGCCCGTTTGTCGATGTGGCTCCATCGAGGCTATCGCAATGCAAGAAATTTAATTCGTTGTTGTAGCTATGATTCTGACTACTGTTGACGTGATGATGGTTAAGATTTATATTGTTGTTTGGATGATGGCTTCCGCTCTGGTTAAGTGTTGCTGCTGCTGCTGATGCTGATGAGAGTTTACGAATCTTATTATTTTTTGAGTGCTGGTAGATCGATGATGAATGTGCTGGGTGATGATTGGATTGCTCGACATTTCGCTGATGCGACTGGTGAGACGGGATCTGCTGGTGGTGGTTGTGGTGGCTGCTGTTGTTGTATTTCCGATGATAATGATTGTAATCCGGTGATCGGTGTCGGTGATGCTTCTTTGAGCTTTTTCCCAGCTCTGCAGCACAAAGAGAAAGACGGGAAGAAAATGGAAGATACCGAACAATGGAAAGAAAGAGAGAGAGGATGGCGAAATTGTTTTTGTTTTATGTTAATAAAATTTTTATCAGATTTTTATTGTTTACAATAATTTACTGTTGGCCACAAGTGGCGTTGTCGAATGACCGCCGCCGCCGTGGATGTCCTGATGATTCCGTTTCGTGTACTTCCGCTTGCCGGCGGTCGCTAGGGCTGATGAATTTGCGGCGTGTTGTGTACTCGGTGTTATTCGTCCACTTGTGGCATATAACCCGCGTTGTTCCTCACGATCGGCTGCACGCTGGGCGGCTAATGCGCCTTTCATAACTGCTTTGGCCGTGCTGCGTACGACCCGATTTTGCCAATCTGGATCACGCGAAGTCGCTTCGAAGAATATTGAATTCGAAATGTCTTCGAACAAAACAAAACAAAGCTGTTAAAGCAAGCAAAACGAGTTAAAAACAAGTTAATACTCACCTTCGGGGAAACTAAGAACTGGATGATAACCTGGATCCAGTAGGGCTACTCTTTGAGACATCATCATCGTGTCTGGGAGGTCTCTTGGCGCTGTCGGATCTGAGCGACCGGTACACAAAGCACACGGATGTAGTGGCCACTGGCAGCCGCATTTTATCGTGCTGTAAAGCAAATGAGGTAAACGATTAGAGAGCCTTTACAAAAGCAAAGTAAGTAACTCACCTTGGTCTAGCAGCTTTCTTCGATATCGTATGCACATTCGCAGTTTGGAAAAGTTTCCTCTTTCTAAAGAAACTGCTTTGGAAAGGCCGCGTTCGACAGGCGCCCTGTGAAGATTCTTGTGCCGCGTCAATAGCTGCCTCCATATCTGGATCGTTAGCAGTAGTAAAGGCAGATGATTTTGCAGTGCCTCCTGGCAATACACCACGATAACCGTTGACAGAAGAACCTGCACCTGTTGTCGCTGTGAGTTGACTAACTTCAGATGCATTCAGCATCACTACTTTACCCTTGCGTTGACGCAGTTGCTGATGCAATTCAGTGTGTTGTCTTATTTTAAACTCCAAATCAGAGATTTGTGACATCAACCATGACCATCGAGAAGCAATGGCACCACGATCGCGTGAATAACGCCATGCTGCACGCTTGGATCTAAAAATTAAATAGAAAATATGAGTAAGAATTCTTTGCTTGCATCATCTTCATCTTACATCGGCAAAGGTTCCTGAAACTGATTGTTATATGTGACCATTTCATCAGCCGATTCTCCACCTGAACTAGACGCAGTTGCATCTGAGTCTATCGCACTCTGTACTTCACGCATCTCCGCTTGCAATAGTCCAGACACATGGGCTATTTCATCGGTAATCTTATCGTCATACGTCGGAACAACTACTTCCATTTGTGCCGCCGATGGATCTGTTTTGCTTGAATGTAACTGGTGCTTCTTTACCGGAGACACGTGTTGAACATTTGTAGCAACGCTTTCAATCTTCTTTAAGACATTTCGCATTGTAGCCGTAGAGACTGGATGGTACTTCTCCTCGGCGAACGTTAATTGCTGATGATCAGAGTCACTATCTTTGCGCTTTGTTGTACGTGCCGACCATTCAAACAGGCCAGAAATCTCTTCACTTGCTTGCTTGCTCATGTATCGAGCCTGAAGCTTCCGCAAACGCCTTGATAGAAAATCTATCTTTCGCTGCATTGTCTGCTGGTTCTTTTCAATCTCAACCTGTACCTCTTTCAATGGATTCTCCTTGGCATTCGGTGGATTAACATCTTCGTAATTCATCCCGTACTCACTGAGAAAGCCAGCCAAGTCACAAATATCACCACCTGCTGTGGTATCGAAGCCTTTGAGGACCTGAAGGAGGTCATCTTCGATATCATGATCCATTTCGCTATTATTGTCCTTGAAATCTTTCTGATTGCTACCTCCCATTGTTGAAGTAGTGCTCTGAGGGGTTAACGAAGACACAGATACTGTTGTTGGGACATTTGCGATACTGGTTGGAGTGAGCTGTGCCATAATTTGTGCGGAGGGAGTTCGCGGTGGAGTGGCAGGTATACCGCTCTCCTGGCTAACAGGCAACGGGCAATCTTCTGTGCTGTCCAGTTGCCTTAAACGCTCTAAAAACCAAAAAAGGATTTAGTAAGTTAAACAGATAGAAATGTATTTATACTACTTACCCTCAATATTATCATCTTCGGATGCTGTTACTGTAGAATCGGTTTTGATTGGCGGCAACTCCTGTACAGATAAGATGCTTATCTTATGTTTGCCGCCATCGTCCGGCTTAATATTTTTTTCCGGATCTTCCTCATTCTCATCGACACTATGTGCCACTGTTTGATCGAGTTCCTGTTTAACAAGTGGTTCATTATACTCAAGAGTGCCCTCAACTGATTCTTCCATGGGCTTTGATTCTTCCAAATAATTCTCTCCCTCTTTGATCGACGACTTCTTTTCTTCTTGTGCTTGCTCTTGTTGTTCCTCTTCAGTCGATTTCAACTTTTGTCTCAGACAAATTTCTGCAGTAATAGCTTCTTCAATATCACTAGGAAAATCTCCAAACTGTGAAGTAATGATTTTCGCTGCAGTTTCAGCGTCTATCTGGGATATCTTGGATTTGATCAACGGTGCAGAATTAGCGGCTGACGGTGGCGGTTGTGATGACTTTGAATCACACATGGGGCCCATTTGAGAGGAGTTCGTCACAGACGAAACGTCCCCATTTACTGTCGACGTTGTTGACTTGCGCACGGCAACACTTTGCTCAAAGGCCAGTTGGAAAGCACCTTTGGCTGCTGTTGCTGCCGCTATTCCTGTCGTTGAATTCTTCTCTTTGTTGTTCGATGTTTCGTGTATCGAATTATTTTCAATACTTGAGTTCTCATCTACAGATTCAACGCTATCATTGTTATTATTATTAGTGTGGTTGTTATTATTATTGTTGTTACTATTTTGAAGTGGACTGCCGGCAGCAGTTGGTCTTGGTGATGCCGATGCCGCTGATGATGAGAGTTTATTGGTCGGGCTTAACGGCTCAGTGAGAGCTGGTGCCATTTTGCCCGAAAATGCTGCATCTGGATGCAGAATTACTCTGGATTGATTTATTAATGCAATAGACGATGTTGATGGTGAATCACTATCGGGAGAATCTTCTTTAGATGCCAATGATGGAGTTCTGCTTGTAGTCCGTAAGCCCATTCATTGACTTTAACAGCGAATTTGTATCGCAACTTTTTCTACAATAGTGCCAGGTCAAGTATTTGAAAGTACGTAGGCAGCTGGAAAAGAAAGTAAAGTCAGTGTTAAAAGTGATATAACAAAATAAACATTAACAAGAAATGTCGTCTAAAAAGTAGTTGAAAATAAGACAATGGATGGGTTTTCAAACCGATGAATTGAGAAACAAGAGGTAGTAAGAAGCTTCTCGACTGATTAGAAATGAAAGCCTTTATCCTAATAGATCATGTAAGCTAAAGAAATTAGTTTCCTCAATTAAACTGAAGGCAGTAAAACTGACTGGAATCTAGTTGTGCCTAAATGGCTTCTTGTAGTTCATAAGAAATGCACGATTGCTTTGCCAAGAGATGTTCAGAGTCTGGATTCTATTAGTTTGTGAAAAAGGAAAATTAACGGTAATGTAATGACAGATGACAAGTAGAAACTCAGAACTAAACCAATCATAGATCGACCACTCAGTTGTCATAATGTTTATTCTAAAACCAAATTCAAAGCTATGAGAAAGGAAGGGCAATCGCTTCGTACAACACCTTAAACTGTGGATGCAGCATAAACATAAGAAAACTCTCAAATTATTCGCGTAAAACGGTTCATACTCAAGGCAGTAATAAGTAAGAAGTTACTGGCGGCCACTATAAGCAGGATGAAAGGACAGGAAGAAGGAGGAATATAATACACTTTCAAATAAGTGGAATGATATTTAATTCGAAACGTTTGATTCCTTCATCAACACCATGCACACCCTCAACCTTAATTATAACAACAATAGAAATTTAGCTAGAACTTCACCAAGATATCTCATCTTCACTTATGTTAATTTTTGCGATACTTTTATAAGATGATAACAAAACTGATGCAACACCTACGTACTTCCCGAAAAGTAGCAAAAACCGTTGTGCTATTTCCCATATACATATACATATACAAAAACTTTAAACTCTTAACGACTGCACTACCTTATCATCCATCCAATTCTAAAATCTCAACTCTACGCATCCTCCAGCGAGAGTATGTATTGCTATTGCATCATTATTTCCAAGGACTAACAAAATGAATTTCACAATTTCACCAATCATTGACTACCAGTTCAATGTACCCTCATTTAAAACACACAAAACAATAGTTTCAATTAAATCGGAAAATATCAACAATTTCCCCGAACATTTTTTCCCATTGACCCAAAGAAACCATAAAATAGATACAAAAAAAAAATAAGTGGAAACTCACTCGTTGCTATAATACAACTCAGCCGAATAGTTTGATCTAAAAATAGATAATAAAATAAAACAAGTGACAAACCAACAAATAAAAGAGGCACGGCACACGAAAAAAACCGGGAAAAAAGCATCAAGTAAAATATATTTATATATGTATGTGTGTACACTATACGATGTATGCTGAATCTGTTTGTTACACCGATCTAAACCGCGACGATAAGATGATTAAAAACAAGGACGACATTGGCAATATGCATTAAAACATTATTTTGGGTTAACGAATTTTCACTTTGGTAACACTCTCCATTTCTTTTATATAGTACTCGGTCTCTCTTCCATTCTCTTTGTTCCGGAATTTATATAAAAAATATAGCATATTCCGTGCCGGCAATCTATTTGATACGTTTTGCAAACGTTTATCACACCACCACTACCTTGTAGGGGACACAATAAGTGGCGAGAAAAAAAAAACAATTTTTTGATATCTGTGCTATGTATGTACATATGTATTCGTCAATTCTCTCGCATTAGTGATGGCAATGAGTACTTTTGTACTGAACCGTATTAAATAAATTGAATGATAATATGTATTAACGAAAAGTTAATTTTAGTTTCTACGTAAATGTAAGTTTCCGTTTAAAACCAAACCTAAAATGTTTAATTTTTGAAAGTTTTTAGTGAACATTAATGTTATTCAAAATTTATAAAGGAATAATGTTATAGCTTCAAAACTGAATGAATGTTGTTAAATTGCAACAGGTCCCTTAGCTTATCCTACCAAAATAGCGAATTTTAACTAAACTTTAAGAATTTTTACGAAAAACTGTTCGCGTACTGAGAATTTTCCTAGTTTTTCACAAACGACAGCTTTTACGAGAAAGTAAGAAAAATCGTCATGCTCTTTTGGAATTTCAGCTAATTTTTTGAAGCAAGAACCCAATTGAAATTATTTTTGTACTCCTTAAATTTATTAATATAGATTGACTATTGGGAAAGAAGAAAAACAATTACCGACATTAGGTTAGGTTAGGTTGTAGTGGCAGCTGGCACCCGGATACAGACGGGCACCAGCTCACTTAGGCCTTAAAGGCCCATTGTGGTATCACCGGATCTAAAAATACCCCGGCTGAATTAATACCGCTACGACACTACAATGAGACAAAAACGGCCAGTACGAAAAGGCTAAGGACAACTACACAGATAATTGTATCTAGGTGGTTTTCCACTGAACTAGGAGAACCAACCGGAGCTTTTGACAAAGCGCAGAAGATGCCTGATGGGTACACCAGTCAGGTCGCAGAGGTCGTCGAAGAAGAATGACCCCAGGTGGAGGTTTCTACTTGACGCTAGGGCAGGGCAATTGCAGAGAAGATGAGGAATCGTTTCCTCTTCCTCCTCATCCCTGCAACTCCGACAGAAGTCGTTGTATGGGAGGCCTAGACGACTTGCGTGCAGGCCGATCAGGCAGTGTCCCGTAAGGACGCCAATAATGGTGCTCAAGTCCTGACGCCTCAGAATTAACAGTTCTTTTGAACGTTTCTGATTGTAGGTAGGCCAGAGCTCCCTCGAGATCCTAAAAGGGCAATTAGCCCATCGAGCGTTGGCCTTCCTTATGGCATCTAGTTTGAGCATGTGATAACAAGTAGCAATTGGCATGCCAACTCCCGCCCTTATAGATCCAGTTGGGAGGGCAGTGCCAAGTTTGGCAATTTCGTCAGCTTTACAATTCCCTGGAATATCTCTATGGCCTGGCACCCAACATAGGTGAATGTTAAATTGTTCCGAGATCTCCATCAGAGATGAACGGCAATCCTCTACGACCGATGATGTAGTTGTGGGAGATTCCAGGGATTTAATGGCTGCCTGACTATCCGTGAAGATGCTAATATCCAAGGCGGATAGTACATTACACTTCATTCATGACAGGGCTTCCTTAATTGCCATGATTTC
Source organism: Chalcosyrphus nemorum (assembly GCA_949716465.1). Classification (NCBI taxonomy): domain Eukaryota; kingdom Metazoa; phylum Arthropoda; class Insecta; order Diptera; family Syrphidae; genus Chalcosyrphus; species Chalcosyrphus nemorum. The sequence goes on from OX454333.1 coordinate 83,701,360, forward strand.
CGCCTGAAAAACGCTACAGTGATCAGGGAGGCGGAAGGAAATGCTTAAGTTAAGCATGGAGGAGTATACACCGCCACCAACTCCGTCTGAGGTCTTGGTAGCGGAAAGAGGCGCCAGGGATTCATCGTTGATAACGATAATAACACCCCTGGTGTCATGAAGGGCTTCCTCGACCCTCGCAACCTTCCAGTTGTGAGTAGGAAGCGTTGGGTTACAAACCCGAATCAGATCCAGGATGTCTTTCGGATCCTCTGGCTCAGCTGGGACGCGAGTGCGACATCTCGGTCGACTAGGGATTTGATCCTTCTCGACCACCTCGATGCGAGCACCCGACCACAGACGGCTGACGTCCATATTACTGACCAGGATTTTATAGAAGTCCTTAGACCTCTGGTCGACGCAAGTGATCAACTTCACGTGCCCTTGGTACCATCCCGCGTCCCTGCAAATCGGTAAGGGGCCTGGGTGGTCCCTTAGCGATTTGACGAAGACTTTGGTCAGTTCGATCTCGACTTTCCTCCATCTTTCAGCGGTTATCCTACCTTCAGGGTCGCTTCTGTCAATCACTGCAACCTCCAGGTGTTCCTTTACGACCTGGTTATAGGGCTTCAGCGTTCCTGACTCAGGGGCTGTTTTCAGCTTTTTAGGGCTGTTGTGAGGCTCCTCTGCCGAGCGTTGCCGCTTGGCTGAGGAGTCCACAGACTGCTTTTTGAGCGCGTCTAGCCTGCTTGTTATCCAAACAAGCGAGTCACGCTGTTTGTCGGACCTGGCGAATTCGGGGATAGACTCGATTCTCATTTTTTGGCGCAAGAGATCTCGTCTCATCCTGTAGATGTTCTTGGCGGGATTTACAGGTCGACTAGCCGGAGCCTGCCGAACTGCCACCGCCGAAGTTGAAGGTCCTGGGGTCAGAGAGGTGGTGTTTGACCGCTTGCCAGAGGCCGGACGGTTCACCACGGAGGTGGAAGGCTGTGAAGTTTTGGACGCGCCTTCAGGGTTCGATGCGGGAGCGACTTTCCCCTTGCTGAATGCAGCACGGTTGGTCGACCCAGAACTACTTAGTAGGGGATGTTTTCCTACGGAGGAGCTGAGCGGAACTACGAGACGCTCTCAGAAGGAGACATAGAATGGGGGTTGACCCCTCGTACCATAGTAGGAGTAAAAGCCGGCTTTGGTACGAGGCCAGACGAATCCGGCTTCGATTTTGCTAAGAATGGAACCCCACTCCCGCCAGGTTTTGTCACCAGAGCGTCGGTAGCTTCAGTTCCGCCAACACCACTGCAGCCAGGCTTAAGAGCCAGAGCCTTAGATCACATAACAATAAAATACTATCCCTAGTTAGTTGTTTTTTTTTTAAGCTGCCAATTTGCAAGAATAAGTATTGGCCAGAAAAGCACAGTATTTGAAAAAGTTTACTTAAAACTAATGTTTAGTTTCAAAACCTAGGGTGGATTCAAAAACGTCAATAAAAAGCACATGTGAAGCACTACAAAACTGCTTTTAGATTAGATGCACAACCGAGTTTCAACGTTTGTGGAAAAAGAATTGAAAAAAATTAACTTTTGACTTGAGCGGTAGGGGCAAGACATTACATTTTGGATTCGTTGCTTACTCGTAACTAATGTCGCAGCACTGCATTTTTGAATTGGACTTACATAGGAAGCACACAGATAAAAGCGAACTTCCAAGACAAACTAATTCTTTAAATCTTATCTCTCTTATCTCATTCGGCTTCCATTTCGAATACGCCATTGCACTCTTTGTTTGAGAACAATAATCAAAGTCCAAATATGCAGAGGTTATAAGCGATTTAGGACGGGGGGATCATAATCCTTACAGAATATTTAGTAAAAATCTCTTTCCAGTTAATAGAAGCCTATGTACACTGTCCTAATTTCAAATGTCCATGGACATATTTATTTTTAAAATTAAGCTTTTGAACCACACAGTTTCCCTTTATTTAAATGTAAATTCTTAAGAGTTACTATCATCTTAAGATACCAGCAATTATAAGGTTACGTTCTTCGTAAATACGCATTTAAAATATCACTCAACGTAGTGAAAACCTATGCGCTCATTTAGTGAAAGTGTGCGTGCTCATGTACCAAACGTACATACCTATACATTTGTTTCATATTATTTCTTCAGGCAGCACCAAATAAGTTCCGTCACGACAAAAATTACTATGAACTACAACTACAGGCAACAAAATCGAAGCAATTCACACAAATAATTAGTTTGGACTTCACCCATTGAGAGTAGCACCACCTGGGTTTCAAAATCTACATCAACTCCTACTTTGAATTCGTGCGTTTTGCATTTGCAATACCTCTTGGTACTACATTGTATCAAATCGACTCCATTCGTATCAAAAATACCAGCCAGTATTCGTATATTTCTTTCGAAACACGTTTCTATTTGCTTTTTATATACTTCTCCCTTTTCTGTTTCTTTCTTCTTTTTCAAAGGTACTAGGTATGTGGAATTATATCGACAGCCGTGCTTGTATTTCGTTTTCATATTTATTTTCGTAAGATGTGATATAGCGCGACTTTCAAGTGTATACAATAAGTATTTGACTTTTCCAGCTTTGAATGAAGTTAATATTATTATTACAATCGAAAAGACTTTGCGAACGATAAGACGTATGTACATACGTATGTATGTATATTTGATTTTGTTAGCCTTCCTTCATTCTCTTTTGTTTCGTTTTGGGATTTATTTATTTTGTTTTTGCTGATATTCATTCGATTTTCGTATTTTAGAGAGCAGTAGTGGGTTGCATGACCAGTCTCTAGTGACCGGTTCGTGATTTGTTCATAATTTGTTGAATAGATTAATAATATGGAAATCAGTGTTATTAAGTGAAATTAATTCTTTGTTAATAAAAAGAATGTTTCATATCTGATAGTTGTCAATTAGAAAAAAAATCCTATTTCGTTAGTTTCTAATAAAAAGGAGAACATTTGATGATTCACTTATTTTTGAACTTTGGAACTTTATTTTTATTACTTTTATAAGCTAACGTGTACATACATACATATGTGTGCATATATAATACGTAAATAATGGATTTGGATGAACATATTCAGTCAAAAACAGAAGTTGCGTGTTTTTTTTTATTCCCGTAGATACTTATGTTAATATGAGTGCAGATAGTGTTCCACCAAAGTATACAAAACGTGACTTTGCAAGACTTCATCCATTGCATGAAATTAATTAAGTCGTTAGCTTAAGTTATGTCGTTGACTTAAGTTATGTACCTGGGAACACACTTTAATGTATTCTTCGTTTAAGTTTTTACCTGAGATCACCAGACTTAAATTGAGTGGGAGTAACTTATTTTTTTGTTATGGCAATAGAATGTGGATGTGATACCAGGAATGCAAGAAATATGATCTGACTTTATGTTTAAAATGAATAAAACAAAAAGTGCTGATGGTACAAGATATACTATCACCTCTGCGAAAGTTCAATGGACGTTGGAACATCAAATGTATTGATACGTTGCTAATTTGTTTTTAGCACCTTTTTTGGCAGGTTTTTTACGCAGTTTTTGACTAACAAATTGAAAAAGACATGTGCTACCAGCTAAAAAGCAAAGCAATAGAAGACTTTCTTTCATTGTCTAATAGAATACAAATTAGAAAACAACGTATACGAATTTCTAGATATTTGTAAAAAAAAAAATAGAAAGTTGGCTGAAGATTATCTACTATTCGTTTATGCACGTAATCCACTTATGTATTATTTTAAGGAAAGGATGCTTTATATTCCAATATTGTTTATATTGAACCTGATAGAAGGAGAAACGTCTCCGGTTCTTGCTTTAAGATTTGTTTTCTAAAATGATTTTGTGTATAGTAGGAAGCGTCCTGGCTAAGTTATTCTTCAATACGATGGATGAAGTAAAGGCTGTTATCTATGCAGTATCTTTTTTTTTTTTGGAGAGGAAGACATTTAACACCCAGTCTCCACGAGACATAATTTCAGTCAAGACTCAAGTCGTGACATTTAAATGTCTCGTGTAAACCGCAATTTTACGGACTTGACATCTAAGACAGCCTTTTTGTCTTGTCTACTCTGTGGACCTCAACCCTGACTAAAATTTGACATTTGAAGTTTGGCAGTCGTTTTTTATAAGAAAAAACGTTTGTTGTGATTAATTAATGCTTTCCAGACGTGCGAAAATGGCAGATTTTTGATTTTCACAAACAGAAACAATAAGTTTGTTGATTTTTTTTAAAAGCAAGTGAGCTTGTTTTGCTGTTGCCGACATGTTGAAGAATGAAAAGTCATAACGAAATTCGCCCATTCAATGACATAAAAGTCTGGCGGGTAAAAAGTCTGCCTTTCTTCAGACTCGTGATGACGCAGTGTAAGGTTATAAAATAATTAAAACTATAAAATTTGTGGATATTCTAGTGCAACCGATTCAAAAGTGGCCAAGATGTTGTCATACATTGCGGATTGAGAATAGTTCATAAGTGTGAAAGGACTTAAGATAAATGCTATCATATTTAAATCCAGATGTTATCGAAATTTGTTATGATAGAAGTTATAACCAGAATTTACTTTCAAGGTTAACGTCTTTTATTGACTTTTGTTGTACTATATCAAATTACAATCAATTTGGCCATTCTGCCTATTTATAGCCTTCTTCTTATTCGTTTTGTATAAGGTTTTTATTTTCATAACTCGTCCCGAAAAACTAATCAGTTAATTTTTTTTTTGAGTCTATGTGAACTATATGAAGCAGAAATTCAAAATCTATTATAGGGCCACTTCGCTACATTAAACAAAAATCAACAATACGTATAAACTGTGTGCAATATTGCAACGTAAGCATAGTCAGTTAATACAACAGTAAGATAACGAACTGTAAATAGTTAGTCATTGAAATCGGCATTGGAAAATTGTTTGTGTCCCATTCGTATTCGAATTATTGTTTACATAGCAAATACATCAGTAAAATATAGGTGCAAGTAAAAAATTTTGCGTCGGTTCTGAGAGCATCTATAGAAAGCAAAAGTGATCCCATTTTCTTTTCCTTATCATGCATTACCCCCCGCAGAGATACATAGTAGAAAAAGATATGTAGCAAACCAAACTTGGAATCGTGTGAATTTCTAGAACAAGAACTAGAGTAAAGTAGAGATTCCTTCAAAATTGTAACATTGCTGGCAAGGCCCCTGATATTCGGCACTTTCGAGCGAAAAATACTGCGTCGGATATTAGGTCCCTTATGCGCGGAGAGCGAATGTAGCCCAAGATACGCCGACAACATTGACTCGGCCACATAGAGGGAATGGACAACAATGCTTCAGCCAAGACGATCTTCGAATCGCAGCCCCCAGATTTAAGACGTCGAAGACCAAACCTCTAGCTGTCGTGGATGTCAGAAAACTTGGTCTTCCCATCGGAAGTCCCGGGACCACAGAAGATGCCGTCTCCGGCAGAGACTCTACAAGGGTCGGGAGCCATTTAACCAACCAACCATGGCTTGTGATTCTCGGAAAATTACTTTTTGCTAATTCCAATTGTATAGTTTGTAGACACAAATAAGGCTCAAATACATTTTGTTTATATCAATGGATATCAACAGAATAGAAATAGTTGAGGTCTACACTAAAAGGTTCTGTCGTAGTCCATAGGTGTACTTTGAATTCCACTACCACTCCTTCACAAGTGGAACTATGAATTATTTACTTAATGAAGCTCTAGGCAAAGAAAACTTGATCAATCTACAGGACTTATATCAGGAACTACCCAGATCTAAATGCAAAGTAGAATTCGGCTCTTTGAAAACATTAAGGTAAGCAGTTGTAAACGATTTTCTTTAACATATTTCACTGAACGCTGTCAAAGTACATGTTACTGTCAAGTTCGGGTGGGTTTCTTTAACGAAATGCGCCCTTTAAATGTCATTCCCATTTTCATGTATCCACTCGGCTTACAATCAATGTCAACTCAGTGGGATATCTTTTCAAACATTTTTTTAGAAATTATACAATTATTTACAAGCAATTCATGGTGAAGGTCAATACAATACATATAAATAAGACTTATCTGCAGACTACGAATGTGATCAAACAACCAGAAAACAATCCGCACCCAAGGTAGTACCAACTACACAAAGGAAGCCAACACCCCTTTCTTCATTACATGTGCACCACCATAACTACTCACTAATAGATTTGTAAAAAACAAAACATTTTAAATAAAGAGAACAAAAATTAATAACACCACCAAACCACTATACCATAAACAATTGCGTGATAAATACTTGTACTTTGCTAGCCGAAATTATACAAATGACTCAGATGTAAACCTTAAGCTCCCATGCATGTGTATGTGAGGCAGAATAGATGATTCGGCTACTCGTTAAATTATACAACAAGGCGAATTGTATACCCAAGGCATAAATAAATAAATAAATAAAGTCGAAGTCTATGTGAGATTGGTGAGGCTAACTTGATAGTCGAAAGAGTCTATCGCTTTCAGTGATAAACAAACAACAATCCAGCTGGCTGTCTGTCGGCGATAGTGAATGAGCGCACGCGGCTACGATCGTCGATTCAATAAAGATACTGACGACGTGTTTGTTGCACGTTGGTTATACGTTATACCGCAGTATTTCATTCTTCTTCTTTCATAATATTATGTATGTATGTACTTTGCTTTATAAGTGAGCAAATGTGGAATAATTGCGATCGAATATACGACTAATGGCGCACGGCCAGGTCAAGAACTCAATTCACTACGATGACTCGTTGAGCTTTCTTATGTAGTTTGGAGGGAATAATGAAGACATATTCCATGAATTTTTCGCGCTACAGTAGTTTTAAACAAATATGGTGATTATTATTTTTTAAAGTTTATTGATTGCCCTATGTTTACTTTCAACGATTTTCCTAAAAAAAAACAAATCTGCGGCAACGACGCAGTAAGAAAGCAGTGGGTCTACTCCCACAAAACAGAAAAACTACGAAAATCTACGTAATTTTACGAAAAATAGTGAATTCCTGTTCCCGTACGTCAAAGTTTCGTAGTTTTTCAGAGAAGAGAGAGCAGCTCACGAGAAAGTAAGAAATTTCCCCATGCTGGGAATTTCAGTCCAAGAAATTTCTTTGGGAAAAATATGAGTTCTGTCAAATGAACAGCCAGCACAACAACTTCAATAGCATACACAAAAAGACCGATGCTGTGTTGTGAAACACATTACACACAGCAACGACAAGCAGACAGCATGTTTTTGAATGCAACACAACAGACTGAGCACGATAATACCAACTACAACTTCAACTTCAACAGCAGAAGTTGAAGTTGCTGCTGCTGTTGCTGTGGTCAATGTGTTCTGTTACATTGAAAAGCATTGGTTCTAAAAAATTTCCTACGGTTGTCAAAGTTCCTGTTGCTGTTTTAATGTGTTTCTAAAAAAAAGTGACATCTAAAAAGTGGGCAGCTTTTTTCTTCAACTCGTTCCCGCAAATTTTTGTGCATTTGTCTTTCTCTGAGAGAATTTTACCCCCACTCTTAGAATTTTGACAAGTAGCGAATTTTGTTGCAGAAAGTGCCGAACAGACCTAATTTTAGTCATGACTCATAAAGTTTGTAAAAAAAATGTGTTTAACTTTAAGTTCTGGTTTACTATTGTTATCGTTTAACTTACTTTTTTTATAATATATGTACAAAAACCAATCTACACAATCTGAGTACTTTATCAAATCTCTGTATTGTACGAACGAAGTGTATTTTCCCAAAATAGGAAACGTGTTATTAGGGACTAATTCACACCTTTTTGTAGGTACTATTGGTACGATAGTAAAAGGTAGATACCAAATGTAGGTATTCGAGTTTTAAAAACCATTATAAAAAGAGGTAACCTAAACTACATTTGGGTATACAAAAGGTAGATGGATCATAGAAAGAATAATCGGCATACACATAAAAGTCTGGCGGCTTGAGCACAGAGTTTTTTTTCGAAATTTTGAGGTTATTGACTATCAACAGGCATTACCGATGGGCGATACAGAACGAGTAGGTAGATACGAATCTATTTAAACTGCATAAATATAACCGCATTGTTTGCATGAAGTAATTGTTTGATTGTAATCACTGATCGAGCAAGCAGTACTGCCGCCTAGTAGGTACTCATTGCTTCAATGTAGTAAAAAATAAGGATAATTCTGGATACAAATTCTTTTATAAGTGCAATAAAAGTGTTTATAAGATTGCATTGCTTCGGATCATTTTCCTGCCGAAATATCCGCGTCATTGGTAAATTATGATCATTTAAGATAGCCTTGTATAGGTACCTGTGCTACAGTATTAACTTCATAATGGCTCCCTAGTTCGCCTCTTATCTCAGGTGAGGGAAAAAATGGATTCGATTTGTTGATCTTAAACAATTTTGAGTCGTCAGCTTTAGTGGTCTTTTAAGGCTTGTTCCATGATAAATTGTTTAAGGTCGCAGTGTTCTGTAATAATTAATGTCGTTCTTATTTTTACTAAGATTAAAGCTTAAAAGATCGCAAACATTTTGCTTTTAATTTTTGGCACTTCAACTACATATCTACATTAAATTTTTCGAATATTTCTACTCGTTGGGCAGAAATATACAGCTTGAAGTCTGTGGAAGTCTTTATATTGAATAGGTATAAACTAAGTAGATCCACTCAAGGTCTTAATGCAAAAAATTTTGACCGTTCCTCTTACTTATATTTAACCTAAGTTCCTTCTTCTGTCAATCTGTCATTCACGAGTCATTTTTAAAAAACAATGAATCAACAACAGATCAGTTCTGCCTCTTATACTTGCCTAGGTACACATTTTTAAATCTCCTTGTGAGTTGGATACAAAAATAGGCATTCCCCTCTCTTCCCTATTAGAAAACATTTTGATGCATGTGATAGCAACAATTCTTATTAGATGAAAAGAACTTAGATTACTTTGTTTGTGTATGCATGAGTGACCAAACACACTTCAGCGGCGGATGTAGCCTCCGATCCCAATGGAAAGTTTTACTTTTTATTTTTAAATTCCGGCTTAAGATTTGTTGTTAATGGGTACATTAAAGTTAATAACTTTAAAAAAAAATTCTACTCAAAAATCGTTACAATCCGTTTCTCCAATTTGCAAAAAAAAAAAAAAAAAACTCCAATTATCACATTTTCCAGCATTTATATAACATCTAAAAAAAGGGGCGGGAGGAAAATTCAAATTTGATTGCAAACAAGAACAAACACGTCACCATCGGTACTAAAGAACCCAAGACTTCCTCGTAGTACAACAGCTACTGTTGTTATTGTTGTTGTTGCCGCCGCCGCCGACCAACAGCCTTGGCAAATTGTTTCCGATGGGAAGAAAAAAATATTAACAGTCTTGCGCAGAAACACGCTGGTAATGCTGTCTGGTGTTGCAAGCAAAAAAAAATATATCATGTAGGAAGCTATAGTCAAAATCTTCCCTCTACGGCTTTGTTGTAATTTTATTAAATTCAATTGCGTGCTTTTTCTCTCACGAGTCTCGAATACATATTTTATGTCTAAAAAAAAAAAAGTTAGCAAATAGTTGAGGGATTTGTTGCTGCTTCTTTTCAACTTTCTATTCACTCGCATGTATCATCACACATCTGGTTCTATTTGTACAAATGGGCAACACACATGCGAGTGAAGGGGATAGAAACGAATTTACCCGCATCTCTGTGACTGCTGAGATAAGACAACGGGAAGAAGTAAATCGCATGAAAATATATGACGAAATATTGTCACGAGTCAGTGTTACCAGTACTAAGAAATATTTTACAAGTACTGAACAATGAGATGCCATATGGAAAAGGAGCGATAACACGAAGCGATGACGAAGATTAGTTCATGGAATTCTTTAATTCGAGGTTACCTGAGAAAGATGCTAAGTGAGTGTTGCCGTATGGGTTGGGAAAAGTGTGATAAAAGAATTCTAGGAAATTGCCGCCGGAAAACATAAATAAACACATCGCAACCTTAACACATAAAAAAGATATACCGCTATGTATGTTGTAAAATAAATAACAAGCAAAGTAAAAGTAAGAGATATAATAAAGAATATCTCGGTCAGAGTAAGGATAAGAAAGAAATAAGTGAGAAATAAAAATTTTGACCAAATTTTTTTGCGAATTTGCTCGACAATTGCCGATCTCCGGCAACAGCTTTTGAATAATCTGCGAAAACACATCGATTGGAATGGGGCCTTCAAGATTATTGATATCGTTTTGGCATAATTTATTATGTACAATCATATACATAGGTTTATGCTTCATACACTATGCACATACATATGAGGGCGTATTCGCACGTTGAACCAAGAGGAGCGGATATAATCAGATATGTTAATGATACCGCGGGAGTGGTGTTACTAAAGCTGTAAAAAATGTGAAGTGAGACTGCAATAACATAGAGATATAAAATTATTACTCCAGTCATCCGGACCATGGTTTGGGAAAACAAAACAGAGGCTGTCCTTACAAATAACTGCGTCAAAGCTTTAGATAACATACTGAGGAGTACTCCTTGAACATAAGTTCACCTTTTGAGAGCACCTAATGCCAAATATGGAATGACCGAGGCAGTCAATTAGAAATGCACCGGCTACAGTCTCATGCATGATAGGAATAAGCTCGGTGCGCAGAATATACCTATGTTTGTATTTGTGCAATAGCTGTGCGAATGCCTATCTACCTGGGACTCAGAGGGTTATTCTCTATCAATCGTTGGCCGCGTTCCTAACGCAAGAAATTAGATAGCCGCAAGACTGCTAAAACCCTCTAGATAATACTTTTGTTCAATTGAATTAATAAGCACTTATTTTTAAAAATTAACAAATTTGACAAGCCATAAATATTAAGCAAGTGGTGCTCGGCAAACTCTTCTTTAATTTTTTTAGTTTGCACTAATTTGTTTTCACTTCATTTTTACATCCTGTGGAAGTAAATAGTTAGAATAATATTGTGCCAGTGACCCATACCACAAAACTACAAATATTTTATACTATGTACTACAAGTAAAAGTGAATTTTGACAACACTGTAGTGTTGGTTTACACAGCATCATTGCATTGTTTAGCAACACACAATTTCAACAGTTGTCAAATTTTATTTGTACGTGTAGCACTTGTTGTTTTGTGGTACAGTCCGCCCTCACGATGACAGATTTGTCGCTAACGAATCTAGTGGCCCCTAGGACAAAAAATTTACTAGATTTGGTCAAGCCTAGCGAAGAAGATTTTCGCTGTAACGTAATAAACTCAATTAGTACTTCCATAAATCGTATTTAATCAACTAAAGCTTATCAAAACAACAACAGCTGTCTGTATTTTCGCCCTAGTGACATAGTGATTCTGAGCGAATCAATTTCGAACTGTATTGAATCAGTATTGACTCGATCTGATCACAGAATGTTCTGAGTTTGGATTGAAATTTTCCGTGGAAATCGAGGATCGATAGAAAGATCGTCTTTGGCAGACAACAAATGAAGAGACCGAAATTAATCAGTGTGGCGTCAGAAAACAAAAAGAGGTTGTATTTTTACTCGAATGAGATATACTGTAAAATAAAGTCATAAATAAAAATATGTACTATGGCTAATAAGGGTCAGTTGTTTGGCAAACGCAACTCTCTAACCATTTCTAGCTCGATCAAACCCATATTGAACCCCAATTCATTGGCAATCCGATCCCACAATATGGTCATATCAACAGGGTATACGAGGTGTATGTTTAGTATTTTGGTTTTTAAGTTTTAAAGGTTTTAATTTTAAGAAACAATTAACACTTATGGTTATGCTAGGCGAAAACACTAAAAACTATCTCAAATAACATGAATATCTTACTCTAACTTACTAGCCCTATGCGGGCGCTCTAAGCTTATCTTAATTCTTAACCTATGTCTTTCGACTAACCTAATGATGACTAATTTACGTAGATAACAATTATGACTGAAAAAATAAGTCAAAAACTTAGTGAACGGATATGCTTAGTACTTTCTAACTCTAGTTGTAGTTGTTTTAGCAGTCTAGCATCTAGCGAATTCCAAGCGTAGGGGCCGTGGCCGTTCACATACTTTGCAGCAAAAGTTGATGATTTTAGTAAACAAATATTTTATACTATCTGTGATTTATATACATGCAAAGTTCTGGAGATTGGAATTTATACATACGCATATCAAACCTTAAGCAGGTCTTGAAGGACCATAATGCCTAACATCTACAACTTTAAAAAAGGTAGGTAGTTTGTATGTTTTTTGAGAAACATTCTGCTGATCATAACACTATAGGATATGCTGGCAGACTCTCGCGAGACCTCAGGCTATATATGTATATATATCTACACTTTGCAACTAGCTTTCGCCGGTCGTTGTCAGCTTATTGAACATGCAAATAGGTCTACAGTTGTGTTTATAGGTGCGATATATAATAAGAAGGAATATGATTCCTAACCAGAGTTTTACTGGCTTTTTTAAGGGTCTTTAATTATGTCGTTCCTATCCAACAAGCATCTACAACCAAGATAAATGAGTTGGGTTTTCTTCTTAAGTTCTTATAATATATTATTCTGGCTTTTCACAATGGTAAATACAAAATACAATTATTTTCGTTAAACATTCACTTGTTTTAAACAACTCTTCACATATTCAAACCCAAGAAAGTAGCTACGCTACGACTATAAAAAAAAAAAAAACAAAAAAAAAACATAACTTAACTTCCATCTGGCAACGCTATAACAAGAAATATTTTACGCGCCATTAAAATCTTGTGCGAACAAGGCATTTCGTGTTTTCCATACAAAACATGGAAATTTTGCGTAACACTTTGCATCAATCTGCTGCGCTACCCATCACCCCACTTCCCACGCTCATAAACAAATTCAACGAAAATAATTACTTTTTTCCAATTTACACACAAAACACTTTAAAAAAAACGTTTAAAAACGAAAAAATGAAAAAAAAATATTCATCGGCATATGCTTTTTGGGGACTGCTTCTTCCCAGTTGTATTGCTCACTCTTTCACTCTTATTGTACTAGCAATTCACATTAGAACGAGACACTAGGCTAATGTCGGACACAGACAGATAGAAAAAAAAATTAACAAAAAACCAACTTACCTAAAACTTATTTTTCGTATAATCCAAAAAAATGCGTAATCCAATCCCGGTTATTCCCTAATCCATTAGAAATTATTATCGAAGAAAAAGAAAATTTAAATAAAAAATTCCCACTCGCTTAAAGGTATAGCGCGACACTCTTCTCTCACACTTCTACTACTTTTTGCTCTATTTTTTCTCTCGACAATTTCTTCTTTTCACACAATTTTCCAATAAAAAAAATTCATTAAATACCTTTTCTTCTCGCCATATATACAAGAAGAATAAGATATAAAAAGGAGGAAAAAACCAACGCTTTTCACAAAAATTATTTCACAATTAATCCTCCATCCTCGATGGGGTTTTTCTCTCGTTTTTTATATAATTTCACACACTTTCGTCGAAACGGAAATGCTATTTTTGTATTTCCCACTAGTGCTGCTCTTGTTTTCGTTATTTTTTTGAAAAAATATTCATTTCCATAGGTTTAGTTGGTATTTGTTTTACATTTAGCAATGGGGAACACTATAAGCGACTGCTGTTGATCAATTTCGTCGCAAGTTTTCGTAGTTTTTTGCTGGCAATTATGAAAATCCACTCTACTCCGACGGAGAATCGAAAAAAATGCTCCGTTTTCGATTCACGCACAAAACAATGGCGGCCTGAGATAGTAGGATTTTTCGTAGTGGCCGCTGTACACGGCTGCTGGTGGCGAGTTCGCTTTAGATGATTTTTCAGATTGTACTGTTTACTCTTTTGTGGGGTTGTATATGGCTGTTTCACTCGACACTGATAAGGTAGTTTCACTAGAGGCTACTCAATCGAGAATCGAACGATGGCTAACCTTGGTTCCACGTTTTTATGCGAACTTTTTGGGGGAAAACACTACACAGCACTTGAAATCTGATTCACTTGCAATGTAAGACTGATTTTGGATAAATTTGCTTAGTTTTGGGGGTGAAATTGGAATTATTTGAGGAGCAATAACACCACGCGCACATAAATAAGGCGTTAATCATTCGAACTTCGATTTTCGAACAAGGTTTGTTTGTTTTGTTTACCATGTTGCAAAGCATTACCGACCGTGCCGAACGCGTGCTTACCGACGTTTTGCAACAAAATAGGTACGAATACACGGCGAAACGTCTTTTTTGAACTTTTTCCATTTGATGCCCACATTTTATCTGCAAAAAAAATGCCATAAAGAAATTATTAATAATTTTTTCTTGCTTTAAATAAATGATTTTAAATATGTATATATTTGAAAACAGCAATAAAAATGATCAAGTAGTAAGTGTAATCCTGTTCTAGTAGGTACCAAAAAACTTTGTAGGAGATGTGGCCAAGTGTGTTAGAAATTTTCCCGTGATGCTATTTTTAAACAAAGAAATAATTTGAATTATAGCATTAAATTCCCGTACTTTCTGCACTCAAATTCGCAGCTTGTCAAATTTTTAAGAGTGGGGGTAAAATTCTCTCGGAGGATGTTATATGCCGAGAATGTGTTGGAACGGGTTGAACAAAAGAACTACCTACTTTTCAGAAGTCCTTTTTTACATGAAATTATCTCGCCAGCCAACAACCTCTTTGACAGAACTCAGCATGGCATGCAAAGCAGCATGGAGAAATTTCTTGCACTCTCGTAAGCGTGAGCTCTCTCTTCTGTGAAAAAGTACGAAACTTTGACGTACAGGAACAGGAATTCGCTATTTTTCGTAAAATTTGGTAGTTTTAGTCAGTACGGGAAAAGAAGAAGGTTTCCTAAAGCAAACCAAATGCTTTTCACGATGTTATCCATGAATTTGTGGGACATACCAAAATACGGACGATACAAAATATATTGTTTGACGTTTTGTGTCTATATACGCTAAGTTACCGTGTACCAACGAAAATCATTTCGGGAGAATGTTATACGAAAATTTGTTGGTAAATATTATCTTTACATGTCTGAAAGAGAGAGACACGATTTCTAGAGTTCAATGAATATTGAATAGTTACTCGAAAATAACCTTTGCACAATGTTTAGTATGATTTAACTGCTTTATTTAGTGTGAGTTCTTTAGCATTAACTTCACCAAATTCTAAAACTTATTATCAAATAACAAGCCATTACGAACAGTGTTATGTTAGACCTTTATCAAAGTTTTTCTTGCATACAAGGAAATTTGACACTTTTTTAATAGATCGCGGATCATTAATGCAAGATTTTTCTGTTTACAAAATCGCAAAGTTTCGAAAAGTTATACTTTTGAAGAAAATTATGAGGCTGTTAGTACTAAGAACTGCAAGGAATTAATTGTAAAGTTTTTTTTTCTCTCTATGAGGTCTCATGGACTTTGAACTTTAAAGAATTTAAAGATTATAAAATTATAATTCTTATAAACTGTGGTACCAATGAAATAAAAAGCTTTAAGTTTACATGATAACTGGGTATTTTCTTTCTTCAGAAAGCTTTTCAAAAAACCCTCGTCCCTTCGGATACAGCATAAAACCGCAGATAAAGAATAAACAGATGTCGCACGCCCATACAAAAATGTGTATTATGAAACAAACTAACTGACAAAAAGTTTTGCCTTCGTATATTTTGTTTTGTTTTCCTTGCAAAACGCAAAACAGTCAAAGTTTTATAGCAGGTTTTTTATATCGCACGCTTTTTTTATATCACAGTTGTGAGAAGCTATGCCGCCTTAGCACTCTATGGGCTGGTTATAGTCTTTATTATTTTACAAGGCTTCTTCTTAAAAAAGAATACTGAAAAGTATTTCTATTGCTTATTACTTAACAATCCATTCGAAGGGTTTTTGTTTATTTGTGTGCTTTATTTAAAATAATAATGTATACTATGGCGTCATGAAACTAACATGGATCAATATCGAAGATTGAAAAGGTTTTACGACAAAAAAGCCCGCTCTTCTGAAAAAAATATATGTATCTAGACAAGAACACAGCTTGCAATGTTTCACCATTTTTATACCCTACTGTATTCATCGAACACACAATCAAACAGATGATTTCGAAGTTTCGAACATTATCAAAACAACCCGAATATATGTACATATGAACAAAATAAAAAAACAATATTTACCCAATCTATAATGAATAAAACTTAAATAATACTTACCATAATAGGTGTCCAACTCTCTGCTAAAGGATATTAAATTCCTTTGCCCAGATATCTGCGACTTCCATTTTGTGTGCCAACGAAGTATTGTTAACACTTGGACTATTGCGAACGATTGACACTTCATCACTCTCGTGGAGGAGTCTCATATTTTGCTGGAGGGGGTGCTCTGCAAATATACAAGTGGATATTGGCAATACAATATTTCCCATTACTCACATGAGATACAAAGAAACAGAATAAACAATTTTAAGGAAATTTAATGAAACCAAACCAAATGAACTCTTCTAGTGGGCCACAATGTTGTAAATTCAAAAGGCAAGTTGAGATTTTTCGCTGAATTTGCTGAAAAATCTCATAGAAACCAAATGAATAGGCAGATATAAGGATAATTTGCCTAGATGTGCTGAAAAATTGCACTCAATCAACTTACCAACTTTGGATAGCTATTAGTTGTGGTGATTCCTGGCGAGTGGCTTGCGTCATGAGATTTCTCATGAAACTCACAAGTGTTTTACTTTAAATTACTTCTCAATTCAATTATAATTATTTATGGAGAAATGGAAATAAATTAAATTGGAATTTACCACGAATAATAGTGTGTGGATGGAACAGCAGTCCAGAGAAACCAAAAACGCGTTCAACTTTCCTTCTAATTCGTTGCTTCTGTCAAAAACAGATAAAAAGAATCGAAAAAAAGCAACTGACACCGAATGCGAATGAGTTGTGCCCCCGCCAGCCAGTAGCGGGCGATGGTTATTTTGCTTAAATATTTCCGAATTTCTCCAAAAGTGAAGGGAATTTCTTAGTGAAATTCATCTGAAATCCTTCAACGAACAATTCAGAAGCAAAAGATTCGCTAGAGCGAGCTAAACAAATCAAAGACGTTGCAAATAGACCACATATGCCATAGTAGCCAAGTGGTGGTGGTAGTTGATGGATTTCCCTCAAATCTTTACCAAAATTGAGATAAATTCAATCAAAAAGTTGCAAAAACCAACAGAATCATTGGCAATCTTCAGTTGATTAAGAAAAGGCTAATTAAATGCTAAGTTTAACTCAAAATAAGAAGGACTATAGGCGGTGACAGTAGGTCTTTGGTGGATGATTGGCAGAAGGAAAAAATTCTACAACAAAATGGGAAGTAAAATAGCAATATTTCAAAATTACCTTCTTAGTTGGCGGTTGTTTAGGTGGGCAGAGATTTATTATGTGTAGGATAATTGGAAGCTTTTTTAACTCCCGTAGGAAGAAGATATCGCGCACTCTACTCGGTCGGTTGTGGTGCCCCAAAGAAAAATGGAAATCGAGAGAGAGAACGAGCAGAATTTTGAAAATGTAGTGACATCTATGAGATTGATTTGGGTGCACTTTTGTTGAGCGGTTTCAGTCGGAGATATTATGTCTTGGGTGAGTAAATGATGGTGTTCAGAGGTGATCTTGTAGTAAATTGCTTGTTGAGATGTATGCAGGCAATTCTTATGCTTCTCAAAGGTAAGTTTTTTTCCCGCAATAAACAGGAGCAAAAAGAAACGTAGAACAACTAAGATGAGTGTTGTATCTTGTACGGCGAAGGCATTTTTCAGTTCATCGTACTGAAAAAAATATTGGGGCTCGTGTTATTAGGTCAGTTCGCTACGTACCTAAAACAGTGAATTTTTACGAAATTTTACGAACTTCTAGGAAAGCTGTTCGCGTACGGAGAAATTTCGTAGTTTTTGACAAAAGAGAGCGCTCACAAGAGAGTAAGAAATTTCTCTATGCTACGAAAAAAATTTTTTTGCGCCAGGTTTTGAAAACTGTCAAATAAGTGTTTTTCAACTTTTACTTGTGTAAATCTGTTCATTCACTTTTTGTGATTTTAATTCTCTCTGAGAGAATTATACTCCCACTCTTTACAATTTTAATCTACGAATATTAGTGCAAAAAATATGCGAAAAATAATAGCTTAGTGGAAACACAAAAAGTATAGTGTTGCTGACATTCTTCTTGGTGAGAGAAATATATAACTGACGAGCTGTTAATCTTTTATAAAGTGGAGAATAGATAATTTATACTACCTAGTGTTTCTAATTTTTGCGCTTCCCTTAGTATGAGTAGGTACATGCACGTTCCGAACTCTAGGCCTACTTAATGCCTAACATATGGAATGGCAAACAAATTTTTGACAGTTTGCGGTAGGGAGAATTTTCTTACCTTCAAATTCAGTCCACTACCTCAAAAAGAAATGCCTCATTTTGAAGGCATAACTGAATCTCTTGACCAATCGGAAGCGTTTGACTACCTAGTAACTAGAATGCGGAACGTGCCCATTTGCAACTTGCTTGCTTTTTAACAAGCTTTAAGCATAATTTAAAAAAAAAGAAAAGTTGATAGTCAAATTTGTTAAATCTTTCTTCAAAAAATTCTAGCTCGTCTCGATTGAAAAACTGCTGTCGACGCGATACATTACTTTATAATTGTATGGTTGTGTTTCTATAAACTGTCATGTAAAAAGAGCCTAATATAATTTTTATTTGACATTCATTTATTTTGACATACCCATGTACACCTGCACTGAATGACGTATGCGAAATACTATGGAAACAATACACTCCTGTTGATGAGACATCCCTGAGTTGCCGTACAAAAGAGAATCTGTCATGATGGAACATTTAATAGAAAAATAAGCAAAAGAAAAAGAAAAGTACTAAAATAGCAATATTGTTATACTTTATTATACATAATGCAACTGGTACAAATATACAAAAGAAAAATATTGAGAAAAAAGTTCAAAATTAATAATTATTTATGGATCCTCCGACGACCCATTCAAGACCTCCTGTTCCTCTTCTGTAGGCCATACTTTTGGTCGAATCATAATTTTAGAACTTTTTAATGAGTAATCCCCATGCCATTGATCCCAAACGATTCCAACATAATTGTGTCCAAGTGGGGTATCACGAAAGACACCATTCAAGTTTGCTTCAGCACAGCTAAGAAATATTTTTCGTACAACATTTTCATAATAAAATTAAAACAAAATGAACTCACTTATCAAACCACCATCCACTGGCATATCCAGTTGCACATGCACAGCATGCATCCACACTTTTGTCATTTCTTCGATCATATGTACTGAAATCTTGTTCGTTGTGATAAGTCATTGCATCAGCAATGGCTCCACGATAGCCACCAATTATCAGATTATAATTGTAAACCTCTTTATCAATGCGAAATGTAGTGTATTCCACCCATGCTTTTACTTCTTCGAAATCTTCCAATTCGATGCGCAGCTCATAGTTATCAACAAAAGTCAGCTGGTGGATAAATTCATTCCCAAACCAGAAATCTTTATCCAAATTTCCAAACCCATCTCGATACTCATTCCAGGAACGATTAAAGTTTTCCTGTACCACATATGGTCCACGATTTTGAATGACAGTCCAAGCTGGGCCATCTGTTGAGAAAGCACAGTAGCGTTCATTCATATCCCTCCCGGCTTCGTTTAATTCCGGTGTGGAGAATTTGTATATACCGTCCGCTCGGGTAGCTAGCTCATGGCAACCAATTTTAGATGGTTGCACAAAATCTATAAATTACAAAAGTTACTGACAACCAACCTATCGAAGTCACAAAATACTTACTGATTTCCTCTTGGGGATCTTGTGTTTCAACGGTATCATTATCAGTTTCCTCAGATTCCTCGATAGTAGTATTTTTTTCTCCATCAGTGCTTCCTTCTTCGTCTTCGAATTTGCCGTCACTTTCGTTCCCACCATTTTTATCATTGTTCCCATTTTTTGGCAACAAATCTTCCCGAGCACCCTCGGATGATGTCGCTTTGACACACCCTCTTTCAGTTAATTTGTCAACTTTTGCTTGCACATCTCGCACTAGTTTTTCGATTTTCTTCAACAACAAATCGGAACTTCCGGTGAATGTTGTCACCTCACTTGACATCGATTGACACAAATGTGACAATTTAGCGCGATTATCTGCTTCAGCATCAAACAAACGAATTGTTCGATCATCGATTTTTTCCAAATACTCCAAAATCTCTTCGAGTTTTCTTATGTTTCCCTGTTCATTTCCTAGCAGTTGCTTCAATTCCCTCTGTGGAATACTTGCTATCACTTTATTTAACTTTCCTTCGATAACTTTCAAAGAATATTCGATGTTGTCATTCGATCGTGAACCGTTACAACTACTGATCGGATGCATTAGTTTTGCCAATTTATTCCCACCACCATTATTGCCTCCAGGATTGGGTTTAGAGCCACGACAACTCTCTGTTTCAATGTTTTGGACATGTCGCAATATGTTACTTAACCGCGTTCCGATTTCATTGCGAATTTTTCGATCGCCATTGATGAGTTTTTTAATCTCACCATAACTGTCATCACGAATACGAAGCATAGCACTTTCAACTCCACCACTATTACAACTGTCACTTAGGTAAACCACTTTGCTGAGGATATGATTTAAGGTGAATTCTTGACTTGTGAGTTTTTGACCGATTATTTGATTTTCGTCTTGGGTGCGTCTAATGAGATCGATTTTGTGCTCAAGAACTTTCATTTGATCGTTCCATGCGTCGATGTGATGACGAAATATCGCCCATGTGTGAGCTTTTTCCTGGAGTTGTTTGATGGACGTATCAACTGTAGAGAGTGTTGCTATCATTGTTTCGATTTTGTGATCCAAACTGTTGAGGTAGTGAGTGGAGAAGGGAACTTCAGGTTTCTTTTCCGGTTCAGTGATATCATCTGGGATATCCGGAACACTCAGCGGGCATATTGGCCCGAAAAGAGCGAGTAATATAATTAAAGAAAGAAACTGTTATTAAAATAAAATAAAAATTTTACTTGTTTGTTTTAAAAGTTCTCACCATTGCAGTTTCTCAGGATTTTATTCAAACAACTTTGTTGGATCACTGGCGAAATTCAACTGAATTCATTTGAAAAGTGGTGTAGCGAAGTTTTCTAAAAGAAAAAGGGGAGACATATGGGCATCCATATGGTCATATTTTTTCCCCCAAAACTTGATTTATGAGTTTGGGGGCTGGTGTGCTTCACTTGATTGCTGAAATTTTTTGACATTTCTGGGAAAGGGTACAATGAGCATTTTGGTTTGCGACGAGTCGCTTTGGTTTTCAAGTTTTCGTTGTGAGTGCATAAGGCATGATCAATTCGTATGATAAAAGTGTTGGAAAACACTCGTAGGAGCAGCATCATATAATAATAGCTTTGATATGCTTTCATAACTATACTATTCGAATAACTGTATCAGAAAAGGGGCCAAAAACCCATAGACATTACTTTGCGTCGTGAAGACAACTCTGCTGCAAACAAAGTTATGTTATGCTATAAAGTCCACTCACCCAGGTAGAGCGACCTGACGTCTCAGATAAACGGTGTCACAGCAAAGTTAACCACGTACTGAGTTTTTTTTTTGGAGCAAGTTAGGGACAAAAACTTTTGTGCAAATGTGCACAGCGACTGTAGATCCCTGTAGAACCTGGGCCTTAACCAACAAGCCTCTACACTTAGCTCGGCTTATAACTAATTGCTTCCATTTTCGCACTCCGAATTGGTCGAGGTCCCCTTAAACTTGTACGCGCCACCTGCGGCGATTCGGCGGGTGTGATTCGAAGACATAGTCCCATGACGTTTTAATAAAGGAGTTGAACTTCTTTAGAAATCTCAAAAAAGAGTAGATCAGTAAATATTAGGTCCGTTCACGTACCCTCCCAAAACAGCGAAGTTTTACGAAAAGCTGTTCGTGTACGGAGAATTGTTTTAAGTTTTCCCAAAAAAGAGCGCATGAGTAAAAAAATTTCCCCATGTTACGAATTTTAGTACAAGAAATTTCTTTGGGTCAAATCTGTGAAATCAGTATATTTTCGGCATTTTCTTGTTCAACCCGTTCGCTTACTTTTTCGTAATTTTAGTTCTCTCTGAGAGACTTTTACCCCCACTCTTTGAAATTTGAAAAGTACGCGAACGGACCTATTATTTGTTGTTTTTCGAGTGTAAGTTTGAGAAGTTTTCCAATCCCCTCAAATCCGACGCATTTTTTTAGATGTATCAGCATTCATATTGCAGTGACTGTTTCCAATTAAAAAGCAATCCCAGAACAATCGCTAATTATGATGTCGATTAACTGCGCGTGTACATACAAATTTCCCTTCCGGTTTTATGAAGGAAGCTACTTTTCTCGATTCTTTTTACGTGTGCACTAAAAGTTCCTGGAAATTTGCAATGATCACGATCACTTGAGAGATAACTTCTTTTGTAGAAACAAAAATCCCTTAATATTGACGGTCAAAGTTCATGGTGGAGCAGAGCAGATAAGTCTATTTTTAAACATATTTATAAATGAATTATGGCCTCATTAATGCTTAACATATGACGAATGAATTAACCCGCATGTTTCCCCAAATGCTTTGTGATCATATAACAGCAGAATTTTTATAATTTATGACAGCGGCAAGCCGGGCATATGAGCAACAAGAGCAGATGGTATAAATTCTGCATTTTTGCAGTTTGAAAATGGATACGTATCTTTTTCTTTTCCCGATTCATTGACCTGTGGACGAACAAAAAATTGTTACCGATTCAGCTTGTGCTGAAGATGCTACTATTTGTGAATGTAGCGAGTTGCACTCTGACAACATATGGGACTTAAACTATTGGGGAATTCACTACAGTTCAATAGAAATGCAATTTTCGATTGAAAAACACACGTACATAACATATGTTGAAATAAAATTAAAAAACCTAAAATTTCGCAACTAAAAATAACGAAAGTATATTAATAAATGCATATTCCGGATGCACTTTGTACGCTTTCCGGTTGGGTTGCATACACAATTCATGTGCAATCAGTAGCATTTCAAATTTAAGTTTTTATCGGTTTTGGAAGTGATGTTTTCTACACAAAAAAAAACTCAATTAGCACCAAGGTGCTACATATTTGGAAACCACAAGTCGACGAGGATATTGGTGCATATTGGTGAGGAGTCTCTTCATCCAATCTGTGGAGTTTAAGTAATTGATTAATTCCTTTTTCTGAGATCTTTTCAAGAGAGTTGAAAAATGATTTTTTTCTAGACTTCGTTGTTTGGGCCCTGGCCAGTGCCGGACAATTGCATTCAGTTGCATTATTGCAGCTGTTATAGTAAGTGTTATGTGGAAGATCTTGTTTGTGATTGCTCTGTGATTGCTGTTATTCTAGCTCATTTGTTTTAGACTTCCTTGAAGTTTGTCCACATCTTTCTGCATGTGAGGCAGGGCGTCTGTCATAGTCCATCTGAGATAGAATTCTTATGGAAATTAAGGAGACATTTGCTCTATTTGCCCCGAGCGGAATGTGAACTAACTCTGCGAATAAGCGATAAAGGTATCCGCTTTACCTGATCAAGTTTTGTCGTACTCGTCTTTATGTACGTTGCTATGCACTGGAACCCAGATCAGAGTCACCATGAATTGACCACCTAGCGAGGCTAGTTATTCTCTGTATTCTAGTTCTGGTTTTGGTGGTATGCTTACTAAGTTAATGGCTTTGATAGCAGCCTGGCTATCAACAAACATATCAATCTTCTGCCTTGGTAGGATGTTTGTGTGTAGCTTGAGCTGGCCGAAGGCTTCAGGCTCTAGAATTATAAGCATTATAAGGTGTTCTGTTCTGAAATTGTTTGTCCTTGATGAATTATCCATGGAAACCGTGGGGTTATGGACCGCCGACAGTTCAAGTACAGAAGCCGTAAGTTCATTTGTCTTAGGCGTTTACAGCTTAGTTTGCTATTACACGGAAAAAAAATCGAAAAGTTGAGATGGGTAAAAATTAACCTCTTAAATTAATCTTTGTCGCGCAGATAAAAATTTCGGTGAATCTACTGCACTTTTCTCATTATTCTTATTCGTTTTTTATCATTCTGCTTCATATCACATGGGTACGGTATTCGTGGAGTAAACTAGAAAAATAAAGAGAAATGTCAAACTGGGTTCATGAATCTGGTTTCAACTTGTAATAGCGCTTGAATCAATGGATAAAATAACGAAGATAAATTCGAAGAAGGTGCATCTAGATTCATCGTGTTATAGCAGACTTAGCAATTTAGCTTCTTTGAAAACCTCTTGGGAGCTTTTACACCTTGGCGCTTCGCCATTGAATCGCTTTCATTCCTTTTGAACGAAATATGTTAGCAGGTTGTTCCATCCAATGTACACAATGGCTGCACTCATAGCTGTCAAGCCAGCCGCCGAGATCTTTACATATACGTGTTGGCTTTGTGCGCTCCCATTTGATTTTGCTTGAACGTCAGAATACAATTACCAATCTCGGCGGATTTTAGCTTGGGAGAGTGAATGTGTCAAACGTCCCAAAGATGACTGTCTAATTTGGTTCGTCTATGACAGTATTTCTACTAACAATGAAAACATAAACATTTATTAACCTAAAACAGAACCGTATACAAAGGGCATATATATGAATAAATCTTTTGCCTTAACTCGATTCAAAAATGTTTCTTTTTCTTTTAATCGAAAATTTTTTGGGAATATAAAAGAAGTTTAAATCCCAGATTGGTGGTACGTCAGAACTTTTTATATTATGATTTATGTAATTTTCACCAAAACACGCTTAGAGAACCTGCCTATCCTTAACACCAAGCGCATCTTCGAACACTCTCTGCCAATACACTACCTTATCAATAAACAATACCCCTTCAAAAACTTAACGACACACGTCGGCCATTTTTATTCCTTTGTCAAAATTCCAACGAAACACCCGAAAGAGACGGCAAACGCTTCACTTTTCAATTTCAATTTTTATTTTTATCAATCGCCAACCGTTCTCCGTCGATGAACGTGTTTCGTCTTGTCGTCGCGTAAATTCCCATTTAGTGTTCGATAAATTTTGTTTTGCATTTTCCCTTTGTGATATGCTCTTGCAGTTGTTTGTTTTTTCTGTTCTTTTTGAAAATTTCTTATTGATTGTTCTCTGTTCTTAAAGTGAATTGAAAGAAAAAATGCCCATATTCCGTCGGTGAATAGAATTGGCAAGCGAAAATAAAGTGCCACTCCTACAACAAGGAGCCGTTGAATGTGCCTCCTTCGTTTCGTTCGGAAATAAAAAAACAAAACGCGAATGGGAGAAAGTGAAAGTTCATTAACCGCGAAAAAATAACGAAAAACCCCGTGTTTTTTATTGATTTCAATCAGTCGTGTGGAATTTATTTGATTTTTTCACAAATTTTTGTCGTTTTAATCCCCCCGTGGAGGATTGCGAGAGAAAAATCCCTTCTCTCATGACAGAAGCGACTGCTTTCAATTGAGTGAAAGAGAGAAAGAGATCAACGCATAGAACTAGCCCCGAGTGGGAAAGGTAAAGGTTAGGTTGTGGGCAATCCGTGTGTAGGATGAGTCACGCTTAATTGAACTCGAGAAATTTTTAAAGTAATTCGCGCACACAAATATCAGATATAAAATGACGTCCTTTACCGGTATCAAGGGTTGGTTCAGGAAGAAGGAACAAATCTCCGAAATTGGCCGCCCGACAAATTTTCAGCGACATGTGCATGTGTCGCGAAATCAGCTGACTGGAGATCTGGAGGGACTGCCGTCCCCCTGGCTTCGCCTCATGAACTCACAGATCACACAGGACGAACAGAATAAAAACCCAGATGCCGCCTATCAGGCGGTGAAGTTCTACAATTACTCGATCAAAAAGAAAGACCAACCCGAGGTATTTAAGCCATTTATCACAGAGGAAGCCATCCACGAGGAGTCTAAGGAGATCGAGAACTATGTGAACTTTAAGAACGCTCACAAGAGCCAGGATTCGCTGGGCGACTCCCCAGAGTTGTTCGATACGAGCAGCGAAGGCAGTAGCAGCAACACCAGCAGCAATGGTAGCATTCTCAACGATCAACTGAAGATATCACCCGCAAAATCGCCGGTTAAAGTGCCACCTGCGTCACCAGAATCCTCCCCGCCACCCCTGCCAGCGAAGAAGAGCTCAACGCTGCCGCCCAAGCCACAGATAATGCCAAAGCCGAGAATGACGCAAAGCAATAAGAAACTCACCAAAGGAGTTGAGGATCTACGACTGATCTCGGAAGGTGTGCACCCACACATCAACACAGACACGATCATCATCAAGGCAGCCGAGCCAAATGCGAATTTCGACGATGTGCCCGAGGATGAGAGCATCCTGCGCCGATCGAAGGAGAAGCGAGCACAAAAGAGTGACGCTGAGATCTACGCCGAACTGCGGTTGATCTGTAATCTAGACGACCCACGTGATAGGTACAAAACCACACTGGAGGTGGGTAAAGGTGCCTCGGGGGTGGTTTTCATCGCCGCTGATAATATGAGTGAACAGCAGGTGGCTGTAAAGACGATTGACTTGAAAAATCAGTCCTCGAAGGATCTGATTCTGACTGAAATACGTGTGTTGAAGGACTTTAACCACAAGAATTTGGTGAATTTCTTGGATGCATATCTCTTGGAACCAGAGGATCAACTCTGGGTCATCATGGAGTACATGGACGGTGGCCCATTGACTGACGTCGTCACAGAGACAGTGATGAAGGAGCGACAAATCGCGTGTGTGTGTCGGGAGGTACTCTACGCCATCAGCTTCCTTCACTCTAAAGGAATCATTCATCGAGACATCAAATCAGACAACGTCCTCCTCGGCATGGACGGCGCTGTAAAAGTGACTGACTTCGGCTTCTGTGCCAACATTGAGGGCGATGAGAAGCGACAGACAATGGTGGGCACCCCCTATTGGATGGCTCCAGAGGTGGTCACCCGCAAGAAGTACGGCAAGAAGGTAGACATTTGGTCTATCGGCATCATGGCAATCGAAATGATTGAAGGACAGCCACCATACTTGTATGAGACTCCCCTACGTGCTCTATATCTGATCGCAGCCAATGGCCGGCCAGATGTGAAAAGTTGGGATAAATTGACGCCAAATTTGCAAGATTTCCTCGATAGGTGTTTGCAAGTGGAAGTAGATAAGCGGGCGACAGCCGACGAATTATTGAATCATCCCTTCCTCGATGATTGTAGTGAATTAAAGGCGCTAGTGCCGAATATAAAAGCGGCCAAAAAGGTTCTGCGTCGATTGTGTTAAGAAGAAGAATAATTGAAAGAAAAAGTGCATTTTACGAGTTTAAGTTTCGTGTGGAGTAGTCGATAAACAAATATACAGGGTGCTGCTGAGTGGCGAAGGAGAATTTTTGTTTTTTATTGGATTTTTTTCTTTGTGGACAATTAGCAAGGCTAAGGATTGTGTGGTAAGTACAAAAGAGAACTTTATTGTAGATCTATTTTAGTTATTTTGAAATTCTTTGAAGGCGATAAGAAAGTTTGAGATTAGATACGGAAATTCTTTAAGTTTTAGTGACTCATCGATTAGCTTGGGGAGTAGGTGGGGGTTTTAATAAAACTTAGCTACTTATCTTGATACAATATACCTAACATTTCTTTGTCTAAACTCGTGTCAATGCAATGCAATGAAAGTTTAGTCTACACTTGATGATGACATGATCTATCTCGATCTGTAGGTCTATTGAAAGAAATGGTACTCAAGATTAATGACTAACACCAAGTGCATGTACATATGTATTCGTGCTACACTAAATTTGGATGCAATAACGAACAACGTCCATTTTAGTTTCTTTCCTGGAAGCAATCCGTCCATTGTAGCACTATCAATTTCATCTTTTTCGTTGTTTCGTAGCAGAACATTACCTGCAAGCTGATTGCTTCATTTACTGCCTCGTCGACTCGACATAAACGACAATAACTGCTTCCTTACCTTCGTAATTATTATTTCTGTTCTTCAGTTTTATGTGTCTAAAGTTGAACAATTGCACTGAGGTCTTTGTACACATGGGCGCCAGAAGCAATTAAAAACAAATAAAGTAACGAAAATTGAGTAAAGTAATTGAACAATTGACGCAAGCGTTGATCATACTATTCTGTTGTTTAGTATTTATTCTAAAAATTCACACACACATATTTTATTGATTCAATTTGAATGAAAACTTATTATTTCATTCGTATTGCGACGAGAAATTGTTACGCAAGGGGATGCCAGTTGGCTGACAACGATTCTGTGATCAGATCCATGAATTTTCCTGCATGCATATAATTCACTCAATTAATATAAACTTTAAAACCCAGAGAAGTGCATTTGCATATTAATCTTCTTGCACATTAGTCGACTCATTCAGTAGTCTAAATAACACAATAAATATATGTTAATTGTATTACTTTGTGTTTGTGTAGCTTTGACACTTAAACTTTAAGAAATCACTTTGAATGCGATTATATCTTTCACGCAAATGTATTTTAAACTTGCTAATTAGTTATCAAATTCGTGACAACCGAATATATCAAACGCTTTTTATAACAAAGTTATGCAGAAATCAGTCGTAATTCTAGCGAAAGTGGGAACGAGAAACATACAAAAAAAAAGGTTTGATAACGGACCTTAAAATATAGGTAAATGTATTTTCATACGAATTTGTGTAATAATTTATGAACTTTGACTGACAAAATAGCAAATATTTTGTTCTCTAGGCCTAATTTTTGAAGTAATGCCTAAAATATGGAATGGCAAACAGTTTTTGACAATTTGCACATTGACTTAAAAGGTAGAGAGAATTTTCTTACCTCGAAATGCCTTAAATGAGAAATATAATCAAGATTTGGTTAAATGTGCACGTATATGTTAATCCATGAGTACTCACAATCTTATGATTACGAGCTATCACATAATAAGCGCAGCGTCGCGTTATTTATGTTTAGTTTTCAGTCACTTTTGCAAACATGGCCGAACATATGGGAGAGCGTTTACAGCGCTCATTGCATATGCGAATCTGACAGTTGGTACATTGGTTGGTCAATTTTCTCTATTGCTCTCAAACTTTCTACAAAATAAACGACGACACGATACTGATGAAGTTACATAAAGCAAATTACAGGCGACATCGTTCTTTGCGTTTGGGGAGCCCTGTTTATGTGAAAATGTTCAAATGAGTTCTGATTTCATTTTCATTTTTTAAAAAATCTGCTACTATCCATTTTTCATGCGAAAAATAAAAACTAAAAACCAACAATGAGAAAGAAAAAAATGTGAATATTGTTTTGACAGGTGGCTATGCGGGCAAAAGTAAATATGATCAGCGGTTGGAGTTGACAGAACATTTCGTTCAGTTATGACATTAGCTTATGTTTCGTAATGTTGATTATGATTGGCCCCTTACTTTGCAGTCAAAACTGAATCTCTCGAGCGATCAGAAACGTTTGAGACTAGCTAGTCGCTAGAGTACGGAACGCGCCCAATATCAATATCATTGGCACTGAAAAAGGTCTGTTCGCGTACTTTCAGGAAACATTAATTTTTTACAAACTATGTGGCATTAGAGCCGGAAGCTAGCTATGGGAGTGGTTACACGTTTCTCTCTCTGTTTTGCGATAGATGCAGCGGCGATAATGTGTGTAAAATAGGCTTAGTCTCGCTGAATTAAGTCCAATGGGTCAAAAGGTAATATTACTCAACACGATTGTAGTCACATATATCTCCAAGGTTTCTTCGTTCTGTCTCAGTTATACTTCAGTCATCTTTGCCTTGATTTCACCCTTGATTATTTGCCCCGCCTGCGACCTACCAATGACGGATTTCCGGATCACTTGCTCATCAGCTTGCTTCTTCCTCTATGTGTGCCATCACACAGTGGAGATTGATCCTAAACCGACGAGCCAACGGGCCGAAAATACACTACTTTTTTACATGGTTTGACAGTAGACAGTAGTCTAGCTGCTACTCAATCTCACATTTTATAGCTTTAGCTCGGCTTTGCCTGCAACAGGAAACTAAAACACTTCTCGGAGACTGAGCAATGTCTCAAAGTAATGAGTTATAGCTTGTTTGAAATAAGAGTCGAGCCTGCGAAAAAGCATTTAGTAATGTACCTCTTGCTTGGGAGACGCTGTACGAATCGAGGAGTCGGTAGAGCATTAAGAGTGTCATAGAAATTCGCCACCCCTATCCCAAAGTCCATTTTGATGGTAAATATTTTAATTCCGAACTCATTTGTCCATTCGCCTTTTTTCACACCGTTCTGGATGCAAAATTCACAGTGACGTATGTTGCTATGACCATATGGTTTTATACTCTCATTTATTTTTTTATTTTTTATAGCCTCATTCTGTCGACAGTGTAGTATCCTTTTTGAAAAAGATCTGCAATATCTTCTGGAGGCTGTCTGGCACTCTCTAGCAGACAAGTATTAGCAAAATGTTGTTCCATTTTTTGGCGTCGAAGGCGTTCTCGGGTCTGATTATACGATTACCTCAGTTCTGTTTACTCCCGTCAGTCATCCTCAGTCGTATTAATAAAACTTCGTCCATGTCCCTAAGTGGAAAGTATACTGTATGCATGCTTCCTGCCTCATCGATTTCACTCTGCAATCTGTATATGCCGCTCATCCATAGACCTTAATAGAGGACTGTCTGTACATTGACGGTTCCCGCTGTAACTTGTAAACTTTTGGTAGGAAGAAAATAATCTTCCTTGTTTCACCTTGTTTCACTTGTCCAATTCTTTCTTAGATACACAGTAGACACCTGTGAAATTGCTTTTCAGCAAATAATAACAGTTGCATTTCCGGCTGTGATATCACGACTAACTCTTACAGGTACAATCCACTGTACATCGACACCAAGGTGGTAATCAGATCAGTCACTCGTCAAAAGTAGGGCAAACACGTACATTCATTAAAAAGCAGTTCAACCATTTTACCTCTTTGATATCTAGTTCTTGAGACAAGTTGTATTTTTTAGACGGCATTTAGACAATGTCAACACATCAAATAAATAAAAATAAATAAACCAACTAAAAATTGTTTACTTTGCCTTTCGCAGAGATTCACTGAATGAGAGTGCAAAGACCTGTGAATTTGGTGTAGGTGTTTTTTCCCCACATATTTATCAGTCGTAGTAAATCACTGACGACTTAACTTTGGCCGCATTCAAATTTCAAGTGCTGACCAAAGTCGTATGACTAAGCAATTCTTCCAGCAGGTAATCATGTCTTTTTCATAAGAATAAAACCAAATTGAAACACTTTAAACAACAAAATCGTTAATTAAATGAATAAAAAGGCGTGGGATTCATTGAGTAAATTTCCCAGAAAATTCATTTGGTCACTTTATCATTCATCATACGAGACCAAGTCACCCCTAAAACATCATATATCATTTGGCACAGTTTTACTAGGAATTCCCCACAAATTTTTTGGCACACGTTACAGACAAATGCTCTCTTTAATCGATTTAAAAAAAAAAGTAGATTACCAACTCGTGTGTAGTTGAGTGATTTGAACATTTTTTTAATGGTTTCCCGGGGGTAATTCACTGTCTGTCCTCTTTTATAATTTGCTTGTCATGACTAAGCGCCAGTTTACAGAGAGGGCGCAATGAAAACAAACACCGACCAACACTGACTGACTGACTAACTCATTTATTGATCAGTGAAACGTGAATTATAATAATTTATTAAACAAACACTGACCGCCTTGGATGAGTCATGTGCGTTTGTGACTTTCAATTGAAAATTTCACTCAACAAATGAATGGACAAAGGCAAAAATGTTGTTGAATTTTAATATGTAATACGAACGTCATCGTGAAACTCTTGTTTTTTTCTGATGTGCGAGGAAATAATAAAATATCGGGGAAAAGCTACTTTTTCTTCTTCCTAGGTGTGACATTAAAAGATACTGTCAAATGAATCACCACGGTTGACCATAGTTTGTTAACACGCCCATTGGTTTTTTTTTAACTCCATATCGATGATTCTGCTCATCGAGTATCGACTGCATAACAAAGAAACAGAACTTTTTCTTTTTGTTTGTTTTGTTTGGGTCTTTCCCAAATTAGCCCTCCAAATGTGCATAAAGTCGTAATTCCATATATGGAATGGCATTGCTGGATTCTTTGTTTATTTAACTGAGAATGGTGCATCTTCAGTTGGATGTTGTTTATCGATATCGTCTATTTTGAAATGCAAATTTTTTTGTTCTCTACTCTACCTCAACTAATGAAAAATTAATGAGAGCAATTAGGCGGGCATCGCACGTAATCTTTGGAAATAAAATCAAAACAAGATGGTGGTGCGGTTGTGGTTGAGGTTGAGGAGGAAAAAGTGATAATTTTCATCCGCTGGCCGCCGCCCCCATTCATTGGCTGGCAAGATTAAATTTTCAAATAAACTGTATATTTTAGTTCAACCATGAACCTATGGAAACAACAATTATTTGTTCGTTTATCTGGAATCATTACTACATGGTTTCTTTTTGGTGTATGTTGAGTGCTGCTACACACTCTGTTAAATCTTTGTTCGCATGGCTGGTGCGCGTCTAAAAATAAATGCATCCCTCTTGTAAGAGATTTGATTTTATTTTCAACACACTAATACTACAGCTTGGATAAATCCGAGTGCACAAGTACTCCTATTGATAAAATATCATTTCTCTCCCCATTTAAGTGGTGTTTTTTTACTTTTTACATGAAATTAAAATTCTACTGACGCGTTTGGAGTACTTCCAGCAATTTGTTGTTCAGTGTCATAGTCTAGCCGTCATATAACGACAAAATGGAATACTTTTTGCATGTCATGATCTAGAGAGACTTTTAAGTCTTTGGAGAATTATAATTCCACACTAATGTGATTGTGTCGTTTATTTTACTTTTATTTGGTTTGCTTTGCTGGGTATTTTTGTGTGGTTTTTTGTTGGAATGAAGTTGTACTGCGGCAACGGAAGTTGCTATGATTTAGCATTTGTTTTTTTCCCAAGGGAAGACACATTACACTCTCGTCTTGTTACATAGTTGGACGATACATTTTGGCAGGTTTGATTTTAGAACATAGTGGGGTAGGACATGAATTCGGTGTGCAGGCATTTCAACTCAAGATTTAATATTGTGAAGTATGTGCAATTATTCACTGTCTTGAGTTTTATGGTTGAATTTCGAGAATTCTTTACAAAATTCTAATGGATAGAAATAAATTTACCGGAGACAAGAATTTATGTTCATTTGTAGGGGGATTTTCAAATCGATTCTGTTGACTTTTTCAACGTGACAGTTTGGTATTCTGGGCGACAACGGTTGGGGCTTTTAAACAAAAGTACAGAAACTGATACTCAATATGTAATAAGAGAACATGTGATTCATCATCTCTTCGAAGTATATACGAGCGCTGACTTGTAATTTTTTGTCATTAATCAAACTATATAACAGTTGTCAGTTAGTGTCCGATGTGTGTTCTTCCTGAAAGTCAGGCTGCGATTGTAAAGAGTGGGACTCTCCTTTAAATTGCAATAAAATGAACCCAATGAGCACTCTCTTTGGAAATGAGATTTCAATAGTTTCCAAAGTTGTTCAAGCGTTAAGCGACTCTCTGTCAAAATTTCGAGTGGAAAACAACTGTCAGTGTCAAAATAACCTATGATTTAAAAACATACCACTAGATGGCCCGCTGTTACCTTTACTTCTAAATATGTTCTTAATTATGGCTTACCTTTTAACGATATGGCGGGGCAATTAAAAATGACCATGGGGACATTCCAGGCAACGCATGGCTGATGAACTTGCCAAGCATGGTAGAGCCCTACCGGATAATAGGTATATTGTGATCCCTCTCGCTACATGTAATCTTTTAGTCAAACTAGAAAACAAATTTGATCCGAGACGGTACATAAACGTTCTACTTGTCTAATTAGACAAAAGAGACCGCAATTAATGCAATAGACGGTGACACTAATGGACACTGTATTACAGAATGGCACGCCATTAGGCTAGGCATGCATGCTGTATGGTCGCGACTGTAATGCAACTTCTATGCTCATGCCGAGCTCATTCCGCTCGTTACTCTAGGAGCGTACATTTTCGATTAAGTTGGCGATTCCTCAGCGCTTTTGAACAAGCTTCCGGTTGGTTCAACAGGTAATCCTTAGGGAACACCTAAATCCATGTGGTATCATAATTGACCAACTCTGGTCTCATGACATCTAATACTGGTCCTACTTCTATGGCATACTAGGAGTTAAGCGCATTGATTCCATTGTGATTCTTTCAAAAATTACCAAACGGCAACACCGATGTTGAATAGAATCCTATCTATTCTTCATTTATACTTTTACGTGACTTACTGCCTTTATTTCTTCAACTTCGAGAGCAAGCGATGACTAGTTTAGGTACCCGGACCCTTCTTAGCTTCCTTTTTATATTTCGTGTCTTAGGAGAACAAAATTGGTGGGAAACTCCGTACTTTTTCATGAACAAAGAAACTGTCGTATGGTAATTCCAGATCGTCATCATTTTACTGACTTCCGAATAATTACAAATACAACGTGTGGGTACTTAAGTATGTATTTTGAAATGAATCTTACGACAGAGCTCATCTCACTTCAATGACCTCCTTCTTCGAGGTTAAGATTGCAGATTTTGTCACTACTTTTCACTTAGAGGGCAACAAAATTTTACGACAGACATTTATGCCTGTTTTCTAGCTTTTGGATGATTTACTCCAATCTAACTAACAAATGTATATTCATACATCAAGTGATGTGTCAATAAAAGCTCAAAACAAAAACCAACACAGTCTACAATTGCGACGACTGAAAGTCGAGAAGATGAGAAGGTATTTAAAATTTTAATTGCCTGCACAGCGGCACTCGCACTGCAAATGGAGTGCAATGAATTTCAAAGAATTACCAAGAGCATTCTCAATACCTGATTTGTAGACTTGGAAACCGGCTATACTTGAACACACGTACTTGTTCGCGTCAAATATACTTGATCAACAAATGGAAGCCATGATGATGATATCTTAAT
Organism: Chalcosyrphus nemorum; assembly: GCA_949716465.1. Classification (NCBI taxonomy): domain Eukaryota; kingdom Metazoa; phylum Arthropoda; class Insecta; order Diptera; family Syrphidae; genus Chalcosyrphus; species Chalcosyrphus nemorum. The sequence continues at coordinate 83,736,498 of OX454333.1, forward strand.
GACCTTGAATTTCAATGCGTTGACTTGAATAAAATTTCTTTACAAACTAATTGATTCAGTGGAGTAAATAAGGTGTGACGCAGTTCTCTAATGACATGACAACATTTTAGCACGAATCCAAATAAAAATACCTTTTGTTTTATTAATACAAAAGCATTTCGGAAATTCTGCAAATAACAACGCATTTCTCTCTGGCTTTTTTTTGCGTTTTTAATCATACAAATTACTTCCATCCCATTTAGAGGCACTTCCGTGATAAACTAACAAAGTCCACGAATCAAATTCATGATGTTTATCATTTCGAAAGAGCCTTCCACACGTTGCATGTAATTTAGCTTAAATGTACATACTAAGTCAGTGACTCACGCAATCGCGCAAACAACAATAAAACAACGTTACTCTCATAATATTTTTTTTTTATATCGAACAACAACACATGACAAAGAGAGAATAAAGAAAAAAAACAAAAAAAAGAAACAGAAAACAAAAACACTTTCAAGGGTCGTGCGGTGTAACGCATGGTTAAATATATTAAATGTCTTGCACACTAGTTTCGAGACGCACATGTCAATGACAGTAATACAGTGAGCTACGAAAAAAGACGACACCCGACTCGACAGAGACAAATAACAAAAGAAACCAAAATAATCCATCTAATGAAATTACCCCGCGACACGTTGTCATGAGGCGGCTCTGGCACGATATAAAGGCCGGCATGAAGAGTATTTCTATTCAAAAAGGCACACAATATACTCCGGCTGAAATTCCCTCCACGTTCATCATCCAGTAGCAGCAGCACTATATACTCGTATTATATCGCATGCAAGTCAAGTGATTAATTTGTTAAAAGAAAGAGCAGAGCATAATAAAACAGAAAGAAAAAAAAAAAACGAAATACCAAGTGGTAGGTGGAAAATTACAGAGAAAATCATAAAATTTTAATGTGGAATTGTGGAGTCGCCTACATTCATCGTTCTTCGTTTGCCAACACAGCCAGCATAATCAAGTTAATTAAAAAAAAAAAAACAGCATTGCTTTCCCCTTTTTTGTGATTTTGTTCCTCATCTTTCTCTCTCATTTTATGTTAATGTTGGGAAGATGATAAAAAAAAGAAAGAAAGAACAGAGTTCACATATTTTCTACAACCCCACCAAGTGTTCTCTAATTGAAATTATTAAATAAATTTTCAGGGTCAAGAAATGAGGAAAGAGAAATGCAGTCGTGCATAATACTATGTAAGTCTATACTCGTACTTCTCTGTATACAGTGGAATGGAAATAAATTCAACCATGTTGCTTCTTTTGCAACTGTCATTCATGACTTTCTTCAGTGACATTGCTAATGTGTCACACATTTTTCACTTTGATGCTTAATTTGTCATCTTGTGGTAGAGTGTTGACAGCTAAAGTTTGGATTTAATTAACGACCAATAAACCAAATTAGTATTTCCTAACTTTTAAACAGTCTCAGCAAGTTTAAAACGAAAAGGAAATTTCTGTTCAGATTAATTACACTTTCGAATGATTATGACTTTTGTAGAGTTAGAAAAATTACGTAAGATCGAATGGCAATTAGAAACTGTTGAGAAGAATCATAAATGTGTGATTTCCGTCAATTTTGGTGCTCATATTTTACAATTCGAAGCTCAAGCTAGAGTGTGGAAAAGAAATTTTTAAGAGGGAGAAAGAGAGATAAACGCCAATGAATGAATGACTTTTAAAACGTCATTATTTTGCCCATTTTTGCCAATCAAACACCATCACTTTGACAGATCTTATAAAGCTGCCTGAAGAATTTTGATGGGCTCACATAAGTTAGATGTATGGACGTCTGGAACTGTTTTTGTTAAAAACTAGTAAAATTTGGCTTACAGAAACAAAAAGAGTTAGAGAGTTTTGAAGTAACTATCTTTAGTTTGACGTTTAGACCCTTAAATTCGTGTGGATCTTATATTCACTTCTCCCATCATCTATCATTTAATCAAGCAGCAGCAAAATGGGAGGATTGCGAACTTACTACTCCTCATCATAACGCTGCTGTAAGGGAAAGAAGAAGAAGATTAAATTCCACTGCTGCGCTGCTTTACCGACCGCAATATTCTGCTTCCAAAGTCAGCTGTTGAGTGTTGCTGTTGCAGTTGTGTAAAAAATTGACGTAAAAACACGAAAAACAGAAATGAAGAGCGTTGCTGTGTATTTACAGAAGACATTGAAATATCCTCGAACAAAAGTACATCCTGGACATACATATTTCAAAGGACCCACCGAAAACAGTGTGGAGTTATCACATGCAAAGCAGACAAATTCACAATGAATTCCAAGAGATCGAGAGAATAAATGAGAAGATTTCACACGTAGAAAAATCTACATTACCGACAAGTGGACAAATTCATGCAAACGGATTAAATAATACCGAAGCTAAGATTTCAACGATGTTGGGGTCAAAAGTCTTTTATTTTTTAAAATTTATTTTGAACTTCGAGAATCGGTTGCAAAATTTTGAGAAAACAAGATAAGTCACCGATTATAAATGACGTATGTTGCCACAACATGTGTTGTGAAGATGTGATTTTGGAATCGTTAACGAATAACTTTGTGTCTGAAAGCATCTGGACCTCCAGCAAATGAATTGCTTTTTCGGTGTACTAAAATTCAAACATTTAAGCATTGGATTACGCGCAAGATGTCAGCAAATAATTTATGAAATTTATCAGTTAGTTTGTGTATGGAACTGCAACGAAGAACAACTGAAACATTCATTCAAGTTTGACGCAGGGCTCAGAACCGATTTTTTTGAACTAGCTGAACTGTTTATAGGTTATATGTTTAAATTGCAAAGCAAGTATTAAACATGAATTAAATAAGTGCGAACTTAGTCCAACAAATTTCCTGTAAAGAATCTTCTTTATAAACTGTGGTATTGTTAATATGGCTACATTCTTTTAATTCTTAAAAGAACAAAAAAAACTTCAAGATTTTACTTTTATCCCTACTGTCTTATTTCTCTTGACAGCTTACAATATTCTTTCACATGAGAATTGTTTTGTTACAAGATAATTACACCGAGAAGGCTAGCTTATTGCAATGGCGTGTACCTCTAACCACTACACCAGTACAAAACAATCAGTAATGCACTCTAGTGGCACTGGCACCCTATTCTAGGAACATAATAGTAGCAACAAGAGAAAAATTCGACGACACAATAGAAACGTGTTCGCATCGCAAGACGAAAAGCGAAACACAGAATGGAGAATTTTGCAATCAGCTAGCGAATTCTGTGTCAAGTTATTCGACAACGTTGTTGGAGAATATTTAGCGTCTTTTCTTTCTTTCTTTCTTTGGCCACAGAGTCTGTTGGGTTGGACTCGTCGCACCAGAACAGTGTCAATTATTGAATATGAAAGTTAATTATACTTTATTGCATTAGAATGATAATGTGCTACGTGCGCTTTGCATGTATACGTGAGCCAATGAAGTTTTTACATATTTATGCATGATAGAAGAGTATTTATCAGTGCCGCGTTGCGAATAATGGGGTGGAAAAGATTCCATCCGACCAGTTCGAAATAGAAACAGGTTGTGATGACGTTTTCGGCGATAAAATTTGTAGAAAAAAAATTTCTCAGCAGTTAAGATAACGTGTTTTTTTCTTTTTTTATTAGTTCGTTAGATTATTTTGTTGTTTTTCTTTTGAGGGTTCCGGAATTTTTGTTCGCTGTAGACATTTTGTTTTGGTTGTTTTTGCTAGTAAAACAGACAGTGGTAGTTGTTATATTTAATTTCGAATTCCGACCTACATACTGTCAAATGGAAGGTGAAAATGGTAATGAATCATGAATGTGTGGTGAAATTTGCACTAACAGAGCAGAGGAGTTAGAAATTGCAAAAATGCTTTTATTACTCTTATGAAATTGATAAAGCAAAGACTATTCTTTTGTTTCAAAGGTTGCCACCTGTCAAAGTTACGATTTGAACTCTACTGTCAAAATGTCATTTTTTTTATTTGTGGCATTTTTTCGCAACACAGAAAAATCATGTAGTGCCACTCCCTGATTAAATAAACAACTTTTATGGGCTGGAAATGAGCCACATACTTGGAATTCGGATCGCGTAGACTTCTAGGCGTGATTAATTGACAAACAAGTGTTAAGTCAGAATAAATATACGCTGCGGATCGATTTCGATCGATTTTATGAGTATTCCCGGAGAAAATTAATTGGAAAGGATATCCACAACAGTTTTTACAAATCAACAACGCGCATTAACTTATTTTAATAAATTTCATAAGTTTTATGTAATATTTGATTACGAGAAGTCCCTTTCTCGCTTAGTTTCTTTCGCTCAACACTTATAAGGAAAGGGCGACCTCAGTGACCAGCGACCAACGAATGGGCGAACCGGAAACAACCCTTTTAGCACATTTGAAGGCAAACAATTGATAATTTTACTATTTCCAAAGAGAAGAGTTTAATTTATCTATCGTTTTGTAGAAACAAAGTTGAATTTGAATTAATTTCGCTGATTTTTCCGCGAATAGACGAATACTTTTTGCGAAATGTCAATCAGATGTCAAACGCAATACAATTTGCGGGACCAAAACATTCGCGAAAATTTAACCTCACAAATCGAATTTCCTTTGGTAAACGACAAATGAAATTCGGCGATTGCTGGGAATGAAACGTCAAAACTGGCGAATGTCGCTTGTTCATGTTCGCAGTTTGCTGAGCTGTTAATGGACCTTAAGGAGTGATCTCCTCGAACTCATTCTCGCTCCACCTCAACCGTTTTGCACCACATTTGCCTAGTAAAGAATGAATTCTATACACTGACCAAGTTAAGAGAGTTATTAAAAAAAAAATCGCCTTGTTACGCAAGAATAATAAACAAAGAACATACAAACAACTCGTGTCTGCATCGTAAACAAAAAAAAACATATGTAACCCTATTTTAATGTTCAATAATAATTACCAAACACTTTCCATACAACAATAATTAACAATTCCTATTCAGTAATTAATGACCATTCTGGTTTTGTGTAGCTATGAAAACAGACCTGCACATAACAACCAATTAAATGATTTAATCTTCCATGAAATTAATACAATTAAGCATCTATTTGACTGAGTTATATAGAGAAGTCACTGATCGGCTTACTTCAACTGTCAAAAATCACCTCTATTCATATTGAAATCGAAACTAACCACACAACACGTCTGAGTGAAAGTGATCAGTTCCCTACTGAATGACAGTACACAATATTTTCCATTTTTTATTTCCCTGCAAAGCAACATTTTTGTTTTCCTTCCCCTTTCGTGTTCTTTCATAAAATGTTAATTAAAAGAGAAAAAAAATCATTTCTTTTATTTGATTTTTGAGGAAAAAATTGATTAAAACACCGTTAATTTTATTTGCTTAACTCGGAATGCATTGGTGCACATCATCACACACAGCATGTGATCGTTCATGTTGTAGCCATTTCCGGATCTTCTTGAAGCCGAACCCGATATAGTACACGTCATTGCCCCCGCCGCGTGTATACGTACCGATTTATTTCATTTAATTTTTCGATGAAGTAATCGTCTGGAATGCATTTTCACTTTTTATTTCTGCTCGACTTTCTTTCATCTCTTCACTTTGCGTGGTTGCTAATTGAAATTATGTAAAAAGAAAAAAGTGTGTGTGTACATATGTACTTTTCTTTTTTTTAGCGAATAATTTCTATGTTAAGCGGATGGAGCTGCATTAAATTAAGTTAACTGCTGTGTAAGAGTTTTACGAGATTTAGAGCGCAAAAAATCGGTGGTCTCTGCCTACGATCTGTTGTCGTTGCTGTCCCCCTTTTATTCAATTTCCACACTCGAATGCACCTAATTACAAAATTACACGCGGAGGACAAAGAGTCTGATGTCTGGAATTTGGTACGCCTACGTGCTGTTCGCATTAAGGACAAACCGTAGAGAATATTGTTGCAAGACAATGACCATGGTAGTAGGCTACACAAAATGAATGAAGAAATTGTCTCACTAATTACCCAACTGTCAGTGAGGAGAGTTGTCGCGCCCTGAAAGCAGCCATCTCGGACTATGCGACGGATTTTATTTATTATCTTCAAAGTACGTATACATTTCTAGAGTTTGAGTGAGGATTAATAATTGTATAACACCGGCGGGTTACGGTCAAAGACAGACAGACAGGTAGATGGATGTAGAAGGCTGTCAGTTATTTTACGGTAGCTACCGCAATGTATTACCATGCCGACCCAATTAAAGCAAAGAGAAATGGATGTCTCGTTCCAGCGTATCTAAGATTTATTTTTCTTATTTAGAGCAGCGGAATGAGAATAAAGGGTGTTTTGTTATAAATAATTTTACGCTGAAATGAATTCTTGCACTAAGCAATTAGAAACAGAGAATTCGTATTCCATTGAGGGTGTCTTTTATAAAAAAAAATACCAAATCTTTCAGAAAGCAGCTAAGTACCTACCTGGAGAAGGAATTCTATTCAATTTTTCGACTAACAAAGGTAATGGAAAAGTAAAGTGAAAAAAGAGAATTATGTCTGCTTGAATGGGACAAGGGCAGCGTTCAGACGCTTGGCAAATTGTGACAATGGGAAAGGGAGATGGCGGCGTTTAAAGGTTGAGCGAATTTAGATTGATGCAGGTTATTTTCTTGTTTGACATTGAAATAATGTGAAGCACTATTATTCATAGGTTAAGTTAGGTTGACTGTTCCTTTCGCTTCTGCAAAACTGGATGTAATCAAAGTTAGGGGACTGTTTTAGTGATATGTCAGTCAAAGAGTCCTTGCTGTTTGGATTTATGCATTTTTGGATTGAATGTTGGCCTCAATTCAAACTAAATTATAGTGATTTATGTTATTTCAACTCCTCCCTTTTAAGTTAATCAGCTTCTGTACGGTGGTAATGAGTCAATCTTCTTTGATTTTCCAGTAGATTCCAACTGTCATGCCAATGTCATTTAAGACCCAGCTACTCTAATATTAATCCTTGTGATGTTTTTTTTTTTTTTTTTTTATATAATTTGCACATGCCAAAGGGGATATGAATACCCTTTTACTGATTAACAGGGCACGGGCGTTAATTAATTTGGAAGAGAGAAGAAGGGATAGGAAAGAGTTGGTGTAGAGGTATTTGAAATTCAGGTGATATTAGGTTTCAATTTTTTATTCTCCATGGGTGGTTTCCAATTTGACGGGGGAGAGAGTTGTGTGTGATTTTTGCATTCGTTCGTAATTCACAATATTTTTTTCGCGTTCAGGTTAGAATACACAAAGTACTTTCTGAGCGAATTATTTAATTTTAATACTGTGAAAATTGAATGGACTTGGTCGGGAATTGATCACCAAACCTCTCATTCAATGACCGAATAACACTACCACTACACCGTGGCCACCCACTGTGTGCCTGTCGAAGTATAGGTTCATGGTGCAATGTTGGGTACCTTCATTGGTTTGACAGTACAAGTATAATGCATTCCTACAGATGCTCGATAAAAAGCTTGGAATATAGTTTGACGTGTATATAAATTCATTGCTTCAAGAGAGTACTATATCTCTGACAATGACCTGCTGAATTGACAGCCTTTTTGAGGTCAAATATACCTACAGTTCCTCGATGACTATTTCAAACCTTTTTTATCTAAATTTCTTAAGTACTATATCAATAAAATATGTCAACATTCCAAGGCTTTCCCACCTCAAAGCAAAGAAAAATCCAGAATGACATTCCTAAATTTCAGGAACTGAATCGCGTTCATGCTTCCTTATTCTTTTATATCTATCGTATCGTTATCTTATTAACCTGACAGTTGTGTCTTCCCCTTGTTCTCTCTCTTATTTTTTTTTTATCAATAAGTAACTGTGTGCATGTCTATCGATAAAATGTACTTTTTATACCCTATCCTAAGGGTATATTAAGTTTGATACATAGTTTGTAACATAGAGAAATATTGAAGATAGACCACATAAAGTATATATATAAATGATCAGCATCACTAGCCGAGTCGATTGAGCTATGTCCGTCCGTCCGTCCGTCCGTCCGTCCGTATGTCACCAGTTTTTGGGCCTTAAATTTTGAGCTAGGTTGATGAAATTTTGTATACGAGGTCTTCGGAAAAGTAAGCAATACAAGTGTAAAAATTTTTAAAATCCGCCCACTGACACGCCCACTTTTCAAAAAAATCCCTTTTTTCACTATTTTCATATGAAACTCGAAAAAACTTACTTGGGCAAATATGTAGATATCCACTTAATCTACAAATCGTCTATACATTGTATATGGCCACGCCCACTTTTTAGAGGCGTTTACTTCAAAAATTTATTTTTTTTATTATACGTTGTCTGCGGTATCTCAATAGCAGATAAGTTAAGTTATAATTCCACCTAACACCGAATAAATAATCGATAAAACGCACAACGAACAAATTTGTAACAAATTTCTCCTTAAAATGAAAATTTACGAGTGTTTTCTATTTTTATTTCCAAAAAAAAAAATACACAGAAACAACCAAAACTCGTATTGCAATTGGGAAAGCAGAAAAACATCCCAGCGGGTCAATCAACTTTGCTGCTTGTTCAGCTTCCAGTGCACATCATCGAGTACGTTAACCGGCACTCAATGATACTTGAAACCACTCTACGCATCGAGAGAGCGTATCTATACAATCAAGTTGAATTCCAGTTGCAAGGTCAAAAACACAGTGCACTGGAAAATTGTGTGCGACATACACCCGCAATATAAAAACTTTTGATGGTCAGTCACGTCTAATTTATATGGCATGCTGACATTGTATCTAATACGCGTGTAAACAAAGTGACATTCAGTCTGAACACTTATGTCTATCGGTTACTCATTTGCATTTTTAGTACCGACGACATCTGCCTTCTTTTTTTTTGGCTCTGAGACTAACTTAACGGGACATGACAGACAAAAAGGAAAACCGAAAAATAATATTCGACTGTCTGCGCTATCCCTGTGTGTTTACACTCGGCGTAACGAATCAAGGGTACATTTTGAAAAGTCACGTTCAGGGTTTTGTCATGGTTCACAGAAGCAGAAAGTACAAATTGGATGTGGATATATATGTATCTTCTTTTCGAAGTTAAAGAAAATAAAATTAATTGAAAATGCATTCTAGAATGGATATGGTGCATTGAGTACATAAATTAAATGCTTCGAACGTGAGCGAAAAAATGATAATGAAAACTATCTCCTTAACTGACGTTTGATGGATTTAAATGCTAAATCATTAATGTGGGTCACGTTTTATTTGAAAGCGCGTCGTCATTCAATTAACTGATGCATTGAACCATACTATTTAGCATTTGCTTAGTTGAAACTATTCTCTGTGACCAAAAATAACAGGGAGGGTGGTTTAGTCCTTTGTTGGGTTTAATGGTGGTTATAAAGTCAACTCGTTTCCCATGACATTTTACTCTGGTTTGCTGAAATCATAAAAATGCGGTTAATGACTTTGTTCTAGTGCTAAGTTTCATTGTTTTAAGCATGGAAATTCAGTCATTTGATGGGATCTGTCATGTAGTTCATTGACATTACACAAATGCCACCATTAAGATTGCCTGAGAAAGCATATATTTTTTTCAACGTTTAAAAGGTGGTAGTGATTTATTGGTGGAACCTGTCAAAATCTCTTAACTAACTTCACAGTTCATTTAATTGTCAGAATGACTTTATTACTTGAAGTAGAAAAGCTGCTGCGTTTACACACATTGATAAGAATGTGACGTATGTCATTAATTGACAAATTCGGCTGAATTGTCATTTTGTTGAATGCTTTTCTGAAGTCGGTACCAACATCAGCGACTTCTTTACCATTTTCTCATGCGCACGGTCAGATTAGTGGTTGTTGAAGTTCCCCTTAGAAAACTTAGTGAGAGCTTAATACGCCAGAGAGTTAAGCCTTATTTGTGAATTTTTCTAAAGCTTTCGAACGCGCTCCGTAGAAAAGAAAGTTAAAAAGGAGCTGTAAGACTTTGAGCCAAAGACGTTACACACTGTTCAAAGACTAACGAGCTTTTCAATTTTATAGTCAGAAGTTTGGAGAACAATTTCTCATGTAGGTGAAGTGGAAATGACAAATTAAGCCTCGATGTCTCACAAATGATCAGATTTATTTCATGTTTAACTCCTTCTGTTTTGGAAGCAATATTTTAAATATCAAACTATAGTCCGGCAATTGTTTACATAACATTTCTTAAGAGAATTCCTATTCGGTAATCAATCACTTCTCCCTCAACTTCACACACCATCACTTGCTATTGTATTGTCTTTAACAAAACTATTTCGTATTCGGGTTAAATAAATAAACAATGCAAGGCAACCATAAATTTTACCAAGTTCCTCCAATAATCTAAAAAATTATAAACAAAATTTGCATACTTTTAAAAATATTTATAGAAGATACAATAAATAAAACTACGATTCTCCTAAGACCGGTTGCTTCCTCTTATTTTTGTTTTACTTTATTTTTTTTATAAACAATTTTATCGCCAATTACGCATTTGCCGCCAACGTTTTGGTCGAACCATTTTCGACAGCAGAAACAGGTGATTGAGTTCCTAATAAATTCGCGTAATCGAAAATAATTCGTGATTTGCATTTCGATATCGAAAGTTTACCGAAATCGAGGCCACCGCACTTAACAACAAAAAAGGGCGACACAAACATACTATATTGTACTCACTCTATGATCAAAATCAACCGACTTAGAGGGTTTAACTGTATGCCACCATTAAAACAACCGGCGAGACATATCAAATTGATTACAAATGTTTGTTAAAGAAATATAAATTCGATAAGAAAAAAAAAATCCACAGCCGAATGGGGAATCACCACAAGAATAATTTCTTTGTTTTGCACATAAGCTCGTTTTAGTGTCGTCATTTTGTGTAAAAAAAGAAAATTGTACTTGTAGTTTATTGGCGACGAAAGTATGTCGACTTGAATATTTTATTTGCAATAGATAAGCCTCGTTTGGCTGCATCTAAATCGGTATAGTATAAGATTTTATGTTTGTTGTTTGTAATATTGCAGACTTTGACACAGTTTATTTGTTGTTTTGGTTGGGTAGTGTTCAGTCAATAATGAAGCAGGCGAATAACTCGTGCAATCTTTAATATGAACGTAAAGCAAGTAATTGTAGAGTAGTGTAACATTGCATAAATAATAATCAAGTTAAAGTAGCAGAACTGAAATGACAGCACTAAATAGATTTACGATCGATTTACTTTGACAAGTTTATCATGGCTTCTTATTTATTTATTTTTTTCGCCGGGAGAGCATTACCAGCAATACTTTCACTTGTGAGCCTACTGCATCTTGATTGTGAAACTGATCACAGTCCGCTAAAAGTTCCAAAATATCACCCTTTTTACGTTTCGAAATATGATATTTACCCATATGTAAAAAATGTTTATGACTGTGGGCTGAGGTCTGGATGGGAACCACCATACTTGTGATCATATGATTTGTCACGTATTCAAATTACGTTACGGTTTACGGATTCGATAACGTATGGAGTGATCCCCGTCTCTCTTTGAACTTTGAGCTTTAGTTAAAGGGAAGGTACATACTTGCAAATAGCATCTGAATCGTTTGGAACAATCGATTACCTCTGACTAAACAGCCCAAATGACCACAATATTTTAATAATCAGTCAGCCATTTTCTGAAAATTTACTCTCATTTTATTAAAAATGACTGATAGAAAAAGGGAATGAGTAATTAACAAAGACATGTTGTACCTCTGAGTTTAGCAAGGAAAAACAGCTGCTGTATAGGTACAAAGAAAACGGAACGCCTTATAACCTAAAAAAGCAGAAATGGAAGTTCACAGATCGACATCACACTCGTATTGTTAAATCGAGACAAGTCTGTGGCCACAAGGAATAATCGCCTGGTCGATTTTTTGAGTTATGAGAAAAACGCGTTTGAAGTTTTGATTTTCTGTGAAAATGTATGGCATATTGAGATTTCGATTTTCTGTTTTTGTCCACACATTGGTTGGTTTTGTGAGTTTTGGAATGAAAAATTGACAGTGTATGCTTTAAATATTGAGAAATATTTTGATGTACTTATCTCATTTTCATCTTAAGTCGACTTAGGCGGTTATTCCTTATGGCCACCGAAATTTCGAAGACTGTAGCTTAGCTGAGCAGGGGTCGAATTACCTCATCAGTTGTCGATTAACACGTGACTGATAAATGTCAATTTGGCATGAACGCTTAAGACATCAAGTATCGAGTATCGAAATTTGCCATTCTGTCATCAGTGATCGAGTATTTTTTTATTCGACAGGGTTTGTGTTGACGAGCTGAAAAATATAAGTTTTTCAATTTGTTATTTCAAATTTAAACTTATCATAAAACTGCAATATAAAGTATGAGTTGTAATGAGATAGGTAATGACAAATGTTGTCATTTCATGTCATTTCATGTAGACACAGAAACAAAAAAACAAAAATGGGGAAAAAGAGAAAAGCCGACGTGAATAAGCGCAATAAACATTGACCTGAAGAAACATAACTTTATAAATGATACAACTCACGACAAGAAGAATCGACCCCAGTTAACTTTTCGCGATCGAACGCACCTTTAGGATAATGTTTATCGATGGCATAAGTATAAAACATTTTTGATTTATTTACGTTGAATGCAACAACTGCTAAAATAAAATACATTCAACACTGGATTCAAAATTATGACAAATATGTATGTATGCTGAAATTCCGAATACTATCCAAATTGGTTGTCAGTTACCAATGTCAGACTGCTCAGATATTGGTATAATGCTAACAAAATATGCCGTCAACTTTTATGGAATCCCTGTCACGTCTTAAACGAAATTTTTCAATTAACGTCATTTAATGCCGTCGTGACGCCACTAAATTGCCTGCCTTGAATGTCACATGAGCTGTGTGAGTACAAGTTAAAACCACTATATACGATAAGGTTTCAGAACCCATTCGTCAACCGAGTAATGCATAAATCTAAGTCTTTCAGAAAGCCTCTCATCAGATGAGAACAATGTTCTATTAACAAGTAAAATAAATTGCTGTATTTAGAGAAAACAATACATTAGATACAGCAAACTCCATCTATGCATTCATGCAAACTGATAATCAGTATTCTCTCGTCACACCATTCAAATGACTTAAGCAGAGAAGAAGGAGACTGACTAACAATAACAATAGTCCATCCCCACAATCATCCACAATAGATTATGGTCATGCGGTTTTACTTAAAGTTTCAACTTAACTGACAATAGACAAAACGAATACATCCCCATGCATATTCACTTGTCATATCCGCGTATCATGTGAAAATGATCAGCAACAATGGAATATCGATTCACAGGCGGAAAAAAAAAATACTTTGACGCATGCAACATATCCAGAGATATGGTTATAAATATGTTTTTTTTTTTTCGTCCGACGTTTTCTTCCCAAACATTAATGCACTGACACTTTGTTTTGCGGCAAAAAAGGAGGAAGAAAACAAAAAACAGGGACTGGCAACGGCAACGCCTTTCGCTAAGTAATTTTCTCTGGCTGGGGCATGCATCAGTAAATTTTTTACAATCTCCTGCTCCATGCCACACGGCACTAAAGCAGACGCCATTATATACAACAAATAGATGAGCTAATTCTTAACTTCCATCTAAATGACTGTTGTAAAAGGTGGCGCATTTTCATACGTTAGCACGTGACGTGTAAATGCGAAAGAACATTGATCCAGAACACGATGTCAAAGTTGCAGCAAAATGACAGCTCATTTTATTGAATACATTTTTCAATTAACTTGAAGAAGAAGCAAAAATATCAAAATGTAAGAGTACTTACTATACATACAAGTACAATATACATTTTGTATTTTTTCATCGATGAGAATGCACAACTGTTACGTAAACACTGTTCGTTGATGGAGATTTCTCACACTTGGTTGAATGATGTCTGCCTTAAGGGCTGAATGATGTCAAAGTAATTTTTCAGTAAATCTTACTGCCATTAGGGTTTTATGGCCAGCAATCGTTTTGTGTGAATTGTCGTCATTGCTAACAATGAAAAATTGGAGTGCTTATTCTGTTTAACGCCATTCGATATATGTACGGTATGGTATTGCTTTTATAAATGCAAGACTGGAATTTCCATTACAAACAAAGGGATTGGTGAAAAGATTTGTGTATATTCATTGAGTTGCTATATGTATAGTTTGTTTACTGAGTCATTTATCGATTGAAATCCATGCAGTGAGATGAATATTTACTTATTTGAAAGGATTTTCTCGTATAAAAGCTATGTAATGTAAGGGATTTAGTATTGGTGCAGAGTATTTTCCATCCATCATTCGAGGGGGAACTACTATGAGAATGATGAGGATGAATTGCAAGAACAAAAAAAACAGACATTGTGTCTACCCTTTAAAGTTCAAGAGGATTCAAGTATAAGGTTTAAAGCTTAGATGAATTCCTGTGAAAATGTTTTTCGTTGGGCGCCATTTAAGAAAGATGTTTGGGTAGACTTTTGACTTTATAAATCGCTTAATCCAGTGTCGAATTGCAGGAGAGAGTTGCCCAATTTATGCTCTTTCTTTGAAGAATCCTTGGCTGGATTTCTAACAGCAAATCGGCGAAATTATTACTCGTCAAATGGCTGTTTAGAAAGGTATTTTTTAGTCTTTTTAATCGTCTAAGCATGACTATGCAAAGGCCCGCATTTACTCGTATAATAGCTGTTTAGGAACTAATATTTGAGTCTTTTTTATCGTCTAAGCATGACAATGCAATAGCCTGGCGAGCACGTCAATTGATTCATACATTTCATAGTTTAAAGTATGCCTCTGACAGCTGCTTAATCTGGTTGAAGAGTTTAACTCTGCAATAAATCACTAATTTTGCACAGCAAAATGGTTCCAAATGGCATTTTTGTACCAAATTGATACTGTAGCTTCAAATTGTAAGTTAAAGAACTTTTTTAAACCTTCTAATGGCGTACCACAGGGATCTATTATGTGACTGCTACTCCTTATGTTTTTTTGTTCCACGACATACCCTCAATCCTAAGTAACTATAAAGTTCATCGGAATGATTTGAAAGGCGACCTTGTGTAAGACCCAAAGAAACAAGTTTAAACGTTTCTTACTTCCCTAATTAGATGGTGACCAGATCAGGGAGAAGGAGATTTAGGCAGCATTTTGACTTATCACATTCCATCTTCGAATTGAGGGAAGCGCTTGAGATTGTTGTGTCTGCCCAAAAGCCCTTGCAGTAGGTACTAAAGAGTCGATAATGTCTCGTTTGACCTGGTATTCGTAAGGGTCCACAAAGACTACGCACTTTGCCTGCTGTTATATGATTTCATTTACTCATATCAGTCAGTGGGTGTTGTATTGCAAAGACAGTCAGGAAACATCATGCCGGGAAGCCGCATGAAAAAGTTCTGCCCACGTTGGTGTAATGATACTCATTTTTCATTTCGAATAAGGCCTCTCCACAATTAGTCCCCATGACGTATCGGATCTAAAAAAACACATAGTTCCCTCCTCGTTTACGTAATAAATCTCTTGTCGGTTCCTCTATGAACAAATTGATAAGATGTAATCCTCACTAAACACATTCTAAAGTACAAAACCCTAAACAAATTGCTAACCATCAGCCAGAGCTGACTTAATTTCTTAGTTTCTTCTTCATCATTTTATTAATATAAAATGTTTGTTCATTACCCCCGTATTTAACGATCGAAAATCAAATAATACCTCTAACTCAAATCAATATTTTCCTTATCAGGCACTTGCTAGGCAAATAACATGATAACGCTTGTCTCTGTCACAGTGTACTTAAATTTATTTTTATTGTTTAACACAAACTTCTGATAAAACGAAAGAAGTGTGTTACTTCCAGTAAATAGAAAAAAAATATAACTTATCCCCATATCGCTTCTCGATAACGTGAAATAATAAAATTCATTTAGTTCGTAGCAATTTATATTTATTTTTCAAAAAATTAGTAAAGCCTCATGAAAATACTTGGCGGATTTTAAAAACTTATGCTTTAGAGAATAACTTATCGCCTTTTTTAGAATTTTTTTTACCAGAAAAACTTATCACTTTTTAACACAAGCAATTTCTTTTTTTTTTTTCAGATTCCTAGAACGAAAAAGTGAAAATAAAACTAAAAAATCAAGTGTGACGCATCGTAATCTATGTAACCTACTACATAAGTATTTAAAAAAAGAGTTAATCAATTTTTTTTTTGATTATATAACGAAAAGCAAAGAACAATCAGCAAACGCGCAAAAAAAAGAAGAAATAATTTTTTTTTCTTACTACATACTTCCCTATTTCATAATTGTGTAGATATTTTGTAAAAAAAAAAAGAAAAAAAAAAATTCAAACTCCACGAGAGGTTAATTAATTTTTAAAGTGCCATTAGGTTAATTTTTTGTTTAGAAAATTTTTCTATTTTTTCTGTGTCTATTACGAGGAAATATTGTTCCTCTCCTAGATTTCCTTAATTAAATATTTTTCTTATACAGCCTGGGAGCTGTTAATTTATATCGTCTTCCCAAAGAAGAAGATAAATACCACAAGTTAATTGTAT
Source organism: Chalcosyrphus nemorum (assembly GCA_949716465.1). NCBI lineage: Eukaryota > Metazoa > Arthropoda > Insecta > Diptera > Syrphidae > Chalcosyrphus > Chalcosyrphus nemorum. The sequence goes on from OX454333.1 coordinate 83,753,131, forward strand.
AAATGGGGTTCAAACCGTCATCTCTTTTTTTTCGAAAGAGAAATTAGTGCATCCATAACAAATCTTTTCCGTTCTCTGCATCTACCATGGAAATTATTTTGAATTGAAATTTGATTGTTGCCACTACCAAACAATCTCCCTAAAAAGAATACCTACTCTATTTGTATTTCCATTCTTATTTTTGTGAAAGATACGAAGGAAACGGGCATAATCAATCATTCACTCATTCAGTAAAAATTTTTGAACGCACTTAATGCGTTTTTCAATTTTTTCGATTTTGGTTGGCCTCTTTTTTTTCACACACCCTCTGTGTATTGCTTCGTGAAATATGGGAGGGCAAAAACGAAGGAGGATACAAACTGAAGATTAACAGATAAAATGTCTGAGTATTTGAGGGCCCTTTGTGTGTATCGTCGTTTTTCTTGATTTGAATTTGAAAAATTTGAATAGAAAAGGGGGAGGAAGGAAACAAGGTTGACATAATTCGATGTGAACTTGAAAAGAAATGGTGGGGGGTTTTCGAAATAAATTGTATTTTTATTTTTCCAAGATTTATGTGAGGTAGACATGCGTTTGACAGTTATTGCAGGAATTTTGTGTTTTTATGTGCATTTAGGGGTTGTTCAAAGAATGAGTCTTCAAAATTTTCTGGCACCTAATACGGTAGACAGCTAGGAATAGATTGAAATACAGTGGTGCTTAAGAGTTCAACACTTATTGAAATGTTTCATGTTTATACTTAAGTCCTTGCGATAGGAGTTATTTAAAGTTCAAGTTTATAAGGTCAAGGAAGGTATTACACTCGTTAATCTATGTGCACTTTGTTGGTACTCAATGCGAAAAAGTGCAACGCAACATGCCTCCATGCACCAAAAGGAGGAACATTTTAGTGTCTTTCACCAACTTTTTGAGTAGGAAATGACAATGTCTTCAAAGTCTCCTTTCACTGAAAGAAAAATGGACCGCTATATACCAAAGTCTGTTTCTCTTTGAACAACTTGAATCACTTTGCAAAAGTCATGCCGATCCTACGTTAACAAAACCTTCTTTTGAAATGAATTAGCTCAACCCCAGACTTCAGTTCCTTTTTCTTCAGATTTCAGCTCTTATATTTCCAAATTTTCAGTCTACATGAGGTGCACAATATGCCCTTGCATCTTCAATCGACAGTGATCTAATACAGCTTTGTATTATTTGTGTTGCCGACCATTGTAAACGAACCTACTAGTCCCAGAGTGAAATCTAGCTAGAATTTAATAATGGTTGGACTTAGGCCTTTCAAATCAACGTACCCCGGTTAACGTTGCCCCGCGCAACGTTGTTTCGCTATAACGTCGGCAACGATTTGTTACCATACCTTGCTTAACGTTGGGTATCTTCGCTGTAACGCCGTTTCAGCCTTTACTTGTCTTTGCCCCGCAAAACGTTGTTTCGTGTTTTCCAGGAACGCATTAACGACGTTAACCGGGGTATGGTGTATTGTATCAAATAGCGATGACAAATTTGAGGTCAAAAACTGCAACATCTAGTCAAAAGTAGTCACAATATTTTTTGGTGTTTATTAATTAAAAAAATCACATTTTTATTGAATGCATTGAGCGGATCTCTTTACTAAAAATTGCACTTTAAATTATGTTTAAGAGTTAATAGATGAGTTTATTGTTGATGGGCAACCTGTAGCAGAAACATATTCGTTCACAGAGTTTCAAACTATGGATTTCAAAAAGTCCTCGCGATTTTACGAGTATTTTTGACACTACCCAATCGAAAGTATGTCTATAATGAAACCTAAATCACCTGAGTTTCAAAAAATCCCCAGACCATCTCTGCCTCTTTTTATCTAAAAATGATTGCCCATTTTGTGTTTACAAGTTTATAGAAGCCATGAGTAAACTGTAGAAAAAAGGCTTCCATGGTCACTACTTCTTCTCTATTTTTTTTTAATTTGATGCCATATTTATCTGTCATCCGGTTCTCTGCGTTCAAAATCTGCATTTATAGCTAATTCCTCTTAAAATCCCACACTCTAATTAACTTACTAATTTGAGAAACATTCCATTCTGATGAACTTATTATTATATTAATAATGGTTCCATGTCTTAACTGAGGCTTCCTTCAATTAAAAACAAAAATACAGTATTTCAGTCTAGAAAACTGTCTTGATCTAACCCAACCCCACCCATCAGTATTTTTACATCACAAATCCGCAAAAAAAAATAATACGTTTAACCCCATTTAATACAATTCACCGATTCTTCCTATGATTTAAATTATTGTGCTAAAAAATAAAACTAAAAACAAATACCAAAAAAACCACTAACTAAAAAAATTATTTGTCAATTATTGCGACGAAAATTGAAAAGAAAATTGTCCAAACTGGTTGTAGAATTCCAATTGAGCTTAAACAACAAAAAACAATGAATTAAATAACGAACTATTCTTATATTTAAAAATATTACAAAACGAATTAGTAGTTAAATATTTACGCAATTAAAAAAAGTATACATACACGCAGAATGAAGTGCCCTGTAAAATATTTATTAGCATTTGTTTTACATTTAAAAAGATTAAATAAAAATCTTACTGCAAAAATACAAAAATATTTAAATAAGTGTAAAGTATATTCGTGAGCACAATATACGCACAATTTTCCATTTTATACAGAAAAAAAACTAGAAACAAAATAAATTTTGTAAGAACTTTTTTATACAAAAAGGAATTTTGAAAAGCAAATATTATTATGAAAAATCCCAGAAAAGAAAATAGCCAAGATAATATACTTTTTGTATTTTTTACACGAAATATTCATTCATATGTAAATTAGTCTTAAGAAAGAAAGCAAGAAAACCCATTAGTCATATTAGTAATTCTTTGTGAAAAAAAAACGAAAAACAATACTATTTTTACTATGAAAACAAAAACAAAATAATCGCATAATATTCAACTGAAAATATTCAACTACTGTCTAAAACATATTTGTATATGTATCAATATTTCTATTTTAATTTTATTTTAGCTTTTGTGTTTTGTTAAAAGAAATAATTTTAGTTTTTTTTTTGTAATATTAAGTGTTTTGTTGTCGGTTTAAGAATGACTATTTCTTAACTATTTTGTAATTTAGTATTTCCCCCCTCCCATCCAGAAGAAGGATTTTGTAAATTTGATTGTATTATTTTCTTTTCTTTTTAATTTTTAATTTGAGATTTATATTTGATTTTTTGTTCATTTTATGGTAAACAAAAAAGAAAGTAGGAAGCGAAATCAAAACCACCAGCCCACTGTGCATTTGTTTACTGTTTTTATTTTATTATTATTTCTATTAATATATATATTATTTTTAAATTAATATTTCTCTTTAGAAGAAATAATAAAAAATATACATTTTTTGTAAACAAATGAAAAAGCGTTTTCTTTTTTTTAAAGAATTGTTTTGAGTAGATCATGGGCCTGAAGGGTAAGCGTGAAAACTTATTCAAAATTTATATAGTGGGATGAAAGCTTGAAGCAAGTTATGGGATGAAGGAGGAACAAAATAATCAGCATGCTGTTGATAATGTCGAAAAATCGTGTTGATGAGCTGCTGTAAGGTCCCAATAAATACCTTGTAAGCTCAGATCTGTGATGCTATGTATTTACTCGTATGTATGCATGTAGGCAATATGTAAACTCGACCGAACATAGCGTTATACAAAGTAAAAGGTAAGTCTAGTTGCCGATTCTACAATCTTCAATTTACTATCAGATAGCCAAAGATAAGAAACAAGGTTTATCTCAAACGTTTTATAAGAATTTCCAAGGGTCTGTTGACGAGCCGGATATCTTGACCGTTGGCGATTAAAATCGGATGTTTTTAGTGTCCCGGACCTTAAAAAGAAAGAAGGAACCCACGGGAAGATGTGGACCAACGAAATGATTGTACAGCAAACCGAATGCGGTTACTCTGTTGAATACCAGAGCATGAAGATATAAAAAATAATAAAAGGGCTAACGAATTTGCAAGCAAGTTGGCCTGCCAGCCTCTGCTTTAGGAGAACCTCGTTTGAAGAGAATGTTAAGGTTATGAAAATGCTACAAACCATCTGGAACGGATCATATAATCGTATGATCCTACACCTTCTCCCTTTTCTACAGAGTCCGTTTTTCACTCAGAATACATATTTATGTCAGTTTGTTGTGAGGGTCTGTCAGTCTGTCTACCACGAACCAGTAGGTACATTTTAAGGTAGGGCAATGATTTGTTGTGAACGAACTCCTTGAAAGACTGTAGTATAAACTCCCAATTTCACTACATAGACGCCCACTTATTCTTCCAAATCAGTGAATTTTCAACTGAATTTTTTACTGTGTCGAAAATTTACTTCTTCCTGGACGAATTTCGCCGCGATTTTTTGCAATTCGAAAGTCTTGTTGCAAATGTAATGTACGAAGGCACAAAAATAACAGTAAGATACTCCGCCTTAGTTTTACGAATTCTCAATTAATGTTGTTCCTGACTATATATCAAAAATAACCTATAATAGACAGTCCACTCCGAGGGATCTTCTCCTTAACCTAAAAATTTTACACTGGTGAGCGAGAATGGTTAGTGATTTTCCCTCTTCGTGATTCTCACAGATAGTGATTTTGACTAACACATTCTCGTTCACCAGTGTAAAAGCTTGTGGTCTTCTCCTTAACTTCTCGAAGTGGACTATCTAATATAAGTTATTTGTGTTATATACTACAAGGCGAAGAGACGATTACAAGATGGCCATCTGTGATGTCTGATCAATATTAACCTAAGATAAGGAACCAGTTTGTGACCGACAGAAACATTAAACAACACTTTCAACTGGTTGGTAATGATCCAATACGCAAACCCTATTGACGCTTACTGACACTACGAGGCCCACGTCTCTGCGGACAGCTCCGATACAGCTATTATAAACAAAATCATTGAACTCCAAGCCTTCTTAATCAATTAACTAAACAACCATTTGAACTATGTAATATCACTCTTTTATTGCACTAATATTTACTAAAAACTAAACCCATACATCTTCCCTGTACTTCCCACTTGCTCGACTGTCGCTTATAACTTTTTCTGCTTCTTCCTTTGAACATTGTAGAGCCTCGATGAAGCATTCCTTAACGCAGCTCTCAATACTCTTTGATATCTGTGCTCCATCAGCGCAAACGTACAATATCGTCTCCTTCTTTCCAAATTGATTCACAAATTCTGTAGCGTTTGACTTTATTTGATCCTGGACGTATTTAAAGCTGCCGCATTCAGGGTCCCTTGAGAAGCTTTCATAAAGTTCTTGTAAAACTCCTCTTTCTTTGTAGTCTAGCAGTCGCTCTCTATGCACTGCATTTGCCTGGCAAGTAGAACCAACAAAGAGCCATGTGGATCCCAATTCTGTCGAGTTTTGCTTCATCAAACAGTCCTTGTGCTCAAGGAATCCTAGAAATGGTGCCACTCCACAGCCAATTCCAATCAAAATGTTGTTAACTTTTGACTCTTCGATCGTGTAGCTGAATTTATTCGTCTCTCGGAAGTAGAAACTTATGCTTGGAGGATTCTTGGGATTCTCCAGGAATTCCTCAGATAAATTGGTCAGGTAGCCAGTGGCTACGCCAGGGTTTTCGTGGAAAACAGAGAGAACTACTTGGATCTTTCCTGAGTTGGTAAGGGGGCTGTTGATTATGGAATAAGGTCGAGGCTTAAGACGTGGTAGGTGCTCAATTAGAAGCGAAAATGGGGGACAACAGCTTGGACAGATGTCCAGAATCTCAAGGAAAGTCCGTGTCTTATCCAGTATTACTTCATTGTACAGCTTTGAGCCTTCTTTGGATGAGACTGAGATTAGGAACTTCTTATCACTTTCGTCACGAGTGTATTCAGCTAAAGAACGAAGGAATAGCTTCTTCGGGACGCTCCTCAGGTCCAGACAATCTTGAAGAATCGCCCGAACAGAGGATTTTTGTGGAATATGCTGAGGAACCTTTGCGTTCTTCTTACTTGTCCTAGCCTTTATAGACACCTCACACAAAGAATCAGCTTTGTTATTCAACTCCATACTCAAAAGCACCTTCTCCACATCCTTCTTTGAGTTTGAGACCAGAACACCGATGCTGTCCCCAGGAGCAAACGTGTAATCATCGATGTTCCCAACATCTACCGATAGTTCGATGATCTTCTTGGATGAAGCTCTTCCCTGGTAGAGAATCCTAGCATCTGTTAGAGGGGCTGTCACTACAGAAGTCGCCTTAAATGGGAACAAAAGGTCGCCACATTTCAGTTGCCCGTGCAGTGAATCATCCTAATTAAGTGAAATGATGAAATAGAAGTTGCGTTTGGTGTATGAAATTTTACCTCAAATTTATCATCGTGGAATTTCACGTCGATATATTCGACTGGCAGTGTAGCAGGAGTGCATTTTGGCAAGATTTCAAAAGAATTTGAGAATTTATTCTCGAAATCCTGAATCGGTGGCACCATGCTGGATGAAATGTTTCTTGCGTGAACTGTCAAATGATGACAGTGGGTATCGGAGTGCAGTTGGAATGCGACGAATCATGATTAGAGTGTTCGGAAATCGAATGTAACTCCAAGGGTTTGTTCATATTGGTTGCGAATTTGGTGGAAATAAAAGTACGTATGTTAAAAATATTTGGGAAAATGAGCTATAGTATTCATACATGCATTACATTCAATTTCTTTTCTACTATTTTGAGCAAAAAAATGAACATTCAACTGTCACTTTTCGTATCGAATCTGGATCTTAGAAAGAATTGGAGTGTAAAAGATCAGTTTAAATCGGTTGAACGCAAAAAGAATTGAGGTTTACACAATTTTTAACAATCGGGGGTATGTTGTTGTTTATGAAGGCATCAAAATGCTATTTCTTTACAACTATTTAAAGAGTTAACCTTTTCAGGCTGGTGAATGATTGGGTCATAATTACAAAGCCTCTATCTGTGTCAGACAAGTATCATGGAGAACAACTACATAAAGGCCAAATTATTCTCTGCGAATTGAAGAGATTGTGTTCCATGCAATCGAGGATTTAAGTAAAGTTCTAGCAATATTTTTGCCAGACTAAGGATGGGTCATATGTGTGGCTGGCAAGCGAAGAGGGAACAAAAATCATCTCATCTATCTATCCTCAAGCATTGCATGTGCCTTTATTGTCATCAGCACTAAATAAAGCTTTTAACTTAAATCTACGAGGCATCCTATATCGCTGTATCGCTGTATCTTAGAACAACCTTTTCTGCTCCATTGTGGCTGATTGCGCATTTAATTCCCAAAGACATTATTGCCAGGCAACAAGGTATTAATTAAATCTGGCTTAATTTATAAATCATGCTCGTGTCTTAAGAAGGGGCTGCATCTTTAGTAGATAGGTTAATTTATATGTGTAAGGTTCCTGAAACAACAACATCAAAGGTCTTAATCGATAGTCTGTCTTATTTTAGCATTTATTTATTTTTATAGCCTGCAAGTTCATTCTAGGAATCTGTAGGGACAATTAGAACAAGGGGTGAATATTCCTTGCTTTTTTTTACAATGAAAAATCTCTGAGCCATATGGAAATGACAAGTTGTCCAATAAAGAGTTTATGTGTTGTAGTGTATTCTGGGTGTCTTCTCAAATGAAATCGAGAAGCGAAAAGCTTTTCCAAAAGTTGCTTCCGAAGAGCCAACGGAACATAATTGGCAGTGTTTTTTCTTTTCGAATTATAAAAAGAAGACTTCTTTTGTCCAATATAAAACGGCATTACTTTGTCTTCACTTCGCTGTATACTTTACGAACACTCCCTCAAGTGCAATCGTACCAGAGGCATAATACAATCCAATCGGCTTTTCGCCTTCCATCACTCAGCTGTTTTTTGACATTTCCCCTCTTCCTATTATCAGTGCAAAGTTCCCACCTTCCACAACAATTTTGACATTTTTCCATTGCCCGACCACTGGCGAAATCAGCGAAAAAAAAAAAAAAAAAAAAATGAAGAAATACCCACCGAAGAAAAAGAAATGAGAGTCGAGAAAAAATCGTGCAGGTGTTTGCTGCTTCGCTGCTGTTGTGCGCTAGCTCTGTCTCTGACAGTAAAAAAAAAAAGAATCTAATTTCTATCGCGCTTATCACCGCGAACAGGCAGTGTCACGGGTAAATTAAGAAAATTCGTTTCTTCCAACCGCACAAAATGCTCTGCTAGACGTTTGCTTCCACCCAATTCGTCATCCTTTCTCCAGAAATTGTCGTGGTCACATCCTAAAAACCGAACCCGAATGTGATTGTGATTCATTTTTGTCATTATTTGTCGCTTCGATACATCCGCGCGAGATCCGCCTCCAGATTCGTTCGCTCTATTCTCGTTTCTATACCCACCTTTGGTGTGTCGGTTAGTGCGTGTGTGCATTAAAATTCAGTGAATACCACAAATTTAATCAATTTTAAGTGAATTTCTTGTGATTTCCCTTCTATGGCAGCAGCAAGTTCACAATTTAGGTAAGTTTTGGTGACAAAAAGTGGGTTGGGCCCATGGGGTTTCCCCGGATAGTTTATATCAGGTGCACCTTGGACGTGCCAAAGTGTAAACCGCAATTGTGGCTTTAGGAATTTCTTAATTAACCATTCGTTGGAATAAATTTTTGTGAAAAAAGTATCACTAGAATGAGTATAAGGTGAGGACAGGAACAGGACATTTCCCCGCCTTTTTTGACTCAAATTGGCATTCAACTTGCTCACCGAAAATCGATTTGTTTTTTCTTTTCATTGGAGTGAAAAATAAGGACACTCAATAGTACTCGCGCTCGCATGAGAGTCACTCTAATTGGTTTGTGGGGAAGGGCGAATGAGGACGAAAGGAAGGGCATAAATTTCCTTTGTTTACTTTTTCTTTGCATACAAACGTTGTGTGTGGCGGGCGAGCGGTGTTTATTGAATGAATGAAAGGAACACAATTACGGTACCTCGTGTATGGAGGGAGACTAGAATTCCCTGTACGTTATCGCGTTTATTAATTTGAGTTGGGGGTTGTATGGGGAAATGTGGGGAGTTGGAGTGGTGTTGGTGTGCAACAGGATGAGGAAGGAAGTAGGGAGCACTCTGTCAGGTGTTTCTGGCAACTTGATTGAGTGAAAGAGTGCTCCTTTGTGATAAGGAGAGACGCAATTTGTATGTGCAAATTTTTGGGAGGGCACAGGCTTATCTTATCTCGGATTAGCCTCTAATCGAAATCAATTAGATGGCAATTGTCATTCAATCACATGGTCTGTTTAATTTTCTTGGAATTTGTGATAGGAAGGTACACATTGCCTACCTGGAGTATAGGTAGTCGCACATTCGTGTCAAATTATAGGTATATGTGTATGTTGGAGCGACGATTTTGGTTATGTCATAGATTCTAAACTTTTTGGTAGTGGCTTATGCTTGTGGTGGAGAAGAGTGCTTCCAAGAAGATGCCATGCACACTCCTATAGAGGAACTTAAATTCCACAAGCTGGTACCTACATATAGAGTTAATATTCATTATTCATGAGCAAGTTTAATGTCCTTTGTCCACACATAGAGGATAAAAGTATGTTGCTCCTCCAGTCAATTCTCTTCTGATACCAATCTCGTTCTTGACAAAGCTAGACATTGGCAGAAGTAGTTCTATGTATATTCATATCTTATCCACGAGCACGTAGGCAATGGAATGCAAACCGGCTGTTGTTCTGCAGATCTTTCTTCTTAAGTTGAACATAAATACATACATATGTACACATCACAATTTCCAGTTTCCAATCTCAACATACATACCTATCTTCTGGGAAACTCAAGCCTCTATCAAGCCCATTGATACGGTCAAGCTAGCACAGCTAGGTATATTGATACATATGTAAGTATCAATTCAATAATATCTTTCATAGGGATCCCAGGGCACCATTGTTATGAGGCTTATGAACGTGCTGACGAGCTATCTAAGCAAGTGTCGGCCCTTACCAGTTTACTAGCAGAAATACTCGAGCTTCTTCTAGGGCAATGTCTTCACCTCCTCTATCTAGTTAACCGCGGGTGAAAAAGAAGACCTGGCTTGCTATTTAAACCCAAGTTTTACGAGCTATTAGTCAAATCAATACCTGATATTGCCAGAATTGTCATCACTGGCCAGTTTACTGCTATGCGGCCAAGATTGGCATCACCTATAACATCATCATCTAAAATCTTCGAAAAAAACTATTATATCATTAAAACTCCACTTATTCGTCGATGGTGTAAGTTGTGTTCAGTCAGTGCCGGTAGTTAGAGCCGTGATGCCAAATTTTTATTTCTCTAATTCCCCATTTTTGGGGGAAAAAAACCCCACTTCGTAATCGGTTTTTCTCCACATCTCCAAAAAATTTGCAATTTTTTTTACAAATCCCAACATCAACTGATTTGGGTTCAATGCAGGCGTTGCAGAACTGTCACATCTGTCAGTAAACGACAGTATCTAATGTCAGAATGTCAGTTCATTCTTTTCTGATAGAATGTCATAGTTTTGTCGTCATAATTTTTTTTATAAAATGTGTTGCTGTTTATGTCAAATTTAAATAATAAATTCCACAACTGAACCCTGGATGAAAAGTACATGTAAAACGATTGCTCTTTGTCGCAGATATATGTACCCCATAAGCCAAGCCTCTATTTTATTGCGAAAGAGACTACCTATTTTGCCATCGGAATTCCTACCTAAGCCCCAAAGCAAGCTTGTTGTATTGATTCGAGATTCAGTGACTTCCTCTGTACACAAAATATTTCAGTCGATAAGTCTGACTCGTAGTGTGCCTTCTGTAAAATCTTGTCTAATAAGCTTCACCATAAACAAACGTGCCAATCCCACCCAAGTCGAGATTAATTGTTGCTTTCATGTGAACAAACTCATAATTAACACGTGACTAGAAAAAGTTCAGAGTTAGTTGCCGTGGGAAACTCTATTGTGTATGCTGCATCAAATACATCCAAAATCATTTCCTCAAGTACCATCTCTCAATTTGTCAACTCAAACCAGGAAAACTTTAAAGACATTTCTCGCCTACGCTTTCAAATAAAAAAAAATAAAAAACCTTAAGATACACCAAAGCAATGCCCTGATTTACATATGCCTCATATAATTTTACCTCTCATTAATATTACGGCACGCAACATATTATGCCGGAGCTACTGTCTAAAACATCTCTCTTCTTTCCTAGTTCGCATTTCATAATCTAAAGCCATCTGGAGATCAACAGATTTGTGTCAGATATTGTTGAATTAAAAATTTAAATTTGCGCAGACTACACTCATGCAAAATGTTATCTATCCACTGTACACGGACTTCCGTAAAAGTAGGTCATAACGATGTAGTCATACTTGCATAGACAGATTCCCATTTCAGATTTATGAGATGCAGCAATAGATTCGATTTCTTTTTTTTTTTTGTACAAAGTCTATTGTTCTATGTTGTAGTAAGCGCGCTTTGTGCTTAAAGGTTTTTAATAACAGCAACAACTATGAGGCAAACAAAAAGTGGTACTCTGGTGCTATTCATAGTTTGCGCGTGCATTGCACACATGCCCTTGAAATGCATCGCAACATGGAGAGGAAATGCTTAAAAAAAATAAAAAAATGCTTTGGGAAATTTTCATTATCTCTAGCTGTGATTTTCGCTGAAAGGTCTTTACAAATGCTCGCTTGATTGGAGACAAGGGTTAGAGGTTTTCATATATGTCATACATCCTAGGGCGTATGTATTACACAAGGCTATGCTCCTTACTGAACTGAAATAAAGGGTGCCTCAACGCTTTTGCTATTTGAATTTCCTAAATTATAAATTGAATGGCGAACAAAGTATGACAGATGTCAACGAGAAGGTTTACGTCGAACTTTGTGAAAAATTATGACGAAAATGGTGTGTTTTATTTTTATTTTTTTTGAATTTTGGAATTCAGAGATTTAGCTTCGCTTTACAACGTCTGACCAAATTTAAGCACATCTTGATGAAATATACAGCATCCAAGCAGTATTTCAAATTTACGCCTAAAAAGTCGATCGGCATTTTTAAATTGCCCATTTCCATTATTGCGACAGAAGCACCTGTCAAATAATATTGGCTGCGATCCCAAAAACCACTTGGAATCAGTGCTGCCAGACTGTTTTCAGGAAAAATATCACACGATGGATGAAAATTTACCATTTTTGCCCAAAACTGCCTACACAAATAAAAAATGTTTGGTATAACAAAATCAATCAAATTTACTGTGAATCAATAATACATTATAGTTAATATTGCGATTTTATGAGTAGGATCGTAGATAAGCAAAAAAGAATAAGTACGCAAACAATCAACAAATACATGAAATCGGTGAGATTACCTTTTTTAAAGTATGCGATGAATTCATTTTGTTGATTGCAATGAGAACGAGTGAGAAAACGAATTTTTCAAAAATTTCATTTTTTTTAGAGAATGTAACCTTTTTATCATATCGTGAAAATTCGAGTTGGAAATTAGCGCGAAAAGGTAAATTTACCACGATCTGGCAGGACTGCTTGGAATTGGTATTCGATCGGTAAACGCTGGTCAAAAATCATTTCGAGAATGCCAGGTATGTGTATACTAACGAAGATTAACTAGAAAAGGCGAAAGCACTAACCCTTGCGGCTCTTCGTTATTCAGCTTTCTTGGTAACTTTGTTACAAGTCACTCCAATTTAAAATTCGGTTAACAGACAGGTTCTCTATCAACACTATTTTCTGAGCCTGCTTTGTTGTTATGGACAGTTCATAGTGCACCGGACAATTCCAGCGTAGATGGTCCAGGGGAACCCCAACATGATGTATGTCTTTAAGATCCACATCCTTCTCCGCTTGTTAATCACACTAGGCTCTCCCATTGGATGACAACTATCGCTTTTCCTAGAATCTGAGGTTGCTCTCCACTTTACCCATTTAATAAGTCAATAAATTGGTCTCTCTGTTCTGTATTGAAAAAATTAACTTATGAGTTAGCTCTTGGCTTATACAGCCTCGAAGTCTTCCAAAGTGATCTGTTAACAAAGCAAAGTTGAGTTGGCTTCCAGAACAGACTTGTGTATTAAATTTTTAAAACTCGGAATACCCTCAATGATCCCCAATGGATATTATTCTGTACAAGCTATTGCTTATCCCACAAAGTCTCTGAAAGTCTGACTCGATTCTCGCCTAGCTGATGCCTCTAAAACTGATGCATGTGACAGACACCACTGCGTCATCTTGGTTTCCTTCCAGCCGAAAATATTGCTGGAGAATTGCCGATTCATTGGCGTTCGTTCCTTACAACTATAATATTTACAGCTTTTTATAAATATCTACTGATAGTTAGGAAGCCTTGAAAATCGTTAGTTAAGATCTAATCTTGTTAACTTTATCACTGAAGGTTTTCAATTTGGAAGAACTACGATTCGACTTACTTTATCACCCTGAGTCAATTGCCAAATGCTATCAAATTCTCCTTGTAATAAATTGAGATAGATAAGGTTTAGGCTTACGAGTAGGTTAGAGTGGTTGCTAGTACCCAGATACAGATGAACACCAGCTCACTTAGGCCTAAAAAGAAGGCCTATACACCACTGGATCTACAAAACAACACAGAACTACTAGCACTACGACGACAGAATAAAGAAGACTAGAAACAAATAGAGACACTTAGTAGCGGACACTCGTCAGGTCACCAAGATCATTGAAGAAATATGATCTCAAGTGGAGGTTCCTTATTGATGCGAAAGCAGGACAGTTATAGAGGAGAAGAGGAATCGTTTCCTCCTCCTGCTCGTCCCTGCAAATTCTGCAGAAATCATTTGAAGAGAGGCCTAAACGTCTGGCATGTAGGCCGAAGACGGTGCTTCTTTTATTGCAATTATTTCCGCCTAAAATACGCTACAGTGATCAGGGAAGCAGAAGGAGATACTTAAGTTAAGCACAGAGGAGTAAACACCATCATCAACTCCATCTGAGATCTTAGATCCTTCAGTGTAGTAAATCAGTGAATCCCTCCGACATCCACCTGCTCAAGACTAGACCTTATGTCACGAGTCGGGATTGATGTACGAAAATTTTGACCAAAGCTGAGTTTAGTTGGGATGTAGTCAGTGGTTTCATAAATGAGATTATATTCATTAAGAGGAGTGGCTATAGTTTAGACTTAGGGACTGTGAAGAGCCGGACAGACGAATCGCTTTGAGGCAGCCATTTGTCTGCTGAAAATATCTAGAAGCAGTAGGTCAGGGTTGGTACCTAAAGCTGTGGAGGGGGTTGTTCTGAGGGCTCCACATATACAAATCCATGTAGCTCTTTGAACTTATCTAGGCGAGAGAAGTTAACAGTCTTTAAAAGAGCTGTCCACCAAACGGACACGCCATAAAGAAGTATAGGTCTGACAACAAACGTATATAGCCAGACGGTGACATGAGGTTTTAATCCCCATTTTCCAACAATCGCTCTTTTACAAGAGTACACGACAGTGCTGGCTTCCTGGCCCCGCTCTATGATATTGGCTTTTCAATATAGATAAACCTCTTCCACAATTGTCCACACAAGTAGCCTGAGTGAATACATCCAGAAACAATGCACTTCATTCACCTTTCCTTAATCTTACGGAACATCACTTCACTTGTTCATGTCAAGAGTCGGTACTCAGCATTTTTCTATATTCTTAAGTTATTTTGAACCTGTTTTTTTAATTTTAGAATTCATTTCAATTGAATTTTTTGCTGTTTACCCAGTTACGCTTGGTACCGATAATTAGTAATAAAAAAATAAGATATTTACACGTAAGTTGACTATAACTACTTAATCCTGTTGTATAAAAGATAAGAAAAACCATGATTAACCAACCATCCCATTCCTTATCTCAGTCTCAAAAGATATATACAATAATTGTGTGTATTTATCTATAAATATGTAACTTCGCAACAAAAGTGCGAGTCACGAAAATCACCTGCACGCGATGAAAAGTGAATTTTGTCACGAACCAAAACACAGCCCATTCAACACTATTGGGGTCAATTTGAAGCTAAAAATAACCAAAAATCCACTTTGCCAGCTCTGAAGAAGATACAGATAGAAAAAGAAAACTTACGAAAGAAAGCAAAAACACAAGAAAAAAAAAAGAAAAGTATAGCAACGCCCGATAGCAAAGCCAATTTTATGATAAAAAGTTCGGCTCAACGCCCACTATACTTGTACAAGGGCGCGAGCGTTCACACACAGACAAAAATTGATTTCGCGCGACGCACAGCACAGCACAGCACAAAAAATATGAAAGATCTTGACCTCGAACCTCCACTGAATGGTTCAACAGCTCTGCTGCTGATGATGACGATGGATTAGGCACTTGGGGGGTTGACACACTTACCCTGATTTCTTTTTTTTTGAATGAATGCATACTCTCGTGGTGGAAATACTTTACCCTGATGGTGACTCCATCTAGTGGTGCTTCGTGTTCATTTCCGAAGTGCCAAATGCGACACTTTTGTGACGAGTGTCATTAACCGTGCTTACGTAATGGGATACAAATTATGTTAGCTTTTGAATTATGAAATCGGAAGGTAGAAGTTTGATAAATATTTTTTTCATTTGATTTTTATTATTTTGTTGTTATCAATTGGTGGAGGGTAAAAGCGGCGTAAAACTATTTAGTGAGTATGACACAGTTTTTAATGGGCGGTTTTTTTTTTAATGGTTCTATGATATGCGGATTCACTGATAGGGTGACTTCATTTGTGACACACTATAATTAAGTTTTAAATAGGCGAATGATTGTGGTTGAGAAAATTCAGTTAAAAGGAAGAGTACTGTGAATTTGTTGAAATGTAAACGTTAGGCAATCGTTTATAGACTGCTCAATTAGGTTTACGTTACGTTTGAGTGACAAGCTACGTATATTAAATTAAAAATACAAAACTAACTGCCGTTTGACAGATTGGTTTTCCCCACGTCAAACTTTAACATCTGTCATCAGTAGCCAAGAGGAATGTGTGAGAATGGATACGTAAAGTAATCGTTTATAGACTGCTCAATTAAGTTTAGGTTGCGTTTGAGTTGAGTGGCAAGCTACGTATATTAAATTAAAAATACAAAACTGACAAACGAACTGCCATTTGACAGATTGGTTTTCCCCAATCAAGCTTTGACATCTTTAATCAGTAGATTGTGACGCACATTTTGTGACTGCGTATTGACTGACAGACTGAGTTAGTGTAAGTTATGTTTTTTGTAGTCCAGGAAACCTAAATGGTTGGACATATTTGCTTCTAAGGTAGTAAAGTATAGTCTCTTTTACAAGCCTGATGACGTGCCTTCCATTAAAACATAGCTCTGTGAAGACATTTTACTTATAAGCGTTTTCTTTTGTCTTGTTAGAAAGTTGTAATGTATCCAGCAAAGTAGACAGAAAGGGCTCCTGTAATAGTGACTGTTGCCCACTTTTTTATGTTTTCCGGGAATGCTCAGTAGTCCCACATAGTTACTACTGTGCCGCGGTGATTCTTTGTGTGCCTTACTCTGACCAATATTTCTCCTGCTGACTCTAAACTTCGAACGTATTGTCATAAGGTAACGGGAAGGATATCTGAAGGTATCGTTTATCAGAAAGGCATAACTGCAGTCCCTAAATTCGGACTAAATGAAAACATGTAGTTGACTATAGTAGAAGCTGCCTTCGTTAAAAGTTCCTTCATCCATCGTCCTTCATAACTCTGTCATCACCTTGTTCACCGTATAGTTTTGCGTTTGGTTTGATTTGAAAAAAGATATAACCCTCCCACTTTACTGAATCGCTACTGGTCCGACTATGAGGTTCGCCAGTTTCATCTGAGGAAGTACCAGCAGGCCTTCCGGTTATTCCTTCATGCGAAGCATCTCCATCTCAGCTGTCTTTAATTTGCTCTCATACTCTTTGTACATTGTCTATCATTGTATGTGAGTATGTGAACGGCGGAAAATCAACTGTGGGGTGGAGCCTTCCTATCAGCTAAGAGGACATTTTTCGGTCACTATGATTGATGTCATCATCACAAGCTTCTCTATTGAACATAGCGCCAAGATATTTGAACTTTTAAAGTAGAATTTGCCGGGGTGAATTAGAAAAGCGGCAGCACAGATTCTCTATTCTTTTTGAACTAATATTGTACCCATTTCCCTCCGAATCATCTACCCATACATACCCTTAGTCTAAACCCTGGGGAGAGTGGGTGAAATCCTCATGGCATATCCGAACCGGAGCGCAGCAGGGTTATAGAGAATCTTTCTCATAGCAGTCATAGATGTTTGCCTGACGTTGGCAAAAGAAGGAAAGCGGTTCCGCGAGAAAAATCCTTCTCTATTCCCTGTCATTATTTTCCCCTGAAATATATACAATTTTATACTCCACTGAGCATAATTTAATCCAATTAAAATAATACTTCACGCTGCGCAAAAAAGTCCACTTAATTTAGTCGAATTACTCGCTAGCAAAAGTGCTATGTAGTTTCGTTGAATTTTTCTTCTTTTTATTACACTTGACACTTCATCATGTAATAAACTGTAAAGTGGTCTTAATAAACCAAAAAAACAGCAAGCTTAATTCCACTTAAACTAGTTCATAGCTTATTAAACGAAATAGCCTCGGTTTCATGGTGCTTTTTTGTCTCAATCATAACCTAAGTTCAGCGACCTGATTGTTTCTGGCACCAGCAATTAGATCCATTTCCTCTGTGTGTACGCTTGGCTTGATATTTTCCATTTCTCAGAAGCAATTCGCTTCGAGAACGAAAAACGTGACAGCACTAAGTATCCGTAGTGTTTTGTCATTTTAGATTCGAGACGCACCCATCTGACCCTGTGGCACACGAACATTACTCTTTGCCACAGTACAGTGCATTAAATAACAGCTTTGTGCCCAATTTAGCACCCATGGCACTTAAAGGGGAGCGACAAGTATCCATTCTCTTGCATATTTAATTGTGTGCAGTTGCGGTAAAGGTTTTCTTAGTTTCACCTAGATTTAGATTGGGTATACTGCCGCAGAGAAAGCTGAGGTCTAGATGGCGGTGGAAGTTAAAAAAAAAAGAGGGCTCACCAAGTAAGTACGATTAGGGCAGAAAGAAGTGAATTACAGTAGGCACAATTAAAATAAATTTACTGTTTACATAGAGGTACAAGGTGAAGTAGACGTCTAAATAAAGAATAGTGGCGGTAAGCTAATTTAGCTTTATGGCGCTTGTTTGGATTTGAATGTAAAGGGGAGCCTCTTCGTTCATATGAATGGTGTTGTTGTGTTAATGGGGATTTGTTCGGTAGATTTAGTTCTTAGCTTGTCAGTTGGTTTGGGCGCCACAAAATGTCACATTTGGGGCTTGGTGATAATTGTTATTTAAATGAGAGAACGCCGCAATAGTTCAAGCAGTGTGAAATGTTAGGTAAATTAGACGGTGCTCTACTATAAAATAAAAAAAGTAACCAGTCATATTGAGCGACGAGGGAGAATACTTTATCATTACTTTTGTCAATTTTTCTTTTTATAGTAGGAAGGGTACATAATGTTGTGTATCCCTTTGTGGATTCTAAGGCCTCAACAATATCTACGCGCAACCGTCTTGCGCCAATATGACTTATCTTTCCTCTCCAACACTTCCTAATTGGTGTGCTTTCTTCTCGATCATTTTATGTGCCAAGTGTTTTTTAGACCGCCGAGGTTCTATTATGTCAGAGTTAGGGCATTCAATTGCATCGCGAAGTAGGGGTGAAAGAATCGTACTTTCGTCTTTGAATGGAGGGGATATTCGTCCGATTTCTAATAATAACATTCATTTGAGATGTGTTAAGGCCTAAAAACCCCCTAAGATATTGCGTAAGTACCTATAAGTCTGGTTAGCCTAATTTGGCTCTCTGATTCGGCTATGCATATTCAGTTCGTTTTTACCATTAGTTGAGACAGACTTCCCAAGATATTGGTAGTCTAATACTCCCTTAATCAAATATTTGAGTTGACAAGGTCTATAAGAGGTTCATTATTGTCCTTCGACCATGCTTCATGCTGGAGCTGGAGGCAACAAAGTATGCACCTCTGATTCGGAATTCAAAAACCGCCGACAGCCTATTATCCTGCGAATCGTGACACTTACCTATTGCACCTATGATAATAACTATGAATTTTCGCGGCGCGAAAGTCTGCCTGTTCAGCATTGATGTAGGCATGGTTTAGAATACTTTTTGATAGACTTGATTCCCGTTGTTATTTGAGAGAGGTCCGATGCAAATTTGTGATTCGTTACTTCAAAACACAGTTCGAGATCATTTCGCTATCGCTATCTCTCCAACAATCAAGCTGATCCTCATCACAAATCAAAAGGGCTATAATCTTGTCTTCATTGAATCTCGCTTAGCGTGTCTAATATCTGTTTGCTGCTTCTTATTTTTGCCACGCTTTCATACTACGCTGGACTTCTCCACACAAATTTGGGTTTCTTGATCAGCTCTTTCTAATCCCTATGTGGCTACAAACAATCCGAACCTTGATTGGTGTAACCTTTATACACCATGTCTAATGACTGTTCTGATTTTACAGAGATGTAGGAGCGTGTCCCAGTTGAAAAAAAGTCACTGCCATTCCTGGCATCAGTTCTTCCCTGGACCTATTTGTGCTTCCAACACGTTACGCAAGGTATAGAGCAAAAGTTGTTGTAGAGTGGATCAATTGATTTTCTTACTCTTGGTTGAGCCATCCACGAACCGGCAGTAGTCTTGTTTTGAGGTTAGCCTCCTACACCACTAGGTCTCATTTTGGACAGTTTTAATTAGTGGTGGAAACGTGCATAGAAAGTTATATCCTCTACCTTTTTGCCCCTGCTGTTTCTGCAGAAATAATTGTAGGAGATGATTGCCTTCCTAGAGCTCAGTGTCTTTTAAGCATGTTCGTTATTTGGGAGAGTTTTTGCTATTGTATTCCAAAAGTTCGAAGAACCTAGTTTTGTTCTATATTGTCCAAGGTTGCGTATCGCTGTTGCAGGCGTCTGGTCGGTGATATTGATGATTAGTCTCTCTCACTGTTTTACCTTAATGTTGGTGACTTGTTGAGCAAGCTCGTTAGCATCACAATTCGACAATACATGAAGTGATCCAGTACCCAGTAGAGAGTATAGATCTGAGAGTTTTTCACTGTCGTAGGCTGCGTGCAAAATGAATGTGCGAATAGAGAAGGCAAATGCACACTTCTCGTCGTCTTCCAAGCTTCTCATACAGATACTCTTTTAACATGGAAAACCCTGCTTAAAGACTCTGTTCAAGGAGGAGTGGATATTTAGATTTTCCCAGCTCCGACCCCGACTCTGCTGTAGGACCCAATACGTTGCTCTCTCAATAGCTGGGAGCTTCTCAGTGTTATTACTTATTTGGTAGCTAATTGTTTTCGAACAAAGTCAATGATGTAGGAGCATCAGTAAAGCTTGACCCTTAACCTTAAGGTTGAAGTGAAAATTCTTTTTGAATTGCTATCAATAACACCTCCACCTTCTTTATTTCAGCGATGTTGATGAATATGGTTTCAAACGTGGTGATAATTTCGATTACAAAATGTACGAAAAATTCATGTCAAGTTACCTGAGAACCTTAACAAAACGACGAATACGATGGGAGACCTTATTCCAAAAGAACACAGACCTCACAAACATCGATTCAACGCTTAAACGTTTCATCCGAAAAGGGATACCAGGTAAGGCGCATTGAATGCTTTTTTTGTACCAAATTTTATAACATTAATTTGGTTTAATTTAGGTCCCTACCGTCCAGACGTTTGGATGAAAATATCCGGCGCATATAAACTTCGAGAACGTTCACCCGATCTATATCGCAATCTACTAAACGTGCGCTATGACAAAGAAATTAGTGATTCCATTAAAATCGATCTACCTCGTACATTTCCAGACAATATATTCTTCGACACGAAGAAAGAGAAACTCTACAATACCCTAATAGCTTATGCTCATCATAATCGTGAGATTGGATATTGTCAGGGATTGAATTACATAGCAGGTGAGTTAAATTTCGATGCTCTTAGCAGTTTAACAATTTTCCCTTCTAGGTCTCTTAGTGATAGTCACTGACGATGAAGAGCAATCCTTTTGGCTACTCAAAGTTATTGTGGAGAGTATTGTACCTCAATATCATACAAAAAATATGGCGAATCTTTTAAGAGATTTGGCGGTGTTTAAGGAATTGATAATCCGACGGATACCCGAGGTGAATAGACATATCGAGAATTTGGGTAAGTTTTTTGAGTTCTTAATGTATGACGGAGAATAATGATTATTTTGTAGGTCTGCCGTACGCTGTGATAGCCAGTAAGTGGTTCATTTGTATATTTGCTGAAGTACTGCCTGTGGAAACTGTTCTACGAATATGGGACTGTGTCTTTGCAGAGGGATATAAAGTAAGTTTCAATGAGGAGTAGACTTGGAGTAATTGAGTAACATTGTGTTGCTCCAAGACAACATTGGCTTCGTCGGTAGCAAGAGTATTCTGCATGGACAGTAAAACAATATAGACCTCGGATATTCTTTCTTATGTCCTGTATCCCACCGTGTGTTCTAGTCATTTTAAAACGCCTTCACGCCTTAGTGTCTGGTTTTTGACAGTGTGCTTCAGCTGCCCCCAATTCTTACCGAGTTGTCGTGCTTCCTTCTCTACTGTTCTAGCCTTCTGTCGCATTTGCGTAGGTAAGAGGTAAACGAAAAACTTCACTCTTATATGAAATGCACACGTAGACAGGCGTTTCGTCTCCCTAGTATAGGAAGCTGTAAAACTCTAGGATACGTACAGTCCATACTCTGAAAAATTGTGTAGGACCCATCAAACAAGTTTCAATTACCTTGTAAGAGTAGAAAGATCGACATGTGTAAGCAAAACAAGAACAGTTTTGAGTTGGTCGCAGTACGGCTAGCAAAAGCACGATAACTCTATTACAAGAGCACTTAATTGCAGCCCTGGACTCAAATTCCACATACATATATACCCCAACAACCAGTGTCTTACCTCACATAGACTTTCATTCTTATTTATACGACTATCAGCCCAATTTCTTCATCAATGTATAGTACTTGCAGCTCTAACTAAAGGGTTGTAAGGTAGACATAAGACGGCTCAAGGGATATGATATTTGAATGGCTGAACAATTTTTTAAGCCAATGTCTTTTTTTTTTTTTTTGAAAGAGTGGCACAGACACTTCACACGCAAACAACCTAGTCCACCTTATCGTAGTCAGGAGACACTGAAGATGCCAGACTGTGGGGAAGCTAGATCGAGAAAACTTTCGTATGTGCCAACAAACGCAAGCAAATTGTGTAACAATCACTTATTTGCTTGGCTCCCGTTAAATGGAAAGCGAAGAAACACGGTATCAGCCCTCATTAAGTGAGAAAGTTTCTTTACATTACTAGTTACCTCTATTTGTGTTGTACAAAGAAAAGTAAACTTGGAAGTAACTTGCAGCTTACGGCCGGGGCAGATCAGGTTCACATACCTAAAAGCACTTAGTAACGGGCAAATCTAGACCACAGAAGTTCAATTGACTACTCTGTAATAAGTCACAGCATAGATTAGGTTAGCCTGACCGACTATAGTTAGAAACATTCATATACGGACAAACATTGCACAACTGCTTCTACCCACTATCACTAGACGGAAACAACTGCCAATTTACACATATAAATAGGGGTAAGGCAAACCTTTGCTAAACCAGCTGACAGGCCTGTGTTCTTCTGCAGCTCCTGCCTACTTTAAAGGTATGTCTAAACGCCTTGGATGAAGATCTGTCAGGTATTGAGGACACCAATCGCGATGCTTATGCCTACACATTTTAATAGGACAAGTAAACCCTCTCACCTCGGAAACGTATCGCACACAATACCTTTAGTTGGTGTAGCCAGTCATTGGATCTTTATGCGTAGCTTATTGCCAAATATTGCTTTTATTTTCGTGTAGAGAATCCTTTCTCTTCAATTGATAGACTTAGGATTATTGCTTCTCAATTCTCTCACCAGAAAACCTCAATAAATTACAAAACAAGGACAAACTCAGTTATCTATTGCCTTTTAAAAAAAACGCTAATTCATACAATATTTAACTTGATTCAACCTAATTTGAGTTCTCTATTTTCAGATAGTATTTCGTGCAGCCTTAGCCCTCTTCATCACTCACAAATCAGCGATACTCGCTTGCGATGATATCGCCGCTTTAGCAAATCTCTTTCGCGACGGCATGATCCGCGATGAGATTGTCACAAATTGTCATGGTTTTATCGAAGCAATGTTCAAATTAAGGCTACAACGACGTGAACTCGAAGCGTTACGAAAAATATGCGTTGGTCGAAATAATACATAAGCAATAGTAGCAACGACTTGAAAAATATTATACCTATAAATAATGACTCACTGTAATACACCGATACAAAAACAAAACAAAAACAAAAAAATGCCCTTAAAACAAAGAAGAAACAAATCAAAAACAAACAAAACTGCAACAAATATTGAAACGAACACTAGGAAACAATATCAATAATAGAAATTAAGTATCAATTATAAATGATAAACAACAAACAAATTTGATTAGTGTGTAAAATTTTAGCGGTAAACAGATTTTAGTGTTTATTCGTAGTTTGTAATTGTACGAGTATTTTTTAGTACACAATGGTTTGTTGTGTATAATAAGACGCCATTTCTTCATGCTACCGTCTCATTTTAGTGCTTAAGGAATAGATATTTTCTTAGAAGCTGTTTCACTGTATTTCACTAGAAATCTATGTATGTATATTTTTGTTAAACTTTTAAGAATAAGTAAAGTGTTTGGAATCATCCAGGATTTAAATTATTTTCAGAGATATTACACTAACTAGGTGTGCGTTAGAAATTTACAAACATGCTTCAGGTTAGGATCTAAAGAGCATTGAAGAGGTAATATTTTAGGAAAGAAGGCATTGCATTTTGAGAGAAAAATGTATTAAAATCTGATTTACTATTATACATACTATCAGTAAGAGACGAATGGTCTAGAAACATCTATAAGTTTTTAAACTATTCATGTGTAGGTATATGATAGAGCCGAGGGAAAAGACAAACCCAAGTAGCGATTGGCAGAGGTTTTTTATTCCTCCTTTTTCTTGTCAAAATTAATAGCACACAGGCAAGGTAGACAACGTTTTTGACCTCTTGTAGCTGCCCACTATGATAGTTTGTCTGTGCCTTCTTGTTGAAAGCATTTACTTGGTCCTGCTCACGTTTGCTGCTGAACCCATTGGGTCGCTTCTGCTTCAATGCTTGTAAACATGAATACACACTGAGTTCTTCCAATTACGTCAACATCGTCGGTGTATGCATGGAATTTTGATGAATCGTGCCTTTGGCTATTCCACTGCTTCACCTTGTCGACCCTAGCGGAGCAGCGAAGGTTCTCTATACTCATTCTATAAAGAAGAACAGGTTAAGTAGGATTATGCGACTGAATATGCCTCTGTATAGCTCCTCTCTCTACTGCTTATAGGTAAAGTAGAGACTGCCATAGGCGGTGTTGAAATTGCGAAGGAAATGTGTGTCGATGTAGACTTCTTGAGTTTTTCGAAGATTTGGGGGATTGGCTTGAAACCTTCCCTAGCACATCGTTAATATCGCTGGAACCTGGTTGTAGACTCTGCCAGGCTGGAATTTTGTACTTGCTGACGAGTGTTGATTTGGGTTCTGGTCAATGGTGTATCGAACTAAGAAATAACGGTGTATACATATCCTCTAAGACCTGTTCAGCATAAAGAGTTTGGTATATTTTCCAATACACATTATGTAGTGTCTTGTCTTTTGTCAGAAGACTCTGCAGGAGTTATAAACATTTGTATGCTGTTTTCTGTTAATGTTTGCGACTTCTGCGGTACAAAATGGATGCGTCTATGCCACCTACTACTGATTATGGATGTCTAGTGAATTCAGTCTATGGTCCTTTGAGCGCAGTTATTACGGGTTTGGTTCTAGAGTAATGTTCAGAAAATTAAATGTCCTATAAGTGTCTAAGTAATCATTCGTAATGCCTTTCCCACCAACAAATTAGTAACTAAGTCTTCCTCTTTAATTGGTATCTTTGATTTCAAAAATTTTATATTTCTTTTCAAAAAAGGATTATAAAAAAAATTAAGGGACTTTCTAGTCGAATTATCATTTAAATGTACATTCTTGGTATGTAATTAATTTTTTTTTAAAATAAAACTAAAGGAAACGAATAATATTAGTTACTTTTATTTGTTTTTATCTTTTTCTGTATACTCTCCTTGTAAGTAAGAGAAATGTTTAACAGTTTGACATTATTGAAACAAACTTATTTTTTTACTAAATTATAATTTAAAAAGAGTATATCTACACATAAATTTGTTTCTTAAATTAAATGCTAAAATATTTATTTGGCCTTTGCGTCTATCTTTCAATCTACTATATCACCTTTTTATCTCTCTCAGTGTATAAATACCGTAGACTAGAATACATTAATAAAAAAAAAACTATTATATATAACAATAAAATAATAACAAATAATATTCATGTTAATTTAATGGAAAACAAATAAATAAAATTCGAAAACAAATTCAATAAATTATGAAACAAAAGACAAAAAATAAAAAGAAGATGAAAGCAAAAGAAAACTAAATCGAAGAATAAAATTAAAGACAAGTTAAACAATTTAAAAGGAAGACTTTCAATTTCATTATGACACAAAATTTCTTTGTTTCTTGTGTGTGTGCAGTGTGGCAAACTTAGTTTGGTCCGCAATGCGGGCCGCATAGTGGATCGGATGAAAGGGCCAAAGAGGTGAGTAGAGTTCGTCGCCCTGGATGGACGCCGAGATTCTCCCAATTGATCCAAGATAAGCGTGCAGTGAGATCTGGAACAATAGACATAAGAGTGTATTAAGTTTGATGAAATTTTATTTTTTATTCTTCTAGAAAATTATGACTTGAATAAAATTAGGGATTTTGGTATAAATAAAAATAATAAAACCCTTAATTGGATAAGTTACTCAAGGGAGTAAATATTAAGCTCCTATTTAAAATTCAGTAAGGTATTTTAGCGCATGAGTACCTTGATTGTGCGCTTTTGCACATTTTTGCATCAGCGATTTCCAATAAAAATTTGAGCTTGCCGTTTGTAAATTTATTTGAGCTAAATCGCGCTCAAATGTATGTGTTTCCTTGACATCTACTTATGTATGTATGTACTCGGTAGGCCATCTAGTGGTTTCTTTTTAAATCAAAGGATATTTTGACACTGACAGCTGTTTCTCGCTCGAAATCTTGACATAAAGTCAGAATCATACCTCCGGGGAACGAAATGAGTCGCAACGTTGGGAAATATTGAAAACTTATTTCCAAAGTGAGACCTATGTAGCCCAAACAGTGGGTTTTTTGAAAAGAAGTTTTGGCCAAAATGAAGCACCCACCGCACCTGCTGTACACAAGTTTGTGAAAAAAGGTTCCAGAGATGGTATATATGTAGATCGTATACTAGTGGACAACGCTCATCGTTCCCGTCGTCGTACGGTGCGCACAGACGTGAATTTGGCTGCTATAGCCGAGAGTGTGAGTGTGTCAATTCAAGAACATCAACTCGTCAAAGTCCAATTGACTCAGCAACTGAAAGCAACGCTTTTCAATAAAAAATCATCTATTCCCTGGCGATGTCAATTGGCCGCTTCAGAGCTGCGATTTTACCCCTTTGGCGAACCGTAAAGGCCGATTTTATGCCAATAATCCGGAAACGATTCAAGCACTTAAGCCCAATATCATCCAAGCAATCCGTGAGCTACAGCCCGAAACCATCAACAAGGTCTTGGAAAATTGAAGTGACAGAATGAGCTACTGTGAAGTCAGCCGAGGCAGCCACTTGAAACTTGTATTTGGCCCACCCTGTACTTACGTATTCACCTTCACCAGTATAACCAGAATAACTCAATTTTAGTCTGGTTCTACACGGTAACTCTTGAGAAATGATTCTTTTAAAATTACATAAGTGCGAAAGAGAAAAGAAATGAGATAGCAAATCAACAGCCCGGTGAGTCGTGGGTCGGGATTTCGCTGTCTCTTTTTGTCGTTTCTTCTTTTTCTTGTTCGTTATTTTTCTATTTCGCTTCATTTCTTTTCGTTTTTATGCCAAGCGGTTTGAGGAGCTGTCAAATAAGAGTCATGGAAAAGAGTCACCGTGTAGAAGCGTGCGCCTCACAGAATGAAAGTTCAAAATAGAATAGAGTAAAGAGTCATGACTCAAGAGTCAGCGTGTAGAACCAGTCTTATTTGCAAACCTCAGCTGTCAAATTTCTGTTAGCGTTCATGTTTACAGAGAATACAAGAAATAAGTTTAAAGGCGAAAGGCTGAAATATTTAGTGTTGTTGGCAAAGTTTACATGCGGTTTCTGTGCCATGTGACGGACGATTATCGCTTAGGGGGGAAGTATACAAATCTATTATCATCTTCACACGTGGGTGGCTATGTCGTAATGAAGTCTATTCGGTCATAGAATGAAAGGTTCCGGGTCAAGTCCCAACCATATCCATAATTATCAAATATAAAAAGAGGAATTGGCCAATCAAGAAAGAAGACAAAAACCCAGGATAGAAAGATCTCGCCTTTAGTACGAGGAAAGCAGATCCTAGACCAGGAAGCCACTAGGACGAAGAGTAAAATAACCATCGCTTTTTCCAGACGGCAATCCATATAATCTAGTAGCTACCAGTTCAATCAATCAGATAAAAAAAAGTAATGAAAAAGCCTCACCACTTGTATTCCAGTTGGCGCGATCAGCTTTGATCTCTCCTCTCAAGCACTTCTCCACATAAGTCAAAGGATCGTAGTCTGTTTGTAGGACTTCCCTCAGTAGAGCAATGTATGCAATAGCCAGTCGCAAAGTATCGATTTTGCTGAGTCGTTTCTCATACGGAAATGTTGGGACATGGACTCGCAGCTCATCAAAAGCTGAGTTGATACTACTGTAAATTTTAAAAGCACAAGGAGGTGTAATATGTTAGTAACCAGTTCCTTAAGTTAAGAATTTCATAAATCATACAAAAAATAAAAATAAAAATTCAAAATACCCAGTTGGAGCAGACCTCTGGATACGTTTCCTTTCCCTTATGCTCGCCTGTTGTCTCTGGATCTTGTACGGTGCTGAATTGTAATTGGACATGTTTGCTGGCAAATTCATATTGGATGGTGTCGAAGAGTCCAGGCATTCTGGAAATGTTAATACATTTGATTTGGAAAATTATAACAAAGAGATTCCTTTGAATTTACCTGTGTGATGCAAGTATTGTTGTTGGATCTGTCGAATGTTTGAATTTAATCGAATGTTACTTGTGTTGCTGGTGTGATGTTGGCTTGCGTATACGCAAGATGGAAGCTCATTTATCATGTCATCGTCGAAATTGTGAAATGAAAGATGACTGAAACAGAAAGAAATATTATTTTATAAGAGAACTTTTGTAGGTAAAATTATTCCTGTTGTACATATCTGTTGTACACGACATAAAGAAGGGTTTATAGGTAAGTACATATGTTGTACCCAGAGTAGGGCTCGGCATTGTCTTTCATGATGCATAGACCATTCTGCGGATTACCTATCAGCACAGCTAGAAGCTGCATTACAAATTGGCTCTTGGAAAAAGAGCACCCTGACCCCTCCTCTAAGAAAACGAAACCAGTCCTTTAACTCAACAGCAGTCAGATTCGCAGTGCCGTAGGTTTCATCACAGGACACTGTCGAGTGTAATAACATCTCACGGCTTTGGGGATCCCACAAGACAATTTATGCAGAATGTGCAACGAAGAATCAGCAGAACATATACTATGTCACTGTGACTGCTTAAGCAGAATACGTCATCGTTACTTGGGTAAATTCTACCTTGAAGCAGAGGAAATAACTGTTAGCTGACTCAGAGACGTTGTTTTTGTGAAGGGACCTATAGTTTTATGCCGTATCCGAAGGGCAAAGGATTTTTGAGAAGGTTTCTTATAACAGTAAATACTTTGGATGTTTGTCAGACGCTCGCAATAGTCTTCAGTAGAAGTATGCGGACATCATGTTTAAAAGAAGTGATCTCATTTGAACTACCCCTTCATCATTATTATTTTGAACAAACGAAAGGCTAATACTCTTACCTTAAGATTTCATTAAAAGTAAATGAGCCATTTCCAATCGAATCGTGTCTGTCTTTAAAGCACCGAAACATCCCACGATATACTCTGGCCCAGCCATAGCTTGATCTAACGTCCATTCACAGCTCAGTGACTTGCGAATACGGACGAGCGAATAGTCGCAAATTTTCTGAATTCGGTTGTAAAAGTTTGTACAGAGAAAAAGCAAGAAGGAAAAGGACTTTAAAACGCAGAGTGATGTCAGGTGAGGCCGCATCCTTAAGCTATTACTGTCACTAATTAGTAACTCCGCTCTGTCATCGTGAGCTGACAATAGACACTTTCATCTCTCCAACAAGTGTGGAGAGGGAGGTTTACATCTTACGACTGAATATTTAGTCGATGGAATAAAATTTATTCAAATATGTTAGACATTGCTGGGATAACCGGTCGAGAGAGTAGTAGTGTCTAATGCACAAACCGAATCAGTACCGAACCGGTGCTTATGAAAAATTAATTTTCTCAAATAAGCAACTTTATTAGCAAACGGGCCAGAATCACTATTCAATGGAGCAAATGCCAGTGGACAGTTCTATAGCAAAGTACGCAATGCAATAGAACCATCGAACCCAAGAACATGGCACAGAAAAAATGAGGAGGAGTCCCGGCAGGTAAGAAAGAGTTTGACAGACCCTGTAGTGGTACGTAGCGCATTCACCATCTAACTTTGTAATGGCCAGCGGAGTAATTGGTAGAGTCGCCGCTGTTTCGAATTAAAGCTAACTCTTGGACCTTCAGACAAGTCAGTCCACAAACCTTCGTATGCTACTGTCCTTTAGAAACAAGACTTAACAATATTCGAAACCACTCGTTGTCTCTTCGTCACCTTAAACACTTCAGCTATGTTAGCCATATCTGAGTTGTAAGTGTAGCTATACCCCGCACCACGTGCAGGTAAGCTGTCGGGAGCCCAAAAATGAATGAGATGGACTCAAATATCCAATATTCCAGCTGATGAGTTGGAAGATTCCAAATGCACTGGTCAGAAAGTACTATGTATGTTGTTTGCCGTCGGAAGTGGAAAAAATAAATATGGAAAGAAACTGGCCGAATACTCATAATATAGTCACAACCTTAGTTACTGATTAAGGTTAAGAATTATACTGAACAGTAATTGCAAAAAATAACTCGTGTTCTAATGGGAAAGGGATGTGCAAAGGAGGCAGGGTCACATGTCTATGAGTTGACAACTTTTGTATGACTCTGGTCGTAATGCCGTAGCGTCAGGACTCCAGTTCCTATGCAAGTTTTAGCTAACTCTACCTGCTATTCAAAAACAAACTTTGGGCAGATCTTAGCCAGGAATGGAGTATAGTCGAACTAGAGACCTTCTGTCTTTGTGGGAAGCGACAAAATAAAACTGCGGGTATCATTTGGCATGTTTCTGTCTTTGAAGAGAAGATTTTTCAAGTGACTCATTGTTTCACAGGTTGTAGTACCTGCATCCTTAGCGATAGTCAATTGTTACTTAAGGTTTTGCTTAACCCTTCAACTACTTCAAAACTAGTTCGTGAATTCAAGAGTTATCTGAACTACGTTCCATGATTCGTCTTTGACATTTGTGCAACGGATGGGGATACTGTGGACATTTACTCAGTGACAGCCTTACCTTTGTTCGTATCAAGTAAATGCTGATTAAACTGAATAAGACCTGGATGTTAGTTAAGATAGTTAGTTTTCTGACTAAAAACTAGTGACTGTTCGAATCATAAAGAAGTTCTCATAGGACGTTTATTTACGCCCGCACGTCTCATGAACGTCTGACAAACATTCAATAGTTTCGTAAATCCTCAGGGCCTCTTTGAAACGGCATAAGACTGTGGATTCTTCTAATCGTGTTCAAAAATATTACACGCAAAACCCCTGTAGTTAACTGGGTCGTTGATCTTTATGAGATCAACTTTTTTCCGGGCCTGTCTACGTCCCCAGTTCTAGCCTGACAAGCTGAGATTTGTAAATATTAAGGCGTATGCACTTTCAGTCTTCTGTCGAAAGCTTGCAATTCATATAATTCAAAAAGGACCGTATCAAGAGGGAACAATCCGCAAAGAAAGGTAGGTATATCACTAAATCCTTATGCAAAATTATTTATGCACTTTACTCCGTTCAACAAATTTAGAAGCGTTTTTCAGACGCCAATTTGATTACACAATTTGTAAGCATAATTTGAAAGATTTTTGGTAAAATGTGTCAAAATAAAGGTTCACACTATAATATTAATTTTTCTTTTTAGTTTTCAATTTTCACTTTGGTTTTGTGTTTGGTTTGGTTTATAATTAAAATCACTTTTTAAAATTTTTATCTCACTAACCTAATTGGAGGGGAAGATGATGAATCCGGCAATTGATTACGCGACATTTCGAAAACGATAATCACAAAAACTTTTATTTATCCACTGGCTAAACTTAAATACTATTTCAACAATTTTGTCCAATTGGTTTATTAAATTGACCGCGCTAGACTGATGCAAAATCCAATTTGAATTTATTTCAGAGATGCCATTGAATTTTATACCAAAAATTCCCTTCACAGGATAAAACTCCGCCTCCCAATAGATTTCCATTGAGATGATTCATCTTCATCCCTTACGGACTGTGAAAATCATTTCGTCCTTGCTGGGTAACGTTGCTAAGGGGTGGAGCAATCGGATTCTGCATAGCAACCAAAAACGCCATTTTGAATTCTTGTTCAAGACTTCTTATGGCGACTGAAATAACTGGCCATGGGGTTGGGGGAGAGTTACATAGAAGAGTTATGAACCAAAAATAATTTCTAAATTTGGAGTGGTTTTTATTTTTAAAAGTTTTATGGATAAGACAGTCGTAGAAAGTGGGTTTAATGGTTCATTGCATTTGCTTCTTACCGCATGCATGTTTTGAACTTGATAGTTGTGATTATAGTAAATTTTTTCATAAGATGTAGTACAAATTGTGAGAAGGATACTAGATTGTATCAGTTGTGAAATTGTACGTTCCATTGGCATTTCAAATAGTCTTATCAAACATGGACACAAATTTTAGGGTTCACAGACTTCATAAAAGGTGAGCCAGCTACTGGTTGTTTTTGAATTACATGTCACTTTGACATTGACAGATTTGAAATTTGACAGATGCGCTATCATTACGATTTCGGCTAGAACAGTGTTGGTAAATATTAAAAACTAATTTTCAAAGGGAGTGCTATATGCCTAAATAGTGGGAAAAGAAAAATGTGGTCAAAATAGTGCACTATCCTTGTCTGCTGAATGGAAGCTTGTGAAAAATGTTTGCAGCCGCAGTCTTGCCTTGTCCTTCCCGTCCAGAGAAAATACCTGTCAAAAGTCTCTGCTTAAGCCCGCGCTGATTCAAGAATCAAATCAAGACGACCACTCGCCTAATAATCGCTGCAGGATGGCAGGATACGTGGCGGTCCTAGGAGTACGTGGCGCAGAACAGTGGAGAAAGAAGCACGGCAACTGGGTGGAGTTGGCGACAGCTGAGGCATATTTCCAGATCTCGCACACGGTGGCGCGTAGGCGTTGTAGAGGTCCTAGGACCCACAAAGGGAATGAATTTATTCCTTCTGGTAGAAACCTGGACAATAACAGAGAGAGTGAGTTCTGTAGTCGTAGACTGAGTCGTCGTCGCAACCTTCTCGAAAGTTTCTTCCGTCGGACGCCTTTCTATGTCCTATGAGACACTGATAATCCTATATTTCCGGATGATCCTAGTTTTCTAGCTTACGTCCTTAACAAACAACATTTCGAGAGTATTTCTGTGGAAAACTAAAAGAGTAGAGCTTCTAAATCGAGCATCTCAAAGAATATGCCCTTTAAAGTCTTTCTCGACTAATATTATGCATCCATTGAATAATATAGCCGTCGTTCATTATTCCTAGCATTACGCACTCAATACCCGCAGATGAAAGAGATACTCCACCTGTTTTTGACAAAAAAATAAATTCAATTCTGACTACAGGGAGTCTGGTGGTGGTAAATGTGTTGAACGGATCCTGAATTTATCTGCAATTGACAGTCGACCAGCCGCTAGTTTATAATAAAAAGGTGGAGTGTGGCACACCAGGGAGACTGATGATACATGTACTCATGCAGATACGCAACGGAAGGAAGTTTGATTTGTTTGCAAATGTCAGACTTTGATGCTGGTAGCAAATATTGCAAATTGTTATGTCATTTTGCACCTGCTGATGGTGTAAGTTGATCGCTTTTTATTTTTAAATAGAAGATTGATAAAGAAAGGGTGTCAGATAAGTTCGCGTTCAAAAACAGGCAAGCGCTTTCTTTTGCAAGCGTAGAATTAAAAGAAGGCATATTTCGTAACGTCTTAGGCCTGATCCATATATAAATATTACTTTTTCGCTTAAGGCAATAGTTAAAATTATGCGAACGCGCAGATCTAGAATTCTGTAAGACTGGATTGATGGCCTACTCAGATGGATGAGAATTCGTGCCATTGGTAGGTAGGCAAAAGAGGCTATCATTCAACTTCATATGAATACTTACCTAGTGTGTCCTGTATCCCCTTGTGGGTTCTTGGGCCTCTATAATGCCTACGCGCCGTTATGAGCGATTTTTGGAAATGTGCTTTACTTCTCTCCCAACTCTTTCCCAGTTGCCGTGATTCCTTCTCCACTGCTCAGCGCCACGTACTCCTATGACTGCCGACATCCTGGGTAAGCGAGTTCCATTGCATCGCTTGGTTAGGTATGGATCTGTCACCTTTTCGGAGAGTGTGACCAATCCATTGCCACTTTCGTCGTCGTATGGTTGTGCCTATAGGTTCTTGGACCATTCTCTGATAAAGCTGTTCGTTAGAGATCCTTAAGATGTATCGTATACACATATTGACAAATGTTTGCAGCTTCCTCGTGATAGTGACGGTCACTCTCCAGGTACCACATCCATATAGCAGCACGGATTCAACGTTGGAACGGAACAGTCGTAGATTGGTGTTTAAGCTAATTGCATTACTTCGCCAAGCTTCGTAAAAGCAGATTTGACTTTGCCTATTCGGCTGACTATATCTAGTTCGGTTGTGCCATCGGTTGAGACAATTCTCCCAACGTATTGGAAACTCTCTACTCTCTCAACCATCTGTCCAGCAATGCATATATGAGTTCTGTCCTAGGCTGCTGCTGATGATGCCTGCTTCCTTTTCCACATTCGCCGGTGAAGGTCCATTATTCTGACAGACAGAAGGCATACATCATCGGCGTAGTCAAGGTGCTTGAGTTCAGATGTAAGAGTCCATTGAATTCCTCCATTTCCTGTTGATAAGGCCGCATTCAGCACTTCGCTAATCACAAATAAAAACAGAATTTGTGAAAGTATGCAGCCTTGCCGAACCCCACGTCAAACTTCAAATTCTTTAGACAGCCTTCCTCTGTTCAAGACGTGACATGTAGCCTTGATAATTGCGATTGACACTATCAAACGCCTTTTCAAAATCGATGAACAGCAGGTGAAGTGGTGATCGATATTCAACACACTACTCGATGATGATCCGCAAGGTGCTGATGTGGTCGACTTAGGGGGATCCAGATCGGAAACCTGCTTGTTCGGCGTCGAGTGTGTCTTCAAGGTGTTCTTTGATTCGCTCCAGCAGGCAACACGCAGATACCTCTACAGCTTAAGCACTGCATTAGATTGCCTTTTTTAGGAAGCTTGACGATCATTCCCTTCTTCCACTCATCCGGAAAACTCTCGGCTTCCCATGTTCTCCCAACATGTGGGAACAGTAGCTCTGCCGATGTTATTGGCGCAGTTTGAAAAAGTTCCGCGGGTATGCGGTCAAGTCATACCGCCTTATTAGTTTTCAGTGCTTTGATCGCGGTAGTAATCTTTTCCTTTCTACGGACACTTCAGTGTGACTTGGGTGCATATTGCTGGCGAATACTATACTAGGTTTAGAACCGAAGCAAAATTGTCTTTCCATCTCTTTAGTTGATCCTCATCCGATATCCGTTTAAGATTTTCACTGGGTGTTGAGTACAGCTTCGGCCACCTATAAGCTCTTTGGTGATTCTGTAAACGGTTCTGCTGTCCGCTGCTTTTTCTGCTTGCGTGGCCACCGCATTGATGTTATTGCGCTTGTCACGTCTCACGTTACGCTGCACTTCTCTCATCTTCATGCGATACAGGGACTCTAGCTTGATCCTCCCTGCTGCTGGAGTAGCTGAATGCAGCGATGCAATCCTTCTCCAGGTATCCTCGGAAAGCCACGCTCTAGGGTTTCCCTGTGATCAGCCGACAATCCTTTGATTTGGAAACACACACACATGGTTTTGGATGGTGGCGGGCAGTGAGCTGCTGATTGTTTTCATTCCACGTGAGAGATGGTCCCTTAGTTCTTGGCGCACTGTGGGAACTCTGACTCGGTCTACGTTGAACCTGGGCATTCTTGTGTCGTTAGATCTTCGAACGGCAGCTGTGCGTAATTGGACAGTAGATATCATAAGATGGTGATCTCGTACCAACCCCATGTCCGCTCCTTGTCTGTTTTGGACGTCTAGAAGACTACTCCTAAAACGGTGACTGATGGCAAAATGGTCAATTTGGTTGAAGGTTAATTGCCTGTCAGTTGACATCGAAGCTGATTTTATGGCAGGCTTTGTGCTCAAATATGGTGCAACCTGTGGCAAGACGATTTCCGTCTTGGTATTTACAAAAGTGAAGGCTAGGTTGACGCGATTATAGAATCAGTTCTTTAAGTCCTTAATCTAACAATCATCAGAAGCTCCAGATTATTTTCTTCAAATTCGCTTTTCCCACTTAAATAGCAAATCCTTAAATTCCCACAATAACCAAAAAAAAAAAAAAATCTGCAAATGAACCCTTAACCAATTAATTACAAACAAAACTCTTTTCCACTTCATTACCCGCTAAACATACGCATCACCTCCTTCCACGAGAACCGACACAATTTGTCATGGTCACAGGAACTAGCTAAGGAAACCGCTTAAGCGAAATTTTATTACCACAAATTTGGATCATCACAAACAGATCAACTATTGTAGTCCGCTTTCCACCACCAGTCAATTGTTCCGGGACCTTATGCAATCACCCATCATTTAAACAACGTCACCCAATTCAATCGCAAGGGTGTCAACGACACTTGGACAAACTCTACGCGAACTATACTAAATGAATTATTTCCCTTCAATGGCAAAACATTGAAATTAGCCACGTCAATGATGTATCCTTGTGCACTCGTTTCATTCTTGTGCGGCACACGACCGATCAACGTTCACATGGAATTCAACTCGCTCAATAGCTCGAGGCGAGAAAATCCACATTTTCAATATGTTTCCTCCTTCGTTTTTGAAACTACTTGCATATGCATTGCAAACGTCCTTCGTCCGTGTGATGACAGTAATCAACCCTGACGGGAAGATACCATCAAAATAAACTCAGTCGGTACAAAAGCGGGAAAGGGGATGAATTGCATAGCGGCCGGCGGCTTACGCTTTGATTTGACATCCTTAAGTGCAATCTTGTTACAAAGCAATGTAAACAGGATTGTTAATTCGCGTGAGCGGTCCCTAGTCCACAATCAAATTATTGTTGTTAATTCGGCGGATGGTACAATCAGTTGGAGGAGGGTCGGAAGGGATTTACACGGGGGTATGTGTTCCTTCCGGGATGCGGCAACTAGGAGTGAAGTTTGTTTAAGGTGAATTGAATGTGAGAAAAAATAATATTTTCATTTTCAATTGACTTAATCCGGGATAAGGATTAGAGATCATGGGTGTGCTTTGAGTATCCCGATGTCTTAATAAAATTGTGGCTGGTGTCGTGGTTTAAAACGCTAGTTCTATGAATATTTAATTAAGTTGATCGTAATAAAGCATGCAAAACTACTTCGTGGGAAATAATTTAACGAAATTCAACTCATGCTCATGTTCTTTTGTCAAAAGTATGGGGAATAGGCTTTTTATAATACAGCTGATCAAATTGGAGTATTGGCAGCACTGTAAATCTAGCAGCTGATAATGCACATACGTTTGCAAAGTGTCACAAAAATGTGGCATCATTACTGTTCCCGTACTGACTAAAACTACGAAAATCTACGAAATTTTACGAAAAATAGCGAATTGCTGTTCCCGTACGTCAAAACTTCGTAGATTTTTTACAGAAGAGAGACCTCACGAGAGAGTAGTTTTAGTTCAAGAATTCAATCATGCAAATCAATAGAAAACAAAAAGTGACGTCTAAAAAGTGGGCAGCTTTTTTGTTCAACCCATTACCGGCTTTTATTGAGATTCTGAGAGAATTTCACCCTCTCTCTTAGAAATTTGACAATCTGCGAATTTAAGTGCAGAAAGTATGGGAACAGACGTACTACCTCCACGTGGTGCCCTCTGGATATCTATGTAGTAGCGATGAGCGTATGTCAAATCCATCTATGCACACTTGGCTGCGCGAACACAGCCTGGTGAACTTCAGCCCTCATGTGGGGCTGGATGATGCATCTCTTGTTGACCTGAACGTATTATAAATATCACGTTTCATACAAGAGTCCTCAAAAGGAGGATGAAAGACGAATTAATTCTCTAGATGGAATCAACGGGGGAATAGATGGACGGTCTAGGCAGAATAAAAATCAAAAAATTGAAAAGCTAATGGGAAAGAGCTGTGGAGGGATGAGGGACAAATTTATGAATTCTGTCAAATCGTTGTGTTTTTATTGGCTTGCAAAATATTTGGAAGTCAAACAATACAAAAAGAGTGACGTCTTTAAAGTGTTAAAGGCAGTGTTTTTTCAACCCGCTCCCGTACTTTGGAGATTTGTCTTTCTCTGAGAGAATTTTACTTCCATTCTTAGAAATTCGGCAAGTTGCGAAAGTACGGGAACAGATCTGATAGTTCGTAGGCATTGTGGAGATAACAAGTAGGTAAGTTCTTTAATCCAATGGGTGACTAGTAATGACACAAGCTCTGCTTGTACTTCCCACGGTGCCAAACCTCTGATGACAGGAAACATGTGTTTCTTTTAAACACTAGTAGTAGATCCCATGAGAAAAACAACACAAATACTACTCTTTAAATAAACATTAACCTTATCCTTTGCAAGAAGTCACCATGTAAGCCAATGAGACGCAGAAAATTCAATTGAAAACTTACACCTAACCCCTTTTAGATCAACATCCACTGTGTCCTCTATATGATCTATATATCGACAAATGCAACCTAACATCTTCCGGCCAATTTATTAACATGTAATTTTCCACGCTAGTAATTTTCTGGTGATAATTGCCTGAGAGTGTGTGCGAGGGTGAAGCGTGGTTCCATCCCTTCCATCCCGATCTGCTGATGCACCACCCCTTTCAGTTTAGTGTGGGCTCTTTCTATGTCGTTAACCATTTTCGGTTGTTTTGTTGCATTGTGCAAATGACATTGGCCACAACCCGCAATTGAAAATGTCATGCAACACGTGACCGAACGTATGCTACTAGATTTTCCATCCCACACCCTGCGGCAGGACAACAGAAATCAACCCTGAAGGTGAAGTCGAACTGATAAACTAGAATTCGTAAAGGACTCTTGAGTAAATCTCTGATACAATTCATGTGGAGATTTTCATCCCGGAACAAATTGATTTGTAAATATTTAAGGATGCTTTTGCGGTTGGTTCATAGTTCTTTCATCGATGAAAGGACTAAGAGGAAGTGCTTCTCTAACCAACAAACATCCGCATTCATCGGGCATACATTTGAATTTGTTTGTTTTGATGACGGTTTAATCCGCTGCAAATTGATTTGTTTGCTTTGCGATGTGGTTGTGGGAATGTTTCGTAATCCTGTGGGATTTTAAAGAAGGTTATTCCTGTTTACATTTCTTGTTGTTCTAAAAATAAGTCTATTTTGCTGTGGGCTTTGCTTAGTGAGAAACTTGAAAGCACCTTTAGCTTTCTGAGCTTTGAATGGAGTTTTTAAAGATATCCGCTGGGGAATGAAATGTCGCGACTGTCGTATGAAAGAAAACGTTTCAAAAGTTATTTATTTTTAAATTGGGACAACTTAAGATTCGTAACGAGAACGAAAGTAAAGAAATGAATCTGTAGTTCCACATTGAGTAACTGCCATCAGAGTGCTTGATTCCTACTTCATCAAATCGAAGCTTGTATGGGAATGCCTTCATAAACCTAATGAACTAGGCATGAGCAACAAGGTCACACTCTACTGGATCCCTGGAGACTTCGCGTCGGGATCGTAGGTAACGAAGAAGCGGACGCCTTGGCAAGACAAGGAGCCGCAGAATCTTTTACTGGACTTGAACCATTCTGCGGAATAGGGGATCACATCATACACGAAAAATTCAGGAAAACAGGGAAAGAACCTGGAACAACAATACAAGCCTAAGACAAGCTGGCAACTATAACCGGGAAAGATTCGAAGCTTGCATCAGCCCCAGCAGGAATAACCTACGGTTCCTAACTGGCTTCCTAACAGGACACTGCAAATTGAGGCAGCATCTACGGAAACTTGGTATAACAAATGAAGAAAAGTTATAAATTTTTAAGGAAGAAGGGTAGAAAAAAGGTTTGCTCGATTGTGGTTTTAGAATGTTAATGGAGCCCTAAAAATAACGCGGTAATTGAGAGCTTCCTGCTCGTTTCTTCTCGTTTCGTTAAATCGGATTTAATTTTACACGAATTTTGTAACAATATGCACTTAAACTTTATCCGTTCTTTCTGTTGTAGCCATTTGTGGTTGGGAGTGGCTTTTCTAGAACGTAAATCCAAATTTTTCTATCCTGGTTTGTTAAGTTTTCGATGTTCCTCCAGTGCACATCATATGAGTTTGCAGTGTTCCAAGTTTTGGCTATTTTACCAGATCTTTTATTAGTTGGTATTTCACTTCATGCTAGTCTACTCGGTCATTAAAAGCAATCTTTGCAACAACCTTCCAACTACCCTTTCCTTATTTATTTTTCTTGAAAGTTTCTTCAAGTTTCTTGGAGAGTGTATTAACGCCAGTATTTCACATGAGCCGCTGGCTCTGATGAA
Organism: Chalcosyrphus nemorum; assembly: GCA_949716465.1. Classification (NCBI taxonomy): domain Eukaryota; kingdom Metazoa; phylum Arthropoda; class Insecta; order Diptera; family Syrphidae; genus Chalcosyrphus; species Chalcosyrphus nemorum. The sequence continues at coordinate 83,793,352 of OX454333.1, forward strand.
CTCTTTAAATACGGAGGTGATGTCTTGGTAGGGTGCATGCATCAAGTCATCAACCAAGTATGGGTGGAGAACGCATGCCCGACGAGCAGGAGTATCAGCTCTATATGCCGCATCTTCAAAAAAAGGCGGCTTCTATGTCTTGTAAGAACTACCGAGGCATATCCCTGTTAAATGTCGCATATAAGATCCTCTCCAACGTATTGTGTGAACGTCTAAAACCTTTCTGCAGCACACTAATCGGCACGTACCAGTGTGGCTTCCGGCCCGGCAGATCGACAATAGACCAAATTTTCACACTCAGACAAATCCTGGAAAAGACCAACGAATTTCAAGTCGAAACCCACCACCTTTTCATCGACTATAAAGCCGCCTATGACAGCATTCATCGTCTTGAGCTCTACCAGGCGATGGCCCAATTCGGGATACCGGTAAAACCGAATGAGGACAAGACAAAGTATATGTTATCAACAAAGAAGAATTTATCTGTCCAAAACATTGGGCAGAACGTCACTGTTGATAGCTATAATTTCGAGGTAGTTAAGGAGTTCACCTACCTCGGAACAAATATCAATCCTACAAATGACACCTTTGTAGAGATCCGACGAAGAATAACCTTAGCAAACCGCTACTACTTCGGTTTGGCGAAACAACTGGGTTCAAAACTCCTAACTCGACGGACCAAATTAATGGTCTACAGAACGCTCATCTTACCAGTCCTGCTGTATGGAGCCGAGTGCTGGACGATAAGTAAGAAAGCTGAGCAAATATTGGACACCTTCGAGCGAAAAATACTCTGTCGGATATTAGGTCCCTTATGCGAGGAGGGCTAATGGAGGAGAAGGTACAACCGCGAACTCTATGAGCTGTAGCAGGATGTGGATGTAGTCCAAAAAGCCAAGATACGCAGACTTCATTGGCTCGGCCACATCGAGCGAATGGACAACAATGCTCCAGCCAAGAGAATCTTCGAATCCCAGCCCCCAGGTTCGAGACGGCGAAGAAGACCGAACCTCCGGTACAAAGACCAAGCTGTCGCAGATGCCAGAAAACTTGGTCTTCACAACTGGAAGCAGCGTGCTCGGGACCACAGAGGATGGAAGGCAACGATGTCTCAGGCAGGGACTCTACAAGGGTCGGGAGCCCTTTAAGTAAGTAAGTAATTCCACATGAGCATGCGTGTTTTCGTTTTATGTCCATCTTTTACTCTACGAGGTAGAGTGCTTTATCGTCCATTCGTCCATCCATCCATCCGTCCATCTGTCGTCCATCGAATTTCAATCCGCTTCAACGAAGGAATTTTAGGTTTCTGGGGCGATTTATAACTGTTGTCTGCTACAAGCACCCTCTGCAGTTGCCTTGCTGGAACTATCAGTGAACTATTTGAGATGACGATCGAGCTGAATGCATGCAACTAAAATATACAATACGAAACGAATCTTTCGATTGCAAAACAGTTGACCCAGTTAGATCTTTAAAACATTCAATTTGGCACGTCTTCACTTTCCAATCAAACTTATCAATCTTTACGTAAGCAAGAGTGACGTTTCTGACATTGAAACTCTCCAAAAAGCACGAATTCATTTCGCTAAACTGTTGTAATTTCAGCTGAAGTTTACAAGCTCACACCATGACCTTGAATAAATTCTCCACTAAGTGTGATTTATATACGATTTTGTTGCTCAAAAAATCCTCCTAAAAAAAAAAAGCTTAACAAATAAACCACGATGATGATTAAGAAATTGCCTCTCCCATCCGGATTCACTGAAACTGAATCGAAAAATTTCAGCCAAACAATATGCCAGCCTAACCACGGTAATTTAGTAAATTCTTTTCAAATTAATTCTTTATACACGCGTTTTGTATAAAATAAAAAAAAAAAAAAAAAAAACAGCATCCACTCAGCTACTAGGGGTGGTTGTGTACTGTAGTATGTTATGAATGAACCCCCGTCTTGTGTAAGCCCCTATCATGTGACAAACATGTGGCCGTGATCCAACGATCCATGAACACGAACGCACAGAAAATTTCCATTTCAATTGGAGATTCCTTTTCGACGAGCTACTAGCTAGTAGTCGAACACCCCCTTTTGAATGAAAGTACCTACAGTCGACGTATCTACACGTGTTTGAGATGAATTAAGTGAGAGTTATTTGTGTACACTTTCCATTCATCTTTTATGATTTTTATAGCTTTTCCGGGATAGACAAATGTATTTCCTAGAATTGCTACTCCCTACGATTACATCGCGGTCCAGCGATAATTTGTTTGACAATTAGATAGAACGCTATTATTGCATCACGGCGGATCGCCCACTTGAATAAATTTCCCTAGAACTTTGCTTCCATCACGTCTCTTTGGCTGAGACGACAATTACTTGTTTCGTTGCGTAAATACTGCACCATAAAGTCGAGATACTTTGTTTTTTATTTGCAGATTTTAGAGCGGGATTTCCCCTGAGTTTTATAGAAAAACTTGTTATACCGTTAGTGAGTCGATTGCCCAATTCATATCTTTTATGGGAAGGAAAATCTGCATGGGGTTTTCCCAGGTGCAGATCAGTGGCTTTGAGAGCAATGCCTGCTTTGGGTTAGATGGTTGGTCAAGTGGTATTTAAAGTTGCATAATACGAGTATGTATCGAATTGATATGCCTTCGAGTAATTCTTTTCCTGTGGAAAATGAGATTCGATTGGAGTAAGAGGTGGTTTATGTTCCAAGGTCTCAATTGTAGTGGTTTTGTTTGGGAACCAAACATTGCCATAGCTTTTTTGTATACCTACATACTTCCTTTTATCTTGATGTTTCTGTTGCATTCGTGCAGTTTACTTGGACAGCTTATAAAAATCCAGTGCAAGTTCTTTTCAACTCACTGACCAACAAACGATTATAAAATCACTTCATGTTGTGGTCAACTTTTTTCTCTGACCATAAATCAGTCATCGCACTTAATGTTGAAGCAGGTCAGCGTCATATGAATAATGAAAGCTTTGAGTAGTTATGCAAATATTGTGTTGTATTTCTCTTTTGTGAGAGAATGAACGCTAGACAGAGTGGCAGACCTTGAAAAGCTTATGTCACTCGGGTGTAAGATTGCAAAAGATTTCTTTTTGAAGTCAATTTCCTTATTCTTTTGCGGGAAATTGTGGCCGCCCAGTACTTGTCAGCATAGACGAACTCGTAGGTCCCCCTGCCCGAACATTGTCTAAAAGAGGAGGAGCTTTAATTGTCTTATTTGTGGATACATTTGAACTGGCTATAAATGTGCCGTCCCATTGCTTCCATTCCATCACACCTACAAAATGGCCGCACCCGGTGCTGTCAAGCCAGCCGTTGAAATCTCAGCTTGTGTTAAGCTTGATTTAGCCGGAACGTCAGAATACAAGTATAAACATCGAAAGCTTTTAGCTTGGAGAAGCAAACCTGTCAAAGACCCCGAAGATGAATGTCTAATTTAGTCCGTCTATGGTTGCCAGCAAATAGTTCATTTGGACGATTGCCAGTAAGCTAAGGCCAGCCAACATTTTTGTAACTTCAAGGTGGTAGCTTTCTCCTTGATCTTTCAGACTCAAACAAAGGCAGTAGGTCCCTAGCACTCTAGTAGTTTTGTTGAAAACCATATTGCGTACATAAATATGTCATAAGGTAAGAATTGACAATGCCTTCAATGTCCCTGCAAAGTACTGACGTTTATGCTGTGTATCGGTAGTTGGAAGGGGAGGTTAAATTTTCTAAATATCTGGAAAAAATTCTAAATACTTGATAAATGGAAGAAGTTGCATCAAAAGCCGTAGGCATTGAGTAATGAATTCAGGCCAGTCAAATTGGTATTCTCATACACATGTTGATGTAATGGACACAACGTAATGATCCAGTCCTCAACAAGTCAAGTGATCTCTAAGTGATCATGTATGCTGTTTTTAGAGTAATTAGAATAAACTATTAAGACTGTTGGTTGGTTGAAACCGGCCCTGGATGTATTTAGACCCAGATTATGTCCATTATGCTGCCGATGTGCAAGGTGGGTGGGTCACCCTCTAACTCTTGGAACTAGCTCTATAGGGGTTGCTGAGATCGTTAAGATCGTTCAACAGATATTCATCGAATGTGGCCTTTCTAATGTTGGCCAGTGAGGGGCACATGCATAGGAGGCAACTGATGGTCCCCTTTTTTTCTTCATCTCTACAGTTTCTGCAGAAGTCAGTGTAGGGAGTGTCCAGTCTTTAGGCAATCCTTCCTTTAGCACAGTGTCCGGTGTGGGTGTTTACGATTTTGGAAAGGGTTCCTCTCTTGTGTTTCAGAAGTCCAATGGACCTGGTTTTATTAAGCATGGGCCAAAGCAGCCTTGCAGTGTTACAGTGGCCGAGTTGTTGCCACCTATTATTGGCTTCTCTCACCGCATCGGCATGGGGCGTTTGCACCTCGATGTCGGTGACGCTTATGCTGTTTAATATATCGTTCAGATTTACTCGGTAGTCTTTAACTGCCTTAAGGCTGTTTCCCTTTAACGAATTAGATCTATCGAAAGGTCACTATTTCACTATTTTTTGTCGGTGACATGGCTCAGTGGTTTGTGCATTGGAATACTGTGCATGAGATTCAAGATTCGAACCGCACAAATCTGTTTTTCACGGATCCTCTCCTTACGGGCGTCTGACAAACACAAGACTTTATCGAAATATATAATACCGCACACAACACGTGTAGATGCTCTAGCTGCTTATGGGTTCTTATTATTTGTTAATATTTTACTAAAGCTCTTGAAGCCACAGAAGGACATTTATTTTGTTTTTATAGCTAGTGTCTACAATTGTGTCCCAATTATAATCAGAAATGTTATTTAGATTTACCACAGAATAAATAAATTGAATAGGTATTGTCTTTGATCGCTTTAATCATTTTCCAAACATTCTAGCAGTTTTATTTATTACTGCGGTTAAATTAATTTATTAACTTTTGAACCAAAGTTCTGTGCAACATTTGATAAAAGTACTTATTCTCTTTCGATTGAAGATAAAAGTGTCATGTCGTTTTTTCCTTGGGTGGTATTTGAGAAAAACTGATTTTAGTTTAGGTACTTTCTTTGCAAAATTTAGCTTATGATGATATCTTGTGCAGTCACGTTTAAGATAATTAGAGTTACGTAAAAGAAAATGCTTATTTAATCTCAAATTTACTAGAAACTTAACTGACGTTTGACAGATTAGCTCCTTGAAATTAAAAACTTCCGATTTTTGATTGTATTGTGACGTTTAAGCAAAATCAAATGAGAGCTCACACATACAAGTTTAGACTTCAGCGGATTGATTGACAAATGATAGCACTAGGTGTGGCCAGTTTGTAGATGCTGTATTGTTGTCGCCGTCACACATTAGTTAAATGTTAAACGTGAATGCATTCACTTAGTATTGAAAAAAATAAATCACCATTCATATTGAAATCATGACTGCAGCAATCATTTTTAGAATTCAGAATGGTGAAGTCTGAAAAAATGCAATCTTTTTGATTGCTCAGCATTCTTTGAAGGCATTCACTGATTACATTAATTTTCTTGAAGTCAGTGACTGCATTCACTTAGTTGACGCCTTTGAAGTAAGTGATTGCATTGTCTACTCTGCCTTTAAGGAATTCAAGTGACTTCACTTTAGTGAATGCATTCACTGACGTCAACTGACTTCAAGGAACTGAATGCAATCAGTGGATGCTCTGTCGGAAATGTCGGGCAAGGGAAGTGCGAGATGATCTGGATCAAACTGGAGTTAGGGTATAAACATACAATGTGAAACAAAAAGCACTTACTACTTAAATGTATGCATCTTTTCTGTGCATTATTTGGCGTTGGCACCAATTTGGGTACCTAAATGAGAAAGCGAGATCGCTATCAAAGGAATTTTCGATTCAGTGCTCTAATTCACATTTAATTAAAAAAAAAATGGTTAGAAAGGGTCGATATGGAGAGAGAGAAAAGGAAGGGAGAGAGAGAGAGAAGAAACAAAGATTTTCGTGCAAGATAAGCGAAATTTACCCAATTTTCATGATATTGCCTCGTGCATAACGCTAGATAATAGCACACAGTCACACTAGCCATGTTTTATTTTCACTTAAGATCCCTAACTATAAATCAAATGATGAAAATAAATTCCAGATCAGAATATTAAGTTTAAAACACGTTCAGCACGAAGTTGCCATGCGACTAAATATTTTGTTTAATGAGCTTTGACAGGTGTTTGCGCCCATATTGTTATTATGAATGACTGTTATTTGCTGAATCAATTTGAGGAGTTACAAGTGGTCAATAAAATGTGCAATGATTATAAAGTGATTCAGCTACGAGGCTCACTTCTGAATGACAAGCAAAATTATCGAATTTGGGACGATAAGAACTCACAAGAGATCCATCAAATCTCGCATCTAAAGAAAGTCACTGTCACTGTTCGATTTGAGACCGACACCTTGGCCAGGCTACCATCGTCAACGGCGATTGCTATCGATCGATGATAACAAATTTCTTTTAGCCCTAAATGTCGTTTCAATGGGACGGCACTACTTGCCACACAGCCCGTGACATAATGGACATTTTATACGAGCGATTTCAGAACATGGTTATCTGACGCGAAGGCGATGTGATTTGGCCACCGAGCTTGTGCAATCTGACCCCGTTAGACTTCCTCTTCTGGGTTTTTTTTTAAATCACAGGTCTTTGACAATAAACCACAAACCACCACTGCCCTAAGAGCTAACATAATCAAAGCCATTGGTCAAATTCAGCCTGGTTTAAGCGCCAAAGTTATGGAAAGTTGGACGTTTTGGATGAGTGTTACCCAACAAAACCGCAGCAGACACATGAATGATTTTATATTTTATACATAATGGCATATATCGGCCTTTCAAATAAATGAAAATATTTAATAAAATCTTACTTGCTGTTTGTTTTACAAAAATTTAAAGATAAGAAACGCTTAATGGAGCACCCTATAGATCCTGATAAAAAGGTAGGTTATTGTTGTTCTTATGCATAGAAACCAATGACATGTATAGATCATGGTTGATAATAAAATACGGCTCCTGTTATTTAGGACTGACATATATTTAAGTCAATCTTGTAAAAATTCTAGTACCTAATAAACATGCAAGACTTCTCTTTTGTTTTGATACGTAAGACGTTCATCTTAAACGACTCAAAAAGACTCCTAAGACCTTGAAGTAAATCCTCCAAAGCAGTCCATCAATTGAAGACTGAGGTTTGTGCCTAAATCTAAGAGTAATTTGAGTAAGTACAAATTTCCCATTCCCATTGCAACAGGATACAACTGCGAACTAGTTGAATGTCAAGGGCAAGGCTTTTAAAGTAATGGAATAAATTATCCAGGAGTTCCTTCCACTTAAGAAATTGTATGCCTTCTTATCGACAAACATCCATCATTCTGACTGATGAAGTCGAGCGGAACTAACACCAAATGTCAGCTACCAGGGGGCTTTTATATCTATCTACTCAACCGACAAAAATAGTCTTTTATTGCGTACTTAGTCCATGCCTCCGTGGTGTACATATTTAAAGTATACCTACCCTAAAGCTAAGTATCCCAAATTTATGATTGAGCCCACATATATGTATAAATATTCGACAGAGTTCCCAAAATAAATTTCTCGTGAAAAGCACGACTATGCCGTAAATCAAGTTCCGCACAAACAACACCTCAAAAGGCGTAGTTTCCCTCTTAAACAAAATAAAATAAAAATTAGTTAGTCTACTCTAATTAGACTATAAAAAAAAAAAAAAAAAACAGAAAGCATTTCTTGCTTTCTGCAATTCAGGGCCAATAAAGTATGACAAACAAACAGCACTTGTCAATTGGTGACATAAGGTGGTATAAGCTTTACAACAAACGAACATAAACCCCTTACTTTGTATATATTTTATAACCGTCATTAGCTTTATCATGGTCTACCAAACTCGTGTGAGAATATCTCTGCTTTTTTATCTTATTTCCAAGGTGCTTCTTTGGTGCATCTTATGCCAAGACTATTTTGAGTTCTTCCTTCTCGAAGTATCTTATTTTACGACCGGCCAACTCTTGCCAAGTGTAAATGGTCACTTGCCATTATCATCCATTCAATTACCCGAGATTAAATGAAACAATCTTTCTAAATTCGGTAATCGCAAGTCTAAATGGTTAAAAATCAAATTAATTGAAAGAAATTTCGGTTCAATCTGTCCGAGAGCAAGAGAAAAGTGTCCACCTACCCAAATCCTCTAATTCGAAGGGGAATATAACTATTTTACCGCTAAAAAAATCTGAGAAAAAAAAAAACTCCAGAAATTGACGCACGCAGTGCAATGATCCGCATAATGGACAAACCATGCCGGTGCCGACTTATGGCAAGTGCGAGACCCCCTCACTAGTTCACCAGAGCTAAACTAGACACATTTCGTGGGGTACAGCGTTTTACTTCATAAATTGCGGTTCCAAGTACGGATCGTAGTCAGTCGAGAATTCGCTCTAGTGCCGTTCAGATACGTGTCGTCGTCGTGGTCGCAATTTACTGTCGTTTGCCGGGCACTTAATTTGGCTTGACCGTGTGCACATAGTATACCTTCGAGCTATGGAGAGTGTATCTAGCGAATTCAAAGTATACACCAATCTTTAATCGCAGTTTCAATTCAGCTTTCGACAAAGTCTGATCGTACAGCAAAGAGTACAAAGAAAAAAAAAAATCGGCTTTCTTTTTGAAACACCATCTTAGATAAGAGGTTTCTACTTATCGCCAAGGGTGCTAGGGCCTGCAATAAGGGATCTATTCTATTTTTTGTGATTTGTCTGTGAATAAAGTGTCGATAAGAAAGTGATAAGCAGTGCAGATTATACTGATTGGATTGTATCGCAGTAAATTTGACTAAAATGCCAGAAACAGAGGCCGCTGGGATTGAACTGGGCATGTCCCGAAAGGAGCGCGAAGAGAAAGGTAAGGATCAAGTTCATTAGTCTTATGAACTACGAATTGTAAATTTGAACTCAGTTCCAACTCGAGGAAGTGTTTCTCGGCGTAAACAAGGTTTATTGCTTGAGAGTTCTGTGAACTGTACACACTTTTACGAGTCCACTAGATCATTTATTGGATTTTGAGATGAATAAACCCATGACTGGGAATTTGTTATCAATTCTTGTAATTCAGTGCACTCATTGGCATCTGCATATTGTATTCATGTTTCTATTGTAATCTGGGGATATAACATTACAGCTACTATTTATAAGCTTGGATTGAATTTCTAGTCACAGAGTGAGTGTAATGAGGATATGGTGGTGCTTTATTTCCTTTGCAAAGCACGTCCGTACTTTCAAATCGGACCCAACTGTTGTGTCTCATTTAAGCTTAGAAATTCTTTATAAAATGTCCAAGGAGTAGCTTAACCTAAGTCATTTGTTTTCATCCCTTCAGATTCTTAAGATTTAAATCAATTCTTGTTTCAAAGGACATTTTCCTGTTGGTACTTTCAGTTTACAAAGAAAAGTAGAAAAATGTGGCCGACGAAAAAGGAAATAATTCGAGGACTTCGTGTCGTAGCGCTCCGACTTCAAACAGTTTTTTTTTTTACCTTCGCCTTTGAGTCCCTTAATTGTATCTTCAACTAATTGTCATCTGGTTAGGGGAAACATTTAAAAGAAGCAAACGATTAACAGAAAACAGATCCAAGCAAATGGCCAGATGTATCGTCATCTTTCCAAGTTCACTGATCACCTTCCTAATGAAAACAATTTCAATATGAGCTACATGCACATAAAAGCCGACAAAATAGAGCAAATGCATCTCGAAGTCCTTTCTGAGTGGCCACAGTGGTGTCATCCAATAAGTCCCACGGATCTTATTTCCTTTCTATGGGGAATTGGACGTACCAGTTTTATTACTTTTATCAAGCTTTAAACTAGCTTTTAATGCTCCACGATCAGCCTCCAGGAGTTTTGGTGACTATGATCTATACCGTCAATATGTAACGTTTTGGACAAAGTTCTAAGATGTTTGGGTGACCATCCTCTCTGAACTGTTGGTGATTTTTATGTACTTTTAAGGAAAGGTGCAGTTTAAATTGTAGCCCCATTTCGGGATCATAATGTGTGTTATTAGATTGCATTCCCGTCTGATGTTTGCTCCACGATTGATCTGGTTGGTTTCAAAGTATTAAAATTGACTTAAAAATCAAAAAGGAAAATTCAGCTTAGATTAGGCGGTCTCAATGTCCACTGCCCGTCATGGCAGTTGCAACCACATCTTAGTCCAATGTAAGTCTTCTATGTGATGCAGAAGAAAGTTATTGATCATGGCTGCAAGGCGTTCAACAGTGACAGTAACAGCCTTCGGCTACACGTTTCCTTGAACAAATATGGACAAATCATCTTTCATTAGCTGTTTGCACTAAGTATTTGCACTTTCTCCGAGTGGATATTTTAATAGTTCCCCAAAATGTACAATACAGATCGTCTATGTTGTTCAATTGGGTGAATCTCGTCGTCTGATTGATGTCTATTCCTACTGGACATCATCCTCAGGCTAATAAATGCTGCAATATTTGCCCAATTGGTGACATACAATCGGGAAGAGTGAATGACGGGATTTACGTTGAGTTAAACTCAATGGCTGATTGGTTTTTAGAAACTTTGAGACAATTATTCCACGTTCCCTGAAGAAAATACCAATCTATGGCCACGGTTGCCACTTGCTAAAAAAAATTCCTATCAACCTTTCCAATGAAACCTACCAAAGCAAAATTGGGGTTTCATTTTAAAATTAGCCTTTAAATCATAATTTCAGAAGTTATAAAATTTAAACATGTATGTATAAATAAAAACATAAGTTGCACAAAAATAAATATAAACCATTTTCATCGCCACTTGCAATGTGTTTCCAACCTTACTTAACGCATTCATTTATCTTGGCCAGACATAGAAATGATTTTAAAATTAGGATTCTTATAAATTGGGGCAAGTTGTCTATTGCCGCAACGTTTTTTCAAAAATTCCCTAAACATTTTCAAAAAAACCATAATTGCTGGACGAAACTGAGCAAAAAGTCATTATTCGTACAGTATACAAATTGTGACTACGTACGACAGCGTCGAGAACCTTAATTCAATTAAGTATGCGAAAGGACCTAAAATAATGCCCAACAGAATAAAAATAAGGAAATGGCGTTTGGGCGAGTTGATTCAACTAATCTTTGTTTACACATGAAATTTTTTCTGGCACAAATATTTTTGAATTGATTGGAAATTATTTCAGTTTTTAATGTCAATTGTTAAAAAATGTTTGGGTCATAAAGCTGAGTTCTGTAAAAAAAATCTACCAAGTTTGGTAGGATCCTACCAAAACGGCAACCATGCCCATGGCTTGTGTACTCTCTACGCTTGCTTCACAAATGTCAAAGTCACAATGTCAGAAGACGTTAGTTGCAAAACGAGAACATCTTGGAATGTCTGTTGCATCACATCATAGCTTTGAGAAATTACATGTTTTTAAGATTTAAAGCAACGTCGGCTCTTTAAATCAACTCATTAATTTTCCGAGCTAAGTCTATGATTGAGTTCGAACACTCTACGAAATTCTTGAGCACACTCGATGTTTCATTTCTAAATGTCAAGTGTGGTAAAAAAAGTGTCCCTATGGTCCGTAAGTGGAAGTCACTCGATTAGGAGTTTAATACTTAGTACTTAGTACTTTGTTATGTGACAACACCTATCTATGGATGATGTCCTCACTATTAGTAAGAATGGTTGGACATTTTTCCATTCCGTTGTAATTCACATTCATTTATTCGTGAACAAATAATCCTGAAATCTTGAGCGAATTACTATTTTTTTGTTTTACAAAAACACAATAGATATGGGTAATGAGTTCACACTCAGCAAATATATTTTAGTTGTTTAATTTTCTGTCACGTTTTGAACGAAATTCTTTTTGTTAAAAAAGCTTTGGAATTTCAAAACAAACAAACGGAAATCTATATCCATTAGTAAAAAGTTCTACCATAAAATTGTCAGATAAAGTAATATGCTAATGGCTAACGGTGCAAAACAAAGAAAGTGTGTTTTAATGATCCTAAATAGTTATAAGTCAAACTCGTTAATTAATGAAATATGCTTGTACATGTCTCTATGCATTTTATTTGCGAAGTCACAGGCATACCATTTCAACATTTATTTATAGATAGATTTAACGTATCGCAAAAATTTGCTACGAAAGATAGAGGGAAGAGAAAAAGTATGCACTATCTATAAAAGTTTACAATTGATGAATTTTTTAGCCGGAGTTCGTTTACTTTTTATACTCATGATATTGGTATTGACTTTCAAGGACATACATTGTTGCCATTTTATATGCGTACATATCTATGTATGAGAAATAGCTGCAAGATGCAACAACTTTGCTTGAAAGATACAGGAACTTGAATCGAAAGATAATGTTGCTGCCGGAATTTATTTTGACATTGAGATCATGGAAAACCGGATATTTGCAGAGAAATACCTAAAAATAAAACACAGCCTTAGTTAAGAGTAAATTTACCTCTATGACGCTGACACTTTTTTATGGAAATGCAAGTCAAAGTAAAAGATTGCGAACGTAGAGTAGAGTTGGATTGTAATATTGCAACCACGCAAGAATTGTGTTATGTAGATTACTTTGAGACTTAAATGTGTTTTTAGTGGCCCCTCTAATTAAAAGACAAGTCTTTGTTTGATGAAGAAATAATTCACGAGACTTTAATTAAATCTGCTTTTAGAGTGGTAAAGAAGTTAAGATTATGTAAAAGAGAGTTCAACATAAAATGAAACTGCGGCCAAAAAGATAAATTGAGTTGCTGAATAGCTTGGCGTGGATATCAACCTTCAAATAAACATATGTATATCATATAAGTAGCATAATGTAGAAAGTTTCTTTTAGAGGTTAGTTTTTCGAATTGGCAACACTTTTTTGTAGCAACAACCGATTTGACAGCTGACAGTTGATTTGTGCGCACTCAAGATGTTGTTGCTCCTATTGTTAGTAGAATTGAAGAGGATTGCTATCAGTCTAGTCGTCACCGTGCACTCCAATTGGAGCTGTGTCCATCAACTTTTGTAGAAAGGTCTTCGGTTACGAGCTTATAAGATCCACCTCGTGCAAGACTTGAAGACACTTGACCATTGTGTGCGTTCTACGTTAGGTGAATTGGTCGAAGAGGAGACTTTTTTTGATTCTCATTTTCTTTACAAAATTTTGCTCATTAATGAGGTTCATTTTCTGTTGTCGAATTACCATGTATAGTGGTTTTTATACTTTCTTATGAATCCCTTTAGAGGGTGTGCTAAAAAAAAATCTTTTCTTTGTTTTTTTTTTTTGATGGGCTGGAGGCGATCGACTCTTTATGGATACTCGCAGCCCGTGCTTCGAAGTTATGCCCGACTCCATGTTTACGTGCTAAACCATACCTGTCCTGTTGTTACCCTAAGGTACCGGTGATCAAGGCAGGGGCAGGTTTTGATGTCCTGTCTTCTTCATTATGCTGCTCTTCTTCGGCTCTCAGTGTTTGATTTTCCCCTTCGTAGCTTCTGCATAAGGCTTGCAATGATGGCGTCGGTAGTTTCCCAACCTTCTTTTCTTTGAAGCATGAACCCTGTAAGGCTCCCTGGGGTTACCGCATTCTGAATCTCTCTTGCTAGAGTGTTTCTCGCAGTCTCATACTTTTTGCACTCCGCAAGGACGTATTCGGCGTTTTGGACGGTAGAAAGGGTTGCATTTGTGAAGGTATTCCCGGAAACTTCCATGACCTGTTAAGAATTGAGTGAGGTAGAAGTTTACCTCACCGTGTTTTCTAGTGGTCCACTCTTCGATGTTTGGCAGCAGTTTGTAGGTCCACTGGCCGTTTTCTGACGTGCTCCATCATCGTTGCCATTCTACTTTTGCAGTCCCTCTGATGGTGGCTCTTTCCTCGCTGTTGCTATTATGCATGAATGCTGCTGTCCTGGCTTCTAGTTGGATAGGCATTCGCGTTGCTATTACATTTATTGCATCCCCCGATATTGTCTTGTAAGGAGCATATTCTGAGAGATGCTCTTCTGTATACTGAATTTAACCTCCTCATGTTTATGTCTGTAGTCGATTCCCATATGGGGGCTGCATACATGAAGATTGACTCTCTAACTGTGGAAAGTAGGCTTCTTATAAGCTGCTTTGGTCCTTCAATATTGGTGTACAAATGTTGCCACTAATGGGAGTCCTTAAAGCAATACCTACTCACACTGATATCAATCGACCTATGCGTTAAAGAATCAGTCGCTTTGTAATCCCTATGTTTAAAACAATCTAACCTTTTGAGTGAAGGCCTAACATAGATGCCGTATATATTGACATGCCCTGACTTAAGCCTCAAAGATCAAAACATACGATGGCGTGGAATTGGGCATCTACTTATCATAACTTGAAATGTACCTTAGGATCTCCAGCAATGGCGAAAGTTTTAGCTATAACAGAAGCTGCTAAATATTATCTCCAAAATTCAGAAAGAAATTGATGTTTCTGATGTTTTTGATTGACAGCTACGTTACCATAAAAGTCAGCACATCCTCGATAGTTCAATAGATGTTGGTAAAATGCTGCCGCAGTGAGTTCAGAATAGTTTTCATACAACAGCAAATTACAATCTGGCACGTCTGAGGACAAAAGGAAAACACGATCGGATGGAAGGTAGCAAACGTCCACATTTCTGACTCAGCATGACGTGTCTCTAGAAAACTATGACAAAAACAAATAAAATTCCTTCCAAAAATCCGCAGTTTTATTATGCATATGTAGAGTTCATTTATTAGATGTACCTAAAGGATCATTTCAAGATCTAACTGACATAGACTGCATCCATAACCTTCCTTGCTTACCATTAATTTCAGTAGATAGCTTCCTCTGTTCCAATTTTCCAGGAAACACGCAGCAGTTTGCAAACAACGAACAATTTCCTCAAAAGAAAGTCGCTCTACAACCTACATTTTAAGAAAAACTTTTTTTCTACTTGATAATTTCGCGAAATCACAGCTCGCCGGATAGTAATTTTCTACCAAGTATCCAACTGTAATGATACTTAAGTGTGCATCTCATAGGTAAGAGTATATGGCTTTAAATCTAAGAAATGATAAGCATCTCAGCTGGATTTCAATAGTCGATCATATACACGTATGTAATTGAGTTCCCCACATCATTGTTGTTAATTGAAAAGCCTGTTACTGCAGCAGCACAAGTTCCAATTGTGCTCAGCACATCATATGAAATCAATTTCATTGATTTCGATTCATAAATCTCACAAGCCACCAGAAGATGAAGAGTACCCTCCCCCTCCACCGCCTCCAAATACAAACACAAACGAAAGAAAGTCTGCGGAATTTCAAATGGATAAGCAATTGCACAGCCATTTAGATACACTGTATCTACGTGGAGAAACAAGTAAAAGTTTATGTAACCAAAAAATGCCATACATTTCGCTGACAAATGGGATTTATCGGAGTCAGCCAGTAGCACCAATCTAGCATTATTATAACCCATGAAAGTTACAAACATTGTTACCACATTTGTGACATTGACCTTTTTTTTTTTGTTTGTTTGGCAGCAAGGTATGAACTTCTAAAGTTCGCGCAGGGGGGTCTTTGGCACCACATGTGTAAGATAAAGAAAAATGTCAAATAGTTGACATATTTCGTTGAACTATTGTGCGTAAATCAATTCAGTTTGACTAATCGCATCTAGATGTTAATTGATTGCTTTATATGCTGTTATTGTGATTTAGACTTTTGGGTGTTGTTCGTGGTCTCATGTGCGGAACGTGACGATAATCGAGGAAACGCGAGACGATAATGAAAATGTTATTTAGCAAAAATGAAGCTATAAGGAATGGTTTCAGTTTTAATAGGTGAATCAGTTGGACAGATACACATCAGGTGAATAGTATCGAATTAATGAATTTATTGATTTAATGGATTATCGGCTGAATGACGATTTGGGAAAGTGATTTCAACGTATTAAGACAGTGATGCTCAGCGTATAGTAAACAGGAAAAAATGTCATATGTACTTGCTAAGTGCAAGATATATTGGGAGACTATGACCAATGAACAGATTTGACATTGCTAAGGGAAGGACATTAAACACTCTAATTTGTGAAGGTTTCAATAAACTTTGAGGTCTTCATTTCGATGCAGGTGTCTCATCATAAATAATAAACAAATTACAGATGGGCAAGTGGTTCATGCATGGACGCCATCTGGTAAAAACGCGATCGGTTTATGGTTCACACAAATGAATCACGGTTCTGTGACTAAGCTTACATTTTCCACAAGCTTTTTGGTTGGGTCATAGATGTGTAGTCTTCATAGATACTCCTAGCCCAAGTTCTACCAGCATGCACGGTTCGCAAGCGAGTAATCGATGTCAGGACTACACTAGGGCTTTAAAAGAATGCAATCTTTTGGGAATGCATTCCGAAACTTTACACCAAATACTTCAAATTAAAGAGTTCATTCAATTGAACTCGGATTTCAAAACATAAATCTCCATTCATTTTGACGTATTGAGCCAGTCAGAGATTTGAAGTCACGTGAATTAAATCTTTGTGACTACACAGCATTCGTTGAAGTCACACTGACGTCACTAGCAATCACTTGACGTTTTTAAGACTTCACACAAATTGATTGCAGTCTTTAAGACTTCCTAATGACTCAAAGACTTCTATTGTTTCTATTTGGCTCTACTCTTCTTCGGCCGTTCTCAATGCTTCCAATCGATCCAGTTCAATCTGCAGAGCTATTATGATGGAACAAATCTCCAACTAGTCTTCCCCTCACCTTATCATGTGGTCTATTAGGAGCTCTGGGCTACGTAGGTTCGCTATGCTACTTTTAAAGTGTTCGTACTGGACCATAACATGCATCATGTCTTCCTCCTCTTCTGGACATTTTGGGCAAAAGGGAGAGCTGTCGTGCAAAGATTTGTAGAGATTTTTTCGATAGGCATGATGGCCCAGACAGGAACTACATAAGATGGTTATTAAAGTACCCATACGTTCTTTTTGTACAGCTTTCAGTAGCGGGAATCAGTTTATGGGTTAGACCCTTAGCTTGACAGAGCGCTGTACATGTTAACCTCCTACTGTTGGCAATCTGCTGTTCGAGAACCATAAATTGTTCTAATTGCGCAAAGCCTGTAACCTGACAAAAGGATGGAACTCACCACTTACTAGGATCCCACTGAACATGTAGTCTTTGTATCAATGATTGAAATTGTTATAAAAGTATATGTGTCCATATACCTCTTATGGAGGCATCCCAACTTTCTTGTCACTCAGAACGAAAAGAATTGAGTATCTAAGCTCGTGTTGTCGTCACTGGTCTTCTGCCAGGATGCCTATTGAAAGCATTTTTCAGATTTTTACAGCGTGGAGGATTGTAGATGCTATTCCTCTGTCCAAAAGTAATACTGAACTGTGCCTTGGTCATCTGTATTGGGTATGATTCGTTGGAAGCCAGTACTGGTAACAAACTTTAGATATCCCTTTCAGTACATACAGCCTTTTATATAGTGTGACTCTGAAGCATTCTATGTGGCTTGGGTCCTTTGCGAAACTTATTATTTTGTCTTTTCAGCTATTGAAAGATGTAAAATCTCATTATACAAGACATAGTTTAGGACCTAGCATTGAGCCTTTTGGCACTCCGTTGTAGATGTTATCTTTTTTAAGTCCTTTATCTGTGTCATATGTTTGGGCTCTGCCCCTGAAGTATCTCGTTACAATATGATTGGTATATGGTGGAATTCGTAGCTGTCTGAGTGCTAGTGTTCGCATAATGAACATGTGTTTTGCGACCGTTAAGCTATTCTGAGTAATAAACTATTTTACAGATGCTATTTTAGATGCCAAGTTTAAGATGTACTGTCTAAATTTATCTCTAGTCCAATGATGTACTTCAATTTAAAATTATAAATCTAACCCCGATTTTTGAGACTGACCATTTATCATGAGTTTCAGCAAACTGAATTCCACTTTCCATTAAAATTCCTCATGACATTTACAACGAAAACTAATTGTCAATTTACATTCTTAATCTGATTAAGTGAAATTAACTAAATTAGTAAATTCAACGAACACACCCACTTCAAATTGAGTGTAATGAACGTTCGCACGCTAAGTCGCAGCGACTTATGTTTTTATGTAGTTAAACAATTTAATTTGATTCTGTCATTTGCGCAAACTACACAAAAGTGTAATTATAATTAAAATAGTGCCGTCGAAAATTTTAAGTGGTTGTACGACAGCTTAGTTTCTAATAAATTTTGCACGGCATTGTTGTTCACGGGAATTACGAGAGTAGTGCAATGGTATCTCTATTTTTGATTGCAGGCATATATATATTAGTATGTGGTTCTTGCCAAGAGAGTACCGGGTCACCTGCAGAATAAAATGACGGACTATTTTACAAATTGAACACTGAACTACGAAACCAAGGACGGAATAAGGCAGTATAATGTTACAGGTGGTGTCCCCCAGGGCTACTGGTCTTACGACTAGCAGAGGAAAAGACGGAAGTAGTACTAATCAGCAGCAGACCAGTTATGGAGACTGCAAGAGTGAACGTGGACGATCACATTGTACCTAGTGTCAGAACTGAAGTACCTTGGTATTACTATAGACGATATAGACTATATGTAGAAGAAGGCAGCGAGAACAACGGCTGCCCTAGGAAGGATCATGCCTAAACAAAGAAAAAGAAAAGACTACTCATCGCAAGAGTAGCCACGTCGATGATGCTCTATGGCTCCCAAATATGGGCCGATGGGATGAGCACCAAATTACAGAATAAGGATAGAAACGGTATACAGAATCAATGCATTGATAGTATATAGTGCATTCCGAAGAACCTGGAAGTGGCTGGAATGGTGCCTATAGACCTCGGCATGGAAATATCGTGCCAACAGATCAACGATACCAACAGCAACGAGGCGAAGTGATGATGAATTACCACGAAGAACAAACCTGGAAGAATGGCAAGATAGATGGAACTCTACCGACAAAGGTAGATGAATTCAAAGATTGACCCCCAATATCGGCCTTTGGATCAATATGAAACATGGAGAGCTGAACTTCTTACTGTTTCAATGTTTCAGAGCATGCCTCCACAGATTTGGGCAAGAAGATAACCCTTATTGCAGTGGAAAACGCGGAGCACATAATGTTCCACTATCCACTATATCATGAAGGCCGTAACCTGTTGGTGAACAGGCTGGGTGTGCTTAACCCCAGAGAATATCAACGGAGTGATGCTCAGTACACATGAGCCGAATATATAAAGCTGAAGTCCCCCCTCGCGGTGAAATTCTTGACGGCAGTGGTATCTACTTAGTAAACTACAGCTACGAATGTAGGTACTGGCTTAATACGAGTATATGTATTCATCATAAGGCTATTACTGACTTATGTTATGCTGTGCTGGACATCTTTAAGAAAATAGTATCAGCCTTGTGCAGAGATCGGCATGTCTGTTTGTCAGTGAAGCTCTAAGAACCACAACGACAGCGGCTCTAGAATGTTCAATATGAGCCTTTTGATATAGGTATGTATATTGCAAACAAAATATAGCAACAAATGCAACCATTTGTGTGAAATTTATTTCTCAAAATTTTACTCCGCGAACTAAGTAATCATCCATTCAAGGTGAACTACACTAGACTGCCTAATCACGCCAACTGCACCCTTCCAAAGCTCATGTTTGATAAAAACTTTTAAGCCCATATACCCTCTGGGACCAACTGGGAGTGTAATGTGGGATCTCGGTAAAATTTGTTTGCTTAAACACAGAGGATGTCTAAACAGCAACAGGAGTTGGTGGTTTTGTTGGTGGTCAAGATTCGAAGACCACTTTCCGCCGTACCAATCATTGTAGTGTTTTCAGAAGATAATTATACCCAGAGTCGATGCACACGTTTTCATAACTCCTGGCTCTGTCTGAGGGACTTAGCGCCACCAACCGCCAAAAATGTTTCGCTCGGTCTGGACGCACCTTTAAAAAAACAAGTCTGTATCAGCTGTAAGGAAGTGATGGTACAATTCAAAGATTTACTTTATGTGTCTGTCGAGCACAGGGACATTCCAGGTACTCTGTCAGGTATAGAACAAGTTCGTTGGTTTTACCAGATAAGGAGAATCGTAGCATGCCTCTCGCTATACATCAACTGTTAATCTAATTAACAGATAAGTTAACATAACTAATGGTAGCTGCGTCGAATTGTTCTATGTGTGTCATCACCAGGTAAAACTGACTCTAACTGGTTCCAACTGTCTAATCAGGCAAAAGAAACCAAAACAGGTAGTAAACAGAACTTGGTGGTTTACAGGACATTGGATTACAGGTTCGCCATGGATATACCTCTTTAACGACTCTCGCAGACGGTACAAAGACTTGACGAAGAGACTTCACTTTTTTGTACATACCATGCTCTTTGTGATCGTTGAAAACTGTAACAAATAGCCTACTTCGCCTACTTTGATAACCTCAACAAATCAGCGTATGATAGTGTTCCCTTGATCCAAGCTATGCAGCGTAATGATGCTTCTAATCTTCGCAAGCAGGACTTAAATTACTCTTCCCTTTGCTACTGCTTTACCCATTCCTAATCAAACCATTGTTTTGTGTCTTTTCAGAGAAAGCTGATTATGAAGAGCGTATTGCTGACCCAATAGCCGGATCGATTGGCGATCTGGGACCATGGCAAATCTGGATATGTGTGGTCATCTTTATGATGAAATTCCCTGTGGGATGGCATCAATTGGCCACTGTATTCCTCGCCCCTCCCGTCAATTTCGAATGTGCTGTACCGAACAACTTAACCGACAGATGCTCTGCCGAATGTACAGAAATCGCCTACGATCGGAGTATTTTCAAAGAAACTATTGTCACAGAATGGGGGCTGGTTTGTAACAAGCGATACCTGGCCAGTTTGGTGCAGACACTCTTCATGTTTGGCATTCTGGTAGGAAATATTGGATTCGGTGTTTGGTCAGATAAGTAAGTTCACAATCTCAATATTGGAGACGGGATTTTAAATATTTTTTACTTTAGAGCTGGCCGACGTCCTCCACTGGTATTCTCGGTGCTGATGCAGTTGGTTTGTGGTGTCTTGGATGCATTTGTGCCATGGTTCTGGGTATTCTGTGTATTCAGATTCCTATTGGCTGTCGCAACTGGAGGAAGCATGATGACAAGGTTAGTAATTAGCTCTTACGTTTGGGCATTTCTAAATTTCTATCTCAACTTCAGCTTCGTCCTCGTAATGGAGATCACCGGTGCCAAGAAGCGTGAAATCATGTCCATTCTGTATCAGATTCCCTTCAACTTGGGCCATACATCACTGCCACTGTTTGCTTACTACCTTCGCGATTGGAGATGGTTCCAGTTTGCCATATCAATTGTCTCAGTGATATTCATTTCCTACTACTGGTTGATTCCCGAATCTCCCCGCTGGTTGCTCTCAGCTGGACGTCTTGATCAAGCGACAAAAGTCCTAGAAAAGGCCGCTATAACTAACAACCGCCCGATTCACAACATTCGCAGTGATCTGGAAGAATCAGCCCGTCGTAAGATCTCCAAACAGGAAGTGAAAAAAGGAACTTTACTCGACCTTTTCCGGTATCCGAATCTCAGACTCAAAACCATTTGCATGGTAATCAATTGGTTCGTATGCGGCCTGACGTACTTTGGTGTCTCACAATATGTTGGAGAGTTGAGTGGCGATATCTTCACCAACGTAGCCATTGCTGGAACTCTTGGAATTCCCGGAACTCTCATCTCGATTCTGACTGGCAGATATTGGGGAAGGAAAATCTCCCTAATGGTGTCAAACACCTTAGCTGGAATTTGCATGTTAGCTATTGCCTTCGTCCCGAATGAGAGTGCCTTCCTAAAGGTTGTCCTTGCTTCGATTGGTGTCTTCGGAATGGCTGTCTCATTCCCAATTGTGTATCTGTATGGCGGAGAGATGTTCCCGACTGTTGTACGAAACGCTGGAATGGGCTTCGCATCGATGTTGGCTCGTATTGGTTCTATGTCGGCTCCATTTGTATCACAGACTGTTGATATTGCACCATGGATGCCACCAGTGATCTTTGGAGTTATCCCACTCATTGGAACAGTGTTGGTGTTGTTCTTGCCCGAGACAAAGGGAGCTCCACTACCAGAGACAATTGAAGACGGTGAAAACTTCGGCAAGAAGAAGAAATCCGGCGAAGGACAGAAAATTTAAAACAGATCCGATACGTGAATCAATGCAGTTGCCATAAGATGTTAAGATATTTTAGACTAATTCATTGTTTTAAACATACACACACACTCACACAGATTAGCTATGCTAGTGTACACACATAGCTGTGCCGTTTTTGAATGCCAAAGATAATTATTTTGTAAATAAATATTCTCAAAAGGTGACATAGTTTTTGTTTTAGTCAAATGAGTCAAATGTACTCTCTGTTAAGAGGGATTTTCATATGAGCTGTGATGCTTGTGCACCAAATTCTGCTAGGAAATGATGGCTTTTGCTATCCTCTAATCCTCTTAGAACCCTTCGCATCCCACCCTCAGCTAAGATTGAACTCAGCATAGACCATAACCAAACCAACAGCGAAGACATATTTTTTATTTTGAATATAAGAGTTGCATACTTTTTGGCGCACAGTTGTGTGATTTTACAGTAGAGGTAGTGTGAAGTAGAATTTGTGGACAAAAGGTAGAGATGTATCAGCCTGAGAGTAGAATACAATTTAAGTACAATATTCAAATCTTAAAAACGATTAAGTAAAACAATTGTAGTTTTGTGATAATGCGTATGTACATACATACATTTAATACAAGTTTTAAGCCAGTAAGAGGAGATTTCATGGCGGCTCCATTTATTGAGCTTTGGATTCATCTGGTTAGTTGGCAAATCACACCTAGGTTAAGGCCCTGCGAATAGAGACTGGGCACCGAATATGATGATTAATTCTACAGCATCTTTTTATTTACTGTCTGGAGCAAACTGCAAGAGAATCTAAAGACAGAGTTTTAAGAGCTGCTTGGCTATCTGATAGTATATTATTTGTGCTCTTCAGAGTATTTAACTGAAGACTAAGCTGATGAAGCGAAATGCCGCACGGTAGTAGTAGATTCCATTAGATTGTCATGTGTACAGGCATATGGTTGAGATTTCTGGTTTAGATCACAGTTACCAGATCCAGTCAGATTTGACAGTTTCGAATCGTTTCCTTGAACTATGTACATTCTGGCGTATTTATTAAGATTCCGAAAACTTTATCAAAGCCACATAAATAAGAAATTTATAAGTTTATTTGGATTCAAATTACCTTATAACATTTGAAGGCAACCGCATACAAGGTGGCAAGAAAATTCAATTTTTCTTTTTCCCTGCAACTTTAACAATAGCCATTGCGAAGAAAACCAAGCTAAGGCTGTTAGGATTGAGTTTTCGGTTGCATTTATGTTGCCAGGTATCTTGGAAGCGTCATCTGATTAGTCGCTGTTATCTTGTTTCAATGATTTTATTGATGTTGTGTGCAAAGCATAAAGCTTCGGCCTTTTTACCCTACTTGAAATCCCCTGGTGCTGGAATTCAAAAATCCTCTTAGCTGAAGTGTTATTATCCATTCATTCGACCGAGTCGACGTGGCTTGTTTCACATCAACATTCTGGTACAGCTTATGTTGTTGGCAGTTGTATCTTCTCCTCCATTCGGTCGTCTCATATGTTGGACTAAGTACCAGGCAACGTCTTGTCCACCTTTCTTTTAGGACTAACTTGTACCGCCTGCTCTTCAATTGTCATCTTCGTCTGATGATATTAAAACTATCCTTTACTATTTGCTGCTAGTAAAGGGAAACTGCTGGCTACTTAAACTTATCAATGGTACCTTACACCTTGGTGACTGGGTTGAATTCATCTTTGCGACGAGCCTGTGTTCCGAAATTGAGGACAACTGGCAGCTGATTAACATCCCCATAAAAATTCGGTATGTTGTTGCACCTAGGGGTTCACTTATCTTCTTTTCTTTCGAACCGATTCTCCTCTATCGCTGCTCTTATCTTAGTAAGCATAGTTTGTCACCTTCTTTCATTAATTGCGCTCATCGAAAAGGCTTCTTTTTTGGTGGTTATGCCAACTGTCACCTCCTTGATGATGTTGCTATTAGGATCACTGGCTGCTGACGATTGCGGTTAGTGAATGGTGAATGCAATGCAGGGAGTTTTTGGTGAGCTATTCTTTGCAGGCTCTGGTTCTTTCAGACCTACTGAAGGAACCTCGCATTTTTAGGTCGCCCAGTTTCTGAATTTTGCTTCCAGATCAAAAAGATCAAAGTTGATGTTGACCACTTGAAAAGTTAATAAGATGATAAATTTGATTTAAGTTCTACAAACAAAAATATTCAGGTTACGCTGTAGAGCAAACCTTGACTGTGTTTTCCAACTAACAAGCTAAAGACGTCTTCCTTACTGACTTTCGCAATGAAAAAGCTTCAACTTCGGTTTTCACATCACACTTTAGACATGAGGCAATTAAATTTTTCCTTGACATGGTTTTCAGCGTTCAGATAAAGGACGATTTCACATACCAGGCTGATATTGTTAAAAGATGCTATGATGTTATCCATCGTATGCCTTGTAACGCAATAATATCTATCTTGTACTGCGTGAAAACGTATTTAAATTTTGGACAGAGACTGTTAATTCCTCCTAAAATTAGGGGGACCATTGTTGTTCCACTCATAAGTAGTACTTTTGTTGTCACTGCCCCGATTTTTTGCCTACAACCTGGAGGACCATTGGCTCTATTGGTTTTAGCTTTTTGGAGGAGAAGCACGTTTGGAGAAAAGAAACCGACATCAGTATTCTGCTTTGGGATAAAAAGCTGCCATATAGAGTTCATCTATGGCATCAGGCAAAGCTCATATGGACATGAATCTATACTTCAAAGGTACAGATCTACTGATCTCGACGAAATGACTGACAATGTATGTGGGAATCCAACGTGCACAGTGCTTCAAATTATATTTAGACGGGTCAAAAATGAACATAGGAACTGGCGCTGGAGTTTTCTGTGAATCTCTTGACATCCGTGATTCATACAAACTCCCAAATGACTGCAGTATCTTTTAAGCCGAAATCTTGGCTGGATGGCGTGCTTATCAGATCAAAAGCAGTCTACACCTCTTGAAGTTACTCTCTGCTGCGTTCCCGGACATTTTAATATAGAAGGGAATGAAGCAGTGGACAAACTTGCACAAAACGGTCCAACATTGAATGAAGAACTCACCTAGATACAAGTAGCCATCCCCTTTGGTGTTCTAAAAAAGATAACAGACCGAAAAACAGCGGATAAGATCAACAAATCCTGGACAACCAGAGACGACTACATCATATCTCGCAGCTTATGGGCAAAACTGGACGATAAAAGGACCAAAAGCCTCTTATCCTTGAACAAAAAAGAAATCAGTATCATGGTAAGTGTACTTACTGGGTGGGTACTGCCCGATAGGTGCATTGGCCGCCAGACTAGGCATGAGCTCACCAGTCTACTGCAGAAGCTGTCACAATACAACGTCCAAATCCGCTATATGGGAAACAGATTTTTCAGGCAACTAGACGAACATGATTTGTTTCATCAACAGTAGAGGCTGGTTCAACAAAGAAAGGTTATGGAAATTCTTACTATGAAAAAGCTTTAAACAATAAAAATGAGGACGCATTAATTCTGTTACCACACGTGAATGGCCTATAACGTTCCATTGAAGAGAATCCAGAAGACTTAGTTTTCGCACCTGCCACAATATTGAGGGTTGTCCTTAAAGAAGTTAACCTGACTTTGGTCTGGGGCCCCTTATATAGAAAAGTAAGCACAGCTTAGCTGAGCAATCGCTGGGTAAGTTTTCCGGAAACTAGCGTCCTTTAAGTTTTTGATACCCTGTTACTCTGGTAGTCGTGGAAGATGGCTAGGGCATCGCACTTGTAAAGTTGGAAACCAATGAATTTGTTCGCCCTCCAACCACTCGCGATTCGCGAATGTATGATAAACATCCGAAACTTTGCTGACTTAAAGGGCTCTTGACCTTGTAGAGCCCCTTTCTGAGACATCGTTGCCTTCCATCCTCTGCGGTCCCGGGCACGCTGCTTCCAGTTGTGAAGACCAAGTTTTCTGGAATCCGCGACAACTTGGTCTTTGTATCGGAGGTTCGGTCTTCTTCTTCGTCTAGAACCTGGGGGCTGGGATTCGAAGATCCCATGGCTGAGCATTATTGTCCGCTCGATGTGGCCGAGCAAATGTAGTTTGCGTATCTTGGCTTTTTGGACTACATTCACATCCTGGTACAGGATTCCATTCGCCCTCCTTGCATAAGGGACCTAATATCCGTGCCCAATATTTGCTCAGCTTTCTTACTTATCCTCCAGCAATCTATTTTAATAAAACGTCTCAAATAACCTTCAATATTGATTTTAGCTTTAAAATATATTTTGAAACCAAAAGAAAGTTGTTTACGTATTATTCCACGAGAGTTTTTCAATCTCATTGCATTACATTTATTGTTTTCACCTAATCAGCTTCCTAAATTGTGATTATTATCTACAAATTTCAGTTAAAGATAACAACAACCAAGATGACTTCAGCCAGACAGAGGCAGTGTCAACGTACGAGTATCTGGGTGTACTAATAGATAAAAGCTTAACTATTTATAACATCTTAATCCGCTTAATGCTTTTGCTACAATCATTTGGATGAGGAACTTACTGGCAATAATTTGTGCAATTCAATATTTTAGATGGAACGAAGATCTGTACAAATGGTGACTGAAGTGATTCGCTTCTTCTTGGAATATTCATCATGAATCAGCAGGATGACATCTCACTTACAAGGCATTTGGAGTCTAGGAAGCCGCCATCAGGTGTGTAGGTACTCGTATTGAGTTCTTCTAATCTCATGCAAATATTTTCAGAGAAACTCAAGCAGCAAGTTGTTGATCCAATAGCCCAATGTATTGGAGATCTTGGACCATGGCAAATCTGGATGTGCTCATTGATCTCTATGGTAAGGCTTCCCGTAGGATCACATCAACTGGCGACCGTTTTTTTGGCTCCTCCTGTCAACTTTGAATGCTCTGTACCAAATAACTTGACTGATAAGTGCTCCGATGAGTGCACTGAACGCATCTACGATCGTAGCATTTTCGAGGAGACTATAGTCACAGAATGGGGGCTAGTATGTAATAAGAGATACCTGGCAATCCTTGTGCAACCACTCTTCATGTTTGGGATTCTGGTGGGAAATATTGGAGTCGGAGTTTGGTCGGATAAGTAAGTTGGAGCTCATCTTTTGTGTGTTTGTTTAAAAATATTGCTTGCTTTAGAGTTGGCCGACGTCCTCCATTGGTATTCTCGGTCCTGATGCAGTTGGTATGTGGTGTATTGGATGCATTTGTGCCATGGTTCTGGGCGTTTTGTTTACTTAGATTCCTGTTGGCTGTTGCCACTGGAGCTTCTATGATTCCAAGGTAAGAACTTGACTTACACTTTGAGTCTATAATGGATGTAATTCCTTTCAGCTTTGTCCTCGTCATGGAGATCACCGGTGCCAAGAAGCGTGAAATCATGTCGATTCTGTACCAAATTCCCTTCAGTATGGGTCACACATCACTGGCACTGTTTGCTTATTACCTTCGCGATTGGAGATGCTTTCAATTTGCCATATCAATTGTCTCAGTGATTTTCATCTCTTACTACTGGTTGATTCCAGAATCTCCTCGTTGGCTGCTCTCAACAGGCCGTCTGGATGAAGCGGCTGAGCTCTTGAAAAAGGCCGCCATTAGGAACAACCTTCCGACTCACAACATTCGCAGTGATTTAGAGGAATTCTTGCGGCACAAAACTTCTAAACAGGAGCTAAAGAGGGGAACTCTAATCGATCTGTTCCGTCATCCGAATCTCAGATTCAAAACTATTTGCATGGCGTTTAATTGGTTTGTATGTGGATTCACGTTCTTTGGTGTCTCACAGTACGTTGGAGAATTAAGTGGCGACATCTTTATAAATGTTGCCATCGCTGGACTCATTGGATTTCCTGCTACTCTGATCTGCATACCAGCTTTTAGGTATTGGGGTAGGAAAAGTTCAATTATAGTGGCCAACACTTTAGCTGGAACATGCATGTTGGCTATTGCATTCGTTCCGGAGGAGACAGCCTTCCTAAAGGTAGTCCTAGCGTCAGTTGGGGTCTTTGGTACGTCACTTTCATTCACAATTGCATTTCTTTATGGCGGAGAGTTATTCCCGACTGTAGTACGAAATAGCGGGATGGGCTTTGCATCGATGATGGCTCGAATTGGTTCGATGACAGCTCCGTTTGTATCACAGACTGTAAATATTGCGGCTTGGATGCCACCCGTGATATTTGGAGCTGTTTCACTCATTGGAGTTTTTTTGGTGTTATTTTTGCCAGAGACGAAGGGTGCACCGTTGCCAGAGACGATTGAGGATGGTGAACATTTTGGAAAGAAGAAGCAAGCTGAAGCGGAAAGTCTGAAGATATTACGATAGTGTCCGTAGTTGTTGGTGTCCGTTTGTAAATAAAATCTTAAGAAATCATTTTTTGTGCTTTGAAGTTTGTTTTTATACATACATACATACATAAGACACTTCACAAGAAGAAATAAATTAGCAGTGAACTTTAAGAGCTCATATACGCCTTCGCACTGCATCTGTCAATAGCAACCGCTCAAACTTGCTAGACAACGCCGGACTTAATACTGACAGTGCGCCAACAGTTCAGGGACCACTTTGCCTTACAAGCAGATGTAATCAGCAGGTCATTGCAGGAGAGCATGGATGACCACTGGAATGCAACGAAAAATGCTTTTGCAGCCGGGGGCAAGCACCTAAGGCGGTAAGAGGCAGAAAAACCACCGCACATGGCTTTCAGCAGATAGCTGGAGACGGATCGAAGAGCGTACAGCAATAAAGGCTCAGCAGTGGAGAAAACCGAGCTAGAAACCCAATATCGTGCGAAGAAGAAAGAAGTGCAGCGTAATGTGAGGCGTGACAAACGTCTGTACATCGACACACTGGTTTCAATGGCTGAAGAAGCAGTGAGCAGAGGCGACAGTAGGACTGTTTATAGTATCACCAAGGAGCTCACTGGTGGTCGGAGCTCCAAACAACACCCGGTGAAAAGTCTAGATGGCAGCCCTCTGATTTCGGATGAGGATCAGCTCGTTAGAACCACTTAGCACAGTATTAAACCACTTAGGCGATGTCCACATGCCCTCAAATTTTAACGAGCACCCCGAAGCAACAAATTCCCGAATCCGCACCGCACCTCCCAGTAAGAACGAAATCACAACAGTGATCAGGTCCCTCAAGAAAAACAAAGCGATTGGTATTGATGGCATCTCTGCCGAACTATTTCAAGCGGCGCAAAATATATCGGGAGATTTGCTGCATCCGCTAATGCGGAGAGCTTGAGATAGCGAAGAGTTTCCGCAGGAGTGGAAAAGAGGGATGATCCTCAAGCGCAAAAAGGGAAACCTGATGGATTGTGTAAAGTGGAGAGGTATGAATATGTGTTCTGCCAGCCGTAGCCAAAATAACTGGAAGAATAATTCGGGAAAGAATCAGCGAGCATTTAGATTCAACTCTCGATGTCGAACAGGCAGGTTTTCGTGCTGGATCCTCCTGGTCTCCGCTACATCTGCTGCTTATCGCCTTCGAGAAGGCCTTTGAATAGAGATGCTCTCTGGTTGGCCTTGCGCAGGAGAGGTATCCCAGAAAAACTCAGCTATTATTAAGGCTACGTATGAGGGCAGTATGTGTCACGTCTTGCACAATGGCAAGGTGTCTGAAGAATTTGAAAGTCAAAGCGGAGTACGTCAAGGTAGCATACTGCCACCGCTGATATTTTTAATGGTTAACAAAGTTCGGCTCAAATTTAAAGGGGTTAAAGGACCCAAGTAAGTAAGATGTCATCGTGCAGTTCAGGGCTAACTCGTTTCGCCAATATTGCTGTATATAACCTGTAGATGTAGTTCTTGGACTGTGATTCTTTGACAAGGTTTTTTTTTTCTAGATCTGGATTTCTGTGGGTGTTCATCTTGCACATTTTTATACCCTATCCTCAGGGTATATTAACTTTGATACATAGTATTGCAGACAGACAGAATGATCAGAATCTATAGCCGTCTGTCTGTCTGTCACTGGTTTTTGGGCCTTAAATTTTAAGCTAGGACAATGAAATTTTGCACTCGTAGTCTTTAGATATCGGGACAGAACAAGTGTAAAATTTTCAAAATCCGCCCTCTTATTGAGAAAATTCGTGTTTTGGAGTAGCTTTATAAGACATTTGAAAAAGATATTGGAAAGGGATAGGGTATCATACGACTCGCTACAGATGGATTGTAGCTTTTTCATATGTTTTTTTTTTTTGAATATCTTCGTTTGGACCGAAAAAAAGCAATTTGTCAAACATGCTATGGAGTGCAATCTCCTTCTTCAATCTGGCAGAATTGGCGGTTCAAAATTTCCTTCGTTAGTAACAAGCTGTATCGACTTACATGAGGTGCAAATATGCGTTCACTTATTACGGAATTTAGATGTAGCAAACCGAGTTTACCCTATGTGATAGGTATAAATGAGATCTTCTAATTTGTGACCTATTTTTACTTGCATCTATAATATAGGGCAAGTATTGGATTCGTGCAAAAATTCGAACTCGAGATAACAATGAATTCTGACATTACGATGATAGAGAAGCTCGAAAAAGAGGGTCTGCCGATTCTGTCTGTCTGTCTGTCTGTCTGTCTGTGTGTATGTACGCTGGACTGCAGCCTAAACGGCTGTACCGATTTGCTTCAAACTTCATATCTGAGCTCTGTAGCGTCGCAATTCGAGGCGAAATCCGAATTTTTGTTCTAGCCCCGTTATTAACGGTACTTTACTTAAGGCCAATTTCACAAAAAGACGATTTTCTCGAAAACGGCTCTATCGATTTTGATTAAATTTCATATTCGAGTTAGTCTGGGCAAATGCTATAAGATGGCGTACCACATTTTTGGCTAAAAATACGTATAACGGTACTTTTCTTATTAACTGGTTATAAAAATATGGCTATTTCTCGGCTAAAACTCAATGGATTTCCATCAAAATTGAAATGTGGGCAAGATTAAATGTTTCATAATATATGCCATTTAAACTTATAAAAAATTAAATTTTTTTTTTTTTTTTTCAAAAATCTAATGCAAATTTTTTTTTTTAAATTCATTTCCAACTTCCAGCATATATAAAGGAGCAAGTACGTACGATCCAGTCGTGCACATTTTTTCTATCAGTTTTAGTGCCAAAAAAGCACCTAATCAGACACAAAAATAGGCTCGTTTGTTCATCAATTTAGAAGACGAATTTTTTATCTGTTCACTGGAGTATTATATTTGCTTTCATCATTCTTATCTCGTCGTGGAGATAAACATTAATTGCAGCCCACGCACTTCCGTAATCCACCAAATCATTATTTGAGATTTGTCATCTCTCAATTCTGAGTTTGCATTTAGTTGACTTGTGTTAGAGTAACGTAATAGTTCTTGTTGCTGTCACTGTCATCCTTACAAATGACGTTTTAGACTATAAATAGACCAAATCAAACTTCGATTGGTGAGTTCTCCAAATTGATATTGAAACAACTGTTGTTATGAGAGAATTGTTTATTTGTTTGAAGCGGTTATGTTTACTTTTGCAATGCGACACATTAATTCATAAACTTTTATTCCGATTTTAAATATTTACTTGTTTGTATTTTCTTTTCATTTTCAATGTCATTCTCTTGCACCGTGCGGTCGGTTCGGTCGGTAGAATTTTACTCGTTACACGCGATCTGATCAAGTTAATCGTTTATTAAAGCCATCTCTTTGAATTGATTGCAATATAAACTTTATTTCCCCCTCCTTATCAGTTAAAAAAAACCGGTTTATCTCACTTGTACTACAGATAACTAATAGAGATAGTTTTATAGAAGCTTTATTGAAAGCACATGCCTGGTCACAAAACAATTTTTGTGTGAAAAGTTATTGTTCAAAAATATTGAAGAAGTGGTTCTTTTAAAGTTACCCAATTAAGTGCTAGCCCTTCAGTAATAAGGCCCTATAACACAACGTTACAAGAACTTGTAGGGCGAGTGGAAATTGACAAAAATCGTGTAAAACAAAACGACAAGTGTGTGATCGGTGTAGAATGCATACACTCAGCAAATAGAGTTATTTACTTCAAGTTTTTCTTTGAATATTTTACACCGAAAGAGTGAACTTTATAAATTTCGTTCTTTTACTCCGATTGCACAAATAGAATTGTAGTTTAATTGTAGTTTTATATAACAATGAGCGAGGAATTGTTTGTAAGGAAAGCGTAGCTGCGCAAAGAAATTTGACATTTACCGATCAGGAATTATACGCGTTCGGTGCTGCCAAATTTATAACATTTGGATACGGTTCAACAACTGCCCCTGCAGAAGGTGATGAGTTGGACAATGTAGTTCAATTTGTGATGTTCTGCTATAGGATTCGGGTGTTATTTACGCTTATTTTAATTTAAAGAGAATTTTATGTTCGAAATTAGCATACCTACCTAGCAACCGTTTGCATCTTTCTGTCGTCACCCTCTAAGTGCACTCAACGTTGGTACAGAACTACGTAGATTGGTGTCTAGGCGGGTCGCAGTTATTTGCAGTTCTTAGGGCACTGTTAGATCACTAAGTCGGTCGATGTTGAGCCCGGGCATACATTTGTTGTTAGAAATCTTTCTTTGTTCCAGAAGACAGCTAGTGGGTGCCGTTGCGCAGTGGTTAGTGCGTTGGAGTACTGCGCAAGTGGTTCTAAGTTCGAATCCAGAAAAACACCATCAAAAGGTTTTTTCACGGCCCCACCTCTTCCGAGTGTCTGACAAACATTAAAGAGTATTACTGTCATGAGAAAACTTCTCAAAAACCCCTCTGCCCTTCGGATACGGCATAAAACTGTAGGTCCCTTCTGTATGTGCCGAAATGTATACCACGCACAACATATACAGTTGTGAGAAGCTAGGCCTTGGCCCTCTTAGGGCTGCTTACGGCCCGATATTTTAGAAGACAGCTATGAAAAATAGATAATTTGGTTGGACTTTGCTTCCCTGTCAATTGATACTCAGCTGGTTTTGTTCCGTGCTTTGTGCGCAAATTTGATGCCAATTTTAAGGCAATTTGGATAAAAAATGTCCGCTAGTCTAAGTCGTCGTTGCTGATGCCTAGTTCATGTTTTCCCACAACACGTTTGAGCTCCTAGTATAAGATGTTAGATGGACTGGCATCAGACCTGTAAAGTAATTAAGTACTATCGCACTGCAGTACAACATAAGTATAACCTTGTAGTTATTTTTTTTTAAGTACAAATACAATTCCTTGGTATCAGTACCGGGACTTGTACTTATACTTGCAATTCCTTGAAAAATTGTACTAAATTCCTTTTTAGCTCCTTTCAATTCCTATTAAGTACTTGTTTTACTATGTTACAGCTATATCATTGTGTTGCAAAAATGCTGACGTAATGTACTTTACTTACTTATGTCCCGTATCCCCTTGTGGGTCTAAATGCCTCTACAATGCCTACGTGTCATCTAGTCGATTTCTGGAAATGTGCTCTAGTTCTCCCCAACTCTTTCCCAGTTGCCGTGCTTCGTTCTCCACTGTTCTGCGCCACGTAATCATAGGAGCGCCGCGTATCCTGCCATCGTGGGTAAGCGTGTTCCATTGCATCGCTTGGTGAGGGATGGATCTGTCACCCTTTCGGAGAGTGTGACGAATCCACTGGCACTTTCTTCGTCGTATGGTTGTGCCTATAGGCCCGTTCTCTGATAAAGTTGTTCGTTGGAGATACGGTTTGGGCAGAGCCTTAAGAAGTAGCGCAGATATACCTATATTGACAAACATTTGCAGCTTCCTCGCGATAGTGAATGTCACTCTCCAGGTACCACATCCATATAGCAGCACGGATTCAACGTTGGAACGGACGGAAGCTAATTGCATTACCTGTTCGGCTGGCTATATCCAGTTCGGTTCCGCCATCAGTTGAGACAATAGTCCCAAGGTATTGGAAACTCTCTACTCCCTCAACCGTTTGTCCAGCAATACATATATGAGTTGATGAGTTCGGACCTAGGCTGATCATTTGTGTTTTTGTCGAGTTAATTTTCAGTCTGCTTCCCTCTCCACATTCGCTGGTGAAGGTCCATTATTCTGTGAGCTAGAACGCATACATCATCGGCGTAGTCGAGGTGTTTGAATGCAGATGTAAGAGTCCATCGAATTCCTCCATTTCCTGTTGATAAGGTCGCCTTCAGCACTTTGCTAAGACAATAAAAACAGTATTGGTGAATGTATGCAGCCTTGCCGAACCCCACTTTGAACTTTGAATTCCTCAGAAAGGCTACTTCTGTACAAGACGTTACATTTGGACCAGAAAATTATAGCGAACAGTATTTTTCTCATAAATATTGCAATGCAAAATTAATTGCAAAATTTTTTTCGAGTGTTGTTCGTATCGAATCGCCTGTAGACAAATTTTATAGAATATTGCTTGTAAAATACAAGTTGTTTTCTTTGTACATATGTAAACTTTTGCCCCTACTTTGTAATTATACTGTTTTATAGTTTAATAACTAAAATACTTAACTGCTTTTCAACAACCTTAAAAATTGTGTTTGTTTTTGTTTTTTTTTTTAATACACTCTGATCACACTGATCAGAAACGTATTCGGCGAAAACGTTGATCGTGAGCCTTATCTCTATTGCATATTGTATAAGACTATATGTATGTAACAAGCAATTATTACTTATCGTGAGTATAAGAGTATACCTATTGTATATATATACAACAAGTACATTTCATTATTTTGCATGTGAACGGACAGACAGATTCGTACAGATGTGTACTGCAGTGGATCATTTTCTTCACGTAATAATCTTGTAGGACTAGAGGTTTCATCATGGAACTGGAGGAGGATAAATCGCTGTCTGCATTTCTAAAATCTGGAACGGAATCTTCAGGTGTGTATAAAGTAGATTAAGTCAGTGCTTAGTGAACTTTGTGGCTTTGTGGCAGAATTCTTAAGCAAAACTGTTTGGATTCTCTATGCTGGAGCCAGATGCATCATTTATTGTTAATAGAAACTGTGACTAAAATCACACTGTCATCATGACAGCAAATCTAAGTTCAAAGACCTTCGTTTGATAAGAATTTGAATGTGAAATTCAGGTGAAAATAAGCCCCCAAATTCAAATTGAACTTTCCTCAACCTCATTTGTTTTTAAATTTCCAGGCAAAGCTGATTATGAGAAACGCATTGCCGATCCAATATCCGGATCGATTGGAGATAATGGGAAATGGCAACTGTGGCTATGCCTGATCATCTCTATGGTGAAGTTCCAAACAGCATGTCATCAATTGGCCACTGTCTTTCTAGCGCCTCCCGTCAGTTTTGAATGCTCCGCGCCAAATAACTTAACTGATAGATGCTCCGATGAGTGTACAGAGATCACCTACGATCGGAGTATCTTCCAGGAGACTATCGTCACAGAATGGGGGCTGGTTTGTAACAAGCGATACTTAGCTAGCTTTGCGCAGACACTCTTTATGTTTGGGGTACTGGTGGGGAATATTGTCTTTGGAATTTGGTCGGATAAGTAAGTTGGAACCATCTTTGTCTATGATGCTAAAGTAAAACTTTCTTTCTACAGAGTGGGACGCCGTCCACCATTGGTTCTGGCGGTGGTGTTGCAGCTGATTTTGGGTGTCTTGGATGCCTTTGTGCCATGGTTCTGGGCATTTTGTGTTGTTCGATTTCTACTTGCCGTCGCCACTGGAGGAAGTATGATTCCAAGGTGTGTATTCAACTCTTACAAGAAATTTGAATGAAAACTTATCTCTCTTCCAGCTTCGTCATCGTCATGGAGATCACCGGTGCTAAGCAGCGAGAGATCATGTCTATTCTGTATCAGATTCCATTCAGTTTGGGTCACTCATCGTTGGCGCTGTTTGCCTACTACCTTCGCGACTGGAGATGGTTCCAGTTTGCCATATCAATTGTCTCAGTGATTTTCGTATCCTACTACTGGTTGCTGCCAGAATCTCCTCGTTGGCTGCTTTCAGCCGGTCGTCTTGATGAAGCCACTAAGATCTTGGAAAGAGCCGCCATTACGAACAAACTCCCGACCAACAATATACGCAGTGATCTCGAAGAATCCAGTCGTCGTAAAACCTCCAAGCAGGAGCTTAAGAAGGGAACTCTAAGCGATCTGTTCAGATACCCCAATCTTAGGCTCAAAACCATTGGTATTGTGTTCAATTTCTTTGTCTGCGGCTTGACGTTCTTTGGTGTCTCACAGTACGTTGGAGAACTAAGTGGTGATATCTTCACAAATGTAGCTGTCGCAGGAATTCTTGGATTTCCCGGAACTGTCGTATCCATTTGGACTTGTAGATACTGGGGAAGGAAACTATCTATAGTGTTTGCGAATACCTTAACTGGAGTTTGCATGTTAGCTATTGCTTTTTTGCCAGAGGAGAGAGCATATTTCAAGGTCGTCCTTGCATCGACTGGTGTCTTTGCCATGGCTCTTACGTTTGCTGTTGTGTTCCTTTATGGCGGAGAGTTGTTCCCGACTGTGGTGCGGAATAGTGGAATGGGCTTTGCATCGATGGTAGCACGTTCTGGTTCAATGGCTGCTCCATTTGTCTCACAGTCTGTGGATGTTGCGGCTTGGATGCCACCAGTGATCTTTGGGGCTATTCCACTTATTGGAGCGGTGTTGGTGTTATTCTTGCCAGAGACTAAAGGAGCGCCGCTACCGGAGACGATCGAAGATGGTGAAAACTTTGGAAAGAAAAGAAGAAATCGAGTGGATCCATAGAAATTGTAAAAATAAAAACTAGTTTTGAAGTTACATAGCCGGAAATACAAATTAAAATTTACACATTTGGTTCGAAGTTTTTTAAAGAAAGCAGTGCATTATGTGATCTGTGATAAGAGCAGGACGGAAACTAGAAGCATACCTAATTTACTTATGTCCTAGGGTCGCTCAAGGCTTAGAATTTGATTCCAAACATTCATTCGAAATAAACTCCTGGACCTAATAGAAGAGGCGTTAATGTAGAAGTAGTTAAGTCATAATATGACATAAGATTGAGATAATATTTTACTGGGAAGCAAAAACTGAAAATCGCTTGATCCTCGTTTTTTAGGGTGAAACAGTTCCAATGCCCGAGCATCGTCGTGCAAACTGTTCCCTGAAAGCCGAGAATTAAATTTTTGTCTTCGATGTTCCTTCGTGGTGATTGTTATAGTATCGGTTACGTACACAGCATCTGTCTGGTTTAGATATGTATTCCAGTGTCACATTCTCATGCAGTATGCTCACCAGGAGGTGGCGTTATTTACAATACGATGGCCAATGGAACATGACGTATCTGTCATCTTTGTTTCGAGGTTATAGTGGCAGGTAGAATAACCTTGATAGCGCCTTGGCTGTTAATGAGTGCGACGTGGCAACAAAATAAACTACATGTCCTTTCATGTATCTATAAATTCGTAAGACTTTATTATTAAACAAAAATAACCATTTGAGTACTATCTATACTCAAAATATGTAAAACTACACAACATACGAGTAATTGAGAATTTTTTCTTTCACTATTAACATACACCACAATCCCAGCTTTGATAATCAAATTTGACTTTCAATAAATCCATTTTTACTCATATCCTTATCCGACTCTGACTCCACAATCCTTTTCTTTCCGTAATTTTCAGCATCCTCTGCTGTCTCGGGCAACGGTTGGCCCAGCGTTTCGGGAAGTAACAGCACCAACAACGCTGCAATCAGTCCGATAATTGCAAAAATTAAAGGTGGCAACCACCTGTATATCTTTTTAAAGCTTGACGCATGCGCAGCCAGCATCGCTCCAAAACGCGCCAACATCGAGGACATTCCCATTCCCGAGTTTCGAGCAGATGTTGGAAATATCTCTCCCGCATACAGATAGTTAGTCGGGAACGTACAAGCAGCACCAAAGACAGCAATTGAAGCGAGCACCACTTGCCAAAATGCGTTATCAGCGGGAACAAAAATAAAGCCCAACATTCCGACGGTAACAATCAGATCAGCAACAAATAAGGATGGCTTCCGGCCCAGATATTTACAAGCCGGCACCGATAGGATCACTCCAGGAACACCAAATAGTGCACTAATCGCGATATTAACAAATATATCACCACCCAGCTGTCCAACGTACGATGAGACTCCAAAGTAATTGAATCCCACAGCGAACCAGTTGAAGAATATGCACAAGCTGTACATCCTGAGATTTGGTGTCCTAAGCAGATCAAATATTCGCCCCTTCTTCACTGGTGGTTTGGCAGCACTACGCCGTATAACCTCTTCGACATTTTCGCGAATATTATCAGTTGGGGTCTTATTGAATTTGGCTGCCTTTTCGAGAATTGCAATCGCCTCCTCTCCACGACCAGCCATTACAAGCCACCGTGGTGATTCTGGAATCAGGAAGATGTAGGAGAGCAGCACTACCGAGAAAATTGACAGTGTGAACTGGAACCACCGAAAGTCTCGGATAAAGTAGGCAATTGGTGCGAGCAACATGTGGCCGAGATTGAAGGGGACCTGATAGACGATTCCGTGGAAGAATTCCCGTTTACTTGGACCGATGATCTCCATCAGGACACAGAACCTAAGGGGAAGAAAGAAGATACATTTTTGATTGATTTTTTGAACGAATTACTCACGTTGTTAACATATTACCTCCAGTAGCGACGGCACAAAGGAACCTGAAGAAAACAAATAGCCAGTACCAAGGTGATATTGCAGCCAGGCAACCAGACGTCAATTGCATGACAACGGAGAAGCAAAGGGGAAATCGTCGACCACGTCTAGAAAAGAACGAAATTATAATCAGAGAAGTGACATTGAAGGAATAGTTCATTTGGGGCTAGTGGTTCTTTAAAATAAACCATAGTTCAGATCATTTTTGAAATGACTTTTAAATTTCATCTGAAATGAACTGATTTAACAGCTCATCTAGTACAATTTAGTCAAGCTTCAAACCAAAAACTAATTAAAACTTTGATCTTACTCACTTGTCTGCCCAAATGCCAAAGCTAATATTTCCAATGAGAATACCAAGCATGAATATCGTTTGTCCCATGTTGGCGTAGATTTCTTTGTCACAAATCAGATCCCATTCTGTGACAGCTGTCTCCTCGAAAATACTACGATCGTAGGACACTCTCTTGCATGCATCGGAGCATGCATCCGTGATGTTGTCTGGATCTGCGCAATCGAATGTAGCGGGTGGAGCTACTATGACCGTAGACAATTGATGCCATCCAATGGGGAACTTCGCGACAGAGAGCAGCAGGACCATTAAAGTTTGCCATGTGCCTGAATCGCCGATAGAATCGTAAACAGGATCAAAAACTTTTGCCTGTGCTAAAAGTAAAGAAGAAAATAAATAAATCATTATTATGCTTAAAATATTTCTAACTTTGGACTCTATATAAAGGGCGTCCTGTCAATTACGACTCTTCCCCCAAAAACATGTTAGGATCTGATGCAACACAGATTTGTTTGCAAAAGATTTAGCCTTCCCCAGTAAATGAGACAAGTACCCCATCCCAGCACATGATGGCCAGAGTTTGATTTGAAGGTAAAGGTAGTTTAAAAAACTGCACAAATTGCAACTAGATATAAGAGAACTCAGTGATTTAGAGAGCCATCCAAGTGGATGACAAGTCTGACTTGTATCCCATTAACAGATTCCGGTAATGTTATGTTTGTAAGGTTTGATGACCTCTTAAAACCTTAAGCCCCTAGTACTCCTCACAGCGGCAACATCATAAGAGGTGAACTACAAAGAAAACGCGCAAAATTTTCAAGATCACCCGATTTTGAAGTGGTCCTTAAGATCATCAGTAAGACCCATTCTCACATATGGTACACTAGTATGGTGGGACGGTACTCGAGAAGCAATATCAGCTTTCAAACCTCCTAAAAATCCAGAGGGTGCCATGCATCGGAATCATGGGATCATTGAGAACAACACCGACTGGAAACCATGCTTAGTTTCATTCCGCTTGACATTAGTAGTCTGGCAGCCAAAACTGTTATAAGATTGAGGGAAGGTCGATTGTGGTCATCAAACTCTTACGGCCAGGCCTCCATTCTGTCCCGATGGGAGGATACCAATAGATTGACGGAAACAGATTAGATGAACCCGATGCTAAGACTCGAAAGGAGAATCAATGCAAGGATTCCTGACAGAAGTTACTGGAAGAACTGGAGGACTAAAAAGAAAAAGGAGTTGGCATTCTATACCGACATTTCTAAGACGGACAGTACAGGAACCGGAGTTTATTGTGAAGCAACTCGGTATGCTGCATAAGATGAAGAAGAAATCGAATCAATTCGTCACCTGGTGTGTGACTGTCCTGCCCTATCTGTTAGAAGAAAGAGAACTGTTGGCAGTCATTTCTTCTCGGAGCTGGAGGACTTAGGCAATGTTGAGCTGGTGGATTTCCTGAGGATTATATTACTATCTATTCTATGACGTTCCCAGGGTTAAACAATTGGGCACAATGGACCCGAATCGTGGGTCTAAGTGAGCAGTGACCTTCTGGTCACAAGGCACCCATCTACGTGACCTGACCTGACCCTTCTCCATACCAGAGGACAGAAGAGCTCGGATAACCAAGGGGATGTTGCGTACAATAGGTATGCAACTCTATGAAGTACCACTGTCGGTATTAG
Source organism: Chalcosyrphus nemorum (assembly GCA_949716465.1). Lineage (NCBI taxonomy): Eukaryota > Metazoa > Arthropoda > Insecta > Diptera > Syrphidae > Chalcosyrphus > Chalcosyrphus nemorum. Next base: position 83,834,274 of record OX454333.1, read on the forward strand.
GCAAAATAACTAACCACAGGAGCTTAATTGATATTATAGACAGGGTCAATTGTCTGATTAGATGATTAGAACAAATTTGGTAATGTGATTTCGTTATTGTCATGCTCCAAAGCTAACGAGATTTTTTTGTGGCTGCATAATTTTAATGCCTCGCACTTAACAAAAAGTTAAATGCCAAACCATTTCGAATATTATTTTACAAGTGAGACAAGTTTAACTAAAAAAAGAGTAATGAAATCTATACCAGCATTTTTTGCGAAGCTAATTGTGCACATATGGAATTATTTTTATTATATCGACAATATATAATTAAATTTTGTCAGTATTTAGTGTTATTATATAAATTTTCGCCCTAAAATTCCTTATGATTCGATCTGAAAGCGTTATTCTAGGTGCTTGGAGGTTGAATTGAACACTGCATGTCATTACCGATTTCATAATCGAGCATTCCCTTTAAAAGTTTGAATTGACAGCGAATGCGTCATTTTATTCAAACACTATCACGCTGTCTAGTCGACGAGCGAAGCAATGAGTCCTACTCACTCACTCATTATAGATTGTGACAATTCGGCTCCAGATCTTTCTGGATTGCGTCTGTAGTTGATTAACCCGCGACAAGCCCTCACTCGTCATCGCATTCCAAATAGGTCATCAGATAAGCAATAGGCTGTATAATAAGCGCTGAACAATATTCGTGGTGAGTGACATCAGCTAAATAGAATGATAATTACCACTACTTTCCCATCACTAATTATTGAATCGCTTCTCATCAGTTTGGAGATGAGAACTATGAGCCATGTGGACCCAATATCTATCATCTGTTCCAAAAACTTTAAGCTACGCTTTTTCAACATTTTCGGATGTTTTGTCGGGTTCATCTCCTCCATACTTAGCAACGACTTTTGGAAAGTACCTATAGTCTTAAACGGAAAATTACTTATTTTACTTACTTAATGCCTTCACTGACTGTTTCACAGCTAGATGGCGTTTACGTAAACTTTTTATCTCACGGTTTTTGAGTGAAATATATCACAGATCACTTTGCTCTACTTGTTGATCGGCACTAGGGTTGCCGAATGTAGTACAAAGGGAGTATTTGTACTCCCTTCTCATCGACTGTACTCCCGTACTCGCCTTGATCTGATTTTACTTCCTTTAAAACATTTCAGTGCATGCATTGTCACCCTTCATTGAATGAGCCATGACAAAATGGTGCAATTACCCCGGGGTAAAACTGAAAGATGAATTGTGAAGTAAGAAACGGGGTAAAATCTTCATCCAGTGTTGAAACAGTAGAAAGGCGGGGTAAACGTGTACCTTTTTTCTTTTGCGAGCTGTCAATTTAGGAGCAATTACCCGGGGTTACCGTAGGGCAAAATTGGTCCAGTGTATGACGGGCTTCGTCTTATATCTGTACTTAAAAGTTATGAAAAAAAGTTTGAAACTATACTCCCCTCAGACACAAAATACTCCACTGTAAACTTCTCAAATACTCCCTTTCGATATGGGAAAACGGTATCCCTGATCGTCACTCTTGTTTTCCCCCAGTTCTTATCGAGGTTCCCCCATTAAACAGTGAAGTTTTTCGACATGAACTTTACAGCAAATCGTTCTTTTCCACAGGCAGCTGACATTTTTGGCGGGACACTTCATCGTGTGTCAAATTTGAGCAACGAAAACACTTTTTCAAATTCAAATTTCAAGTTCAAATAATATCAAAAGTACTAAATATATCCGTGCTAGCTTTTTAATTTAAGATTTTTCTTTTGATTTGATTGTAGATAGAAATGATTCTCGCGAGACTATATTTATTCTTCTTTAGAATACTTTTGTGATTTATATTATTATTTCAGCAGATTTTTCAAAGTCTTTAACCTCCGCTAGCTCAAGGACAATACTTTTTTAGAGAGACAGAAAGATCATAGACAGAAATTCTTTGTGTCACTACCCAATTTAAATTTTTATTAAGAAATGTAAATGTATAAAACAGAAGTGTTTTTAAGTTCATGGTGTAAAGTGGATATTTAGGGAAACACTTAAGTTAGAGGTGTTTTATTTGTTATATATAAAACAAAAAGGAGAAGACAAGGTTGTCATCAACGCAGAGCTGAAAAATTAAGAAGACAGGCATATATCTATAGTCAACTCCGCTTATCTGAAGCTGTATTCGGGTAAACGTAGTTAAAAAGTGGCTTTGAGCTCCTCCAAGGAAGTGTTTTGTTTTCTTCAAATAAAGAGACTTAAGGATTGGTCACCTGGTTTTTGTGGAATCCTTGGTCATCCTCGAGTCCTCTTAAAATGAATTTCACTAGAAGAGGCACTCGAAAGGTTTAAAGTCGCATGTGATAATGCGGCCTTGAACAATTCAGAAGTAATGGTCTTTTCTAGAACAGTAGTTCAGTTCACTCATGCCCCAAAGAAGAATGTGGAGAAATTTGAGTACCCCTGCTTTCAAACTGGCTTCAAAGACGTACCATGGTTGCTCCTTGATGGAGTATCAGCTTCCAAAAAAGCGATCGTATCTTATGGAGACACTACTGACGAGGCAGTAACACATAGAAGATCTTATCCTGTCCGCAATACTTCGAACCTGTGTGCAATAGTCGGCACGTATTAAGTGTGTCTTTAGGCCAATATAAACCAAGGATGATTGCGGGGAAGAACAACAAAATCACTCAACCCTTTTCATCGAATTTAAGGCGTCTCAAGACAGCATTCATAGTCTAAACGTCGTTCAAGAGACGAATGGAAAGCGAACCCAAAGACGGTCGTTGAACCTCAATCCCAATTTTTGATACAACAGACCAAAGCAAGATGTCGCCATTACCAATGACTTCGTCTTCCTAATTGGAAGCCACAGACGATGAAAGGCTCTTAAGAAGAAGTAGATTAACACAAATTTGTCACTGAAAAGCACCATATTCTTGAAACACAGACATACGCTCACTCTTTGTCCATAAATGCACTTTCTTCATGTTGCACTAATGCGCCTACTTTCTGTGGCGTATTTTCACGAAAAAAAACTCATTTAATTTCTCCAGCCCACGGGAGTTTATAACAGGGGACACATGGCTTCTGATATAGGGTATCACACGATCCATTCTCAACAGACTATAGGCTTATTATATAATGCAGCACGTGCTACTCATAACAATAAGGAACAAAAGAACTGAATTTAATCAGGCACTTGGAGTCATTAGCAAACAGGTTTGAGGCGAAAAAAAAAACCGATTGAACCAGTCACGAGATACGCATTGTAAATGTACCATCATAAGCCAAGCGAAGAGTATATTCTCGTTAAGGCCAATCAGTTCAATGTGCTGTGCATAGCGGTTTTTACCACTCACTGTTCCACTTTCACTGGGTTTATTTTTATTTGTTTAAACCTGTCTGGGGGCGTCTCTTCACAGATTGCATGAATATTTCATAACCAAAAGACCACTTCAATTCAAAATAGTTAACCGAAACTACAAAAAGCCACTGAATAGATAGTTTTATACGAACTTACTTGCCGCCATTTGGATCCGTCGTTCTTTTTGCTACAGCAGCACCCTTTAAACAGTTCAATCAATTGTTTACACCAATTCCAGAGAATTTTTGTTTTTGCATCTAAAACAGTTCACAGACGAGGTTATCAAGTCCTTATCACGCACACAAAAAGCACAAAAAAAAAAGTATCTGTGAATTCAAAATCAAGTTAATGGTTTCAAAGATTGTTTTCAAAATAGAACTCCTACTATTGATTGGAACTTTATTAGTTTCGTTAGGTACCGGCCATTGTTAAGACAGTGGTGCCTAGACCGACGCGACGTATCTGATAGCGAATGACTGACTGAATACGAATAAAAGATGATGTTGTGACCGGGAATAAAGTGTGTGTGTGTGTAATGTGGTTGAATCTAGATACATATGGAGAGTGTTTGTGTTGCGTTTCATGGCCATGGATCGGTGGATACGAGTGGTCGATGGCTCTTATATTACTTAGACTTTCATCAACTGGCTGGTTTATCTTAAAATAAGTGAAATTACTTACGCCGAAGGGGAAGCAATCCAATTCTTATCATTTGAATGAGGATGGAAATCCCACCAAACACAAGCTACAAGTTGGCCACAACGAACAAGACTTTAGAGATAGATTCTGTGTGTGGTGTAATTTTAGCAATGAACGAATGAAAGATCCATCGTATCCGTAACAGCGTTACCTTTCGGCCCCTTTAGGGGCCAATCGACCCTTTTTTGGTGACACAGACCCTTGGACCCCCCTTTTCGAAAATCATCGATTTTTGACCCTTTTTGAAATATATGACCCTTTTTGGACCCTTTTTACTAATTTTTACACAATTTACACATTAATTTCTATTTTAACCATGTATTTGTTTCAATAATCTACATTTACTCACCACATGAACATTTATGTAGTGAGTGTTTATCGTTTCATATACCTACCTACTTCATTGATATTCATATTTCTCATATTTGGGACAATATCCCTTTGTTCCTATTCTTTGATGTTCTGTGCATTACATTGTGCATTGTTCTATCGGCATTACTTGTTTTGGAAGCTAAGGAATTAGAAGAGTGTCTTCCTACCCAAGTTTAATACAGAAGGTAAGGGACTCGATTACAAAGAATTGAATGTAAATACAGTCAAAATTGCTTATAAAAACATCGGTTATAACAACGAAATATTTCGGTCCTCCCTTGAAGGTCGTTATAACCGATTTTGATTGAATTGGAATCACAACTTTATTTTTCTTGTTCTTTTTTTTATTTTTATAATTCTTTTTACCAAAAGGAACTGATTTAGTTATTTTTTATTAATATATAAGCTTAACTTTGTTATTAACAAATGAATTACATGAAAATAAGGAAAACATTACTTGATTCACCAAATTTTGTACTTCGATTTTACATCGGACCCTTTTCTTTCGACAGCGACCCTTTTTAGGACCCTTCCCGATATTTTTCAGAGGTAACACTGATCCGTAATAAATTACTTCCATGAGCTACCTCAAACATTATAATTGTGACGCAAATATTATTCGAACTTAAGATGCCATAAATATCTAAGCTTTTATCTATTAATACTCAACCGTCACTGTTTGCTTAAATCACCTTAGTAGCATCTACTTATCTGTAGGACAAATATTTCGGGAAGATAAAAACAGTTCTGTATAGGCAATGAGGCGGGAAATATACTGAAAAGAGTTCAAAGAGTTTTTTTTTGTGTTTTGCAGAAAGCTACAAATATTAGCTTTTGCAGTTTTAATAAGTCAAGGCGAGAATTAGATCTTCTTTTTCTGTTTGCTTATCGGTTCATTGCGTCTACAGCCATTGGGATTTTAATGGTGGACAGTTGCGGGAAACTTCTGGGAAAATTCCCAAGAGATCTCTATCAAGGAATTCCTAGTAAATGTCACTGGAGACATTTGGATAACGATTGTATCGTATATTCCTTCATATAGTATACAAAATACAGGAAGTCCCTCCAACAGAAGGTATAACAAACTATGCTATCTTCCTTTTGTTAAGGACTAACACCAGTGCGGTTGTTTGGCTGTGAGACTGTAGTACCAGGGCCATAAATAAGAGTAAGTAGGAGTGTATACGTTGCTGGCAGTACGACGTCATAAGCCATAATTCTGACGCCTGAAGTACTTGAACAATGACGCAAGGAAGTGGAGAGATTATCCTGCACTGAGGTGTCGCACTGTACACATACGAGTATCCTTTTAGTTTTCAGCCCCTTAGTTCGATAATTATGTGTGCCTTTCTAACAATCCAGTCGATTACGATGTTGCCAGCACTAATTTATCCTAGTGTCCTGCGTAACACCTCGATATCAACACAATTTAAGGCTCTTTTTATATTAAGGAACACGGCTATGGTGAACACGATTTTTATAGACTCGACGACTAAATGAAGTCCAGTTTCCAAACTTTTGCCATTTGTATCTAACCACAGAATCTATTTGTACATTTTAGTAACATTAATTATGTTTTTTCCCCGTAAGATATGCACAAATTAGTTGGGTAAAATTGAATTGAAAAACAATTCATTGCATATCTGTAGGAGCCTGAAAAGTTGAACGTACGATATTACAGTAGAGTCTGTTTTAAAGTTACGACGAGCTCTATTTAAAAAATTTTCCGATTTTATGTCGATTAAGCAAACAATATTAGCTTTAATTGGTATCAAAATAAAGCACCTTAAGAGGAAAGACGGAACACTTATGGGTTTTATACGTTGTCTGTCTGTCCGTTTGTTCGTCAGTCTGTTACTTTTGAACTGTTAGACATAAATAGCTGAAACTTCCGCTATGTATACATTAGATCCGTTCGCGTACTTTTTGCACGAAAATTCATAGAAATTTCGTAGAATTTAAAAAAAAATTCAAATATCAAAGAGTGGGGGTAAAATTCTCTCAGAGAGAACTAAAATTACGAAAAAGTAAACGAACGGGTTGAACAAGAAAATGCTGTAATACACTGATTTGACAGATTTGATAGTTTTCACAAACCAGTCCAAAGGAATTTCTGGCACTAAAATTCGTAGCATGGGGAGATTTGTGCTCTCTCGTTAGCGCTCTCTTCTGCGAAATTTCACGATTTTCGTAGAAATTCGTAAATTTTCGTAAAAATTCGCTGTTTTGGGAGGGTACGCGAACGGACCTATTATGGGGAAGCCCGCACAAGATGGTGGCATTGAATTTCATTTTGTGGGCACCTTTTGGAGCTCCTTGCTTGGAGGGCTGAACAAATTTATTTGCTTTCCATCATGTGGCATATCAAATAAAAGAGAACATATTCATATGTAGAAAATATTTATGGCAAAATTTGTTGAGCAAAAAAAAAAAAATTGGAGATGTATAATTTTGTGCAGATTGTGAAATAAATATGAAAATTCCTATATTATATATATTTTTTAAGAAAAATTAAAAACATGGCATATCTAGTTACCCCACTGTAACTCCCCCTGTTTTCATGTTATTTCAATTTTTACAGGAGGTCATTAAGATAATACGATTGGCCAACATTTAGAGTTTTATCAAAATCCGCCAAGTATTTCTCCAGTTACAGGTTGTAGAAAAGCGTATGGAATTTCCTTTTTTTTCTAATTATGAAAACTTTGAATACTATATTCTTTTGCGTGTCAAGTATTGCTCGTGTTTTGCTTTACTTAAACCATTTAATAAAGTACCGTTAAGTGCATCTTTAGTCAAAATCTTGGTACGCCTAGAATAACTGAAATATGAAATTTTATTAAAATCGTTGAAACTATTTTCGAGAAAACCCCCTTTTTGTGAAAATCACCTTACGTGATGTAACTTTAATTTAAGTAGGGCTAGAACAAACATTTCAATGTCTCTAATACTGCGTTCTCACCGAAGCGAAATTTCGAAATTTCGATGCACTTTTGCCGTTCAGTTTGACAACCTCTCATAGCTGGATGAATTCAACAAGATTTCGAAGAGGTTTGACCGAAAGTGCGAAATTTCAATACATCAAAAATGCATGCGAAACAATACAAAACGTCCGTACCACTATTGCATGAGGCCCTCCTCGCACTTGTCCAATTTTTCATTAATGCCATGTACGCTTTTGGCCCAGTGCTGGGTGGATTTAATTGCTTTCAGACATTCTAAAATTACAAAAAGATGCTGGATCTTGCGACTGTTCGTTTCAATAGTTTTAGAGTGGATCGATTACTTGGAAACAAAATGAAGTACATATCCTTTCTTGTATCTATAAATTCCTAAAGTTTTATTAACAAAAAATAACCATTTGGGTACTATCTATACTCAAAATATGTAAAACTATACAATATACTTGAGAATTTTTTCTTGTAGCTAGTGCTCTGGCACTACACTATATACAGCACTATTCCAGCTTTGGTAATTAAATTTTACTTTAAATAAATCTATTTTTCAAGTTTTTTACTTCCATAATTTTCAGCTTCCTCTGCTGTCTCTGGCAACGGTTGACCCAGTGTTTCGGGAAGTAACAGCACCAAGCCCGCTGCAATCATTCCAATAGTTCCAAAAATTAAAGGCGGCAACCACCAGTGTCTTTTTTTAAAGCTTGACGCATGCGCAGCCATCATAGCTCCGATACGCGCCAACATCGAGGACATGCCCATGCCCGAGTTTCGAGCAGATGTTGGAAATATCTCCCCCGCATACAGATAGTTAGTTGGGAATGCGCAAGCAGCACCAAATACAGAAACTGAAGCGAGCACCACTTTCCAAAATGCATTATCATGGGGAACAAGAACAAAGCCCAACATTCCGATTGTAACAATCAAATCAGCAACAAATAAGGATGGCTTCCGGCCCAGATATTTACAGGCAGGCACCGATAGGACCACTCCAGGAACACCAAAGAGTGCACTCATCGCGACATTAACGAATATATCACCAGCCAATTGACCCACGTACGATGAGACTCCAAAGTAATTGAATCCCACAGCGAACCAGTTGAAGAATATGCACAAGCTGTACATCCTGAGATTTGGTGTCCTAAGCAGATCAAGTAGTCGACCCTTCTTCACTGGTGGTTTGGCTGCATTACGCCGCATAACTTCCTCGACAGTTGGTCGAATGTGTTCAGTTGGGGTGTTATTGAATCTGGCTGCCCCTTCGAGAATTTCAATCGCTTCGTCCCCACGACCAGCCAATACAAGCCATCGTGGTGATTCTGGAATCAGGAAAAAGTAGGAGAGCAACAATACCGAGAAAAATGATAGTGTGAACTGGAACCACCGAAAGTGTCGTATAAAGTAGGCAATTGGTGAGAGCATCATGTGGCCGAGATTGAAGGGAACCTGAAAGACAATTCCATGGAAGAATTCCCGTTTACTTGGACCGATGATCTCCATCAGGATACAGAAGCTAAAGGAAAGAAAAAAGATACATTTTGGACTGATTTCTTGAACGAATTACTCACGTTGTTAACATATTACCTCCAGTAGCGACGGCACAGAGGAACCTGAAGAAAACAAATAGCCAGTACCAAGGTGATATCGCAGCCAGGCAGCCAGACGTCAATTGCATGACAACGGAGAAGAGAAGGGGAAATCGTCGACCACGTCTAGAAAAGAACAAGATTAAGAATTAAATATGAAAAGCTTTCGCATCAACGAATTAATACATATAGCTGAAGGAACGCTATTATAGTTCATACAGATTAGCTGTCTAGTTACTAACTGATGTCTTACTCACTTGTCTGACCAAATGCCAAAGCTTATATTTCCAGTAAGAATGCCAAACATGAATATCGTTTGTCCGAAGTTGGCGTAGATTTCTTTATCACAAATCAGATCCCATTCTGTGATAGCAGTCTCCTTGAAAATACTCCGATCGTAGGCTACTCTCTTGCATGCGTCGGAACATGCATCCGTTTTGTTGTCTGGATCTACACAACTGAATTTAGCTGGTGCAGCAACTATTACGGTTGACAATTGATGCCATCCAACTGGGAACTTCGAGACAGAAATGAGCAGGCAAATTAAAGTTTGCCATGTACCTGAATCGCCAATAGAGGCGTAAACGGGGTCAATAACCGCTGAAAGCAAAAAAGAAAAATATTCATCATTATCTCTATTTTTTTTTGTATGTAGATTTCTAAGTGGGAACTTTAATAAATCTTAGTTTCTTTCTTAAATATACATATAGGGCGTCCTGTCACGACTCCTTCCCCAACACAGGGCTTCTTGAAGGCGTTTAAAAAGTCCTCAACCGTCTGCTTCCTGCCCCTTAAGCAAGGCAAGCCTAAACCACAGCGGTGGAATCGGGAGAACACATCTCTTCGCAAAAAGTGTAGGAAGCTCTTTAATCAAGCGAAGCTTTCTCGCGAGGCTAATGACTGGATCTCGTGAATATTTTACAACCAATTCAAAACCAAACCATGTAAACTTACTCGCCATTTGGATCCTTTCTTTTGGCTAGAACAGGACTCTTCAATCAATTGTTTACACCAATTCCAAAGAAATTTTGTTTTTGCATATAAAACAGTTCACAGAGTTCAATTCTTTATCACGCATAAAACAAGTAAAAATCAAAACAAGAAAAAAAGTAATTGTGACTTTTGAAACACCGTAAACTGTGTTCAAAATCAAGTAAATGGTTTCAAAGATTGCTTTCAAAAAACAACTCCTACTATTGATTGGAATTTTATTATTTATTTTCCGGATGAGTGGAAAGAGGTACTGATCGTCAAGCTCCCTAAAAAAGGTAGAGGTATCTGCGTGCTGCCTGCTGTGGTCAAGATAATAGCTAGAATTATCCTGAAGCGAATAATAGCAATCATCAAGGCTTACATATGAGGGGACCACATGTCACGTCTTGCACAAGGGAAGGCTGTCTGAGGAATTCAAAGACCAAAATGGGGTTCGACAAGGTTGCATACTTTCACCAATACTGTTTTTATTGGTGATAAATGATGTACTGAATGCGGCCTTATCAACAGGAAAAGGAGGAGTTCGTACATCTGAACTCAAACACCTCGACTACGCCGATGATGTATGCCTCCTGTCTCACAGAATAATGGACCTTCACCAAATGGCAGCGTAAGAACGCCAATAAGTTGTCTGCGGTCTTTTCTGTTGAGAGACAGTAAGAATGCCGCGGATTTCTCACTAACGTCTGGGAGCATCCGATTAGTCAGTCACAATTGTATTCATAAGAAACCCAATCATCTATGAAAGTTCTGACCGTAGATGCAGGAAGACCTAACGCAAGTTCGGGTCCTGAGAAACTCTCCTCTGAGCCTTGTCTAGCAATCTTATCGGATATCTCATTTCCAGTGATAGCAGTGTGACCTGGCATCAATATGAGAGTGAATAAATTGAATCTTGCGACTCAGTTTACAGCTCTCTTGCATTCACCAACTTATTTGGATAAGGCTAAAGGGTTGAACAAGGCCTTAAGCGCAGCTTGACTGTCACTATTCCTCACGATGTGACTCGCAGCCATTAGGATTGCAAATAACTCCACATGGAGGAGAGAACCATGCTCACCCAATGAGTATATAAGTTTTGTGTTATCGTCTTGCACAAATACACCAACTCCTAACCCTTGAATCGGTTATGGAACCATCCAGCTCTGACGCTGGTCATAGGATAAGTGTCGATCAATATCATCAAAGCTCCAGTTCGTTTCATACCAAAAGCCACCACGTCTAAGTCTATGGATACCTTTTATCAAACATCCCATAATCTAAGTATCAAAGGGAGGGAGTTTCAGCAATGTATCTAGAGCAGAGCCCGGAGTACTCGGAAAGGCTCCCGTCCACCCGAGACAAATGCCAAGAAGCATCACGGCGATACCATCAGAACTTGCTAGCACATTTGACAAACCAATTTACTACTTGATCTTAGTGGATTGAACTATTACATTCCTTGCTCCGTAATTTCATATTCAAAGTAGACCACCTTTTGGAATTTGCACGGCGACGTATATTCTCTAGTGGAATTTTAGTGACGCATTTCTATGAACAAAATTTTTTTTACTTTTCAGAGTTTTATTTTTTTAGACGGTGTTGATTTCCCAGCACAATTCTATTAATTTAATTCTTACAATGTTAACGTCAAATCTATTTGGTTGACAGCGGCATCTAAATAAAAGTCTTTTACTTTATCATCAAAATAATATTTACTAAAAGCCATCAAACATTATCTTATAAACCTTTTATAGCGACCAGTAGAGGCCATCATCATCATCATCTCATCACAAACAACTGACTATAAACATCTAGTCCTACATATGTTTGTATATTTGTTTACTGACCTAAAATGCGCCTTTATGGCTTTACTCACCTAAAGATAGAAAAACTGGCTTATCTCCTGAACTTGCTTGGTCGTCGTCACTTAATTACATTTTAATATGGTCACCAAGAATAGATTGCAGTTCAAATGCCAAATTCAATTTATGTCCGTTCATCTCCGATGTTCCATCGCGCAATATTCAAAGTGTAGCGTAGATTTTTTATTTTTATTTTTACTTACTTTTAAGCTTGACAAAACTAAATACGTTTTCCTTATCAGTGACTACAAGTGAGAATAGTAAATGACCACAAATAATATTTGCGACGATTTATTTTTATATTTATTGTTACATGCAGTCGCATAAAGGGGTAATATTGGTTTCAGAAAAAAGAGTTGGGATCGGGTTTTGAAATTTGTCTTTGTATGGTGGAGTTTCCTCTTAACTCATATGATGAGAACCTTTTTTAATAAAAAAATTTACTATATTATACTTTTTAAAAACAAATCTAGTACTTTTTTTCAAACTTACATAGCTTATTCTCTACTTCTAACCGAACTCCCCCTATGAGTCAACCTCCTCTCATATTAGCTGGTATCAGTATAGTACCTAAACACAAGAGTTATCTCAACTACAGGTCTGTTCGCGTACTTTTTGCACTAAAATTCGTAGATTATCAAATTTGGGAGAGTGGGGGTAAAATTCTCTCAGAGAGAGCTAAAACTACGAAAAAGTAAACGAACGGCTTGAACAAGAAAAATTAGAAAATACACTAGTTTGACAGCTTTGACAGATTTCATAAACCAGCATACAGAAATTTCTTGCACTAAAACTCGTAGCTTGGGGAAATTTCTTACTCTCTTATGAGTGTTCTCTTCTGTGAAGAACTATGAAAATTCTCCGTACGGGAACAGCTTTTCGTAAAAATTCGTAAATTTTCGTAAAAATTCGCTGTTTTAGGAGGTTAAGCGAACGGACCTTGTGATGAGAGACTATAAACAAACAAAATTCGACAGTCAACTTTGGGTCTTTTGATGTATTCACTTCTCCAAGCTAAAATCCACCCAAAAACACATCTTTATTTTGCCGTTTTAGCAAAATTACCCAGCAAGACAAGTGCAATTTTGGGCATAAAATTTGACAGCTCCAGGCGCAGCCATTTTGTAGATGCAGTATGTACAATTTGTTGTTGTAAGTGTAATAACAATCTGCAAAAAATATTTTGTTCAAAAGGAGTGAAAGAGATAATTTGACAAATTTATAGTTAGATCTTGGTCACACACTACTTCACATTTATTTACAAACAAGAGAATTTAGGATCCGCCTGTTTTCAGTAAAGGGGGGGCAGGGGAAGTTCGAGTTGACTGTCTTATTTATATAGTCTATGGCGAGACTGAGTTTTTTGGCTGTTGCCTATGTTGCAGATCTAATTGTTATCACAGGAAATGAGATCAGTGACGAGATTGTTATAGAAGATTCATTATCTCTGTCAAGCTAAAATTCACGATGGAAATCTGTGTTGAGTCATCCTGCGTCTTTGGTTAGGGTTTCCATTCACAAATGGATATCATGAATGTTCAAAATATACGGCGGAGAATGCTGCCTTAGAAAAGTCATCAAATGTTAAGTAATCATAGTCTCGGAGGCAGTGTGTGGCGCTAGTTATAAATTTCAGGAAACATCAGCTCTTGCAAACAAAACATCCTAGAGTACAGACCAATTCTTGTCGTAATACAGCTTCTCGAAACCATCTGCGCTTTGGACATGGCATGAAACTATAGGTCTCTTCTATTTGTATAAAAAGGCTTACCCAAGACATAGTGCTGTAGGAACCTTCAACTGGTCAACGGTAATGCCTTGTCAAGGAAGGTCTAGACCTATGCTGGATCCTGGATGTATAGCAAAGGAAGAAGAACTATCTTCAGGATGTTCTCATTGCTGAGTGTGCTGCTAAAAGAGTTTCTTTATTCCCGTGGTCTAACAACATGTAAAATCCTTTTCAAATAATGATCTTTTGAATGTAGTTTTACGAGTACCTTATGGAAAGAGTAAGTGCGTGCGCCTTTGTCGTTGACTTAACTTTAATCTCCTAAACTACACTTTGATGCACAACAGAGAATCACAACACTGATGCTAACGATGACGATGACAACAAATACACTCGTTGTATCTCATCTTGAATGGATGCGATTGTTGTTCACGAATCCATTAGGAAAATGATAACCGCATTTAAATTTATCTCAATACGTTCTCGTATTCTCGTCATCTATTCAATGCAAAAGCGCCCGTTCTTTTTTTTTCGGCATTCCCCCAACTACTGTGTAGTTTTCGCATTCAAAAATGAAGCATCGATATAAGTTAGTTCTTTTTTTTCGCTTTTTTTTTTTGGGAATACAAAGGACATCCTTCACAATCGGTACTCATGGATGTTCCAATTCTTGATTTGAAAAAAGGAAAAAGTACGAGTACTTTTAAATTTATTTTATGCCATTTTTTGGATCATTTCTATGTGCGATTGTCAATTTGTATCCATTCTTGGTATGGTAATAACGCAAATGGAGGGAACATCCTTTTTGTTAATAAAATGAATCATGTTGTGATGTTATTGTGAGGACATGAGAATTTTGAACATGCTTGGTAGGAAGATGATGTGAAAACATTTAAGTAGATGGATTTACTTGGAGCGCATAGTAAAAATGACTAAAAGGCTTAAAACTTTTAACGATGTCTTATAAAGGCAATCGAAGTCGATGTCCTAGACTTGGCGAATATTTTCTTTTCTTTAAGTGCTGATTAGAGCACCTATCCTCTTGTTGACAGGTGATCCAATTGGTATGCTTTCATAGCCAGAGACTTCCTGCTCGGTTCATGCAACCTTAAGCAGATGTGTCTATATGAACATAGTTCATAGCATTATCTTCTATATTGTCCTCTAAGAGCTGCAAATGAGAGAGCCTGCGATCCATGCAGCTCTAAGCTTTTTCTTGCAAGTCTTCTCTTTTAGAACTTTCAGACTTTCTATTCTGAGACCTCTTTAGCTGTCTGATCTCATTTGGTAGGCAGCAAATCCAATCATTGATAACCGAATATTCTCCAGTAAGTGCTCTGGGATCTGTAAGGTTGCTGCTTTTGTTCCGAAGCGTGGACAGTGAAGCATTACTTAGGTAAGTAATACTGAACATCTCAACGGCACTAGTCACTGAAGCAAATCCTTAGGGGGCAGAAGAACGATGCTGAGCCAATAAATGTAAGTGCTGTCAATGAATGTGGCACGACACAAGTCTGGGAGGAAATGTCATGTGAAAGACCCATCGCCAAAGCTTATTGGGTTCAGTAGCGGAGTCTTCAGTTTACGACACGGATTTCTACTTACCCTATTCCTCATTTTTGTTCCTTAGGAAAGAGAGATCTTGACGAAATTTCAAAGCAGAGCAAGCAAAGGATACCAGGTTAGCCTGACAATCATGGACAAGATCATACAAAATTTCTACTCGGTGGGATATCAGCAGTCTGCAACCAACTGGCAAAAGGGGCTATAGTCAACAGGCCAGGTATACCAATCTGCAAATCACGATATGAAATTTGGGGCATCTCCAATGGAAGAATGAATTCCGAACTCGCTAAAGGAGAGGGTAGACGAGGAGGGTGCTGTGGTTCCGTGGTTTAGTGAATGTTTATTTGACTTACTTCCTGCAGCCTTTCCTTGAATGATGGGATTCTCTACCTACAGAATGACAGGCGGCTGGAAAAAAGTTGCCGACACATTATTCGATTTTAGTATTGATAGTTATGGCTTCCTCCAGCTTAGCTGCCTTGGCATCAAAGATGCAACGAGACATAATAACATCATAGGTGGTGTTCCCCACGGTTACATACTAGTCCTGAGGTTCTCAAAATAATTAGTTTCGTTAATGACATAGAAAACAAATGTCACAAATCAGCACTCAATGGCGATTCGTCTGACTGCCTTTTCACAGTGGTTAAGCCTCAACTATGGCCACTCCTCTATTCTTAATCTTATTAATGAATTAAGATCAGTTTCGTACATTAACTCGTGACCTATGTTCTAATCTTGAACATGCAAAGCGAACTGCAAGGCGAATGAAATTGCCAAACTTGGCACAACCTTCCCAATCGAATCTGTTAAGATGGGGATGTGTATTCCACTTGCTATTTGCAAACTAATGCTCAAACTGGGTGCTAAGTATAAGAAAGGCCAACGCTCTATCGGAACACTGTCATTAGCTCTCTATGGAAACACCTAGAGATCTCTGGGTCAACCTTTACCAGAAACGTTCAAGCGAACTGATGTTTTGAATCGTTCAGACCATCAGTGCTCTTTCAGGACATTGCCTGAGCGGCCTGGACGACAGACAAATGATTTCTGTAGGAGTTGTAGGAATGAGAAGGAGGAGGAAACGTTCCCTCATTTTCTTTGCAACTACCCGGCTTTAGTGTCGAAATGGAACCTCCACCTTGGGTCCTTCTTTTTCGATGACCTGATGGATCTACCCATAAACTCCGTCTGGTTTTCCTGATTTATCAGCTTACCCCCTTTGCTGTTGCAATCTACGTAGTAAAACCTATCCTCCTTTTTGTAGTGGTGGTCTCAGTATGGGTATTTAGATCCGGTGGTATCACAATGGACCTTTTAGGCCTAAATGAGCTAATGCTCTTACCTTCTTCGATTTTTTCTTCTTCTTCTTCACTTTTATCGATCACAAACGCTGCTATGAATACATCCAACATTTTTGAAATTCACTTGAAAAATAAAGGCTGACGACATGCTTGACAAAGTGAACGCTAACGACATTGGTCTGTCAGACCATGTCTGTCAGACATTTAGGTCCATGTGAACTCCCCTGAAGAAATTTTTGACAGCAGTGAAACTTTGCGTGTACTATACAGACTTTACGTTTTAATTTTTCAAATAAAATTTTTCTAATTTTTTCAAATTCTTAGACCAAATTTTTTATTTAGTAATAGATTAACGTTTTATTAGACCAGGGGCACCAACTTATGTCATGAAATATTCAAAACTTTATGCCTTTATTAAAATTTTATAGGATTCACGTGCAGCTTACCATTATCTATCTATGCATCGGATTTTGAATTTATAATCCACCTTTGTGCCAAAATGTTTCAGCAATCAATATTTTACTTTTAGATTTAAGTAAAATTTAATGATATACACAAAACGCGTGTATGCAGCGCAAAAAAAAAAAAAATAATCCTCGTCTCACAAAATAAATATGCCATTAAAATTTACATAAATTACCCCTGTTAATACAATTGCCATTTACAAAAAAGAAAACAATACAACGAAGGCACAGTTTAGCTGTGCCATTACCCATCCCCTCCAGCAAGCAATCCCACACAATAATAAAACAATAAGTAAATAAAATAAAATTTAAAATAATCACATTACCCAGAGAGGACACGGTCACAATAATAGCAACAACAACTCAAGTAACCCTCTTGGTCTCTTCATATTCATTCACACCAACCACAACTGAAAGAGTCAACCTCTAGAAGCGACACCGACCTCAATGAGCCAATTCAGCGGGGGTGCAGTTCGTGTTTCAGTGTGCATGCAACACCTCCTCCTGCTCGCCATCAATTTGAAGTATTTTACTAGGCAACCACCAAAATCAAACAAATCCAAGCGAATAGCCTACTACTCACGACGACGAGGCTCGAAGGCACTTCACGAGCCCACAAGAAACCGTCAAGTAGCCAGTCAACGATTTATTTCAAAAGTCAACCGTCGACGATTTATTTATCGGTGGTGGGCCAAGCCTCTTTTTATTTTGCGCCGCCACCACCACTACCAGTGTGTCGCTTCTAGATACTCTCTATTAGTCGCTAATCAATGCCGCTTTCATGCGAGCTCCAATCGTTTGGCGACCATCGCTACCGTACCAGTATAGCGATTGTATGATCATAGAACGGTCGTCCGTCGCGTCGGTTTGATTACAGAGTATCTCTGTGCATAATGGCACCGCCAAGTTGCGAATAAACTGCGAGTTTATCTCTATCGAAGGGTGGAGCGTGCGCGCGCTAAAAGTTCAAAATCCAAAACGAATTTCTTTTCGTTTTGCCGGTATTTCCGGTGACGAATTTCCCCGTGACACATTTTGTAACATCCGCGGGTTTTTGTCAAGCAAATATTGTCCTTGAAAAACATGCCAAATTCCATGGCAAAAATATTCAAAAATGCAACCTTTTCTGTGGGATTTTTGTGCTTCAGATACTTGTTCGATTTAAATATGTTAATTACTTAACTTTTTTTTATTTTTATTGTTTTCACAAAATGTTAGCTTATTGTTCTTTTGAAAGAATTTATCGAGATAAATTCAAGAATTGTGTGTTTATTTATGTTATTTGAACATCTTTCAGGTGTTCAGCATGTGCATGAATCCGTGAATTTTTATTAGATACCTATTCTATTTACATGCGCTTTAAATAAAATTATTTAACACCGTTTGCTCGCAAAAGTAATCTGATAAAAGACAAATCGAACGTGTTCAATGAGAATAGAGTTACTCAGACGTAAAAAAAAAAGTTTAAAAATCGATTTAAAAAAACAACAAATGCTAATAGCCGAGTGATAATAAAAATAAAAATAAAAGAATTAAGTGTTACTGATTTAGTATGTTGTTACGCTAAGATTCGGAACGTCATAAACGGCTTTTATTTCATTTGAATAATAATAGATTTGTACTTTTAAAGTTAGCTTGTGATTTTGCTTTAATAATTAAAAGGGTGCCTCGAAAGTATCCTTTATTCATTCTTAGAGTGTAAATTACTTAAATCCTGTGTCCCCTTGTGGGTCCTAGGGCCTCTACAACGCCTACGCGCCATCGTGTGCGGTTTCTGGATATATGCCTCAGCTCTCCCCAACTCTTTCCAAGTTGCCGTGCTTCCTTCTCCACTGTTCTACGTCACGTACTCCTAGGACCGCCGCGTATCCTACCATCATGGGTGAGTGGGTTCCATTGCATCGCTTGGCTAGCTATGGATCTGTCACCCTTTCGAAGAGTGTGACCAATCCACTGCCACTTTCGTCGTCGTATGGTTGTGCCTATAGGTTCATGGCCCGTTCTCTGATAAAGCTGTTCGTTAGAGATACAGTTTGGCCACAATATTCTTAAGATGTAGCGCGGATATCTATTGACAAACGTTTGCAGCTTCCTCGTGATAGTGACGGTCACTCTACAGGTGCCACATCCATATAGCAGCACGGATTCAACGTTGGAACGGAACAGCCGTAGCTTGGTGTTTAAGCTAATTGCATTACTTTGCCAAACTGTGGATAGCATTCCAAACGCAGATTTGGCTTTGCCTATTCGGCTGACTATATCTAGTTCGGTTGTGCCATCGGTTGAGACAATTCTCCCAAGGTATTGGAAACTCTCTACTTTCTCAACTATTTGTCCAGCAATGCATACATGAGTTGATGAATTCGGTCTCAGGCTGATCATTTTTGTTTTTGCCGAGTTGATTTTCAGCCCAACGACGCCTGCTTCCCTCTCCACATTGGCTGTCATTTGGTGTAGGTCCATTATTTTGTGCGACAGAAGGCAAACATCATCGGCGTAGTCGAGGTGTTTAAGTTCAGATGTAAGAGTCCATCGAATTCCTCCATTTTCTGTTGATAAGACTGCATTCAGCACATCGCTAATCACCAATAACAACAGTATTGGTGAAAGTATGCAGCCTTGTCGAACCCCACTTTGGACTTTGAGTTCCTCAGACAGCCCTTCTCATGTTACATGTGGACCCATCATATGTAGCCTTAATAATTGCTATTAATTTATCCGGAATGCCTCTCCTGCGCAAGGCGCGCCAAATAAATTCCCGATTAACACTATCAAACGCTGGAAGTAGTGATTAATAGGGGATACTATATCTTGACTATCTCAGCCAAGGTCTCGCTATTTTTGACTAGTCACATAGGAAGTGAGTTTTTGGGCATTGGTGTGATGGAAAAAGACATCCGTCTTGTTGGTGAATACAGACCATTTATTCTAGTTTTGCAATCGCCTGTGAAGGGTCATCATTTTGTGCCAACAATCAGAAATGACTCTAGTTCATTGCATCTCAAAAAGGTGTCTCAGATGTTAACTCATCATGTTTATCACGTCCAATTAATGAGAAATCTATGTATTGAGTTTCGAGAGGTCTAGAGCATGGCTCATCATCATTTAGGTTAGGTTAGGTTTACGGGTTGGCAAACGAATAGAAATACTTCCGCCGCACTCAGGTTAGAACTGACCCATTGTGTCACCCATAGGGTGGTAGAGAAGTGTTCCCTTATAACTAAATACTTACTACTCATTTCCAGTGTATACAAACTACCCCGATGATCTGATGAAGTTCAGTAGCATGTTTATGTTTGCGTTCTCGTAGATCATGGAAGAAGCTTTTGGCCAAGGAGCTTGTACCTGGAATGTTGGAGTCCAGGGCACTGTCAGAGGAAGTAGGTGGTGTCCTCTACATCTTCCTCATCGCCGTATCCTCTGCAGAGTTCTTCCCCCGTCAGAGGCAGTTTCTTCAAGTGGTACCACAGAGTGTTGTGACCTGTGAGGATCCCCACAAGCATGGACAGTGATCGTCTGTCTTTGCTTATAACTCTCGGTCTTGCTTTATCAATTGTTGGTTGTGGTTGTTTCTAAGGAAGTCTATCTAACGTTCGCCTCTCTGGTAGCCAGTTTCTCTGCTTCAAGCCTGAGAACGCTTATGAAGAGGTCAGTCAGTTCTAGTGGGTCATTTCATTTCCCAGCAGACAGAATCTTGTGCTGTTTTCCAAGAACCTTAAGCTCTTCACGACAGCATTTCTCAAGCTTGGATTTTATTTCTCTGGCTTTAATAGCTGCCTGGTTCTCGATAAAGAAGGTAAGGTATTCTTACGGCAGATCCATGGTCAGCTGTTGTCATTACCAGGACCTCCGCTTGGAAAACATAGCTGTGGTCTGGGAGTCATATAGATCTTGATATTCTCAGTGATTCGGAGAAGATTCCGGATTCCACACCAGTATCCATTTTTCATCCATCTACGAGTATATAAATTGCTATGGATTCAGCACTTTGGTATGCGGCTGTTATTCCACTCTTCTCTGATAGGGTAAGCTGAAATAAATGGCATATTGAATTCAAAGTAAGACGTGATGTAGTCTGTAGTAAATACAGTGCCATTGTTAACCTAAGTCAGTTGAGAACCTCTTCAGCATAAGCATTCGGCCTTGTCCCTTCATGTTTTATTCGAGGGCGCTGCAACTAAAAACTTTGGTCTCCAATTGAGATTGATATTTTAAGTGTTGCACTACGCTTAAGGAGCTCTACAGTGGCTACCGTTTACGACGTGCGTTTTCTGGCAATATGCCATATCTTTCCCCAAGTCAGACCATCGCATACGCTTCCATAAGTGCATCGCTTGGCTAGCTAGGCTTGAGGTTGTGTGTCCTTAGCCTGAGGTGGGAGGTGGAAGGTATGCCGTTGCATCTATTATTTTATTTGTTCGAAAAGCTGTGTGGTGCTCTTTAGTTATTGCCTTTTTGGAGCACGTGCAGTGGGCCCAGACTCAGATGGAATTGGGTTAAGGTGCTTAAGAAGCTTGAGGCCTTCTATTCTCGCCAAGAGTTTAAGTGTAATATGTGCTCTGTTTAGAGCCACCCTTCTTTTGTCCGTGAAGGAACTCGGATCACTTCAAATTGATCACAGTTTCCTAGTGTTGTCGGTCAGTTGTTCGTAGTTCCATTGTCAGTGAACGATGTTTGGGATAATTCCAAATCACTTTGACCAGGACGGACTACTATCGCGTATCTGCATGTAGTTGAATTAACATTATAGTCAGGTCTGCTTCATTAGGCAGTATGGATCCCGATGTTCCATCCGAAAGTTGAGGTATCTTGCCTCGTTTAGGTCTTCCGCCTTATCCTCGCCACCTTCTTGAGTTAACTCTCCTGCGGGAATTCTCCTTACATCCGTTAGTAGGTGGTTTGTTTCACCGGCACTGTATTGGTTCTGATTTGTGTAGGCTTTGATGGTTCCATTAAACAGGGATACTTCAGGTATAGGATGACCGATCTTAGGGAGGAAATGCAACGCAGCTCTGACCCTGTGAACCCTTTGCCTGGAACGCTGCTCAAAAAAGAAAACGCAATTTAGGGTACTTTATTGACAGCAGCCGTGGCTCAGTGCTCAAGGGGTTCCAAGTTCGAAACCAGAAAAGTACTATCAAAGATTTTTCACGACCCCACCTCTTCCGAGTGTCTGACAAATATTCAAAAGTATAAGTGTCATGAGAAAGCTTTTTAAAAACCCCTCTGCCCATCGGATACGGCATAAAACTGTAGGTCCCTTCTGAACGTGCAGAAATGTATACCATGAACAACATGTATTGTTCTAAGAGGCTATGCCTTGGCCCTTAATTGGCTGCTTACGGCCTAAAAAATTCATATTTTTCTTTTAATTCCTACTAATCTTTTACAATGGGCTTATCAGTTTAGTAACTAATTTAAAATCTTTACGACATCAGTAAGCACTTACAATTGCCCATTCCAATAGATTTGCGCTGTGATTTGCTGTAAAAATGTTTACCTAAATACTATTCCCTTTTATTTATATTTAGACTCACTCGGTTATTGCGTAATGTAATTTAAAGACCCAAAGATGCTAGAATTGCTCTTTAAAGTAATTTTTTTTTATTACAGAAATAATTAAGCATCCCCCCCATTAGTCAAAAGTAATTTTCAGATAAATAACAAAAAATCTTTGCAAATTTCTAGTTTCGTTTTAAGACTATCCAGCACCTACACGAGTTTGATCTTCAAAATCTAAAAAAAAAAGAAGAAAAATCAACATTAGTGTCAGTTCAATTAAATTTCTAATCGCATTATCTGATCAAAGTATCTGCTTAAAAGATATCCCACACACAATAAGATTGCATAGAAAAAAATAATGTGTTTGCTTTTATTAAATTTTCAAGATTGACAAATGAAATTTGGACTCACTAATGAGTGATAAGATAGACAATAATTACAATTTTTTTATTTTATCGTACGTAGATCCCTAGCGATTTTGAATGGCTTTAAGGGGGTTTTAACGTGTTTATTTTTTTGTTGCGGTACTTTGTGATTATTTTGAAAATTTGCAAGGAAATTACTATCGAATGTGATAAACTCAGTTTGATTTTATGAATATCATAAAGTGTGCCAAAGAAATTCTTTAAATGGTGCCAAAAAAATTGACGGAAGTTTGATTGTAATTATTTATAACTTTTATGATAAAACTATAAAAAAAAAAACAAAATGTCTAAAGAAAGTGAAAGGAATAGTGGCGCTGATAAGGGGGAACTTTACGAGTATTTTCCATTCAATAAGAGTTGGAAAAAAAATGCAGCAGCAAATGAGGAGGAATATGAGGCGAATAGGCGGTTGCTGGAGGATCCCATTCAACATGGTAAGTTCAGTTCTTTATATGAATAGTAAAATAGTGATTATTCAATCAAATAAATACATTAATCTTGTAAGGCTTCTCTGAAATAATGAGTTTGATAAAAATTGGCGCCCGATGCGAAGCCACTCTTTCTGAACTGTATAAAAATAAATTTATTCTGATATATTTTTTTCATTAATGAAGCTAAAGATAGTTTGAGCCGAAGAGGTGACGTATGTAAATCTTTTGGTAAAATACTAACTTAAGTTTTAGCAGCGCTATGGCTGGATATTTGAACATTATATGGCGGACTGTTTCAGTGTCTTCAATCCAATTAATCGAGACTCATTTTCTTAAGATGCTGGCTGAGAGAACTGCAGCTAGTTAAAGAGCATGTAACCCCGTATTTGCTCATGGAAAGGATGTCTTTTGATTTTTTGACATATTGATCAATTTCTTGGAAAGTTTTGACCCATTTATTGACTTCCAGCGAGTGAGTACTTTATGGTCATACCATCTGCGAAGCTCTATCTTTATCTGATTAGATTGTAAGCAAAAGGCTGGTTTGGGACGAATAAACAGACTTTGTTACCAGGGGTGCCTTTGCGTCCACGGACCCATATTGGTATGATTTTATTGTGCAGCCAGCTGCAAGAGAGCTTGGAGACATTTCCAAACCAGCTTTTACTAAAGGACATACGATATGTGATCTTTAAAAGCTACTTCGCCACCTGACAGCATATTAATTTTTGATCTACGAAAGTTTTTTTTGCGAGCTTTGAGAGCAGCACAGCTGACAATATGTTTCTTTCAGATTTAGTTTAGGTAGATGGGTGTCTTATGACAAGAAAGTCACTGCTCACTCAAACTAACAATTCGGTTCCCTTGTGCCCATTCTTCCATATTTATGGAGGTTTCTTTTGATACATTTACTCGATGACAGTAACAAAGATCTCCTCAAAGTTGTTTGTTGTTTGGATCTGAAATTTCATCCCCAGCACCTTTTATCACCCTCCAGCCGTTAGCATACCAATGGAATTAAGTCTTTAAGGATAAAACCGTAGTCTGGGATTGAGACCCTGCTGATTAAGATGAATTCCAGCACGGATTATACTGCTGGAAAAGACAGCAACGGATTTTGTTTGTCTAACGAAGGTTAGATTTGAGTTATTACATAAAACTGGAAACTTCCTTTAATATCGATGTTTGGTTGTGGAAATGGCCTACATAATCAATCCATGTTCAAATCTAGTATCTGCCAGTGGATATGTATAAAAAGTAGCGCCAACAAGCATGCCTTTTGCTATTTTCACATGTTGACAGCTTCAGCAACACCTTTTCTACTGTTGGACGCCTTTGCGAAAGGATGGCGATAGAAATCGCTCTGTTGATGGCTTTTCCTGGATCTTGTTTTTAAAGGCGTTAGCAGTCAGCATCAGTTTTTGGTCGATGACAATACTGAAGTTTCGGTTTTATAACACGTATCGAACTTATTTTTCAACATAAAAACTCTCGGTCTTAAGTGCTGTATTTACTTTGTGTGTAAAGCTGACCACGCTTCTTTGAATTCACTGATGAAGAATTAAATTGGGTCTCACGATACGTTAATAGAAAGCGTTACGAAGGCGATTATTCCTTCGAAAATGTGGATAATCGGAAGACATGTGGTTTCAGTGGGATGGCATTAGGTGCAATACTTTCTATGAAATCATTCAACTTTCGAGGACCCGATTCAATTTCAACATTATATCACAAGATTAACCAGTGAATGGGCCACTTAAAATGCGATTTGTTCCCGCTCTTTTGGGGCTACCTTAAGTTTTTAGTTTATGGTTATATACCGTGGGCTATTCATGCACTGGAGTCCAATATTTAGTACAGTATTCCGAAAGACGATGCCTCCGGTAAAAATAGCCGAGAAAACCCATATGCCTGAACTTTTTTTTCAAACTGAATGTCATAAAGAGTAAAAATGTTTGATGCCAATATAGTTCTTGCTTAGAAAAATGTAATGACCTCAAAAATAAGCCAGACGTTTTTAAGCTAGAAAAACGTAAACCAACACACAATACTCCAATACTCAGACGCCTCACCTGGTTTATGCTTGTGTCCATCATCCATACAAAGATGCAACAGATGAACATTGGCTGAACTACCTCAGTAGACGTCAACATACTTAACATCTTCTCAAGTCCACTAACTTTACCACTTCTAGTGATTACTCATTGCTCAATTTTTGTTTTCACAGCTGCAGATGTTCCAAAAACGGTTGACCTTTATTAATAGATTTGAAGTACCCTTCGGCAATCCACTTAAGGTGTCTTTTGCCTGAGGTGTTTTGCGGGCCAACTTTCTCGACTTGTTGTCTAAAGATGTGCAAATATTGTAGTTACTACATGAAGTCTTTTATTGGTTGCGTCCCACACCTGGTGATATTTTGTTTTCAATTTTATTCGCTTCAATTGAAATAGGCGCTTTTGCCAATCAATTTAAAGTACACTTAAAATTTAATTGACTTTTTAAGCATTGACTATGTAGGCGGGGCTTTCAATAATAGGTATGTATGTTATGTACCAACCTTCTTCATTAAAGTAGATATAACTTTTTTTAATAACCAATATTTCGTAATGCTAATTGAAGTGTGATGGTTTTAGGATTAGTTGGAAGATTTTTACAAACGATCACTTGATCTATTCGCTTATTTAGAAAGAAGTAGCTTTAAGATGTTTTCTTAAACAACTTAAAGTTAATAAAACAACGTATTAAATTTTGCCCAGTTATGTTTGCATATGAAGTACCCTATAAACGTTTGCTGTTATTTTACTGTTTGCAATAAATTTCTTTGAAACAATCATTTAGCTATAATAAAAGATTTTATTTCGCATAAAGTATTTCTTAAATTTACGGTAATTATCATTAATTTATTTGGTGAACTGGTGGCATTTTCTGAGTTTTGCTTATGCATATGGAGGAGTGCGCATTCCAAAAATATAGCCCCGAACTGGTTTATTCACGTCACTCAGTATCAGGATTTGGATTACACTTTCATGGAGTATTTCTTTTGTTTGAAAGTAATTTCTGCTTGTGGAAAATTCCAAGAAAATACATGTGTCACCTATGACAGAAAATAAAGTATAAATAAACAACAAATTTACAGGCCGGCCGGCACATGGAACTCATGCCTCTAAACATTCAATCATTCATGATAGATGGTGCTAATCAATCGAAATTAGCTTACTTAATACCGTATAAGTATTAATTAGAGGAAATGTTGCTAAAAATTCTATTAGAATGCAAAGTGCCTTTGTTGTATAGTTTTGTTGAATACGTCCTTAAGATTCGATAGCATACGTCAAAAGTAGGTAATGACCATGTTAATGGATGGGATGATGTTCATCTATACTTTTGACAAACGGGCTTCTGAATGAAATCAGCTTTAGTATTGCAGTTTTCAAAAAATGTAAATTCGTTCTTATTGGAGAAATATGTGTCGGAGTATTTTATTCTTTTAACGAGCGACGGATTAAATGTAGTGGAAGACGTTTAAACGCGATTGAAAGTGGTAAAAACAATAGAAATAAGCACATATGTAAATTAATTGACAGGTTGAGTACGTACAAGTATTCCTGCAAATGTCTTGAATCGTATACTTTTTACTTGACAGTTTGTAACACAAAAATGTTAAAAGATGTTAAAAGTACCACCACTGAACGGGTGCATGCTAAGAAGTGACATTTAGGTTTAGTTTTTTGACAGTTTTGGAAGTTAGAATTAAGCAGCCAATGCAGTGACAGCACTTGTAAGACCTGAAATAATAGGTCTTAGATCTGTTTTATCCGTTCAAATTTGATAATGTCTCCGTTTTAAGAATAATTCTGTCATTACAATCATTACATTAATGATAGAGACAGATATATTGTGTTGACTCAAAACAACGATCATTATACCTAATCCCAATCAGATCTTAGTATTGGATTTGTTTCGTTCCGTTCTTCGTTCATTTTACTGATGTATCGTGTTGTCAAAAGTGAAAGAAGTATATTCTTAATTTCATAAAGAAGTTTCAATTTCCTCTTCGTTCCAATATATCCAATACTTTTGTTTCATTCTTTCATTACTAAAAAACCGAGAGAACTAAAAGTGCCAGAGTTGTGAGACAAGTATTCGTTTTGTGATTGATTGGCACAATTAAAAATGAAGGCATTTGAGGACAGGGTGAGTATAAAAATCATTTTTATTTACAAATAGGAGTTATGGCCAAATTCATGCCCATTGAGGAACCTAGTCTGAAGGCAAGGCTTTCAATGATGTAGATGGTAAGACTAGTAAGCAGGGGCATAATAGAACAATTTAAAGAATCGGGACATTAGTATTCGAATGATATGCACAGGATGGGCCAAATACAAGTTTCTTTTTAAAAATGCAATAAAATTAACAAAAGTGGCTGCCTCGGCTGTCTTCGCAGTAGCGCATTCTGTCACTTCAAGTTTCCAAGACCTTGTTGATGGTTTCGGGCTGTAGCTCACGGAGTGCTTGGATGATATTGGCCTTAAGTGCTTGAATCTGTTCGCTACAAAGAAGTCCAAAGGGGTGAAATCGCAGTTACGAAGGGGCCAATTGCGCTTCGTCAGAAAAGATGCCTTTTAGCCCAAACTCGTTGTTCAATTCAAGGTACTGTAAGGCTCAAACTGCGAGGCGATAACGAAGCACATGGTCGTGTGCCTTCAATTGCTGACTCGATTGGACCACCTTGTAAGCGAATAATCCGAGATCTTCGTGCAGAATTCTTCTCAGGCTAGTGCGTGAAATGTTAAGCTGTTGATGAAGAGTTGAAGTTCATGAATTGAGTCTCACACTTTTGGCTACAGCTGCCACATTCTCGTCTGTGCTCACTGTACGAGAACGGGGACTATGAGTGTTGTCAACTAGCATACCAGTCTCATGAACACTTTGCACAAACTTGCGTACAGCAGGCGCGGTGGGTGCTTCATTTGGGCCAAAAACTTATTTTCAAAAAACGCTCTGTTTGGGCACTCACTTTGGAAATACGTTTTCAATTTTTCCCAACGTTGTTCAAGCGTGAACCGACTTACATCCGCGGAGCTATGAGACTGACTTTCTGTCAAGATTTCGAGCGGGAAACAGCTGTCAGTGTCAAAATAACCTATGTTTTAAAAAGAAGCCACTATATAGCTCACCCTTTACTTATAATTGAATCATCTTTCAGGATGTGTAACACTGAAAACAGTAAAAATAAAGTAGAACAAATGATTTTTTCTTAAGCGTGCATATGCGCAACTCTAGCGATGGTGTACAGGGCATGGGAATTGCTTGCATTGGAAAAAAGAAGAGGAGATGGGACAGAGTTGGTATAGGTGTTTCAATAGACTGGGACGGGTTGTATGTGATTTTTTCATTCGTTTATAATTCACTGATGATGTTACAGGTGGGAGAGGAGTAGACAGTCTCTAGTTTTGAATGTTTTTTTTTTTGTACCACCAATTTAAACTTATCTGGACTGGTTTGGTTTGTTTGTAAGTGACTATGAAACGCCAACATACCAGTTATAGGTCCATTGGATCATAGATTCTAATGATATTGCCAGATAAAAATGTTCTTGGTATTTTCTTTGGAAGCGCGTTGGATTTAAGTATGTATATCTTCTTACAAGTTTAAGGTCTGTAGAATCAAGTCGAAAACCCATTTATTTCCTAGTCTAAATCAATTAACCCAATGCATATTTTTGTATACATTTGTTTCAATGGAAGATACATACCTTTCGTGTCATTCAAATTCAGATGAATTCAACTTTCATACTCACAAATTTATACGAATTATGACGTCGTTTACTTAAACATTACATTGTCAACCCAGGCTAACATTTAAACTATCTGTCAACCAGTAATAATCCTAAATTCTTAACACCCACTTGCACTCTACGTCAATCAGAACACTCGACTTCCCGAAAATAAGTTCAATCTTCTAATGTCACTTAACATCAACAAGATGTCCACTCAAAGTCAATGATTAATGATGTACCAACATCCCGTAAAAAAATAATTCATCACAACTTGAAGGCATCACATAACTTTCAAGACCGAAGAACCAGGAAATTTAAACTGAATTAAGAAAAATTGATGCGCCTATATTGCCATCACTATCGCCGTCAGTCACCCCCTTTTAAATGGGAGACACTGCCAAGAGCACACAAACGGTTCACACATTTTTTTAAATTCAATTCCAAGTATTCATCATCACACTCATGCGACACCGTATAGGTCATTAAGTGAATGACTGGGTGACTAACTGGCAACTACTCGTACATAGTAGTATCTGCCGGCTGACTAAACCACTTAAACTGATATCTCCCGGCGCATTCATTGAAATAATCTCATCTCCATGTCGACTTAAATGGATAAAATAATTTACACATCATACGCGTATGAAAGACAAAAGGCGCTCGCGCGCTGGTGGAGGAGGGTCCGTCCGAGTGTGACGCTAGTACTCGCAGATACTACACACATGATAAAAGATACTCGTGAAAAGATGCAAATTGCATTCGTTGACGTTTGTTTATTTGTTTGTTACACGACTGATTAGTTTTTTATTCACTCTTTTTTTACCACATACAATGGGAAATTATTAATCTAGTTTATGACCCAATTAATTAAGTTTGAGTTTAGTTGAACTGAGCACGAGTGTGGGAACTTGTTAGTAGTAATTCTTGGAGAGGAATTCATCAGACAGAAAATGACGAGTTTTTTTCCCCTAGAACGGTTACAGTTGCATCTTCAGATTAACTCGACTTATTAACGAATATGGTGTCTAAATCGAATGGGGAGTTGTTGTATCTATGTGATTTTTGCACTCATTCCCAATTCACAGTATTTTTTCACGTTCTTGCTAAGGTACGTTAAACGATTTCTGAGGGAATTATTTAATTTTGTGCTGTAACAATTGAGTGGAGGTTGCCGGGATTTGAGCACCAGATGGCCACCCACAATGAATCTATTTGTCATGTAAAGTAGGTAGTTCCAGAGAAAAGAAGATAAATACAGCGGAATTGGCATATACAGTCTGTAAGAGACATGTTGGCAATACTTCTGATTGTGCATTCATGCGTGCATGGTCTTTAAGGTTCCCTAAATAAAATTAAGTATTTGCGCTATGAAAGTTAATTATAATCACTGTACATCGCTTGATGATGGTGCAGTAAATTTTTTATTTTAATTTTTTAAATGGTTCTTGATGCGATTTAATATAATGTCGAATCTTAAAATAAGATCTGGTTTCGGGAGTTGAAATGAGATTAATCTGATTCAAGATTAAGTATCAAGTAAAACCAGATCTCTAAATGAGAGTTTATCTCTCGTTCATACAAACAAATTTTGTGTGTAAATTGTTTTGAGAAATTAAAAAGTCTTTCAGTCGTAAATTTCAATTTGTTTCAAGTGCATTCAGATCATCCAAAAGATCTGTGAGATTTCAGTAGCTAAGTAAGGGTATGTAGTCTAAGTAAATACAAAAGCTTTCTGTCCTAATCCATTTTCAATACATATTGACTGATTGTTCGGGGAAGACTTATGTGAATTGCACTTAAATCCTTTCACCACTTGAGGTGCATCGACAACATCTGCATCGACAAATCAGTGGAACCTGTTGGTTACAGACAAAGTCAAAGTCATAGTACTTGCGGTTATACTTTATCCTATACTTGTCTTTGTTTTTATCTATTTACCCGCGCTAGACCCGATACTGGGCATCCCCTATAATAACTTCTGTAGAAGTTGTAGAGATGAAGAAGAAGAGGAGACTATCAGTCAACTCCTATGCATGTGCCCCGCACTTGCCAACATTAGAAAGGCCACACTAGGTGAATACCTGTTCAACGATCTAAGTGGTTTCAACAATGCCTGTACGGCTAAGATTGGCTCCTTCATACTAAGGAGTAAATGGTTCCCTGAGTAAGAGGGTGACCCACCTACCTTTACACATCGGCAGCACAATGGACCAACTCCTCCTCGAGGGCCGGCTGCAACCAACCAAACAACTAGACCTCATAAAGCAGGACTATTAAAATCAACATTCTATAAAGAAGTAATTCGGTCTATTGAGCTATGTATGAGCTTTTAATGCAGCTTCCTAGTGTTAGTCTTCATCGAAATGTGTCACTTACAGTTCCTGCCATCATCTAGCAATTATACCAATAGCATCCTTGCAGAAATCAACATATTGACGTGTCAACTACGATTCCATAAAGTTTCCACTAAGACGTGTCCGTAGCGGAAAATTATTCTTACAGGGTTGAGTCTAAAGGCAGTTGATTCTTTCACTGAAGAAACAATAACCCACTCTGAGGATATATCAAGTGCTGAACTTACTACGCCAGACAATAAGATTCGACGACTACATCGAAGTTTCGCAGCACCCTCGGTAGAGATGGTTGTGTTGAATCATTTGAACCCCTACTTGCTTTGCAGTTGTTGATTGTCTTCCGCTGCATCAAAATCTGTTCCTTTCAACCAGGTTCCAATTATTGGGATCGTCTTATTTATCTGCTACGTGAACTTGTTTCCCAAGATCGCAACATAGGTACTCGTAGGTCAATAACTTTTGTCCATTATAGCATTATTAACCTTAACACATTGTTTAGTTTTTAGTTTAGATTAATTGCTTTCATATGCATTTCAATTTTCGATTTCTATCGACACTATCATAAGAAATTTACTTGGTGTACATTGGAGTTTCAGAAATGCTCGCTCATGATGGTAATACTGTTTGTCAGACCTTCTCAAAAGATAGGCCGTGAAAAAACTTGTTGTTATTTTCTGTGATTCGAACCTTGAACTCTATGCTCAGTTGTCCAATGCACTTATCACCGCGCTACTTATTACCCAGTTACAAGGCAGTATTGCTATATTTCCCAAAACCACGGCATGGTTTTTTTCACCCGTACTTGACTGATGGCTTGTGGCATGCACACTTCCAAGTAATCACCTTCGTATTTTAAAAGTTAAGCTAGGATGCCATAAGATCCAGTAGACTTGTTGTTTCACAGTTTTGTGATAGTAGCTTTTTCAATACTGCACAGAAGTTCATGTTTGTGTATGACTGATTGCAAGTGACTTCTCTGCTTTCTTTTGGGTGCTAAGGCGTCCCACATTAAGTATCTTCCCCTCAGCGGCACGCAGTTTCTTCTAGTTGAAAAGTTGGGCTGTTAGTTAGCATTACTAAAGAGTTGAGTTGTATATTAAGACAAAACTCAGCTATATACTTACATACTTGTACATTACACAATAAAAAAGCCCCTCAGGAGGTTCAATCAATTGGAGCCATTGGTAGCGGATGATGTCAACTCAATTCCAAGATCATTTAATTTATTTCAATGAGGTTACGACATCCTTCTTGATGTGCGGGTACTGTATTAAATGTCGTCGAATCCTAAGACCATATCTGGTTTTCAGATTCAGTAACTGCTTAACCCAATAAGTGATAAATTATTTTGTAAAGCCAGCTCTGTATATATTGTTTTGGTTGGTATTATATTTAGAAACATTGAAGTGTTTCAGTTGTCCAGTTCAGTTTCTTAAAAATGAGTCCTTTTTCGTTTCAATTTTGAGATTTATTTAAAGAAAATACTCCCTTTTTGATCCTTAAGCCAGACTCGAACTTATCTCGAATATCGTTTAGACTTGTGACAGTGTCGTTCATAGCCTCTAGCTGTACAAGAAATTTGTTTCTAAGGGCCAATGAAATTTAAACAGTGACTTATAAAGTATATTATGTCCTCATTGGCTTCCTTATTCTCGCATTTTCGGCGGAGGGGTTCTTCCATCACAGAGAACTTATCCACATGATGCCGCAAAGCAAGGCACCTTAGTGACAAATTCTTACTATGATAAGGCGAGGTTAGAAGAATACCATGACCCGAAATTTGGGAAGGACTACCAACAAATATGAATACCAATTGCTCAGACGGAAGTACCTCATCGCCTTCTTATATAAACGAATTAGTTTGACATTGATGTCTAGGTTAGCCGTGACTCTGTATAGTTCGTCTCTCTCTAAAAGAGTTCTCATATGCCACAATCAATAAAAACTACTTTATGATTTACACGATATGACAGCAAAAATCTGACTTCTGCTGACAATTCATTTTCTAATTAGTTTTCGAATATTTTAATTTATTTTCAAGATTTCTTCTTTCTTTGATATCTTCCAGTTGATTCTGAATTTATTTTCAAAAGAAAAGTGCCGTCTAGTTTCGACTATTTGAGACAAATAAGTCACATGAGCCCACATCATTTTAAAGATGTCTTTAAGATTTAAATTTATCAAATTCAGCAATGCCTAAGGCATCTTCTGTCGAAGGAGTAAAATAAAATGAAACTAGTTACCGGTAACGAGTACTTATAAGTTTGCCCTTATTAAGATGAAAAAAAAAAATTCTACAAAGCCGTCCTCCGTCAAAGCACGCACCACCTCCTTGCTGGTACTACATCCATCACCTCTCAAGAACCTCTTAAGCTGATTTGCCACGACACGGTTTGATAAATCTTGACCGCGTACTAACAACACCTGATTGAATCTAATTGACAGCTTCAAAATATTCAATTAATGCAAACTCTCGTCTCTTACGTCACAGAAGCCATGCGGCGGCAAAATGCTTTTAAATCATCTTTTTTCTCAGACTCAATCACTTCACTTCTTCGCTGCTTAATGGCATAGTTCCCACATGGAAAAACATTCCCATTCCCATTCCACTCCTTTGTTCACTTTCAATTTCCACAACGTCAAATCTGGTTTTCAGCTTACACAGGTGACGTCCCGTGTTCCGGTAGCGCCTGCTGTCACATCGTCCTCTCCTCTTTTGGGCGGATTACTCGAAAGCAACAATGGCAACACCGTCATCCTCGTCGTCGCCATTGCTGCTCACACCCTCGCTCCTCCGCGTCATACTTCGGGAATGAATTTACGCAATTTCACGCTCTCGTGATTTCAATTCGTGACTTTTCTGTGTTGCGGTAGGTCAGGGTCGTCGATTGAGCAGAGTAACTTGGTGTGTGTGGTGTGGTGTGGTAGCATTGCCACCACTCTGCAAGCAGCACCAGCAACGACAAGGTTAATTCAATTAGGGGATGAAACCGTTCACCAGGTGAATTATGCTCAAAAATTTAACCAATATGCAACAAAGTGAAAATTTAAAATGTATCTACATATCTGTGTGGAATGGAGGACTCGCCTCTCAGATGCACATGCTAAGTCATTCATTCCTCGACGTCGAAAAAGTCTCAAAAACTTTCGCCCATGATTGATGGACCCTTCATCATCATCATCATCATCATCATCATCATCTAGGCTCCTTCAGGCTGCTTGTGTGAGTGGGTGTACAACTGAAGAGAAAAGCCTGCAAGGACTGTGTGTCTGTGTGTGTTGTTGTTTTTTCAGCTCAGCTGTTTGAAAATTCCTCGCAGGTACGCAAAGTTAGTTCATGTAATGTATGTGCCGAGGCGACGCGTGACGTGAATTCACAAGTGGAACTTGTGTTTCTTAACCCATCCAAAGGGGTTTTTGACCTCACCAACGGCGTTTAACCTGTTCGTACCTCGTACTCGTTGAATCAATTTTTAAAAGGACTTTGGCAAAAGATACATTTGCGTTTTGTGTACAGATAAATTGCAGTCAATTTGAAATCTATTTGCTTGACAGGGTTCTATTAATCCCGCAACGACCGACCGACCGACGTCTGGTCGTGTAAACACACATCCGTGACTCGATCTAATCGCAATAAATAATTCGTTTTAAGAAAATCACTTGTTGAATGAGCAATTAGTGTGCTCGCTAAATGAGTGGGTGATAATGGTGGCGTTTGCATGAGGTGCGCTGTTTGTGCGATTGAATGAGCAAGGAATGTCTACAAGGGGGTGGCATTGGCGCTCGTGCGTTTTGTTTTTCTTTAAACTAAATGTTTGCTTAGGAAATTAGTTTAATTGGAAAAGAAAAAAAGGAGAAATGAAATCATTTTGTGTGTGGGAATTTCGGTGGAAAGAATGGGAATTTGCATAGATTTCAGAGGAAATTCTTTTCCAGGAAGCGATTCGAAAGACATTCTATCAACCGCGGTACTGGCAACTAAATTCGTTATAAAGTGCTTAAATTGTGATACTTTTTCAGTAAACATGAGATACATGTGAGTGCGTGTAGTAGTAGTCCAATCACGACCGACGAGCGCCGTCAACAGCTGTTCGTCGTTTCGTACACATTAACTTGAATATTACCAATGTTGCTGCTTGACTGTCAATATACCTAGATACCGCATATATTCCCTGAAATATTCTCATCAATAATCATCTTCACATTTTGTGTTATTGCAACATTTTTGTAGAACACTGCAATTATCCTTATGTCTGAAGAATCGATTTCTTCTTCGAGACAACAAAACCAAATATTTAGGATCCGTTAGTATAGACAGTCAGTTCTTTCTTGGTACAGACTGTACTGTCTGGGAATTTTGAATATAATTCATGGCTATGCATAGTATAACTTGCGTTAGTATTTTTGCATCATAAGGAAGAGTACCCCAACGATGACTACCAGCCGTAACACAACGAATAGTTCTTACAATCTGACTCAGCGTCATCTAGCATTCGACTTTCTCAACACTTTTACTTTTTATTACTGACTAAATTATACTTTTGTTTGTTGTTACTAGCTATGCATTTTTCAATAAAACACGACTATTGTAGGACTTATACAGTCAATACCTGGTGCTTTGTCTCAATGTTTTCGAATATATTTAAGTAGTTGTGTCTGTCAAAAAGTATGTTACTGTGTCTGGGCAGAAAATGTTTGTGTTGACCAGTCGATAGCACCCTCCTTTGCGAGGTTCTAAATATACATAGAAGTGCGAAGAGACTCTGCTATTGATGATTTCTGTTCAGGTGGCTGATTTCAAATCAATCGTCAATCAAATTATTCTCCTCAGCTGTATATAAATAGCACGACATATTTATAGTCATGTCTTGGTCACACGCAGGTTCACAGGTATTTACAGATTTGACAATTTCAGACTCCTTCTATTTTGGGAAATGTGCGGGAAGGGCAAATGCAAGATGACTGTCTATGTTCAGAAGCCTAGGAAAGGTCCCTTGAGAACCTTTGACAACAAGTCGTCCAGCCAGAGAAGAGAAAAACCCTTCGACAGCGGACTCAATTTTGTCACTATATGTTGCTAAGGTTCGTCTGCATTTCTAAACTATACCCAAGAACAGAGTAATCTCTGCCCTTCGGCTTCAGTTCTTTTTCTGCTTTATTTAAGATTCTAGTTTCTAATAAGAGAGACTTTGCCAAGGCCATATATTGTGTGCTTTCATTTAGTTCTGCGAGACCGGAGACCGGACCTATACACCGCGTTTAATAATCAAATCAATAAACCATAAAATGTTGCATTTCGTTGTGAGGAATTAGATTCAATGTTACATGGTTCGTTATATTCGGCGA
Source organism: Chalcosyrphus nemorum (assembly GCA_949716465.1). Classification (NCBI taxonomy): domain Eukaryota; kingdom Metazoa; phylum Arthropoda; class Insecta; order Diptera; family Syrphidae; genus Chalcosyrphus; species Chalcosyrphus nemorum. Next base: position 83,870,974 of record OX454333.1, read on the forward strand.
CCACTGTCCGATTCCTAGTAATCTTTTGCCTCTACTATTCAATCGTAACCATGAAACTTGGTTAGTAGTCTTGCTAAGTGGTATTTGGCGACAGCAAAGCAAACACTCATTCTTCATAAACGACTTTCTGTGCAGAATTTCCAGATCTAAATAAATGGGCTCAATAACTCAAATTTTGTTGGTCTACATGTACAAGGCACCCATTAACCATTGTTTGAAAGTATACACCTGAAATACACCATTTTACTGAGATTTTTGTGTCTCCAAGGGTTTCAAAGAATTCGATTCATTGATGAGATCAGTCTAGCATGTTAAGATGTTTTTCAAGAACAAAATGCCTTACAAAGACGTCAATAAGTTGTCTGCAGTCTTTTCTTCTGAAAAGATCAGTTATTCCGCTTCTTTCTTATTTATGTTCGCAATCAGACGTTAGAATACAGAAGACTAACGTATTCATATGAAACCTAGTCATCAATGGAAGCTCGGTTGGAAGATGTAAGAGGTACAAGAATTTTTCTTCTAACCCTTGCCTAGTAGCCTCATCAGTTATCTCATTTTGCACGATCGCATTCTGATCTATCACCCAAAAGAAAGTTAGCGAATTCAATCCGCAGTTCAGAGAATACTTCTGGTGTTCCCTTCAACATACATTCGTGAATTACTTGGTTAAAGGGTTGAGCAAGGCCTTGAGCTCGCAGCTTGTCTGTCACTATAATATTACGGCCATTCTGTCTGTTTGCAACAATACGACGCGACGACCAAAATAGTCCCCAAGTCTCAATTCACAACACAGACAAAATCTTGACTTATGTTGTCGCATTCCAAAAAAATGCATCACCCATTGATCCCTGCTTAGTCTTGAAGCAAACCGCACTTGAGTACCAGAAAAGCCGGCCTTCTACTTGTGAGGTTTAGTGTAATAGCATCAGGTGCCATATCCACTGGAGTCCTACCATAAGAGTTGCGCACAGTCATCAAACCTTATCAATACTTTATACCAGAGAGAGGCTTACTTCCATCCTAGACACAATGTGGTCTGGTAATTTTTGCAAGAGTCAATCACATATTTACGAAAAGGTCCCTTCTATCAAACAGTAAGCTAGAAATTGTCTTAACATAGTCCTTTCCGTAGATTCAATGGATATGCTCCATATCTTTCTACAAGTACTCTTAGAAGGAAGCTCAGAGTGTTTTTGAAACTTCTAGACTCCTTGGATACTGAAACCTTTTAGCAATAACTGAGTCAGCCGAGATCCTTCTTCATCTAAAAATACCTAGTACAAACAACTTCTTTCAAGAGGATTGGCCGGAAGCCCATTCCTGGTACATCATTCATCAAATATGTCTAGGGACAGAACCTTCGTTCGCTTTCGTGGCTTTAAGGTTACTGCAGTACTCATTCATTTTTAGATTCCTTTTCAATTTAAATGTTCTTTCTTTAGGTTGAAAAAAACTGCATCCACCCATCTCTATCTACAAAGCTGCACCTCTCTCGCTTACTCTACACACAGCATTAATTAAAATAAATACCTTAATTAAGTAACAATTTGTCACAAGAAAAAAAATCACAATCAACAGCATGCTCCTCAAGGCACACGGCTTCATCATAACGATCATGCTTTTCGCACCAAAAGGTGCAACATTTCACTTGCATTCCCCAATGTAAATATCTCAAATGCCCAAGATACCAAGCATAACTTGTTCGTCTTTAACATCTCCCAAGAGTTCTCACAACCACCCTCTTCAACCCCTAAACGAGCTAATAACAGTCTCGTGCGACCATATGGCGCACAGCTCACTTCAGTTTTAAGGGAAAACGCAGCGCAAAGCTTTGTCGCCCATTAGAACACACAAAAACAAAACAAAAGCTTTCTATAGCATTCTCTTCGCGTTGGCTCTCTTAACCTGCCACCCGCAACGTAAACAACAGGTGATGCCCTTTACAGGATAAATGAAGCCATTTGTATGACACAAGGCGCCCAGAAGCCGTCTCAAACCATGCCATGTGGGGGATACACTCGTTCATCACATCACAAAAATACACTCCCAGTCTCTTGTTGGAAAAGAGAGCGAAAGCGAGAGCGAGATCTAGAAAAGCCGCGCTGCCACTGAGAGCAGTATAGTACAACTGAGCGGAAGCTGTGTATCTTTGAATCTCAAAGATATATCCACGGTTTTTCGTTTATTTTATGTTATTCGTATAAAAGTACTGAAAGATATTTTCAAATGTTCAGTTACACTTCGAATTTCGTCGTGTTGAAATATGTTTTTGGACTCTTCTCAATCCAGAACAGCCGTGAGGTTCAGATACATTTTGTATCATTCTTAAAATAAATTTGTTCTTCTTGGTGGCAAACTCGCGAATGATTGATGTGTGTGCAGCGAAAAAGAAAAGGATTTCAAGTGTATCAAAAGGATTTGTGTGTGGTTAAAGGATATTAAACTTCATACACAGCGTGTGTGTGCATTCAAGTTGTTAAAGCTAACGAAACGGAAGAACCAGGTATATAGCAGCACCTCCTTGAAGTGTCGGTGTTATCCTTCTTCTTCTTCTTCCACGAAGACGAAGACGACTACGACGACGTCGTCCTCGTTGTCGTGTGGCTGCGTTTAATTGCAATCGAAGACCTAAACTACCACGACACAGAGTGTTCTCGTTGTAGTCGTTTGTGTCCGGGACGGAAGTGTTGCGCTTTTTCTTCCTGTTTTTTTTCCTCGTGTTGTTTTAACGTTCTGTTTGGAGAGTTAACTTGATGCGGTGTATCCTGCTGTGGTGGGTGGTATATCAGCAGGACCAGTAAATTGGCTAGAGTCATCCTTTCATTGAAACGTGTCCCCTGCTGGGTGTACGTGTATTGTGTGCTGTACTATCGGACTATTGCAAACCCTTCTCGTGGTGGTGTGTCTGGGGTTTATTGTTGGAAGGATATTAAAGTTATTTATATAGTGCAGGTTGGTCCTGCCTGCTAGCCTGCTGCGTGCTTTCGTTCTTCGTTTCATCGTGTGTTATTGCGCTCAGTGAATGTGCCATGATAGTGAAAGGATATATCATTTCAATAATGAAGAATCCTTGCAAATAGAAAAAAAAGAAAGGAAATAATAATAAAAAAGAGAATAATTATAAAAAGTAGTCCTTTGATTGTTGATTTGCATTCGTAATATCGTGTGGCGGTGGGCATAAATTATTCAACAGATATCCTGCACCTAACTCTTGTTGGTCACAGATTCGAAAGAGATTAATTTAAGGTGAGTTGTTGTTGTTATTTTTGTATATTTTCTTTTGAGAGGAGATACATTACACCTGCCCGCCCACCCACATGCACATGTGCCTGTGTGATATTTCATATGTGAGATGGGTTTCTGGGAAAAAATTGTGAGGATGTTTACCGAAATTGTGTTTGTTATGTGAGAAAGCATATTTTCGAGTTAATAGAGTGGAGAATTGTTATTTTTCGTATTGATGTCGGCGAAAGGTCTTTTTTTCTCCTTCTCGAAGCATTAGCTCTTGAAGAAGGTATGATTATTTGCTTGGACACTCTAAGGAAGTGCCACAAATTGCTGTCTTTATTGGGAGGGAATTTCTGCACATTTGGCTATTAAATGAGGATAGTCATTGGCGAATCGAATCGTAAAATTACAAAGGAATTATGGGATTTCGATTAGAAGATTTGGGCATTAAGGCATTTGGGCATACACCGAATGCGATGGTTATTGTATCCGAGATGTTCAATTGGAATAGAGATTATTGCACATCCAAAAGGGAATTTCCTTTAGAATTTTGCTTTGAATAATTGCTTTTGAATCTGGAAATATGAAAAATATGTAGCGCTGTAATCAATTACAATACAATCTCTCAAAACACACCAGAAAAACATGCCAAGTTGTACAAGAGGTCGACTATAAGTACCTCCCTTTATGGGACAAATATTGAGAGGGCCGCTTGAATAAACCTAGAAGCAGAAGCAACTTCGCAGAGAATCTCATGGCCAGCAAAGTTACCTTTCCTTGAAACCTCTAGAAGATGGAGGTCTGAGCTCAACTTGGGCATCCTCGTCATATCAAAGTGAACTTCAGCGTGCACTCGAAAGGTTTTTTAGGTGTTTAGACAGTATCAAGTATCAAGTCGGACGTACTAATTCTATAACACCAATTCTGCACCTTGAATGTTAGTGGAACCCTACTGAATCAGGTGCAGAAGTTTAAGTCCCTCAGGGTGTTATTCACAAGTGATGGGAAGTGCAATGCCAAGTTATTTTGTGGAATTGGTCAACCTGGATGAAGTTTGTGATTAAGACAGGCTGAACTTGGTGTTCAAGCTAATTCGTCAGTCTTTAACTTGGTATATGCTCCAACTGTCATCTAGATATAGTTGGAATAATTCATAGAGACCGAGTAAGTAACACCAGAGTACTCGAGGCACTCAATGTGCTCTACATATGTGCCTTCAAAGATATTCCATGGTTGCAGTTCCATACGACAGTCGGCCGGTTGGTAGGTTTAGAAATACATAAATAGAAGTAGTAGTAATTAACACATCTCGAGTGGAGCTATCTATTGATTCTTCCTGATAAGCTAGAATTTTAAAGTAAAGTAAGGGATAATAGAAGGCGATGTTGTTTTGTGAGCTCTAGCTGAAGTCTAGTTCATTTATGAAGGTAAAGGCATTTGGAGCTGAGGCAAAGAAGTGATGTGAAGGCTTCTCAGCCGGTTTCAGTGTCTTCAAGACATAAGCGACACGTGTCCAATTGGACACGACCCATTTTCTTGAGATGATAACTGAGAGAGCAATGTCCAGCTTGGAAGCCAGGGATTTGTTTTTACTTTGTCTTTTGTTCTCTTTTTTGAGAAATTGATGTATTGTTTGGCATGTTTGAAGCCACCTTGAAAGTTCCAGAGGGAGCGTTTCTTGACGTTTTACTGAGCTTTATTATTTGGTTAGTTTGTAAGCGACAAAAAGGTTCAGGACCAATTAATGAAGCCTGAGCACCTTGTCTGGTAAGCTCATCAGCGGCTGCGTTCGCATGGATGCCCTTGTTTCCAGGGACCTAAATTGGTGTGACGTTATTGTGTGCAGCAGCAGCTACAACAGAAGTTGGACACAGTTCCAGACTAGCTTTGGCTCAATGTTAAAAGATCTGAGAGCTTTGAGAATTGCTTGGCTATTTGAAATTAAGTTAATATGTGATCTATAGAGGTTCCTTCTAATGCATTCTCTGACACAGAGCTCGATAGCGAGGATCTTGGCCTGAAAGATTGTGGTTGCTTGTCGAGAAATAGATAATTTTTAGTTTGGACTAAATATTCTAGCTCTAGACCCACTCGACATCTTCGATCCGCCAGTATACCAATCTAATGAAGGGGATGTTTGGGGGATTTTTTGATTATCTCAGAAGCTCCGGATTGGTTAAAGTTAAAGTGGAAGTATCGATAAAGATACAGGGTCCATATGAATATTTTACGCCCGAAGGTAAGCGGCGTATGTACGCACAGTGAGCCTTAATTTCATCGATATTGTTACATAAACTTATTGAGCACTGCGAATAGCCCTTCTGAACGTAATATTTATCGATTTAGCACAACAGTTGAGGCCACTCTTAATGAACACAGAACCTCGGGTGTTTTTCGTGCACAAAGTAGAATTTTGCAGAAGGATCTTGCCCTAGTCCAAGTACAACAATATTAATAGTGGTGAAAGGATAGAACCTTGCGAAGCCCACAAGCCAAATTCTATGTAAAGCATAAAATGTGAGCCCATCCTATGAAGCTTAGACGAAGCGCGTCAAATCTCGATGGACACTATTTAATACCTTATCAAAATGAATGAACACCTGGAGAAGTGACATCGCGTTGCTTGCTGATTCAACACAAGTTATTCCAGCGTAAAAATCTTCATAACCTTAGAATGATAAAAAACTTGAACTCTCATTGACAGCTGTCAAGTAAAAACTATGTATACAATTTGAGAAAATAAAGAGGAACGAATATTGTAGTAAAAATTGGATATTAAATCACTAATTGGGCTTTTAAGTGACAGCTGTCAAGTTATACGGAAATATGTACTCACACGTGTAGTTGGGATAGTTCACTGCCTGAATGTGAAAGACTTGCCTATTTCAATTTTTGAAATTAAATCGAAGAGTGATTAATGATTTAGAATCTAAGATCCAGGCTCAGTTTCGAATACTTATTTTACTACCTTGATGCAGAATTTAAATCAAGAAATATTTAACAATTTTTGATCAATAATTGGCTAGCATTTCCTTTTAAGAATGAGCTCTTCAGAAATTTTAGGTTTGTTAAGTATTAACCCAACCATTTTCCATAATTTTTTCAAAACCTTATCATTTCATAAAACTAATCCTTTCCGTCAGTCTAATTTATACTAATAAATCAATGCAGCTATAAAATAAAGCCTATACAACGCCTAAAGTTAAGACACTGAATTTTGAAATAAATTATGACATATGTAGTATCAACAATAAGTAACAAGCTGCTGAAATGTCAAGCACCCGTTGCAAATATGCTGTCAAGATGTTACGCATACAGTAGAACAAGCAAATAAATTACCACTCAAATGTTTTCCTTGATGTCTATTCATAAATCTTACAATACATCTGTCGAAACGTATCAAAGAAACTTGGGAGGGTCAGACCACCATGACTAGTCTTTTTCAACAATTCCTACAATTCGTGCAAATGTTCTTTATTTTATTGCTCCCATACGAAGCTTAGAACTTGTTTACAACTGCCAGACACAATATTCACCCCATTAAAAATCCATTATAAAATTTGTACCGTGACACTACTGTACAAGTCGTACTATTTTTAGTGATTTAATTTTATAGTCAAAAATTTGCTTGTCCTTATTCAAAAAGAAAGCATAAACTAGCCAACGAAATTGCCAAAAAAGTAATAAAATTTCCAAAAATACTCCTGCTCCACATGCAACGCATCATAGCCAAAGGCGCCAAATCGCCCGCCTACGCGCAAGCATTATGTTTTTTATTCTATAAGTTTTTTTTCTTTTAATTTTATTGTTTTGACATTTGACACAATTAAATTGGAAAGAATTATGAAAAACGATTGTCGTCATTAATTGAGCAACAAAGTGCCACTTCAGCTGGCATTATACTCTACTCTACACCACTTCACAACAGCTGAGTTGATGTTTAGCTAGAGATGCCACCCACAATTTGTGTCTGATTAATAAATATGAACAACATGCTTCTAGCTATCATAACTCTACTACTATATACAGGCGCGTTTTTACGCTTTAAAATAGAAAAAAAAAAGATAAATTCTAGACAGCAGCGTTCCAGTACGCTACGTATTTTTAGGTGAAGCACGCGAAGCATGCAGAAAAGTGTCTCTCTTCCCATCTCTGTATGTTGTGTCTGTTGACATGAAACAAATTAAATGTGTGACACATTTAATAGCGACCGGAGGAAAATAATGAAAAGGAAAAATTGAAAAATTACAAATTAATTGCAAAAAGAAAATGAGCGACGAACGGTAGTTATACTATTCGCATTCGGTTGAGAGTGCGCTAAAAATTTGAAATTCAATACTAAGTGCGGTGGGAATGGCGACGCGACGTTGAGCGAGTTTATTGACGTTAGTTACTTGACTTTAGACGTGGGATAGTTAGTAGTTCTAGTTTTTGTAAAGGATGGATGGTCTCAGTCTATTGCATTTGAAACTGAAAGTTTTAGAAGTAGTTTTCTACTTTGCGATTCTTATAAGAGTTTCTAATGGGTTGCATTTTTGAACGTCCGTCTTGAAGTTGAAACGTAAGATTTAGTGCAGACAGACTACCAACATGTATAAAATTGTACAACCATATAGCAGAAAATGAAACAACAAAATAAAGCATTTATGTAAACTAAAAACAATGCTGATTAAATTCTGACAATTTGTCAGAAAAGAATGAACGCGTTAGTTTTTTTCGTTTCTTGTCAGCATATGGATATTGTCTCTGAAAAATAGACGACCGTTTACATAATACTGACAATTACTGACATTGAATACTGACAAAAATGTCACTATTGCAGGTCCAGCACCCGTGATGAAGCAAATTGAAGGAAGCATGTTATTCCACATATCTGCAGTAGTATTTTGGAAATGAGTCGTTCATAAACCTGTTGTGGCCAGACCAAGCATTGATATACTTGTCCAGCATTTATTCCCTATTAAGAGGGATCCGTCTTTTAAATCACCAAGAAAGGCTTATAACTTCATTATTTTGTCGGTATAACTCTTACTTATTATAAATTTGGTTCACCACGAAAAGGCCTAGACGAAAGCTGACTTAAAATTTCCTAAGGAGGGTATTTTCCTTTACCCAAATTGTTAGTTTATAAAGTAAGGGATTGATTAATTTCGCAGGGATGTTGATGGTATTCTCTGGGACTCGAACTTGGAATCCCGTGCAGGGTAGTCTAAAGGGGGCTACAGACACTAAAACATGGTACGCGTACTATTGGCTCTGCCCATCAGAAATCAAAGCTGATTTGATTTTACTCGTACCAGACACCAACCAAACTTGTTTCTCAATTTGGTTGAATTAGTGTACATACGTTCAACATTTAATGAGATCGAACCATGTTTTAGTGTCTGAAGCCCTCTTAATGCTCTGAGCCACGGTATCTCTAAAGATTGATATACTTTTACAGTTTACTGAGAGATTTTAATCGCCTTTTTCAAATATTCCGCAAGGCAGTGACTTAAGGAAATCTTGACGGACTACTTTATATCTTAGGCGTTTCTAGCAAAATATAAGGAGAAGGTATATAATTCTACCAAACTCTGATGCCAGTTCATTGTTTGGGATATTAGTAATTATGAAAGACCTTCTAGCTAAAATATAATCTGTGATATAATATCAATCTATAATTAAATAAGTCACGCGAATAACTATATAATCTCAAATTTAGATTTCGCTTAATTGATTATTTTATAATTATTTTTAATTAACGCTACTTAACTTTGTAAAATGCAGCTTAAACACATAAAGTAGATAGGAAGATAGATAAAATTATTAAGTTCACTTTATACTTGCATAAGTTTTATAGACTAGACAAATTAGTTTTAACTTTTTTATACTTAAAATGCGCTGTTTTGTTATCACAAAACTTGCGTGAACATATTTATAGAGGTTGTTAATTTTAGTAGTGATTAAGCCAGCCTGTAGAGGACTTATCAGAGTAAGCAATCTGGCCTTTGCCAGGGCCGGACAGCTCTCGATTTACTAGTAACTCGTTTGATTTGGTTGTAACTGGGTCATGTCCTTCTCGATATGACACAGTTGGGATGTGGATTCCTCCCCATACGATTTTCTGTACGGAGGAAATGTTGGTTGCCTTTGACGAAACCCAGTGGCATGTCCTCTACCAGTTGTGAGGATGTAAATACCGCATCAATGGCTTTGGGAGCCTGACAAGATCGCAATGTTGTTTTTAACTAGTGTAGAAACTCTTAGCAGACTATAAGCCTCCCGTCTTGAGAGAATGTTCGCCTGAAAAACACTAACAGAGTTAAGAAGACGGAAAGATGTTGATGTTGATCTTGGACCCGTCTGTGTTGATACGAATATCATAGTCACTGATAAAACTTTTGTTCCTCCATTCTTCTCTGGGAATCTGACTAAAAAGATTTGGTATTTTATAATCGGTCGAAGTTGTAACCATTTCTCATGGAATTGACTCCAGGATCAAGTAAAAATGTTGCTTAACAAACCATTATTTAACATTACATTGAAAAACATTTCTTTTTTAAATCCTACAAATTTACAATTCAGCGGTATCATTTCAAATGCCACCGATACCGTCACTAAAAATGTTGGTAAAACCCTTTTCTAATAACAAAGCAACGAACATCTATTGACATGTTTACCATTTTCTTATGTAAGTCATAGTTAACATACAACAATTAATATTATTTATGCACATACCAGGGTTATTTTTAAATATTCAATTGATCGTTCATGAGTTCACACTCTTAATCTTATTGCTGTATAAGAAATGTAATTAAATATAGAATCTATAGATGTAATAAACTTTAATTTCTTTATGACTTTGTATAATCGTTCATTGAAATGCAGATTATAACAATTAACATGAGCATACATAAGCAATTTGTTGAGAAATTCCTATTTAAAACTTCAATCTGAATTAATTAAGTACATGGAAATAGTAGGTACTGTAAGGAAAGTTATTTTCATGCTATATAATGATTTGCATGTGTGAAAATCATGTAAGATCTTGGTTTTTCCCTGTATTTATGCCTGAGACTACTTTTATGTACTTTTATGCTGCAGTTAGTGATAGGAATGACGGTCCTAGTTAAGCGGGCTCTACTTTGAAATGATTTTCATTTAAGAGTGACGATATATTTTCTCACATTTTACCCTGTCAATATCAATTAACTTTCCTAAAAAATCGCGAAGAAACGGCAAATGAAAAATATACTGCATCACATAAGTGCAAAAATATCGGCATCTGATTGGCCTCCCTGACGAAGTGGTCGGACGCCGGGAAGCCTGCTGGTACTTCCTGAGGTCAAATCAGCAATCGCGTTGTGATCTCCCTACTCCAGATCATAACCTCGCATAAAGGAGAAGAGGAAGAAGATAAGGATGACTTATAAAGACCTGTATCACCATTGTTTGACCCTGTATCTTTATCTTATCATGAACCATTTTTGCAGCATTTCCATGGAAAATTTCTCAGTAGTTCTTACTTCTTGATTCTCATCTATTCAAGTCATCTATGATTTCAGTCACATCTGATTAGAAAAACCAAAAATATATTCGAAAGCAATATTAAACGCTAGAATATGCTAACTTATAATTTTTCTTAAAGAATCTACACAACTTAAAATGAGATACCTTCCGGATACAAGTCTTTAATGAACATTTATTATACTTCAAAGAGATTCAGTACAATTTGTTGGCCAAATTAAATTTGATAATTTTGATGAGAGATACGTTCTTCCAGGAAACCAGAATAATAATTCTAAGATTATTTACATTAGGAAATGCCGTAAACAGCGTCGCAATGCCGTCAGCTTGTTCATATAAGATACATTTGCGGATGTACGTAGTTCATCCAAATAACTCGCTTGTTGCTGTTGTAAATTTCCCAAGCACATACTGCAACCACTACTGCATTGTTGCAATCTTAATTGCAATAAATATTTTATCCAATCGAACTATAAATATTTTAAATTTAACATTACTAAATAACAAGCTATCAGTTTGGCAATAGTTCAAGCAATAATTGCGCCAACCACCAGGTTTCAAATTGGTCCAGTATCAGATACATATATGCCAGAACACATCAATCAATTTCAAGTCAAGAACCGCGACGATGATGTGCTGCACAGCACACACATTTCAATCTAAATTGGCTTGAAATTGCATCCCTCTTTGAGCAAAAAAAAAAAAAAAAAACCAAACCATGCAGGTGAATCGTCTGCAGAATATGCAGCTGATATTCATTCACCCAAATGGTAGGGGGTAAATATCGCGCATCGAAAATAGAATTTTATTTTCATGAATTAAAAATGCGATGACATAAATAATTTATGTGCTTTTTCTTTTTTTTTTTTTTCTTGCCGTCTTCTTCTTGATGCAAGACGAAAAAAAAAAAAATTCATTGAACGCGTGACAGGTGACAAATTTGCATGTGATTGGCATACAACAAGGGGCGGTTCTGATTGACATACACATGCGGGTTACTTGTGTGACTAAACACACTGAAAAGGAAACGATTTTGAAACGAAAAATATATTTTTAAGAGAATTTTCAATGAGTCTGTTCTACATTGTAGAAGGTGCCGCCACACAAGACTTCGTTGCAAAGGTCAGTGTTTTAGGACTAATTTGGGATGTGAGTACTATGTTTTAGGGATTTTGTAAATGTGTTTACGTCACGTCCCATGAAAATATAAAAAAAAATAAGTAAATAAATGAATGCATACTCGTATACTATGGAGTCCACTTAGAAAGAAGGTAAAATGGCTCGACGGTTAAAATATTCCTCGGTGATCCATATAAATGCTAATTAGACGAAACCAAGTCTCTGCCTACTATGGCTAGGAAGGATACCTGCCTACTATGGCTATATTTAGACTTTGCAGATGAAAACGAATTGGTGGTTTTGTTTTGGTAATGCTGCTGTACGTGATGTGGCATTGAGGGGAACTGAAATTTGTCTGATTGAGGGAATAGACACAAGAGTATATCACTTAATATAGATCTTCCCAAGTGGTATACGTACAAGCTCTCTCAAAATGTAAATCCTCACCATTGATGGGAGGAGATTAACGATGTAACATATACATATGTATGTCCTTTCATATGCCATCCGTTTTTTTATTGCCACAAAATGGATTTAAACGATTTACGATCGAAATGGAAATCGTTGATATAGATGATCACTTTTATAGGTATCAATGCAACCCTCCAATATATATGTAGGTGCTAAAGGAATCCCTGATCTCCAATGGTTTTATTCATAGCTCTTCATAAGCATCATCTTGGCTGAATCCTTTAAGAAGCCCTCGCACAACACTCTTCCAATAGCACCAGATTCGTCTGATAAGTCAAGTTGGTGTATTGTATTCAAAAGAATGGTAATTATAAGGCTTCTATATTTATTCTTCGCCCACCCAGACTTCTTCCCATGGGTTTTTAAGTCAGTCGTCTAAGGAGACATACGTATTTGACAACACATCCGTCTCCAATCCCCTTTCCCCCTCAAATATGGCACAAAATAGCCCTTCCTATTCGTGGAAACATGAAGTACACACAACTCTTGAAGTTAGGAGAAGATAGCCTTTAGTTCTTCATGGACTGCTCGTTGCTGGTTTTTTTCAAAAAAACCAAGGTCAGTTTCATATTATAAATTTAAAGTAATATGAAATTTGATCCATATGACTAGACTCGTCTTAACCCGTTCAATAAGTTATCGCTTTGAATTTAGTTGCTATCGTTCGAAATAATGAGAATCAAAAAGAACGCACTTCAGAGGGATTTTTTGTAATTTATCTATCTTGGTTTCAAGATGTGTTTCATTGAAAATCAGTGAAATTAGACTTCGTAAAGTAAGAGAAAACTTCTAAAAATTAGTGAGTTGATGTCCATTTAACCTCTATTGCATTATTATGGTTGTGGCACTGCTGAGCATATTTAGCAAGTACAAATAGTGCCATGGATATTGTACCCAATTTCAATCCGTACTCGAAAGTATCGAACTCTGAGTCATGAACGTAAGCTTCTACAAAATATGTAATAATGAATTTATTCATCCAAACAATACAAATAACTTTGTTTTGTATAACCCATGTAAAATCGCTTTTTATTAGTGGGCTATAACTGTGCTCACGTAAATGTTTAGCAGCTTAGTTAAGCTTGCATTTGTTAAGTTTCTAATAACACCCATTTGAATATCTTGCCATCTGCGTGAAATTACAAATTAATTTAAGAACTTTAGGCGCCAAAAAAACATTAGTTTAGTCTGTAACAAAAGATCAAAGTAGAATGAGTTTTTGCCGCTACTGCAGCTATATAAACAATCAACGAACAGTTTGGTTCATACATAAAAATTATATTTTATCAGCTGCTAATGATTTTTCCCAACGTATGTACTTCACCATGGCGTGCAGGGTAAAAGTCCACACTGTGGCTTATGCATTGGGTTGGACTATAGCTCAAAAGATTCCAATCTCGAATACCGGAAAAATACCCTCAACGTTTTTTCCCTGCCCCACCTCTTTCGAGCGGCTGACAAACATCCAAGAATATTAGTGTCATGAATAAGCTTCTCTAAAAACCCTCTACGTTTCAGATACTGCATACAACTCTCGATCCCATCTGTACGTTTAGAAATGTACACCACGCACTACACGTACAATTGTGAGAAGTTAGGCCTTGACCCTCTATTGGCTGCTAATGACCAAATATTTATTTATTTTTACATTTTGGTAAAGTAAACTTGCTTACACGGGCCTGCCTAGCAGGTGTTCGCATAGCCTTAGCGAAGCAACGAAGTTTCGTAAGCGCCTATGGTCTGCGGAACAGAAGTGATGAAAGGCTGTAAGTGAGAGAAGCGAGGCACCCATCACGAACTTAATATATACCGATTTCGCATAAGCTCGAAATTTACCAGACTATCTTGGTATAGTCATAAGAATGTTGTATCTTTTGGCTTAAAAATGTTGTATCTTTTGGCTTAAAATGTTGTATCTTTTGGCAAACGACTTGTTGACTTATGTAAGTATGATCCTGTTTGTTTATCTTCCTTTGTCGGTGTGGTACCATCTTTTTCGCCATTCCTCGCGACTTGGTGATATTTCAGTATCACTTCAACTTGTTCCTATTCAGACCATTGTCCAGTTGGCAAGATATATCCATAGGTCTTCTTTAAAAATAACATCGAACTATTTGTATTGTTCCAGTCGCAAAGCATGCCGCGTCGAACGATTGTTTTCCGAAAGCGCTGCATAGTTTTAGGGTGTTGATTTCGCTTCCATGTTTCTTCTCTAGGACTTAATTTTCATGACACCGACCAATATTTGGGAGTCGTAAAGCATCATCAACATTAATTCTGCTGTGTCACTAGCTACTAGGTACATGATCGTAACATCATTTGATGTTTGAAACATTTGAAAGACTCTGTGTCAAAATTCGCTCAAAATTATGTCTGTTCAATCGCTTCTGACTAAACTGAAGGCATCTTTAATATTGACATCTTGTTTGTGGTTCGAACAGAGTTGTTCTAGGACTAATGGAAATTTGATAACTATTAGTCTTACTACTCACAGTAGACAGTGTCCGATTAGACAATGAATTTTGATGCAAATTCCTAAAAAGGCCAATGCAAGGCCAGGTCGTTGTTTGATCCCAAAATATTCAACGCGGCTTATATTTTTATAATCCAAATTAATTGCCAAACATTAAACAAAAATAAATTTCCCATTTTAATTATTTTGTTCTTTTTATGAAAACACCAAGTGCATTGAGTCAATTATCTGTCACAATGAGTCACACAGTGCAATTTGTCAGAGTTGATCCAACAACCAGCTAGCGCCTGTGGTTTATCTTTGGGGGCGATGACTGCGGAAACACCCTACACCACACATGTGTGTTCGTTCGCACACACACTTCTGTGTGTGTTTATTTTTGTGAACTTTCATCGCCATGACATTTTAAAATTTAAATATTTAATGCCACCAATGCAAGCGAACCATAAATTCAACAATCAAAGCCGGTAATTATCGCAAATTAGTTACAAAAAAAATAAAAATACTTTATCTTCTGTAATAATTCACAACTTGCACAACACAAAACAGGATAATAAATGTCCTGTTCGCTTTTATGTTATGTGGTCAATTTGCCCAATTTGAAATATACGACTGACCTCCATTTGTGCAAAGTAACCCAATGCCATAGCTCGCGCGCACACAGCCTGAAATCGCAATTCAAAATTCGCAACAAAATTCAGAGGACAAAAATTTCGACCGAGTCCTTTTAGCGTGTGCATCACTCGCTTCGGTTCTATGATGTGGAGCGTGGAGGTGGTATTTACCATGAAATCCGACGAATGGGAAGGATTCTGTTCTGGTGTCCAACAGATGTGTATCGTCCAATCTGTATGGCAGCGCCACATAGGTGACCTCGGAATAATTAATTGATGCCTGGAATTTTATCAGCCGTAAACCGCCGAGAGCGTGTGTGATGTGGTTTTGGTGATGGTGCTGTTACACATGATTAACTTTGTACGCGCGACAGATTCGATTGTCATCGTGTTGGCGTCGTGTGGGTGTGCAAGGGCATATAGGGAATGCATCAATGAGTTATGCAAGGATAATTCATGGGAATAACATTTATGAACATGCGATGACTATTCATTAAAGAGGATATACAATCATTTAACTAGATTGACTATCAAAATCTATTCTATGCACAATTTTAATGTACCCTCGCCCGACAATGTAGACAATTTCACAGATCAATTGCAACCGAGTGACAGGGAATAGATAATTATACATATCATGCTCAGCATGTCAATCTAGTCCGAATTTTTGATGCCACTGCCTACACCACCATGCTTAGTGTGGGCATCTTAATTATATCATTTTTGCATATTAGTAGAACTAGCTACAACGACGTACTATTCGAATACACACAGCGATAGAGAGTACGGATTTGTAATGCAGTTACAATTGCAAACGAATTCTAATTGAAATGAAACGAATTTGTTGGATGCATACTAATTGGGAGGTGTGACGTGTGGCGTTAGTTATTTTCGTGTCTTGTGACGCCGCCATCATCACTTGGGGGTTTTGTTGAGATTTCGGTTCAACAAATATTTGAATTTAATTGAGGGGCGGCAGTATGTCTGCTGTGTGACATACTTTGCTTTGGTTTTATGCTGAGTAATAGATTGTTTTCGGTGGGTAGTCAAAGATGCAACTTTGCACATTTTGAATAAATTTACTCATTTAATTGTTTTCGACTTTGTGCAGGGATGTGAGCAGATCTAGTTGGCTTTATTCAAATGATTAGCTCATCAGATCTGTTGCAGATGAAGAAATGGAATATCTAGACGTGTGTATCAGCAATGACCCCTAAATAAATCAGAAGAGCGTTCTTCTATAGGTAATGAAGTTTAATTTGAAACAAATTTTTCAGAAATTATTGTTCATAAGAGCCGTGGTAGATACATATCAAACTTTTGTATGATTTCGGGTGTGTAACAACCCTGCTGCTTTAAATTAGGCGGAATCTGGCAGTCAAGACAAATTTTTCAAACAAATGTGGGCTTTCAAGTAGTCGTTTCATTGCATGTTGTGCCATCTTATTGAAAGCACAGCTCTTTCAGATTGATGCCATTCAAATGGGAAAGAAAAATGTCAAACAATTTTGCTTGTTGACGTAGCCAAAATGATTAAAAATTGATCCATCACCGCTGAACAAAATTTGTTGGTAAAAGAAGCAGCAGTCTCAACATCCAATTTTTGGTCCATTTAACGAACAGCAGACACCACCAATGATTATATGGCTTCAACTCATGCATGAGCTGGATTTTGGAAGCTCTTTGAGCAAAATCCACAGATCCAAAGCAACAATAGGCTTACAGTGCGCACGTCCATATATACATCTCTGCTGATCAATATTATCAATTAAAGCACACATGGTAAGAAAACTATTCATGGATGCCCGAACAACTTGCTTCTTTTTGCGATTATGTCGAACATAAAATGATCAAATAATAATTTTCTAGCGTTGCTCTGACGTAAGTCTTTTCATGGTGAAATGGCAACCCATACAGTTGTCAACTGTCAAATTGATTCTTGCTCGAAAAAGTGCAGCCAATTCGAAGAACTAAAGCCTCAACCATAATTGAATTAAGGTTCTGGACGCTATCGTACGTAGTTCTGAGAATACAGACATTTTGTATAATGCACCTTTAATGACTTTTAGCTCAGTTTCGTCAAGTTTTCGTTGACTTTTGACTCCATACATAGAGAGCACATAGAGGTACTGTTCGTATGGAAGGCTCCGGAGGCCCGCCATCGTGTGAGAGCCAGACGATAACTATATGACATACGGCTTCGTTTCCTTAATGCAATTATGGGTGCGCTGAAATTTTGACAAGTGTGCTGGCAGAATTTTCGTTCAATCGTGACATTAGCTATCTCACTCTTATTGTAATTATGGTTGGACCTTACGTCTTCTCATAATGAAATGGCGAACCAAATTGACCTCAAATCAGTTGTCAACTGTCAAATTGATTATAGTCAGAAAAAAGTGTTGCCAATTCGAAAAACTAATCTGTAGGTAGAAAAAAAACCTGCAGGAGTACAATAGGGCTCACACCATTACCAATGAACATACTTGTATTTTGAACTAAGATCTAGCACAATGAGTATGAAGTTTCCAAATCCAAATCGCTATCCAAATTAGAAAACCAAAAACAAAAATCTTTGCCGTTTTAGATATTTTGTTGCAAAAATTCCCCCATGTGGGTGGTTTTAATTTATATTAATGTTTTCATTATGTCTGCAGGTGTGGAATTTTCGCGCGTAAAATTTTCTAAATTTTCGGTACGAAATTGCCTCTGAATTCCTCTCATTAACTGGATAAATGTGTTTATAAAAACGTACACTTTACGATCGGAATATTGTTTGAAATTTTTCGTAAATATTTAACCCACCCGGCGGGCGTTAAAATACAATAATAAAAATCCGCTTCACAGTATGGCAGACAATTTCAATTTCAATAAACTATTCCGCCATCGGGAATAATAGCTCGATAAATTTTTAATTTTCTTCTGCCGCATTAAACCGTTGAAACGCGTTGGATTCGGTCAAGTTCCTAAAAATAGTGTTCCTCCGTGGGAACAAAAAACAAAGCACACACACACACAATAGAAAAAAAGAGTTTAAATCCGAATCCTCTCCAGACGCGTTCACTCTTAATTAACTGCCAACAGAAAAAAAACCAAAAAGAAAAAAAAAAGAGACAACCCGCGAATATTTTTAGATCTGATTAAATTGCGTGGCGGCGACAATAAGTGCGGCACCAGCCAAAAGAAATTTTCTTTTCTTCTAAACTTTTCGACGAGAGACAAATCATTTCAGTCTGCTTGAATTTTGAGAATTTTTTCCCATCCAAAATAATGAAAACAAAAACAGAATTTTTCAAATATTAGAAAGGACAGAAAACATAGGGAAAACGTCATGGAACGGCGATGGTATAAATTGATCGAGCCACGCGTAAATTTTGAAAAAAAAAAAAAAAAAAATACTCGGTAAAAATAAAACAATGTTTATGTAACAAAAGAAGTGGGAAAACATTTTTTTGTTGTTTTGTTGTTTGAAAAATACCAACCTTCGGTTAAATTATGTATGACATTCTAAATGTTCCGCCTTTCAGAGTGGAGCATTTTAGCCAGAGCTGGAACTTTTGACACTGCATACATTGACTGTCAAAAGATTAATATTAGCTTGAATTTATTTGACATGGTTTTCAAGTGAATTGTCTATTTAGGATTTATCTCTGCCATATGGTCGTCTGTCAATTAGTGTTAATAATAGGTTTAAGGCGACCGAATGATTTAATGCTAATTTGTGTGTGTTTTTTTTTTTTTTTCAAAGAAATTTATCACGTGGTTTTGTATATAAGGGATATTTGAATTTTATTTTGACACGAAAAGGGACGTATTTCATATTAGATATGTGAGTTTTCTTTTTTGCTTATTTTTCGAATTATTTTGTATGATTTATTTTGCAATTAAGCTCCAAACACTTATATAAGGAATAAAGGAAAGTATTCATTCGAAAAACAGTCCAATTGCAAGCCCAACTCACAAAAGCACTGCGGCTTAAATTTTGTCCAATATTTTGAATTAAATCATAGGAATATCTTGTTTGTACTTCTAGTTCGCATTTGACATTCGAATGGAACACATTTATGCTACGTAACTTCAACTCGAAATTTTACTTCCTTTTGACAGTTCGCTCAACTCACATGCTTGATAAAAGCGGTGGGGTGAAAAACATAAACCGCAACATAAAGATGTCATTTTAAATCATAACAAAGCAAAGCGCTAATATGCTTCGGCCATCACTTCTGTTAGCTTGTCATATTGTCGACCAACTTGTCGTTCTTGCTGTCATTATTGACGTTTTAAATTATCCATCTGACATTTCTTTTTGCAATTATGCATCAAAATTGACAGAAAATATAAGAGTATTGGACATTCAGTTTCGAAAACCGATATCTTCAAATATGTTGGCTATCGCTAACCTCGGACGAATGGTGAATCTAGATCAAGGTTGGTTGGTTGTTTGGGCCTTGATGAGAAAGCACTTAGACTATAAGTACTGCCATTGATGTGTTAGGAATTTATGTATTTATATTAATCCCGCTGCTAAATTTATTCACATTGATCCTTGAGGTGGTATATACTTTCTCCTCGTGCCCACAGCTCCTCCGAGTCATTGTATGGTATGACCAGTTTCTGAGCGTCTTTTCTCATCATACAATGTCTAGTGAGAAGGTCCTGAAGGTCATGAAGAAGGTTCTTCCTATGAATTTGGTTTTGTTCAATCTTGGACAAAGTTAACTACAAATAAAAGGGGCAAGATTCATAAATCGGTGATCAATATGGCTATGCCTACTGTGCGAAAATGAGCCCGTAGTTAAACATGCCTCCATACTTGCTGCCTCGTTGTACTTAAAAGCAAGTCATCTGCCGTCGATAAAGCGTCATCGCAGATGATCATGGCACCATGGTTTCATCTTGTTGGAATTCATCACGGTACTGAATTTTCGTCGATTTGTTCACATGTCATGAATATCTTTGATGACGCTACTATCAATTGGCCACAGCTTAGTGCTCGATCAGGACGGGATCGTCCACTATTTTCATTTTATTGCTTCCAGGTTCTCGATAGTTTGAAATGTTGTATCCCTCCTCCTTTCGAATAGATTCGCATTAACGAGTTCCAGCAATTGCATGTTTCCCAGAATATCTCTAGGCATTTACATAAAAAGGATCTCGCGTGTGCTTGGCATGATCGTTGAATCGGTTGATCGGTGCCTGGCAGCGAGATGGATTAATGGATTCTTGCTTAACAACAAAATTATTAAGTAGGCAACAATCTTAGGCAGAAAGTTTAACGGGAAGTGGCAAACCATAACCGATGTACTGCTAAATATCCAGTGATCACTTCTTTCACTGCACTTTTTTCACAATCACAGTCGCAATTGTAACAGTGATTGAACAATAGCGATTTTCCCTATATTTCTCCAGTCAGTAAGACAAGGCTTCCACACAGATCATAAACTTCTTATGTCAATATTAATCAACTAAGGAAACCCCGCAAACCACAAACGTTTCCTTTTCGATTGGTACCTACTCCTGTGACCTCTCTGTCAGCCTGCCAGTAGCTACACATGCAATTATTAAGCAGGTCTTGAAAACAATAATGACTACTCCTCTCTTCAATATTTTGCGATTAATTTTTATTAAAACGACCAAATGTTACTTTTGTCAATGGATTACTCAACTGTCACTCAATACCTCGCAGCAGCCCCTGCTCCGAAAACCTCTCAATCCATCACGAGGATGTCCTCATTTTGGTTCTTTGTTTTTTGCTTAGCTTTTGTTCATTTTCATTCAGGACTCATATTATTCACAACTCTCCTAATCTGTGCAACACGCAACGCAGACAACTTTCTAATCACATAATCCTGTTAATAAAAGTCCTTCGCCTCGTTTCTCTCTCCATTCTGACCCAAATCACGAGATATAATTCATATCCTTAGCTACGCACAGACAAACACACAGACACACATATATACGAAATGACCATTGTGATCATTCAGTCAATTGGAAACTTTTCTTTTCTTGTTTTTTTTTTTTTTTTTTTTGTGGATGGAATTAAAGTTAATTTCGTTTTGTATATTGATTGCAATAGTAACACAAACACACAGGTAAAAGGGATCCTTCTTAAGGATTTATTCACGGAGGCACTGGCAATACTTATACCTATATAAACCATCAATTTAGTTGAAGGAGCAATCCTCCGCACAAAAACCAAAGTCGGAATGTGATACACAAATCGATGGAGATCAATAAGATCCAGAAAGAGAAGCACGGAACAGGACGAACTTTAACAGAGAACAACCACACCGCTGCAGTTCAATCAAGAGGAATAACGAACTCACTTCATCCTAGTGGTCGTCGTCGTCGTCCTTTCTTTTGTTTTGTGTGGCTTTTATTGCTTTTCCCATTTGCCGTCATTTGATTTCCAGTTTCCTTTTTTCTTTTTTTCTTTCTTTGGTTTGCCTTTGTTTGCTTGGTGAATTGTTTAATCCGTTAATGTGATTGACTGGTATCGTTTAGCACAAGGATGGATGGAGGAGAAGTCTGTTATTTATTGTCCGATGGTCAACGATATATATTTTTTTTTGACTCACTGTGCATGCAGCCGAGAGTATTATTAATTCTTCTTCTGGTTTCTTTTTTTTCTTTTTGTGGTTTTAAGTTAAATGCGCCTTTGTTCTCTGGTGAATGAGATACTTTTAAGCTGACGATTAGAAGTTCAAGAAACAATGGTAAGACTGAAAACAGCAGGCAAAGAAAAAAAAAGGACTTCTCCGAGTTGTAAAGAAGGAAATTAAGTTTCGAGGAATTAATTGAATTGAACAAATTAAGCTGATTTTGACAGAGTTAAATGCGGGATGGGTTTTGTCTTAACGAAGTGAAAATGAGTCGACTTTGGGTAAGGTAAGTGTTGAATGAAATACGGGCGGACTAAAAAAGGATTAGCGGGCGTAATTACTTAAAGATGGTTATGCTAGTTTACATCAATTTGTTTATATTTACTGAACCGGCTGGTGGAAGGAAGGCCTCGTCCTTGAATGATGGGGAATACACTGATACATAGATGTGCGTGGCCTTGAGGAGGTCATATTGAATTAATCTCTGAACTGAATTTTAAGGATTAACTATTGATTTCACGTACAATTACTAGGAAAGGCTGAAAGGATATAAGGTTAAGTTATAGGGAGGAAGATGCAATATGAAGGATTATAGCTTAGAGCTCTTAGTGGGTCTATTGTGCTCCCCATTTGTGATTCGTTAATGAATAACCGGAGCTGTTCAAGGCAGCTCCATGAAGCCATTCTGATGAATTTATGAAATTAAAAATAACGTTTGGTGTCTGTCAGGACAAGTCGTTAATATTATCGGAGAAAACCTCTCCGATGCCACTTGTTTCTTGAAGCAAGAACTAGGGCTTGTACATCTGAAGTTTCCAACACTCTGCTCAGTGATGATCCACTGGCTGTCGAGGTGCTCACCACCTAAGAATCCAGAATGATTTGTTTGACATCGAGTATCTCATTAGGTTATACCTTCAATTGCTCCAAATCAATTCTACCTAAAACCCTGAATCAAATAGGCAACACCATTAAGGTATCTTAGGGAGCTTTATGATGGGTTTGCACTTTCACTCATAGGGAAACCTCCTGACTTCTTAGCCTCTATCAGCAAGTGGTTGTATTGTAAAAGTTCATTGTCACTGTCTTGATCGCGGTTGTGAACTCGTCCTTACTCATCCTCGCCGCTCTTGGCCTTCACTCCCATCAATCAGTGCTTACTTACTTACTTGCTTACTTGATGGATTCCCGACCCTTGTAGAGTCACTGCCCTCCATTCTCTGTTGTCCCAGGCGACAACTTGGTCCTTGTACTGGAAGTTCGGTCTTTTACGCCGTCTCGAACCTGGGGGTTGTGATTGGAAGATCCTCTTGGCTGGAGCATTATTGTACATTTTGAACTTCAAATAGATCATAATTATTTGAAGAAGATAGTTTTGCTGTCGTCTGTTCTCATTTGTATAGCGGTCTATATGGTTCAGGCTCCGATCTGGCAATACTTATGTCGCCCCTGTATCTTAGTTAACTGTATTCGGGTTGGGAGACATCCAAAACATTGATATCGTATGTAAATTTTTAGCAAAATTCATCCAAGACTCATTACAATGGCTACTAGTAAATCTTATCTAACTTCCGTGTTGTTTGCTTGGATAATTTTCTAAATGCCAAACAACGTTTAGCCACAAGAAAATCCTTCTATATCATTCCATTTGACTGATGAATTATTAAGTCACTGTAAACAATTCGATAAAATGTACACACCCCCTCCTGAGAGAAGTGCTTACTAACGTAATCCCTTACGAACACAACACGTTCATATCAACAAAAACCAACGATGTCATGATTCCATGTAATCCCTTAAATCATAGCACGTGCTCAAAACGACCGTCAATAAAATCACATCACTCATTGACATTGAACCACGTACAAGCGCCCATCACAGAGTTAACCCAACCTCAAACGTGTAGTCGTCACGCTCAAGGGCTATAAAAAAAAAGAGGACACAATTGTCCGATGCTAAAGTGAAATTCATGATTTAAATCAATTTCAAGGATTCGACTTCATTTAGAACTAGACCCTGTGTGATTTGTCCTTCACATTGATTATCCATTCCATACTGATGATGACCTTTATGTGAATGTGGTGCACAAGTTGCATAGTTCCTTTTTTCATTTAATAATTAATTATCTCTTTCACATAAACCACACACACACACACTAGCACACAACCACATAACACTCTTTGCAAAAGGCGGAAGGAAGAAGAACGCTTTTCTTATCTTTAAAGCCATAGCAGTATAGCACACATGCAACTGGTTGAATCCCTGAACTTCGACATGTACCTTTCTAATGTCATCAGCTTACAAGGATACCAATATATGTATATATATATGTGGTGATACTATATGTCCTTTTGCCAAGCCGACAGGTAACATTGCGGTTTTTATTTAATTAGCCCTTGACCTGTGTGTTTGTGTGTTGGTTTGGGGTTTTCTTCTACCACACATCCCACATCGCCCACTTCAAGGATGTGTATCATGTACAAGAAGATGGTTTTATCCTTCGTCTTCGGTAAGTCGTTAAACGTTATTGCCAATTAATTTTGTGGTTCATGTTTGAAGATGTGTGTTTTCTGTCGGGAAAAGGAGAGCAGAGGCCAAGTATTAACTTTCACACAATATATTATATTGGTTAATGGATAATTGGTACTCTTGTCGATGATTATAGACACTTAAGGCACTTGATAGATATTGCGTGGTACATTAAGGGACATGGTTTTAGGTTTGAAGCGATGAGCTGGTGGGATTTTCTCGTGGTGCTGATTGAAAAAGAAGGAAATAAATATGAAACAAGTACTTTGAGATGTGAATTACTCGTAAGATTCTTATACCTTATAGATCCCTGGTAATCCATTTTAAATGTTGAGTTAACATTTGTGACATAAAATAACTTTAACTACTGTCTGCTGTCAATTTTAATGTTTTCTTGAAAGAAGAATCCAAAAGCTTAAAAATCAGAGGCGTAGTTCAACAAAATACAGTTAAAAGAACCAAATTAAATAGCATACTTCATCATATTTTTACAAATCAAATGCATTTGCAAGTGTCAAAGCAAAGTTCACTAAGGTATTCGATATTATGAGAATCAAAAAGGAGGCATTTTTCATAGAAATTTGAATAAACTTTTGTGGAATGTGGATTTGCTTATGTATAAATATAGAAATGAGTATAAATGTCTGCTCTGCTGAATAAGGAAATTCGTCTAGTGAATTACTATTTTCTGCAGAAAGCAATATAGAACTATCGGCAAATTTGAGTCGCCAAAAAGTAGAAGTGTCATTGGAAACACACATAATCATCGCCCAAGTGACGTCACATGATACTACAATCGAAACATGTGGGTCAAAAATGGGTTTGACACATTTTCGATGGTTACCAACGTGACACACACTACACGATGTTTCATACACCACATTTAAGTTCCTGAATTGGTTTCACCTGAAGTAACGAAACAAGAATGATCCAACCATGGAGGCGAATGATTGAGTGCTGGACGAGCAGTCGGGAGCTATCTATTGAACACATAACTTGTTGGCTTTTCTTTCTTCTTGGATTTACTCAAGTTCTACCTCATCCTACAGCTCCAGCCCAGATCATAAGACTGATGTTTACATATTTGGTCATATAGGACTGATGCGACATTGAGGGCATGACTCTAACCGATCGCTGTCTTGTGTCCATTCTAGTTGACCGAACATATCTTACTATAAGGTGCGAGAAGCGGAACAGTTTTCCCTCTATGACCGGGAAAAGCTGGCCTGTTTCTAAACTTATCTTGAATTATATTCTTGATTTTTGAAAGTAGTTAAGGGGTTTTAGGGATCAATCTGATCGGGAATATATGTGTTGGCATTCTGCGTGTCTACAACCATTAAGGAACCGCACCGTCCTTTACAAGGCTGCAACAAGAATGCAAAGGTAGACAGGTACAAGGAATATTTCAGTTAAGGAAGATGTAGGCTAGGCAGGCGCAATGACAATGGCAAAAGATTTCTTAATTATTACAATACATTAGCCCTGTTATTGACAGCACATAGATACTACGTTTTGATTTACCATAGCTGGGTATCAACTGACAGGCAAGCAATCTCCACTGCTGATGATGAAGATATCAAAACACAAAATAAGAATCTCCAGGTTCAACATCAATCGACTGGGAAATCACTACAAACAACCATCTTTCGCGTAATGTGTAAACAATCAGCAGTTCAATACCCGGCACCGTACTAAACTATTGGCATGATGTGTTATATTTATACATATATGCTGCTGACAAAATTTGCCAATCGATTGCAGGAAAAACATTAGCTTCGCCAAACTACCAGCAATCCCAGTAGCAGGGAGGAGTGGCGCTCAATATGACGGGCCAAGAACATCACCTCATGCTCAATACATCAGACAGCTGCGACACTATTTACGTGCTTACTTATGCTTGCCTTACTTAAATTCTTTAAACTCCTTGGAAGCATAGTGTGCCCGCAAAGGATGTCTTGGTCTATAAATAACATCATTTGTGGAAACCATTTATAGAATCACTAAAAACCTGCGTGGCAGCCGCAATGTCACCTTACATCGAGTGAAAGGGTTAGTGTAATGGTACAAAATTAATTCTGAGGAGGAGAAGCTCAAGATATTGATGGATCATTGAGCTGCAGTTTTGAACCGTGACTATGTAATATTTACCTAAGTCAAGTGTTCGAGTTGCTCGTTGGGCTTCTTTTGTCTTTTACTCGTTTTCTCGCGTACTTAAACTAAATTGAACGTAGATTTTGTCGCCCATATCATCGGGGTAAAATTGAATGAGTCTATGGAATGACGGGGCTCGGAACGTATTCAAGACGAGCATATTCAGATTTTAGTTGAATTATTCTGCACAAGTGTCCAAGGCTTAAAATTTATATGAGTTCAATGAACGCTGTAGGTTCGATACGTTGAAAGAAGAAAGTAGTCTAAGTATTTGTGGAGGTCCAGAAGGCTGCATTGTCTCACTTGTATTGTTGACGGGAAAAGGAACATCTAGGTTATTTTGACAAATTATCGATCAAATGACTCGAGAAGGTAAAGCATCTTACAATTATCAGTAGGGAGTTTCATCTTCCATAGATTGCTTCTTAGATGAACATCAAAAACCATATCAATTTGCAAACATTGTTCCTAAACTCTCTATCAATTAAAGCCTAATCCATTTCAAATCCCATCAAATGCGCAAACATAATCAACATCGTGTTAACATCTCTAATCTTTCAATTAACTGTTTACTAATAAATCGATACTCTGTCCGATTATTACAAAAACAAAATAGAATTTTAAACCGATTCCTATCTATGTAGTTCACCACAATCCCATTCATATAATCCACCAACCCCGGTTGCTACAAGTGAAATTTAATTCACACCCTATCTCGCCATTCATCGCGCGGTGTGGAGGTCGCAATCGCAATTAATCAATCAATAACAATACCATGAGCAGAAGATCAATAAATAAATAATTCACAGCGCCCGCCATAATCAATAAATGGCACATAAATAACCATCCGATGCTGTTCTCAAGATTGCAGTCAATTTATTTTGTACTTTTATTTCTTGCGACAAAACCCAGCCAGACAGACAAATAATGTAATCACTTATAACACTGTTGTAACTTGTAAGTGTCAATCAAGGCACACGAGGATAGGTTATGTCGTGCTTTGTTAATTTAATATTTTATTCGCAAAGTTTATTAGATTAAATCTAACATCAAAGATAATTAGAATCTCATTCGTTGATTGTATTTTATCATCGTACAGCGAGAGAAAGAGAGAGATGGATTTTCTTGTTTAAAATCAAAATGAAATGTCAATGTGAACAACATGCAAAATGTATCCATTTATTTGTCTTTGAAGTATCTCTTGACTTGTGTTATCTCTTGTCATAAGTAGATAAAGTCGCGACAGCGACAGACTCAATTAAATGTTGGCACACTCGGCACAATCAGTCAGTGGGACATCGTAGATGTAATATACTATATTGTCATCAAGTGTCAATACCATTTAATTTATTGGATTTTATTTTTTTCTCTGCTCATTTCAGTCAAATTCCACAAGATGCCAACAAATAAACCGTCCCCAGAAAATGACAGCACACGATTGCCCACAACAGTACAGATGACAGCGAAAATAAAATCCTCATCACCATCGTTGACGATCAATTCGACGGGCGGAACATCACCGACAACTGCCACCGCAGCACCTACCATCACCGTAACTAATAGTGCCAATTTGACATCATCGAATTTGGCATTGAATAAAGCTGCTGAGAAGCAACATCACCGTGGACACGGGATGCATGGCGAAGATGGCGAAGAGACTGATGTTATCGGGGATTTGGTTGGCCATTTTGGCAAGTGGCAGTTCCTAATGACAATTTTACTGTCACTATTTCAAGTACCGAATACGTTTCACATATCGTCACCAGTGTATCAGGTGAGTTGTTGTTTATTTTTCTTTTATGAAATATTATCGGTCAATTAAGAATTGTAAAATTAACGGAAATTGATTTCAGGTTGTATACATATGTACTTTGTAGTTCTGGAAAAAAATTATTAGTCCCCTCTGAGGACGAAGGTGGGAAGTTCGATATAGTCATCCTCTGATAAAGTTAATCGCAATACAGCGATAAAAAGTGACAGCTCGTTGTTGTCTTAAATTGTCTGCACAGTGACAAATAAATCGGAACTGAGTCACTCCCTAAACTGAAGTGCTTCAATTGAGCGGTTTAGGAGAAGAAAAGTTGAGTGAAACGTTTCTTTGAAAGCTTCCCTTAGGTTAATCAACTATTTCACCAACTCTAAGCAATATGGTTATCATTGTAGCTTTCATCGAACTGAAGTACGTAATTTGAGAGAATTTTTGGACCTTCATCATCAGAGCGGACAGAAAGGACAATTATTTCGAGTAGAATATATTGCTTACTGTGTATCTTTACAATGTTACTCTGACCCCGTCTTTGGCTGAGACATAGTACAATTGGAAGTGCGTATGTTTCGGTGGCACTACAACTCCTTCATGCTGAAATGATCGCATCCTAAACGATCTGATTCTTCTTTTCGCTCGTAGCGCTTGAGACAACTTTCGATGATTTACACAAGTGAAGCGCTTCATTGTGTCCAAAGTCAGGACCGTATTCAGTTTTTTTTTTTTTTGGTTGATTTGTCGACTTCTAGCAACTTTATGTACAACTAGTTCATGACGCTTGGTTCTAGAAGCCGCGTTTACGAATGCTTCAGCTTACTTCTCTGATAAAAGATATAGTGTTTTTTGGGTAGCTTCACACTGAATCTTACAGAGCTTTTAAGGATTTGCCGGGGCAGTGGCATAGAAAGTGGGTTTTGTTTTCAATAGCTTCCTCATCACCAGAACCTCTGTAGAGCTCCGTGTCCGAGTTCTGCTTTCCGGTCTATTCGAATAAGTTCCTCGCTGCTTGATTTGTCGGGCAACGCACATGGGCCATAGTATCCATACAAGGACGCGTGTCTCAAAGGAGTTTCTCCTAGTATCTGCCTCTGTCTTGGGTCGATTTCCTGCTTCAAGCTTGAGAATACAAAGTGGATGGGTGGGTTGGTTCTGTTGTAAATGCTGAGCCACCTTTTGCTAGTTCATAAGCCCTCGCATCGCTCAGCCTTCAGTATACATTCGTGTCCGGGAACGCACCAGAGTTTCATCTGTGTACCAAGAGCCTTGAGTTCTTCACAACAGCTTATCATCCTTGCTATTGGTATAAAGAAAGTGTCCCTAAAACCTTCTTAAACTGGCAGAGCAAATACATAGACTTAAGCTTCCAAGATATCCATTCAAATTCTATTCCCATACTTGGCCTTCTCTCATCCTCTTTGCGCTATTTCCCATCGCAGAGCATGTTGTTATATCTGCACTCTGCTTAGCTGATCATTTTCTAAGAAATCAAGGACAATAGTTCCATATAGTTGAAATTTATTGCAAGTAAAACTTCTTACAGAGCTCAAATGTGAATTTATTTGATTTCCATTTTCCCAGCCATTACTAGGACACTTCATGAGATAAACTTCCTCCCTCCCAGGCCCCTCTGTGTTTGTTCTCATTTTGACTTCTTTTGTTTTCCGTTCAGATCATTACAAAACGAAAATACACTTCAACTCCCCTAAGCGCCTTAATTTGCCTCAATTCCAGTCCTTTTTATGTACATACAGACTATCCTTCGTTTGGCGTTCCCATTTCACCTGCACCACCAGTAACAGTACCAACCATGTCACCTCTGCTGGTACTATCGGAAGCCGGCAATTTTCTAACTCAGCCATTCGAAAGTAATAACCTCCCCCTAAGAGTTACCTACCAGAGAGAAGGCATCTTACGAACGTACGCCAACATTTGAAGACGCACAGAGGATGAAACATCAAAGTCTGATTCATGTGAAAGTATCGTTTTCCTCGAGCGTCCTTGAAATGATTCTCTCACCCCGCTCTCAGCTCGCCTCTTTCGTGTGTTTTGTGTTTTCTCACAGGAGTTCCCTTCTCCAGTGAGCAATTGAAACAGACAATAATCCCAGCCAAGGGAATTATATTTGATGTGCGGCATGAGAGGCTGCTGCCTGCCTGCCTGCCACAAACATAAAAATCGCATCAATAGATTTTACGCATACGAAATTGTTTTCCGAAAAACACATAGGTAGTAGGTACCAAACCAAACCGATTGAATCGGAAGAGCCAAGAAGTTGACTGAAATCCTCAAAGGATTCAATTATACTCGTATGGCGACGAAGGTATGCAAAGTCTCCCGTGTGCTCGCTCGTGATGATCGCTCTTCTCGTTCGCATTTGGAAGCGGGCGGAGCACGGTTGACAGCGGACGATAAAAAGGTACAAAACCCCGAAGAAAG
Source organism: Chalcosyrphus nemorum (assembly GCA_949716465.1). Classification (NCBI taxonomy): domain Eukaryota; kingdom Metazoa; phylum Arthropoda; class Insecta; order Diptera; family Syrphidae; genus Chalcosyrphus; species Chalcosyrphus nemorum. The sequence goes on from OX454333.1 coordinate 83,901,871, forward strand.
GAAATCGAATTTTGTACTTTTCTTGGAAATCCCCTCTTGATTTTCTATTGAGCCGGATGAGCCTGAGAAGAGGTTTCCGATTAGCATGTTGTGTTGTTTTGTCAGAAAAAAAAAAATGAAACTTTATTTTATGGGAATTGTTTTGTTTATTGCTTGAAATCGTCGGAAGATGAGGGCGGTTTGGTTTGGGGTGGTTTGGTAGATGGATAAGGATTAGCATAAATTTGGGCGGAAAAGATGTTGCCAAATGGTTCAATGGTTAGCTAAGATGTGTTTTAAGGCTGCACAATGAGCTAACTTTTCGATGGGATTACAATAAATCGAATAGCAAGAGTAGGAATGCGAGTTGTTCTCCTTTTCGATGGATGGAGTAAACAAGTCTTTGTTTTCAAGGTGGACAGTTTTCCTATTGAATTATTGGTGCTCATCTTTGATTCGTATTCGAATACAGGTGTATAGGAACGTCAAGTGTTTTCGAAATCATTGAAGAGAACTTTTAGGGTTTTGTTTTCTAAAAGGACATCAGGAGGATTACAAACTTAAGGTTAGTTCGAATGATCTAATGTGATTGAACACAGTTTGTAAGTCTAGGGATCAATGATAGGTTGGTCTTAAAGTGCTTCTGGACTCGGGACAGTCAGTTTTGTTGAGTTAGAGTGGAACTTTTTATGTGGGAGACTGCGTTTTACACCTGCGATAGTTGGTGAGCTCCGCACGGCAAACTAGTTGGGACTACACGATAGTACGCTTTTGAATGCTTACTTAGTCTGTCTGTCAAATCTCTAGTAGTTCTGTTCGAATTGATATATGGAACGGAGAGGTTGTGCCAGTGAATGGCCCAACCTCCTTTGGTATTCTTTGCTCTCCGGTGCTGAGACTTGACATTCTTCAATCCTTCCACAAAAATATAATCTGTCAGCCAGCGCCAGTAGGTGTTAAATAATGGGAATAACAGAATGTAGCCTAGAAACTATGGGGACAGTCATGGCTGTTTTTGTTAAGTCTGTTCTTATTTTGTGTTGAAATCATGTTAAGAGCTAAGGTGTGGTTTTATTCTAAACCATGGTGGTGATGGACCAGCATCAGGTGTTGGACGTAATTTACAAGAAGCAGAGCTTCCATCGTGTTCACGATAGATGAAGGAAGTGAGTTGCGATTGTTCTCCATGGTTCTTGTTTTAACAATTCATACACTAAGGGTGTTTCAATTTACGAAGATGAAACTACTTTAGGTAAGGTACACGGGTAATCATATAGTAACTCAACACTGTGCTCATTGATTTCATCCTGGAATGCTGCATGATTTATCTTGTCCGGAAACACTTACTTAATAATGGATACAAGAAAACACTCACAAGGCGAATGGCCAACAAATTCAATTCCTTCTTCGTTCCTGCGACTTCCACAATAGACATTCGTAGTGAAATAGATTTTTTCTTGCTAAGGGCCTGGCGATAGCATCGTGGCATTACACTTATGTATGTCCAGACGAACCCAATGTCTACGTGTTGCTTTATCTTCTACATTATTTCTAGAGAGCCAGCATGTAGGCAGGCATCCGAGTGCGATTTCACCAGAAGCTGGCCATGATTTTGGCTTGAAAGATTTCGTTTATTCTAAGATAATGGTTCATTCGAGGCAAAGTCCATATTAGAAGCGTTAGCGTAGAAGATCAATTCCATTCCTTAGTACTTGTAGTCCACTCTGCCCAAAAATTTTTAAAGCATTTCTCCAAACTACCATCAGGCGTTTATGTGTCAATGTCCGTCAATACGTTGGCATATTTCCATCAAACCATAAGTATGATGACCATAGTTTTCCCTGCCTCAGTCTCAAAGCAGATAAGATCTTCAGAATACTATGGTAGGTATATTTAGTGGAATAACACTATTGCCTCATTGATCTCTTGGTTTTAGTGAGGTTTGAAATTGGTATGGCTTCCCAAGTACCTTAAATCGTACAAGTGAATCATTTGTAAGAGTGAGTCCCATGGCCGCCATATTTAGCTAAGCACGACAGCTAGTTTGAAGCCCCACATGTGTATTGAAAGCCGTTTTGCAAGAGTAGAAAGCTATCCTAAATTGCTCCTAGATACTGTGTAGATCTACTGATAGAAATTAGCCCCATTTCCAGCCATTTTGCCAATTCAGGCCATATCATGTAGACTCATTTTTGTCCAGTATTCCGAAAGTGTTATACAATACAAGGAGTGTGCTTCAGATGAAGGGGCCTTGCAGTCTTTCTAATGAACTGCATACATTTCGCTTTAGCCGAGTCCATATGTGCAACTTCTCCCAATGACGCCTCGTTAAGTGCTCTAAATTTTATCAATATCATCAAGACTTGTGAAGGATTGGGACTAACGTTTGCTTGGGAGTTGGTCTTACACATTTGACCTTGTATTCTAATATGAAGAAGGCTTATATCTCTATAGCTGGCACAGTTCAAGGAGTCTCCCTTGTTGTCCTTAGATAAACATTAAAATTTCCATAATTTGAAGCTAATTTGACTGGACTACATATAACCTCGATTCTCGTTTTAACCCAAATCCTTTTTTTATATTTCCAGGCAGCGAACAAAAATTTCTGGTGCAGTCGACCCGAAAATCTACGTCTCATACCCGTCGATGTCTGGCGGAATATAAGTGATTCAAGGGATAATTGCTTTCGAACGGGTTACGACTACAATCGGTTGTCATTTCCGTTGGATTCAAAGTTTGATGTGAGTATCTTTTCTTTCCAAAGAAGTTTTCTACATACCTACTCTTATCGTATATTTGGTTGATTTATTGAAGCGTTTTTTTCAATTTTAAAATTCATCTCTTCTTCTCTAATAGGGTAATCTACCAGACATTCCATATAATACCACAAGGATTGCGTGTTCATCCTGGGAATATGATCAAGATGATAACTTAGGCAACACATGGACATCTGAATGGAATTTGGTCTGTGACAAAGAGTATCTAAAGAATGTCGCCGAGATGTTCTTTCTATTAGGGGTGGCAACAGGTGGCATCATTTCCGGATATTTGTCAGATAAATTCGGAAGGAAAACCATGTTATTCATATCAGCAGTGTTGCAGACAATTTTCGGTAAGAGTGATGGATTTGTTATTTTATGTTGGGGGAGAGCACTCTGTGTTGCTGTTGAATTGAGTTAACGATGGAAATGTGGTTACGTGGGGATATACATACATATGTGGCGCATATAAAAAATTGGTAGAGGTTTGATAAAGGGTAACGTGTTGGCAAATGAGTTTGTATTCCATATCGTGAAATTTGCATTTATTTGGAAAACTATTAGAGTTATTGACACGGTTACCTAAGATGTACCTCAAGGTGGCATTATGTCACCCTTTCTGTGGACCAGTAGCTGCTAGACAGAGAACAGAGCATGAGAGAGAGTCATCGCCATTGCTGTTCAACCGCATCATCCAAGTGCAGCATTAGTAAATGTAAAGATTGATTCTCAGGCATGGAATCTTCTTCAGTTTTTGCTACCTTAATTTTACTTTAAAAACAGCCTCTTCAATATCATCTTCACACAAACTTCTCTCCATTATTACTCTTGAACTTGTTGATCTGCGCAACCTTCTTGTCTCATGGGCAATCCCCCCATCGGTTTTCTCTCTTCACTCACCGCAATTGACGTAGAAAATCTAAAAATACCACCCTCATGCCATTTAAAAGATACAAATCTAACATTGCACCACCTAAAGGCCACAACCTTTGACCAAGTGTATTGCACCACACAGTCGTCTCTTTGCAATGACATTGACATTTGATTTCCACTCAATCACATCCCCCACAAGAAAAACAAAAAAAAACACATACAAGGGTAGAATGTATCTGAAGAACTTAATCCACCCCGTTTCGTTTTTCTTTCAATTTATAGGTCTAGCATTATACTTTGCCAATTCCTTTGAATTGTACTTAACGCTGAGGACCCTCCTTGGTTTGGTATCCGTTTCGGTGACTTATGCCGGATTAATTTTAGCCATTGAGTATGTGGATGGTAAATGGCGGACTATTGCCGGAATGTACAACTTGTTCCCACTGCCAATCTCCTATATGGTGATATCGGGAATAGCCTACTTGACACAGGACTATCAGAAGCTACAACTGTGCATTGGTCTCCCTGGGATTTTCTTGTGCTTTTTATGGTAAGAATAATGAATTATACTTACTTGATACTTTTCCTTTGTTTTTTTTTTTTGCACACATGGCTTTTTTAGATGAATAACATGCGTGGGTCGATGCTCTTCAAGGTCGACGCATGTTGTTGTCAGAAATACTTTTTCAACTCAACTTTTTTTTCTCAAAATTCTCTCTAGGTTCGTTGTTCCAGAATCGCCACGTTGGTTGTTGTGCAAAGGTCGAGTGGCTGAGGTTAAGAAAATCGTCGAAAGTGCAGCCGCATTTAATGGACGCCAGTTGCCAGAGAATTACGAGAAAATTTTAACACCACCCGTGCAGGAAGAAAGCTCACAGGACTTTTTATGTCTCTTCCGTTCGAGGTACCTGCGGCGGATAACTATTTGTTTCCTCCTCATTTGGTTCACCATGAATTTAGTGTACTACGGGCTGATATTGAATATGAACACCTTTGGTGGAAATGTCTACTTGAATTCGGTAAGTTATCCGTTGACGTACAAAAAAAAAAAAGTGACAATTTACTGCCCTGGGGAACATCAAACTTTTATATGACACCCACTAATGTCACTAATATGGTTTCTAGTTTTCCGTCTCATTAAAACTAATTTACGATTGACACGCTTTAGTGTCATCTCAAAATCTTAGGTATAGATGTGAAAGCTGTCAAACCTTCTTGATGACAGACGTCAGTGAATGTCATGCATTCCGCGGTGGTGGGTGATCGCTTCACTCCCACAAGACAAGAAACCAAAAAAATAACAGACAAACACGAGTTAATACTTTTACGAGACACTTAAAATTGTTTAATATTTTTATTAGCCACTCTAGAATACCATGAGAGCAAGTTGCCAAAATGAAATTGCTGGATTGCCCCCGCGTGTCGCCACTGTTCTTGAATTGGCCCCCGGTTGGCGCTGTGCGTAAATGTTTCATCGCATTAATTAATATTATATTTTCTTTAAAAAGTCTTGGGACGTCGTCACATGTACTATACATCATTTTAAAACGTCACTAATTTTTATGGTGGTGGTCATGGGTGGGATTCATTGCTGGCAATGCGCCCAAACTGTGTCCGAATTGTTTTCGATTACTTTTTTTTTCCCGTTGTCTATAATAAATTTTAATGATGTTTTTTGATATTTGTTCTTAAATATGATTGAGATTTTTTTGTTGTTTGTATTTATTCCAGGCTCTAGCTGGTCTAGTCGAAATACCTGCAATCGCCATTGCTATGTACATCATCATGAAGGTTGGCAAAAAATGGCTATTTTGTGGCACTTTGGTCTGTGCTGGGGTTGCCTGCTTGTGTGCAGCCATCACCGAAGGACAGGATGACATTCTCTGGTTGAAGATCACTTTTTTGATGATTGGTAGGCGACAGACTCGTTCTTAGTTTGACAAGAACCATTCAATTGATTGAGTTTGTATTTTAGGTAAATTCACAATCAGTGCTGGCAACACTATAATGCCGGTATATACCGCTGAACTGTATCCAACTGCGATACGTAATGTTGGAGTTGGAGCGTGCAATGTTGCCGCTGGGTTGGCGTTGATCCTAACACCGTACTTATCCTTGCTGGTGGGTTTTTAGATACACAAATCGATCTTTACAGATTAATTTTTTGTTTCAATTTATAGACAAAAATCGAAAGTCATCTGTTGATGACATTACTAACCGCTTGGAGCTTATTCGGCGGATTGGTTGTATTGTTCCTGCCTGAAACTATGAATCAACACAATAAGCAGCATCCACCGGAAGAAAAGTAAGTGACATTGAATATTTATTACTTTCGCAGGAAGGCACAAAATTGAACAAACAACTTTAGTGAAATCCAGATGTTAAGTAGAAAAGTGCTTTTTGATTAGCACAGTCCGAGGAAAACGCTATACACATACTTTTTTTTGAAGAGGTAACGTAACTTGGCTTCGTTAAAATGTTGACCTTTCCATTGCCATAGCAAATCTACTTTAATTATTGTTCTATTATTAGTAGTATTAGTAACGAAATTCTTTTTGGACATAGTCGGTTTACTTTAACAGATATGTTTCTTGTATCATTGAATTCTATCGATGTTCACCTATAAGAGCTGCCATATCAGGTTAGAGTGGGTAGTGATGTTTTTAAGCAGCAGTGGTTGACAGGTGGAACAAATACTTTCCAGCGGTGAAAAATGGACTCACTCAGAGAGTCGTTTAGTGTAGAAGGGTTTCTCACAGCTCCTGAGAAATGTAGTACAAATTCGTGCATATTTCTTTCGAACAAATAACAGGAACGTGCTCGTGTGTACGCCCATGGAACTTATAACCGCCAAAGGGCTTCAGGAAATAAATCTCATTCCATGCCCCAATCCAACAGTTTTTGATGCAGCTTAAGCTGAGCGACAAAGTCCTGTGAGCAGCTAAGCCCTGAGAGTAAAATGCTACCAGTCGAGCAAAGCGAACCACCCTCCACAAACTAAAATACACCAGATTTGCTTACAGGAGCCTACCTGACAGCTATTTACATATGTTTAGCGAAGCGACGGATTCTAGACAGAGTTTCCATATTGTCTATAGGATTTTCAATATATTTTATGTATGCCTTCTAATTGTTGATTTAGGGTCAGTATATCTAGTTTGTAACCCAGAAGGTTGAAGTCTGAACTGCTAGCTGCTCAAACATTGGTTTTGATCCACTGTTACCACTGGAACACAATTCTGTTGGAACATCTACGTATTGTTGACAAACGAAGTCGTCTAAAATAATTAGGTGATAAGCTTTTGCCAAAATTCAGAACTCTTCCTTCCTTCCTGATAGTCAAAAAGATGTTGATATCTTCTAAAAGATCGCCACGAAAATCCTTCTGGATACCATGCTCATAGTGTCTTTGATCTCGTTGTTGACGTTGACGGAGGCTCACTGTATCATGAGCGATTGTACTGCACCAAACAATGGCATATGTACATAATAACATACATACATATGTCCCTCCTTCCCATAATGCGATGATACATGTGATAAGGCACTGATCCCCGCCTATAATTCCATTGTATGTTGGGGACTTAAGCATACTGGACCCACTTCCTTCCTATCCATTAAAGTCTTCTCATCTACGTCACCTAAAGTTTGTGAACTCTCTCGCACATACAACTGACATTATCTTGTAATTTCTTAAAGGTACATTCACAGCTCAGCGACCAGCGAATGGGCGAATCACATAACAACCATTTTTACCAAATTTTAAGGCAAACATCATAATAGTACGTTTACACCGCACCCAAATGCAACATTTCGGCTAGTTTATGCATTTCAGCCCAAATACTTAGCATTTCACCATACATTTTTCTGCATTCTAGAATGCTGGATTCCAGCGAAATACTGAATTTCGTCAAATCGAACAATCCTCTTTACAAATTCAGCACGTCAAACAATGACATTTCAGCCAGCTGAATAAACAAAAAAACTGCTGTCAACTAAACAATAAGTCATTTCAAGTAATCATTTCCAATCAGAAAAAAATATCAGTACTCAATTCTGACACTTGCTGTCATTTGAAATGCTGAAGTTGCGGTGGAAACGCTAAATTGGATTTCGAAATTTGTTTGCTGAAATGTTGGATTTGGGTGCAGTGTAAACACACATTTTTTCCGCAAATAAGCGAATGTCTCTTGCGAAGTGTCAAATTCTTTTTAAGCTCAATAAAAACATTCGCAAGAGTTCCACCTCTTTTTGGTGGATGACAAATACAATTCGCAGATCAAATAGTTGCAGAGAATAAAACTTCAAAACTTGCGAATATTCGTTTCTTCGTATTCGCAAGTCGCTGATCTGTAGGTAGACCTTAACTTCGCTCTTAACTTAAAGAACTTTCCGGTCAGATCACACTGATCTTCAGATAAGTACTTCCGAAGACAAATGTTGCGAAATTTTTTGATCGAGTTCTTAGTAGAACTGGTTGTTAAACAAGTAATGTATTTCGTTACAATATTGTATTATATTTTTTTCTTTTCTTTCAGATGTTAGGCTGCTCAATCGTCGGATATTCTAGCTAACAATTCAATAAAAACCACTATTCAAATCGAATGTGAGTCTAAAAATTTGATACTATTTAAGTAACATTACTAAAAGCTAAACTATTTGTTAAATTGATTTTTTTTAAGAAAGTACGAGTAGAAATCTTTAAAAAAATTGAGAGGGACAATGAAAAGCAAAATTTAAAAAATTATATATATATAGAAAATATTTAGATAAATGTTGTTGTTATTCAACTTAGATTCATAACGCTACATCGTTTTGTCCGCACCTTGGTGGTCTAATTTAAGTTATAAGTGTTAAAACTAAAAGCAGAAATTACATTAAATGTATACCCTAGTGATTGAATAGAAATTGTGTAAAGTTGATGCATAAAACCTAAACAAAAAGCTCTTTTCTAAATGTCTTAGTAACAATAGTTTTTGGCTGGCCCAAGAATATTTCTTAGCTCATAAGTTGTTTTATAAAATAAACTACCAGTTACCAGTGAAGTAAGATATAAATTTAAAACATAAAAACCACTTAGTAAGTATTTATATGATCCGAAAAAGTTTAACAAAAAAAAATTATACACATTTTAATAAATGTAAACGTTAAAATACCGTTGATTTAAAAGCCAAGTTGAGTCATAGGGTGTTACAGCATAAAAATTTCTTCTTCGCCTGAAAAGCAACCAAAATATTTTATTTCATATCCACCCTGTAACTCAACCTGAAAACAAAACACTTAAAAACAAAGAGTACATATTTAATACAGAACAAAACCATATCCTACCAATAGAAAAATATATAAATAATAGATTAGGATTAATGCAAAACAGGCAGGTCCTTTTTTGTTTTAAGAGATTTTTTTATTGCAAAAAGAAACAAAACATTTTTAAAATACATAGTTCAATACAAAATAAAAAAGAAACAAAATTGTTCAAAAAAAATTATAAAATAAAATAAAAACCTTTTAACAATAATCACCATATATCAATGTGTAAATGTAAAAGTGTAGTCAATTAAATAAAAAAATAAATGAAATTGAAAGTTAGATTTGTATTGTCAATTATATTGAAAAATTTTGAAGAACAAATGCATTTATTAACGTGTTGAAAAGTAAAAAAGTTTTTTTTTTTTTTAACAAAATATTTATAAATACTTGTAGTGTACTTATTTCTTAAATGTTTGTTATTATTAATAATTTTTTTGTTTTTATTTTTTTTTTTACATAGAATGTATATGTTGTACTTAAATTAGGTTGTTTAAGTTTATGTTGTTGTATGCAAAAATATTAAAGAAAACAAATTGAGTCAATAGTTAAATAAATGTCAATAATGTTATATAAGTCAAATGTTATAAGAAAATGAGTAAGATAATGTTTAAATGTACAGCTCTATTGACGAATAAAATCAAATAATGCGAGTAATGGTTTGTTTTATTTGGGGAGGTTGTGGAAGGTGTAATGAAGATAGAAGGTAAAGTAAAGAGCAATTGGCTGTTGTTCGGTGGTGGGTGAAACAAGAAATGCTAACCAGGCTAACCATACCTAAGGGGACAACTAAAAAGGTGAGTGTGGAACCGTATTTTACGTTAGCGAAGTTTTCCGCAAATTTTGTGAAATTAACCTTAAAATGTTGCATAGACATCCACTGACGACGGTATCTAGCTTTCTTTTGTTAGAAACAAGTAATTTATGCATATAAGAACACAGAATCAATGTTTTGCTGAATGCGTACATAGATCTAGAAATTAGTACTGCTCAAGGCTCGTCTCCCTCTTTCCCCTTTTTTTTTTAAATCAATTTTTTCGGTTGGAAAATTTCTCCATAACTAGAATATACTCACATCTATATAGTAATATAATCTGTCCTACTCTTTAGAAGATAATTCCATTACCTACATAAACATTCAATAAATTAGACACCCTGTCCGAATTTAATGTAATAAATGTTCCACCTAAAAGTATGCAATACCATTTTCTAAAAAACAAACCTGAAGTCAAAATGAAATAAAAGTAATGTGTCAGTACTTTTGTTAAGACAGTACTATTTAAATTGGATTGAGATGTAATTGATTGCTTTGCACTTATGAACAAAAGAAGTATTTTCAAAACGTTTTCCTAAATGCTATGAAGCATTTTTTCCACGCAATCAAGATGAAACCATATTCTGTTTCCAAAAACCCATGAGGGGATGTAGCTCAGTGGTAGAGCGTTCGCTTTGCATGTGAAAGGCCCCGGGTTCGATCCCCGGCATCTCCAAGTTTTTTTTTTTTTTTTTTTTACTAAATGAAAAATTAATGTATATGTCATATAGACCTGTGGTCATGAAATGCAGCTCAACCAACCTAATTTTTATGCCAGTAGCTACCTTTCCATTAGCGCTGGTTTCACCATGTTGATGAAAGTGGTTCCAGTCCATATGGGAAGAATGCGACAAACTGTCCTGAAAGTCGACTACCGAATGGAGGAAGTCTTGGCACTATGGCTTTCTGTGCGAGGGAGGTTACTTCGATAGTGACCATATCGCAACTTCGACATATTATAAATCGATAGAAACCAGTGTCGATGGAGCATGTGTAAGCATAGTAGTATACAAAGGTAGTCACTCCTAATGGGTGATATGTAGCAGATGAAGAGGATGAAGCTGCTGGCACATTGGGACTAGCACCATTTGATACATCCAGGACCAGAACCTTTTTGTAAGATAGGCCTGCAAAAAATATGGTAAGAAGAGGAAGAGAAGAAAAATCGACAAAAAGGGCTGACATATGTAATATGAGTCTAAATAATATCTAATCTTCGAATTTTCTGCAGATTGTCATTCAATTCACAAAGTGTACTACTGAATCCAATAAATGCGTTTCTAAAAACGATTAAGGATGTGTGAATAGGCTTCCATTTGATTTAAATAGACCGTCAGAACACATTTATTATCAGTGGTTGAGTAAACACAGCTTGGAGGAACCAAGCGTCAAACTGTGGCATAGGACAGGATGAGTAATATACTGCAGAATCTGCTTGGAGAAACACCAAACCGCTTATTCACGTAAACCCAAACAAAAGAATCTCCTGGGTACTTACATATTAAAAGACAATGGATCCAGTTCATCAAATCTATGCAACAAGAGGAACTAACCGAAAATCACATCGACTAAGGGTCTAGCACATTGGCACAATAGATTTAAGCAGGTTGCAGTGCATCGGCACCCGTTTCTTTAAACCTACTATATCTATCTACTTCCTAGGTTTTAGGTGTCTTCTACCATTTAGGACTCATTAAAAGGATCGCGATGGTGCCTAGTGTTTTATGATGAACTTTTTAAACCTAACCTAGTGTTTATCTTATATTTGTACTTTCTGCAAATGCTGGTCCTTCGTACTAAAAATACTTAATTTGGACCATTATTTCGCAAAGCAGGGTATAACCTTAAGCTATCTAAGTTGGAGATATATATATGTTAATTTTATATCGTCTAGAAGCCCAGCCTGAAACATGCTGAGATGGATATCAAACATGTCTACTAACTTGTAAGTTTTAGGTAACGATAAGACACTAATTTAGAGTTTCTGTTGTTATTGTAAAAAACGATGTCAAAAGAACCAAATATGTGTAAGTTACAATATAATTGTCTTAACTGCTAAGAGAAACAAAGCAAAGCGAATACGGGTTAGCCAATTTATTTAAAAACTTTTCATATTGTGACGAACTGCACTGCATAAAATTTCACAAGAATAATTATGCACACTTTTGCAAAACATATTTCGCATTTCGCACAGTTGTGTGAAGTCTCGCAAGTTTAACGGAGCAAAAGTTTATTTTTTTATAAAGAGGTTCACAAGGCTGGAAGAAGTTTCATTCATTGCGTTACAATTGATACGATTTTATATATTGTTCATGAAGTGTCTCAAGATGCTCATGAGCAGCTTGCAACAATTTCGAAATGCAAATATGTATGTATATAGTCTGCGAATGGGTAGAATAATAAAGCGTATTTCAATATTCCTCTAAATAATGATCATAAAAATAAATAAAATACAAAAGAAGGAATTCTCCCTTATCTTTACAATATTTTCATTTGCTTAAAGCTTTCAAAATATACCTAACCTACTTGACGTAAGGTCACGTCAACCAACTCATTGACAGATAAAAGCCGCCAATAAATCTCATCAAAAAACTTTCACACAGAAACGTCACAATAAGATTGTAGGTACGACCATCGCAACAACAATCAAGCTTTACCCACAAAGCATCTACAACGTCTACCGTTTTATCAATGAAAACGAAAGTTAATGACCTGACAGCAAAAAATACCGTCTCACTAAAGTAAACAAACACACGTCACTACAATCCGGAAAAAAAAAAAACAATATAATCTGACTTAAAGATGGTGTTACAGTGTAACACTTACCAGATGAGTAACTCCCATGAGGCATCGTCATATCTTTTGTTTCTTGGGCTCCCCTTCTAGCCATGTTTACACTCGAACAGCAAAAGCTATTATGCAACACGATTAATTACATGTGCGGCACAAAAGTGTACACAACAATAAGTAAAAGTGTTCAAAGTATGTCTGAGAAAGCAGTAAGCTTCCGACAATTAGTCTGCCATGCATTCTTCAACGTATCAGCTGTCAAATAGCTTTTTAAATGTCTGGCGCCACGTCAAAGCCCTGGTGAAAAGCTTGAACAGAGCCCGTTGCAACGGTAAGCTTAATCAATCGACCTTACCAATGCCATCAACGATCAGATATGATCAACTAAAGCTTTCAGCTTTTGAGGAAACAGTTAATACTACTAACAATCAGTCAGTAGACGAAAATAAAAAGCTTAAACTACAAGCAACAAATGCAGGCAACAATCAGTCGATCGCGGATACGTTATAAGCCTCACTTCGGTCCGGTTAAGGTTTCAGATTGACTTCAATCGTCGGGAATGCTATCGGCGCATAGAAATTGTTTATATTCGAAATTTTTGTGTTCAAATTCTTAAGTAGAAATTATATAAAATTTTGTATAATATTTGATTAAAAAAAAATAAATAGATAAAAAATAAAAATGAGTGGCGTACTACGAAGAGGCTCGTTAACATTTAATCATGATCAAAGATCACGTCCTGCATGCTGTGATCATCGAAAGAAACCGAAAACCCCAGAAATTAGTGTGATTTCAATAGATTTCCGTCGGAATTCGGAAGATTTACGAAAAAGTGAGAAAGTTCAAAGTGAAAACAAAAACGAAAATGAAAATGAAAAAGATCTTAGCCAAGATGTTGATAGTGATATAATTTCAAATTACATGGGACACTATGGACTGTGGCAATTTGCGTGGACATTCTACTTGTGTATGTTTCAACTTCCAAATACATTTCATATATTTGCGTTCGTCTTTCAGGTGAGTGTAATGGCCTTCGTCAAGGAATTTTGTGTTTACTTTTTTTTTGTATTTTTTTAAAAGTAAATAAATATATAAAGAATGTATAGCTGTCAAATGTTGTTACTTTAAAATAAATTTTAAAATTCTTGTTTTATAAGACAAATAAAAATAAAAAATAAAATACCCATTTACTTTAATTAACTGGTCTGCCACAAATATCATTGGGGGTTTTATTTTTATATTTATTTTCAATAAAACAAAAACAGATGTGTAAACATTTTTATCTAAATAAGATGAACACGTGAAATTGGAATATAGTGCTACAGTATTCTAAATCCTATTGGCAACCAGTTTATTTCCTTAATTAGTACATATATGCAATGCAAATGAATTTAAAAAATAAAAGCCATAAGTAGATTCTAAAGGTTAAACAATATTTACTTTTTGATAAAAAATCCGGTTAAAGACAAAATATTTGTTTGTGGCTTGTATGAATATTTTTAAATTGTCCTAGATCAAGAACTAGTGATGGGCTTTGAAGAGAATATATTCCTAATGACCACAAAATTTGTTAGGATCCGATCAGAAGAGATAAATGATCTTTTGAAAATAAAAATATATTACTAAATATACTCCCACAAAGAAGAATCTTATATTTATTTAAATAATTAAATTTGTAACACCAACTCATTTATTGTGGAATGTATAAAGGGCTCACCAAAAATAAATTTGTATTTTATTTTATTTTATTATTATTTAGAATTAAATCCAAAAAGTTATTTTTTTCAAATGTAGGGTGTATTTTTGAACTAAATATTTAAATAAAACCGGTTTAGTTCCTTAAAAAAAGTCAATTAAAATAATTCTTCGAAACTTAAAAAGAAACATTTTCTTTTCATCCCTGAAATCGGTATATCGTAACGTCAAACTTAAATCAACTTAAATCCTTATCTTTATATAAAAAATCTCGTGTCACAATGTTCGTCCACGCCAATCTCCGAAACCTTTCATTCGATTTGTACAAAATTTTTTCAATGTCCATTGTTGGTTGCAGCTTGAAAGAAAGTATATTTTTAGACACGATAGATGGCGCTACTCAATATGTATTCATTCAACCAATTCAACTCAAATTTTCTGGTATTCTTCGGTATTGGCCCGAAAGTGTTTCCGTAAAGTTTGGATCCAATAGGTGGCGCTGTAGGCAAGTGATTTAAAAACAACCAATTTTTAGGGCTTCGCAAGTAAGAAAAGGAAGAATAACGTCTGTCTGGTTAGCTAGTTCATTGATTATGTTTTGAACAAGACTTCAGCCGTTTGATTTCCTCGGCTGTTTTTAATAAAGCACATCCTGTTGGTGCAATTTATACTGTCCATAGCCTGTGACCAATCCGAGACAAACATAATATTTTCGATCAACCTAATCCTCATTAAGTTAATAGTTTGGAGTAATGTCGTCCATTTCTTCCAAGAAATTGTTACTGATCATTAGTAAGATATCTTTTAACTGTAAAGTGAGCTCCGGCATCCGGCACCAGAGGAAAATCACCCAAAACAGCGCACTGTTTTTATTTGATTGCTTGTTCACACGTAAAAATAAGTGAAATAATTAATTTTTACTAAACCCACAAGCGATAAACCACACATAAAAGCTACCATATAGATGTTTCCCCATTTTCCTTTTAATTTTAAGTTACTTTATCATAAAAAAATATAGATATTCATTAATGAGTTTTACTCAGAAAGAAAATTAATAAATTATCAAATTTCAAAAAGCCCGAGAATGTCCATTTAATGGGGTGAAAATGGTGATAGATCGATGGGCAAGGTATTAATTTTTGCGCTCGAAATTACTATTACTTAGTGGTAAGAGTAAACGCCCTTATTTGCTATGTCAGGGGTAAACAATGACTTAGCATGGTAAATGGGGATATGGGACCCACAATTTGAAATCACTCATGGAGCATCTATCGAATTGACGAACAAACAATGCCTAGTGTTCACATGCTTTACTTCGAAGTGAGAAAGTCCTTGTTGGACGTTAACTTTCAATAGCACTGCCGTAAATGTTTATACGCCGAAATTAAAATTAGAAATGCAAAATGTTCTTAATGTACGTTACGTCCTGTTTTCGAAGTTGCTTGACTATATGCGTGTTGTACAAAACTGTGTTTAAAAACAAGGATTGCTAGACGGTGAGAAATAAACTACGGCTAATCGGGGTCAGCTAAACTAAGAATTGAGTCTGTCCAACGGAGGTTTCTATGTTTTGCTTTACGCGGATTTCCTTTGCTCGTCTTATATAATCTACCCATTACGAGAATTAGTTGAACTTCCTTAATATGCATACTTTTCTACACTTTTCAAGCAAAAATTTCCTATTATAGCGCGTTGTTGAAGACCATATCACTAATGGCACTAATCCTCGTGCCCTAAGATCAGAGCCTTATTCTGTCTAAAATTTCATTGGACAAATTATGGGCAGATCTAGCCCATTTTCAGTACAACCACGTACAGCAAAGAAACACTTAGAAAATTCCTTTTTTCAACTTTCTGCGCTGAGAACCTCTCCCACCGCAGCGCTCCAAACCATGCTTCACCAACTTCCAACTGACATCGTCAGCAAACAACGGGCAAGAGGAATGAGAAGTTCCAAACAATGAAATTCTATGCTAAATACCTTACCCATGCCGATACGATGAGAGAAGCTAACCATCGGTGGCAACAGCTCGGCCACTGCAAAGCTGCTCTGGCCCACACTGAATAAAACCAGGTCCATCGGACTTCTGAAACAAAAGAGAGGAACCCTCTCCAAAATCGTAAACACCCTCACTGGACGCTGTGCTATAGGAAGACATGCCCAAAGACTGGGCAACCCCTACAATGACTTCTGCAGAAGCTGTAGAGATGAAGAAGAAAAGTCACCTCCTATCCACGTGCCCCGATCTAAGAGGTGAATACCTCTATTCAACGATCTAAACGATCTCAGCAACGCCTGCACGGCTAAGATTAGCTCCTTCATATTAGGGAGTAAATGGCAGCAGCACAATGGACCTATTCTTGGTCGGACTATATTCTCACCGAAGGTCGGTTTCAACCAACCAACCATATAGCCTTAAGGAAAATTGTAAATATTAGTCTTAAGTTCCTTGTTGTTTGTATTAAGCTAGCAATAAATAAATAAATATCTTAGAGAGCTGTAAACTTCGGTTTTGGTCATACAGATCCTGCACAACTGATGATGGCAACTTGTCGTTTTGTTTCCTATCACGAAATAGTAGTAGTAGTAGATAGTCAAAGTAGAAGGAATTTCACGAGAGTTCTGCATTTGACATTTATACTAGATTCAAAAATTTAATAGCTTAATCTAGTTTTTGATAAGGAAATGAAAGGTGAGCTCGATTAGACTTCAACTATCTATTCTGCTATAAGCATTTACTCAGAAAGACGATATGTGAATTTAATTAGATGTTCATGTTCTACTATCACTTTTTTTTCTTATCATCTTTTCGAGTTACAGGTTTTAAAAAAAACGAACCGAATTCGTTTGAAATATTACTCGAATTTTATTAAACTTTAATTATAACAGAGTATGTTAAATTACATTGAAATCTTTCCTAAGATAGATAAGAAGTTTTCTTCAGTTTGACGGTTGACATATAAACGATTTTTGATCACAATTTCGCTTGCGCTCTTATCAAGTAAAAAGTTGTGGATGAGAGTGGAGTGGAATAACGATCCATTCGTTCCATTTGTGTTGGAAATTTCATTCATTTCCAACAGGTCAATCGTATGAGAACAAAATATGACTGCGGTCATGGCAAAATGATCTAACAACGCATATTCACTATAAAAGCATACTACAAACATAGTAATCTGACGAAGTAATTTCCGTGAACAATTCAGTTCGCATGATCGTCGAAATCGGTTTGCAGATTAATCAACTGATACCAAGATATTTAGATGCATTTCCTACCATTATATGGTTGCTCCGCGGTAACCACAACTAGAAGAGCAATGTTATCTCAAAGTAAATCGTCAAGATGTCCACTCAGGTACCACTCCTACCAGTGTTCCCGGGCACAGTAATTATGAGGGTAATGACCTTACTAATGAGCTGATCAGGCGCAGTCAATCCTTGCTGTTCTCTAGTAGAAAGTCTGCCAGTCGTAATGTGCATCTTTACTTATTCAGGTAGCCTACCGCGGATGGAACTGTTAGAAGACATAATCAAACTTCAATGAACCTAAATAAAAGACTAACTAGACAAACCAAGACAAAATATTGCAAGGGTTGTAGCTGGCACCAGAGTCCACTGACCAGGTGAAGACAATGCGATCAAACTTGGCATCACATACAGTCGCCTTTGCGGAAGCTGTAAAGCAATGAGGATATCAGACATCACTCCCCCACAATAATGGAAACAATTTGTAGTAGTGCTCAGGAACTGGGAACTTTTATGTACCTACCTTGAAATAGAATCTTTATGAAAAATTGCAGAAATAGATTTTACAAGGATCTATTGAAGGTTTTCTATTTATATTCTTTATCGTTCACTCATTTACATAGGCATTAGATGGGAATAGCATTAAATGATCGCAAAAGAACTTGTTTAACACTCCCTACTTGTGGGAAATCAAATAAATGTTCTATACTAAAGTAATGACTTTTTAATGGTATTCTAATGAAAGGAATATGCATTTTATAGTTTAAAATAAAATACTAGCCTGGAGCTTTAATTACCTTATTGGCGACTCTTTTAATACATATTTTGAATTTGCGTGCTTTAGTAGAAATATAAATAGATATATTTATTGACATGTAGAAACTTGAAACTAACCAAATAGTTTGTGTTTACAAACAACGATAACATTGCCAGTTTACTTTTATTTGCAATTATGACTGCAATAAAGTACTAAAGATAAAACAATAACATTACATTCAGTGTTTTATACGTTCTTGGAAGTATGAGTTCTATGAAAGTGATAAGTATAGAAGAGTCTACTAAGATTGACTAGATATTACAATTTCTATACTTATTTCAGTTTCTTAAAACGTTCGCAAGTCAATTCACGCGAACAGCGTCCCTCCTTGTTTTAATCAACTTCTTTTAACATCCCTTTTCTGCAGTCATACCTGCTTTTGCTTTACAAGCGCACTTCACCATTTGGTCTGTTCGCGTTCTTTCCGCAATAAAATTTTTAGATTGTCAAATTTTGAAGTATGGTGTGGAATTCCGAGAACGCTAACATTACGAAAAATTACTCGAAGGAGTTGAAGAAAAAAGGTTGAAAATATACTGATTTGACAGTTTTCAAGTAAATTTCTTCCACTAGAATTCGTTGCATGAGAATATTGCTTACTCTCTCATGAGCACCGTCTTTTGTAAAAAAAAAAAATAGGAAAATTCTCGCTTTTCGTAAAAATTCGCTGTATTAGGGAAGTACGCAAACGAACTTATTGTTTCGTGTTGTAGATTCTGTATACAAAACAATTCTATTGACAGGACAAAAAGAACCACGCCATGATTATGATCACTACTCGTTACAGAAGCTCCTTTATACGTGCTGTGCATTATCCTAAAACTTGTCAGTGTGTTATTTATTTTCGAAACCATTTTGAACATACTTCTGTCTTTCTGAAGCAAGAAGTGTTTGTATTTCCACAATCTGTACGAGGGCATTAGTTTAGCTTGTAATAACATCCCTTAAGGGATAGCATTTTCTGTCAATATTTTTCCTGGGGCAAACGCTGCAAGCTGCAGAATTTGTTCCCACAAAAGATCAGTTTCTAATTCGAGATAATGTCACTAACATCTAAAACTGTAAGGTACTGGAACTGATACCACTGCTTACACTTCTAGGTTCGATTGAATCAGTCCCCATTCCCATTCCTGATCTTTTCAGAGTAAATAACTTCCCATGAAAGGTTAGTACTGCGTCAGTCATCTCCAAAGAGCGACAAGTGATCTTCTCCAACTTTCTGGGCTGACACTAGTAAGCAAATAACTCCACGTCTGCATACAAGCAACAGAGATTGATTGAAGTCAGTTAACTCTTCTACTCTTATGCACACCACTATCTTCACGGTACACCTAGGGAAAGTTTTTAATTAAATCAGTTACCCTAATACTAACTGCAGATCAGTATCACGAGTTTAATTTAATCAGTCACTCTAATACCCTCATGCACCCTTATTACACCCTTAGTACAGCTTATTTACTTATTGCATCCCCTATATCCCCTTGTGGGTCCTAGGGCCTCTACAACGCCTAAGCTCCATCGTGTGCGATTTCTGGAAATGTGCCTCATCTCTCCCCAACTCTTTCCGAGGTGCCGTGCTTCCTTCTCAACTGTTATGCGCCATTTACTCCTAGGACCGCCGCATATCCTGCCATCCTATGGATCCGTCACCCTTTCGGAGAGTGTGACCAATTCGCTGCCACTTTCGTCATCGTATGGTTGTGCCTATAGGTTCATGGTTCGTTCTGTCATAACGCTATTTGTTAGAGATACGGTCTGGATATACCTTAGGCACCTGCCGAGAAGAGAGTACAGGAGTTCGATTGAATCCGTCACCCTATTACTCCGTTTGCACATTCTACCTTTACGGTTCTTTTACAGTCAGGGTTGATTGAGTCAGTCACCCTACTTAGCCACTTCAGGAACTTTTAAGTTCTTCAGATCAGATGCTATTTTTTTGGATTCGAACTTGGAACCCCTTGTACAGTAGTCCAACGCACTAACCACTGAGCCACGGCACCCTCCTCCGGAGATAAGTAAAGGTTCTGAAATATCCGGTGACTCCTTCAATTCATCAACGTATGGTTCCGCACTTAACCTCTCTTTGGTCTTAGTGTATCCTATCTTTTGCATAGCCACTTTACCTAACCCAACCCATCGAACTGGTGGCGTTACAACAAACTTATCAGATGCAAATTATTTCAAATTTCAAAGTAATTACAGGTAAAATAATTGCACAAATAGAAAGAAAGGTAGTTCTTTCTGCCATCAAGCAATGTAATCATTAGTAGACTGAGGTATATAATTCAACTTTAAGTATAGCTTTTCTTTGAAACTAATTCAATCTGCTAATATCTAGATACATATATTACAATCAATATCAACCTTTCACTACCTTCTAAACCACAATCAAAAGCAATAGTTATGAAATCTAAATCTAATCTAGCCGCCTGTAGTCATTTTAATTGCTCTCATTTCACACGTCTAACAAATCACCCTTAACTAATTTCAAATTCAAAGTACTATTTGCATATAAAGACCTTCTAACCTACACTTGTTGTACCTATTTTATCAATGAAATTCCATCGCCACGATTTACACAGACCTACCTCAACATTACACTTTCTTATTATTCCAACTCCAAATACAAGAAGTGGTTTGATTTAATTTTTTCTCTAATCCACACTTCAACATTGATTATTACTGCTATAAATCTAAATTAATCGCCAGACACCAATTACAATCTCATACATAAAACAATACTTTTTTTAATGAAGTGAAAATAACAGTTGGAATCTATCATAATTGAAGTGCCTCACGAGAGATGTTGTACGTATGTATTATTTAAAATACCTAACATATTTACGAATACCTTGTAATAAATCTAAATAAGTTAAGCTAAGACGGATAATCAATTGCAGTATCAATCATTGTCCTTGACCAAGTTTTTTGTTTGTACTTAACTCGAGTGCAACTTATTTAAAATGTATTTTATCTTATCTTATTGTCTAATTCAAGTTGTAGAACTCAACAAAGCGTATCGGTTATTGTGTCATTTGGCATAGCATTGAAGGTTGATACCAAATAATCCCCAAAAATAGAAATCGGAAAATAAATCAAAGAAACAATTATTTTATGACATCAAGTGTGACACAGACAGACATTCAAACAGTATACCTATAGGAATGTTGAGCTGTTTTGGTTCCTTCTAGTCAAAGTCAGCACAAGTTCGATTGGCCTGGTCCTTCTTTTTTGAGGTTCTAGTTTAAGGAGCAGTGATTCGTTAGGAAGTCAGAGAAGATCTTAGCCTTAAGCTATTTTATGCGTTCCAGTAAGAAACCACTTCTTCGCATTTCCATTGGCTTAGGTTGAGTTAGGTTAGGTTATAGAAGGGTTATGAGGTTATCATAAAATACTAGTCACCAAAATGCACACATAGCAATCCCTAGGGCGATTCTAGATGGCAGAGATAAACCTTAACCACGTCGCCCAAGCATTGCCTTACATTGAAGTCCTTCAGTTGGTTCCTTCAACTCTTCTACTGAATAAGTACCTATCCAGGTATCAATTTCTAGAACTGCCCTCACACTCGCACAGTATATGAGTAATCTGGGGCGTGTGGATCCTCGTAATATCTCCAAATGTCCGATTCTGGACGAAGTCCACAGAGGGTTCTAGTCCTAGCACTGGTTTCTGATCTATCTAGCTTAATACTTTGCCCTGACCTCGTACGGTTAGGTTAGGTTAGGTTTGTGAGTAGGCAGGGGAAACGAAATACCTCCGCTGCACTCAGGTCAGCACTGACCTATTGTGTCACCCATAGGGGGGTTTAGAAAAAGTACCCCTTGCTCATTTAACCCATAAATATCTGTAAAAACTTCTCGTGGTTGTACTTCCTCGTTACCCGTGTATACAAACCATCCTGATGTTCTGATGAAGTTCAATAACATGTCGGTATTGACGTTGGAGAGTTCTGCTAGATCCTAAAAGAAGTGTTTGCCAAGGAATTTGTACCTGGAATGTTGGAGTCCAGGGTTCTGGCAGAGGAAGTGGGTATTCCTATGAGCATGGACAGTGAACGTCTGTCCTTGCGAATAATTCTCTCGGTCCTTGTCTTGTCAAAAGTTGGCCATAGTTTTTTTTTGCAGTTTTGCAATTATCTAGCGACTTCCATCTCAAGTTCGCCTCTCCCATAGTCAGAGATCAATCAGCTCAAGTGGGTCCGATGAAGCTTTTCTTGCTAATTCATATGCCTTTTCATTTCCCGGGATGCCCTCGTGCCCAGGGACCCAGCATAGCAGAACCTTGTGCTGTGTCCCAAGAACCTTAAGCTCTTCGCGACGTGTGCCCTATCGTACTTGACTTCCAGCACACAGTCTGACTTATTCTGAAAGCACTGATGGCTGTCGTTGATCTCGTGTAAATGTCTAGCGGAGACAGTTTGAGTATAGCCTCAAAACCTGTAATTCTCATCGCACTGGTGACACTAATGCAAGCTATTCTTTGTACTTTAGTACAGACCTCGAACGGTTAGTCTCTAGCCATACGGCTTTAGACATCCTATGTCGTTCCAGATTACCCCATCTGCGAGTAGTCTTGTTGTATATACTGTTGCTAATACTTCTCCTGGCAGCACACAGCGGTGCCCCGATGGTGTTGATAATGTTCCCTAATGAAAAAATATGATTTGCGACTATTGAATCGTGACTGAACATCAGTCCATCAAGATTGTACTTGACTTCATTGCCATTGATGCCCATATGTCCACAGATACATGTTACTAAAAAGAATTATAAGACAGTTTCACACCAGCTTGTACTTGAAGTTGAAAGGATTAGGGGACTGCAAGGCAGCTTTACTGTATGATAGTATGTTAACAAGGTTTCTTCTTGTGCATTTTCACAGAATCTGATAATATAGACAGATCTCAGCTTGGAAGATTTAACTGAATAGTCCTAGTAGAATCGCAAATTTGTAGGTTAGACCATATAGTATGCCAGCTCCTTACTAAGGCTTACACTTATCTGAAAATGGTAGTTTTTCTTTGCGAAATCAAGTCACGTTTGTGCGAAAAAGTTGTTGAAAATTTCGTGAGGACGAATGATAGAAAATTTCAAATTTTTTGTTGGTAGATGCTTGTCAGAAGCTCTCAAGATATCTCATAAAAACACGAGAATAAATCTACTTGTCAATTGCTTACCGTTAGTTTGTTAAATGTCACTGTACTCTTGATTGTCGTGCGATGCAATTGCATATACAAAATTGTTCTATGTTATCAACTGTCTCAGCTTCCAGTGTTGCTAAGTTAAGTTTGTTTTACAAATTTTATTAAGTGACACATATGTAACATATTCAAATAGTTACGTATCTCCTTATCTTTCAAACAACTTTTCTATTTAAAAGTATTTAATTTCTGCTATTTATTAACATTATGTGATAAATGGCTTAATCAATATAATCATGTCATGATAGGGAAAATGAAAATTAGATGTGATCATGCAAAGAGAATTACATACATAGTTTTCTACTATCCAGTTTGACATGACACTCGGACGGTATTCATATTGGTTAAGTGGCATCATGACTACATACCTGAACTAATGTGATATGTATTACAATATGTATTACATACAACCTTAACCTTGTTAAAGAGGGCGCTATGACCTCATTGCTCCGGTAGTAGTAGATACATATGTAGCACAAAACACGACAGCCCAATCAGGTAATTACAGGTCCCTCTGTTGTCACTGAATTTTTTTTGTAGATTATGAATGACTTTTATGCTAGAAAGACAGACGACCGCATTTTTTTATAAACACTCTATCTAACGTCAATACAAACGCTTAAGTACTTAGTCTCACCAAAGTATTTGCAGAAGACTATCGACAGTGCTTCACTAGTTTACACGACGGCGTTATTGCTCTGAGACACTTGTAAGTAAGTGTCTATTAAGCAAACCATCAGGCCTAATCAGGTTAAGAGTCAAGGTTTAAATAGTTAAGGAATAGGTGCTATATAAGGATCAATTTGCCGTCAGAAATGATCATCGATCACATATGTATACTGTCTTTTTCTGCTAAGTAGCATTAATTTATCATTCACCTATTATTTGCATATTGGATGCACGTAAGCTCTTGAATATTCAAACAGCAAGTAATGATATCTGTTTTGGCCAAGTTTATATTGGCCTAGTTGGCTGCAGTTCAATTTACAATCAAAATGGTCTACCTGTCGTTGTACTCCTACTTTCTGAGTTCATATAGAAAATTTGAAAAGTGTGTTCTGTATCAAGTGTTATGTGATCCTGTTCGAGAAGAGGGTACAAAACTAACTATTCATTTTTAATTGGAACATAATTTTTAATGATCCACAATCATCATCAAACGTCAACTCCTCTGACCTGTAACGCATAACAAAATAATCGTAATAATCATTATTAGATGACAACTTTTTGTCCACAAATCTGAGCATTTAAATCACTGTTCAAAACACATTTGGTTTAGCGTTTTGTTACGGAGACTAAACTTGATGTAATCGTTTTAATAAGTTGGAACTTAGTGATGATTGTATCCTTAAATGTCATAATAGCTGCAATCTGTCATACTCGTGTGAGACGTAGCACTTTTTAGTTGATTTTATCAAATTAATAAGTTGAAACTTTCCCCACTCCTAATTAAGTTATTTTTCTTTTTCTTTTTTTGCAAAAAGCTATAATACATCAGCAACTATAAAAGAAAATTACACACGCTATCTATTTACAAAAGGTATAAAGATACTTTTGTTCCTTAAATCATAAACAAATGATTACCCAGGTGTATTGCATTTTGATTACTTTGCGATAATTTGATGAAATTGTTGGCTAATTGACTAACAACCGCAAAAACGCGAGAGTAAATCTGCTTGTCAATTGCTTACCGTTAGTTTGGCACATGTCACATTACTCGTGATTGTCGTGTGATGCAATTGCATTAAGAAAAAATGTTTCTATATCTATGTCCATTGAGTAAACTAAATCTTTTTTGACATTTTCAGTGTCAAAAGTTTTAATTGTCACTTTCACTCTCCTCCAACTGATTCGGTAATTACGTAAATGAATTTTGCAATAGGCGCTCAAGCTCGTTGTCAAATTAGCACTTGAGTAAGTAAGTGAAGTAAATCTTTTAATTGTTATCTTCTCGAAATCAGATGCAATGGGGGCCTTAAGGCGAACAAAAAATCAACACACATTCTTGACCTTATTAGGCCAGATAAGTGTTAATTGAATCTATTAACCGATTAATGACTTAAACGTCATTTCAGTTGACATTTTTTGTTAGATATAAGATTAGTTGATCGAGTTTTGAGATTGGACTTTCTGCAATCCAAATTGCAAATTCAAGTAGCTGCTGTATACATTCAATGGGTGTGTTCGATGACTCAGGAAGTCAAAGGCTAATCGAAATAAAGTTTGACAGCAAAACCACATTTTAAAGCATATTTGTTTGTTTTCTATTAGTAGCGCTAATTGAATTTTTAAAGTTGTTGCTTGCAGTTTATTAACCCTGTGACATAAAAAACAAAAATTTTAACAGATTTACTCTGCGTTCAACCTTGACCAACTTCACAATACAGTTGCTGTACCATCAAGTGTCGTCGCTAGCGGTTGACGTCAATTAGACGTTTACGAGTTTTTTATCAGACATTTGCCAAAAAACATTCTTGAGTGAATCTTTAGTTTTTGCAAATTAGATTTATTATGAGCGAGAGATAACGTTAACCTTTGGTTTTTTTAAAAAAAAATTGACATTTAGAACATGTGATTTATTGGAATATGCGAAAATTTAAGTTGATTCTGAATCAAGCAGAGATTTGAATAATTAATTTGGGGAAAAATCAAAACTGATTGAAATCGGCATCTTCGTTTGTTAAATATGTTTCTGTGAAGGACACATGATTATTGAAAAATCTTGACACGTTTTAGAGACAACTAGTTATGTGTACATATAACGTGCAGCTTTTGTTTTTAATTACTACTATGCCTATCTTTGAAAACTAGTTACGTATAAATATGAAAATTGACTTATAGCACGTACATTGCTAGAAATTACTGATCACAATTAAGAAGATTAAATGTAGCAATACGTTAATTTTTTCACAAATAATTAATCTTTACTGACAGATAAAAATCCATATCAGTGAAAAAATAAACGTCGTCTGCGATCGCAATTAAAGTACAGTTCCAAATAAAAAATGCGCCCTGGGTTCAACGCACTCCTACGATGGATTTATATGAATGACATATTCGTGAGAGTTTACGTCAGTAAATATCAGTACATTTCGGTAACTTGTAAACGGTATTATACTTGTAAGAAATAATCTTTACATATTCCGATAAGTCGTAGAAAAACATCAACGCGTTGATTAATTTCTGAGAGATTGGCGGTATTTAGGTGCAATTAGGTGCCCTGTTTTTAGCCAATTACGAAAATATAACACGCTCAGAATTTTTGACTATTTTTTCACGCGTGTAAACTGACATTTAGACTTGACTCCTCTTGACGTCTAGAGATTACTTGGCATGCACTGATAAGATATGTGTGGACTCCTTGTGATAAAGTGATGAAGATTGTCTCAATGGAAAATAGGATCACGAATTCTCAGTTGTAGGTTGGACCAAGTAAATATTACAGCTGTCATTGAACACCCTCGCTATTTTAATCATCGAGCACTTTATGTAGGAACAAAAATATCGCGAAAATATTACGCAGGCATTTCACATAATTTGTGAACACTTCCATTGGCTTGGTATTCCAAATTCGTTTTATTATACGGGAGTACCTTCCCGATCAACGTCGGATTCTTAAACGTCTATCAATTCTTTAACAATTTTTAGCAGAAAAAACGATAAGTTTGCAGGGATTTAGTCATGTGACCAACTTAAGGAATAAAATTGACATACATTTTTGAAACTTAACCCAATTAAGACACGTCGATCGAACATCAAAACTATGGTAGGTATCATTATGAGACACGACATTGGGAGATACGCCACTAGATTAGACCTCCCTGCAAGCTATTTCTGTACGAGTTGCATCGATGAGGAGGATGAGAAGACTATACTTCATCTTTTATGGACCTGCCAAGCTCTCTCAAAGTAAACCTAGGTGACATAGACATCTCCATTGCTTCACAGTAAGCTCCTGTTTGTCGAAAGGGTATACTGACGATACTTGATCCGGTTAGTGTCATAATTAACTTTTTATAGCCTACGTGTGGGTGAACCCGCTGCAGTCAGCCACTCTAACCAAACCTGACATAGGATAAGGAGAACCCGGAACCAGGAACATACGTAGTCATTTAGGAAGGAAAGGAGAATTAACAAGAAATAGATCCTAGCTTAAGGTAAGCTGTGTAGATTGAGCCTACCAGTGCAGTGAGGACACCTTTCACGACAGATCTGAACGAGTTGAGATTTTAGGCGAAGGTTCTTTTTAGCTCCACGATTCCTATCTCCAACCTTTGGTCAGAGGTTGCCTATCTAACTTCCGAGGATCTGGTTTGAAGATACTGCTCACAGTATGCATTTACGAACTCAAGTAACAAAACTAATAAAAACTCTCTCCTTCTAGCCGTATTATTATTATTTTCCTCTCACCTTTCTCTTTGACTTCAGTGTTTCAACCTAACCTCCATCACGACGTCATGGGAGCTTCTTTCCTAACCATTCAAACAGCGCCATCTAATCTCTCTTCTTGTCAACAACAAAATCATAATCAATTAGATGATATACACCATCTGTCAATAGACATGTTGACAGTTTCCATCTGACACCTGCATTTACCTGCAATTCCGATTGCATTTCTCAATCTCAGTCTCACGATTGCCAACAAATCCGATATTTCAAAAGGAAATGCGATATCCTATCTCACCATGCAAATATTATGCACAAGACTTGATCTACTACTCTGGCGCAATTTACAAGATAATTATGGCATAAGCACAAGCTAGCAAGCATACTTATGGACAAATGACAGAACCCGTGCGCATGCATAAGCTTTGAAGTTCACTCAAGCCTGACAGAAGACTGACACTTCCATAGACACCGTCAGAGGACAGTGTGGCTACTCGTGCTGTCAAGAATATTGTATCTCTTTCAAGTTGTTTGCACGCCTGATCATAGACTGTAGAGATTGTGTAAACATCGTCAGTGGTATAGACGTTCGGTGGAACTTTTGACATTTGCAGATAGGTTTTCTGTTTGCTTTGCTTTCCATTGATTCACTTGTGTCACTTCTTCAATGCGCCTGCATATTCATAACTCATGTCAAACTAATGCATTAAATAACCTGCCCTCAAATTAATCAAATACGATGCATATTTAAAAATCCATTACGGAGACGTAGCGACTTTCTAATGGTCATTTCCGACAGTTTCTTGTCGTATAATGTCATTTTTTCACATCAGATAAACTTGTTGTTTTAAACGCTGCACATTGTTTTTTTTTTTCAATTTCAAGATACCTATAATTACTCTCGAAAGGTGCCCCAATGCCGCTGCTGCGCATGGTTTAAAGTGTTAAGTTTAATTAATTCCGGAACAATTTATATAGCGTTAATGCATCCGCCACTCCTTACATAGTTAGGGATATTACAAAAAATTTAGTTCGTTTGTGAAACTTGTCGAGTGTAGACGTTGCAAGTGAAATTTTGTGCAGAATTTTTGTTGCAAAAATGAAACAAGTGCGTTATCATAACACCGCGTTGGATGAGGAAGAAGAAGTAGAAGTAGCTTCAATAGAAATTCGCGAGCAAAATACGGATAAAATTGCATATCTACTCGGTGATTGTGGCTACTGGCAAACCAAATGGATCATCATTTTGTCACTATTCCAAATAGAGTGCACCTTTTACATTTTTTCATTTGTATTTCAAGTATGTTGCCCATCTTTAGTGGTTTTAATTGTAGCAGTAATTAATTGAATTAGATTGGAGTGACGTTAATGATCTTTCTATTATAAACGACACTTAATTGAATTAGTTAAACGATTTGGTATTTTTTTGAACCTAAGTGAGATTTAAATTACATCGCTTGTAACAATTTGAATGTCGTCATTAAAAAATTAGTAGCACTTAGTCAGATATAAAGTGCAAGCATTTGTGAGCCCCTTAAGTGAACCTTTTAATCGTTGGTCTTTAATTTGATCGATCGAGTTACTTACAGTGAATGAGAGTATATATTTCATAAGTCCACAGGTGCAATTTATTACTCCGTCCAACAAATTGTTACCCAATCGAGGTGTAGTCAATTGAAAGACGGATATCGTTGCATTTTCGAGACAAAAGATGTTGTTTGCTTCACAATATTGCTGCACAACATTACTCTATTTCGCTGCACTAAAAATATTGTAAAGAAACAGTTTTTCTTATTGCTCTGTGCTTCCATCGCACTTTAGTTGATTTTTCACACTCTGATGACGATTATGTGAAGATCAACAGTATACAGGAAGTAGAAACCTTTGATGTCTGAACCCTGTCATACGTTAAACCACATTCACATGTTGCCTTCTAAATACGGTCTTCCACAGGCGTAAAATACTACAAAAATACTCATCGTCAGAAAGATAGAGAGGAAACATAAGGAAATTCTCCCCGTTCATCTTTAAAACACAAGTCATGTAAACAGACAAATAGTTCAAGGTTACTTCATGGCGATAGCACGCCTAAGAGCGCCCTCTGTTTGTGACATATACAAAAAAAAGAACAAAATTTAGAGACAATTTCACATTAACTGATCTGACATCTTTGCCCGTCAATGCACTCTCTGACATATGGTGCTAAACTGAAAAAATCAGCTATGTGAAAAGAAAGCTACTCCCAATTAGTTAACCCACAAAGACACCGATTGGTGCTAAAAACTAAACAAATATTGACAATTCATAGACGTCAAAATGAGTCGTTTGCTTTTAAACACCACCTTTGACGTTTGTGTAAAACTTAAAACTCAGACGGCTAGAACAAAAATACGGGAATTTGACTAGCTTGAGTTACAGAAAAAATAAAAACAAATAGAACTATACAAGTTCTGAATCTTACAGATTTATGAGATTTATTGCAAACTAGTTAGTGATGTTAAATCAAATTAACAGCTTAACCTTAACATCCAGTTGTTTATCCCCTTCTGTCTTTCAACAAACAGCCAAAACAAATTAATTTGCTTGACATTTGCAAATACTTTGTTTGATTTCTATCTGGTCATTTGTTTTAGAATGAAATATGAGCTCTGATCCTAAGTAAGGATTTCTTTTACCTCTAAAGGCGAGAAGTCAAGATATTGCTAATTTAGTTTTTAGTTTTGCATTTTTAAATCGAACATAGCAGCATGACTTTAATATATTTGTGTTGTTTACGCGCCATGAAAAGATCTAAAGAAGTTCCTCAAATCAAGGCTACAAGAATCTATGACGTTCAAATTAGGTATATGACTAATTTGATGGGAGTTTGAATAGTATATCTATACCAATTCATCCGTCCTCACAACACTTGATAAAAATTCTTATAAAGACCTCTTAAGTCTAATTTAAACTGAGGTTTAGGTTAAGTTTTCTTAGTGAGTATGTTACTGTCAATTGCATAAGTAGTGCATTCAGAGGTATTTGAATAAAAGTCACTGTCAGTATCAACCCATTTATCGTGCTGTCATTTTTGAAAATTCAGTCGAATTCAAACCAACTTATTGACATCAAATTGTTACATCTTTTACGTTACGAAACCGTTTAAGAGCTCCCTCCATCTGTCAAATTTTTGAATGCTAGTGCTAATAGAGTGAATACAAGCGAGGTGAGCTCTGCTTGCTGAGTTGAGTTGGGTCAACCCCATTTGAACTCGATTTGAGCTTAATTGAATTTCAATTCGGGTTGAACCTGGCTTCAATTCTGCATATAAACGAAGTAACAGAGTTATTTACGCGACCGTTAAACTATTTTGACATTTGAAAGTACGCGGCCGTAGATGTCAAAAAAATCGACGGATTTTGTAATTATATGTGTGAAATTAGTAAACTCCCATTTGATTTTGCTTGAATGTCAGAATACAATGACAAATTCTAGCGGAATTTAGCTTGGGGGAGCGAATGTGTCAAACGATCCGAAGTTGTCTGCCTAATTTAGATTTACCACGCAAAAGAGTTAATAAAAATTTCCACAGCTTGAATAAATATTTTTAATGATTGATGTACTAGCTTGAGTGCATTATTTAAGTGTTCGCTAGGTCGTGAGATCAACCTCAAATTTCAAATAGAACAAATTGTTAAAGTTTCAAAGCAAATTATGGCATCGTAAATTGATGTGAAAATCTACTATACATAATATAATAGAGGTGTAAATAATAAAATTTACAGTTCAGAATAAAAAATTATAATTGACCCTAGATTCAGATTAAAGGTCACCCGATCCGTATACTGTCATAAATATCTTTTCCTTCAAAAAAGAATGCTCAAAAGAAAGGATGTGCTTACACTTAATCGTAATGATGTCTACATATTTGATGTGGTTTTTAATCGTACTTTTCAAGACGTGAGTACTGAGCAATAGAAATCCTCCACCTTCTAGTGGTGTCATCTGTTAATTTCGTAAATCTTGAGTTCATGTTCTACTCTTAGGAAGACTTAATTAGATCTCCAGGAGAATGTACCACACTCATATCTGTCAACGTCGGTGAAAAATGTTTTATTCAAGAAAGAGCATATGTTAAGGCATGCCTGTCTAAAGAGAGTTCTTAGTCCTTAGTATGTGGACTCCGACTGCCTTAACGAACTTTTTTTTAATCTAGATCTTTCATGAGCTCTATTCCCAATAAATGGTCATAAGAGAGAATGAAACAGCTTCCAAACCTCAACAGATACCGCTATCGAAGGGCTCTATCAGAATGCTGTGGAGCCCCTGGCGCTTACTAAATTGATAGCCTTTTGGCTATGCATCAAGCAACCAAACTCTCCAAGAATTTCAAACGATATTGCCATGTGGCCTTCATCCGAACTCTCTGTCTCTGTGAGATCCGAAGATGACACATCCGATCTTGTTAGCTGCAGCTAATCACATTCGAATAGAGAAGATAATGGACGAATTCAATCTATAGTTTGTGTAAAAATTAATTCAGCTCAGAAAAGACGGTTCAAATCTGCTTTTCGCTGAAAGCAAACCAGAGAAAGTGCTCTAGCTTTTGCCAAAGCTGTCACTCACATCTTAAAAGATGTTTAATAGGTTAGATTTAAAGATCAAACGTCTGTCTCGTGACAAGAGTTATACAAGAGGGAAAACGGCTAAACAAAGGCCCGAAGGACGTCTGACATTCACTCTCAATTATACAGGAAGTCGATAAATTAGTCAACTGGATTCGAGAAAGCGAATACTGTCAATAATCAGAACAGGCTATGTTCCAAGCTGCGACTTTTTCAAATCCTCCCCCAATCCAATCCTTATTGTAAAGTGCACGCACCTTTTAAACCTTCGTTAATAGATTTCTAAGGATCATTTGGGAATTTCGTGTCACTATGCTATCGGCTTTCAAAAACGAGTTGGAACAGGTAGCACGCAGGTTGACGCCCTATCCCCCGAGCGAAAAAAGTTCTAAGTAATCTAGTCGTGGTCTTCTGTTCATCTTCATAGTCGCCTTAATTAGTAAATTTTCAACTATAAAAACTTGTTGACATTTAGAACCAGAAGGCTGCAGTTCATCCATCACAATTGCACAAATAAACTGTTGCTAATGACAATCAAATCATAACTCAATTAACTTAGACTCCATCTAACTATGCAATCAAAACTATTTAACATTCCGTGGTAAGACAAAAACAAAATATGTTCCATGCTGTTCAATGCACGCGACTGCACTTGCATTGTGCCAACATTGTATTTACCATCGTGCAACATTAATCCGACATTTTTTGTTGTAATAGCATTACCATACAAACTCGCAACGCGTTTTGTTTCAATTGTATAATTTATGATGTGATTTTCACATCATTATAGTTGTCATTTCGATCACTATTCGAGAAATGATAGTATCTTGAGCAATTAAGCTGTGAACGGCAGACTAACCGCGGGGAATCTGACTTATGTTAGGTGTGCACATTGTATGCGAGTAATTGTAACATGGGAAAGGGTAAAACTATTTGTTCGAATGGTGTTAATAAATAGTTTTGCTTAAATAGAATGTTTAAGCAATTAAACCTCAGAGCAAGGTTTGAGTGTTCAGGTAGTAAGCTAAGCACGTGATTTAACTGCGAAATAGAACATGAACATGCTTTGATGTGACCGATATGTGTATTCTAATTTGAAGGCCTTAAAATGTGAATCATAACACCAAGTCAATGTACAATCTAATTTGTATGCAAGGGAAATAATCCACTTTCTATGTGGCTACGTACGAATCAATTTATACTGCGGTCGAGGCTTGTGTCTGAAATTGAAATTCGGTTAGCTACGTCACTAAAATACAACGTCCTTATTTTGGGCAACGAGTGTAAGGAATATAAAGAAATCAATGATTCAGTTTTGAATGGATATGAATAACTGTGGAGAGCTGGAGAACTACCAACTAATTGGCTTGAAATTCAGCTATTAAGTCTGTATCAGTCTGTATCAGTTGTATGTTTGATAACTCTAGAAAAACATCAATATTGCATGCAAATGTCTATGAGCGACACTTGATGTTTCGTTAATATTCTTGAACACTGGCTAATGGCGCTATGTTTCTGACAGCTTTTCTCAAAGAAAATACATCATGTGTACCTATCGTATGCAGCCTTGATAAATGCTCTGAATACTACTCTTATGAAAGGCATCCCAAGTCATCAAAGCCATTCATATGCAACATAGTACTCGATGGATCCGTAGGGTGTTGATGTGGGCGACACAGAACTATCAAGGGTGGAAACCTGTTTGTTCTCGAGTGTGTCTCCGAATTGTTCTTTGAAAAGCTCCCGGATAATTCTATTGTCGTTTGCTTCTTCTACTCATCTGTAAAAGTCTCCTCCATACTCATCTAACAAATGGAAGCACTAGCTTAGGTGATCAAGTGGAAAGGCTACGACAATATACAATTGGATCCTACCTCATTATTGATATTCACTATTTAGATTCCGATAGTGATCTCATCCTTACTAGGGTCTTGTTTCAAATTTGGGCATTTTTTTCTGCTGTCGCACTAAGCTGCTGCTTCTTCTGCTTCCATAGCCACTTCATTTAACTACTTGCGCTTTTCACTTAGCATCCTACGCTGCACTTCCCTAATCTTCATGCAGTACAGGAATGCTGGTTGCATTCTACTGGATTTTACCTACACTGGAGTCACTTCAATGGGAATGCTTGTCTGCGATCTATACACAGATGTTTTCAAGGAGCCACTTGATATAAAGGCGATTTTCACACCATACGAATGGTTATGTTTCCACCCCATGTGCGAGATGGTCTTTTAGATTTGATGCACTGTGGGATCATAAGTCGGTCAATGCTAAGCATAGGCGTTGTTATACCATTTTCGAACTGCAGTAGTGCTTACTTTGACAGAAGCTAGCCGAAGACCTCATTCCGACCCCATGTCTGCTACTTGTCTGTTTCAAACATCGAAAAGTCTACTTCGACTTGCCCTATCCTAATCCTCTGTTAGTTGCTTAAACAATAACTCCCTTTGTAGCAGTACCGGCCAGAACTTTCCTGGCCCGGTCCAACTGCACCCTGTCCCAAGCATTGAGGGACTTTATATCGTTCTCGACCTTTCGCCTGGCGTTACACTCAAAGACCTTTTCCCTCTGTCTTTCACCTTTCCCTTGCCTCTGAGATTAACTTGGAAGAGCCGGAAACAGAAGAGTTCAAGCCACCTGCGCTTACGACAACTTCCTTGATTGCCTCTCTACCCTTGGTATTAGTAAGAGTACCCGCTGCCCTGAGAAGATATGGGGAAAGTGCCCTATAATGCCACCTTTTCTATTGTGTGTTCGCATCCTCACTGTCACTACCCAGAAGCATTGGTTCACTGTCCATCCTGGCAGAGCCGACATACTACTGACCTCGCCTGGGCATCGATAGGTACCTTAGCTTAAGTGAGGCACAGCGCACGATTGAGTACTTGCATGGTATCTCTTAGCTGACATTAAACAACTGAAGGGCGAGCGCCTACGAAAAAGACTAAAGACGAGGACCTAACAGAGCCTACACACACAAGTTTAGATTTCAGCGGCTGACTTCGATAGTACTCGGAACCCATTTTGTAGATCTTGTGTGCACATCATTTGTTGTTGTTAATGGAACGACATGAGAAGTGTAAAAGAATTAAGCTATATTTCAAATCATCACGATTGGAAGTATGATGATCGATCTAGTGGAAACAAAATAGCCTGCATGCAAGTAGACTGCTTGGAAAATCCCTCACATCCTCACGTGCAGCATCAAAATCCTCGTCTGAACCGCCTCATATCTTCTAGACGTCCAACTAGACGTTTCTACGACCAGTCAGTGCTCATCTACTGATTATTGCCACGTGATATTGCATTTCACAAATTGTGCTAAAATTCTACGCTTATCTCTGTACAAAGTATACATATACACCGAATATAATATCGAGTTCAAAACCCCCATCAGGTCAGAACTCACCAAAAAATAAAAATAACTAAATAAATTGAAATAATAAATCCTCAGGCTATTTTTGTATCAATTTTATTCGCAACAGATATCCCACTGATTTAATTATTATTTATGATAAACAAATTTAAGAAAAAGTCTCTACTACCAGGTAAATAAACACTCCAAATTGTTGACACAACATTCGCTGCGTAATTGGCTTGCAATTAATTTGCGAGTATTGAATTTGTAACATCAAATCTGATTAATTATTGTCATCTGTCAGATTGAGCAAAAAACATCGCAAAAAAATTGCGAAGTACTCATACCCAAATCATGCACTAAAGCTTACCGGGTATTAAAGTTCTAAGCCGTTTTTTTTTTTGTTTATTTGACGCAATAACTATTTAAAGACGTCATTAATGTGTTTACTTTTTGGCAATTTATTACAATTAAATTGGGGGGAATCTCTTATGTCTTAAATTGCATGAAATTTGTCATAAAGTTCTATTGTTCAACTAGAATCAGCGGCTTTTAAAGACATACAATTCGCATGCGGAAATGTCACCATTAGTTGTGTGTGAGCCAACGTATAATGGAAATGGAAAAATAGTAATAATAAAACACAAAGCTAAACAAACAAATGGATACACCTGCTAAGTGCATACATAAACAAATAGAGCTTATAAATGGATATAGGAAAACTATAACGGGTTTGTGTGATACCCTATTGTTGTTGTTTTAGGAAGTAAGTGACACCATAGATTGGTCAGAATGGTCGTCTAAATCGGTTCTCAATTGAAGTTTCAGACCATTGTGAACGTAAATCAATTCATGCGCCCAAATTTTGGTGTAAATTAGGCCGCAGTAACTGAAACCTGTACTTCCTTCGTATAATGTTCGCCTAAGGGGTTTCGTGGAAAGCTTAAGGGTTGTCTGAAGTACACAGAAGAAGTACGCAACAGATGGCGCTACAGTTCGTGGTGAACCCGGGCCTCAACCAACAATAAATTAAAATAAAGTCCATATTTCAGCGCCGTAAAGCAGGATGATCAGGGTCTTATACAGAGTCTCCTTAGTTTTTCGAGATAGGGCTTTAATGATGAATTGTCTGATTAGCCCGAAAAAACAGCGGTCGGCAAGGGTTATTCCAGAGCCGGAATAGACAGAGTCGCTTACTTCCTCGAAGATGCAGCTTGCCACTGTGACGTTTTGTCTGATTCGTCGCTGTTGATTGTCCCTTCTTGTTGACAGCATGTACTTGGTTTTGTCCTCGTCTATCGTTAAATTCACTTTGGCCGTTTCTGGTTCGATACTTACAAACGCGCAGGTGACACTCCGCTCATTTTTGTCAATATCGTTGGCTGGCGTATGCAAGATGTACGGACTTATTGTGCCACTGGTGTTGGTTTGTAAATTTCGCACAATCCGCTCAAGTATAATGTTAAAGAAGTCGCATCACCTTATTTTAAATATTTTTGACATCTAAGGTCTCAAAATGGTCATTACCGACCTTGATGGAGTAGCGAACGTTCACCATTGTCATCCTGCACAGACGGACAAGTTTAGCATGGATGTCAAAACTAAAGCTATCAGTATAGATGGTGATTACATATAGATATTGACTTCTTGGGTTTTTTCCAGGATCTGTCGCAGTATAAAGATTCAATCGATTGGGGACTTACCTGGCCTGGAACCTCACTGATAGGGGCCAATCAGGCTGTTGATGAAAGTTTTCAGGCGTTCACACAGTATCGCTGAAAAGCAATGTCGAGGGGAATGATACCTCTCTAGGTGACGCAGTTCAGCAATCGGGCAAACGATGCTCAGGTTCCATTCATCAGGCATACTTTCGTCTGACCAGATCTTAGAGTTGAGCTGGTATATGCTCTCTATCAATTCATTGCCAGTCCGACCGGGGAACCGTCAAATACACCAGCCTTGTTGGATTTCAGCTTTGATCTTGCTATCCTCATTTCAAACAAAGTTTTTAAGTAGTACCCATGGTCTACTCTTCATCTGGGTAAATATTCTTGACAAATTGCTTCATCTTTCTTTCTAAATAGAGAAATAAAGAAAATCTAGAATATGTTAGCACTCATACCTCAAGTTTAGCCGACCTGACATTGTTGCCAGACTAAATGGTGAAAACGTTCCACATATGTGCTCTTATTTTTTACTTTTCTATGTTAATAATTCCAAACCAACACAATTTACCCTACGATTACATGTATTCCAACAAAGTATGCGCTAATGAAGCCGCAATTTGACGCACTTTGTGTTTTGTTAATAAACATTCTCTGTGCAAAATCCACATTGATTCCATACTCAATGACGACCATTGGACTACCAATCATCCGGTTCTGAGTATGAAGAGCTAACAATACACTATGCTCCCATTATCCATTGTTACAGATGAGCAAACCATAGAAGGTTGCACTCATTCATATTGCTACTGCAACAAAGCATAACTTAATTAACGATTAGTAAACTAATAATTCCATTAAAATGTGCAACGGATGTACAGTGCAACCATTTAATTGTATCTCAATGCATTTACGTGTTGCAAGTCCATCATTCACTGCGGGCTCCATAAACTCCGTGAAAAATTACATATGTAGGTTGTTTCTTGCCAGAGGTTTTATGTCGCCTTAATAGACGTCAAAAAACAACAACTTTAAATGTCATATTAACTGCTCTAATCACAGTTGTTTTATTGCCCGTCAACATCTTCATTGTAAGCAGAATCAAATTATGTTTAATAGATTCAGTTTCCTTTTTTTCTTTTTATTGTTTACTTGGAGTTTTGTTTTATTGCTGCCAGTTAAACGTGATGAAAAAGTCCACATTTGTTAACGACCATAGAGAGCTGGTGTTTACAGCTGGCACGAGCGTTAATTATACCAATGACAACTGCCATTCAGGTGATTTACATCGAAATAGTAATTCCAAATGAATTGTAAAATTGTATTGTTAAAGTTTTGCAAGAAATTATATTAGGAATAGAAGTAAAGAGTGGAAAATTGAATCATTTGGACATTCGATTTGACTTCTAACCTACATATGTACGATTTGGGCCATGTACTTCATATAAAGGGCTAATGTAAGTTTTGTAAGGGAGAAACAGTTTTGAACGAGCAAAAGTGACCTACAAATCCAAAAGGGCAGAGAGGTTTCGAGAAGTAGTAATACAGTCCAATAAAGCCTGCGGAAATAAAGCTATCATTACAGAATGGTTATTGAAATGTCTTCGATTTGGTGGTGTATCTACATCTACATGTGTAGCTTTTGCCGACAAATTTTACACAAAACTGATGATTGTTAACGCCATTGTGGCTGAAAATTTCACTACCTATATGAAATGATAGCCACGCTCAACTCTCGGAATAAGTTCTGGCGCTTATCTTGATGACTACACAAACGCTCCTTTGATTATTGGATAGTTCTTTAGCAGTAAAGACTTCCTATCCAGTGAACGAAATTCGGTGATTTTTTTTCGCGTGCTACCGCTGTATAACTTTACTTACTTACTAAGGTCCTGGCGCTCCATCTTGTTCGTACCTATGCAACGCGTTTGAGCTCTCTCTAACTCATTCCTAAAGAGCTCGATTCCTCTTCGACTGTTCTGCGCCACGTTTGCCTAGGACGTCCAGCTGTTCTGCCTGCTTGGGTGAACGGATTCCACTGCATGGCGTATTTCGCAATGGAGTTATGGAGTTGCCTTCACGCCCTAGGGTATGTCCAATCCACTGCCACTTTCTCCTTCGTATAGTAATGTTTATAGGTTCCTGGCTCTCAAATAAAGTTGTTCGTTGGAGCTACGATTCGAACAAAAAATCGTCAAGATGGTTCTTAAACATTTAGTTACGAAGACTTGTAGCCTTTGAACAGAGTAGTTGAAGCTGATAAAATTACTTTTCCAGATGGTGAAAAGCATTCCGAACGCAGCTATGGCCCTCCCGATTCTGCTGCACACATCCAGTTCGGTGCCACCACGGTTTGTCGAGACAACACTTAACGAAAGGACTTCCTGACTGGTAACGTTAAGTTAGGCGCTGGTAATCGAAGTGCTTTTGTTTTGGCTGTGTTAATGTTGAGCCCCACATTGCTTTCCTCAGCTTCTGGAT
Source organism: Chalcosyrphus nemorum (assembly GCA_949716465.1). NCBI lineage: Eukaryota > Metazoa > Arthropoda > Insecta > Diptera > Syrphidae > Chalcosyrphus > Chalcosyrphus nemorum. The sequence goes on from OX454333.1 coordinate 83,941,851, forward strand.
TCTGGACCATAAGTTTGAGGTCCATTATCCGATGTGAAACTAGACAAACATCATCAGCGTAGTCTTGGTATTTAAGGTAAGTTGTCATAGTCCAGCGAATTTCGTAGTTTCCTTCTATCAATTCTGCACGGAGATCAACACTGATAATCACCAAAAATAATAGCGGTGACAGTATGCATCCTTGACGTACTCTGCTTTGGACTTTAAAGTGCAACACGTGATACTTACTGCCCTTTTACGTAGCCTTAATAGTAGCTATGAGTTTTTCTGGGATTCCTCTCCTGCACAAGGCCAACCAGATAGCATTTTTATTCAAGGTGTTGAAAACCGTTTAGAACTTTGGATTTTTGCTTACAGTTTTGCTTCACTACGTCTGAAAATCTTCGAGATATGGATTATTGCAAAATTTGATTTCAAGCAGAAGATCCGAAATATTTCGCACTTTACTAGTTCCATTCCATTCTTGTAAACAAATGAAGGGAAAAAATGTTTAAGCGGCAAGTCGCATAAATGTCAAATAGCTGTCAATATAAAATGAGTGCGTTCCATACTTCATTCACAATAACTGGAATATCATATTGATATTATACGATTTGTATTCAGGTCACTCTCTCATACGCATACTTTATTCTGACATCTAAAGGCTTAAGCTTAATTGACTTAAGGCTCTGGACGCTGCCGTACATTGTCATGCAAATACAGATAATTTATATACTGTAACCATTAACGCATAATGACTTTTCGTTCAGTGTCGTCAAGTTTTCATTCACTTTTGGCTCCGTATGTATGTATGTACGGATGTATGTATGTACGGAAAGCTCAGGCCTGAGGGTGACTATGTCATGTGAGAGCCAGACAAAAACGGAGTTGTGTTGTTGTTTTGTTTAGCATTCCCTAAACGGATAAAATGTTTATGTTACTTTTTGACCTTCACTTTTAATCGATATTTTGTTGCCGAACTTGCGTATGTACATATATTCGTATATATATTCCTGTTAGTAATCAGACAATTCCCCCAAAATCCAATTACTGCTTCATAAACACTTGCATACTTTCAAAAACCGCAAGTAAATTATTATCCGGATTCTGTTTGAACGGCTATGAGTTCCCTTTTAATTGCCCAATCTTACATCCGAACTTTAAATCATTAAGCCGACAATTAATTTACTTCCACACAGCAGCGAAGCCATAAAATCCATTGTTTATGGGATACATTTATTTGACTTCTCCAACTTCTAGCGTGTCTAACAAATTACCCGACAGAATCACTTTTCTACATACAAACCACCTGCCAATTTAATAATAAATTCCATTTATGATCAACTGGATAGAATGCAAATTTGCAAAACGCCAACAATTGATCACGAATTCGTTTAGGTTCTTGTAATTGTAAATTGTAGGTTGCCTCTCCTGTTTGACAATTATATAGCCCATAACAATAATGAGACTCTACTCGGACCATATGTCTTGTTTGCACATGACACGAGGCATGCAACACTTGGAATCACGATCGCCCCTCTTAAAAGCCATTTGAACATATGAAACAACGCCAACCCATGCGCAGTTGGGTCCCGATCGGGGACTTATCTTACGATCAAGTGAACACCTTTTTTGGAACGTGATTCCGTTGAGAGCAATTCGATCGGGATTAGCATAAAGTATCTGTAAGATAAGTAGTGCATACCGACTTAGTGACTGATATTGCGTTTGCATTGACCTAGATGGCGGGCGTCTCTATTCCGCATGCACTTTCACTTTTTTACTACAAAATGTTATTGAACTTGATCCAAGCGCTTATATGGGCTTACACAACACCTGCCGGTGTTACAAGTATCTCATTCGTTTTGTTGACAAATTCGATTGAGACGAATGAAATAAAGTTACGCATACGCACCGTGGACCGGCTTTTCAGTGTCAATAGTGCGCTAGTGCTGGGCGAGTGACCGTTAAATTTATTCAAATTCACCTAAGATTGTTTATTTATGCAAATAAAATGTGTAAATTTTCACATTTGCAAAATATTCAAGTCTAACCGGTCATTTGGTGCGCGGAAATTATACAGTTTCCGTAGTCGCATTGATACCCTGCTACCGATTAGGCTGATTTTTCACATATTAATTAATGGTCTAGAATCGATCGAATTGAGTTGCTCGAGTGGAAAAATCTGTAATTATTATAATGTCAAGGTCGAGGTAGTTAAATTATTCACTTAATTGAGACATTTGACTAATGTATGCTCTAGTTATCTATTTATCATCTTACATAGATGGAACTCGTGCATTTTAAGGCTGCGCTTTAAGTTATTCTGAGGTACTGTACGTCTTACTGTAGATCCACATGATCATGACCTAAAACTGTCGAAAAAATGATGATACAACAATAAAAGCGGAAAACAATAAAGTGCATTCTTTTTTGTTTCCAAAAGTGAAGCAAATTAATTTGAATTTCCGTTTGAATTTTGACTTTCAAAATATGTACAATTATTATTGTTATGATACTATGTACCGATTAATTTTAATATCTTATGATCTATTTCCGGCAGTTGTAGGTTATGACCTTATAAAAAATAGGAACTCACACGAATTTGAGAGGAAACTTTCACAAAAATGTGCAAGGTGCAATGAAATGTTTTCTGTAATTTTTTGTAAGTATTTCGAAACTTTTGAGTCACTTAGTCGATAGAGCAAAAGTAACATTGCTTATTAAATATTTACATCTAAGCCGCTGAATCTGTATGGATATAGCTTTTGACAGTATGATGACACAAGCTTCAAACATTTACAAGCATCTCACATGACAGCTCTTAGAATAGGTACCAAATATTAGCAAGTCTTTCTGGATGCCACAACTGGGACAGAGCATTTGGAAGAGTCTCAAGCTGAGCTGTAAAGAATGCACATTTTCTACAACTTTACTAATTGCTTTGTTAAAAAAAAAATAATAAGTATCCATTCAACTTAAGACTTCATTCATAACTCGGAAGGGCAAAGTAAAAAGAATTTCATAATCCATTCGCTTCAGTGACTAACAGTCTTTGACGTCTTTCAAGTCACTTCACAGATTTAACCCATTGAAGTCATTTCAAGTCTCAATTTTATTGCAAGTTAATCGTTGATATATCGCAAGGCTCATAAAAGAATCATTGAGCTTTACATTCATCGAAGTCATACTAAGAATTCCCTTAGGTTTGTTCTAATTCCATCAATAAAAATGTTAGCTCATTTCGACGTCATGACTCTAGGCAGTGAATGACTTCAACTGATTGCATTCAGTGGCTGGTTGTGACTTTATGTCGCTTCAACCAATTAAATAGCAATTATGAATGATAAATTATTGCTTCAATCATGACGGGCGATTTAATTTCTTTAAGTGCGTTCATTATTGAAGTCATTGAACTCAAAAAAATCCAAGTGATTTCTTATAACTTAATGAATGCACTTGCTATGGCTTTTGTTGTCTCCTTCGCTGATTTACAAGGAGCAATCTTTTCGGTTGGTTCTATGTCTTGGGGTTATAGTGTTGGCTACTTATTTTGTCCATCTTCTTCTTAGGAGACTGCAACGTTTTTAAAATGCATTACTGGAACTTTATTTGAAACGGACTATGAATTTGTAGGCTATGTCTAATGAGGAAATTGATTAGCCAAGCAAAACCAATAAATTACTCCATTACTTAACGGTTTTTTCACATAATGTAGTGAAAGTGGATTCAATGTAAATGTACTTATCAATCACTTTGATACTTGACTCATTTGTAGATACGACACCAAGAGTCTTTTGAAATCGTCCTTGTTGATAACTTGTAATGCGTTGCACTATTTGCTTCCACTGATCATGTATTCCGCATAACTACATGATCTCTGTCTCTTAAGTTTTAGTTCTAGAGACCACCAAGAGGGCTAACTGGAAAAAAACCTTCCTATTTTCTCTATAAACAAACATTTTATTGATTTATTTTATACTTTACATTCACCTTTACTTGCATTTGTTATTGACAGCTTTCAAACGGAAATGACAGTTACAACTTAACATTAATACAAACTGACAATCATTTGAAAACAATAAAACTGTTTGCATTTTAATCATAAAACAAGTATTTTAAGTCCAAGAAATCAATTATCTCTCTCTCTGGGCATTTAAAATTCTATTCGTTTGAGGCCTAACTCAGGCCATTCATTAGCATAAAAACAAATAAATGACGTCGCCGACTTGAAGCGATCAATCTGTCAGTATGGCGGCAGTGGTGCTGTAATGACTTTTCTACGTCTTAATGCCGAGCACCTGCCTTTAGAAAGGTTGCTCTTGCCAAGTTCATTAAAATAGGAAGCAAATCTAAAATCCAACCGCACCCATTGAAACTTTCAAGGTTCCGTCTAATTCAAGTTACATATTTTCTTTTCTACTTTCAGTCAATGTCAAAGGACTTTTGGTGTGCTCGTCCAGCAGGAATGACCAATATGACAATCAGCAGCTGGAAGAATCTCAGCCAACCGCATGGTGCGTGTTCAATACTCGATTTTAAATTCTCAGATAGCTTGGAAGCAAACTACGATCAGTATCTTCAGTTGACTGGTTCTCTGAACACGACCAAGTGTTATAATTTTGAATTTTCCCACGATGACATGGGCATGACGATTGTCGAAGAATACGGTCTAGTGTGTGACCGCCAGAATCTACTAAGCGTAGTCGAGATGTGTTTTCTTGCTGGAGCAGCCGTTGGCAGTGTGTGTAGTGGATGGATTTCAGATCGATTTGGAAGGAAGCACACACTCATGGGATTTGCGTTTGTTCAAACAGTTATAGGTGAGTTCGAATCTGAATGTTGCAATAGTCACAACCAATTGAATCAGGTTTTGGATCAATAAATATAGGCATGAGTATGCATATACAAAATGCAAATTCGAATTATGAAAAATGAAACCAAGTATTGTTATTCAATTAAAAGGCGCAAATAGGACAACAAAGGTGTGACAATCAGGCTTTCGAACTAATTAGCTGATACAATTCTTTAGGAAATTACATGAGACTCCAAGTGAGACGCAGTTATGGTTATGGATAGCGTCATATTCAAAATATGTAGGCTTATTTATTTATATTGAGCAAAAGGTGAATGCACAATGTGCACAAGGTGAACATTAACATATCGATTTGTTCTGTGAAAAGTTGAAAAAAATATAAACAAGAATTTAGATGCAAATTCGAAGCGATGCGGAAGGCTTAGATACGTGGGATACAATTTCAGTTTTCTATAAATGCTGCATACGTTCATCATTAATCTTAGGAAATTCTATAACGCCTACACGAGATTTCATGCAAATGAGGAAATATATCGCCAAATAGTCCGGAACTTAGAATCAAATTTTTTTTAGACAACCTTGCACTTTGGGGATTTGGTATAATGACCCCTTTCGTTGCTTTGAGTTTGCCAATTTTGATAAATGTTAATGACATTATGGTGGAACATGTTGTCAGATGGATATTTTTTTTTGGGAGAGTCATGGCAAAACGTTGATAACAAATTATTGTGGAAATGTATAAGGCCAATGGGATGGGTCATTGCTCGCTGGAAACTTTTGTGTACTTGAAGTGTATGTTTCAAACTGGGAACTGTCATTTCTGACAGCTTTCAAGGAAAAACTATACGGTTCAGCAAATGGAATGTAATATTGATGTGAGGAAAAGTTTCTGGCGTTTTCATAGAGTGCATAAATTCATTGATTAAAACCAAATATGATCAGATAACAGCCGGTCATTGTAGAAATATATTGGCAGACATTGTTGTGATTTAAGACAACACCTTTTCTAATAGTTCTTTGAGCCGTTTGGTATAATTTATAAAGTTGTTCACAGTAGAGTAAAGAATTAACCATTTCACCAGTTAGGAGCAGGCACCTCATAATGGATAAATTCAATGTTTGACTTCATACCAGTAAATAACCTTATACGTGTATCTGTCTTATCGACGTATTTAGCTTAAGGTTGCACAATAAGAATAATGGAAGAACTTTGTTTTATAGTCCCGGACTGGCCGCTTAAGATCTGAGATAATAGGCGAATGGTTTGCTTATGCTGCCTAGTCCTCGCGAGGTCCAGATTTCTGCAAAAAAAAAGTAATAGGTCAAGGATACAAGTCTTTGTTGCATGGTGTCCTACTGGCCAATGATCCCTCTCAACTCGAAATAAGATTTTGTTTAACATAACTAAACGTACATAAGTGAATATATGAGTAAAACCTCCTAAATCTATTCTTTGTCATAGATCCTTCAGTCTGAAAGTTGTTAAGGACTCCTTTATGTTCAAGGACTTTGGCGAGTGTTCTCTATAAAGAAGAGTCAAATATGTGAGTCTCTTATGTTGGAGATCTTTTCACTGTTTGGTGGATGTAAATGCCTAGCATGCGTTTCATGATTTACAATAAGATATAGAGTAGTCTAAATCGAAATTTATTCTATATTCTTGTCCACATATGAAGAGAAAACTATAATGATGTGTATCCACCTTTATGATCCCATGGTTATCCGTGCAAAAAGGAGTTATTAAAACATTACCTTATGGGTATCTGCGCCAGAGCCAGATCAGGGCTAATCAGGAATGTTAAATCTGAATATACACCACGAAACTAACGGTGACGCGACGGAGAACGTACTTTAAGTCCTGCCAGGGTTTTAATACGACCAGAGCCTTTGCAGCATTGGCTTGAGAGCCGTTTAAGGTAGATTTCACTCTAACCTAACGAGATAACACTACAACTGTCAGCCCACAGCAATGAATTCCATTCTTGGAGACCGTGCAATGACCGTCAAGGCCTCTGGTAGCCTAAGCTCAGTCCCGGGATTCTGAATCCTTTGTGATTTTCGATGGGTAGGGTACATTATATCATTCGTGCTTGTTAGCAATTTAAATGAACTTTTTGTGTCCTATCAGTCATCATTTGACCCATCATTTTGGTTACAGGAAGCTAAGAGTTTCACTCTACCCTTTTCGATTCGGAAATCTAAATTAAGCAGCAATAATAAGATGTGTTCGTTGTACTTTTAGTGTCCCGGACCTTACAAAGGTAACACTTCCTACAGGTTTGATATGTGCCCGTCTTTCTGTCAATCTGTCCCAGCCTTGTAGCTTTTACTCCGTATGACCTATAGAGCTTGAACACATTATGTAGGAACCTAGTTTCTGATGCGTGCTTTTCATACTTAACTTAGCCTTACTCAGCTGTCAACATCTTCAGCATACACAAAAGACTTTCAAAGTAAATAACCATTCTTGCAGAAATAAACTTAAAGCAGTCTATATTTAACTTGAAACTTCATTCTTTTTCCAAACACCTTTAAATCACGTGTCCTTTTCCACAGGAACACTACTCACCTTCTCCACATCACTGGCAATGTTCATGACATTGCGAGTCATAATTGGATTTGCATCAATGACCGTCACTGTGGTTAGTTTTGTTCTCGTCGTCGAATTGGTTAGCGGCAAATGGCGAACTATAATTGGTATCCTGAATATCCTGCCAGTGGCGATCTCCTACATCCTGACCTCGGGCATTGCCTATTTAACTCGTGATTGGCGTGTTATGCAATTGGTTATATCCGTGCCATGGATTGCATTACTATTTATCTGGTAAGTAGATATTTTGTTAATTATTCTCCCCAAACAAACTGTTCACTCATCCGCGCATCAAACTAACCCAAATTTATCGAATCATACATAATCATGTGCATGAATAGAAATCAGATCATCACACCTAGAGTGCGAGTGAGTGTGAGGCGAGCGATAAAGCCTTCAGGCTACTTACCTACTACCTCTGGGTTGAATGCTTTTGGTTATGAATTACTGAATTTATTAGATTTATCCATGCAGTGGTTATTGTGTTTGCACTATCGTATCTCATATTGATTTATGATTTCCAGAGAATGGAGATGAGGCTTGACTTGGGGCTGTAATGAAAAATTCATTAGGAAGTGCGGTATGCACGATTTCGGGGAGTAAAATAGTTCCGTGGGAAGGATTTTGCACCACGATTTCGTGTCAGTTATGACGTATGGAATGATACTGCAGATTTTTTTTTCGAACCGCAATATTATGAGGAAAATTTTCTTCAATGACGAACAACGAGTTGGTTGTTTGCATAAATTGCTCATCTGGCGGATCTGTTGACGGTGCTTTAACAAAATTGCAGGTAGCATGACGTGTGCCACATTCCCATTTAAATAGCTTGGAAATAATGAGCTTTTCGTGTTCGTTTCCCCATTATTTCCCCATTATAGATCCGCCCAACAATTAGAATTAACTTCAACCGTGCGATGCTTAGCTTAGTAGGTATTGCAATGCTAATTTGTTGAAATGTTTCAGTACTACCTATGCTATTGGAAGATATTGATGTATAGATGTTGAAAACTTGGATGATCTAGAAATTGCAGTGTGTCAAAACTCGAAAGTAGTGAAGGGTGGAAATTTGTATTTTGGTGAGAAAGCTTAAAAGGAGCTGCACTAGCGATGATGTATTTGACAGCTTTATCCGAAAGTAGTGCCGAGTCCGATTTGCAATTAGCAGTATCGACATGTACATATATCAAGAACCATAAGGCATAGAGGACTTAAATAGTACAAAGAGGTAGGTCTCTCCTTAACAACGGTTGACACTGTTAGAATGCCACATTCGGCTAGATCTTAGCATACAAGAACGCTTAAGTGAACAGTTTAGAACACCCGTCCCCCACTAACACTATTTTGAGGAGTAAAAATCTAGTTATCCTCATAAAAATATAGAAATAAGGAAAACAAAACCAAGACAAAACCTTACAGACACATTTACTAATCATTTACATGAACGAGAAAAAAATACTGTGAATTACGAACGAATGCAAAAATTACAAACAATTCTCCCCAATCAATTTGGACACCAGCCATGGAGAAAAGTCATTGAAACCTATTCCCATTACATCACTCTTGTTGTATCTCTTTCAATTTAACCAAAGCCCATGCTATGAATATCGGGAAAAGTATTGCAGTTGTATGGGTGAGGTCCCATTTAATTTTGCTGAAACGTCAAAAAAACAGATGAGTTTTAGGTGGATTTAAGCTGTCAAAAGCCCCGAAGTTGAGCGCCTAATTCTCCTCTTTGATAGAGACTTCACATCAGTACCTGTCATATTACCTCTTCAATTGCTCAACCTCAGTGGGATGTATGGAGTACACTGGGATAGATGTAGATATTAATGAGACAGTCAAGCAGACATCGGAACTAAAACATTCCACAATAATCCACTCAAAAGCTGTCAAACTTTGTCAAAATACGCTCTTAACGAGCGGCTCAAGCCATAGTGATACACACTCATTCCATAGTAATATGTTCTAGCAATCACTCCCAATCATTGGTGTTTTCTGCATTCATATGCATAATGTATCATCTCATTCTAACTTACTTATTATTCACAGCTCAGCGAACTGCGATTTGGCGAACTGTGAACAAACTATTTTAAGCACATTTGAAGGCACACAGTTGGCAATCGAACTATTTCAAAAGGGCAGAGCTTAATTTATCTATTGATAAGTAGAATTTAATTTCTAATTTTTCTTCGAATAAGCGAATGTTTCTTGCAAAGTGTCAAATTTTATTCACATGTCACAGGTGCGCAATTCACATTCGATAGAGTTTGACCTCAAAACTTTTTTGTTCTTTTGTGAATCAGAAAGGGAAATTCTCAGATTGCTAAAGGAAATGTTGTGCTAAAAAGTTTATCTAAAAAAAATGCCACAGGTTTACGATTATTCGCACTTTCGTATTCGCAGGTCCTTGAGCTGTGAGTGTACTCGACTGTTTATCGTGGTTCATCTGATTTATGAGGTGTACGATCAAGGCTTCCTACCACGATGGTTTCTGACTCTTGTCTGGATCCTCTCTCACACTGGGATCATGAAAAATTGAGTCTTGCATTCGATTTGAAGACAAGGCAAACAAGGGAAGAACTCGTTAGCAGTGAATTGGATCTTCGATTGGGTGTTTCCTGGCCAAACAATTTGATGTGAAGAGACTGCTGGCAACTTATTTTCGTTTGAACTGAACACTTTTTGCAATAAAAAAATTGATTTTTATGCAATCATACGGAGCGGAGCGGAACATATCTTTTCTGACAGCAAATCTTATTTGCTGCTGTAAGTTCCTCATCACTTGGAAGACTCATCAGTTTCTCTGGAAATATTCATACGAGACCTAAAAGTGTGTCTTCGAATTGTAAACTTCAATAGTCCATGGTTATCCTTCAGCTGATTGATCATGGTATGCCTTCAACTCACCTCAAATATTTCAATCCTTCCACATCCTAGACGTTATAGAAATTCCGACAATTCCACAGAAAAGAATCTAAAGTTCCACATTCATTCGAAGCGTAAACTCAGCCTTTTCAAAGACATTCCTATCAATTAAAATGTCCATCGCACTTGTCATTGAATCGAATATACTTGAATGTCTTCCACACCTTGAACCCTGACACCTTTTATTTCCTACGAATTGAATTCCACAGAGCCCAACAACATTTATCCATCACTGAGTATACATAGCATCGAGAGAAAATCTAATCCGATAAGCCTTCGACTTCGCCAAAGGATCTCCCCCTCTACTCCATCATCATCATCAGCATCATCCTGAACAATCTCTTTGTTCAGTCAACAATAAGAAAATTGTTATCCGATTCAATTGATTTTATTTATTTTCAAATGCTGTACAACCCCGCACATCCTCTTCCAGGACCCACTTTCTAATTGTTTGCCCGAACAGTAGTTGATACCATTTTCATTTCTCTAATTTATTAAATCAACATGTGTGTGCAGCATAGTGCCCTTGCTTCTCATGTATATACTCGTCCACAACCCATATAGTATCTAGAATTATGTTTATGAACAAATATCCTTACTCTAACTCTATTCCTCTTTCTCTCTGTCTATTTCTCTTTCCATAATCAATCACACAGGTATTGTGTACCAGAATCACCCCGATGGCTGTTGGCCCGAGGTCGACTCGATGAATTGGTTGAGCTGATTGAACGTGCGGCAAGCATGAATGGTCGAACGCTTCCATCGAATTATCGGAAATCACTTGAAGCCAATCTAAGGGATGCTGCAACGTCGTCGTCGTCGTCATCGTCGTCGTCGCCACCAAAGGGTGACAAACAAACTGAGGCAGAGGCTGGTGGTCATCGAGGTAATGGAACTGCTACTACCATACGGACGGACAGTCCTTTGGTTGTTGTGTTCAACAAGCAATACTGGCGTACAACCGTACTGACTCTGATCGTATGGCTGACATTGATTATCATCTATTTTGGACTGACATTGCATCTGAGCAATCTCGGTGGCAACGTTTATTTGAATACGGTGAGTTTTACATACATATGTACATGGATTAGGGGATGAGAGTGTGCTGTGAAGTTGGAATTTAATTCAAGTGCTCAACCAAGGTAGTTCGTTGAATTAAGTTGATGTTCATTTCACCAATTTGAGGTTATTTTTACGAACTGCATGGAGTGCAGATATTGCATTTTATGTGACCGTCACTTGCCAGTGATTGAACGGAATTTCATTAAGTTTATGAATTTGAAGCTTACGAAAGAAGAGAACAATAATCAGAGCTCAAATTTATGCCCAAGAAGAGTACTCAATGATTCGTCTACCAAGGGTGCTTAGGCCATATAATTGCCGGTTTTTGTAGACTAAGTGTAAATCTTAAGTGTCTTAGATAAGTAGTAATATACAGTAAAAGTAGTGCCATCACATAGTGACCTAGTAAGATGTAATCGATTTGGTTGTCTAGATAGATATAGATGGCACTCAGGCAGGCTTTTCTTTTGTGGGTTATGTACTCAATCACATTCAGTGAGATACAAGCAATACTCACATTGATCACCCCTTTTTCGCACTAAATTCAAATAACCAGGTTTATCCATTTCGGGCTATGTGGCATTGCAATCGATATTTAATATTGATAGATTGATAGATTTACGAATGCTGCCATAAGTAGCGCTCTATTAAACCACGTCACTCCTCTGTATGGCAAAATGGGTCCAACTATCAATTTCAGTGATGTTAGTGATACAACTCCAGGTTTTGCCTGAATAACTAATTTGGTACGATTGATGTTATTATTTCACGTTAGAGGATGCTTATACGCCGGGGCAAGTATGGGTCTCAACTAGTACCTATTCAGACAGTCGCTTTTAGTTTCACACGCCAAGTAAACTGAGATTTCTTTTGCTATATTTTGTTATATAATCTAAATTATTGATATGCAGGGTACGGGAGTTGGTTAAATTGGAAGAGAGAAATAAGGTAGGAAGAGTTTTTGTAGTAGCACTTGATCTATGGTGGTGTCCATTTTGAAATATGCTCAGTACTTTCAAATCGAACTACTTTCAATTTGTTACGTGCTAAATAAATGGATATGGTTAGGACTTGAGCACCAAACCTTTCATTGAATGACCCAATACACTACCAATCCTCATGGTTACCACGAATGTTTTTTTATTGTGAAGACAGATACAGCATGAAGCATGAGCAGCATGAGCTAACAAATCAGGGTGGTTGCGTTCGGGTCCTATACCGATTCGCGGTCTATTTCGGAAATCTACGAGACGAGTTCTGAAGCCGCGGCTGATCGCTGATCTCTGTATTGTTGCCTATTATATGAGACGCAACCACTCTTATTCTCAACTCCAATGACTCGGAGGGTGCTATTCAAATCATAGTAATTCATTTCTTCAAGGCAGTATACTAGTGTCCCAATTAAGCATCAGAGCCGAACTGCCTATACAAATCTTCTTATCTATAAGTAACTCCTCTTATTCCATTGTGAGACAAAATACGAGGCTTCTTCGTAATGCAATGTATGCAAATGTAATCATCAGGCCTATTTAAGACCTCCATACACCTCAAGCTGGTTTGCCAATGTACAACATGTGATTTGGTTGGGAAACGGTGTTCAGGATCAAACTTAGCCTTACATCGTAGAAGCAGAGCAGGCGTTGATGGAATCTCTTCCTATGATTCTACGATTCAGAATGGGTCTTAAAAATGAGGAAGCCAATTTTCTTTATTACCATTTCGGAGTAAGCTCTTTTTTACGGTAGTGTTGCGGAATGTCTTAGTCGTTTTGGATTTCCGAAATAATCACTAGATGGCACCATGATAAGACATAAGTAAGGATTACTTACAGAGCTCTTTTGTTTCCACTCTAGTTTCTCTATTGTTATTTAGCAGACCAACAACTACAAACCCTAATTTAGGTAAAGTTAATTCCTTTATTGAGTGAGCTGCGGTGGTCTTATTTCCCGTCACCACACATTTTTGTTGTATGCAAAGTAAACAGCTTTACTTTATTTGTTGTTTAAAGAAAGTCGTTGCCAGTAGTAAACTTGGGCAAAGTGTGATTGATGTTTAAAAAGTCTGTCCTGCATGGGTTGGTGGAAACTGCACGAATATTTTTACAAAGCATCAGCATTTCGACCCGTTTACCAGGACTGAACAAATCCTCGTCATAAGCATCACCCTGCAAGTCGCCGATTCTTATGACATTGAAAGCATTTGCGGCATTGTTAGGAATCCCATTAGCCGCAACGTCTATTTCTCAAGTTGAAGCAGCATTACCCAGGCTTTCCTTGGGACATGCAAGAATTTTCCACGTCACACGTAACATCGCCAAAGAAATATTAACTTATTCTGCAAAAAAAAATTCATTTTTCGAATTTAATTAGTTTTGCTGAAGGTATTTTGTGTTCTCTGTCTGATTTTATAATAATGAGTGATACGCCCCGAAGTTATGATATTTTACTTCACCATTCAGTGTGTCTTAAGTGAGAAACATAATCAGCATTTGGTTCCATATGCACGCATACCTAATATGCACGAGTACTTACAATCGTATGAGCCAACATATAAGAAGCCCAGAGTCGATTCGTTAAGTTTTCCGTCACTTTTGCAAACATGACGAAACACTAGAGAGATGGCCCTCAATCGCTTATTGCATATGTGAATCTGACAGTTGATACAAATTACCTACCCGAATGTAAGATGAGATAGAGATTTCTCGTCATTATCTGTTTATATTTTGTATTTGAAAATTTCGAACGACTTCTGCTCTCTTTCTTGTTTCATTAAATTTGTGCTTCTATCCATTTTTACGCGAAAAATAAAAGAGGGAGAGAGAGGGAAAAATTGTAGATGGTTTTGACAGGAAGCTATGCGGGTTTTGCCCGTATTATAGTCAGCGGGTGGAGTTAACATAAGGAAACATTTCGTTGAGTTATGACATTATCTAATGCTTCCCAATGTGACCCTTAGTTTTTCATTTAGTTGAGCGAATGCAGATGGCGCTTACCGAAATGAGTGCGTCCAACTGAAACAGATTATCAAATTCTTATACTTGTCTCGTTAAGAAAAGCTAATAAGACCTTTCGAAACTGTAGATTATTTCTACACCTTTTGGTTCTAATTTAAGTGTTTCGTTAGATATTTATTGTAGTTACCTTCATGTTTATTTAGTCACTCAAATACAATTAGCAAATTTTTAATTTCAGGCGATCGCCGGACTCGTTGAAGCAATCTCCATCTGTCTAAGTATCTTCGTGGTCCTCAAGCTGGGAATACGGAAAAACCTGATCGCTTACATGCTCATCTCCGGCGTCTGTCTTCTAGCTACAAATCTAATTCCGGATGGAAATTTATTCGGCGTCATTGGACTCGCAATGATAGGTAAATTTTATGCAGCACATAAGTGCATTTCTCTTAAAACAATTACCCGGTACCGTGAAAGCGCCTACCTTCCCACGAAGCTGACCACAATAAATCCTCACAATTATACGTAATATTTGATTAATTATCATAAACTCTCTTCCTCCCTTGCTAATAGCTAAATGTGTTATCGGAGCTAATAACGCAATCATACCCACTTATACGGCCCAACAGTATCCGACAGTTGTGAGAAACTTCGGCCTCGGAATGGGAAACCTGGCAGCTGGCATCGCGTTGATTATTGTTCCCTACATGTGGCTACTGGTGAGTAATTTTTTTCAAAAGAATTTAAAGCCAGACTTTTCAAGAACTTTCTTCTCAGGAGCACGTCACGGCATTGCTGCCTATAAGCGTGATGGGTGTTTGTGGACTTGTCGGAGCGGGCGCTTTGATGATGATGAAGGATGTGCCGCATGGTGGTGTAGATTGAAATGAGTGCAGCTGTGCCCCCCATAGATTGTTGTACTGTGATAAAGGACATCGCACAAAAGAGTGTCCTCCGAGAGGAAACTGCAATGGGGTACCGTGTACATACAAGCTGAGTGATTCAATTTTATTAGTTCTAAGTTGTACAGTATTCCGATAGAATTAAGTTTATTTTTATGTAAGTATCTCGTCTATAGACGCAGACAGACAGCTGTAAGTTATAAATAAAGCGAAACTTGTTTTTTTTTTTTTACAAGTCAGTGTACAAATTGTTTATTGAACTTCAACTGGATTCTAATTTGTTGCCATTTGGATGGCTTAGAATGCGATTATTGGCTGCACATTTGTGGAATGTGATTGAAATGGGGCGTGATAGCATATTTGTCGGTAATTTGCTTGTGCAAACAGCAACCAGAGTTGCGTGATCACTAATTGATAAGTTGAGGATTTGAAAATTGTTGCTGTTTGCGTGCAGAGCAATTGGAAGCTTGTAACAAGGTTATTGCTGTTTGGCATGGTTCTTTTGGTGTTGCATAAGAATACGTGCCCCACGCACGCTGCTGCTTTTATGACCTTCGTCTCTGGTTGTGGCATCAAAATATAGTTAGACTTTCATAAAATGGTAAGTCGCATGTGAATGAGTTTAAAAGTTTTATTGTGTGTTAAAGAATTGAAAATAAATATGGATGAATCTTTGTACTGTGCAGTGGAGTCATGTAAACTAGCAAAGGCCTTGACTCCTTATTCCTCTTTTACTATCCATTAATACGTTTTACCTAGCGTCGTTCAAGCTTACAGATTTGTACAAAAGTATACAAAACTTTGGGTGCCATGGTACACTTGATCCCAGAAAAACAGAGGACTGCTGAGAGTAGTTGAGTTGGATAAAGTAAGCCCTAGGTTCCTCAAGAAATGTAAGTAAGTAACTGTGATAGAGAAACTAAGAACCGCTTTCGAATAGTTTAGGTTAGGTTATCAGAGAACGGGCCATGAACCTATAGGCACCAGCATACGACGGCGAAAGTGGCAGTGGATTGGTCATACTCTTCCATTGATCCATAGCTACACAAGCCAAGCAATGGAGCCTGCTTACTCTGAATGGCAGGATACGCGGCAGTCCTAGCGTGGCGAAAAACAGTTGAGAAGGAAGCACTGGGAAGGAGTTGAAGAGAACTGAGGCGTATTTCCAACAACTGCACACGGTGGCGCGTAGGCATTGTAGAGGCCCTACGACCCGCAAGGGGATACAGCAATCCCTAGAAGAACTTAAAAGTTGAGGGACGAATGACAACGTGACGTCTACGTATACGACATCAGTGGATACCGTGGCTCTGCGTTGAACTACTTTGCTTGGGGAATAAGGTTCAAATACTGAATTACTGACAATTTTTTTAAGGATTTCACCTCTTAAGAGCTTCTGACCCATATCGCCATCATGAGTAAGGTTCTCAATAAACAGTATATCCTTCGGCTCCAGTATAAAACTGTTGGTCCATTCTGTATGTTCAGAAATGTATACCACGCACTCCATTTCTCAGCCTGCGGACACCGTTTACATGAACGCATACCCACTAGGACAAGTGTCCAACTTCAAGTCTTAGAATCTAGGGTATGATGATGAAACAATTAGAAGATGTCTTAGCCAGTCCGTGCCATAGGGAAGGTAGGCAAAACAGCTAGTAGACCAGCCATGATGAGAGAGGATCTTGAGGCCTTGGAAAAACAAAAAAACACAAAACTAATAAGCCGTCACGCATGAAAAGACATTAGCGTATATCTGTACAATTAGGACTACATGAGTCGAGGCTATCCTCAGGCACCTCCTGGTGGAGCACCTATTCTAGCAGGGAGGGTTCAAAATTCGTTCACTGCCAGAGGCGTTGTCAGTAGTTGTCTTCACACACAGCTCTGAAATAAACAGTGATAGACATCTTCTCGGAATTCCTTGACTTATCGAAGACAGCGGCGTAGCTAAAACATTCTACTCGACGAACCGTAGCAGTGCTCCTTTGGTCTATAAGTTGTGACAAGGAGCCTTTGAGGATACAACACACTTTGGAAATTCGTCAAGGACCTAGAGACCTTTGCTAGAACTCCTAAGGATGAAAGCATGAACTACAACTTACTGCAAAAGACAGATTGTCAAGCCTTTCATCCACCGCATTTGAATTCACCTCTCGAATGGAACTTGTTTTTCACCTCAACCGGCATATAACACATTTGTATGGTTTTATCGAATGGTTGTTGTACAAAATATCCATAGACACAAAGCAAATTATTATGGTTGGTACAAGTCGAGATACAAACCCCTTTAAAACAGCAGTAGAGCTTTAAAGCTGATTTTTAAAACTGAACTTTTCAGTTAAGAATTAATGGCAGTTACGTTATGAACATTTGAAATATGCAACTTCTAACAGTTTACATGTATTTTCTAACCAAAACGTTCAATTAATTCGCATCCTGGTTAGTTCATTCTGTCAACAACTATTTTGCTTATTATCCATCTTCACATCAGAACGTCTTGCCTATGGGTTAAGGCAAAACCTGATTAAATAATCCGTGCACGGATATCTAATTGTACATGTGTGTAGGAAGGTACCCACAAAATAAGAAATCAGAAAAAGAACAAAACAAAAACGTCTCAAGAAAGTGAAAAACCACGCAAATAACATGTTAAATGTCACGTTGTTTGTGGGCTGTTTCTGTGGGACTTTCTTTTGTTCGGTCTGACTTTTTCTGTTACGGAGTACCCGATAGCGTTTTGTCGCATCACACGCCCAGATCGAACATGAAGATCATGCAACGCAATTGTATCGTATCGGTTTCATTTAAATTCCATCCACGCACGAACAATTACATGCTCCTGACGAATAAAGTAAAAAAAAAATAAAATGAACTTATTTATGGGACAATCCTGCTGAAAGATGGTGATGTCATTTGACTGATAAGTGAGTTTACCTCCGCGTGGTTTAAAGATAAATTTACTCGTGTCAAGCGCGTTATGGATAATAAATTTGGCCATTTCTGTGTCGCACGCAGTTGGGTGTTGAATTTGAATCTGATCTTTAATTCATCTTTTGTCGATTGTTTTTGTTTTTTGTAAGAAGTGCTGAGAGGCATTTAGTTAACGTTGCGAAAGTGTTTTGTATACGTCCTTGAAAGAGTCAAGATATTATTTGCCAATTGTTTGTTTTTTATTTTTAAGGCTTGGTTCCATTTATACTTATTCCACAACGTTTTCGAAATTCTCAGTGCTAGGTATCTAAACTGGAGCACTCAGATACTACTACATACCATGACAAGCAATCCCTTTATCTCCAATTCTATTTGTATCAGGAAATATGGCACCTGATGCAGCAAAGGCAGTGAAAATGCTGCGCATTGTCGTTAGCCCCTCCCCAGGCATGGCAAATTGCCATTAAGACGCTGATAAATTGTCTGCAGTCTACAAACGTCAGGCAGCATTCTTTTAGTTAGCCTGCAGCCTAGAAAGGCATACGCAAACAGTTTTGCTGGTCAACTGGACTGGACCCAACTGCAGCTTTAGGCCCTGAGCAATGTTTTAAGTGCAGCGTGAACGTCATTAAGTAGCCCCCTTAAGGCATTAAAACATGGTACAATCATCACTCCAATTATTACCTACGCTTCGCTAGTACGGTGGGAAAAGGCCAACCAAACGGTCACGCGGTCTGCTCTCATAAGAATTCAACGCTTAGTTGTGTAGGCATTACGGGTGCAAAACGCTTCTGCCCGACAACTGCGTTAGAGGTTTTCTTAGACCTCCACATAACTATTATGAAGACTGGAGCTGCTGGTGCATTAAAGCTTCAACTGCAATGCAATAACTTCCCTAACTTAGACGGACACATGAAAATCCTTAAAAGAGTTCCTCTGCTATCCAATCCAGCAGTGTGCCGCTCGGACTTCATGCCCAAGAGAATCCATCTCCATCACCCTTTTAAGGTCGTTGCGTTGTCCCAATCCGGAGTTTCTGGGACAATCAGCCTACTCCCCAAGCTTCCTCATCAATAGATTGGTATACTGACGGAACTAAAATGTCAAGTGCAAGTGGGTCTGGAGCTGGAATCTCTGGTCCAAACTACAAATTATCAGTTCCTCTAGGACAAACAACCACTATCTTTCAGGCAGAGGTCCACGCTACTGAGCTCTGTGCCTGGCTTTGTCTAGAGCCAGACACTTGCATGGATGTGTTGAGTTCATTTTCTTTTTAGCCATATTGCAGCTTCGACAATGTTCATTATTGCAATATCTGTACGGTTTCTGTTTACTAGTTCTTCTGTTATGTTCCATATGCTATTTTGCAATATTTACCTGGATATGACACAGTTACGGTCTCTCTACCATCTCCTACCAGCATTTCATAAATAGTGCACAAAGGTTCCACGCAGGCCCAACGGTACATTTACCGCCTCCCCAAAGGGAACCATCAACAGTCCATCCCCGCCTCGATAGCTCGGTTGCTATGACCTTACACCCAAAGGAGATGGCTTATGTCTTCGCTAGGCAAATTCCTACGCGCACTGTTCTACTATCTAAGATGATTTAGTTGCACATAGAATAGCTTTGATAGTGGATGTGTATCTGTGTATCTGGAGTTGCACAGCATATGATAGGTCTCAAATACTGTTTAAAATGCTTTAAAATTCGCTTTTTGATTTTTCTGGAGGCATCTTCGCTGTAGTGATGAAGCAAACTAACCACTGTGCCATGGGATCATAAGGATAAGATACTTAGGTGAACTCATCATCCTCTCAATCTTCTGCCACCGCCTTTAACTCTGCAAATATTCACAGATGGATGTGCAGATGCAATACATGCAGTGCACGTCTTGGAATCCTTTTTCGAATTAGAGATGTCAATTTTGATGTTGTTATAAGAAATTTCATATATGACAAGAGTCACAATTTTAAATTTATTTCAATTTCTTTAAAAACAGCAAAACACTTTGCAATAATTCAACTGACTAAGTACACTCCAACAAACTGAATTGAACTTACCCTAGAGTAGGAATACCGGCGGTTACCGTCATTAAAGCTTGACCACAGGAATACCGCTATTTTAAACTTCTTAAACTAGAAACATCAATCATCCGAATCTTCGAATTCGAAATCTCTAACTAACAAACATGTAATGTTGTTTTTTTGCATTCAAATTGCACTCAACACCGACATCCATGTCACCTCCGATCCAATCGCAAAATCTCCATCGGAGGTGGCCCAGAGCCACGCCGTTTTACCAGTATGGACACGACAAAAGCTCTTTTTACCCCCAACCGGCCGCCAAACAACAAACAACCACAGTAGAAGGAATGTCAGTATAAAACTCAACTAGAGCTACCCAACCCACATCATTACGCAGTGAAGTACTTACCCAGTCGGTCGCAGATAACCACGCATTTTCAAGTGTGACAAAGAACTCCAGATAGGAGTTGGATTTTCTCGAATAATAGTGCTTTCGAGTCCTGTGACTCACAGTTAAACGATAATACAAAAGGATTAAACAAAGTGACAGTGACTACACAAAGTGAAGGATTAAAATGAAACTTTTACAGATCACGGTGAGTGTGTTTTCTGTTTTCTTGATTTTGATTGTTTCTTCTTGATTCTTTTACATAAAAAAAAATAAAAATCTATTTTGGACAAAGATCGTAATAAAAACCAGTTCGTGAGATACTTTGTCATATGACACGGGGACACTGAGTGCTACAGATACAGAAACCATGTTTTTACTTTCATTTTAAGTGTACAACTTGTAATGAGATTAAGTCATCGAAGCAATTGAATACCTATGCGCGGTAGCGGTTTTGCAATTTTCGTTTGTGGATTAGGATCTATTAGCTCTAGATACTAGATACAAGTTATGAAATATTTGTTATTGTCAAAGATGTTGTGCATAAACAAGTGTTTTAATTAGATAGTGCAATGAATAATTGATGCACTTTGTTGTAGTCCAACTACCGCATTCGTGCTACAGATACTTTGACCAAGATATTTTGCATAACATTAACGGCTTTCATGATCGAAATGAATTTCCTTGTAAAGTAAATTGAAAGAAAATACAAAAAAAGTGTAATGCTAATCGTGAATTTATTTTTTTTTTCTTAAATCTTTCTTGTATCTAAAAGAGAAAATAAAAAAAATTGATTGTCCGTGGCGTAATGTAGTGGAAGTACGGCAAAGTCAAACAAATCTGATTCGAATCATGACCGTTAGATGCACGATTAGTGAATAATAAATAAAAGGCGGCAGAGAACTGCTTCTCTTACAGATTTTGATAGTGATTGACACAAGGCCATAGGCATATGTATCTAGTGCTTAGGGCATAAATTAGCCCTCGATGAGGTTGCCTAAGACCGGAAGAAGGTCTATTTAGTACCTATAACGCCAACAGACTTCGATTCACTAAATTATTGCCATGGTTAGAAGGCATAGCATGAGCCACTGACTCAAGAGTTGTATGTGCAAAAACTCTTAACTGCATTCACAACCAGTACCCCTAAAAGCCACTATTTCTCAAAACATCTGACATTTAAAACCAAGCAACATGCTATTAATAATTTCAGCAAATTATGGTTGCAAGCCTATAAAAGAGCCGTCATCGGTTGCATTTTAATACAAATTTTATACGACTATACAAAGTATGTCAGGGGCTTTAAAATTGCAACCTGTAACTGACTTTGAAGCCATATTTGTTGGTAAATATTTCCAAATATGAAACCGGCGATTGGTGCGGACTTTGCGGAACTACTATGAACATTAACAAGTTTTAAGCTATGTCTTCTTGATTGATTTTTAATAAAGTTTTGAAGATTAATGGTTGATTTGGTTGATTGTACTAAATGTTTAATGTCCCCTCTTTCTGTTGCTCATGTGTCTACTAGGGATGAATAAAAATAAACAACCTGCTACTTAGTCACTGCGAGTAATCACTGCGAGTCAAAGTCACACATCAGCTCATACAGTTCGCGATTGCATCTTTTTCTCCATTCGCCCTAATCGCATACAGGACCTTATATCCGACGAAGTATTTTTCACTCGAAGGTGACCAATATTCGCTCAGCTTTCTTACTTATCGTCTAGCACTCAGCTCCATACAGCAAAACTGATAAGATGAGCATTCTATAAAGCGTTATAGTTAGGAGTTTTGAGCCAAGTTGTTTTGCCACACCGAAGTAGCAGCGGTTGGACGGATTTGTGAAAGATAGTGCCTTCCGTGTTGACACCTGCCCTGCGCACTATCTAACACAATATTGAAGAAATCACATGACAGCGTATCTCCTTGCCGGAATCCGGTGTTTGGAAGAGTTCCAAAGAGTTACTTCCACACATCTGGATAAGTTTTGACGGTACCCCTAATTGGGCCATCGCCTGGTAGAGCTCGAGACGATGAAAGGCGGCAGCTTTAAAGTCGACGAGAAAGTGGTGGGTTTCGACTTGAAATTCGTTGGTTTTTTTCAGAATTTGTCTGCGTGTGAAGATTTGGTCTATTTGGTCTTTGGCCGGGCCAGAAGCCACAGGTGCGTGCCGATTAGTGTGTTGCAGAAGGGTTTTAAACTTTCACACAATACATTGGCTAAGATCTCGGTAGTTCTTACAAGGTATAGGATCTTTTTTTTTTAAAGATGGGAGCTGACACTCCAGTATGCTTTCCCCCACCCATACTTGATTGATGACTTGGTGCATGGACCCTACCAAGGCATCACCTCCGTATTTAAAGAGTTGAGCTAGAAGCTCAGTAGAGCCATCGGCTTTGGTGTTTTTCTATTTTCTAATGGCTAGATTAATTTCTTTAATACTTGGTTTTTCATTAACTGGAGGTAAGTTTTTTCCTTGCTGGAAGTCTTGCTTAAACACATCAAGTATCCTTTTTTACCCTCGCTTGGCCTTTGAAGTCAATGAGTTTGCTGGGTTATAACATGTCCAAGGAAGATAGAACTTAAATCCAATCTTTTGGACAGTACCTTGTAACTTTATCTGCGATTTTGTTTCCTTGAATTTCATTTTCTTGGAACCCACCATGGTGCTACTTGGTTTGTTGCAGTAAACGGTTTGAGCGTTGTATTCCACTGCACCGAATGAAATGTATGGGTTTTATGGCAGTTACCGATGTAGGTGAACTAATTTGTTTACTAGAACATAGTGTTAGGCTTGGCATGTGTCCATTCTTACTTCTTTTTCTTTTATATTCGAAACATTCTTGAAGACCATAATCGTTAGCCTAGTAATACTTTGGTCAGATGGCCGTTCCAACGTTTAATCGACAGATGACGGAAGATAGTTCCTGTTGACGTTTAGCATAACCTACCTCGTGGTATTTCAAAATCCCACCTTTCTTACGAAAACGAGAAAGTTCTAGTTAGATAGGGACTACGTACTTTGCTTCACAGATCGTGCAATGGATCTGTTAAGTCTCAATGTTCCTACATAATGTTTCCTATCCTGAAAAGAGTAGTGTTCATTATGTCTCCAATATTGTTTCTGGCACAGAATCCAATTCCAATCAACTGCATAAAAAAAAAAAGATCTTAACCAAAAGACATTGGCTTACACCATATTCGTGTCCTTGACTTATGTCATAATTCAGATCGCGTGGTTGCAAATATTAAACTGCATTCACCACCCGCTCTCTGAGACACGTTTAGCAAGTTACTTAAAACGACCCTGTGAAACTGTGGTAGACCCATGGCATTGTCCCAATAAAGTGCCATATTCATGGCTTTCAAATGCGTTTCTTTCTTCCCAGCCAAAAAACTGACATTAGTTTCGGTTATATTGCACATTCTTCCCATTCTCAGATAGTTTTAATTAAAAACCTTTAAATCGTACTCAAATGACGCAACTTCAAACTGACTTTAGTCTCCGTGGCCAATTTGCAAATTATACTTGTGTATCCAACGGACAATATCCACTCAGCTACTAGGCAAACTAATGCGTACTTGAGATTGTTATCGCCTACAAATGTATTTACAATAAAATTCGAAGAAAGAAATACCACAAACGAAAGTAAGAAAAAAAAAAAAACGGGCCAACAAGATCTAAACCAGTGATATTCAGTAAAATGTCAAGGCCAACAGGCGAGTATTATCGCAAAACTAAGTATCTCTTAATTAATGGGATTTTTTTCTCTATTTCTTTGCTCCATTATATTCCAAGCCAATTAGTCCAGAATGCGCTAGCAATTTTGTACACTAACCACTCGGCCCGAGGAAGTGCCAATTCAGGCGTGGTTGAGTTTGCGTGATATTCAAAGATACATTCGCAGCTAGTTACAACAGCCTCTTTGTTGGTTATCTTTTATATATTTCATGATCGTTAAAATATTAGACAAATTATTGGCAATTATTTAAGTTTATGATCGTCGAAGAAGTAAGTCTTTAAAGCTGAGGTTTTAGTAGTAACTCGTCGCTTGAAGGAGAGATTGTGAATCATCCTGGATGTTGGCATTTGTGAGTTGGCCAATAGATTTTGGGTGGCTGTAAACCTTTTTAAAGGTAACGGTGAATGCAATTTACTTGATATGGAATTAAATTGCAAAATTTTTAAGTCAAAAATGAAGCCTATAAATAAGATGGGCCTTTTTTGTTTAGAGCGAAATTTAATCAGAAAATGCCAGTGGTTAGACTATAAATTATTTCTTCTGAGGGCTTTGACTTTTACCTATGATATTTCATTTCAGTCAATTCATCATCATTGGGTGTGGTTGAAAGGAATAATCAATCGTGTTCTCCATTAAAGGCTTCATTTTTCCTAAGCCGACATTGAATGATTAATGACATATTGCCTTTCTGAAACTCCTATGCTTTATGGATCCTATCGAGTGTGTAGTTTTTCACTATACTCTAATCGTTTTTACCTTGGCTATGCCTTTCTGATATCCTCGTGATCACAAGGCAATAGATGGGAATAACTCTTTTAATTAATTTTTTTTGTGAATAATGTATATTATGCTACGTTGAAGCTGCAACTTTATAGATAGGACCATCACTCGGATCTCTAAAGAAATAATCTCAATAACTGAATATTCACTAGTGCTTATGCCCCGTTTCAGTGGCTTAAACCAAAAAGGAAGAGCAAAGCTGATTCGATTAATTGTTTAGTGTTGCTAACACGGTCTCTCCATCAATCCTTCCTGAATCATGCCTCAGGTCATTGAAATTGTGATCTCCAGGGGCCGGTTTTATGGTTTCGATTATGGCATTCATATAGGAAATGGGCTGAGTTCTCTTGTACGCCTATGTCGCCGCAATCTCCGTATCACCAGGTTATAAACCTCCATGGTGGTGGTCCTTCAAAGTTGATAAAGATTAAACAATTGTCGAAAGGTCCGAAAAGCATGACCGTACGAAAAAGATGTCTGTAGCTTCTTTAAACCGAGTAAGAAATACTAAAACGCATAAGCAACTGTCTCTTTTCAGGACCCTATACATACTTTTGAATGAGCTATGAATGCCTTGTCATTAAGAAAGAGAGCACTTGCTTGACGTAAGAATAGGTACTCCATTAGCTTTCCTGAGACCATTAAGTAATTGTTTTTGATGAATTGGAATCGGTAAAGGATCCAGAGTCCATCATAGCCAACGTTTAGTTAGAAATGTAAAGCATATGTTCGTGCAAGGTACAGATAGAGAATTTTGGTCCACTGTTCTGCACTACGTTTGCATAGAATGTCTCGCTACATCACGTATTTTACTATGGAGTTCCATTCCCTGATTCTATCTTATGAGAAGAGAATATCTCACAAATAACAACTCTGCTATTGAGTTCGTGACCATTCATTATGTTTTTTGTGCAGAAATGCTAAGGTTCAAACATTTAATTTTATCAAAGTATAAATAAATCTGTCAACGTTATTCAAAACGCAGTCATTTGACTGTGATATTGAGTAACTAGGCCTAGAGAGTAAGAACTCTATGACATACTATTTCGTAATGTCCATCCTTTTCGTATAGGTATTGTTTACAGTTCCTGAATCGCACAATTTCTACTTGACAGCTGTCAAAGATTGTCAGTTTTCAAAGAGAACTCTAAAGAAGACCACGTAATAGTATGAAAACTTTGTCAATTTTGCATATTTTGATAATTTGCAAACGATTGTGAGCAGCAGACATGGATGTCCGTAAATCGAGCAACGATCAACAGGCGCAATATTTCTTCTTCTGAATTCAACTGTAGCTCACTTTGTCCTTACATGCTTGTCAATCATTCGGTCTTAAAGAGTGAATGATCCATTCATCATCATATCATTATAAATAGTTAAAGAATGTAACTATGCTTTAAAATGATTTATTCATGAAGCTTTTATGTTGTCAAGAAATGACAGCTCTATGTTTAAAAGGTAAAAAAGGCGATAGAAATGGGTCTTGTGACACTTAATCGAATGCAAGCATGTTTAAATTTAAAATCCATAAAAAGTCTGTAAATAATGACTCAATTTTGAGTTATCTATAGCGAAATTCAGTACTTCCTTGTGTGACTCAGCTTCAAACGTGCCAAAGGAAAAAAAACAAGCCGACTTTACAAAAAAATAGATAAATTAGCATAGCACAAAAAAAGGAAACACATTTTACGCAAAATAAATTCCAATCTGTCTCCACCAGACGTTATATGATTTATCGTATTCATTGTTCCTCCACCCATAGTTACAAAAGGCACTCGCATTCATCACCCCCGAAAACCAACGCAGTTTCACTTAACAAAATTTTAATATCCCGTCTGCACATCTGTCAAAAGAAAGGGTAACGCAAAAACACGTACATTCATTCGTTGCCGCACCCAACTGTCATCGTGATTAGCATTGCGCAATCAAAAGTGAATTGTTGAATGTGGTACCCACTGCATTATTCCTCTATCTACTCAAGAATGCCAATAGCAATTATAATCTCTCCAGCCAATTGGCGCAGAAGAATAAGACACACTTTAGTGTATGCTTCTGCTCACAGCATCAGATGACACGTCGCCGTAACCTTCCCACAAGGTGCAACAAAAGCCGTCAGCCTTGTGCATTGAGCTTAACAGTGGCTGCTGTCAAAGCTGCACTCGGTCAGATGGGATCAAAACATGACCGCTCATATATTTGTTTTCCAGGTCCAGTCCCAGTGTCTGGACTGATATACATAAGTCTTATTATACAACAGAGAATGTGCGCCGCTTATTGTACGCCCCGAAGAGATGTTTATGTAAATCTCATGGATTCAGATTAATTTCTCATGTGCAATGGAATTGAGCTGGATTCGCAACTTCACCTTGAATTCTTGTTTTTAATTTTATGAAGCAGCCAAAGTGAATGTGTTGAGTTCTGCCAATGATTAACGATTGTATCTGTTTTTATTTCTCTCCTTTCGATGGCATGTTGATACTTCAGGTTTTAGTAATTATTGTACTACTCGTAGTAGTTAGTGAAATTTTATGACGTAATTGAAAGTGAAAATGTTTTTAATGATCGATATGCGTTGATATATTTGAAGCCATTGAGCTAACTTGGTATCCTTGGTATAATCACGTATGTGTTCAATTGATTGATAAATCATTAGCCTTGGTGAGTTCAGAAGTCCTTTAGCTAATCAGTAATTTGTAGTATTTGTAGAGTAGGGTATTGAGATATTTAGATGTGGCTATCAAGATATACTGGGCACAAAATCACCAGAAGGGCCAAAAACATAAAATGAAATCGCAATTAATAACCCTGCTGCGATGTTTTAAGGAAAATACTTCTCCTAAATGGAATATAGTGCTAGGAATACTCTCAGAATCATATAGTTTAAGTGGTATGTTCTGGGAAACATGTCATATCTGTTCACATTCAAGTCCGATAAATCTAGCCTCCTACAATTTTTCTTTAGAAAACTTTGCCCAGAAAGCATCCTTATTGCTGTTCCAATCTGTGATCTACTTATCTCTAGCTCCTCTCTCATTCCTTGCACTCTAGTTCCAAGGCCCTGAATACCCACTGTCCTTTCAGCGTCTACCTTAGCAAGTGTGTTCGCGGATTTATTGTCTTCTATATCGTTCAGGTTCAGGTACCTAGCATATTCTTTATTACAATGCTTTGATCATTGTGCCGCACAAATGGCAGAAGAAGAGACGGGATTTTTAAAGCTTCCCTCTAGTTCATAAGTCTATTTCTTAAATGCCGCCATGCCCAGAGGTGCAGCGGAGCAATATCTTGTGCTGTGTTCAAAGAGGCTTGAACTGTCCTACACAGGATTTCATAAGCATCGTTTTAAATTGTAAAGAAATTTATTCTGCTACCTGCCTGTCGATAAAGGTGGTCACCATAGACAAACTAATATAGAGGTTCATCTCCAGACGACGGTTGGCTCCCCCAAGTGCAAAATTACCACCGATTTTGAATGTATTCTGACGTTTCCGGCACATTCTCAATCAGCGGTAGTTTTTATGCGCGCAGCCATTTTATTGAGTCGTTCTGTACATTTTGTTGTTGTTGTTTGATTGACGGTCTGCTGAAAATGTGGTGTGCAAAAGAAAAGAAAGGAACGCCATGATTGTTTTTATAGTTAGGTCTCGTTCGCACATTCGGCAATGTAATGACGACCGTCTATATTAGTTTGTCTATGCTGGTCGCATTCATCTTACTACAGAGTCACAGTAACATAATACAGATACAGACAGAATGTCTAATTTTCCTTATTAGGAGCGCTGAGAAATGATAGTTGAAAAAATAGGACTTGGGGCCTATGCCACAAAACTGGAAATACTTGCTAAACAGTTGTCGAATTTCACTTGTTTAAAAAGTACATACTTGTAGTTTTGTGGTATAGCCCCGTAGTTAGTCAACTTAAAGCACATTGCTAGGAATTCAAGCGCGCTGACAAAATATGTGCATAATTGCATTAAGGAAGCGCGACCGTATGTCATATGGTTTGGGCGAAACCTCTCTATACGTATGGAACTAAAAGAGAAGGAAGATAAAACAAAACTGAGTAACCTGTCATTAGCTCCGTTCGCGTACTCTTTTTAAAATGTCAAGCATCGAAGAGTGGGAGTAAAAATAAGTCTCTCACTGAGAGCTATAATTAAAAAAAAGTACTAGAACGGGTTGAACAAGAAGAAGTTGACAATACACTCATTTCAAAGATCTGATAGTTTTCACACTGCAATGAGAAAGTTGCTCAAAACTAATTGCCCTTCGAAAACGGTATAAAGCTATTATTCTACGAATCCTTATAGTATGTGGCATCTCATAGACGACTCTTCTACACGTCATTACTTAGTGCTTCACAAAACAGAGCAAATATAACATTTAATCATCCTATCAACATAAGTCAATGGACTAATAAGTTCCAAGAGAAAAACCGCTTCACATATGTTAAATTTGTTTACATCGCCTCGAATGAGAACTTTCCAAAAGTTCAGTTAACCGCAAATAAATAACGTACCCACCCATCAGGGCATTGTGCCTATTCCTCTCCGGTATCTAACCATTAACATTGCCATCACGATTCCGAATCGCCCATTTGGAGAATGTCCCTCACTCCATTGAGTACTCAGTGACAAATTGCTTTTGCATATAAATTTGCTGGTAATGGCAAGTATTTCTTTACTTACAGTATCTGATTAGTTTAAGAGTTTGAAACAGTACCGAGACCGTTATTGTTGTATAAATAGACAAAATGCAAAAATGAAAACTTTCATTATGATAAACCACATCGCATTGTTGCTGCGGCTGCGAATAATGACTAGATGCAATGCATTCATGAACTTCCTGATGTTTTATGGATACAACATAGCGCAGATACATCGCATCCGAGTGAGTACTCCGCAGAGTGTTGCAAATGAGATTAAACGAATGCGATTAACCTGGCAATCAAAAAAAAATAACAGAAAAAAAATAGAAGATGGCTAGAGATCTCTGTAAAATGTGTGCAGGAAATTGCAATTAATCTCCGGAACGAGCTGGAGAGAGAGTCTGTAAAAATGTGAAGATGTATTTAAGTGGTTTTCATTGATTGGATCGGAGATCCGAGGTGAATGAATGTGGAGCAATGACAAACAAAGTATAGATTTCAAAGAGATTTTAAGAGATTTGTGCAGTGGAAAGTGAAGGCGGTATTTTTGTTTGCCGGCTGAATTTGGTATGAGCCTCTTCAAAATTCGTCTCAGTTTTTGAACAAAAAGTAAGCTTGCATAAGTAGGCACTTACTTTTATATGAGCTTCATAAAGAAAACAAAAGTGATTGCTCATGAACCACTTTCATTCAATGATATTGCTGAGTTGAATTCACTTGCGTTATGGTAACCTTTTTATGCACTTCTTGTATGCATAGTGTGAGCATGTAAGCCCTTCGAAGACAGCGCATTCTTATGCCAGCTTATTTAAATCCAGCCGTCTACGTACCATCGTGTAGGTATGGTTTCTGGCTAAGTGTAGTAGACCTCCTAACACAACTAAAGTCCCTACACTACTTCTCTAGTCGCCACCACATTTTCTACTTCAGAAGCGACCATTGACAAGTAGGCAACACATTTCTATAAGCCCTCTACCGGAAAGTCCAGAACGTTACCATGGCAAATAACTGCGGAGTACTCCCTATGGCTGCAGTTTGGATGGCAGTAATTTCTGCTTGGGAGATCCTGCAGTCTGTTAACTCCTACTATTTAACAGGAAACTTCAACCAATCATTTCAGAATCATCAGTATTGAAGGCCAGTTCCTTTTTCCTGATCTCTAATTGGTTATTGGAAATTTCACAAGAGTTTCTCTTATCAAGCTATGAAACCTTGATCACTTTGCGTCGCCCTGATTGAAGATTCATACCGAGAAAGTATGGAGCCATTGATTTTATCTAACAGTCATATTAAATGAACTCTTGAACTCCACTGAGACCTCTACAGCACGTAATAAAGCTGACCAACTTTTAAATACTTTCCTTAATATAATTAAGTATATTCTCGGGAAAAAGGCTTGAGCCTCGGAGCCACCTAGATACTTCTACCACTTCTGTGGCATTTAAATTAGGACTAAAGCTGGACCACCAAATTTCTCCTTCACAACTTCAAGCGTTGCGTCACTTGTATCGTAAGTAGCGCCGGATTCAGTTAACATCGCTCTATACATAACACCATGATGCCTCCTACCTCATTTCCAAAGAAAGAAGGTCCGACAATGCAGTCAAGCTTTGTGGATGCCATGACGCTTGGTTGAACACTTGAAGATTATGTTCGCTTCAATAATAGCAAATTAGCTTGTTGACACGGACTCTCAGCCAAAAATGAGCTTCGTCCGAGAAAATGATTTATTTGGCCAAAATCTGGATCTCCGGCCATCATTTCCAGCGTCCAATTAAAGAAGACAAGGTGTTCTCTCCTGTCGTGTGGTTTCAATTTTGGCGTCAGCACAATCTTGTACGAATGCAGGCCCAGGTCCAAGCGCAAAATAAGACGAGTTGACTTTCCGGCGACACCCACTTAGCTGTTCGGTACTGAATCGACATTTTTGAGTCCTTTACGATGCTGACCGCTACGGCGGCTACGTTTACTTCATTTCGCACCGATCTCCGTCTAGTTGGTGGCTAAAAAGAGTGCAGTGTCAAAAAGACTGTGCCCACGCAAAACCTTTTACGATACGTATTTACAATACAGTTGAAATTTCGGTTATATTTTTAATAATTTTTGCACGTTTGGTAAGCCGTGATAAAATGCCAAACCTTTCTCAATATTTTAACAGCTGAATGTCATTGGTAACTTTGACAGCTGCTCAAACACAACAAAGTTTCCTTGCTATCTGGTCACCGTTTAGATAAATTCAATCTTTAAATCCCTGAACTCTTTTAAGTTCAAAACCAGTAAAACACATTTCCAATGCGCACTACGGCGTATACGTGACTTTTTTCTCTCTCCAATCATTTCTATTTCCATTTCACAACGTAAACCACATTCTCGAAGATTCCACCACTCCCAATATACCGTTATAGTGCATTCCATCTCGATCGTGACTGATTTCATTCAACCTGCTTTAATTTTCTTTTTAGTTAACTCTCCCACCCATAAATGTGAGATCGCGCACATAAATTACACCGCAAAGAGCCGCCAAGAAAACTTGGCAATTAAGTTTGTTCCATTAGACCACGTATTGGTTATAAAGGCGACTAGCCATCGAATAGCACAAATCAAGTCGAAGTCGAAGTCGAAGTCGACTGTCCAGCTTGGATAAAAGTCGTCGACCTTGATGGTGTGACTTCGTTACAATTTCATAATTGCTCCCATTTGCAATTGAACTCGGGTTTCTTTCTTCTAGCTGGCTGGCTGGCTGGCTGGCTTGCTCCTACCGTGAATATGTATTGCCGCCTTCGCCTTTTATGGGCGAACGTTGTCACACTCGTACGTGTCACTACAATATAAACCGGCTTACTTTTTGCGAATTCGGAATCTTTGCAACCAACTGGTGTTACTCTTTAGCCAGCTATAATATTGGTTAGGTGGTTTTTTAATTAATTTCATAAAACAAAAAAATAAATCAAACAACTGCGGTTTAGAATGATGGCTTAAGTATACGACGGCGACAATGACAACAGTTGGATGGAATTGAATTTATAATAAAAAGAATAATTGGTTAATTTTTATAGCCTATACTGGTATTCGATTCCGACTAAGAAGTACGTACATGGTGTAATTTAATGCCTCGTTTAGTTTCGAAAAAAATTATCACCAAACGATTGGTTTAGTCTACAAGGAAGGGGATTATTTGCTTTGGCATGGCGCCTACGATGTTGAACAAGTTTTTGCACAAAATCCGCTCAGAGTGTCTATAAGTTTTTACGACTAGCATTAAGTTGGTTAAAGCAAATTGAAATTCATTAGACATACCTCTAAAAAACATTCCATTAGGTAATAACCCGCAGACTTGAGTAGGCGTCAGAAACATTTTTATTCGAGTAGACAATTTTCCTCTATTAGACCGAGAAATACACCAAAGGCTAAATCTGGTATAAAATGACTGCCGAGGAGTGCATAGTCGAACGAGGTAGGGTTTTATTGAGATTCTTTCGACAAGACGATGCCCGACAGCTTGAGAGACTCTTCCAGATACCAGAATTTATCAGAAACTCTAGAATTATGTCGATTGTTATGAACAGATTATAAGGGAAAAGAATGAGTGTTTCCACTGTTTGTTTGTTTGTTGGCAGCTATTTGAATATATGTACATGTCGGGAAGACAAACAAAGACTATGAAGACTCCCTTGAGAGAATGGCGAACGACACCAGGAATAGGGAAGAAGAAAATGGATTTCATGGCTTAGTAAAGTGGTATACAGATATAGTGTCTCTCGAAGAAGCGCGTCCAAATTTAAGCCTCTATCGAAAGTTAGAGTAAAAAGTTCAGTAGAACATCATTTGGAGAAATGAAATCCTAGTAATATTGAAGGAACTCTACTGAATATACACTGTGGTTGTAAGAGCCATCCGCACATACAGTTCACTGGTATGGTGGACGGCACTTGAGAAGCAATATCCGCTTTTAAACCTCCCCAAAAGCCAGAGAGTGGAGTGCTTCGAAATCATGGGATCAATGAGAATTACAACGACCGCGACGGCGGCTATGGAAACCAGGCCATTCTACTCCGATGGGAGGCTACCAGTGGATTGACGAAAACTGATGACATGAGCCTGGTGCTAACATTCGAAAGAACATTGAACACAAGAATTTCTACCAGAATTTAGATACTGGAAGAACTGGAGAACCAAGATGGTTGTAAGGTGGACAGGGGTAGGGAAACCGGTGTTTATTGTGAAGCCCTAGGAATAAACGACGGCTGCAGCATCTTTCAAGCCGAGGTCATAGGCTGTCTAAATTAAACGTAAGACGATAATTATCTATATAGACAGCCATTAAGTCTCTACACTCAGTTATAATTAGGTCCAGGCTTGTGAGAGCATGCAAATCACTTTTAAACAAGACATCAAGAGCCAGTACGGTGACTCCTCGGTTGGGTTGGGTGACTCGGCGCTGCACAAATCGGGAGCCCTTTCTTTTGCAGCAGTCCACCGGTCGAGCAAACAGACGCTATTCTTCTGCCAATATGCTATGCCCGGCCTTAAGCAATAGAAAACCATCAACTCTGAATAAACCTAGTCTTCATAATGCAACGGCTCGATGTACTGCATTATGACTATTACAGAAGTTGCATAGACGAAGAATAAATCGAATCTATATCATCTATTGTGACTGTCTTGCCCTATCCGTCAGAAGAATGAGAACTCTTGGTTATAATTTCTTCTCTGGACTTAGGCAACGTTGAGCTGATGGACTTTCTAACAGCAGGCTTTCTTTACAGCGTTCCCAGGGTTAAGCGATTGGGCACAATGGACCCGAATTGTTGGTCTAAGTGAGCAGTGACCCTCTGATCACAAGGCACCCATCTACCTAACCTAACCTAAACATACACACACTCTTAAGTGTAGACTTGCGAGTAGATATATGTATACGGTTTCTAAGCAGCTATTTTGTAAGCATAAGTGGAAACCAAAAGTTAATTCACTTAACCGCCAGCTCAATCAGACGTATTCGTCAAATTCCTCTACCAAATCGACCACAAAAACTCAAACATAATTCCATAACAACAAACAAATTAACAAATAAAACCATCACCCATCGCCGCATTGTAATTTAAGCCCACAGCACCCGCAGTTCGCTTCGCATTAATGACCATCATTTACTAGCCTCAAATTCCTAGCATCCACTGAACCATACAGATCAAACCACATATCTTTGATTACCTACAAGACTTCCATTTGGCATAATCCAAATTTGCATCCACATTGTCTTACCCCCACCGACGCAACGTTACCTAATCTCCTTTAAGACATCCAAAAAGATAAACAACATTCATGGCTCGAACTAACCCAAAAAATAATCCCTCCTTGCCTGAGGCTCCTACCAACCTCCCGACCACCAACCGCCTCCACGTGCTGTCCACTTTGGAACACAGACATTTTTTATGCAACCAAATCCAAGCGCACAAGCCAACAGGTCGATGTAGATTATTAACTCCGCCGAAAAGGAAAACCAAAACGAACAAATTCAAATCGGTTTGTAGTGTGGAGGCTGGAGCAACACCTGGTTGGGGCTTACAGTTCACACATTCCTGCAAGTGATGCAATGTGGAGAAACTTGTTTCTGAATTCTTAGGAAGGGTTGGTTCTATAAAATTCTGCAAAAAAGAAGGTATGGAAACCCGTTGGTAGCAAAATATAAAACCTGGTTTCGATACCCACTTGTTCGGCTGAATTACATAAGAATTTATCAAGTGTTTGGTGGCACATAACATGCAAAACAAGTTTCTATACAGACATCAGTTAAGAGACAAATTACAGCACCACCCTACATTCGAATCCAGTTCTCAGAACACGCATCGACTCGAGCTTACTTAGTTGCGTCAATGGGTTATGAAGTTTTGTGTATAATTTGCAAGCAATTAATGTAACCACATAGCTAGCCATTCACTTACGTTCCACATAGATTCCAACTCTCTCTGAGAAGGCTGCAGGACCTGTTTTTGATTGAAAACTTGAGACGTGTGAGAGTATTTGAGGGGCTCTTGCACAAGGACTAAAGTGAAGGGTTTACTTGGAGAATCTCTAAAGGATAATTACATAGCATAGACTCGCATTACGAAACAATTCTTGATTAGGCTATTTAGCTACTGTTTTTCTGTTGATTCCGATGATGTAAGTCCATTGCCGGCCTGTACCATTTAAAGACTTGATTTTATTTCCAATTTACGTAGCAATCACGTTGTTCTATAAGCCATTACTAAGTTAACTCTTTAAGAAACTAAACCAACTCTTGACTTATAGTTTCTAGAGATCCGAGCATCGATCTCCTGTTTCGGATAACATTCAATTTACACTCAATTGAAATTAATACCAAACTAACTTCTTCCATTTTTTCTCTCTTTCTAGCTCCTCGTCGTTACGACGATAGTTCTAGTCTCCGCGCAACAAGGACCCGTACCGCCCAGACTTAGTATTCCCGGTGCAGCACCAATTCCCATTCGGCCACAATTCCGTAACGAACGTCTTGGCGTTCGAGTACGCCGTCCAATACTTCGACCACAAACAAGCAATTCTATTGCTCCACCAATTGCTCCACGTATCATTGATGATCCAAAACCAGTAACCGAATCAACAGAAGACGAAATCAATGATCCATTTATTCCTCAGTTACTTCGAGAACAACAGCAACCACAACCATTGGTGCCACAATCGCCACCACAATATGCAGTCCAGGCACCGAATTTCTTTAATGAACCAAATTCTATTCAACAAGATGCCCCTGAAGAAGAATCTCAACCCCAACCACCACGATTCATTGAACGTCCAGCACCACCACCACAACCCAGACCACAGCCAGTAAATGATTTTGGTGCACAGCGTTTCGCTATTGAACGTCAACAACAACGTCCACAACCACAACCACAGCCACAACAAATCTCACCTGTGAGAACTCGTGTAAGCAACAGGGAACCACGTCCACAATACGAACAGCAACGTCCAAGAGCAAAGCCCATTCAACCAAGACCAATTGAACAGAATAATCTGAATCAGGATGACTATCGTCCACGCAAGCCGGTGGCACAGATCTTAAGGAAGTATCGTGATGAGAATCCCGATGGTAGCATCACATGGGGCTATGAAAACGATGACGGTTCATTCAAGGAGGAACTCATTGGAACTGATTGCATTACCAAGTGAGTATTTATAGGGATTTGGGGTCGAAGTCAAGATTATTGCGTTCTACACCTGACCTAAGAGCGTTTCATTTTGGACATTCAATTTTCATTTCATCAATCAAATTCTGGATTAGGGAAAAACACTTAAGAGTACAGCTGTAACAGACAGCCTTTATACCCGAGGTTCAGTCTTTTTTCTTGATCATGAACCTGGCGGCTAAGATTCGAAGACCATCTTGATCAATGCTTTGTTGTTCATATAGTCGATGAGTTGAAGTATTCTCCTCTCCTCTTCGACAACGCATTTTTCACTACAAAGTGCTCAATAATTGCCCCGATTCCTTACTTTTTCTCCAGCACTCGGCGCCATAAAGGGCTCTTATGATTACAGTTTGCTACTTCGAGTTAGGAATTCAAAACCATAACATCGGTTTGCTGTTGATATACTCGTAGTATTGACGCCACGGACAATGAAAAGGAACAAAAGCCTTTGTCAGATAAGCGTAAAATATATCAGAAAAGCTCTCATTACTTACTAAGCTGAAAGTACATCCATCTTCCCCATAAACACCTATCATCAAGCACTGACCGCTTTACTAATAAATTCTTCCTCTTGTTTTCTCTTCTTACAGAGGCACCTACGGCTACGTGGACCCAGAGGGCAACAAACGTGAATACCACTACGAGACTGGCATCAAGTGCGACCCTAATAACCGCAACCCCGAAGGACAAGATGCCGAACGCAATGGTTTCATCAACTACGAGCAAAACAAGGCCATTCTCCCCAATGGTCTCGAGATCGACCTCTCCACGATGGGAAAGAAGAAGTCAAAGCGACCGGGCGCCATCCTTCAGTCGCAGCCGCAGCAGTACTTTAGAAACTAAGCAGAGTAGCGCCTCTCGCTCCTCCAAACCCTAGAATAAGAGACTACCTTCGTATTTTGTTTCGGATTGAGTCCCGTTTTTTTATTTTTATTTATGAATCCAGTTCTTTGTTAGCGTTTTGCTTTGTAAATAAAAAAAATCAAAAGTGAATCCTGCCTGAGTCTATGGCTACGTTTGCGTGCGTCGTCAGTATGGTCGCTGACGCCGCATTGGCGGCAGTCGGTTGGGCGGTGTGATGGAAATGTCCAGAAAGTCCCCGATACAGAATTTGGCCTGTGCAAGCGTTTTATTGTCGTCAGCACCCTTCTGTCCGGAGCAGGTAATTCCGATTTCGCGCATTCGGAACGTGTGGTTGCGATACTCCGGATAGACAACAGCAAAGTCAAAGTAGGTACCCTTCTTGCGGGTATCAGGGTTGACGTCGCGAACCAGTGAGGTGAGTTCATGAAGTGTGGCGTCTTGCCAGGTGTAGATCTGCAGTTCATTTGAGGGTACGTTGCCGTACATATACTCTGACACGGAGTGGTGCCGTCCGGTGGAACAGAATACTCGCAGGAGTAATGGACATGTCTGAAAGGCGGGGAAATATCAATAAAATTTGTAGAGAATCACTCCAGTAGCAACTTACCTTCTCTCTGTCGACTTGTTTCAATGGCGGAGGCTTCTCCTCGACAATCATTGACTCTACGTTTGCCATTTTTCCTTTAACTATCTCGCGTTGGGTCGCGTTGGTGTTATATTCTTGAACTTTCGCCAAGAAAACAATTTTACTTATGCCGACAGATTTCACGAAGAAAACACCGAGTGACAAGATTTCCAGAAGTTTGACAGGTAAACGCTAACAGTGCTACCAACAGTCAGGGGATAAGTATTAAGTGTCGGTAATGTAGTTAATTGTGGGTTTACAGAGAGGGTTAAGAAAAATAAAAATTAAAGGACAAAGTGTAATAGGTAACCAAAATCATCAAATTGTACGCATAGTATCTGAAATCTATAGTTTTGTAAGCTTCCATTTGATTTTTATGGAACGTTGGAATATAATTATGAAAATTATTGATACGGTTTAAGTCAATTTTATATGTATACGATGGAAAATATTGATAAATTTGAGCCGTAAGATATGTATCACCAAATGTCTCGAAACCTATAACAAGATGAACTGTTGAAAACTATTCGCACACTATGCGCTTGTACCTCTCTACTCGAAGCTCGCTAACGTTGTCCTTTCACGTTTAAAGTACTCGCGGCAGATAAATTTCATACATTTTCCCTCCCGAACTTCCATCAATTGTTTCTGTTTTTAAGTTTTCGTATATTGGCTGCACTCATTCAACTCTTTTGTATTAAAACACGTGAGTATTTTTTTTTTTTAATATTTAAATGCAATAGATGAAAATTTCTGACATAAAATATAACTTACCCAGCCCAACCTCTGAATCGAGAAATATTTTTATCTGCAACAGTATTCAGGAACTGCCTCTTAAATTTGACACATTGAAGTCAAACCAATCTGTCACCTCTTGGTCAACCCTGATTTCTATTCCCAGTGCTACCAATACCGCAATTGCAAATTCGCTCTCTAATTTTCCGCACACACCCACACACACGTACAAAAAATCCCCTGTCAACCGTTCGACGAACAACACCTGACACATCTGGTCCTCTCCCAAAGAACACAGACTCGCCGCTAGAAAAAAAAAAAACTTTTTCGCAAATCTCAACGAAGGAAAATTTTCTCTCGCTCAAAGTCGCTTCAACTTTCAAACGGTATCGGTCGTCTCTGCGCCATCGTTTTCGCAAAAAAAAGAAATTGAATTCTCCTAGAAGAATCAAGAAAAATCATTACTTTTTTGTGTCCAAACACAAACCCAATCGACGAAGTAAATAACTTCCCCCCCCTGGAACCGGTTAACAGCGGTCGCCGGGAACATAACGGAAAACCCCCCTAAAAAGGTAGAAATCCGCAAATCGATTGGTGTCGTGGTTTTTTCCACACAAAACTCGCCGTTCACTCGCTCTCTCTACATTCTCGAATCTCGTCCGGCGGCGGTTCGTGTAATTCCGTGACCTAGAGTGTGGCATCTTCTGATCCGAAAAAGTGCGAAGAAATTTCCATTAATTGATTGTTTATTAGTGAATCAGGTGGAGGAAAAGAAAACAAACAGCTGCCGTGGAGCATATTTTTACGGTTTACTCCTTGAGGAGCTAGCGGAAAAGAAAAGGATACTCAATAAAGGTGTTCTGCGCGAAGGTGAGTTGTTGGCTACTAACCCTTAAGGATCCCCTTACACGGGCCAATAGTCGGTGTCGTGTGTTGTTTTTCTTCTCGTCCTTATTGTTGCTTATGTAATAGCGAGGGGGTCACTTACGAAAAAAAAAAAGTGGGAATTAGAGGTGACGATGGCGAATCGTGGGAGTAATGTGGCGGGGGTCTTATCGGCAAAAGCGTTATTTACGTTTTCGTTTGCGGTAATTAGTCGAAAGGTGGTGTCTAAATACTGCTCACAAAAAATAGTGGACAAACTGTTGGCAATTAAGTCATCAAATGGGTGGTATACGTTTTATAGTTTCTAATGTTGATTTGGGCAGCGCATTTGTGTTTGATTGATGGATTGGGTACTTTAAGGTAAAGTAAAACCGTTTCGGATGTCGTTGCAGCAAAAAACATTTTTTCGGTCTAACGGGGTGAAGAGATGATGGAAATTTAAAGAAAGTGGTATACTGCAAGGTTATGTTCTTAGTGCTACTGCTTTTCACCAGTATGGCAATTAATTTTCCAGTCATTTAACCCCAATGTATTCGAATCTACCTATCTGTAGGATATCTCGAAAGATAGAAAAATGGAGTTACCTAGTTACTTCAGTGAGGTGACGATATCAATACGCGCCTCAGCTTGCGGAAAATGCAATCAGGGTTAGCTTTTGTATAGTAGGGCTGTTTACCAAGCACTAATGTCGCCTTCGATAATTTTGCGACGTCTTTTTGGACCCTCAGCTAATCCACAAAATAGAAACAGTACAATTATGGAACTACAAAGTCAGTAATCATGAATCTATAGCTCTATACATTGATTATAATGTTCTGGCTAATAATGCTGTGACTTTTCTGTGGATGTATCGGCTTCGTCTGACAGTATTCGCAGATCTGCCAGTGAAAAAATTATCCCAAATGTCTGACAATCATCTGAACTGACAGTAATAGCAGAAAACACATTGCGTGTGTTCAGGATTCTAGTCACTACGTAGTGAAGTCAGATTTGGTCGATCTGATTGGTTGAGAGCCTGTAAATGAGTGTGTTCAGGATTCTAGTCACTAATATGCTAGTGAAGTCTAACATCCTGAACACACCCATTGTCAGACCGCTATCTGACAAGATCTTTGACAAAGGAATACGGAACAGATATCGTATAGACCGAAAATGTTCGCTACGGCACTACGTAGAGTGAACACAAGCTACTCCGATTCTTCTTCTACTTCTCTTGTTGGCGGAGGGCCACCCAAACTTTCATTCAAAAACGCCAACGTTTGACGTATCTACCAATTTTTTGTAAACAAACATCTGGCAACCGTGAGGACTGGCTATTTTCAACCTGACAACGTCATCTGACGAATTAGCCAACCATCTAACAGTAAAATTGTAAAAATTTGAATACAAAATCCAGCGACCGTGGAACTGGCAATATTGTCAGAACATAGCTTAAGGTTTAATGATTAGAAAAACCAGCAATAATGAGTTGAAAGCTAAATGATAGGACAGAAAACGTGTTATATTTTTAGTCATTCCGAACAGTCTACTTGCCACCGGGTGTCTACTTTTATTTGACCAATATAATGCTTTCTCTGACGAAAATAGTATGCCCAAGTATACATTCGTACATATGTATTTACACATTTAACGTCCATTTCGGTTAGGTCAACACCCGCAGCTACAGTATCAACATGTATTAAGCCCAAGGAAAATCACTATGCCGAATGCCCTCCCTTTAATCTTAGAAGTCGTCAGCAAACTTAATTTTGTGGCTTATTGTGTAAGTTACCGTTAATTAAAACTTGTGACATTTGTATAGATGAAAAGTCAAATTGACTCAGCTGATAATACGCTGGATGTGTCCATCTGTCCTCTCCTATGGGTCCCATAAAAAAAGAAAATAAATGAAATTTCCGTAGTTATTGTGCGACATCATACCATCAACAGGTTAAACCTATACTACAAAACATAGGAATTATACTGGTATTAGAACGCATTTACGACCTAATGACCAATTACGTAATATTACATGCACCAACGGTAAGTAAAGACCAAACGGATTCGTAATATATACCTACGTTTCGCGAGAGTTTTTTGCCAATTTCCCTTAATGCTATTCTGGATGGTTTTGTGTAGTATGGTTGTTTTTTTTTATAGTTTCTTTTAATAGATACCGTGCTCGACTCATAATTTTAAGATTTATGTAAGCAGTTTATATTATTGTCTGTTCGCTCTACGTTAGAACGGATTTATGTATTTAAATAAAATTAACTTTTACATTTTTCACGGAACAATAGCGGGTGACAAATACTTAAATAGAGTAAATAAGTACTCAGGGTAAATCTCCATTTGGGCGTAGAAATCGGCTATGTTTGCGTTTTTAAGATTGTTTTGGAATGGTGGGACTATTAAGGCTTCTGTTTACAAGATATGATCTGCAAACAAGGGACAACAATTTGTTTTCATCAAATGTACTCAAATAATGTGCTATCAGCCAAATGATTTTATTTTGTCTGATATTTTGAAGGTTTCATTTGAAAAGAATATCAGAGATAAGGCGAAGGACTGGTAACCTCAATAAAATACTTTGTCATTCATCAAGTCAGCGGTTGTTGGGACAAAGATTTAAGAACAAAGAACGCGTTGGTATGAAAAAACTATCCTTTAGAACGTGGATGCGATTTATTCGTATTAGATAAAGGTTTTGTATATACATACCTACATATCTTGATAGATATGGATGATGCACAGCAGCCTGTTTGGAGCTATTAAGCCACTAAAGTAGGGGTCTAGTCGTTATGTCAAGGCTTCTTTGTTCGGTTCAGCAATTGTAGATAAGACTCAGATGAAATGGTGGCACCAATACAAGTCTTCCTCTTGTGAACTATTACCTCACATTCAGTGAGAAGATGGGTTGGAGTTTCTTCAACATACAATAGCAGACCTGGCAGTGTCTATCTTGTCATATGCTCAGTTTCCTTTTCTAAACCCTAAGCCCACTGCTGGCCCATCAGAATGCGAAGCAAGGTTTTGTTTTGATTCGGGGAATTTGGCTTTCTTTTCTTTTTAATATTCATATCCCAGAAGTTCTTAGGCTTGCCTAACATATATGCATAACGAAAACTTCGCTGATATTTGATAATTTGATAATTTCTTCACTTCTTGGTTCTGCCTGTATATCTTGAGGTTTTCCCTCAGTAAAAATTTCTTGTCCCAGAAACTTAGCTTCCAAGCAGCTTCCTGCTAACTAGGTTCTTCGTTTACCTTAAATCGTAAATGTACTGCCTACCCAGTAGAGGGTGACACTACTTAATGTTGTTTCATTTGGTGTTTGGCAGATTATTTTCATTTCGTGTACAGGTTGGGCTATGTAGTGGTTTCTCTTTAAATCATGCGGGTTATTTTGACACTGACAGCTGTTTCCCGCTCAAATCTTGGCGGAAAGTCAGTATCATACCTCCGCGGAACGAAATGAGTCGTTTTACGCTTGAACAACTTTGGGAAATATTGAAAACTTATTTCCAAGGTGAGTGCTGTGTAGCCCAAACGGTGCGCTTTTGAAAAGAAGTTTTGGGCGAAATGA
Source organism: Chalcosyrphus nemorum (assembly GCA_949716465.1). Lineage (NCBI taxonomy): Eukaryota > Metazoa > Arthropoda > Insecta > Diptera > Syrphidae > Chalcosyrphus > Chalcosyrphus nemorum. Next base: position 83,985,481 of record OX454333.1, read on the forward strand.
AGCACCTTGAAGCCTGCTGTACGCAAGTTTGGACTGGTATGCTAGTGGACAACACTCATGGTCCCCGTCGTCGTACGCTGCGCACAGACTACAATGTGGCTGCTGTTGCCGAGAGTGTGAGGCTTCGAAAATGAGGAACAACGTTTCGGTCAACGGTGGGCGTTACAGAGACATGTTAAGTTATTTTTTTTTTTTACATGATTTCAACGACCTCTGGTTCATACAGGACAGCGCGCCATGCCACAAAGCCCATACCACAATCGATCCCAAATCTGTGAATGTCGAAATTTGCGGTTATTCGCTTGTGTTCGTATTCGCAGGTCGCTGTACTGTAAATGGACCTTTAGTTCAGTATGGCAGTACTCAAGCGTCCTGCCTATTAGTGAAGCTAACAATAAATCTGTACTACTGTACTCTGTTCACATGTTTCAACGTTCCACCATCTAGACTTCATAAGCCGGAATGTACTACATAGGGAACTTTTGTAAGTAGTCGAAGGCACGCCCTTTTGGTGTAGTCGTCAGATCTATCTATCTGTATTCGTATCCCTGACCTCCTCCGAGGCAAAACAATCTTGAGGTTGTACCCTTTACTTTCTGTTTTCCTTTCATCTTTACATATTTGTTTATTTCGCATGACTCGCTGAAGTCTTTCACTTCATTCAAATGTGAAATGTAACAGATGTTTCCGAGTATTCTTCAATGACATTGTCTTTGGGGTTTTCCCTTCTGAATAGATCCAAAGCTTTTCTGCTGAACTAGACCCCATGTGAATTTTGTGTACACGAACCGTTAAGCCATATCGCAATGATGAATTCTATAGCGAAAAACAAAAAAAAACCTACCACAAAAAAGGAAACCTACTACAAATAGACCAATATGTTAGACAAGTAAGTACTAACAACGCCTTTCATGCGTCCCACATGTCACACAACACAGTATGTGTACGTCTTCCGGCCCCGAAGACATTATTTATTCAAACAAAAATATTAAAAAAGAAAATATGTGCTGTAACGCTTCATGTCTCTTCATAGCTCGGTAGGATAATAAGAATAATATGCGCCCATTTTGAGTGATAGCACAAATGTGTTTGCAAATTGTGTCGATTGCTTTTGTTAGTCTTTTCTTTTCTTTTTAAGCGTATGGGACACATTAACAGTGGTGGAGTGCAAAAATAAAATAGAAATGAATCTATGCCGAAGCGGGGTCCTTGTCAGGAGCAGACTGCTCAACTCACCGGTTTACCTACACCTAAATTGTTCGCCCTCACACCACCCACTGTTTTATATTCTCATTTTTTATTCCTTCTGCTTACCTTCATTCGCAGCCATTCGTTTCGTTTTCCTTTTGGATGATTGATTTTATTTTTGTTCGGCCTTCTCCTCATATATCTCGTTTTTCTAAGAGAATCCTCATATAGGGAGATGGTATTTCAGGGAAACCAAACCGACGACAACGACGATCATTAAATGAATTTCAGGATTCAGGACATTGGGGTAAAGGCACAGGCACAAAACTTAGGGAAAACAGAAGGTAAATTGAGAAAATAAGTCTACAATCCCCGCAATTTCAACAAATTCAAGAGAAATATTATTCGTCGGTGATAAATTGTGTGCTTTTGATGAAACAGGTGTAAACATACAAAACATTTTCAATTTTCCACCCACTTGATGCGGTATATTAGGGTGGCTTCCATACGGCAACTAGAAGGTGGATCAACCTTGCTTAACCTTCAATCGGAAAAAGAATGAGTTTATCGAGGACCTCTTTCCCTTTAAAGGACTACCTCTAAATTGAAGGCTTTGATGAAAGGCAATAGTCTAATCGAAAAGGTCAAAGTGATGTCTGGGTATACCTCACATTGTTGTCGTCCTGCTTTTGAAGGACTTCATAACGCATTGAGTGTTATTTATATGCAATGAGATGCATTTATCTGAAGTTTTCAGTCGATTTCAAAGCCAGATGTTACTCAGGGGTGAGTTTGTAAGTCCATCGCCTTGACACGGACTGAGCATATGCTGTTTATAGGCACTGGGTTGGGTTTTCTCCTGCTTTCCTATGGAAAACTTCATTGATTCTTTTTTGAAGGCATGTTCCCACTGTGTGCTAGACTACATCGGGGAAAAAAATGGGAACTACAACCACCCGTACAAGGCCAACATTAACAGAGAAGACTTCTCTCTGTAGTCCAAGTTCACAGTGGTGGACTAAATCAATGTAGAACTACTCGGAGAGAGGAGTAGAACAAAAGGATGATGACCAAGCAATTTGTTGTGCTCGTCTTGTTGTCTATGCTTCCGCCCTTCTGTTTATTAATAACGTTTTGGTTGTTCATTTCGTTGTGTGCGGATGTAGAAATGGAAAAACAGAAATGACCTCTAACTAGGGTTTTTGAAAAAAAGCGTAAAATTAGCTGAGTTTTGTTTTCTTTTTCGTGGTCACCGTGGATTTGTAGTGTATTGGTGCATTTGAACCCAGAACACGGACAAATATTGTGAATTACAAATGAATGCAAAAATTACATGCAATTCTTCCCATTTAATTTGGACATAATCCAAGGGAAATACAGATTGAACCGTACTAGGGTTCAACGCTACACTAACTTTTTTCGGTTTTTTGATTCAAATCCAAATCGCTCTCAGTTTTCTGGCAGTGTAAGGGTACTTTTGAAAAGATGTGGGGCTCGTCACCGAAAAGGTCCTCCGGGCTTATGCGTCGGTTGTTTAGTGGAAGGGCCTTTCTCGTAGATACGTGGCTGCCTCTTGCGCCAAACTACAAAGAACAGTTTGTTTTGGGGGAACGGGAGCTTTTCAGAGTACTCCAGAGTCTGCTCTAGATGCACTGCTGAATCTCCTTCCCCTTGATATCATGGGGTGTTCGCTAAAAGCTATCCATAGACTTAGACTTGGTGGCTTTTGGTATGAAACGCACTGGAGCTTTGATGATCTTGCACAATACCTATCATATGACCCTGGTGTTATGGAAATGCCGATGCTATGACTCCAGGGCTTCAGTTGCGGCGCAAGTATGGGTATCATTTTTCAGGTATTTAGGACTGGTTACCGCCAGCGTCTGAGCCAGGAATGGGGTGTAGTCGTATTTTCACGGACAGTTCCAAAACCGATCAAGGTTCAGGGGCTGGTGTATTTGTGGAAGGCGATAGCACAAGACTGCAACACTCATTCGGTAAGCATGCCTCTGTCTTTCAGGAGGTGATCTGCCATGCCTATGGAGAGCGTGATGACACTGTAAAACAATTCCTATGTGATTGTCCAGCCTTTGCTCGTATCAGGCTGTAGATTCTAGGTGCGGATGTGGTGAGTGCTGTTAATGTAAGCTCCTTGTCACTGAAGCGCCTACTCGAATTCATTAAGAAGACTAGAAAATTTATACAGTAAAAGGGGCGTTATGAGATGCTCTCTGGTAGTACAATGGACAAGTTAATGTCTGAGTGCTCCAGCGAAGCTTTTCCTATCCCGACAAAAAAAAACTCATTCCTGCCAGTCAAGGCGCCTTACTGTGCTAGACTTAAGTGATAGTTAGTTTCAAGGTGGTTGTGGATGCACACTGCTGTTATAACTTTACGTTTGCTAGTCCATAATCATTTTAAAGTTGAATTTTCTCGATTCACAAACTTGAAAGGACTTACACATGTAATAGGCGCAGCAACTAATGGTTGGTCTTCTTGTCTGCTCGAGTTAGATGCACCTGAAAAACTTTGTGGATAAGAGGCTTGTCGAAATGCTGTCTGAAGGTAGACGCTCATGACGGAGGATGGCCCATTTTTATTTCGAAAACTGTCATACTTGACAGCTGTCAAGTAAAAACGACATGGCTCAAGAAAATGATATGTCAAAGGCTGTTATACAAACTGTGAAAACTTGCAAAAAAAATTATGAAAACTCTGCGAAAACACTTCTAAAAGTCTATAAGAAGAGAAAACTATTTGACGACATGTCTAGCAAAAAAAACATCCTTTAGACATTTTGAGTAAACTTGAACGTTTTCTCAAGAAAGATGGGTCTTCATGGGTGCTAAACCATAACCTCTAGTAAAGTCTCTACAGTTTCCTTAATACGCAAAACGTTACAAAATAACCTCGCCTAAACTATCCAGCTACGTGCTCTTTATATTTATGGACATGCCTGCATCATTTAATTCCTTCCACCCAACAAATTAATCTTCAATTGCAAAAGCAATAACCCTCCCACAGACATCCTTCGAAAGTATTTTAGTTTTCCAAAATAATTCTTGGTTCAATGCCAACAAATTCTCCAAATGAGCGACACTCATTATCCTCCTTCAGTTCCTCCTCCTTTGCTAGAGAATTTTTATAAAATTGTTCTCCGAAAATAATATGATTGGCAAGGCTTTTAATACTAAAAAGTCTCCTCCTCTTCCTTCCATAGAGAATGAAGGAAAGTAATGCAATATAAATATTCTTAATACCCCTTCTATGTAATGCATGCATTCGAGGTGAAATTGCCGTCAGTTTGCACTAGTCCTTGATGCATGTGATGCGCACACAACCGTCAACTGTTACACGATGTGCACGCTATAATTTGGTGTACTGTCAGTCGCAGTCAGTCTTCAGGAAGGACTTCCAAAAGAGTTGACATTTTTTTTTACACAAAAAAAATAAAACATTAAATAAAATTTACCTGAAGAGAGAATGACATCCCGAAGAGAAGAAAGGACGAACAAGTATCACCCGATCTAGCTCATAGAAACGAAAGAGATAATTCCTTCTTCCGACAAAATAAACAATTTAATTGAATTTTCATTTTTATATTCCACGTGGAACAGCGAAGGGGATTATCCCTCAGGAGGTAGAGAGAGAGATAGACTTTATTTTTAACACCGCCTGAGTGGCGGTGGTGCTGGTGAAGGCAGAGGAAGCAGAATTGAAATAAACTTCCCTATTTTAGAACAGCGTACGTTGGAGAGTAATAATCCATTCCCAGATGGATTCTAATCTTATATTGTACTGTTCTTCATCCTTGCATTGCTACCAATCTTGCTTACACATAGCAGATCTCTCAAGGGACAATTCAAGAATCTTTTATGCTTTATGTGTGTTTAACTACTTGGAGCCGGCGAGAGAGAGATGAATCTTTATTATGCACATTTTTTATTGAAAGGAAAACATTGCACTGTGGTGACTAACGAAATTTCTAAAGTAAGTCGTAATATTGCGATGGGGCATGTGGCTCTTTGATTGAAGATTGAATTGTAACCCTAGTTTACTTACCCTTGACGGATGTATAAGTCTGTTAAAATCAGTGTGAGCATTGCTTTAACATTAAGACGATTCAGTCTTATGAAACAGCAGTATTTATTTCTTTATCTATACAAGGTCACGCAAAAGTCATCACGCTATCATTTTTGCAAATGGCGGCAAATGTCAATTTTACTTTGACATTTGTAGTGTCAGTTCTACTTTGACATTTGTAGTGTCATTTCTACTTTGACATTTAAAATGTCCAATTCTACTTTGACATTTGAAATGTCAAATCTACTTTGACACTTGTGAAGTAAACAGATACAAATTCACGTCAACAAGGCATGAATCGCTTTATTTCGCAAAGTAATTGTTACGATTTGCATCCCCGGGTAGCCTAATCTCTCACCTCAGCAACTGGCCGGCAAGATTGCCAAATCTTACAGTTCCAGACTTCACGAATCTTTGTCAACAAGCCGTAGACGCTTGAAGCCAAGAATCAAGAATGCGAGGACCCTTCGCCGGAAGTCCTGTCAAGAGTGATGGAAACGCCATAAATCGAACCCGAATGATCATCAATTCTGGCGGCAGCCACCTATACGATATCTTTTTCTCGGCTTATTGGAAAAGAGTTTTGGACATCAAATAAACATAATTCAGAAGCGGGAATGGTAGAAGATTACCTAATAACCTTTTCTTCTTCTTAGATGGCGTTACAGTTCGGATTGAGTCTGAGCCTCAACCAACAAGCCTCTCCACTTAGCTCGATCTTTAGCTAGTTGCCTCCAAATTGGTCGAGGTTCGCTTGAACTTGTAATCGCTACCTGCGGCGAGGGGGCCCTCTACTGCGTCATTTCTCCGCGTTTGATTCGAAGACTCTGTGGGTCGGAGCGGTAGTGTCCATTCGCTTTACACGTCCTAGCCATCTCAGATGTCGAATACTGTACAGCTCGTATTGTTCGTCATTGAATCTTCTCCTTAAAACCCGTCAACGCAAGCGGTACCGAATATCTTACAAAGATTTTTTTCTCCCGTGACCAAGGATATTTTCATCCGCTTTCAATAAAATCCATGTTACAACGCCGTAAAGCAGGACATTATCTATAGCGCGCATTGTAATCATTCTCCAAGCTGTGCGATTCCTGCCGACTCAATCTTCTGTTATAAGATTCACAGACTCATAGTCTCTGTTGTTGCACCAAAAATCCCCAAATGAGCAAGTAATCTTAGAATGACTTGTCCACTGGTATTCCATTGGCCCTGTTTGGCCAATTTAACCAACAAAAATCTTGTTACTTCACTTTTTCTGAAGCACCAAAACTTCTCCCATTTGATTATATCATTGCCATTCGTAAAGCAACACATAAACAAGACTAATATTGTTTTTACGCATCAACAGATGGAAGCTTTATTGCCTAAAGACTGTTTATACTACTTCTCACCCTAAAAATAAATTAATTGCTTCGAGACAGGTCAATTGGTATTGCTTTCAAGGTGAATCCTCTTATGTTAGCGACAGGTACGTATGTGAGGGGAAAAACCAATTCAATTTTCCATCACTTATACCCCCATTTGCCCCACTGTCAGCTGCGCACACATTAAACACTTAGTTACGTACCAATAATTCTTCTTCAGACAGATAAAATGCTTCTATTGTGAAAGATACATAAATTCTTTTCTCGTTGAGATAGGACCTATATTGCACGCATTTTGTAGATAATTGAAAGGATATCATTGAAAAAAAGAAAAGCCAAACAAAACTCTCCTTATTATTTAATTTTCTTATTTTAAAATGAATCCCAGAGCGTAGATAAGGTACCAATCACGTGTCAATTGTAATTATATCAAACATTTTCAATTGCGTGCCCCAGGGAATTGAGCTCAATGTACTGGGGTGCTTGGCCAGCGGTTTTTTTTTCTCTTTACAATTGATCCACTTGATTATTCAATTAATATTGAATTTCGTATTAGGGGGTGTGTGTGTGTGTGTGCGAACGCAATAAGGTGGATATTGCTCTCTGAGCCTAATTTCTTTCACTTGGCTATGGTTGTCCATGGTCAATTGTACTTACAAAGTGGAATACTTGGACTGACAGGCACAGTTAGGGAGGTTTCCTTTATTTTTTCATTCAGACTTTTACGTTTTAATTTCGATGGAAACGTAGTGGAGGGTGTCCTTAGGTTGTGAAGTACCTACGACGGGTGAATGAATTTTAGAACTCGCTCATGAGATGTGGGGCAAAATGAAAATCGAAAACGGGTGGCGTATACGTAACTTTTTTTTTTCAAAGGTGAGCGTCATTGAGTCATTTATTTGGATAAGGTGTCAGAATCAATTTTTGGCAGCAAAAGTTGGTTTATGTTTGGGTCTTTGAAATCCTGTATCCTAATTTCAGCACGCTTACACTGAGGATAGAGGTGGTCCTCAAAAAAAAATTTTAATCATTCAATGGAAGCAATATTCCCAAATTGTAAGTTCTCTTTTACAAAAGGGCTCTCTAATCCAATTAGGCGCAGAGGAGCAAATAGGTAACAGCCAAACTAAGAAATGAACTCTATACGACAGCATTTCATACAAGTCTGCCAAAAGAGAGAAGTACTGGTGGTTATAGTGATTAACAGCGGTTTTAAGGGCCTACTTTCTGGCAGTGTCCAAGCTCTTCCATTCTTTTTGGGCGTCTGGTTCTAGGCGAGTCTTCGCACAGAACATAAAAGTTTCTAATGAAATCATGGGGAAAAGGATTTACGTTCCTAAGAATTAGAGTTTGAATCTTTCTCTTGGGTTTGAAAAGTCATAAGGAACAGGTGGTAAGTCAGACAAGCATAGTTCAACAAGAGAATCTAAACTTGTGGGTAGTTTTGTACGTAAAGAGACTTTTGAGCTAAGTGCCCAGCCCATAGAATCCGTCGATACGTTGTTCCGTCGTTTTTAACTGACTGCTTGATAGAATACACACATACATACTTATGGGAGGCGGCCGATTACAAACAGATAGATGAAGTTCACGCATAAGAAAACTGAGAGTACCCATTTTCATTGGTGGAAGAAGAGAGAGAATGTAGAGAGCCTGTCATTGCCGTTGACAATCAGCTGATTGCTGTGACGGATTCTATGGAGCTGTTCTATGCGGCAATACGTCAACTTAAATGTCAACGGAACGACGGAACAACGGATCGACGGATTGCGTTGAGCAATTAAGGAACGAGTGGTTTGCCACTGATTGACCAGACTCTGGGCCTATCATAGCCAGTTCAACCTTTGTAGGTCATTTCGTTACAGAGCCCTTCCGGATTTCATCAAACTATATCATTACGTTTTGAGCTCAGATATATAAATGATTTCCTCGTCTAACCAATTTATCATTGCTCCCAGAAGATGTTATGGGACCGAGCAAAAGGTATTTCCTCCGAGTAGTCCGAGTTTTCTCAGGAGAATTTAATCAGGCTAACTTGCAGCTTCTATAGGTAGTTTACTAAGATTTTCCCCTAAAAATTGGAACAATATCACTGTCAAGAAAAACAAATCTCCAGAATTATTTTTGGCTCTTGTATACAGCCAATTGAGAGCAGAAAATATAAACACGTAAACAACAAAAAGGTTAATGGACTACACCGCATGAAACCACCAACAAAGTAGACGAAACAATCAATAAAGGGAATTAAAAATGCACATTTTTATTCAAAAAAGGTCACTGAAGATCATATCAGGCAGATAAGTCAAAAATAAACAAAAAAAAATAAAAAATAACTGCCACAATACATGATAATAAACCATAAATTGTGGAAAAAAACTGTCCCTTTATATTGCGTACCTACGAGTCTGAATAATAACAGACTTCTTGTCCGCCAATATTTTTATTTCTATCGCTGGCAAAATTTTTTTATGTCATTTTATTATTATTTCTCAACAAAAAAAAGAAAGCAAAATGTTAGCCAAACGTTAAAGGAGACTAAAACTAAAAGGAAGAAACGGGAGATAGACGATTTGGAACCCCAATTACTGTCAGAAGATGTTGTCAACCCTTAAATGTGAAAATGTACTCAGGGTTCATTTTTATAGGTTAGGTGAAGTTCGACTGGCAGCCCATTTACTGTCAAAAGTTGCTCTCAAAACTCAAATGTCAAAATTTCAGTCAGAGTGCATATTCACAGTTGGAGTTGGAGTGGCAGACTGCGTAAAGTGTATTCACACCAGAGAACTGCATGAATCCATTCATCCATTTTCCGTTGTAAATCATTCGGTAAAAAGCGAACCCTTCACACTCTCACGCACACAGAAAACAAGCGAGTATGAATCATTTAAACACACATTCCGAAACGAAAAGGAAACGAATCATCATGGTGTTGGTATTCATCAATCTTTGAGTGCGTAGTACTTTCCCATTCAAAGTATTCACAAAAGCAGTGAAATGTACAACTGATTTACGAGTTCGAGTAGCTCACAAAACGAGCTACTTGCTGCAGATCTCTGGTTCACACATAGACCAGCTTAGTTCCTTTGTGGTACTCAGGATCAAAGTTTTTACCAAACAACTACCCGTTGAACTAAATGGAGTTCTCTGAGGTTTTAAAAGAAGTATTGTCCTACTTGCAATTTTGAGCGCATATAGCTTGAAGAGTATAGTCTCTTCCACGTAGTATCTACAAATGTCGTTCTCTGACAGTTCTAATTGTATGCTTCTCAGTGATTTAGTGTCGCGTATTCAAACTACCAATCTGCTGATCAGTGTTCTCTTATCAAGACAGTTACACAGTATTGTGCTTCATTAATTGTTAATAAGTAGAAAGAGGCATGTTGCTACTCCGGTAAAATCGGTAGAGTTGTGCCACGCCTCACAAGTTCCGGCACCAAATAAGGCGGATCATGAACCTAAAATGAAGTGCAGCGACATATGTACGATAAAATATTCTCGGCCGACATTCACTCCAATATGATCAAGAGTACATAGTGGTGGAAATATTCTTCCATAAAGTATAAAAGAGTAAAAGTTCAAAACACATGTGTACTTTATCACCCCAAAAGAACATTACAACCTTTTTATTCCTCGAAAAACAATTCAATTTTAAATATTCTTCCCTACAAAGCTGAGTCCTTTCTAATGACACAACACATTGGAACACCTTCTTTTAGCAAAGGACTCTCCTTGCACACATTTGACCTGGGTAAACAAACCAAATGACATTCAAATGTATGCAAACGAAAAAACCTGCTAACAACTCTGACAAACTGTGAAGCAAACAGAATACATCATCCTCAGGCTTTTAGGTCTTACTCTGAGCCAGGGGCTAGGTCAAACACAGAAGGAACTCTGTGTAACACATGCCACGCGTAGGTGTTATGTCTGTTGGCCAATCTAAAACTTTGAATTGTAATGTACTGCAATTATTGGATACATATCTACGGAAATTTTGCGCCCACTGATCAAAAATTTGAAGGGTGTCGACGCCGACAAGTAAAGTCAACACAAACCATTCGGGCAGAAGTACTTATCGTATTTAACAGCGCACCAGTCGTAGGAAATGGGATCAAGTTCATTAAAAGTTTATTTCCCGGAGTTTGCTCATCACTTCAACTGTAAATAACGTTGTTTGCTTATGCGTTATTTCAAAAGCCTAAGATGATGCCACAGCACAGGACTGGTGGTTGGTTTTTCGACAAAAGTTTTGTTTTAATTTTTTTATTTTTTTCGAAATTCTTCCAAGAAATAGGCATTTGGTATTTATCTTTGACTTAAGCTGTTTTGGGAATCCGAAAAGTATATCATACCCCGGTTAAATGCCAAACAATGTCAACTGGATTGGCAATAAGAGCCCGCAAATTGACATTTTGAATTTTCGAAAACGCCAGATGGGGGGAATGACAGTTTTAAGTTTTAATTGCCTCCAAATCTATTTTCCACTTTTTAACGGATTGAAACTTAATGTCTAAACTCGAATGCATTGTTTAGTTCTATGAATACAAATGGGAAAATGTTAAGTAATTTTCAAAACATCTTTCACAGCAAATAGATGTCATTCAGTTGTGAGAATTTATGACAAAACAGGTGTATATTCTTTGTCCAAATCTTGATAGCCCAGTACCAATTCAGTGTTAACACGAAAAAGATTTGCAATCCCAAGAATATCATAAAGTATACGACAAGTGAGAATGTTTCGTTGACACGCTATGAAGGGCTGACATTTATACTTGTGGTCACGAGCCATATCTTTACGTCGTCAATCATTTTATGAGAGTTAATTAAATAAATTTGTATCTCATGTCGCACGTGTGATTAATTATATGGAAATAGTTATGTTATTGCAAATCCACCTTGCAGTTGAATAAAATTGCTTGTTGCAGTGATTTTTTCCTTTTTGAAAGGTTAAGCAAGTTGTCTTAGATGACTATTTCGTGATACAGTGAAACGGATATAGACAAACAAATATACTTGTACCTAGCATCAAATGGAATAGTAAAATAAAACTATCTTACATGCTCGTTTCGACGACTCAGCACTATTGGCTATGAAAAGAGGATTTAGTTCCTTATTGCCAAGAATCGAATGGGAATGGAAATAAAAGTTCATCGAGAAGGTCATAGATTCGAAATCAAAACTACATAGAATTATAAAAGAAAGTATTCATTAAATTCACCGAGCAGAATAATTGAATTTGTTGAGTTCATGACAAGACATTGATTTGCTTTTGATGTTCAAGATCTGAAACATAGCAAAGCGCTTGGATTTAAATAAGTATTATCAATTATTCATTTCCGAACTTTGACAGATGATTGCTACATCTGTCATTGTTGAAGCTACATCTGTCAAATTGGCTGTCAATTATTTAGTCATTGTCATTGTTGTATGAAAGTTGGTTTGCCCATTTTACGGTCACAGTATTCGTCCTTCCGAGAGGACTATTCGCAACCGTGGTGGAAATTCGAGACTTTTGGTCTGGCGGCATCATCGGTCGATACTTTGCAAACCCTTGGACAGGTTAGCAATGTCAACGGCGAGCGCTATCGGTCGATGATAACCAATTTCTTTGGGCTCTAATTTGATGAAATGATTGACGGCATTTTGTTTCAATAGGATGGCACTACGTGCCAGACAGTCCGGGTCTGAATGGACATTTTTCACCAGCGATTTCAGATCATGGTTTGTGCGATTTGACCCCATTCGACTTTTTGTGGGGTTTTCTTAAGTCACTATGCCAATAAACCATAAACCACCACTAGTCTAAAAGCCATCATAATCAATCCAATTAGAAAATTTAGTTTGATTTATGCGCCAGAGTTTTGGAAAATTGGATGTTTCAGAAGGCCGCCCCATAGAAAAGCTGCGGCAGACATTTGAATGATACTATATTCCTTACATAATGGCATAAATGGACCTTCTAAAGAAAAATAAAATTTCAAAGATATCTTACTCACAATTTGTTTTATTTTAATTGAAAGATAAGAAACGCTTAATGAAAAACAACAAAACACTTTTTTTTGTCGGAACATGAAAATTTGTTATAAGCAACAACGGGCGCGAAAGAGCTACCTGCTCTAGAAGAAACCGAAATCGGTTGGTCTCATGTCCTATCTTCCTAAAAACGCATTCAAAAACGCCTTTAATGAGCATTATAACATGTCGAGTACTGTGGTCATTTATTTGTTTTTTATTAACCAAAAAATTTGTGAAATGTTGAATGCTAAGCTGCAACGCAAATGCTGCACGTGACTCTTTCGTTTTCGAAAAACATCAGATCGATGCTGCAAAATCAGAACTCAGTACTTGAAACGTATAAATGAACAAAGTATTAAATCTCTGTTTTACGGATTAAGGATACTTTGTGAAAAGGAATGTGAGTTTCCTATGGAAAACGGGCTTAACAGGAACAAACACACATTATGTAGTATATTCATCTTTCAAAATCCTTTAAAATATCAGTTTGCAATCATGAACAAGGCCCCAGCAGGAGTTCAACAAGATAAATTCCATGTACTCACTACAAACTATCTAAAGTTCAACTCCTGTTGCCTCAGGTCCGGACGTATTCATAGTCAACCAACACTTGTAACTGACCTCGATGTAATATTTTCTGAAATCCATCCTCCTACTTCAACTAAAACCCAAACTCAGTCTTTGATTGACAAAATGCACATCCCTTTTCCTCTTGTGTACAGTGTATCTATGACAATCTATTTATTTTCGCTTCAATAGCACACATACATATGTACATATATGTACCTCTCGTCGAATATAAATTGGACAAGAATACATTTCAATTGATTTCAAGTCGTGATGTGTTAGTTAGTTGGTCGATTGGCGGCGGTGGTGCTTTAGGGGGATGATTGTGTTTACCTACCACCACCACCCTCCCTCAATTTGTCGTCAAACAGAAATGACCATCTCCAAACAAAAATAGACAAACAACAATTGAGAGCCCCTACTGTGTGTGTGTGTCTGAATGTACATTTTCAATGGCAACATAGTGCCACTGTAATCACCGCCGCCGTCAGACGATAATGCCAGTGCCGCTTTCCGCTCAAAACTTCAAGTGGCAAGCAAACAAATAAATTGAGTAGAACAAAGTAAAACAAAATGAGCTGCCCGCCGGAATCCAATTTCTAGCTTCCATTGACGTAAAAACAAACATTTTTGACAAAATTAGATTTTTGAACAAAAAAAACAACGACCATACATACAGTCTCACCCCGCCAACCATCCCTTACGCCCATAGATACACAAAATCTATGCAGTTGAGTATTTCTTGTTTTAATTTTTCAATTTGCACGGAGGATGAGTGTGGCCCGTGTTGGTTACCCCGAGTAAACAAATATTTTCCACATCATCGTTTTCCTTTGGGGAAAGCTGAAAGCTCAGTCTGTTTCTGTATACAGGACCTATTTACCCCATCACATGCGATTAAGTCAGGCAGAACGCTTCCATTGCCACAGCCTTGGATAAACGTAATTAATTGACTCTTAAGATTTGCGATACTCCCTCTGATTCGCGTGGATGTGTATGGTTAATGGAGGCGGTGAAGGGTAGTGCGATAAGCTATGCGAATTGGGATAGTACGTTCGTTCGTGTGTGTGAGATAATTAAACGTGTGCGTTTTACACACATGATTCTGACAGGACTCAAAATGGGTGGATCCAAAGTTGGTCGAATAATCCATTTATTTTCTAGTTTTTTTCTCTTCTCTTCTTTGTCGATAAGTTATTGTCTAGTTGGTCTTAATTTGGTAATAAATAAATTAATTATATTAGATTGAGGGCCAATAATACAAGTCTGCTTTAAGCTACTACCGTTTTTTTCCAGAGATGTGCCTACACAGATCTGTTTGAATATTAAATAACAAATTGATGGGAATCGCCTAAATCGAATACATAAATAAGTAATAAGGAAAAAGTCAAAGGAATTGCTTATGTTCAATGTATATTGGTCCCTGGAGCTGTAATAACAATCGAATTTGGGTGTTTTCATTTTATTCTGACTATCAAAAGGCTGATTTAGCAATTTGCAAAACGAGGCATAGGAACACATTAGGCATTCTCATGAGAGTTGATGAGTAGCAGAAGATAGTTGTATAAATTGTCCTTTGGATCAATACGCCATGAAAGTGCAAGAAAACACTTACTTAGATCCTGTGTTTGTAGTTATGTCTTTCCAAACGCACAGAGTCAGAAAATTGCGTAGTCGCTAATCCAGGGTAGAGACCATAACATTTTTCAAGACTCCATTGCTTACAATCGTGTTCCAGAGTATTGCTGTCCTTAAAAAGCTTCTCACATTCATGCATGCCATTCGTATGCTGCAAAGCGAGACTGGATTGATCCGTTCCATTCGTGTAAAATTATAACCTACACTTCCCGTTTAGTCAGGAAAGACAAGGTTCTAAACGAAATAGGCAGAAACGATCAACAATAGATCAAGCCTCGATGAGCACCAGAGTTATGCGAAAAAATGTTGGCAACTGTGGCCAATGAGATCATTGGTGTTCAAACTCGCCTCCAGTGAAGAGTTTAGACGGTAACCTAGTGATCTTGAATGGCGATCAGCTAGAATAGATGAAGAGAACATTTAGCTACGCATAAGCGATGGCAACATAATTTCTGAACAGCTTTCTACCGACTGACTCATAGTTGTTATCAATGATATATGTGAGGGTAGAAAATCCTGTAGTATACGTTAACGTATTTATTTATTACTTATATGACGTTAATACGTTTACTACAGGCTGAAGCATCACTTTTTACACATTGATGTCAAGGGATCTTAAGATCTGAACTGGAGTACCTCAGGAATGCATAGTGCCACCACTATTGTTCTTGGTCTTCATGAGTGATGTGCGCCATGCTCTATTTTCGGATTGTAACGGACTATAAGATCTTACCTAAAGTTTTAGACATTGTAAGGTGTCAGGGAACCTAAAGGTTCAAAGTGGAGTACGTCATTCATGCGTTTTCATCGTTGTTCTTTTTGATCTAATCTGTGCAATTGACGAATCTTATGATATCCTATCTAGAGCAGTTCCGTTTCACACAGCTGTAAGCTTTCAAATGATTTTGAGGTCCAAATTGAAGTACCAATTAGAGTCAATACTGTTTTTTATAATCATGAGCGATATGCTCAACACAGCATTGCCCGACGGTAGCTACGACGTCACCACTTTCACATGGGATAATGGATCATTTGAAGCTGAATCAACCAAAACAAAAACTCTAAAAAATTACAGCGAAAAAATTAATAAATTTTCATAGCTGAACTGGACGCATGTAGCACAGGATCTTAAGCAACTGTCATCCAAAGCTTAGAGAAGCTATATTCTTAATTAGAAACTAATCTGCAAGTGCTCCGCTCCGCGTAAAATCAGTCTTGAATCATCACTAACAAAGAATAGAAAAAGAGCCAAGACTCTATAAAAATTAACGTCCTGAATAGACCTTTATCGCGAATGCAGTAGAATCAAATCATTTAAGAACGAGTTGGAGACAGTTCTGCTTACGGTTCAAGAACTTCGAGCATTTACGTTTTTCCCCTTTACTCTCTTCATAAAGTGAAACGAGAAATACATTTAAATATGTACGTCGCAACACATTTCCTCGAAAAAGATTGATAGCGAAGTATAACGGTATAAGTCTTTACTCTCAGACATAGATGGCGCTATCTTTGTTCTCTAATTTCAATTTGACGTTTTGAGATCACCGTAATTATGTGTAATTTATGTAACTAATGCGATTGTGAACAAAGTTATTCAGAAATTAAGCTTAAATACAACATTAATCTTCACTATTTGTCCTAAATGCTATAAAAAAAAATAATAATAACAAAACACTTCTTAAAGATGTGCAAATCGTATACATTTGCAACAGTCGCCGACACTTTTATTAGTCCATCCATCGAAGGCTTAATTATGATTCATCAGTCATTAATTCCTCTTTTGTGGTAGGCATGACTAGCTCTGTCGATGGACTGGTTAGATCCACCGCTCTAAGTTAATGCGTTGTGTAGCACCATGTGAAATTTATGATTTTTTCCCTCGCACATAAAATATAACATGAATTGAGTGTGAGTAGCTAATTGTGAATCCTTTTAGCAGCATTCTTTTATCAATCTATGAGATATATGTAGGTTTAGTAGTGGTTTATGGAGCCGTTCGTCTGCTTTAAGTCCTCTAGAAAGGCATTACAACAAGTCATTATTCTTTAATTTCATCGAGGAATGACCACTTTAAGGGTCCTTACTTCCGTCGACTCCTTAATTGAAAAACAATCCCTAAGTAAACTATCATCACTACCCAATAAATAAGTAAACAGTTCAATAAACATTTTCTTTATGTCTCCTCTGATACCCCATTAAAAGGATCCCAAGAGACATATCCTTTTTCTTTCTTTTTTTTCAGTTTTATTCGTCCATTCTCTGTTTATTTTTCTTTAATCCTGAAATCGAATATCCTTCCATCCATACAGTTGTTTTCATTATGAATTGCGTAACCTTAGGCATGATATTCTAGAAACACAATTCGATTCCATAGCGCACACAAAAGCTAGCTGCTACATGCTTGCCTACAGTCATAGATATTGACACTGACAGCGGCCTATAATTGACCACATACCGCACTCTCCGGCTATTAAATATCATTCTCTGATTAGCTTTAGTAAAATAATAATGAAAATAATCAAAATGGCAATAGAAGCTTCTTTTCGAAGAGGCAAATCCGACGAAAATGTCGTCGTCCAACTTGATGTCTGATCCCCGATGCCAACCACCTACTTACCGCCTCCCACATTATCCTCCCAAAGCCAAATCCTAGGTCGATGTGTTGGTGTCTATTTTTAGCCTTTCTATTCAGTACAATAATCCAATTAGTACGTGGCACAATGTATCATCACGAAACTACTATTCAATGGCATTGCGTTCGGCCGTAAGTTGGTGGTAAGAAGGTAGGTTGGGGTACTATCCTGTCCAGCCTGTTCGATGCCTCCTAATTATAGATGTAAACATTTACCGAAGCAGGGGTGGTGTCATACATCCGTGCAGCAATAGCTATAAGCCTTTTGCTCCTAGTCATCCTCTGTTTCGCTTCCATTTCCAATTCAATTCATCCTGGTTTAAATCCACTTAATGTAGAAACAGGATATGCCATTGCAAAGTTGATCCGAAAGGTGAATGCAATCTATACGGCTTGGATTGCTATTACTGTGTGGGTCTTGATGCAGTTGATAGCTACGCCTGCTGATGCCCTCCAGGGGAAAGTTTTTTTCGTTCACTCCCACTCTCATTACCGATCCTACGAGCATATTTCAAGAGGATTTTCATTATTTTCAGATGGATGGATACTCAAAAACTTTTTAATAACTCTCCAACGAAAAATCATATATTTTTTTTTATTAATTTCCCACGGTTTGCATAATATCTTGGGAAATTTTTTTTCCTTTTCTTCGTTTTTTTTTTTTTTTTTAGACAAAAGGTGAACACGTCTGCGAGACTGACACGTGGAATATATTCTACTCGACCGTGGGAAACCCAGAAGGTTTTGTTTATCTAAAATGAACTTTCAAATTTACTGGGGATTCTTCTTTTTTTTTATGAGTAGTAAGTTTGGAATAGAAAATGCTTTTTTTTTTGTTGGGCTAACCTTTAGCTTGAAAATGAAAATTGATAATGGTATTCAAATTTTGCGGGAAAAATGTTTTTTCTATTTTGAAATTTACATACAACGGTTGGGGGTACGAAAATGGAAATAATCCTTTTGCTAGACGGTAGCAGCAACATCTTTTTTGTGTTACAAACATATTTATTATCCTTTGTCTAATCGATTGAAAAATTAAAAAATCATTGGTCATGCCAGATTATTATCGACCTGTCGCCGTCCTTCTGTTCGGCATTGACCTGTTACCCACAGAAATAAACTCAAAAATGAACTAAATATAGACCGAAGTCGAGTGAGAAAGCAAGTCCTTTATTAGCGAATGACTGTTGGCATTTAACGATAGACGTAAAGAAAAAAACCTCAGAGCTTATACCGACTTATTTTCTTAAGGCTTGGCGGACCAACTGCTTTTAATAATCTAAAAAAAATAGCAGTTTAAATGTCAAATTTTAGAAACTTTTAGAACTAGATGCTTGTGGGAGTGATATAGCTGGTCCTGGTAAGAAATCACCTTCTAATTCATAATCCTTGCCGAAAGTCATCGATAAAGAATTCAAACTACGTCAGTAAATCCTTAAAGCTTTAAGGCTAAAACTTTAAGAACGGGATTGTGTAGATTTATAAATCTATCCTCTCTTTAAATACGGATGTAATGCCTTGGTAGGTTGCATGCACCAAGTCATCAATCATGTACGGGTGGAGGATCGCATGCTTGGCGGCTGGAGTATCAGGTCTATATGCCTCATCTTTAAAAATGCGATCCTATGTCTTGTAAGACATCGGCACGTACCAGTGTGTCCGGCCCGGCAGATCGGCAACAGTTGTCTGGTTTTCATACTCAGACAAATCCTGGAAAATAACAACGAATTTCAAGTCGAAACCCACCACCTTTACATCGACTTTAAAGCCGCCTATGGCAGCATTCATCGTCTCGAGCTCTACCAAGCGATGGCCCAATTCAGGATACTGCCAAAACCCATCCAGATGTGTCGCCTACTGCTGGAAAGCATGCGATGCTCTGTGCAACTTGGAAACAACTCTTCTATTCCAAACGTGCACCAGATTCCGCCAAGGAGACGGACATCGTTTTGAAGCAGATAGTGCGTATGGCAGTTGTAAACACAAAAGGCACTATTTTTCACAAATCGGTCCAACTGCTGGGATACGCAGACGCATACAGAGAGAAGAGAATCTTCAAATCGCAGCCCCCAGGTTCAAGACGGCGAAGAAGAAAGACCCTTCGATACAAAGACCAAGGTGTCGCAGAGGCCAGAAAAAATGTCCTGCTGTGGAAACTGAAACAAAGTCGAAATTGCAACACATTAGCCACTTTCCGCTGACGCAACTAGCGAACGATATGGGTTTCTGAGATGAACGCCAAATTCCAGACTGCTGTTAACACAGGCAGAGGCCTGATTTCCTGACAGTCTCAAGGTAAACCTAAACATAAACAAAACAAAAAAACCTTATGTGTGGTGAATAGATGGACCTGCAAAAGTTTGTGAGAGAGGTGCATAGATCATTTAAAGCTTCCTGGACATTGTGTTGCATTAAAATTATTCCATACGTCCTCAACTTATCCTTCTGATGCGAATCGGTGAAATCGAACTCAATATAGTCCCTTGAAGTGAGGTACAGTGAAATATGCATGTGCCTGACATAATATTAATCAAAGTAGGCGTCGCAGTATTTTAAGTATTTTTTGTCCAAACAATATACCTAAAGAATGAACAATTTTGTGAGTGAACAGTAGACACAACCATTTAATGGCGCAAGTGACAGCACAATGGTTACACTTACTTAAAAGGGGAGCGGTAAGATGAAAGACACTAACTCAGGATAGTGACTAACTATGGAAAGGTTGGCGAAAGAAGGGGCGTATTGCCAGCATTTTTATTTATTTGACCACTTTATTCCGATAACGCCACCTTTGTGTTGTTAGCCGCACAAGCCACTTTACCCCCACTCACTTTGTGCAGTTCGCAAATTTTTTTTTCATAGAACCTTCCCGGTGCAAACAACTTTCTTTTTTTACTTTTGATCAAGTGTTTTAAAATCTAATCTTTATAATCCTTCATTCCTGCTAAAAGCAATTTCCAATGAAAACTTACTTTGAATCCCTTTATGACCGCTCTTTTTTTTTCATCATTAACATCCTAAATGTCGATCAAGTTAATGTGATATTCTTCAACTCTCTCCACAGACTTAAACCCTTATAACCAGAACCCAATTGGACTTTGCATAATAGATTCAATTTCCGGGAAAGAAAAACCTTCTACACACACACTCTTATCACAAAGAAAAATTTCCTTTCAGACTTGACATTTGACATTAGAATGTAATAAAAGAATATCCCTTATTCAGTACTAATTACAGAGAACTAGTTCGTCGCTATGTATGCCTTCCAGGATATTACATTCGTAACAAGCTCTCCCACTCTATTTAAACATTGGAATGCCTAACTAATTGAAATGGAAATCTGTCCAACAGAAAAGGCAAAAGAAAAAAAAAACACGGTCTCTCACAATCGATTTTAATTTTATGAAACCAAAGTCGATTGTTCTATAATCTCTTTCATTTTATACTAAGAAACAATTAAAAGTCGGTTATCCCTTGCGCCTCTTTATAACCCTCACCACAGTACTCCCACATACAAAGATATATACTGGATGTATATGTATATAGTTTTTTTTTTTTTAGAGAATTTTGCAACAACTCAACAGGGATGGTTAAGTGTAATCGCTTTGTCTGTAAGGTCCTTGAAATTCCAACTCCTAGAAGTTTTTTTTGTTCTTTTTATTTGTATCTTTCGTCAAACATGGACAAGTCCTTTTCCAGTTGATTGCTTTTAAATCCGGCACCCTGGTCTCAATTTTGGTCCTCACAGCGTCATAAGGATGACGACAGAGAGAGAGAGGAGTAAAAGAAAAACTCCCTGTGTAAACTTTGTCGAGTAGTTTTCACCAAGTGAGAAGGATATTATCCAACTAAAGGTGGTTTGAAGGAAATTAAAGGGCGCGCACTCGACGTCCTCCATCCAAATAATATTCTGCTCCTCCTTCTGTTTTTTCTTAAAAAAAAAAAAAGAAACCAAACATAATGGAGCGAAAAAGAATTAAAGGAATATTAATGTCAAGTGAATGAGGAAACATCCTTCAGACTATCGATCGATTCTATTAAAATGCCAAAAGGATTTAAATACCAGACCACTGGGTGCTGTGCTGCACAATTCAGTGAGAACTATCTATTCTCGAGTCACTTGTGTGGTTGATGGCTGCCGTTTGATGTGGCAGCAGTGGGTAGTTCCAGTACAACCACACTAGTGCAATAGTCAGTTTATATAATAAAATATGCCCACTAACCCGATTGGATCCTTTTTTCTTTTTTGTTGGTGTGTCGCAGAACTTTTTGTCCTAAACTTAGTATAGGCGTGTTCACCCAGAGGGTGGATGGCAAAAAAGTTTATTGTAATTTCGCACGCTTGCAAACTCTTTAATTATTTAAATTGCGCAAAAAGGAGGGGTAGAATGTCCTGGAAGGGAAGGTCTTTTTTTTTTTGGGATACGTTCGACAATGTTGTGACATTGAAAGGGGGGTTGGGGGGGGCTAGGGAGCTTGTGCCATTATTTTGCTGTTTGGAACAATGAGATGAAATCGAAAAGTTGCGACGCTGGCTGGCGGTGGCTGAATGATGGCAGGCAGGAGAATTTCTCTCAAGTTAATTACGGAAGTTTTAGGAGAGATTTTTTTTCTGTTCGTTTGTTGTTGTTGGTTTCCTGCGCCCCCCTTATTTCTCTTTTGTATTTTCTTCATAAATCAATTGTGTAGAGTGGATGAGATAGAAACAATGTGCTCGCTGTTTAGGAGGAAGTTGTAGATTTGTTTTGGCATTGGTATTAATGGTCAACAAAAAGGCGTGTAAATAATGTTCTGTTGTTAGTTTTGGGGATTGTGGGGGGGAGTAATTATTTTCTGTGGCAGTTTGGGTGGATGGAATTCATGGGAGCATGACATTTTTTTCGTCAGGAACTTTTGCGTAGGTTGAAACAGAAGTAATGACTTTGTTTCAATTACTTATGAGTAAATGGAAATATTAAAGGCATTAGGTCTTTTGATGAGAAGTATTTATTGTGGAACATAGATAGGAGAACTTTTGTGCAATTTTTTTGATTCCTCCCCAAGTCCCCAACGACATTCAACAATTTATAAGTGCCGCCAGTGGATCGCAGCGGACATTTTGTCTGGGATTGAAAGATATAAGGCCTTTGGACTGGAGTAAATGCTAATTCATTCAAATTCATTAGTCAAAACTATAGACGTATAGGTACAGGGTGGGCCGAATATAACTTTATTTTTTTTAAATGCAATAAAAGGACAAAAAACATTCCCATTAATTATGGAACACAACGTCATTCAAGTGGCTGCATCTGCTGGCTTCGCAGTAGCGCATTCTGTCACTCCAATTTTCCAAGACCTTGTTGATGGTTTAGGGCTGTAGCTCACGGATTGCTTGGATGATATTGGCCTTAAGTGTTTGCAATGTTTCCGGATTGTTGGCATAACATCGGTCCTTCCCGGTTGACATCGCCAAGACGGTTGATAACACGAATGAGGAATTCAGGGCGCAAATATCGATTATAGCATGGGCTGTGTGGCCCTGTCTTCAATTTCAGTAAAAAAAAGGTTAACAGCCCCAGCCCCATATTCAAACCACCACTTCACAATCCGCACCAAACTGTCATTCTCTGTGAATGCATTGGCTTCTCGACAATAACGTGCGGGTGTTCCGAGCCCCAGATGCGCCAATTTTGTTTGTTAACTTAGCTGCCGAGATGAAAATGCTCCTGGCGAGTTGATGTTCCTGAATTGAGTCGCACACTTTGGCTAGAGCTAGACGGGGACCATGAGTGTTGCCCACTAGCATACCAGTTTCACAAACTTGCGTACAGTAAGCGCGGTTGGTGTTTCATTTACACAGCACTCACTTTGGAAATAAGTCTTCAATATTTCCCAACGTTGTTTAAGTATAAAGCGACTCATTTCGTTCCGCGGAGATATGATTGAGTTTCCTCCAAAATTTTAAGCGGGAAACAGCTGTCAGTGTCAAAATAACCTATGATTTAAAAAGAAACCACTGTATCTAGTGTTACACTTATAATGATGGTGAAAAAGGTGGAAGCACAACAAGGGATAGAAAAGAGTTGTATTAGTACAATTTGAAACGTATGTACAGTCCTTGGGTGGTGCCCAAATTACTAGTCAGAATTGTTTGTGATTTTTTGCAGTCGATTTTAATAATTCACAGAATTTTTTTTTCGTCTAAAAACTGTAATACCGTGTTAAAAGTTCGAATCGATAAAAATACCATCAAAAGTGACAAACATTCAAGAGTTTAACTGTCATTCTCAAAATCCTTTGCCCTTCGCATGTGGCATAAAACTGAAGCTCCCTTCTGTACGTGCAGAAATGTATACCGCGCAAAACACGTATAGCCGAAAAAACCTATTCTTTGACCCTCTTTGATATAGCTAGAGCACACATCTTTCAACTCCACCGTCAACACCGTATTCAGTCACTACCCACATCGATTCTTAATAGACAGTAAATACACACAATTGCTTTCATTGAAATCGATAAAAACAACTTTATGCTCATTATATATTCTTACTACCACCCACGTCCAGCGTCATAGCATCCCCTTAAGCTAATAACTCACTTATATTGTAAAACATTTGCTCGTAAACTATACGCAACATGTCAAAATTTTTACGAGAATAAAAAAAAAAACACCCAACAATAATGATTATTTCATTCCGTTTCCATTATACGACCCAAAGAACGTCACCAAAATTTATTAAGAATCGATAACTCTGCGAAACTGAAAACATTAAACACATATACCTACACACATGTGGTAAGTACCCACTATCAATTACTGCTTCACCAGAGATCGTAAAAATATAATTCAAACGAAACTTTTCTTTTTGTGTTGTGTCCACATATGCCATAAGCCGATTGACATTTCAATGTCAAGTCCAAATAGAGACCATGTAACATATTCGTCTTTAGTTTTCATAAAAATTATTACTTCCACCAGCAGGCAGCGGCAGCGGCAGCGGCAACACAGCCAAGTCCTGAATGAAATTCAATTTAGAAAATGAAATAAACCATCACATGGAATCAATATCAATTTGATTTCCAATAAAACAGCGAAACGGGAAGCAAAATAAATAAAAAAAAGAACCAACTTCAAATCGAACTCTAAATAAAATTCGAAAACAATTCGCAATAATTTGTGCGATAGTATAAGCCTCTTGCCACTTGCCACTTGCCCCAGCTCCTGGCTAGTGTTAAACTTTCTTTTTTTCTGTTTTTTTATCGGCGGAACTCTCGTCGGAAGGATGAAAAATCGTTGTAACTTAGTTTCGTAATTTATTTCGTTTACTTTTTTTTTTTTCCTCTTTTTCACAAAATCATTGAAATGTTATTCATGGTGTATTGCGTGTCGAAATGCGATATCGATAGCGAACACCAGCCAGAAACCCTGTCGTCTCTGTTAACTAGTAACTGGCGTTGCCAATGGCAACACAGTAGCACAGAGAAGCGCTGTTTTATTCGCATTCTTGCCACTGAAGTACGAAGGATGAATCGCTTGATCGGAGCTCATTACCGAATGCAAAAATAAATAAATAATAAAGTACAGATACACATAATATTGGCGCACAAAAGAGCAGCACGATATATGATAATAAAGTTATTTTATGATGACTACTCTCCAGTGAGTGACAGCCCTTGCCCTTAGCACAAGGGAAATGTGAATCATATCAGGTGGACTTGGCTTGAGGGTGGAATAAAAAAAACACGAGTGCCAATGTGTAGTAAAAAAGAAAGTGTTATTTTTAGATTTCATATTCAATGAATGGGAGTAACTTCTAAGGTCTCCATCGACGTCAGGATATCGAATAAACATTTGAAGTATTTAACAATAGGTTACACGGTGCTGAACTTAGCAATTGATTGAATTTAATCGATAAAAGGGTGCTGTAAAGAGTAAATTGATTTTGTCGTCAAATTGAATTGAGATTCGGCCAGTCAATGATATTGGAAACGATTTAGAAGAACCTTTTTTTTTTTTTCATTACAGGGATATATGTATGTATGTTATTTGACAGGTGACACTTTGTGTAATATATAGATGGCATGGCAAATGGTAACTGCGCCATTGAAGGGATTTACTTTTCTTTTGACAGGTGACAAGAGTTTACTCTTATTAACTTTGAAATTCAATATTTGGTAGGCAAACCTTACTCTTAGAGCGTTTATTTTCGGAGTGCAATTTGACAGTTTTTTTTTTTTGTTTTTATTATTTATTCAAGGTGACTGCCTTTTGAGTTTCTTTTTTGTGGTAATGAATTAACGAGTTAAGTAACTCAAGTTCTATGTCATGTATCCCTTGTGGATCCTAATGTGTTTACAGTGCCTATGTGACAAATCAGCAGAAGATAAAATACTCCCAAGATAAAGGAAGCTCTCTACTCATCCTCTACAACGCTGTCATTTAGTGAGATTCGATTATCCTGTAGGAATAGATATTTTCAGCGAAGTAGAAGTGTTTAAGTTTGAAGGAGTCCATCGAATTACTAGTTTACCGTTCCAGCCTTCCTTTATACCACACTTGGCAGGTGAATTCAGCATATATATAACAGCATGCAGATACCTCTTCACTGGTATCTTTTCCGCACTGCATTATTTTGCCCTTTTTAGAAAGCTCTCTAGGCATTCCCGCAAGTATGTCGTCAAGTCCTATCACCTTGCTGCTTTTCAGTGTTGTGTTCGCAGCTATCATCTCACCATTACATGAGCTTTTCTCGGACACATTGTCCTGGTTTCGGTTGATATTGATCGAAAATTCTAGCTAGGAAAATTATCCTCCTATCTCTTGACCTGTTGCTCATCCGAAATAAGCAAAGAACCATCTAAGCCCTTCTCTGGGTGTTGGGTGGAGCTGTAGTCACTTATCAGGCCTTTGGTGATGGTACAAAGGGCTCTTCTATCAAATCCACCTCCTGCTTCTTCCATTTCTCTAGCTAGTAATTTCGATTGTCACAACTGACGTTAGATGTCATATCCATTCCTTCCATGTCTCAGTTTAAGCTACTACCTTTATTGCCGCTACTTTCTAAACAAATATTATAGTTTTGGTTTCTTTAGGTCGATAGCTTTAGTCTGAACGTCGAAAGCTGAGTAGAAACTCAAAAGTTCATATGAATCGTTGATTTCCAGAAAACGTCAGCTACGTCTATTTTATATCCGTCAGTGTACACTTGAAAATCCGCTTTACTGACTTACATATGCGTTAGTTTCCCATTTGGGTCATCTGACTAGAGAGCAATAATTTCCCGATCATACAGTCCCGGGAGGATGAAACTACTCTCGGAATTTCTTTTATTTTTACCTCAATCTTACGAATTTCGATCTACAAACTAACTGTCAGTCGCGACTTTAACCGTGAACCACAACTGTCACTTTACAAAATGACATCACATTTATAAAAGGACAATGACACTTTCGAACAGTGCCATCTATCCCATCTTGTGAAGTAATTATTTCTGATTTCATCCTAATTTCCAAATAAATCAAATCATTTACTGGGCTCAAGATAAAAATAAGTGAGTATTCAAATGCTCGCCGTTTATATTTATTTATTGTGACTACTAATGCCAGAATGATTTATATGAAGGCACATCCTTACTCTAAGAATTGATTTTAAATGAGATAATATCTTAAAAAACGTTATTCTTTTTCTTCTATTCCTCAAACTGAATAGGAAACCACTTAAATAGCGATAATCCATGAACGTCAGCCATCACTGGGTGATATCAATTCTATAAATTGTTGTTCTCTGAACGCAGTCGGCTAGCCACTAAACTCTCGTACGTACATATGATTATAAATACACATTTGGGGTGTAAGCCTCCCAACCCAATGACGCACTGTTATGAAATTTTTTTTTAAATTAAATTTTCATTGTTGGCATTCTTGTTCGCCTCTTTCGAATGAGGCAACCGTGAGCATGTATATTTCAGGATTTATTTCTAAAACAATAAATACAGTTTAACAACAACTTGCGCGTCATTTTTGACATCAAACACACGCTTCTGATTTTTCACGATCGTGCTGCATGTTCTAAAAGATAAATGCCTACACAAGCTAACCCGATGATGATTTGCAATATTCCTTTAATTGACAACCCCACATGTCGATTGTCCCACGCAAACAAAACCAACCAAAAAAGAACTTAAGCCACAGAAAGATGTTGTCAAAAAGTTCACTGACACAAAATATTTTTCTGATTGCTGCTGACGACATTACTGTGCCACAAAAAATAGGGGCCATTAGTCACACACTTAGCCACTAGAAGACACACATCTCTCTCTATCGTTGAATTCAATGTGCGTAGCACAGAAATCTACTTGAGAACGTCACAAATTAAAAATAAATACCTACGAGAACCGCTTAAGAAACAGATCAGCATTGTAGGTGAATGAATTTGAAGTTGTCTGAAGGGAATGTACAGTACACACACTCACAGCAAGCATTGGCATTGATTAGCAATTGTATTGATTGTCAGTCAGTTTTTGAATTTACGTCAGTGGAGTGGAGGTGGAAGAGAATACAATTTTAATTTCCATGAGCTGTCAGGGTGGAAGATCAGATTACTTTTAAAAGATATAAATCCTTAAATAGGGCAGAGATTTACGTAGGTACTGAGATTTTAATTGCATGCGGTGAGTTCAGATAAAGAAGTATTTGTGATTCGAAGAGGTTGTCTTAATTGACTTTCAATCGATAGCTAAGCGAATGGGAAATTAGCATTAATTGAGTAGAATACAGTGCTTAAGTTTACACGTAACGTAAGCAATCGTAAAGGTACAATAATAATGACTTTGGAGTGCTGAAACATCAGGATTACACCTGGATTAGAGGCTGAAGGATATGAACGATAGACTGCGCAATGAAATTAAAGAGGATTTCATTTAAAATGTCATTCTATTTTTGTCCCCCTTCGAATATAAGTCATTCACTGACAGCTGTCAAGTAAAACTGTAGGGATCAAGAATGTATAAGAAAGCGAAATATTGGAGTCTATGAAGCCTTACACCATTAACACTAAAACTGTAACATCTGCGCCACTGAAAAACCGAAAGTCCTTTCTTTTGAAGTAAAGTCTTCTGCACATGGAACAACTGTACTTCCGCGCATGGCCAACTAGATAACATCTAAATTCAAGCCTTATCAAGAGACATATCCTCAACGCAGTGCTCTATTAAGCCTGAGCCTGTCGCTGTTGAACCTGGTTCTCTTGATGATGAATTTTGTACATGTCATAGACAAACTAAATTAGACATTCACCCCCGGGTTGTTTGACAGATTCGCTCCCCCAAGCTAGAATAAACCCAAAAGCACATCTGTGTTGTGACACTTCAGCAAAATTAAAAGGGATCTCACCCATACAAGTGCAATTTTGGGCACAATATTTGACAGGTCTGGGCGCAGCCATTTTGTAGTTGCTATACGAACAATTTGTTGTTGTTAATCGAATAACAACTTGAAGAAAATGTTTTGTTCAAAGGGAATGAAAGAGATAACTCGACAAATTTATAGTTAGGTGTTGGTCACACGCTATTTCACAACTATTTATGTATTAATAGGGCAATTTAGGCTCCGCCTGTTTTCGGCAATGGGGGCAGGGGAAATTCGAGTTAACCATTTAAATTATGTAGTCTATGGTACATGTTTTTTGCACTAAATGTTTTATACATTAAATTTTGAACAAAAACGGAAGAAAAATATCTGCTCATAACGTAGGTCTTACTCAATGTGCAAAACAATTATAAACCAATACAAAAATACTGACAACCCTTTCTATTATTTTCAGAATTATCTCGTACAACTGACAGTTGAATGCGCAACGAATACATAAACTTGGTGAGTACAATATAATGACTGAAGTATATTCATCTTTCAAAGCCTACATTTTGGGTGAAATTCCTCAAAATAAGACCCCTTTAAGCATACGCAATATCATGGAAGCGTAAACGAATCTAATTTGGCTCCATTTTTAATAAGAACAAAACGAATACGTACACACAAATTTTATTCCTTTAAACCAATACTTCTCTGGGAATTGACGCAGATGTTTGCTTGCATACATATGTATATCCTGTTCCTGTGGTTTGAGGTTACTTTTTTTTGTCAGAATTAGATACATATATCCAATGGTTTAAAAACTCCTACTCTGACTAACAAGATTCGTAAAATTTCCATTCAATATTTATTAAACCGCAAAACGTTGGCAACAATTTTCGAACAAACCAGATGCAGTGGATAATATTTTCAAAAATATGCATGAACGACGTCATTCCATCATTTGATATCGCCTTAAAGTATATAAATAATGATGATACCAACTCAAAGCAATTGAGAAAAAAAAAAAAAAAGTGAAAAATTACATTTTAAGGCCAAAACCAGCCAGATGCTGTGTATGTGGGGTTGAAGGACACTTGTCATTTGACAAGTTAATGAATCCGATCCTGCAAAACGATTCTCATCGGTACATCTTGTGTGTGGCTGGGTTTTTGTGTCCCACATGTCACCAAAGTAAACCCAAAATGGGACTCGAAAGATAGAACGAAGATAAATCGATAACCTCAAAAGCCAATTGGATTTCCGTGTGCCCGCCCGTTGTCAACGTCGCGTTATATCGAAATTGTGGGTGGCACCACAAGGATTTGGCAAGGATCTAGAATCATAGCAATAAATTTTACTTCATCTAAACTTTATGGACAAAAACAGACTTATGTATGTAGACACGCACGGCATAGAGTGTGGTGCAGCATCTGTTTATTCCATTTAAATAATCTGATTATGATTATGTTTATGGTGATGTGGTCCTATTATTAGAAGCAAAGATTTGCCACTACTACTCAGACGGGCGCTTGCATAATATTCAAATTCCTGATATTAATCACATTTAGGATGGGTTCCTGAGATTGGCTGGTGCTAGGGAATGTATTTTTAACCCAAAAACACCAGCATCAGCATCGGTGACAAGACAATTTGAAATGTCACAACCAAAATTGCGAGTGAGATGATTTTCGAATGAATTATGGATTTGAAGGGCTTGTCTGGTTTGTAATAGTCAAGGGTATGTATCGAACGGAGGACAACAGTTGCTGAAGAGGCGGCTGGCTGTGTATACTGTCTGGAAGAAAGAGATATAGTGAGACTGGAAACCAAGAGGAATATGTTGGCCTCATTAGCGTCAATCATTGTGACAATGTGCTTTGATTAAAGTAATAATTGCTTTTACAGAGCTGACAAATGACGTTTATCCTCTGACAGACAAAGGCTCTGTGGTTAGTGTCGGTAAACTGTAGTCCTGTTCGTTTAAAACCAAAAAGTCAAATATTAAGTTCAATCGGTTGAGTGGGGTTAATACACAATATCATGAACAATTGAGATGCATAGTAAATCCAAAAGCCTTGAAACTCCTAAACCCTTAGTCGGTATTAGAAGTACTTAAATCATACCAACGAAGATGTCATAGTTCCTGAAACAATTTTTTTGACATCATCTGCTACCCCCACTCCAGAACACCCTAGCCCTAGTTCAAACCAGTGCAATAGAGTTGCAAGTTGAGTTGATCCCAGACCTTCCTAAAACTTGTTGAACTTAATGTAATTTACTTAGATTTAGGCTGGTTCTCATGCCAGTAATCGACCCCTTTACAGCTCCACAGACTAAAGGTGTTGCCAATTACAACATCTAAGCAAGAGAGTCTCTAGAACAGAGTAAGCCTACCTTTTAACGTCGCTGGGCCTCATTGAGGCTACACGAAGCAGATGAGTTGCCATTCAATTAACGTCTACCTACAAATATACATACAAGACAGGGTACAAACTTTTGATTTGATTTTGCTGGAACGTCAGAACCAGTAGGGCACTGCAGCTTGGGTGGTGATTCTGTCAATAGGCTTGAAGTTTCCTATCGTGGAACTTCTTATTCGTTCAAACTCTGTCCCTCAGGCTGTCTGGCAAAGCATCTCCATCCACTGTCCAACATTGTGAACCGATTGCCGAACGCACAACTGGCTAGGAGACATTTTACGGCTGCAGAAGATTGCGGAGTTTTCCCAATATACTCCTATTTAAGAAACACACTTCTTCTTCGTCTTCTGTCCAAAACGACTGGCGACATCTGTCGAGTCGAGGCGTTTGAAATTTCACATGGCGTAACTAAAACGACGTGACTTTCTGAACACTTTGATAACACGACGCAGCGGACACAACAACCGCAAAACCACAGGATTTTGTTTTCTGTTTTCTGAACCTCGCGTTTTGAAACCGCACGGTCACCACCGTGTCTGAACCGAGTCTAAACGATGCAAACTAACATGTGACACTTTGAAAACAGGTGAGTCTGACAGCTGCTTGATTTACAGTGCCGCCAACATGAGAATCTCGAATTTAAGGACTAAAATTAGACCCGACAGCATAGATATTCTTTTATTTAATATTTTTCTTCTTAGTATCAACCCATACGTCAAATACTCGTCCTCACTGATAATGGCTGCATCGTCAGCGAAGAGCTAATGCGTCTTTCCGTCACTTTACCCTCAAGGACCAAGGTAAAGAGAAAGGCAAACTCCATAAGTTATTCTTTACCAAATATCTACCCCGATGTCCTTTATGAAATTAAATTAATTCCAAAGTAGTTAATCTCTTGATCTACCTCAAGTTTGTAACAAGGTTGCCACTTAATCGTTTTTAGTTGAATTTACTTTCTCTTCGCTAGGTACCGTATAATCTGGTCATTTACTACATTTAAAATATTTCCCCCTCGTTTTAGTTGCACAACTTTTTAGTAGCAAAGTTTGGACTTTTAATTCCATCTTTGGCTGGAAAATACGTATGGCGGTGAAAGCTCACAACAAAAACATTGTCCCTGAATGTGTCCCCTTCAGGTCCGGTCGGAGAAAAAAAAAAAAAGAAAACCATCGCCATCCTAACATAAGGATACATATTCGCATTATCCTTTTTGCTGCCTTGCTCCACATTCTCTACACACTGCCAAGTTGTTTAGTTATGTAAAAACGGTCCCAACAGTTTTTCCCTGCTGTTGATTTATGTTCGTATTACACTACCAAACGTCGTGTCTACTCTACAGGACTATTTTGTCATAGTTTTTTTGCAAATTGTTTGTATAAAACTGTGTGTGTGTTTCTTATCTATCTTTTTTTGTATTTTCCGTTTTCCTTTTCCGTCGCATTTTCCTTTTGGATTTTAATGTCCCACTAATACATAGGAGGGTGGGTTAATCATATCCCCTTCGACCCACTCATCATCATTGCACGCCCATCACTCGTCGCTCTTTTGAAATTCGAGTTAACTGCAATAATTTTATTGTCAGAGCCCGAGTATCATTAAATAATAGGAATGTCCTTTCGGGCAGGATATCCATGCAGAAGGGAGCACGGAAATACTTTGTCATTGTTATTTCATCAGTTTGGTTGACATTTTGCCTGTGGTTTTGTAACTAATTGGAAATTTCAATGGAAAAGGACGACCAGGAGAATGAGAGAGAGAGTTGCTATTGCATCTATTTATGCACCACGTTCTAGGAAGTATTTGTAATGTTATGATTGATTAAATTTCGATTTAATGACGAGCGAATTCCTGTGAAGGTTGTAATTTTCTTCAAATGCTTAACGGTCACAGTCAATCTACTTGTTTTTTTTTTTTTTTTTTTGGCTAGAAGTACCACCCTCCAGTCGTTATTGCAACTTTGTTCTCTGGTTTCTTGTCAGGTGCAGAGCATTTGCACTACGGCATGCAACTACTAGTCGGGTGCATTCATGCAACAACGCTTCGAATTCAATTAATTTTCACGCGCTACTGCCATTGTTCGAGTTATGCAACCAAAATGAATATTTTTGTTTGTTTTAATAGGATCGTGCGGCTTTTGGCTGATGGACGAGGTTGAAATTTGTTGCTGATGATGTGAAGTGCTGGTTGATGACGTAAAAATTGACTGTTGCTGTAGGTGAGGGGAGGGCTTTTTAATTAAGCGCGTGCAGATTACTTTAATTTATTAAATTCAATGTAGGTTTTGATCAGTGACATTGGTATTTTAATATTGTTTTGAGGACGAATGCCTGTCGAGTGGGAGTAAAAGTGCAGCAGGTGTAGGTATTGTTTCGAAAAGCAATGTAAAAACTATCAAGGTCTTCTATGATTGAACTAAAAATAAACCAACTGGAAAGATTTTTATTTAATTTGAAATAAATTCTGCAAAAAAAACGAAAGCAACTGCATAGATAGATACGCAAATGGAAGAGAGGAAGTGAAATTGTTTTTTCCCTGCGTTATTTAAAGTTCAAATTCTAATTTTTAGTTGGACCTCTAATATAGGGCATGACTGGGTCGTACAAACTGGCACTTACATATGTATATCTAAAGATTTTATGTACAATTTATAACCATTAAACGAACAACCTAGATATAACAACAAAGTTTTTGAGCAAAACTTTGTTAACTTGGCAAAGTACCGTTATTACAAATTTTGGCCGAAAACGTTGCACGCCATCTTATAGCAATTTATTAAACTAGTCTTAATATGCACTTTAAAGAAAATCGTCGGAGCCGTTTTTGAGAGAATTGGCTTAACCCCTTAATCATTGGAAAAGTACCGTTATAAGCACTTTTAGTCAAAAGTTTTTTAAGCCATTTTATATCATTTTCACCTTGTAATATAATGTAAAAACTTTAATAAAATTAACAGATTTCATTAATCGTTTTCAAGAAAATCGTCTTTTAACCAAATTGGCCATATGTGCCGTTCAAACAACTTTTGCCCAAAATTTTGTAAGTTCTATTATTACACGTGTTTGTAGTAGACTCAGTGTGGAATTTAAACGAAATCGTTTCACCTTTTTCGTACAAATCGGCTTTTTGGAAAATTTTTATAAGTGAAGTACTGTTGTCAACAATTTTGGAATGAAATTTTATATGTTATTGGATTGGAATTTTCTAAACTAAAGCCTTAAATAAAGTAGGTACCGTAAATATTAGGGCTAAATCAAAAATTTCTCTGCTATGGATTATCCCACGAAACCTTGACATGAAGTTTGATTAAAATCGGTGCACTCGTTCAGGCTGTAGCCTCAGGCACACACAGACAGACAGAATTGACAGAATCGTGTTTCTCATCATCGTAATGTCAGAATTGATTAAAATTTTGATTTTGCCGTATATTAGGCGCAAGTAAAAATAAATCGGAATACAATTGTTAGCTCCTTACACACAACATGATACAGTGTAACTTTATTTCGGTGCTGTAGTGGTGCAATCTGCTAAAATGCGACCACCACCCTTAAGCATTAAACTGATAAACCTTTGCAATGACAGCTGTCATGTCATGTTTTGTTTTGACATTCGATTGACAGCTAAGAAATGCCGCCAAATTCAAATTACCAATAGCCTTATGGCGGTATTTGTATGTAATTTTCTCATCCTCAACCCTGTTCCTTTGACTTATCCCACTCGACCTTCACAAATTGTGTAAGCATCAAATCCAACGGATAAGAAGCAATATCGCAGAAAAATAAGAACACCTTGTGGCACAGGGTATGTTCCTGCCAGAGGCAAGATTTCATTAATTTAATAGCTTGAACACGCTTTCTGCACTGGACAATGTATTTTATAGTTTCTACTTAAAAAGAACAAATTAGCCCTATTTGTTTTCTCCCCGCCTTTGGTGCGATAAGTTAAGATTAAAAGTGGCCGAGTTAATAGCACAAGAGCAGGTAACCATGATGCAATTTAAGATAACCCTGGTAGCTATTTTTTATTAAAACAATAAAAGGATTAGCCAATAGTATCGTCCTTTTCAATTATGTATTCTTATGCAATTCCAAAAAGCTTACAGGACAATGGATCACTCAGTTGATTGCTGCAAAAAGGCAAATAACATCTCGATAACACTCACCAAACTGACAATTATATTCCTGCCTCACTCCATAAAACCTTTTTATCAGTAAGTCCCCCTTCTCTCTTTGTTTATTCATCTGCGAAAAACCTCTCTCTCTCGAAAAAAAAAAAACACAAAGCTCCTATTTTCGCATTCAGCAAGGGGAAAATGAAATAAAATGTCAAAAATCCTTTCCATTCCATTGAACTATCGGCATAAAGGAGCACAACAAAAAAATGATAAATCCATCCACAGAATTTGGTTGGCGTCGCCTGCTTACACATAAAATTTTGATTTGTCAACATTGTAATCCTTTTCGAATTTTCAATTCCCTCTCTTGTCCTTACACCGCCGTGCGTCGTCGTCGCCGCCGTCAGAATTGAAAACGAAGCGCACATTTTCCCAATAACGTTCGACAAACATTCGAAACGTGGACCTGCTGAGAGCAATGAATGCGAGTGTAAATTTCAGCTTTTGAGATTTCGTCTGAAAAAGGTTCACCAAAAAGTGAAGCTGGACGATTCTTTTTTTATTTTTTGGTTACGTACTTGAATCCATTTTTATTTTGTTTCTTTGAGTCAACAAAAGGGAATGGAGTCCCTGTTTCAGGATACAAACATCGTGTATGACGGCAACGAGGAGTGGAGAGATATAGAGCATTGCCCTCAAGCTGACATGTTCTTCTGTTAAGGTTTGATCCGAATCAATATTGAATTTTGTTTTATATTCTATTTCGCCATTTTGTTGTGATTAATTGAAGCACGCTGGCATTCGAGGAGGTTCCTTTCGGTTTCGTCAAGTGGTTTGGCTCGATTCGACTTTTTTACTTTGTGGCCTCGGGATTTTTCCTTTTTTTTTTTTTTTTTTGAATTCGTCACTTTTTTGTCGGCATAGTGTTGGCGGAGGGAGAAAGGAGAATTCAAAATTTTGGGAGCAAATCATGTCGTGTTATTATGCGAGTGGAAAATGTGCCTGAAGCTGGTGGTGGTGAACAAAAAAGCAAAACATTTTTGAGCGATTATGTTTTATTCACTTGATGACGGCTGTTGACCTTGACGTTATACGTCTTTAGTCCTTTAGTTGTTTTTGTCAGGCGAAATTCGATTGGATTATTGGTTATTATAGCGTCTGAGAGAAGAAGAAGGATTTTTTTTTTTTTGGGAAAAGCACCTTGAAATTATCCTTAAAGCCTTTTGTCCAGGTTTCTAAAGATACTAGGAGAACAAAGAGTGTCACGCTATGGGTTAGTTGCCCGAAGGAGGTGATTGTAACACGCACGTGTCGTCATAATAGATTTCCTCTGAATACTCAATTTGATAGAAGATATTGCGTGCTTATTGCCTGCACTAAGCAATAGCTCGTGACATGCGAGTGTGTTTTTGTATGGACAATACATTGAACATCCTCAAAACTCAATGGTAATGCATCAAAGAGGACATCCTTAGTAAAAGGTGTGGCTGCACAACTATGCTTTCATTGTTCTTGTATACCTTTACGTGTCTAAGGAAGGAATTCGTATGGAATAAGTGAATGCTTAAGGATGGCTTTCTGTGGAGCAAAATGCAAATTATGGAAGAGTATATGAAAATATTCTTTCTTCATATTTGACCCACTCTATTTCCAGTACTTGGCATTTATTCTTCTGCCCTCTAAGTCCAAGGGTAGGCGTTGCTTTTGCTCCCTTTTCAACTGTGTTCTGTAGGTATGCTTTGCATGTATGAAGAAGTGACCACCGTCAACGTCATAGTCTGCATGACTCTTCAGCTTTTTATTACCCTTGCCGCACTTCTATGAGCCCCTTATAGAAATTCCTTAATGTTGACTCATCAACGTTCACGTACTAAGCACGCGTCGATCCATTCCATGGTTGTACAAGCGTCATTTCCTCTGTTAACGCAAGCTCTCAATCATTTTCCACATTTCCAAGCACATGAATTTAAATACTTCTGCAATCATCAAACTGATTATGTTTTTTTCCTCGCCACCCCCGCCACAGCAAAAGTGTTTTCCGCTAAAAGAATCTCTTCCCAACTAATTCACTGATGATGAAAACCGACAAAACGAAATACTCACGCCCTGCATCCACCTCAAACACCCGGCTAATTGAAGAGTAAAAGCAAGAAAAGAAAAAAATTGCTTTCGATTAATTTGGCGTCCCAGAGTGTGTGCTATGCATCAATAAAATATCTCACACCCGAGACTCCAGCGCCGCACTACCGTTTCCTTCGTCGTAAATAAACAAATTTTCAAGGTCTGATGGCGAAACTTTGCAAGCTGTATACATACCCCAAGTAAGTCGGGTCAATACATCGCCATCGTCGTCAAAATGAAAATAGCTTGAGGAAGCTTCTACATATCATCAAAGATAGAAATCTACATACTCAAGGACAGAGCACCCCGTGCAACTGATTGATACTTGTCATCGGAAATATTTGGAAATTCACGAGAAACTTTCTGATGATATCGAAATAATTACGCGCCCTGCGTGTGGGGTAATAAAAAGAAGAAGAAAAAAAAACTCGCAACGACAGTTCGTCTTTCTATTTGAAATGACTCATTGCCTAGAACTGTGGAAGTATTTTGGTCGAAATTGCAAATAAAACTTTTCCTCGTGTCTGTCGCCCGGCGGAAAATACTTTTCGTCACCACACAAACCGTCAAAACAGCACCAAAAGCAAGCAAAGCAACCACGCACCGCAGGCGCTGGCTGGTGTTAGTGGGATTCATTAAAATTTCAACCAACTACCGAAAGCGAATTTGGATTAATTAGGGTTAGGACAGTAGTATGTAGCTTGCGTCCCAGAACATTGCAACAATAAAACGGTTTCGTGCTATAAATAATTTGTATCGTAATCCATCCTCCTACGCGTGAGCTCGGGAGAAGGTCAGACAGATACATTAGTCAGGTATGCCGCACAAAAGGCTGTAGGACGGACTTACTTGGACTATCCTTGGAAAGATTGAAAAAGACATTTATTCTGGGAGAAGTTGTATGGGTTGGTACTCAAAACAAAGTCGTTTCATTTTTCGTTTTCAACGAGCAATACAGGACGAAGAAACTTTCAAAAATTATCGTTCAGGATAGTAGTACGTGTGCGTTGCTGGCTTTGAAACTTTTGTGACAGTAAAAAGAAAAAAAAAACCGAGAAAGATGTCGGTCGGAGACGACAAAATGTCATCACCTAAAGAATGTGCTGTGTTGGACTGAACACTTGAGAATACAATTGACGAGGATGCACTAGTCAGGAATGATATATACACCGAAGCGAAGAAAAGTTTCTAAGATCTCGCTGAAGATGTAAACCGGATACTTAAAGTTTGCTTTGTTTTTTGTTGTTATTTTGATGAGAGGTTTCAGTTGGCTTGTGTCCTTAAAACTGTTGACAGAGAATTCAATTAAAACGCAGCTGCTTTGAGTGGGACTTCGTATGTTAGTTGTGGTTGCAGATGGGGAATAGATGGAGCAACAAAAAAATGTTGGCATACCATTTGAAGGCACAGTTAGTTGCAGTTGCAAACTTTCAACACTTAAACTTTAAGATTCATCGCATTTCTCATTCTATGACATGTGACAAATAAATTTGGAAAATTCATGTGTCGCCAGTCGAATGAAAAATTAGATTGCTTCTTCGAGGTATCTACACAATTTCAGTTCTCTCACAAATCTGTTTTAAAAATCGACTCTTAAACGTCCGAGGCAGACACGAAGCCGACATTGGACAAGATTACGATCATCATCTTACGTCATATCGATTATTTACTAACCTAATGGCCTTTACGAAGGTCAGATTGCATTGGCATCAGTAGTGGAATGAGAACCACACCCACTGCCATTCTGAAGGCCATCCTCAACCTGCTTCCGCTAAAGATCTTCATTAAACTACAGGCAGCCATTGGGGCTTTAAGAGTAAGCCAAACAGAAAACTGGAAAGAAAATAATACGGGTCATTCACTGACCCCATTACGCCATATCTAGACTTCACGAGACCTTACATTGGTGTACTAAATTTACAATCCATAGCTGATGACTCCAAAATAGATACGAGTGTAGGTTCTGGCATTTTCTCCTAACCGCTGGGTATAGCTCGGTGTATCAGGCTCCCAGACTAGATCAGTGTCTTCCAGTCGGAGGGCTTGGCAGTGACAACAGCAGGCCGTGAGTCTGCAATACCTCCTGAGGGTATTACCTTCTTTATTGACAGCCAGTCAGCTACAAAAGCAATTACTCGTGTTGGATAAAAATCAAATCTTGTGAAGTGTTGCCGCGAAGAACTCAAGGCTCTTAGTATGCACACAAGATTAAACTCAGCTGGGTCACCAGACACGAAAGAAACCAGGAGAAAAAAGGCCTGACGATCTTGCAAGAGGTGGCTCGACTATAGGCTTATATAGCTTCAAGTTTCAAGCAGGAAAAAAAGTCACAAGATAGGCGGATTACAGGTGGAAATCCGTAGAGCCCTGTGTCGTTACAAGTAAAATATGGCACACGCCTGACAAATCAAGAATCGAAAGATTAGTAGGAAAGACAGGAAATACATTTTCAGTCTCGTGGGTATCATCTCAAGGCACAACACTCTGCGGTATCGTATGAAAAAAACTTCGAAGGACAGAAGAAGAGCTCTACAGAGGCTGAAGAAGCTCTCACGACTTACTTCCTATGTCACTGCCCCAGGCTCCAGCATGCAAGATATAAGTTCCTGGAGAGGCACTTCTTCAATGATCCAAAGGAACTCTCCAGCTCATCATTCAACTTTTTATGGAAATTCACCAGATGCACTGGCTGCCACTGGTACCACAGTGAGCAACATACTCTAGGAAATCGTGGAGAGGCAAGACATAGGTTAGGTATAACATAAAAAAATGTCTAGTCAGTTTAATACTTATTTTGGTCCTCATTACCCATCGTGCGGCGGACCTTCGTATACAACTTAATGGTAAAAATCCTTTGGCTCCTCGTGCGATATGGTTCCTCAACTTGTTCTTGATAATCTTTTAAAAATATTCTATTATACCAGAGCTCCTCTAAGAAGAGATCAAATGAAGATACATATCTTATACGACATTCTTTTCCAAAATTGCCAATTCCTTATAATGACTAATGATTGAACGCCACTTGATACGCCTTACTTATGTAAAAATATCCAGCAAATTATCATACTACTTGACCCATTTTCCATATTCTCTACTCACATACTCCTCTCTTTTTTCATTTCAGCGAACTACCCGTAAACAACTACCCATACTACAAAAATCATAAACAACTTGACTCATCACTCATCGGAGTAGCGAAGAAATAAATAACAAAAAAAAAATGTCCTCATCATCACCCCCACAGTCCAAGGAGGACAACAACTCCTCACCACCAAATACAAATAATAACAACAACAACAATAATAACAACTCGAAAACAAATACAACCCACACAGCGCCCAACAGCGGCAACAACAGTGTTGACAAACTCTCTCCTGACCAAGATATTTTCATTAATCCTGTTGACGGCCTTCCCACCCAGCATCCAACTCTCCCCGAACTCGACACCGAAAATGAACACAACGAGGTCGATCTGGACTCCTTTGACGATCTGCCCACCTCCATAATAGTGACAAACATCCATTCAGAGGTCTTTGCCAACGAGCAAATGAAGGCCGAAATGGAAGATCTCTTTCGGACCTTCTCCGAGGCGGCCACGTTCCAGTGGTTACGTAGTTTCCGTCGACTGCGAGTCAACTATGACAATGCGATTGCCGCAGCTAATGCACGCATTAAACTTCACCAATATGAGTTCAATAAAAAGACCATCATTAGTTGTTATTTCGCGCAACCAGTCACGCCAGTTTCCCACAAGAATCTCCAACCACCGGCACCGGTCAAACAGTTTCTCATCTCACCACCGGCGAGTCCCCCAGCCGGTTGGGAGCCACGCGAAGAGAACGAACCCCTGGTGAATCATGATCTATTGGCTGCGTTGGCCAATCTTACGCCTGGTGAGAGCCACGAGCTACATCCACAGACCGAAGATCAACCGGCGATTATAGTACACACTGCTAAACTGCAAGATAGCAGCGGTGGTGGCGCCAAACAACCAATAGCTCACACCAAATGCCCAGAGAGGGCGTAAAATAGACAAGGGGACGCAATAGAAAGAGCGCGCGCAGCATCACACACACAACACACACAGACTGCGATTGTTCCCCCGAGGGCTGTCTCGTATTTTTGTATTCTACACATGAATTTTTGAAGCAAATGAAGGAATTATAGAATTTAGATGTTTACTATTACATATATATACATATATATTATACAAAATAAATAAAGAAATATATACAAACCATATAACAAAGAGAATAAACTATGAAAAAACAAAGTTAATAGAAGAGAAGAGAAATGTTATACATTTTTTTGTGCTAAAAAAAAACAAACAGAAATATAATTTAGCCACAAAATTTTTAGGTATTTTAAATAAAATTTTAATTAAATAAAACAACAATTAATTGTTAATGTAAATAATGTTGAAATTAAATTAAAACCAAACGAACACTTATACTAGTTGTCAGTTGTGAGTGATGTGAAATTATAATATATTGAAAAAAAAAAAAACAGAAACAAAATTTTAAAACGAATTTCCAGAAACAAAAATGAATAATTAATATTTTTAGTTTTAGAGACAACAAAAAATACAAACATATTTTTTGGCACGAAATTGTATTACAAATTTTTGTAAATAATAAGTATTTTTTTATACACAACATATTATTATATCTTATATTATTCTTAATTTACATTTTATTTATGTACTAAAACTAAAACACAAACTATTGGGCTGTTGAATTGAACAAACATAACATAACAAATAAAAGTATTTTATTTTCTTTTTGTTGACTATAATTTTATTGTTTCTTATTACTTTATTTTTAATTTAACATATTACAAGTGGGTGCATAAGTAACGTCTTCATTAACTAATTATTTGCCAATATAATAGCAGTTTTAATGACAATTATAATAGACTGTAATCTTTTTGAAAGAGTTACTAGCAAATAGAAGTCTCCTTGAGAATGGTTATGAGGTCATAAAAGGACACTAGGCAACATCGCAAAGCCATGCTATCCAAACCTTTAGTAGCTCTACAGAATTTGACGAAATCCATGCAATGGTTAGGGAACCAACTTCTATGTATTTTGTTAAAAGAGATTTTTTTGTAAAAGGAAAATAGAGTCATAAGTTAGACGGGCATTCACACAATATTTAGTGACCTGTTGAAGGCACATAACCAATAGGACACGGCTTATTTTCTTGAGGTACTGATGAGACTTATGCATGCGTGATCTTTTGATGTTCCCTTGATTAATAATTTTCTTGGCATGGCTTAGTATATTTAGTGAGTTCCATTTAGAATGGTATTCCCATTTGTTGAGGTTTATCTTCATCTGGTCGGTTGATATAATACAGAAAGGTTCTAGTTCTGGCACTTTAGCTGACAAGTTAGTCAGCAGCATCTTTTTCGGGGATGACTTTGTGTAAAGGGATCCACACTTGTATGATTTTATTGTCTGTAAGAAGCTGCAAGAGAGTTTGAATAAAGTTCCATATCAGACTCGAAGTGGAAC
Organism: Chalcosyrphus nemorum; assembly: GCA_949716465.1. Classification (NCBI taxonomy): domain Eukaryota; kingdom Metazoa; phylum Arthropoda; class Insecta; order Diptera; family Syrphidae; genus Chalcosyrphus; species Chalcosyrphus nemorum. The sequence continues at coordinate 84,028,466 of OX454333.1, forward strand.
GACATGAGAGCTGTTTCCGGCTATCTGACAGTATAATTATTTCTGATATTTGGAGATTTCCTCTGATACACTATAGATCGGTAAAAGAGATTTCTGCACAAGTTGTAGATTGTACCATTAGAGATTAAAGTATTTATAGGGCAAAATAAAAAATTTTGTGAATACATTTTCCACCGCCCACCGACACGACCAAATAAGATAGGGATAGGGTATCATACGATCCGCTCCAAGCGGATTGTAGCATTTTTTCACTGTTTTTTTTTTTAAGTGAACGCGAACGAACGTATCATTCAAACAAATTTTGAACAACTTCAATTCGTTAATCGTATGAAAGATTTCATGATTTTTTTTTATAAATTAGGTGTTGATCACAACAGTTTGCTTTTTGTCCTTCGCCTATGCCGTATAATTTACTTAAAGATTTTTACTACACCCATATAAAAAAAAGCTACAATATCATGAATCACAACTAGAGTTCACGGATTGGGCTCTTAAGCAGCTTGACGTCGACCCATATTTTTATAGAAAAATCGTGTTCATTTACCGAGATTCTCGTTTTTCTGGCAGATAGGATAAACAGTCGCTACAATTTGTTTTAGTGACATGTACTTATGCCAGAGAGGACCTGTGTATTAAGATGCCTAAGCTTTACTAAAGAAAAAGCGCCTTGGCCGTTTTATGTACATATGTCTGGTTCAACGTTGATTGGCTCGATCGGAGACTTCTTCCCCCACATTTTTTTTAGCCGCAGATTAGGGTTGCAACATAGTAGAGCTCCTTTAACACGTACAGCGCCGAAACGTTTCTTGCAATCTTGTAGGCCTATTCGTTTTCTTCAACATCCGTATGCCCTGTTACCCAGCGGGTGGTCACCGCATTGGCTGGTTTACCGGGTAGAAAGCCAGTTCAATCTTCATATCGATTCTATGTTGCTTCTAGAAAGCTCTGTTCGAATTTAAAGGAGCACATCTCCTTTCAAATATAGGCATCAGGTTCATGAGAGGCTTCAAAATTCTCAATTCAACTAATCTTCAGCTTATCTTGGGCTGGAATATACTAACGAATCTTTCCATAACACTACTTCGCGTTCGACAGGTTGCTGTCAGCTCAGCTCACTTAGGGGTGGAAGGAGATTCCCTAAGGCCAGGATGACCACATCAATAAAAGATGCAGACACGCCGATGCCACTTTCCCTAACACATCTATTTTAAGAATATCGGGCAGTATCGCAAACATAGGATACTAGCACTTGCTATTTACATACATATACATATTTCCCTATTGTTTTACTTCATCCATTTCTGATATTCTTTAGTAACTTGTTTTTTTCGAAGGTTTTTTATTTTATATAATTATTAACGTGGTTTTTAGTTGTCATAAAATTGCTTTTTTATTTTCAAATTGTAAATATTAATTGAATTCCTAAATCGCTAGATAAAATTAAAGAAAAAAAAACTATATATTAAAAAAATAAAAAAACAAATAAGAAAAATAAATATTATATGAATAGAACCAAATGCCTCTTGAACATTTGGTGACAAACTGCGTAAGCCAACCTTAATCAAATTCCATATACAATCTACTAATGGCCATCAAAGAAAAAAAAAACAAAATAATTTTAAACTAAATGTCGATATATAAATGTATGTAAATATATTTAAAAGAGAAAAGAGAAAATACCTAATTAATTCAAGTATGCTTGTACTTCGTGTTAGAAAAGAAAAACAAAAAACTAAACTGAACCATTACATATATATTTTACTAAACAATGCTGCTGAAATCTACGTAATCAAATAAAACAAACAGTAAAATTCAAAACCTTTTAACTAAACTATTAAATTGGAAAATAAATTTAATTAAGTATATTAAAAAAGAAAAATGAAAATTTAATGATCTTTAATCTAAATGTATATTTTATATGTCCTCTTTAAGTCTGTTTGACAGATTTTCAACAGAACTAATATATAATAAATAAATAAAATATAAACTAATGTGAAAATCATAACTTACAATTAATAATAAAACGAAGTTTAATGAAACAGAAAAATATGACGATAATAAAACCAAAGTTCGTTATTGTTTAAAATTCAATTTGTTGTTTATTTGAAAAAGAAAAATTGGGCAAGTGCGAGGAGGGCCTCGTGCAATAGTGTTCCGGACATTTTATATTGTCATTAAATAGAAGGCAATTTATTCATATCCTGCATAGGTACACCTAATACTGGTTTTGATGTGAATAATGTAATGTCTTGTACGTAGGTATGTCCTAATAATACTGAGCTGAGATTCCAGTCCATTTTAACTTACACTTTCAATATAAAACATGGCGTACCAAGCTTTTGGATAAAAATGCATGTAACGGTACTTTGCTTGTTAAATGGTTTGAGTAAAGCAAAACACTGGCAATACTCGACATGCGAAGGAAAACAGCATTTAGAGTTTTAAAAATTAAAAAAAAAAAATATTTTTGAAAGAAAAATAAAAAATTTTTTTTTTTTTTTTCAATGTTTGGCGAGCTTTTTTGTTCAACAAATTTTGTCAGAAAAAAATATTTCTTACATATATGGAGCCCTTGCAAAATTCTCTTTAATTTGATATGCCACATGATGGGGAACAAAATAATTTTTTTTTGCCCTTCATACAAGGTGCCCAAAAAAGGGCTCCCAAAATGAAATTCATTGCCGCCATCTTGTGCAGGCTTCCACATAATGTATACATAGCAAAAGTTTCAGCTCTCTATGTCTAACGGTTCAAAAGTTACATGGCTGTGACAGACTGACGGACAGACGGACAGACAGACACCGTATCAAACCCATAAGTGTTTCGTCTTACCTTTTAAGGTCCGGAACACTAAAAACCAAGTGCTGAATGTAAAGACTGAGGAGGAAACAAAGTCGGAAAAGATTCTATGGTCATTGTGTTACCCAGAGGTATGCTCCAAAAAAGGATTTAATTCATTGACTTCAATAAAGACTTCAGATTCAGATTGAAAAAAAATAAATCACCATTCATTTTGAAGTCATGACTGCAGCAATCATTTTAAATATTCAGACTGGTGAAGTCAAAAAGAATGCAATCTTTTTGATTGCTCTGCATTCTTTGAAGTCACTTGAAGTCACTAGCATTCACTGAGTGCATTCAATTCGTTGAAGTCAATGACTGCATTTACTTAGTTGAAGTCTCTGAAGTTAGTGATTGCATTCTCTTAGTTAAAATCTTTTGAAGTCTGTGAAGTCAGTCTTTTGAAGTCATTTGAAGTCTTTTAAGTTAGTGATTTTATTGTCTACTCTGCCTCCAAAGAGTTCAAGTGACTACTAACAATGCAGTCACTTACTTTAATTGACTTCAAAGAACTGAAGGCAACCATTCATATAAATGTATTCCGCAATTATTGCATTCATTTACAGTTCTGGTTTGACCTAGGATAAAGTTTACAATAAATTAGACTTCAGAACGAATATTTCAAACCTTCACTTTTCACGTGACCTTAAGAACCGTTTTTCTTAAGGATTCGATTACTGGATATAGACCCAATAAAACGCAAGCCTGTTTGTCTTTTACTGGATTATTATTTGTATTGATTTGCACATACGAACCTCTACTTAGCTCAACTAAAAGAGAGGCAGAAACTATACGATATAGTGCACTGCGATTTTATGCTGGTCCAATGGTTAAGCGCAATTAAATTCAGACTTTAAGAAACCTCTACAATGCCCTAGGTTTCACAGTTCAAAGTTTCCTAGAAGCTTAATGAGACCCGCGTTAGGTGAAGTAGTCGTTTCAGCAAGGATGTGTTCTATTTGTTCACCGTACCTAAACGGTTGCTCAAAGGATAAAGTCTCCAGGTAACCAGTCGAAGTTCGCACATTTTTATAGCCAAGCTTGATTAGTTAACCCTATTCTTTTTGGAGCTAATGAACGTTCTTGCTTGATACTCTAAAACTGAATTCTCCCGATACTAAACAAGGGTATCTTGTCACATTTCCCTCAAAGCATTCGTGTTTCGGGTTCCAAGTTATGGTGAGCCGGTTTTGCCTTCTTCGGCCCCTTGTGCTGTGTGATAGTCTGGTAAAATATTTTTAAGTGCTAGTTTCCTTAGCATCTCTCTCTGGATGCTGGGTCTACATACTCCAGCGCCAGTGCTGCCATAGTTTGAAGCCTTCTATGAACCAGATTTGTGCATTCGGTGGTGTAAGATCTTAATTTTTCATTCTTGATGGTCAGACACAAACAACTGAATGATTGAATTTATTGAGTAACCGACACTTTTTTGAAAACGTTTTGATGTGAATTTTTTGCGCAGAAGGCTTGTAAACGCTCAGGATTTAAGTTCTAGTATCGCTGTGTGGTCCCAGTGCATTCGGCACCAAACAAACCTAATTCATAAATGGTCTGACGGTTGTGCTACACATGCATTTGGTTTGCTATAAGTGTAGGAGATTGGGAGTCAATATTTCTTGTCCTTTCTGAAGGCAGACATGGAAATTTTAAATGGCTGCCGCGAAAGATTTTGCCAGTAACCCAAAATCTTGTTTAACTGAATTGAGAACAAGAATCTTGAATTGCACTAAGGAGACCTCGTCATTAAACATGTTTTTTTCAGGAAATGAGTATCAAATAGAAGTTGATGGGCCTTTTGGCGACGAAATTCGAGAGGCTCTATGCTGGAGCTTTCTGTAGGAAGACTGGTACTGAGCAATTTTCTAGCAGGGTGATCTCCAAGAATCGTGGTTGAATTTACGAAGTTTTTTATTGAAATGTATCAAAATTCTTTTTTTTTTTTGCCGTCCTGTTGGATTAAAGCATCTAAATCCCACCTTCAATGACAAAACGCCCTTGATTCTTTCAGTGGTTAGTAAAAGAAATATGAAAACATGAGAATACATATGTTGAGTTAGTAATCACTTGTTTCCAGTCCCCTTTAGATTTGTACTTACTCTGGAAGAATTTGCCAGCCTTTTCTTGTAGATTTTGTTGATTTTAAATAGTCGTTGAGCCACATTCCGAAGATTTGAGAGGCTTACTTGCTCTTTGGATGGAACACAGTCTCCCAATTTCATTATAGTCTGCACAAACACGTTCTTACCTAAAAATACTAACCAGAAACCAGATAAATACAAACTGCTCAACTTTTAACCTAATATACATATTACTTTATTTATTCCTATTCTATAAGAAAAAAAAAAAAAAACAATAACAAGCGCTTTAACTAAATAAAGAATCATATTTTCCAACGCATATAGATATAGTAATATTTTTTACATTTCCTAGACATTTTATATAGTTTTGGCTGAAAACAATACTTCTGGAATGCTTTTAATCTAAACAAGTCATTAGCAACACAAAGGATGTTATATACAAGATATAACTTTTCTTCTTATTTATTATTTAACACTGAGCTAAAAGCATAGCCTACATTTGACAAATATTTAACAGTATCAAAGACCAAATTATATAAATTTTGACGACTATACACATCTTCCTAAACAAATTCGAATTTTTTCTTTTTCTTCTTCGTTCGTTCTTAAATTACAACAAATTATTAGATCTGTAGAGTATTTGTCTCAATTCTACAACTAAACGCAAAAACAAAATCTCATCTCTCTTCAGCTGCTGAACACAGTGTCGTTGTTCTCATTTACGATCGATATCCTTCAATGGAACCATATGCTCAGGATCATCTTCTGGGTATGTTCTCTGTTTGCCAGCACATTGACTGAACCAGGTGTCGCCTTTGCCAAAGTTCTCACCATCTTGAATGGACTCGGGCATTGGTTGGTTCATGGTCTCAGGCAAGAACATCACCCAGAAGCCGGAAACCAATGATATGACTCCAAAGATCACAGCAGGAATCTTCGGATCAAATGAATCTAGTAAGGTAATTAGAGGTGTAAGAGCGCCAGCGAAACGAGCACACATGGAGCCCAAGCCCATAGCTGAGTTCCTTACCACAGTTGGGAATAATTCGGCTGAGTAATTGTAAATTACAGCGAAAGATCCTGCGATGAATAGTTTACCCAACATCACAATAGCTGTTGATGTTGTGCTGCCTTGCAGAACATAAGCTGCTACGATGCAGCAGACTCCACCTCCCAACATCAGAGTACTAGTAATGGAACGTCTTCCTAACTTATCCAGGACAAAGATGATAGTGATGTAACTGGGGAACTCAACCAAGCCCATGATGAAGAGGATGAGGAAAGGATTTCCGTACAATTTTCCAGCGCTCAATGACAGACCATAGTAGACAATTGAATTGGCGAACCAGCACAGACAGACGTTCAAAGTTTTCATTCGAAGATTTGGCGTTTTGAACAGATCTGTCATGCCAGCAGCTGCTTTCTCCTCCAAGGCAGCTTGGACCTTGGACTTCTGTATGTAGTATTCCTTGTCAACTGGGATTCCAGATCCATTGATTCTTAAGCCCTTGGCAACTATATCAACAGCCTCTTTGGCACGACCTTGTGCCCACAACCACCTGGGTGATTCGTCCATCAACCACCAATGTGGAACCAAAAGTAACGCATGCAAGCCATAAACAATCTGAAGTATCTGCCTATCCTTGATGAGAGCTCCCCATCCGGCGACAAGCATAATACCACCAGCAAATACGGCTTGGAAACTAATACCACAAGCTGTCCTCTTACTCAGTCCAACGAGCTCCATGGTCAGCACAAATCCAGTAATATACGCACCAGCAGATCCGAAAATGCCCAACAAAAAGCGCACCACCAAGAATGCATGGTACTCAGGAACAAAGGCAACTCCAACGCCCAAAATCAACTGCAGCAGTGCTGACCAACAATAGACAGTTTTGCGACCCACCTTATCGGCCAATCTTCCCAGAACAACAGCACCCGTAAACACACCCAGCATGTACATTGTTTGTGCGATTGAGCCCATCCAACGATCACCGCACACGAAATTCCATTCAATTGTTCGCGACGACTGGTAGTATGTTCTATCGTAGACATATGACTGACAAGTGACTGTGTTATTTTCACTGTCGTACATATGACAAGAATCCAATTCACCCGATGGTTTCAAAGGGAATACGCCCGCAAATTCCGGTGAATTCCATGATGCGTAGTCGGTTGAGTTATTATCCAAACCCTCGATGAAACATCTATGTTCGGGAACAGCAGCAACTGTTACCAAAGACAGCATATGCAGACCAGCTAGCAAGGCCGAAAGAATATGCAAGATGAACTGGTAGAATTGGTAGGACCCAAAGTCGCCTGAAAAAAGAGAGAAATAACAAATTATGAAAATGTTCCAACAATTTTTCAAATTCAAAATTTGTAACGTCTATTTAAATTGTCTTTCTGTGCTTGTCAAACTGTGTCAGTGTGAAATAAATTCCCTTCATAAAATATTGCATACTTCTAGAGGCACATGATGCTTTCAAATGTGACAGTTACAGATTTGAAAATTTTAAACTTTTCCTTTCAAAACAGAGAACAAATATTTCATTTTATTGCACTTTAGACAAGTTTCTAAAGATTCGGCTCTCCATACATTTGTCTAGACGTCTTTCGTTAATATTTATAACACCTTCTCTGCATTTAATCTTATGCATTTGCATAAATAAAGATCTTTCTAATAAAAAGCGCAAGGTTACCAACGAAGATAAATAAATAACCAACGTAAAACAAACACATCCATTAAATGATAAGGAAACAGAAGCAATTTGACGCTTATTTTTGCTGATGAATTGTTTTGCGTCCAAGTCTAGATAACCTTAGTCTTCGTCTGATTTATGAGTTCCAAGATAAAACTAAAAATTGAATAAAATATACAAGTGAAGGTAAATATTGAATGTTCCAACAACACAGTTTTCAGCAGTTACATTCAGTATTTGACTAATGAATGGTTTCAATTTTAGAAAGGTATTTAGGCCATGGAAGCGAAAAAAATGTATAAATAAATTTTAAGTTGTAAGTAGAAGATTGCGATTGTGAAAACGCAGCTGGAGAAGGCCACTTCTTCTTCGTTCAATCCCTGTGGAAGTTGATAGAATCGCTACTTCCTACCGGATTGGTGCAGCGTCTTCCAGGCAGAAGTACTTGCTGTATGTGAGTTTCCTGCCTACTCAAGCAAATCTCCTTACCGTTTAACACTATTGCCATCCTCTTTGACAGCCAGACCGCTATAAATGCTTTATATCTGCTATCATCGAACTAGTAGAACTTTAGGTGCCGGGTCACAGCAACATAGGAGGAAGTGGGCGGGCGGGTGGACGGTGGCGTTCTGCCTTTATGACACCGTTGCGGAGGCAATAAACGTCGCACTGGGTGCACTCGAAGAATCTTTGCTCACTATCTATCGAGAGCTGATACTAAGAGGCGGGGCTTGCGGAGCTGTGTCATATGAAGTCAGATATAGCATACATACAAGAGATCTACTAAATAGAAACCACGGTGATATTGCAAGAATTTTTTCGATCAGTACGGCTCACTGTCCCATAGGGATTCATGCGGCTAGAATAAGAATTATGTTTAATGACAAAAGCCTAGTAATAGATAGGCTATAACTAGCCCATAACGACTTCTTCTTGACCGAAGAGGAAATAGAATCCATTCGCCACCTTTGGGTGAAGTTTAGGTTCTTAGGGTACTTAGTCTCTTGGAACAATCAATTGAAGGACAATTGACATGAACATAGACTCTTATCATAACCTACTGCAATGGGGCGATAGTCACAGAGAGAAGAAGTGACATATTTTTATGGACACGCTGGACAGAAGTGGCTTAAAGTGATGAATGAAAAATATGGAAGATCTTCTCCTTAGAACAATCGAGAAGATACTATCTGATTTGTGTATATAAATACCTTAAAGGCTTCTTGCAACTGCAAGACGTGGGACGTCCAGCCCCATGAAATTTTCTACTCACTCAAGTACATGTAAGGTCGATGCGCCTGAACCAAAAACAAACTCACGAATCAAAGCAGAATAGACTTTCAAATGATTGTGCACTCTAGGTACTTCAACTTTAATTGAAAAAAACCTGCTAGCCATTTCGTATGATTTCACCTGCAGTATATCAAACCGATAAAAATCTACCTAATACCGTTTAAGTAGACCAACTGATAAAGTCCCAAACACTCTAATTTATAATCTATTACAAAAGTCGATAGCTATCAGATACTTGTGACTTTTATTCCCACACTCTTGCTTAAATTACCTTAAAGTACCCGCAACCCATTCCATGACAAATCTGTGCTTAGTAACCACACATGCAACAATATAGCTATCAATCTTAATCCACGCTAATAATCACACGCAGAAAATCCGATTTCGATAAGAAAATGAAATACAAACCCAGTATTTGAACAATCGGGAACTAGCGACGATAACACGTTGCCGAGGAACACATAATTGTTTGCAGTGATCTCTATTCAGTTACCACAACCATTAAAGAACCCAAAGTTCATCACTGATGATAAACTTTAGAAAAACTTTACATTCAATTACAAAAATAGGTTTTTATTTATAATAATATAAAACGAAAGAACGTATCTTTATAGCGGAAACCACAAAACTCTTTCGAGTAGAAAATATTTTTTTCTCAACTTACAAGTGGCGATTATATCAGCACTGGCGTTATGCCTTATTGAATGTAAGTCTGGCGTCGTCATCGATCGCGTATTGTTAATAGATTTTAAATTGATCGCAATTGTATTGAATTACTCTAAGTCGCTTTACAAAACAATTGAATGGTTGTTGTTGTTGTTTTTGTTTCTCTTTTCTTTATGGCAGAATTGGAGCAATATTCAATAAATGTTATAGATTTGGCACTGAACTAAAGTGGCGTTACAGATTTGACAGTTGTCAAGTTCTTTTATCATCGATTGGTTAAAAATGATTAACAAGCTTGAAAACGTCAATTTGAATGGCACAGATGACATTGATTTCGAGTGTATGTACTTTCGAATCAGTGAAAACGATCAGAATGAAGAAATTAATAATTTGACTTTTAGAAGGGGGCCACATTAAAGCCACGAGTTATAAACATTTTAAGGTTAACACACAAAATATGTGATTCGCAAATACTAATAGAATAAACAAAATTATAACCCATCGTGTTATTACTATTACGTAAAGTAAAGTGAATATTTGTAATCTGTTAGAGTTAAGCTAGGTAGATAAATAAATAAATCAGAAGCCTTATAGGCAATTCCTGAAAGTGACAAGAATAATTAATTTAGGAAAAATGATGGATGCATCCCACATGCAATGCAGTTTAAACCTTGATAAGATTATGACGTGCAAACTATAATGGGTAATGAGAAGGTTCGATAAGATCGAATCACAACAGATGCGTGTCCACTGTTAATTGCAACGTGCAGTGGGCGTCAATAATTTTCTACAAAGTATAATAGATTAGATCATCTCCTTTTGGAGCTGTTGATTGTTTGTAAGTATTTACATATTTACTTGTGCGTTTGACAGTAAAGAATTAGATCTGGTCATTTTCAAGCTTTTGATAATGCGACTTTTTACTACATGTTGACTGCAGGCACCACCGTATGGATGAAATGAGTGTGACCAATATGTCTTGCCGATGGTAAATGTCCTCAGGGCGGTGAGCTTTCTCCTTTGTTGTGATGAATGGTGGTGGACATTCGCTTACATCAGAGTGGCTCTGTGTTGCTCAGATATACACAGGTGATACTTTTTGTCAGCTGAGGAGCCCTAAAGATGAAGGCATCATTAGACAGAATCAATGAGCGATGTAATAGGAATGGGCTTTCAGTCGAACCTCTGAGAACTTAAGTTGGTCTACTAAAAGGGAATGGGAATGGTGACTCCCGATCTTAGACGAAGCCAAATATCTTGGAATGATCCTAGATAGGGAGTTTCTCTATCTATAAAAATATACAGCTAACATCTATAATAGCTATGAGCTATGACACCATTTCTAGCTCTGTTCTTTGCCCAACAGTGTCAAATATAACTTGTACGTATAAGTGTGAATTTGATGGCCATTTTCCTCCAATGTATTTACGCATATGTCGTAGGACTAAAATAAGGCACACGCGGCTTAAGGCGGTTCTTTGGTTTAGACGAACGTTTAAAACTCCTTCATAATTCTTGCGGGTCCTCTGACAGTGTTGTTTTAGTATTCATACATTTGGTTATACCGCATCTCCTGGATAACAAGATCATCCTCCGGGAACAAAATTTCCCCTAGGTCCAACCTGACCGATTGACTCAAATTTAAAGACCACATTCACCATGGAAGTATGCACCAAAAAATTACTAATTTTACAAAATATTTCTGCAAAATTTTGAACAATAGTTTTGACAGCTGTCTACGAATCACATTTAGAATTTGAAAGCTTAAAAATAAACAAAAGTTCGAGCCGAAGATCGTATTCAAAGATCGTAACCTCTGGGCTATACTTAGACTTTTGTGGTCTTAAATTTATCCAGACCAATGTGTGTATATTTTCTGAAACAGAAAGCCAAACCTAGCCTAACTTAAGCTACACTCTTAGTAATCAACAGCTACATTTAATTTGTAAATGCACTTGCTCGATTTACATACTTACACCTAATGTGAATTTCTTGCATGACTGAACTAATTATACGTATCAAGTGTCAATCTTGGTTGAATGAACTGTCAACTCTATGCGCATATCTTTGCATGACATTCTGTTCACTGGAACTTTATTAATGGACTCGAACTATGACCTAAGTGGCCTATCATTTCATACACGCGATTTCTCTTAATTTCATTCACAATTCTTCACGTCTTTTGTTTATCGCTTCAAACTCACGCAATTCTACATTATTTCTGCAGACAGTGCAACCGGTTTAATACCACTTTCGACGACTGGAAGTGTCATCAAACTCTATGTGTGCATAAAAACATAAAAACCAATTCAAAATCGCCAATGTACACAACTTTCCGTTTTCATTTTCATTTTCCATGATTTTGAATTTGTAGTGAACTTTAAAAAAAAAAAAATCATCACCGAGTCCGTTCAACCATCAATAAAATTGATCGACCCAAATTCTCAATAAGAAATAAATTACAACCACTTACGTACATTCACAAGTATCTAGTGTGAGGGCAAATAAAAAAACAAAAAGCTCAAATCAATTCTTTTGTTATAACAACCCACCGCCTCATCCAACCCCTCACTTAGTTTACAAGCCCACCTCATGCGCGTTTCATTTATAATTGCCTTAACTGGAAAGTGAGCACTCGGGATCTCGTATTAAAAACAATTGTTATTACAAAACAATCTCAATGTGGCGCTCCCTGCATTCAGTGTGTTTCCTCCTCCGTCATGACATGGAAGCCAACATTCTAATTCTGAAATTACTTCGCGTACGCCAAACCACATGATCGACGACCACACTCCAAGCCGCATTTTGTTTAAATAGGTGAGACCAATATTTTTTTTTTAAATTGATTCGCATGGCAGGGCACAAGCACAACCGCAAGCGTTTCTTTCTGTTTTCTTCTTTTTTTATTAACTTGCTTTTAGATTCGATTTAAGTCTGCGCCAGCGCCTGATTGAATCAAATTTCAGTGCCGCTTCTTTCGGAAGGGGCTGGTGCTGTTGCTGGAGCTAGAGCTGGAGCTCTTCGTCTCAATTTACTTAATCAACGGCGATTGATAGTTGATCATTTCTAATGTTCAAGGAGGTGTGTCACAACACATATGTATGAATGAATGACGAAGGGTCTTGTACTGTAACAAGAAAAGAAAAAAAACCGTTAACGATGATGACGAACATTGATCGGTGGCATGATGCGGTGATCGACGATCACTCAGTCTGAATGGGGAAATTTGTAATGTAAACGCTAAAATGCTCTTATACTTTTCCATTTATTGCTACTGTAAACTGTTGGTTTGTTTTTTTCTAAACTCAACCAGGTCAGGGATTTCGTTACGATTTCATTGAACCCAAACTGGCTGGGTTTATGTTGCATGACGTTGCGGTGTGATGGATGGTTCATGCGTCAAAAGAGAAACGAGATATTGTACATATACGAGTTTGTTTAGTTAATTGGAAACTTTTTTGTGCCAAAATATTGCTTTTGTCTTGTCTTTTGTCCAATCTATAATTATTTTTAGAAAAGTACATGAACAGATACTCAGTTGTTTTTTAAGACAAAATCTGTTTTGTATTGACGCAAAGCACAACAGGTGTCAGGTGTCAAAACCACAATTCCCATAATTCGATAGGACACTTTTGTTAATAAATTATTATATAATTACAAGATGATGATTAGATAATCAATGCACTTTAGTACACCACAAACATAATTAAAATTAGCACAAACATTAAAAAGATAATGACAAATCAAGAGAGAATTTGATCGCGATCGTCGTCATCGTGTCTAAATAAATGCCGCATTAAATTCATACAACCTTTTGTAGTTTTTTTTTTTTTTATTAAAAGCGGAAGCATTTATGTTGACAATTTTTTATCGATGACGACGTTGTTGGAGAGAATTTTTTCTGATGGAAAATGGCAATATGCCCAACGTCGACGCATTTCTGCCACGCAAAGTCTTTTATTATTAGATTGCGAAATGTTGTTTTTTGTTGCTAATTTTATTATTGAGAAAAATTTTCCTAGACTTTAAGATTTCAAGGCCGTCTACCAAGGTACACATCACATGTTGCTGCAAGTTTATATTTCATAGAATTCGGTGCTTTGGTATTAATTTATACCTTTTTGAAGAACTGTCTCGATTCATTTTAATTGCAGTTGGAAAGGAATGCGAAAAAACTTGCAAGCAATTAATTCAGTCAAAACTTCACTAAAGATAGTCAACGTTTCCACTGTATGACCAGCCAAATCTGTTATTACTGGGATTTTCTAATCTGCCTAAGAAAACCGCATACGAATTTCGATGCTCACAGTTTCAACTCTCACTACATCGGGTACTGTGGATCAGTGGTTAGTTTCGGGTTCGAATACCCTAAAATACCGTCAACGTTTTTTTATGTCCACAGTTCTTGCGATCGTCTGACAAACATCCAAGAATGCTTACACTGTCATGAGAAAACTTCTTAAGAACCCTCTGTCCTCGCGATCGAACCATCGGTCATAATTAAGGATTATAGTCCACCCGTTGGGCTTGTGATAGCATACACTACATTTGACACACGCAAAGAACACCGTAATGCTACGTAATGTGACTTTAAATCGAAGCAAATGTGCGGGTGCAACAAGATAAAATCTAACGCAAGAAAGTCCAAAATGACATTTCTTTATATTCGACGTATTTTAACCAAAGAAGTTTTCTATCTAGGGTCGCTACTAAATATTTGGTTTCATTGAAGAGATCATTAGAACCGGCTTCGTTAGACAGGTAAAAAGGATATCAACAAATGATAGAATGAATGCCCATTTCTGTTCATCGATCATCATCATCGCTGAGCACCTTGTCGGTTGAAAAGAAAACAGTCGCTAGGCGTTCCGACGGAAAGTTGCGGCACGTCATTTGCGTAAAATTTCGCATATAAGTAAGAACTATTGAAAGTAAACAACTGAATATCAAAACCGATGCACCATAGCAACATACCAGTGCACCTTAGTCCCAGATTAGAAGTTGAATTGGTGGAAAAGAATTGGCTTTTTCACAACTTTATATCGTGACACTTTTCTATTAGCCGCTGCTACTTAACATTACATGTAGATGACAACAGCAAACAGTGTTCTAGAAGTGTAAACAATATTTAAATATTTACATAAGCAAATCAAGTGATCTTAATCGAATAGAAATATATTTACTAAAATTATTTGACAAATAATTGCAATAAATTAATTAACAAGTTTTATTTTATGGTAGGTAAACTACAATGTGCGAGATATTTTAAAAGTAAATTCTAGGAATATTGCTTTTAAAATCCCACTTAAGTAGCTTAGATATCAAATACACAAACTGGTAATTTAGCAGTTGTATGTATAAATAAGATAATGATGCATAAGCGCATGATCACTGAGCAAATATATGAGATTTTGCAATAAATTAATCTTTTCTTAGAAAGAAAACCACCTTCTCAATTAATATCTACCATTTATTATCATTGTAAAGACAAGCTTAACGATTGCACATACTTATGCGAAACTTTTTTTTAATGACAAACGTATTAAATTTAAATTAAAAATTTGCACTCAAATATGAAATTAAATAACAGGCTAGCCCTTTAACCTTAACATCTAATTTAAGGGCCACCTCTAAAAAAACAGGATTGCGCATTCATTTCTCATCTCAAATCAGGCGTTTATACAGCCATACTGTTTTCCTAGAAACTTTACAACCCAAAGCCCTTAATTCTCAGAGCCTACCTTAAGATGTCGAAACACGCTCATAGCTTTAGTCGGGGATGTAAGCTGTAGCATGCCTTCACCAAGTTATGTATCTTTACACCTAACACTTAGATAATATTAAAAGCTGAGACCCTGCGCAGTAGAGAAGATAGATATCTATCGCTTTACCCACCGTTAACAGTAAATAAAGATAGGAAAAAGGAAAGAAATTAATTTGGGTTGCTGGAAATATGTACGAGTACCTATATCATCAAATCTAGTCCAGAAATAGGATGGTTTACTATTTCTGTATCTGCACACACAATCATTGAAGAAAGTTGTAAAAGCAGATCGTTAAAAGCTGATTCATCTATCAAATTGAAAGCAATATCAAAAAAATTAACAACTTTCAATTTTAAAGCCTCTAATCGGTAGAAATCTTAACGTCAATTTCTGATTTAGTGAGGATGTGTTCAATGAAACTTCAAGTTCAAATACTGTTTGACACATGTCAAAATATTTATGGATTCTCATAAAACTGTCAAAAATCCATACCGCTATCTGATCTATGATTATAGACTACTGCGAAAGCATTTTTAAAATAAAACCTTGATCCCAAGAATGATATATACTGAATTATATTTGCTGCATTGGTTAGCATATACTACACACATGCTAATTAATGTACTATAATACAGTCTACCGTTCGTTTGAATGTTCAATTTATTCAAATCATTAAAAATGTTTTATATCCATTACTACGTATATGTGGAGCTGTTAATATGACTGTAGACACTGTACTAGGTTAATTTGCAATCAAATTGAAATTTTTCCCATTTGAGGAGTTGACTTACTATTTTTAGACATTTCAGTCAAGTCAAATGTCTCCTGACAGTTTTGAGTGCGCATGGGCAATCAGCTGTCTGGAACACTGAATAAGTTTAAACAATTAATCATAACATGCAAACAAGGGTGTAATTAATAAAGACATGCAATTTTAAGTGTATTATGACAATGAAATATAAAGTTTGACACGCCAATTGTGAAACATATTTCAAAGCTTCAAAGGTCTACTTTATACCTATTGGTGTCAATGGACTCTGCTCTAAAATTAGGCAATAAAACGCGCAATTAGGCCAGTATTGTTAACTAGTAGCTAACAAGTGTTATCAAAGTTTACTTATCATTTACCTAGCACAGTCTTATCTAAGGTTTTTACGATGACAAATACATTATCGTAAATTGGATTAACTCCTAAAGCTTATTTTGGATTTGAAATTATTGGATTATTAAGAGGATTCCATCCTAGAATTGAACAGATGGCCTTAAAAAAAAAAATATGCCAATTTGGTGGAATGTCATAGAAGCACGCGCTAATTGCTTTTAATTGTGAGACTAATTATGATTCTCAATTGCTTAATTTCTTAATTGACCTGATACAAGTGAAGAATTTTCAAGTGTCGATAGCCACAATATCGGCACCAATTTTTAATTTGATATTTGACTTGGGTGTGCGCCACAAAGTAGAATAATCTTCCAAGTACCTACTTGATGCACTAAAAAAAACTCTTATCTAGCCGAGAAATGGAGACCAATTTTTAGAAAATGGCCTATTTCCTTTCAAAAGTCTATATTTATATATGGAGTGGGAGGCCGCAGTCACACGGAACTGTTCAAATATAAACACATTAACAAATTAATAGAGCACAATGAAGGACTGTTTTGTAACTTTCTGAACAAACAAATGTCAGATTCACATGCGGATGTGGCCATTTGTGTGCAGTGTACTAAAGGCTTAGTACTTGACATCTTTTTTACTTATACTTAAGCCAACAAAGGTGTTTAAACAGTTTTATTGTTTAACAACGTCATTATAAACGATAAATTAAAGTGAATTCGTCATACGTAAGGTTTATTACATCCATATACGGAAAGAGAGCAATTACCTAGTATTTCATTCGTACATTTTTGACTTCGCCGTTTGTTATTACACCGAAATTGATGTTTTGCAAAAAGGTATATCTTCGAGTAAATCTGGTCAGAAAACGCCAAAGAACCCCAATGAAAGATCATGCTGTTAAGAATGCAGATTCCTCCCCAATACAGTCGCTTAGAGATGAATTTTCTACCCAGATACTTACTGGCCATGTATGCTTCAGAGCCTACCTCCACAGATTTGAACACGATGTTAAAACCTATCGCCTAATATACATGGAAGAAGTTGATAATGCGAAACACATACATATCTGTTCCCGTAATTTTTGTACTAAAATTTGCAGCTTGTCGAATTATCTCAGCGAAAGTCAAATCTCCAAAAAAGTACGGAAACGGGTTGAACAAAAAAGCTGCCACCTTTTTAGAAGTCACTTTTTTGTATTGATTTACTTCAAATTACTTTGCCAGCCAACAACAACACTACCATTTGACAGAACTCATATTTTTGCCCAAAGAAATTTCTTGGATTAAAATTCGCAGCTAGAGATATTTCTTACTTCCTCGTGAGCTCTTTCTTCTGTGGAAAACTACGAAACTTTGACGTATGGGAACAGACCTACATATATCGTACATTTTCGTAATACGGGAACAGACCTATGATATTGTCCACGATATTATAAAAAACGTCATCTTTTGGTGAACAAAATGGCTGAGAACCAAAACAGAGATAAAATCAGCGGACAGATGTTTTAGTGATACTATTGCACTCAATATAAAGGAACGCCGAAGACAGGAGCAACAACAAAAACGCAGCACAGTATCATGCCAATACGAAAGAGGTAGAGGTAGACCAGGGGTAGAAGAGGAAATGGTCTTAGTGGGTAGAAATCCCAAACTATTTTTGAGTACGGACACCGTTTGGACTTCCAAAGCAGAACGATTTCGATTGTGCAGGAGGATTGAATTGATGACCGTTATAGAGAATGTGGAATGTTGCTTAAGTCTTATTGCAATGGCATTTGGAATATAAGAGCAGAATACTTAGAGAAGTCACATTTACATCCTTTCAACCAATCAGGCGATGCTAAGGGACCTCAATTCATGTTCAGAAGAGACTCCCTCTACCGCTTTGAAACAGTTCAGAATCGAGGCTTAGAAGGAAATGAAGGAAGAAGCCACCAACGAGTTGCTGAATACCTACTGAACCATTACCAACTATTTGTTTTTCGAAGTCTATTTTGGGACGCCCTTCATCTTGACCCAGTCCTTTGACATTAATAAATCAAATGCTCTTGAAGGACATTGAAGATACTATTCCTTTCTATAAATCTATTTTCTTTAATTATAATTCATATAATTTGTGGCTGTAATTTTCTCTTACCACTTCATACTTCTATTTACTTTTATCAGTTTTTTTTCTTTTATTTCTTAACAAAAAATCCAGTTAAATCTTATGTAAGAAGAAACTTATATTATACATCTCACTTTCGGCCCTCTAAAATCATTTTTAATTTATGTCTACTAATCTTCTTTAACTCGTTACTCAAGTTAATAACTATAAAGTTTGTCATAAATAGAACATAGCGTAGAATAAATTACTACTTACGGTTAACAGATTACTGAAATTCCAAAGTTATAGCTTAGCAAATATAATAAATTCTTCGCAATAAAAGAAAAGTTAATGCAAATAACAAATTAGCTTTCCCAGTAACGACCACAAGCCAATATACATATATTAACTTACTAGTATTATTAGCTATAAAATTATATAATAACAGCGGATTTTTTTGCTTTAAGGCCCTTTGAATAAATTTTGTATTTGTATCGCCTCTGGATTCTCCTGTATCGATTCATTAAATATTTATCACTTTGACCGTTCATTCGTGACGTGATTTGCACAATCTGTTAGAAGCTAACTGATCATTATTATCGAGGGTGTTTTTGTCCAGATGTCACGTTTTGCACAGGAAAGCTTGTCTGAATAATTCGAAGATCAAAGTGGCATTCAGCAAGTTTGCATTCTTTAACCAATTATATTTTTAATGGTATTTTAATGGTGAGTTAAATATTGCTTGGTCGATGCAAGGAGGAGACACTAGGTTCCCTGTGTATAACAACTCTCTCAAAATCCACCAAATACCAATTCACACTCTACGACCCAAAGACAACTGGAATCCAGAATACGAAATGCAGTGGAATCCTCCCACTTGAGTAGGCAAAACAACGAGACGAGTCCCTATAGGGAAACATGGATCCAAAGAGGAATCAATCTCTTTTGGATTCGGTTGAATCGGTTAGCTCAAACGCTATGCAGACCTCGGATGAAATGGTGCTCTAGATGCCTAATTTTCCTTAAATAGGATACATTAATGCCAAGCTACGAATGTTCTAACGATAAATTGGTTCGTCGCATGGTACTTGGAGAGCAACCTGACCACTCCCATCGTTACCTTCATACTTACGTATACTTAATTCCTACTTACGCCAGACCTCATCCTAGACAAAGAACTCGATGTTAATACCAACAACCACTTAACGTCAAATTTGACAGAGGAAAATAATTTACGTTAGCTAAGCACACATTTGCAAAATACTCAGTAGTCCCAGAAATATTTAACAGGAAGAGTGAAGACGTCTTGGCTCATTCACTAAAGACAGATACTCTAACTTCTCTTTGGGATCAGGCTAACGACATAAATCCCTATTTCCTGAGTCTGAGAAACGAAGAGATGATCCTTCAGCCATAATTACTCCGAGTAGCCCTCTGACCGTGTCACTAATGAGTCAGTAATTATCTAGTAACTTCAGTAACAAACGGGTTTGCATCTGTGGCCGCAAGGGATAACCTTGTCCTTTCGAGTTTAAATTTTGTCCATACATTGGTTAGTTTTTGGAATGCTTTTGGAATGAAACGCTGACAGTCCATGCTTTAAATATTGCTATGCTTAACTCATTTTCTTCTTAAGTCGACTTAGGCGGTTATTCCTTGTGACCACAGATATAATTGAATAGCCAATTTCAACAAATGAAATGTGTGAAAAGAAATGTGGGCTTTTCAAGTTGTAGATATTGATGTGGCAACCTGGACACTAATTTCCTCGTTATCCGTACTTTTAGAAGTCAAATGCGATTCAAAGCCGACTCGATCAATTGGGAAATATTTCAAAAATCTACGTCACTTTTTCAGTGAATTCTTACATACAGCTTCCTTATATTTTCTTCTTAATCAAGAGAACGTGTTGATTGCTTATGTAATCCTTATCATTATTCAAAAACAAACAAACGAAAATAAGTAAACTTTCACTTGAAGTATACAAAAACAAACCCCACTATCTACAGTTTACAAAATCACCTCCAATTTAAAGCGAATTTTGTTTAAATGTATTTCCAACTACATTCAAAGGCAAAACCTAATGTTTTCTTTCCCAAAAAAAAAAAAAGATTAATGTCTCTGAAAAGACTCAAATCCCAAGGCTAAGCACTTGCAAGATACCAAGCCTCCGACAAATGCAAAAACTCTGCCATTGAATTCAAACAAAAGGTGCAAACGTACAAAAAAAAACCCCTGTGGCAACAACTTAACACATTCACTTGACCACGTTAATAATCTTACTCTCAATTCCGGTCCAAGTTCAAGTTTGTCATTCTCTATTCGGTGCAAACTAGAAAGCTTGTTTACACACAATTAATTGTCGGTATAAAGCAATAAAATTTGTGTCACGTTTTACAGAAGACAAAATCATATGCTATTTGTTAACAAAAAAACTAATTCAATTCATTAAGTTCCACATGGAGTATGTCTGTCTGTCTCGCGTCAATTACACTTCTAAGATATGTACAACTTACCCAATTTCCCCATGAGGTCCTCGAGAACATAATCAACAGCCATTATTCCGTCTTGTTTTATTTAATTTGTTTATTCTATTAATAAATCCCAACACAGTTCACAGTACAATTCACTTTGGACTTCCAAAAAACAACAAAAAAAAAATTGATAACCACTAAACGACACTAGTCTAATGAGTTATCAATATTCGTATGCTTTCTTTGCAATTTTTTGCCCTCTTTTTAGTTAAAAATTATGATAATTATCGCGCGACTCCAAAAAATCCACTCGAAACTAGTTTCTTCGAAAAAATCTGAATGAAAACGCTGAGCAAATGCGTGTTAAAGGAACGTCACATACACTTTGTTATACTTTGTATGATTGATAATCACAATCTCTTCGCGGCTTATTAATCATAAATTTATGGGAATATTTATTTATTACGTGGTAGATGGCCTTATCATCAAGCAGTTAACAGCAAACAAACTCAGACCACCAGTCTTAAGAAGCACCATCCAGCCGATGGCGCGAACGCAAGAAAACTAAACTGAAATTCAAAGTGCAGGCGCTTCTCCACTCATCAGAGCGGGGCTCTCCGTAAAGAACAAATTGTCTATCGATATCAAGTTCCAAAATGTGGAGTCAAATGTGGAACTTTTGCGATCGTGTTATGACGTTGGAAAGAGCACATTGCCAAGTTGGCTATCTATCGTGGAGTCATCCGTCGTGTGTATTGGATTGAGAGAATAAGAAAAAAGAGCTTTTTTTCGAACAGATGACGGGGCTAAAGCGTTTTTGAGCGTTGGGGCCACCATGTAGTGTTATCTGTGATAATATTAGATTTGGAAATGCGAGGGAGTCTTACCAAATAAACCAAAACGTATTACCAAAAAAAGGGTGCTTTTTGGTGGTACCTACAGATATTGTCATGTTGTTTGTCTGTTGGAGCACGTGCTGATGACGTACTGTGGGAGCAACAACACTCGTTTTTTTTTCTTAATATCGATTTGACCGGCCACTTCAGATATTAATATCTGGCATGTTGAACTTTTATGAGAACGATAAATGGTAGGAGCAGATCGTGGGTGTTAGAATTTTTAATTTGCACATGGAAATGGACTTTGGTTGAAATCCAAAAAAAAAATTATGGAATTTAGAAACCAGCGGAATTTTCGATAAAAGCGCTGACCGACTGTTTTGTGCTTTGATGTTGGCTTGTGCCCGTAATTTCAAAGAAAAAAAAACAACATTTTTAGGGATTGTACGAGTATGAACACACAGTATTTTTTTTAGCAGTTTTTTCGTAAACAAACAGAAAAACTGTGATTAGCTCTGAACTGATTGTATAATACCCTACACCGGTTTTTAGGTCAGGCAACTGGAACTAAAAATAGACCTGCAACAATAAATAGCACTCGTTCCGTTGGAAACGATCGTGGAAAAAATTCAAAAATGAGGTTAATCACTTTTTTTTAAATAAAATTAAATTGTTATGAGTTACACCCCCAAGCATAAAATGTTGATTTGTCGGATTATACATATGCAAAGTATGAGTTAGGAATTTTTCAAAGATTATAGTATAGGTAGAACTATGTATTATGAAACACAAATGTTCTTTCAAAAATTAAAAGTGTCGAAATCGTTTTCTCAACTGATTAAGTTTTTTTCGTTTGTCCCGGTCCACCAAGTCTTCTGTTTCGATTCTTGCCGTTCTTGATTGCGGGTCTTACACCCCCCATATCTCTACGCATTATAGTTTTCATTTTCTAGCAATGATTTTAAGCTTTAACTAACTCTTTCTTAGATATCGAGACCTCCCCCCTATTGGTCTAATTCATATACTTCTCATTCGACCTTCTATTCAGTTTCTTGGGTAAGACGGTTTCATTACAATACGTTTTTTGCTCCAGATAGGTTCTAAAGTGTTATGCCATATCCAAAGAATTGATGGTTTTTATGAAGTTTTCTCAGTGATACTCTTGAATGTTTTTCAGACGCAAGAGCTGGAGCCGTTAAGAAAGGTATTTTCTGAGATTCAATCTTGATACTCCATGAACAGTAGTCGAAAGCACTAACGACTGAGTGACAACACTACCATTGACACTCAATACTTCAAAGGTGTCTTTCGAGTTTCTCAACTATAGCTACCAGCAATGTCGACTTGAGGAAGAGAATAACTACCAGGGCTAAGGAGTTTTGTTTTTGTCGAGTTATTCTTCAACCTTATGACGTTAATTTAACTCCCCACTTTATTTATATTATTTGATGTCCACAATCATGTAAGAAAGGGAACACATTTCGTTAGCGCAATCATGGTATTTAAAATAAAATGAAAATGTCTTCCTGTCTGAATCCCATCAGTTCCCGATGACAGAGTTTATCTAACCACATATCTAAGCACCAGTAAAAAGAGTATTGGAGAAAGAATGAAAACCTGCATGAATCCACTCTATATATCGAACTGTTCTGACAACTTTTCTCAGTTCAATACGTGACACTTAAAGGCTGAGCTATAATGGTTTCGTACGACCACTTCTAAAACAGTGCGAATACAAAGGATTAAGTGAGAAACATAATCAACATTTGGCTGCATATGCACGTAGATGTAAACCCACGAATACACACGAGCAAAAGTATTATGGTCAGTGGTTGGAGTTGACAGAACATAAGGAAGCATTTCGGTCAGTTATGACATTAGCTTATGCTTCCCAATGTTTATTATGGTTGGCCCTTTAGGTCTAACGTTGGAGTTGCTGCTGCTGTTGCTGTGGTCAATGTGCTCTGTTCCATTGAAAAGCATTGGTTCTAAAAAATTTCCTGCGATTGTCAAAGTTGCTGTTGCTGTGTCAATGTGTTTCTACTATAAGTCCATAATCTGCTGTTGAAGTTGTTGTTGGTGTTATCGCGCTCAATCTGTTGTGTTTCATTGAAAAACATGTTGTGTGCTGTTGTCGTTGTTGTGTTTAATGTGCTTCACACCTCAGCATCGGTTTTTTTGTGTATGCTATTGAAGTTGCTGTTGGCTTTTGCTGTTTCAATGTATTTCTACTTTTACTTATGGAAATGACAGCACTGAAGGAAACTGAACGTAGCATTTTGACACTAGCTTCCGATTGCTTCCGACTATTCAGCCTTTTAAACCCAATGCAACGTACGGAATCTGTAAACGAAACCGCTCCATACGTATGAAGTCAAAACTGAACGAACACTTGCCGAAACCGAGCGAAAAGTGATTATACCTACATAATGTACAACGACTAGAGCTTTAATTCACCTATACGTCCGTTCGAAAACTTTTCTGAAAGAACTTCTGAAAGTGCGAATCCATTCGCTCCTTCGTATGAAAATTTCACTGGAGAAAATTCAAAAATTATTTTATAACGTCCAAAATGCATCACATTTACCGACGAAAACTATATCAAAACAAAATAAAATATTTCAATATATCTAGACAGAAAAAATGGCAAAATTTCTCGGTGTCATATCAAATTCTGCGCAAAGTCCCTCAAACGATCGTGTTTTAGAATTCACTGACCTAGAACTCTTGGCTGATTTCCTCCTCAACGAAACACAAAATTTATTATACGAATTTTTATTAAAAGCACAATTCTCTAACGAACGAGAGCTTATAATATACGAGCAGTACAATCAAGTATGAACCAATTGACTATCCCATAGACATTAGCTAACCACTTCTCTGTTTTAGCTTACGGAAATCCATAATTTGTACCAGTTCCTCGTTGCAAAGACGTTAGAAATTGAAAAGGACACCGATAAAGTTGGCGAGTGGCTGGGGAAAATGGAAAAATCTATTAATTGTATGGAAAAATATCCCCTTGATTATGGCTATTGTAAATGTACAAGTAATATGGAACGGACGAGAACGTACAATATGCTTGTGCAATTGTCTAGTGATATTTGCTGTATAGACGGGCTAGTAGAACAAGTTAAGGAAGAGGAGACAGCGATGCCGGAGAAAGATCCATTGAGTTTGGTGGGTATTATTTTATAATGCAATTGATGGAGTAGTTCTACTTGGCTTGAATCAAAATACATAGTTGTTAAATATAAATAGGTGGTCAGCACTAATAAACTCATTACTCATTGATATTACTCCCGAAGCAATTTATCCTTCCACACGGTTATGTTGTCTACTCACTGAGGTAAAAAATCTCTTAGTTTTCGAACCTATTCCAAGTGGAAAACGTGACTGACAAGTGTCCACCCAACGATGTGGTCTCTTTTATTTCGCCTGAACTTAATTTACCAAAATGTTAGGCGGTACCCTGAACCTACAACTGAAACCGCATCGTTGATACGTGCTTCGAAAGGCACTGTTTGTTTTAAAGTAGGTCGCCCTTCTGTAGGTTTTCCATTTGCGTTGCTTTATCTCATATTTGGAATCGAATAGACAATTGCGAGTTTTGACAACTTGGGAGTCAGACTCAGAATTCTGTTACACCCTTCCGTCACCAAGCTCAACTCAATTAACTTATTGTTGGATATGACAACTATCTATTTCCAACTCTGCCAAAGATAGGAATCTGCAACTCTGATTGGAGAACATGGCCTAACCAGAGAAGCAAACAACTGCCCCTTCATCACTCAAAAATTCGATTCAAAACAATTCGACTGCGCTACATTTTACGACTAAAATTTGATTTCAATAAAAGCTAATTTACGATTCTTTCAGGGCGACAAACTGGTTCCCTTCCTGGAGTTACATCTGACAATCTTGGAGCAAATCGAAAAGAAGATTTATAGACTCGCAGACCTACTAAAAATAGTCGGCGAAATGTTCGTCAATGCCCACAGTAAGTCATATATGTACTTACCTACCTCTCATAAGATGTACATTAACTTTCCCTCCAGAACGTATCATTGGAGCCTGCTACCACAAACCCCAACATTATTATGCCTCGGATTGCTAAGAAAAAACCACATCTTCGGTATAAAACTAAATTTATTGCAAAAAAAAACAACAAAAACGCTTTCTGAATGCGAAATGGAATCAAACTGATGAAGTGATGAACTTTGGCGCTTAATTCTGTGATTCTCTGAAGAAAATTATGTCCTCAGCGATTATACTGGTGCTGGGCTTTTGGTTGCCCCCTTGGTCTGTAATCTCTCCGTATGTGATCTTCCCCTGGATCATAGTACGCTGACCCTTCTTTAAGTATTCCATGACAGTTTCTCGGAGATTCGGCTTGAAGACCACCACACGATGCCAGTCGGTGCGCTGGGACCAGTCACCGTTCTCGTATCTATAGGAAGCAATTGGTTTAGAAAAGAAAAGAAGCCACAATGGATCTTGTACTCACCTATAGTTGTTATGTGTGGCGACAGAGAATGTGACAACTGGATGTTCTGAGTTGCCCTTCAGCTGCGGATCAGCGCCAACTCGCCCAAGAATAGTGACATTATTTAACGCTACAAAGAGAGGAAACAATGTAAATACGACGCCAATAGGAAATGTTAAAGGTTTCTCGTACTTTTCTCAACTTTTGATGGCGCACTGGCGAAGCACCTGGCAATTTGCACCACAGCGGGAGTAAACTGAAATGTCAACCAGTCAAAAGTTAGTGAATGAAGAAATTAACTAGTAATTTATTGTTTTACCAGTTTTTTTGATGAAATTAAAAGCATTTCTGGTAAAATTCTATAAAAATAACCGGCAAAAATCTACGACGGACTCACAATGCGGACGACAGTTGCGAAATATATTTGCATGAAAAGTCAAAAGTGACAAGCGTGCGGTTGGTTTGTGGAACTTAAAGCAGCGTTCGAAAAAGTGCCCAAAAATAGTGGAGACATAAACCGGTGGAAAACTAATCGGTTGGGTGGTGAGTGCCATCTCGTGATGAGGAATAATCAAACCGGAAAATAATTGGTTCATGTCTAATATAGAGCAATGAATTCATGTGCGCAGTTTTCGAAAAGAATTTCAAAAAATTAAAATACCTACATATTTCTTCAGATGTGGACACCAACTTATTCAAACCAATTCCCAAAATTCTTCATAGTGTGCCTGTTTCCCGTGAACAGCATGAAAGTGTCCGCCATTAGTTCTGTGCGTACGGCATGCGATTCCGCCTAGATGGAGCCGTACGTACTATTCCACAATTGTCCTTCAATATTTGTTACAACAAAAATTAAGTAACGCGAAACTCATAAGAGAAACGGCTCATTCAATTCGAAAGTTTATTTCCAGCATTTTCTCCTCCACTACTGAATACCATAGATAAACTATAATCATAGACAAACTAATATAGACAATCGACCCCGATTGGCTCAATTTGGCTCAAGCTGAAATAGGAAATCCTACTACCGATTTTGAATGTATTCTGATGTTTCCTGCAAAATTAAATCGGAGTTCACGCACACATTCTTAATCGGCGGTAGTTTTTATGGGCGCAGCCATTTTGTGGAGTCGTTCTGTACATTTTGTTCTTGTTAGTTCAATGACAGTCTGTTTTAAATTCGGTGTGCAACAGGAAAGGTTATACACACTCTTAACCGGCGGTAATTTTATGGGCGTATCCATTTTATTGAGTCACTGGGCCATCACACACGGCGTAATACCGAGATCTCTTTTACTCCAATCACACACAGGATCAATAATGTGGGATATTCTGGCATGAATCAACCTTCATTGTAGTGGTCCTGTAAATTTAAGAGCTCACAAAAGAAACACGTATTAATTTATTCATTAATTAATTTAATAATTCATTTCATTTATTTCTTACTTTTTATCTCCCTCTTCTATAAAATATGTTTCAAACTGGGGTATTTGCACCAGTATGTGATGGCCCTATAAGAAGAAACGAGATGAATCCAACACCATTTGAACTCGATACGCGTTTATATTAATTTCAAAGCAGGTTGAACTTGGCTCAAACTATTCATATTAATGCAGCAATAGAAAGCTGTTTATGGTTCTTTCAATTGGTTTTACTCAAAAATTCTCTTCTTCTTGACTCCAATGGAACATGCTATTTCTTCCGCTCAACTGTCATGTGAATATTTCTTGGTTATGCTTTACAATGAAAAATCACTGGGTCGTATGGCATTGACAAGTAGTCCAATGAAAGAGTTCATGTGTTATTGTGTATCCTAAATGAAGTCGGGAAGCAAAAAGCTCTTCCAGAAAATGCTTCCGAAGAACCAATGGAACATGATTGACTGTGCTTTTCCTCTTCGGATGATAAAAGGAAGACTTCCTTTTGCCCAATGGAAAGTGACATTTGCCCGGTTCAATTGGGTAATTTTTTTGTCATTTTTTGACATTTCTTTTTCTTCTTTTTTGACTGTTGTTATGAACACAGTATTTGACGCCCGCGCACTGAATCGTCAGAATTCCTAGTTGTTTATTAAACGAAAGTTTGTTAACAATGTGGTCCCACTGAAATCCGTTATGTTTGAGCCTTTAGAGTACCATAGCCAAACTAAACTAAAGTTCGTCTATTTAATATCATGCATTGTATGCGTGTGGATTGACACAAGCCCTTACACAGTTCAATCGAATGACATCAAAATCAAGATTTTTTTTCGAGTTTTAGTGGATGTATAATAAGTGATACGAATGATTATGTTTCGCTTATTGATAAGGGACATGTGTTCCTTTCCGCGGCACAAGACAGAACGAAGTAATCAGTTCAATTCAACCCTTACACACATCAATTAGCATGATTCTCATCATGCAAAATCAAAGATGCTTTGTTTTTCATCAATCACGCTTAGTCAAATGTATGTGACGCTACCTGTAAACGAATACCTGTAAATGATTGACGTCAATCGATTGATCGTATGAGGACCGCTGTATAGGAAGACATCATCGTTCGAATTGACGTTCGTCTGCCTAAAGCAAATGTATCACTGATTTTGAATGTATTCTAATGTTTCCCGTAAAATCAAATCGGAGCTCACGCATACAATCTTAATGGAGGGTAGTTTTTACGGGCGCGGCCATTTTATAGAGTAATTTTGTAAATTTTGTGACCGCTAATGGAATGACAGCCTGCAGTAAAAGGAAAGAAAGGAACAAGACGAGATACTTTCAACTGCGTTCTAGTCAACGCAATTTGCTGGCAAGGATATGTAGAGGTGTTAGTTTATTATAGTTTAATATGGGCTTATTATTAACGACCTCTTTTCACGATTACTCATAAGCGCAAAATTCCATTTGTCAATAGAACCAAAAAGAAATGTGCTTATCAAACCACGCGAGCATTTTGTACTGCTATCGGGCACCCAGTCGTACTATTCGATATTCTATTGACATACTAACGCCCAAAGTTTAGTCACAGAAAAATCTTGATGTTATTCTGTTGGCAAGCAATTATAGAAACTAGAGAAAGTACTCTAACCTTAATCAAAGCTGCCTGAGGAACAAACCCTATCAGCACCAGCTGCCAAGAATATTTAGGCCGGTGCTTGCTACATTGTCTCTCTCGACATAGAGAACCAGCCCACTCTGTGAACTGAACATATCACTAGTGTGATTCCTCCTTAAAGCTATCCATTGTCCGAATGTTTTCTCTACAAAGCTTTGAGCTTTCGTCGATGAACATTCTGGCTTACATAAAGGTAAGAATGTTGACCTAAAATCTGTTTCGTGGAATATCATCATATAGAATGGCATGCTACCAATTGACAACCTTGTAAGAAAGTATTAATCCCCCTAAATGAAAAGCTTTGCTCCCATTTTGGTCTAGCTAATTCTTAAGATCAAAAGGTTTCAACATCGGAACACTGTTATAACCATATCAGTGCTCGCCTCACTGTTACAACCAGCAACGAATAGACTTCGAAGGAACGTATACATCATGTGCGTACACGCATTGGCTTTTTAAGTGAAAATATATATGTATAATAGCACATTAAAGGCATGTGATCTGGCATGTGATCAATAAGAAGAAGAACTGAAACAAACCTAAACTTAAAAAAACTTCTTGCCAACGAATGCATCGAATGTAAATTAAATCACAATCAATTTAAATCCGTTACTACTCCTTGACCTAATTCTATACTCAAACTTTATAGACGGTCTGCCCGCGAAAGGGGTCCATCAAATATATCCTACAAAAGGAAAGCAAAACTTTCGAAACTTTCTAAAACTGGAGA
Source organism: Chalcosyrphus nemorum (assembly GCA_949716465.1). Taxonomy (NCBI): domain Eukaryota; kingdom Metazoa; phylum Arthropoda; class Insecta; order Diptera; family Syrphidae; genus Chalcosyrphus; species Chalcosyrphus nemorum. Next base: position 84,058,632 of record OX454333.1, read on the forward strand.
AAGAAATTCACAAAAAAAAAAAAAATTGCTACTAAATGGAAATTTTAAAGGTAAACTTAGACTCAAACTTTTCTAAGAAATTCAGTGACCAACTTCCCGGTCACAACTTATCGTAAGTAGAATCGCACCAGGCCATAACAAAGCAAAAACTTCGAATCATCACCCTAAAAAAGGGCTCGTCTCTCACAATCGCCGGAAAAAAAAAATATGTTGTATTCAACCCGAAACCCAAAGACCCAAGGGTGATTGATTGCAAGGGAAACTTTTTCAAGGGTAAGACTACTACGTACAACTCCCATTCTATCCAGCATCCCAAAATCTACGACGTGCGAACGATTCTGGTGGTGGTTGCTACCGCTGTAATGCAGAATTACCCGATTTATATCCAGCAACAAGGACCACGATACAGACGCAAACTCATGCACGTATACACTCTGACGAAAAAAAAAAACTCTGCTGTTATTCACAAGGGACACTTACTTTTTGCTCTGCATGCATACCCCTTGGTTGTTTAGAAAATACCATAACCAAACGGGGGTTGACGACGACGACGAATCCGCCAATGAAGCGCAATTTGAATTTGAAAAGTTTATCAGTGATCGTGGTTTAGGAGGCGAGCTCCACCTAAGCACCGTCGACGTTTTCGTCAACGTCAACCCTTAGAATCTAATAATGCGAAAAGTGACAATAAATGTTTATTAGGGGCCGCTCGGTGTGTGCACATTGTACACCCTTTACAAACATGACCATAACCCATAACCCACACCTGGCCATTGTCCAGGTACGGCAGATAGGTGGATATAATATACATATTTATATATTTTTTTTTTTTGCTTTTTTCTGCACTCGTTTGTCCTTTATTGAGCACTTGTAGCTCATTTTATCTCCCACTTCTCCATCTCTACTGAACAATTTCTCTTCTCTCTCTCCAGGGAGATGACCCAGAATATGGACGGCTGTCATAGTCCGTTGCTCGGGATATATATGTATGTAGCTGCACACACCCCACCGATGGGGATGTTTTGGGATATTGAAAATTGTTTGTGCTTTATTCTGGTGGGGATATGTGTGTGCGGGGGAGATCCAGCATAAAGGGGGCGTACTGTGCAGTATGTATGATGGATTGTCTGTCTGTATATTGTATGCCGGTGAATTAAATTGGTCAAAATGTCGATGGGTAAGAGGAGGTTGGACGACCAGTGGGCTGTTTCATTTGCAATATGGGATCGAGAAATGGGTTTAAGTACAAATGGGTAGTGGGCTTAAATTCTCCAGCTATACGTTTGTATAGATTGAGTGCATATTTTGATCGACATTAATTTAAAGCCAAATGTTAAATTTAAAGGGTTGATGTGTGTAAATATAAAACACAGGGAATGTTTTTTTTTTTTTTGAAAAACGAAATTAGAAAATGATTGGTACTTGCAATGTTTATTGGGCTTAAATTAGTTTGTAATAGTTTTTATATTGGAGATTTTCCCGACTAATAGTTGAGAGAGTTAATTTTTTTTTTAAAGTTCCAAAGGTATGCAGTTGCCGACCATTTCAAATCCCTACGTCCAATTATCATTCTTACGTCGTAGAGTTCTATTCATGTCGTAATTCTTGCTAGCAGTGGTTTCTTCTTTTGCTATGATACTCCAATATTTGACATGGTCCTTGGCAGGGCACCCTTTTTCTGGCTGGCTTCTCAGCTGCATAATGGGTATGTTGCTTAAAGAAGTGTTACATTTATAGTAATGCCAAGGTACTATCAAACTCTACTTTAGAGACTACAAGGTGATTACCCATGGTTACCCTTTAAGCTCCGACGACTCACATGCTGATTAGAACTGCTTATCTCACCTCTGCAAGATGTTATATAGTATGTACATGTTTAGCAGTTGCTCCTCAAACTTAACGACAGATGCATTACAGTCATGCTCCGAACATACAAAGAGCGTTATTTGGTGGTCGAAGCCAATTACTTGGGGTTCTAAGTCCAAGGACATTATCATACATTAGGGTCTACAGTGTCGGGCCTAGTCCGAAGCCTTGTGAAACACCACCAGTGATTTTATACTTCCTCGCTCCATTGTTGGTATTTTAGTTCGTAATTCTTTGTATAAAATAGTCCATTATTATCTTGAAAAATGAACTCCAACTGGTTATTAGAGTTCCATCTCTTCTTAACACCCCGTCTCCACGAGCTATCACCTACGCTTCTTGAAATCAACATGTTCAGTGGAGACGGGTAGTTTGCAAGCAATTATTTCATAAAATATGTAAATTTCGCATTTCATACCGAGACATTTCTTTCTCTATCGAAAGAGGCATCTTATTTTTTTTTTTAGTCTTAACGTCAATCTTCTATTACGATGTACCTAGTTGCTTTTATATTCCATTCGTTAACAGTCAACATTCATACTCCTACAACTTACACTCTGAAACTTAGTCTAAAATATTTGTTGCCTGCGGTGTAACGTCGGGGAAATATCCCTTCGAATATAGTATATCCTCCTCGGAACTTAGTTGGCTAATTTTTTATATTTCACCACTTACAGTACACACGACCTGTCTCTATCTACACTATATTATAATCCATTTTAATTTCTTAGATTATCCTTAAAAAAAAAATTTGCAATATAACCTTGTAGTTAGCACAATATACACCCTTGACACTAAGAGAATTGTTGATATAAAATTACATTTCGCTACATTTATGGCAGGTGATGGGGTCATACATCGTGTCACCTTCAAAAAGCGCCGTCTCTGCTATCACGAAGGCCATGTCTTCGCAAAACAAGTCAGGCTTTTCGTTTTTATAGCCTTCTTTAACATTAAGTTTCTATTAAAGTTACGATAATATCACTATTATCTATAAAATTGCGAGCAGCACTTAGCATTATGTGTGTCCCTCTTTTTTTAGGCATTTGTTCAATCAACAACAGGACTTTCAGCTCAAAATTAGATTCACCAATACATTGTTTACAAATTGTTGGCCTTGGACAATTAGACTGATGTTTATGTTTAAAACTTAAGATAATTTACTGAAGTTGATCACTTAAGCTTCTCTAGTTTGGTTGTTAAAAATAATTTAGGTCATCAAGGATTAGCCTGTATAAGTTGCGCAATGAAACGCGCCTGACGGATAGGGTTACCATTGTTAACATTTTATGATCGAATGCTCTTCAAGCAGAAGCCAATACACTCAAGGCTTTTATTTGCATTTGGCAAGAATCAAAAAAAATATAAACTAAATCATAGCCATATGTTCAAACTGGTGTGTCTTTTATAGATCAGTACTCTCGGATAATCTATACACGTACAGCGTATTTTTCTTCCCTCTCCACATGAATTAGTCACTTTTCACACATGACCCCTTCATAAACGTGATGACCAACCATAGCCACTTCATATTATCACACAAAAATAAAACACACACTAATACAAGAATTTGTAAACTACCCTTCCCCACAAAGCTCTGAATGGAATTTCCTATTCACATTCTTTTCATTCATACAATTATTTGATTTCATCAGAGCTTTGATCATTGCAATTACTCATGCACTAAGAGCACGCATGTCAACTAACTTGCACGTGTTTGCCAGTTGCAGTAGGATTTCCCCCAGTATGCATCAGAGTAAACGATCAAAGACAAGTAAATTGAGAGAAAGCATAAAATTTCGTTAACCACGTCCACGCTTATCGTTTATCATAATTATACTGCCAGTTGGAGAGCTTTCTTCGTTCTTCAAAGAGAACACGCAGATAAGAAGCTTATCATTTCAAGGATTTGTCAGTAACAACGATTTGTATCTTGCAATAAAGTTTTAGTTATTTCTTTACGTTGTTAACAATTTTACAACGTAAAAGGGTTTTACATACGTCGAATGCGAAAACATTTAAATCAATATCCAAGATCTGTATTCATAAATTCATACCTTAATGGCAATTGATCGCCAAAATACTGATCGCGCTTGGAATGAATTAGGCCAGTAGCAAATTGAATAAGAGTCCATGCAATAAAGGCGAAACATTTCAGAAGTAAGCGAGAAAAGATGGTTAGCTGTTAACAGCCACACCACACAGGGTTAAGACTTTAACGGCCAGATTCCGGACGAAAATGCGTCACACAGTGATCGTTGCAAGTGTCAGAAAAATTAATCTCATTATTATTATAATAGGTCCGTTCGCGTACCCTCCCAAAACAGCGAATTTTCGCTCACGAGAGTGTAAGAGATTTCCCCATGTTACGAATTTTAGTGCAAGAAATTTCTGTCTTATGAAAAATTTTATAATCTACGAATTTTAGTGCAAAAAGTACACGAACGGACCTAATATAGGTATGTATTTCAAAGATTTCCGGACGAATCCCTTTTTTCCATTTTTCAAATGAGTTTTGGAGTTACTGTAATTAGTCATAGAGTAATAGCGTTTTTTCAAGCTTGTGCTAAATTGCCAAAAAGTCGTTTTTTAAACTCTAAAGGCCAGTTATTCAGTGTGAGATTCTCTTAATCTCAGGGTTCAACTTAAATTAACTCTATGAACAAGTTTTTTTTAGTAAATTTTAACCCTGAGTTAATTCCGTGTTAATCCAGGAAATTTTCTGAATCAACTCTGGATTAAATACAAATATTTTTTACATATCTAACTTTTACTTTCAAGTTTGTTGACATCTGAATGATACAGTGGCAGTAATACCCCATAAAATGAGTTAAAATTAATCCTGTACTGAAAAACTGCTCGACGAGATAACTCTGGATTAATTTTAACCCTTAGTTAGCTAACTCTGGTTTAACTGAGTGGTAACACAGTACTAAAAAAGTGGTTCTAAGTAAACAATAGAAACTCATTTAAACTCACTAAATCTAAATTGCCAAACAATTTAAAAAAATGCTTTTAATACGATTTTTTAAAAATTTAGTACATAAAATATCAATTTGGCATTATTGTGCTTATCTGAATTGATGGCCTTTGAAATAATAGTTTCTTATACAAATAACGATAATTTGGCGCAATCTAAAATGTTATATCCCCACTCTAAATAATTTTAACCACTTTTCAGCTATTTCGGACCACTATGCATCGCGTCACCATTGTGCAAATGTTTGTAAATATTTAGTCGAAAATGCATCTTGAGGTGCAGATGAGACCGAGCATTATTTATTCTCACGCAGTTTAGCATCAAATATTTAGTACGACTTCTTTAAAACTTTTATTTAATAGTTAGTCTGTAGCTTGAGATTGCTTCAATCGATTGGTGTCATAGGTTGTTTTTGTGTTTGCCAAACAGTTGCCAACAGTTTTTGAGTTAACTGGACTTCGCAAGCAAGCGCCCATAGATCTTTATGAAAAATACAGATTATTGCGATTTGGGACTACTTTCTGCAATAGACGTCAAATGAACAAATTGATTTTTTCACGGACGTCTGACGTGGTTAAATGAGTACAAATTGGAATCTATATTTATGGATCAGATGATTGATCAACTCAATCAGCTGCCCTTGGAGGTCCAAGGCCTATCTTTTCGCAACTCTAGGTGTTGTGCGAGTTACTATACATTTCATTTCTGTAACTACAGAAAGGAGCTAAAGTTTTATGCCGTTTCCGAGGGGCAAGATACGAAACTTAGACAACTAAGCAGCGACACTTCGAAATATTACCTAGGTACTAAAAATTCGTATACAACATAATTTATTTTTTAGACAGCCGAATTAAACGTCTTCATACTACAAAGCATCCTTCGCTGCAGAAAGAAAGAGGTTTCAAAACCCAATATAAGCGACTTGTAGTTCATTGATCAAGGAAAAAAGGTTTAAATACCTAGTTCTGTTCGCACATATTCCTACAATACATACCCACGCGCCAATTGTTTCGCAACATCCTAGGATATCATATATGTACATACATATGTATGTATGTAAGTACCTATCTTACATTCGACATGAAGCCAAAGCTCTTGTTTAACACCCACACAACCTTGAACAGTAGTTATAAATGCTTCAAATAAATTACAGCCAAACTTCTCATTTCCTTACAACCCATCGACACCTTTCATAACATCCTGCAAAATTGGCGCCGTAAATTCCGCTGAATCATGTTCCCTTTAAAAGATATCAACACACCACACACACACCCATGCACACTCAATAAACATTCCTCGCATCGAGAGTTGGTTGGAAAAAACAAAAAAAAAAAAACACTTTACTCGCGCTCTGTCGCAACTCATCATCCCAATGGAATGCACTAGCATGCACTACCAATACTATTGCATGCATCACATAAACGACAAGGGCGGCAGGTGAATGATTCAACGTTGTATACACCACCAAGAACCCACCATTCAACCAGTTTCATATCCTACTTCCGCTTCGCAAATGCGACAACAAAAATACCATAAAAAAATTTGCTGCAAGATCGTTAAAAAGCTCCGCCGCTGAACACACAACATGGCAACCAGTTCCTGTTTGCTTTCTTGCGTTTGGCTACGATCATCGAACTGGGGATGAAAAGTAAAAGACTCAAAACTCGTTCGTTCAAAACTATCTTGTACTCTAATTGGGTGCATAACTGTCATTTTCGGTTTTTGAATGGCAATGTGGTGTGCGTTCATATTTTCAAAATGATGATCAAAAATTCGACAACCAATCTTGAATTTACAGACAACCAAAAATCTACGTATCCAATTTAAAAACAACAAAACAAATTACGAAAAACGAAAAGAAGTAAAGTTAAAGTCCCCTTTGAACTGTTTGTTCTCCCTCGCTAAAGAGTGTCTCTCTGCCATAACATCTTAAGAAAATACAAAAAAAAAAAAAAAAAATATTCATTCCTCTGCAACAGCAGCGGCACTAGCATTGGGGTCGAAACCAGCTTCGGGTTTTTCGAGCAGCAGTAAACACAGCACAAAAGAAAACGAGACCCAAGAAGAACCTTTTTTTTTAGGGACATGACTACAGAGGGCGGAAGAGAAAAATGATTTTCTTCGATATTTTTCCCTCAATTCTCTGTCGAATGGCTGCGCCACTGCTGCTGCTGCTAGTGTTATATTCGGTCGGTGTATCTTGAAGCATTTTCCCTTTCCCGCTCGTCACACCCGGCACTGATGTTTCATCATCATCTGGATTTTTCCATCGGGCAAAGAGAGCACTTTGTACCGACGACAGTCAGTCGGTCGTTCGAATATATACGGGTTGGCTCGTTGTCGTCGGTGCGATGGTTAATGCCTTCCAACGAAAAACGAGATTCAATGAGATACTTCGTGGATAATATGGACGGACACAGGCAAGCGGGGGAGGAAATGGTATTATTTCGAATTTTATATTCCTCTCTACCTCGATTCTGTGTGTGTGTGTGTGTTGTATACCTCTCACACCCCCGTATCCAGACTTTGCTGCACTGAAACGATTGTGCGCTGTGCTGTTTGAAATTTTCGATATAACAGAGGGTATATATCGCCAGGCTATAGGTACGAGAATAACCCTCTACCACATACTCTACTCTCTAACATCTGTCGTGTGTGTGCGGATGAATGTTGGATTATTGCAGATGCAAGAGGGTAGGAGGATTTTTTGTCTAAGGACACGTTCACATTCAGCTTCCAAATGAAATATAGCAATATGCATTTACGAAAGTGAAGTAGAAAAAAGTACTGGGTTTGGATGACAAGATATGTAACCTAATTAGCCAAGCATGCGAGATGTCAAAACATTAGCCCTGTCTACTCATTGAAGCTATTGGAATTTCTAATAAAAAATAAGTAAATAAATATTAGGTCGTAAGCAGCCCAAAGAGGGCCAAGGGCTAGCTTCTCACAACTGTACATGTTGTGCATGGTATACATTTCTGCACGTACAGAAGGGACCTACAGCCGTATCCGAAGGGCAAGGGAGTTTTGAGAACCTTTTTCATGACAGTTATACTCTTGAAAATTTGTCAGACACTCGGAAGAGGTGGGGCTGTGAAAAAAAAACTTTTGATAGTATTTTTCTGGATTCGATTTTGGAACCCTTTGCGCAGTAGTCCAACGCACTAACCACTGAGCCACGGCACCCACAATTTCCAATAAGCCGTCACAGCAGTTTTCCATTCTAGTAGATCCCAACACGTCGGGTTTCCGTGTTGACATCCTCTTTACTTGATCGGAGGATCAGAAGTATTTTTCGACTAAGCGTGCAGAGGCTAATACAAATTCGAATGACAGTTAAATCAAAAAATCCCCTGAAGAAAAGGATAAGAAGAGCAAAGGAATGAGCAAAGCATAGTTATCAACTCTATGGTAGGTTAGATAAGGTAAGGGTAAGGAGTTGCGTTTGCTGATAGGATTGCTAACAACTCAGCTCGATCTGACCCTGAAAAGGCAGAGAATAAATTCGTCTGTCTTCTCTGCTCAGAAACTTCTATTATGTTTTTTTTAAACATAGGCTTACACAGCTTAGACAAAAACTTACCTTTAACTCAACGTTTCTATACAAGAATGCACTTTAACATTATTTGAAACAAATTTGAAAAACCCTTTATCCTATTAAAGAAGCTGACTTTCACTCAAAATCACATAATAAGGAATAAACAATGGGGATTGCTTGTTTAAAAAAAATATAAAGTGGTTTCTGTGGTACTTTGACTTCAGCTACCAAGTCACCTTTATACGGTCATGTCTTAGTGGACAAACCCAAAACTCTTCTAAAAACATTTTATGCTGTATTTTCTTATGAGCTATTATATGAGCGCTATTATATGAGGTTTATGGCAATCTGCATCAGCTATTCCTTTGGAAGTGTTTGCCTTTTGAATATTCTGCTTCTCGCACCGACGCGTAATTTGCCATTGATTGCAGACGTGCTTAGCTGTGCATCACGTCATTAATTGATTGTGCCAATTCCAAATAGTTTGGCATGAAGATGCTTCATACCGACAGAAAACTATGCAGACTAAATTTCACAATTTACATACACATCCATGCAGATCTTACTTGACACTTGTCAAGCCGTGTTCAAAAGGTGAAAAAAGAGCTTGAAAGTAAAAAAGACCCTTACAAATCTAGTGCAAATATTTTAAGCACAGCTTTTAGATGACCACAAAAATTCAAAACATTCGTTGTAAACTTTTAACCTTTTAGAAAAATATTTTTTTTATAACAAATAATTAAAAGTCAACAGTGCGAACACCACCTTATCCTCGGATACACAACGAAATCACCTTATCCTCTGCACAACCATAGAATTTCATGCGCACATAAACGTATAAAGTACCTATACTTCCATCCAAACCCAGAGTGGTTGTTGTTGCCGCACATCGAATGATTGTGCCACATCTACCCAACCCAATCGTTAGGCATGTCTCTCTAGCTATCTCTATAGGTCGGGTTTTACCACATCTGCCGTATAGCTTCGGCATAATAGACACACGCTCATACATATATAGTCGTATATATCCCAACAGCACCACACAGAGCACAATGGAACCCATGGCACCGTCATAGTAATAGCAGCCAACAACCAACCTTCCGTAGAAGATATAACCATATCCATAGTCGCAACTACAGATATACAGAGATGGTAGATGGCTCATGGCTCAGCACCAGAATCAGACTGGATAGGTTTGGTTATGGGAAGAGGAGGAAATGGGACGGGGGACCGTGGTCTTATGAGATACGACCGACCTGCAAGAGGATGACGAGCTGTTCGTTGGTGGGTGGGTGGATGGGTCGTTTTGTTCGGTCTTTGGACTAAAACGGGCGTCAGCAGCTACACTCTCCTACTCGATATGAGTACTGCTACCATGGATGAGGAGTGTGGTGCCACCAGGACGGAGGACGTTGTTTTTTCGCCTTGGTATACAAATTCCTATTACGCTTTCTAGTTTAAGTTGTGTGCTTGCGATAATAGCATCTCTCTACTCATCTTCGTCGTCGTCCGTCGTCGTCGTCGTAGCCATCGTCGTTGTTGTGGCCCGTTCGTAGCCGAGTGCTGTTGGAAGAATACTACTGCTGTCTCAACGATGAAGAAGAACCAAGAGTTTTGTGCTTTTGTCCTCGCAGTAGCACCAGCACCAGCAGAGCTCTCTCTATGTTCCATTCCAGTTATATAGACGTTATTAATGTTGATGATGAAGAAGTGGTGGTGGGACTCTAAAAGATGGGGGTGATGGTGGTGGAGGTGGATTCAGAAGGTCTTTTAATCTGTAGTCCGTTTTTGGAGGACATGGCGAAAAGCTTTTCGTTCTCTCTTCTCTTTATACCGGTTCCTGTTTTCCCTTTTCTTCTCCTTTTTTTTGCATTATTATGACAGGAAATCTTATTTTAGATCCTTTTTTGCGTTGATGCACACACCACATACACTCGTACAAATGAGTATAAGGACGAACAAGGGAAGCGATTTCTGACATGACATTGTTATCAAAATGAAAACGTAGTTTGCTCTCTATTTTCAGTACTTCCTTTTTGGCGGGGATGTCCTTTAAAGGAAATTTTTGACGAAAAAAACTTAAGTAATTTATGGAAATATGTTAATTAGGAATCGTTTGTTAATAATTGTCACAGCGGACTAATCGTCAGATTAGGCAAATGGTAAGCATACGCCACCGTGGTTGAGTTGAGTTGAGGACATTTTTTCCGTGAATCTTGTGGGTTTTAAGGGGTGGAGGAGGCAACCAACAATTAACATTTTTGAGTGGAAGTTTTCAAATGGAAATCAAAAGCGGTCGGCATTTGTGGTGAGATTGAGTGAAAGGGTGTTCACTGTGAGGGCTTTTCTATGGATCAAGGACTAGCAGTCGTTGACTTGATGTTCCTGTGAAAAGGCAGTAAAACTTTGTGTGCGAAGGTAGTAAAACATTCGTAAGGCAGAGTTTTCGCGGGATCTAGTTCTAAAGAAAAGAACATAATGACTTCCTGTTTTTAGCTCGTTAAAGGAAATAAAAGGTATGTACATAAGGCATTGCATTTGCAGTTGAAATGAGACTATTAAATACATAGATTTGTGCGGATGTACAAATTAATCACATCTTTTATTTGAGGCTTATTTCCCGAGTCGTGTTAATTCGAACTGATCACTTTCAGATCGTTAAATATGTATGAACGAATAAAAAAATGTAAGCTATAGCCTGGCCAATAAACATCTACCCAGACTTGCCCTATCAAAGTATAGTGCGTTCCGATCAGATAAATAGCTAGTCAACAGTGAATTTTTCGCGTAGTCAAGTATTTATCACTCGATCCCTGCTAATTATTCAACCACACCATAATGGAATCTCATTCAGCATTTAGGTATCACCGTAGGTCTGACACTAAGTTTCTCCATCCAAATAATTGGAACTCTATCACATTTGATCCATCACGACCAAACCTGCAGGATAACTGAGGATTAAACCTTCCATCGCTCTTGAATAAGACCCCGAAATATCTAAGTACTTACACTTACTCATATCCACCGGTTAAACTTGCTCAAAACAATCAGGTTTAGGTCCTGCGAAAATGTTTATTTAGCTGAGGCACGCTTTTATGGAGGTTAAAGCCTCAAAAAATATTCACAGTGCATGGCTTTGACAGGGCTTTAACATATAAATTTTTACTTCTTGAACAGCGCGAGATACCGTCGAACTTGTGCTAATTGTAGAGTCTACAGAAAGCAGACAGCCACGTGAAATAACAAACAACGAATCGAAGAACCCCGTTATGCCAAAGGGCACAACAACAACCGCCAGCACCTGGAACATGTGACAATTAAGAATAGGAGATCAAGGCATCCTGGGACAAAGAATGACGACCTAAAAAATGGAAAAGCAGAGGGGAAATGAAGAAAAGAAAGTGAATATGTAGGAGTTGGTCTACATAAAAGATATAACAAAGCTCGTTCTTAATACAGTGTGATATTTAATAGCCCTAATTCCCTAGTTGCGAAAGTCAGCTTATTATTAACTTATTTCGATTTCGACGGCGCGTCTTTTTTACAATTTCAGGACCTTGAAAAGGAAAGAAAAAAACCTTTATTTTTATGTCACCATGTCCTTTAAGCATGCTTTTTTGGGTTTAAGCAATTCCTTCTGAAATGCTGCAACTTTGTATAAACATTTTACCTACGAAGGTGAAGGGCACTTAAGCACTTAATTTGGTTTTATTTGAATCGTGCTTTCAAAGACCTTCAAAATTTCGTCACAACGAGTAGCATTAGACCGCACCCCCAACGGAATACATTGAAACCAATGCTGGGCTTATGTCGAATCTGAGCTTTTTTTTAATTTATATCTCCGCCTCGTCGTCGTTTTAATGGCAGCGACGCATAAACTCGTTGGCACTCACCCAACATGACAGTACGAATTGGAAGTACGACTGCGCCTGCGCCACATGCACTCCATGAGCACAACATCAAAGCTGGTATTTTTAAGACCTCAAAGTGCAGTACACAAACGCTCGCCGCACACTAAACAGAACAAACTCTTTTCAATCCAAGGCTTATGGAAGCTGTAAAGCTGTGATGTTAACCGCCACCGAGAGCTCGAAAACTGTCTATTGGTAGGCATGGAAGGTTGGTTCTATTTTTATTTATTTCACCATTATACGTCTCACCTAAACTTTCCAGTGTATGTATGTTCTATTCATTCCTTACGGCTGGCACTGTTATTCGATTTCTACTACATCTTTCGATTTTTTTTTTCCTTCCTTTAGTGCATGGCGTGTGGATTCGTTATGGGCGAGATGGGAAAAGGTGGTCGCCGCCACCGCGGTCGTAGTCGTCGCCACAGTCTTCGTTGTTGTGTCGTCGACGCGGTACAACAAATTGATCCAAAGTAGAAAAGTTGACAGGCGGGCGGGTGGTTTGCAGGTTGCAGGGGGCGACATGCGTTGTGTCGTAAATGACGTTTGGCCGCGCTCTTTTTTATTCTCCCATCCAACCCCACACCACCTCTCAGCGTTTTCTTGTTTTTGTTGTTCTTTCTTCAGGCGAATAGCAAGTTGATTGCATCAACTTTGCTGTTTGTTGTGGGACTTTGGATCTATGCAGAGTGTAGTGTGTGTTGTTGTTATTTTGTTGGCACAGTGGTAGATTTGGGGGGGTGCCGGTGTGGACAAAGGTATTAACGGCACACGGTGAGCACATGCACACAAGCACACACACTCACAATGGGATACTACTATTTTGACGTCGTAGTAGCCATAGTCAAGAGAGTAGTTAGGTAAGTTAATGGACGAACTTGGGGGTAGTTTTGTTCGTTGGTTCGTTTATCACTGACTCCGCCACCACCATCACTTTCGCCCTTTGGGTGTTTGCTTAGGCTGGCATAAGGCCGGGTGGTTGCTTTTTTTAGACGTGTATTGTGTATGCACTCAGAGAGAAGCACCAATGCGTCATATCGCAATGAGCAATGGTGGGAATGAATGGATTTTTGGCATTTTCAAACTTTCGATGCGATTTTGACGTTGGAATGTGACATGCGGCAAGGTAGCAGAAACGACACAGACTAGTTTTAGGTGCGATTAGGGAAACTAGGGAAAGGCAGAATTGTATTTTGTGTTTAATCAGGTGGGTGTTTAAGACTTGGAGAGGTTATTGGAACCGAAGAGCTTTATTTGGCCAGTTCATTTGTCGAGGGGTGGCTGGTTAGTTTGTTTGCACTAGTAGGTGGTTGATGTAAACTATAATGCCGGTGTTTGTTAGGATGTGTCATGGGGTTCATTTGGCCATTATAAAGGGCTTTAAAATTTACTCATATCTTTAAATGAAAAATATAACATTGGTTACAAGGAACAATGTGTATTGTTACAATATCAGTTATGATAATGAGAAAGGACTCATTTTAATTTATCAGTGTCTTTATATGGTGAAAGTTATGTTCCCATCGAAACGCACAGTCAAAAACGAACTAAACTAGACAGTCATCTTCGGGTCTTTTGACAGATTCGGCCTCAAACTAAAAACTTCCACTTTTGATACCTAATTGTATTCTGACGTTTAAGCAAAATAAAATGGGAGCTTACATACAAAATTTTATATTTCAGAGAATGGTTTGGCAGCACTGACTGCAGATATTTTGTAGATGCTGTGTGTGCAATTTTTGGTTCTTAATTGAATATCTAACTATCTGCAGAAAAAAGGTTGTTCAAAATTAATGAATGAAAGATCACGACACATTTATACTTATTTCTTTGGCAAGCAAAAGGCCTTCATAGAACAATCTGTTTCAAGACCACAAAACCATAAATTGTAACAAGTGCCCACTTACCCAAGTGACCAATAATTCTGAATTTTACAACAAATAAGTTATTTTTCAAGAACATCAAAACAACGTTGGACCTCGTGCGCAGCAGAACCAGTGAGTGCAAAAACAAAAAGCCAGTTATCATCAACGTCATCTACCCCAGCGCCATCTCTAGCAGGGTCTGTTTGATAACAATACAATTATGTAACTTTGTAGACGATCAAGTTCAAGAAATAAATTCATAAGAACAGATCAAAGTCGGGAACAACATTTTGATTACGTACTCTAATGCAGGAATGACATTGGTTACATAGGAAGTCTGAACTATGTTGTTGCAGACGCAATTTTCTGCATATACCTATACAGACTCTATTTATCTCGCTATTGGAAGATCTAAATCTCAAAAAAACACGAAGTACTTCCAAGTCCAACTTATTCAAACTTGAACCAATTCACATTCCAGCCACTTAACTGACATACATATGCTCTGAAAAATCCACTGACAAGCACCGACCGATACATTATTTTTTGGACTAGAACTCGCCATCATTATCAAATGCAATAAGTCCAGCGCCACATCAGCAGTAAGGACGTCTTAAGCACGTTCATATGGGCATATTAGAATCGCTTCCTCCATCCATTCAATATTCTTATATTGGGCACGTTCCGAACTCCAGGCCTACTTTTTGAGGTTATGCCTAACATATGGAGCGGCAAACGAATTTTTGACAGTTTGCACATTGACTTAAAAGGTAGTGAGAATTTTCGTACCTTCAAATCCAGTCCACTACCTCAGAAAGAAATGCCTTACTTTGTAGTTTGTAGTCAAAACTGAATGTCTCGACCAATCAGAAAAGTTTGACTGCCTAGTGTCTAGAATTACAATTGTTGACAGATGGAATACGAACGTTCAAAAATTTATAAAAGAACTTTTTGTTGAACTTTGGTGTATATTTTAAGATACACATTTAAAGTTTTTGCTGGGTTAACAAATTTTCTTAGTACAGTTCTTATATGAAGAGCGGAATATTATCTTTAGTATGGTAGATCGATTCCATCATCGTCTGAAGGCTTAAATACACGCATCAAACCCAATTCATTGGCCAGACATAGGATAATCCCTCTCAATGTTAATAATATATAGGTATTACAGCGAAAATATCCCTATGCCTTCCGAAATATCGATACTATCTGTCTGTCTGTATCTTTTTTCCGACTACAGCATCATCGAACTAATTACGGATGTCTCGAATGTTACGAATAGCTAATGAAAGCCAAAATGTCTTTGATTTTCAGTAGATATCGTAAAAGCATTTTTAGAACCGCCCTTTATTTCTCTCGTCTCCTTAACTCCTAATCTAGATTTTTGAAAGATTTAAGTAAAATTATAAACAATTTAGATTTAAGTCTTCAATTCCTTGAATAAAATAAACAAATAAATAAATAAAGCAATATATCCTTCACATAACACTTTGTTAGAGACAATTTTCAGAATTTCTGAACTACGTATGTTCGTACATCCTTAAAGCCAGAAATTCATGTGAACAAGTTCTTATTAGAACAGATAGTGTAAAAAAAAGTTACAGTCGGCATTTGAAGAACCCTTGAAAGCAGATCACAGATTGTAGTAGAAGGGAAAAAAAACTAATCAGTTTTCACAGTTTCGTAATTAGAATAAAACAAAAAAACCGTAATCCATGCAAACAAAATGAAAAATGCCAAATCGTACTGCGCATTTAAACAGGGGTATCGAATTCCTTGTTTAAACGCACTCATCGCTTTCGCAGTAAACAGATCCTCATCCTCAGCGTAGACGAACTAGACAGTCAACTCGAACTTCCCCTGCCCCCAAAATAGGAGGAGCCTAAATTGCCTGTTTATGAATAAATGTGGAGTAGTGTGTGAAGTTGTGTAAATACAGATGCATTTTTGGGTGGATTATAGCTTGCGAATCTGCCAAAGGACCCGAAGTTGACTGCCTAATTTAGTTCGTCTATGATCTTAGCTTTTTCTGTTTTTGTTATGGGTATTTTTCCAATGGAAATGCAATAACAGAACTATAGACAAACTAATATAGACGGTTTTCACATGCCCCTGCTCGCACATTGGCTAAAATAGAAGGGCCCTAAATTTCCTATCTGTGAATATATGTGAACGACCGTCTGAACAAGTCGTTACTATAAAAGCAATCGTGGTGTTTCTTTCTTACCTTTTGCAAACCAAATTTTCAGCAACAAAACGTACGGAGCGACTCTACAAAATGGCTGCATCCATAAAAACTACCGCCGATTGAGAATGTATGCGTGAGCTCCGGTTTGATTTATTGCCTTAAACGTCAGAATACATTCAAATTCCGTGGTAGTTTTGCACCTGGACAGCATTGCCATAAGCGAAGATTTGTCTGCATTTTTGCAGATTCACAACCCAGCTGCAGACTCTCAAAAATCTGCGCGACAGATTTTGTCTGCATACACACTAACATATTTTGTTTTTCAAACGAATAGTAGGATAGTCTATTTCATTTATTCGCTTCAGCTGGAAGCCGCGCTGCAAGACTCAGACGCAGATGCACATTCTGCTAGGCTTTGCCTGTTTTAGAAAATGTGCGGCTAAGGAAAATGCCAGTTGACTGTCTAATTTTGTTTGTCTGTGATCTAGATTCAATGAGCGTTTGAGGGAATAGAATAAAATATTCAATTTTAAAATATGAAAATCCAAAGCACTCTAAGCTTCAACGCCTAAAATGCGCAGATCTGTTACTTCGCGGTTTTTAACTGACAGCTGTATAGCATAAGCAAATTAGTCATAAACAAACGGTTAATCGTCCGATATATCGCGGTTAAACCAAGGAAGGGAGAAGAAACATCTAGATGTTAGAAACATCTAGATGTTAGAAACATTTACACACCTCTTTCGTCAATAGCCACACATTTTTTACGCCTAAGACTACCTACAATGTATTTTCCAAATACTTTATGTTCACAAAATAAATACTTAGATTACATGCCTAAGTCCAAAAAATATCTCACCTAAAATTCTAATTCGAAAATATCCACAACGTTCTAACCTCAATAACCTGTGAAACTCTAATTCTAACTTTCAAATTACCAAAACATCCTCCAATGCAACTGTTAACTTAAAATAGAAAGCAAAAAATATACTCGGAGAAAAAAAAAAAAAACCTCCACTATACGAGAGTAAACTACGTCCTTCAGAATGGATAGAAAACGGAATCCTACTATTCATTTGAAAGCAGCCAACAACGACGTTGACTAACACCAAAATTTCCACCCTACAGTGCCAGAGCTAACTCAACTTATACACAACAGCATCCCCCAAATAGCAGCACCAGTATTATACGAACAAAAACACCAGCCAGCAACGAGAAAATCATTAGATATCTGCTGGAGTGAGATCTCTCACTCCTTGTTCTTGTATTTGATGCTACGTAGTACTACTACTACTGATGCTTGTTCTTCTTCTTCTTCTGCTTCAAGGATATCCTCCTCCTCTTCAATAACACACTGCTGTTGATGCTTCAACAATCTTCTCATCCTTCGTTTAATTCTTTGCCACCATCCTTCTAGTTATACACCCACCCACCCTACAATGAAATTTTCTCATTGGAACAATGCTCCAAGACACAATGCTTGTATCTGTATCTCTTTACACCTACCTTTCTCTGTATATCCATATTAAGACTTAGACTATACAACATTCTAAACAGGGTGGTCTTAAAGAAAAAAATGTAACATATTCCAGTTCAGTTTTAGTTTATAATCCAAACAATTTCCACATCTGCATCAAGTGGTGAATAAGTTTTTTCTTTCTTTTGTTTTTGGGAAAAGCTATTTAATATAAACTTAATTAAATTGTCTTTTTATACAAGCCGAACTAATGCGATAAAAAATAAATTTCGTTGTTCTTAGTTCATTAACACTTGCTTTATTTAAGCCCTCGGGGGTCAATCCCGCTTGCGTGGCGTTTTCTTCGGACTTTTGCAATGCGTTTAAGCTACTTTCAACTTATTCCTACAGAGCTCGATTCTTCCTCGACTGTTCAGCGCTCCATTTGCTTATGGTGTCCCGTTTTTCGCAACAAATTTCAGGATAAGATTTGACGTCTAACGAATTGTCTGCATGTATTTATGATAGCTTCTTCTTTTATTTTAGATTTCCTTTAGGTTGCAAGACGACTATCTGATATACTTATCCTATGTTCATTACCGAGATACTTCCAATTATGACTGCCAAAGCTGCCGTAAGGCTCTCACTTTAAAATCGCGCTCCCACACTTTATCGCTGATCGATGGCACCTGATCTTATTACACCAAGCTTGACATATGACGCTAAGTTCGATAGATGGAAAAACAGCAAGGCACTCAGAACTATAGCAGTAATTGGTTCTTAAAATATAAATGATTATTGGCGTGCCTTTCATGCCCGATTCACAATACCGCTTTGCCTGCTTCGCGTTGAGAACTTTGACACAAAGCTGAAATTGGAACATAGGATATGCGTGTATCCAATCACAATCACGCTTTGCTTTCGGTTGACAAACGTTAGAGACTCGTAAATACACGTAAGAACATTACTCAGAGCGAAGCAGAATTCAAAACAATTGAACTTTTGCTTCGCTTTGAAGTTTGTGAGAATTTGTTTGTATTCAAATTTTGAAAAAAATAAACGTGTCATTTTTCCATAATTTTTTAAAATCATATTTTGCATTTAATTTGTCAACGAAATACAGCTGACCGACAATTCAAAAAAGAAAATGACAGAAGCCATGAAAGCAGTTCCCGTAATGATTGTCAAAGCGAAGCAGACAAAGCGGTACTGTGAATCGGGCATCAAGTCGAATTCATAGAAATAATTCACGCTGCTGAAATTATTCGCTAGCATTTGAAAGTCAACTGCAGTCAACGTTAATAGATAGCCGGTATGTCTCTAAATTTTGCAATAATCATATCGAGAGTTTTTTTAACATTAACGTCAGTAATTTGTGGAACCGTAACATTCATTGCAATATTATTATTCGTGCTAAACATATTGCCGTTCATCACAAAATCCTGACAGTTTGCTTACGTTTTGATAATGCCCAACCCTCACCGAATAGAAAAAGACTCGCGTAAGGTACTTGTTAACGGACTTGTGGGGATTAACGGAATATGTAGAAACACAATAGACCCACTTGTTGCACGTTACTTATTAAAATCATTGTCGCAGTCATGGATTTTAAATCTACCACATTTGAACCTTCAATCACATATTAGTATAAATAATATATAACTGCTTACCTATTACATGCAATTTAGCATATTTTCGAATTTTAATAAAAATTTAAGAAATGTACCTTTGACACCCTGTATACCCCATAGAACAACGTACCACAACAGTATTACCGAAACAGCAACAACAGTACCAGTCACCAACCATAGAGCGTAGGATGGCAGGGCAACCACTATCGAGGAGTACATGAACGAAGCAGAAACCTACTCCTACAACAGCCACGATGGAAAAGTCTGATTAAATTTCTCCCAAAATTTTTGGAGGAGCCAACCATCAGCACCCACCCATACTCCTAATAAACACAGAAGTCACCCCCGCTCTGGAAATTTCCATTTCTCTTTCTGTGTTTAGAAAATAAAATAAAAATTTTGCTTGCGGATAACGCAGAAGGGGGTGCTTTCAGTTGTTTCTGCTTTAACATTGCAGCAGAGGACAACTAATGCGCTTATATTCCACCCTCGGCCTCTCTCAAAAGCACACTTACGATGGGACCCAGAAGAAAAAAGAATATACTTTTACTAACCATGTGCTTCTGGGGGCCGCTCTCTATCTTCTTCTCCCACCCTGTCGTCCGCCGCACTCCGCCTATCTATATCGTCGAAACGGCAACAAGTTTCCATTAATCAAAAAAGATGAACGGAATAGAAGAAAATAAAATGGAAATTGTACATGTAGAATCGCCGGAAAATCAAACGGGAATAATGCCCATGTGCACGTGTGTAAGTGCGTGTCTACATCATCGTCTGCCTCGGATGTCTCGATATATTTGGGAAATTTTGTAGTACACAACGACAACACGTCTTCAAATTCGAGAGCCGAGAAACTTTGGAACTGAAAGTTTCCCCATTCATTCATTCATTCATCCGACTAGTAGTCGTCAAATGCGTAGAGCCGTAGAATTGCCGCGCGATGCTGTTGATGGTGTTCCGATAGATTGACTAGTGCCAACGAAAGGGCGACTGCGACTATCATGACGACGACGATGATTACCAGCACGTAGTGAGCTGGATTGTTCGATGCTACTACGTTGCAATGAGGGTGGTTGCTGCTGCATTTTTGGCATGGGCGCTGAGCTGGTGGTATGAGCCAGGACAGCACAAGGGACCCTTTCCCTTTTCATGATGGTTCTATTTTTTTTTTTTGTTCTCCCCCGGCGGATTATCTTTTCAACAATGACATTTTAGAACTCGCGCGCGCTAGTTGCACTTGAATCCGTTAGCGAGAGGGCTGTAGTCTCGAATATTCCCTTCAACTTCTTTTTTTTTTTTATCTTTTCTGTCCAAAATTGTTGGAGGGTTGTAAATCAAATTGTCGAGTGGACGGCTAGATGGATGATTTAGATGCAACTTGTGGCGTTTTGTTTGCGGATGAATGTGTGACGACGCGCTACGTTTAACATTATAGATGATGTTAAGATGTCGATAAAAAGGGATATGGAAGGGGTGTGGGGTTTTTATAATAGGAAGGCTTAAATTTCCTGAGGCTATAGATTACATTCAAATATGCTTTGAGCGTTGGACACCTGTTTTCTCTTTATGGAACCTAAACTTTACAGCTGAATACGAGCAAGAAAAGATAGTGTTGTGTCCCCATTCTGAGGCTGAGGCTAGGGCACGCTACTTTCTAAATTTAATAAAAAAAATCTAAGTATGTACATATATGTACATCTGCCCAGTATCCGACTTTCAAACATCGATTAGCGACATATCATAACACCGTTAGTTTCACTCTCAATCATCTAGATCATCTTAGAATATCCTCTTAACTATATTTATTGTGTGACCAGCTGTGTGGCATCTTGTTAGAACTAAGTTTTAACAGTTTAACATAACACAACGCATTTATAAATACAGCCATCTCAAATATGAAGTTTATCGCTGAGGATGATTTTTTCATGATTTTTAATTTTTTGCAGAGGACAATCGAAGAAGTGTCAATTTGATCTTGTCAGGATGTAGGCCAGGAGGTTCATTCAAACTTGGACACAAAGTAAACTGAGATTCCCAATTCTTGTAAACAGCAGCGTGAAATCTAATGATTGAGCTTATTTTCAGCAGAAGCACTTACGGCTGCCATATATTCCACGAAATCACTAATCACAATCAGGACTAATCTTTATGAAGAAGAGGGTGAAATCCTGACAGCGAGCGTAGAGAAATATATCAGATCACACTCGCTTACAAGCGCCAGCTTAACGGTTGCTGAGCAGAACTACCTTTACCAGAGCGATGAAGTCGCGTGAGCGAAGGTACGCCAAACACACCAACCTGTCTTACATGCGTCTGCTTGACAGTTGCATAAATATCGTCAGCGCACCGACCAAGTCGCGTTGATGGATACGCTCAGCAGAAAAAAAGGATAAATACTGTAAGCTAGCGAAGCTAACCACACGCCCATACTTCCATTATTTGTCTGTAAATATTTCTAGAAGTAGTCAGATATCTTTTCAGTTAAGAAAATTAAAATAAGCAAATGTTCTTACTGTACGTGCACCTTACTTTTCTATTGTGCAACCATAGTAGGTTTTGGCTTCGATTCGTTAAGTTTTCGGTCACTTTTGCTCACTTCTGAAAGAGCGAATATATTAGATCCTTCGTAACTGCTTAACAGATGCAATTCCGGAAAACTTAACGAAAATTGAAGAAAATTTAACGTCGAATTTTGGCACTAGCTTCCGTTTGCTTTTGACTATTATAGTTCAGGCCTTACGTTAACGTTTCTATCACGACATAGACGAACTAAACTAGACAGTCAATTTTGGGTCGTTTGACAGATTCGTTTTCGTTAGATTCATAATTGTGTTCTGACTTTCAAGCTAAATCACATAGGACCTCACACACACCAGTTAAAATTCCAGCGGCTGAATTTGAAAGTCCTGGGCGCGGACATTTTGTAAATAGATGCTTTGCGTTCAATTTGTTGTCGTTTGAGACATTCGTTCCCCCAAGCTAAAAACTACTCGAGAACGTATATCTGTGGTTAAACCTTTTTCGTGACTTTGTTAACAGCAAAACGCGGCTTTGTAGATGCTGTGTCGACTATTTGTTGTTGTTAATTGAATCAGAAAACGTTTTGTCCAAAAGGAAGGAAAAAAAAGCAAGGACCAACACCTGGTCACATTAAATTCATATGTATTCACAGAGAGGACAATTTAGGCTCTTTATTAGCATATGTGAGGGCTATAAAGGCTCACCTATGTATGCATTAAGCGTGCGATAGCTAATGTCATAATTAAACGAAAATTCTGCTCGAGAGCTGTCAAAACCTAAACGCACCGATAATTGCATTAGGAAAACCTGGCCGTACGTCATCGTTTTGCCTGGCTCTCACGCGATGTAGTCAGCCTTACATCTCCGTACGGAATTTGCAAATGAAACCGCTCTCTACGTATAAAGCCAAAAATGAACGAAAACTTGACGACTCTACGCCGAATCGGAAACCCCCAGTCCAAGACCTTAATTCAATTGTTTTCAATGTTTGAGCTTTTATAGGTATTTAGTCTATGGTAGTGGTGTCAACACTGAATCTTACTCAATTTTCTAGCCTGTTAAAGTAATTTCAAACTGTGTGCTGTGTGAAGTCTTATGATTACGTCGTCTACCTTAAGCTTGGATTGAAAACGTAATTCGAAACAAATCGTGAGTGGTGAAACAAATCTGAAACCATTTTGCTCGAACTTGGTACCTACTAACATACCTGCAGAAGTAATTATATTATTTTATTCAAATTCAGAAAAATGTGGATTACCGCTAGTCCCCCAATGCAATTTTTAACGGTTTTTTCCCTATACCTATACCTATGTACATATCTAGACTTCCTTGGCATTTTAGACATTAAAGTTAGTGCCAGTAGGTACCAATGTACATTACTAAATATGTACACATGTATGAATCTAGATACATATTATGAAGTTGACTTGCCCAAAGATATGTACCTATGTACATGGGTATGAAAAAGAGTTCCAGTTTTCAAAAGGGGCTTTTATTAAAGTCAACATTAAGTTCTGAATATTACTCATTCCAATACGTCATCAATTCAAAAGCGGTAATTTATGTACCTACCTAGTACCTACATATGTATGTACATTATTGACTGATACGCATATTTATCAGCAAAGAACCTCACCCACCCCAACGAAAACGCACAGTGCACCAATGTTCCCACGCCACTCTACTGTCCACTCCACACCTGATTCAAAACAAAATAACGTACAACCCACTTACCCATTAGAAATCCTATAGTGCCCAATTATTCTAATAGCTTTACATAGACACACACAGAGCTACCCAACGCCTGTCAAAGAACTACCTACCACCCACCAACCCCCCAAAGTTGGCAAACCTAACGAAACTAAACCGAAACCAAAGATCATAATACTAAACTCAACTACTCTCTGCCTTTCGCGCATCGTGAAATTTCAGTCGAAATTGCTTATTTAAAGCTTTCTACTGCTGCACTCAACTGCATTCTTAAGGAATCCGCCGCCATCGCACACTCAAATGTTCATGATGTTGCCTCGCAGCACACCAAAACTAAAAAGGATAAACTTTCTTCTTCTTCTGTTCAATTGCCAACGATGATGATTCAAGATTCAAATTCAAATTGTTGATTCATTTTCCAAATAACTACCGTCAAAAGTCATACGACTACTACGACGACGGCGAACCCATGATGAAGAACGCGCCGCCAACCAACGACAACGACGACCAGAAGAGATATTGAAACTTCAACTTTAGTCATACAGTCATCTATCGGATCTATCGGCCGATGGAGCTGACTTGGTGAAAATATAACGCAGCGCACCGAAAAAATCCAACAGCAAAACCAAAAACAAAAAAAATAACACCATCATCCAACCTTCACATAAAATCCGAACTCGTCGACGTACTACGTGCAGGCTGGCAGCGAAACCCAACAACAAGAACAGCAGCAGTAGCAGTGATAGCAGTAGGTATGTATGTGCATATATACCATAATACACTTGCTAGCAACATCAGCGCACAAGCTTATGCACATAAGGAGCCACCTAGAGCCTAATTATGTACACTCAGCTACATAGATACACCGACCGACCCAAAACCCGTACATACGACGGATCCATTGGATCCATCCAGCGACAACAACACACAGCACAACAAAGCAGCAGAGGCAGCAGTTTCATTTCGTTGTACAAAACCCCAAACCGTATACTGCGGGACGGGCGGACTAGTCTGTCCGTCCGTCGTCTGCCTGACTGGCTAACTGACTGCCTCACCCGTTGGTTACCCAATCGACAGAAAAACCGTCCGAACGACTCGGTGTCGGTGCTCTGCTCGGTGCTTTTTCTACCATAGTATCTCGTTCGGTCTGTGACTGTATCTGCTGCTGTGTCGTTTCTCCGTTGTCATTATATCGCAACAAAAATATCATACATAGCCCCTGCCACAACCATATAACAGAAGAGGGACGAGGGCACATGAGAGCAGAGCTCTACGGCAAAAGCCAACAACACTAGCCTGTACCGTGCAAGCAAGATCTCAAGCGCACAACAGCCAACAGCAAAGGGAAAATATTAAAATGTTCGCATATGACGTTTACAGCAGCACTGGCTCCGAACTCACAGCATATACTATAGAACGTCGGCAATAACGAAGAGGACGAGAAATCCGTGGTAGATAGATGAAAATGGAACCGAGCGAACGAATACACTACAGCAATATACTGACAAAAAAAAATTAACTGAAAGACGAAAATGAACGGAGAGAAAAAATTGGTTTTTGTTGGAATAAACAGATATTTTCTGTTGTTCTCACAGTGGTATCGTTACGAAGGGGCGAAATGGGTGCATGCAGCACTCAAAAATTATCAACTTTCATTAATTGAAAATTGTACAAATTCGTACGAATTGTTATAAATTATAATGCAATTAGAATTGACAATTTACGATTTTTAGTGCAGAAAGTAAGGAAACAGACCTAGCATCTGTAAGGACTACAAGGTCACAACTAGATACCTACATTCCAAATGTCTTCTTTAATTTCAAATGAAATGTAGAAAAGACAGGCAGCCAAACTCCAACGAGAAATTTCACCGTAAAGGTCCACAAGGCACGTGGGGCCAACATAGGGGAATAACGCTATCATCATCATCTTATGTCAGTTTCGTTCCGCTCTGTCAAAAGCAAGCTTTCAGAATAACCCGGTATAATATCGGAGTCTCCGATTCGGCTCAGACAGTGCAAGATATCGTGGATAACTACTTGAATGCTATAAACGTTATTTCAACACCAATCAATTTCTTTTTCTCAAGAGGTATGGAAGCAACTGTAAGAGTAGAACTTCTGATTTATACAGTTATACTACAAAAAATTTAAAAACATTTAGTTTTAAGTCCATGTTGAACAAGTAGACTTCCTTTCTGCGTAACGATTTGTTATAACTACTTGTATACTGGATGCATATATGTGACCTTTAGAATGCTTTCCACAGCTGGAATCAAAAAACAATCCTTTTGGCCTTGCGCAGGGTAACCATATCAAAATTCATATTATCAAGTTTTAGTAAAAGAGTAGGTGACGTACCTACACAATCATGTTTTTGAAAGTCATAATGAAGTATTTCATGTATTGTATTTGCAGAATCGATATGACAAAAGTAGTGAAAATCTACAATCCAAAATTGAACTATGTACATGTGGGCTACAGCTTAAGATTTTGAGAATACATATCGGGCACTAATGTGTGCTGGGCGCCATGACCCACCCACCAAATGCCCATAACTATGTAGATAAGTGTAAAGCGGATCAATCGACGAACTCAATAACTAGCTTCAAATTAGGTAAGATAATTAGATATTATGTTAAAAGCTGTGATCTATGACATGAAATGGAAATTTTGTGTTTGCGAATTTTGCGGTTTGGAATTTTCTATATGCCGTGGGTCAGTTGTTAGTGTGCTGGACTACTGCGCAAGGAGTTCTAGGTTAAACTCCAGAAAAATACTATCAAATGTTTTTTTTCCACCTCTTCAGACAAACATTTAAGAGTATAACTCTCCAAAGAAAGCTTCTTAAAACCCCTGCCTTTCGGATACGGCGTAAAACTGTAGGACCCTTCTGACCATGACCACTTACCAGAGCTATTAGAACTATAACATTAGTTTAAGGATTGGTAAAATGATTCCATCACTATAATACATATATCATTAATTTTATTAGGAACAACAACTATTTTAACAGTCATGATGATATCAATGATGACGAGATGTATCCCGAGAAAGAAAATTTCAAGGATTAGGTGGCAATTTAATAGTTTTAATCAGAGAGATATGTATATAGAGTCCAATGTCAAAAGTAAAAAACACAAAAGTCTCATTAACTCTCAAGTTAGTTTTTAAACTTAGGTTCGCATAACTACATAGGTACATATATGTGTTGAGCGCAAAAAAATATTTCCCTACCGATCTTAAAGCGTTATACCATTTCAAGACATTCATTCGTAAATGCATTATTAGCGTGTTTAAGACACAAAAACATGTAGGTAAGAAAATTACCGCAGCATTCAGTTTGTTTATTATGAACTCCGTTTTGAAGATAAAGTGCTATGAAAAAAATGCTCGTCTTTTTTGGAAACATTTTGAGTAAATGTGCCCTCTTAGCGTTAAATAACTCTGTTTTAAGAGAAAAATTTCGGATAAAAAGCCTTCCCGCCTTCTGTACATCATCAAGTCTGTATATCTTCAACGCGAAATTTTGTTTCTGAAACAGCAAGTGACAAATAAACTACACCCTTTTTACAGTAGCTACATATGTATGTAGGTACATATTTCATTAGTGGTGTAACGTGTTTCTTTTGAATTTTTGGTGAAAAATCTTTGGAACCCAATATTACATCGCTGAAATGGAAAAAACCGCTGAACGCCACTGGTACACCGCATATCTATCTTTTCTACCAGGTTCGAGTTTCGAGGGAACAAAATTAAATATTCCTCATCTGTATATGCCCAGAGATACATATATGTATACACCCCAGCAAATGCGCACACACACTCACTCGTATCCACAATCGCCTTCATAATAAACAACCTCTATATACCAAAAGATACATCTATACCCACTCTGTTCGTTGCTGCTGGTTTTTGTTCTTTTTTTTTTATTATTTTCTACTTTCCTCTTTCCGTCGGTCGCCTGCTCTGTTCTGGTTTATAATGGGTACAGAGCAATTCACAGACATACACAACCACACCATCCACACGCACACATCCAAATCCAAATGTATCTGAATCTGAAATTATATCGAAAAATTGTATTTTCCAACCAACACAGAGTATTCTCAACCATGCACGAGAATATTTCGTAGCACAAACAGCTCTGACTGTAGTCGTCGCTTCGAAACGTCTGTATGTTTACTTTTTTTTTCAATTTTTTTTTGTATGTTTGCCAGATATCTAGCTAGCGACCTCTATTGGATGATTTTATGAAACTTCGGTTGGGTTGTCGTTGACGGTTCACCGTGTGTATGTGCGCGCCAGCAAAACATCCGAATGGTGGAATACGACGAAACTAGTATGGCCTGTGCACTTCATGAAATAGGTTGGCGTGCGGAAGTTCGTCTCTCTAAATTTGAAAGCAAAAATAATTTCGTAAATATCCACAAGAGTTTTTTGTTCGTAAGAACGTAAAAATCTATCAAAGTAAAAACGTATTAATTCGTAAATGAAACAGTTGATAAAATAGTCAGTAAAAGTTTAATTTTAATCAATTTTATTAAATGCTGTGACATAAATTGAAAAAAACGTTAATATATATTTGAAAATAAGAAAATATAAATTATTTTGTTGGTGCAAAAATTTCAAATCGAAAGAAAGTGACATAAGTACAAGTTGACAGTTGATAAAAATCTTCCAATTTAAGGAAAGAATATTTTTTCTTCAAAAATATACTGAAAAATAATTTTATTTAAAACATTAAAAAAAAAAATTGTTAACAAAAAAAGATTTTAAGTTTTGTTTCGAATTCTACACAATGACGTCTGTAACTGTCATCAGGATAGAAGTGTGAATTTGTATTTGAAAAATGTGGACAGATCCTAATGTAAGTAATAAAGAATGAAATTATTTAGTTTTAGATTTTAAAAGTACCTGTGAGTTGAGTTAGAAGACCAATTTTGTGAGGTGTCGCTGACATTTGTTTACATTTTAAGTTGTGATTTTGGTCCGATTCGGCACATTGGGCGCGCGGTTTTCTAATAACTGACTGACAATAGTGGGCTTAGTTTAGTTTTTATTAGTTTCATGTAAACGGTTTTTATTTGCAACAAACATTTGACATGTTTATCTGTACGTTCGACATTATGTCAAATAGAGTTGTTATTTTTAATATATCCGTCATTTACTCTTATTCTTATGTGTATTTTACTTTTGCCTGTGCACTTGTCATTTGCTCTCTGGTTCAGTTTTTCTTTTAAGAGGAGAGAGAAGAAGATTGTTTTCATCAATTGAATTGATTTTGAGATGCAGTATTATTCGTGCGTTCTCTTTTTCGCGTTTGCAAAAAATTCTATTGTTGTCTCTGGTGTTTTTTTCAGTTCGAATTGGAATCTTGTTTTTATCGGCACAAAGCATGAGATCTGGCAAAAGGAGAATGATGGATTTTTGACTTTTGTTGAGGCAGCTAAATCGCACTCACACACTGTGCGAGTGTGCGAGTCTACGAATAGAATTTTGCGACAAGTGTCGGGCGAGGGTTATGTGGTATATTTTACGGGGCAAATGTCAAAGTTTGACAAATGCGGAACAGGTCTTTGTTTTTAGTATCTATAGGTAGGTTTTTTGTTGATTTATCGGTTGATGTGATATCTCAAATGATTTTGCTCTGTGTTGTCGGTTGGTGGTTGATAGTGTGGTTTTGGGTGATTGCAAAAGGTGTGCGAAAAGGGTTGTGCATTGAGAGATGGTGAGACATATTAAGATTTTTTTTTTTTAATAAGATGCGTATTATATCAGTGACATGGCATTAGTTAATTATTTTTTTGTTTTAATTTTTTTTATGAAGATTGTAGACATATAATTTTTTTTTTAAAAAATGTATGAAAACTTTTGTGTCTTTTCTATGACAAATATTAATATTTTTATTTTTTGTTTTATTTTACCTTATGGCACAATCATGCAACAAAACTATCTTATAAAGTTAATTAAATTATGTCTTGCATTTTTCATAAGAAAACTATGCATGCCAGAGCAAAAACAATGATCTACGGTTGCAGAGAGACAAATGAATTAAACGACGCTTTACGAAATTATACGTTAAACCTTTCTTGCATGACAGTTCAGAGCTTCAAAGCACAGTAAAAAAAACCTAATACCTCTTCCATATGTGAATTAGAACTGACGTGAAATGGTATGTATATAACTATCTCCAACAACTTACAAACCCACTAATTTTAAACCCAAAAATATATCCTCTATCTCTATAACTTAACAACTGATTCTTTTGAATATTGTCCTAAGATTTGCTATGTCTTGCAAGTAATGTTACAAAATTGAATACTAGAGCTTACAGCTTAGAAGGGAACACACTGCTTACACAATACAATGCAATTCCAACTATCAATTAAAACTATTAAATATGCTATGCACATGTCATAAGAGCCTTAAAGACTAATCCAGACTCATGGGTAACAACCATTTAACGGCCTTAATTATCTTACATCGAGTGCAGAAAACAGACAGATTCAAAATGAATTAACGCCATGAATTCATTTTTCAAATTTCAACTTTGTACATTTTTAAGCGGAGAACTATCAGCTAATTTCTAAGCATTTAAAAAAAATGTTTCTCTTTATGTATCTATAATATTTAAGATTGAAAAGTTGAAGTAAAAAGGCACATCTTTGGCGTACAATACTGTACTCACATAGACAATGATAACAAAAGTTAGCTTGGGACCACTTATGTATGTAATATTAACGTCTACGTTAAAATTGTAAAAAGATTAGACTAGATTTTTTGAACCACAAATTCCGTGTAAAAACGCTAAGCCCAACAATTACTAAGATGCATTATGAGAAATAAGTTTGATTACTAGCAAATGGCAAATCACTTCCGAAAGGTGCCTACAGATGCGCTTTATTCTCATACTTTGACAATTTAAGCTGGTGTTATGGGCAAGCAGGAAACCTACAAGTTCTAATGGACTAGCAGGGACCGATTTCAGCAGCTTATATATTACTATGCTGCCCTATGGTGAATACAAAATGCTTCGAATTTGGACATGATCAAGAGCGTACCTCCAGAAAGATTAAGAAATTGTTCCAAGATAATGGTGTCTCGGGTAGAGTGTGGCCGTTCCAACCCCCGTACCTTAACCCAATCGAAAATGTATGGTATGAAGTTAAGACTATCATTGCAAATTCGAGATCTGGAGAAGCTGTGGAAATAAGTGCAGGAAACTTGGAAACACATCTCTGTCAAGAAATGACAAAAACTTGGCGATTCAATGCCACGCCGGCGTGACTTAGTAATGAAAAATAAGGGTTACACCACTAAGTATTAAGCAAACAATATGAATTGAATAATTAACTTTCTTATTTTGAATAATATTTTCAACTTTTCTAAACTTGCCAAAAGGATGAGCTGACTACAAGCTGCAGACAGGTTTTATAGATCACTGCTTTTTGCATAATCGTTTACAAGTAACGAATGAACAGCTTTAGGCAGAATAAATTTACCACCCGTCTTATGAATGAAATAGATGATAACAGTGTGTCTAACAGTTTTGACCAAAGAAGTATCTATAGATCGTACATAATAGCATTCGACATCAACTCAAACAGAAAATATAATAAGACTTGATAAAAGGCTCAATGCATCAATCCCATAAAATCCATTTTAAATTTAACGATCTCTCAATTGCAAAGAACTTCACCTCGTGCGATACTGTTTGCCAAAACCCAAGCTGATAATAGAACAGAGAATAGATATCACCCACCAGCCGATTCAACTTGAACGACGAAAAAAAAAGAAAGAAACAACTCAAACATGGTTCACCTTCCTTCTAACGAACTAATTACAAAATTTTCTACAATATTCAACAAGTGCAAACACATCCGCAAAGGATAAGATAAAATACCTCACTGTCTCTCTTGTCTTTTTCCATAGAAAATGACGTCTGAAAATTGCTTTTTTTTGTCCACCCCATACCTACCTATGTATTTCTTGAACAAGCTTATCATCCCCCAAAAGATAAGTCACAAGGAAAGATAGTCACGTTCATGTTCCAACCGTTGCTTACTTCACCTACCTACCAGATACCAAACACAATCTGTACGCGATGAATTGATTAAAAAAAATCACTTAAAGATACGACGAATGGGTGAAATAAAGCAAAAAAAAAAAAGTACATAATTGTTCACGCAGTATAATTAAAAACGTAAACATAAACAATCTATCTGCCGAAATAAAAAGTATTGATCAAAAGAAACAAGAAAACCGAGTATGGGAGGGGGCGCCAAAAAAGAACCACATAAAGGTAAACAAACCTCACATCTCATCATAAATGTCAAAACATGTGTCCACGGCGCTTATTCTCTGATGATTTTTTTTTTTCTGTATCTTTTTGCGTACTGAAGAGTAACCCCATCGTGTGTGTCACATAACTTAATGTTATTACACCCAAACTGATAAGGTAATAACGTAGTCAAGTCAAAGAGATCTTCTCTTAAGAAGCACTGCACAAATGTAATGTGCATCCGTGGTAAGAAGAAGAAATGTCATCCTGCTGCGACATCTAGATACTTTACACGGTACCTCAGCCTCTCTAATGTCATTCAGTATATTTTTATTCGTTTCCATTACGTTATTAGTTTCCTAATCACCTCCAGTGGTTATGTGGTAGTGCTTTAGATACTAAAGAGAGAATTGCATTCATACCTATCTAGATAGAAAAAAAAAAATCAGCACTGAAGAGCAAAACACCGGACAAAAAACGCGACACAGAAAATAAAGGCATACGCAATAAGGAAAGGCATAAAAAAAGACTATACTCAAAACGCTAAAGAGAAAACGAGACCAAAACAGGAACTGTCAAAGTCCATTATGAGAAAAGCTTTAAAAAAAAAAAAATAACAACCAACATCGAGTATGGAAATAAAACAAAATCTCCCTCTAAACCAGAAAAACAACAACAATTGCGCCTCTAACAGCCGGAGCCGCAGCAGCAGCAACAGCATTAGTCCTCCGTCAAGTCATGTTGCAATGGCATTTGTTCTCTGTTCCCTGTTATGAACGGAACGTACTTACTCTCTCTCTATATCAGCCTATAATTTTCTATTTTATTACTATTTCGTATTCCAGAGATATACCGGAGATACTAAAAGTATAAATAGGCAGCGTAGACCTCAATAGTCAATACGTATACACGTACAAATTTATACACATGTGAAGCAATGCATTCATAGATACAGTACGTGGAGCTGCTCAAAGCTGTTCTCGGTCGTTCTAAGCGCAAAGGCTAGAAAGCACGTGAAAATATACACATTTATGTAAAACCGTTGAGTTGCTGTATGCTTCTATAGATACATTCAACCATCATCATTAAACGTAGTCATCACCGGCCAACAACAAAAACGAGAATGAGAACAAGAATACAGCAACAAAAATCTTTGAACAGGGACATATACAAAGACTGATGGGTGCTTGGTGCTAAAGTCGATGGTTTCTAGTTGGTGGTAGAACTTCTTTTAACCTCGAGAAATTATTTGTCAGATATGACAGGGTTACCATAGCGGCGACAAGTTGCTAAGTAAATATGTGTGAAACATGTATAATGTTTATTATGGACGATAAAAGAACAAATGATAAGAGGTAGAACTCGCTCCAATAGACCAATGCAAAAATATTCCTTAAATACTTAATGTATTGTGAATTTTTATTAATATTAGAGACTTTAAGGCACAGTGTCATTTGTCTACAAGGCAAAAGTAAACGGCCCAAGTCCATGGTTCGATTGTGAACCACTGACCTATTCTGAGAAGATTATGTCTCAATGCATGGATAAATGAGGCAAAGTCAACAAGTATTACCAGAAGAAGTTGGCAACATTTTTCACAAAGATATTGCAAAAAGTCGAACGGTTTTTTATTGCAATTAGGCATAACCTAAGTTCTGATGGAATGATTGCCTAAAGAAAGTTGAGTGTTTCGGTCCAAACTATTTTTGTATGGATTACAATTTAGACAAAGTTAGAGTACCTATAAAAGAAATACATGGAAAAATATACTCAGGCTCTATTCATTTATATATGACGAGTTTATTCCCAATCGTGTGATATGCGAATGGTTTAAGAAAAATTCGCAAAAAATCTCAATAAGGACTCACCCCTCTGTTGAATAGAAAACTTTTGTGGAGTAAATAATCTGTCAATAATGCTTCTTTTACCACGACAAAGTCATAGGTATATGAAGAAATATACTCAGGATTTTATACCAAATAAAGCCAAAATTCTATACCTATAAAAGGTTAACAGAAAGAGCCTGTAAGAATCTAAAATCCTCCGTTGAAGATACGAATATTTAACTTAGCAGCGAAACCAATGGCGTTCCGTAGTGTGAGGCTTGCAAGTCCAAGGGCTCGGCACGATGACCAAGATTCGAATCCCAGAAAAGCAAAAATCTTAAGCGCGCTCTGCATCAAATATAGAATAAAACTGTACCTGTGAATGTGCTTTATATTCCAAAAGTTTGCCAGACAAGTTGCCAGGACTGGTCTGTTTGCGCTAAAACCTTATTTTTAGGGACTACATTCTCTTGAAATATCAAAAGGAGGTATGAATGTAAAGAAGTGGGGCTATATTGACACAGTGACATATTGTGCAGACATCAATGAAATCATCGTTCTTAAAATTTGAACGATTTTCCTGTTCACCTTTTAAAGTCTCTGGTAACCCTACCACCATCAATTTAATGTAGAGAAACACCGGCCTAGCAGTTTTATGTGAACGAAAAAATTCGCCGAACTCCGTAGTGACAGAAAAACCAAAAAAAAAGTATCTACATCCCCACCTACTTACTTCACAACATAGAGCAATCTCTACCAGCGCACACGGCACAAAAACCGAATCATCGACCGAAAAAGAAACTAAAAATAAAATATTTCAACATTTTTTTTTTCCTTCGGTTTTTTCCCTCAAGTTTTTTCTGTTTCTCTTTGCACACTCCTCTTTGTTCGGTCCGTATTCATTTTTCGAATGTATACCCGAGCATCAGATACATTTTTTTTTCTGTTCGTATACTTTTTTTTTCATGTTTCTTTTTTTTTTTTTTTTACTGCTGTGTATTCAGGTTCGGTTTTCATCCCACAGGTCTCTTTCTCTTTTGTCATGTTGTATGTAGCTGTGTGCTCTGTTCGCTCACCGAGTCTGTATATAGGTTATGTATCTGTGTATACATGTATGTATGTATCTAGTATAAACTCGGTTCACATAACGTTTTGTGGAATGTCAAATGAGGTATACATGTATATAGTATCTATGACGGCTTGTGTGAATGTATATGTGTACATCTATGGTTTTCACTTCTCCGTTTTATGTCACATGAACGACGACGACGACGACTGCTTCGAAACGACTTTTCTATCTGGAAAGATATTCGTACGTTCGTACGTTCATCGTAGTCGTTGCGGTGGATAATTAAATTCTTGTTTTTATCAAATTTTCATTATTTTTTTGCTTAATTGAAGAGAAACACTCGCGAGCGCTGGCACACAACACACAGATGTGTACCATTACTGGTGCGGCAATGTTCATCATTTTATGAGAGAGAGCGCAAGCGGAAGAGAAAATTCCTTAGATTTTCTTCATCGCAATCGCACTATTAAGCCGAATGAAAGAAAACAAGTACGAACTGGTAGATAGCTAGGTAGTATTGAAGAAAACTTGCTTGTGCGCCTGCAATTAACTTCATTGCTCGTTGCCAGAGCTCTTAACCGTTTCGCTTTGAAATGGCTTAGATAGTCGGTTGGCTGGGGGTTTAAACAAAATTTTCAAAATTTCTTTTCGCTTGATGATTTTTTCGATTTTCTATTTTATGTGGGAACCTACTGTCTGATTTTTCACAAAAAAGACTAAAATTTGAAAAAAAAAAAATACAATGCAATGTTCGCCGCTATTGCTATGGGCGACGGAATTCGTCGCGGTTTGGTTACCTTGAGTTGGCTTAGACTGGCTGCGCGCACTGTTGTTGCGTACGAGTATCATTATCTATGATGAAAACAAAAAAATAAGCTTGTCTATACGTATTTTTCTTGTTATTTTGGTTT
Source organism: Chalcosyrphus nemorum (assembly GCA_949716465.1). Lineage (NCBI taxonomy): Eukaryota > Metazoa > Arthropoda > Insecta > Diptera > Syrphidae > Chalcosyrphus > Chalcosyrphus nemorum. The sequence continues at coordinate 84,094,386 of OX454333.1, forward strand.
CGATTGGCGAAGAGAAAGACTAGAAGATGAGTGTGAAAAGAATGTCCTTGGCAAGTCTATTTTTTGAGTGAAAAATACACATTATTTGCTTGTTTTTTTTAGAGTATTTTTTAAATTTGCTGAAGTTTTCCTTTTTCGCTTGCTTGATAATTAATGTTAATCTAGAATGAAGCCACTTGTCTGAGCGGATGTTATTCTTAGGTTTTGTTTAGTTGATGCGCGGAAGAACGATTTGAATAATGATAATGCGTCAGAGACTGGTTAAGACAACAGTAGTCTTTTTTTGACAGGCCTTGGAATAAAAAGAGAGAAAGTTGCAATTTGTTGAGGTCGACATCTTTTAGGAGGGGGAGTTCTTATCAATGTGATACTAGTACAGTCGACAGGTCATTGAATCTTTGGCGGAAGACACAACAGCATCTGTGTTTTTGAATAGGTCGAAAGCCATGGTATACTGGGTCAATTGGCTTCTATTTATTGTAAATATTTACTTTGGTATCATTAATTAAGTATCTTAACTTAAAAAAATGCGCGTAGGTATAGCTTTGACTTCCTTGGATAGTATGCTGTAATGAACTACATAGCTGGGATTAAGGAGTATCAAAGCGATTCCTGCAGTCAACTATTGGTCAAACAAATAACATGCCCAACACGTTGGAATATGTATGTCTTTTTTCGACCCCGAGCTTCCTTACAATGGTAGAAATCTTGGGTTCATTGCAAAGCGGCGTTTTAGAGTACCAAAACTTGTCAAACATGGAGCTTCTACAGTCTTGTATGCATGCGTATAAGTATGTCTTTAATGTAGGACAGTATTTTATAATTGGCGCCCCACGTGGGATTAAAGGCAAAAAGACATCTTCAGCGACTATTTAAGTTAAGTAGGTAAATTAAATAAATTAAATATTTTTATTCTTTTTGCTTTTCTATAGCTGGCACATTCCTTTTAGGCAAATTACAAAAATACGCTTGACTTCTTTTACATACTTCAAATCTTCATATCCTCAATCAACTACAAAAATGTATTTATATTCACGGCTAAATTATTTATGCCCAGAAATATTCAGTCAGGACTCTCGTCAATCAATTCATCTTTATCAATATAAACCTTATTTTTATCTACCCATTGACTATTTATATCAATGAATTCACTTCGTGACCTTTCTTGCATCACAAACTTTAAATTCACTTGGCCATTTCTAAACGGATTCTCTTCAAAGAGACTGCGTACTGACTGTCACAAATCATAATAACAATAAAAAAAATCTTCCCTTCAAATAAACGGCACAAGATACCATAGTAACCTATATTCCACGATGTTCACTTAGAACAACTCTCTTTCTGCAAAAAACAAAACTTCTCCCAACAAGAAATAAAGTAATGAAAATAAAATCAAAAGAAGAAGAAAAAAAGAAAAGAATCTGGCAAATGCGCTTATCGACCCAAGAATTCAATCCATCACTGTTTATGCCAAAAAATAAAAACCCATAGGGATCAGGAAGACCAAAAAATAACAACAACAACAACAACAAACACCCATATTCCCAACGTAAACAGACAAAGATGTAGAAAAAAGACCATAAAGTGCTAAAATCACGTGCAATTTCTGCACCGCTTTAAAGAATAACAGACACATAAAAAAGGCACACACATTCTCTCCATACAGCATAACTGAGCCTAACTACATTCTTTTGGGGCCAAAAGAAAACTAAATAAAGTACACATCGACCAGAATGAACTCACAAGAGAGGCAAAGAGTAATAGAGAACACGAGAAGAGCCAGACATTCGACCTCCAACCCCCACATTGCCGCCTAACAACCCAACCCACATAGCTATCCTCTACCCCATTCGCATTCTAATCAAACGTCAAAAAGTTATTTCGCTGCTGCTGCTGTTGCTGCACTCATATAGAAGCAGCGCCAGCCAGGCTTTTTGTTTTGTTTTTGTTATTTATGCATGCAACATCAAGTTATGATCAAAATAGCTAAAACGCATTCGTTTTTGTTGGTGGTAGTAGTTGAGCGGTGGTCGTTACAGGAGTACTGGTATCTAATGACACAGCGGAAGAAGCAACAGTAACAACTGCATGCCAGTCAAGAGACGAACTGGACTTGATGCTGTACTCGGTGCGTTATAACTCGATGTATGGTGGTAGTTTTAGGATATTTTAAATGCGCACAGATTTGATGGAAGGGACTGAACGATACGAATTACTATTGGAATTTAAATAGAGTATAGTTGTTGGGCTTAGTTGTATCATGGCTTTTGTTTCCAAATATTGAGAAATAATTGACTAAATTACATACGATTGTACAAATTCTCTATCCAAAGCATTGACATTCGGAGTCGTGGAAGCGGCTAGCATATTTAACAAGATTCAACTAGAAAACTCAACAATTGAATACCCTTCTAGATTGTAATTTCAATATTTTACTTAATTTTTGCATTTAACTTTATAAACATGTACTGAGTTTGGCGCCCGACGTGGGACCTATTAAACGCAGATGATAGTCTTAAGGGTTCTGCGGGGAGACATGGATAGTACATTCAAGCTCTGCTGGCTTGGATTTAAGGCTTTCAGGTGACCAATTTTTTTAAGCAGTTTGTGAAGCATTGATTCACAGTCAAAATCTTGGTGATGTCTGAATAGAAGTCAAATTGGGTTCTTTGAGTTTGTAAGGTCACTTTTGTACGTAAGTATAACATGCGACTATACAATTTATATTTTTGTGTTTGGCGCCCAACGTGAAGTCGTTCGTAAATTAACGCAGCTTTATAGGAAGGATCATATTATATTATTAAGGCAAAGAGCTACATATATGTTATGTCGATGACAATTAGGATTTGCTGTTGTCTTTCAAAAAGACAGAAACTGGCTTTGGCGTCCTATGCTATGTTAAAGAACATAAGTTAGAAACTGTCTTCCAAAATAGGAACGAAGGTTTAGTACCTACACGAAACTCTGCTTTCATTATTCATTTTTAGACCTGCAGTTAAGGCGGTCTGTTTTTCAGTCACAGAAGTTTGTGGAACTTAAATAGAAGTCTGTTCTTCTTCGATCACCTTTGTGCCAATATTTCTGATCCAATGAGACCCTGAGTAAAATAAAAATTCCATGTCAGTAAGACTAATTGGGAATGTCACCTAAATTGATATCCCACTATTAAATTCTAACCCACCTAACAGATCCTTTAACTGCAAGTAATTTTAAATTCATACCCAAACTATTACCTACATTTCTCCTAAACCTAAAGGACCATGTCCACCACCCACTATTATTCAAACGCCTCGCTCTCTTACAGGCTCTTCACAGATTTATCTCCTAATTGACGAATCAACATTACCGTTGCACGAAGGTTTATTCTACTCGTTTCCTTTGCAAATTTACCCGTTTCGCTCTCACTGTCGGTACGGTATTCCAATACAAGAACAAAAAAAAACCCTCCCTTGATCTCGAAAATATCTTTCTCCGTTAGAGTATAAAAACCCGATCCCATGAAGTGGATACTACTTTGCTCAGAACAACTTATACGGCTGAGGAAAATATTTCGCCGAGCAGGAGAACCCTTCACATACAGGGACGACGTCGACGACGACACAAAAATGTTTCCAAGGGATCACACCATCATCGGACTGAGGGTAAAAACTCCGTAAAAACTTCCTAACTAAAACGATTCTCTTTCGAAGCATAATGTTGCTGTTGCTGCTGCTTCAGCTGATTCTGTAGCCAGGGAGCGCATTGACGGCAAAAATTAAAAAGAAATATTCAGTGAAGGCAACAAAAAAAAATAAAATAAAAATAATACCACTCTTTTCTCCTTCTCTTTAATACCCTGTTTCCGTCGTTACTCCCTTCCCTGTTTATGGTTATGTACATTATATGCTCTTGGGATATAAATGAAAATGCAGATGGATTGTGGATGGAATGCCACAGTGTTATATGAATGTTTGTTCATAGATACATAACTACCACCATGTGGTGTACAGCAGCAGCAGCAGAGAGTTTGAGAAGTGAGTGTTGCTGGTTGGTGCTGGCCTGCTGCTTGCTTTGCCTTGCCTCACTATATTCGATTGTAGCTCGGAAATAGCTGAGTCGCAGGCAGCAGCAGTAGCATTGAAGGCAATGTGCATGTACCTGAACGGAACACAGTACAAGTTAAGAGTTGTGTAACAGTTTGGTAAATGAAAAATATTAAACGTTAAAATTATTCGTCTCCAACGTTTGATTTTTGTAGAATAAGGTTCTAAAATTTAATTTTATTTATTTATATACAATATAAGGTTTGATCGATCGTTTATTTGAGAATCGTTCCACTAAATTTTCTGGCAACTTCAAATTTAGTGTGGAAACCTCGAGTTAATGAACAGTCGTAAACTTAAAATTTACATTCATTTCTACAAATGATCTTCTAAAAGACTCATTAAGGATCCTTTATCTATGTTTGCATATAAGAATTTTTCCAAAATAACCATCCTTAAAATTAAGTCTCTTTCATTTCATCTGAATCCGTTCGACGCCACTGTACCCAAAAAAAACATATATTTCTCTCTTATATACTAAACCACCCGACAAAACGACACACACACATACAGAGCCACACAATTGAACCATGGCACCAAACCAACAACTCTTCGGGCTCTGGTCCCATATTCATGTATATACACATCCCAATGGCCTTATGTAAGCGTTGCGGATGTTTTGTGGGTGCCCTCTCTCACCGACAGGGTGCTTCGGTACGATTGTATTTTTGTTTTGGGAAATTTTTTCTACCCAATGCACTCAATTTGTATCTGACTTCTTATTATCGCTTTGGACATCGCCGAGGTGCGTAGTGTGTCCGTGCCGCTGTGTTTTTTGAAAATTTTACGAAATATCTCTCATCGTGTTGCATTAGCGAAGCGGGAAATCGAGCTAAGAATCGGCAAGTGACAGTTCTAAATTGTAAAATGTCAATTTGTTGACAGCTGTGTGATATTAGAATTTTTTTTTAAAAATAGAGTTGTGAAAACAAAATGTGTACTGAGGTGAGTGTAAGATTTGTGTTCTGTAATAAATATTTTACAATTGAGTTGACAACTAAGGAATTGAAGTTGTGAGAATATATACCGAGTAATAATTATTGAAACTTCTTCTTTTGTTATTACTTCTGCTTTACTTAAATTTCTACACGTCAGATAATAATCTATCTTTAGACTAAGCTTAGTTCTCTAAAACTCTAACATCTTCAGCAGGGCCGCGCCAAAGATCTTTAAACTAGGGAAAAGTTAAGTTGAGACGGTCATTCCATTGTCATTTAAAATATGTTACGGTTTCTTATAATGTGTTATAAAAACTTTACAATTGCCTAATGAAAATTAATGGTGCTTTGAATCTTATTAGAAATTACGTTTTGTGTTATGATGCAAATTTATTTCATCAAGTCTACATACTAGTACCTCTAGGTCTGTAGTAGAAAGTTCTTCCTCCGGTTTATACTATTTCTAAGTATAGATACAGTAGGTATTAGAGAGACTATCACTAGATCTTTAGCAGAAAACAAAATTCAACTGCTACTGCACTTCATTTGAGTTATTATCACATAAGCTAATAGTAGAAGTAAGCAGTTTTTTGATGAACTTGATTACTCCATGATTTTTGGCTAATCTCCGCAATCTTCGGTTTTTACTGAAATCTTGTTAGTATCTTGTTGAAGTAATAAAATACGTCTTCCTTTGCATAGTAATTGCACCGATCTTTGCAACCTTCTATTATTGCTGCATGTTATTTTGGTCGCCTTAGCGTACTAATTCACCTGTAGTAGTAGTAATTCTTGACCATTTTGGTAACATTGCTAAGTGTCTCAAATATTGAAAGGAAAGATGGATTTAGTCCATTTAATTAATAGTTTACAGTACATTTTGATGTCAGTATGGATAGATATTAGTGTTCAATAATGTAGCTTTGTAGTTCAATAAAGCTGTTTGACTAAATACCAAACAAAAACCTTAAAGCCTATCAAAATCTATAAAAACGTTAAAAATTATATTTCGCGCCGTTTTTTCGCATCACCCTGTCCTCAAATTTGTGTCTTTACTAGCAGCAAATATCAACGCCGCACATGCAAATACAAAAAAAAAAAAAAATCAACAACAAAAAAGCTTAAAAAAAAAACAGCAAAACGAGTATGAATGACCTTTTTGCTGGCAAAGCATGTACCTACACTGCGAAAACCCGATTCTCTCCAACAACACCATCATCGCCCTCTGCCGATTTCCCACCTCTCTTCTACTCCAACAGCACCATCAACTCAACATCATCCACCTCTTTCAACTGTCACTACATAGTGTTGGTCGGACGGGCTCCAACTAGGTTGCTCGGATAAGTTCTCCTCTACACACCATCGCCGCCACGTTCCTCCTCGCAAAATCCATTCCAATCCGCTCTACACATTTAAGTGCGCACAAAATAGCAAATTGGAATGAGAATCACCTCGTCACCATACCACCCACCCTCGTCGGCTTTGGCTGATGTTGCTGCTGGCTTTTGCCTTGGCGTGGTTCATTGAATTGGTTGGTGTACTTCGTTGCTTGGTTGCTGGTTTGGCTCTGCTCTGGTTGACTGGTGTATAGTATGTGTCATCAGAGAACCTCTTCCTGTGTCATTTGCTTACACTGCGCGCTGTTATTTTCCAACCAAAGTCATACCCATACAACACCACTGTACAACTCATCCCGCAACATTTTAAAGTTTATTTCTTTTTATTTTTAGGTTTTCTCTTGATTCTCTTAAGAAATTCATTCGTATTTTTATTGGCTTGTGTGTTCTTGTTTATCTTTACAAATTCTTTGTATCTTTTTATTGCGAATAGTGGAGGAATCAATTGCTCAACATGTTGCTCATTGCAAATACTTATTTGTATTGTTTGTGCATTTAAGTATAAAATTCATTTTCCCCCTCTTTTTATACATGACATTCGGTTGTTCAGTTGAATGTCAGATATTGGATGAGGATGTTGTTGTTTGAAATTGATAAGCGGAAAGTTTCGGTGAATTGGCTGTTGCACGGAAATTTTTTTTTCGCATAGTATGATGTTTTGTGCGGTTACGAAGCAATTTTTTAGGTTAGTCATCATTACCTTATAATATGTTCTGTTGGCAAGATCAGATGGGGGAAGCACTTAACTAGATTTCATACGAAACTGAGATTTACACAACAATTTCGATCGTAAAGTTCGGTTCACAGCGGCAGTTTTGCTTATTAAAAGTAGTTTACTGCGCACGACACCACATGTCTTAATATCGATAAAGGCTAGATTATTATTTTCTTAAAATCTGAACATAAGGGGAAGATACGTACAATATACACAGAAATACCTAAAAAAACAAACAAAATTTGTACTTTTTCCTATAAAGCATAAACTATCACGATTTGCCACTTCCAAACAAACGATTAAAACAATCAACAACAATCAATATCAGTTCATACTCAGCATCGTCAACAAATAACCATTCTTCACATAAAAAAAAAACTCCTAACAATTTACCTTTTTTACCTCAAAACTTCCTTGTAGTAAACCAATACCACGATTTACCCACCTCTAAAACTTCCATGATATTTAAATGGATTCACCCATCATTCCACCCTGAATCTACCACATCGCATAATGACGTAAAAATAAGTCTACAGCCATCCCCATACAACTCACAGCTGACGTCTTAAATGTCATCATATCTCCCTTCAAAGAATGACATACGCACATTAAACAAATAATGACAGAAAAAAATTATTGTAAATAAATTATACATCCCCGAGCACGTGGTTGTTTTGAATTGAAATGCAATTTTCTCTTTTTGCGCTCTCTTTGAAAATCCTCAGCATTTTCTTTAAAACTTTTCCTGGCCCTTATCCATATACCCCACTACACACAACTCAACCAGTTGCTGTGTTGGCTGCATCATATTATCAACCCAGCGCGCTATCTGTTGGTGAAATGTCTTGCTTGCAATGAAATGCATTTCAAACAATTACACTTTTGTTTTGTTTCTTCTCTATTTTCGTTCATTTCTCCATTTGTTTTGGTTTCTCTAGTTCTCTTTTATTATTATTTTCTCTTCGATTTTTTATGGGGCAATGACAATTCAATTAATGTTTGTCTTAACTTATTTATGCGTCACCAATCACGAACATCAATCGACGCTATACGCCAGAAGGTTCGTGTGCTGTGGAAACATCAAGAATGCGGATAAACTCTTTCTCATTGTAACATTCTAATGGAGGGTGGTTTTTTGGGGATACATTGGTATGGAACTCAGTATTTATTCATAAATACAAATAGTTTTTGAATGATTTTTCGATTTAAAAGGAAAACCAGTATCGCTATGATACCCTCCAAAAACCAAAATGAGAAAGAGAGCAAGAAAAGTATCAAGTGGTGCTGTGTGTGTTCTTATGCAGGAAAAAGTGTTGGTCCTGCGTTGGGCGCCAATTCTAATGTGATTTAGAACAGCTGATTGCGGGTTATGGATAACTTGTTGATTTTGATTAATGCTGTTTGTGTGAGGTGAAGTTTTGCTATGATTGTTTGGATTAGAAGAAATAAGAAAGAAAAATAAATATCCATTGACCTTAAATAAAATGATTCACTCGTCCCCATCGTCTTGAGTGTGTTGCATGCATGAATCCGAAAATCACATGAAAAAAAAAAAAACGAAAACGAAGAAGAAAAAACAAACGTGTACGTATGTATTTGTATGTCTTTTTGTAAAAATTTCAAAACTTACACTCGAGGCAAAATGAGAGACCTTCTGATGCCAGTTATTCGTTTAGGCCAACAGTCAGCCAGCGAGCCATTCAGTCAGTCATACAATCTCCCCGTAAAAATAACAACAAATAATAAATGGAATGGAATTCCATTTCAATGAGTGGAGAGGTAAGAAAAGTGAAGAGAAAGAGAGATGTGAATATAACAACATCGATAAAATGCGCGCATGAGTAATTGACTGAAGTCACGAACGCACAACGGATACCAGACCCAGCAGCAAGCAACAGAAACATTTTTCGTTGGCCGCTTGGTTGATTTTGAGGCTTAAAATTCGTCGACTTCGACGATCATCGTGTGCCTGCCGAAGTAAATGAGGCTAGAGAGATCGGTTGGTTTCTTCTTTGCCGATGTAGATGTTTATATTTTTTCTTTCTTTCTCGATGGTGAGAACGAAAGGAATTCGAGCGTCATACGAACGTGATTGATAATGACAAAGGGTTTGACATTGGTTGGTGGGCTTTTTGAATTCCTCTTGGAAGTGTCAAATGTTTCAAACTTCTTAAATCAATGCCAATGTTCTTGACGCGAGTTCAAAGTAATTTTTGACAGAATATATACATATGTATTTTTGAAAATGTTGAGTTAAATACTATTGAACAGATTTCGATGGCCGTTTTCTGCAATATACAGTCAGAAACGTTTTAAAAAACAAAGAAAATTTATAAATTTTGAAATCACTGCATAATGGACTAAAATCTATGCAACATCTAAATACTGTTCTAAATACCAAACTAAAATTTAACATACGTTAAATATAACACCTATTTTGACCATACACCTGCCTTTCATTCAACTTTAATAAACATAAATTTCAACGTTTCAAGCACGTCCTTACCCCAATGAAAACCCTCGCTATATCATAAATAAAAAAAGGAATAGAACTTGCATTGCCTACTGTCAAAATATAAGTTATAACTGTCAAAGCCAACACAATAGTTAATCATTCATGAAAATCCCAAAAACAAGCCACTAAACCACCTTAAGTCAATTTCACCGATGATTACTAACACCACCAGGTCGTCGTCGTCGTACTCGTCAACCACCTTCTAACCGGCAAAACCTAAACCAGCAAATCGCCGGCACCTAACCTGCACACAAAGCATAAAACCATCGCAATAAAAGTTGCATGACGGCAGTGATGATGATGATGATGATGACGACGACGACGACTACGACGGCGGCGACTACGATGCACAATCCGATTGAATTCCACTCGTGGCACCTACACTCCATTATAATGGTGCAACCCTCCTAGCTTCTAACAGCACTTTCCTCAATATACAATGCCGCGCATCGTGTTGTTTTCTATTTTAAAGTTATGCGGTTACGTCATTTTGTTTGTGTGTTGGTCAATGCACATTGCATTGATGGGAGTCGGTGGGCGGTCATGCTCACCCCTCTAGCAATAACCATGATTACCACAATCATCACCTGATAACACACTTACGCATCGTCAAAATGAACAGACCTTTATTTTTTTTTTTGTAATACTAACATATGTATGTATGAATATACACCTCATATTCTACAACAGATGATTATGACGACAATTGGTTTAGGGAAGAGGCAGTCAAAGATGGTGAATAGAATAATTATAATCACCATGGTGAATATACCAAATATTTTACACATCCCTTCTATTACCGTTAGGTGAACAAATGACATCCAGCACAAAGTGCAAGTGTTATGCGAGAAGATTATATTTTTTTGGAAATTGTTGATCCTCCCTGAAGGATTTAACTGTTTTTCTCCGATGAAAATTTTCCTGTCAAATGGATTCTGTTTTTTTTTTTTTTTAATTTTAAGAGAAAATTTAACCAGAGCGAGAATTAAATTTTGCTCAGGATTTCTTTTTTTCAATACATTGTGTTTGTGGGAGGTGGGATGTATGGTAGGAATGCATAACAGGTAAAACAAAGCCACAGACACAGTTACGCACATTTCATCTCCCATTTAGGTTATGCCCATACACATATAGGGAGAATGTTATATTCAATTTTAATATCTCTGCAATGATATTACGTAGAGTGGAGCACATATACATGTACATATACATCACCCACCCATAGATCAACCGACCAAAGACCACCTGAACTGAACTGAACTGTGCCACCCACCACTCACTTTCCTCCCTCGATAGGTTATTCAGCAGGATGTTCTTTCCCTCGATCACCCTCATCATCTGCTATGTTCGTCGCCTTTTTCGCCCAGTTCCCTCCCCCCCTCCCATTTGTGTGTTATTCACCAGCTTTCTGCTCTCATGTCAACCCCGTCCTCTACTTCAGCTTTAGCTTCGCCTGATGTGGTTAGTTTATAACCCTGCGCTCGTTTCCATTATATCTCCAGCCTTTTGTACGTCATGACGACGACGGTTCCCTACTATCTCCAACTCTACCTAAAAGTCTGTACATCAGTGTGTATATGTGTTGGTATAAAATAATCATTCTCACTACAAACACCTACACAGTCAGAGAAAAGGTGGGTGTTGGGTGGTAAATTTATCCTTGCCATTATGCCTTACCGGCCACCATCAGCCTCTTCTTGGATGCTCTCCCAGCAGCAGTATCATTTCACATCACCCCAAGCTCTCGTCATTTTATAAAACCGTATAACAGTCAACCTACATATATAAAATAATAATTATTATTACGGTATATACACACACATCTACAAAGCCAGTGCCAAAAGGAAACGTGAAAAGCTTTCATTCTATCGTTAAGGGTGGTGGTGGGTGAGCGCAATAAGGGTGAGGTTGTTAAGTGTGGTAGATGGGTGGTGTTGGATGGAGAGCGGGTGAATGTCAGTGGTGGTGGCTTGTATCCATGGCAACCATTAAGTCGAACACACACACACATACACATCGAACAACCATCTCACCAGTGGGAGACACAGTGGGTTGTAAAAAAAAAATGTGTATAAAGCCACCCTTAGAGTAGTAAAGCTGCTGCTGCTACTACTGTTTCTCGTGCTCTTCTATCGGAAAAGCACCACTAAGGGGTGGAATACATTTAAACTTGAATGACAGGAGGCTAACAAACACACAACAATAGAGCGAGCGAGATAGCTAGCAAAATCATTATCCTGAAATCATTATTCTGATGCGCTACACTATCCCTCAAAGTTTGATTTCATTATTTCGGGCATGTATATATGTGTGTGTGTGTACGAGTGTAAATACCACAATCAACCCACACCTTAGCCCACCTACTTTTAAATTCACCACTACTTCGCTTTCCCCCCCATTGATTGTTGTGTTTTCATTTCGTTTTCCTCCTTTTTTTGTTCGTATTTTGTTTATTTCGAAAGCAATGTGGACCAATCCACCCACAACCCACAATCCATATGCCCCGTTCTTTCTCTCTATTCGAATATAAATTAAATAAAGCTTTAATTTTGAGAGAAAACGAGCCTTTAAGCCCTGGCTATAGATACGCGGTGACTTTAAAGAGACTGTGGAACTGTGGAGGAAAAGCTATGTCCTTTAATATTGAATTCAGATTAAATTTTACGTAATTTTTGAGATGGGCTATTTGGTTGTTTGTGATGTACATATGTTGCAATAGAGGGCGCCCGAGAGTTTATTTCACCTGATCTGATCATCCACTATTCAGCCGAAATGTGTACAACAATGTAATCCAAACAAACAATAACAGAGTAGATAAAATATACAAAAGAAAAAGTTGAGGAATACAAGCGAACAAAAAAAAATGGATTTGTGAGAGAGTCGGTCAACCGGCTTCGACTTTCGACATACATACAATCATCATCATCATCATCTCCGATGCTACCTTGGGAAAGTTCACTTTAAATGTTATATGACGTGTGTGTGTATACGCCAAGTGGGGGTCGAGCACTGCGAAGAATATGATGATGGGAACGCAGTAACAACAGCAGCAGCAAAGTGCTTATACGCAAATGATGTGCTCTGTGGTTGATGATGATGGTGCAGCGCCAAAAAGTTCGATTGTTATTCGTTGATAGAATGACTTGGCATGTTGTTTATACTTGATAGCGATGCTCTTCTCTTGAAATATATGGCAATCTGACGATCACTACAATCGATCGCGATCGATTGCCGTGATGAGTGTGAGGATCGATGGTAAATGGATTGCCGATTATGTAAGATGAATTGAAATAAGTATGCAGTTGTTTGTTTTACTTTTTTTTTTTCCTCAGCTGTCTTGTTCGGTTGAATGATGTTTGAAGTTTCATTGTCACAGCTTGACAGTTAGTTTGGCACAGTTGTTGAGGGTGTAGAGCTCTTTTCTGTCTGGCAGGTTCAGAGTGATTGATAAATTGATACTTTTTGACAGCAGTGACATATAGGGCAGATTTATGTTAACACTCGATTGACAGGTTGCTTTCAATGTGATCATTTTAAATTCTGAAAGATTCTTAGCTTACCCATGCAAGAAGCTTAATGCCATCAGCTGTGGCAACAAGCTTATTAACTTTATTTGTCTGAACAAGCTTGGGCTTTATGGATAAACTTGTTAAGTTTTCATTTCAACCTCAACAAACTGGTTTTAACTGCCAATAAAAACGAACTTAGTCTCAGCGTTTGGTTGATTAGTTCCTTCCCTTTACTAAGGTTTCATAGTTTTTTTTGGCAAGGGTCATGCATAGCAATGTAACGTTTACCGCGTTCGTTAAGAAACTTTGGGTATCAATTTTGTTTTATCTTTTGTTATAAAACGCTGGTAACAAATTTAGGCTCTCATCTCATGGGAGATATAACAATGATAAAAATCAAACAAAAACCGCCAACGGAACTAAAAAAATCTCTATTACCTCGTAAGCACGTCAGAAGTTAAAGGCTTATAAATATATATGTAAATACATACATCATAATTTTATTAAATCTTGTCTAATTACGGATTCAATTCTCCATTATCCTGACAACATCATCACGCGATCAATTGGTGGAATTCCGCCATGTTTATCTGCCATGCATCCCTACCCCGAAAAATATCGAACATCTATGCCAGAAATAATCGAATCGAAGAAGAAATCACACAAATGCAGTGCTCCTGATCCATTTAAAATACCCGCTCGTCATCTCTCGTTAGCCACGGCGGCGAAAACGAACATATCAAGGTTGCTGCCTAGTACTAATGCCTATACGCTGTGCTCTTACAGTTGTTGCCAATGCCGATGGATCCAAGGAAAGCAAGCGTAAACTCCTTGCGAACATAGAAACTCTCGGAAAGTCCCCCAAAAAACAGTATGCTCCATCAACACAACATAGCATTTGTAGTTGAAAGTAGCTGCAATACAGGCGCTGTGGTGGAATATAAAAAGAAATTTTCTTCTCCAAATTGCATTTTCTCATAATTTTAATCTACCAACAACAAAAAGTCAGTTTAGTTCGTCCATCGTCGGTTCAACTAACCATCATCATCTACCAGCTTCAACGAGCTCTACCATCAGCAGCACACGAACAACCACCACCAGTACCAGAACCAACAGCAACAACAACCCAGTGCAGCAGTACAACGAACGACACAGTGGTGTTTTCGAGTGACGCCGCCACCGCCGCCGCCGCCATTGCTTCCATCACTTTGCCTTTACTGCTGCCGCTGCTGTTTCCATTTCCCTCCACATTGGAGCGCTCTATACTATACAATGATGTGTGCTATTTCTCCTGTGCGGCAATGGTGATGTTGTTGTTGTTGCTTGTGTGCCGTTGTTTTGCTACCTCCACTGTACACTATACTAGAGCTCTGCTTCTGACTACTCTCTCTCTGCTGCGCTGCTGTTCGTTCGTACGTTCGCTGCTCTGTGCTGTGCTGTGCTCTGTGTATATCGAAATTGTATTAGTTTCTTTATGAATATAATCTTGAATGTGTGGTTGTTGTTCCCTTGCTTTTCGCTTGCTTGCGTCTGTTCTCTCTAAATTGCGCTGTCGGTGGAATCTCGTCTACGAGGAATTCGACCAGGCCACCCGAACGAGTCGGAAATCGTACACGAAGGCAATTCGGCTCAGTACCGAATGAGTACGAAGTACCCTTCGGGTGTGTTCGTGTCGGGCTGGGTCGATTTCCAGAGTTTGTACATTTTATGTGGAAATACTTTGGTAAACGAACGAACGAAGTGATACACTATGTGTGCTATTGGCCTCTCTTTCAGTTGGTGAATGGTATCTCTGTCGCACTTGTTTGGATGGCATGGCAAACTGGCATCAGTGGTGGGTTTTATACTTGGGAACAAAAATACCGAAATGCCTTTCGTCGTCATCGTCGTCGTCGTCGACATCATTCGCTCGGTACGGCGGTGCTCGTTGGTTGGTAAAGTACAGTACAGTTCAAGACTCATCGGTCGGACAATATACGAGAACCCGAACCCGAGTAGAGTAGCAGCGCACCGACACTGGCCTATGTTGAAGATGACGATAATGATGTTGCTGGTGCTGTTTTTGATGATGACGATGATGATGATGATGGGGATGACGACTGGTGCTACTCTGACGGTGTAGTAGCACCACTCTAGCCTTTGTGTGCTATTTTCCTGAATGCGATTTCGCCTCTGCGTCGTCAACTTTTGTAATGCTGCTGCTGCGCGAATAGCCAAGGCAAAAATAATAATAATTTGATGATGTACAGCTCGGCGGCAATTCGCTTGCTGCTCGCCACAAACACTAACGGCAGTAGAAAACACAGCGAGATATCTTTTTAGCCGAGATGTAGATGTTGTTTTTCTCAGCAATGATGTTGTTCAATTTCCGAGGAATGAAGCTTATTTTTTCTTGCGATTTTATTATTATTGCTTCTGATGGAGTTCTGGTTGAGTTTTTAAGAACCCTGACTTCATTAAGTAACCCGGGATTTTTATTCACTTGTCGGTTATGCACCTTGGGCTGTCATTTTATTTTTTTGTTTTTGCGTACTTCAAACTAATCATTAAATCGATATGAACGATGGTTAATGAGTCATTGATTACTCACCGAATGTATGTAGATGTCCCCCACCTTATTTCCTGGCTGTTGTTATCAGTGGTTTTCATTAAAGATTTCTGATAAGAGTTTGCCGCCGCCACCACTACGTTATTGCGTCGCACGTTGAACTAAGCTAAATGTGCTGAATGTGTTGCTTGTGTCAATATCAGTGTTCTTATTGGAGGCGAGCTTTTAAATACATACATTCGGTTATTTTTTTTTTTTTTTTTTTTAGAGAGACATTCACGAACTCTTTGCCCTTCCTGTGTCTAACTATTACTGCCGGTGCGCTGCAGTTAACTTCTAGGTTGGTGTGAGTATTTCCTTCAAAAAAAGAGATGGGCTGATGCACATCTTTGGGGGTTTTCCTTGCTCATCCTATTAGTGGTATCATGTTGAGTCATTCTCGGTGGTGGGTTTTAACTCCTTTGGCTCAGCGATGAAATGTGTATAAAGTCCTAATATTGGGTGCCGTACTAATGTGACTTTGAAAGAAAATTTAGTTATTGTAGGTAGATAGTTATGCCTATTTGGCTGACTTATGACTTTGTTTATCTGTATGTCGATATTGTTTGGTTGGCCACAATGCTTTGTTTTGGGGATCTTTCCTAAACAGTTGCCGATTAAGATTTGTGTATTGATCAACAGCGATTTGGAAAATTTAAATGGCTCCCTCGTTCGGCCTGCTTAGTTTTCTTTAAAAAAAAATTAATAATTATCGTCTTTTGTTATGGAAGTCTTATAGGTATAAAGGACGTCGTCAACTAAGCTTAGCTTACATTCTGAGAGAGCTCTGCACTCTGTGAAAGCGATTCAATCATCCCTGATTCATTATTTGCCAAAATAGAGTAAAATTAATCTATAAACTACATAGCTTTAGGTATTTGTAGGTACATGACTTTGAGGTTATAGAAATTGTTAGATAAGAATAAGACCCAATTTCAAATTAGACATGCGTTTAATCAAAAGTCAATGTCAAAATATACCTGTTAAGCCTTGATCTCCGGTTAACCCATAATCGCATTCACAACTACTTCATCACGTAAAAATCCTTTATTTTCTTACTTCTGAAAATATCTGCTCAGGAAATCACATGAATTGCAAGACCTTAGAAATTCCTTTCGAAATACCTACGCACAAATATGCATCCATCAATACATCATTTCCTGCATGCCGCCTAAAAGGATCATAAATTTTACCTACCTGCTGCATTATTGCAATGACCTCTCCTAAAATCCTAAAAATATCACGGCCCGAAAAAGACGTTTCAAAAATTCTAAAGAATATCATTTAGGCAAATTCAACCCTGACCCTTCCCTGGATTATGTTTTCATTTTATTTTTCCTTCAGAAATGTCCGCAGTCACAAGTAGGCCTAAGTATCCCAAAAAAAAAAAAAAAACGATACCCAACTGTCTACCTACTTCTCATTGAATATTGAAGAAGAAACGAAGAGGGTGAAGAAGGGAACAAAAATTATCGCATCCGAAGGGCTATCAATAAAAATTGAAAAGGAAACGAAAAATTACAACCAAGAAAGGGAGAAACAGCCAAATGGTTCCTATGCATTCCCAACGATGGTGCAAGGTTCATTTTGCCTTCCTTTATTATGGAAGAAGAAAAAAAAAGGAAAAATAAGTAGAAACCGTCGCCCGTATAATATGGGATTTTGTGACGTTTGTATAGGACCGGCTTGTTTGCCTGTCAGACAGCAGGCAGGCAGGCAGGCAGACAGACATTCACACACACGCTTTGTGTGTGTATTTTTCTATCCCATAAACTATTCGGAATCTTTTCGCCGTCGTCATCGTCATCCCCATCTTCTTCTTTTTCTTTTCTGCCTATAGTGTTGACTTGGAAGTTCATTTTTTTGTCGTCCTTTTCATCTAAAGACATTTGAGTGGGTGGAGGGTTTAACGCCTCCCTGAAATATTAGGGTTTAAGAAGCTTTTTTTTTTTTGAAGGTCGCGCGGAAGTCTGTTTCTCCATTTCGTGTGTAAATTTTGGGATTTAATGACTTAACAGTTTGTAGACTTCTTGCCAAGGTCCTTCGTGAATAATTAAGAATGTGCTGAAAAATTTTGTTAATAGAAAATTGTAAATATTTTTTGGGTCTCCTAGACTGCATGACGAATTAGGGTGTTATGGAGTGGGTCTTTTTTTTCTGGCTAGTCTTGTTCTGGTTGTCCACATTTTTAAGGGATATTTTTAGTCATTGTGCGTGGGATGTCGGTTGATACCATTCCCACGTTTAACCTTTAGATGTTATTTTAAGAGTTGTTCCTTTTCTTCTTTAACCTTTCTGTGAAGGAAAATTGAGTTAAGAATTAACTTTTTATAAGAGAGCACGACTATTTACTAATGGCTTTTATGGGGAGAAGAAAACAGGTATTATATGACCTTGAGACGATATAAATTTCTGCAACTTAATTCGGCAGTATTAGTGAACATTGTGGAAGCTTTTTAAAGGTTTTTTTTTTACCTCTTCTGAGAAACCTAATCGGATGTGAATGTTTACACCTGCAAACATGACGTGACGTCATGCATGTTTGATAAAATATCATGTGTTAAAAAAGAGGCAAATGACTGTAACAAGAGCTACATAAGTTGATCTACTTCATAAACAAATAATAGGCAAAAGTTATTATTCAATGCAAAATGCTGTAAAACTCTCCACTACCTTAGCCTTTTGGGAGAAGGTTTCTCAAAAATGAAGCCCACTATGTAAAACTTCTAAATAAATTTAAACCCCTTTACAATGGACTTTGTTTTGTTCATTTCACACAAAAAGTGGACAGAAGAGACTTATCCTTCAATATAGAACCAAACTAAAGCAAATTAAAAAAAAAGTGTTGCCAAGTCTTTAAGCAGCAACTGATATGCCTAAAATGCTGCCAAATTCCATACAAACCCCATTCATTCAATAAATCATAACAAGAACTAAATTGACCAATTGAAATAATCTTTTTCTCTTGACATTCTACAACCTACAACTTGACGTAAAACAAATCAAAAAATCCTCTTAACATGCTTATACACCTCTCCCCGTGTGCCCATCTTCATCTTTTTATTTCGATTTTCATTCATAAATCGACAAAGCCTGAGAGTACAAGCAATTCAACCCGAAAACAATGAATAAACTGTGCTATGCTGCCATCAGCTGATATATTTATAAAGTGGCGGGCAAATCAACTCTTCTCAATTCATTTTTCTCTTCATTTTTTTTCTTTCTTTATTTTCCTTAACCCCATTCTGAGCTTGTTTATGATTATTATTATTCCTCATCGCACGTAGTATACCACGCGTATGCTTTTTACTACCTGCTACGACCCCTATAATTTTCAAATAATCAAAACAAACCCCGAAAGGAAACGAGGAGTGCTTAGTAAGTTAGAGTATCATGTGTGTGCTGTTGCCAATGCTATTCTTCTTCCTGTCATCGTTTGTCGTCGTCTGGTGAAATTTTGCATTTTCGCCATGCGTACGTGAAGCTTTTATTCAACAAAAAAAAAAATTCTTTCAGTTCCTTTTTATTATAGTTTCTCTAGAGGCTCTATCCTATTTGGTTGGCTTTTCCTTCCTTCAAAATATATTCATATTTGACAAAGCTTCGGGTTTTTGACGTTGGTCAAGTGTATGTCACATGTATGTCTACTCGCCTCCTTTTTGGCGAGAAAATCCATCAAATAAGGCAACAACAAGTTGGATAAAAAGCTTTTTACTAAGTTGATGTGTGTTCATTCATATATTCTCTCTCCTACATGGATGTGGAGGGGTTTCCTTGCATTTGAAAATCAAATCAAAAATCGATTTGACACAGAGAAAAGTGCCATAGGAGCGAGCGACCTTATTATTGACGTATGCTGTGTACACATATCGTACGTCGCGACGTCGTCGTTCTTCTTTTTTTTTTTTCATTTTTATTAAAGAAAAAGAGCAACAGCTTGTGGTTTGAAATGTAAATTCTTTTTTAGAATCTACTTCATGAGTGCGTGGAACTCATGAGATATGTGGGAAGATGAGTTATAAACATACACATGGCAAAAGTCTAAGAGAGAAACGGGATAGGAATAAAAAAAAAAAAAGAAGAATGATTACAAAAATCAAGCAGCGGCAAGTTGCTCCTTCGTAGTCTCGTTGATGCTGTTGCTTAAATGTGTAGGTAGGTCGTTTGGGATTTCTTTCTTTTCTATACTCAAAGATACACGTCAAACTGGCAACAGTATACAAAAAAAAAAAAAAACTTTAAAAGACGCAACGTATCAAAAAATATACAAAAAATATCAAAAGAGAAAAAAAAAATTTCATCGTCGCCGCTGTTGTCTCCGAGGCGCAACAGCAGGTTTGAAGCGGTTGTGTTTCATGAAAATAAAATTAAAATGAAAAAAGTATCTACCACCTCTATAAATGCTGCCAAGAAGCCACTTCTCTCTCTCATGGTTACCTTGGTGCTTTAATATCTCGAAACTTACTGTGTGTGTCTGTTGGCTTTGAAAACCGAAGCGTAAAATATGCCCTGCAATAGTCTTTGTCGACGTTGTGTGTGTATAGTCGCATAACACAGTCGCACACACAGCATAGCAAAAGTCAACATCATCAACTCTGATGACAACGAGCTCCAAACGCGCTACGATCAACCAGTAACCGGGCGCGTACCAGCTCCCAAAGTATGAACGTATAAAACGACCCCACGATCTGGAAAACGCGAGGCGAGAGCGGTGTAGATGATGGCGATGGCAGCGGTGGAGGTGGTGGTGGCAGTCGCGACGGAGGCAACGTCCGTCGTCATCACCGCCGTTCATTTTATTCGATCATTTAGTTTTTTTTTTTTTATATTATTTTTGTTGTCTTTTATTCAACTTTTGTGGCCCGTCTCGAAGCAACAAAACGCGCAACTCACTTGTGACTAGTTGTTTGGCTGGTTTCTACATTCAATCTTTTCGTTTGGTTGCCAGCAGCACACCAAGCACCAGTGGTTTTTTCTTCACCTTTTTTTATATATATATTTATTCTGTTTTATGCCAGAGAAAAATATTTTGGAATAAAAATTTCGTATCGTTGGCCGGTTGTATAGCCTTCTTATATAAAAAAAGACAAGAGAACTTACGAAACGAAAATTGAAGAGAAGACAGAAAAAAAAATGTTTAAAAATACAAAAAAAAAAAAAAAACATATACATATTGGAATTTATCAACTAGAAATACGAATCCAAAATTTTTTGTTTTTGGCTTTTGTTTTTTTTTTTGAATAGATAGATGCATAGAGATATTGTTTTGATGGATATACCCAGCCTCAGGAAGGTGATAGAAATGTTTATTTGTTACGCCTGTGTTTTATTTTTGAGAGACTACAAGGTTATAAACTGTTTGGTTGTTTTTTACACCTTTTGTGGACTTTTTCGATTTTCAAATGCTTATGAAATTTTAAGACAAAAAGATGAGAACATTATTGCAGGGTTTTAAAATTTTAAAAGCTCGATCATTACGAATAAATTTAAAACTTCTCAACAAGTTAAGTTAGCTTACTGTTCTGAAAAATACCTTCTTTAGTTATGTAGCTATTTTCCTATATTTATAGACTCTATATTTTTACAAGGACAATAAGTTCATGGCTTCTTAGATTTGGACCTAGGCTGAGCGTTAGTTAAAATTTAGGACAACACTTTTGAATATCAATAAATTGGGATTAACGTAGAGCGCCATATATGCATGCAAATTATACCTAAAGGCGAACGAGATTAATAATATTTCAAGTCTTTTGTACTTCACAGTAAGAACCACGCATTAACGGTCCTATACAACACAATTATGTATGTAAAAACGAGAGAATAGATTCCCAATTCAAATGTCTCTTAGTTGGGGGAATACCTACTATTACGTCACGTTCACACTTTAGACTCATACTTTAATTTGAAACAACAATTCTCCATATAGACTGTTGGATTACTCAGTACCTTGGGTATGAACAAATCTCACCACACATTCAAAATATGCACATATCTCCATCTCAGTTCCATTTTTAGACATGTACACGCTCTATTCTACTGTCGGCAAAAGAACAACACCAATGACTCACACATGGTAACAAAAGCAAACAGAGGAATTCCAAGATCTCTCTTCGTACACACAATCAGGCGGATATTCAAAGTATTTCCTGTTCAATACCAAAGCAGAAGAAAAGAAAAAAAAAATATCGAAAACAAACAACAATTCATTCGAAACTCTTTAGGCCATAAATTTATGACGAAGGACTGAGCGACGGGCACAACAAGTGTCCTAGTTTATTTATTTATTTCCTGCCCCCGTTTTTTTTTTGTTTCTATAATGTGTACCATTACGTCATTAATGTAAGTTCATCGACATCTCTCACACTCCTAGCCATGCGGCATACGCTAATAAATTAAATAAGATCCACCACCGACCTAAATTTCGTTTTACTTCATGAAAACATAATAATTCAGAGCAACCAACGAATAATAACAACAACAAGAGCATAAACACCCACCGTCGAACGACCTTCAAAGTTTGATTGTCCAGTTTTGTACCGTCGGTCGGTACCTTGTTGTGTTGTGGATATTCATTCGCCGTGCTTACAGCCCCACATTTAGGAATAATAAGTCTCTCTCTCCTCGCATTGAGCCGTGCCCTCGTCACTTATTTCACTGCTGCTTGTTGAAATGTATAAATAATTCATCGCTGTTTACCCTTTCCTTCGTCTTCATTTGACTGAAGGTTATAATACTACGTTGTCGATACGAAAAAGGCATAAATATCAGAAAGCGAAAGAGAGAACAAAACAACGAATAAAAAAGGCTTAGCCATCGTCCTACGAGAAAAAACGAGCAGTCCTTCAATTATTCCAAAAGCCCATGTGGATTATACTTTCATTCAGACATCGCGCGAGGGATACACCACCACTTTTGTACAAAAGGGGTGTATATATGTCCAGGGCGTATAGATTCAAGGAAATTCATTCACCCTTTAGTCGGATTTTTTGTTTGTTTTTTTATGTGAACATCATCCCTTAGTTTTACCCTTGAAAATTTGATTTCACTACGAACTCGACGACACAACCGAGTGCAATTTCTTTTGACTTTTTTTTTTTCAATCGCTTTCCTTAGATCCCTTCACTATTTAACTCATCCTTGTGTTCTTCCCACACTTCAAAGCAAGGTTTTTGGAACACAAAATACAAAAAAAAAAGAAATAAGAAACCTCAACCCTTTTGCCACCCTCACCACGCCGACGAGCACGTGCGAGGACGGCTGCATTCTGCAGAATGACTCACAACAGCTGAAACTTCTACTCCGCTGTTGTTGGTTGGTACTGTTGCCGCCCGCATCCTGTCTGTTCTGTATTAAATTTGGTTGCAAATTCCCCGAAAAAGAACCCAAAACGAAATTCGCTGCTGTTGCTCCTTGTTCACTCATTGACTTCTCTTGGCCTCTCTCTGTTTACATTTTATTCTTTTCTATACCCATCGCCGATAAAAAAAAAAAGCATATCTCTTTTCTGCTATAAAACAAAAGAACAACTTTCAAAGTTTCTATTTTTAACCCAATTAAAACATAAACACAAAAAAAGTAGCTAGCAATCGAAATTTGTCCAGACGAGAGCGGTTGTTGTGCTGCAGAATTTCACCTCACTTCTAGTGGTGCTGCTGCCTGTCTGCGGTGTTCGCGAGAACGTGGGGATAGATGTTCAGATGGCGGTGTTCGTGCTGCTGTCACGCTTTCTTTTGTTAAGTTTATGACATACCTACCTACCTTCATGGCTGAAGTTCTATCCCTTTTTTGGCGGAAATTTTACCATCGAATTGATTCTCTTGGGGGTGGTGATGGCTGATGATTGGTTAAAGTAAACATTGTTGACCGAAGGGATTTTGACGTTTAGATTTTTTGTTCGATGATGTCGTTTTTTGTTGACATATGCTGGATTTAATGTGTTACGTCAAATGGAATGAGATAAATGACTAATAGGAGTAAAAAGCTGAACTAATGCACTGGGGATGATTGTAGCGGAACACTTCTTTGAAGTTAGTTTGGTGAGTTGAGCTACAAGTGGTCTTAGTAATAGTTACATGGACTATTTGGAATAAAAAAAATAAAACAATTCGAATAACTTGGGTGATGATTTACGCTCCAGTAACTCTATTTGGTTTACTGGATACGTTATTAATGTTTGACATTTCTGTGTATGGAGTCATTGATGTCAACGAAGAATAGACGTTCCTACATTAGGAGTTTCTTATTTGATTTTTAATTTGTAAAAAAGTATTTTATTTTATATATATAAAACTCATCGTGTTTGCAATGTTTGCTTGCTCTTTTGCGAGAGCTTCTACTCCACTTATCAAAATGTCATCCAATTATCACACTCAGCTCCACAAAACTTACACCATTTAGTATTTTTTTTTTTTTTTTCAATTGTTACAAATTTTCTCAGTAAATGATTGGTGTGGACTTATATTTGTCTTTCCTTTTAATTCATTTTTACATTAATTATCATCCGGATTCAACTCTAAGTTCAGAATCTCTGTCTACTCATTCGAATGATTGCTGGGCCAAAACTTAAAAAAACCCTTTCAACAACTCATGTAATAAAACAATGACTGGTGCTGTAGTGTTACTAGATATGGGACGGGCGAGAATTGTATGACGGCGATGACACGACCACCACCACCACATAATGACAGCTCATAAGCACGTGAGTCATTTCGCGAACAAGTTCATATAAAAACAAAAGCAATGCTCATCTCCAAAAGTACTTTGAATGTCTGGCGACTGTTTATAGCTCGGAGAACGAACTGCATCGTGATTCCCCCAAAAAAATTTTCCCTAATTTCTAATCACCCAAAAATAAAATCAAAATGTGGGACGGACTTGAAGGAAAAGATACGAAGAATCCAAAAATAGAGCGTGGGTCGCATTAAAATAATTGGAGAATCTTTCACTTTTTTCTTGCCTTGGTTTCCAAAAATGATAGGAAAATAGAACCAGAAAAATGTATATATACTTGACATAAAATTTAGGGTGGAAACAAGAGAAAAAAAAAGAAGATCTAACCGAAGAGATTTTCAGTCAGAAAAAGGCCCCAAAATGTCGGCATCCGAGAAATGGATGGATGGATTCTACACTCTGAACTTTCTCCATACACAACACCCACCCAACATAAATATACATGTGCTTATGTCTAGCTACATAGTATATATGGAAAGAACAATCTCAGTCAACAAAGAAAAAGCCAGCGCTTGCTTGGCTCACAATGTGTGTGCCTGTGGAATGGGGTCGAAGAAGATCTGAAAAAAAAAAAGAAAAAAAAAAAGGAAAAACAGAGAGAGAAACGCCGAAAAGAACAATTTTCCTCGAAAATGATGACGGGACTAAATGCTTCAGCTCCAGCAGCAGCAGCGTCCCACCCCGTATTTCTTTCTTGGTTTTTTTTTTTTTTTTTTTGTGTACTATGCTGGGCTCTTACACACAGAGAAAACGAAATGTCGTTCCTATAGAAAATCACTCTAACCGAAGAAGGATTTCCAATCTCTGGAAGGGAAAACTAGAGAAGGACTCGAACGACGACAACGATGACAACGAAAGAAAGAAAAACGTTCCCTCGGTATATACCTATAAGTATATCTATGTTTTCTTCTTTTTTTTCTCCCTTAAAACCCAGAGTGGAATTAAAGGAAACGCAGAAAGAGTCCTTGTATCTACCTAAACCTATCAAGCATAGCCCACCCGTATTCTGTATAGATATAGCAATGGGAAATGTGTTTCCTTTTTTTTCCTCTAGTTTTTCATACTGTAGATGGGATTGAAGTAGAGAATACCGAAAGGAACTCACCCTTATTGGCACCACCGCACTGTGAATATAAAACGTCGTAGTCGTCCGTTGTACAGTATAGTCCTTCTCATCGTCGTTCCTTTTTCTTTTTAGTCCCATTTCAATTTTTTTTTTTTTTTTTATATATTATATCTCGTCCTGTGTTTCTGCTGCCAACCCTCTTTCAATTTAGAAAATGTGTTTCGTACCTCGGCGCCCTATTCCATTCTGTTTTGTCTTCCCTTCAGTGGTGGTGCCACTACTGCTGTTTTGCTGGGTTGTTGTCGTCGTCGTCGACGGTCGTTTTACCCTACAGACACATAGGTACACATTCTGATTCTGACGGTATATGACTGCCGTTCTTATAAAATGCTAAGCATTAGATGGACGAGCAGGGTCGCTCAGTCGGAGGGAGATTCCTCATCAGTTTCTCACCCTCTTGTTATTTTTTTTTTTTACTGCTTCCATTTCGGAATGAACATTTGTGTGTTGGGTACGATACGACCTCGGTGTAGATCCTTTTACGAAGCTAGATGGAGGGTTGAACAACGCCAGCGACTACGACGACGACGACGACGACAACCATCGTGTAGGATGATGGTGCTTTGTTGGATTTAGGACGGAATTGCTTGTGGAGATGGGGTGGTTTTTAGAGGTTTTTTTGTGCTTTCGTCTTATTTTCTACTATTCTACCATGCTGTGTGTGTTCGTTTTACCCCTCATACTTTAGCCTTTCAATCGACTTGTACCTTAGCCGGGGTATCACAGAGACGATGGTATTAAAGAAATTCGCTCCACAAAAAAAAGGAAGAAAAATGAGGATAGGAAGAGGGATTTTTACTTTATTTTCTGGTGGTTATTTTTCTTCTCAAACCGCCACCCTTCTGATGTATACTCCACTTCTGCTGTACTCGGTATTTTCATTTTCATTCGAGGGTTGGGTGGCGCACTGTGTTTTGGCGGTGCTTGCTACACATGGGTTGATGTCGTCTCCTTCGATATTATTTTCATTTTTAGATTTTTTTTTTTTGTACTCTTGGTGCTGTCATTGCTCTCACTGCCTTGGTCGACGTCGTCCTCGTCGTCTTATCCATTTCGTTGATAACCGTGTTTTTTTTTTTTTGCTGTTCGCCTTCAAATATATCTATATGACAGGATGTAGGTGGATGAATTGGTTGAGGGGAGAAAAGAGGGGAGACAACCCCACTGGTTTTCCGAGCGAATTGACAGAAACACTGGCGGGAAATTCTTGCTTCATTTATTTTTATTAGATGTATTAAATATACTACACACAAACATATATATTTATTTCGCACTATTGGTGCTGTAGATCAATAAATAATTTTATGAGGTGTCCCTTATGATTTATGTATGCAAGCAGCGATAGTGAAAGTGAGAGAGCTTTTTAGGGACCTAGAATTCGCTGCAATTTGGCAGTACTTTTCTTAACGTTTTTTTTTTTTAAAACTTATCTTTAATTTTATCTAATGGTTTTCGTTTTTTTTTGCAGATTAATTCAGCAATGGGTCTTCAAGCAACTGCCGCTACAAAGCGGAAACATGAAATTACATTTGATAGTAAAGATGCTAATGCGTATACTAATTGTCCGCCACCAGTGAAAACCAGTCGATGGTCAACGCCAACTATAACTAATAACAATAGCAGCAGCAATAATTACAATGAAACAACAATTATTTTAGGAAATTCCCTGTCAACGAATAACACAACAACAAATTTAAATAAGAACACATGTGATGAGAGTAAAATGAGCGCGAATTGCAATAGCACTCAGTCAGTGCCAGCAGTAGTAAATAACGGTAATCAAGTTACTATAACAAATTGTGGCGCATCTAGTGAGGATAGCATCGCTAAATTGGAAGTTGTGGCGGCAGTACCATGCGAGCCGTGGAATACACCAGAACCAGTAGATTGTATATCGAAGCTGCAGGCGGTAGCAGTGCCTAGTGATCCGTGGGGAAGTATTTCTACACGTTCAACACTAGCAACGACACTACTTAGTGCGGATGAATTGGACGATGATGACGATGATTTTGAAGATGATTACGAAGAGGAGGAAAGTATCATTCCAACTTACTGTCCACTTAGATATCATCCGTGTCCACCAGCAAGTGGCGGTGGTGGTGCTAACGGAGCGGGAGGAGGTGGAAATCCGTCAGGAATGCAACGTAGCTATTCACCTGCCCACGGCTATAATACCCGGCCGAATTATTACTCTGAGCCATTCCCGCAACAGAATTGTTCGCGAACGGGTAATCAACACCTTCGAATGGGTTCTGGAGCTGGGTTCACACCACAGTGGGGGAATTCAGCGGGACAGAATGGATTCTACGTGCCACCAGAAGCGGCTTATCCACCGCCACAACAGACTATAAGATGCGCGGAAAATGGGAAGTCCTACCTTGAATTGGGTTGCAGTCCAGCGAGTTTTAGCATGACTAACCAAAGCGGTATGGGTTTAGTAGGAAGCAATAGCAATGGAATGGATGCAAGGCATCCTTTGAAACGATGCTGTGATGGTCGTGCTGGCACTTGGTGCAATACGAACAAAAACTGCTATAAGGATGTAAGGCTAAAGATACGCAATCTGTCAATGTTTAAACTATCCCGATTCCGCCAAGTTTCCGAGCAATCGCTTTACCGTTCCGTGTTAATCTGTAATACACTGAAGTACATCGATAGAGAGATTGAATCCGAAGCAAAAGAGATGCACCAACAGCAGCAACAACATCATCTCAACCATCACCCGCATCAGAGTCATTTGCATCACCATGTTCCGCATCATGGCAGCCATCATCACCACCATCACAACAACCACCATCATCATCAACAACAACAGCATCAGCATCAGCAACATCAACTGCATCAACAACAGTCCAACAATACAACAACAGACTATTCACCTGCTATGGGTTGTGCCAGAGTTACAAACTTAGATTACCACCAACATCAGCAGCCGCAATCGCATAATCAGTTCCATAGCCAGCAACAAACAG
Organism: Chalcosyrphus nemorum; assembly: GCA_949716465.1. Lineage (NCBI taxonomy): Eukaryota > Metazoa > Arthropoda > Insecta > Diptera > Syrphidae > Chalcosyrphus > Chalcosyrphus nemorum. Next base: position 84,122,957 of record OX454333.1, read on the forward strand.
GTGATAGCCGTAACGGTGATTGCACGCAAACGTCACCGTATATTAATGCCATGTCAAAATCAAGTCCTTTCCAACCGTCTCAGCAGCAACAGCAACATCCGCATCAACAACACCCACAATCGCAACAACAGCATCAACACCTTCAACATCAACAGCACTGTAGTAGCAATGAGCCGATGCATCCGTACGATCACTATCCTTTCCGGGAGTCGCAATCTGGTCGTGCGACGCCTTTTCCCGCCGCTCCTAGTCCAGTCTCAGCTGCCACACCAGTCAGCCCAACAACGACAACTAGTGATAATGATTCAGGATACAGCGAGGATGATTCCAATCGATCCATCAACTGGAGTTCGGTCTTAAGCCTATCCTCACAGTCAGCGTTAGATCCGCTCAACAACAATGACCTGTTTACGATCCTGCCTCCTGCCACATCATCAACCAGTCCACCGGCGGCAGTGCCTGTCTCACTCACTTCAACTACAGTTTCAATTAGCGGTTCATTTACCGCTTCTTCAGTGCAAAGCAATAGCAGCTCAGTGTCTACATCTTCCTCATCATCATTTACCAGCGCGTCAGCGAACAACAGTAGCACACCAACAACGTTCACCACCTTATCAACAATATCATCATCAACGTATTCGCTGACAGCATCATCGGCGACAGCATCATCATTTGCCTCAGCCGCAGCGGCAGCTGCATCAACTTGGGAATACGGTTTCCTAGACATGGATTTTGGTCTAGGATCTGAATTCACCGAATTGGTGCCCACGTGTAAATTATCATCTGATGATCTATTTAAAAGTGTATCACCAGTCTCAGCGCTCAGTGCATCACGCTATTCGTCCGTCCACGACAACGAGTTGGAACATCCGGCACACATAATGGTCGGCAGTTAGTATCAGTTGTAAGGGTGCAGTTTTAAGCTACCTTGTGCTGTTAACATGCCCGCCCTGTTTAATTCAATAATGAAGGGGGAGACGGCGTTCAACAACTAGTTGTGCCTGCAGAGCTGACTATTTGAAGGTTTCCAATGCAGTTAGTTACACCATCATCTCCCCGAAGAATTGGATTGTATTGATTTGACAACTGCTGTCACTTAAAATGTATAATGTTTCTTTTGTTTAAACATAATGTTAAATAAATAATTATAATATTGCTCAGGTTGTGAACATTTAAATAATATGTTAACTTCGATTTTGAAGAAGTTAAACTTCTAATTAATATATTTTCTGTTTAGCATTTCCTGCGTTATTGGTTTTCGCATGACAATTTCAATGTCAACTTTATATTTATTTGCAACAAGAAGAAGTTAAAGTATTAACTAACAATCAAACGAAGTATTATATTCAATTTGTCTTTTGCAACAAAAGTAAACTTGTTTCCTCACCATTTTGTTGGGCATTATTATATTTGTTTTGATTTAAGTGAACGGAATAGCAATATTTCTTAAGACTTATTGTTGCACATGAGCAAATTTGTTAAATATTTAAGGGTCAGAAGGAGCTCCCTTTTATCATCATTTCTGTTCATACAACAAACCAGCATTACTCAGAAAAAAGAAAATAAGCCTTTAGTTTAACAGAAAAAAAAAAATAAAAATAAAACGAATCGCTGAATGCTAAACATGAAAATTTCAAACAAAAGAAATACAAATTCAATTAGATTTGTAAAGAAAAACCTTAAACTATGTATAATTACGATTAAAAGCAAACTCAGTGTAAATAGAATTATGTATAGCTTTTAAGATGATTATAGCTAAATTTTTAATTGTAAATATTAATTATAAATATATTATTACGAAAAAGGTATATATATATATTTAAAGACATTATATTGAGATATATTATTATTAAAAAATTATGAGAAGTGAAATATGAGTATTTTATTTATAAAAACAAATAAAATAAAAGGAAAACCAAGTTTTATATTAAAAAAAAATATTTAATTGATATTAAAAATTAAAAATAAAAAAATAGTTGAGAAAAGAAAATATTGCAAAAAAGCTAAACAAAAGAAAATAAATTCAATTTATTATTTTTCAAATTAAACACTCGTTTTTATTAAAACATTTCGGTAAATCTTTATATTCGTTGTGGTTTGAAAGGTCGATGAGAATGTTTTTTTCCTTTTTAGGCAGAGATGCTCGTATAAATAGTAATTTTCTGACTCTATGAATAAGCCAGTTATATATGTAATTGGATGGATCCGAAGGATGCACGCAGATGGAATCTACCTCCGGTTAAAAGTTAAAAAAAAAACACTGCGTAGTAGTAGTTCATTCATGCCCTAAATTTGGCAAAAACAGGCGTTACAAGGAAATTAAAAATTGATCGGACCAAAAATGAAAGCAAGCATATGTATGTGTTCCTGGAATCACTGTGCTTTTACAAATGAGCCCACCACATTAGGATTATACTAATATAAACGTAGTTAAAGCAAAATTATAAGTTCCTCAATTCAGAGAACATTTTTGAAAAAGTTGCTAGGCTTACGCGAAACGAAATATGTAGAAGCGCAACAACTGTGAAGACGATGAATCGAGACAATTTGTTATTCTCTTTGAGTGTCGCTGTGTTATTTTTATACGTCGAGACGCCACACAACAGATCTTTGATATATTTGTTTCACCCTGTATTCGCAGTTTTAATGTCTGAAGGCACACACTCGTATCAATATTCTACTCCACGATAAAAACTCAATACTGAGAACTCAAAAAATAAATTAAATTGACAAAATTACGAGTGAATTAAGAAATCAAATTCTTTTAACCGCTCGACACAACCTACCTCTTTTACTTCTCACCTCTCTTTCCCACACTTTCGAGTGCCTAGAGTCTTTGCTTGCGTGTCTAAAAGTGCTCAATATTGCAGAAATTGCATTCATCAGGTTATTAGATTTGCTGCGGTAATGTACAACAAATCTGCAAAATTATTTTGGTAAAAAGGAAAGAAGAAAGCAGCACGACACATTTATAGTTATGTCTAATGCTAGTTGAGTGTCATTTTGACATTTAGCTCGCCTATGGTCTCTTATCTCGCCAACTAAGTGTCGGATATTTATTCCAAAAGATTTGTTTGTATCTTCTCAAACCTTAGGTCTGTTCCCACACTTTGTGCACTAAAATTCGTAGCTGGTCAAATTTCTAACAGTGGAGGTAAAATTCTGTCACGGAAATATATGCAGGAACGAGTTGAACAAAAAAGCTGCCAAACTCCCCTAAGCTACAAATCGTCGAAATTGGTCAATGTATTCTGACAGTCAAGCAAAATCAAATAGGAGCTCACTAATTTCACACATCCAATTACAAAATCCGGCGATTTTTTTGACTATGATCTTTGGCCGCAGCCATTTTGTACATACAATTTGTTGTTGTTAATGGAATAACAACCGGAAAAAAATTTTTGTTTTAAAAGAGATAACCCGACAAAATAATAATTACGCCTTGGTCACAAATATGGTGATTAGGCTCCTCCTATTTACAGGACTAAGGGGGAAGGGGAAGTTGGAGTTGACTGTCTAGTTTAGTTTGTCTATGGCTGAAACGGCCACTGATTTTGATTGTACAATTCTGATCTTTCGCGCAAAAACCGATTGGAGTTAGTGCACACATTCTTAAGGCCATTTTCAAGAGCTGTTCTGTACATTTTGTTGCTGTCATGTCAACTGAATGAGTTCACTTTTTACACAGAATTAAGTTATAACGGCATTATGTACTGTGTTCTACTGCACTTCACTAAAAACACACACAAACTCAAAACGAGGAACAAAAATTCCCGTGGAAACACCACCGAATGAGATAAGGCATTTTACAATTAAATTTACTTACATGGATATATACTTGAAAAATGATTGCATTGTGAATCATGTAAGCTCATACAATATAGAAAAAACAACACTTTTATTAAAAAAAAACAACACCAAAAACGAAGAAAAGAAATAAAAAAACAAAACCCATCTCTGAACCTAACCACAGATGAGTTGTTTAGCGGTAATAGTGAAGTGATATCTCTCGGCCAGCAACGTTTGAAATGCGTATTTCTGTTGGAGCATGTGTGTTTCTGCTAGATAATAGGTGTAGTTTTGCACGCATACAAATGTATTTATATTGTCCTTTTATACGCAGTCCTCAAAAATCAATTCTTACCCCGTTTATATGTGGAAATCAAGCCAGCGTATTAAGCTGCAAATGTGGTAAATATTGAACAATTACCTGTTTACATAGGGATTGGTTATATAAGGGATACCAGGGATCTGCTAAGTGCATGATCGTACATATAAATAAATTTGCAATTTATTAACATTTTGAGATGTGGAAATGATCAGTTAAAAATTTAAAAAAAAAAGTAGGCAACCAAAGTTGCACTATGCGAGCGATAGTAAATCGGCGCTAAAAGTTTCTGGTTGGTCGACAGATTCAGATTTGACTGCAAAGTAAGGCATTTCTTTTTGATGTAGTAAACTGGAGGTAAGAAAATTCTCCTTTCCTTATAGGTCAAAGTGCAAATTGTCAAAAACCATTGCCCATTCCATATGTTAGGGCTTACCTCAAAAAGGAGGCCTATAGTTCGGAATGTACCGAATGCCTTAATTCAACGAATATTCTGCTCGTGAATGACTAATTTTTCATTTTTACATTCAAAAGACAATAGATAGTGCTGAATCGAATTGTATGCAACAACCATTATGGAACAAATAGAATGAAAAAAGCTCCTCACAACTGTACATGTTGTACGTGATATATGTACATCTCTGCTCGTCCAGAAAGGACCTACAGTTTTATGCCATATCCAAAGGGGAGACAGATTTGTGTAGAAACTTTTCCAAAGCGGTAGTAGTCTATGATATTTGTCAGACGTTCGAAAAACGTTAATAGTGTTTTCTGTGATTCGAACTTTTGCAGAAACTTGTTTTGCTGATTTCCATTGGACAGAACCAAATTATTCTTATATCTTCCGAAGAGAAAAATCACTGCCAACCAGAAGTTCCGTTGACCTTCTTATGACTTGTGAGGTATCAGAAAGGTGTGCCAGAATAGTAGTACTGCTAAATAGAATCTCATTAGTTGAACTTTAGGTAGTCTATGGTTTACAGTTATGTATTTTTTTTTTAAAACTGTACATTACTACTTAACAGATGAAAATGTATGTATGTCTAGCCAATACATCAACCTTTGGAGATGAATTATCGCGACTTTTTATACAGTCTGAAGCAAAATTTTGTTTTCACCACAAATATGCGTCCCAATACTAAACTTAAGAAGACTTAACAGGAAGTTACAGCACAAGGGATATTATGCATAGATATTATGTTTCTCTTGTCTGTGTTCTAGTTGATGATAAGAACTAAATTAAGCGACTAGTGCTGTAGATGGTGGTTAAAAAACAGCCGTCGGTGACGGTTGGTATTCAAATTCGTTCACAACTCAAATTCGCCATCTACGCTTCTTGAGTTAATGCGCTAAAATGCTCTCTCAGCTCTGATGCTTGTAAAGTCAATGAAATCATGTTAGTCACTCCAGTGAGTTATGCTCCCTTAGTTACTTTAGTATTACAAATAATCTATTTCTTACTTCAACACAATCAATATCGAACGATTCTAAATTGTTAACGATTATTAAAACGTCTATTATTAGACTGTACATTTTTTTTGATTTGAGTTAAGCCGTCGATGTTTAGAGCTGCATTGTGTTCTACTACTCCCAAAAGCTAAGGGCTAAAATTATTAAGATATGAGGATTGAAAACTGTCATTGCGAACCAATTTGAATTTCTAGCGGCATATTTTTGCCTGGTCCTTTAAAGGGACAACCATAATTAAATTAAGGTTTTTGACGCGCTTTAAGTAGTCATGCGAATTTGTATAATGCACCCATAATAACTTTTCGCTTAGTTTTGTCGACTTTCGTTCACTTTTGCCTCCATACGTAGAGAGCGGTTTCATTCGCACATCTCGTACAGCGCGCGAGCTGAATTTCGTTCGATTATGACATTACCTATCGCACACTTAATGCAATTATGGTTGGGGCTGTAGACTGCTAGAATTTATTTATGTAACGTCAGTATAAGACATAAAAAAGTATATATTTTATTTTTCTAATTGAATTGAATGATTGATTCTGGCCATAATGTTGTGATATTTTTTTAAAAGAAAACTAAAATCCACACAAAAACCGCATCTGTGTTTTGACGTTTCAGCAAGATTGGTACCTCATCCACACAAGTGCAATTTTGGGCATAATATTTGACAGCTCTGGACCCTGCCATTTTATTAATGTTGTATGTACATTTTGTTGTTGTGAATTAAAGAGATAACTCGACTAAATTATAGTTAGGTCCTGGTCGCAAGCTACATCACATTTATTCACAAAAAGGACAATTTAGGCTCCGCCTGTTTTCGGTAACAAGGGGGCAGGGGAAAGTTCGAGTTGGCTGTCTAATTTATGCAGTCTACAGCTAGAATTACGTGGTTAACGATTTGCGTCCATTTTTATGCTCTTAATGTAAAGTCAAATTTGGTCAACCAAAATTTATACGATAATATGAATCGTGAATTGAAATACTAGCGTCAAACAACAGCTCAATTCTGTCAACTGAAATTGACGACTCTAGCACCAACATCAGACGTCAATGTTGGATAAATTTCGAAGCGAAATTGACATATCGTCACCCCAGTATTAGAGTGATCTATATGCATTTTCGTCATTTTTGAGTTAGGAGTGTTTTCATATTAAAAAAAACAAGATCTTTCGATTGGTGTAATAAAATCTCTCTTATCTCTATTACTTCAAAAGATATCAGTGTTACAAATAATACATATGCACTTCTTGCGTGAAAAGCTCAGTATTGATCTGCCACATAAGCATTTGTATGGGAAAGTCATATTTTTGTATGAATTTTTTTTAATTTTTTTAAAAATTTTAAATGATCCATACGTACAATTGAAGTCAAATTATGCTTAATTTACAAACACATAATTCAGTGCTGAAATGCTCTATACATACAATTTGCATTCAATAGTGCTTCATATGCATGATTTTTTTTGAGTATGTAAATGCTTCATAACAACAAAATTGCGAGCCAATAAATGATTTCAGTGTATAAATGACACATAAATACAATTGTTCTTGCAAATGCCTTATGCACAGTTTTTTCAAAAAGAGCAAAAAATATTGAATTTTTAGATCTCAGTTATAACCAAACGCGTTTATTTTTAATAGTTATTTTGCTTTTAAACGTTAACTTTACTTGTTTTTCTTATAAGAAGCAAAGTTTTATAAGAAACAACAATAAGGAAAAAAAATAACACCTGTTTAAAAAAATTAGTTTTTTTAACATTTTGTATGCAAATATGATACATATGCATCCAAAAATCGCAATCGCGTTCAGTATTTAAATGATACATAGGTTAGTCAAAAAGTGCCACATACCATACAAATTCACTGAATTTGAAGAAAAAATCGTGCCCTATAAGCAATCTTCTTTTTCTTAAATTAAAATAAAAAAAAAACTAATAGCCCGATTCAAAAAAAAAAAAGAGTATAAGTAAAGCACATTGCCCACTATTTTAATAAATTTTGTATAGGCTTGTACTACATACGACTAATGTTTTATTCGCATCCAAAACTTCAAACGTCGTTTTCTCGAAACTAGTTTTTTGTCGTTTAGATCACTCCAATACTGGGGTGACGATATGTTAAGTAATTTTGTAATACTCCAAACATGTGCAAAGTTCCTGCCTTATCTATTTATTTCTATTCCTTTTTCACTTTTCGCTATTTTTTCTTTTTCACTTTTCGACGGGATTCTTACAAATAAAGAATGTATTCGTTGGTTAAAAATACTTTGGGAGAGATTCATTTGGAACTAGTGACAGAAAGCGTCAATCAATAAGCAATTCGAATGGCAAAAAAAAAGAGACAATCGTGTAAACGTTCCGGTTGTATGGTTGACGGTTTTTTTTTTTAATTAGGCTCTGGGCAAGCGTACCTATTCGTGTCGCCCGACGCGATGCAATCGCTGCGCCATAAACACAGCCTCAAATCCCGTTAAACGATATTTTGGTTGACGTTGACAAAATTAACTCTTAAATCAATCAAGTTTTGGATAATCCTAGCATTGAGTTACACATCAATATAATTTTTGAAGCTCATTGCACTATAGGTATTATACTCCCTAAATTTTGGATAACATCCAGAAGGCGGGCTTTGCTTTGCTGAATGAAGGCAATACCCCGTTGTATTTGAAACTTGAATTCGGATATCGTACGGTCTAAATATTCCTTAACAGTACCGCTCCTTACCACGCATAACCTTTCCAATTACATTGCAAAACTGATAGATTTGAACTTTAAGTCCTTTGAAATGGCACTTTATTAACTCATTAGTAGACGCTAAATTAACCGTGCGTTGATTTCACTGACTTGGTTTTCCTAGAATTTAAACTTGAAAAGCAATAAAACAAATTACTTTAATCTTTTTCTCAGTATAAATCATATTTTAATACATTTCCTTTTTCCACTCCATTCTCAGAATTACAAACGTCCCCCGCATACACCTTACAGTCTTTTCTATTGAGAATCACTCGAACTGGAGCTCGAAGTGTCGGTCGACATTACTTCTACGTCATCCTGGGAGGCTTCCTTATGTGCTCGCGTCTCCAGAGCAACAGAGTTACCAGATGGACCCATCGACATGTGCAACTCTCCTCGGTTGTTCCAGTTGAATTGATTCTGGAATGCACTCGGCACTTCGCCGGTCGACGGGTTTCGTTGAATGTCACTTATGTTGTTTTGATGCGGAACATCTGCTCCATTGATGTTTAAGTCGGATTTCCCCAAGAAGCCATTACGCATCTCTATGTCGGTCGGATAAGGACGCCGAACGTCGCCTTGCACCCATGTCAGCGGAGCGCAAACTGCATTCGCAGCGCTGATCCGATGAGCATACTTAATTAGCTCCTCAGAAGAGACGGGACGCTTCTTGGCTTGTGCAATGCTAGTTAGTTTTTGTCGGGCCTGGAACAATGCCGTCGAGAGAATTTGTTCGGCTTCCTTAAGCTGTTTCTGCAATTTTTGGATTTCTCGATCCTGGAGAATTTTTTTTTTTTATAGATTTGGTGTGCGGAATGGGTTGTATGCTTACTTACATGAACATCGACTTTAGCTCTTAGGTCATCCATAGTTTGTTCGATTTTGGCTTGTTCTTCTGCCAGTTCCAGCATTTTACGGAATTCTTCATCTTTGGAGACGAGCAAATCAACCAAGGCGGTGTGTTCGGCGCTGGATATCTTCTGATGTTTGGGGTTGATTGTGTTTTCAATAAGTTCCCTGAAAAAATAATTCGATAAGCTTTCGTTTGTGGTAGGATTTATGTATATTTACTTAGAAATTAACTCAATATCATCGACTAAAAGTAGAAGACGCTCTTTTGTGCTTAAATGAAATGACATTTTGCAAGCAAAACGCAAAACAACGGCCTTTAGATTTTGACAGTACGAGGCAACTTTCTGGAGTGCGTTCGGAAATATGTTTGTGGAACATATTGACTGTGTTTTGAAATACGGTTTCTTAAATCGGAATGAAGCAATTCAGAGAACTGCGAACACGAACGAGCGAAGATCCGCCAAATTTGACGTTTCATTCACAGTCACTTTTTATCTAGTCGCGTTTTGTGAATTGTTAGTTTCGTCGCAGAAACTAATTATAATTTTAATTTTCTTTGTATAAATCCTTGAAAATACATTCACAGGTCAGCGACCAGCGAATGGGGAACAATAATTGTTAGCACATTTAAAGACGGACAATGGACAATTTTACTATTACCAGAGAAGGGAGTTTAATTTGTATATTGATTGATGAAAAAAATCATAAATAAATTGTATATGCAGTACTCCGCCGCAAAAATATGAACATGTTTGAAATATGTACATACTACAATTTGAATAACAAGATAATCACTACAACTGTATCAACGTAGTTCTCTTAACAACACTTTTAGTTACAGAATGGTTTCCAAGTTTGAGTCCAGCAAAATACCGTCAAGCGTTTTTTCACTTCCGAATGTCTGACAAACATTCAAGACTATTATTTACTGTCATATTTGCCCTTCGGATGCGGCATAAAACTGTAGGTCACTTCTGTACTTGCAGGAATGTATACCACGCGCAACATGTACAGTTGTGAGAAGCTAGGCCTTGGCCCTCTATGGGCTGCTTACAGCCTAATATTTATTAATTAATTTTTTTATTTCTTCCAGTTCCACAAAAATGATGGTAATTTGCATGAACCATGTCGACCGCTTCGCTCCGTCAGGACATGTTCAGCCCCAACGTTTGTGAAACCACAATCAAAAATTGTTGAAAAAATTGGTCATATAAATGTTGACTTGGATTGCGATCCATATTATATAAATCAATATTATAACAAAAGTAAATTAAAGCAAAATCAGAGAGGAGTCAATCCCCTTAAATAAATCTTCCTGTTGACGTACGAAACCTTTAATTTACTTATTTCTTTGAGATTCAAATGTATAAAATATATTTTATTCGAACTCTGCGCAATCTAAAACTTTCAAGCTTCATCCAAATATTTTATCCAAGGCCTCTGCAATATTCATCGTAAGAAAACCGCCGGTCATCTGTATTTTTTCCGAACACTACCTTTTTGTAAATATAAACAAAGAATTCATATACGCCAATTCATGCAAGTGTGCGGCAGAAAATTGCTTTGTGTTTGTGTTTGAAATGTCAAAAAAGCTCAATTCTACACAAAAAAACATGACAAATTCACACGCATTTAGCTTTTTCTACAACCACTACTACCAACTTACTCCAGTGACATTCCATCGCTCAACGAACTTGCAGGTTGATTTTTTACGTCTAGCCGCTGATTCCTCTGTCGTCACCGCTGCTACATTCGCCGTGTGGCTGCCCTATAGTGGAACAATTCAAGAGATAAAAAGATAGAAAAAAAAAAAAGAATCCCATCCATCGCCTTCCGCAATCGTAACTCTATTACTCCATTGTCGGTTCCTCCACCCTTTATCGGTTAATTATCATCACTCCCTTTCAATCTTTCATCGATTGTATGTAGTATTGTTCGTATTTCGTAGTGTATTTGTATATCGTTTATTTACTTCGAGGAGTGTGTTCAGCAACAGCACTCTGCTCATTCCATTTAAATTAATTGCAATCAATTAAAAAATTATCCACCACCCCAGTGTGGTGCGAGTGTGTGTTGTGTTGCTTTGCTTGATTGGAACGAACCATAGTGCGCCACTATCGTGTATAGTTTGTTCCTCAGGTGTAATTAAATTAATTTATTTAATTTTGTTTCCTTTTATACTGATTATTTCTTCTTGAATTGTGGTTTTTCTCTTCCTTTTCGCTGGAATCTTTTATTTTCATTTTTTGGGTCAAGTGGTGTGACGGTATAGTGATGAGATGCTGAACACAGGTCACAGCTTCTCGAATCTTTAAGTGTTGATTTGATGTTATGTGTGTGTAGAAAAATACCTACCTTTTGACGTGGGAGAAGAAGAATACTAACAACAACAAGACGGGGACGGGACTGCGAAACTGAAGTTGATTTTCATAATTTTCTAGTGTCGGTGTGAAAATGGTATCTGTAAAATAGAATCGACAGTCAATCTCCTGTTGAAAGTCGTGCTTTGAACAAGGAAATAAGTTCATCATTTTATCGTCGTCCGCAAACACATCTGGATTTTATGATGTTTTACTAAGAGAACAGCGTACAGAATCAGAGAAAATAACAGAAAAAAAGGTGAGTAGTATAATGGAATGAAATTACAAAAGAAAACACGCAAGTAAATCTATCTATTCCAGCTGTGAAGTATCTCACAGCCGGAGAAGTTGTAGAAGAAGAAGAAGAAAAAAATCTCTGGCAAGAACAAGTTGACCACCACACCATCAGCCACACTAATGGTTTGTGAGGTTGAAGGTGTTCTTTTTTTTCTGGTTTTTCTCTGTGTTTCACAGTCTCCAGTTGGAGTAGCCACCATAGCTTAAGCTATATGGAGCCAACGAGACATATTTTTATTTCCTCTTTTCATCTCTTTACTCATAGTCGTCGTTGTCGTTGGTCTCGAGGTTTCATTTCTCTGTGGAGTAGTGGTACGTGTTTTCTTCTGACGATTATGTGCACAGAGTGTACTTCTTTTTTTGGGTATTTTTGAGGAAACTCATTTTTTTTTTGTTGGTGTAGGAATGTAAACATCTAAGATGGGGTTTTCTGGTTCACTGCAATGCAATCTTCGAGGCGAATGTCTTTGACTGTGGGGTGTGTGCTGCTGTGCATGCTGAGCTCTATTCTGTTTGTCTACCTTTACCATATTATAATTTTTTTTTTATTTTTTTTAGGCAGCATCGACCTTCAAGCGAGTAGCAAAAGAAATAAAAAAAAAAAAACAAGAAAAAGAGCTTGACTTCTTTTCATCGTGTTTGTTTCTGTGGAATGGAATGGGGAACCGGTTTCTTTTTTTTCGCAAATCGTTAGCATTTCTTTTATATTTTTTCCTGATTTTTTTCTTACTATTCGTACGGTAGAAGTGGAGTAGATATGTACATGTAAATTAGGAACAAATGACTCAGCTGGTGGAGCTTATATTCAAACTGAAAACTATACTGTTACATTTGAACGAGTTTTATTTAAAAAGATTGATGGTTATTTGCGCGATTTTGGCAGCACTAATGGGATTTTAAATTTAAAACAGTGATGCAATAAATACCTTAATAATGACACAAAAATTCAACCGTTAAACGAAACGGAGTAGGTATGTACATATGTAGGTATGTAGGTATGCTCATCAAAAATTTACATCCCCATGTTAAGTAAACACATAATTTAAACTGACTGTTTGGTCACTGTATTCATAAGTCGTTCTGACAACAGGACATGCATGACTTCAGTTGTAAACCACCCAATTTTAACGGAGTTAACTTTAACCCCGAAACCTGTCAGTGCCCTGTGCAAAGTGCACGTGAGATACCTACCTATCAGTGAATTCATTCCATCTGTTCTATCAGCTTCCCATCCTGTTACCAATGGCGTTAACTCCCATCTGTATTTACCCTTTGGGAAGAAAAAAACTTTACTTGAATATGGATACAAACCTGGAGGAAAATTTGGTGAAATATATCTGGAAGGGACTGCATTTAACCCCAAATGGTACCTACCTATAGGTAGTTATAATTTTTTTGTAGCTCAACCATAGTAAAGTGCTGCATTGCGAAAAATAGTTATTTTTTCAAATTATATGTAGGTACATATCTCATAGTATATGTATGTAATTAGACGGCCATATGATTCTCACTTTAAAAAAGGACTTAAAGTAGACTTAAATTATTAGTCAGTTCACTACACTATTTTACCAACTATTATACAATTTTCATTCCTAATTTCGTCCTTGTAAATCTCCACTCTGAATCTTTAATCTAGGGCCAGCGATTTTCTTTGGCAGCATCTTTTTAGATTTCTTAATCCTTTAACAGGAAAGTGCCTCTCTATGCTAAGTTAACTCACGGAAAGAGCTCTGTATAAGATACACTCGGAGTAAATCCAAAAAAGACCAAAATGCTGATGCTATTCGGGCGATGCTTTCATCGTGGCCTGATGAAAGGATTCTTGACGCTGTTTCTAACCATTTGAGGGATGAAAAGCCTTATCGTCAGCCTATTCGTCAAAGCACAATTTGCAAATGTACAAAATAAAAACAGTAACTACAAAAAAAAGCAAATCCAGATCCAATTCTCCCAAGTTTCCGTGCTTCCTTGTTGACTGTTCTGCGCCACGTACTCCTTGGACCGCCTTCATAGCATGCTAAACGCAGATTTTGCTTTACCTATTCGGCTGACTACATCCAGTTCGGTTCAACGGATTGGAAACTCTCTACTCTCTCAACCGTTTGTCCAGCAATGCATATATGATTTGATGAGTTTGGTCATAAGCTGATAATTTTTGTTTTTGCCGAGTTAATTTTCAGCCCAATGACATTTGCTTCCCCCTCCACATCTACAGTCACTTGTTGAAAGTCCATTATTCTGTGAGACAGTAGGCGTCCATCGTCGGCGTAGTCGAGGAGTTTGAGTTCAGATGTAAGAGTTCATCGAATTTCTTCCTCTTTTTGATAAGGACACATTTTATCACATCATCATCAATACCAGTATTGTGAAGTATGCAGCCTTGCCGAACCCCACTTTGGACTTTGAATTCCTCAGACAGTCTTCCTCTGTGCAAAACGTGGCATGTTAATTTATTGCACTGGCTGTGCCAGAGTAGTCAGAGCAGAGTCTGAATCTTTTTGGGGTCTTTCCACTCAATCATAATCTTTTAAGAGAATTCCATACTATAAGATTATTTTCTGTATGAGTTTTAGGAGCTCCCTGTCAACAGCACGGCTCCAAACATGTTTTTTTTTTTATACCTATTCTAGGTGCGCCATTGGCATTTAAGCTCTTAAGATATTCCTCTCAATAACACTTGAGGAAAATTATTCAAAAATTGTCATGACATTACATACTCCAGCGAACCACTTTCAACAAATTGAAGTGACATCTCGATTTCTGTCAATTTCACTTTATCTGGATCTGTTCCAACTCTGAACATATTATATGTCACTAAATTAAATGCAGTCAACCATCGTTTACAATTTGACATATGCCAATGTCATACGCATCGGAGAGTTTGCAAATTCAATTCGACTACTGTGTAATGTCATGTAATTTTGCAAAATAACAGATGAATCCTGGTTCACATTTTTAATCACCCGAATTGAATAATAACCGAATAAATTTTTTACGACATGCCACATTTATTGTGTATTCACAAGTGGCTTCATTATTTAAGAGATTTCGTTTTCCACTCAAGAATATCTATATACACCAATATGGACGAACCACAAACCCTCACAGAGAGCAAGACAATAATTGCGATTGGATTGTTAACAAGAACAACAATAGTCATCTGGGAACAGCATTTAATGGACAAGAATTTGCTGACAGCCAGAGATTTGTGATTGGACGTAACCAAATGGTTATTGTATTATCTAAGAGGAGGATATATCCTTATCCTCTTTCTGGTGGAAGTCTTCATCTTATCTTGCGGTGAAAGACTAAGGAATTTGGTAGTTGACATCATATTTGTCTAGCTTATGTTTCATTAATCGATATTAGTTTTTGGGGGGTAAGTATGTGATTAGTTCATTGTAATCTGTCTTATTGTGTTTTGGTCAAGACAGTAAATGTTGTTAACTCTTCTGGAATTGAAGAGTTAAACTTAAGGAATTTTCTTGTTCTTAGTTGGAATTGAATGTCAGAGAATGAATTCCTGAAGCTTTATACTCTTGACTGGGTTTTTATAGTGTAATGTGTCATCTCCATAATGGAATAACGTATTATATATCCTCCCTGATAATCGAGTATTAAGGACCCTATTATGGGATAAATGGAGTGAAAGAGTCATCTTTCACAGCCATGTGTCATATTGTCCCCAAAGAAAATGATTTGTGCTCTCCATAAAGAGATGATTGATATAGTTCTTGTTTAAAGATTTGTAAATTCGAGAAATGATTTACTCAAGTCTATATAATTCATTTGAATTAGTAACAGGAAAATTAAATTTTGTCGACGTCATGTCAATCTGTCATCATGAATGACTTTATTATTAATGAGGTTTGAATGCAACCAATTTAAAGGAATTTTGTATGTAGTTAAGTGGTGGGTGCATTCACAGTAAGATGAATAGTTATGATAATTTATGATTGATTTGTTTAAATGATACGATTGATTAAGCAGTCAATGGGATACGTAAATACATACACAGGAATGTTTCATTAGAAATTGGCTTGTTGAAAGGGAGGTTAGTTACGTATGTATATTGAATATTGCTTTATGCAATCAAGTCAAAGGACGTTGCTATCAAGCTACATTGCATATTTTCTTTTGTTGATCTAGGAAACGAAATGCCAAAACAAGGTTTGTCCTGGTAATTGACAGAAGTCAGTATTTTTGGTATAACCTTTTTCTAATGGGTTTTCAGTGACACTCATGGCGTTTTCCATTGGCAAAAAGAGTACACCCCTTGTACACTGGAACACGTTCCATTTGCTATTTGGAGTGCTGTTTTGAGAGTGTTTTTCTGTTTCGGATTCGATTTAGGAGTGCTCTCAAAATGGTCAACTTGTCAAAGCCACAATGAAAATGAAGCATTATTTCGCTTATTTGGGTTTTTAGTTCAGAAAAGTCGGCAGAAGGCTAAGTCAATACTCCGGCTTCTAATAATAGTAGGACATCTGAGATCTGAGATATGTGTGCATCAACAGAGACTTATTTGAAGAATATTATAGTGCAATATTAATAAATGTATAAAAATGTCGATTAGACAATTTTGTTTTATAGACGCACCTCGAATACTGACAGCTATCGGGGAATGGAACACAAATTTGCGTGTTCTATGATCATAGACGAACTAGACTAGACTGTCAATTCGAACTTCCCCTGCCCCTCATTTCCGAAAACTGGCCCAGCCTGAATTCTACTGTTTGTGAATAAATGTGGCGTGCGACCGAGACCTAACTTGAAATTTGTCAAGTTATCTCTTTCATTCCTTTTGAACAAAATATTTTTTGCAGATTGTTATTCCATTAACAACAACAAATTGTATGTACAAAATAGCTGCGGCCCGAACTGTCAAGTCAGCCGCCGATATCTTTACTTGTATGTATGAGCTTTGTGAGCTCGCATTTGATTTTCCTTGAACGTCAGAATACAATTACCAATATTGACGGATTTTAGGTTGGGGGACCGAATCTGTAAAAGGACTCGAAGTTGACTGTTTAGCTTAGTTCATCTATGGTCAATAATTTCTAAAATGCAGGTCAACTAATCGGGTGCTTCCTGACGTCTGTCAGAAATTTGCAGTGTTCTTTCAGTCTCGCAGCAGAAAAAACTACCTTAATATGCTAGACTTAGGTGACACAATAATCTGCAATTTTTGAGAAAACGGATGCCATTGATTCCCTTTCATTTAGATATTGGTGTACAAAAAAGCCAAACAAGCTGTTCCCAAGTATAGGTACTTAAACTTCGAAATGGCATCCTTTGCCATCTGTTTACTTTCTTAATCAACACCATAAGTGTGGATAGTCTAATCGCCTGCTGTCACTCTTACAAAATTAATTGCATTATCTGAAATTGCAGTAATTTTAAAGTTTTAAGGAACTTCTGAACCCTTTTATGCTGCCACAGCAGCTCTATTTCTAAAGTCAATTTACTTAACACCGGTTTCAGCAGCACTTCCTTTCTAATAAGCAATGAAATTATCTCCGAATTTGAATTTAAAGAAAAATGAAAAAAATCTTCGTCTTCTTCATACATCCTTTCTCATTATTCTCTTCGTACGCTTGCCACCTTCTTCAGTCGAGGATATTTGCCTTTTACCGAAAAGTTCACTCCTTTTCTGTGGACCGCTTTTGAAACGCAGAATGTGCTCTCTTTCAGAATTTCCTCTCGCACCTTCCGGACTTGAATAATTAAAGAAAAACACAACTATACGCACAGTTGCAAATTCAATTTAAATTCAAATTGCATTGCAAATTAATTAAAACCATCTTCACCCTCTAGATGCATCGTTACTCCATGGCTGCACGCCAGCTGCTAATTTGCATTAAAGCCTCCATTACACTCTTGTCAGTCAGAGCTCGTTCTCGCCCCCTAAAAGCATCCTAACATTAAAAAAAAAAAACACGCCCTGTAACCTTTTTCCATCACGTCAAATTATCACCCCCTCCCGTGTCCTTAGGGGAGGGCTTCTAAAACATATGTTATCCGCAGCTAATTCGACCTCGCGCACCGCTAATGCCATCAGACCATAAGCTTTATTATTAATAATCCCACAAAGGGAATGCCAAACTAAATGCTGTTTACGTATTCATAACATGGCTCGTTCCCTATGTACCGTTAATGAATAATCGACGACACCACGCGCGCGTTTGGTCCTACTTTTGCGTAATTTACATTCAAGGGTGGTGGTGCACAAAAAAAAAAAAAAAAAAGGGGTGGCATCCCCCGAAAACGCAAAAAAACACCATACTCTACAAAAAAGGGATAAAGAGATGGTGAAAGGAAAAGTTTTGTTAACAAAAAAATAAAAATAAAAAAGAGATATGAAAAATTGGCATAAGAGAAAAAAATGGAACCGGAAGGCAGGAACTAGAGCCAACTGGAAGGACACAGGAAATAGAAAAAAACCTAAAGAATGCCAGAGAGGGATGGAGAAAAAAAAAACTAATATAGGTTCAAAAAGTTCGTAAATTTCATTACAGAATTAGGCGAAACACCCCCCCTTTTCTTCCTCCCTAACGACTCGAATAAATCATCTAAATGAGGAAGAAGACGTTGTTGTCTTTCACAGAGGGGGGATGGGGGGTGGATGCTGCTAGCCCAGCCCAGCCCTCTGGCATAGGATAACAGAAAATATTATTTAATGCTTCGTTTAAGTTGTGTACTCAATTGTGAATTATAAATAAAATGAAAGTACGATTACAATTCCGTGTGATATGCCTTTAATCCTACTATCAGCAGCCTCCTAAACGACCTTCCGCCCGACGATGACGCCCTTCGATTCTATTCCAAACACGAAGGGAATCCAAGTCAGTCGGTAAGAATTTTCCGCCTCGTTGTTTCAATTGCCACCTCATTCCAAAGAGCTAGCGGGGGTTAGGTATAGGTTGTCGCTGCTACTTCTGTTAACCGTCGCCCCCGCATATCCTGCGCTCAATCTGCTTTCAATGAAATGTGTTTGTTTTCCTGTAGCGAGTATCTCTTTGGTAAAGGCAAACACACAGACAGATACAGAAGATGGCGGGCGCCGTACAGCGGGGTAAAATGGTGTTTATGGATGGAAGACACATCTGAGGGGCCGTAAGATGATGCCCCAAAGCCAATTAAGAGAGTCATTGCCATTGAAGGTCGGTCCTTTTGGGTGGGTTCGTTCGTTCGCTCGCTTCGGTGGATGATTTTTGATTTCATACGAAACAAAACCGCTGTATAGACAGTCTGAGACACAGTTCTTTTGGTGACTTATACTATTAATTAACATAATATTTTTGCCTTGCGAGAAATATGATAAACATGGATTTTGACATGTTTTCTGTTTTTGGTTGTGGAGTGCTCTGACGATTACCAGTTACATGATTTGGGTGTTATTATTTTTTTTTCTTCCTGTTTTGCTTACTTTTTTGACTTTGCAAAGAAGGAGCAAAGTAATTGCGATTTTGCGTAATTGGCAATTTTGTCACGATGGCTTAATTACGTGCGGATTAGATTGGATTCGAGTCGACTATTGCTTGGTATGTGGTTAATGGAAGCAGTCATCTGCGGACCTTTTTTGTCAAATGAAATGAATAGAAATTGTGCGTACTACGTAGGGATACAGTTTTGATAGCTTAAGATTTTCACTCTCGCAGCGGACACTCTTAGAAAATGAACTGAAATCCATTACTTTGGGGATTGTGGGTGGCCACGGTGTTGTGGAAATTTATTCCGTAATTGAGGGCAGTTTTCTGTGCTCAAGTTCCAACTACATATCGATTTAATTTTTCTAGTAAAACTTTCTTCCTTCACTTTAATAGCACTATAGTCCGTAAAAGAATATTAGGCCATAAGCAGCCCTTAGAGGGCTAACGCTTAGCTTCTCACAGCTTTATGTGTTGTGCGTACTATATATTTCTCTACAAAAAAGTGGCACCAGAGTTTAATGTCGTGTCCAAAGGGTAGATGTTTTTTAAAAAGTTTTTTTTTTGATATTAATACTCTTGGGTGTTTGTCAAGTGCTGCTCGCAAGAAATTAGCTTTAAAAATATAGATCAAATGGTTACACGACTGACATATCTGTCACTTTTTACGTCACTAAATGTCAGTCTCGGGTTATAACCCAATTAACCATATTTCTGATAGAATATCATAATTTAGTCGACGTTGTTTTTTTCAAGATTATTCCTATGTTGTGAAATAACAACTTAAGAATACTATTTTTATGTATGGACATCGCAGGCCACAGTTGGGCAGATTTCTGTACAGCAAGGAGTTGCAACATAATTGCTTCTATCCAAAATACGAACTGAAGGCTTTAATCCTCTACATCACTGAAAGAACCTTTTTTAGAATACTTTTCTCTGAAATATTACAATATTTGATGTACATGGGAACAATTTTTCAACGACAAGTTTTGAAAAGTTCGGCAGACAGGCCGTTGTTTCCATCGACTCTATCGAAGGATAAGTTTGGATATACATATGTATTACTGTCCTTAACTCACTTGACCAATTAGCCGTAAGGCACTCTGGGCTATAAGATTCATTGTTAAAAAGTTCATTAATTTTTTTGAAAAATGCAGATATTTGATTCGCTCGAAGAGCACCCAGTGTTTTGGAAGTCGTACGCGCACAAATAACTGTGAATTACAATCCAAGGCAAAAATCAGAAACAATTCTTCAAAATAATTTTGACTCCAACAATAGACTAAAATTTATGCCTGATTCTGTTTCATCTTCTCTTCTCCTTTCCAATATCCTTACCTACCGTGCTCTATTACCTGTTACCTTCTCGATAAAAAAAATTTTAATTTCATTATTTTTCCGAAATATTTACATATGTATGCAACGCAAGTACAACCCATATATTTCTTCTGAAATATTCGACGTTCTGTATCTATTTGACTAAATAAATAAACTGAACTGTGACTGGTTTCATACGTATGATACAAACAAAGGATCCAGATTCATGATGAAGCGAAAATTAATGATGGTGCATTGTAAAAGCTACCATCAATTTTGCAGAAAGAAAAGTTTCGAAGCAATGGTTTTGCGAAAGATTTACTCTTAAGCGCCCCAAAAAAAGAGATACTCACTTAGGTCTAAAACATTCTAAGGAGCGATAATGATAGATGCGATTGTATTACTTAAATAAGGTGGCATTAATTAATTCCGTGAGGAATGGATTTCGGTCGGCTTTTTGTTTTTGGTCAGGTATTGGGTTACTGGAGTAAATTACTATCGATGACTTATGACTTTTGAGAAATAATGTGTTGGCTTGTGTGTTTTGCTTTATTTTTTTCCAGTTGTAGTTTTTTTCCACCTTTAGGAAGCAGTAAGGATGTTCTATCTTTATCCTTCATAAGCAACTCAATTTAGATGGATGACAAGAAGTTTTAGGGGAAATTGCTATTGATTAAATATTTATGATAGTTTTAGGTAAAGAAAAAGAATTGGTTGTAGTACATCTGATTTTAATGGTATGAAAGAAGTAAAAGGCTATGATCAGTTTAAAGCAATCGAGCTAATTTTTGTTTTTATAGAAAAAGTTCAGTCACGGGGATCAAAGTACGTGACATTTGTTTTTTTTTTATCGTGACAGATATTGCCGTTATCTCCAGACAGCTGTCAAGTAGAAACTGCAATGAAATGGAATGTTACGCTCTAATAGCGAAAAAGTGAAAACTCAGCACTTCTATGGGGAAAAATTGTAAACTTTCCGTAAATCCCAGAAAATACTTTTTTTAACGGCTCAATCTTTTGTAAGCGTAAATATTCAAAGATACACTGTCATGATAGGAAACAACAGAGTTTTGAACATTTGACAAGTGTTGTACAGATTCATATCTTTTCAATGCATCCACTTTTTTGGCCAAAAGTTCAGATGTGAGTACTTTTGCAAGGATTTATATTTAAAGTAGGTTAGTAAGGTTATGTTAGGTTAGGTAGATGAAAGAAGAGTGCTTTGCGACAGAAAAGTCACTGCTCGTCATGGACCAACAAGTCGGGTCCATTGTGCCCAATCATTTAACCTTGGAAACACTGAAAAGAAGATTCCGCTATAAAAACCACACATATAGTGATATGAATCTAATAAGGTCCATCAGCTTAACATTGCCTACATTTTTCAGCTCCGAGAAGAAATGACTACCAAGAGTTCTCGTCTTTCTAACTAGTAGTACAGGCCAATTACACAATAGGTGATGAATAGATTCGACTTCTTCTTCGTTCCTGCAACGTGGGTTTGCAGCACACCGAGTCGCTCCGCATGTGTTCCAAAGACACATTGGCCGCTACGTCAGAAACGATTTTAACGATGATAACGAGTGAGGTTAACAAAAGTTGATGATCTTTTCTTTGTAAAGGCCTGCCATAACGCATGTCTCCAGGTGAACTCAGCGTCTATTTGCTCTTGCAAATAGTTTTGTAAAGCTGACATACTACGATTTTGGCTAAAAGTACAAGTTTTTTACTAAGAACCAACTTTAAATGCTCATTTTCTCAAAAAGTGGTCTAATGATCCTTATATTACACTTTCAGCATTCATCTGCATATACATATGTATCTGTCCGTACACTTCTGATACATAACGTGGAAAACACTCCTGAATTATAATACATTTATAGTATAACGTATAGAATGTCGTTCGCTTTATGGATCTCTAATGCGATTTTGTACGACTCAGTCGTGCATTTTATTTGTTATATCGATACATATGTACATCCCTAGTCGTACTCAAGAGAAATAAACATAACTTTTGAAAATTATGTCCGTTCTCCGTTGAGACAAACTCCATCTCATAATGTACTATATCTATATTTTAATAAAACTTTCTCCAGTCAGTTTCGTCATAGAAACTATACTGAAAGTAACTTTATTTCATCTCAATCCGTGGAATTGGAGCTGTAGAGTAATAAAAACAAAATTTCACGACATTAATTTATTTTATAGGATCCGTTAAATTGAAATAAAAGTGTGGATGAGCATAAAATGAATGAAAATGCCATATAACCAAACTTTAAGTTGTGCTGAATATTCAGCAACCAACATTTGAAATTTCTGCTGAAATGCTTTCACAAAAAATAAATGAGCCACACAATTGCGATGCTAAAATTCAACTAAACTTTGTTTTACATAAGAATTTCGGTCCATGTAACTCTTTATATCCTAAAAAATTCTAGGTACCTACTAAAAGATTAAAACAAAAAAAAAAAAAAAAATAATAATAAGAAAACTTAATTGAAAAATCGACAGTACGGTCGTCGGTACTGCAGGCGTTTTTTCCCTACCAACCACCTTGTCGGTTGTTCTACTTGAAATTTTAGATTTTCTTCTTCTTTTGGTGTGTACAGCTCCACATGCTTAGAAGTGGGTTTCCCTACATTCTTCCTAAAATTTGATGAGTTCGCTTGGAGCAAGAAAATTATTTTTTTTTTTGAGAAAAAAGTTGTTCAAACTTTTCCTCATATATTCATTTAAAGGGGAAATTAAATCACACGTGGGTTTATGTATACTGGAAATTGTTCGGCAGTCCTTTATAATGACTTAGTGGCATTTCATGAGGCTACATGCATATGTATGGGTACTATAATTACATATATCTACAAATATGTACATACCTATGAGGTATGGGATCACGTTTCCGGGATGAGGGTTTCATATGAAGAGGACCGTCGTCATGAGTAAAAAGTACATTCGTTCATTTATTAACGGTCTTTTGGGATTTGCGCCATACTCTGGTGGATGGTAGGATACCAATTAAATTTGCATGTATATGTTTTAAATTATTGTAGACATTCATTGATTGAGTTGTGTCCTCTAGGAGTACTTTTACAGAAACATGAGCTTGCAAATTATCTTGTTGGTAATGACACTTTCAGGTCGTTGGTGGCGTTGAAACTATGCTATTAGTAGGAATTATTACGGTAAAAGTTAAAACGCTTGCTCAAAATGACATCCACAAAGTAGTGTAGCATTACTTTATTATACTGCTTGTGCAGAAAATAAGGTCAAAACTTCTCTTGTTTGTCTAACGTGATGAAAGGTTAAAAGAGAAAATATTCCGCAAAAGTAGGCCATCTAGGGTGCAAGACAGTTTGCGGTATGCCTGTGATAAAAAATGAATAAAAGATTATTTTACCACTCCCGCATCGAAAGAGAGTCAAAGCATTGTTCACATTCGCAAGTAAGGAACGAAAGTCTGTGACGTGCTGTTCTTTAGAGCTTAGGGACCATTAATGTTTTCTTATTTCTGTTAAGCGCCTCGACGTGGAATATATTCTACTCTAAGGATGCGTCATTAACCATCATTAAGGGTACGACTGTGTCGTCTGTACATGCTCGTGTTTTAGCATAAGCTTCAAGCGATGTGAGTATTTACTGGGCATTCAGTGGGACAGACGAGTTCCACACTGAGACCGTAGCTCATCTCTTGGTTAATTTAGTGTTTTTCAAAGTTTTGACTGTTCGATTATTTATGGAAAATAATTTTATCTGCCTAATTTTGAGGTATATTTTCGAACAAACGAGGTTCTATATCTATAAATACGAGTATTAGCCCGCAACCTGTTCAGGAGCAGTGTCTAGGTTTTTACAGCGATATGTACTGTTTGTGGTTTTTATTTTTACACGAGACAGTAATAGTCTTCTAATATTCGATTCTTAGTCTCAGGCACTAACCATTCACTGAGTCATAGCGATTACTCGAACAGTGTTCCTGTAATGCATAATTCTCCTCAGACTAGTATAGCTTGCTGAAATCTCCTTAGGCTCGTGTCTGAAATGTTGAACTGTTGAAATCGACGGCGAGTTGATGTTCGTGAATTGAGTCTCACACTCACGGCTACAGCAGCCACATTCTCGTCTGTGCGACGACGGAGATCATGAGTGTTGTCCACAAGTACACCAGTCTCACGAACTTTGTGTACAAACTTGCGTACAGCAGGCGCAGAGAGCGCTTCTTTTCGGCCAAAAATTCTTTTCAAAAAACGCACTGGTTGGGCTACACAGCACTCACTTTGGAAATAAGTTTTAAATATTTTCCAAAGTTGTTCAAGCGTAAAGCGACTCATTTCGTTCTGCGTTCTTGATACTCTCAAAATTTCGAGCAGGAAACAGATGTCAGTGTCAACCTATGATTTAAAAAGTAACCACTAGATGGCCCACCCTTTGTAGAATACCAAGAACTCATTCGATTGCTGTTGATAACAAGCGTGAATTCAATGAGCTTTCTTCACAAGCTTGCGTAAAATTCGCCTAAAAATTTCTATTCAAAATGTTCTCCCTTCCGGGAGCACAGCAATGATTTTTAAAGTAGTTTTTCAATATTGTTATTCAAGCGTGAGTTCATTAATTTCTTGCTGCCTTTCTGATAGTGAGCGCAATGTCAGTGTCAAAATAACATGTCATACAATAGGAAGCCAACTGATGACTCTCTATGTCAATCTCTCGGACCGCTAAACAAACAATGCGCAAACTATGAAATGTCACTAAAATTTGACTTACTAATATTTATTTGAGGTCGCACAAAAAACTAATTGCACGTGACATAAAGGGGTTTTATTTCATCTCTATTAACCAATAGACATTTTGTCGCCACTAATTTATTATAAAGCTACTGTTGTATACCCAACAGATACCAACAACAATAATTATAAAATTCAAAATACTTGCTAAATGTATCGTTAACTATGCACTCACTTAAATCAAATGGTACAATTCGTTTATGCATTTTGGACGTAAAAATCCAATGCACATTCTGCATCATATAGTTTTATTGGTACTAAAGCACGTTGTAACGGTGTAGAGAGCCAGATAATCCAAGTGCATAACATGTGGAATTCGTTTATTGTGCACATCTGTGCTTTTTTTTCTGGGGTTTTGTACTTTTTTGTTTAACGTTTTTTTTTCTACAATAAAAGTGCTCATTACATTAAATGGTAAAAATCTGCTTCGAAAGATGTTTATGCTCCAACAAAATTTAACGTGGTTATAAAACGTTCACGGGGAAGGTTTATTATCTGTTTAAATGTCATAGCAGATGCAGACGATTTTGTATGCTGTATGCTCAGTGTGCCCCACTCTCTCTAAGGGTATGTGAATCCTTTCAAATACCAACGAAAGAATTTAATATCAACAGAATGGGATATGGGATATAAAGCAAAATAAAAAAAAAAAGTATCATGAAGAAGGAACCTTTACTTTTAGTGAGGTAATCTATTGATTGTGTCGATTTCCCAAGTGCTTTGGTCTGATTTCGAAGAAGAATACGCTGCAATGGAACTCAAAAGTACAACATCTCAATGGCAAGCAAATTACCTTGAAGTGGATAGAAAATAACTGGCAGTGAAAAAAAAAGTAGGGCATAAGAAAGACCACCAGAGATTTGAATATGGATAGAATGGGCAACAGTTGAGGGATCTACAACCTTTTGTGGTTGTTTTTATTTCTTTTTTTTTTAACTTTGATGGGTACTTCCTGAATAGTGTGTTACATTTTCTGTTTTTGTTTTGTAGTTCTTTGAATAAACAAGGATTCTATGGGGAAAACCATTAATTAATCCCAATGCTAATGCATTAGCTTTTTAGAAGTTCAGTTTCAGTGAGTTTTTGTGTTGGAAAATTCCTTGGTGTTGGAATAAAATCTGACATATTCTCAAGCAATCTTTCAAACAGTGTGTAGATACGATGCATTCTTTAGGTGGTTTAAAAGAAGAAGAAAATGTTTAAAATTACAAATTTACAACGGTTAGGTGAACTGCATGTATCGGATTAGCGTGGATTCAAGGTCCAAATACCACTTGCGAACGTCTGACAAATGTCGAAATTGGAATAGACCGGATAGTAAGAATAAAAATGGACTAGAATTTAGTACCTTGTGGTCATACCCTTTCATCCGTTTAAAAACTATATCAACTAAATGAATGCTTATCTCAGCTAACCCCAGGGTTTCGAAGAAGGCTTTACCTAGAGTATGCTATCTGGCCCTGCCTAGAGCCGGACATTTACAGAGGAGGTGTATAAGTGTTTCTTTCTTGTTGGCAATATTTCAGCTGGGGCAGGGACCATTAACCCTAATTCTGACCGAATGGTACTGATTGACAGAATTCTTGGAATATCTGCGGTTTCTTGTGTTTTCTTCTGCCTTGATGTGTCACAACTCCGCAACCCGCGCCACCTAATATCAGCTCTCGATAGATCGTGCTCTAAGATTCTTTCCATGAGAGCAACTAGTGGGATGTTTATCGCTTCCGCAGTGGAACCATTATGTTGCTGTGATCTGACTGTGACAAAGATGGCTAATTCTGAGCCTTTAAGCCAACGACGAGAGTTCACCCTTGCACTGTTCCAACAGCTTCGAGAATGGAGTGATCGATTTTTAAGCCTTGCAATGAGGATGAATATAGTGATTAGGGGTGAGGATCTTTGCTACAGGAGATGGCAAGCCTCACTTACTACAATTACTTCAACCTGGAAGGCGTTGCACGAATCTGGAAGCCGGCTGTATATATAGATTTTGAGGGACTAGGAGAATATTCCCACCCTACCCCACTGAACCGCGGATGAATATTGTTATTTGAAACTTGTTTGTCACTAAGCGTAATTCTTACTCTGTTTCTGAAATTCACTTTAGGAGTTATTTAGTCGGTTCAAAAAGATAATAGATCTTTGGAAACCAATTTAAAATGCTATTATGACCATTAGACCTGGTTACACAGCTTCATCTAGTCTAACTGAACTACATGAAGATATATAATGTGAAGGGCATGTTCTCACGGCACCTGTTGGGGATAGAGCCGCCGTTCTTTGCACTTTATTAATACGTTTTAGGTTGTAGTCTTTTCTGGACGCAGGCCGCCAGAGAAAGTATAGGACGTACACACCACAGGACTGTGCATCTATAGGTGCAAATCGGGCGACGTTCCCACTTCTTACCGAACGTTTTGTTGCAGACATTAAGAGCCAGGCAGGCTTTCTTAACCCGTAGCTCAGCTGTCTAAAACTGGTTTCTGTTTTGTTGGGAAGAAGTGAGACGAGTTGCGAATTCGACAAGATTCTTGGCCTCACTATGGGCCAGAGTTTCAAGTCCCACCAGTAATAGATGTCAGAAAAATTACAGCAGGATCCACACTAAATGTTCCTTCTTTTGACTAATTGGCCAGTTGCTCCGACCGATTTGGATAAGCAACCTCCTTTGGTCCTACACTCCCACTCTAATCCTTCCACTGATTGAGTAAGGTACACTTTTTTTGTATCTAACGAGAAAACATTGGTCTACTTACATAAATTGGAATTGGCTGCATGGGTTATTCTATTATTCAGTACAAGAGAACGTTAGTAGTTCAAGTGTACGCAACTGACGAAATACCAAATCTTAGTCCTATTATTTTTTTCGATACGACACCCAGAGAATTCTACTATACATACGGATACGGTGGAACTGACTGAACACTATTGGTGGTTCCATTAGTTGTTCGTTTTCAATTTTAATTAAGTTCATAAACTGTCGTTAACTAGTATTAGCCTGGTTCTTCAATTAGTTGACCTCTTCTACTTAAAGTGAGACAAATTTCTCGCATCGCTTAAACACTACTGCTCTGTCAGCTTTCGGCACACTTCTGTTTTTCAGGTTAAAAAAAATATCGTAACTACTGTTGGAAGCTTATTTATACTTTTCAAGTGATTCTTAGTGAATCCTAAAACAACTGACACTTAAGACAAACATAATAAAACCCTCAGATTTGATTTTATATATACGTATCAACATCGCACAACAAAGGCACTCGAAATCTACTCACAAATGTTAAAGTAAACACTACGGTCATGTATCAAAAGTTATTCCTTTTTAAATTTTTATGCAAATCCCTTGAATATTTTCAAATATCCTACAAGTGTGTATATACATACATACATATAATAAGGGTCTGCGTTTCTACAAAGTTGAAATGACCTATAACTTTAAAAATGAATCGAATTATAAGGAAACACTAGGGGAAAGATACAGCATGTTTGCAAAGAGACGTGTAGCACCCTATTGATTCTATGGAAAGCAATGAGTGTTGTCTGATTTTTTAGCAGTTTTTGAAAATGAGATGATTATAGAGGAATGTTTGTGGATGGCCATTAGTTAGGCCATTTCACCAAAGGCATAAGAAAATGGCCTGGAAAACTACTTCTTGCAGGAAGAGGAGCTTTCCGGCATACCGATAGAAAATTATGCTAAACTTCATCAATTCATTATACGCAAACAATGTAAGTGACTCACTGCTTATTCTGCTTCCCACGCAACTCTATGGGATGCTCCTTGAGTCTGCATTGATACGTTCGTATCCTTATCACGGTCAGACATGTTTTGCTTCTTTGATGTAGTATCCCAAGAGAGCTATGCCATTTTAGAGTCTGGCTCATTACTTGGTTCATTTCTTCTTTACCTTGGTGCTTTGATTCTCATCCTGAGAATGTTGCTCGTGATCTGTTGCTGGCTAGCGGATCAGCTTATTTATTTCCCTCCAATTCCAAGAACTCTATTGGTTCAACCTAGTCTATAGATTTTAATAAAAGATTCTCATAAGAGTATTCTTTCAAAATAGTTTATTTGGCCTTTTAGATTTGGGACCATTTTGGATAGGAGTTTTTGCTCTACATGTGCGATGTATTTGCCTATTATATAGTCTTCTTTTATGATTCTTTATAAGGCCTCCAGTGATGAAGATACAAACTATTTTTTGCACCTTAACCATGTTTGTCCTTGTTGTGATTATATTCTCTCTATTTTCCACTGGTACCAACCATCATCGTGTTTATCCAACTGAGTGATGCTTTGCAACAACCCAATGTTTTAGCTAATATACTTCTGTACATCATATGGCTTGAGGTTTTTTTTTGAGAATTACACCTTCTACGTGTTCCTTTTAGAGCAATTTACTATCTGAATATTTAACTTGCTTTTGTGGTTACATGTACTTCCATGGAATAGGGCTTTGAATATCATGTTTACTCTTCCTTGCTCACATTGTATTTATAGGGGTTAGTCATAACTTTCGTTGGCAAATAACTTTTAATACGTACTTTAAAGTTTCATCTGTTCTCGAAACGGTGCATCATCATGAGTATACCCTATAGAATACGATAAAATATAGGAAAAAAAAGGAGCAATCCCTTCAAAAGGACCTTCGACATCAATTTGCGTTTGGCATTCACTTTGATCTTCGATTCCCCTTGAGCCTTTTATGCTTAAAGAACCTCACAGAATTTATATACATACATATACAAAGCACAACCACACCATGCATATTGAAAAGATATTTCATTTGCCCTGCAACTATCTAGAATAATTTCCTCGTAAGCACACACTCATCCGTCTGGTCGATGATGCGTCCCATCATCACCACCTAACAAGATAATCAGTGATTATCCTCTTTCTCTCTCTTAACCGCCTATCCATGAGGTATCCTCTTGTGCTTGATGACGATTTAGTTGCGCACATCATTTCACAATTGCCGAAGGATTCATCTTCAACTAAATTGCAACAGCAGCAGACGGAGCAGCATTGTTGGCAGACAGCAGTTGGTCGTGACGCTTCTAATGTTGTTGCTGCTGGTGCACTACGTCAACCTGAAACAGCCTTAACAGCTTCAAATCCATTGTTTATGAGGAAAATTGCTTCTGGACTGTGTACAACAAATGGGCGGCGGCGACGGCATCAAGGCGGTGTGGTACAAGCTGCTGGGTCTGCTCTGTACAATCAAAGAGAGAGGACAAAAAAAAAACAAAAATAAAAAATATATACTCTAACCAATAGACCCAACCGACCAACCGAATCGATCAGGCAACTCCCCACAAACGAGGCTAACAAGTGTCCCGCATCACAAGTGCCCCAACATCATTCTCTAGCTCCAGTTCCCTACACTCGGAGCCTGTATGTCACCAAAGTGATTTAGTGCATGCATCGACCATAAAAGAAAACGAGGATTATACACACATCTCTCATGTGGATGTGTGTTTGTTGGCCCGGTTCAACCCCATTCAACCGGATTCTAGACACAGGGTTGGGCAGGCAGGCAAGCAGGCAAGCAGGGAGGCCTTGTGCATAGAGTCAACATCCACCAAGAGCAGGCAAAAAAGGGGCAATTAGTTGGGTGATTTGGTTTTCTGAGCGCCATTTTGCATGCATTATGGTCCAAGTATGGAGACAAGCAGTCTACAGCTACTAGTGCTGCTGCTACTGCCAACAAAATCTCCCACCCCGCTGCCGTCGCCGCCACTACCACTGGCTGGACGAGCACTACTTAAGTGAGATTGAACAGGTGACTTCGATTAGGATTTCTCTTCTTCGGTATGAGGAATGGAGCGGATTTGCTCATCCACCCAATTTGTCTCTATGTGTATGGGTCAAAGGATTACGAGGAACGACATCGAGCAACGACGTCGATTGAAAGAGAATTATTTGCTCCAAGCGGAGACAACAGATTGTCTCCACCCGAGTATCGAGCATTGGGCAAAGGAGAAGACTCCCTTGTTTGTGATTGGCATACAAATTAATTTGTCAATTATTTTCAAAGTTTTATAGAGGTGTTGCACTATGATCCCGGTGTGCTCTGTGCCATGAATTACAATGGCTCTTCAATTTGCACCGAACGCTGGAATTTAAATTGCAAATTTGTCGCCTTGTGGGGGAGGTATGGAAAAGCGATAAATTAGAGAGTGAACTCGATTACGCTGACTGAAGTAATTCCTTTTTGCCGATGACAACTGTGGCATGTTTTATTCTTGTTTTTCTTTCGGTTTTTTTTTCATTTTTTTTTTGCCTTTTTGCTCATTTGATTGTCAATTATCTCCTTTTTCAGTGAATTGATGGAAAATGTATGGTAATTGGAGTTTCTGTTTGATTTAAATTTTACTTTTAATAGGGTTCGAAGACGGGTCAGGCACGACAAGTTCGTGCTAAATTAAATTAATCGTATTACAAGTTTTTTTTTTGTTTGTAGTGGAAGCTTGATAATTGATTTGATGTCAGCGTGTCAACTACAGACATTCGTTTTGCAAGTGGTTCATCATTTAATCGTTACACAATTTTGTACTAGATTTGAATATTAAAACTGTCAGAGTTTTTGTTTAACAGAGCTTCGCTGTCAACGTGTCATGTTTATTTTAAACCAGCAAAAAGCCTCTCATCTACTATGTACAACATGCTTCGCTTCAGTCAATTAAATGTTGTCACTTCATTTAATAGCAAATAAAATACCTTCTTCGATCTGTACCCCACTTCAATATTATGATTTCGGATTACGGTCCTATTTGGTAATTTGAGCTTAATGAGTGTTGCTTAAAAATGAGACAACTTTGGTATCAATGACAGTTAATACTTAAGACTTTATAAATTATAAATTGGGGTCAACAAAATTCATTACTGTGTTCCTTAATAAATTTATGAAATGTGTAGGTACTTTATGTGTCAAATAATGTTTTCATAATGAAAAATTGTAAAGTAACTAAGAGGTTAGGTTACCTTCTTTTTTGTGCAGATCCAGTAAAGGGTTTTGACGAAAATGTTGGTTTTTTGTTTTAATAATCAAAAATATTATGTATCTTATAATTCACATAAAAAAATATGAATAAAATTTCGAGGAAATTTCTGATTTTTAAATAAATTTAAAATTTTGAGCAGTTGTATGGAATTTTGATTTTTGACGATTTTACAATTTTGACGCATTGAATGATTCATTGCGTAAACTTGTTACTGTAAGCTAACATTTGATACTTTCAAAAGTGGCGCTTATTGACAACTGCTTGATTTACAGTGCTGTCAATATAGAGCCAACTCGAAATGTACCTGGAAAATGTATATGTACTAATCTTTTGTGTGAGTTTGATAAGCGTTTAAGTTTTTTTTATTTAAGTGAACTTAAATGTTTAGGTTTTTTGTTTAAGGTCCACGACAATAAAAAGGCTTGGTCTTGGTCTTGCCGCGAGCCCAAGGAGGGGTATTCGACAATAATTCTCAGGTTTTCGATATCAGTGGCCTTTTTTACCAACTACAACTTACAAGTACAAATTTGTGCTTTTGGACATGAACTACAAATTTGTAACCTGGGGCCTTGGTTCACAGCAAACGTTTGTAAAGCACAAATATGGTGAAACGTAATTTCCTGACTATTCTACAAATTTTGTTAAAAAATGCTTGTAAATACAAATTTGTAAGCAGGTGAAATAGGCCACTGATATTCGATAATTTAGTGTGTGTGAGCTTCCATTTGATTTATTTCACAGGAACATCAGAATACATTGAAAATCAGTAGGTACTAGATTGTAACTTGCAACAACTTGACGAGGTTAAACGTCAAACAGAACGAAGATGTCTGTCTATTACAGTTGGTGTTGGAATGACAGCATAATTTTTGAAAGTGGAAAGATTACCAGAAATAAAAGCTCTTAAATAAAATAAAAATATTGGAGTAGATTTTCAGGTTTTTTTAAGTCACTATTGCCCTTGTTTTGCGCAAAAACCTTAACTATTTAATTTGTGATATTAATCGACTCTTGTAGATCCGCCTACAAGTGTTTCATAACATATTCAACTACATGAATTGTTGCATTATCCTATGGGTGAATTGCTCTACGTGACGCTACTACTAAACACTTCATAGCCAACACCTTGTTGGTGATCATTTGGTGCAACTATTGCCTAGGTACAGTTCAACAGGAAAGTTGTTAAGATCATCAATTTATGATATCAACTTCCGCTAACGTCAATGCAAATGACCTCAAACTAGCCGGCCAGTGTGCAAAGAAAAGCACACGTCATATTGGTTAAGTCATTAAAAGACACATGGGTTGTCTTTTTAATTACAAAGCCGGTTAGACAAGTACTTACACGTAATACCCTTTCCATTTAAATTAGTCGCCTAAAAACAAAAAAAAGTGACACAACGCACACGCAATTCATTCTCTCTAACCTCAAAAAAAAAAAAAAAAAGAGAATCTATCTAGGAATACCATTCCCATGTGGATGCACAGATTTATTCACTTTGCGCCCATTAACAACGTTTTTTTTTGTTTTTGGGTGGGAAAGGTTGCTGACCCTCTTCTCTGCTTATCTTCTCTTTAACGGATTTATTCAATTACAGTCTACTCAGCAAAAGCGAAGGCAAAAAAAAAAAAATATGTAAAAAAGAATCTCAAAGACCATTTATTTCCTTCATTTTTTCATTTTTCTATTCAAATAAATAAATGAACCGTTTAAGCGCGATACGCACGAAAATTGCCAAAACAAACAAAGTCACAAGAAGCGGCCAAAAGAAAGTCTCTTTTTGTATCTTTTGAGAGTGCTAGCTCGCGATGGGAAAATCTATTATGCCACGAGGAGGAGCGCACCGCACACATCAACGCAAATCAAATGATAAATCTACGCGAGAGCGCGCTCATCACAAAGATTTTCCATCCGGATGGAATTCGCAATGGTGGTTGATGAATTATTCACAAGCTCTTAGCTTGGCGCAATACAGTCAGGTGGGGGGTTTTTTTTTTTTTTTTTTTGTGGCTAAAAAGTGTCGACTCAGAAGATACTCTTGGCGATTCACCACAACTTTCGGTGATCTAATTAGCATAGCAATAAAAATAGTTTCAAGACCCCTGCCGTCCCATTTGTGGGTTTAGTAAATCTTGATCTGTGGCTTTAGATAGGTTTCTGGGGGCTAAACAGGTAATGCAACATGTGTGCAGAACTAAGCCAGATGGAGTTTGAAAGTGCATAACTATAGGGTGGCGCAAGAGTTCGTTATGAATTATTTAGTGTTGTTTGAAACTTTGTCAGAGTTCAAGGTTAAAGGGGAATATTCACATTTATCTGTAGTCTGGTCAGAAGTTTTAAAAGATTTAGTTAAGTTTATGTATTTTTTTTAAACTTTCACTTTTTTGTTCATATTGATATTTTTCACGGGCGAAGAAAAGTAAATGTTATAGTCGAGGAGTTTTTATTAATCTTAAAAGCTAGCAGAGTATTGATTTCCGTTCCGGTCCGATGTTTTAAAAAAAATAAAATAAACATTAGGCCGTATGCAATCCATGGAGGACTAACGCCTAGCTTCCTTCAACTGTCCGTGCAATGTGTGGTTTATATTACTGCACGTACAGAAGGGACCTACAGTTTTAAGCCGTATCAGAAGGGCAGTGGGTTTTTTGAGCAACTCTGATGTTAATTAGTAATGTTGGTTCATTTGATTAAAATTTACATACTTTGAGTAAGAAAAAGAATCTATTACATCTAGGATTGGAGGGTAAATATTTAAGGCGTGGCTTGTTGGATTGTATCGAAGCGTAGCAGATAGAAGGAATTGGGTACAACTTGTTCAGCATTTTGATATTACAAATTTGTAGGATATACATATGTATTAAGTTTTGTACATGAAATGAAATACCCAACAATGTGCAGTTGGTACTTTGTGAAAACAAGACTCGTATTTGTCGTTAAAAAGAAATAAAGTTCTTTGATGCCTTTCTTGAAAACTGCGGTGCGCTTTGAAAAACGCCTTTAAAAGTTCCGCTTGAAAATTTATTTGTACCTGACCAAATGTATGAAATTATTCCGTTTCATTAGTTTTTTTTCGATTGTCCGCTGCGTTTTTTTCTTAAAATCAACTAGTTTTGCCAATAACCGGCGGCAATCAATCTGCCTGCCTGAAACTTTCAAATTCACTCTTTTAAACCAAATCTTAAAGTACAAATCTGGTGCGCTCCGCTTCGCTCCGATATGTTATATAACTTTATAAATTGCCTTTTCTTTTGTGAAATCTTCCAAAACTGAACCCTTTAAAACTAGTAAATGATTGCATCAAAACGAAAATCAAATTACAAATCATCTCAAGGCATATTACAAACTAGGGCAGTTGGTTACATGGCCTTTGAAAAAGCTAAAGCCTTCGGAAAATACCAAGGAATTGATATAAACAAAATTAAATTGTCGTTTAGCCCAGCTTGACTCCTTTTCCTCACTTTATATCGAACCGCATAAACGAAGATAAATTGAAAAAGTTAATAAAGAAGAGAAAAGTTATGCACCACCCTATATGTGTTTGTGTGTTATGTGTGTTGTTGGTACTGCCAGGTCGACAGATGTAGGCCATAGGTTCCACACAACTGGGCCGAATTGGAATTTGAATTTGAAAAGTTTTTTTTTTTTTTTTCTTTTTTACTTTTTTTAATACGTTTTTTTTTTCTCAAGAAAAAAAAAAGATTCGATTTTATAACGAGGGGCACAAGTGTGTGCCACAATTACTCACACATGTTACACAAGTCTTACAAGAGAGTGTGCCACAGCCACCGGAGAGCTTGTTACTTTATATTGAAAGTATTTTAAGAGGACGGGAGGTGGTCGTCTTGTTATAGTTTGCCTTTGCATTATGTATGTGCGCTCTCGATTGATGTGGTAAACTGGAAGCCAAGTCCAAGCAAAACAATTTCAATTCAATTTAAAAAAAAAAAAAATTATATAATTATTAGAGCTTTTGTGTGTGCGCTCGCCAAATACTCCATCTTTCGTAGAAGAGTCTTTGGCTTTTGTGGGAAATTTTTGTCGTTCTTTTTCATCTCCATCGACTGTAAGTAGTTATTCTTATGAATTGCGATGCGCCGGATTTTCCGTTTTTTTTTTCCTCTCAATTTTATTGTGCTTTGTTGGCAACGACATTGAAGAGATGCGGTAATTTGCTACTACAAAGGGATTTGATTTAATTTTTCTTTTTTATTTTTATTTTGATTTTGTTCATCAAATCGATGATGTCCAATTATTGGCGATTTTCGAACAAAGGTTTTCCATTTCAATACTAATCTGGAAATGACAATTTTTTTTTATGATGAATATCACAATTTTTTTAGATTAATTTTTTGCATGACTTTTGTATGGATAATAATGATTGGAAATTTCGGTTTTGTGCAATCCTGTGTCGAAACAAGGGAGGCATTGAAATTAAGCCAATTTTTGAACATAAAAGCCGAAAAAAAATCATCGAATTCAATAGAAATTTCAACGCAAATGCATAGCCTTCACTTTCGTATAAAAAGTTTTGCCATTGACATAAATGAAAATAAAAATCACAACGAACCATTGCGAATTGAATTGTGTCGAGTGTATAGTGCGTTTGAATTTTAACAGACTGTGCGGGGAGTACTATTTCAGTTATTGGAAAACTTGGTATCGAATACAAAATTTTAATTATCAAGGATCTATAAAGTTATTAGTATGTACTATTGGTCCAAACTCATTTTATATATGAACCAACAGATAATTGCGATGCCACAAAAGGGATATGAAACCGGAAGGTAGCTATAGAAATTTTGTGTCACATAAACTGTGGATGTTGTTAGTTAAGGAAGATTACGTTTTACCTATGTTTGGGTTTTTGACCAGGCATTGGCTCATAATAATTTAAAAGGTTTTCAACCCCTTTCGTTAATAGAGCAATTAACTTATTTACGGTTGATTGGGCAGCATCATGAATATGGTTAACCGACCATGGGGGAGCATAATATTGGTACTTTTGTTATACAAAGGCTATATTGATCTTTGTTCGGTTTCTGGGAATATGCATCGGTTATTTAGTGGCCATATTAAAATATTTACTGCACTAAAATTGAAGCTGTCTAGAAATGAATCTTGAGATTACGAGTCTGATATTTATATTGTACTATATTATCAATCTAGGTTAAAGTTAATTAATCTTGACTCACTTACAGCTGGGAGAGTACTTAATAGTTTTATCGATTTCGCAGAAATCCTTGACTGCCTTAATAAAATTTCCTGTCTCCTATTATACGAAATAGTGAATGTCTTATGCCCATTTTCGCAGTGCGATCTTAAGTCTAAGTTTAGCTAAGTGTAGTATCGAATATAGACCTCACTTATGATGATTTCGTTTTCACAGTCAATTTTTAAGGATGGTTTAGTTCAGTCATGGATTAAGTGTCTTTGTGAACAATTTCTGGAAAATATTTATTGTGACTAAACACAAACGTCAAAATAATTTAGTTTTTCAACGTTTGAAGTCTTTCTTTTTAAAAGGAAGTATGAAAAATTAAAAAAAAAAACTTTTAAGTAGAAGTGTGCTGAAAAAAAGAGTATGCTTAGCCTTTATTGCGCCTGTGGGCCATCGCGTGCGGTTTCTGTCAATGTGTCTCAGTTCTTCCCAAGTTTCCTCCCTAACTGCTATGCCTTCATCTCGACTGTTCTGCGCAAGGTATTTGTCCACGTGTTGCATTCATATAAATGCTGTGCCACGACATTCTGTGGCTTAAGTTATACCACTACTTAAGTAGAGTTTATCACTGTGAAAACAAAATTTGTGTTGATCCTGAGTTTATCCTAGGATCGAAATTTAAGTTCGCTCTGTGAAAACGGTCATTAATGTTCCTCAATGGCGTCAAACAAACGGAATGAGCGCAAGAAATCTCCATAAAGCTGTCAGTTGTGGGATTTATATTTGTTCCGAGGTAGGGGAACTCCTCAACTACAACGTATGAGTATGCACCTGGATGTTGGGACTGTCAATATTGAAGTTCTGTCCAAGTTTTGCATTCTCCTGAGAATCTTCGCGGTACCATATGCAGAAACAGCGGCGGACGGAAAAAAAACTCTGCAGAGGATGTGGCGAACATAATATGCTTCTTTTGCCGATGTCCTGGACTTCAGCATTCCACAAACAATTTCTTTGGCAAATACTTCTTTCACAATCTAGAAGAAAGAGAATACCTTTCTTCAACCTATGGGCAACACAATGGGCCAGCTCTTACTTGAGTGTGGCAGAAGTCTTTTCCTTCAAGCCAACCTCCATACCTAACCTAACCTAACATTTACTTTCTCCTCATTCACTTCAAAACCAACTTCAAAACCTGCTCTTTAATTGCCGTCAACGTCCGTACGATGTCAGATAGTGGCTTCCATGATTACACCTGCTTTACATGATTACACGAAGCCACATGACAGGTCATCTCCGAAATCTGGTGCACGTTTATAGGAACTCAGAAGCCGTTGTAAAGAGCATTCCGTACAGAGTTACGCGATATATCTGGATAAGTTTTGATAGTATTCCAAATTGGGCCATCGTTGCTGGAGACTAGAGATTAGACTTGATATCTTCCATGACTTGTCTTAGTGTGAAAATTTGGTCTATTGTCGACCTATTATGCACGATCAGTTTGCTGCAACATTGGATGGACGTTGTACGTTGTAAAAAGGACATCTTTCGGCAGTTCTTAAAAGACATGTGATCGATTTTTTTCAAAATGCGGCTTGTTAGACTTATTACCCACTTAAATTTTGTTGAGTTGTTGATGATCTGATATGATCGTTCAGCCTACAAACAAGTATATTTGCCTCGAAAAATTATTCTGCATAAAAATGGTTATTTGCGTTAGATTATAGTTGAGACTTGAGATTGAAATGTAACCGACATAAAATATGTCCCAAAATATAGCCCTGAAGCATAGCTACAAGCAGTAGAGGAGATAAGATCCCACCTTGTGGAATTCTTCTTAAGTTCAGTGCGTGTGACTATAACCCAATTCAGAGCGCCTATACTCAAGAAGCATGTAGTCTATCAAGTTTGAGAGCATAGGGCTTATGTTAAGTTCTAGTGCTACCTCTAGATCTCGAGCCATCTTTGGATGTTGTTATAACAGGTACATATTTATGTTGTTGGATTTCTGGTTAGTTAGTTGTTGAAAAGATGTTGTGTATTGGTCATGCAATGGCATCTCAGGAAAACTAAATGAACTGATTAATGGGGATTGCGTGACAATTCCGAGAACTTTTTTTTTTAATTGATCGTTGATTCCTCCGACGGCCTTTAAAGTTCCGGCCTTACATTCTAATATCCTTAGAGTACTTAGCATCATTTTTTTCTCAAAATTAACTGCTTAGCTCAGCTGCAGTCTGTAGTACTCACGCAGATTATACAACATGGTTGATTTATCTGAACTGTTTTGGTGAGCTTTAAATTACAGAACTGTGTGTGTTTAAAAGTAATTAAAAACTAAAATGTAATTTATTTGTATAGAGACTGAGACTACACATATTTAATTAGTTGAAAATATGGACATAACTCACACATCATTCCGTAAACGGTTTACATTTTGATTTTAACGTTTTTGAACTTAGTTTGCCATGGGCTATAATTTTACTCAATTTTATGTTTATGAAATAAATTTAGGGATAATAACATCAATATCCGTTTTAATTAGGTTCTTTTATTTTCATTTCAAACCCATTAACGATAGTGTATGGTGTGTTTGATGATATTTGCATAATCAAAAGCATTTTTTTCTGGTAGGGAAATGTCAACTTCATACTTCTCATTCCAAACAAGTTTTCGATGCAGTTACAGTTTTACTATGTGAAATGCATATTTTTGCATCAGACACATTGAGTTATTATTTTATATACTACATGTAGTTACCTTAAAATTGATTGGTATGTGTATTATATAGAATAATGCAGTGTTATTCAGTGTGTGCTTTAGGATTTTAAATTAAAATAAAACAAAAAAAGTTTTCGGGCTTAGTGGGGGTAATTTTCAATAACACATGCATCTTATTGGCTATATTAGGCTTTAATTTGGCGGATGTTTTTTGATCTGACGTGGTTCCTCTTTTTACATGATGCTAGAGTCGGGGGTAAACATGGGCCTCAACCAACAAGGCTCTCCACTTAGCTTGGTCTTTATCTAATTGCCTCCAGTTGCGTACTCCTAGTTGGTCGATGTGCCCTTGAACTTGTTCGCAGCATCTGCGTCGGGGGCACTCTACTGCGTCGTCACTTCGGGTTTGATTCGAAGGTTCTGCAGATCGGAGCGTTGGTGTCCATTCGCTCTACATGTCCTAGCCATCTCAGACGCAGTTTTTTGACTAGGTTGATGTCGCTGTACAGCTCGTATAGTTCGTCGTTAAAGAAGAATTTTCCTCTCGAAGCGACCAACGATATCTTCATCCGCTTTCAATAAATTCCATGTTTCAGCGCCGTAAAGCAGGACTGGAAATCTGGAGACGGGGTTTTATAAAGAGTCTCCTTAGTTCTTCGAGATAGGGCTTTACTGTTAAATTGCCTTATTAGCCAGAAAAAATTGCGGTTGACAAGCATTATTCTTCGCTTAATTTTAACGCTGGTATCATTGTCAGAGTTAATAGCAGAGCCAAGCTAGACAAAGTCCCATACTACCTCGAAGTTGTTGCTGCTCTTCTTGTCGACATCATGAACTTGAGTCCAAGGGAGTTGGACCAAATCGTATTGGTTGTTTTGCAAAAACTCGCATCTAACCGGTCTATATGAGGGACTTTAAAATCGACTCGGAATTGGAGAAGTTATATGGTCTCAGTGGAGCTGTGGGTCAGTGGTTAGTGCATTGGACTTGTGTGTATAGGGTTCCAGGTTCGAATCCTAAAAAATACCACCAAAGTTTTGCCCACAATCCACCTATTGCGAGCGTCTTACAAAGATCGAAGAACATTACTGTCATAAGCAAGCTTCTTAAAAATCTTCTACAATTTGGATTCTTCATAGAACTGAAGATCCCTTTTTATGTTTTCCATTACAATTAAAAAAAAAAAAATCTAGTACAATTTTCTATAAGTCTCTTCTGTATGACTAGCTGTCAAAGCTTCTTACCGAACTCTTCCTCAGAACTCATTGACACCTCCTTTTATATCGGCCATTATCTTCCAGGCTAATTCCATTACACCCAATTCGCCAATGGGAAATCCAGCTGTTAATGATCTAGCCAATTGTACATCAGTCTACGAGTTTATGTTTTGTTGTATTAATCACATCCTAGGGCTGTGCAGCTGATTTGTCAAACTGCAGGTTCCAAAAAAAGGTTTCTGCATAGTCTTGTGCTTACAACATGCACTAAAAGTCTGAAACAACCAGATTACATGGTCTGAAATTGCTTATTTCTGGGTAAACATTTTTCATTCATTTGTTGAGAGTAAATTTTCATCGAAATCGTTTTTGTGGTCGATATCGGAACTGCGAATAACACACTGCATTTATTTATTTCAAAACCTTTTCTATTTGTATATATAGACAGCAATGCTCGTGGTAACTTTTGTCGTTGTGACAAGTACTTTCAAAGAATGATTATTTTTTTTTTTAAATATAGGTATATGCATGTATGCTTTTGTAATAACTCATTCGTCTCGACATCTGAATAAAAACAATGGCAACACACATGCGTAATGGACCTGAACTGGTCTCAAATATTTGAATAAAAAAAAAATGTATTAATATCTGAGGTTTAATGTCAATTTCATATGAATGAATGGAATATGCGATGAGTTGCATTGAATTTCATTCAATTCGAGAACTATGGAGCATAATAAATGAAGATAGATATTTCAAAAAATATATTCATGTATTTATTTATTAAAATTTCATGAGAAAAAAGCCTGCACTCCATTGACCAGTTGCTCAGAACTCAAAAGAGTCTATTCGCACGTGAAAACAAAATACCGAAAGTAAAACAAAATCCCATCAGTTTTAATTTAACGAATGGAAACCACTTCCTACAGAAGATTGAAAACAATAATTAACTTTTGCTTTTGTCATATGAAAAATAAATGGTTTTTCAGAAAAATGTTCGAATATTTCCTGCACGACAAAACACCTTTTGAGTAATTTTTTGTTTCAAAATGAACAGCAAACTTAATACAGAAAAAGTATTTTATAGTTCTATTTGGTTTTCAAACGAGTGGTAGTTTGGAGTTCTTCTTTAATCTGTCAGAAGTTGATTGCAGAGTGATGAAGTTGTTAACCGGGTTTTTTGTAACATAAGCACATAAAGGATTTCTGTATTCTCCAGAGAACTTTTGGAACAAAAAGCTGAAAAACAAAAATACGTTTCAGTCTAAATCTTTCTTTTAATTCAGAGTACGTGAGCTTTTGATGAATGTAAAAAAACGTTTATCCTCACAGCCGTTGTAAAAATCGTAGTTGATTTGTAAAGCAAATAGGGCAAGAGCCTTGCAGATATCGAAAGGAGCTACGTGCTGCAGAAGGTAGAAAACATACGTATATGTGCCTGTAAATGTGCATGAAATATGTAGATAAGAAATTCCTTATGAATTTGTATAAATTATGTTGATTCCACCACAATAGCTGCAACGGAATGTAAAATGATTTTAAGAAATGTGTGTCATGATTTTGTGGTAATAGGTCACCATAGCTGTCATTGAAATCTGCTTCAGCACCGTTCTTAACCTAACCTAACCAAGCAGCAATTCAGTTGCAAAATTTAAATGAAACGTCAGCATCGTTCTTCTATGTCTGAAATAAAGGGTGGGCCATCTAGTGGTTTCTTTTTAAATCATAGGTTATTTTGACACTGACAGCTGTTTCCCGGTCGAAATCTTGACAGAAAGTCAGTATTATACCTCCGCGGAACGAAAGGAGTCCCTTTACGCTTGAACAGCGTTGAGAAATATTGAAAACTTATTTCCAAAGTGACTGCTGTGTAGTCCAAACAGTGAGTTTTTTGAAAATATGTTTTCGCCGAAATGAAGCACCCACCGCACCAGACTTATTGTCCCCGTCATCGTCGTACGGCGCGAACAGACGAGAGTTTGGGTGCGCTATAGCCTAGAGTGTGAGACTAAAGTGAGTGTGCTCAACATTTCAGGCATTAGCCTCAAGAGAATTCTGCACAATTC
This sequence comes from Chalcosyrphus nemorum, assembly GCA_949716465.1. NCBI lineage: Eukaryota > Metazoa > Arthropoda > Insecta > Diptera > Syrphidae > Chalcosyrphus > Chalcosyrphus nemorum. Next base: position 84,166,468 of record OX454333.1, read on the forward strand.
GTTTACAAGGCCAATTGAAGACGTACTACCATCCGCTTTGTTATCGCTTCGCAGTTTAGGCCTTAGAGCAGATTGAAATAAAAAAAAAAAATCATGTTATCAGCGGTCTTGGCGATGACAATTGGCCATCTCAGAGCTTTCACCCCTTTGGACTTTTTTTTTTTTTTTGGGAACCGTGAAGGACAATCTGGAAGCGATTGAAGCACTGCCAATATCATCCAAGCAATCCGTGATCTAAAGCCCGAAATCATCAACAATGTCTTGGAAAATTAGAGTGACAGAATGCGCTACTGCGAAGCCAGCCGAGGCAGCCACTTGAACGACGTTATGGTCCATAATTCATGGGAATGTTTGGTCTTACTAATAAAGCCATAATACATGGAAACTAGTATTTGGCCCACCCTTTACATATTTCTTTGTTTTTTTGATGGGGTCTCACCTACCGTTTTCTCACCAACCTGATCAACGAACTGAGGTTTTAGTCCAAAAAAAATTAAGAACAAATTTTTAAGAAAAATTAAGTTTAAGTGAAAAATTTAAAGAACAAATTTTCATAATATTTAGTTTAACTTTTCTGGGGCTGCATAAAATTATAATAATATATAATAGCTCAGGAGTTATACTACTTAACGTAGGTATACCTCCAAATCGGAGTTGTCTTCCTTTTGACGGGCTATAAGCTAAAATGGAGTGAAAATAGACGATCCAGAACTTTAAGAATCCCCTCTTCAAGAATTATAGCCCTTAACTGGGACACCCTGTGATTGAATTGGTTTATAATAAGTTCACAACTTAGTCACTAATACCACCACAACCGATCTGAATTCTCTTGAGTATATTCCAAACCTCTCTGACGGTTTTTTATTTCTTCCCTACCTTTAACCCTTTGTGAGTATTTGCCGTATTTAGAAAATCCGATGCTGACATCCTTAACACATTCGAAATACATTTTCCTACATAACAACTCGTAAGCTTTCTGTCAAAGTCGTACCAAGAATCAAAGACAAATTCGTAATAACGTACTAATTGCATTAGTTTGTCAAATATAAAATTACACTGAGGAAATTTTCCAAGCTCTGGGTGTAAAATCAAATAACATTTCACCATCTCTCTACATACCTTTTTGGAATAAACCCCTTTTGAATACGAAATTCACTTTTCTCCCCTAAATCCACTGCACGATGTTAGTTTCTTAATCACTTTGAAATGTATTCCACCCCCAAGCTACCGCAGCACACAAACAAAATGGTAGTAAATAAAAGCATGCCTTGACTTCAGGACACTAGGTATCCTTAAATTAATAAGACTTGAGTAAATAATGATGACTATTTATAGAACGATCACCCAAAAACCTTTCATTCATCAATCTTTGCCTAAAGAAATTGCTAATTGATTTGATACGCTTGCCATTTGCAGGTGACAACACATCAGATAATACCCTTGTATTACCTGATAATAATACCTGTATATACCTGTATATACCTGTATCTACATATTTAACAATTGAATATTATAAGCAAATATTATTTGCTTAGATAATTAACGTCTAACGAACGTTTGCGAATGATTGTCATCCATCATTTCAGTCATCAACATTCTACCGAACATTGGAAGTGGGTCACAAAGACAAGAGCATGTCACCCCTCTGTGTATGCCTTAATGAGAAAATTTAATTTATATCTTAAAGTTAAAACGCAATTTCTTTGCACACATGCTTTATGATGAGATTTCTTGTACCCGTAATGAACGTGCACGTAGTAAGTACCAGTTGAAAAAAAAAGCAAAGTGAATTAAACAACAAAGAAATAACGTCAAACGTAATTAGTCACTCCGGTGAAAAAAGAATTCTCAAGAATTTTATTTCAAAAGTACAAGTATTCAATTGGATTTTAGAAGCTTAAGTACGGAGTTCAACGGTAGATATAAATAAATTATGACTATGACAATGTCAATGACTTAAGCGAAGCTAATATCGTAGGTAATTATACCCAATATGATTGTATAGTATCAATTATTTCGTTGTTCAAGTTAACATGCATTTATATACATAAACCGCTGTACGATTTTAACGAGTGCTGTATGTATTTTAGATGGTAAAAAGTTGCAATCAAAAGGAACCTGTAGAGTTGATTTTACTTCTATTTCCGGGTCCGTTTCCGGGAATAAAATATACATACAGTCTGTTCAATAAAAATTGGTAATCACTTGTAAAAAGATCTCTTCAAAAATTATAGCAAAGTATACCAATGCATTAGTTTCAGAGTGTTTCCTGACATTTATGTACAATGCGCTGTCAAACTCGATTGTCGTATTATACAATTTTTCTGTGGACTTCAACAAACTAGCGCCAGGGGTCGATTGGCGTCTTCTATGCACAGATTGGCAAATGTATGTACATTCAAAAGCGTAAGAAGCCATAAACGAACTAAATTAGATAGCCAACTTCCGGTCGTTTGACAGATTCGCTCCCCCCAAACTAAAGACCGCTGAAATGCATCATTCTGACGTTCAAGCTAAATCAAATAGGAGCTCACTAATATCACACATACAAGTAACGATTTCAGCGGGTGGTTTGACATCTATGTCTTGGGCACACACTACTTCTTGCAGGGAAAGTTTTAGTTGATTGTCTAATTTAAGTAGTCTTTGCTCGCAACACTGCAAAAATTTAGCTGCTAGTATACTTCTGTACCGGGATGACAGATCTATCGCTAATGAATCTAGTTGCCGCTAGGACAAAAAATAGACTAGATTTTAGTAGATTCTAGCGAGGAAGACCTTCGCTATAATGTAACAAAATCAATTAATACTTCTATGAAACATAGTAAATCAAGTTAGCAAGTGCACTGCGACCTGGTGGTCTATTGTGTCCTCTACTAACCTTGGATAGGTTTGTACCCACGTCAGAGTACATTTCGCCAGAATTCCTTTGGCATTATATTTGACGTATATGCACTCTTACTTAGCCTAGGCGAGAATAATTCCCTTTAGAGCTCTCTGTACAGACCAATTTCTTCTAAGTATCTGAGAATGAGAAGTGGTTGGCATATTCTCTGCAGATACTTGGTGTAGTTTCCCAGTAGTTTCTTAGCTTGTTTTAGGCCTGTAGGATTGTTCCAGGTTCTTGCCCTGTCTTATTTTTCCGTTTTTCTGAATTTTTTTTGGCATAGTGCGTTCCCTTATTTCGCAGAATGGTTCAGGTCCGGGAAAAGATTCTGCTGCTCCTTGTCTTGCTTCTTCCTTACTTTTGATTCCGACGGGACCAAGGATCCAGTAGAGTGTGACCTTGTTTAAGCAGTCTAGCGTCTAGCAAATACGTTGCGTTTGTAATTCTTGACTTTATAAGACAATTGTACTACGGGGGTTACAAAAGTAGTAGCTCCAAATACTTGTCATTTGTCAAGTGGAAGTGGTTGTCATCCTGCACTGAGTGATACCTTTGGCATGAATGTCAAAACGTTAAAACTAGACATAGCTCTGCTCCTCTCTATAAATGCTGCCATAGGGAGCCTTGAAATCGATAAACAGATAGTGAGTATCAGTTTAGATTTTTGGGTTTTCTCCAAAATCTGGACAAATAGAAAATACATATGACCGATGATGATCCTAGTCTGAAACTTTTGCATAATGGGTGTAATCGTTTATCGAATTTTGTCGAACAGACTGTATATGGAAAGACTAAGAAAATGACAATGACTTAAATGAAGATAGTATCAATTATTTCGGTGTTTATGTTCACTAAAGTATTTTTTATGCATTCATGTACTTAAACGTCTGTACACTTTTAATAAAAGGTTTACGTAGCGAAAAGCAAAGTGCCAATCAAAATAAACGATTAGAAATAATTTATTCATTTAAATTTTGTTTCTATTTCCGGTGGCATTTCTGGGAATAAAATACATTTCTGTCTACATGTACATTTCTTGAGGCCAGTTTGAAAATTACTTTTCAAAGCTCGTGATAGTTTAATTAAACTTAGTTTCCTTCAAAGCAATCTTCATCAATGATTACTCTTACTCACTCTGCTCTTTTGCTCAGTATTAGAAAAAAAACTTAGCCTACAAATGGCATTATTTGCTTACGAATCGTCCACATTTTATTGTGTATTCTGTTCTTCTATAAATTTATACAGTCCATTCTCTGTGTCTTGAATTTCGATAAGAAATGATTCTAATCAGAAGAATTTTAAGTGAGATTTGGTTTAAAGGTATTCGAATTGGCATGTAAATCCGATGTTCATTTATGTTTAGTTTTAGAACCAGAACTGATATTTTTTCTCGTGATTAGCTTTATAAATTAATGTACTGTGGTAGGAGTATCCTTAAAAATGAAGGATGCTTACAATATAAGAGGAAACTTTGATACATTCAAATTCAGTAAATTTAATTTTTACTTAAATGGATGAACAGATAAAACGTTAGGTAGGTTACGAGATAAAAAAGTAATAAATAACTACACTCGGAGCGTTCCGTATTCTAAGAAAAAGGTATTCAAATGAATTTAATTGGTCTAGAGATTCAGTTTTAACTGCCAAGTAACGCATTTTTTTCGAAGTAGTGAACTGGATTTGAAAGTAAGTAATTGTAACTCAATGTCCAATTTGTCCAAAAGTGTCCAAAAGTACCGCTCCATATGTTAGGCCTTATTTCAAGGGGCTTGGAACGCACCCACTCATTCCAGGAATTTGACAGTTTTCATTTCCGTATAACGGAGTGCGGCAAGGTTGCATTCTAACCCCTATATTTTTAATGGTGATAATTTATATGCAGACATGTGCCAGAATTTAGGATTTGGACTAGGGCACCGTGTAAGATGTTGCGTAGGTTTAATAAAGAGTCAACGTATCGGGTATATCTATATATTGAGATGTTATGGCACATTTTGTAAAGTTCTACTAAAAACCGGGTACACCATGAATCGTACAAAACTTATACGAATGCCGCAAAACTTTTGTTTAAAAGTGTTACCGGATTCAGTATCGCCCATCTGCCTTTAAAATCAAAATCGAGTGATCCATTTAAAGACAATAAAGTTAATTACGTCCTTTTATTTATATAAAAATCTTATTCCATTTTTACTTCTTATTTTTCTTCCAGATCGTCGTCATGTTTAACATAAAATTGGTTTTACCGCTGTTGGTGTTATCCTTGGCGCAGATAATAAAATGTAAGTTGCTTTTATCTATTACGAATAGTTCTTATGACGGAAAGGATAATTTTCCTCCAGGTGATACAAATCTCCCTCCAGTCTTCACCCAAGTGATGAACAATATTGTTCTCTCAGAGAATAAAACAGTTGGCTCAGTTGTATATCGCTTAGAGGGCTACGATCCAGAAGGCAGTAATGTAACTTTTGGATCCATTGGATCGGATCATTTTAAAGTTGATCCAGAATCGGGAAACGTTACCCTCATCAAGCCATTGGATAGAGAAGAGAAAGCCACTCTTACGTTTCTGGTTACAATTCGAGATCGTGTGAATCCCGAAGGTGAATCAGATCAGGATAATGTTGTTCAGGTGCCGATAACTGTAATTGTCCTAGATGAGAATGATAATCCACCAGAGTTTCAAAATGTAAGTGGAAAGGAATTTGTTCTTTCAAAGATAAATATTAAATATACTTTGTCTTGTGCAGGTTCCCTATGAAGCTGATGTAGATGAGAACGCACCAGTTGGTTTGACGATATTTAATAAAATTTTAGTAAAGGACAAAGATACCGTTGGTGATGATTTGGATATTTCTTGTGTCCCACAAGACCAAAGTCCAGAGGCATGCTCAAAGTGAGTTGGTACAAGTTTATGGAACGTATGTGGATTGCATGTTGTTTTTATTTTATTAGGTTTGCTCTTGAGATTATAAAAAGTACCCAAGATGTTCTTCAGGCTTCGGTGGTGCTCAATGATACTTTGAACTATAATCAGAGAATGATTTACCATTTCCAGATTGAAGCTACGGTAAGGAGCATGTAAGACTTTTCAGACACATAAATTGCATTGGCTTTTCTTTTAGGATGGGGTCCACAAGGCATATACAAACTTTGAAGTCCGTGTGAAGGACATTCAAGACAAACCTCCAGTTTTTCAAGGCTCTTTGTCGACAGTTATCGATGAAGATAGTCCTATTGGAACACTTGTCTTGAAAATTCAAGCGCGTGATGGAGATACGGGGGAGCCCAGAAAGATTGTCTATGATTTACTCTCAAGTAAGTTGTAAACCTTTCGTCGGATAGGCAGAAGTTTTGAATGTGTTTTTCAGATCCTATGGACTACTTTCTTTTGGATGAACGAACTGGTGAACTAAGAACTGCTAAGCCTCTTGATAGAGAGGCTTTGAATGATAGTACTGGACTTATATCTCTGTCAATCAGGGTAGGTACAAGTAAAACATCTTTTACTAAGTGTTCATTTAAAATTTTGTTGTATGTAGGCCCGTGAATTGATCGATGGAGTTCCAGGAAACGACAACCTCACTATGGCCACCGCTCAAGCTACTGTTACTATCCGTGATGTTAACGACTCTCCACCAATGTTCAATAAAAAGGAATACGAAGTATCTCTTCTTGAAAATACAGCTCCTGGTACACCTCTGGCGCTCGATATGAATGTCACTGACCGTGATGTGGTAAGTTAGTGGCTCATTTGGGAATCTAGACAGCTGAATGAACCTGCATTATTTATAACTTGCTAACGAACAAAACCTTCTTTTAACTTTCAAACCAAACACACCGAACAGAATACATCTGTTTTTCAAATGAAAACATCCCACAAAATTACCATAAAACGACTATATACAATCTTCCTCTTTTTTTCGGCACCCCTTTTAGGGCATTAATTCAAAATTCTCCCTTCGCCTGGATGATGTCTCGGGAGTCTTTGAAGTTGAACCAAAGTTCGTGACGGGATTCTCGCAAGTAAACATTCGCGTTGGCGATGGAACTTTGGACTATGAAAACCCCAATCAACGGAAGTTTATTGTTTTGGTAAGTTCTGGCTTAAATTACCCCGTTGAGGGTGGTGTTGGTGGAAAGAAAACCGGTAAAACCATAATTTAACACTCACACCATTGCCTCCTTCTGGTGGTGGTGGTGGTGCAACTTTCAGGTTATTGCCGAGGAAACTGAAACAAATCCGAAACTTTCATCTACCGCAACAATTACCATTTCCGTCGTGGATGCAAATGATAATAAGCCAATGTTTGAACGGGAGTCATATTCAGCCTCAGTTTCCGGTTTGGAACTTGCCTATTCTTGCCCTAGTGAGGGCAATTCAAATTAAATTTTATTCTTGTTTCCTTTTTTTTTATACAGAGTCGGCACTGCCGGGCCAGTATATCACTTCGATTACCGCGAAAGACATTGATTCAGGAAGTTATGGTGATGCTGGGATACGGTACAGTATTTCCGGTACTGGTTCAGAACTTTTCCATGTGAACGAGGAAACCGGTGTGATAACTCTGGCTGATTGTGAGAAACTCCCGAAAAACGATGTAGAACATGTGCGCAGGAAGCGTGACTTTAGTGAAGAGTATGAGGTCGAGGGAGCTGGTAATAATGTGAACATAACGACAGATGGGTTGAGTGGGTTGCTGAACATTGAGATCAATACAGAACCGGCAGTTGAATATACGGTAATTAGTACGAAGGATGAAAAGGATGAGACGATGAAGCCGGCAAAAGTCGTATCGAATTCTAATGAAGTAACTAATGAAGTGGTATCGGAACCACCAAAGACGTGCTTAGATTATGAGACTGAGACTACGTACTTTTTATCATATAAGGTTAGTTGTGTTTGGATATTTGCTTCTGGAATTTATAAATAGACTTTTGAAACCATAATAGGCAACTGATGACAACGGAAAGGGACAGACATCGGTGGTTTCGCTAAGGATTTCAGTAACAGACTCGAATGATTCACCGCCTGTTTGTGAGAGTCCTTTGTATAGAGCGTCGGTCGATGAAGGGTCGCAGGTTTTCGACTCGCCGTTAGTGGTGAAGGCAAGAGATGCGGATACTGTTTCGGATATTTCATACAGGTGAGCTCTAATTGTTGATTATTGATTGGAATTATATTTCATATGGTCGTTGGTGTTTTGTGCTTGCACTGTTCTCTGCAATCTTTTCGCTTCTCTCTTTCTAACGTTGCTTTGAAAAACTGGGAAATTAATAACCTAACTCAGCATATGAATAATCCGGCACGTGCACCGGAAATTGGTACTTGTTTTATTCCCCCATACTCCATCGATGCGTATCCGCCTCCTGTATCGTATCAGTTGATTGTACTCCAACCACTCATTTAAGGAGAAAATCAAAAAAAGGAATGAATTGTATGTGTACGGGAGAGCATAAAGAAACGAATGCGCTTACTCGATGACATACTATGTATTTCTGAACTAAGACAACTGCACAACTAGCAGATCCAAGCTAGTAGATTCAAACAAAAGGTAGCAAAGGTTTAGTTAAACACTAATAAATTAAACAGTCAACTTCGGGTCGTTTGACAGTTTCGCTCCCCCAAGCTTAAAACCACCCAAATGTATTTTGACGTTTCAGCGAAATTGAAAGGGATCTGACACATGACACGCAGTTTTGGGTGTCTTGCTTGACAGCCCAAGGGTGCGGCCATTTTGTATATGCTCTGTCTTCAACTAGTTGTTGTTAATGGAATCATAACCTAAAAAATTTTTTATCAAACGGAAAGAAGGAACCATTTTTACGTAGTTAGGTCTTGGTCACACGTCACACGCAAGTTCGCACGTATTCACGGATAAGAAATGTAGGCTCTGTCTCTTTTAGGCGATGAGCGGACAGTGGAAATGCGAATTGACTATCATACCAAGTCTATAAAGTGTCCAACCCATAGAATCCGTCGATCCGTCGTTTTTAACTGACAGCTCGTTAAAATACATGCATTCTTATGGGAAGCGGCCCATAACCAATGGATGGAACTACTTCGACGGACTAAGTAGGTTTTCTTTCTACTTTTTCTACTGTATACACATTCAACATTTAAGTTCACACATAAGAAAATTTACGCATTTTCATTGGTGGAAGCAGATAGAGAATTTAGAGAAACTGTCATCGCCCTTGACAATTAGTTGATTGATGTGACGGATTCTATGACTGTTCTCTTCGGGAATACATCAATTTAAATGTCAACGTACAAAGTAGAATGTAGAAAAAAATCAGAACTCAAGATTTTTTGACATTTGGGAACATTATGAACCGATATACATAAGCGGTGTCAAGTAACGCAAAATTTTTACAAAAAAACTTGAAGTTGAGGTAAAAAAGTAGCAGATTTTCAGAGGAAGGTAGTAGGTAGTAACAAGTCCTAAAAGCCAGTATGTAGATCTGCTAGCTTTGTAGTAAAACTGGCAGTGCTGCAACTAAGTAAAGTTGTCTTATAATAGCGGTATAGCTTAGCAAAATATATTTTCTTTTCAAATCAAGACAAAACTTAAATTTCGATTCCTTTTAAATCATTTTTGCAGAATAATTGGAAATGAACAAATCGAAAGTATTTTCGATATCGACAAACGATCCGGTCAAGTCACAATAAAGCCAAATGCTACATTAGACGTTACACATTTGAAATCAGACAATTTGATCTTCTCGGTGGAGGCAAATGATGGAATTTTTTCTACCAATTGTGGCATCAATATTACAGTTCGTGATGTGAACAATCATGCACCACGTTTCTTGTCTGATAAATATTCAGCTGTTGTAGAGGAAAATTCAGAAATCGGTACAAGTGTAGAACGTTTACAAGCCGAGGATTTGGATTCTGGAATTAATGCTGAATTGAGGTAAGTGTATAGAATTTGCGTCTTCTTTGATGTTCTTATAAAACATTTTTCCCTTAGATATCGAATTCAACAGGGAAGTTTCGATGATTTCCGGATTGACGAGAACTCTGGCGAGATATTTGTTTCAAGGAAATTAGACTATGATCGTAGGAATACCTATCAAATTGAAGTTTTAGCAACTGACTTGGGTAAGGAGGCTGTTAAAGCACGAGTGAATTCACAAGAAATAATTTAATTATGGTTTTTTAGGAACACCAAGTCTATCAGGGACAGCAACTCTAACAGTCACTGTGATTAATAGCAACGATAAGGATCCCTATTTCACGCCGGCTACCCAACGTGCTGAGGTTGTATTTTGTTTTTTCTTTTATATAAAAAAATATATAAAAATAAGTAAAAATGTCTGATAATAGGTACGAGAAGATGCTGCAGTTGGAACTGTAGTTTACACACTGGTAGCAATCGATCCTGATGTAGATACACATACAGCTTTGGAATTTGCTGCAACCGATCCGATAACTGCAATCGACAAAGAAGGAAAGGAAGTAGAAAATGCTGATGAATTCAAAGAATACTTTGCTGTCAATCGCAACGGAAAAGTAGTTGTGAACAAAAAATTGGAGAGAAATCTATTTGCGGTTAGGAATCATTGAAACATCATCTGGAGCTTATGTCTTAAAAGTGTATTTTCCTTTCCTTTTTAGGTGATTCGTATAACAGTTCTCGTAACTGATAGTACAGCACCAACCACACAACAAGGCAAGGGTTTGTTGATAATCTCTATTATTGATGTCAATGAAATTCCCCCGGTAAGTTTCAGTCCCTTTACTTTACATTAATCTTGATTAGGATTTTGTTATGCATTATAACTTCTTCGTTCACTATTCAATATAAGATACATCTTTCTTTTGCCATTGGGTTCGATGGTATTCCTTTGTGAAAGCTGATTTAAAAAATCTCTCGTTGGTATTGCCTTCACAAGTGGATACCTCAACGAAGTGTAATAATTCCAAAAGATATCCCTAAAATAGATTACATTAAGAGTCTGTTATACAAAAAAGTACTTCACCGAAAGACCGCACAGTATAATAATACCCAATAGAGCTTTGGTTAACATTTTAAAGTAGAACAGATTGCAAGCCATTGTCGCTGTAGCCAAATAATAGGTACAAGTAAAGTACCCAAAGTATAACTCTCCTAAAACAAGAAATACATTCTGAAAAGATTGCATGACAATTGTTGGTATTAATAAATCACTTAGATCCTGATTTAAAATTGGATAGCTGAAAGAAGATGAAAATATTAAAATGACTATGACTTGTTTGCAAATGTGATACTCACAAAGCTATTATATGAGCCGCTAAGCTCATGTAACTAAAGCAAAATTTTACAATCACAAAAGAGGAAAGAATAAAAGTCAACATTTCCGGGAACAAAGGGATGCATGTATCGATATTCTTTATCGTTGTCTCGACCTATAGCTCTGGTATTAGAAAGAACAGAGGAAGAATAGTGTCGATATAATTTACCTCATACAAGTCCAATTGAAGGCGATGAAGCGATGTTGTCCCAGAAATGAAAAGCACAAAGAATATATTCATAAATAAGACTTTTAAATTTGAGTTTTCCATATTTTTGCTTTAGAAAGAGAAGTTGACGAGTTTCCGAGGCAGTGCCAAATTTCTATTTGTCAATTTCTATTTGTCTTTCCGGAGTCAAGTTTTTCAAAGACACTTAATTCTTTGTCTTTATTGGGTGATGTTGGTGTGATTGATGTTGATTTTGCAAAAGGGGCGGAAATGACGGAACTTCCGTACAAGCATTCTTTTTAGAGATTTTTGGAACGACTATTCGATTCTATACGGATGGTTGGATAACAAAAAAATGGCGTTAATTGTGGAGCTCCTTCCGTCACCCTGATGCTTGTGGTGTATCCAAGAGGGCATTTTAGCAATTTGTGCTGTGCTGCCTTAGTGTATGTCTGCGAGTCTCTTCACGTTTAGCTAAGCGAAAAAGAAGTACATACTTACACCTTCCCTCATGAAAGTGACAAAATTCCCTTTAGTTGGGTGACAACCTTATTCCTAGTCTTATAGAGTTCCGGCTTACATTCATAAACCACATACTTATACATAATATATTTCCAGAAATTCAATCCACCCTGGACGGTTGAGAACCCGATTATCAAACTCCAAATGGTCGAGGAACAACCAATAGGATCGATACTTACAACACTCCAAGCTATCGACGAAGATTCAACAATAGGAGAATACAATATCTCACAAAATCCTTACTTTGAGATCAATAAAACAACAGGAGTAATAACCTCAACAGCACGCATCGATTATGAAACCACAAAAGAGGTCAGATTCATGGCTACTGTAACAGATACTGGAGTTCCACAGTTAACTTCGACTGCTGATGTGATTGTAGACATAATAAATCTGAACGACAATGAGCCACATTTTACTCAATCTGAATATCATTTCAATGTCACGGAGAATTCTCCAAATGGAACTGTTGCTGGCAAGGTTGAAGCTTATGATGGAGATATTGGTGCTTTTGGAGAGATTACATACTCTCTGATTGGAGAGAATAATAAATACTTCTTAATTGATGCCTACACGGGTAGTATTATGGTAGCAGATTCAAGTATCTTGGATAGAGAGAAAGTAAGCCAGATAAAGCTGACTGCAGTTGCTCAGGATAAAGCACCGTCTACATTACAAAAGTCTGCCACGGCTTCGGTGAGTTTTAAGATGCCTTTCATAATGAGTTGAGATTAAACAATGTTTGATTCATGTAGATCATTATCAATGTCTTGGATGTGAATGATAATCCACCGGTGTTCACTCAAAATGAGTACTCTTCAACTGTAGCTGAGAATGCAGCACTGAATCCACCGGCTAAACTGTTACAGGTAAAGGCGGATGATTTAGATTCAGGATTATTTGGAGAGGTTCGTTACTTTATTATCGGCGGTAATGAGAAGGAACTGTTTAAATTGGACTCGCATACGGGAATTATATATCCTGCACAGAGTCTACAGGGGAAGAAGGGTAAGCTTATTTTGCTTGCTGTACATGAATAATAAAACAATTTATTTTCGTACAGGGGTCTACAATTTAACAGTCTCTGCCCGTGATACTCAAGGTGCTAGTACGTATGAGAGCACCGCAATGGTGGTTATAAATGTTTTGGGGGTCAATCAACATCGACCATTGTTCGTAATACCGGCACTATCAAATGCAACTATTGAGATTCCAGGGGTAAGATTCTTTAAAAGTGTTAAACTCTTCGTTCCCACTAATACAGACTTTGCAGGACGTGATTAAGGCAGATTACTTGATAATGACAGTGAAAGCAACTGATAATGATACCGGTGAAGATGGCCGAATCTCATATCATTTACAAACAAACAACAAAAACGTTCAGGAGACAGAAGAGTTTACTATGGATGAAGCTAAAGGAGAATTGAAAACCAAGCGAGAACTTCACCGCAAAGATAGAGCAAAGTAGGTTAACTAAAACCACTTTTTGAAATCATGCATTATAGAGTTTATGTTTTAGTTACGATTTAATTCTGGTTGCCCAAGACCACGGCACACCGACACCTTTTGAGACACTTCGTTTTCTAAGCATCAGCATTGTGGATGCAAATGAAAACCGACCGGAATTCCCTGACACGGCTAATCCATACAAAGTCTCTATTAATGAGAATAGCGGTCGCGAAGTAAAAGTTGGTCGAATTTTCGCCAAGAGTAAGCACAATAAGGATATTTACTACTACATGCTGTTGGGCAATGAAGACGGAGCTTTCTTTGTGGATAAGACTACTGGAGAAATATTTACGAATAAATCGCTTGATAGGTGAGTAAATAGACCATCAACACATTGACATAAGACCAACGAGAGCCATAAAATTTCAGAGAAGTGACTGATTTCTATACACTGTACATTCTGGCTAGCACAAAGTCAGATTTGCATATCTCAGAAGAAGAACGGGCGTCATTTTCGATTAAAACTCTGGAAAGGGATAATACAGTTGCTAAAGTATTGATCACGGTGCTCGATGTGAACGACAACGAACCAGTCTTTGAAAAATCGGTAAGTTTTCTACTGTTTTTCGTGAAGTTCTTACTGATGTGGTATATGTCTAGGTATACTATGCTGGAATCAATGCCAAGTCTTCACTAAATGGCTTTGTAACTGTGGTTAATGCGACCGATAAAGACTATGGAAAAAATGCGAAAATTGAATACATGATTGTTGCATCGAATTTGTATAAGTATGGTTCAAGCAAGTCAACGGGATCGATTGTACCAAGTCCATTTAGTAAGTTGTTGATACTCATCAACTCCTTGAATCTAACTTTCTTCTCTCTTAATAGATATTTCTCCTGAGGGTCGTATAACAACTTCAGCATTCATGGCGGAGTATAACCAAGATCGATTCGAACTTGAGGTGATCGCAAAAGAAGTGGAACCACCAGAACGTTCTGCTAGAGTTAAAGTTAATGTTCGTATTGAATAAACGTTTTTAAAAAAACACCAACTAAATGGTATGTAATGATTTTAGATTTGGATCTTCGATTCTTCTCAACTGATCCGAGTGATCCTGTCTCGTCCACCTGAAGAAGTTTATCAAGAACAGGATGAGATTATAGCTGAATTGAGAAACGCTACTCAGCATAGAATTATTGTGGACGAGATTCGATATCATGTGGACTCGATGGGTCGTATACGTATGGATTGGTGCGATCTTTTCTTCCATGCGGTGGATAATAATAATCAGCAGATCGCTCCAGTCGATGATATCTTGAAAGTAATCGATGCTAACTATGATTATTTGAGAGTAAGTACTAAGGGTGATAGTGAAATCCACTTGTGAAACTTTTAAACAATTCTATTATGAACATTTGATAAGCTTGTTAAAAGCTTATAAACAAGTTGAAAAGTAACTAATAATATCTCCTTTAGGACTACTACGCTGGTTTTGCGATAGAAAATGTGGTGCCCGCTTACATAACCATTGTGCAGGAGGAATTCGATTTGGCGCTCGCAGGCTTAGTGGCGTTAATAATTGTTCTATTCGTTGGCGTCATCAGCTTTATTGTGCTATGTTGTTGTCTTAAGCATTGGTAAGTTGCAAAAGTTATATAAATCCACATGTTGGTAGAATGTTTTGTTTTTCTTAGGAATCTTTCTGTCCCAGTTGAGAATCGTCGCAAGGAGGCTTTGATTAAAAAACAAATCATTGAGGACTTGAACACAACAGAAAATCCTTTATGGATTGAACAGTGAGCTTCGTTTTTGTTGATTATTACAAGTGGTACATGTACTCATATTTTGTTTTTTTAGGAAATTAAAACTCTACGAGGAGCAAGAGCTAACAATGCAAGTATTCTCCGAACCAGATCATAGTTCCAATTCCGATGGTGCACCGGTAAGTTTTTTTTTTCATCTTTCGTAGTAACAAAGCTAATTCTAACAGCACAAAGCTAATTTATTTGTTTCGAATTTACCCTCTTTGTGTTTGATGTGAATGTGTGAATGCTTGAATGTGTGTGAGGAGTTTTTTTTTTTAACTAACTTAGAATCATTACGTCTCCGTATTCCATGTCTTTAACAACATATTTGTAGGCACCATTGGACAGACGGAGTTCCATTGAGCACGCACATCACCCAGTAGACAATACTTATGCAACTATACAGCCTAGAAATCCGGATAATCATCCAATGAGTGATTTTGCTGATTATGCAACGCTTAGAAATAACAGAGCACCTTCGGTAATATAACTTTTATTAATCTGTTTGTATTTGTAAGTCTTAAGATAATAATGTGTAACCTAAAGTGTTTGTAAGTTTGTAATAGAATGGCACTTTTTAATTTTGATAACTATTTTGTAAGGAATGGGGAGAACAAATCTGTATCGATTAAGTGATTTGATCGAAAGAAAACTTTATTTACGCAAAGGCACATTGCAACTTGTTCTGACTCGTGACATGTCCTAGTCCTTCGTTAAATCGTATCAAGACTGTAAACATAGAAAAACTTAAAAGCATGTAATGTGAACCTTTCTTTGTTTACTTGGATGATGAATTCTGCCTTACACTCTTTTTTTATTGAAATATTACAGTCATAGGACAAAGCAACTGCTTTTTTTTTAAACTTGCATGTGCACTTCGTCTTAAACAATGTGAAATGCACCAAAAACCCTTAATCGTTACTTAATCAAACTAAATCTCTTTACTTTCAAATAAAATTTCGCTCTTATTAATTGAAACGTTTATCCACAGATGTACGAGTTTACCGGCTCAACATTTCAAGCTCCGATTAGGGAAGGCGATGATGCTGTCGCTGAACTCATATAAATATTATTAAATAAACTATACTCCTGATAATTTATATACTGTATTGTATTGCTATACATATATTTACATAAATATACATACATAATAGATAGCTTCATTAACAAGTATGTAATTACAGCAGCTGCTAATGAACAGACGCCACTATATGAGTCACATCAAATAGGAAAACAAAAAAAAAATAACAAAAAATTGATAATATATAAATGAAAGTATTTCTATAATGACAATAAGCTTAGTTATAACCATTATATACAAACAAAAAGCTATAGATCTTCCGCTTATTTTGTATTTTTAAAAAAAAATCTCTATATTTTTACTTTTTGTTGTTAAAAAAGAATAAACAAATTAGCAAAAGAAAGTGCGAATGATACAAATTTATTTTTAAAAACAAACAACTTAGAATATTTACTTTATATATGTATACATAAATGTTTAGACTAGAACTCTAATTATAGACTTTATGAGGAGAATTAGCGAGAACTAAGAGATCATACAAAATATTTGCTAGTATATACCGAAAGCATCTCATTTTATTTTGTTTTTATTTTTTGTAATTATGTTCTATTTTTTAACAAATATTTCGCTTCTATTTTATAACGAACCTATTTATATATATATATATAATTATTAATGAACTTATACAATTTTAAGTGTAGATATCTATTGGGATAAAAAAAATGTATATTTACTGAAATACAGAAAAAATGCAACTTGCGTAGCGTACTATGTGTATTTAGAAAGTGGACGGTTACTACAAAATAACGGTGATAGGAGCGATAGCATAGTCTACTTCCTTTTATATATATACATAATTATATATATGAAAATGAAAATAAATATATTTAAACTCGAATATTTGTTTAGAAACAAAATGTAATACATACTATAATTTTATAGTAAGTACGTATATAAAGTGAAAAAAAATTGTAATAATAACTGAAAGATTGAACAAAAATTGCCAATAAATGTTTAAGTTATTTATGTAGGAATGTTTGTTTTATTATAGAAAAGGGTACTCAGCGTCAAAATGTTATTAGAGGTTTACGTTTTTATCGGCATGAAGTTCACAAATAAGTAACGCTCGAAGATGATTAAAAAATACTTTCGAAACTCTGAGTCGGTGATCCTGAATTAAAGAGCGCTGATTCCAATTTAAAGTCATTTTACCAGATAGGCTGTGGATAAATTTGAGTTAAAATATAGTGAGACAACGAAGTTCCGAAAATATCGCAGTCGTAAGTGCTCCTGTTGAAAATGAGCGAATTCAACTGATTCGATGCCGTTTACAAGATTTAAGAATCTCTTAGTCCACATCGTGGCGAGTTTTTAGTAGAGATCATGGCTTGTTGATTTACAAAATCAAATAAGCCCAATATAAGTTCATCAGTTTTATTTGTTATTTGTCATGAATTGTGTATCGGGACATGAAGAAAATTACGCTAGCAATTGTTACGTATAAATGTCGTGGGGCAAAACGGTTTGTTTCTTCTGAATCTAAAACCGTTATACGCGAAAACCAGTTGCAATATTTTATTTAATGATGCCTATTTGAGAGAATAGCTGACTATCATATTTCATATCTAATTAAAGGGTCTTTTCTTAAATTTTTTATAAAATGTCGATAGTTTTCTTCCAGAGGGAGTCGTTTAATGATATTAATTTAAAATCAAAATTTTTTATATGCTTATTTTAAATCTCAGTGGACGTTATTTTCACTGTGCACACCTCTTTCCATATATTGGTTTGAATGCACTCATTTTTGCCTCTAGTACGTTTCTGATCACAAAATTGACATTTGCTGTCATTTGTTGCCGGTAAACAAACGTGCAGCTGTCATTTATCGCAGTTTGATGCTCTGAAGTTGTGATATTTTCTGTTTTATTTTTAAAGTTACAACTAATTCTCTGTGCGTATTTTTATTTATATTATTCCAAAATGAAAGAAAAACAACCAGCCGAAGGGCAGACCAAGTTTAAAGTACCAGTCGTTACAATATCGCAAATAAACGCCGATGTTATCTCACTGGTAAGTGGAAATAAACAACGTTTGCAAGCGTTTCATCCGTAATTTAAAAAACAATTTAACATTTAGCTCGCAGCGAAATATTGGTCAGCGGAGACCCAAGGAGACCATCTTCCCTATGATCCAAATGTAATTGAAGAGATTTACGCGAAAGAAATTCAAGATTCGAAGCACTCGATCCGTCGCATCATGATGCTCGAGTTTAGTCAGTACCTAGAGAACTATTTGTGGCCAAACTACAAAGGTGGACAGTCGAGTCATGCTCACATAATGTCCATTGTTGTGATGGTGAATGAGAAGTTCCGTGAACGCGTGGAAGTTTGGCCTATTTTCGAGAAGAAATCGGAAGAGTTTGCCGCCTTTTTCCGGCAAGTGACTAGGGCTTGTTTGCCCACAGGCGAGAATAGTCTCCAGCGCATGGGCGAGCAGACTTCTCTATTGATCTTCGTCAACCATTGTTTTAACAGCATGGAGATAGAGCTGTGCCGAGAGCAAGCCAAGCGATTGGTATCACTGTCCATGTGGACTTGCCTGCAGCCTAGTAGGTTCAATGCTGTACACCCATAGGTTTTTTAACTAACTTTTGGATTTTTCCCAGGACGACGAGAACAAGAGCTGAGAGAAATACCCGAGTGGAAGAAGTTTTGGAAGAAGATTCAAAAGAAGGACAAGTCCGATGAGAAAAAACCTGATATCGAATGGGATAGACACTTTCTTCAGGTGAATATCAAATGTTTTTGTTTAGTTAAAACAAAACTCATTAGGCTTTACTTTTTAGAACTTAATGAAGAACTTTCTTCATATTCTTGAATTGATACCGCATGA
Source organism: Chalcosyrphus nemorum (assembly GCA_949716465.1). Lineage (NCBI taxonomy): Eukaryota > Metazoa > Arthropoda > Insecta > Diptera > Syrphidae > Chalcosyrphus > Chalcosyrphus nemorum. Next base: position 84,185,493 of record OX454333.1, read on the forward strand.
GGGTCCAATACCAGTTGGACAGGATCAAGTGCATTATTGTGAACGGTTTCTAGAGTTTATTATCGACTTGGAAGCACTTCTCCCGACAAGAAGGTTCTTCAACACGGTTCTAGACGATTGCCACTTGGTGGTGCGGTGCCAAATTTGTAACTTGATCAAGAGGGAAGAAGGAAAACTGTTTGGACAGGTGAGTTTTTCTTAGAGTAGTTGTTATTTGTAAGAAATGGGTGTTGCAACGCGACTAACAGATATCCATGGCACGAAGAATTTTTTTTGGGGAAAGGAACAGCGACGTTTCCCGTAAAAATTTATGAGATGCTGTCATAAGAAACCCAATAGTGACTGAGGCCAAGGTCCGACTTATTACAGCTCGGCGTGTTATACATTTATGCACATATAGTTACATAGTGCAGATGGGGCAGAAGCCTTATGATACGGCTAGTAGTATAGACTTGCATAGAGACAAGGAAAAAAGGGAGAGTAAGAGGTACCAAAAGTTGTTTCGTTATTTTCATTTCCACGGGTGGGAACGTATGTATATTTTGTTTTATACTTTATGCCAGGGTTATGATAGCTGTGATATGTGTAGGTAATCTGCCAATGAGAGATAGCTAGATGTCTGCTCATAACTTTGAGCTTCAATCAAACTTTTTCTTCTTCTTTCCCAAATGAGCCACAAATATTGACTGCTTTCAGCGTTCTGCCCAAGATTGTAAGCTATTCGTAGTAGCACAGGATACCAACAAATTATTAGCTTATTTGTTCGTTTTCCCGCATACTTCCAAATCCGTTGAATCAGCAAGTCATATTTTAAAAGCTCTAGAATTTTTCGCATCATAAGCATGTTTGTCTTTGGGTTGGCAGAAGAAAAAGGCTTTCGCAGCACTGAGGTCAGACCTGAACCATTGTGTTACCAATAGGGTTAAGAAAGGTATTCCATTACTAAGTTTTCTACTAAGTTACTTATGTTTGTACATATTCTCTGAGTACACAAATCAACCTGATGATCTGGTGAAGCTCAGCGTCATGTCAATATTTACGCCAGAGAGTTCTTCAAGGTTATAAAAGAAGTATTATTCGAGGAATTTGTTTCTGGAGTTCTGGGGTCCAGGGCATTGGCACTACTCCATCGCCGCATCCTCTATAGAGTCCTTCTTTCCTGTTTGGAGCCAGAAAACGCTGACCAGAATGCTTGCAGAGAGATCAGTCTGTTCTAGGATATCTGTGATAAACCTTTGGTTGCCTGGGAAACCCTCATGTCCCAGAACAATAGATTTTGGTGTGTTTCAAGAACCTTAAGCTCCTGGCGTTGGCACTTTACAAGCTTCGATTTAATTTCTGTACTTTTTAAATAAAAATATTTTCTCCGCTTTTATTTAAAAAATAATAAATAGTTTTTATTAAGTACACTTTAGTGCTACTTCTACTTAAAATACATTAAATTGTGGTAGTCTAATAAGGTTTGTATTTTCACATTCGAGAGATTCAAGTTTCACTGTTCCAATCGCTGCATTGTTATTCTTAGTAATCGTTACTATTCATGTAATTCATTTCGTCGCCCCAATCATTCGATGATGGTGGCTCATTGTAGCAGCATGACTTCTTTAATAGGAACGTTACATGTTTCTGTCTTAAAACGCATATATATAGAATGAGTGGTGCTTGAATAGCATTAACTATTATGTGTGCATAAAGAAGTCCATCGTATTTGAACCATGAGAGTATTAGGAAGATCCACGATATCACCATTACCAATAACAGTAATGCGTACATTACGAAGCTAAGGGAAGTAAATTAGTAGTTATTTCTTCATTTGAAGGATAAATTCATAATATCTCACACATACTTCGCCTTCAGTTTGTGTTGAATTCGACCGTAGACATTTCTACGATTGATTAACTTTAACGTTGTTACATAGAAGAAAATATCAATCAAAATTGTGCAAGCAATTGGTGAGAAAAATATCGCTATTCCCAGCCAACCGATTGTTTCTTGTTCACCGATGAGATTCTGTTTCTTGTATGAGTCTGCATCGAGGAAGCAATGCGAGAAGATGGCCATCGCTGCCATTAGTCCTGTGGCACCCCATGCATACGCTGAATAATAACAATACTTACGGCCATCGGTTACACGTAAGAAGACATTTCTCGATCTAAAAAAAGTGTGACATTAAAATAAGTTCAAGAATGGAAAGGAAAGTAAGTTAAATACCTGAAGGTCTTCCATATGTAATAGCCAAAGCTATTCAGCCAGAAGAACGCACCCAACAGACTTATGTATAAAATTGTATCTAAAAGTGGAAACAATTAATATTGATTCGACCATATATAGGTGGGTGAGCTTACCAGCTACAATAAAGCTAACATGACTACTCAGTTCGGTGAAGATCCTTACAAGATCAGCTGCTTGGCTTACCATTAAGCATATAGCGATCGTTGTTATTATATTTCCCACTAGATCTCTGCAAAGATATCTTATTACTAAGAAATACATAAAACAAATATAAATATTTGCAACCTTAGTGTTGGTAAAATGAAGTAAATAATTGCGATCACTAGGAGTATGATCAGGGAGATTCCATGAAAGATGGGATTTAGTATTTTTCTCAGCAAGAAATTCGTATCAGTCCATTTGATTTCCTTTTTTGCCAAACAAATGTTTGCAAAAAGGATCGTTCGGTGATCGCCACTTGTTGAAATCGCCTGAAAAACGGAAATTTATGAGTATGGGTCAGTTAAATTTAAATGTAACTTACTTTATCAATACAGTACTGTCCTTGTCTGTAGTCATGGAAGAGAGGCTTTCTTCCGTCATCATCTTCATCTTGATAATCGGTGTGCTCGTATTGCTCTTCATCGGTGTTGGTATAATGACGCAGTTTGCCATCGCTTAGCAGAATCAATTTGTCGGCACTCTTATGAAAATAATAATAAAATATTATATTAGGTTATTTGAACATTCGAAATTGTGGGCAATTAACAGTTAGTCTGCGGCAGAGTCATTAAAATGAAATAATGTATTGTGATGCTAATAAAATGATCTTTAATAAGTTTTTGATGGAAGTCGTATTTACTCACCCCGGGGTAATGGTATATTGGCCATGTTTGCATTGATCCACATCCGGGAATGCCAATCACAAATTTGAACTTAACTGGAATGTTATGCTCGCCGCTGTAGCTGGTGAACATCGGTTGGAAGAACTCTGAAAATTTAATATATTTAGTCAATAAAATGGATATATATTTAAAAATCTCCCTCTGTTTATGCTTCTTCTGATAGCGGATGTAGACCAACCAAATTTAAGTACCCACTCTACCTAGACAACTTTGTAGAAAAGTTGAAACTCAAGTCTTTGTGAATGCTATGAAATAAACTCTGTATTTTGCAGTATTATGATGTCTACCCTTCCGTATAGACATCTTTCTAAAGTGCTTCGTTTTGCGAAACTACTGGCTAAAACTCGAGGTTTCGGTTCAATGCACAATCGACGATGCGAAATATCACATGAACATAAGTACTAGACTAATGCCTAACATCTAGCTCTGCCTGCTGAACCTAGCTCTTTTTGATTCAACATCATGGAGTGTACCATCATAAGGTACGATCGCGTACTTTTTCCACTGAAATTTGTAGATTGTCAAATTTTGAAGAGTGGTACAATAACCAAGAATTATTCGAACGGGTTGAACAAGAAAAAGGTGAAAATACACTGGTTTGACAGATTTGACAGTTTTGACAAACCAGCCCAAAGAATTTTGTTGCATTTAAATTCGTTCTCTTCTGTGAAAAACTACATAACCATTTGACAAAACTTATATTTTTGACCAAAGAAATTTCTTAGTCTAAAATGGGGAAATTTCTTACTCTCACTTTTGACAAAAACTAAGAAACTTTGACATACGGGAACAGGAATTACTGTTTTTTGTAATGTTTAACTTTTCTTGAGTTTTCCTGCTTCTTGAATAGGGCTTTCATGAAAATTGTCCTTAACGTGTCGCCACGATTTGCAGGTCTCGTTAGAAGGGTGACAATACTGCATAACTTTCTTAGTACGTAGTACATACATATGTATTTATGTATCAGGTGCTGAATCTACGTCGCAGATGTCGATGTGGTCAGTGCGGATATTGCAATTAATGCACATGTTTACATAGACAGATGTAGTTAGTGTTAGACTATTATTTGTTTAATGAAACCCTTTGGACGTTTATTCTGTCTAATACTTCTCCCTCTGAAACTAATATCTCACTTATGAAATTTTTAATTAATTCCTTATAGCCACAATCCGCAAAACTAAACTACAACTTTCTCGGTCCTCAAAACCGCAACCGCTCGCACAATCATCTCAAAGCGAGAAACTGAAAACAAATGCACGAAAGAAAAATAAAAATAAAATCGAAAATTTTTTTTTCGATTGGGTGCCCTAATTTGCGATTTCTCGTTTGCGCGAGCCGTTACACTCTACACACTCGTCTCGTAGGTTTAATTAATGCATTATTTGCCTTTTTATTTATTTACTCACTTAATTTTATTGCAATGTGCGGGGTCACCCACCACAACGCAAGTCATCTCGTGCCACATTGTTGTCGTGGTCGTCGTCGTTGTTGTCGTTTGTAACTCTATGATGGGTAGCAACTAACTACACGCTGTGGCCCCATCGCATCTAGCGGTTAAACAAGTTGCATTGTGTCATTTAGTTGATTTAATTTACACCATACAAACATTCAATTAACTGGCAATTTTCCTCTTTTTTTATGTGCTTAATGGTATTTGCTAAGAGAGCCTACTTGCAGGTGGACAGTGGAATAAGTATTTTTGCTATTTTTATTTATTTTTTGTTGCAAAACTGATTCACAAGTGGTCAAAAGAGGCAATTTACGTCGAGTCTTGGAAGTACATTGAACTTGAGTGGTCCGTGGATGGACTAACGAAGAAGAATACAACTTTTTGTGATAGCAGACTTGTCCTAAATGGATATTTTGATAAAACTTGTTACGTAGTGTACAACAGGAGCTTAAAGTGATTTATTCCTCTATAGTCAGATAGTCAGCCAATTGAATATATAGGAAAAGGGGAAGGTTTTGTGGGGCCTTTAAATAATTTATTACATGTCGTGATTTATTATTGTTGAAAGTTTCGCTTGATTTTAAGTGGGTGTGGCAGTGATAAGGAATTTATGTTGAAACCGCAAACAGCTCTTGGAGTATACGAATCTTAACAATTTCACGATGGGAACTTGTAGACATCTATCAGAATGAGGTTGTATGGCTACTGTTACTTTGGTCATAATGTGATTTTGTACAACAGTTCGGATTTGAAGAACGTCATACATAATGTTTAAATTTCTTTAAAATGCACCTCATAATATATTCTATATTGATATTTTCCCTTGCATCAAAATTTCTTTTAGCTATTCCTTCTAAATTTTGAATGTCGTCACTTTGTACCCTTTTTCATACCTATTGTATTTTTAAAGGGTCTTTTAAAAAAATCCTTCTATTTGGACCTTTCAAAAATAGTGTTGTCATTCTTTGACAGCTGTCAAGCAAAAACTTTATAAACTTTGAACAATTTTCCAACCAATCATGAAAAGTAAGAATATTCACTACAAAAATGATGAATATTTCACGAAAATATTTCGTCAAGTCGATGGCCATGAAACAACATCTTGGCCAAGTTTTGGGAATCTGATCAATAAAAATGGGTTCTAACTTGTCCTTTCAGCAGTATCAGCAAAAGAAGCCCTTTCTGTCGACCTTACTATGCTATTCTAAGTCGTCTTTTGACCTCTTTCTTCCAGTTCCTCTTCACTGAATCTTTGGTAGAAATAAATAGGTTTCAGACCATAATTAGGCCTAGATACTCACAGCTGTACATGGTTCGTGGTCGTGGGGTACATATAAACACGTATAGAAGGGACTTACAGTTGTTTGACTTATATCACGTGCAGTCATGGTAGTCATACCATTGGATGTTTGACAGACGCTCGCAAACAGTGGGGCGAGTAAAAAACTTGTTGGTCTAAACCTTGACCATCTTGTACCTTGAACAGTAGTTCAACGTTTTTATGCACCTTTTACGCCACCTACTCACTCTTAGATAGACGCTTTTCCGGAGCTCTCTGCTTTTTGTGTTAGTTTAGCCACATAGACACTACGAGTTACCTGAGTGACAACTCTCGACTCTGTATCCTTCATTCCACCTCAATTGATTGAGAGTCAATTGAATCTTCAACTGTTAGTGATTCTTTGCGACTATGTTGACTTCTTCTCCGTTTGCTATTGGTTAATCCATATTCGCTGCCTAGAATCCGCCACTTGTTGAGCTTGTTGAGTTTTCGTTCTGTTTTCCTCCCCAAAAGTTGAATCTTCAGACTTCAGTAAGAGTCTTCCAAGAGAAACATCCTGTATCACATGTAGAGGTATGTTGAAATTTCGTTGTTCCAGTATATGCCCATCACTGTCTTAAAACCCAGAACTTTTGAACTGGATATTTGCCGTTTTGTTCATACCCTTTGACTTAATTCCCTACTTCTACCTAAAAGAATTATGCATTCCGTATATGAACAACATTTTATAATATTTTCAACATTTAAAGTCGGAAAGTTCTTAGAAATAAGAATCAATATTTTTTCTTCGTAAAATTAATTCGAATACAGAATTCGAATTTTAACAATTCGATATTTGATACGTTTCTTATTTCATTAGCCGATATAAGAATCTACTGTCATATTTTCCCCATTTGCGGTTACCTAAAATGCCTTTGTCATTTCCGTGAAGTTAATATCAATATTCCACTAAATTGTGACTTACACTTCTAAGGAAAGAACATAAATGTGTTTATTTTCCCTCGCTAGACTAACTTACTCGACCCTCGGGCAATAGTTTACTCGCGACATTGCTCACCTGTTTCATTCACCTGAGTGCATACTGTATCCATATGTATCTCGAATTTCTCGCAACATTTATTCACCTGCACCAGGTTAACATCAGCACGATCAGGCAATGGTTGCTGTTGCTGTGGGAGTGTTTCGCCGGTAATTCCACTCCATTGAGACAAACTCACTACGACGAGCATCAGACCCGTCCATCTATGACGTAGTACTTGAGGTAGTAGTGGTTTAATTTGTTGAGTCATCATTTTGTTGAAAAATTTGCGCGCACCATTCACACACTTATGCAATTACGATTCAGGTGTAACTGCAATCATAACATTAGACGCGGGAATATCTTTTCTGTTTTGCATTCGAAATTGTATCTCAAAATATGAAATTCGAGTAACTCTCCACCCGCCTCAAGACAAAACGGTAAACAACACTGAAGATAATTAAATCGTACGATTTATTTATTAACCGAATGAGGAGGTTGCCTTTTGATTCGTTTTATTTGCCTTTTCGTTCGTTGGCTAAACAAAAAAATAATAAAGGAAAAAACAAACAGAAAACGAAATTAAATTGGAATTCCTTTAAACTGCTGGCTGCGCTTTGTTTTCCCCCGGCACTCGTTTACTTCCTCGTTTTTATATTAAATTCGATTTCTTTTTTATATTATGAATAAAATATTCATCATCAGACTACCGTGTCATCACTTCCACTTTTACCACCACCATCACCACTAAAAACACCAACAACAAGAACAGAGATTGTAATTAAGCCACTGTCGTTGTTCAGAACCTCAAATAGCGCGGTACGACTAGCAGTAACGAGCGACAAATCGACACGACCCTCTGTCAAGCACGTTTTGAATGCGATTGAGGAGAGTTGAATTTGTACTTCATAGAATGGAGATACAGTAAATGCGAGTGGTTGTGTTACACTATAAACACACAAGCACACATCGTGTGGTGTATAAGTGGAGAAAATCATTTGTGGGTGGAGAGTAGAGGGGAGTACACTCTCTTAGGTACATGAAGTAGTAGCACAGCAGGGACCCTTATGGTTCTCTTTAAGTGGTTTTATAGACTTTGGCACAAGCGGAAACCGGTAATGTAGGATTGATTTGACTTGTAAAGTACTACATCAAATAGGTAACAGTTGTGATTGAAAATGGACGTACACCTGTTAGGCCGAAAACATTGTTTGATCAACCTGTAGTTACTGGCTGAATTTTGTCGGTCGGTGGCAAAATATTTCCTAAAGGTACCGAAAAAGTTATAATGATAGACGTCGTGAGTTTTTGGTAGCATCAGACTCATTCCCATTTGGTTAAACTTTGGATGTCTTAAAAAAAGGTGAAGATGAAAAGCAAACTGTGTCAAATTTTTCGCCATATTTTACTGCTTTATTTTCGATATACATATGTACATATGTAGTAGGACAGAGCATATCAAGCTGTTTTGTACAAAAAAATCAGTGCTAATGGCGGCTCCGAATGTTTCTTTACACGTTACACGCAAAATCGTGCACGATCAACTGAAGAAGCTGGACTACCTAAATAAAGTTAGTACCGTCGTCATCGACTCAAAAAAGTAAATTATTGGAGAGCCCCGCATTGGTCTATCATTGGGCTTGTCTGGCGCGACGAATTTCTACAACTAACAGTATCACAAGGAGTTAATGTGATCGACTTTGTTGTCAATATGGCCGTGGTTACCGTGACTAAACACATCCACAAAGTAGAATCCATCATGAGCAGTTATTAGGTTCAAAAATCGTATAAACTTTGCCAGCCTTGATTTTCATATTTGACCATTTACCTACATTATGTGCACCCAGTATGATGTAGTTTCGATATCAATCTCTTGTTTCTAACAAAGTCAGTTCGCTTTTTTGTCCACAAAAATATAAAATTGATAAGTTCGAACTTTTTTAAACACCACTGTAACCATAATCACAACATAATGCAATGCCGTCTAATTAATGAAGGTAGTCCCTCTTCTGCTAAAAAAAAAACCACACGCATACACAAAATAAATACAATACAACCCTCGATGCAACATTACTTTACTGGCGACATACATAATGTGGTTATTCCTCGTATGTGTGTCATTAATTGTGGCAAGGAAGTGCCATGGAGTGACATCCGCCCGAGCAATTCTCCGTCTTCTATCGCCCCATGTGACTTACTTTTAGTCTTCTGTTTATTTGTCGCCATGGAATCCAATCTGTTTTTCGTTTTATCCCTGTATCGGTCTACTCCTAAGCATTTAAATTGAATAAGGCAAATACCTTAACAGGTAAAGCACCCTAAAATTTATTTACTTTGGTAAATAATACATAGGTAACCTAAAAAAAGGAAGCAACTGCGTGCGTGCGTCAAATTACATCTGTTCTAGTTGTCGGTTTTTGTATTTATATCCTAGACTATGAGTATGTACAAAAAGGCAGGAGTTATGTTCTTAAGGTACCAACACTCTAGAATCGAAACAAATGCATAGACTTTTTGGAACCCACCTCACCTGGTTTACCTGGTGAGCAAAAGTGGTGGGTATGAGACCGGTTATTTATTACTTGCAGAGACTGAGACCTATGCTTGGCTTAGGGGAAATGCTGCCACGCTCTGTTGTATTTTCAGTTACCACACCTATTGTATTCAAAAAAACACACGAATGGGCTGGGTGCTGGCTGGCTATGTAATCAAACTAGTCTGCTGTCTGGAAATTAATTGAGGTAGGATTTTAGATTATGCTTTTGTTTTTGGAGAGCAAGAGAATTGGAATTGTTCTCTTTTCAAGTGGATTTCTCTTTGCTAGAAGAATTAGACTGAAACTGGAGTTAAGGGAAGGTAAACAGGTAACAAGCTCTTGACCTTCTGGAGGTCTTAAACTGAAGCAGTGAAACCTATGCACAGCAAGCTTAAGATATTCACTTTAAAAGTTAATGAAATCCTTGAATACCTACCTTAGTTTTCCTGGTAACCCTTGGCAGTTTTCACTTTTGCTGAGCATAAGAGATCAGATTAATCTTTGAATCATTTATGGATCGTTGGCTTTGATTTAATACTTTCTCCTAACTAAATTCTAGCATCAATTAATTGCTCAAACGAGATTTCCATAAGTCGTTATATTCCTGTGCAGGTAGTCTTTCATGTTCCAAAGGGGAATTGCGCAAGGTCCTTTGAAGAAGTGTTTGTCTCGCGTGCACGGGTGCCTTCCCAAGGGCTCTGGTGGTTTTTGTTATGAACCGTACTGGAGCTTTGATGATCTTGGACGACACCTATCCAGTTGCGGCGCAAGTATAAGCTCGACTTTCCTGGTATTAAGGACTGGCTACGGTCAGAGTCTGAGCTAATGATAGAGCATGATCGTATTTTCACAGAACCTATCAAGGATCAGGAGCTGGTGTATTTGTGGAGGACGAAAACATAAGACCCCAATACTCATTTGACAAACATGCCTCTGTCTTCCAGGCGGAGACCTTTGCAATCCTAATGACTGCGAATCACATCGTTAGGAATAGGTCGTTGTATCTGCGTCTGTAGTGACAAAACCTTTAACCACTTCCAAATTAGTTCGTGAATGGAAAAGAGCCTTGAACTCTGTAGCAAGATTTAATTTATTGACTCTCATCTGGGTGCCAGATTGCTAAATAAGGCTCAGAGGAGAATTTCTAAGGCCCCGAACCTGCGTTAGGTCTCTCTGCATCAACGGTCAGGGCTTCCATGGATACCTCTCTCTTTGAAGGTAGGCTCACTAAACGGATGCTATCAGACGGGCGAGCGCCCATTTGGGATCTCGTGTGGCATTGGCCTTAAAGTTTTAAGTTGTTGTTGAATAATTGTATACTGCAGTCATCCATTTGTCCACCGAAAACTCCAGCCCCAGCTCCTACATATATACATTTTAGATTCGTCAGTGCTTAAAAAAATTGTTTAAACCTTCTAATTTATTTTTCAGTTGCTGGATATGCTGAAATTTTATACACGCTTCGAAATAAACGACGTTACAGGTGATCCGCTGACTGACCACGATATGACTCAGCTTCACTACAAGAAAATCACATCGCTTCAGCGAGCAGCATTTGCAAAGTTTCTAGATCTTAAGACGTTCGCTCTGTCAAACGTTGCATCAGTAGATAGTCGTGATGCTCTTGAAAAACACTTTGGCGCCTTGGACGCACATAATCTTAAGGAGATTGCCTACTTCTTGAATCTGGTTCCGGACGAACTAAAAGAACCCTTTCGCTGGCATCGTTTGGACGAAGAATTCCTTAAGGAATTATTAATTTCTCGTCATGAGCGACACTCTTCTCAGTTGGAAGCATTAAACGAAATGCCACTCTACCCAACGGAGGACATCATTTGGGATGAAAATATCGTTCCAACAGAATACTACTCAGGAGATGGATGTCTTGCGTTGCCAAAGTTGAACCTTCAGTTTCTTACTTTGCACGATTATTTGCTGAGAAATTTTAACTTGTTTCGTCTCGAGTCGACCTATGAAATTCGTCAGGACATTGAAGATGCCGTCAGTCGTATGTTACCTTGGCAATCGGAGGATGGTGATGTAGTGTTTGGTGGGTGGGCTCGAATGGCGCTGCCAATCGCATCGTTTGCAGTGGTCGAAGTTGCAAAGCCACACATTGGTGAGAAGAAGCCCTCACGTGTGCGGGCCGATATTTCGGTGACTCTGAGCGTTCGGCGGGAAATCAAGGACGAATGGGAGAATCTAAGAAAGCATGATGTTTGTTTTTTGATTACAGTGAGACCTACACAGCCATATGGTAAATTTGGGACGAAGAAGTACGATCAGCCAAATTATAAAATTGTATTCACTTTCAGGCACAAAATACAACCCTAGGGAGCCCTTTATTCCACAGGTAGGTTTAGTAGGCGTTCGTGGATGTGAAATAGAGGGAATGTTGGATGCTAATGGACGAGTAATTGAGGATGGTCCAGATCCGCGACCTGTCTTACCCGGAGAGCAGAGAACATACCGCGTTTGGTTGGACTCCAATCAATACCGCTTGGATATGGATGCATTGCAGGATGTAAGTAATTTAAAGACTATGACTTGGCAAGCTGATAATTATATTTGCGAATTCAGGGAGCCGATGATGTCTACGAAGAATTCAACATTATAATGCGTCGAAAGCCAAAAGAAAACAACTTCAAAGCGGTGTTGGAGACCATTCGTCATCTGATGAACACAGAGTGTGTAGTTCCTCCGTGGTTGCACGATATCCTTCTTGGGTATGGTGACCCCAGTGCTGCTCACTACTCTCGCATGTCGAACCAAGAGAAGTCGTTGGACTTCAATGACACATTCCTCGATATCGATCATCTTCGCCGTAGCTTCCCTGACTATGAGATTGTTTGTCCTGAAACGAACCCCGACCTACTGAAGGCTCCATTCCGATTGACCTTTGGCGACGTACCAGAACCAAATGAAGACAGTGAGGAAGAGGAAGAGGATGCGGCTAAAGAGTTGCCTAAAACTATTACTGTTGAGCCATATGTCTTTGAATGTAGAGGACCTTATGTGTCCAATGCTCCTAAAAAGTTTGTAAATCCCTTTACAGAAGAATTTTATTTCTAATTTAATTTTCTTTACAGAAATACAGTTCGCTTTACACCAACTCAAATCGAAGCGATTCGGGCTGGTATGCAGCCGGGTCTAACACTTGTTGTGGGTCCTCCAGGAACGGGTAAAACTGACGTTGCCGTTCAAATTATTTCGAACCTCTATCACAATCATCCAAATCAACGCACACTCATTGTGACCCATTCGAATCAGGCGCTAAATCAGCTTTTTGAGAAAATCATGGCACTGGACATTGACGAACGTCATCTTCTGCGTTTGGGTCATGGTGAGGAGGCTCTCGAAACGGAAAAAGATTTCAGTCGATACGGGCGTGTTAACTACGTCCTTGCCAAGCGTCTAGATCTTCTTAATCAGGTTCAAAAGCTCCAAGAGTCCATGAATGTTCCCGGTGATAACGCCTACACCTGTGAGACCGCTGGTTACTTCTACCTTTACAATGTCATGGCAAGATGGGAGAAATTCCTTAACATTGCAACTGCAACAAGCACAAAAGACGAACCCACTTGGAAGGCTGTCTTCGAGGAGCAATTTCCTTTTGGTAAATTTTTCATTGATGCCCCACAACCGTTGTTCAAAGGCGACACTTACGATGATTACCTTGCCATCGCAGAGGGTTGCTTCAGGTACATTTCAAGGATTTTCACAGAACTTGAAGAATTTCGAGCATTTGAGCTTCTGCGCAGCGGTTTGGATCGTTCAAAGTATTTGCTGGTGAAGGAGGCAAAAATTATCGCTATGACATGTACTCATGCAGCTCTTAAACGCAAAGAGTTGGTTAATCTCGGTTTCAAGTACGACAACATCTTGATGGAAGAATCTGCTCAAATTCTTGAGATTGAGACATTTATTCCACTTCTGCTTCAGAATCCAATGGATGGTTTCAATCGGTTGAAACGTTGGATTATGATTGGAGATCATCATCAATTGCCGCCAGTTATCAAGAATATGGCCTTCCAAAAGTATTCGAACATGGAACAAAGTTTGTTCACACGCTTAGTAAGGCTGGGTGTGCCAACAGTCGACTTAGATGGACAGGGGCGTGCTAGATCGAGCATTTGTTCACTTTACAAGTGGCGTTATAAGAAGTTGGACGACCTGGAGCATATATTCAAACGAGATGAGTATAAGCAAGCCAATGCCGGCTTTGTTCATGACTATCAATTGGTGAATGTTGAAGATTTCAATGGTGTTGGTGAATCAGAGCCGAATCCATTTTTCTATCAGGTGAGTTACTTGCTGGCGTTTTAATTCTTCATCCACTTTAGCTTTGACGAATATTATTTCTACAGAACTTGGCTGAGGCAGAGTACATCGTGGCTGTATTTATGTATATGCGGCTTCTGGGCTATCCAGCTGAAAAAATTTCAATTCTCACAACGTATAACGGCCAAAAGCATCTTATTCGTGATGTTATCAATCTCCGATGCGGCAAGAATCCACTTATAGGATGGCCACATAAGATCACAACAGTTGACAAGTACCAAGGTCAACAGAATGACTATATTTTGATCTCATTGGTGCGCACAAAAGCGGTAGGTCATTTGCGTGATGTTCGGCGTTTGGTAGTTGCCATGAGTCGTGCACGTCTCGGTCTGTATATCTTTGGGCGTGTGTCTCTCTTCAAGAATTGCTTTGAATTGCGACCGACCTTCGAGTTGGTAAGTCTAAATTTTTCTCCACTTTGAAAGCATAATAAAATAAAACATTTTTTTAGCTTGCAAAACGCCCCCAAACCCTGCAAATTATCACAGAGGAAACGTTCCCTACCCCTCGTGCTGTTAGCGATTCTACCGAAGTAGATTTTAAAAATATCAATTCCATGTCAGAAATGGCTGAATATGTGTACAACCTCTACATGAGCAAAATGGATACTTTAAAGGAGCAAATGCCCGAAGTGGAAAAAATTTACGACGATCTCCCACACGAGGATGAAGTTGCTGACGACGATGAAGATGAACCCATTGATGAACCAGTTGTTAGCAAAGTTGCAGAAACATCGACCACAGAAAAGAAAGCAAAGAAAGATGATGCTAAGCAATTCAAACAAACGCCGATTATCAACGAAATCGATGAACCAGAACCGGATCATTGATTTTGAAATAAATATCGACAATTTCTAATTTACATATAATAAAAATGTATGGGTTTTATTTCTTTGGTGCTGTGATTCCTTCTAGTTGTGCCTTAAGCTGTGAGTTGGTCTTCTTTAGGAATGCCACTTCTTCGGCGTATTTCTTTTCTTCAGCAGCACGTAACTCGGCATTACGCCGCTCGTTTTGCTCGGCTTTAATCTTCATATCGGCGATAATTTCTTCAAGGGTTTCTTTGTCGATTTCCAATTGTTTAACTCTGTCACGAAGACGTTCTTTTTCTTCATGAGCTTGGAGCGCCTTTCGCATACCGAATGCTACTGAGCTGCAGTATAGAGTCTCATAGGCTTCCATTGACATGGCGATTTCATCACGAATACGCAGTAGCAGTAAACCTCTTTCGGAGCAATTGATTGTAACCTCGCGGATAAGTTCATCTAAACATAGAAAATTTCGGGGGATAGATTAAAGGGGATGGTAACTGTGTTACTCACCAAAACACTGCGAATAGAGCTGTCTACGAATAGGACATATTCCGGTTTCTCGAGCCTGGGTCTGTTGTAGTCGTGTGTCTAACATTTCTTGGAGGTTTATGACATCTTGCCGTGTAGCTGGAGTACTGGATACCTATGTATAATAAATAAGTGTTAAATATCTAGAGGGATGTTGGGAGTAGAAAGTTTTTAATTCTGCGATTGTATTAACTGCCATTGAAGATGTAGGTAGTTAAGCCTACGACACTTGCAGTTTTAATAGCCAGAAGACGTATAAGGAGTGCTCTTTCCATGAGGAAGTGAAAGTATTTAGTACCATGAACGAAAAGCAGAGCTTGCCCAGCATAAATCGCTGTGAGTTGAGTACAAGCACCTGTTTTCCATATATCAAAATTCACGAAGGGACATAATCGATATTTTCGTTAGCCATTATTGTGATCAACGCAATGCACTCGTATAGTAAAGGATAGGACATCCTAATAGATTGAGGTCAATAAAGTTTTGTGAGTAAGTTCATTCTTCTCGCTGTCAGTAAGTACATCAATGATGACGCTCTTCATAAGCTGCATTCTCCTCTGCTTGTTTGACAAGCGCCAGAATCTACAAACGCACACCAAGGGAATACAAAGCCGTACTTATTGAAAGGGGGAGATGGTAAGTACATGAACTAGTTCTAGTAGATTGAGAGGGAATACAGCAGACAGAACGTTCGAACATTTTACCAGAAATAAAAGGAAACATAATATTGCTTAAGGATATGACAATCTTTCGTAGGAATGAACATTGAAACCTTCAAGGATGCGGAACAGCCGCTCGAAGCCTCGTTCTCGTAGCCACTGAACTTTTCTTTCTTTTATGATTATTTACTTTGGTTAAATGTTAAGTTTGTTGAATTTGCAACTAATGTTCACGGTCTAAATCGAAAATGTAAAATACTGGCAGCTGTGCGTACAAAGAAGCACCTCTCCACTCTTTAGAATGTGTAATATTCAACTTAACTTACTGTTTGTGTCCAAAGTTGACCATCTTCTTCCCAACATCGCGGTGGAAGAATTGAGTTTAAAATTTCTTCAGTTTCACGTTTTGTATCGAAAATAACAGCTGCTGTTTGAGGTCTCGGTATTTCCTACAGGATGGAAAATATTCCTCAAAATTTAAACTACCACATAGTCATAATCAACTCACGGCATCCCCAGCACCCTTCTTTTCTGGGTGTTTAATAACAAGAATTGGATTCTCATACTTGACTAGCGTTTGAAATGCATCCACAGATTTTTCTCCCATGTTTTTATATTTATTTCATATGAAATTAGTTGAATAAAATATAATTATTTGAATCTTTTTAGATTGACAAATCTAAACTCAAATCAAAATAAACAAATGTGCTTAGAAACGAAATAAATATTTCCCTGGAAACGTTGATAAGGAATAAACATGTACTTACTTACACTGGTGACAACAGTGTCTAACTGGTGTACAGATGCATTGAAAAAAGAAAACTACCTGTTAGAAAAGAGCTCCCAGTATCTGGTCAGTAAAACATAACACAGAATAACAAAACCAATTACCATTGCTGGAAATACTGGACACTTTATTCAATAATCTCTCCAGTTACATAAAAATAGAAGAATTTCTCATACAAAATATAAAATTACTAACGGATATAAATGCATTCAACTCTCTTGGGATCGGGAGAGGGAGTGGGGAGGAATTATACAAAACAAACTTTAAGGCAACTGCGTGGTTAGGCAATAAGCCAGATATAACATCCTTTCTTTTACAATTTTCCTGTCAATTCTGGGACGGCCTTGAAAAGATCAGCCACTAGGCCAATGTCGGATACTTGGAAGATTGGTGCTTCGGGATCTTTGTTAATAGCAACGATGGTCTTTGAGTCCTTCATGCCGGCTAAATGTTGAATAGCACCAGAGATTCCAACAGCAATGTATAGATCCTAGAAAAAAACAATATAAAACTCATTAATATATTCTATATTTGTTATACATCTACAAAAACTTACGGGAGCAACAATCTTGCCAGTTTGTCCAATTTGCAGATCATTGGGTACATAGCCAGCATCGACAGCAGCGCGGGAAGCACCAACAGCGGCTGAGAACTTATCAGCTAGATCGTACAAAAGCTTAAAGTTATCGCCTGATTTCAAGCCACGTCCACCGGATACAATAACCTTGGCACCAGCCAATTCTGGACGATCGGATTTAGTCAGCTCCTGGGAGACGAATTCAGATAAGTCGCTCTTGTAATCACCAGCAGGTGCTTGCTCAACAGCAGCAGTGCCACCAGCAGCAGCAGCTTCAAAGTTGGTTCCACGGACAGTGATGACTTTGACGGCGTCCTTGGATTTAAGAGTTAGGATGGCATTACCTGGTTAGACGTAAAATTTATTTGCTGTTAGTAAGGGTTCAATACACATATAAATAAATTGCATAAGTAAATATTTAAGAGCCACTTCTTTATACGGGGTTTATAAATAGAGTCTAAATTCCAAAAGATTAATTGAACTATTAGGCAGTGTATAACAATACTTTTCCAAATCATATTCTAGTTTTTTGTCGTGATAAACACGGACTGAAGAAAGAGCTGACACGATCTTAAAGTTTCTTCGTTCTTGAAACATCTAATAAGTTTAAGAGTACGAAATTGCTGCTCACGGAGTTATGCATGCAGAAGCATGTGTTCCCTTTTGATTTATCTTTTAGTATAATACTAAAACATTTTGTATAATTCGACAGATAAAGATCGTTAATCTTTTTTATTTTCTTAACCTTTATTGCAAATTAATTTTATGATATACGGAAAGGGAAGAAAAGGCAGAAAATTACAAAAATGGCATCTTTTCAAAGAAATAGTTGCAATAAAAATTTGAAATGACTTTCTTTGTATTTAAACTGATTGAAAGCGAGTGCAACAAATTAATTTCTGGCACCCAGCCAGTCCTATGCTATAACCTTGGCATTGCATTCTGTTATCATAACACATAAGAGCACGGCATAGTCATTTCTATTGATCAACTTAACATCATAAAACTGGAAAATGCTGACGTAATTGAATTCTTAAAGTATTTAACATCACCAGATAAAATTATTCAACTCCAATGGAACAGTGGAAAATTTCCCATACAATCTCCAATTAATCCCAATTTGCAAAGCAGTTTTGGTTACATAACAATACACAAGGGACCCCCCTCTTCTACAAACCATGTCTCATTCTAACAGATAACAATTGGTGTTTGAATTTATGTACCTGCATAAATTGTCCTAACGAATGTATCCTCTGACTTGACATCGATAATTTCCGAAATAGGAGACACATCCAACTTCGCGGCGATGCGTGGTAGAACGTTCTTGCCAAAGGCGGTAGCTCCAGCCAAAATGTGAGTAAACTTGAATTGATTCTGTGCAGCTAGAACCAATGGAGTAATACTCTCGGCGGTGAGTCCTTTGAAAGCCTCATTCTCGGCAACAATTACCTTGCCAACACCCTGGATCTTTGACACAGCTTCGGAGGCCTGAAAGAATTCAACAAAATCAAATATGAGCAGAATATAAGGATGTAGGTTTGTCTTACTGGTCCACATTTGGTGCCAGCGACCAGAACAGTAATATCTCCACCGATTTTCTTGGCAGCGGTAATTGTATTCAAGGTGATGGGATTCAGAGCCTCATTGTTATGTTCGGCGACGACAAGAGTGCTCTTGCAACGGTGCAACTGCAATAAGATGGGATTAGTGGTCAATAAATCGTGAGATTACAGTGGTTCACAGCAAAGCACTTACGATATTCGAACGAACAAAAGTCCTAGTGCTGGAGAACATCTTTGTACAAGCAGGGTATACGAAGGATGAAAAATTGAAAACTATTATTTAACACACTAGTGATAACGTGTTAAGGTTAATAAATAAATTGTTCTATACCCCTCCTCTGAGAGATTTGAAGCAGAAAGTCCAAAAGTCAATTTTACCTTCAGTGTGATGTGACAGTAAAAATGTCTGATTTGAGCCATCTATGTGTGAAAAGTATATAAACGTAAAATGAAATAGCAAAGACACGAACAGTTGGCTGTATGAAGGGTGGATACACATGCAACTAGATTTAAAGTACTACACTTCATGAGTTAAACAATAATTATACATATATCATTTCTGAGTTAGCTAATGCTTGTGACAGTAGCAATAGCCTTCGAACTTACATCTTCATGTTGAGAGTAAGACAAATAAAATGGTTAATTTGATTTGGATGTATAATGTAATAATTCAAATTCGAGAAAAGTAGGTCTCTCAATCATGTCTGCCTGTGTGTCAATGAAACTATAGCTGGAGCCGGTCTGTCATTTCCTTTGGCACTAGAAATTTTTCTCATAGCACTAACATTAACGGTACTTAAATGTCCGTTTTAAAACAGTCGAATAATTTATGAATTTCGCCGTACCTTTTAAAACTGTTTTGTTCTTTTTTAATAACTACAAAACATGTATCAGATAATAATTATATTTTTTTAAATGCCGAACAACAAGTGCTGCCAAAATACCAAAAGGAAATGAAGAAGAGAGAGATTTTCTACAGACCACGAGATAACAGCTAACATAAAGCAATATTTTGTTTTTAAACGCAATTTTTTTTAAAAGAAAATCAATGTTGATTTTTTTATGTATTCCTCGATTAAAAGCTCACTGAATACCAGCAATAGTTGGCTGTCAGATGTCTCGTAGCCAGTTTCGACTTCGTCATGGGGAGAAGCACCATTTAATAGCCGCCACCTCCTGCAGCGGTAAGTTCTCAGCTGAACTGAGGTTTTCTTCTATGGGGTGGCTCCGACAGCAATGACTATATTTGTTTTTGATTCAAAATAGCTGATCAACTTCTTCACATTGTCTACATTTTTATGTTCTTAGCCTTGAGCATGTTAATACTTGATAAACCAAAACCACAAACGAACATTTTGCCTGGTCCTATAACTATATACATACATTTTATATAATAAATAATGAAGTCTATGTATACAATTCGTCCCTAATAAACCGTCTGGAATACTATTTATTTACTCAATCCATTGCTAGACTTACTTACATTTTGTTTATGATAACCTAATTTAAAAGAAAACAATCAAATATCATTATGATACATATTGGTAGTTAAATGTCAACGTATTGTTGTTTGTTTATTATATGAGCTTGCCATTAATGGAAATTTCAATTGAAACTGATGATGATATCGTTTTTCTAAATAAGAATTTATCGGCCAACGGATTTCTACAAAAAAATCGATGAAATCATAGACAATTTAAATTTGTATCATGAGACTTCATAGATCTACATAAAGGGATTCGAATAAAGTTCAGCGACCGGACATCCTATGGTTCATATAACTATCGGGGTGGTTCTAACACAGAAGGCTTTACAATGTACCCAATCCAGCTGGTGTCAGCAGCGACTCCTGATCGTAAGACACTTATAAACCTACCCCATAAACTTTATTCTGGTGCTAGCCACTTACCGTTAAAAATAAAACAAAATATTAGACAAAAATGACTGCAATGCTATTGATATAAATTAATTATTGTTTTATTTTCGATAATAACTAATTAATGATGAAAAAAAAAATTCCGAATTATATGGCAGTTACCAGAAAAAATATTAAATAATGGTGTGATAAAAAAGCTGCACCGCCAACAATGAATCATTACTTCATGTTACTATGTTCTGTTATGACATTGACTTCGATAAGGCAAGAAGGTCGCTAAAAGAATTTGTTGAAGAGTGCAATAAAAGTTAAAAATTGTAATTTTTTTATTTTTCATGAACCATGTGCTGCAAACCTAGACATGGTAAACTTACCATGTTTTATTTCAGCAGGTCGATTTCGAATTTTCTAGAGTGTAATGTGTAACTTGAAATTCATGTGGAAATGATCCCTCATCGGGCCATTAGGATATCCAAGTAATTCCATGTCACTATTGAGTAGATGGAAGAAAAAGCAACAGCTGTTAGGGCTGTAGAAATGGCAACCAATTTGACAGATAGTTTGGGGCTTACAGAGGCGCTATATGCAAAAAATGGCGTCTTTCCCTTTGACTGTATATCATACAGTATATTATCTCTTGCTCTTCCCATAAACTTGGTAATGACCTATAACTTTTAATATATTTGAACAGATAGATGTATGGGAATTCTCGATCTAGATCAACGTTCAATTTTCTGTTTTGACTACTGCAGTAGGTAGCGACATGAATTATGTTATTACATTGGTCAATTTAACTCTGACAAACCTCAATCAGCATGATACATAAATCGAACATGATTTGATTTTCATCAATCAGACTTCATCAAATGTGTGTGCTATATTGAAAATGTTTGCAAACACATGTACATAAGTAAGTGATTGACGCTAATCGATTGACCGTGTAAGAAGGTCTCCTAATAAATAATAACAAATACATATGTTATAATAATAATTAATAAAAGTTTATTGACATTTATTATAACCAAAGCCTATCTATAAACATAAAAGTATATATGGATATGTAAATCATAAGTATATAAGCATACGTATACTTTTTTATCTAATGTTTTAACCTCATTGTCAATTAAGATATTCGACTTCAAGTCTGACAAGCGTAGCTTGAATTCCTTTTTGGGCAAGTAACTAAAAGAGGCTTAAACAAAAAAACGTAGTTCCTTAAACGTCGGCTTCCCATTAAAAATATAGCTCGCGCATACTTCTTTCCCGTTCCGTTCTAACAGAGGCAACGATACACATTGTTTGTTGAATGGAATGTGCTTTCGATGTGCGCCTACCGCCCCAAAGCAGAGCAAAGATCAGGAACAATCGAAGTTAATTTCTTTCGATTTGAGAAAATAAATTAAATTTGATCGTGTCTTAGATTTTAGTCTGTAGCTCAGCTTCCAGATGAACCCTCATCAGTATTTAAGTTTTTTCATACAAATCAGTTGCTTGATTGTGAAATATACACTGTGTCTGAAAATTGATATTTTTTATAAAATTGAATTGCTTAAAAAAAACGTAGTTTTTCATTAAAAAAAATGCTCACTAGCTTACCTATTCGTCTTTGATATCGGGCTTACAAACTTGGGTACCTAATTTTCAATTGAACCTACAAATAGTGTAAATTTTACACTAAATTCAGATGAGGGTTAAAATGTTGAAAACATTTTTGGTCCCATTATGTATTATTTAGTCTTTGTATTGCCTAAGAATTACCCGAGTAATAGGAGGTTAAAGGCATTAAGGTCAGTAAAAAAAACTAAAAACTGCAGAAGCGACCCTAAAAAGGAGACTTGGCAAAAAATAGACTATGTCGTATGTCCTTCCAAGAGTCTTTAAAAATATTTCAAAAAAAGATTCAATTAAGTCTGTTCAGCGCCATTGTGTCACAAAGAAAAAACGCTACAGTTCTATTATATGTTTAGATGTGCATAAAAAGTGCACGATTGCTTCGTACGTGCATATGTGTGCTAATAAAATGTACTTTATTTCTAATTTTGCGATTTTTTCTTTATCGGGTTAGCATATTTGACCAGTGTATTATAGATCCCAAATACTGCTCATGCATCGATATTTTTTCAAGGTTCAAAAGATCAAAATGTTTTTTCACGGCCAAGACTATTATTTACTTTTCAAAAACGGCCTACGTCTATTTATGAAAATCTCAAATTCCTTACAACACTCTGGCTGCATGAAATTAGACCATTCAACAACCTAACATCTTTTCGCCTCTAAGATCCCTGATGTTTCTGTTTTTTCCCTTTTTGGAAAAAATCTGCACTTTATTCATTTACAGTTCTAGGTAGATACGCATACGACACAAATGTGCCTTTATCCTTATCTACATAGATAAAGCTCAATTTGCAAGCTCATATAATCATAGTTCGGTTGCAGGCCGCAAGTCATTCATTGCTCGCCATCGATTGGGTTAACTTGTTTCGGATATCGGTTAAATAATCAGTCGGCTTAAGAACTGAAGTATTAAGAAAAGTGTCGCTATGGCGGAAAAGGTATTTCTAATAAACGTTGTGCAATTTCGGTTGTTCTCTCTGTGTTTTTCTTTAATCAATGAAATTCCAGTGATTAGATTAAAATATTTTTTTTTATTGTTTAACAAAAAGAAATTAAAGTGAAGTCATAAAACAATAGATGCATATGAATGAATGTGAATACATAAGAAATTTATAGTCGAACAATTTTTTGAATTGTGAAATTCAGTTTAAATTTTGTGATTATTTCAAATTAAAGGAAGCTTCTTGCTGTAAAAGCTCAAATTAAAAGGATATAGTGGGTTGCCATACTGAATATGAATGTCAATATTTGCCATCGGCACCATTCAATTAAAGTACTTATCAGCTATTTGTTTTAATTTTATGTAAATACTTTCATTTAGAACTAGTGAGATGTAAGGCTATAAAAATAGATATTCGAAGTTTCCATGTACAACGTACATATCTTAAGAGTTTTCTGATTGAATCTTCTTCATTGTTCATGATCAAAGTACCTATAATTTTATAATTTGAAACGTTGCTTCGGAATGACCGTGAATTGACCTTTGATTTATGTAAAATAATTTATCACAAGTTAAATAAAATAAGTACCCCATTATCTTTAAAGTGTGTCTTTCTAATCTATAACTGTGCTATGCACCAAATGACCATTACCAAGCCCCTGAACTTATCTCACTCAGGCAGTTGGAATTTCAAGGTTTACATACTTACACAAAAGTTAAGTTCACAAACTGAAGTGAGTTCGATATTTATATATGCACATAATTCCTGTGATTAGTTTCTAACAAAAGGTGTATAGTTGTGAGAAGCTAGGCCTAGATAAAAGGCATGCTTATGGATTGTGGCTGGCCATCCTGCATGAACCAGAGATCATCCGAATTCCGAATCCATGTCTTCAATTTCGGTAAAAAAAAAGGTCGGTTAACATAGTTCTGTAACGTCCACCGTTGATCGAAACGTTGTGAATTGAGTCTCACACTCTCGGTCAAAGCAGCCACCTTCTCCTCTGTGACCACAGTACGATGACGGGGACCATGAGTCTTGTCAACCCTCACGAACTTTTTGCACAAATTTGCGTACAGCAGGCGCGGTGGGTTCTTCAAAAAAACTTCTTTTCAAAACTTCTTTTTAAAAAACGCACTGTTTGGGCTACACAGCACTCACTTTGGAAAT
Source organism: Chalcosyrphus nemorum (assembly GCA_949716465.1). Classification (NCBI taxonomy): domain Eukaryota; kingdom Metazoa; phylum Arthropoda; class Insecta; order Diptera; family Syrphidae; genus Chalcosyrphus; species Chalcosyrphus nemorum. The sequence continues at coordinate 84,209,761 of OX454333.1, forward strand.
AACTTTTTCATATTTCCCAACGTTGCTCAAGCGCAAAGCGACTCTTTTCGTTCCTCGGAGGTATGATTCTGACTTTCTGTCAGCTGTCAGTGTCAAAACAACCTATGATGTAAAAAGAAGCCACTAGATGGCCCACCTTTTATTATTTAGGAACAAAATATATTATATTGGAAAGTCACATGCTGCTTACTTACCTTTATAAGCATCATTTTAGACTTACATTTCTCTATATTCAGCAGAAAAAATATTGACTTATGTTTCAGGGACACCTCAGAGTTAGTTGCGGTTATATATTCTCCTCCATTTACACCCCTCACTAGCGATGTTCTTCACAGGATTATTATAAAGCTCCTATTTATAGGAATCCTATCCCTCGGACCTCCTGCGTTCATTTATTTCACCTTGGAACACTGTAACAGCTATAGTAGGTATATCTGTTGGCTTAGAACCACCCAATGGTAGTGAGTGGCAGGACAATTACACAGCTTCAACCAAGTTCGAATCCAGAAAAATACCATCAACCATATCTTCATGGTCCCACCTCTTCCAAATGTCTGACAAACATTCAAGAGTTTAACTGCCATGAGAAAGCTTCGCAAAACCCCTCTGCTCTTGGACACGGCATAAAACTGTAGGTCCCTTCTGTTCCTTCAGAAATGTATACCACACACAACATGAATAGTTGTGAGATGCTAGGCCTTGGCCCTCTACGGGCTGCTTACGGCCTAATATTCATTTATTTATTTATTTATATATTTATTTTTATATGCATATGTACAGTGTACACTTATGCATTCCTCATAAGCACAGGTGGCGCAGAGACCAGTTATTGTGTCGGATAAGAACGGTATATTATATCGATTAAATTTCATCAGAGTAGTAGATCTTTTCTTGCTAATGGCCGACCAAATGTCATGAGTCCTGACAGTTGTGTACATGTGTAAACTGAGCGTGCGCCGATTAATTTTTGTCGATAATTCGTTGGTTCCTCCAATTATTTCTGTCAGGAATTCTAACTTGTAGTATCAATGTTCGAAACTTTGAAAATACCAGCAAGATCTTTCGATCCTAACTTTTGTGTCAGAAAATGCCTTTGCAATAAAATTGTGGTTCTCTTCTACCTATTCGTGTAGATTTCTCTACAGCGTACAACACAATATGGCTTTGGCCCTTTATATATTGCTTGTGTACTAATATTTATTTTTTTATTAAAAAAAAATTATGTCCTTCTTCTTATATGAATGTACTAAATCCAGTCTAACGATACTAACTTGAATATTTTCTTTCTTTCAGCACGCAATAAAATGGGCTATTGTCTATGTGATACTTGTAATTCTTGTGACTTCTTCGACTGCCGCGACAATTAACAACGATAACGCGACAAAGGTGATCAAAGAGGCCCCTATTGTCATCAACACAGTAGCTCAGCATTATCGAAATCCGACTCTTGGCGAATATCAGTTATGCTCCAAAAGCCGTGACGAATGTTTGAGCAAATGTGCTTCTTACAATGAGTCTTGTAAGGCAACATGTCCGGTATGTCCAATATTGATTGACCAAGATGTCCTCATTCAGGGCATTAACGACACTCTTTATCGTTTACCAATTAATTCTGGCCCAGCCAATCAGACCAATATCATTCGCCTGACAAACGAAATACGTAACATTATTGAGACCAGCATGGGCAACATCACAGCCAACAATCAAAATAACATAAATATTTATCAAAATAGTTCCAGAACCGGAGGCAAATTTGGTCTTGGCTACAGCGAAAAAGGTCCGTGCTGTCATGTTATAGAGCCTCGAAGATGTCGGCGCTCTACTACCGGTCCAATCTGTGCTCACAGACGTCAGCGTACTTGTGGATCGCAGTGCATTTCGAGAGTGATTCGTGCAAAGCGCGTAGTGACTTGTTCTGAAACAAATCCTGATGATTGTAACCAATCGATTGAATACCTTCCACAGCCAAGACGTCCAGGATGCCAATATACTTCAACTTATCCATTTATTAGTTGTAGGCATAGCACTGCTAGTAGAACCAATTGTGGTCGATGTTATTCAATACCCTATATTAAGGTTATGAGAGGTGAGGTGTCGAGAAGTTGTCTATCGTGTTTCGGTCGCTCAGGAGGTCAACGGCGTAGTAGACCTGTCTATCAACCAGTCTACCAACCTGCACCAACATACTATGGCGGACCATATGCAATGTATCCACCTTATCAAACCTACTATCAACAAGCACCAATACCACAACCACAAATACCGGCTTATAATCGCAATGATAGGAATGATTGGCCTATTGTTGATGATGAAGATCCCGATGATTTTGAATTGCCGAGCACTGATAACGGATGGAAAGTAGAGGCACGAAAATGTGTTACGAAAAATGGTACCGTCACTGAAAATTGTCCAACAGAAGAAGAGGATGACTTTTCTCAAGTTAACCATGATGGTGAAGAGCTTGTAGAAGATGAGTATGATAACGGCCCAGCAGATGGATGGGACTATGATTATGGTGATGATTTGCCCCAACTTAGACGTAGACATAGAAGAAGTAATCATTTGTAAGGAACACTTGTTCACACTGCCATTTAAACAATTCGCGATAAATTTTAATGAAATTTTCGGAGATAAGATGTGTTCTTCGTGAAGAGATACAATTAATTAATAAATTTATTTTGCATATTAAATGAGATCAGGTTATTTATTTGTTATTTTTTTTTTTTTTGATCATTGTTTGTAGTTCTAATGTACACGTGTAAGTGTATCGTTCTCTTTTCTAGGGTTGTAAAGTTTTTACATGGCAGCTTTCAAGGAATAAGAGTGTTAAGTGGCGCTAGACGTTGGAGTATTATAAAAAACGTGAGAGCAAAAGGCATAAAGACTAGAAAAACCTAAGCTTCGATTTGTTGGAATCGTTTTCAATTTTATTTTGGTGGCTAAAGCAGTTTCTCGAAGCTTTAGATTCCATATACAAATCCAGTTGTACCTTGATCTTGTAAGGCCGAGTGTCTCTGTAGCAAGTGTTGAATTGACCCACTTTCTCCATTTGTTAACAGTCATATTTGTTTTTAAATTAGCACGAACCAAATCCTTTTTAATTGGAAGAGTTGGTGCAATGGTATTTCAAACTCAGGTTTTATTCTTTAAGAGTGGTTTCTAAAATGACTAGGAGGAATTGTATATAATATTTGCATTCGATTGCAGTTTAGAATATTTTTTTTGGGGTTCGTGTTGAAACAAACTTCACTATTGTGAAAATTGAGTGTATACACTACACTAACTCTAGCCATAGATCGTTAAACACAAGATTTCTTTGAAGAGCAAGGAAGAATTGTGATCCTATGATCCTTACACAGTAGGCTATGATACTCACACTAGTATGTTTAGACATGGATGGTTCTATGTTTTTTTCTGGCTATAATGTGTGGGATATACTACGAGAAAAAGATAGCCCCGTACATAATCTTGAATGAAATACAGGGCCATGTTTATGGCTATGGTACCTACTCGCTATCTTCTATTATATACCTATATAGCTATGTCCGGAAACTCAAAGAAATGTTCGAGTGATCCAGTGGTGATCAATCAATCCCGACCTATCTCAACTTTTTTTGATTTGACTTTATTGGCTTCTATAGACTTTGAAATCGTTTAGCTATCTACAAAAGTGTCAAGATAGTCATCTGACTGTCATGTAGGTATTTTTCAGCTTCAAAGCTTTAGTTTAAAAAAAAAAATGTATTCCAGTGTTCCTTTAATTCATTCACTAGTGTACGTTATGAGCGATTTCCACTGATAACACAATGTATTCACATGGTGACGTAAAGGAAACTGTCTAATAATACATTGCTTTTTTCGAAGATCGAGAGGACTATACACAAAATGCATACATTTAAGTAGAACGGTTCAGTCAACAATCGACGAAACGGAAGATCTTCCGAAAATATCGCCGCTATCCGTAAATTCGTACAAGAACTCGGCTATTCACAAACCACAAATTGGCGAATTTCGCGTCATGACTTGGCCCTGCACCCGTACAAGATTCAACTGACCCAGGAGTTCAAATTTAATGACCATAGACTACGCCGTTTCTTCTCGGACGGGGCACTCGAGCAGTTAGAAGTTAGCCCCAATTTCGCTTAAAAAAATCATATTCTGTAACGAGGTCCATTTCTGGATTAATGGGTTGGAATGTCCATACACTTTAGTAATAAATGTTAGTCAAAAGGATCACCATTTCTAAGTGCGCTCCATATAAAACTCGTTTATTTTACTTATTTAAAATAAAATCATTTGGTTTAGTAATAATCACCACACCAATCCTGGATACAGCCGTCTGCTGGTCTGCAACCAATTGATCCTGGGTAACTGCCGCAATATCCTCTTAAGTCAACTGGATGGCAACGATTACTTTCACAAATCGATTTTGTACAGTACGAAGAACAGCTCGTATTTATTCTATTGTCGCATCTAGAGCAATCTGGATAAAATGGTTCTGGAAGACGAAATGCATTTCATTGAAATATTCAGGATATATGTATATTCTGGAGTTGACTTACCGTGATCATAACCACAATCATTATCTAGACATGGCAGAGGCTGTGGTGGCGGTGGTGGTCTTAGATAAATATACTGATGGGTACATACTGAACCACATCGGCGATATTTTCGGCTTCTGCATGAATAGCGATCGCCCTCCCATATACAGACCCTGGGTGTGATCACAATGCAACAGTCGTCCTTTGGAGGAGTAGGGCTAGATGGCGTCTGTGGCACTGGTGTTACTTGGGATGGTGGAGGGTGAATCACAACTGGTGATTCCGTGATATATATAGCCATATTGTTCGTGTAATTAATCCCGCGATTAATATCGGTTTGATTGACTTTTGTGGTGATAATATTTGTCATGTATACTGTCGTATGATTGTGTGGAGTTGGGTACTCGCATTTGGAACCTGTCCAAATAGTTCCGTCTGGACAAACCGTCTGAATACATTTCCCATCACGATAAGTACCTTGTCCACAATAAATAAGGTGGCAATAGCCATTGAGTAAAATCGTACCTTTAGGACATTGGATAATAGGATCTGGCCTAGGACGTCTTGTTGTAGGTTGTGTTGGTGGAGGTTGAGTGGTTGTGATAGGTGGGGCTGGTGTAGGTGGGTTTGGTGCGGGTGTTGTTGGACATGGTGTTTGGATCACAGGCTGGCAAGGAGAGGGATAATTTATTGTTGGACATAATGGACTTGTACATGGTTGCGGTACTGGCATTGGTGCGACAACTGTTTGGCATGGTGAACTAGCCACTGGACATGGCTGCGGTACTGGCATTGGTGCGACAACTGTTTGGCATGGTGAACTAGCCACTGGACATGGTTGCGAAACTGGTATTGGAGCGACAACTGTTTGGCATGGTGAACTAACCACTGGACATGGCTGCGGTACTGGCATTGGTGCGACAACTGTTTGGCATGGTGAACTAGCCACTGGACATGGTTGCGAAACTGGTATTGGAGCGACAACTGTTTGGCATGGTGAACTAACCACTGGACATGGTTGCGAAACTGGTATTGGAGCGACAACTGTTTGGCATGGTGAACTAACCACTGGACATGGCTGCGGTACTGGCATTGGTGCGACAACTGTTTGGCATGGTGAACTAGCCACTGGGCATGGTTGCGAAACTGGTATTGGAGCGATAACTGTTCGGCATGATGAAGTAGTCACCGGACATGGTTGCGGCATTGTTATTGGAGCAGTAGCCGTTTGGCAAGATGTAGTAGCTACAGGGCATGGTTGAACCACTTGGCTGGGAACAATTACCGTTTGACATGGTGCACTAGCTACAGCACATGGCTGCGATGGAACTGGAGAAACAACTGTTTGACAATTTCCCGACTGACACGGTTGTGTATTTATCACAGGTAAATTATATTCTGCTTTCAAATAACATGCGCCATTATGTAAGAAATGAGTTGAAGGACAAGTGATTTGTTTGCACTGTCCATCAACCCACTGATATCCTTGAGGACATACTAATGTTGGCTGAAAAGAAAAGAATATAAATACAAAATGTACAATATAAGTCATAAGTGAACAAATATAATATTACCGTGCTTTGAGGAATAGGAGTTGGTGCAACAAAGTTAATTAAACCCGACGCGACACAAGTCGCATAAAAAAGCAAAAGCATAATCTTTTCTTTATTTGAATGACTTTTAATGATATTCGTAAATGCTTTCCTATTTAAGCAAACACAGTTTATATAAATATAATTTTTCACAGAAATAATCTTAACACTTGCTTAAGAACTAAGTGGGGATAGGAGATAGAAGATGCTTTATCAGATCTCGCATTTAGAAACACACTGTGAAGCTACACATATTGTTCCTCTTTGTCTAAGAACTGGATAGTGAATTGAAACAATTTGTACTGAATCCACTAGTCTACGCATAATTGCAATTTTCTCAAACTCTTGCTTGTTTTAAGATAGACATACCGACTATTCTACATCGTCAAGACTTGAATATGAAATAGTTCCAATTGGAAAGAAGGAATCTTCTTTTTTTGGGCTACAGCTTTCTTGAGGTGACTCGAGTTTCTCTTATAACTTTGTTCCTTCAACAAGTCTAAATGTGAAAGTGGGATACCTACTCATAGAGGCATTAGCTTGCTCTGCTAAGTATGTGTATCTATTAAATCTTCCTTTGCTAGCTTCTCGTTGTATGGGATACTACCATATCTAGAGACCTAGAAGAGCAGAAGGTCTTACACATTATTTTGAAACCAGCGGCTGGTACAAAAGCAGGGAGTTGAAGCGCTTCCTTTGCTTTTGCAGTAAAAGTCTTAAAGGACTGTAAATGAAGTTGTCCTCATTGCGTTCTGACTGAATAATGTTATGTTATAATTATGTTAGTGGCCTTGTTGAAAACAGGCTTGAACCCTTTCTAAATTCAAGACTATTTTAAATTTAATCAAAGTGAGTGGTTATTTTAAATTTCTCCTTTCAAAAGTGAAGCCAATGAATTAAATTCTCAAAAGAATGCATTTTTGTTTACAGCTATGATCTTCAATGCTAAATATGATGCAGTAATATACCGATTAGTATTTAGAATCCGATCCTGTTTCAAAATCTTATAGTTAATAACATTTTCAATAAAAAATTTATGTTCATCAATGTCAAGTATCTTTAATAAATCAGTAACAATAATTTCACACCCTACGTTTTCATTTTTATAACTTGAAGCTATATTTAATCTTGGACTTTAGTCAGTCTTGTAGATCATATTCGGGCAATCATATTTATCGCAATTGTAAGAACTTTCAAGCATTTCAGTTGATCGTGAGTTATGTTTGGATTTAGCATAAATTGCAATTTAAAGTAATAAGGAAAAAAAAAATATAATGAAATTTAACGTTATAGTTACATTGCTTTTAATAAATTCGAGATTTTGTTATCAACAAGATGTTGTGAGTTAAGTTTTACGACTATCATAAGTTATTTTATTAAAAAAAATTGTTTTATTTGAGGTGTTAAAGGTTAAACTAAACAGATTAATTCGTTTTGTGTTAAATCCCAAAGTTTTGGGGAAAGCCCCGCATAATGTGCTCTGTGAGGTAAAATTGTAAAGATTTTTTGATTTTTCGAAACAAAATTTCAAAATTTGTCATTATTTGCTCCTAAATGTGAAATTATTGTGCCAAATAGAACACGGAAAGAAATTTATTTAATTAATTTTTTTCTTAGAAAATATAAGAATTAGAAATAATACAAATAATTCAATTGTGTAGTCGTGTTCAATTTACTTTGTTTGATTTTTAAAGAACAAATTAACAGTAGATTCTCGATTATGTGATTATATCTACTGTACAAAAAGAGTTATGAACATCTGGATTTTGCTAACAAGTATAAAAAGCAAGTGATTAGTTTAGTGATTGTTAGATAAAATTTATAATACGTCGATTGTAATAGAATTATTAAAATCTGTGCATTTAGTACCTGCATACTATGTACATACTACAAACCTAAAAAGTTTTCACCCCCGAGTTTCAAATTAAACCGAAGCACTAAAATTGTGAAGTGAAATTCATTCGGAATCGAGTGATCAACAAACTACATACATTGGGATGGTCACATTAAAAATTGTACTAGTACAAAACTCTACTACAAAAAATAGATATGCCTGACAAATGTTTAAAGTATAAATTTTTGCGAGTGAAATTATTGACGCGTTTTATGTTAAATGTCAGAAATTTGTGAACAAAAAACCTTTTAAGAATATTGCAAATGGTGGTTGGTTATGTCAATTTCCACAATCTTCTTTTTCTCTATTCCATTTCAGCTTTCGGTTTTCAATGAGCGCAATCTCAACACTTCGCTAATCTAGCTACTAGAATACTTTTTCACCGCGATGACAGATTTGTCGCTAACAAATCTAGCGGCCTTTCCGACAAAATCTGTTACCCAGGTGGAAAATTATTCTAGCAGCTAGATTACCGAAGTGTTGGGAATGCGCCCAATATGGTTAATTTGATCTGTCAGTTGTCCTTTGTGCTACTTTCACGTTGCTAATAGGCACTTTTTCGTGCTGTATTTTTCACCCGATGCTGTCTTATGTTCAGGGTTTCCCTGATATTTCCAGCTTCTTCCATGTTTATTTAGATGTTTCTTCATCTTCATACTGCCTTTTATTTGTGCAATTATCTTCTTGACAGGGACTTATCGGACGTAATGTTCACTATTTTTGTTGTAAACGTTCAACCTCTCCGCAGTGTACTTCTGGAAGGTCTCATTCCTCTGATTTTCGATCTTTAGCTACATTTTGTTAATTTGTTTCGTTTCGTATGTTCCCTTCCACACTTGTGCTGCAATGAAATAATTAGTGCTCCATAGTTACCATGTTCAGCTTTTGAAGTAGTCTGAAATACATTTGCAACGACATTATACAAAGATCAGGCATACTCTCCTAACTAATGTTTTGACTCCATCTTGAAGCTGTAGTTCGGTACATTATTGCAACAATCAATTTTGTAATATACCTAGTGTTCAGTGCCTTGTTACTTCTCGTGGTGGTAGTACTACTTTGAAGAAGTAATGCTCTAGCTTAATTACTAAGCTACGACTGTGCATTTCTAACGTTGGCTCCATTAGAGATTTTCTGTGTCTAGAATGAGCAGCTTTATCTGAGAACTAGATTACTAAAAATGACAGGATATGCAGCGTACACGATGGCGAATAGGTACTGTTGAAGCCCTAAGACCCGCAAATATGGGACATACATAAGTTATTAAGTAAGTAATTATTATGTTTTTTTTTTAAGCTTTTTTGACGTTTCGTTTATTTCACTAATTTCATAATAATGATCTAAATTGTATGCACGAGTTTATTCTGACGATGTAGGGAAATCGAATCTTTGATATGAACGAGATATTTGTAATCCCTGCTGCAAAAGGAATCATTTGGTTTAATATGAACCACACCAATCCTGGATACAGCCGTCTGCTGGTCTGCAACCAATTGATCCTGGATAACTGCCGCAATATCCTCTTAAGTCAACTGGATGGCAACGATTACTTTCACAAATCGATTTTGTACAGTACAAAGAACAGCTCGTATCTATTCTATTGTCGCATCTAGAGCAATCTGGATAAAATGGTTCTGGAAGACGAAATGAATTTGATTGAAATATTCAGGATATATGTAGACTCTGGAGCTAACTTACCGTGATCATAACCACAATCATTATCTAGACATGGCAGAGGCTGTTGTGGCGGTGGTGGTCTTAGATAAATATACTGATGGGTACATATTGAACCACATCGGCGATATTTTCGGCTTCTGCATGAATAGCGATCGCCCTCCCATATACAGACCTTAGGTGTGATCACAATGCAACACTCGTCCTTTGGAGGAGTAGGGGTAGATGACGTTTGTGGCACTGGTGTTACTTGGGATGGTGGAGGGTGAATCACAACTGATGATTCTGTGATATATATAGCCATATTGTTCGTGTAATTAATCCCGCGATTAATATCGGTTTGATTGACTTTTGTGGTGATAATATTTGTCATGTATACTGTCGTATGATTGTGTGGAGTTGGGTACTCGCATTTGGAACCTGTCCAAATAGTGCCGTCTGGACAAACCGTCTGAATACATTTCCCATCACGATAAGTACCTCGTCCACAATAAATAAGGTGGCAATTGCCATTGAGTAAAATCGTACCTTTTGGACATTGGATAATAGGATCTGGCCTAGGACGTCTTGTTGTAGGTTGTATTGGTGGAGGTTGGGTGGTTGTGATAGGTGGGACTGGTGTGGGTGGGTTTGGTGCGGGTGTTGGACATGGTGTTTGCATCACAGGCTGGCAAGAAGAGGGATAGAACATTGGTGCGAGAACTGTTTGGCATGGTGAACTAGCTACTGGACATGGTTGCGAAACTGGTATTGGAGTGACAACTGTTTGGCACGATGAACTAGCCACCGGACATGGTTGCGGCATTGTTATCGGAGCAGTAGCCGTTTGGCAAGACGTAGTAGCTACAGGGCATGGTTGAACCACTTGGCTGGGAACAACTACCGTTTGACATGGTGCACTAGCTACAGCACATGGCTGCGATGGAACTGGAGAAATAATTGTTTGACAATTTCCCGACTGACACGGTTGTGTATTTGTCACAGGTAGATTACTTTCTGCTTTCAAATAACATGCACCATTATGTAAGAAATGAGTTGAAGGACAAGTGATTTGTTTGCACTGTCCATCAACCCACTGATATCCTTGAGGACATACGAATGTTGGCTGTTTGCACTGTCCATCAACCCACTGATATCCTTGAGGACATACGAATGTTGGCTGAAAAGAAAAGAATATAAATATAAAATGTACAATATAAGTCATAAGTGAAAAAATATAATATTACCGTGCTTTGAGGAATAGGAGTTGACGCAACAAATTTAAGTAAAACTGCAGCGACACAAGTCGCATATAAATTTAAAAGCATTCTATATTCTAATGACTTTCAATGACAAATGTTTCGTTGTTTGAATGAACATAGTATATATAAACATCTTTTATCGCTCAAATAATCTCAACCCTTGCTTGAGAATTAAGTGGGGATGACAGATAGAAGATAATGCATCAGATTTCGCATTTGGAAACATACTGGAAAGCTGTATTGTGCTTCTTGAGTAGTAATACAGACAATTGTGTTATTCTCATTTTTGTAGTAAATTTGATAGATCTTCGAAGCTAAAATAAAAAGGCACAAGGATATATACACATACATACTCGAGAGGAATATGCAAACATAAATATGAGTATAAAAAGGATAGACACTGAAGAATATACGCAAAAGTGTAGTGATAAGAGAGGAAAGGCCTGGTATGGCCTTATGAGATTACAAAAAGTTAACGTTCTTTATATCGAAAGAAGTATATCTGTGTGCTTAGATATGTCATTTGCAGTTTCTTTATTCTCAAAGTTTGTAGTATAGTATTTCTTAGAGCGTCCGCAATAGTATATTTTGTTTTGCAAATTTGCTAGACTCCTTCCAAATTTTAGAAAGCTTTTGCAAGAAATGAAAAAAGATTTGCATAATATATCTATTTTCAGGTAAATTTATGTAGAACGTTAAGATCGGCTATCTTAACTACTTTATAAACATGCATGTCCTCGATATCCACACGATAGATTTGTACATTTGAGTCATGTAAGTTTTCGACTAACAATTTATTTATATATTTATATAACGGAGCAAACTCAAAGATATGTAATTCAAATCAAAAATCCATCACTTTACGCAGATTATCGTCCTAGGGTTAATAATTCAACAACAAATGCATCACCCTATGTTACAATATTATAAATTCAAACTGTAATTGATCTTGAACTTTAATCAGTATTGGAGTTCCTATTTGAGCAATTATGTTTATCGCAATTATAAAACCTCTGAATTATTTCAGTTGATCGTGAGTGATACTTTGATTTAGCATAAATTCCAAGTTAAAAGTAAAAATAACGAAAATATGAAATTTGTAGTTGCATTGCTTTTAATAAATTCAATTCGAGTTTGTTATCAGCAAGATATTGTGAGTGCAGATTTACAATTAGTATTTTTTATCTTAATTTTTGTGGTGCTAAAGGGTAAACGTAAATAGATTAATTCGTTTCGTCATGGGGAAGTCCCTAAAACTATCCTATAGTGTTGTTTCTTATTTTGAAAGAAGTTTTTAAAAAAATACTCCAAACAAATGTAAAATACATACATATGAACGTGTATGTAGTATATGACAGACAATTAGTGCAAAAAAATTTTGAGTTGATTGTGAAATCATTATGAATCCGAAGCCGCGGAAGAAAGACCATGAAAGAAGAGGTTTGCGCGTTAGTTGTAGTCGCTTGTTGTGTAACTAAAAATGAAAAGAAAAAAGGTACAAAAAAGAATTTGGTCCAAGGACTAGTTTTAAAAAAGAAACAAGTTTTTTCATATGGTTCTTCTGAAAGAACTCCAAGAAAATTTGCCAGCATTTAAATTCTAATTTAATTACTTTTCCCACGCTTCTTTCTTTCTGTTATTGCTTGAGCAAAAGTCACTTTCTATACAAACACAAAATACAAAAATATATTTCATTCATCTTATTCATTCATTATTGTACACGATAGGAATGAAAAACAAAAGAAAAAATCTTCACCGATGATCGGAAAAAGGAGACACATGAGAGCTTAAGTTTCCTAGGCTGACAAATAGCTTTTACATTCCCCAAGCTTTTTGTCACCTCCGGCTTGTCACCTACAAGAAAAAAGTTGAGGGCAATCTAATCTGTAATACGAATGGTACGCTCCAGAGCAAGGTCTCTAAATATAACCATCAGCAATGCGTCGCAGTATCAAACTCGGCTACATATAGGATCAACATAGGATCAACTATGGACAGATTTTCCATCTCGATTCCTATAATATTAAAAGCTGATTTTGCAGCAAAATACTGCTAGTTTTTCGTATGTTTAGGACTTAAGCTACCATACATACATATGTACATATGTATATTTTGTTTTTGTTTCTTTTTTATATATTTTCTTTTTCTTTTAGTCAGTTTGTGATATAGGATGGGAATACAGCAATGGAGTCTGTGTTCAACGCACTTGCCCAGAGAATCAAATTTTTATAAATGGAACTTGCCAACTTAGGCCCATAAATCAGTCATGCGGCGAAGGTTTTATTTCTATTAATGGAGTTTGCACTCAACAAACCTGTCCAAGTACACACATTCTTTTAAATGGAGTTTGTCATCTTAGACCTGTAAATCCATCTTGCGGTGATGGCTTTAGCTCTATTAATGGAATTTGTGTTGAGCATAAATGTCCGAGTAATCATGTTTTTGTGAACGGAGCATGTCTCCCCATAAATTCTAATCAAATTCCAAATACAAATGCACCAAATTTTTACTGCCCAAGTGGTAAGTATTATATAACTTTTTTTTAGAAATAACTAAATTGAACCTTCAACTAGGTTATAGATATTACAGCGGAATGTGTTATCTATATACGGCCACTATTCCATCGCCTTGCCAAAATACACAATGTGGAACATTTAATTGTCCCTCAAGTTGTATCCCCGAAACAACTACTATTCCAACAACTACAACTACAACTACAACAACAACCACTACAACAGAAATACCATTACCACCCTTAGAGATAAGAGGTTGCCCACCGGAATCCGTTTTAATTGATGGAAAATGTCGACTTATTTATTGTCCCAGAGGTACAGTTTACAAAGGGCGATGCCTAGAACCGGTATGTTCTGATGGTCTTGTATGGACTGGTTATACATGTGGCAAGCCAGAAGTTATAACTACTATTCTGGAGATTGAAAATACATTTAAAACTGAAGTGAACCAAACTGGACCGACCTTTAACGAGCCTAAAGTCACGAATACTGTCGTGTATCACACCGAAACCTATGAAACTGCAACTGAAGATGAACCTTATAATACAACAACGACTACAACAACTGCACCAAAGGCAAGTACAAAATGTTGCACCATCATAACGCCGAGGATTTGCAAGAGGTACAACTCCAAGTGGGTTTGTTTCAATCGGCAATACAAACGTTGTGATAGTGTTTGTGGTAATCAGACGGTGATATATTTACGAATTCCGAAAGTTATCGAGCACCCTCCAGTGCTGGTGGTGCCACCTAATCCTCCATTGCAAGTTTGTGGCGATGACAATTGTACTTCAAGTGGTAATATTATTTTTATTATTTAAACAAACAGGTCTTTTACATGATTTTTTCTTAGAGCTCATAGATTGCTCGGGATGTGCGAAAAATCAAAGGACAGGATGTTCATCGTATTGCTACCGTTATCGTTGTCCTGAAAAAAATTGTAAATATATTAATCAATCTGAGTTCTGCCAAACATATCCTGGAAGTGAAGGCTGTAAAAGCTCTGATGGGTGCTACGACGAATGGTGTTCTTAGGTTTCTATATTTTTTTTTTTGATTAAAGTAGTGTTGGTTTTTTTATTTAATAAAGATCGGGCTATATGAATGCGGAAGATAGCACATGACCCACTTTATATATTTGAATTGTCTATTATTTCCTCTAATTGATAACAATTTGTTATCGATGGTTTTTTACGTAGGTACTCCTTTTTTGTGGCATTCAGTGATTAATTTCCTTATCAAGAAATATGCAGGAACAACTGATAGAATGCAGCTGACCTTTAATTAGAGTGCAAATCTATACATATGTATCTCTCAACTGATAATGCTTTATCTACGCAATTTTAACGTATAGCATTGCATTGCTGATTAATATTGTATGATGTGGCTTGGAAGAAACGTAACGTTTTAGTACATACAGATGTATGTAACAGCTGCCAATTAGCAACATTGTATTAGTATGTATATGTAAGTACAGTCTCGATGACAAATTTAATTAAAGCACGGTTAAATCTCACCATGCTTGAAAAGGGTAACTATGATATTTGTTATCGATAGTTCCTGACGTAATCTTTTTTTGTTTTGTGGCATTGTCTTTCTTATCAAAAAAAAAAAAAATATGCAGGAAAAAGTGATAGAATGCAGGTGACCCTTATATTTAAGTGCAAATCTATATTTAAATCGATATTGCTTTATCAATTGATAATGCTTTATCTATCATATTTTCAAGCATACCTGCTTGATTAGTCTGACATTGCCCCAATTAACGTAACCTTTTTATCACGTAATAGTTGCCAATTCGATTTACCCGAAATTAGTGAGTAAAACGTTGATAACTTATTTACACATCTGAAAATGGGTTAAGCCTTTCGAGTTCATTTATATTAAAAAGACTTCAATAATTTCGATGAAGTCAAAGAGGATTGCATTTAGTTTCATGAATTTAACATTTTTGGTGATAAATGAAATAAGTTAAATTCTTAACTGATTTAATATATGTATGATCTATACATATACATACTTATTTTTGCATTCATAACTAACTCACAGTATTAGGGACCATATATATATATCATTTAAATTCATCACTGATCATTGAAATCAATTTAAATCAGGGAAATAAAAAAAGCGGATTTAAAGAAATGTTTTAGTTCAAATTAAATATTTTTTATTTGATGCCAATTAAAGCTAATACTATTTATTTAATCGTCTTCAAATCGGAATTCAAAATTTCAATTTCAATATGCATTTGAGAAATAACTATTACTGACTTCTTACTTGCAGCTATAATATAGCTCGTCATAGTCTCCGCAGCTAGGCTCTTTAATTTTATATCACCTTCTGATTTGAATAACTTGTTAATAAACGATAATAATATAGCGCATGTTTTGGATTGTTGCAACTTTTTGGTTTCAAGATTTTGACGAATTTCAATATTACCGTTAAAAATAACTCAAAAAATGTGGGTTTTGCTATCGCGTTTGTTGTTCAAGTCACTCAAACAACCTGAACGGGTCGATGGACTTTGATTAAACTTCATATCTGGGGTCTGATGGACGATTCCTAGAGACTGAATTGATGCTTGTATTTGATCCATAAGTAAGTAAGTAATTTTTATTAATTATTAACTTAGAACCTATTTAACAATATAAAGTAAGAAAATGGAATAACATTTTTTATTCTTTAACCTAAGCAAGTAGGTAGTATTGAATGACATATAAAAGATTTTTTACATTCAATTCACATCTGATGTTGCGGACAGTATTAGAGTGCGATCCACTTTCAGTGCACCAGGCCATAGTAAATAGTATACGGTAGAATGTGTACTTACAAACTTGCATTTATACCCTATTCTAGTATACATATGTATATTACAAGCCTATTCGACTACTTAAGCCATGTCTGTTTGTCCGTCTGGCTCCAGCTTTTGGGCATTATTTCGAGTTAGATCGATGCAATTTTTTCTTTTTTCTTTGAAAAGGAAGCAGCAAGTGTATATATTTTTAAAATACCCCCACTTTTTAGAAAATTCAATAAATCAACAATAAACACCGAATATAATTTTATTTTTTTAAATAATTTATTTTGCTTTGTTAAGGTTCGAGTACAATTTGTTTTTCTAAATTTAGGTCTTGACCAAAAAGTTTAAATTTAATTTTTTATTTTTTATACTTTTACTAATTAAAATATTTGCATGTAACAAGTAGTAACATTTTTTTTTTTAAATATTTAAACAAATTAACATAATAAATTGTGATTTTTCTTGTTGTATTTCTTTTCACTTTTTTTGTTTTGTAAAAATTGAAATGTTTCGTGCTTTAGATCTAAAAAATATTTTCTCTATATACTTGCGATTACTAAATATTGTTTTTTTTTTTTTGTTCATTTCATAGTCAGGTAAATCATCAGGATTTGGCAGTTTGTCAATATACCCTGGTGTTGAGTTAATTCTTAAGCCTGTATCAATACTATTTGATCGACATAATGTAGTTTTATCGGTAAATGTCATATAGTTTATATTTTGAGGAACACTCTTGTAATACAATGTAAAATGTCACGTGGTGGACAAACAGACAAAAGGTATTTTATATTTTGCTTAAAATGATCGACATTGAATGGCATATTGGCAATTAGTTTGTAATTCCTAGTTCTTTTAATTCATGCTCCTCGTCGACGGAATCTTCTTCGTCGTCAGATCCATGAACAGATGGCGCTGGGGTAGTATGCCCTGGAATGGTTAAATTGTGTGTTAGTTATAAAATAAGTTGTAAAAACCAATATGAAATACTTACGTGAAGACGACGGACTTGGAGGCTCACTAAATGGTCTAGAGAAGTTCAAATTACTACGGGATCCATACATTGAACCCTCATCTATGTAATCCGGATAAACAGCCTGCAAGGCTTTTACTCGCGCTTGTCTATAGTACTAAAAAAAAAATTCGGAAAATAAATAAGTTTATAAGTTATTATAAGTTATTATTTCTTACAATGCCCAAAACCCTCCAATCGAGCAGATCACTCAAACGTTCTGTACGGTTGCGCTGAATGATACGTTGGCGACGATTTAAACGGGAAAATTCCAGCATAAAGTTAGACAATTGTTGAACACTATTTTCGAGACCAATATAACGACGATCAACGATGTAGATACCATATGACTTTGGATCAGAGATGTGCTCCTGCATGAAACATCCGAAACCAGAGAGATTGGTGGTGACACTGGGAATACCCATAACTGTGCATTCGGCAGGTGTATATCCCCATGGTTCGTAATATGATGGGAAAACACCCAAATGGCAGCCACGAACAAACTCTTCGTAATCGATGCCGAAGAGGGGATTTGTTGATGTTAGGAATTCAGGATGGAAAACTATTTTAACACGATCGTTCACTGTGTTGAATAGTTTACAGCGGCGAATGGCATTCAGGACGGGATCATTCCAATCATCGACCTAAGAAGAATATAGTTGTAATTATTTTTTTTCCAATCTTACAAAGAAAATCACGCTGTTTTCTATAGCTTAAAAAAAATATTATCAATCTAAGGACTCAGATAATAACTAAATAGTTGTGTAATGCTTCCACAAGATACAGTGTGCATAAAATCTGTGGATTTTTAATGGACAGCCATATCGGCCCAACATCGAAGAACACACGAGCCAATTACCATACGAACGTCACGATTGTTTGGAATGACGCGTAAAATGATAGCAGCATGTCATTCTATGGCCAATTTAGGGACACCTTGCATGAGCAATAAATATTTAGTTTCATAAAATTTTGCCCAGTTGTTTTCAAGCACAGGACTTAAACAAAAACATATTAAATTCCAGCGAAATATTCCATATTTCTTATGGTAGAATTACACTTGAGACATAGGCTCATAAATATCATAATGACAATAATTAATGTCAGAATTGGACGGAATCAACTTGTCAGTCTGTCTGTCAGCCTGTTGTAGCTTTTTTAAGGTGAAACTTGTGGTATGCACATAGGTATACATCATGTGGTAGGCGTACAAGATGGCCTTAAATTTCATTTCGCGGACACCTTATGCTATAATGGATCACACGTGCTTTATGTATACACTACATTTCAAATTCTCAGGGAAATTTTATTCATTTTACTGCCTAATTCATTGCATTTGCTTGATTGGCTTTTGATACATGGTTAACTAATTTTTAATTAAAAAGCCGCTCATCGTTTTATTCATAACATTATTGTGAATACACAATAACTAAACTTGCTTTGATGAACAGTTTTGGAAACACTGTTTGAAAATTGTACTTGAATAATGTCAAGCTACTACTCGTACGTTATGAATTTGAACGTTAATAATGGCCGCGTTTCTACACGTATCTACTTTCTGATTTAAGTTATATCTTGGATTCAGAAGTTGTACATAATGTAAATTCCTATTCAAATTCTTGATCAAAAAGTACTTACGATATTGTGTGTTGTCACCGGTGGCATACTATCCCTTTGCATTGAGAAAAGACACCTCTTAATCTTGACCAAATCTTCCTTTGTCAACAGCTCGTCTGGTTCCGGAATGCGTCCCGTTAAGCATGTATCGAACATTCGTTTTCCGACTAAATTCTGAACATTATTGATGGTATCGCGAAGTTGTTTTATTACTGCATGTCCACGCAACGAGTCCACATTGAAATTATTAGTTTTCGTTGGGAAAATAAGGAAAGCCACCACAGTAGTATCCGGTTTCTCGTGCTTCAGCATTGCATTCAAACGGGCCAGAGATTCTATGAAAATATCTGCACCCTTGTTTCCAAATTCATATCGACCAGCGATAAAAAAGTACAAAGTTTTATCCAAGTCAAAGTTCATATGCCTGAAATGATTTCAGTCAGAAAAGATACAAACCGACTAGGTCATAGACTCACCCATAGAAATGTCCACGCACAAACTCATTGATCTTTTCCTTAGCCATGGCATGCAAGTTCTGGAACTCGTGAATGGCCGAGAACTTCTTAACATTCAGCCCATTCGGTGTGATAATATCTGGTTTTCGTTTCAACAGATGCTCGGCTTCATAGCCAGTAATCTCAGACACAGTGGTAAACACATGTGCGAGATGAGTTGCGGCACGTTCCAGGCAATATCTGTGGTAAATTTGACGCTTGCCCGCTTCGTCGTCTACAGCGAAAGTGCTTAGATTGTTGTAAAAGTCTGTGTTACCAGCACACAAGTATCGCCCCAGTAGTGTAGCATGTGTAGTGAACACAGTGGCAATCTCCACGTGACGTGTACGTAGAGCAATCAATCCAACACCAGCTTGCCATTCATGGAAATGGGCGACAATACGCGGACTATTCAAATCATTTTGCTCCGAATACTCAATGGCACAATTTCTAAACTAAGTAATAAAAGGAATATGAAACGAGGTCATAGCACTCTCATTGAACATACGAACCTCTTCAAGGAATTCAGCTATCATGTAGCCTAGAATGATGGCATCGTTCGTCTCGACATCCATATGAGGAACACCTTAGCGAATGAAAAATACAGATATTAAGGATTTTACCAAAAAAACATGTCATTAACTCACCAACGTGACACTTTTCCCATAATTCTGTCTTGAAATTATCAATCTTCCATGCACCCGATCCAATATCGAATAAAATCAACTGGGGATTGCCATCAACCAACCAACGTCCGGTATGCAATTTATATCCTCGTGATCTCAGCGTATTGACAGCCTTCAAAAGAGGGCTACCTCGCGGAAATTCAATATCCTCCATCTCCGTGCGAGCACATGTTTCCTTGTATGGTCCCATCATGCATAACTGCTCGCCCATTTCTTCTGTGGACACATATGCTTTTGAACGAATGACGGTATAGATTCCACCAACTTTATTGGCGACTTCCCATGCGATTTCAAAATTCCATCGATTCTCTCGCATTGCGATATCACCACGATCAAAGTAGTCCTTCAGGTCCCCACCGGACTCAACGCGTGAGAATCTTCGCATCATCTGAAAAAATCCAATAAATATTTTCTAATAAAAGTCCAAAACAGTAAAGTTTCACCCTGTATCCATCACCAACGTCATTGTCCTCGAAGCGAAAGGAAAGTGAACGTTTTAGCATAGCTAAGCTGTATTTCTTGAAATCCTAGAGTTTAGCTCCTAGCCTAGATCTATGTCAAACCACCACAGATTTATAACTAACTGCATCTCGCAATACTACTGATAAGAGATTCCAAATCTGAACCTCGGCTATCAGTTTTTGGATTATGTTTTTATAGACGTAATGAGGGAGCTCCACAACATCCTCTTTTAACATGGTACACGGAGCAAGACAAAAATAACTCTCAAGTGATTGGAGGTATGGTCGGGTTGTGATTGTGAATAAATATTTGTTCACCCCATTCAACCCCGAAAGGTTATTTGTAAACAGATGATAATTATAATCGATTCTTTTTGCTTCGAACACTGACGCCAGACAGAGGCGCACACGATGTATTCTGGCGGTTACATGATACGGGATTTTGAAAGTGTGTTAAGTTCGCTAAGTACAAAGTTTAAAAGAAACTTGAAAATATGAAAACAGCTGCTATGCAGAAGAGAGATTAATCTCTCAAAGGAAGAAGTGCAATATTCACTTACAGGACAACGTTTGAGAATATTTCTTAATATTTTTAGGTCAAAAAGGGTCAGAACTCCTTCAAGTATTTCCAATTTTATTGGGTAAGGTGGTCCTGCCATAAATCTTGGAGGCATATAAGTTTATGAACCAAAGTACAACATTTGTGACGGAAACGTCAAAGGTTTAGTACAATATCACTCAGAAGAATCAAGTTCTCACATCTTAAAATTTAAATTTGCATCTTATTTGATGCAATTTCAGTCGCACCAATATGTTCGAATGCGACCTACATTTTGAGGTAGAGACAGAGAGATTTTTTTTTTTTTAAAGATTCTTGAGTATAGGTACCTCAGTTCTTACCCTCTTTCTAAAGTAATATATGAAAGAAAAATAGAAGTATTCTACACACTTTTATAATTTCTCCAAATAAATACTTCATCAGGTCATACGTTGGCGCCAAAAAGAGGTTTTCAATTCAAAACTCTCGTTAAATCAACACTTCACGAGAAATTTAACATCCTTAAATAAATAATCCACTTCAGAATTGTTCAACATAAGCACAAAGAGATGCCAACAGGTCACAGTCAATGCAATCATCATCCTTTTTTTGTTTTTTACAATGGTATTCCTGTATTCAAAACAAACAAATCGAATCGATTCATTGTATTGTAGAATCAACAGCAACAAATAACGTAAATAGTGAGCCCCCAAGCCAAAAATGAAATTGTACAATATCACCAGAGTTTTTTGGCTAAGACTTACATGTAATTATAGAATAGCAGCGTCTGTCGCTTCAAAACATTGACTCGTTTAGGGGCAGTCATTCGAAAATAGAAAATACAGATTTCAAGGTTAGTTGTTGAAGTATTGCATCGACGCTGATGCGTACAGTTGTGAATGAATTATTTTCTATAAATTTGTCTTATTTTATGAGATTTTTTGTCGATGGTTGCTTTTCATGACCAAGGACAGTCATTCACTCGGGCATAGGATCCTCGGTTATTTATTTGTACAATTTATTAGAGCTTGATCGTTAGTAAATGCTAAGATGGATACATAATTTGTTTAAACTAAAGCATATAATAAGTTTAAAAGAACGTGGGCGGGGTAGACTAATATGCAAATCTATGCATCAATATGCACTGTCACAATCTTTATTTGGACCTTTAACATTTTTTCTGTTGATGTTGATGATATCCGTCAAGTGTTCACAATTGTCAAATATGATCGACGTACGACGCCATTTACAAAAATTATAACATCTCCCGATAGGGTGATTAATTTTGCGCAGCCTTGTATTTCATAGTTCGGATTTGCATATACAGCATGAAAAGCTCGATCAAAATTGAGCCTGAATCGTTTCGCGGTTGCTTAAACTCTAAACAGAGAGATGTCAAGAAAGAGTCAGTTGAGACTGCAATAGAACAATATCATTAGCCATTTGGGCTCTGTCTACATTAAAAAGCAATAAAAGGAATAGGAAGCTGATGATGATAAAATGATTAAATATGTACGTGATGGTAGTTTACGTTGTTGGAGACAGGAGTGGCAACGGCGAAGGGTTTTTGCACTTATGAAACGCCATCCGTCAAGTTGGTATGTTGTTAAGCGTAATATCTGCCATAGACTAATTGCAGTATTGACGTGAAATGACGACGTTTCCTGCACAGAAAGTTTAGAAGATTGGCTACGGTCCGTTTTAGTCACCACATATTATTGAACAATGAATAAAAGCAATTTTTTAAGTTAAAAATAAAAATTTCCTGTGCTAAACTTCGGGTGAATAAAACGGCTCTGTAGCTAAAGAATGAACATTATTAGCACACACATGATGACCGTACGTCGAACGAACGACCTTATCAGAGAGTAGGCCAAGAACATGTAATCATTACATTACTATACGAATGAGAAAGTGGCAGTTAATCAGACACACCCTGTGATACGAAGACAACTAAATTGCAAAATATTCCGTAAAAGGGAAACCGCACATTCAGGCAGGCAGAAGAGAATTAAAATGTGGCGTAAGAGCAATTCACTATTCATCATTTTGCACTAATAAATTTATTATTTATTTCAACTGCATGAAGGTGCAAGTAGGTACGACACAGGCGTCCACTTTATTTTATTTGGTAAGTGAAATATGAAATTCGCAGATTGCTTTCGACTGGGTATAAAAGACAGCAACCAATCTCTTGAGGAGTGCTTCAGAGCCAGATCAAATGCATTGCAGGAATTTGAATAAGATGCTCCGCAAAGGAAAACAGATTTGCGTACGTATGAGCACACATACACATGTATGCATGCATGGTTATGTAGCACTACCCTAACAACTTAAGGCCCAACCATTATTGCATTAAGTGTGCGATAGGTAATGTCATAATCGAACGAAAATTCTGCTCGCGCGCTGTCAGTATCCGATCGGACCCATAATTGCATTAAGGAAACTAGAGCATATGTCATATTTTTACACACGATGTAGCCATCCTCAGCGCTCCGTACGGAATGTGCGAATGAAACCACTCTCTGTATATGGAGGTAAAAGTGAACGAAAATCGACGAAACTGACGGAAATGTCATTATCGGTGCAGTTGCAGTATACAAATTATGGGTATTCACACGACTACGTGCGAGCGCGTCCAGAGCCTTAATTCAATTATGATTGAATATATCAAGAAATATTTGTCGTTAAAAAAAGTAAACCACAGTTGGTATGTTCAAAATAGCGTCACTATCAACAAAGTAGAAACAAAGTCCAGATATACTCTTGTATCTAAAAAAAATATTTGTGCAAATAAAAACAATTGACATTAACGGGTGGGGTTAGAATGTTTCACTCTTTTTATGGACGATTTTAAAATTTGGTAAACTAACTGCTGATAGCAAACATTTTACAGAGATTTCGCAAAATTAACGTATACCTATATCAATGACACAATTCACTTTTGCAGTAGATTTCGACGACAAATGTCGGGAAAATAGATTAAGCGTTATATATGTTGAATTAAATCCTTGCGTCACTTTAAACAGTCACTCACCCTTTGCATGCAACTGAAACCGTACTGTGTAAACATTCTACGAAAGATCTTTGGGGGTCGCACTCCTTCAGATAATAAAAAATTAAATACACCATTCTGTTCGACAACAGTGGCATTTTTAAGAGGCGCTGACATGTTAGCGTGCAATTAGGTATGACGGAATATTTCTACTGATTTTAAAAGTGATTTTTGGTGCCTGCTAATGTTATATTTTAATTGTGATAGCATTAGATAAAAGCAAGATATGATAAGAATTTTATTTTCTTTGAGAAAAAATTGCATGCTTTATAAGGACTTTTTGGATTATTTGATCAATATTTCATATCAAATTAAAGTTGAACGTTCTGGACATAAATGTTTTACGATGATGTTTGACATGAATTATGTCTGGTTTCATCTTCATTACTTCTGTTCACTTTGTATTGCTGAATCTAGTTTAATATGATTTATTGAATAATTGGATGAGGTTACATTTCGTTAGATAGTTTTAGACAAATCATGCATCACTCCAGGAGTATTTTAAGAGTTTCAGAGTGGATAAATATGATATGATACAGAACAGTTCGAGAGCGAATCGGAGTCGGAGTTGGAAAGAATTGAACGTAGTTCAAACGCTCGGCAATCTATCTAATAAGTGGATTTTTTCAGTAAAATAATGAATTGTGATTCCCTTTTCTATCTGCATCTGGCCAATCGGAAAAACCTAGACTAAAGGCCGAGCAACATTCTAATCCTTAACAAGTGACGGTTTGGTATATTTTTTCGAGTCTCTTACGTTCTTGGAGCTTTAGTTTTCTGAAAGCAAATTCACTGTAAATGGATTGCCATACCAAGCCGACTATAATGAATTTTCCCTTTTGATTTGTGGACTTAACCTTAAAGTTTTAATCTAACAAATTAGGAGATTTCTTTTGGGAGAGTAGGTTGTGCTATTGAACAGAACACTAGTAGACTTGCATTGGTTATATATTTACGATAAGATCTATGTACATATACTAGTACCTACCTACAGCTCATACGCAATATACAACTCTTATTCGTGAAAGCTATGAAAATACAATTGTGTTACATAAAAACGTCGTGTATGATCTCAAGGCATGTCATGCCCAAAATCACTTTTCTCAAGTCATTCTGTGTTTCTATTTCTATTTATTTTTAAAAGTTGTATTTCTTTGTAGAAATACTGGAAAGAAATCCTATCAGCTCAACGATCGCATAAGCTCATATGAATCATCTATTCCTTTACACGATCTCGTGTTGGGCGCCAATCATGAAATAATTAAAAACAATTGTACAACCAGAGCTACAGTAGTTCATGGCCACAGTATCTGTTATCACGGATTCCTAAGAGTTCAAATTGATTAACAACTGAGAGAATTTAAAAAGAAAGTCTATTGCTCAGCGTGTTTTAATTGTTCTCACGTTCGAATTGATAAAAAGTCTCTTCTAAGTACTCAAAAATTTCCGCACCTTTGACATTTGCATAAACAAACGTCCAGATACTAAGCAAAATACACAACATCTCAGTGGCTGTACTTCAATGTTACCAAATTTGATCTTAATTAACAGATTAAAACCAGAAACAAAAAAATCTTTCACATAAAAATAGAAAATGTAGCAGTTTTCCCCCGCAATTATTCTTAACTGCCGGGCTCACGTGAAAATAATTCGTGTGTCATTTCCAAGGTCGTTGCCCAATAATTCGGTCTCAACTCTCCCAATACACCCCCGTTATCGGAGGTATCATGGGACCATCCATAGATGACAAGCCGCAAGAAAATGCACCCACACGCGCCATTTGAAAGTATTTATTTTTAACATCTAACGATTTTGTGTCGTAACCTCTCTTGCAGATTTGAAAATAGAATCGAATTCAATTTTTAATTTAGTACATTTTGTTTTTTCTTTTAAATAAAACGAACGACTTAACCGACAGTGAAAGTTCCCAATGGCAATGACAAGAATAGGGAAATAAATGTGACAGCTGTTTGAAGGCAACTATTATCTACCGTTGCACTTGAATGCACCGCTAAAGTTCGCCCGATCTAATGCAACTGTCAAATGACTTCTTTAAAACTTAAAACACCTTAGAATTTAATTTGAAAAAAATCTTACGATTCATAATGTTTGGCTTAAATGCATACAAACCTTTCAATTTGTTTTTTTCTCTTCTCTTATTCTTCAATGAAACGACTGCAAATGTCAAATAGAGGTCAATGCTAGTAAATTTTGTCTCTCACACACGACAGTGGGGGACGACACAAACGAACGAACGAACTATAAGGGACTGAATTTTTATCACACACCGCACGGCGTGATACGCGTTATCAATTGAAATTTGGTTTTAAGAAATAAATGAGAAAAAAATACTTTAAATTTAAATCAAATCTTGGTATCAAAAATAGAATCACCGGCTGAACTACTGAACAGATATGAGGATGTGAGCCACACTTCACGGTGGGATTCTTTTCCGCGGCAATCACACACGGCGGTGGAAAATTCACTGAGTTTTATATAAACTTTTATTTTTATTATTTTCCCGTTCTGGCTCTCTTTTGTATACACGCACCTCACCAACACCACGAATGCACAGTACGGCCCCACAATGAGGGAAAGTAGCCGAAAATCTCTTTTGAAAACGTTCTCCTCCTCTGGAATAACTTGGTGTATCTTCAATTAACTTTCACGCACCCCAAAGTTCAGCAACTTGGGTTTAGTTACTTATTTTATTTGCTCTTTGCGTTTCTCTTTCAAACGTCTGTTCACACCCTCTGCCCGCGATTTTGCTTTATAATACAAATTAAATGGCCAATTTGAAACGATATAAGAAGACTGACGTTTGCTTCCCACAAGATCACGATCGAGTCCGTCCACGACATCCAATGGACTGAATAAATTGTGGTGGATTATGCTGTTGGGTGACATTATCTCTCAGATGCCGGCCGTATCGTTGCTGTTGCCGGTTTTCTACTCCCCGTGAGTACAAATGATGCCTGATGGGGGGTATTGGCTCTCGGAATAACCGCAAGGAGACATAAGAAGAGCAGTGTCGTACTTGTGGTGGTAGATCAAGCGGTCTTCTTAATTGAATTTGTTTATTATTTTCTGTTTCTCTTAAGTGAAATTTTTCTCTGTTATTGGGTTGTTTTTTTATTTGATTTTGTTCTGATTATGCGTGAGAACAGTAGAGGGTTGAAATTGTATTATTGTTTTCATGGCGGAAAAAAAAGATTTCATTTTTAAATTTTATTTTTTAGCAAATAGATGAGAATTTGCGTCATGTGGACAGATTAATGAGCACAAAAATTGTACGTTTAGAAATGCTTTGAAATTATTCAATTGGTTTCCTGTGTGCAGGTTCATAAGTTTTACTTTTGGGTTGGTGATTGATCTACTCCTAAAATTCAATCCAGCCTGCTCTCTCGTAAGATCACTTCATTTGTTACCGATTCTACTCCATTAATGCATTTCGTAATGATCACAATGGCAAAGTTCACAACACTTCGCCAATCCAGCTGCTAGAATACTTTTGCACCGGGAAGACAGATTTTGTCCTAGAGGTCGCTAGATTCACCAGCGACAAATCTGTGATCCCCGTGAAAAAGTGTTCTAGCACCTAGTTTGACGAAGTACTGGGAACTCGGCCAATATCTATCTCGCGCTCTGCCTTTTTTCTGTTTAGGCACTTCATAGCACTAATTTTTAGGCAACGCCTGCAGTGTTTTCTTTCTATATACTGTCCTATACTGTAATGTCCTTGGATTGTCATGTCGGACGGATAATGATTAATTTTTCCCTTGCAATGTTCACATGGCCAATATTTCAATTCAATTTAAATGTTTGCATTCTTGGGCTACTCTAGGTCTGAACCGATAAGTGCTAATTACTTTCTGAAACACCTCTCTGTCTTAAATGTATGCTTCACCTTAAGCCTATGCCGAAGCCGCAGTGTACATTAACAGAGTGAAAGAGTATCATATGATGCTGCTAAATGTCAAAATAATTTGCTCAAAACCCATAACTCATCCTGTTCATTTTTGAAAATTTGTACTGTATACGCATAAAAGTGCGTTGTACTCTCTTCTCTTGCACGCATTTCTCTTAAAAAAGCGGAATAATAACTGAATGACGTTTCGTTCACCTTGGTAACTTCACCTCTACAATTTTTTCAGTCATAAGACCATAGTCCAAAAAAAAAAAATAACAGCTGGCTTAACCGGAATTCTATTTAAATGCCACAGTGCGCAGAGGATGAAGTTTAAAAGAGGTTGCATAACAACGTAGAAGGAGTAAACAAGACACTTTGTTCTGTGGCAATGACCTTTTTCGAAGTTCAATACTACCACAACCACAGCAAGTGTGATGCCTCTTATGTTGATTCAAATGCTAATGGTTAACGAAAACCATGATTTGCAATCTCAAATGTGAGTCCTTATAACAAATTAACACCAACATTTTAACCTACAACAAACACTGAAAATAATCCGGTCGTAGGCAGTTAATTTTGTTGACCAGTGGTATGTTACCACACCACCACCACCGCTTTTAGAACAAGATACTTTTTTATGTAAACCATTTTTTCCAATTTAAACGTTGAACATGACATCTAGCGGTAAGAGTTTGGTATTATAAATTATCAGATGTACACCATTTCTTCAATTGCCGTTCCTGGCATCTAACGTTCATTAGTATTTCGTGACTGTGCACTTACAGATGTAACCCATTTTTTCACTTGCTTGCCCTGCCATCTAATGCTGAGAGTTATCTTTATAAATGGTTGTTGTCCGGAATCCAAACATTCCAGCTACCATCAAAGTTCGCAATGCAGGTTGGAGAAGTAGTGTGAGCTTCAAACACCATACACTATGCAATAGAAAAGGGATTTCATAGACCAGTTGCACTTAGGAGTTTGCAGTTTGAGTTCTTGTGGGAACTGACAGCAAATACACACACCGCGGAGTATAACAGTTGGAAAACGGAAACAGTATACCAGTAAGATTCAAACTGTCCTAGAACGCCAAATGGTATGCAACACGAATTTAATTAATTTTATTTCCCCAATCCTGTACACCAACCGCTTAATGGAACTTGAATTTAGAAAACGTTTGTGGACGTTATTCCTGAAAAAATTTAATGAATTTGTAGAATTCCTTATAGCAAACAAGTGCAGTCTTCTAATCAGGTGCTGTTAACAACAGGTGACAAGTCATATTCGACAACATGTTTAAAAAAAATTGTGTTATATACCTCATGTCTTGACACTTTGAAGATTCCCTGTACTGCACTGGACATGCAATTGATTACTTGTTATAGTATAGCTGGGTATCTTAAATGACATTAGCTTTATGACAAAAAAATGTCACTGCCCTAACCACCATCATCTTATCTATCTATAGCTATCTTTGGAAAGGGGCATACATACATACATATGTATATACATAGTTTATATGGTTTTTTCGAGACTGCAATTGCGGCAGAGAGGGTGTACGGTCTCCTATCGGCTTTTGTTACTCTGGCGATATATGTATGTATTCAAGTATCTCTTCGAATATGTATGACACAGTCTGTCAGCCCAGTTAATTCAGCGAGTGGTCAGTGGAGTGGAGGCCTATTACTTTCTGTCGAATCAACCAGCGTGTTTGTTTCCATAGATGTTACTCTGCTCTTTTATTAGGCTTACTTTAATAAAATATTCGTATGTCGTTTAAATTGTTAAATAGTACTTATATCACGTTTTATTAGAGAATCAAAATGTGTTATCCTGCCAATAAAAAAAAAAGAGTATGAAACGAAAAATATTCAAAGCAATAATCCAAACAAATAGAAGAACTTCGCTTGGAAACAATGCTCTTAGCACATTACTCCTTTTTGTACTTCCTATCTCAGCCCACTGCCTGCTCCTCCTTTATCTTCTTTCATTTCCTTCGCTGCATTGCATGCGGCGTTTTCCATCAGAATAACGGAGAAACTTTTCCCAAAACGAAATATTTTGTTTAACACTTCGGAGGGCTATAAAAGATCCGTTCGGAACTTTTTATCGGTCGTTGGTTCTTTGGTTTCTGCTCTATGAAGCTCAGGATGTGAGATTCCCATTGACTGACACAGCTCTACACTCCGCCGACGATGATGATGATGATGGCGATGGTGATGCCGATGAAGATAATGGTAATGTTACCGGTTTCAGATCCATGTCCTGTAGTAGTCCACCCCACCAAAAATTTCATACACAATGCAGACCTCAGTGGAATGTTTTGCGCCCGAAGTATTGTACTACAAAGAGCATATGGATGGGAACTTATAAATGGGCGAACTGATTAAACCAAGGAACTTTGAAAGTTTCGTTTAATTTAAGCTGAAAATACTCAAGGCTCCTGTTGTTTCATGGTTTATGTGCCATATGGGGTGTTGGTGGGGAGATTGGTACTGAAGTAAAAACATAAACAATGCCAAAGTTGATTTGAAGTTGAAGAGCTCAGGAGATTTGCTGGTGAGTTTTTGAAAATAAGTTTCGGCAAATGTGTGCAAATGGAATTCAAACTAAAAGTAGGTTAAATTTAGTTTGCGGTCTCCTAGGAAATCCTCTTTGTGAGCAATATGTCTACGTAAAATTTAGTAATACCGAGGGAATAGTTAGTCACTAATGAATAGTCCGAGAGGATTTAAATTAGTGATCAAGATTAATATCCTTCAATATAGACAATGATTGAGCTCAAAGTGATGATGACTATATGCAATAGTGTGATTTATCAACCAGAAAAAAGAGAAAAATTTACTTTCACAAACTGAAAATCGGCTGCCTATTCCGAAGTCCAAAGAGCACCTCCAAAAAAAGACAAAATGGGCATAGCAGATTGAGCAGATATTTGGAAGAAACACCAATCATTTACATTATGTGAAACGACAAATCACAAATTAAAGATCTACCTGGGAGAAGTGCCTGTATCCTTGAAAGTGTGTACGCTTTGGACCAGAGTCCCGACGTATAAGCGTGTCCAGTTCAAATCTAGTGCAAATGGATTTCATGCGAATAATTTATAGAGGTGTCATGATAGGGTCATCTACTTAAGAGCCTGTAGTTCAAAAAGACATGCTTTACACAAAAGTGCTCATGAGAGACTAAATCGACGAAGAAGAAGCCCAAAATAAAATAGAGAAGACGCAGATTCAAGGCTTGAGACGTCTTCCTCTGAGCATTTTTTAGCAATCCTATCAGCGATATCACTACTCAGTAGGATCAGTTTTAGTCTTGTATTAGAATCAGCTACCTAAAATTGCATTTAAAGGGTCCGATTGATTCGACTGGGTTAAGTATTAAGTCTTAGAAAGCCCCTTTTAGTTGTTCTATTGGCTGTCACGTAGTCTGGAAGTTTTGTTTGATTTTAGTATTAAGAAGTTACTCTGTGCCTCATGTTGTCACCGATTAAAAATGCTCACCAAAATGGAAATTTAAAGAAATATATAAATCCTTTACTCCTAATCCTTAGACAAAAGTCGGGTTTGAATCACCTCTCGCGTTTATAAGTTCCTGAGCTTCTATAATAGCCTCTTCGTAAAAAAAAATTTAAATATCAAAGACAAATATCTTTCCCCAATACAAATCAAATTCCTTTTACAAATAGATTCTTAATCTAAAGCAAAGCTCATTTAAAGCAAATAAATAAAAACAATTCACTTACCTTTCCAAGACTTTGAATAGCCAGTCGCATAAAGTGGATTTAGAGTTTTGAACTTACAAAAAAAAAAATAAATAAAGAAAGAAAGAATTCCATTGGTAAATTTCAATTAAGAGTCAAAGGACAATCGAGCATTGTTTCCCCACACATACTCTGTCATGTTTTATCGAAATTCCTCTATTGACCTCATCCTTTCTGTTTGTATTTAGAAAGGACATCAGATTTTTTGGTTCCACGTTGCACTTAAGCTGCTTTCTTTCACTCGAATGGAATTCGAAAAAGCCCTTGGCTACTGAAAGATACAAAAGAACCAGAATCATTCTCTACACAGGAATGAGAAAAAAAAAGATCTTAAATACATTGGAACACTTAATTGCTACTCATTGCAAAAATGTCTTTGTAGTTCGATTTCAAAGCGTAAAAGTCTTCCTTTTTTGTGTAATTAAATTGAAGGCGAAACTATAGTTGTAATGGTGATATCAAATTATCTTAGGTCAGTGAGCTTTTTAAACACAAATTGTCCCATAGGTTTTGGATTTTAATTAAAATCCTTTAGAAAGTTATTTTATTGTCCTACCAAGTACAAGTATGTTTATAACTTCTCACATGAGATTTTGTGAAAAACAAAGAATAGAACTTTGCACATAACATTCATTCATATGCGCCAAGACATTCGTCTCTGCTCCTTGCTAGATAAGAAATGTCTAAACAAACAGAGAATTGTGTCTTATGGTTGGAAATTGGAGTTGGAGTTGGATAAGGGTTAAAACAAAGAAGAAAATCCCCAAGCGAACTACAACTGACACCCCGCACGATCTTCCTTCTTATTAACACACCAGATGACAGCTGTTTTGAACAAAAAGGTGAACACTCATCTCAGAGTTCCTTACAACCAAAAGGATGATGGTGATGTTTAAGGCAAACTGAGAGTAAGTAAGGTACTCACTTCACCGAATGGAGTGAAAGAAGGATACAAGATTACACTGATGATAACTGCTAATACTATTAAAAACAGGACATTTTCTTTCCCTCACTTTCTCACTTTTTCTCAGGGAGGTGAACTGTGCTTGTAGAACGTCTGATATGACAAGAAGTTTTATTTATTTGTCCAAAGAGACACTGACACAGAGATGTATACTTGTACACAGTTTGTAAAGAAAACTAAGAAAATGGAATACCAGGATAATGCAATAGCCCAGAGGGCACAAATTATATCTTGCATTGGTTTGTCTTTCTTCTGCCTTTGCCTTGTGAAATGGTGACACTTGAGACGAAGGAAATTAAACCAGAGACAGGGATATGGACCTGTCAAAGAAACTCAGTTGGCACACATAATTTCTTTCGTGAGCTTTTGCTAGTTACTTTGACATTTGATGTCACAAGTACTAAAGCGGTGGGTGCTAAACTCAAGCAATTGCAATACTTGATATTATAGCTCTAACTTTGATGACAGAAATCGGTAAAGGTGGCGTTTATAGTTCGAGTTAGGTTAAACCTACTGAATACATTTTAGTTAATAAATAATTCGCAATATGCCAATCTCACTTGTCATTTACAAAAGACAAAAGATTGTGTTGTTTTGATCGTGCGGATTGTAGATTGATTGTAAATAAATTTTGACAGTTCGCAAGAAACATTCGTTTATTCGCGGGCAAATCAGAGAATTGTTAATTTTCTTATACGTCCAAAAGAATTAAAATTTAACTTTTTCTATATGTAGGTATAAGTCGATAGAAAAACTAAGACCCTTCCTTTTGGAATACTAAAATTATCAATTGTATCCCTTTCCCACCAAAGAGTGACAATGTGACATGTTTAGTTTTAAGATTTTCTCTATTTGGGAACTAAAGATCTTTTGATGTGAATGTTCCTTTTTTAAGTGCTGTCAAATAACTAAAATTTCTACCTACACTACAATGATCTGTTAGTGATATATGTTACTCTTTTTAGAAAAATTATAATCAGACAAATTAGTGCTTGTACGAATAATTAAATGCTTGCGATATTATGTATATCCACTTCATCAGGAATATGTATATCTATAAATTCTATTTTCGGAAGAAATATTCAATTATAAATATTCAAAAGTTTTTCGAAATAGATATGTTAATCCATAAGAAAAGGGTTTATCTTTTTTTATTTTAATTTAGACAGAAATTAATTCAGAAATCGAGGCTATGAAATTAATAAATAATGTATACATGTAGTTTTTAGTGATGAATGGCACACTTACGTAATTTAGAAGAGGTATAGACGCCTGGTTATATACAGTTTCTTTAGAAAACTGTGTCAACTATCTACGAGTATGGGTATAGAAAAGACCCGTTTTCTTGAATAGTTTTGAAGCGATCAGACTGTAGACTATTGACATCCTGCACTTGCTGCCTCTTGCTGCAAGATTATCCTCTATCTTTCCTGGAAGCGAACGTTGGCCTTCATCCGCTCTACAAGATCCGGTCACTTGGTGTTATGAATGTAAGCCTACTAGTTTATCATTGTACCTTCTTGTGAAGATATCTTATATTTTTGGCTCGAGTTCAACCTGAGGGCTGTAGAGGTTTACAACGAGTAGGTACTAATTAAACAAGTGAAATTTGACAGCTGTCAAAACATTATAACATCATTGCATGATTAAGGAACATTATTTTTCAACAGCTCATGATTATTTTTTTTGTAAAATCTGCCATGTTCACTCACACTTATACATCATTACTTTTTCTTGAACTGTATAGTTTTGGGTTGACAGCTGTCAAGGAATGACAGCGGAAAATTGGGTAAAATTTAAATTAAAGCTGTAAATGGGGGCTCGTATATAACTCTGCAGTTTTCATGGTAAAACAAAATTATAGATGTTTATGATGTCAACGAGTTTAGTTCAATTCGTGTAAAACACAGTGCTGTCTTCTGTTTCTGAAGCGGGATCTTAATGTAGCCAAACTACAAATGAATGGAACTGATATTAAGGAATCCAATGGCATTGATAAGCTTGACATGCAATTTACCCCACACCTTCGCTGGAATCACCAAATTTCTGAAGCTGCGAAAAGTCGCGCTAAGTACCTTGGATGCCTTAAGAGGTGTAAACATTTTTTCAATCCTGCAAACTTGGCCACTATCTACAAAGCTTATATATATTTGGGCGGGAGTTCCCGTTACTTGTTTGAGTTTATTAGATCGTGTCCAGCGTCAGGCATGTAGATTGATTGGAGACTTTTCAATCTGTGACCAAATCTCTTCGATCGAACATCGTCGTAATGTTGGATACTTATCAATCTTTTACAGTCATTTCCACCATAGTGTTCGGATGAAATTTATAGTTTCGAGCGGCTTTTTCCACGCACACTTTTCTTTTAGACCCGATTTTCGGTCGCACAGTTAAATTCAGAAGCTCGTTTTTTAGCCACTCAACACGTATGTGGAAGGTTTTGTCCTCCTCAACATTTCCTACAGACTATGATTAGCAAGGATTTAAGGCGAACGCGCATCGTCACCTAACCCTCTTTCCTTTTCCTCTCAATTTCTAATTTCACATACCCTTTCCTTTCAATTCCATTACTGGGCTTATAATTTTAAAGAACTCAAGTCGTAAATGATGAAACACATTCCATAAAAACGACTACTTATGAGGTTTAATTAGTTATGTAGTCTAGATGATTTTTGACGAAAATTGTTTTCTTTGCCTTGCCATTTATTTAGTGATCTTCAGTCAACTCTATTGCAGGCACTTGTTAGCCTGCTACTCTTAAAACTAATTGAATTCATTCGCCCAGATGACACAATGACAAACGTAGCTAACAAATCATTAAAAGCATCCTTCCAGCAGGCGGCAATAAAAAGTAGAACTTTCATATTCAACATATACGTCTCGTGGTGTATCTAGCGACATTACAGATGAGCTCACAACTCAATAAATCATTTATGCTGAGCACTTGGATGAGCAAAGTCAATTTTCCACTCTGTCCTGAGCTATGGTACCTGCTCCTAACGTGTCTCCTTGAATTCTCCATCAACCGGCAAAAGGAAAGAAATGACATCTTCACTGATTCCTGACACGGGTCTTACGTTCTTGCTCAAGGAATCAAATCACGAACTTCATATCATTCCGGCAGCAAGGATTGATTCCTATTTCCCTACTAGCAATGTCAGACACTGAAGTCAAAGAGAGAGAGACAGACAGAATGTGTATAGGCTAACGCGTGTATTCTTTTTGGGAATACCATAAATTAGAAAAAAAAAACGACCATCCTGCATTCATCTTCATGACAATTTGATGGGGAAGGAGAGTGTGTCCTTTTTTCCCGGGTCATGATCCGCATTGGTGCTATCCCAACAGTTGGAGAGAAAAAACCTAACCCCACGGTTAAGTTAAGCAGAACAAAGGTCCCCGCTATTCGGCAAACCGTTTATGATTTATGAAGTCTCGTCCTTTTGAATAATTTGCGTGATATGGGTACTTCTAGTAACCAAAATAGCAGAAGCAGCGAAATAACTCAGGCCGTAGGGCACGATTTTTAATTGTTTACCGGAGACGACACAGCTAACGTTGTTTCTCCCTGGACGATGGGATGCGTTTTTTTTTCTTCATTTGAAAATGTTTACCATTTATGTTTTTTTTTTGTCCCGTAACCGGAAGGTCCTTTTTGACATTCAACGTTGCTGTGCTAATTGAATTCAACCCAAAGTGGCCTTTGTCACGTGGTTTTGCCTATGAAATGGTTGAAAACAAATGTATTCCAGGAGTAGCCGGGCAGGTTAGTGCATCTGTATGCGATGTGACAGTAACAGTAGGAGCTATAAATTATCCTTTTTTG
Source organism: Chalcosyrphus nemorum (assembly GCA_949716465.1). NCBI lineage: Eukaryota > Metazoa > Arthropoda > Insecta > Diptera > Syrphidae > Chalcosyrphus > Chalcosyrphus nemorum. Next base: position 84,246,342 of record OX454333.1, read on the forward strand.
TGTTCAGGTAGTCTCCTTCTCCTACTCGTTAGATGTGTCAACAACAGTAACTTAGTTCTCTCGGAGTAAAGGCTCTACAAAAGACGTTCTAAGTTTTAATTGAAATAGGATTTTGAGCAGCTAAGGGATTTTGGCCTCGGACAATTAGTTGAAACCCTGTTCCTAGATAAAGAATTTTGTATTGTCCTTAGCATCAAATGTTTCTTTGACGTTTCGCGATTTAATGCCAATCGTATTACATTAATTTGTTAGGAAGAGAATCGAATAGATAACGCACATATTAGGGATTATTTAATTTTTTATATTTAGTTTATGAATGGAGGGAATACAAAAAGGTTTCTAGTTACAAGGAAGGATGAAATATACATTGCGTATATTTCTAATGACGGTACCTATATCTGATTCTTCTTAAGGTCTTATAACGGTAACCGTCATTGGCCAAAACAGCTGAATCTTCGACTGGAGCTTCAACGGCAACTGGGGCTTCAACTGGAGCCTCAACTGGTGGCAAGTATTCGTTGGTTGGGAGTTCGTTGACGTCACGACGGCGACGGTACCTGATCCTCCTGACGGTCTTGTAACGGTATCCATCATCAGCTAAGACAGCTGAATCTTGGACTGGCTCTTCGACAGCAACTGGGGCCTCAACTGGAGCCTCAACTGGTGGCAAGTATTCGTTGGTTGGGAGTTCGTTTACATCACGACGGCGACGGTACCTGATCCTCCTGACAGTCTTGTAACGGTATCCATCATCAGCTAAGACAGCTGAGTCTTGAACTGGTTCTTCGACAGCAACTGGGGCTTCAACTGGAGCCTCAACTGGTGGCAAATATTCGTTGGTTGGGAGTTCGTTTACATCACGACGGCGACGGTACCTGATCCTCCTGACGGTCTTGTAACGGTATCCATCATCAGCTAAGACAGCTGAATCCTGAACTGGGGCTTCGACAGCAATTGGTGCTTCAACGGCAACTGGGGCTTCAACTGGAGCCTCAACTGGTGGCAAGTATTCGTTGGTTGGGAGTTCGTTGACGTCACGACGGCGACGGTACCTGATCCTTCGGACAGTCTTGTAACGGTATCCATCATCAGCTAAGACAGCTGAATCCTGAACTGGGGCTTCGACAGCAATTGGTGCTTCAACTGCAACTGGGGCTTCAACTGGAGCCTCAACTGGTGGCAAGTATTCGTTGGTTGGGAGTTCGTTTACATCACGACGGCGACGGTACCTGATCCTCCTGACGGTCTTGTAACGGTATCCATCATCAGCTAAGACAGCTGAATCTTGGACTGGCTCTTCGACAGCAACTGGGGCCTCAACTGGAGCCTCTACTGGTGGCAAGTATTCATTGGTTGGGAGTTCGTTTACATCACGACGGCGACGGTACCTGATCCTCCTGACAGTCTTGTAACGGTATCCATCATCAGCTAAGACAGCTGAGTCTTGAACTGGTTCTTCGACAGCAACTGGGGCTTCAACTGGAGCCTCAACTGGTGGCAAATATTCGTTGGTTGGGAGTTCGTTGACGTCACGACGGCGACGGTACCTGATCCTCCTGACAGTCTTGTAACGGTATCCATCATCAGCTAAGACAGCTGAGTCTTGAACTGGTTCTTCGACAGCAACTGGGGCTTCAACTGGAGCCTCAACTGGTGGCAAATATTCGTTGGTTGGGAGTTCGTTTACATCACGACGGCGACGGTACCTGATCCTCCTGACGGTCTTGTAACGGTATCCATCATCAGCTAGGACAGCTGAGTCTTGAACTGGTTCTTCGACAGCAACTGGGGCCTCAACTGGAGCCTCAACTGGTGGCAAGTATTCATTGGTTGGGAGTTCGTTTACATCACGACGGCGACGGTACCTGATCCTCCTGACGGTCTTGTAACGGTATCCATCATCAGCTAGGACAGCTGAGTCTTGAACTGGTTCTTCGACAGCAACTGGGGCTTCAACTGGAGCCTCAACTGGTGGCAAGTATTCGTTGGTTGGGAGTTCGTTTACATCACGACGGCGACGGTACCTGATCCTCCTGACAGTCTTGTAACGGTATCCATCATCAGCCAAAACAGCTGAATCTTGAACTGGTTCTTCGACAGCAACTGGTGCTTCAGCAACAATTGGGGCAGCAACTGGAGCCTCAACTGGTGGCAAGTATTCGTTGGTTGGGAGTTCGTTGACATCACGACGATGCCTGTATCTGATTCTCCTCTGAGTCTTATAACGGTATCCATCATCAGCTAGAACACTGCTGTCTGACAATGACTGAAGGTCTAAGGGACTCGCTGCGGAAGCATCCTCCAAAGGTGGCAGGTATTCGTTCGATGGTAAAGCGGCATAAGCCGTGGCAATAATTGCCAATCCAACAAGGAAAAGTTTCTGCAAAAATACACACACATATCCAAATGTTAGAAAAAAATAATCCTCAAGGTCCTGCTGATTGTAATAGGCTATAGCGCATCCTTAACACTCACCATCGCTTTGGCTGTTGGTCACTCTCCTTAGAAAAGTGAGAAACGATTGATGATCTGTTCCAACCACCGCTTCGTATTTATACACGAATCATCGAACTTCTCAACTTCTAACCAATCATCAATGAGTTCCAATCTACTACATTAGTTCTAGGCTACAACAAGTCATGAATATTTTAACGCGCGCGCCCGCCAATAACACCACCAACAACCGCGACGGAGAGCGATCCAGCGTCTCGCCGTAATGATAGAAGCCACAACTACTAAAGCGTTTTACGCCCCTCCTCATCCCCGTCGTAAGGTCTTCACCTTGCGCTCGTCTCACAGCCGCTCAATGGATTGCAAATAAATTTCGGACAATGAGATCGTTTTCTTATTAAAATTTTTCAATTTGCTTCCCGCGGTGAACGTATGTGTGAGAAGAAAAAAAAAATATAATACGCGTAGTAGCCACTGTATATGTGTGTACATCGCTCACGCTACACATAGGCCGGAAGAGTATCTAACGAGCTTATTATTAACTCTATGCACCCAGCAAAGAGCTCACGAGGTGCCAAAAAAAATACGAGATAAACAAAGAAATACACATCCGATCTGTGCACACGCATAATTTAAGTTCAGACCACCTATCTACCCACCCGTGATATGGTCCAATTGCTACCCCACCGCATACATGCATACAAAAATTATTTCCATCTAAATGTGTCGAAGGTTTGTCAAAACAAAAAAATAAAAGAATAAAAAAAATTCAAATTTTCCGCATCCATTTCAACCCACGGATGGGAAAGATCGGTTAGATATGGTGGATTTGTTATGGACATGAGTGATTGGTTGCCATGATATTACTGTTGCTGTCCGCCTTCCTGATGCCCCTTCACTTTGACGGTTTTTGTTTTTTTATTTTTTATTTTATTTTGCATTCAAAACATAATAAGTTCGCTTGACAGTCCCCTGCATCATCGGCAAATCTAGAGTGATTCAAACAAATTCGGTGATGAGAAGCGTACGCTTCCTCTCTCTCGAATCTTGCGCGGCGGCGTCATCATCATCATCAGCGGCTTTTCGACGGAATTCGAAGTTTTCAAGGTTTCCCAAATCACTTCAAGTTCACGGAAACCTTCTCTCCGCACAGCCAAGCTCGGCTTGGTATATGAAGATGTGTCGTGTATATCATCAAATCATCGCGCGTCGCACGCAATTTGGGCGGTTCATCATTAGGAGGGAGCGCAAAGCACGCGAATTCAGATCAACTTAATTCGGGGTGGGCTTTCACAGTCCCAGTCCCTCTGTCAACTTACATAGGTAGGTACACCCATACGCGCGCATCTCGGACACCTGAGATTGATTAAATTTTTAATTTTATGCAAATCCATGATTTTGTCTAAGAACACGTTCTCCAGAAGAAAGAGTTTAATTTGGCATCATGTCGCGTGTTCGTTTATTTGTTTCAAATGAAAAAAAAAAGGGGAATCAAAACCAAGTTTTAATCTTCAATTAGAATAAATCATAGATTTTGGACGAGAAAAAAAAAAAAAAAAAAACAATAATAATAAAAATTAATGTGTCCATTCGAAAAAGTAAAAGTATCTAAGTGGGGATTAAGACAGATGCCTCTCACTTTAAGTGGTCTCTAACTACTGCCAATGAGTTTTGCTTAAATTTCCGATCTGCGTTGATCGCATGATTATTCTGAATTCGTCTTAATCCGAATGCATGTAGAGGTGAGGTCATTAGCCCACAGACAGAAGGGAACCCTATTTGAATTGGGTGATAAAATTAATTCGATGAAAGCTATGCTGATGTAATCTTTCTAGCGTAGAGTTCATAGACTTGAAGGAGTAAATGACTTCTTGCCAATATAGAGCGTATGTTGCCATGGGAAAAGACAGAAAAGAAGGAGACAAATTTGGATTCTCTTTTCTTTGAATCCATTTGCCAGTTGCTATATTCTGTGTTCAATATTAAGATCTGAGTTTTACTCCTTGCCTAGTATAGTAGTATTGTCTGACTTACCTAATTTTATTTTCACAATAATACTGTTTCTATTGGTGATGTTCGATGTGCTGAATGCGGTAAGGTAACAGGATATGGAGGAATTTGATGAGCTCTTACATATGAACTCAAACACCTCGACTACGTCGACGATGTAAGGCCTACTGTCTCACAGATTAATAGACCTTCATCAAATGACAGCAAATATGGAGAGGGAAGCAGACGTCGTTGGGCTGAAAATTAAGTGGGCAAAAACAAAAATGATCAGCCTAGGACCGAACTCATATATGCATTTCTGGACAGACGATTGAAAGAGTAGAGAGTTTCCAATACTCCCAATTGTCTCAACCGATGGCGGGACAGAACTGGCAAGGTAAAGGCAAAGCTAAATCTGCCTTTGGAAAGCTATCCACTATTTGGCGAAGTATGTAATACAATTAGCTTAAGCACCAACCTACGTCTGTTTAGTTCCAATGTTGAGTCCGTGCTGCTATATGGTCAACCGTCACTATCACGAAGAAGCTTTAAACTTTTGCGCTACATATTAAGGATATTCTGGCCAAACCGTATCTCTAAGGAACAGATTTATCAGAGAACGGGCCAAGAAGCTATAGGCACAACCATACAACGACGAAAGTGGCAGTGGATTGGTCACACTCTCTGAAAGGGTGACAGGTCTATAGCTAACCAAGCGATGCAATGGAACCTGCTTTCTCAAGATGGCAGGATATGCGGCGGTGTTAGCATTATGTGACGCAGAATAGTTGAGAAGGAAGCATGGCAACGGGGAAAGGTTGAAGAAGGGATACATAACATACTCGTACATGTGAATTTGCATCTGAAAAAGACCTGATTATAAATGTGTCGGCGTGCTGTAGGCTATAAGTCCATTAACAACAACAAATTGTACACACAGAAACTACAAAATAGCCGCACTATTGTACTGTCCACCAAGTCTCCCACAACTGCACTTGTATGTGTGAGATCATATTTCATTTTGCTATAACGTTAAAACACAGATGCGTTTTTGGGTGGATTTTAGCTTGGGGGAGCGAAACCGTCAAACAACTCAAAGTTGACTGTCTAATTTAGTGCGTCTATGCTGCTAACGTTGTACCACAGATAATATATGTTGTACTTTTTCATTGTTCTAATTGCACTTTCTTGCACTGTTCTCCTTTTGAGGATTTATCAATTGATTGCGCCCTTCCTACTCCAATATATATTCTGGAGACCCCCTTATTTTTGTGCGTAAATCGCCCTTTTCTCGCTTAATTTCAAGACCGTTCTATGCAGTTTGCTTGTTGCAAATAAATGATGACCCAGGATTCACAATTTCTAGTATGCAATTGATCTATTGTGTTTGATGTTTAAATGTCTACGTCTTTAGTACATACAACATAACTTATCTAGCCAACATACAATATAAATTTGTTAAAGTCTTCTGCATACAATGTGAAGAAAATTTAATAATTACCAATTATTTAATATATCTACCCATTATAGTCATTTTAATAATTAATTATTATTTGAGTAATACTGGGGTTCAAGGACCTGTCTACTTAGCAAGTCTGGTGACCTCAGATATGAATGTTATTCTTACGCAAAATAATAAAAGTTCCGCAATTCTAAATTGTAAACAATTCGTTTAAACTTCAATTAAACTTTAAACGTTTTTTAAATTCTTCTTTTCAGTTTTGTTGTGTTTAGTTTTTTCCTATTTGACTAAGTCAAATTAATTGCCAAGTAGAACTTGAACTAATCACCCCCGCGCTGAAAAGAATTTTTTTTTCAAATTCCAAGAAATCCCAGTCTAATGAGTAATTAAACTCTTTACGTTTGCCGCAAAGTTGCAAATAATATTAATAATAACATTAAATTCGCTGATTTTACCCTGAAGAACAAAAAACCCAAAAATAAACAATCTGATCAATATCGATAAATAATGATCAATTACTCGACAGCGGCAGGTTAAGATAGTTGAGTCATAGCGTGTATATGCAATTTGTTCGATTATAAATCAGTTATCGGATACTAAATCTCTTGAAATTAGAGCCGCAACATAACGAGATATGAAAATTATCCAAAAATAAAAATGAAACGACACACTAATCGCCAATTGTGTGCTTTTAATTTTATTTTTAATCTCAGTTATCTGTTGAATGAAATTTTTTAACGACTGTGAGAATGAGATAAATGGAAAACAAAGTATCTTTTTGTATAGATTTGAAGATAGTAACGCAAAGAATGGGTGTGAAGCATTTCGAAATAGCATTGAGTCATTTTTATAAATGTGATCAACAACAATGAAGATTTAGTGGCTTCGATTTTGAATAGTTCCATTCACCGGATTTTGGTGGTGGCTTTCTCTGAAAAGGACATTCACTTTTTGTTCAGGGTCTTCAATTGAGAGTTTTTCCAATTCAAAAATAAAATTTTCATTGACAATTGTAACTACATATTTAAAGGAATGATAGGAATTCCAAGTGCCTCTCAGCTGATGAAGTGAAGAGGAGCAAATGACTCCTCGCACTTTCCGTGAAATTTTCTTTGGTTCGTTAAATTCAGTGGACCCTGCGAGTTTAAACATATTATCCACTCAGAGTCGCCATTTCCTTGTCTGTGAAGGACTTCAGATTATGATTCTATAATAAAAACTACTTGATATGAAATTTGGAATATCACAGGGCTGCTATCATCAGGCACGTGGATTTCCTTACTTAGAGTATCATTGGCTAATCTCCTGAGCCCTATCTTCACTCAAATGCAAGACTATCCCTAGTGTAGTGGAGGAGGATAAATCTTCAGTTAACCTAAACAGCGTTGCTGAAAGGGTAACAGTTTTTGTTTTGCCAGTACGATTAGTCTTTATCCTCACTGACATTAGCTTGGCTTGGCGCAGGCCAGAATGACGGTAAATTCCTTTCCATTTTCGAAAGAATTATCCTGTGGCGCAATACCTTGCAGTATCATATGAGGAAATATGTGTGTATGTTAGGTACACGAACTTTGAAGGTCTTCAAATCTGCCCTTCCCTAAACTTTTTTTTTAAATCACCTTTTGTCTTCGGTTTAGTGTTACCAGGTGCCTTACCTTTTGGCCACATCAGAATATTATAAATATTAAATGAGCACATGTATTGTTTTCAGCCTAAGATGTAGGCTCCTTTAAGTCTCTAAACTCAACTTATGCTGAATGATTTCCGAAAATAAATTGCCTTAAGCGAAATATTATTCAACAATGATTCTTCTTCTAGCCTCATCTTCCCACGATAAATTTTGCTAATCGTCTTATAATGGACACAACACTACACAGTATCATTAAGAGGAGCCTTCCAAGAAAAAACCAATTACAATTACAAGCTTACCAGCTACTGATGTAATCCATCAACCAAACGTCGTCATAAAACTAAGCCACCCCGTCGAGAATCCAAGTAAATCTACTACAATTTTGGTCACATAGAGTATCACTCGCGTAGTCTTCTTCAATCTGATCCGTGACTTCCGCATACACCAAACCAATCAATCGGATCCACGACAACGATTATTATTATGAAACTTAAAACCACCACCAGGAAAACTATAAAAATAGAAATGATGAACTACATTCCAAAAAATATACATCTCGCATCAATCATATTAGTTCGCATCGCAACAGAGTATCGACCAGAAGAATCCTCCATACCCGACCAAGATATACGGTCTGACTGTAAGCTGAAGAGCTCTTTGGACGATTTGTCTACGAGACGGCATACCATTATTATTGTTTTGGGAAATCTACTCAAGTCTAGCACTAGATTATGTACAAGCCACTTGTTGAAACCAGCTTCTTGGCTGCCAACAAAAAAAGAGACAAAAGTCTGTAGGCATAACAGAAACCGAAGAATCTACACTCTTGATGGCTTAAAGTGTTTATGCTCTTAATGGACCACATGATGATTCGGAGGTGTATTTTTTCAATGCTGAGAATTTTTTGTTGGAAATCCACTCCAGAGCCCGGCCAGCAGACACACCACGTGCGCAATATTCTAATGATTTGGATATTTTTTTTTATTCAAGTTTGGATATTCAAATTCATGATCGTGTGGATGCGCGCGCGGCGATAATTAAAAAGTATCGACGCGAAGGAAACGCTAACCACGTGGAGCATACGAGCAGACATCAATAAGAGATTTTATTGAGAAGCGTGGCGATTAAGTCTGCATGAGCTTGATTGAATCTACATTCAAAGCATAAGGTAGGTCGTGTTGATGTTACTGACGATAGGATTGATTTTGGTGCGCACTGTGGGCTTATGTAAGCAAAACGACATAAATAAGAGTAAGAAGGTTGTTTTGTGTGTCTAATTAGGATAGAACAACATTTTTACTAATCTTTTTATGATAGGGATTAGAATGGAATGTTTTTAATAGATATTTTGAGCAATTCGCCTTATTGGCGCCACTTGGATCGACGGGTGTAAGAAGCAGAAAGTGGGCTTATATTTGTCAGAACCAGTCATTATTTTCTGACAGATTTTCATAATTTTATCGGCTTTATTTTTTCCTTATTTTAGTTTTGCGCTATTAAGAAGATTTCACTCACTACGATTAATTGATACCTTAATTTGACTGCAATATATTTTCTGACGAAATCGTTCTATTGAGCTAAAAGCAACAAGAAGGTCGATTGTTGATTGTTGTCAACTACAGATGCAATACAAAGCATAAGGATTATAAAGGAAAAGCATTGTAATTCCTTAAAGGATTTGAATATGGATGTGAGTAGTATCATTTCCAGAATCCTACCTACAAATGATCATCAACGTGTATGAGGGAGCAAAGACAAAAGTAAGATACCCAACCGAAGAGTTCCCAATCAAAGTCAGTGTACAATAGGGAAGCTTCCTCAGTCCTTTGGTATTTATCGTAGTATTCTTTGATCAATTCTAACCTAATTCATGCATTTAATTGAATTATGGTTCCCTAGTGGCAAAAGTTCAAATATCTTCGGTCTATGATGAATAGCGAAGCAATCATTGACAACGGAATTAATCATCGTGTAAGCAGTGGATAAAGTCGTGGGAGAACTATCTTCTGTGGCCGAAAAATGCTCCGTTGGCTGGAAGGTAATAACCGTAGTTGTATGATCCGCAAAAATTAGCGGTATCTAAGATACTTCACATGACAGCAAGAGTAACAAAACTTGATCGAATTAGAAGTTCCAAGATCAGTGGAAGCGTTCATGTCAAATAACCCATTTTGACAAAGTTGGAGCACGATCAGCTCTGCTGGTATCGGCATGTTCAAACGAGGAATAATAAAAGCACGGAACTTCTTAATCGCACAAAGGAAGTGATCCAAAAACGGGAGGCCTGCAGATACTTATGGAGCTCAATTCGTTCGTGGATTCGTCAGAGAGTAACAATCTCTATAGTCCTGATCATTCTTTGGTCAATAACGTGTGTTTATGTGTGTGAAGGACGTCAAAATAGTCCTCCAAGTCGCTTAAATGCCCATAAAGGGCCAAAGCCTAGCTTATCACAACTGTACGTGTTGTGCGTGATATATATTCGTACACGTACAGAAGGGACTTACATTTTTATGCCGTATATGGAAGGACAGAAGGTTTTTGAAAAGCTTTCTCATGGCAGTAAATACTCTTGGACGTTTGTCAGACGCTTAGAAGAGGTGAGGCTGTGAAAAAAACTTTTGGTGGCATTTTCGTGGATTCGAACTTGGAAATCCTTGCGCAGTAGTCCAATGCACTAACCACTGAGCCAAGGAACCCACTATTTATCTACTTAAACACAGAGTCTAGAAGAAACTGAATATTTCGAACACATTGTCGGACTGCGTCACTAATGAGTCATTAACTTCAGTCACAAATCAATTTAGTTTATTTAAAGTAGGGCCTTCAATTTTATTTAAACTATTCTGAATATTGTTTGGTTCAAATAAGTTCAAAGATCTTTATGCGTCCTTCTATATATTCGTCGACAAAAATCATTTTGAATTGCGCATTCCGTTCGTTTTATCACGCCTGGTGCATTCCACTGTTTTTTTTTCTTTTGTAAAAATTAAATCAGTCACAAGAAAACAACTGGAATTTGTGTGTTTTATCGTTTATCCTAGGTCAACTTTTACGACTTAGGTAGACATGATTTAGCTTTTAGTCTCACAGTTTTGTAGGTAAATTTTAGAAGCTTGAAATACCTTATTCTCACACGTGAGCACATCTTTTCGGTTGATTTTCTCTATCATTCAAAATCTTAAAACCCACCATTCAAATTTAGATCATCAAAATCCATTCGAACCAGAACGCGAATGCAAAGTAGCCAAAGCCCACCCCTTGCTTTGGGTTTTTTGATTTTGTTCTCTATATGTGTACATAAATAACCCACAAGGACGTTTGTGCCGGCAAAATTTAAGATACCACAAACCACGTGCTTTTAATGTCTCTAATTCACCATTTGCGAAGAATTTCGAGCAGAAAAAAAAGAAAAAGCCATCTGTCCCTCAAAGTTTTATTTCGTTCAATATCCAGTTCTTAATTTTGTTCTAAATGTTTTATCCGTCTAAATGTCTTTATTGACACGAACTTCCTTATTATCGATGCTGTGCCGATTGACTTAGATCCCCTCTCCGATTAAAATGCGCGCGAAGAAGAATTCATAATTTTTTCGAAAGTAGCATTTTTAACTAAACCAGCGAAAGAAATCCCCAAAATAGTATTTTATTATTATTATTATTTTTTTTTTTTGAATATAATTAACACATTCTAAATAGTTTGTTTGTTATGTTAATTTGTTTTATGTTGGTCATTATTATTTCAGAATTCATTTTGACTTTTTTTGAATCGCAGATTGATTCAATGCAAATTTCTTTTGACATGTTGACATTTGTATTGAGTGAGGAGTTTAATTTTTTTTTTTTTGTAATTTAAACATAAATTTTGTTTATTTAAAAATCAAAAAAACTGAATTGGAACAGGTCTTAGAACTAGAATATGATCTGTCAATTATTGCTAGGTGCTCTCGGACTTTGATCAATTAAAAGTGTTTTGACTTTGACTTTTTCTTTTTTTTTGTTTGGTTAAGTCTAAGTCGAATCCATAATCATGAATATACAAACATGAGACACTATGTATTTCCTATTTTTGATGTTGTCAGTTCAAAAACAATCAAATTCAAATGAATGCCTGCCTGTTTTAAATATTCATTCACAAAAAAATAGAAAAAAAAAACAACTTTAGATTAATTAAATACACGATATAAGAGCATAAAATTCAAGCCTGAATAAAGTTGTACCACAAAATTAATTAACCTTGCCCTTTAAAAAAAAATAACAATTTTTCTTTTCCAATAAAGTTGTTTCTTTTGGTGAAGTTTATGTCAGCTAGACGCATAATGCGACGTCTAGAGGTGGTTATCTTCACATTGGTTTGGGTGACAAATTGATTATGGCTAAGACATGCAAAGTAGACCAGACATAGTAGATGCACGCTAGAATATTTGATGTCTTCTGGCAATTGGTGGAATGACGCAAGGACTTAACACATTTGCATCTTCTTATGTTTAAAAGGCACTCAATCTAGTTTGAACTGGTTTTTGAATGCTTTCGAGCGTGGGAAAGATACTCTCCCTTTGCATTGGGGTAGGGTGATTGGAAAAGACTCAACGGGTTGCACATCTAAGAATTATGGGTGGACTAAGGAGCTGTTTCATAAGAGAGCTCCAAACTATGCTTCACTTACTCCCGATTGATATGGTCACTAAAGAATAGGTTACCAAACACATTTAAGACTGAAAACTTCTTAAAAGTAGAATGCACAACACTTTGGTCATACAAACACTACCGATGTATTTACCTCTTACCAGGGTCACAGACTATCTACCCGCCGAGTACAGCTTCAACTCATGGTGGGAGCGTTCAATGACAAACGAAATAGAGTGAACACAAAGCGACGTCATATACAACAAATTGCTGTCAATCTTTACGGATGAGTGCAGTGTCGAAATGGAATATGAGCTGTCGTATACATATGTACATATGTATGTACATCGAGAATCAGGCAGCTAAAACTTCTTACATCCCGTGCTATTTAAGGCAGTTCATAGACTGTACTGTAATACCGCTAGGCTACTTTGGGCAAATCCAATCGGGCTGTTGAAGAAGTCTATTGCAAATAAACATCTCACAGAACATTGTGTCATGGAACACGATCACAAAATGGGTATCTCTTACAACACCTTCTTTAGGTAGCAGCAAAGACCAAGAGGGAGAATAGACCGTTAAGCTAAACGCATTTATACAATACAGCACATGGTTCCAACAGTAAGTGGAAACCACCACACCCTACCTAAGTATTTCTGATCTCAGTGCATCCTCACCAAGGGTCAATTTAAGCCAACGTAATGTGATACAGTGATCACAGTGATCTTTTTTACTATCCGTATAGAAAATCTTCATATAAAAAATGTGTCACAGTTCTCAGAAGAAACCTAGAACTGTTTTAACTGAAAAGAGGTTTAAAGCAGATGAAGGATGGACATCCTTTATTGGTGGCTGGTAAGATATAAAGGGAGTATCACAAGAAGTTCCATACCTACTGAAGTCTAGTGATGAAAGAAACTCGTCCCTCCAACTTGACGTTAGCTAAGTCGTAGTGATATTAAGGTCGTTGTTTAAACCGATGTCGTTACCATACCCACAGCAGCACTCGGGTGGGTGAAAAAGAGGTTTAAACCTGTGAACTTGTCCTCAACAAATTCAACATAGATTTGGTCCTATAATAGAAGCGAAAATAGATGCCAAAATATATATATACGTTCTCAAATTTATTCCGAACACAACAAGTAAAACTGTGATAAGTTTGGCCCTCTATGGTTTGTTTATGTACTAATATTTATTAAATTACATTTGAGCCAATGTAATTTAATGGAGAGCAACTCCATACTCCGAACAATATTTTAATATATACTGAAGCGTAAGCAAAAGCGCCCGAAAGTACTCTATGCGTGCAGAAGAGTCTAGGACAGAATATGGAGGTCTAAGCTTGCCACTACTGGACGTACACTGACATTGTAAGACCTGCCCTTGTACATAGATGCCTACTCTTGTGGCTAGATACTCACAAAGCCTGACAGTTTTCAATAATAGCTTTTAATTTTAATTTTAATTGCATCCTTACTTCGGGCTTTAGTATCTGAACATAGACAGACAGATAGTCAGCCTATACTGGCCATCCAACGTCAACCTATTTGGAACATACTCAACTAAAAACATTTATAATTAAATTACTCTGCATTTATTAATTATTCGCTTTGTACATGTTACTCTTTTGACTTTTATAGATTCACTCCACTTAACACTATATGACTCAATGACGACGGATTTTGAACCTCCTAACAGTCTTGTAACGGTAGCCATCATCGGCCAAAATGTTCTCATTTTGTTCGACGGGAGCCAAATATTCGTTGCTGATGACTGGAATGTCGGCAACAAATGGAGCTGGAGCTGGGGCAGCTGCAGGTGGTAAATATTCGCCAGTTGGAAGCTCATTTACATCACGACGGTGACGGGCACGGAAACGACGAACAGTCTTGTAACGGTATCCATCGTCGGCAAGAACTCCGGAAGCGATCTGAGCGACTGGTGCAACTGGAGCAATTGGAGTCAAGTATTCGTTGGAAGGAACCTCTACGGCGAGTTCTTGAACTGGGGGAAGATATTCAGCAGAAGCGAGCTCGTTGACATCACGACGATGACGGGCACGGAAACGGCGGACAGTCTTGTAACGGTATCCATCATCGGCGAGGACTCCGGAAGCGATTTCAGCAACTGGGGCAAGTGGAGCAATTGGAGCCAAGTATTCGTTGGATGGAGCCTCAACGGCAAGTTCTTGAACTGGGGGGAGGTATTCGGGGGAAGCAAGCTCGCTGACATCACGACGATGACGGGCACGGAAACGACGAACAGTCTTGTAACGGTATCCATCATCGGCAAGAACTCCAGAAGCGATCTGAGCGACTGGTGCCAATGGAGCAATCGGAGCCAAGTATTCGTTGGATGGAGCCTCAACGGCGAGTTCTTGAACTGGGGGGAGGTATTCGGGGGAAGCAAGCTCGCTGACATCACGACGATGACGGGCACGGAAACGGCGGACAGTCTTGTAACGATATCCATCATCAGCAAGAACTCCGGAAGCGATTTCAGCAACTGGGGCAAGTGGAGCAATTGGAGCCAAGTATTCATTGGATGGAGCCTCAACGGCGAGTTCTTGAACTGGGGGGAGGTATTCGGGGGAAGCAAGCTCGCTAACATCACGACGATGACGGGCACGGAAACGGCGGACAGTCTTGTAACGGTATCCGTCATCGGCAAGAACTCCGGAAGCAATTTCAGCAACTTGGGCAACTGGTGCAACTGGAGCCAAGTACTCATTTACTGGAGCCTCAATAGCGACCTCCTGAACAGGTGGTAAATACTCGGGTGATGCAAGTTCACTGACATCACGACGGTGGCGAAGGCGCAAGCGCTTCACGGTCTTATAACGATATCCATTATCGGCCAACAAATTGGACGGCTCTTCAAGAGTCTCAATCTCCTCGATAGCAGCCAAGCTATCTAGAGGTGCTTGGTACTCATTCAAGTACTGTCCGTACGCTGTTGCCACAAAGGCTAATCCCAGAAGAAAGAGTTTCTGCAAAAACGAAAAAGAAGAAGTTCGGGTTAATCCTTGTGCACCTTAATCCTTCTCAAACGGTGTGTTACCATTTCGTTGAACTTATTTAATCGCTTCAGTAGAGCAAGCGATCGAATGATACCCAATTCTTACGAAACCATCATATTTATACAATTCTCGGCCTCCCAGCATCACACCTCGATGTGTGGTCAATGCCATCATCTAATTTGTGCGACTCAATAAGAAGAAGCAGAAAAAAAAGGCAGAAACAATCTAAGCAAACACTTAAGTAAGTATATACCGCACCAACAGCCGTGATGTCGTCGGAGGTAAGGCACATACTTCCGCGCGCGCAATATTGACTTAACACAATGTGCGTATTGCTTGACAGCATCTTAAGCCAAAGCATCTGGCTGGGTGGCTGCGGCTGCGGCTGCGGCTGGTGCCATTGTCGAATGTAAATCAAATCGAATATTAAATTACAAAAGAGGCATATTTTTCCATAATAAAAATTATAAGCATGTGATAAAGCGTTGCAATTAAGCTGCTGCCGACTGGACCAGACCCCAAAGCGAGGCAACCGAATACGTTACTTAGGCTTTGTGTCTATTGTTTGTTTTATTTTTACATATTTTTTGGGCTAAAATTGATGGCAAAAAAACAATATTGAAGTGACTTCTCTTGATGGAAATCAGTTTTAGTTTTCGTTTTCTTTTTTGCAATTCATCATGGAAATGAGACACAGACACGGGCATAATTAATCGATGGATCGAGTGGGGTAAATCAAATGATTGGAATCATAAAAGACAGTATAACAGCACTGGTGTGGGTAATAAAATTAAGGATTTTTCGATAGATGGAATAATGTTAAGATAAGAGTCGATTCCTGGAACCGCATGATGGATCTGTCATGTGATGTGTGCTTAATGTGTGCGAACAATAAACTTTGCATAGTAATTTGGAAGATTAATCTAAATATCCATGTGAAGTGGTGGATTATGATTGATGGTCTCTCATTTAAAATAGGTTTGTGGGGTCAATGACCCGTTTAAGTCGGTCTATGGTCCCACCAAACTGTGGAAAATTACTTACGACCTCAAAATCGCTAATGACAGCTATTAGATTTGGTCTTTAGACGTAACATATTTCAACTTTATATTCTTGGGTTTCAGTTCATAGAAAGACAGTTTCGGGTTGTTTGACAGATTCAGATTTGCACTGTTAACATGAATACGTGCGCCATTTTTTTAGATTCTGTATAAACACTTTGTTCTTAAAATGACAGTTTGCCCAAAATGTTGCTCCAAATGTAAACAGTTTGTACATAAAACAATTTTGGTTCCGTTCGTTTTATGTAATGAGTGGGAAGGGGTTTTTGCTGATAGATTTGCAAATAAGAATAACTTTCAACCGTGCTGTCAATGTTGACAGTTCTTTGACATTTATGTTCAGTATTCTATGACAAATCATAACATAATTTGAGCGAATCAAACAAACACAATTTTGAATAAAAGTGTGAAAGGAGATCCGAAAATGTCAAATGTGAGTAGATCATAATCAAAACATTTTGGCCGTTGTATGTGGAATATTTTGTGCACAGATCTACGACTCTATACCATTAAAAGATCCAGCTGATGCAGTAGCCATGGTTTGCGTCGGAAGTTCGGAAATTTTAATCTTGAGCATTTTAAAGTATGTAGATCCTTATTTTTATCTAGAAATCTTATTTAATGTTTAAGCACAGTTTTGACATAGAAAGAGAAGAGAATAGCTTTGTTCAGTGATTGAAAAAATAGCACAGTACAGAACAGAGCTGCACAAGTTTGTGAAAACTGTCAGTCATTTTTGTGTATTCTGAGATTCGAATGAAAAAGGTTCACTTTCGAATGATACCGTAAAATGAACTTAGATAAATTTAACACTCAAAGTCAGCTATTTGACATTTTTTTGTACAGATTGACCATACCTTGTTTTCTTTGCATGAGAACTCTTCTCTTTCTTATTGAAATATTCTTATTAGTTATTTTTTGACGCGTTTTAGGACGAAATTTAAGTAATAACTTTTATGAAACATGTTTTGTACACCTTTAATATTAAAATTGAGCATAAAAACAAAGCAAAATAAAATACTATACATGCATATTTAATTACAAGATTCTCCCAGCACAAATCTGGTCACTCTACTTTTATTTTGAGTGCTGTCAGAAGCAAAATATACATTTGCTTGGTGATTTGTTTTTATAATTAGAGTTGCTTTCAGATAAAATAAAATGCTGCTTTATTTTATGGACAGTTCGAATAAATAAAGTTGAAAAATAATTTTGTACATTCACTCGTCATTCCTTTAGAGTTTTGATTACATAGAACTTGAGTGGGACTGTATTATTTATACGAATTGCCGGCCACCAGTTTTTCTAATTGGAACGTGACCTATACCGACAGGATCAGCAATTCTCAATTAAAATTACTTCATTTAATTTTCTAAAGTATATTCAAAATATCTTACTATATTTACGTGTTTGGGAATCTATGCGCCAGGAAAATGATTTCGAATGAAAAATGACATTTGTTTCGAATGAATAGAATCTCAAAATAGGCACTATTCATTCGGAAGTAAAAATCTTTGCGAATTCGACTCACTTTCGAATGAATTCGAATGTTAAAACCAGTGAAAAATGCTACAATCCGCCTGGAGCGAATCGTATGATACCCTATCCCTATCTTATTTCGTCGTGTCAGTGGGCGGTGGAAAATGTATTCACAAAATTTTCTATTTTGCCCTATAAACTAATATTTTTACTCGAAAATTAATTTTTGAAGAAAACGCCCCTAAAAAGTGGGCGTGGCCATATGCAATGTATAGACGATTTGTAGATTAAGTGGATATCTACATATTTGCCCAAGTAAGTTTTTTTGAGTTTCATATGAAAATAGTGAAAAAAGTTAATTCTTGTGAAAAGTGGGCGTGTCCGTGGGCGGATTTTAAAAATGTTTACACTTGTATTGCTTACTTTTCCAAAGACCTCGTATACCAAATTTCATCAACCTAGCTCAAAATTTAAGGCCCAAAAACTGGTGACATACGGACGGACGGACGGACGGACAGACGGACGGACGGACAGACGGACGGACGGACGGACGGACGGACGGACAGACGGACGGACGGACATGGCTTAATCGACTCGGCTATTGATGCTGATCATTTATATATATACTTTGTTGGGTCTATCTTTAATATTTCTCTATGTTACAAACTATGTGTCAAACTTAATATACCCTTAGGATAGGGTATAATAAGGCTGATTAGTTGAAAAACAATTTCCGCTTATGACAGTTCTCACGAATAGGTTCTACCCCAAAAGCAAGTACAGAAAATCATGTGCTGGACAGACTCATTGAACAAAAAGAAGAACACCTTTAGACGATATTTGTTTTCATTGAACGTAAAAACCTGTAATTTTCTGTACTAGACTGTGCAGTACAGAGTCGCTGTAACTGTTTTTACTTATTTTTTTGTTTCAAAAATTAGTCCGGAGAATTTGTTAAAGTCAATGACTAACCAGTGATTATTTCTTGAAAAAATGCCTTGTGCCTTAAAGAAGTCATATGCCTAAAGTGATGTTCGAAAGATAATATGAATACTTCATAATGAATAAGAAAATCCTTGTACTATGTAGTACCATGTAGTACTAAACTTATTCTTAACTTGTCGACTTTTGGCGCACCAATAATATCCTCGGTGCTCCAAGACTCTATACTGGGTCCCCTACTATAAGGCCTACTGGCCATGAAAGAGTCAGAGCCTACATCCACAGTCTTAGACACCCCTATTATTTAACGTGCGCGGAAGCATTCAAGGATGGCTACCATATTATGTTTCATTGTAAATGGTATTATGGCCAATATCTACTTAATAAGGTCAACATAACGAGGCACTTGATGAGCACTGAAAGAGCAGACAAGAAGCTTCCTGGGACGAAGTGTGTCCTCAAAATATTTACCATTTTCGTAGCGAATTTTCACAATCTACTTTTACTTGACAGTTGTCACCAGATGACGTGTTGATTGATTAATATATCTATTTTCCTATGACTTTATGTCAATGACACCTTTGAATGAATGCATTCAGCGAGGTTAAACACGTTATGTGTTTGACCTTAATGAAAAATCTATTTAAACAATTAAATACCCATTGCACTTTTGAGAGGTGGACGGCTTTTTAGTTTCGCAAAATAGTGCTGCGATTATTAGTGTTCGAGTGGAATTTCCATTATGCCACATACATATAATAATGAGAAAGGTCAATGGCGTAAGACCAATGGCGTTCTCTAAGCTGCTTATATAAACTTGTAGCTTACCAGTTTAAACCTAAAAATGGGTGCAGCAAACTTTAATCCTTAAGCCGGTATCACTAAAAATTAAAGCTGAATCACTTATGAATTCATACCGAACTAAATAAAAAAGCAAATTTAAACAATGAAGAGTGTTTGTACAACTTTATTTCATAGCCATTTGTCAGCTATTACTTCGTTAAGGGAAATAGCTTAATGGCGGCGCTTGATCTTCTTAACAGTCTTGTAACGGTAGCCATCGTCACTAAGAACTCCAGACAAAAGGTTTGAGGTCACTGGGGCGATATCAATTGGAGCCAAGTACTGGGTAGATGGAATGGCTGAGATTTGCTGGATTGGAAGTTGTGGCAAGGCGATTTGCTGAGAGACTGGTGGCAAGTATTCAACAGATGGGAGTGGGCTTACTGAGCGACGATGACGAGAACGGAAACGTTTCACGGTCTTGTAACGGTAACCATCATCGGCAAGAAGTCCGGAAGAGATGGAGGAAACTGGACCAACTGAACCGATTGGAGCCAAGTATTCGTTGGATGGAACTCCGATGCTGGAGACCGACGAGTATTGTTGAACTGGGAGTTGTTGAGCAAGAGAAACTTGAGGTAGGGAAAGTTGTTGCTGAACTGGTGGCAAATATTCCGATGATGGAAGCTCGCTCACATCACGACGATGACGAAGGCGGTAACGTTTCACGGTCCTGTAACGGTAACCATCATCGGCAAGAACTCCGGAGGAGATCGAAGAAACTGGACCAGCTGAACCGATTGGAGCCAGATATTCGTTGGATGGGACTCCGACGCTGGAAACCGACGAGTATTGTTGAACTGGGAGTTGTTGAGAAATGGAAACTTGTGGGACGGAAACTTGTTGTGGGATGGACACTTGTTGTGGGATGGAGACTTGTTGCTGAACTGGTGGCAAATATTCAGATGATGGAAGCTCGCTCACATCACGACGATGACGAAGGCGGTAACGTTTAACAGTCCTGTAGCGGTATCCATCTTCAGCGAGAGCTCCGGAGGAGATCGAAGAAACTGGACCAGCTGAACCGATTGGAGCCAAGTATTCGTTGGACGGGACTCCGACACTGGAGACTGACGAGTATTGCTGAACTGGAAGTGACTGGGAAACCGAAACTTGAGGGACGGAAACTTGTTGAGGAAGCGAAACTTGTTGTTGAACTGGTGGCAAGTATTCGTTTGATGGGAGTTCGCTCACATCACGACGGTGGCGGAGACGGTAACGTTTAACAGTCCTGTAACGGTATCCATCCTCAGCGAGAGCTCCGGAGGAGATCGAAGAAACTGGACCAGCTGAACCAATTGGAGCCAAGTATTCGTTGGATGGGACTCCGACGCTGGAGACTGACGAGTATTGCTGAACTGGAAGTGGCTGAGAAACCGAAACCTGTTGAGGCAGCGAAACTTGTTGCTGAACTGGTGGCAAGTATTCGTTGGATGGCAACTCGTTCACATCACGACGGCGACGGACACGGAAACGGCGAACGGTCTTGTAGCGATATCCATCATCGGTCAAACCTCCAGATAGTCCTGATAGGAGTGGCTCAACTTGGGAAAGTTCCTGTACTGGTGGCAGGTACTCAGTAGATGGCACTTCAGCAACAGCGCAAGCTGCAGCGAGCAAAGCAAATCCCACGAAAAATAATTTCTGAAATCAAAGTAAATCCGATTTAGTAAGGCAACTGATTGAAAGGATTTTGATTTTGATTTTCAAAACCTACCATCTCAATGGTCGACTATATTCCAAGCGAACCGAAAGGGTAGTGATATCCATCCCACCACCATTCATCCTATTTATACTGAAACAGCATAAAAATTCGCGCCTGTCTTCTATATCCGATTTGCTGATTAAAAATTCGTAATATTTGTCATTCCGCTAAAGGAAAACTACAGATAGCACAAAAAGTGGTTCGAGGAATATCTTAAAACAAAAAAAGAAGCGAAGGCCATTGAGGTGTGTATTTCTGTCAGCTTTGGTTCTCGATAGATCACCCAGACTTGCCGGTTTAGATAGTTCCATAGCGGCGAAAACGTTGCATTCTGATTGGTATATGCTCCTTGGCTGTGAGTCTTAAATTTATATAAATTATGTGTGCGTCTTACCGGTTGTGTTAATTAATACGGATCCCCTAATGGACAATTCTAGATTTAATATCACGATTGGATCGATTGGATCGATTGGATCGGTTGGATAATCGGCATTTCCTTATTTTGGCTTTTGATCTTCATTATACTATCGTGTAGTTAGGAGCTTTTAATTTATGCAACAGGTGCAGATATATATACTCCAAATAATTTTAGTCGAGAAGATCCCTAGCATAATTTATAATCGAAATCTTCATGAGCTCAGGTGTGGGAAGTCATTAATTTGAAATGAAAAGTTCAGAGCAATAGTAACACACACTATCCGCCGGAAGATCAAGGTCACGATCAAGCAAGCGATGACTGAGTGAGCTCAGCCGGGTATGTGTGTGTTTTGTTACCTTCTCTTATATGTATGTATCTTTTTTGGTGTGTTTTTTTTTTGATTTGTTGGACTGAATTTGGCCGCGTGGTTGATAGGTAATAACTCAAAAAGATTTTGTTTGCCGTTTAAGTGGTTTATCAGATGCATTGTTAGTTTGATTTGGATAGTTCACTGGAGATGTTCATGTTTAAGCAGCCAAAGACAGACAATATAAGAGTGTAGATCCAAGCGCTTTAAAGCGCATTAGTAGTTTGCAGAGTAGCTGAATGGTGCGCATTGAATTTGAGAGGAAATCAAACATAAGCAGTTTTAACGTACCTATGCATTTTTTGCCAATAGGGGTTAAGGTAAAGTCAATATGTCAATATAAGAAAGCATTCCGAAAGTTTTACCATTTATTTCTTGTGATTGTTCTTTTGTTTGTGCTTTACCCAGTGGCTTGTTACTCATCTTTACATTACGTCCCCTTAGCTTGGCTGGTTGTTGTACGTTCACCATGCACAGTACCTTTCATTTATCCATCATGCCATTATTCATGGAGCATAGCGAGAACTCCCTCCAGCGGGATCCCCTCTGCTAGGATAAGTGACGGATTTTACCTAGACATCTAATTCTCGGCTTACATGCCAAGTGAAAGCTCCCTTGATTGCCCTTCCTAGAACTAGACTGGGGACAGGCGCATTTCGTGGCCAATTCACTGAATTATAGATCGCTCCATAGTTCAAGTGTTTCTCACTCAACCGCTGCCAATTATTCCAGCTACATACATATATGTATATGAGTGGTGCAGAAGATCCATGTTCAGTTCAACATGTTTGATGTTTCTTTCTCTTCTTTTGAACACAATACTCTAGGGAGCTCGGCAATCAATACACTACAACAAAGTATACACACAGAAGTAACAAAATGGCCACACCCCTGACCTGTCAATTTTGAAATTACCAGCCGGTAGGCTTTGTCCTTAGTTAAAATAAAAATATATTTAATTTGGAGGTCGATGTTTTGTTCTTAGCATTAATTATTCAATACAATTATGTCTCTCAACATCGGTTAACAACAATTTGAGTAAAACGATCTCATTTTCTTTACAAATTTAATGACAACTAGTGAGAAAGTCAAATGATTAGGCAAACTCTTTCAAATCTGCCTTCAACAAAACGTCTCTCTGCTACTCCAGGCCTGTTTTTACTTGCACCTGTAATATAGAGCAAGTATTGGATTGGTGCAAAAATTCGAACTTGAGATAAATGAATTCTGACATTTCGATGATAGAGAAGCTCGAAAAAGTGGGTCTGCCGATTCTGTCTGTCTGTGCGTATGTACGCTGGACTGCAGTCTAAACGGCTGGACCGATTCGCTTCAAACTTCATATCTGAGCTCTGTAGCCTCGTGATTCGAGGCGAAATCGGAATTTTTGTTCTAGCCCCGTTATTAACGGTACTTTACTTAAGGCCAATTTCATAAAAAGACGATTTTCTCAAAAACGGCTCTAACGATTTTATTTAAATTTCATATTCGAGTTAGTCTAGACAAATGCTATAAGATGGCGTATCACGTTCTTGGCTAAAAATACGTATAACGGTACTTTTCTTATTAGCTGATTTTAGAAATATGGCTATTTCTCGGCTAAAGCGCGATGGATTTTCATCAAAATCGAAATGTGGGCAAGATTAAATGTTTAATAAAATATGACATTTAAACTTATGAAAAATTTTTAAAAAATTTTTTTCAAAATTTTTTTTTTTATTAAAAATTTATTCATTTTCAACTAACAGCATAAAGGTGCAATTACGTACGATCCAGTCGTGCACTTTATTTTTTTATTGAACCATGGAATTATTATACTAAACAGTCAAGTTGTGTTTCCCCTGTCTTCGCATTACCTAATGTGGGCGGGGATTAAATACTCCGTCCTATTTGTGAATGAATAAACCGGACTATAGACGATAAAGTTGGCTAAAAAATGTTTGTCAGGATGATAGGTTGCTGTCGATGTTATGAAATGTCAAAGTATGAAATGTTTACAATTCAAATTCCGTGTTGAGATTTTAGGGGTGGAGCCTTATGTTTATCAACCGAGCTGTTATTAGGTCCGTACGGAGAATTTTCGTAGTTTTTCGCAGAAAAGAGCTGTCAAAGCTGTCAAATCAGTGTGTTTTCAACTTTTTCTTGTTCAACCCGTTCTTTTACTTTTTCGTAGTTTTAACTCTCTCTGAGAGAATTTTTTTAAATTTGATAATCTACGAGTTTTAGTGCAAAAAGTACACGAACGGACCATTGTGTTGACAACTCAGTTGGCATTTAGCTCTGACGTTCATTCCAGCATCATTACAAATAAGTATATTGATTGGGCAGCGAAATTGTGCTCGATGATAACCAAATCATCAGTAAAAGTTAATGTCTAATCCTCAAGTTACTCGCGCCTTAACGTTCTTCAGCACAGAATGAAGAATACATACAGCCTTCACAGGGTCCAACTCACATAAAAATGTTAACCTGAACGTACGTACGAGTATGTAGGTATGTACACCCAAGTAAATATTATTTTAATGCTCTGTTCCAATCTCAGGCCTTGTTCTGAAAACATTTAATCTAAGGTCTTGTTTTGAATTGCAAAAATTAGCAAATTAACGGAGGCTTTCAGGTGAGTCAAACACTTACCAACTTACAAAAAATAACAATTACACGTTTTAATAGCCACACGAGTGCTTTAATCAAGCT
Source organism: Chalcosyrphus nemorum (assembly GCA_949716465.1). Taxonomy (NCBI): domain Eukaryota; kingdom Metazoa; phylum Arthropoda; class Insecta; order Diptera; family Syrphidae; genus Chalcosyrphus; species Chalcosyrphus nemorum. Next base: position 84,271,027 of record OX454333.1, read on the forward strand.
TCTCCCTCAAACGCGTATGTCAAGCTTTACAAAATAAAAATTTACACCAAAAATCATTCGCTTCATTATCTCCAATCAAACCATGAAAATAACTAGTCTTCGGATAAATTCTCACACAGAATTCAACCACCCGTGTCTAAGTAGAAACTATTCTAATCCTCAACCGGATCTACAAGTAAAAAAAGAAAAAGAAATCTCCGTCTAGACTTCGCCAAAGAATCACAAATTCATGCAAAATAAAAATAACACACATTCCCTCTTCATTCATTAATTTCCCTCGTCACACTAAATTAAGACGATTATCTCATCATAAATTCAAACATTACACCATTAACTCAATCGGAACACCTCAAGAAATCACTCCGTCACACAAATCCTCAATATCCGGGTGATAACAAATAATTAATCACTCTTTTAACGCTACATGCTGGTTACACCACCAAGAGTGCGCACGCCAGCTTAACCACACCAGCGCTACGTCAAAACCAAAAGCCCCAAGCAAATATTTACGCAGCATGCATCATTGTATATTTTTACACACATACTTTTCAGCGTCATCCCGAAAACCATTACCTACTCGTACTGCCCAAAATAGATGAAAAAGATGAACCGCCAAGATTTAGGATAATTTATCACCTGTCAAAAGGAGGTAATTAGTTTGAAAGTGGAAGGCAAGCCTAGAATTCGGCATGGCTAATTTGCAGTCAAAGTTAGATTATCAACTGATTATCGTTGATTCTGTCAAAATGAATAAGTCAACTTGACAGCTGTCAGTTAGAATTCAAACTCGTAGGGTTGTAATTTTTGCTTAAATAATTTATTAACAGTTTTTTTTTCGCGTATCGAAATTAGCCTACTTGCTTATATCACAAGGTTTAACGTCATCTTGTTGGTTCGGTTGATAGGTGTTTAGAAACGCCTTGAGGTCTTGTAGTGGTAACCGTCAGCTTCCAAGGTGTGTGCTGGTTCAGCTTCAACTGAGTTTGACAGTTCACCGAGGGACAATGACTCAACGTTACCGAAGGAGACTTGTTGGGGTGGGACGTAACTATTGATTGGAGCTGGGACTGGCACGCGGATTGGAGCTTGTACCCTGATTGGAGCTTGTACCCTCACTGGTGCTGGTGGAGGAATGTACTCGTTGACTGGGGCAGAAACCTGAACTGGAGCTTGAATACGGATTGGGGCTTGTTGCCTAACTGGGGCTTGTACTCTGACTGGAGCTTGTACCCTAACTGGGGCTTGTATCCTAACTGGAGCTTGTACCCTCACAGGTGCTGGTGGGGGAATGTATTCGTTGACTGGAGCTTGGACGTGCACGGGAGCTGGTTGTCTGATTGGAGCTGACACATGAACTGGAGCTGGAGCTTGTACCCTAATTGGGGCTTGTACCCTAATTGGAGCTTGTACCCTCACAGGTGCTGGTGGGGGAATATATTCGTTGACTGGAGCTTGGACGTGCACGGGAGCTGGTTGTCTGATTGGAGCTGACACATGAACTGGAGCTGGAGCTTGTACCCTAATTGGGGCTTGTACCCTAATTGGAGCTTGTACCCTCACAGGTGCTGGTGGGGGAATATATTCGTTGACTGGAGCTTGAACGTGCACGGGAGCTGGTTGTCTGATTGGAGCTGAGACATGAACTGGAGCTGGTTGTCTGATTGGAGCTGGGATGTGAACTGGAGCTGGGGCCTGAACTGGGTTGAAGGGGTTGCCAGTTGGAGGCAAGTATTCGTAGGCTGGGAGTTCGTTGACGTCACGACGATGACGGTACTTTTTCACAGTTTTGTAACGGTATCCATCAACAGACAAGGTATGTGCTGGTTCAGCCTCAATAATTTGGGGTCCGCTTGAGATTCCACTTACACTTGAGACACCGCTGAAACCGGGTCCCCTTGAGATGGTGGTCTGTGTAAGAGCTGGTCCTTGAGAGAAAGTCTGAAGACTTTGTACAGGTGGTACATAGCTGTTCAATGGAGCGGCAACACTTTGTACTGGGGGCAAGTATTCGTTCGATGGCAACTCGTTGACATCACGACGATGACGGAACCTCTTCACGGTCCTATAACGGTAACCATCCTCGACCAGAGTATGTGCTGGCTCAACTTCCAAGACATTGCTGCCAACGGCATCCTCCACAACTGGGGGTAGATACTCAACAGATGGCGCACCAGCGCTAACTGCGGCAATAATTGCCAATCCAACGATGAAAATTTTCTACAAAATCACAAATTTCCAATTAAAACGGCTAATCTATCACCTGCGATCGACTCTAATCCTTACCATTTTGCAATTCGGTTTTCCTACTCCTCGGTTGGTAAAAAAGAATCGAATGACGCTTCGAAATTCTCGATCACAACATTTATAGTCGCGGACAAAGGTGACAGGCTTCTACACCCCGGCTCCCCGGCATCCAAAAGACAGATCCCTCCTAAAGCCATTCTATCACAAGAATAGATATGTTTTTTCCCCCAAAAAACAAACAAAACTTCTCTACACTGACTTAAGACTTAATTTAAATTCAGTTTTGGTTTTACTAGAGGGAAAAAAAAACCGCCGAAATATATAATCAAAATTATATAAGTTTCAAGAGGGAAAAAACAACTAAAATTTGCCAACTGGTTTTGTCGTCAAAACTTGCGTGACTGAAGAAGGCTTTAAGATTATGGAATAGAACCTGAGCTCACACACATACGGAAGTCGAGAGGAGCTGAATCTCCATCTAGAAATGTGAATAAAAATCTAAATAAAATTCCAAATGCCGCCCTACGGGTTCATTTAATATGCACAACAGTGTAAAAGATATTCTCGCAGATTGGTTGTTTTTCCTTTTATTTTGTGACGCTTAATAGCGGGTTTTTATTGGTTCAACGAAAAGGTTCTTAATTTTGCTTTCAATTTTGCTAACATAATTAACCAATTATGGTAAAGGTTAATAGATGCAAAACGTACAGCAACGTGATGATGATGGGAAAACTGATAGTTTCTGTATAAAATCTGAGCGGGGGTTTGAAAATTAACTTTACTACTAGTTTAGTTAATAATTTAAGAAATCATTTGGCTACGGTTGGTAATTTTGGGGGGCCTTGACGTTAGGCTGATGAATGACCGTTTTGGGGTAGCACTGACAGGTGACAGTTTATGATGTCAGAGAGTGTACTGACCTTATGAAGGGCTGGCTGGGCTAGCTAACGAAGAAAACCTTCTCGACTCGAAATGAGTTGATACTTCCGTTTCAGAACATTAAGTTTGTTGGGAAACATCTTCCTTTTTAACGTTGGTTTGAATTAAATTTGAAGAATGGAATTTACTGTCTAGTTTTCTCTTCCGTTGTGACCTAGACTCAGGCAATCATACCTATAACTCTCCTACTAATTTTCATATTTTTGGTTTGCCATTCGGGAGTGCAGAGTAAATAGAATATTTTAGACACTTCGTCCACATAGTATATAAGGATCTCTCGTTTCAGGAAGGAAATGGGAGTCATATTGCTGGGGGAACCGAATGTCAAGGGTACAGTACAAACTTGTTATGGAGAAACACAGCTTAGGGAACAGCACGAAAGATTCATGGCACAGTTGTTGAGCCTGCCATAAAGTAAGACCAGCACTTACTGCCAAGAGAGTACCGGATTATCTACATTATCTATGTAGTGGGCAAACTACGTGAATAGCTAGAATATGACTGCAAGCTGAACTGAATTACCTTGGTGTTACTATAGATGCAAGGTTAACTTTTAAGTAACATCTACAGCATGCAGCGGAGAAAGCAGCGAGGACCGCGGCTATCCTTGCAAGGATCCTGCTAAATATTGGAGGGCCTAAATAAAGGAAAAGACTACTCTTGTCAAGAGTAGCGACGTCGATGATGCTCTATGCGAGCGTACTGGTTGGAATGGTATCTCCTCGTTACAGAAGCCACATGACAATATCGTGCTAACAGAACAACGATGCAAACAGCAACGAGCCGAAGTGATGATGAATTACCACGAACTTGGAAGACTGGCAAGATAGATGGAATTCTTCTGACAAAGGTAGATAGTTGCAGAGATTGATCGATTAACAGGAAATATGGAGAGCTGAACTTCTATCAGATGCAGATGCTTACTAGTCATGGATGTTTCAGAGCATACCTCCACAGATTTGGGCATGAAGACAACCCACGAAGTAGTGGAAAACGCGAAGCACATAATGTTTGTTGGCGAACAGACTGGATGTGAACTGAACCCCAGAAAACATCATCAGACTGATACTCAGTACCCAAGAAGCTTAGGAAGTAGTAAGTGAAATCGTGGCTACCATCATGAAGGAGCAAAGAAGACATGAATGACAACGAAACGCAGCGCAGATAGCTGCCAATACGAACGAGCCAAGTAGATGAGGCTGCAGTCCCCCCTCGCGATGCAATGGGTAGGTTTAGTGGTTGAAAGCCCCACACTATTACTGAGTACAGGCTCAGTTTGAAAGAATCTAACCTTCCAACGCAAAAAATGGGCACAATATTCGCTCTGTCATTAGAAGGTGTGGACATATGTATGTCCTATGTCTCTTAATGTCTAATAGTAAAAAAAATCTGCTATTGACCTCTGCATGTAAATTAATCACATATCTATGTGAGTTGTTTGTAAAGCCATTACTTAGGTAATCATTTGAAGTGACAAAATTTGAATTCGCATAAATTAGAATGTACATTTTTTTTTAATCTCGCAAATCCTTTTAAGAAATCTGTCATCAATCAATGACCTCGTACGATCTACATATATAATGATATACGAGACTAAAAAGTTCATTGGATTATCTGCCCACTGCTTTAAATAGCTACCGTGGGATAAGTTATGTTAGGAGTAATGAATTCTTTTCATTCTAACTCTAAACTATTATTTTCTTTTAAATCATAAAAGCGCCTACAGGTTTTCGTATTTGGTTATAATCTAAAAGTATTGACCTTTGCATGTAAAGTATCTATCACAAAAGAGGCTTAGAATATTAATTCCTTCATGGAAGTTAGTATATCCTTGGGGCTCACAGAACTAGGTGCCGGAACCTTGTCGGTACTCTTTAGGATCAGTTAGACTTGGACAAACCGGTGGTCATAGAAGTGTCATCGTCGGCTAGCATGAGGTGAGGAAGTGCTCACACTTTGAACAACCTTTCATGTGTTAGATTTTATATCGGCTTTCTGTGCCAGGAAGCTCGAATTTTCGTAGATGGGATCTTGAAAGAGTTTGTGGCTTTACAGCGATATTGTGAACGCGCTGGGCCAAATTTGTGGTCCCGTACATTAATCAGAGTTGTGGTCGCATTCAAGGTGATGGAGCAATAAGGTTTAGATTGCTAGCCATCGCTATATTATCTGCAGATTCGTGTTCATTAGACCAATTCCCATAGTCCCAGTCATTTGACATCTGGCTAAAAAACGGACGTCTCACGGTAAACCACTTAAAGACTCAACTGGTACTATTTACACAAGAAGGTAGGATGCCACTGTTTGTTACACCTTGGCGGTATCCCCTGACTGAGAAAAATGCCTGGGTCTTATTATTGACGATTACATAGAAACTCAATCGGAGTTTGATCATAAACGAGAGAGTAAAGAAAGCTACTCAGGATAATACTTAACTTCTGTAAGCTCGTACGGTAGCCGGCAGTCAATGAGGCAAGAAGAAGAATAAGAAAATTTAAACATTAGCATGCATTGGGACAGTGAGGACGGTTTCGAATTGGACCGTATGAGACACCTTCTCTGAACCGCTGGCAATATCAAAATCTACCAAATCTACATACATATACGACTTTCGGCTTTTGATCCAAAACAGTGTCTTTCAAGTCTTGATAACAGCCGCTCGTAAGCCTGTGGTAAGGACAATACCACCAGTATTTGTCCTGTGGGCAGACAATAAAAGTAATTCAAAGCTTGTGAAGCGTGTTTGAGAAGATCTTCTAAGGTTTTTATAAGGTATTACTCTGCTTTGTCCTGGTACGTGTGGCAATGAAAAAGCAAGGAAAAGCTCGACAATCTCATTGTAGACTTTTGTACAATCAGACTTAAAGCGAGGCGAACACAAAGTGACTTCTATGAAATTTTGTGTCGAAAGAAGGCAGATATGACCGTCCGCAAGAAACGATAGACTTATACGGAAAGACAGAAGATTCCTCGTACCAATGATCAAGGGTATGATACCCTACAACCTGCAATACCATTTGAGAAAACTACGTCAGTCGAAGAAGGGCTTAGCACGGGCTGCGGAAATAGAGACATTGTGGACAATGATTCGACCTTAAATAGCTTTCCTGTATTGTAAATCTTGACCGCAATATCAGGAATAGTTCGGAACACGTATGTGCTAGGAATTGAGGAAGTATTTTCAGATTTCCTACAAGACCATCTACTTAAATTCTACTTTCAGTCTAATGAAAGCTAGCTTTCCTTTTGAAGAGTGGCAGGGTATTAGGCTCATTACTGCATCTAATACAGCGGCAGAGTATGTACGCATGACATTTTTAATGGTAATGGTACGACATAATCGTAAATCAAATAGCCACTTGTATAATCTGATTGATACCTTCCCTGCGGCTAACTCGTTTCAAGAACCAAGTTTGTCTGTGTCGCTTCGTCTCTTCTAATTTTTCATCAATTTTCCGATTGAAAAAAATATTAAAATCCCTTCATAATAAGAATGTAAAGCAGCCTTTCCTAAGGCTTTACGTAACTTCAAATAAAAACCGTGAGAAGGTGTCGACTTTATCCATCAACTAACCATAATCAATCACTCGGATAAAGTTTTAGAATTATGATTTCATTGTATTAGCTCACCTTGTTCATTTGGATATTTTTAAATTCCAATTATGTTCTTAAAATTAATTAATGCGTTTTCTTAAGAACAAAAGCCAAACAACAGGACACTTCTAAGCTTCGATTACAACCAGTTTTCAATCATATTTCTGCATTTTTAATGATTTGCATTTGTTAGTGTCAATTGGTTTTTTTTTTTGTTTCTATTAAGTTTCAGTAGCGCATGTCGCTATTTAAACTCATCACATAGCAATAGCACACAATAGAACTTCCTACAAGCTAAAGTTTAATTACTTTTAACGACTTGAAAAATTTAAAACTTCCTTCGTCTCGCCGACGACCTATCTCAACACTCGAGACATTTCCATTTTGCGTTGTCACTGTCGCCTGGCCGGAATGAATATACATACATAAGTAAGTATAAACGACTGCAGCTTGAGGCAAACACACAAAATTTGATTTGCATAAATTATTATTATAATTAGTCAAACAAAGTATTAATTTTGGCTTTGCCATTTTCACGCCAGCGATAGTGTTCTTCTTTCGCCATTGTGAGCGAAAACCCTAAGACCCGGTTACAATGTGATTAACATTGGAATTAGTTTTCGCCAAAGCGGTTCTCATTTAAAAAAAAAAAAACGAAGTGTTTTGAACCAAAAAATGTTGAGCCGGTTTTTAAAAAAGATTGAGGAACAAAGCCTAATGACCATTTAGGTCGAGATGATGTAACAAGTGACGATGATCAAGTTCAATGTTACGCTGAAAGTATTTGGCCGCGTTCTATTGGTATCTTTCCTCGTCATTAATTTGAACGAAATACATATTTATTTCAAGAGATAATTATGGTAATTGCAATTAATGTATAAACATTCTGTGTTAAGCAGTTCATTAATTATTCTATGATGAGTGAGAATTTGTGTTTAACAGAGGGTCGCCTTAAAGTGGAACTAGTTCTGGTAGATTTTTGACGTCAATGATATCTATACTGACAGTTTTAAGTATCATAATGAAAGAATAATCGCATTATGGAAGATTTATTTTTTCTTGAAAAATGTGGTTTATAGGTTGAGAAGCTTATTTGTTTGTTAATACGAGTTAATATGCCTTCTATTTGTTGTACGTTTTTAGTGTATGATTTGTAAGTTTTATCAGAAGGTTAGTGTTTGTCTTGAACGATTTATCAATGTCAAAAAGAAGTGATTGTGAACTATATCTTGTTGTTCCAATGTTTCAAATGTGGAGATCTTCTTCTCGGTGATGGTTGTGTGGTGTCAATATATCAATTATTGTAACTTAGGAGGTCATAATTGCTTACGTTTTCTGCATTGAGCTTAATGTGGGCAGATACGTAATGAGTGGCGCTTCGGAAGACAATTAATAAAGTGGTTTTTAATTGGAAAGGCCCCCATTTTTTTTTTTGCGATGTGTGAAGTTAACTGCGGTTTTTTTACTTTTCAATTCAACTAAAAACAAGACATTTCGTCAAACAACTCGACTACGCTGGCAATGTACTGAATAATGGAATGACACCTTATGAAAATTTATGTTGATAAATCATATTTTTAGAAAAATGGTTGAATTTCATCGCAAGGAGAGACCTAACACTAATATAGTCGGCTTTTTCGTGTTGGCACTTACTTGTGCTGCATTTCGTTGTTGGTCCTGTCTGCTATGTTCCTTGATAATGGTAAGAATGATTTCACTGACTCCTACCCAAGCTTTCTGCATGCTCAGTATCTGTCTGATGTAAGTTCCCCAGTCTGTTCGCCAGCATGCTGCGGCCTTCATGATGTCGTGAGCAGTGAAGAATTACATGTTCTACGTTTTTGATTGCTTCTGTATACGTTGGACAATAACGATTGTCCCCATGTCCAAATCTGTATACTCTTACACTAGTAAGGGTCGTGTCAGATAGAAATTCAGCTCTCCATACTTCCTATTGTTCTTTCGTTGAGAACGCGTCAGGAACTAGTAAGCACAATCATTCAACGAAGGAAGTTGCAATGAATTGGTCATACGTTCCGTACAGGTGAAGGTTACAATGCAAACCTTATATAGCGGTGGAGGTTCTTAACCCAGAAAGGAAGAAGGATGGGGAAAAAAAAATGCCGAAGTAAAGTCGAGATGGAGGCGTGGTAATTGCGGAAAAGTTATACGATGAAGCGTAGACGTAGTAGAACCCGGAAGGAGATATATGGGATTTAAGTAAGTAAGAAAGTACCTAAAAAAAATTGTTTAAGCCACAAGGCAGCACATAAAGAACAACATACATACAAGGTATTTATTTCTGTTCTCATAAAAGGGGCCTAGTAACCTAGTGCAGTAGCTCAACGCACTAACAGTTAAGTCAATACTGTTCTATGTTTCCCATTTGATTTTTTCCAAGCACATACTCTTATAGTGGAGTATCTGCACTTCCTTGAATAATAGGGTACCCTTGTGACCCGTAGTGATGAATTTTGAGGCACCCTAGTTTGTTATTTTTCATGCGATTGTACAAGGCTTCTAGCTCTGGTCTCTCTACTAATAATGCAGCTGCACGCTAAGCGATTCATCTACAGACAGTTCCTTTTCTGTCTTCTACAGACGTGGCTGCGTGTTCCAATTTTTAAGAAAATTTTTACAGAATCCCAGTAGTCCTGCTGCTCATTATTTCAGCTTGGAATACAATATTACACGCTTGGGGTTCAGCGATCAACCCTTATTATGTTATGTCGAGTAGGTACGAAGGCGTATACGAACCAGCTTCTTTCTGTGAATCCACCTAGTCCTTCTCAGTCAATGGTAAACATCTTAATCCAGAATTAAGCTATAACATTTGATTGTTTAATTATTCAGTTTAAGTACGTAAAAATTAACGAACCCAAAACCAAATGTTGCTTCCAGTTCATTTTAATTTTATGAATAACTATGTAGGTATGTGGCAGAGGCTTTAAAAATATTGACATTATGCACGAGACCATGTTGCTTCTATCATGTGAATATGTATGTCATCCATTTACAAAACGAACAATGGAGAAACGTCCATTTCCTCTAAGTGAACATCCAAAAACCAACCATGAAACTAAATAAAATGCTGGAAAAAACGTGTGGAAAATTCCACCCCAAAGCCAGAAGAAAAGAGAATATGGACGATATGACATTTCCGGTTATAGTGGTACAGTAAATGGGTGTATGACAGCAAAATGGAAATTCCACAGCAATTTGATTTTAAATTTCAAACATTTTCGGTTAGATTAGTATAGGTCGCCCTTTCCCTGTTCTGCTTTTCTGGTAGAAAAAGGATCAAAAGTCATAAAAGCAAATGGACTTCCTTTGGAGCTGCGGTCAACGGAACCATGGAAGCACTGATTTCTAGTGAAAAGTCAAACAGTACGATAAATTCATTAAGAAGGCGCTCAGATGTAGAGTTCACGATGGACTGACGACGAAAGATGTCAAGCGTAAGTGTTGACTGCTGGAGGAATTCATTGAAATGTGAATTTCTATTCAGAATTTCTTCACTTCAGTGATTTAAGGTTGGCGATGGAATAATATTAGTTTTTTTTTTCTCTGCCAAGGGGTTAAAGGGGTGGGAAATGTTTCCATTTGGAATTAAGGATTTTACTTGACAAGAAAAGGGATAGTTGTTTGAACTCAGTCAAAGTGGAATATGTAATGTGGTGTGCTGCAGAGCTTTTAATAAAAAAAGAAATAGTAAGGAATAAGTGCTCTGTCTTTCCTTTTAGAGGTCTGGATGGTGTTCCGGATAATTTTTAGTGTTCGTCAACTTTAAGTGTCTGTGTGTGCAGCGGTTTATTATACCTGAACGAACACATTATGTATATGGCAGTCTCGCAAGGTGGTAAGGAAATTTTGTCAGAGACAGAGCCGAGAGACTTGTACGACAACAAAGGAAATCCATCTATACCTTCTTTAGAATTATTATGAGGCACAATAGTTTGCATGAGACTTTTGCAGGCGCTATGGTGACAAAAGACCAACTTTCCGACCTATGATCTAGAGGGGCTTTGCATCAAATAAGATAATGCATTTCGTCAAATCCAAGCTATGATATGCAATACAGTAAATATTGCTTACTAAACGGGTCAGAACTGACTTGAGTGTACCATGAAGTAGTCATCACCACCACGAGCAGGAAGTTTCAGTCCACGAATCACTTACCTCACAACATACGATGGGTCCACATATCGCGATTTGCATAGAGGAAAGCTGACTGAAGAGTTCGAAGTTCCAAGTGGGCTTCAGCAGGTTAGGGTAATTGCATCAGTCGCCGCCTTAGAAATTTTCTGCTGGACGTCCAAAACAGACGTGGAGCTGGCATCGGACAAGAGCGCAATCACCATCTTATGGTAGCTCATATTCGCCTTCGTACTGCATCCGTCAATAGCAACCGCATAAATTTGCTAAAGAACACGTTCAATGCTGACAGGCTTAAGGTTCCCCAAGTACGCCAACAGTTTAGGGACCATCTTGCCTTACAAGTAGAAGCAATCAGCAACTCATTGCAGGAGAGCATGGATGACCACTGGAAAGCTGCGAAAAATGCTTTTGCAACCTACTTCGGTAAGAGGCAGAAACACCATCGTACATGGCTTTCGGCAGATACTTGGAGACGGATCGAAAAGCGCACAGCAATAAAGGCTCGGAGCTAAAAACCCAATATTCTGGGAAGAAGAAAGAAGTGCAGCATAGGGAAGAACCAGCGAGCAGGTGCGACAGCTCCTTGAGCAATGAGCTAATTGGTAGTCGGAACTTCAAGAACCCTGAGGCTATTTAACAATCGAATGATTTACTCAAAAACGGTGGATAAGTCTTTTAAGGAATTGAAAGAGTTGTTCTAATAATGGTCGAAGTTATTCAACAATTGAACGATTTGATCAACTAGTTGAACGAGGTAGATCAACAATTGATTCACTAGATAGACAGGTTGTTTAACAATTAAAAGATTTGATCAACTATTTGCAAGTGGCTCGTCAACAATTGAATGATTTGAAGATACTTTGGTAAGAATTGAAACAGGAAGAAGACGAGGTTTTTCAACAATCAAAGGGTCGCTCAAATAGGTCGACGAGGCTGATGAACAATTGAAGGGTTGACTAAAAGATGCCCAAAGCCAGGAACGTAACCCACCACCTTTTTGCGCTGTCATTTATCAAGTATCGCTCATTGAACAAGGGTTTAATGCACCTAACAGCATTGTAAAAATTACTGTCGAAGTCTAAATTTCCTTAAAACACTATTCATGGTAAAATATCAAATTAAATGGAACCCATCTGCACTAAAGCCAAACCACAACCACATCAGTTTCTGATTTTTGTTTTCTGTTTTTAGAAATACACGTTCATTAAATCAACTTAACCGCGAACACGAGTCTGCTGAACAAGAAATATCTGTCATTAGGCCAATTAAAATCGGAATGCGTTTTGCTAAAATCTCATAATAAATCAGTTCTATTAATCTTCACATAACCGGAACCACAGAGAGGAATTTAATCCCAGCAACAGGTTTATGTAGCATTAAGCGAGCAACGACTAAGTTAGCATAAATTTTATTCACTGGGATTTTTTTTGTTGTTTTTGTTTTTTGGCGAAAAACGTGTCACAATATTCTTCATCCATAAGATACACATTGATCGGCGATGGTTTCGGTTGTATTTAGATTCTCGTGCGCTTCACTGTCTTATAATGGTATCCGTCATCGGCTAATACGGCAGATTCAATAAATGCCTGCTGAAATGGTTGTAGAATTGAAACGCTAGGCGCACCAAATGAACTCTTAACATACTGATCTCGATTTGAATATATCTGTCCAAAAGCTGCGGGAGCTATTTGATCGGGCGATGGTCCTTGGTATCGGTCGTCCTCGGCAAAGCCCGATGATGGAACAGCAATCTCATCTGGTGATGGTCCTAGAAAATTTGAGTCTGGAAGATTCTGTGTAATCCGTCTGGAGTCAGCGTATAGATCATCGAATGTAGCTGGTGTAGTGGAACTTACTATGGCCCGTTTGTGACGCAAGCGCCTGACAACTCCTCCTCTGTAGCGGTATCCATCTTGATCGAATGTATGTGCTGGTGATACGGCCTCCGGTAGTCCTGTGTATTCCTCAAGTGATTGAAGTGTATGCTCCGGCAGTGATGGTGGGATGTATCGGTTCTCTAATCCATACGATGCAGGATAAACCACAGCCAACAAGAATGCAATCCAAATGATTTCCTGCAAAAAGAAAAAGAGTACTGTTTTGTTTTAATATCCAAGGTAAAGATTTTTCGCACAAGCCACCAAGTTTACCATTTCTCCAAGTTGTATTCCATAAAAAAGAATGAATCGTAATTGAAGCGCATTTCTATATTTATAGACTTTGCCTTGGCCAACTCAGGCAGAACTGCTTTTTGTTATTGGTCAAGGTGAAGATTACCAGGCAGTATAGCCAAAAACAAAAACGATACAAAACAAATATTCTTTTGTGGCTAAAAGAATAGAAAATAAAAACAAACAAAGAACAAGGCAAACAAAATGTCTCTTTAAAGTGTAATTGATGTCCACAAAAGTGGAAAGGACCGGAATTACCGGAATCTTACTTGTTATGTCAGAAGCTTTTGAGGGGGTGGTTTTGCAGCTGTTTTTGCGATTAAATGGGATTGATTCCTAGTAATTTTTGTCAGTCCTAACTGAGCATGCTAATGAAACCTGCCTAGGACACAAAACGAGAGTGCGTACTGGTAAAACTTGAATGGTTAGTAAGTAAGTTATTAGTTAGTTAGTCACAAAATCTTATTTTTAGAAAGACTTTCCTTTTCATTTTTATACAGGGTGCTTCGAATTGTTATTGCAAAATTGGGACACGATTTATGGATATTCTGTGGAGCGGTTCATATCAAAATAATTGCTATATTGAGTGACTCCGTGTCACTGGTGTTTTAGCTGCTAATAAGCGATGGCTGGATCATGAATGGAAGCAATTAAGGTCGTCCATTAAAAGCTGTACCATATTTCGTCTTCCCTTGCGGTTGCCGTGGCTCAGTGATTCCAGGTTCAAATAACAAGAACTACCAAAAATTTGTCACAGCCCCACATTTTGGTAATGTTTGATAATCATCCGAGGACACAACACGTATATCTGTGAGAAGATAGATCTAGATCCTCTATGTATTCCTTGTTGGTTTGGTAGTACCCATGTTTCTGAACTGTCTCATTGATAGACCTTGAAAAATATGGTTCGATGAAATCTCTCTTATCCTTATAAAGGCCGGGTAATCAAAAATTATAATGAACTGAGGATGGTAGGGATTTGAACCAGTAAGTTTCAGCTTAACTTAGTTAACCAGTCACTGAAAGTTTAGCTATAATGGGAGTGGTATGATGATTGATCGAGAAACTACTGATACCGAGTCAAACAATTTGGACCCTCTACATGTCATAGTCATCTCAGACGTCCAATACGCAGTTTTCTGACTAGGTCGATGTCGCTGTACAGCTGGTATAGTTCGTTGTTGTAACTTCTCCGCTTTCAATAAAGTCCATGCTTCAGCTCCGTAAAGCAGGACTCGAATGATCAGGGTCTTATACAGAGTCTTTTTAGTAGGGCTTTGCTGTTCAATTGTCTTATTAGATCAAAAAGCAGCGGCTTGCATTTTTCGCTTGATTTCTGTCCTGGTATCATGGCTGATTTAATAGTAGAGCCAAGGTAGACAAAGTAGCTTTCTAACTCGAAGTTGTAGCTGCTGTAACGTTCTGTCCAATTCGTCGGTGTTGACTGTTAGTCCCTTCTTGTTGACAGCGTGTTCTTGGTCTTACCCTCGTTTATCGATTGTGTTTCAATGCTTGCAAGCTCACAGGTGACAGCCCGCTGAGTGCTATCAATTATGTCAATATTATAGGCGTATGCAAGCAGCTGTACGGACTTTTGACAAATTGTGAATTCCGCACAATCCACTCAAGTATGATATTAAAGAAGTCGCATGACATCGCTTCACCTTCTGCAATACCTTTTTCGACATCGAGCACTGAGTGTTCTCCATCGTCACCGTGCATAGATGCACAAGTTTGGCAGGGATTTCGAAACTAGTCATAGCTTTATATAGTTCGTTTCTATAGATGCTGTCATAAGCGGCGTTGAAATCGATAAAGAGATGATGAGTGTCGATGTGGACTTCTTGGGTTTTCTCCAGGATCTGTCAAAGGGTGTAAATTTGATTAATGGTGGACCTACCTGGCCTGAAACCGCATTGATAGGGCCAATCAGGCTGTTGATAAAATATTTCAGGCGTTCACACAGTATCACAGAAAAGACCTTGTAAGAAGAAGATTGATGCCTTTATAATTGGTGCATTTGAGGGAATCTCCTTTCTTATGGACCTGCGCAAATGATGCTGAGATGCCTTCCAAAAGGCAAACACACTAGTCTGACCAAATCTTCGAGAGTTGGTGTATTCTCTCTACCAATTCATTAATGAGCAAAACTATCGAACGCCTCAAAGTGGCATTGTAGATCAATTTTGGTTTTACTACTTCGGATTGGATCGGGACGGAAGTACTTTATTCACTCATTAAACGGCACAAATTTATCAAGGTATACACCTTAAAGTAAGTTTTTTTTTTGCACTTTAAATCAAAATTTGCCTTTTAGTCTATGATTTCATTTCAAGGCATAAAGCCATAAGTTTTCAAAACAGAATTAGCTCACCATTCAAAATACCCATAAATCATCGTTCCATTAACAGACAAACAAATTAAATGAATCTTCTTCAACTGTTTCCTTGATTTAACTATGCAAATACATCATTTAACAGCCCATTTAAAAATCTCAACAAGACATCTGTCTGTTTAATTTTTGTTTTTCTGTCAGAGGCTCTTTCATCATTTTCCCAAAATAACGTCTTTAACATCTTAATCACATGTGTGAATAATTACATTTAAAAAAATGCAAATCGGCCCCAAAGCTGTGTATCTAGCCCGTGGGCAAAGAATCCCAAAAAAGTACAAAAGAAATAAAAATGCTTAAGCGTGTAACACAATCGGGAATCTATATTATGTATTTTTTTTTTAAGGCCAAACGCAATGAATTAAACCAAAAAAAAAAAAAAGAAAAAAAGTACCCAAAAGTCATCCTCGTAAAGAGGCTTTGTTCACGAGTGTGCGATTGTGATGTGATGAACATTTCAACAGATCGTCACAAACCCCAAACCTGGCAACATCCTTTTGTTGCTTCTTATCTGAGTGCTGTCAGTCAAGCGTCTTATGACTGTCAGAATTACTTTTCAAAGTGATGACACAATATAAATGCGTGCATTAAGATTTATAATTCGTGCGAAATGGGGCTTTTCGCCATATGAGTTGATTTCGTTTGGGGGCCTTTTGTGTTGTATGGCTTGCGTGAGCGCGCGTTAGTGATTGTGAAAGGGGCGAAATCCGAATCACTTTGTGCGGGTAATAATTTTTTTTTTCTTCTAGTCCACCACAACATAAAAGGGTTAAATGTGGTTCTTGGCAGGGAATGTGATTTTAAATTGAATGCCAAGAGAGATAACATTTTTTGAGAAGGCAATTTCCTAATGGGGATTTCCACCCTCCGCTTTCGTTAGGGCGTCACCATATAAAAGGATGTGCCAAAAGACATTCAGCTTTTTATGTGAATATACTTTGATAACTATAATCGTAGACATGCCTAATTTTTGAAATTGTATTTTTTTTTCTTTCGCAAATGTTCTTACACTTGATTTAGGTTGGATTGGATTTTATTGTGTAAATCGTTGGAAAAAATGTGACTTTGGGATGAAAACAATTGGAGTTGGTTCAGAGAAGTAATTTTAGCTAAAAAGAGATTCTATTACATGTAAGTAGTTTTGATTTTTTAAGCTGCCTCGACAGTAAGAACTATAAGAGCTCTATACCTTAAGCGTTATCTCTTTTAAGCACTGTGGGGCTTGCAGTGGGCTATTTATATTCTTTTTTCTTGGCGTACACTTAGATTGGCTTTCATACTTCAAATTGCACATAACGAGTACTTTCTCGCCAAGAACTTCGGACCCAGAAGTCCTGCTTCCTACTGGAAAGTATAGGAAGGTTGGCTAATTCTCATGCAACATGCTTACCAGCGAGGTAAATCCTGTGAGACTGTGGTCCAAAATCTGGGCGCCAAAAAGATGGTGCGCTTGAGAGTAAGGAATTCACTATAAAACTTTTCCTTTGCATATGTGACTCAGCTAGGCATCACAGTCACAGTGTGGACGAATCATCAGTATAGTAAATTAAGCTTGTTGTGCATGGTTTTGGACATTCTGTTTCTAACACGCAGTAGTTCTGACGTCAACTCATACCCTGTTATAAGTAGTTCACCTTTACGATTTGGCAAAAAACTGTTTGCGGCCAACAGGACAAGTTTTACTGTATCTACAAGGTGTCGCAAAAGTTATCGTCCGATATTCTCTGACGGTAATTTTTTTATGAATGAACAAATTTGGCTCTGCTTTTGGATTAGGTTTATTGATGTCCTTAATGTTTTTCCCATTAAGTCTATAAAATGATATCGGCTGACAGGCCGCCGCTTGAATTGATGACTATTCGGAGACGATTTATGGCATTTTCCATCGCTCTTGCCAGAACTTCCGGCGATAGGTTCTCTTAACAGATATTCTGTTTGAGGGCTTCCAGAGTCTGAGGCTTGTTGGCGACCAGTGCAAGCCCCAAAACGACAGATTATGCGAACCAGAAATGCAGCCCTCAGAATTTGAAAGCTAGCAGCTGATGCACTGTCTGCTCTGAGTCCCAGCTGCGATATTCTCAGCCGATTGGTTGATCCGGAACCGGCCAAACCTGTCAGAATCTTTGTTTTCCTATACTCTTCTACGCGAGCAGCTAAACGTAGTTGTGTTTGACTATTTAGTGTCGAACGACCTGGAAATTTGTGCAGAAATTTACGCTACACCAAAATCACCGAAGAAGTACTCCGCAAAAAAATCGTAAAAATTATTCCGCGTTCTTTAGGAGTATAGCGATTCATGTATTGTTGATGTGAACTATCTTTGTACTTCACAAATGTCAAAACACAATTGACAGAATTCACGAATGTGAAAAAAGAATTGACATTTGCCCCCATTTGAAATACTTATAGCATCCTTCGATAGGGTGATGAATTGAATTGAATTGAAATTGAGTAGAGGATATAATGTTCGTAAAGTGACATTTAAAATTTGTTTTGTTACTGAAGAATAACTCCTGACCAATACTAAAACTTTTTTGAATATAACTTTCACTTAAAGTTTCGTTAACATAAAATTTTTAATATAAACCCGCTTCAGATTGTTTCCTTAGATACCTATATACCTATAATTAATTAATTTATATGTTAATTTTGTTAATTAGCCTAACTAATTATACCACCTAATGAATAAAGGAACCTCATCAAAGCACATTAAAACCTTAAAATAATCTGATTTAATCAGCGATTTAGAACAAAGGAAAAAAAAAAATCAAATTGACGCGAAAACCAAAATTGACAAACCATTTAAAAATAAAGCAACAAAATTGAAGAACTAGTTCTACCTTTATATTCATCGTTGTCGTTTCCTAAAATCGACAGCTCCTCTGGTAGGCATTACTCCGCCCGATAACCATGAGAAGACCAAACATCTACTACCATACACCTTTCACCAAAATATCGCATATCAATTGGTTTTGATGGCTTCTCAAGTCAAACAAACAAAAACAAAAAAGTTCAACTTATGTATTCCCATGACCTCCAATGGTTATCTAACCACTGTGCGACTCCAATCTGTTTCTATTTGTATATTGTTTTCATAAGCAAAATTGTATCTAAGGGCACTGAAGACAATCAAAATTTTACGCATTCCATCGATAAAAGTGTCAACCAAAGGAACATCAACGCTGTTTTTGTTTTGATTAATGGCCATCAGTTGATGCAGAATTATGACCTCCCTGTTACCGAGTTTCGATGGGACTTGCATTGGGATCAAAACCATTCTTTGACAGAATGGTGAATACAAAATTGAAATGAAAACTTCCGCACGGTAGGAGCGACCAAAGCGTGGTGAATAATCGATGCATCCGACCGTAATTTGAATGGCAAATTAAGGCGGATATTGTATATAGTATTTTGTATCTCAGAGCCAGTTGATGAGGTCAAATGGGATTTTATTGACTCACTTGGGTGGCGGCGTTGATAGTGGGGAGTATCACACGCTTTTGTTTGTATTTTGGACTAGAAATATATTCAACTAATAATGGCGAATATATGATAATGCCATGACGTGGAACACGCCGGACCTGATTGGATCTCTCGACATGAGAGACTTGAGATTAACAAGCCGCAGACTAATCTAATGTGGGAGGTGATTACTTCTGGAATTTGTTTCTGTTCGGAGACACGATACACGAACTCGTGCTAGTAAATAAGGGAGCCATTATGTTGTGTAAACTGGTTTCGAAATATCGGAACATCTTATTGTTTGTTGATTTTGTCAGCCATTATTGTGTTTGATAGACGAGAGAGGTCAGTTCCGAGAGCATCGTCTTTGGTTGATAATGGAATTTTTATTACCTTGACCGTTACCTATCCTGTATATGACGTTTCGAAAAAGAAACTGTGACGGAATAATTTCAAGTTTGTGAATGCTAAAATATTTGTCACTGATTTTGAAAGTAGGATTTATGGAGATGAAACAAAATATGTTTGGGTGTATAGCATATATAATCTAGAAGATCTAACTAAGAATAGATAATCGGTTGGCAATAAAACATGATCTTTGCATAGAACGTTTCCTTGTATAGAAATTTATTGCAATTGATTTCTCTTAAATTTTATGTAAGCTTAGCTGTGCGATGGGGCCCACTGAAAAGCTTCCTAGCTATGCTATTGCCTTCGATTTTAGTTCTAGTCTGTTCCTCCTTAGAAATAGATCTTAGATTAGGTTGATAGATTGACTTAAGAGTGAAATGAGTGGGATTCCTGTGGGCTTGCAAACTGAACTCGATAAATTATTGTGAAAAACGTTATATGTAGATTTATAACCTTGCCATTCGTTGAATTATAGTCTCCGGCAAATGCGATGAGCTAAGCTGACAGCTCAACATTCTGGAGCAACTAAAGAAAGCCACCATGCTTCTATACTCGTGGAAGCAAATGTCGACTTCAGACAAAAATTACATACAGACGTTATGTATGTGCTATCGAGCTTAAACTCACTCATCGTATGTACATATGTATGTAACAGGTGGCGCAAGTCATCACTCTATCGGAAGATGCTATAATTTTTGAAATGTCAACAAACGTCAGTTCTACTTAGTCATTTGTGAAGTAAATGGATATAAAATACCTACACGCCAACAAGCCAAGAAATGTCAACAAACGTCAGTTCTACTTTGAAATTTGTGACAATTTGTCAACAAACGTCAGTTCTACTTTGACATTTGTGAAGTAAATGGATACAAAATACACATCAACAAGGCATGAGTGGCTAAATCCCTAATGAACGCGGAATAATTCTCAAGCATTTTTTGCGGAATAATTCGTCGGTGGTCATTCGACATCAACTGGGCAATCATTATGACGTTTAGCCACTCGCCTAGGAGAGTATGGGACAACATTAGATTCAGCGACGCCTGGCCAGCCCCGGAGCAGCCATTCAGCTGAGAATATCGCAGCTGTGGCTCAAGCCGTCGCAGAGAACCACGGACAATCAACTAGACGTAGCGACGCGCTACAAAATTCGGAATCAATCGTCGGTCTTTACAGAGAATTTTAGTAAAAGACTCTAAGATGTTCTCCTACAAAGTGCAGACAGTTCATTAGCTGTTAGCTGTTAGGGCTACATTACCAGGTCCCCAAATTACTCGTCTTGGCGGTTTTCACTGGCCAGTAAGATCAACTTATTTAATCGTTCCAGACTTCTTTTTGTGTGTTTTTTTTTTTTTTTTTTGAATTCACGAGTCTATGTTAACAATCCCCGGATTCTTGAAGCCCCTCAAATAAAATATCTCTAAAAAATTCGAGGACATATCGCTGGAAGTTCTGGGAAGAGTGTTGGAAATGCCATAAATTGAGTCCGAATGGTCATCAATTCTGGCGGCGGACACTAAGCTGTCAAGGAGAGATAGACTCTTATATCCAATCTTATGGGTTATGGATCTTTACTCAAGGGCAAAACATGTGTCTAGATTAGATTGAAGGGCTTTGACTAAAATGAATTTGAAACATCTTGGGAGCAATGTTGCTAAAAAACCTCTTCGGGAAGGAAACTCTTTATAAAACCTTCGTCAATTCAGCTCTTGTAAATGACTTGAAGTACATAATATATCTACTCAGTCGAAGCATGATAAGGATACAAATATTTGGTGTCAAATATGTTGACGACATTGGCAGGTGCAAAAGATTTGATAACGATTTGTACAAGCTACAGAGTGACAGCAACCTCATCAAACCACCCAGCAAGGAAAAGGACACTAACATCTGTGTCTCCTTGTAGGTCTTAGCCTCTCCACATTGCCTCCATGCCGAATCGTTTGTGGTTTCTAATCGGTACCTTGCTTCTTTCTTGATTGTTTTTTGGCCACCAATACTTTGGTTCGATTCAAATGAGACATTAGGCATTACCTTGTTCTAATAATAAAAGCCAAAATTACATCATTTTAAACGACAAAGGACCTATTTACGAGTTATTATCAACTGCTTTTACACGGCATCCTCTCTAATCAAATGCCATTAGCCACTGGGAAAGTAGTTTATGAAACTTAATTTACTCAACACTTTTCCACATAAAATGGTAGCCAAAATTATTCCAAACAGAACAGTGCTCGTTCTGTAAATATCAACTAAACAACTAAACTGAAACCACATTGATAGTGTAAAATGTTGACCGCTCAAATAAAATCACCTGAAACAAACCTAAAATCAAACAAATTTTCACGCCCTTTTTTATTTATTACAAGTTGTCAATTGTCCTCATCCTTTTTCCAAGAAAATAAAAAAATGCTTAAATTGGTAAATTTCGAACAAAATTTTCCGTCTGTCACGGTCCATAATCATGGAGTGTTTGTTGACAATGGCAACGCGCAACAAGAACTCACAGTCACACCCTCCGCCACAGCATCCAATTGTATGCAATACATTTCGTTCCAACCGCCTAAGTCCACACAATAAAATATTTGACGGTATAAATTGTATTTATAAATTAAGTGCATACCTTTTGGCGGCGAACAATGCACCAAACCGGCGGCATCGCATACAAAATCTGTAAATTTGAAAAATATCACAGACCGGTGAGTTTGTCTGTCTATTCATTGGGAAGGATATTATGAAATCCCCATCACCTCGCCGGAGTGGATACAATTCAATAGGTAGTATTTTACTACGCCGCCACACATTGGCTAGATATTGTATTATCCTCCAGCAGATAGGAGGCAGGCATTTGAATTTAGTAATTAATCGCGACAGTAGTTGATTAAAACATACTGTATCCGCGTGTATGTTGAAATGGAATCGCATTACATTAATTTCGTGGAGGATAGGTAGTTTGGTAGCCAGTACGGTTGGGTAACGACTTGTTTGATCGAAATAAATTAAAATAAATTTTCCTGAATTAGTTATTCATAATCTGAGTAAGCTGAGTAAGCTGAGTCTCTCCTCGTGGACTTTTGTGTGGAGGAATGGCTGGCAACTGGTAATTGCAAAAAGGCGTTGTAACAATAAATGTAAATTGAATCTGAAATAATGAATCGAATTATGTTCGATTGGTTTCTGTTTGCGCGATTAATTAGAAAGTCGTTGCAGGAGATTGGTGGTTCGCTTCGGTTAATTTAGCGGTAAATTTTAATATAATTTTTCCACATAGCTTTTTGTTGATCCATTTGATTTAATTTTAATTTTCAATTCAATTAGTGAACGAAATAAATCATTCAGATGGGAATTTGATATACAAATAGTGAGTTATGTATTCAAATATGAAGCTAAGTATATACGAGCTTATAATTGGTTATTTGGTTGATAGTTCAATCTACACATACGAGTAGTGTGCTTGTGATTTCTTATATTGAGAAAAGATTAGACATATGTATTGTATTTTTGTTTCTTCAAAATAATTTATGAAAAAAAAAAAAAATCGGTCAAGTGCGAGGAGGGCCTTGTGCAACAGTATTCCGGTCATTAAATAGAAGGTTTTCAGTGGGTGTCGTGGCTCAGTGGTTAGTGCCGTGGCCTACTGAGCAAGGGGTTCCAAGTTCGAGTACAGAAAAATACCATCAACACAGCCCCACCTCTTCCGAGTCTTCTTCACATTCTTATATCCTGTATCCGCCTACGCCCCATCGTTTGCGGGCTCCATTGCATCGCTTGGTTAGCTATTGACTCGTCACCCTTTCGGAGAGTGTGACCAATTCACTGACACTTTCGCTGTCGTATGGTTGTGCGGCCCGTTGTCTGATCAAGCTTTAGTTAGAGATACGTCTTGGCCAGAATATACTTACGATTTAACGTAGACTTCCTCGTGATAGTGACGGTCACCCTCCAGGTACCACATCCATATAGCAGCACGAATACAACGTTGGAATGTGAATAGCATCTCAAACGCAGGTTTTGCTTGCTGGCCTTATCCAGTTTGGTTCCGCCATCGATACTCCCAAGGCATTGGAAACTCTCTAGGTACTCTCAAAACCGTTTGATCAGCAATACATACATGAGTTGATGAGTTCAGTTCTAGGCTGATCATTTTTTTGTTTACTAAGTTAATTTTCAGCCCAGCGACGTCTGCTTCTCTCCACATTTGCTGTCATTTAATGAAGCTCCATTATCCTTTGAGACAGTAGGCATACATATGTATATAATTGGCGAAGTCGATGTGCTTGAGTTCAGATGTAAGAGTCCATCAAATTTCTCCATTTCCTGTTGATAAGGCCGCATTCAGCACATCCCTAATCACCAATCGAAATAGTATTGGTGAAAGTATACAACCTTGCCAATTCCAATTCCTCAGACAGCCTACCTCTGTGCAATACATGACATGTGGACCCATTCTATGAAACCTTGATAATTGCTACTGATTCATCATGAAGGCCCTTCCAAATAGATTCCCGATTGACACTATGAAAAGCCTTTTAAAAATCGATGAACAGCAGGTGAAGTGGTGATCGATACTTAACACACTGCTCGATGATGATCCGCAGGGTGTGGATGTGGATCCAGAGCGGAGACCAGCTCCTTCAGCGTCGAGTGTGTCAATACCCAATACAATAAATTTTACTATCAACTTTTGTTGGTAAAGAACCAGTGACGATTTACTGTCGACCGAAAATACTAACAGCTTATTGATGTACCATGCCCTGCCATTACACTGAATTATAATAAGCATATGGGAGGCGTTGTCTTCCTAGATTCCTCTGAGATAAGATACAGAATCAATACAAAGCGCAGAACGCAATTTTTTTTGCATTTAAAAGTTCATTCTCGCACATTTCAGAGTTGGGCTTAAGTATGTAAGTGCTTATCCACACACATCCTCCCTCATTTTTAAGTTCCGCATACGATTCAAGGTTCTTCCTTCTTCGTTGTTACGCTCAGTATATATCGTGGTCAGCTACCATATTGCAGAGTAGCAACGAATCCTCTGCTCTTAGTAAAATTTTCCGGTAATTTGCGCAAACAAAATCCATTTTATTATATCACAGCCTACGGGATATCTGACGTTCAGCCTCTCGTTTTAACAACTCGAACCATCTGCATCCTTAAATGAATAAGAGTGGTCGGTAGCATCAAGAAATTCGCCTGAAGCGCGTGACTGTACACAAAATTTCAATTAAACTTTGATGGGAATTTGTTTTAAGGGTTCCCGCCTCCCCCACCCGACGCCGCACTCTCTTTGCTGAGTGCGTGCTTTAGAGATATATGTCCGGGCAGCGTAATCAACTGCCGCCGATATGCCTGCTTCCCCTTCCTCATAAACGGCGAACTCTTGACCAAGAGTAACGCCACCAATACCACCAACCATACCACACCACACCACACCACACCGGCGACAACTTAACAAATAATACGAAAGCTCAACTGTATGTATACGAGTACACTGAGAGAGATCCTGCCGCAAGGAGGTATCAATTTATTCCATGTTATCAAAGAGCCTAATGAGTTTTCCTCGTACAGTTCTTGGTAATCCTGGCATATAGGGTGGTAGTCGTGGCGGTAGTGGTTGAGGTGGTGGTCTAGTCTTGGCCAGAGAATTTATGTGTGTCCTTTATTTATTGGTTCTCATATCCTGCTTAATGTCCTATTGCCGCTGGAATTTGGTCAATAAATTCTCCGTTTACACTGTGAACAAACATTTTGGTTCAGCCTTAGACATGTCCATCCGGGCCATTGAGGTGGTAACGCTGCACACTACTCTGCCGAACGCCCTCTATTTAATGTGGGTCAATGTGGGGTCGGTCATTATTGTCATGACATTGAAGATGCTGTGTGTTGTTCTGCTCTTCTGTGTAAAAGTTTCGGTTGGACGACAAGGTGGTTGCTGGGCGCAATGGGGAAGTGAGCGTGTAACAGGGTAATTTGATGGTTGTTCTAGTTTCGTAAAAGACAAGACGGACGACAGCGTTCACAAGATACTTTGTTTTGTGTTTCGTGTTCGCATAAAATATTTTATTTGGTTATGTTGAATTTTTCGTTTTTTTTTTTTTCATCTTCTGTGTTAGAATAGATGAAATTGAAGTAGTCTGTTGAAGGGCAGAGAAAGGATATAGCTATGAGTTCTTAAATGGTTTGGAAATATTCTAAGAGTTGACAAGTTACAATAAATATCGCACTTAATGCGGATGGACTCTTTTATGGTTAGGATGGGCAAGGATGATGGTATAGGTATTTTATTTATTCGCAAGTAAAGGGTTAAGTGGCAGCGAAATGGGCGTCAAAAGCTGCGACATTTTATGGGGTTTACAAGCTGTTTTCATGGAGTTCGATAAAATGTAAATGCTAACAAAAGGGTCTTCAGGAATAGGTCCTCCAGTGACCTGCTTTACCCATTTGTACTTTTTCAGTCAGGAAGATCCTAGCATGATTGTCAAAAGTTGTCAACAAATTAGTCGTCGGTTATGGAGTAAGGCATTTGTTAGAAAAAACTTTTGTTGATCATTTGCTTTGTACTTCAGTGCACTATCCTCCGGGCCTACAATTATTCTATTTTTCGTCACTATTTTAAGCCTGTGGTTGCCATGACACAGTGGTTAGTGCGCTGGACTACTGTGGTAATGCAGGATTCCAAGTTCGAATCCAGGAAAATATCAAAGTTTTTTTCATGGCCCCAATTGAGTTTGACAAACATCCAAGAGTATTAATGTCATGAAAAAGCTACTTAAAAAAACCCTCTGCCCTTCGGATACGGCATAAAACTGTAGGTCCCTTCCGTACGTTTAGAAATTTATACCCCGCACTACACGTACAGCTGTGCGAAGCTAGGTCTTGTCCCATTAGCAATTGGTTGTATTTTCTTGATTGTAATAAACCTTAAATATGAATATTAGGCCAAAGGTAGTCTAAAGATGAATCAAGGAGTAAATTTATCTTCTTATGGAAGACACATACTAAAAGGGTCCTTGTACAGTCTCTGCCTGAGACTCGGCTGCCTTCCATCCTCTGCGGACAAGCAGCTCCCAGTTGCGAAGATTAAGCTTTCTGGCATCCACTACAATTTTTTTCCTTGTACCGATGGTTCGGTCTTCTTCGTCGTCTCGAACCTGAGGGCTGTGCTTCAAACATCCTCTTGGTTGGAGCATTTTTGTCCATTTGCTCCACTTACATCTACATCGTGATACAGCTGTTGTATCTCCTCCTTCATTCGCCCTCCAAAACATAAAGCTGATTTTTTTTGATGCAATAGATGATGTCTAAAAACCTCTTTGTCCCAGTCTGACTAATTAAGTCATCTCATCTAGGTTTTTTGCCTACCAATTGATCAATAAATCTAATCTATCTATTCATTTGTTACTAGACGGCTTTGAAATCCAATTAAAACTCCTAAATCCATCTAAAAACCATTCAAAACAATCATCACCCCCCCATCAGTCCAGCTGATCATATCAGCAAAGTGGAATCAAGCTCGCTTACACAAGTGAACTGAACATTTTTAATTTGTTCATGCCGAAGAATTCCAATTGTACAATAGTCCCTTGCCTGCAGTTAGGATACAATAGAATAATCCAATTCTGCGAACCAAAACGCTGGAAGTAATATACGATTGGTTAGAGCTGTGATTTGTTTTTTTTTTTCCACGGCTCTTCTAGTTGTCAGTAACACTCGTCGGTTTTCGATTCAAAATTGGTCTCCAGTATAACTGCTGTTCCCAAACCACAAAGCAAAATTTTCAAATATTTGCAAACTAGCAACGCGTCGCGCCGCGCTGCATATGGCAAAGCAATACATAGTACATGCGCTTTCCATGCGTCTGCACCGGTATGCGGGTTCAAAATTTAGTTTATTGCCCCGAACGATGGCGGTAGATTGCTGTTTGCCAAAGCGCAGAATTCACTCACTCACTCCATTGAGCTTTCCGACAGTTATACCATGTAAAGTCCTTGAGAGACGATTTTACACATTCGCCCATTCGATTTAGGGGGGTTGATTTCGGAGGGTGCTTTTGGATTTCTACCTCCAACAAATCATTTTTATGACTAAAATTCTTAAAAAAAGAAAATGTCTGAACAAAGTAGAGATCCTTAAGATGCACTCAAGAAAATTTACCAAGAGAAGTTAATTAAAACACTAAAGGCATGCGAATAGTTTAAGTGGACCTCTCAGTCGGCAGCCAGCCAGCGGTAAGATGAGCACAGAGGATTGCTGAAGCTTCATTCATTCATTTGCATATTACTTGACGTTGTGTTCATTTGTTTTGGCTAAGGACTTTCAGTACAAGAGGTTTGCTTCTGTGATTTTGAGGAATTCCAAATTGGACGTTTAAGTTGTCTTTTGTGGAGAGAATCTTTGCTAATAATTATATTAATTAATTTGAAGTCAATGACGTGAATCCCTTTTCAGGAATTGTTATTATTTAATGAGGATTTCTCAAGATGGTACTAGAGTTGTATTTCATCTTTTGGTTTTGGGGTTTGTAATGACTGTACAGATTGATAATCTAAAGGTTGTTTTTCTTTTACTTCTTAAGATAAACTGGACTTCTCAATTGATACTTGATGGAATCGTGAGTTTGGAAGTTCCGTTTGCTCTATATAGATAGTTATGGAGGTTTGTTTGTTTGTATACAAATTGTAGAGTGGATACTTCAAGCGAATTATCTTTTTAATAAATAATTGTGGAATTGGCAACTCTTTCTGTGAGAAAAAAAGTTATATCAAATCTCAAACGTAAAGGTCCAACACTGCCAAAAGTCTGACACTCACAAGAAATCAACGAAAACTGTGCGTCGCTTTTATTCCTTTTATTTCATGTCCGTCCGTTCGTGAGTCATCCGTCGGGCCTTAAATTGTTAGCTAGGTCAATAAAATTTAGTATACGAAGTCCTTGGAAAGTAAGCAACAAAAGTGTAGGTACGTCCACTTCGCTTACTCTACAAATCTTTTATAAATTATATATAGCCACGCCCATTTTTCGGGGTTAAAAAACAGTTTTTCCTCGAATATAACAAATTTTCAGAATTTGCGCCCACTTTTCGAAAATATTTTCGGTTTTCGAGTAATTTTATAAAAAATAAAAACTTTTGAAGCAAGTATGTTGGTTTGGTTGCCGTGCCTCATTGGTTAGTGCTTTGGACTTCTTCGCAAGGGGTTCCAATTTCGAATACAGGAAAATACCATCAAAAGTTTTTTCACGGCACCATCTCTTCCGAATGTCTGACAAGCATTCAAGAGTAGGCTTTGGGTCTCTATGGGCTGCTTACGGTCTAATATTTCTTTTATTTTTTATGTTCGCGGAAGAAGTTGTTATTTAGGAAAGGGATAGGTTATCAGACGAGTCGTTCTAGACAGTTTTAGCATTTTTGCATGTCGGGCGCTGTCTTCTAAATTTAAAATTAATTCAAATGTTCTAAAAATAATAAAAGCTCGAGCTAGTATCATATAATCTGAATACTTGGAGCTGGAAAATGCCTACTTAGACTTACTAAGGATACAGTCTATACACATTTTTACAAGCTTCAAGCTTATAAGGTTCTACTCTGGAGTTGAATGATCTCAATAGATAACGATAAGTAAGTAGGACTCGTGTAATCATTGTTATTTCGCTATACGACTCGAAAGCAGAATAGTGTTCGAATGAACTGACTTGGCTATCATCTGAAATTGGTTGTGAATGATCGATTACGAAAGCGAAAACTTGACTCGTAATCGATTGTTGTCGGCCGCCCCTGCTCTTTACCGTTTTCTATTCTCTATCGTTCGTTATCCCTAAGTTCGTAAAAGGTTTGATGGCGGTTTTTAGCGCGCCGTCATTGAAATGCATTCATGAATCCTATTCCATTTCTGTGCTGAGCTCGGGGAGGGTGTTTTTTGCATCAAATTCTGCTCATAAATGAAATCCTGCTCGATTGAAACGCAGTGGGGATGTGCTGTTTCTTAGAACGAATTTAGCTTTCTGCAGATGCTTTCTAAGGTATTCGTTTTCTCGTCTAGTTGATTCAACTGATGTAATTGTCGTGTCGCCTATTGTTTATCTTTTAAGCGCTATTGAGAAAATTGAGTCGAAAATTGGCCTTACAACTCTAGATCTATAGACACACAACTATTACCTCGTAAATTCTCCAATAGAAGGATAGAAGTAAGTATATTCTTTGATTATCATAGTATTACACCATACATAGCTGAGTATAATAGTATAGTATTCTAGACAATGGGCCGATTGACTTTTGGCAGTATCATTTTAAGCCATGATTGGATTATCGATATTTTTTTTTCTTGCATACTGTATGTGCTAGTTAAGGTTTGCTTTATTGTCTATCATAAACCTTAGATTTAGACAGCCTATTCTACATGACCATGACATGCTAAATTAAATTTTTATGTGTAGTGTAACTATGGGACACTATATGATACCTAACGTAGTCATATGCAGGTACACACTTCCCCAATTCCTTTTCTATGCAGATTTTGAAGCCCTAATTCCCCCAAAAGAGGAAAGTTTTGTAAACTATCCATAAGTTTTTATATGGACGTATCCAAAACGGAAACGGGAGTAGGCGGAGGTGTGTTCTCGCAAGATCTAAACTGTAAGATCTCCAAATCACTGTATAATGTAATATTCGCAAGGGATATTACCATCTCTACTGGTAGTCAAGTCGCGATTAGTTCCCTACAATCGGCTACATTCAATTCCAAAATTGTCCTCAATTGCCCTCGCTTAATGAGATAGCTGAACAATTGAAAATCCACCTTATACGAGTGCCAGGACACTGTGACATCGAGAGTAACTGCATGACTGATGAACCAGGCATGGCACAACTCTTCCGATACTACCCAAAAAGGTTAATCTCTACATGCCTCTTGCTACATGTGCACTTTTAATCAAACAAAATGTGACCAACGTTAGTCAAACTGAACAGCTTGCTGCATTGCAAAGCAGATCAGGCCCAAGCTGGATCCAAAGCGGTCCGACATCTTTACAAAGCTAAATAGGTCCCATATTAGTACCATTAGGTCCCATATAGCACGCAGTAAGACTGGTCCACCCTTCTAACGATTTCTGCAGGAGTTGAATTCTTTTTGGCAATATATATCAGGCAAAGTCTTTGAAACTCATATAGGAACTGTGAATTCAATGTGGGAACTGAAAAAGGGTTAATCTGTTCCTCTCGCCAAACCATAAACGTCATCACTATTATCTAATACTTACGCTTCATCTAAAGACGAATTCAAGTGTCGAGATCTACATATGCTTTTCAAAACTAAACAAATAGTTTTCCAAATGCCATGATACCCAGCCTAAACGGACCCTCCATATATCTTATTCCATGTTCAGAAGATTCTGGCAAAAGTTCTGACAGCATCTCTCATTAAAATCTTCCCCCATTTTCCCTCTCCTAACCTAATCTCAATAATTGTTCCTAATTCATATTTCTGCAGAAATTTCTCACGTCTCTGACCTCGAAGATCTTAAAATAATTGCCAAGCATTTTCCATTTTTGGATTTTCCTCTCATTTAATTGAACTTCTTTACAACTCTCGTCACATGTAGCTAATGTCTATCTTTCTTACCAAATGGCCAACATCTGTACATAAGCCACTTTCTATCCTCGCAACACATTAAAATTATCCCTTAAATAGAGATAATGTTGGTGTGTGCGTGTGTGTTTTGCTCTAAATCGCCTTCACACGCAAGCATCCAGTCTCACAACTGGAAGTATCCTTCCCTGACACTATACTCACATGTGTGGTACCTCGGAACAATTACACCCTGATGACATAGCCGTGAGTGGAATTAATTTGAATATCCTTGACTGGTCGCACATATGTTGACGGGAGGGTAATTAATTCGGGTTTTGCATGCGTCTGGCGTACAACTACACCCCGAGCATTAAGGATTAAAATTCGAAAATCCCTTATTACAGTTGATTTACCTATCACTTGTGTGTTGCTTGTGAAAGGATTTCGGTAAACCAATTAGGCAATGCTTGAGGTGTTATTTCTCGCACAGGTTCTGCGAAAGGAAGCAAAAAAAAAAAAAAAAACACGAAGAAATGATAATTGCACGCGCACTTCATGTCGGGTACTCAGCCCTAATTGATTCAATCACACACTTCAGACGGGAATATCGCGCGAGTATTGTACACATAACAAATTAAATTCCAAAGGATCAGCACAAAATACTCGTCAATTGTCATCGCGCACTACAGTAAAGCACAGCACAGCCAACCCAGCACACCACCCAATCCATTCAATCAGTATTTCCTCGAGGGATTTGCAGAGGGTCCTTTTTTTTTTGCTCTCTCATATACACTTTCTGGGCAAAATGCAATTACCCCAAACCATTATGGGAACTCGTGAAAGTCCTACACCAGCAATACGTATTGAATCATCATGCCACACCGGTACGATGATAAGGTACGAGTATCCTTTTAGAGAAGGAAGAAGCTACCTTCTTCCTTTGGTTGAAGAATTCTGCTTATGCAAATTCCCATTATCCCCGTTCCTGATGATTCCTTCGACGACGACGACAACGACGACAATTTCTTCTTATTCGTTTGCGTCTATTATCGAACTTTAGGATTCCAATGGTTGCCGGCGAGAGCCTCAACCATGAGTGCAGGTGGCAAATTGATGCTCTTCATGTCATTGTCAAATGTGCGAGCGTCACAGAAACTCTCGCAAAAGAGACACGCCACTCGATGTTGAAGTGCCGATTGCCAAAAGGATCCCAATGGTATGTCTACGTTCAAGTGGCATCGGGGTTCAATTAGATTCGGGCCAAAACTTTTGTTATCTCCGGAATCTCGATTAGGATGTGTGAGTATGTGCGTTCTGGAGAGGGACGGATGAATAAATTTTCTATCGATTGTGGTACACGCACTCGAAACCACATCGGGTGGCAGGGCGGCAGTGGCAGCGGCAGAGAGCAGTGTGTGAAGGACCCTGTGAGCGCACTTGTAAAGGTCGCCCGAGGGGTTTTTCCCTGCTGTTGTTGAGTTAATCAGTGGCAATGATTTGCATTAGACATGAATGGGAGATGGTTTGTTTGCAAATAAAAATGGGAAATCGATTAACACAAACGACACGCAGGAGGGGGTGAGACGATGATGGTGAGAACGTGTTTTCGAATTGATATGTCAATTAAATTATTGTACTGCCAATCGGGTGTGGGTAATAGAAGGGCGGAAATTGAGTTGAAATGCTGAGATAAAGGATAATGCTTGGAGCGCAGCAGGGACTTGCGTAGGTTTGATGGGTGCACATGAATATATAGTCCTTAACTCTCTTGATGGCAACAGAGTTGTATGATGTTCTGGTTTGAGCAGTTGCACCACTTTTTGCTCAGATAAACTAATGAAGAGTACTGTCAAAGTTTTTTTTGGACACTGATGCTTTGTTCTGAGTCTGCATAGGCGATGAAAGAGAGCTGTTGTAAGGTGTACTCTGCTAGTGTCCTATCCGGTATGGCGTATGGTTTCATTCAATTTGCCTCAGGGATGTAGAATTTACTTAGGGTCGTTCCTTTTCGACTTTTATGTGCCATGTTTTCCCATCCTAAATGAGCGTTGAAAAGTATTTTCAGTGCACTGTCCTTTGGTCGTAGAATGGCTAAAACTTTTGGTTCCTGGTACCTTATCTGACAGAGAAGTTGTATATTTTCTTTGAATTGATCAGTTTCGACAATTTAGGCAAACTTGCTGGCATTGACGTCAATCGCTTCGACCGCTTCATAGGAAGCTCCTGCTAGTTTAAGTGAGTAGACTAAGGATTTTCGATCGGATCGGTATCACAACATCCTCATCCACATCCTCAATAGCCACTTCATGGTATACCCAGTCGTATATGTGTGTGGCGTAATGCCACTCTCAAATTGACTTTATCCGGAACCGGGTGCAATCGAATGCAAACCATACTATCCACGTCCTTTCGGATACCACACACTGTGCATATGTGTTTGGGTATGTGTCTTAAGGGCTTAAGTAAGCACAGCTAAGCAAATTTCGTATCTCCTCGTCGTCGTCGTCGTAGTGGTCGATGTGTCCATGGGAAATTGTCTTTCCTTGGCCCCCATTTGGAAATCGTTTCATTGAAAATAGAGTCAAGTTGCGGAATGTTAAGGGGTTTGACTTTCTGCCTGAAAACAGGATTCAAAAGGATTTTCTCCACTTTTTCGAATTTCTCTTACGATTTTGCTATTGGTATGCAGTCACAGTGTCCACTGTACAGATGTCGTAATGCGCCCCCCAAAACGGATGCACGACGACCATGTCATATCGAAAGGATGCTGACAAATCGCTGTTTCGATTTGGTGGTAGGTCCTACCCACCATCGGATATGACCTGCTGAAATAAGGTCACTTGTACGTAAAATACATATGTATGTACATTCCTTGTCCAGGAAGACAAAAACTGAAGGACTATTTCGCACACACGCTGGTATGTCTCTCTGTCGGAAGTATCGAAGCAGTGTCATAATCTCGGGTAACGAACGCGACACGGACGCGCAGAGCATCACTGATGCATTGAGGGTATTTCGTATGCGAAAGGAGTTGTCCGGCGTATATCTCATCTGAAATAGATGGCCGTGGGTGGATAGATAGCAGATGCGCTTAACGATGATTGATACCGCTTAATGGTTACGTGCGATGGATGTATTGAAGTGGCAAAAGGCTTCTACTGCCAAGCCAAGTAGATGAACAATGTCTTTGACATAACTGGGTTGCAAAGTGCACAAGAGCTGTGCTGTGTGGATTAGGTACATGCCATCGTGTCGAGTAGCTTAAAAGAATTACAAAGTATTTGAGGGGAAAAAAGTTTTTCTTTCAGCTGTTATGCTTTCTAGATACATTGAATAACCGTGAGTCCTTCTTTGTAAGCCTTAGACCATCCTCAATTGATAAGAAATCCATTTAGCATAAATCATAATCGCATTCATCCGAAGGATAATAAACTTATTCCGCTTTCCAAAAGACCGAACGACCTCCAATGTCCACTTACTTAGATGTATCCCGCATGTCCTTTTTTATGATTTACAATCGACTATTATTTAGAATAAAGG
Organism: Chalcosyrphus nemorum; assembly: GCA_949716465.1. Classification (NCBI taxonomy): domain Eukaryota; kingdom Metazoa; phylum Arthropoda; class Insecta; order Diptera; family Syrphidae; genus Chalcosyrphus; species Chalcosyrphus nemorum. Next base: position 84,305,505 of record OX454333.1, read on the forward strand.
TCCTTAGAATTTAATCTTGCAAATCTCCTTAAATTTTCTTCTCATTTTTTTTTTGCCTTAAAATTAACTTTGCAAGGACTTCCTTATACTCTAAAAGATGGAAAATGTAAAATCCCATTCTCAATCATAATCATGTCCAGGATGTGTTTTTATTTTTTTTTTGCAGGCTGCTCTCCCAAGAGCTTCTTCTCGACAGCAAAAAAGAAAAAAAGCTAAATCCTTCTTGAAGAGAATCTTTTGTTGTGTGTCGATTCAATAAAGGACAATGTTCACTTTATTTTGCGTTCCTCCTTTCGTACGTTTCTGAATAATGGCCCCTAATGTGTCTATAAAAGTCAACTTTATTACATTACCCCCCCCTTCAAGTGGACATGAAGCAGAGCCACACGCAGTGATGTCCTTTTTAACATACGACGAGTACTTGGTAGAAAAAAAAGAGGAAAAAAAAAAATATTCCAATCGATTTCTAAACACACGAAACTCGGACAATACAATTTTCTTTATTCTTCCATTTCACACATCTTTATTATGCTCCTAAGGATATCCTGTATGACCTAAGGTCAATGGGTTCGTTTTTATTTTTTTTTTGCTCTTTAGGTAAACCACAAGGATAATAGAGTCCCGAATAAAGATGGGGAATGTATTTGCTGTCCACCCGGTTACATGTGATTTGTTTTCTGACGCTCAACAATGCAACACAAAATCACACATGTCTTCAGGATAATGATTTTCTTTCTTATCCTTGTGTGGCGTGCAAAAAAAAAAAAAAAACCCTCCAAAAAAAATGGAAAAGGAATTCTTCTGGGTTTTTGCTCTTGTTGAAGAGCAAATTCAATTTGATGCTTATGTGGGGGGTGGTGGTCTGGGCTTGGGTGCGTGTTTGTGTGTGTATGAAATTACGAGCTTTAAAGGATCAAAGCGGTTTAGGTTTATGAATATTCCTTGCGGCGTTAGGTGTACACCGTACACGGATGTTGTTCTTGTTATCGTCGTCCTTTTTTTGATTGTTCACTTCTTTTCAGCAAGTGTTTCTTGGTTTTTCTTCTGCTTTTCATGTTTGGGTAAGGACACAAAAAGGATAATCAAAGATGTGTTCTTTTCTGTGATATTATCCGCTTGGATTTGTGGTTGAAGATATATCGATGTTGGGGATACGATTATCCTTATGGATCAGATGTTTATCCTTATCTACGAAAAGATTGCTCTTGGGGAATGGTGCGATGATATTGTTATGAGCTTATGTCCACTTAAGGTATTGGAATTCTTCCAAAGTAGCTTTGGTGTTAGACTTTGAAATGGTTGTAGGCACTGTACAAAGGCCTGCTTTTCTACATATATGACCACTTTGGTGTACCAGTATATTTCCAAAATAAAGATAACCGAATTTTTTAAATAATTTTTTCTATATATTTCCTATAATTTAATCACTTGTTTCGCTTCGATGCACATTGCCTGACATAATCACTAAAATCTAATCGATCAATCTAGTGACGTTTGATCTTGTATTTCTTGACAGTCTTGTAGCGGTAACCATCTTCAGCAATTTGCTCAATAGGTTGTTCAATTGCTACTGCTGGAGCCAAGTATTCATTGCTGGGCTGTTGGATTGCCAACTCCTGGACGGGTGGAAGGTATTCAGCGGGAAGTTCACTCACATCACGACGATGCCTGTAACGGATGCGACGAACGGTCTTGTAACGATATCCATCACTGCCAAGTTCGACGGTAGGTTCAACTTGTACTGGAGCGGGGACTTCAATTGGGGCAGCAACCTCAATTGGAGCTTCAATGGCGACTGGAGTTGAGATGGCGATTGGAGCTGGAGCAGCAACTTCGACTGGAGCTGGAGCAGGATAAGCGTAACCAGGTTCAGCTGACTGAACTGGTGGCAAATATTCAGCAGATTTGAGCTCACTGACATCACGACGATTGCGGTGACGGAGGCGTTTCACGGTCTTGTAGCGATATCCATCATCGGCCAATTGTTCGATGGGTTCAACGGCTTCAATTGGAGCCAAGTATTGGTTGTTGGGCTCGGCGATGGCCAACTCTTGGACGGGAGGAAGGTATTCGGCGGGGAGCTCGCTGACATCACGACGACGTCTGTAGCGGATGCGGCGGACGGTCTTGTAGCGATAGCCATCACTGGCGAGCTCAGCACTTGGTTCAACTGGAGCTGGAATCTCAATTGGGGCGGCGACCTCAACTGGGGCTGGGATCTCGGCAGAAGCAGCGACTTCAACAGGAGCTGGTGCAGGGTAAGAATATCCAGGTTGGACTGGTGCTGCGGCAACTGGGGGCAAGTAATCGTTTGATGGGAGCTCGCTGACATCACGACGAATTCTATAGCGAATGCGACGGATTGTCTTGTAACGGTATCCGTCTTGAGCCAATTCTGCGCTTGGTTCAACTGGAGCTGGGATTTCAACAGGAGCTTCAACTTCCACTGGAGCTGGAGCAACAACTTCTACTGGGGCTGGAGCAGGGTATGCGTAACCAGGTTCAGCTTGTTGAACTGGTGGCAAATATTCAGCAGATTTCAATTCACTGACATCACGACGATTGCGGTGACGGAGGCGTTTTACGGTCTTGTAACGATATCCATCATCAGCCAACTGCTCGATGGGTTCAACGGCTTCAATTGGAGCGAGATATTGGTTGTTTGGTTCTGCGATAGCCAACTCTTGGACGGGAGGCAAATACTCAGCAGGGAGCTCGCTCACATCACGACGATGCCTGTAGCGAATGCGACGAACTGTCTTGTAGCGGTATCCATCGCTGGCAAGTTCAGCACTTGGTTCAACTGGAGCTGGGATTTCAATTGGAGCTTCAACTTCTAAGGGAGCTGAAGCAACAACTTCCACTGGAGCTGGAGCGGGATAAGAATATCCAGCCTTGGCTTGTACTGGTGGCAGGTAGTCACTTGACGGTAATTCACTGACATCGCGACGGTTGCGATGACGGAGACGTTTCACGGTCTTGTAGCGATATCCATCATCGGCCAATTGCTCGATGGGTTCAACGGCTTCAATTGGAGCGAGGTATTGGTTGTTTGGTTCAGCGACAGCCAACTCTTGGACGGGTGGAAGGTATTCGGCGGGAAGCTCACTGACATCACGACGCTTCCTATAACGAATACGCCTTACGGTCTTGTATCTGTATCCATCATTGGCCAATTCAGCGGTCTCCTGCACTGGAGCGGCAATTTCCACTGGAGCTGCAACTTCAACAGCTTCAACTGGAGCGGATACCTCAACTGGAGCTGGATAAGAGTAACCAGCTTCCTTTTGAACTGGAGGCAAATACTGCGCAGATGACAATTCGCTAACATCACGACGGTTCCTGTGACGAAGACGCTTGACGGTCTTGTAACGATATCCATCATCAGCCAACTGCTCGATCGGCTCAACAGCCTCGATTGGGGCCAAATATTCATTGCTTGGCTCTGGCACGGCCAACTCCTCTACTGGCGGTAGGTATTGTGCTTCACGACGATGTCTCAACCGCTTGACTGTCTTATAACGATATCCATCTTGAGCTAGAACTCCTGACGGCTGTAGCGTCTCAATCTCCTCGAGAACAGCCAAACTATCCTGCACCGGTGGCAAATATTGAGTGGCACCAACAACTGCCACAAGGGCTAATCCAACAAGGAATAGTTTCTGCAAGGAAAATTCAAACCAATTAGAGACTTATCAGCCTGTGCGGTCAGTTTTCTTACCATTTTTCGAACGTAATCCAATTTTCTGCTCGTCTCAGAAGCAAGCGATCGAATGATGAACACTCGTAGATTACCAAACAATTTATATGGACTGACGCTTCTCCACAGCCCACGGTCACCATTGAGAGCTATGAGACCCGCGGAGCTGAGCCCGCTGGCCAACACACAATTAATTCGAACGCTTGAGGCTGTCAGTGAACAGTGAAGAAGCAACGAAGAAAGAAGATAGCCCACCAATTGGCCATCGAGAGACACTCGACACAACACACGAGAGCGATGATGAATTAATTAATTACGCTGATTATTTTGTTTAAAATTTTAGATTTTTCGGAAGTGAGGCTGAGAAGAGGCCCAATTATAGATTGAGATCAAAGCCTACGCATTTTTGATGGGCAATCTATAGAATACATATAAGAATCAGCTTTGGCTGTCAAAAAAAAAAAAAACGAAACTCATGTTTTGATGGATTTGCAGCGAGCTTATGGGAACACAGGGGGTCACCGCCGGGCAGGTGGTCAACGTCGACTGTAGGTGATGGGCACATCAATCGATCAGATAGCTGAATGGCTTAAAGATCGAAGATAATCCGCTTGTCTTTCATTTTTTTTTTTTTTTTGAATTTCAGACAACCTTCAAGGTCGTATAGTATTTGTATCTTTTTTTTTTGGGATTTTGTTGATCGTATCTCGAATGTTTTTTATCTCTATGTGTGATGTGTACAAGTGATTAAAGAAATTTGCAAATAAAATCAATTAATTGCTGAATCAGTGAATGAATTGAGTGGCGATTGTTGTTCAGTGAGGCGGGTGCGCAGTTTTTTTTGAATTTTTTTCTTGTGTCATGCGTAGGGAGAGGAGTATAACATTCTCAGCGGGTAACCAGGGGCAGGAGCATTTTCGCAATGAGGAAATGTCTAGATTGAGTTTTTTTTTTTATGGTTATTGGAAGGTTAATGTGATCAGACGGTCTTATCTGTCATGACGACTGAAGAAGGAAACTATTAGTAGGGTTTTAATCAAACGCAGTGGCTCGTGTGTCAGTCAAGTAGACGAATATGCGCCGCCGGGGATGTGAGGTGAAGATCATCTGTTAATTGGTTAGGATTTTTTTATTTGTTAATTGATTTGGGTAGAGTATGTAGGTGTATGTGGTTTTTAGGAGGTTTTCTATTTAATTTATTGATTCTGTCAAAAGAAATCTGCCGAGGGCTCTTTGCAGTGCTACCCAAAAGCCTTGTGCGGCTGTTCGTCAGTAAGGAAGATATTTTCGATGATAAGTGGTCTCAGAGGGTAGCTTTGAATAAAGAATAGGCAGCCCTTCGCGTTGAATCCTTCTGCTTTGACCACCTAACCGATCGCAATGTCGCAATGACTAGAATTGAGATCTCGGTTACAGTTAAAATGACCATTCTACCCATCGTTGTCTTTAGCAGATCTAAGGCAAAAAACTGACGTGTCAGGATAGATAAAAACATCAGGCGATAACTATCGAAAGAGAGAACAAAGTTCTAAGTTAACAGGACCAAACTGGAACACCGCCTTCGACAGAGAAATAGTAGGTACTCATTGCCTTAACTACAAAGAGTGGTAGATCTGAGACTACAACTTTCGGACTTAGTGACTTCCGCACGCATGCTTCTAAGAAGGTAACCCTGAACGTGATGACCATCCTGCTATTGCTTGATTGAAGGAAACAAAACTGAGCTGACTGCCTGTAAGGGAAGCGCAGAGAAGGAAGGACCAGAAAGCAATGAGAACTTAGTCATGAAAACGTTAAGAATTACTATTTAAGCCAACAACCAAACATGTTTCAAACGACATCTTGAAGAAGGTTGTCATCTTTATGATGACACAGAGGTTCATCACTGCTGTCGCTGTTTCGGAATCGGTCAATCACCAAGAGATGACAACACAAGAGGAAGTGCATCTAGAGTGCAATCAAATTTGTGATAGCAAACCACTAGGTCCAGATGCAACCGCGATTTAAGTCATTAAAGTTCTACTCCTTATGTCCATAGACAGGGATATTCCAGTATTACTGCCTTTAGGATATCAAAAAAGGATTTGCCTATTGTACGCTGCGCTAGAGAGTCAGACACTTGCAAAGGAAATTGTGAATTATTGCTACCCAGTTAGCAAAAGTGCAACTCCCACCTGACATTGACAAAAACAGGAACTGGCTTAACCGATGTCACACGATGTAATGTGCGAATGAAACCACTCTCTACGTATGATGGAACCAAAAGTGAACAAAAACTCAACGAAACTGACCGAAAATTCATTATGGCTGCAGTATACACACTATAGCTACGTACGGCAGCGTTCAGAGTCTTAAGTTAGTTATGGTTCACCATTAACTTGTTAAGCAGTTTTTGTGTTCCCTGCCAGATATGCTTTGGGCACATTCAACTTGATATGAACCTATTTCGGACCCCCTACCAGATATAACTTGCTTTTGGTAGAAAATGAGCAAATTCCCAGTTCTTAGGTGCTCTCAACGACGTGTATGGCTACACATCGTCTGTTAGGGGGCTTTTAAGTGGAGATACCCATATATGTAGTTCATCACCTCGCTCGATTCTCCCTATAGTGATGCACAGAGGTTAAACCTGTATGTCCCACCAACTTGTAGGATGACTGGCTGGCTGTTAGGATGTTGATGACATTCAAGGATGCTTCAGTAGACGATAGACTGCAGGAATTAGGTAACAGGTATGTCTTTGTCAGTTGTCAGATCATACATTGGTAGTTTATTTCATGTTGATATTTTGATTCTATGGTTTGGTATTCCTGCAGCCAGTTTCCCTTACATTACATTCAAGGCTCCATTTGTACAAGATTGTATGGTACCCGTTGTGCCTAGAGTAGTGGTTCCTTACTTCCTTAGTTTAAATTCGTATTATTTTCTTAAGGCAGGCCACCAATCTAGTGAATATTAGGACGTACCATTGTGATGTGGACCCATAAGACTACCTTCGGTCGAAGTACGACTTCTAACCTGGTTCTATATGTTAAGCTTCCAAATTAGGTTTCGGTCAAGTCAAGTACTGGAAGCGCATCTACCTTACCTAAGTCCTTTTGGTGTCTGAGTGCTTAGGACTATAGCACATTTCCCACTTTCGTCAGATCAAGAAGTCTGTATTGGGTTCAGAAGAATAAAAACGCACATTTCAACAATCACTGTTTTCAGTTTTTAATCTTGTCCGGGTCATACCTTGACAAATGGCAAGAGATTGCGGTTCTACTATCTTACCGAGTTAAAAACTTCCGGGACTGTCCGAAGACTTGAAAAAAATTCTTAAACCACTCCTCAACACGTAGTTTGTATTAAAGATAATAAAGTCCAAAATTATTCACCTATCTTTCCATCATTTAAAGTCAATTGATCAATTTGCTTTATTAACATAATCCCCCATAAATTAGTTTTTAATTTCCTCATTATTACCGAACTATCAAAATCCCATCGCTACGTGTTGTAAGTGTCAAAAAGTCAACAAAACTGTCCACTGGATTTGATTTTCCTTCTCTATTATATTCCTCACCATGACCGGATGGAACAGACCTTCTCTAAGTACCACCAAGGTATTACAATTGAAATTATATTATAATTAGGCATTTTTCTACTTTTTATAGAAGTCATTTTCCAAATAATAAATAAAACATTTTTGACAACCAACCATCAGTTACGATATCACTTTCACTGACACTCGCCATTAAACGTCAACCGGGAGATATTAATTTTCCTTCAGAATTTTAATTGTGCTGAGTGCGTCGTCGTTGTTGGGTGCGTGCATGGCCTCAGTTAATTAGACACAACACACGTCGACTGTTTGACACCAAGTGTCAAATCGATTTTGATGGGTCAACTTCTCCAGCAATATCGATAAAAATATTTTCGTTTTTGGTCGTAAATAAAATTCGATGGGAATTTATTTTTTTTTTTATTTTAAATCGATTGTCCTTTGGATTTTTGGACAGGACATTAGGAATGGAGAATATTTTATGTGTATGCCTGCGCGTGTTATGAATTAAATTTCTTTATTTTTGACAGAGTCCCTTGGCAGTTGAATGAAATATTAAAAGCCTCAGGGAAAAATTAATATTTATTTTCAGAGAAGGTGTGTTTTGTAAATTTATTGGAATTTTTCTTTTAAGGGTCCTCGATAAAAGGATATTTAATTGTTTTTTTGGTAATAATTTTTGTGATTTTTATTTGAGTGCTTCCTCTTATTTATGTTTACTGTATGCAAGCACTGTAAGTAGGGAAATTCATACAATCTATCAGACAAACCATAGGCCAGCTGAGGGTTGTCTCTTTTCTAAAAGACTGGGGGAGATGGATGGTTATTACAAGACGAAGTTGCTATCAATATACACTCTCTGAACTGGGTACAAGATATGACTTAGCGAGGAACTGCTCTAAGAGAAGTATGAAATACTAATCTTAACTTGGTCATAGTACCATTATAGCAACAAGACATTAAGCTACTTCAACTTTCTGAGAAGGCAAGGTGTTTCACGATCAGGAGCGACAGAAAGAAAGGGAGTGTCAAATGAATTCCATCCATTCAATATATTCCTCACTTCTTGGTCCAAGACTGCCTTACCAAATGTACACACATTTTTAGAAACAATTGCAGAGAAATCCTTTTATCTTCATGGAGATTCGAACTCATGCTTCCTTTTATTATGGAAGACTTACATATGAACTAAAGATACATATGTACATTTTCAACAATGGCCCATAATCTGCAATAATGTAGGTAAACTCTGGAGGAATGGCCCCACTGGTCTAGGAATTTTCGGTTACCAGATGGCAAACATATGTAGACTCAATGTCAGATCATTCTACCTTATTCAGACTTCAGCCTAAAACGCATTCATAGAGAGAAAGAGAGAGCTAGCCAAAAGGAGAAGTCACTTGTATTCAAAGGACACAAAACACGGGGCTAGCTCCCATCATCTATGAGAAAAAAGCCTAATTTTTATCCTACACCTTATCCAAACTTCAGTCCCTTCAGCCCTTCATGTAATATTTCCATTTTCTTTTTCTTTTATGGGTCAATAAAGTGAGAGAGAAGGGGCTCCTCATCTTTGACTCCGATGAAGTTGCAAGGCAGTGTTACATACTTACATATTTGGTGGAGTTCCACAGGCTCGGCACTAGGACCCACCCTATGGAAAAATAGCTTAGATACTGTTTAAGGCCTTGAGTCTTAAATGAAGCATAAATCATACATTTTGTATTTAATGTTGCAATTGCCATGGGAGTGAAGCACCTAAAAGAAGGGCATGGTGTAAGCCTCTGCAGAACATAAGATCAGAGGTAAGCAGAGTAGGCATCTTACAGATGCTGGCTTTGTTTAAAAATAGCAAATACAAAGATCCAGATTGAACAAATTTTAACTCAAAGATATCAAGGAGGGCATGCGGAATCTTCGAAATCGGGAAGACAACCAAATCACCAAAGCGCAGGGAATTGTTGAATATGAACACGACTGGAGCAATTGCTTGAAGGGCAGCAAACAGTGTTCCACTGAAGGGAGTATCTCCGTGTAGAGAATACGTTTCACTTAAAATGTCGAATGTTTAAACTAGACAAAACCGAAATTCTTTTACTTGGCACGTTCATGTTGTTAAGGTGGTATCTCAGGCCACAATGGCCTAGGAGAGAAGATACGACGTTGCAGAGAAAAGTAACCAAAGTCTGGTCCAAAAAAGACGCAGCGAAAGTCAGTGAAGTTCCCTTTAAGAACTGGAGGTGTGGTGGCCTGAATAGCATGGCATGGAATGCAATCGTGGCTCAGCCAGAGGACCTTCAAGTAAGTACGTAGGTAAGGAAGTACGTAGGTACGTCTTAAGTGTAACCATTTTTTTATTTTCGAGGATTTCTTAAATCCCCATCTCCTTATATAGCAATTCATTAAATGTGAACCCACTCCTGATTGGTAGACAGCAAAGATAAACTAAACTCTTGTACCTTCTCCTCGCCCCTTTTGTCTCGTCGCAACCACAAACGAAGGGTAAAAAACAAGAAGGGTAAAAAACAAGAGAAAGCTCTTCAATAATCTCATCCATCACTGTTGCAAATATTTATATATTTTCCCATAATCAAATTTGAATTTCATGTGCACTCAGCGCTTCCGTCCGCACTCAATCAGCCGGCGAATTCCTGTGGCCGCCCATAGCTTAAGCACTTTAATCCTCGATTTTAATTAATCAATTAATTAAGGCCTCTGCTATCCATATCATATACCACCCGGTATCATCACTTCTCACATTTCTCATCCTTTTTGTTTTCGCGAAACCAAAAAACGACCAACGTTACGAGGAAAAAAACTGAATGCGAAAAAATTTACCGAGTGTGTCCTTCTGATGGATTCGTTCGATCTACATTGTCATCATGACAGTGCTATCGCAAAATATTCATCTGACAGTTGGTAGTCGGTATTCGTCCTGAGAACAAAGAACTTGAAATGTTGCAAGCTCAGTCGGGGTAGGTACATATGAAACTTTTTTATTTAAAGGATACTTTCGCCGTCGTCCTGTACCTACATATGAAATGAAAATGATAGAGTGAGCAACTCACATACATACATACGAACACCATAATTCGAATGAATGGCGTTTTCATGTCAAATTTTAATTGAATAATTTTTGAGCCCCAACGAGCTCACTACCAATTGGCTAAAAAGGACGAAAGGGCCAGACGAATAAATTCAAAAAAAAAAAAGGGAAAATATTGAAAAGCAAATAAACAAAGTGCAGAATTAATATGATTATGTGTGGGTTAATCAGTCGGGCGCAATCTAATTAATAAGAATGTGTGCAATTCACAGGACAGGGATAATACACAGGACAATGAATGATAATGGAGTCTCGTCGTCGATGGTGGAAGCGAGAAAATTATAATTCGTAGATATGTATAGATTTTTTTTTTATTATTAATATTAAAATATTCACATTCAGTCAATTACAGGATTACAGCCACATAATTTCGAATTTCACTGAAAGCACATCAGAATCAGGATACCATGACATTTCGGGTTATAATTACAACTCTCATTCCCGAATGAGCAGTGTGTTGTGACATGAAATCCATTTAAGATAAATTAAAGTGAGCTTTACGTCCTCTGATGAGAAAGCGGATGCAAGCGGAAAAATCGAATCAATTAAATTTGATTAAAAAAGTTTTTTTTTACTTTGCGTTTACTTTTTTTTTTTTTGTGTCTAACGGAAGCGTTCCCTTGTTTGATAAAGAGATGGTTATTGTGAGTCATGTGCAGATATGGAAACGAGCTTGGACGAAGGATATTAATCAGATGAATAAATTAGGACATTGTCTAAGGAGAGGTAAGGAAGACAAAACACACAGAAGGAGCAGAGATTGGTCATTTACTTAATATAGCTCGTTAGTGAGGGTAAGGCAAAAAAAAAAAAAAAAAAACTTCGAGGGTATTATTCCTCTTTTGGACTTGGGCTCTGTGGAAAGGAAAACTTTGAAATAATCATTAGAAAGTTGATATTAGTGATTTTTTTTTTTCTGCGAGGATAATCTGCTGGGAGGACGAAAAAGAAAGGGAATAATTTGTAAGCAAACTTAAAGCTCCAGACGACCCGGAAGGCTAATGATGAATTGCAAGAATAAAAGTGAAAGACGGGGATACGAAGGCCGATGGTCACGGACTTGAGTTTAGAAATTTGTTTGCAAGAATAAAAATAGAATACCAATTATCGTGGGAGGATCAACTAGGTGGAGTTTTGGTGAGATAACATAGACTAAAGACTTTGTTTAAAGTGAACTGAATTTTTTTTTTATCTAAATTAGATTGAAGTCCTTATAAGGTAGTGTGCATCGGTCCTGGGGATTTCCCAAAATCTCACTCCAGATGGTGGCTTACTATTCGTCGTATTTTCGTTTAAGGCTTGGGCACTGATTCTGAAGGCCTCTGTCATACTAATTTACACAAAAATTCACAGTTTTGGATGTTTTCTACTTCCTATATGTTATCGTCTGTAAGGTCCGAAACACTTAAAACCTAAATTTGCAAGTTATTGCTATTCCAATCCCCGATACCAGAGTTTTGGTCCTTTTAAGGACACCAAAGGCTATGACCACTATTCTTTCATAACATTGCAGGAGCTATGTTTAAGAAATAAATAAATATTAGTCCATAAGTAGCTCGTAGAGTCTCGTAGCTGCAATGAATGAAAATCTGTATGAATCTCATCTCTCCTTACTTAGATCTAACCCGTGTATCGAAAACTATACATTGAATCCTGAATTTATAGAAGCTTCCTCATCTACTGCTATTTCAAGGAGATATCAATGATTTTGGACGTGGCTTAAATTTGTCCAAACAAAAGGCAGAACATTTGGGCTCTCGATTCTCTGAAAATTTGGACACTCTTAGCGATGAACATTCATTCATTCTAATTTAATTTCTATTATCCTTATCCTTTCCCTAAACATGACTAGACAAAAGTTGTCTTGCTCCATGTAAAAACTGTTTTTTGTTGACCAGTGTAATTTCAAGGACCCATCCTCTGCAGGATCTCAAGCAATTTTTACACTAATTACTAGATACCGGAAACAACACGAATACTCATAAATTAGTCACTAAATCATAATATCTACGACCTTTCCTAGTTCCTTGATACTCCAGCGGGAATAAACAAAAAAAAAAGTTTTATTATTCCCCGATTTGCCATCAAAGCGCATGGCATTTTTATGTAAATTATTATTCTCCTGTAATGGTACTCAAGTCCTTAAAAACATCCCAACAATGCTCGAATTTTGATAACTTTCATGGGAAAGATAGGCAGCGGGAAAAAAAGCAAGACATGCCACGAAAGTGGCACATCCTATTCTAAAAAGAACAAAAAAAAAAAACATCATGTCACCTTGGAGAAACCTATTACATTTTCCCAAAGAGAAAAAAACATCCTCAAATACCCTTAAAACACATGAAAGCAGAGTATACTTCTACTTATAACTCATAACGAAATAGGTCGTGTTCCCATTCCATTGTACCCGCCAAGTGCCCACAAGAAAGCACTTCACATCTTTATTAAATTTATCTTTACCCTAAAAATAAGAACCAAGAACAAAAAAAAAAAAAAACAAGCCGAAGCACAAAATGTGATATACGTCGAAATAATTTTCCGCTTTTTTTCCCCACAAAGGATCCCCCAACTCGAACTCCAATCTGTTCTCTCAAGAGAACTCGTATACATGGGTGTACCTATATTTCTGTTCCTAAGCAAGAAAAAAAAAAAAAAAAGAACACCTTAAGAAAAAAAATTGAAAATCCCAAGTCATTTGTTTACCACTCTCAACCGTCACAAGGTATCCTCTCGTCTTGTGACTCAATAAAGTCGCATCCTTATGCCTAGTGAGTATAGAAGCACCACGCGGCATCAAAAAAAAAAAACAAAGTCCTTTTCCACTCACAGCGTATATGAGGAAAGTTTTCGTGAAAATTCTCCACTGGAAAATTTATTATTTCGACAGACATGGAAATATTATTTGCGCACGTGGTTAATCTACGCACATCCTCCGAGGAGAGCACCTACATGCATACACATGCGAAGGCAGCCAAGGACCACCTCAAGATTAAGAAACCTAATCAAAATCGATTCCTTGGGGTTTTTTCCTTTTGTTTTTCTTGCTTTTCTTCTTCCTTAAGACATGTAACATAACGTTGAGGCCGCCTCTTCATTGGAGCATACTTAATGTAGGATGCTGCAGGGCGGTAGATGTACTCGTATATATAGCGGTAAGTGGATCACGATTTCTGCGAATTATTTACGCACTCAAAGGGGAGCGATTTGTACAAGTGCACACATTGTAACAACAGTTAACAAGGAATTATAGTGTGTAAGCATCCAAAGGAGGCCATTTGAGAGTGGGGTGCAAAACATATTGTGGAAAATTAATTAACACCACATAAGTGAGTGCCAAAGTGTGGTTAAGAATTTTTAATAAGAAATACCATCATAGCATCTACTCAAGGGCTCTTGAGACATATTGAAGTCGGTTTTCGAAGAGGGCTTTTAGATGATTTGCTTAAGTCCATTGGGTTTTTATGAAGACCTCGAGATGAAAGACTATTTGCTATCTAAGGAAATTTTGGGGCAGGTCGCTACTGTACTCAAACGATGAACTACAAATGCTCTCTAGCCGTTACCTGTTTAACAATTTACATAGCTTCATAAATCAGAATTATGAAACATATAGTGGCGGGTGAACTCTAATAGACCAACGGTGTCAGTATTTTATGTTGATGCCAATCCCATGGAACTACGATTGGGAGTCAATGGCTTAGACATAGGAGTAAATGCCTTAGCACGTAACCAAACCTAGTTACGAGAAAAAAAAGCCTCGAATGCAAAGCAATGATCCCTCTCCTTCGTTTATACGAACTGGTGCATCCACAGATTATTATTTAACGGGTGCGTGGAAGTATAATCTTTCTTTTTAAGAATCTGAATTTGTTCTTTTGGAGTGCGAGCTCAGAGGATCCTTCTTGCCTTTCAGGATGCCTAAATCATGGTGAGTAATTTTCTGTGATTCCAACTTTGATCTCACGTACCAGCCAAATTGTAAAAACCCCCAGTTTTGGCATTTCTTTCGATAAAAACCCACAGAATTTGTATGATTCATGGGTATACAAGGTCCTTAGAAAGAAGTACAGTACAATTGTAATAAGTTTCTAATTCTGTCCACTTACACGCCCATTTTATGAAATTTCAGTAATTTTACTAGAAATGTTGGTGCAGAATGTGGGGAGAAGCCCTTTATTTCACAAAAGAAGGGGCTATAATATTGGAAAGGGATAGAGTCTACAAGGATTGTAGCATCTCAAATACTCTTTATTTTTTTAAATAATCTTAAGCAGAAAATTTAACTAAATTCAAGTTCAAGGCACCCTCTATAAACTGCACTAATTTTTGGATGAAGACCATTAGCCTGTAACTTAATAATTCATAACGCCATTCCACTTGAAGAAGGTACAAATTAGTGATGGTAGTGCTCAAGAACCCAAACAGATATTGACGATATTAAAGAACAAAGTTCTTGTGGGCAACTGTGAAAAGAATCATAGAAAACCCCCAAACTCAGGAAATATAACCACAGATGCTTTTCCCCCGCCTAAATTTGGGGGAAAACATCCAATCTGGCAACGCTGTCACGCACAGCAATCTCACGCACTACTCACGGAGCAACGACTGACTTAATGAATCTGCATCAACAATCCAGGACGGAAACTCTTCGCAACCACCCTGAATTGGCTTCCCAGTACTAGAATTTGATTCAATACGTCATCTCTTAAAACACAAAAAAGAAACAAAATAGGTTCCCTTCTCAAAATGCGAATTTCCAATAACATTTTTTCTAACTATATTTTCACAAATCTAATTTTGAACAGATCTCACTCGAAAATTATGTACAAACCAGTCCAAAAGAAATATAAAAACCTATTAAAGACAAGATAAAACATCCGCAAAACTATCAATCGCTATCGATTACCCAAGCCTAAGCTAAAACATTTAAAAATCGTAATCTGATCCACTGGAGTTTTAATTTTCTTAATGTCAAATTTTTAATTTGTATAATTAAAATGTTTTATTTATAGAAAAATTTACTTGAACTTCAACACGCATGGTCACATCAAAAATTCAAACATACGTATATTCGTCGAAAAAATACGCAAGTCGCAGAGATTTTATAAAAAAAAAAAACACAGCATTTGATATATGGATTATCATTTATAGCAAATTATTAATAAAATTGAATTGCTAATTTACATTTGAACTGGATCACAAATGATGATTAATAACTCGTTAAGTAGTTCGTTAAATGTTGGTCACTCTCTTATTTTTTTTTTCTTCTTTGGTTTAAATGCTCACTTATATTTTTTTAGGGAAAATCTCAAGCTAAAAAGTCAATGAATTTAATTTAAGCTTACGATTTATTAGTATTTTGTTTAAATCTGTTGTATTTTCAAGATAAAATGCAAAACGAATAGTAATAATTAATTTGCATGGGAATTTGGTTGAGTAGATAAGACAGAATTAAATCGAGGTCTTCTAATACAAAGGGCTGAGGCTTGTTTGTCCAGTTAAACCGTAAGATGAATCAAGAAAGAGAAACAATAGGCACGGTGTTCGTCACAAAATTTAATAATCCAGAACGAATTGCATGGTCACTTGTTATATGTAAGTAGTATGAACTAAAAGAGACCTGAGATGACCCCGACTAGTTTGAATGTTGTTAAGTATGCTACTTAAGTGATCGTCAGTTTCAGTGAAAGGTGTTGACTTTAATAAAGACATCTATTTGAGATTTTGATCAGACTAGAGTGAAGCGTTGGTTGTGATCGTTCCATCCAGCCACTGACTGTGGGAGATTTAGCTACGTGTAATATTTTTGAATTTGACAGTGAGTTAAACATTTAACTTCAAAATGAGAGGGATTCTCTGAGAGGTGACGTTGGAACTTGTTAATATTTTGCCTATATAAACAGAAGCTTCTCTGAGGACTGGGTTAGTAATCCAAATACGTAACCTAAAGCAAAATTTGTTACACAGATACATATGTGCAAAAGGAATAGCCTGAGTACTTACTAAATTTTGATTGGCACACCAATCAATGCGCTGCTGCTGTGGCGCTAGTAGTCGTAATAATGCGAGCCGTCAAATGGTGTGATGTAACGTACTTTTGTGAAGTAAAACCAGGACAATGAGCAAAACTCTCTGCTTCATCAAAGTTTTCAAGAGAAGCATCTTCATGTCAGGAAGAATCTCAGACATGAAGCAAACTAAAGCTTAGCACTATAGGGTCTGCTCAAAAGACTTCAGTGGCCAATAAAGTGATCCTCTGTCGGGCGCCTGGCTACATGAAGAACCCCGTAAGTTCTTCGTGGGTCCTTCGTTAGACCAATACACCACTTATCACACTGAATAGGGAAATATACAATGAGTCCTGCGAGGAAGCTAACAAACGATGATGTCTATTAGACCCATACGCAACAGCAAAATCGTCTATGATGATAAGAGATTTGCTACTCCCATAAAACTAGGTGGCAGAGATTAACATACAGTACAGTAGTTAACAAGGCACTGCGCGATAGGTCTAGGATGGCCAATAAAGTTCACATACAGTGTCTAAGATGGCTGGGACATGTAGAACAGATCGATGCTCGGATCGGAAAACCTTTGAATGCAGGCTAAGAAGTCTTCACAGTAGAGGAAGGCTGCACGGAATATGGCTCCAGCAAGAACTGCAGTTCTACGGAAGTAAGTAACTTCTACATTCTGGAAAAGTTTATGTGAATTTTATAAGAGGGAAAAAGAATGTGCTACCTAAATAAGCTCAACATTTTTTTAGCTAAAACTCTAAATCTCCACAAGGCAAACTTGAGACTTCAATGACTTAAGTCATAAGCAAATAAAAATGTATAAACCCTGGAGCTCCGATAATGGCTTAAGGTATTCTCAGTCAATAGCTTTATTTGCCTTTAATAATTTAATATGACCCAGGAAACTTAACTTAACTTTGATGACTTAAAATAGCAACAAATGATTTAATAGACCTGTAATAAGTGCTAAAACTTATATGAAATATCTATATGCTACCTCCGCCTATAGAAACTTAAAATTCCTTAAAATGCTTTCAAAGACATCAATTTACATCACAGGCCATCAAATGATTCGAATTAATTCATTGCACTCAATTTAGCAGACTTGACAATCATTTGCATGGCATGGAAAATAATTGCCCCAATCAGTCACTTTGAAATGAAAAGTGATTTATTCACTGAAATCTCTTTTCAAATCTTGGGTCAATGACTTAGATCTTTCGCCATGAGAAACAATAAATTAAAATTTTAAATGAATGCATTTTTTTTTTATTTCTCTAAAGACATTAAACACATGTTTGAATGTTAGTAGCTTTGGACTAATGTATTCCTGCTCGGATTGGTATTTTGTTTAAACGAAATCGAAGTAAAGTCAACCTGTTCTAAGGCGGAATTCCAGTTAGGATCAGCCCACCCAAAAATTCACTCTTCCACCCAAAACAAAACAATCAATTTTAAACTAAATAAAATTTACTTAAATCAACCGCAGTGTTTAACGGCACAAACCATGTAGTACAAACAGCGCTTTCTGTTTCAAATAACATAAAACTTGTGTGCGTACCTACCTGCACCCATTTCCGCAGTAATTTGATTACAAAAACAAATTAAATGCAAATAAAATTCGTCAAAT
Organism: Chalcosyrphus nemorum; assembly: GCA_949716465.1. NCBI lineage: Eukaryota > Metazoa > Arthropoda > Insecta > Diptera > Syrphidae > Chalcosyrphus > Chalcosyrphus nemorum. The sequence continues at coordinate 84,323,499 of OX454333.1, forward strand.
GCAAATACAAGCAAAACAACTATATATAGTAACGAGTTTTCAGTTATTAACAAAACAAAAAAAAATATAAAAACAAAATTAAATTCATTTGTTGATTTTACTCTTTTTTAAATCACTCTCCACTTCATTTGAACTCAATTCAATTGTTTAAAGTAAAATAAAAAATAAAAAAAAAAATAAATAAATTATTCATGCAATAAACAGCGTATTGTTTTGTTTGTTATATTTTACGAGTCTAGGCATTGCAATGACCCCTTTAAACGAACGTTCCGACACTGCGGCGGCCCTCTTTTGGATGAATATTCATTTAACACACATTCACGCGCCGCTCTGTTGCGATTAAATTCATAAAAATATCTCGTACAAATTGCGAGAAAATATTGTTTTGCAATTAAACATATGAAATTTTTAGGTGTCTTTGCGTAGTGTTTGCATTATTAATTCGCTTGTATCTAAAATGTTATATATTTACTAACGTTAATTAGACAATGTATGTTGCTGGCCGATTGCCGATAGATAGTGTCAGATAAAATTGGAAATATGCCTTATTATGTGGATTGGTGAAAGGACATACAAAATTGATGGGTTCGTAGGATATCTACCTAGATCCATCATCGATACTAACTAATTGGGTATAAAGAAAATATTTCGTTAAAGAAAAGAAATCCATATAAAGTAAAAGTGTGCTCGTAACCCAATGTATGAAAGTTCTAACCCAATGAAGAAATAGTAACATTGCCATCTATTTAAAGGGAAAGGAACATTAGGTTAGGTTAAGTATATGGGTGTCTTGTGACAAGAAAGTCACTGCTCCCTTTCACCAACAATTCGGGTCCATTGTGGCCAATAATTTAACCATAATTTGACCCTGCAAAAAAGAAGAATAGTCCGCTATTAGAACCACCCTATAGTCATATAAATCTCAAGAGGTTTATCAGATCAACGTTGCCTAAGTCTTCCAGCTCCAAGAAGGAACGGCAACCAAGAGTTCTCATTCATCAGGATTTCTTAAAGGATTGCGTAAGGGAACTGATCAGCGCAGCGACTGCATTGGCAACTTCTTTAGCCGAGTTGAGTGAGGTGATTTACAGCTTCCTTAATTCTCTTTTGAATTTTTATCACTTAGCCCTTCGCAGGTTTCTAAAGTCTTTTTCCCACTAGTTGGTAGTTGTCGTTCGAAGAGTATCCAACGTGGATCAGATACTTTATGAGTTACCTCCCAAGGGAAGACTGGCAAGTGACCTTCTCAAATCTACTAACAGAGATTGATTGAGACAGCCAAATATACTACTATTGCACTTAGATCAAAAATAGGTCCATTGTGCCGCCGATGTGTAAGGTGGGTGGGTCACCCTCTGGGAACCATTTACTCCTAAGTATGAAGGATCCAATTTTAGCCGTACAGGCGTTGTTGAGATCGTTCAGGTCGTTGAACACATAGAGTGGCCTTTCTAATGTTGGGGAGTGCGTGGGCACGTAGATAGAAGGTGACGATGGTCTGCTACTCTCCTTCGTCTCTACAGCTTCTACAGCTTCTGAAGAAATCATTGTAGGAAATGCCCAGTATTCAGGTATATCTTCTTATATCACACTGTCCGGTGAGTGTGCTTACTATTATGGAGATGGTTCCTCTCTTTAGTTTCAGAAGTCCGATGGACCTAGTTTTATTTAGCATGGGCCAGAGCAGCCTTGCAGTGTTATAATGTTCGAGCTGTTGTTATCGATAGTTGGCTTCTCTCACCACATCGGCATGGATAAGGTATTTGGCATAAGACGTTGGCGCCTCGATGTCGGTGACGTTTATGCTGTTTAGAACGGGGGAGTCTCGTCAGCTTCACAATTCCCTTGTATATTACAGTGACCCGGCAGCTGGCAGAGGGTGAGATTGTACTGTCCAAACATTTCGTTCAGAGGTACGCGGCAGTCATTCACTGCGTTGGATCTCATTTAGCTAGATCCAAAGATTTTATGGGCGCCTGGCTGTAGATGTATATGACAATATCCAATTCTGATAATGAATTAACCGCCCGCCAGTCAGCTGCTTAGGAAGGCTGAAGGAGAGGTGGATGAGGAAAGATTCCAGCACCGACTCCTTTCTCGGGTTAGGAATCATAAGCATATGTAGCCCATGTTAAATTTGAGCCAGGTGGTCGGTGACCTATTCTGGCATTCCCAGTCTTATTAGATGTTTGCTGACGATGTAAGTTGGACATTTCAACTGCACAAGAGGTTCGATTGAATCAATCACCTCGATTATTTCCCTGCAGTTCTATTACTTCCAAGCTCCTCCCATAGGTACCAAGGATACGACTGCATATTGCCAAGGAGTACAGGGGTTCGATTGAATCTTCACGGTTGTTTGACAATCAGTGTTGATTGGGTCAGTCATCCTACTCAATCACTTCAGACCCTTTACTTCCAAAAATATGTAGGCAAAAGTTTCCGAGTAACCAGTAACTCCTCCGCTACATCAGCATGTATCACAATTGACCATCCTTTGATCTAATTGTATTCTGGCTCTTGTCAGGAGCCTAACCTAACTTAACCTACACACGAGACTTCCCAACACTGGACTTACTAGCCAGCTTGAAGTATTTACTGGATAAGATTAAGTCCATCACTTCGTGCCTTATTTCTGTTGGTCTGAAAGAAAGATTGGCACCATTCAACGAGTTCTTGGTCTTTCTGACTAGTCGGCTTTGAAAGCCAGAACTGTGCCTGTTACGTACCCACTGCCAGTTATGAGGTCACATTTGAATTCCTGACGACTTAACTATAATTTCGTTTTATCTTGAGGGAAGATTTATTTAAAAGAAAAAGCTATTTGCTGTCAGGATATAATTGAATTGATTCGACATCAAGACATCTTCGTATAACTTTAGCAGACAAAGCGTATCTCAAGCAAATTAAAGGTTGTTCAACATACTTGTTGGGCTCTCATGATCCCAATTTGTATGCGGTTCAAGTGAAGAGTTTTGGTACTCTCTCATCTTGATTATATAATTTCCAAACAATTTTTGATGGCGACTGGAGTACACATATTTAACCTCTCCACTTCTAATAGAAGAAACATTCCCATCAAAGGATCCTTGAAATATGAAAATCTAATTTGTGTTCATTTTGCAATCAATCTAAAAATAAAGCTCAAACTCAATGAGTATAAACAGTGCCCATCAATCGTTTACCATTCATCATTGCTACTCCAACTTCAGATATGAAATCATTTCAATTTTGGCAATTCTCCTTCTGCCCAATGAAATTCCCAAATTGCTTCTGTCCCTCAATGGACGATCTAGTACTCAGTCTGGCCAAGGTCCTATTGCCTCTTCTTCTGTTTTTATTCCTCTTGGTTCTCGCTTTCTCTTCAATAATTCCAATTCAATTGTGATTTATTGATGAAAAGGTAGGTTAGTCCCTCAAAACCTGCTACACAGCTAGTCGGGAAAAATCTTCGGCTTTACGAACGAAGAATGATGAAAGTCTTTGGATCGGTGTTGGCACGTCCTACGTGCCCACCACTCAATATGTGAGTACGTGACTTGGAGATTTCCAATAAAGATTCGACAAAAAAAATAAACCTAGAAATACCAAAAAAAGGAGAAAAAAAAAAAAAAATATTATCTACCTGAATACTCAAGAGCTGACTGGCTCACATTGACACAAGGATATCCAGTGAATCCTTCTATGGCATTCTAACCCGATTGAAAACTGAAAAACCTCCGGTATGGAACACACCGGTGCGCCACTTGATTTATGTTTGAATTCTAATGAAAGGATATCTCATTGGATTCCAAAAACGAAACGAACTGAGTAGACGAGCATTTCATATTCCCTCTATGGGTGGGGAAGGAGCTTCTGCCTCAACTCAATGTTTGTCTATGACGAAGGCGAAAAAGTGGATTAAGGAAGAATATTAGAAATTCCTAGTCTGAGTAACTGAAAACTATGATTGTGTATTGAAATTATTTTCCAATGATGACTGTGGGATATCCTGTTGTGAGGGTACCTCAGTGGGGGCGAATTTGAAAAGAAGTTATTGAGTAAACTATGCCAAAGAATATAAAGGATACCAAGGCAGTTCGGAGTTATGTTTTTTTTTTAATTTTTACCTATTGGAACATGAGTCTACATTATTGGTCAAGAAGTGCTTTTTGAATTTCAGATTCTAAATTAGATTTATTGATTTAGGCATTCGTTTTGCTCTAGGAATCTATAGAGTTCCTTGGGGAGAATTTTCGATTTTGAAATAGAACAGATCGGAATTCCATTTGGAATTCCCAAGGCGGAGTTCTTTCTCCGCTGATCTGGCTCCTTATAATGAATGAGATTCTAGTAATGTTGAAGGAAAACGGCTTTAACGTGACAGCCTATGCCGACGATGTGGTTATCCTGGTTTCGGGGAAGTTTCTCCCAGTTAATAGTGAAAGACTCAATTGTGGACTACAGCATCCTCTAATTCGGTCGGAAGGATTTGGAGTGAAACCCTCAAAGAAGGAGATTGTTCTTTTCACTAAGAAGAGATGAATTCCCACTTTCAGACCCCCTAAGATCGGCGGCTCGGCGTCGAACTAAATATCTCGAGCTCAGCCAGATACCTGGACGTGATTTTACAATCCAAAGTTAACTGCAAGGAAAACATTGCTGAACGCATAGAAGCAAGCATAGCTCTATAACTCTTGCAAAATGGCTTTCAGCAATACGTGGGGCATATGGTTCACTAGTATGTTGGATGGTATACTTGAGAAGCAATATCAGCTTTCAAACCTCCCAAAAATCCAAAGGGCGGCTTGCTTCCGAATCATGGGATCAATGAGAACAACACCGATGGCCGCGATGGAAATCATGCTAAGTCTTACTCTGTTTGATAGTATAGTAGTCTAGCAGCCAAAACTGCCATAAAATTAAGGGAAGGCCAATTGTGGTCATCAAACTCTTACGGTCAATCCTCCATTCTGTCCCGATAAGAGGCTACAAATGGATTGACGGAAACAGATCACATGAATCCGATGCTAGCACAACATAACCGTCTATACCGACGGTTCTAAGATGGACAGTGGTACAGAAGCCGGAGTTTATTGTGAAGCCGTAGGAATAAACCTCTCCTTTAGAATAAATGACGACTGCAGCACCTTTCAAGCCGAAGTCACTGCTACAAAAGGAAGGGTCCGCGATATGTACAAGATAATCCGCCTTTTCCTTTCCTTTGATATCAATATGTCCTGGTACCCAATTGAGGGTCACCGCATTTATTCCGGATATCTCGAGAACTCCTGGCATTCATTTCTTCTCGGAACTGGAGAACTTAGGCAACGTTGAGCTGTAAGACCTCCTGAGATTCGTATTACTATCTGGGTGGTTATATCAGCGGACTATTCTGTCACAAGGCACCCATTCACCTAACCATCCTACATTCTTATGATGGTGATCCTTCTCTAATTCATCCTCCTTTTCTTTACCCAGGAGCTCTTTATATGGTCTCAATAGAGAGCTACCTTATTGCCTCCAACTAAGCCACACAAAAAGTTAAAACCTTTGAGTGATTCTGAACTTGCAGACCTACAATAAGCAATATTGTTTCCCTTCTTTTCCCACACATCGACTACATCCGTTTTTCGTACACCTCTTCTCCATTGAATAAGATACTTACATGCCCTTCCCCTTAAATTCATGCACTCATCAAAAACAGCCAAACTACTTCAATAAAACCTCAAATTGTCACTTTATCATTTCAATTACTTAAGCAATATATTCCATAATCTCAGTTGGACACATGTCTCACGTAGTAATACCGAAAAATCAAAAGTCCTTCGTCCTGCGGTTGAACGAATCAACCACCGCATTTCAAGCGCAAACCACAAATTTAATATCGAAATGTTTGCCCATCCACATGAACGGGTAAATAAACATGAAGCAGTCTGCTTCAATGCGGCACCACCGTCTCCTTATCCTGATTCGAATCCTTCTTAAAGTGTAAAACTTCTCCTTTCTCACTCCATCTGAGGAGGAGGAGCAGGAGGACGACAACGACGATGGATAACCGCAAAGTAATGGCACTCAAATGAAAAACCATAAATTTTCTTCCTTCAATTCGAATTTTCTAACTCTCCGTCGACGACCGACTAAACTCAATGCGACTATATTGTACGTGTGTTTTTGAAATAAGGACCAAAGGAATCACACAACTGGAAGGAAAGTGTCGCAAGTCCAGTGGTGGAAAACGACAACGACTTGAAAATTCACATTTTGACCGCAGTCCCAGTGCCAATTCAACACAAGTAGTTCAATGGAGCGGCATTTGCACTTCATTGGGTTTCTGGAGCAAACACATATGGTTCCATCGATATACATACATACACAGAGGGAGAGAGACAGACGCATACTAGTCACCCACTCGCAGACAGCAGCACAATCGCAATTTGGAAAAGTGGCAGAAGGACGAATATATTGGCCTTTTGCTTTGAGTGATTTGGGACACTCCCTGCACACACAAAAATAGGTTTATCAATGAATTGCAGGAAAAATGTGTCCAAAGCAGGTTATTTCTCGTTTTTTTTTTTTTTTTTTTTCTCGAGGACTAAAGAAATAGAAAAGCAAGGATCATCGCCCCACAGTATTCTCTATCGGTCTTTTGCAGCCTTTGAATGGATGGTCAATGCGCCCTTAGGTACAATTTCAAGGCACACTTTTGTGTCGTGTGATTTGACGAGTACATTGAATTTTCCGGATCATTTAAACTGTGGCCGAGTGGGCGCTCCTGATTGAGTTCAACGGTAGTCCTGTTGGGCGAAGATTTACTTTTTAAGACTTTGTCTTTTTTTTGTTGTAGGACGACTCGAATTGGAAGGATAGTTGGTGGGTGAGTTACATGCGGTTATTGGGGTGGGCTTAGGGAATTAGGCGCAGTGGTGGGCGACACGTGCGTGCGTATTTGAAATCATTAATTCAACAAATTTGATAGCATTGGTGGGATGTTAAATTTTCGAATGTCATATTGAACGCTTTGCATTAAAGAAGGGAGAAAAAATTTATATATTGCCAATTTTAAATCTGATGTCTTCTAGAGGTTGTTAAGGAGATTGTATAGTCCCTGAAGCAGCCCTTTGTTGGGTGCAGTCTCACAGCAAAATGTTATACCGATTTGCCATGCTGTCAAGTCCGCCACCGTGTATGTCGTTAGGGCTTTGAATATATATATTTGATATCTCAGTCTCAAAGTCTAGGTATTGGTTGTCTATAGCTATGGTGAGAACAGATGGCCGAAACAGATATTGACAACTAGCCTAGAGAAGTTCCACAGCATTTTCTGTGTCTTGTTGGGCATTGCACCTTATAAATCCACTATTCTCTGGCATGTTTTCCCGCGATCCAAGAAGTCTTCTACATACTTCCGCTAACGAATTTCATTATTTTTGAACAGTAATCCTTTTGGAATCATTGACGAAAACTGATCACATGAGCCCGATGCTAACATTGAAAGGAGATTCACTGAATTTCTGACAGAATTTACTGAAAGAACTGGAGAACCAAGAAGAGAAAGGAGTTAGGGTTCTCTACCGATGGTTCTAAGATGAACAGTGGTACAGGAGCCGGAGTTTATTGTGAAGCCTTAGGAATCAATCACTCCAACAACTGCAGAGTCTTTCAAGCCGAAGTCGCACGAGTAATATCGACAGCCGACAGCCGCTCTGGACTCTGCTATAATTTGGTCGAGGCTTGTGAGAACTTGCAAATCACTTGTAAACGAGATATCCAGTGCGCTTTGGCCAGCCTTTAGCAAGAAGATGTCATAAACTTTGGTTAAACTTAGTAGTTATAACGCACGGATCGTTTCTGACTTAATTGTACCATTGGCCTTCACACGGAGCCACTCGGTGTGCTGGATAATGATTATTGCAGAAGCTGCAGAGACGAAGAAGAAATCGTATCTATTCGTCATCTATTATGTGACTGTCCTGCCCTATCCACCAGAAGAAAGAGTACTCATAGTAGTCATTTCCTCTAGGGATGGAGGACTAAGACAACTAAGCTGATGAACCTCCTCAAAGTAGTAGTAGTTCTAACAGCGGACTTTCTTTACAGAATTTCCACGGTTAAATGCTTGGACGTAATTCTGAAAGGCTAGCCCTAGGAGGATGAAATCCATATGCATAGTTTCCACTTCAAAGGAACATATCCCAATAGGGAAGATTGGCAAAATAATATAGCTTATGTTCAGAATATAATTTTCATTTCGGTAGATGGTCAGGTATTTATTCAAAAGATGTGAACCTATACATGGTTCTGAGATTCCGTACTGATGCAGTGTCTTGCAAGCTGAGGTTGTAGCAATGCTCAAGGCTGAGAGCAATATTAAACAAGCTCACGGAAGTATGTTCAAAGATGTATTCACTGGTTTACTTAAATTCTGCAGGACTACAATACTTCGGATTTCTAAAATTCCCTGCAAAGAACTATTCTCATACTCCCAGTTCCTGTCCTATACTCTAGTCTATAACAAAAGTATTGCCAACATTTTAGAATTCATAATGTCTATGCATGGGTTAGGGAAGCCTGCTCTTATCTACAGTTTGCTACATTTATTTATTATTTTTGCTAGAAACCTACCCTAGGGAATGATCTGATGGGATCTAAGTGAGGCTGCATTCCCTAAGATGCATCCAAGTCATGTCCTAAACGTAACTTAACCCAAAGATAGATACCGATTGTCCTCTGAGACTTTGCCAACTCCTCGAATCGAAAGAACTCCTTCCTTTTCTGAATAAAAGAGAAATACTCCTCAACGTTAAGTACACTTCCTCTGCTTTATTCCCAAGAGCGGTAATAAACTCCTCACAACGTTGTAATTAAGAAAAATAACTGAATTTGCATAAATTGAATCTTCCTCTTCGTTGTTTGTTGTTAAAAACACAAAAAGTGTTTATTCCTCTTTTTGTTTTTTTGTTTTTTTTTTTTCTGTGTGTTATTTTCATTGCCCCGTAATCCCAGTGAACACACACACCCACAAAAACTCTCCACGAACTGCCAGATAAATTCAATTACACAGAGGAAGAGTTCGGGTTAACTTAACAGGAAACAGGTACTTTGGAAGAGTACATATCCCCAAAAGGACCTTGTAACAAAATGTATACGATTTTTTTTTCTTATTTAAATCTAACAGCAAAAAAAAAAAAAGAGAGAAGAAGAAATATATGTATCCTTATATATCTTAACCTCAAACTTTTCCACTCTGAAGTTTTCCACTCTGTGTCCTTCTTTTTTTTCTGCTTTTTTTTTTGTTTGGAATGAGAGACTGACTTTACTGGACGGCTGGCTGGTGGAGGAGTAAAATGTTTTTAATTTAAAATATCACCGCGACCCTTTCAACTGAGCACCAGGCCCACACCAGCTCCACCTCATATTGGACAGTCAACATGGAAGTTAACTCACTGAAGGATACTTAAGGAGTTAAATAGGTAACATTTCCCATTTGGAAAATTTGTTTATGTTGCTTCTTTTGCCGTTTATTTTACGGCAAGAGTTGTGTCCTGTCCTGTGCATTTTGTTGGTTTGCTGCGAGCACTTTTACCTGGTTGTTAATAAGTTTTATATTTTTTCTTCTTGTGTCTTAAGTAGACAGGTAAAGTCGTGCAACTGGCAAACATAAGACTTAGCGCACTTTTTTGGCAATTAAAAAGGTAAAACACTTTTTCGGAGTTTTCACAGAATGATGGTGGCACTGAAGATTACGAATGAAATGTTCACGTAAATCAGACACGAAACGAGGGAAGTTTCAGACAAATATCAAATCAAATTAACTGTTAAGTACAATGGCTGTGGTTAAAAATGGCGAAAAGTACAAAGTGAATTTCAGTGTAAGTGTTTTTTATTTTCTGTTTTTTGTTAGACTGTGAGAGATGGGACTTAATGGACATTTGGACAAGGAGACGACAGTCGTCAGATGCTAGTTGTCTGCAAGAAGTATGAGTTCAAAATTTAGAGTGGAAGTTCATATACGATAACAGATGCTAAAAACATTTATTTCTTAGAAACTGGCTCCAAGTTCGGTATCGTGTGCAGGTTCAAGGGATCAAGTTCAACAGTTTACTCTGTGTAGTTCAACATGAACGCGAAAAAAATACTGTGAACTACAAAAGAATGCGAAAGCTACATACTTTTCTTCTTAGTCAATTTGGACCCCATCCATGGAGAAAAAATATTGAAGCCTAATATAATCTGAGATTGAAAGATCTCTTCACCAGCTCTTTCCGGTCCCTTATTCTTATCAGTATAAGAATAACAATATCCCCTTTAACAGGCACTAATGTGTCACGTTACTTGCTTAAAGATTCTGGCTATGAGATTGGACCTTCTCTTTGATCAAGTTGTGTGCTCTTGAGTTACACTAGCACATAATAACGAACGTATTCAGCGCTGTGGCTGCCACAAATGTGTTTTGTTACTATGAACATAGATTCTGAGCCAATGCTTGATAACTCATCAAAAGATTCGTTACTTACAATTGCTTGGTGTCCAGGACTCCAAGCCACTTTTACACTATTATGTTAGGCAAAGGATTGTAGCCCTTTGGGTTGTAAGCACCTGCAGCTTTCCGTGGTTTACCCGATTCAGTACAATGGTTAGGTTAGGTAAGGGTTGAATCCATCGTAGGGTATGCAGTCTCACTCGTATCTCAGCGGATCGATAGGAAGCAAAGTTTTCACTTGCCCTATTAGCCCATACAATGTCTTTAAGCTACTTGTTTTCCGAGTATACAAACCACTCTAATGATCTTGTTTAGTTCAGCAGCTTGTCGATATTTGCACTAGAACAGGGGTGTCAAACCCAAACTCGTTAGTGCCACTAAAAAACATAATGTGTTTTCCAATAGGGGTTTCTGAATTTGGACAGGTAATTGCGACCATATTGTTGAGGCTACATCTGTCAATTTGGTTGTTCTTTATTTTATCTGTCTGTGCCAAATCAACATAAAGAGTTGTAAGGTTAAACAACAGCAAAGGATTCAATTGTTTCATGGAAGTAGAACTATTGTTCGAGCAATATTTCGCAGTAATTTCTGGATGAATTGGTTCGTCAACAAGCTAAATTGTCGAATGTTTGGTCTGAATTTTTGACTTACCGCCTCATCGGTCCATACTTCCTTGAGAATGAATTTAGTCAAGGCATCAACGTCAACGGCCAGCGTTATCAGTCGATGATAACCAATTTCTTCGACCTCAATTAGGATATGGACAACGACGACATGCGGTGTCAACAGGACATTTTGCACGAACAAAAAAATGTATGAAATTCAAATTGCACATGAAATTAGAGTATTATTGAATTGATGTCACGGCCCACAAGTTATTGTCATGCGAGCCAGAGAAGAAGAGTTACAAAGGACTTTGTTATTTCTGTAATGCAGTCCAGGGCATTGGCAGTCCAGGGCATTGGCATAGGATGTGAGTGATGTCGTCAATAGCTTTTCCACCGCCGCCGGCTGAATTCTCTGCAAAGTTCTTCTTCCGTTCGACACAGTTTCTTCATGTGGTACCGCTAAATGTTAAGTCCCGTAAAGATCCCCACAAGCATAAGTCTCTCGGTCCTTACTCTATTGAAGAATGGCCATAGTTGTCTGGCAAGTTCTCATTTCATGTGGGTATATTCTTCTTCTTCTTCATGCCTGAGAATTCCAGGGCTTATAAAGAGATCAGTTTGTTCTAGCGAATCTAATGAAGTTTTTATTGCTAATTTATTTGCTTTTCATTGCCTAGGAACCCAGCCGAGCAAAACATTGTGCTGTGTTCCAAGAAGCTACTTAAGCTCATGGCGACAGCTGCCCTCATACCGCCTTTCGATTTTGGGTGAGTTTATTTAGGGATTCATTCATTGCCTTTGATATTGCATAGGGCGTTCAACTGAATTCACCATCGTATTCTTCTCTCCGACCTGCAATATGCTTCTAAGGAACTGTTTGTTGGACTGAAATTAATATGCTGACTATATATATAGGTATACATGCAATAATATTGACCAGTTTCTAGGAAAAGGCAGGGCAGCTTGATTCACTGAAGTTCAATCTTAGTTCTGGGTTCGTCTGAATAAGAGATTATCTTATCCCTGGTCTGTGCTGATTTCTTGGAAACCTGTCTATAAAGTTTCATTATGGTACATGGTTCCATTGGCCGGATATCCATTCAATTAAGCCATTTTTCGTAGAATAGCCCCATGACTTGGTATGGCGGTTGAAATCACCAACTTATAGGTAAGGATGTTATCTTGTTTTGGGCTAATATGCAATGGGGGTTTAAAAACATTGATTATTTTACACCGGAAATCCCTGGCAATGTAATGAAAATCAAGTTTTAATCAGCTTTCGGGATAATAGAGCAATAAGATACGTAATTAGATATTTCAGATTTCGCGATAGAGGTTTTTTATGAGGTCAAACGCCTGTAGAGTACTTCTTCTCTTTATCAAATTTTCTTTGTCCTTAAAGTGTCTTTTCTGTTGAATACTACATTTACTTGCGGGCGCTTAAGTAGGCCGAGCATTCGTACTTGTGTCCAATTTGTGTGAATATTAAGCTAGCAAATTCTTACTCAGGGTGTTCCTATGGCCCTCCAAGATCTAGAGGACCTAAGTAAGTAAGTAAATCAGTAAGCTAGTAATTGTACATAAAATTATAAATATCTTTGCCTGATAATGACTGATTTGGATAGTTTTATTTAGTTGTATCTTATTGTGAGGGTAGAAGCTCATTATGATGATTGTCTTAGGGGGTTGACTAGTCACGTATCGTCACGTGTAGGTTATCACATCATACCCTTGTCAAAATGATGTGTCCAATTATCGTAACCACCACTTGTATCCTTGTCTCAACTGATCAACAACTCACATTAGCATGATGGGGAGGTGAAACGTCCCTATCTATCCTTACAAGTGCATGGCCATGGTCATCTATTCTAACCATTAATCGGATGACGTTTCCAATTTATTTTTCAATATGGAAATTTTCAAAACGACTGCAAACTTGTCCCTTACATTTTTTTTTCGGTTATACAAGGACAAGAAGAAGAAGAAGAAAAAAATATTAAATACATCTCAACTGCTGGGAACATATTCAATATCAACTTGGTCCCCCTCCTTGTCCCATTGACAACTCGTAGCATTTGTAAATGTGATTCAAATCTGCTATCAACAAGAAAAGGACTTTCACGTCTTACTCCCGTTCGTACCTTCATTTTTTCTAATTCGATGATCAAAAAAGGATTTACATCTCGTAGAAATTCAAATGTGTATGCATCCATGTTGTATGTGTCGTCTTTGGTTGGGTTTCTCTATTTCTCTTGAATAGTCCTTCCTATTCGTCGTTCGATTTGGAAGTCAAGTCGTTGTTCCTGCATAGATTTCTTACACGAATGCATCACTGCACGATAATCCACAGAAGAAGAACGAATAAGGATGCATTTTTGAAATTCATCCTGTTGACTTCGTTTTCTAAGGTTTATTCGATATTTTTCTTATGCGCTGCAGTTTTTCGCTTCTTCTCTTAAATGTTCTTTTTTTTTCATTTTATCTTCAGTGCAATTCGTCCTGTCCTTTAGCCATAATCCTTTATTCAGATTCTGTAATTTTTTTTTTTTTTTTTTCGGTTGAAAGTCGTAGGGAAGTAACTTCTTCGTGTGCTTTTTTCTTTTCGTCGGGATGATATCCATCCATTTTTATCCGAAAAGAAAATTATGGATTTGGGAAGAATAATCCTTTTGGTGCATTGGTGCGGTCTATTTTTCTTTTTGTGGAGGAAGATACGGATAAAGATGTAGACATATACAGGAATTGGTTCTCGTTTTGGGAAGGATATTATATTTTAGCCCCCACCTGGCAGCGAGCAGGATTCAGTTTAGCATGTGGAAATACGTGTGGGAATAAATGTAATCTATCTTTGATGAATGAATTTCAGAGTTATATGAAGGTTTTCTTCTTCTTTTTTTTTTTTTGGAGAAATGCGCTCGATGGTTTCACAGGTATGTCGTGCGGTTTATTAGATTTCCGTTTGAGAGAGAATTTATAGAAATCGTTTGATAGGGATGCAAATATTCATGGAACTCAACTGACTTTGAGTCCATTTAGGCTTTGTTTACTTTAAGAAAAACGTGAAAAGGACTTGGATTTTGAAAAAAAAGGTTGTAGCTAACTCAAGGCAGTTCTCTATGAGTGCCGTGGATCACTGGTTACTGCGTTGGACTAATGTGTATCAGTTCGTTTCCTCGAAAATACAAGCAACTTTTTTACTTGAACCTATAATATAGGGCAAGTATTGGATTCTTGCAAAAGTTTGAACTCGTTCCTGTTGTCTAGCCGAAGGACAAAACAATAACCAAACCATCAGGCAAAAAGAGGCACTGAAATACATTAGTCTAAAGGTCGAAAATATGGGGAATTTCAAAACGCTAGTCAAGTAATTTGGTTTAAAAGCATCACAGATGCAGGCTGCCTTTTCCTAGATGATAAAAAGCATAGGCGAGCCAGAATGCTTTCACATTCTAGCCAATGAGATAGAAGAGCTTTACCTTAAGCAAACCGCGAATGGGGAAGAAGTTTAGCACAAGAATAAGAGTGGGAAAAGAACAACATGTGCTATGACAAGCTAGGGAAGATACAATCAATCAGTGACCATAAACACGGTCATAGATACAGAGGCCTAAGCAATACCAGGGAGGAGATGGAGAGGAAGGACAAAGAAACACGCTACGGATGAAGCAGTCGTCAGGATCAAGAATTGGTTGGTTTTGAAATAGCTGACCTTTGTGGTCCTGAAGCTGTTCTAATCACCAATAGAAAGACTGTGGAATATTCAAGATTTTTGATAGGAGGCTTTACAATCTGGTCTAATGAGAATTTAAATGTAGATACAGAAGAAGAAGTTCCATCCTTTTATATGGGCGGCGGCACTCTCAAAGAGGAAACTTTCGGCTTATAGGCGTTGAGCAATCAGAACAATTAGTGGTTTCAGAACAATTTCGGACGAAGCAGACAGTATTATAGCTGGGATGGTCGCAGTCAATAGGCTTATGGCGAACCAAGCTTACCTGATGGAAGGGAAACATCTACAGTACTCTGGCAAGCCAGGTGGGACAACAACATGAAAGGTAGATGCATCCACAAGCGGAATCAGGTTTGAAACCTGGACGAAAAGAACGTATGAGGACTGTAATTATCATCATATGCAATCTCTATCTGGGCATGATGGCTACAGAAAAGACCTCGCCCTTTTGGCCAGAATGCACAGAAGGGGAGGAAAATGCGAAGCACATTATGTTCCAGTGCAGACACTTTACAAGTGGTATAGTAAATCTACGAAGCCCGGAGCTCCTAATAGACCTGAAAAGGTCAGAGAATGATTGGTTTGAGATCTGTTCCGTCATAACGGCCATTTAGATTGCACTGCGTCGATTGGAAGCTTTAAGAGGAGGTAAATAACGACAATATAGAACAAATTGCTAACCAGTCCTGCGAGGAGAGTGCTTTAAAGTGTGTAGCCAGTTTGCGTATTTTTTATATCAATTACTCAGGTTTGGGAATCGTGTATGCTATATGGAACACATCCATGGCGCAACAGAAAAAGTTTTGAAACAGACAATATGCTTCATGGACAGAAGTATCTATAGAAAACTATAGCAAGTCCCTTAATGTGGACAGAACAAAGCATGCATAAATACAGTCGAGGATACGAGGCAGATCACTAGGTCGAAACCAACGCAAACAATTCACAACTAAAGATCGTATATGAAAGACCACTTCTGATCCTTGATTTTAGACAAACATACATATGAAATAGAAAAGAAACCGATTCGAGTCACACATATATACATATGTACATACTTATCTTGGTTTCACTGCTTACCAATGAAGTCCTTCTTTGTTTGGAGCTTTATCTTCATGCCAAACTAAATTATTTCTTCAAATATCCTGCTACCGGATATTACACCTAAAAGCACACACACAACCCAAAGAAAACAAAATCACTTCCCTTCCCCGCATTCCGACATTTTCATTATCAACAAATTGAAATCTCATAAATTAAGCCAGGGAGGACACCAACGGCTCCTTTGGATCCCTAATCAACACCGTAAACACCACCTTTCATCGGGCCTACCCAAAAGAGAGAAGATAATAAAAATTACTTTCCTCCTTTGTACGCTTATGCTGATATGATAACGTTACGTCCTAACGGTCTATTAAATTTTACTTAACAAGTACACAGTACACAGTTCTAGCCATTTGCCACCCACATCTCTCAAAGGATCTAAATGACTCAAACATAAAAAAGAAGCACCGTTCTCTTCCACGCCAAAAGAAAAAAAAAAAAAAACGAAGACGAAAAAAACAATAACAAAACAAACAAAAACAAAAAGGACAAACTAGGAAATCATGTCATTCGATTAAAAGAATCAATTTTTCCACAACCAGAACGGTAGACACAAAGCAGATCCCAACCAGATAGCTAAAGGTATAGCACAGAGAGGAGGACATTTCATCTACTAAAATCCATTCCTTTGACAAGCATTGTCATTGAAGTGGTTTATGCGAGTTCCCCTCTCCCCAAAAAGGGGGAATTGGATCTGTTTGTCTTTGTCCTTATCAGCCGTGCCCAGTGTTTTTTTTTTTTTTTGTTTGGTTGCCCCTTATTTTCATTCAGTTGCCTTTTTTCAATTAGAGGCATCCCGCACACGTTAGATCAACTTTCGCGATAAAAAAGGACCTGAGAATGAAACAATTTCCGTTTTAATCCCGAACAGTCCTTTCACCATGTGAAGGAATTTTCCAGTTTCAGGATATGAATCCTGAAATTTAGTTTCGCAAAATAAAATCAGCGACGAAAAAGAAAATGCCTTTGATGAAAATGCCCATGGGCGAACTTTGAATACATATCCTTGTGCAGAGATTCTTTTTCTCCTGCTTCCAGTGTTTCTCCCCCTTCACCTGTGTAGGCACGGGGGGAAAAAAATTGACGGTTTATTTATTTTGCTTTTCGTTTGTTTTTTCCATGAAAATGACAAAAACCAAACTCAAAGCAAGGAAGGAGAGACGCATAAAAAAATTTAAAAATTAGGTCGTTCGTGACAGAGAATATGTTTTTGGTCCTGATTCCTACGTTGACGATGACACGGCTTTTTTTTTTTTTTGTATTTTTTAGTGCACAATTTGTTAAGGATGATAAAGAGACCGCGGAGCATACTGCCAGATCGTTTGTGTCCAACTAAAATTAACAAAAAGGAAAAAATTGTTTCACTTTTATTGAGAAAGTTATGAGAAAAGTTTCCACCATCCACAGTGTATCTATATGTAATACCTTCTCAGGATTAAAGCAACAAAAACAGAAAAAAAACCGTAAACGTGGTCCTGCATATAATCCAGGATAAAAAATAGCTTCGCTTGAGATTCACGTTCACACGTTTTCTCGTTGTGTGTACCACCTCATAAAAAAGAAATAAGCAAAGTCAAGCTTATTCATTCTATACACCACACTGGAAGCACACCGTAAGGATAATTAAAGCACATTTGGCTAAATTAAGTTCTCCAAGGATAATGCCATTGGAGCCAATTCCATATTTCACGTAGCACTAATTCTGCACACAATTACTCCTACTTGGTGTTGAACAAGTGTTGTGTGTGAAGCCCACTTCCAAGGACGACGACAACTAAAATAAACTTAAGCATGTGGTGAAATGGGGAGGATAGATGTGGATTTTGTTATTTGTCCTAAAAAGGACATTCGTTTGCTGCCAAATGAAGGCGGAGAAAAATCGTCGACATTACGATTAAGTAGAACACAAAATGGTTGACGGAAAATTTTGCTCCTTTTTATTTGGTTGTTCTGTTGTCTACGGCGTCTACAGATGGCTAGTGTGGATTAAAATGATTTGGGTAAATTGCGTGTGTGTGTGTGTGTGTGGGATTTTGTTGGTGTTAGCACGATGCTGACAATGAATTGTTGATCCTTAATTATGACTCTCGACAAAAATTGTAAATTCATTTAACTTAGCAGACTTTGAATTACATTTTGCACAGTCTGGGACTATAAATAAACTACATACTGGGACATGATTTAATCCTGCCGACAGGATAACAATGATGTTGTAAATAAGAAGGCTTGGAAACTATTACAGACAATATAGTGTTGAGAATCAAGGGCATGGTAATAGCGGTTAAGATAGGTAGTATCTTTCATTTAATGTTCAGACGGCCTACAGGCTTAGGTCCATATGTTACTAAGTAGGTGCAGACGGTATTAATCTTCATGTATATGTACTTCATATATATGTACGTATCCTTTCTATATATCATACATATCTATTCATATTGTCTTTCTGTCTTGAAAGGGATAATGATAGACTAAACTAAGATCGGTAAAACTACTAACCCATTTCGTTTGGAGAGAAGGCAAAATAATGGACTTAACTTTGAGAAGGATTAAGTTTTTATTTCATTGTAATCGGCCTACTAATTCAAAAAATATTCGAAGTTTTCAGAAATTCTCTCATATTACATATTAGTAGTAAAATGTAGCTACTCGACGCTGGGGACTACACAATGCGACTAAATGTACAAGTGCAGATGTCGTTGTTATGTCCGTGGCACATAAAAAGTTTTTCGAATGGGTTTATAATACATAAGTAAGGTTAGAAGCTTGATTTGTCTTTGCTTGGTTATACTGGAACTAAGTATAGACCTACTGTTGCCACATCAGACACCTATCTTCACATCTCGACCAGTGTTGCCACAAAGTGATACTTTTTAATCTTAATTTGAACGTGATACTTCGGGTTCTGTAAAATGACTATTTTGATACTTTTTAATTTCAACAGCAAATTACTATAATATGCCAGGCAATACTTCAATATTCACTGAACTGTGAATCGAATAGGTGAAGTGCAACTCAAACCCGACAGATTCTACGATAGGAGTGATTATTTCGTAATTTTTTGATATTTTATTTAAATAAAATAGTTGACTTGGCCCCGGTTTATATGGATAGATTTTTTTTCTAAAAAAATTGAGAATATTCGTGTTATTTTAAGCATTATCGTTTGTCTTCATGTTTTTA
This sequence comes from Chalcosyrphus nemorum, assembly GCA_949716465.1. Lineage (NCBI taxonomy): Eukaryota > Metazoa > Arthropoda > Insecta > Diptera > Syrphidae > Chalcosyrphus > Chalcosyrphus nemorum. The sequence goes on from OX454333.1 coordinate 84,342,586, forward strand.
ATATTAACAAAATAATAATAATGCCAGTTTTCCTCATAGTTTCGACTATGATACCTTTTGATACTTTTCTTCTGTCTGCGGAGATACTTTTTTCTAAAGTCTTGTGGCAACACTGATCTCGACTGGCATTGGCTTATACTCCTTCACTTTGATTAACCGTGAGTTTGCCTTTTATACTTAAAATTTGTAAAGATGAAATAAAGTCCATTTACAACTCAGCGACCTGCGAATACTAACGAGTGAATATTCGCAAATTTTGACGTTTCATTGACAGTAACTTTTTTATCGATTCGCTGCAATCTGTGAATTTAATTTGTCATTTACCAAAGAAAAAAAAAGTGAGATTAAACTCACGTGACTGTCTTGGTCGTGTGAATGTGGAATGTGAATAAACAGTTTGACAGTTGGCAAAAATGATTTGCTTATTCGCTGAAAAATCAGCAAAACGAATTATTTAACTTTTTGGTTGTAATAGAAAAACTGAGATTTCTTCATAAGAATAGTTAAATTGTTGGTTGCATTTGAATGTGCTAAATGTGGTTTGTTCCCAGTTCGGTCATTCACCGGTCGCTGAGCTGTGAATGGACCTGTTATTCTAAAGTTACGTTACAATGATGCCTGACATGGTATGGTCTTGATAATATTTGAGTGAGAACTGTTTTTTTTTTTTGTGTGTGATTTTTCCGTTCGTTCGTAGTTCACAGTATTTTTTTCCCGTTCATGTTGAAATACGCTAAGTGTTTTCTGAGCGAATTATTTAATTTTAATACTGTGAAAATTGAATGGACATTGTCAGGAATTGATCGACAAATCTCTCATTCAATGACTGAATACATTACAACTACACCGTGGCCACCCACATGTTTCTTCAACTTCAACGATCAATTCTTCGGCAAGACACGTTGCTTACCACTGAATAAAAATTTAACCCTTTCTAGCTTAAGCAGCTGTTGTCTATTTAAAGCTGTTTTGGCACAAGTCGTGACTGCCGTGGGTCAGTGGTTAGTGCAATTGTTCGAGGTTCGTTCGGATACGCCAAAAAACTGTAGTGAAACATACCACGCACAACATGTACAGTTGTGAGAAGCTGGGTCTTGGCCCTCTGTGGGCTGCTTACGGCCTAATATTTATTTATTTATTTATTCTTTACCGCCCCACCTCTTGCGAGAGTCTTATAAGCATCCAAATGTATTATTGTCATGAGGTAGCTTCTCCAAAATCCTCTCTGTTAGTGTACCTTTCACGTTTGTAGTGACAGTTACCCGGCACTTAAGGCTAAGATTTAGTTCGTTATGTTTCTGAGTTTTATCGGTTAAGATCGTGGGATCTCTCGCGAGCACGATGTTGTGCGACATGTCTCGCCGTGCTGTATGTTGACTGGACGAATGCTTCCTTAGATTAACCGGCATTGTACTGCTTCAGATAGTGAGTTCGAATACTGCTCATTATGGGAGAACTCTCTGGGTCCAGAAATATTGAAATGAACCAGTTAGCAAATAAACTAGGACGAACAGGAGTCAAATAAGGAGGGGAATTATTTCATACATTAGAGACAATTTTCATTAGTGTATTTGAAAGAGGAATATGTTTTAAAGTAAAAAACCAATCACCCATAGGTAAACGGTGGCATATCTCGGACTTTATAAAAAAGCACTGAATGTGTTAAGGTATTTTCGGTTCAGTTTTTTCTGCTCTATAAGTCATTAGCTACCTTGTCGTCCATAAACGCCACCGCAAAATAATTTATTCAATCATTAATCCCTCACAATACTGTCCACCCTCGAAAACGCTGAAATTAATGTGTCACTACTAATAAAGCCATAACATGAACTGCATTCATTAGCCCACATTTTCCGCACCTTACAAGCTTCTACCTTGTAACACTTGTTACACCCTAAGGGGCAAAAAAAAGTAAAAAAAAAAAAAAAAGAACTTCAAACACGCCGCACCATTAATTCGCCTGTTAACAAAACGAAAATTGTCAACCCGGTCACACCGGCTAATAAATATCGAATGTGCAGCCCCAGTCACCACAATAGGGCTGCCCCACAATTCACAGATTAGGCTTTTAAACCACCCCTCGTGTCGTGACTTCAGCGCATCATTCCACGCCACTTTTCTGGAATTATGACCAAACAGTTATCTGTGCCATGTCACAGAAACGCTTTACCGTCAATAGGAAGCCGGCGGTGGGCCATTCCACAACTTTCAATTACACCCGGCCGCACTTATCTCCGCTGACCATCTTTTGTAAGTTCGGATAGATTACAACCGGAAACAGGGATCGGCTGTTCATTTTTCCACTCGCATTTCCTGCCGATGTGCGCTGTGTATTAAGTTGTCAAAACGAACAGACAACAAATAGTTGCACCCCCATCTATGCTATATGTCAGGCGATAATGGGCGGGAAATTAAAAATTACCACCACACGAGGGTGGTGATGAATTTAGTTTTCGTGTCATTTTGTTAATTTGTTGTCAGAATGGAGGAATTTTGTGGGGCGGGAAAGGTCCTGATGGCGGACTAATCAATTTTTAATTTGCTTTAGGGTGCAGTGTCGGACAGGATAGCTAAGGATGAAGTAATTCTTAGTGTAAATGTGTTATTAGTTGCTGTGTTGCGTTCTGAGACAAGCTTAACTGGGGTGTGAGTTGGAGTTTATTTGCTTTTGTTATTCTTATGGGTGGAAATTTGTGGTGAGAAATGGCGTGCTATCAATTTTGGTTTTTTCTTCTGAGAAATGTGGACGGAATGCATGACATATGGACATATGGACTTGGGTTGATGTTTTGGGGAGAAAGATCATGGAAGGGAAGAGGAATCAGCGAGAGTAGAGAGTTGCGCGCAAATTTTCACTTTTTGAACTTAAAGTCTAATTTTTTTTTTGACAGATGTCAAGTAAAAGCCATAAGTGACGGAAAACGGATGAATTATGAGTAAATAAATGAATAATAATTCATTATCAAAAAAAATTCGAAGAGCAGCATCTTGCGATGGGTGTTCGTCGGCCACAAAAATACATAGATCCACTGCAGCCGAAAGAACAGCATAACTATGTATTAGTAAGCTCCATTTTTAATTCCTTGTGGTGCCAAGATAAAAGATAGATATCTAAGGGCTAAGTTATAGACAAATCAAATTAGACAGTCAACTTTGGGTCGTTTGACAGATTTGCTCCCGCAAGCTGAAATCCAATGAAAACGCATCTGTGTTTTGACGTTTCAGTAAGTTTCAGTAGGTAAGTATAGTTTTGAGTATGTCACTTGACAGCACAAAGACGTGGCCATTCTGTAGATGCTGTGAGTAAAAGTTTTTTGTTGTTCACGGAATAATAACCTGCAAAAAATTGTTTGGTCAAAAAGAAAGAAGGGGTCCTTTTTTTTGGCAGATGACCGGACAGGAGAAGTTATATGCCTGGCTTTAGGTTTTATGCTAACACTAATGAAAATTACGCTGCAGGAGGTGTGGGTTGTTTTATTAAAGAAAAAGAAAAGTATTTCATTCACGAAGTCGTCTATGTTGATTTTTTGTGTGCTGATGTATTAAAAGTTTCCATTAATTTTAACAGAGAGATCTATGTCTTTATATGTGTTTATAGATTGCATGCATTTAATGTTGTTAAGTTTATAGAAGAATTTGCTTGTTTTTTAGATAATGAAAAATCAAAAAATTTAATTATATTAGGAGATTTCAATATAAATATTCTTGAAAATAGTGAAACTGTTTCGAGTTACATGGCATTATTAGCTTCACATGGCTTGATGAGCTTTGTCAATGAACCCACTAGACTTGTCTCAGGTAGTTGTTTAGATCATATTTATGGCCGGTTTAAAAATGGTACCATCAGTAATTGTAAAAAATGCGTCTTAGATTTTATGATTACTGATCACACTATGACAGGGTTCCTATTTGGCTATTCCAATACCAAGTCAAATAGTACTAATTGCAAGAATGCTAGCAGGATAGTGAAGATTGATTATAAAAGACTTAAACATAAACTTTCTGTTGAGTTTTGGGACGATGTTTATTTGTGCACTGATGCTTTATCATCCTATAAATTGTTCATCAATTCTCTAAAGAATTATCTTGTTCTTCAGCTGTATGTCCTAAAAGTTCACTTAGGAGACTTAAACCTTGGATTTCTAGGTCCTTATTGAAAAAAGTCAAGGCTAAAAACAAACTAAGAATTAAATGCCATAAGAGCCCTAGTAATCTAAGGTTAAAAAACAAATACAAAAAAATGTGCGCAGAACTAAAAAGAGAAATACCAATTTGTCGGGATAATTACTACCGGAATCAATTCAGCTCTGCTAAAGGTAACTTAAAAAATGAATGGCAACTAGTCAACACTATTCTTAATAAAAATGTAACCTTAAAAAAACCTAGTGTTATTCGTGTTGATGATTGTGTTGTTTCCGACAAGCTTCTAATTGCGGATGCTTTTAATGAATATTTTACTAATATAGCTAGCACCTTACAACAAGAACCTATACTGCCTTCTTGTCGCACCTGTATGTCAACTGGGGACCAAATTCTTTGTAACAGTTTTGTTTTTATACCAATAACTCCACTTGAAGTCTTAAAAGAAATTGGTACTCTAAAAAATACTAACTCATGTGGTCCTGATGGTATTTCCAGTAAGTCTATTAAAAATGTAGCATGCTACTTAATTGACGTGCTGTCTCACATTTTCAATCGCTGTATTTTTGAGGGGGTTTTCCCAGAAGAGCTTAAGTGTGCAGATGTTATACCGATATTCAAAAAGGGCTCTACTATAGAATTATGTAACTATAGACCTATTTCTCTTCTCCCAACTATAAGCAAAATTTTTGAGAAACTTATTAAAAATAGGTTAATGAGTCATCTTTTAAAAAATAAGTTTTTTAACTCAGCACAATTTGGCTTCCTGAAAGGTAAATCAACCGAGGATGCACTTCTAAGCTTTTGCAGTAAAGTGATGTCTAATCTTGATAATAAGAAGACTACTGCAAGTCTGTTTATTGATATTACTAAAGCGTTCGATATGGTCGATCACAACATTCTTCTCGATAAAATGAACAAAGCAGGAATTCGCGGTTTCATGTTAGAATGGTTTAGATCATATCTGAAAGACAGGGCACAAAGAGTAAAGATTGAGGAAGTTAGAAGCGATCTGTTGACTTTAAACTTGGGGGTACCTCAAGGCTCTGTCTTAGGTCCAATTCTCTTCCTTATATATATTAACTCTCTTTTTTCACTTGATTTTAAAGGCACGCCAACTGCTTTTGCGGATGATGTTGCCTTCTCGTATGGTTCACAAAGTCGTCTTAACTTGCCTGTAGACATAAATAAGGATCTTAATCTCCTAAGAATCTGGTTCTCTCAACACAACTTGGTCTTAAGTGCCAAAACAAGGATTATGTTTTTTAGTTTGTCGACTTCACCTGATCCTGAAGTTAATCTATACTTTCATTCACAGGAATGCCAGAAATTCAAACTAAATATTTGCAAATGTAGGTCCAGTCCAACTTCTCCTACCTACAATGACAACCAAAACTGTAGTGATAATTGCTTCTTGATCGAGACCGTGAATGAATTTAAATATCTGGGCCTTATCATTGACTCAAAAATGTCCTTCTCAAAACATATAGAAACTCTTAGGTCTTATTTTCGTTCTACACTAAGACATTTTTTCTATTTACGTACCGTCTGTTCAAATACATTATTAAAAACTATTTATTATGGTATTTTCCACTCAAAACTGCAATATGGTATTACCTGCTGGGGTGGTACTTTTAAGAATAAAGTAAACTCTCTATTGATCTTACAGAAGTGTGTCCTACGTAAATTATGCCGTAAACCAGTGAGACATCCTAGTTACCCTCTATTCTTTGACCTTAAAATTCTTCCTGTTCGTCATTTGTATTGTTTTAAAGTATTAAAGTGTTTTTTTATGAAATCTGGTAATCGTAATTTCCGTTTAATTTCAAATTATAATCTACGTGGAAACTTTTCTAACACTGTATCTTTGCCTGTTTTTCACACAACTGCTTATCGTAATTTTTATCATATTTCATCTCACTATATATTCAATAAAATTCCTATGTCCATTAGAACAATAACTGTACCTGGAACATTTCTTAAATTAGTAAAAAATTGGCTTCTCAGTCTTAATTTCAATGAAGTAGAAACTATTCTTTCTGACTATCTGGTTTAATTTGTATCTTGAGTTCTTCAAATTAGCTTCAATATTGATGTTATAAAGTACAACTTTTCTATTAAATAATCATCATGTAATCTCTTAAATTACTTTACTTAAGGGTCACCCCACCCAAATTGAATTATCTTTTTTTGAAATGTCTGAATTACAAATTGTATTGGCACTCAACTCTATTTTACTACTTATGTATAAACAAATATAGAGTGCCAAATGAAATCTTTTAATAATTGTAAAATTTATTATTATGAATATTGTATTATTAAGTGATAAATAAATCTAAATCTAAAAAAAAAAAAAAAAAAATGTACGAGTCGACTGACTAATTTAGGTTGTCTATGGGCTGAATGAGGTAAGATGCTTCGACAACTTGCTAGCGAGTAAGGTTTCGTGTTCAATCAAACGCCTAATGCAGACATCATAAAGTTAAAAAGTATTACTTATACCCAAAGTACGTAGCGAACACATTGTAGTACTCTTAAGCATGTAATAGGAGTCCACCGCTTTGGAGACCAGACTGACAACAGCAAGCATATTGTAGACGTTTTTTCATCGCAGGTGCAGTTGAGTCTCAACTGACAAGCAGCGGGAATCCAATCTCAATCACATTACAATTAGCAGCCGCTTTCGTACTAATTTCCTGGACGATCGAACAAGTAGATGCGGGGCCGATAGTGGACGAAAACAAGATCATCATCTTCTGCCTGTTTAAATAAAAAAAATGTAAAGAATGTATGGTTCGTTAAAAGGCCGTCAGAAGAAAGTAGACATGCGCCAAATTTTACATCAGTCAGTCAGAAACTTGGCCCATTTACTTCTGCATGATATTATTAACAAGCTTAAGTGTGGTATTAGAGGTACGGAAACCCCAAGGTGGATTGTCAAGCAACCTCTTTGTTTGCAAAAGTTGCAGCTGCTCAGTTTATGCTTAGTATTTGTGGCATTTTGTACCAACTGTATTTTGCACTGAAATAACAGAATTTTCCGCACCTTATGCTATCTGTTATAAACTTTCGATAGAAAAGGCTCGGAGATATCCTTAAGGGCGCCCAATAGTACATACATAGCCTCAGCAAGGAAAATGTTACCTGCCAGCTGCACTTTGATGTAATCATGCTTGCTATGCCCAGCAATTACCACATTTTCATGTGGTATAGATCTCCCAATCCTTCCAGCTGCTAGAGCCGAAAGAACTGCTGATTGAAAAGGCTTTAGTGACAAGACTTTAGTGACAAGACTTTCACCTCCATACTTCAAGATACTGCTAGACTGAACATGCTTTCACTCTCAGTAGAATACTACCATCTGCTGTTCCGAAAAACCTCTTCGAAACCTCTTACTCATTCTAAGAATATCACTGAGACAGTATTTTCCCATTAAAAACATCAGCAAAATTCATCTGCTAGCCCTCACCCGGCCGCTAGTCCAAATTCAATTTATTTTAACGACCCTCCTCACTTGCGTGCCTCCTTAGAGCACCCTGCCAATATAAATCTACAATCGAAAAGCCAAAAATTTATGTTCCAGAACTATTTACACGAGTAGCAACATAGTTCCGGTCCGTGTTCCATTTCTCAAGGCAATCAAAATGAATAAATGACCTCCCATCATAAGCCATTAACTTCATTGTAACAGCAAGCGGCATCCCTGCACAGTTCCTTCCTCAAGGAAACAAAAAAAACAAAAAAAAAAGGATTCATGTGGCCCCGTTTTCGGGAAGCACCTAGTAATATTGCAATTTCGGATGGGCCACACCACTAAGCAATTAAACGTAACCATTATGAGGCATCCTTAACATTTCTCCACATAATTCCTTCGGGGAGGTAGGGAGGCGCCTGGCCCTCACATCGACACAAGAGCGCGGAGCGAAGTAAAAATAAGATTACAATCTGCGATGGAGGGAGTTACAATCGTTTTAGTTATACTGCAATTGCAAGGAAATTGTTCCTTTGCTACAGCTAGCTGCTACTGCTGCTGCTGCTGGTTTACTTCAGCTCCTTGTGGATACGATCATTGTAAAGGAGAATTTATTTTAATTGCCCGCAATTAATTATCGAGAAAATGGGGGCGAAAGTGCTGCCCGTTCTTGTGTTGGCTGTGTTGCAACACCAGGATCTAACTCGTTATCCGTTGTAATCCTTTTACAAGGTGCAACAAACAAACACACCCTAAATCAGCACGTGCACAAGTCGTCGATGTCGATGTTTCGGGGGTTGATTCTTATAGAAAATTCTGTCCATACTCTAAGCCACCTCACCCACCCAACGGATAGGGTGTAGATCCTTTAAAGGAATCGTAATTAAAACTTTTACAAAAAAAAAAGAAAAATACAAATTTATAGCTTTTCAATAATAAATTTCTGCACAGTTCGAGAGTGCAAAAGTTTTGGTTAAATCTATGGAAGGACATGAGGATATAATGTGTTTTACGTGATCAGCACACATGTGGGTTTTATAGTTTTTTTTTTTTCTTTTTCGCGTGTTGAGAAAGAATAATGTGTCCCTAATCCGAAATGGGTGCTGTGCATTCCTAGATTTGAGAATGAGACGCAAAACAACTTTTAACTTAGATTAAGGATAACAAAATGATTTCTTAATGGAGGTGGATTGATGTGGAACGTGGACGGATGGTACTGTCAAAGGTTGTTTGCCTTACCTGATTAAACCGGTATTAAGGAGCCTTGAAATATTCAAGTATCTCTCTATTTAAAATGTTTTCCAATGTCTGGCTACAGGATTGTAAAAGAAGGCAAAGATTGCAAAAGATGCGAATGCATGAAGGCACAAGAATGAAGCATTAAAATGAATGAAAATGAATCTGATGAATGGGAATCTATAAAATAAATGCCAATGAATGCAATGAATGCAAATGAATGCCAAATATTCAAAAGAACGCCAGTGAATGCAAATACATCCAACTGAATGAAAAGAACGTGAATAAATGTAAGGATTTCAAAAATGCAAAGAATGCAACTGAATAGAAGGGATGAATGCAAGTGAATGAAATGAATCTAAATGAACGCGAATGAATGCCATTGAATGGAATGAATATAAGGAATGCAAAAGAATGCAAAAAGAAAAAAGGATTAAGGAAGATTAAAATATGTGTGTATGAGTATACAGAACCTCATGCATTCAATGGTAGAAAAATGGATTGCAACCATACGAGTAATGCCCTTCGATTTGTGATCATTCGTCATAAATGCTATGGCAACACTGTAGTGATCGAGTAGGACTATTGCAGGACTTTCAGTATTATCACCGTTGCTAGCAGGCTTCTTTGCTGTCTGATAATATCCTCATCGACCTACATAAGTACTGTGTATAAATATATAGTTATTAGCACTGCTTCTGTCTTATAGTCCGCCAATTTCAGGACTGATACTGTAAAAGTTGCCTCACGTTACTGGGTTTTTCTACTTTACTTTACTTCTACTTCATAGGCTTAGCTGATGATGTCTACTCTGTTTGGGTCCAGTGTTCTTAAAATGTCGCTAAAATAAACCATTCCAAATGACTGCGTCTAGCATTGACCCTTGCTTATGTATATCTTGGACTCTTCCTCTGTTTTATATAGTAAGGCTCGTCCACTAAAGTAGCTTTCTTTCTGAGAGATAGTTAGGTTAGCGTACTTAGGCTACTTACCACCCTAACCATGCAGCTCCTCCAGTTGATACGGCCGACGCCACAGTCTTGCTTTCTCCTTCCAAACCATCCTTGTTCCGCTATTGCTTCATGAGCGACGCTCCACTGTCATTTTGTGCTGCTATTGATTTTAAAGCCTTACTGATGATTAGAAAGAATGGCTCCAACATCATGGCTTTTTACCATCATTTTCATCCTGTCAAGTGTACATATGAGGATGGTTGTTCAGGGATGAGGACTAGTCATTACCTTTTCCAGTTTAAGAGAAAGTCGCTTTGGCATAATGACTTGAAAAGATTTCTGGTTTTGCTTTAACGACTTCTTTTAGCAAGAAGTAAGGATCCCATTTATTCTAGGGGTCATGTTGGTTTTTATTACTGCTGCTCCTTCTAAGACGTTATCAGTTCTGACTAGTGGTATTGCCTTTGTTCCTTCAGCCGCTTCTCGTAATAGAGTGAATTCATTTTTTCCCCGAAAAGCGGCACCTAGCGGCAATAAAGTGCATGATGTTCAGGCATGTTGAGATACAGCTTCCCATGGAATAAGTTGTTATGTATCTCTACCTAAGTCCTTGGAGTTGTGGTTTTTTTCTCTTAACCTTTTCACTCAGTATGTTGTGGACTCGTGTGTGCCTCAATAGATCAACCAATATGCCTGTTATTATGCACATAACAAGCGGAAAACTATTCAAGTTTCAGTTTGACAGCTTAATCACTTGGTAGATTATTTTGTCAATGACATCTGCACCAAGTTCGTTTGCGCTCAAGAACAACGCAAACCTTACTCCTTCAATTGCCTGGCTATTCAAAGTTTATAACTCAAAACCTATAGCTGTGAGTTTTCAGAAAACAAAAATAAAATCTACTTATAGTTCTAATGCTTAAACATTCCATTATAAGAGAAAAATCTACCCTCTTCAAACCCTCAAGTACGAAAACCTCGAAAATAAATTTCAAAACCAAATCAACTTCACACGGCATTGAGTTTTGTAGTCGACCCTCAATTATTCTTTCACCACACCATTTCGGTTCAATTCACTTTATTATCCCTTGTTCTATGGTCATCAGTTGGTCTTTCTTACATTTTTTGTCAGAGCTCTAGCTCTTTGAAGAACTTCACCCAAAGTGCCCCAACAATAAGCCATTCCAAGTAATTCCCCTTTATTGCATACTTTAAGGAGTAAAAACACGGACCATGTATATATGTATCAAGTTAAACGGGAAAACGGCAAAATAACACAAGGTCATAAAACTGAAGCCTGACGAGAGTTTATCCCTAAAATATATTATGTATACCACATGTACATTTTGGTCCTTCTACACCGTACCATAGCTTGGGTGTAGTACATGCTCTCTGCCTTCTTTAGCTGGCCATAACTGTCCATTTATGACCGAAGAACTTTGTTCCATCAATTTTATATGACGACCATGGCATTCATCCACCTGATAGCCATACAACATATACCGCCCAGTCCACCACCCATCCAGGATATGTATTTATAGCAGTGCAGTGCTGGGCCGAAGGACGAGCAAGTAGAAATTAAATAACTTTTTTGTGTTGAGTCCGCTTTCTATCTATCTGTTGGTTTGGGGTAGAAGGTGGTATTAGGGCCAGAAAAGGCCATTCAAAGGACATTCAACACACACACGCTCTCATAAAAATAAGGAAAAACGAAGAAAAGGAAGAACGAGAACAGAAACAGAAACAGAGCAGCAAAAACTCATTCTCCTGCAACTTTGATTAAATGACAAAAAGTTCTTCCTTTCTCCATTGACGCAGGAAACGCGCACACACTCATAGCACACAAAAGTCGACAAGTTCGAGGTCGAAACGTCAACAAAGTCAGCTTTTGGGGTTCGAGTATAGTTTCTCTGATGACAGAGAGAGAGAGAGACGATGCTGGTTCTGAACATTGTAGATACAATGCACATCCGGTTCGGAGATGATGACCATCGAGTAATAAAACCCAAATTAAGACAAATTTTTCTCAGCAGTTTTTTTTTCTTCTGTTTTTGGGGCCAAATTTTTAACCTCTGCCAAGGATGTATGTACATGTGGCAAGGATTCCCTTCACCTATTCTTAGACAAAGAAAAAGGACAACTGAAACGTGTATTAATCTTAACTAAAGAGAAAAGGATGTCTGCTATACGAACGTTCGTATCCCCAAAGTTGAAGAAACACATTAAGGATCGTTAAAAAGTTTATAAATCATTAAAGCTTATTCGAGCGGATGTCAGGATGACCAAGTGATAGGTTTCGAAAGAACTATGCGGCAAGGGGAAAGCCAACCGATTGGACTCGAAGAGGGTTAAGGTTAATAAGCATAAATCAAAGTAAACGCTATGTGATTAGAATGATTATGGTCAGTTTTGTACCGTAGTAGTATTGCTTTTGAAAAACTCCTAGCTGCCGTCAGTAATGATGGACTTCCTTGTAACGAAACGATTCGGATGTTAATCGAGTGATAGGAAGTGGCTTACAATAGAATTGTAGTACAGGAAGGGACAGATACTTCTATGGTAAAGTGATGTGAATGAGTTGTTGTTGATGCTTTGGTACCGCTTTTGCTTAAACGGAAATAGTTTGAGTGATAAAATGTGTGGGGTATCTTTGAATTTATGCGTACTCACGAATCCTGCATACTTCAACTAGGCTCGTCGTAGGTATTACCTCGCTTGTTAGCGGCTTACGTTAAGCTCCCTGTCTCTATTGACTACGATCGCATTATTTCTTGATTCTCCTGTGATAAACGTCCATATTTCCCCTTGGCTGCACCATTTGGTTACCGATTCATTAGAGGATCTTCAGTGAAATACGGGCAGAAAGTTGATCGTTCTAGATATTTACTTTAGCCACACTGTAGGTAGACAAGATCAGCGTAAGATTGGCTCCACCTAGCTTGCCACTCAGACTCTGAAAGTCCTTTTACTTCTTCCTCAATCCTCTTGATTTGTATTGATACTGCTGAGTCTAGGTTTTTCTCAGAAACACATCTCCACCACCCTAGCTACTGAAACTGAAATTACGGCTCTGATAGTTGGCAACTTTTAGATCACATAAAAGCTCGATTTTCTGGCAGGAACATGGTGAAATAACCTCTATCGGCCAGATTGAAAACAAGAGTACGCCACGTCACCATTAAACAGTATTACAATCTAAGAGATGGCGACACGGTAGTTGGAGAGAAATAGAGACGGAAACCGATGGTCTTAAAAGTATTAATCCTAGAACCCATAAGGGGATTCCAGACTTAAATAAGTAAGTAGCAATGAATTGCTTCCCGTTTTCTTCATATCTGAAGAGGGACTGCTAAGAACATTCCTGAATATTGCGAAATATTGAAGGATATGGGTTCTTATTCTCCAAGGGAAACTCTCTAACTGTCCTTAATATAGATGCATCAGCCTTCTGAATTATGCATAGGAGCGTAAGTCAGCCTTTCAGATCCTCACTCGGCAGGTATGAATAAATATGAAGACTGTAAATAGCTTCGATGAACTGATTCTAGTTGCTTAACTCAACTGTCGCGGCACCCATTGGATAAATTGGAACCCAGCCCACTGAACGATAAATATAATATACGGTCTAGCAATCCAAGCCGGACATTATCACGAATCGAAAGTAAGACTACTAGTTCAGGCACTGTTCCAATTTCGCCTTATTACATGAGCTTCAAGTACTTGCCTTTGAAATTTCCTGAGCAATAACACATTTGAATGTCTAATCAGATTACCGTAAGGGCGCAGAGTATTTTAATGGCCCACTTCATCATCAACGCGAAAACAATCTCAGGGCGGCACTCCTGACTCGCTCCGTCCTCCCATCCATTTAACACATTTTACATGATGAATCTTAGGAACTTAGTTCTAGTCAGAACGTTTTATGGTTATCACGTATCACGCATCAACCCCCATCCGCTAGAGCTTGTGTCCTGCTTCGTGCAGAATGCAAATAGCAAAACAAATTTCCTCTCCGCCTGTGTGATTTACGCGATGGCAAATAAATAATAAAATTTCCCGGAACTCAGGAGTCCGTTTAAGGTTTCTTTTTTTTTTTTCCGCCGACGCCTTGCACGCATCCTTCACAGGAGCAGCAACGAATGATATACGAACATGTGACGTTAGGCACGGAGAGAGAGAGAGAGTGATGAAAATACCCCCATTGACTGATGAACATTTCATTTACTGCCACAACCCCACCCTGAGCGAATTATTCAGGTGAGCATTTGTTCGCAAGGGGGGTACATCGAGGGGGGTATCCTTGATTTTGGTAATCTGTATTCGTGAGAGTGTTTTTGACAAAATGAAAAGGGAGTCCTGTGTTTTTTTTTTTTTAGCCTCGCGACCTACTCCTCGCATGCAATTATTTATTTTTCAAAGTGCGGTGCGTTATGCGATTTTTTTTTTTCAACCCTCCTTTTGGGGGATGAATGAGTGACAGAAGGTGGTAAGGAAGGTGCTGATGTCAGGATAAAAGATGGAGCACTAAACAACAAGGTACAGGAAGAGAGAGAGAGAAAAAAAAAGGAACTCTTCATTTGTAATCCCGAACGCAATTATGGTTCTCATTTTGACGATGAAAATTGGAAAAATCGCTGGCAATAAATTTTAGCAAGGGAGGCAGGAAGACATGCGTTAGATGTTGTTATTTTGGGTGTTCCTATATAGGTATACACAGGAGGGAGGAGGACACTGAGTGTGGGACAAATCACAACAATCAGGATTGTGTAATGGGAAAATGATTGAATTTGTACCACGATGAAATTGATATACGAGTGACAGATGGATTGATGTTTCCTTTCTTTTTCTTTGTCGTAGAATGATGGACTGGAATGGGGTGAAGGATGTGGGGCGGTGTTTTTTATTTTTATTTTTTAATTTAGGGTGTTATTCGCAGTCGAGAGGATTTAATGAGCTTTCTTTGTAGGTTAAATTTGGATCAAATAGCTGTGGTAAGGGAGTGGGTGGAGGGGCTATGCTAAGAAGGTAATTTTGACTTATGATTTGTATCTACTGAATGTGATCAAAGAATCAGAATGATCAACAGGGATTGTGAAATTCTGCAGTTTAAGCCACCCACTTTAGTGACAACAAGATACATCTCATAGAGTTGTCGCATTGAGGAATGTATGTAAGAAAAGAAAAGATACATCTTCAGTAGGATAGATGGGTGCCTTGTGACAAAAGAGCCACCACTCATTCAGACCAACAGTTCGGGTCCATTGTTCCCAATGATTTAACCGTTGAAAACGCTGTAAGAATAGAGTCCGCTCTCAGAATCACCCAGATAGTAAAATGAATCTCAAGAGGTACAAGAGGTCATCATTGCCAGGTATACCAGCTCTGAGTAGAGATTCCTCATGCTTCGGACGGATATGGCAGGACAACCACACACCAGAGGTGACGACTAGGTTAAACTTCTTCTTCGTCCCTGAAACTTTTACAACACTCGTTACAAAGCACACCGAGTCAGAAAGGACGATCTCTTCTTAAGGCCATGCTACAGGCCTCTTCACTGCTATGAAAGACCAATTCATTTTTCTAATATTAATTTTAAGGTTTTTAGGGATAGATTGACGGAATTTTCGAGACGCCTCGTGTTGACTCCTCTGGCAACTCTTGTGGGCAGTATCAAATTTATAATGAATTGTGGAACATAATGTGTAAACTGAACTTCAGTGGCTGAATTCAAACCTTATCAAACCACTTGGCTATACACCGCCTACCCTTAAATTCGATGAACTCGAGGAATTTGTAGAAAACCTTGTCTAGATAAAAGACCCTCTTACTACACTGCTGGGCAGTAAGGTAGCTCTGAAACCAGCAAAAGAAGCAATGGCCTCCTAGAACTCTTGTGATTATAACAAATGATTCATTTCAAGGTACTTTTTTGCTTATGAATTTGTTGACAGATGACATAAGAGTTGTCAAAATCTGACATGGTATATTTGATTGGTGTTGTTTGGCATTTTGACATAATAGTCTAAATAGCGTACAGTGCCTTCAAATTTTTAGCTGGATTACGAAATAAAAGTTCATTTACAGCGCAGTGACCCACGAATACGAACGAGCGAATATTCTCAAATTTCGAAGATTCATTCCCAGCAACTTTTTTTATCTATAATCAGTGAATTTAATTTGTCATTTAGCAAAGAAAATGTGAGGTTAAATTCTCGCGAATGTTTTAGTCGTTACGAATGTGGATTGCGATCCACATCTGTGGAATGTGAATCATATTTGACAGTTCGCAAGAAGCGTTCGCTTATTCGTGGAAATATCAGCAGAAACTTATTACAATTTAACGTTGTTTTACATAAATTGGTAGATAAATTAAGTTCTCTAAAAGTGCTAAAAATGGTTTGTTGGTGGCTTGCCAAGGACTGTGTTTCGTGCACTGAGAGCTACTTATGGTCTACATATGAGGCAAATTTCTAGTGATCTGCACACATTTTTTTATTGTGATAGGATTCCAAATGTAGACTTTGCTGTTCCGGCTAAGCATAGTCAATTTGATTACACCATGGGTTGAGACAAGAGTCTCTACTTCTTCAACTCTTTGTCCAACAATGCATATGTAAGCTGATGAGTTCTATCACAACCTGATCATTTTAAATTTTCAACCCGGTGGCACCTGATCAGAATGTGATGAAGAACTATTTTCTTGTGGGATGATAGCCAAAAATTCTCAGCATAATCCAGATGCTTGAGTTCAGAAATTAGAGTCCATCGAATTCCTATAAGGAAAAAGCAGGAGCACATCGCTAATTTAAACACAATTTCGCGTTTCGAAGAAAATTCGACGCCGCGAGGTCTGAATGAAGACCCTGTACCCTATAGCTTATCAAGTTTTGGGAGATCTTGTTCCGTAAACAAAGGTTAGGCAACATTGGTAAAAATAAAATGAGTTTCTCCATCACATCCTTCCTTCCAGGTACATTTTTCATCCACACGTGTCTTTTCCCGGTAAGAAAAAATACTAATGCACAAGTCTGAAACTAAATCCGAAGGCGAAAAACAATCTACTTAAACTCATTTACAGGTGAGATTCAATTTCATTCGACATCACCCTGGGCGTGGTTTCATTATCCAATTAATTACGAGTAATTATCCAGTCAGATAAGAGCACATTAATCACTCTAGTCACTTCTCTTTGGTTCTTCTCTTCTTCTCTTCTTCCCCATTTTCACTGGTCTTTTGCATCGATATTTTCATGATGTTATTCCTTCATTTGATGTTGAGTAATTAATGACACCATCATTTTATCGAAAATAAATCCGATATTCCTTTCATTGGATGACGTGACGCGTCAAAGTGCGCGCCACTGAAAGCAGAAAAAAAAAATAATAAAAATCAAATAGGACTCTTATCTTAGCTTACAGTTGGTTTTTTATCCTCACTAATCCCCCTTTTTATTCACAGGTATACCAACCTCCAGCTCAGAATGTGAACGTATTGGAATTTTAATGAATTGAAAAAAATACAAGAAGGTCAGGTACAAGGGTCCTTCTAATCACTATCAACCTTCAGCTATCTATGATAAAAGTGAATTGAAAAAAAAAAAAAAACTTAACATGGGTGGATCTTTGATTCGAATATACATAACGGAGAAACAAGAGGTTCAGTGTAATTAATTAAAAAGGAATTTAATTAAAAATAAACAAACTCGGCAGACGTGAAAGGAAATAAAAAGTCGTACAGAGTTTATTTTATTTTTAATTTTTTTTTTTCCAAATGAAGAATGGCCTCATACATGACTATGCAGAAATTTTAATTGAATTTTGTAAGTAAAGATGTACCCGCATGACGAATGTGGAAAAAAAGAGTAAAAATCCAACAGGAAGCCTGATAAGCTGTATGACTTTTATTTTTCTCCAGCAAGCATTGGGGCGGCTTCAAACCTAAAACTTTTCCATCAGACGAATGGGATAGTTCTTCTTCCATCGGGCTTCAATATATTTTTTTCCATTTTCATAACTGCCATAAAAAGGAATGACGTTTGAAGAAAGTTGCAAGGTCTTTAAACGTTTGACGAATTTTCTATTAAAATATTTGAAGCTTAAGCAAAAAAGTACTCTTTTGTGAAAAGGATGATACTTACTTACTTATGTCCTGTATCCCCTTGTGGGCCCCAGGGCCTCTACAACGCCTTTGTGCAATCGTGTGCCGTTTCCATTGCATCGCTTGGTTAGCTATGGACTCGTCACTCTTTCGAAGAGTGTGACTAATCCACTGCCACTTTCGTCGTCGTATGATTGTGCCTATAGGCTCATGGTCCGTTGTCTAGAAAAGCTTTAGTTAGAGATACGGATTGGCCAGAATATATTTAAGATTTAACGTAGACATCTATTGACAAACATTTGTAGCTTCCTCGTGATAATGACGGTCATCCTCCAGGTACCACATCCATATAGAAGCACGGATTCAACGTTGGAAGCAGATTTTGCTTGCTGGCTATATCCAGTTCGGTTCCGTCATCGGTTGAGACAATACTCCCAAGGTATTGGAAACTCTCTACTCTCTCAACCGTTTGTCCAGCAATGCATATATGAGTTGATGAGTTCGGTCCTAGGCTGATCATTTTTGTTCTCGCCGAGTTAATTTTCAGGCTAACTCGCGACGTCTGCTTTCCTCTCCACATACCTATGCTGTCATTTGGTGAAGGTCCATTAACCTATGAGACAGTAGGCATACATATATCTTCGGCGTAGTCGAGGTGTTTGAGTTCAGATGTAAAAGTCCATCGAATTCCTCCATTTCCTGTTGGTAAGGCCGCATTCAGAACATCCCTTATCACCAATAGAAATGGTACTGGTGAAAGTATATAGCCTTGCCTTGAACCCCACTTTGGACTTCCAATTCCTCAGACAGCCTTCCTCTGTGCAAGATGTGACATGTGGACCCATCATACATATGTAGCCTTGATAATTGCTAGTAATACATCAGGAATGCCTCGCCTTTTCAAAATCCATGAACAGCACGTAAAGACTCAACACACTGTTCGATTATGATCCGCAAGGTGTTGATGTGGTCGACGCAGGAGGATCCAGAGCGGAAACCAGGTTGTACGGCGTCGAGTTCTTTGTTTTTTGATTCGCTGCAGGATGGTTCTAGCTATTATCTTGGCCACAGCAGGCAGTACGCAGATATATCTCCAGTTTTGTTTTGATTGTTTATCAGAAGGTCACAAGAGGTGGGCCTCTGGAATAACTTTGAAGATATTATCCTTGATTCGAACTTGGAAACCCTTGTTCAACGCACTTACCACTGAACTAAAGTCCTAACGATATGTTAATTATAGTTTCGAGCAGCCATAACCTGCAATCTTCAGCCCTCGTCACATCTCACCTAGACTTCACTTCTTTCTCTTCTACCGGATATTGGACCACTTGCTCTATTCTCTATTCTGCTGAGGCCACTACAACAGTCGATTTCCTCCCACCACCATGGAATTCTAGTCACCTATTTATACGACTACACCAAATCCTTTCAAACTCAGTGTGTGGCCGAAATTGCCAACTTAAGCACATCGATTCATCTTCATTTACGAAAACACAACAAATTCTCAAATACTCGTGCGCAGCTCTCAAAATACCAATCTGGTTTGGCGTATAATCACGTTGCCTTTATCTATCTGGAGACCACTTTCACTTGGCAATTTCGAAGGCAGCCACCTCTTTCACCTAGCAACGTTCACTTGAAGCATTCATTGTTGGCCACAAAAACAAACAATCGTTCCCATCAATCGCACAATTTCATTTCAAGCGAACAAATGGTGCTACACCACCAGCACCACTGTGAGGAGGAGAATAACCCACCTCTTGGAAGTTAGGACCCACCAAGACGACAATAATGTTCTGGTGCACCAGCTACTCGACTGCACTTCACAAAAAGGAATCGCAATCATAATCTCGCAAACAAAAGAATAGGTAGGTTAATCCTAACCTGACGACGACTAAGACTACTCCTTGCACTACATCACCATTCCTGAGGGCAACTCTATCCAATGCAGAGGGACACTATCTAGCTCCAACAACAGTAACAACAACAACATGGAGTGGAAATAAAAAAGTCCAGGAGCTACCGCATGAAGCTTGAGTTGGTATAAAAGGCAACACCCACTCGCACCGACCAGCAGGTTTTACCTGGAAACGTCTCACGTTAATGTGATGCCTCACGGTGCTGATTCTGGCGCTGGTCATGGTGGGGGTGGTGGTTGGCTTATTGCAAAGGAACGTACCTAATTGACTTGTCCGTATGGAGCTCGCTCATATCTCTTTGATAACTTAATCATCATCATCATCATCATCGTCGTCGTGGCAATGGACCATAGGACAAGTGATCCAACTTGAACAATCACGAAGGTCCGTCCAGGCAGGAAGATATAGGTTGCAGTTGTTGTTATTGCTTTTTTGCTTGCAACTAACACAACCACCTTCATCCACCTCGCATGATTGAGTGCAATAAATATTAATGCGCACTGGCCTGCAGTTTGTACTGTGCGCACCCAAGAGCCCGATCATGGCCGTTTCCGTTGTTAGCTGGCTCCAGCTCCATGTCCATCTTGGAGTATCATATGTGCGAACGGTTCATGTGCCTTTAACTGGCCAGCGTGGTGGTTTGTTTGAGACTCTAACTAGCAACATCTTGTAAGCCTCGAGGGGGAAATAATCGTGGAATTGAATTGCGGCCTAATGAAAACACTTGTTTGGTTGTTGCATGTGGAAATGGGCTTTGAACGCTGCACGCGGAGTTTAGTCACAACTGTTGTTACTGCTGCCACCCAGGCAAAGGTGGTCTGCGTCTAGTTTACAAGTGTTTCGCACGCTAGATTCTATGATGTGAAGGTGGAGTTAGTTTACTTAGCGAGTACGCGTATTGCAGTACCTGTTTTGAATTTTTGGAGACAACTAAAGCCTTTGGCAGACAATTTCCGTGTCTAGGAATCCATGGAATCCAGGTGGTTTTCATAATTCAAATAGCATGAAGTAGTGAATAAATATATTCATTTGAACATTAATTGAAAGTAGTTATGGTTTAAGGCACTAGGATTTTAGTGAGCAGTCTGTGGAAAGGATATTTCATGGAAGATCAACAATCTAAGCTCACATATGCATCAACTAGCGCTGGTATTATTCTTAGAGTTATTGGCAGAGCCAATGTAGAAAAAGTCCTTTACCACACAGTATCGTAGAAAAGATCTTGTACACAATGTTGAGGAGACTTATGCCTCCACAGTTGGCGCAGTTGAGGTGGTCTCCTTTCTTGTGGATTTGCCAAGCGATGCTTAGGTTCCATTCATCAGGCGTACATTCATCTGACCAGATCTTAGGCATGAGTTGGTGTAAGCTCTCTACCAGTTTATCCCCAGCTACCTTCAACCTTTCGGCCGGTAAGCCTGTACCCTTGTTTGTTGTTGTTTCTTGCCCTTTATGTTCATCAATTCAATCGGAAAAGTTTGGACTACACTGCTGTCGTTTCAAAGTCAAGCCTTCCTTGATGAAATGACAATTCGAACAACTCAGCTGTACTCGAAGTATTTTACGTGAAGTTTAAGTGAGCCCAACTTATGATGTGGCCATGGTCGAACGGCCTCCAGAAATGAAGGTTAGCTGCAAATAGCCAATAAACAGCCGCAGACCGAAAGCGACAGAGAAGGAAGATGAGTCGGAAAATGGCTCAAAAACCCACGCCACCCACTCCAGGTATCGTGGGAGCGACAAGCCGGAGGCATTTAGGCCGAGCCCGGTTAGGATGGTCCTAGAGTACGATACGGATATCGCTGTGTTCAGCGAGCCCTATAAACAATTGAATGAGGGTGAATGGAGGACAGACACCTCAGGCAAAGCCGCCTTATGAATATGTGGCCAACGAGGCTTTGAAGAGAAGATGGTGACTTGGTCCACGCAAATACAGGAAAGAGCTCACCTTCAGCAAAAATAGAAGAGGGTAATTAATTGACAAAACATTTATGAGTACATGTGAGAGGTACTGGGTTTAGAGTAGGCAAAAAATACACGCATAACGATCACCAGGCAATCCAGTTTGAGCTACGACCCAGTCACTCTAGAAATAAGGAGGAGCAGAGAAGACACACTCTAGACGTCGAATTACGTCAGCTGAAGATGGAGAATATATTCCTCTTTGGATCTGCTGTCTATAGAGCAAAGCAGCTCATAAGAGGAATAACAAGAGCTTGCGACACTTCCATGCAACGGAAAACAAGTGGCAAGGGTGGAAAAAAAGGACACGATGGTCAAGAGAGAAATGGGCCTACCCTAATATGATGAGAATGAAGTTAGTACATCTTGACATCACCCACCGGGAGTTCTCTGATAAATGCCGGTAGAAAATTCCTCCATTTTCACACTCTGTTGTAAAACTTAAAAACAGAAAAGAACATGAATTCCATTTATTCGTTAAGGAGTCTCAAAACTCAAACTTTTTTTCAAAAAACTTTCTACAGATCCTTACAATTTTTACAAAATAAAATATAACATTGTATCATCTTCAAATCTTGTTCACTTAGGAAACTCTTACACTTGTTCAAACTTTATCTGATACCGAAGCAGAATCATATCCTGAAATTGGAAACTGGATGCCTTATCTTGCTCCTGCTTCGGATAGTCTCATTAAAAAAACTTTTAGCTGACCACTGCATACATACAGATGGAGATACAAAAAAAAAAAAAGCTAAGAATTAAAGAAATCGAAAAAAATCAACTCATTATGAAAATCCTTTCAAGGATAAAAACTTGAAGAGACGGGCGAAAGCCAGCGAAAGAAGGAGCTCCCGATTTCAAGCGAAACTTTTCTCAATGAACCGCACAAAATAAGCCAACAAAAAAAGCCAACACATACAAAAGTATAAATTTCAGTTAAGCGTATTGAATAAACGCCATTTTGCAAAACTGGCAGACCATTTTCATTGGAAAAAAATCTCTATTCAATTCTCCGTTAGTATTTGCCTGACTAACTAACAGATAAAGACGTAGCCGACGAAGTAAAAGAAATTCCGGCGAATAAAAGTTCGTCCTTACGCAGAGGATTCATATTCTTCGTCTCTATTTGTCGCACTTCAACTCTATAGCTATGTCTCATTGCACAATGAGTAAAAACAATCGAATTGAATCTACTAATTTAGCAACAACACATCCTGCGGCAATGCACAGAATACCCTGGCTAGAGAGCCATCCATCCGGGATGAGAAGAAGTGAATTCCTGCGGGGATAATAGAATGAAGTGTCTTATGTTGTTTCAGTTTAAAAAATAAAATAAGGAAATAAGTAAAAGGAAATGAGTTAAGGAAAATTATTCCTTTATTTTCTTCTCTTCGGGGAATAATCCTGCACAAGGATACTCAACTTCAAATGATGCGAAACCAAACAACCTCGAAGCTAATTACATTTAAAGAAAAGGATTGCCAACTAAGATAGGTGGAGGGGTGAACGGGAAATATGTCCAGGGTATAAAAAAAGGACAGCACTTTCATGAGAGACGTAAGAAAATTAGTTCCGTGAAAGTTGTATTCCTTTCACTGAGCAATGTAACTTGTGCTGAGGTAATAAAGTACCTTACTCCAAGTTTTTGGCTCATCATCAAGGATATTTCTTGCAAAGACTGTGAAATGATTTGAATACAGGACGATTTTATTATTGTCTGTGCAGGTATATGCAATTGTAATAGCCAGAGAAAAGGTTTAAGCATGAGATTGGTGTGGAGTTGTAAGGAAAGTGGAAACAGCAGTCACAGCGACGGATGTTAAGTCTCTCGTGAATTGCATTTGATAGGTTTCTCGTACATAATGGAAGTTGCACGAGTGCAAAGTACAACGAGAGGAGAGGGACTAATTTAAGGATGTTTAATGCAACGAGATTTTCGTCTCAACTATAAGCAGAAAGGCTTTAAAATTAAGTCGTGAATAGAAGTCATTTTCTTAGGTTATGTATGTATACGTTGATGAGGTTGTACCAAGGCTGATAACTTAAGTTTTTGCCTCTCTCGCCCCATAAGCTGTCACTTGGTGGAGATCCATAAGTCTATCAGAAAGTAGGCATTGATCCAGTTGAGATATAAGTGTGCATCGAATTCGTCCATTTCCCATCGACAAAGCTGCACAAAGCACATCGCCAATAACCAAAAGGAATAGTACTGGTGAATGAATGTAACCTTGTCTTACTCCACTTTGGATCTCGAATTCCTTTGATATTCTTCTTCTGTGCAGGTCGTGACATTTTTTGGTCGACACAAGAGGATCCAAAACGGAAGCCTATGTGTTCGGAAACCAGTGTGCTTTATATCACAGATAATTGTGCTTTTAGCTGATAATTGTATGTCTTTTGGTGCATATAAACCAGACTGTAAGGCGTTCTCCACAGTCAGAGGAACATACAGAAGGCTGTCTTATATAGTATAGTATATCATTATTCCAGGACCTGATGTTGCTTATGTCTAAACTGGAAATAGGCGGGTTCCACTCTCTATATCTATATCTTTTACATCACTTGGCTGCATAAATATGCCAAAGGATAATTCTCTTCTTGCTTCAACCTTCTTTTCTCATCTTGAACGACAGTGAATCCTTTCCTTCTCCCCTTTATCTCTCTCCCCAATTAGAGGAACATTACTAGCTATTAAGTAGCTTCCAGTTCATCTAGCCACATTAAATACCTTTTCAATCATGCTTAATGATTCCTTTGCAATTCCCTATGCTCGTTAAGTATTATTAGTATCTACCCGAGGTGAATGAAACTACGGTTAAAAATTTAAAGTATTGTATTTCTCTAATTAAACTTGTCGTCTTGTGAACCTCAGAAATTTAATTACCTACCGAGAGCATATGAGTACATCGTTCATGGCCAGTCCAACGTCAAGTACTGTCGCTAAACGTAAAGTCACTGGGATCGCAGTTTGTTACACTGGCCAATATCACAGAAAGTTGGTCAATGGCATGACCCGTCGTTAGACATTAAGATGTTATGATTCCTATACAAGTTCTATTCATTTTTACGACCAAAAAGTTTAAAGTACGGAGGTTACGAGAGGTTTTGTGTGTATAACTTTATGCAGAACTGGAAAAAAACAAAATCTCTCCATAAACAAAAAAATAATTTCAATTCAATTAACATGCGTCATATTTGTCGGTCGACTGCAGATAAAGCACTAAAAGTGGCTGTCCGAATTGGAACGATTAAAGTAGAAGAAGAGTATAGAATAGTGTTTGGTATAACGAGTGCAATTAATTACATCAATACGCCGGCAACTAAAGCAAAAGAAACAGCAGGTGGATACGGCAGAAGACCCGTATATAGTTTCTTCAGAAAGACCCACCCAACACACAGTAAAGCATGAATGCATAATATAACCTCCAATAAGGATGCGATCATTAAAGCAATCAAAGTAGGTACTCAATAGGACTTGATGTATGTAAGTTAAGGTATTTCGAGCAACTGCTCCTGAAAAGTCGAAAGGTTTTCGGATGATTGGAAGAAGGAAATGATCGTCAAGCTATCTAAAAAAGCAAGGTTGAAGCGTGCAGCCTGCTGTGACCAAGAAAACCGAGCTCGAGCTTTGCACTGGATGCAGATCGTGCTTTTCATCCGTTTTGAAAAAGCGTTTGTTAGAAACAATAAGGAATTTATTTTGGTGTGCTTTTCACAGAAGAGGCAACACAGCAACTATCAAAGCTACGTACGATGGATCTGGTCATAGAGCAGGAGAAAAAAACGAAGTTCAAAATAGGGTTCGACAAGGCCCATTCTGTTTTATTTCTGATTAGCGATTCGCTGAATGATCCTTTGTCAACGATGAATGGGGAAAGTCGACAGACTTTTAAATCCGGACTAAAGCATGAGCATGTATGCCTACTTCCACAGGATAACGCACTCTCATCAAATAATAGCGATTGTGAAGATGGAAGCTGACTTCGTAGAACTGAATATAAGCTAATCAAAGCCAGAAATCATCAGGCTGCGATCGATCTCATCAGCTCGTGTGGATCATTTGCACAAAGCTGAAGTTCAATGACCACAACTGATTTGGTGCACTCAAAATCGTTCTGCATATTCGAAATAGAGTTCACAATGATCACCTGTACGGTGATAGAGATATTGTGAGATAGAGTCTCTTGAACATCATAAAAATCTCTCATAATAGTTGAAGCAAAATTACAATCCTCTGAGAGGAACGTATATACCCAAATCCTTCTTTGTTCATTCCACTGCAAAATTAAATTCCCAAAAAAAGGAAGTCCCGCCAAACAAGAATCCGCATCCGAAATCAAAATCGCAATCAAAAAATAAAAGTAATTCTAAAGTCCATCGAAGTGAAAATGCTTTTTTTGTTTTGTTTTGGTCCCCCTTATGGAAGAAAGTGAACACACCTTTGCCCAAGGACTTGTTCTTCATCCTCCTCTTCTTCTTAAACATAACATCTTGATTGAAAGGACCAAAGTTAAAAAAAAAAAAAACAATCACCACACCGAACGCACATGCACAAAACAATTGAACCTTCACGATTATTATTTCTTGAATCATCCCCCCAACAGGCCCATCTTTCTGAATACATCCTCTCATCCTGAGATTTGTTAACAGATATTTACCCCTCTGCGCCCCCTCTCGATCGGCAAAAGGCTGTACGTAGGTAGGTATTCCCTGCGCCCATTGATTTTCGATTTCAATTTCCAAACCAAAGGAGTTTACGAATTGAGTAAAATTATCTCTTAGGCCCTTAGGTGCCGCTGCTATGGCAAGTGAAAGAAAGGACCCAACAGGAAAAAAAAAAAAACAAAAAGTGCAAAACAAATCCAAAGGAGGTGGTAACGAACGAATTCATTTTCTCGTTTGTTTGTTTGTTCGTTACGGAAATTAAATCAGTTCAATCTTAGATTTGGACTCCTTTCCGTACCCTTTTTGGGGGATTTTTTTTTCTCCTTCTGCACCAACTCTTGTGCCATCTGTGAGTTGGATTCGAAATTAATCGATTTAAATGTAACGAGGGAATCATGGTTCATTATAATGTTGCATGGTGCAACATTTTAATTGGCATAGTGCTATAAAAATTCCCTTCTTTTTTTTCGTTTTTCATTTTCATCACAGGAAGAGGCAACGAAATTTATTTACGACTTCTACTTCAGCACTTGGACTTCAATTCCAACATTTGCAACAGTCTGCCAAGTCTACTTGTTTGCTTTTAACTGAATGCATTTCAAGAGAGCCTCAAGGAGGACGAAAAAATTACAAAAAAAAAAAAAGAAGTAACTAATGTCTTAATTTCCTTGAGGAACTAAACTGATGAGCGTTGCATGGAAGCAAAAAGGAGTTGTGGTTTTTTATTCTTTATTTTATGTGGTTGTGGCAATTAGTTCGGATTGGCATGGCGCACAGGCCAACCAACAACGTTCATGGAGTGAACAAAAAAAAAGTTAAAAGGCATGAGCACTTAATGACTTTGGTCATTTCAAGGTGCCTCTTTGAAATGAGGTGTGTAGTCAGTTATGGACGGAGTATTTGCATGCAATTTCAAGAATAGGTTGGTTAGTTAGTTAGATCTTTAGCTGCTAATTGAATTATTAAGGCGAAGTTGATGAACTGTACGAAAATGCTAGAAGAGCTGCAATG
This sequence comes from Chalcosyrphus nemorum, assembly GCA_949716465.1. Taxonomy (NCBI): domain Eukaryota; kingdom Metazoa; phylum Arthropoda; class Insecta; order Diptera; family Syrphidae; genus Chalcosyrphus; species Chalcosyrphus nemorum. Next base: position 84,370,041 of record OX454333.1, read on the forward strand.
AGTGGAATTGATTTGGCCATTAACTAGAAACGATTATGTATTTTAAATCACTAAATGTTGCTAGCGGGTTTTCCATTGCTAAGGCTATATTCTAAACTGGTGGTACACATCGAGACTCTAGGCGCAAATGGACAACATCCTGCAAATACCAGATGGAATACATTTGCTGGGCAAGCCTGCGTTTTTTCTGGCAGGCGTACCTGCGTACCTGATTTCAGAACAATTCTAGTTTTTATCTTTGGGACAGCGGAGGTAACACATTACACTTCCATCTCATGAGTTTACCCTTATCAGATAAAAGGAAGGACTTTCACTGGGTAAAGCGCTGGCCACCTATCAGCTCTTTGGTGTATTTATGTAGTTACATTTATCAAGTATGCTTCAACTTCATTCGAAAAAGCGACTCTAGCTCTATTCTTTCTGCTACTAGAGTCCAAAAGGTCCTGATCTTAAAAGCTTGGCTTCCGAGTAGTTCCATGAAGACGCGCATCCTCTCTACTCATACATAACCTGAAAGTCCGTAAAAGGAAATCCTACACGTACAATTGTGGGAACTGCTGATGGAAATAATAACGGCCATATTGCTGAGGCTACAACTGTCAAATTGGCTGCCATTAACTTTGTCTATTTTGCCAAAAAAACGCGGAGAGTTTTAGCGTTTATAAACATGTACAAATGATTGCATTGTTTTATGAAAGTTGATCTTTTGTTTGACCCTAATTTCGGTTGAGCGATGAGGCTCATTTCTGGATGAATAGGCTCATCAACAAACAAAATTGTCAAGTTTGGGAGGGTAATAACCCAAACGAGATCCACCAAATTGCAATGCATCTAGAGAAAATCAGAGTTTGGTCTGGCGGCATCTTCGGTCCATATTTCTTTGAGAACGACATTGGCGAAGCCATCACTGTCAACGGCAAGCGCTATCGGTCGATGATAATCAACTTATTTTGACCTCAATTGGATGATACGGAGACGTGGGTAGGACATGTGGTTTAAACAGGATGAGGCTAAGCGGCACAATAGACATTTTGCACGAGCGAACATGGTTACCGCTCCCAGGAGGGATTTGAGTTGGCCATCAAGCTCGTGCGATTAGACTCCGGTACGCTTCTTCTTGTAGAGTTTTGATATTCATAGATCTATGCCAATAAGCTGCCAACATAAACAATGCTATTGGTCAAATTCAGCCTAATTTATGCGCCAGGGTTATGACAAATTGGACGTTTCGGATGCGCGCCACCCAGCAAAGTTGCAGTGGATATGTGAAGTTCAATGATGTCTCACTCACAGTTTGGTGTATTAAAATTTAAAGATAGGCAACGCTAAATAGAAACACTTATTATTATTATATGCACTTCTTCTTCAAGGAACAAGGAATACTTACGGGAAAATATTTAAATAACAGGAAGCTAAATTTAAGTAAAATACACTACGGCTGCTAACGTGTCAGGAGAAGAAGAGAATCGACAAGGTTGAGCTATTAGTGTGATAGTGTGAAAGTAACTTAGGTACAGAAGGCGATAGGCTCAACAAGTTTGGACAGGGATTATTTCAAATCACGGTAATGGCACAAGACCATCGTTCTACTTGTCTCCGTCGAGTAAACAGAAGCTGAATTCATCCAGGATCCTTTCTCCCAGGTCCCTATGACCAACCTTTATCCAGAAGAGATCTATTTCTCTGGCGAGTTGAGTCAGTCGCCATAGGAACGAGGAATGAATCTCTATGCCGCCTGTTGTGTTACTGTCCTGCTAGTTAACTCTTGTCGGATCTACAGGACGAAAGTAATGTTCTTGAAATTCGAATGACTTTCAATGGACAATAGATACAAATTCAATTGGGCAGTAGAATAATTGCCAAAGCAGGAAGTATTTTCGACTAATCGGTGGTCTGTAACTAACAGCGCAACATAGCCTTAACATACAAATCGGTTATCAGCCTTGTTTATATGCACATGAAGAACTCCAACAAGTTGTTTGAAGTACATACCGTATTGCTGCCTCATGAATCGAAACAACATCTTCAACTAGAACATGTTTCTCAGCACATGCCTTTCCAACTTGAATATGTTTCTAAGCACATGTATCTCCAATTCGAATTACAATCCACCAGCTACATGTTCTATCAGCAATGTGTACAAGCTGCAGATGCAAACAATACCAATAAGAAAATTTGTTGAGAGAATCTTACTCAAATTCCAATTGGGATTTCATTCGTTTGTGTGGGAGAAAGATAAAATGGAAAATGTGTCTCATTCTGATAAGACTTTAGTTGCAAAGCGGCGTTTACAGAGTATGGGTGGCGCTAAATTTCTCTCCTAGTTAGCGGCTGAGTTTGATTTTTTTTTTTTTTTACTGATTTTGTTATTGTGTGGAATTTGACAAGGACTCGGGAAATAACGATGTTAATTGCGCTAATCACAACAAATCGGTTTGCTTTGTGTGAACTAAAAAAGAATGCGTTGCACAGATAAAATCTGATCTCCTTGAAAGGATTGTTTACTCTTGCACTTTGGGTGTTCATGGCAAAGTGAAACAATGGAATTTATTACATTGGCCTTTTATTTAATCCTTAATTACGAGTCGGCCAGTGGTAGGACGGCTTAATGTGCATACATGAGTGATTCACAGGACATCGGAGCAATAAAATCAAAAGCACCCAACCGGAGCCAATCTGACCGCACTGACAGGCTACTTGTCAATATGTCATCTTTTGCTTTGATTTCTGTCAGAGTCAAGTGCAAGTTAATCCCTCCGCAAAGCGCAAAGTGGCATGGCGACTCGGAGAATGAATGTGAATGAGTTGTTGTGGGATCCCTCCGCAGCTGCCTGTATAAATGTATACATAAATCGTTGAGGGAAATTGGCTCTCGTCTTGTTGGCCATGGATTATTATCTGACATGTGAGCAAGCGATTTGCATGGAGGCGACACATTCAAAGGATGTCAAGATGATGTTCATGATGATGATGATGTTCATGCAGAGAACGAAGGTATTGGGGGTCAGTAAATGAAGAGTTAAGGCTCACGATCTCTGGGAAGAAGGTGGTTTTGTTGTTTAGCACTGTCGATTGAAAGTGTGACTGTGTGGTGATTAAATCCTTCACTTAATTTAGACATTAATGGGGCATTTATATCTGACAGTTAGTAAGTATTATGTGGCAGTTAAGAAGACGTATTAAAAAGACGACAGATCATTGCAATTTAATGACAGTTTAAAGGAAATATTAGTGTGAGTATACCAACTAGGAAATGGTTGTGTGGTGTGGGTTATACATAACTGGTGGTCCTTGATCTCTTAATATCCATCCTAAGGTGGTCAAACGAAAGTCAGTTTGAATACTTTAGCTTCGCTTATGTTAGGCACAGCATTTGAGATTCGATGCAAGGTTCGTGGGATTAGATATAGTATACTTCGTCTTCGGTTCCCCAATGTATTTAGAAGCAATAAAGTCTCGCTTCAGTAGTGTAGCTTCAAGTAGTCTTCAAACTGATAATCCTTTGATTTGGTCGGAACAAGCCCATACCCATTCGCACTCGAGAACTTTGGCTTTTGAACAGGTGGATAATGGATCACATCGCTTCGTTTCAAAAGGATGTCAAATAAATAGATGGGTAGATGGAGTATTTAAATAGAAGCTGTAGCTTATTTCGAGTGAAAATAATGGCAACTATAAAAACATTGTGGTGCTTAAGTGTAATATACAAATCACAGAAGGCATTTGTATTTGTGCAGATAGTCAAACCCTGTTCGTCGGGAATCACTGTCTTAACTACTGTCTTTCATCGTAATTTTAAAATTCAAACATCCAGGCTACAAAGATTTTTCAAAAGGCTATAAGGGTGACTAAAATAGGAAGTTTGTATCCCTCTCGCTACATTCAAACCCTTTCAAGCCAATTGAGGTCGGAAGAATCAATATCCTTGTTTAAGCTGAATGGTAGGCTTGATTCCACAAGCAAATTACATATCAGAACAACTAATGGTGTCCTTGCGAAAAACTGTTAGGCTTTTCTTTGAATGGTTTCTAAATAAGCTGAACGAGATAGAGGAAGAGAGTATCATTCATTCTCTCAATGGAGTAAGAGACTTAGGTACACAGAAGAGATTTGATGTTTCATGATCATGAAGTCCATCGCATATTCCTTATGCCTTATGCTCACTTCTGAAACTGCTAATCCTACGCTCTTACGTATGAAAATTTGACAGTCAGCTGGGGTGGCAACGCCATCTGGGTAACCCAAAAAAATATGAAAGAGAGAAAGACACGAGACATTCATACGATGTTGTTGAAGTGAGACCGTCATTAAAGTTTCAACGCGTGATTATGAACCCAAATATGTACGATCTTAGGTGCACCAGACCAAAGTAGGTGCTCTATTCCAGAACAGACGGGGTAAAATATTTCTTACACCCCTTTAAGAAGGAACCCTTTTGGTGTGTTATGAGATTCCTATTCTTTGGTCTAGCCACTAAGATTAGAAACATTATATTATCTGCTCAACTACTCCTTTTCTATTGACAATACCAGGTCAGCATATAGCACAAAGCAGAAGTCAAAAGCTATTGTGGTCGCTCAAAAATTCTTTGTATTCACACTGTTTCGGAAGTGGTCGTGCGAAACCATTCTCCTATTATAGTTCGGCCTTTACTCGTTATCGATTGCGGTGTTTCGCCTGAAAATATGCAAACTATAGCAATTAAGTGTGCGATAGCTAATATTTACAACGAAAATTCTGTCGATCGCATCAACAATTGCTTTTAGGAAAGGCGGCCATATCTATGTATGTATGTCATATCGTTGTCATGTCTTCAACGATCTGTACGGAGTGAGCCAAAAGTCAACGAAAACTCAACAAAAACTGAGCGAAAAGTAATGTATAGGTGTAGTATACAAATATGTGCATTGGCATGACTATGTACTTCAGCGTCCAGAGCGGTAATCCAATTATGTTTGCGCCTTTAAGCTGTGGTCTGTGGATGAATATCAGTCTCTCATAAGCGGACAGTGACGGTACCGAGAAATTTGTCCGCTTACAAGGTGTGTCCGTTAGAAGAGAGTACACTGTACTTGTATGTTCGTAGCTCGTGACATAAATTTTATGTTTAAAAGGGAAGGAAGGAAGGGGGTACGAGTCATCGAACTATATTGATGATCGAGTAATGTACATATACTCGACAATAAATTTGCTGGATGCACTAGGTCGCATTTTGGGGACTAGAATTGAACACCTTGATTTGAATAGGTCCCAATGTTCTTTTCTTTCGAGGTACATTAAGGGCAGGGTCCGTGCCAATCATCTACAAACATTTAAAGTTCTCGTGAACAACGTTAGAACTTACATACATATGTAGGCGTCAGAGGTATGAAAATTTTGTTACAGAACCTTTAAGAACTGTATAAAGAATCGATCATAAAATTGAACTTTTTGCACTCCCTTCTAATGAAGTCCTTAAAATATTCCCCGAACCGATAATTTTATTTATAATGGCATTTCTACCTGAAAAAACACCACCAACTTTGCAATTCAACCGAACAGCTTTTAATCATCAAAAGGACGTTTCCAAGGATCAAACGAAACAAATTAAAAAAAAAATCCTTAATAAAGCACAGAAGAAAAAAAATGCCATTGAAAAACGCAGTTCAAAGCCCAACCAATGATGAAGACATGCGGAAAATGTTATTATATGCACTCAAGTAGCAAAAGCGTGACCCACCCTCACACCAATTGCCCATCAATCCGTACCATCTGCGATGGCAACAACTATCTGGATGTAAATACAAAAAAAAAACCTACCGACTTGAAACAAAATATCGCGACTAACAGGAAAGAAATAAGCGCAAAAAAAAAAATCTATGAAAGAGGATATTCATTGAAAAAATTACTGAAGGCGAATAGGGATGACAAAGACAAAAAAAAAAAAAAAAAAGAGGAGAAACTGAATTGGAAGAGTCCTACCAGACATCTTAACGACGCCGTAAGACAATGGACGAATTAAGTTCCACCAGTGACAGACAGTGTAGTGGCAGTATAGCATACGCCACTGTGCAACTCATCCCAGTTCTGGCCTTCGCCAAATTGAACTCCTTACTTTGTATTCAAATTATACCAGTCAAAGGTAAAAAGGATATCCATAACAACTGACGACAGGATGAGCGCTGAAGACTTGGTCGTCGTGTCGGGAATAGAAACGGTCTTTCTGGCACTTGCTTCCCCCGAAGACATTGAGACGATCATTTCCTTTTGTGCAGAAGCACTACTCGTCTTGGCGTTGTGTGTGCGGTGTATGGCTGGCTGGCTAGGACTAGGACGTTCGGTTCTTAGGACACACAACAGAGACAGACAGACAGACAGACCAAATGGAAAATAATGGAATTGTTGTCGTTTCTCCTTTTCATTTTCAGTGGTGGACTTTAAGGAAAAAGCAGAAGAAGTCCTGGCGAACGAACGACATCGTCGACTACGATACAGTAGTGGGCTTGAGTGGGAGAAAACTTAAATTGAGTTCTGTTAGTTTGAGAGTGTCAATATTAATATTGGGTGCAAATTGAAGAGGATGGATCCTAGCAGGGCCCACCACCGAACGAACCGACGACGACTGAAAGCTGAACTGAAGAAGATCCGAAAACCATGGAAATGTAGGGCGTGGTCAGACAAAAGGAATGAGATACGATGACAGGATAAGGAATCCATTGGGAGAACTTCCTTTTCAATGTTCGTCGGTTCGTTTTTTTCCTTTGGCTGTGCCTTTTAATATGTGTATGTGTGTGTGCATCGAAAGGATAAGAAATTGAATTTGAAATTCAAGGACGACAAGGAGTACAAAAGTGGTATAGGGTTGTGCAAAATTGCTTCCGGGCTGCATATGGGCAGAAATTGCATATTTTTATGATGTGCACTGTGCTGCGCTCTGAGCTGTTCCCTGCTCCTGCAAGAGGGAGAAACAGGAGTGCAATGAGTTTTCATGCAATTTAGAAGTGAAAAGGACTGAAATTGACGTTATTCTTTTTTTGTACCCCAAAAGGAGCGTGCAAAAGTGGTTGCATTTCATGAAAGAAAATCCTTTTCATTAAATATTCTTAGGTCTGTGACCTTACGAGTCAGAAGAACTAATTTAATTTGACATTTAATTTTGAGACTGAGCAGGATTAAGCGAAAGAGTTTATAGTGAATTTCTTGTTCTTTTGTTATTTTGAACTGCTAAAGTTGAAAGGAAACAACTAAATATTAGAAGAACGTGCCATTTAAAGGCTTTACTTGCTCTGATCGAACTATCCACCTTATTGTAATACACAAAGTGGAGAGAAGCACCGTCAGAGTGCCAAAGTAGAATAGCAACGACAACGACTGAAAAATCGACCTGTGGGCCTACAAATGAACACAGCCGAACATCTAAGAGTGAACCACAAGAAAACACGGATGTGGAAGCTTCCGGGAATATCCCAATAAATACATAAATACATTCTGCCTTAACTGTGAAGGGAGAGTGGGGAATGCTGAACACGTTCCTGTAAAATGCAAAAGATATGGGACTGGGAGAACCACTCTATTAAGGGTGATTAGGAATGCAGCAACCCAAAGAAGACTCGTAGACTATTTGCTCCCACACGATACTGAAGAAGTCACATGACATGATAACGCATCTTCTTTCTAGAGTCCGGTGGAGAAGGGCTGTTTCCAAGTTGCACAGAGTATCGCGTGTTTTCCAGCGTTACGCAACAAATCTGGATAAGTTTTGACGGTATCCCGAATAAGGCCATATCGCCTGGTAGAGCTCAAGACGATGAATGCTGTTATAGGAGATTTTAAAGTATATAAAAAGGTTTCAGCTTAAAATTCGATGGTCCAGCTGCCAATTGCTTGGCTTTCCGGTAAATATTCTGGATGTTGTTCCGTTGCGAAACTCCTCGATAGCCTTAAGCTGGCAAAATGCGTGGTTTTCTATTCTATGGTGGATTCTCTTCTCTTCCCTTATTTTGGTCCGATAGTCCTGTCTTGCTGTTTTGCGCTGCAAAGATTCTTTGTGTGCGTCTTCTGTCATACTCTTCCGCTAAACGCAGTCATTATCATCCAAGTTCCTTTTTGGTGGCGGTTAGTAGACAATGATGCACACGGCTACCTTTAGATTATGTTTCGGTATTCTGTCCACTAGTTGTTAGCGTTTGTGGTAGTTGAATGCCCTGCAGAGAGTTTCTCGGTCAGGTGCTCTTTGTAGGCTCTAGCTTCTTCTGACGTGCTAATGCGTCCAATCTTAAGCTTCTCCTTCTGGACGGCCCGTAGCTTTTTCTCGTTTCGCCTTATGTAAATAATCAATCTACATTTTGATGTTTCTTAAATTGTAGAACAAAAAGTGTTGATGAGATCAAAAATCCTTAGATAATTCTCTCATGTTTTGGACCCAAGAAAAGTATGAAACCATTTATTGTGAAACTTAAATGAGTTTTCGAATGATTCACTTTCAGTTACCTTTATAGCTTCTCATCAAGAAACGAACGGATCCTTAAAGGATATTTCTTTTTTTTTCGTCGATATTCTCTTATGACTTTCCTTCCGAAATCCTTTAATTTTACTTCAAAACTTCCTCGATGAAGAAGAAGAAGAAGAAGACAAGAACGGAGAAGAAGAGAAAAAAAAGCAAATAAACATCCTTCATTACCGTACAACTTCCTGTTGGTCATAAAAACCAAGAAACTTCACCACAGTTATAAAACATTTCCGTTCCCAGAATCAAAACTTCCGCCTCTTTCCAGAGTGTGTGGCTATCAATACCAAAACCACATCTCGTACACCTCCGCATTTAATCCATCATCAAAGTCAACCTCTAATATTGGCCCCCATTTCGGACTCTCATGTATGCATATACCGGTATCCATCGACCCCAAGTCGCAACAAACAAATCAAGAACAAGAAAAGAAGTAAAATCCTTCATTTAATGTCCGTTTTCCTTGCAAGGAAGACTGGAAATTTATTCAACATACACATATAGCGGTGTGGAAAAGTTTCCGCAGTATTCGATAGTAAAAACCGGAAATTGTAGGGATATCAAACTCACAAAAGAAAATCCTTTTACTAATAAAAAGGACATGCTGCGAATCTACTATATGTATGTGTGTATGTGTGTGTGTTTGTAATGGGGAGGCTCGTAAAATACTATAAATACCAACAACAACAAGAAGAACAACTTACACGCCATTCATACACTAGAGAGGGGGGTGTCGAGGAAGTAGATGGCGAAACTAAGCCGACACAGTTTCTCACTTTTGCATAAATGTATCCCTAAATCGCAGGAGTGGGGCAACTGAGCAATGTTGCTGCTGCTGCTGTTCCAGCTTGCGGGTGGAGCATATGTGTAAGTGGTGGCTGAGGATATTGTGCGATTTTACGATGTGGTATCCTTGCGCTTACAATTTATGTTTCCTTCACTTGCTTTGCCCGACATTTCACATAACATAAACTTCTGGACTTTCGACTGTGTTGCGGATTAGATGTTGAGGGGGGTCGCGTTGCCTGCTGTGGGTAAGGAATGCGCCATAACATACAGTTGGAGCGAGACGGGCGTAGGAAATATTCTCCAAAAGTGTCTACAAAGTTTTCGAATTATGATCGTAATCGGAAGATATCGAGAGGACAAACGAAAGGGCCTCTGTGTTCTTTTAAATGTGCGGATGTCCGGGGATGAATATCGACTAAAAGGGTTTCTTGTGTGTGTCCTTGGATATTTTATGAGGCAAAATGAATTTAAATCGAAGGAATTTTATCGGAATGTGGGGATTTTTCGGAGAGCATTCCAAGTGGACATAGTTTCGAGTTTATAACATGGAGTATACTAGCGTTTTGATGGACAGTTCATATGCAAATAGTTATGATATTGCGTTTCGTCGTAAAAGGGGTTGAACGTAGTGCAGAGAGCAGGAGAAAAGGAAGGATGTTCGTTTAATAAATATGGAATTTGAAGCTCGCAGTTGTAAGGAATGGGTACTGGCAGAGGAATATTAAGGGCTTGGTAGTTGCTTATAGATGCACTCTTAGTGTGTCTGTAGTTGAGGAAATTCCTTCTTCTTTGATGGTGTAATAAGGTTCAAAATAAGTACCTTCTAATCGTCAACAAGAGTCTTCTGTTCCAAATCAGGAGATTGGTTACTTCGTACGGAAAGTGCACGGTTCTACATATGTACCTGCATATTCGCAGTCTGCTAACGAAGGGCAAATGCTGAGCACAGAGTTAGTAGTTCGAGTCTCTTTTGTTTTTGTATTTCATGTGGAAATAGTGGCAATCGAAGAACCCTTGTCTAAGCTGGAATTGAATGCATTAGCAACAAGGTTGGATAAGATAAGGTATATGTGTATAGACAGTGACTTATTCTGACGGGTAGAGCCGGAGAATTATACAGAAGTACTCATTCAACTTTGGCATCAGCATTTGTATTGTACAACAAGGCGTTGAAGACTAATGGCCCAGTGCCTAAAACTATGCCGGAGGTGACCCGTGTATTGTAGTAGTTTAGCCTTGCCATGAAAAAGATGCATTCTCAATAATCATTCTGACAAATGCATATGGGTGCAGAGATTATCCACCAATTTGGATCAACTGGAAACATAGAGAGCTGAGTTTCTATCTGACTGGCTACCAAAACCTTCCTCCACAAATTGGGACACGATAACAACCCCTCTTGACAAAGTGCACAAAATAAGTCCAGTACTCGCAACATATCACGTTCTATCATTCTGATTCCGTATGATAAAACTACATAGGTGAGGAACTAACCCCAACAACATTACGTTGGGGGTTAGTGATACTGTGGGAACCAGACCTGTAAAGTACTTATGTAGGTAGAGCTTCAGTCCTCTCAAGTACACTTGGCCCAAGTACTTGTGCAGTACTTTCGAGTAGTTGGGCAGTACTTCAAAGTACTTAAGGAATACTCCTGTTACTTGAGTACTCGATACTTGGTACTTGCGAAGAAGTACCTATTCGGCCTTCTTAAGTACTAGTATCAAAATACTGAAGAACTGGCACTACGAACTACGAGCGCAAATAAGTCGAGTACCAAAAGCCAAAGTCCCTGCTCGCTATGAAACGTTTGACTGTAGTGCCGAGGGGAGTAGAGTA